>CM072777.1:47505000-50005000 GCA_036936925.1 Cenchrus fungigraminus | reverse complement strand
TTGACCTCCACAAGCGCTTCCCATGGGACTAAGGAGCATAGTGTTGGAGTTATTGTACATTGTTCCTTTGTTGTTATCTCCTGCAAAAGGTTAGTGCACAACAAATACTCGAAAGATGCTTGATGATTTTTGAAAGGGTCTCTTTATTGGCTTGAGATTTGTTGTTCACATCCATGCTTAAGGAAGATCAGATTTTTAAACTCAAGAAGCATGGATCCCAAGATGTTTGACATCAAATTATTTCAAAAGGTTTTTTTTCGAGAGAGACTTTTTATTAGAGAAAAGGTTTTCTTTTTATGGTTCACCAATTTTTATCCTTTTTATAAAACTTAACCAAGGTGAAGATAAGATTGCACAAGCATATCAAGAGAGGTAAATGACAAGATACTCAAAGCTCATATGTGCCTCCTCTGTATGTCATGCAGCTTTTGTTGAGGGTTGTCGGCCCTTGGTTCATCTCCCATATAGATTCAGCTTGAGGACTTACCCATCATTATTCATTTTATTTTGAAAAGTTTATCTGTAGGGGTTAGTCCACAAAAGATATATTCATCCAAAGTTTATGATCATAGCTCAAAGGTTCATTAATCAAAGTTTGACACCATGTCTAATTTGATTAAAGAAGGCTATTTTAACCTAAGCACCATGCTTAATTTAAAAAGCCTATGGATGTGCTTATAGACCGGCCTATAGAGAACACCCAAACCAGAGCATACAAGCAAGAGCAAAGGAAGCATGAATTTGAATGATCAAGCTATGGAGATAAACTTGAATAAAGTATTGGTGAACCTTACTTTCATATACCAGAGTGTTCTCACTTGCAGCATGTGAGGATGGACGAAGTGAACTTTGCTGCAGCGGTGCATGGTCACATATGGTTGTCGATGGCTCCTCCATGTTGACATAGATTGTAGCCGAGGAAGATGCTTGACCATGCGACTCAGGTGAGCGTCAAGGCTCTGCCATACACACGCTTAGTGTGTAGGAACCATGGGCCTTCTTGATGTGCTCTATTAGCACAATGCTTTAGGGCTGGATGCGCAAAGTGCGTCTCTCTTGTGCATAAGAGCATGTGCCAAATAGCATGGAGCGGAAAGGCCTGGAAGGGAAGAGGATCATACCTCTTGCATCTATGTGCGCAGGAGCTGCTAGAGGAAGGGATGCAAAGCTGGGGATGGATGATAGTTATGCCAAAGCTTTGCAAGCGTATGAGAGAGCGAAAATGCTGATGCGTGAGCTGAATGGGCAAGGCAATGCAAAGCTGAGGATGCAAGGAGATTCTGTTGAGGCTTTGCAGGCATGTGCGAGAGCAAGGTTCGGTGGAGCCAGGCGTATGCAAAGTTGGAGGGCTTGCTTGGTTGCGATCTTTCCTAGCATCACTGGGTGAGGCGAGTAAAAGCGTGCTTTATTAAGCGAGTGGAAACAACTCTCCTGTAAGAACAAGGTGAGCACTTGCTAGCTCAAGCCTTGATGTGACCTTGACTCATTTCCAAAAGAGTAGCTCTTGTTATCCTTGTTGAGCATGCTACACTAATGGATGGCAATTGCTTCGTCTTCTAAAGGCCCATCATTTTTCGATGTGTAAATCTATGGCTTGGAGGCATGCCAATACTACTGCCCTTTATCCATGTGGAGCTTGCTAGCTCTGACTCTCTCTTCCCGCGCACTCTCTTCTCTTCAACCTTTCACTTTTCTCTCTTCTTTTTTTTTCTTTCTCTTTTTTTCAACACTTTTTTTCATCTCCTCCCTTTCCTTTATATATATAGGGGTCTTCATGTGTCCCTATTTTTTTTTGAGCAAGGTAGAACTTACACCATCTTTGACATGGACAGATCCTGCTGCGAGAGGCATCAGTCTCCCTCACACTCAAATCGAATATCGAGTGTGTGAAGTGGTGTTTCTGCTGAAGGATGTCCATAGTCAAAGAGTACCCAAGTGTACAGTGATGCAGCTCCATGTTTTCAAGCATGGTCTTCAATTTTTTGAGTCTTTCAAGAAACAGTTATTGACCAATACCCGAAGGTGCATGCTATCCTATAAACATGTCCTTTCTATGAAAGAGAGAGACATAAAGGTTCGGGGTATATCCCGGTATTAGTCAAACTTACCCATAAAAGAAGTTCTGGACCTTCATGAGCCCAGATATTTTTTTGTTCTTTTTAGGGACCTTCATGTGGCCCTGTGTTTTTGCCTTTTTCTATAATAGCAGATATGGGGTGAGAGGTATGGAGTACCAGGCCATTTCCCTGCAGTGCTTGTTTATGGTCTCAAGCTCGACCATGGGGAAATTTACCACTACATCTATTGTCGGCAATGTGGTTTGCCGCCATTTGTTGATGATGTTCAAGCTGCATGGTTAGTGCCACATTGCAACAACGAAATCTACACTGTTTACAATAAATAAAAGCATCTACAACCATCCTTGTAAACATTTTGCAAGAGAGCATCAAGGAGAGGTTGAGATCCCTGCACAAGCATGTGGCAAAAAGCAAAGCTGACTCTGGAGGTATGTCCTGCGAGCATGGTGCTTGAGGTGTTTCAAGAATGAAGCTTCCATGCTCTTTTGTAGAATCTTTCCCTACAGTCTTCACAGTCGGTGCCTCATGGAATTCCATGGCCCAAGGATTTTCCATCTTGAGAGATTCATTGTGGAAGATCAATGTTGGTTTCCGATCAAGGTCGAAAACAACATAGTATGGGTCAGTGAGAAGAGGCTCAAATTCGGTCGAGAGTGATGACAAATGTTCATCTTCACAAAAGTGAAGGGTTTCTTCCAAGTTGTACACTTTTGTGGCAAAAAATTCTGCAACCTCAAAGAGAATGGGCTTGGACGATACGAACAGGAATGTATGCATCACGTCATCGATCGGGCTCTGCTCGGGAGCAAGCTTCGCTGAATGATTTTCTAAGAAAGAGGTGGCGGAAGTGGCTTCCCTAAGCTTTTCGACTAGGCTCCCTTGATATAGATCGAGAAGTTTTTCTAGAGGGTGGCCTAGAAGAATATTGAGATCAAGGATATCAAAGATGTGGAAGTCTAGACTGAGATCTTATCCAGCGTGAGCGGCATGGCACACGCGACCCCCAGACATTTAAGATGTGTCCAAAGGGACAACATTCAAGAAACTTGTCGGGTGGTGCTTGTGAAACATCAACCAAAAGGGTGTGCGCTAGGTGCCATGGCATCACATTAACCTCCATAATGGGGTTAGGATGTGCTTCTATGGTGATTCCTCTTGTAGAACAAGCGAGGATCATAGAGGGTGAACTGATCCAAATTTCTATGGAATAGTATCTCACTCCTTCTACCCATTACTCCTTCGTGGTGTCCTCAAGAAGTTCTTCGTTGGGAGGATCGTGAGGATAAAGAGGTTTCGTAGGCATGAGGGAAGGTTCTGTTAAAAGATTTCTAGTTCAATCTGTGTGGATAGAAGATAGCTCTTCCCTCGGCTGAGCATAAAAGTAATTCGAGGTGTTTCTATGGGTTTGAAAAGGATCAACCTCAAATTGGGAATCAAACTCCGAAGGTCGAATTTCTTCTTCCTTCGATGTTCGTCATTCGGGAGAGGACTCGACAGATGAATCTTGGGATATGAAAGGGTTAGATTCGACTGGGCTCCCAAAGCTCGACTCGGATACCTCACGGTGGGGTTCGTTATGGTCAGTAAGGAACGAAAATCATCCAGAGAACATATCTAGGAATTCTTTTCGTTCTGTTAGAGTTTGGGATGTGAACGAACCTCCAATGGCGACATCAAGAGCTAGGGCAGAGGTACTATCTAATCCCGCATAAAATATTTGCAAAGTAACATATTCGGGTATAGACCAGTTTGCGATTGATGCAAAAAGATGTGAAAATCTCATCCATGCCGCACCTATGGATTCCTTCTTTAATTGCTTAAATTCTAGAATGTCTAAACTAGAGAAGGATTCTTTCCGAACCATGGCAATGATGCCGGGACGGAGTTCATAGCAAGAGGCTGTGATTGGCCTAGAAGAGGTTGATGGCTCTGAGAACACGTCCTCAGGGGTGTCATGATATAAGGAGAAAAATAAAATAAAGGTAAAATGAAAGGATACACATGTAGATTAGGTTCATTGACTACTACAACAACCGTTCCCCGGCAACGGCAGCAGAAATGCTTGTTGGTATTTCTTAACATCACGACAAATCTGCAAGCGTACGGAAAATACCGTTGTGGCACTTCACCCGGTGAGTAGGGTACTGTTATTTATATTTTTCCCAAAGGAACGGAGGTGGAACGGTCCACTAGCTAGTCTAGTCCCGGGAGAAGAAAGATGGAGAAAAGGGTAGTTTGGGTAGCGTGGAAATCTACGGGATAGGTACAAAGGAAGAAGATATTCCGGCTACTACTCGCTTACAAGGGATGTACGGGGCTGTCACTACCCGTACACCTACCCCTCAGACCGTTGACTAGGTGTGCAAACAAAGGAGATATATAGCCTAGACACCACGTCTACGCTAGCTACCTCGACCCTGAGCCCCGTGAGACTCCGCTGATAGCTAGAGTCCTCAGGCCAGAGCCTCCACCTCAAGAGACGAGCGATGATCCCATAAACAAATAGTAACGAGAATATAACTTACTAGGCACCGATCACCGAAGAAGTCTCGAGTGCTCACTCAAGCGCTCGCACCCGCCGAAGTACAAGCGGAGGGAGGCCGACCACTCCGGCTCTCCTTCGACTCTTGCTTCGCACACTCCTCTACTCTAATACAAGGTGGAACCTCTCCTCTACTCTTCTCTTCTATCTAGAATGGTGTGATGAATGAGGGGGAGAGGGCCTCCTTATATAGGGGTGTAGAGGCGGTTCCAGGGGTCCCTTGGCGCCAACTCCACCACCACCGCCTATGGGATTGCGCGGGAGATCTTGGCGCCAAAACTTGGTGCCAACGGAGCCATTGGCGGTTCGGCCGAACCATTGGTTCGGCTGACCCATGGGCTGGCCCATTTGACCGGGGCCCTATGCAGTTGTCTTCATCACGTCAGTGGGAGATTGCTCGCCAAAGATGGGCCGAAACGGCCTCAACAGTGGTTCGGCGGAACCATGTTGGGCTTGTTTCGCGCCGCCCTTCGTCCTGGACACCCTCTAATGGGCCCTCATGTGGGTACCTAGGGTCTGGTGCATTGTTATGATGATTTTCCCTCAATTTTGGGCCTCGAAGTCCTCGTGGATCGTCGTGATGTATGAAGGGTAGAGTGGGCTCTCTAGTTGGGCCTTGTCGGGTTGAGGCATGTGAGTGTTGGTTGTTTTGGCCCTGGATATCTCCGTTTATGGGCCTTCCTTGATGGGTAGAATGTACTGGTGCATAGATACGGTGTTTGTCTTCTCTTTTATGCCTATTCCATCTTTGCTCCCTGAAATCTCACAATTACCAAAACTCGTGGAAATTGTTAGTATTAAACCCTATAATATGATTAGCGAGATATTGTAACACCCAGTTTTTAAAGGACAAACCGAATGTACCCTTTATGCATGTCCAGGATCAAATTCATGCATAAAGTGACATCATCAGTGAATATCACAACATATATCATTACAAGCGTATAACTATTACGAAATGACCAGAGGGTCTAAAACAAAAGATTACACATCGTTATTCTATCGTAGCGGAGTAGGCACCATCTTCCACAGGAACGTCGACTGGGGTCACGCCAACCTAGACCTCTAGGTATTCACGAAGCAGCTCCTTCTTCTGTCTTCTGTCTATCTGAATAGCAGTGGGGAGAGAACAACATGAGTTGAAAGGGAAACGGTGTGTACACCTGGAGGCGTGTACTCCGCAAGTGGAGGAAACAAAATGCATAACATGCAGGCTTAGCACAAGGAGAGGCTTTATTTGGTGGACTGCAAAGCTCAACATTTAGTTGGTCATGTTTTAATTAATTAAGCACGTAGAGGAATTATAGTTATAAGCTTCCCAACCCATTCAAGGCACAGACACCTGCCTGTCCTGATCCTAAGGTTATAACCATCACATAACTATAACCAGATCCCAAACCACAGTTCCACCACTGTGATCCACCCAAACCACCAACTAACCGTGTGAGGGTCCAGGATGCTCTTGACCGTGAGCACGGCTGTCATGATAGTTTTTGTAACACTCTGCAGAGGTTGTACATCTTTACCCACGAATCGCGTAAACGTTTAGAAGAACGTTAAACCCAACCATGTTGTGCTAGCTAGGCACAATTCCACACTTCTGAGGTGTGATTGCATAGGGACGCTACGAGGCCTTTACAAAGGATCTCCCAGTCGCAAGATCGCCTAGCTAGGTTTCCCCGGTCCGGCGTACATGGACAAGTCCGTAGACGAGCACATACACATAGGGCCCCATTTGCATCCGTGCTGTTCCACTCCGCCTCACCAATGGCTCTTACTACCTAGGAGAGGTCCTAGTTAATTGGCCAAGACCAGAGCCATATGGTTCTCGTGGTAGTACGGGTAAAACCTGGGTGGTCGCTCCATAGACCAGTCCTTACTAATGACTCGAGCAAGTCTACCACAACCAGTAGGTCAACACCCAACAAGTAAAGCCCTACCAGGAACAAATCAACTGGTATGCCAACTTTCATCACCACCATCAAACCACTTGCTCAAGTCCCTAAGGTTCCATGTTTCTATAAAAGAGATTACCAACCCACATGTTGCATAGTTCATTAGTCAAAATTAATTAGCAACCACCAACCCATGTTGAGCAAACTAAGCAATAATCTACCCATAACAAGGTTACCACTACACGGTAATCAAGGATTGATCATGAAAATTTCTAGTAAACTATCCTTAAGGGTTTCCCATCAAAATTAGACATCTAATGCAAGAAAGCATAAATAAAAGTGATTATGGTGTACAAAAGTAAAGGTACAAAACAACAAGATGTTCAAGGACACTTGCCCGTTTCCCGATGTTCCACTGCTTAGAAGTGTTCCTCAACGTAAAACAATCATCTGGAACAAAGCAATGGTACAACTAAGAACAATACACCAAGCAATACATAATTTTATAAAAGCGTATGACTGGATAACTCGAGCTACAATGGAAACAAGCACTAGAACCAACTGAAATGAAGCCATGATAGGATTTTGGAGGAGGGAGTGGTAACAAGATATTATCAAGGGTGTTGATATGCAGTTGTAGAACATATCGAGGAGATAACATTGTGGGTGAAGGGGATGGCTAGAACTTGTGGATCGCAGTGACTGCTGAAACATGGATGGTAGTGGCGTGAAAGAAGTATTCTTGCATGTTGGATGTTTCTTTAAAGACAAGGATAATTAATTCCAACTGAGTATAGGAGACATGGGTACAAAACATGGCCAAAAGATGCATTGATATAATTTCTAGATAAGTATGAGACATGGATACAATTTGAGTGTATGTGCTGATTTTTCTGGGCAGCACAACGCTGAGCACGATGAGCACAAAAGGAGAGGTTTGGTTGTATGAATGGATGTGCAAATTAATTTGCAGGGTTGTGCAAGGACTATTGGCATGCTCTGGCTGAAAAGGATCAATGATTATGATCAGGTATGAGGGGAGAAGTGATCGGTATGGCAGTGTGTGTATATCAAGGATGGCAACATGACCGTAGTATGGCGGTCTGCGGTAACTTTATCTTTGCTGCAACAACTTGATGATCACGGTTACTAAGGAATATGAGGGCTGCACACTGGCCAAATGGCGTGCCATCTGGAGCACTGATTCAGTATGGAATGCAAGATCATGATTAGGGTAAAGCTGTGTACAAACAACATGAGCAGGGTGCATGGCGAGATTTATATCTTTGTACTTGCAAGTCCTTTTGCTTTACCAAATTGCAGAGACATGTGCAGGTATAAGATACATGTTGTGTCCAAAGTTCATGTTGTTCAGATAACCGGATCAGCAGCGAATGCGACGCAGGACAGGATGTCATGGCTGTGCGGACAGCAAGGGCAGCAAGGATGAGAAAATCATTATCTCTAGATCTATAAGTCCGATGTCCTAACCATTATGCAGAGACATGCATAGGTGTAGGAGGCATTCTGGTCGAAGGATTTTACAAGAAGAGCAAAATATCACAGGAAATGTTGTTGCCAAGAGGTGGTTGTATGGCTGCTCACGAGGACATCGACGAGATCAGCTCGAGACGGTATACATGAGGATATCAATATATTAGGAACCATGGCAGAAAAGAAGGATCCATATTGCAGGTATCATAGGCATGTGGTGGTAGAAGTTGTTGACCACCGGACACTAGGATCAGCGGGAAACGTAATGCCAATGGGGTAATGCCAACGGGGTTGCACAGCAAGCTGGACAGCCGGGACAGGGAGCGCAAGGACTATCCCGGAACCTTGTCTCCACATGTTCGATGGGCAAACCACTAAGCAGGGGTGTGTGCAGGTACAGAAACCACATCCTGGTGAAAGGGTTTATCAATCTAAACATTGCATCACCGAGGAACGCTGTGCCATCTAGCGACAGGAAAACTGGCCGTGAGTGCAGCAGCTGGCTTTATGGGAAATTCGACCCGGAAACCATGGGGAATCGATCTATGGTACCTGATTCGTGATATGGACGACCAAAACATAAAGAGGGAGGAGAGGGGGTCTCACGTTGGGTGGTTGAGCGGGCTGAAGATGAGCACGGCGGCGTCGAGTGGCGGCGGCGACAATCGGCAACGGCGATGATGTGGGCGATCTGCCCACGGTTCAGCAGGGGCATGTCTTCGACTTGGCATCACACAAGGTTATGATGGCGTCTTTGGGGCCTGTGTTTAGAGCACATCAGAGAGTTAGGAGATGGGATAGAAGGAGAGGAGGGGCGCCACATACCGGGGAGACCATGCCCTTCACGTGTATGGGACAGATGCGGTGGTGTTCTTCCATTGTGTGCATCCCTATTCGAGGGGAGAGATGCAATGGTAAATCGGAATCCCAACCACGAGGGCACTCCGTTTTGGTGGTTAGGAAAGATCGGGAGGGGAGGATATGGAGGGGGCAGCCATGGACAGAGGAAGGGAGGGACACGGCCATGGGGGGGCTTTCAGTTTCTCTCGTGATCTGATCTGAGGGAGAGTCGAGGGAAAGAGGACGACATCTATTGGGGAGGTGGGACCAAGGAAGGGCGTGAGAGGTGGGGGGATTGGTGCTTGCTGTTTTTGAAGGCACCCAGGTTCAGTTTTGATCAAGGAGGGGTGCGGCATGAGGGGGAAGGGGCGACAGAGGGAGGCAGTGCCTATTTTTTTTCGAGGAAAGAGGAGGGAGGCGGCTTGCTAGGGGGGTGACATGAGAGAGAGGATGGTTTGACCGAGAGGGTGAGAGAGAGGGAGGTGGGAGAGTTGGGCTTGGCCCGAGTTTAAGACATGCGACCCATGTGATTGGTCGGTCTTCTATATGTTAGCACAAGGAAGGGGATATTGGGCTGCCATTTGACACATTACTGACAAGATTTTGTCGCATAGTTGAACAAGAGAGGAAAACTTGGATTAGAAATTGGAGATGATTCGGGTCAAAGAGAGGGAGCGAGAGGTGGGAGAAGCTTGATGCGATTGTTTCGACATCATCAAGAAAGAGATGAAGTTTCGGTGGTTCCAAAGTTTGGAGAACAAACTTGTAATGCGGTTTGTAGGGAGTTTTGATGTGAGATGAGAGAAGATTAACAAGAACTGAGAGTGAGATAAGCCCTACATGAGAATGAAGAGATATGATTTCAGACCAGCTCAAAACCTAGGCGTGTTTTAGGAAACACTTTTAAACTTGTTTTAGCACTCAAAACACCATGCAGCCGACATGAATGCAACAATCAAGTTTATAACCTATGATTGTTTTAATTTGTGTTTAGAAACTAATTTTTTTTGAAAAGGTTGCACACACAATTTCTAACTTAATTCTAACAACTTTTATTAAAAAGTTTTAAAATCTTAGCAAAATTGAAACTAGGGTGTTACAGATATAGGTGACGGTATAATATTTGCTGTAAGGACCGTCAACAAAGGGGCGTCGTGCCATGCCCTTGAGTGGAGCCCCCGAGCAACAAGGAATTTTGGGTGGAGGGAACAAAAATGAATTGTTGCTCATGGATAGAAAGTGTTGGGGGAAGACGTGGACATTCTTATTTATTGCAAGTGTACAAAAACTTTTTCAAGGATAGAAGTGACGTAGTTGTTCTATGTTCCAAGCGTTGGTGATGGGTCACCCATCCTCGTCCTTGAGCTTGAAAGTGTCGGGCCAGAAGACTTGATCGATGATGAATGGGCCTTCCCATGGCGGGGACAGATTGTGGCGATCTTTGTTGCTTTGGACTTGTCGAAGCACTAGGTCGCCGACCTGGAAGGCCCTGTCGTGGACGTGGCGGTCATGGTAGCGCCGCATGGCCTACTGGTACTGAGCAGAGTGCAGCAGGGCGATGTTGCGTGCCTCGTCGAGTTGGTCAATGGCTTCTTCGAGGACGGCTTGGTTCCCTTCGTCGGTGTAGGCTCGCACCCTCGGGCTCCCATACTCGATGTTCATCAGGAGGACTGCTTCCGACTCATGGACCATGAAGAAAGGCGTGCATTCGGCACCTCGAGTCAGAGTAGTTCGCAGACTCCACAGCACAGACGGGAGCTCGGCGACCCATCTTGCCTTGAACTTCTCGAGTCTCTTGAATATGTGCGGCTTGAGTCCTTGTAGGATCATCCCATTCGCCCTCTCGACTTGGCTGTTGGTCTTTGGTTGACTCACGGCAGCCCAGTCCACCCGGATGTTGTTGTCATCACAGAAATGGAGGAACTTCTTGCCAGTGAAGTTCGTGTTGTTGTCGGTGATGATGGTGTTCAGTATCCCGAAGCGGTAGATGATGATGGTGAAGAATTTGACGGCCTCATAAAATACCAGACGTTGCAGACCGGCTTGGCCTCCATCCATTTGGAGAACTTGTCGATCACCACAAGCAGGTGTGTGTAGTACCCGAGTGCTTTCCTTAGTGGCTCAACCATGTCAAGCCCCTACACTGCGAATGGCCAACTGAGGGGGATGGTTTGGAGCGCCTGTGCCGGGAGGTGGGTTTGCCACGCGTAGAACTGGCAGCCTTCACAGCTGCACACAATGTTCTTGGCGTCTGCGACCACTGTCGGCCAGTAGAAACCTTGCCAAAACGCCTTGCCGATGAGCGTCCTGGGGGCTGCGTGGTTCCCACATGCTCCTGCATGAATATCTTGCATCAGCTCCCGCCCTTGGTCGGGGAGGATGTAGTGCATGAAGATGCCGACCGCGCCGTGTTGGTGGAGTTCCCTGTTGATGAGCCTGAATAACTTGGCTTGATGTGCGATTCATCTACCATCGGTGTTGTCGAGCGGTAGCTTGCCCTCCACCATCCAGTCCAGGAGTGGGATTCTCCAATCTGGGTCCTCAAGGTTAGGCTCCTGTGCTTCTTCGAGCGCCATGAGTTCCTGCGTGGCCTGCTCGGGCGGGCGGGCGTCATCGCCATAGCGGACGGAAGGCTCGTGTTGATCGCTTGCGAACACGCCATTGGGCATAGGTGTTCGGTTCGAAGTTACCTTGGCAAGGGTGTCGGCTGCCTCATTGTATCTTCGCAACACGTACTTGAGCACAAGCTCGTGGAATTTGTCCTCCATCTCCCGTACTGCTCTGCAGTAGGCAGCCATCTTGGGGTTGATGTAGTTTGCCTCTTTCATTACTTGGTTGACGACGAGCTCCAAGTCACCATTGACCTCGAGGCGACGAATCGTGGGGCTATCAAACATGGGACAAATGTTCGTCTTTGACTGTTCTCGTTTTCTCTCCTAGGGAAGGCAAAGTAGTGGTTCTATGCGAATCATAGGGCTATCAAACATGGGGCAAATGTTCAGAAGCATTCCTCAAAAACTGCTTTCCCTTGGGTAAAACCAATACCCTTCCTGAGATAATTTATGGTTTTCAGCAAGCAACAACTGAATCCATTCTAGAGGCATGGGAGAGGCTTTAGGAGTACATCGTGGCCTGTCCTAACCATGGGATGGAAGATTGGTTAATTCTTCATAGTTTCTACAACGGGCTGATTCTGACAGCCTGTGGTCATATTGATGCTACTGTTGGTGGGGCTTTCTTCTCACTCACTATTGCTAATGCAAAATTACTTATTGAGAAGATGGTTGCCAACTAAGGGTGGAGTGATGATCGACTCCAACCACGTCAGAGGGGTACGCATACTATCAAGGAAGCGGATATGCTTACCGCCAAGATGGACCTTCTTATGAAGAGATTGGATGACTACACCAGCAAGAAGGCTGCCATGGCCACCACTAATCTTCCTATGGATTCTCACATGACTTGTGAGGTTTGTGGTAACACTGGGCATTCATGGAATCATTTCCCTGAGAATCAAGAGGATGTGATGTGCATGAACGACATAACATTAGGTATCATCCACACGGAGGCCAAACATGGAACCAACAACGCCCTTACTACCAAGGAGGTAACCAAGGTAATGGTTACAATCCTAACCAACCCTCCTTGAGAGATCTTGTCTTCGAGCAGGCCAAAATTAATGATGGTGTTAACAAAAAGTTGGCTGCCCTTGATAAATCTTTGGAGAGCCTTAACATTAAGCTTTATGGTCCGATACAGTGTTTTGTATGTCCTGCGACGCCTTGAAATCATCGCATTACTCATTTTTTGGTTGCGATATCTGTGTGTAGCGACCACGTGAGTCCGTCGCCGGGCGTCGCTATATTGTCGGTCGTAATAACTTATAGCAACGCCCCAGAATTTGCATCGCTATTTTAGATACCCTTTTCGCGACGAGGCCTAGCGCAGCAACTGGTTGACATAGCGACCATTTTGCGGCATTGCAATATGACTAATTCAACTGAAAGGTATTGCCGCGATATGATTGAACCAATTCGCCATGATAACTACCGTCGCTATACACGTAGATGGTCACACAACCAAAAATGGGTCGTCACCATATTCCTGAACCAAATCGCAACGCTAACGACCGGTGCTATACACGTTGTAGGTGATGCAACCAAATACGAGTCGTCGCCATATTCCTAAACCAAACCACAATGCTAACGACCGGCACTATACACGTTGAAGGTGATGCAACCAAATACGGGTCGTCACCATATTCTCGAACCAAATCGCAACGCTAACGACTGTTGCTATACATGTTGATGGTCACACAACCAATGACGGGTCGTCACCGTATTCTGGAACCAAATCGCAATGATAACTACCGTTGCTATACACATTGATGGTCACGCAACCAAAGATAAGTCGTAGCTATATTCTGGAACAAAATCGCAATGCTAGTTGCCGTTGCTAAACACGAAGTTGGTCACGCATCCAAACATGTGTCGTCGCCGTGTCATCTACCCAAAACGCAATGCTAATGAACGTTGCTATATATGTGTATTGGTATCACAACAAAGCTTGTGTCGACGCTATATGCTCAGCTGATAATGCATCACCATATGCATTGGGTATGTCACGACGAACTGTGGTTCATCACTATTTGTGTAGATGATAGCGCAACGAAATATTGGTCGCCAAATTCTGGTTCTTTCATGCAGCAAAATTTCCAAAACATAAACTGATGCAACCCATGTTCATACAAATCATTAATGAAATCAATTCTTTATTGATGACCACCTTTCATAATATAACATGATATTCACCGACACAACAACGTAACAACTCTTGTCCATCAATCACAGTAAAAACATTTTGTAAAGAACCTATATTGTTCTTACGCACTGCTACAACCTGGATATTACTCCTGCACTTGATGATCTTCATCTAGGCTGGAGTGGAAGTTTCTTGCTAGGTTTCCTGCTGGTAGGTGGGACTTTGTTAATAGTCGGTCTTGATTTTTTTCGGTGCTGGAGCATCTACCATGTCATCCTGAATGTATATGAATTAGAGAATTTCAGCATCTGAACCCGATTTGTCTTTGAATGCAAATGCAGCAACATATGAATTGGACGTGGAAAATTTTAATGGCATTATGAAAATACAATTCCAGTTAGTACCTCTTGTGCTCTCTTCTTGCCTGATCGTGTTTTAGTAGCCTACTTCATCAGCCCTTGTGGACCAATAACTTTGGGATTTACAGGTGTGCCACATTTTTGATGTTTCTCAACAAATAGTCTCTTTGAAACATTAGCACTTGTATCATTAATGTTATGTGCCACATTTTCCTTATCTTTTGTCATAGTGCTTGTTCGATCATTCTGGATTATAAAGATAATGGAACAATGTAAACTGTAATTCAATGTACACCATGCATCATGATTAGATAGCTTGTTCGTTAATACCTGGTTCGTTGTTACATGATCCTGCAGTACTGGTGTTACAGGAACGTTTTGGACAGTCCTCGAAGGTACAACGTCATTTGAATTATTGTTGATGGTTCAAGTGGTAGCCTGCACATTGCAAAAGAGGGCATGCAAGAGATTAGTGACATAAATTTGTTTTATTTGCCAATCACAACCAAGTGTCGTTGTTTCGTTGTTCACCGCTGGTTGACTCTATGCTACTTCATTACTCTACGCTACTGCTTCTGTGTTGTTGATGGTTTCAAAGGGAGTCTGCACATTGTAAGAGAGGGCAGGTAAGAGATTAGTGACATAAATATATATTTAGTCACTTAAAACCAGGTATACATAGTCGATACCTTGTTCGCTGTTTCATGACTCCGCACTAATGTTGTTGCAGCAATGCCATCCTCATTGACCGTAGCTTCAACGTCAGCTGTAGTCCTATTGGGTTGAGGTGTACTCTGTGTATTTGAAAAGAGGGAAGGTAAGATATTAGTGTTGACGTAAAAAACGGAACAAAGTTCTTTCAACGGCAACACGTAACGGATCCCCGGGATGTAACAAGGCGTGCCAGCCGACCTGACCTGTTGATCAGCACGGAAAGATAGGAAACTTTAGATGCGGGTTAGATCGGCTAGAGAACCGATGTGGGTCTTCAACAAGTAACAGCCCGATCGGCCGATACAACTGTAGAGCGAATCGGCTAGCTGGAACAGTCGTAGTGCAAGTATAACCAAAACAGCTAGATCAGCCGATTTGATGACGTAGGCAAAGCGCAAGAAAAAGTAGAGCAAACTAAGCGCTACGAGACAACACTTGAAACCAATCTGAATCGGCTGGATCGTAGTGAAACGATGCAGGAGCAACGATAGCCGATACGATATGATCACAAGCTGGATAAATTGGTGATAAAAACTAAATAAACAAGAAAAGACTTGCAAACCTAGCTGATATCGATAAGTTGTGAATAAAACTTAGAATAAACCACAGCGATGCGCCCGGAGGTTAAAACCTAGTTATTTTTCGATAAAACGGTACTTACAAGCTTGCCGGAGGTCGATCGATGCAGCCCGACGAGCTAGAAGAATGATGTTTGAAGAAACAAGAAACAAAGAAGAAGTAAAAAAGGGTGGCGAAGTCGCCGCCTTGGAAAAGTAAAGGTTTTGTGTATATTGGTGTGTACAACTTTTTCCGACCACGCAGGGTCACTATTTATGTCCTGAGGACAACTTGACTCCTAGTCAATAACGACAATGTTTACTTGAATCTAAAGAAATAAAACTACCAAAACACTTGATGATTCTCATAGGAATCGGACTCTCTAAACTGACTTTGACCCGATGTCAACTTGCTTGTTGACCCGCCTCTGTCTTCCTTCCTTTTGGTGTATCCTTTCTTCGCCACGTTTCTTTTCCACCAATCGGCTGATCCTAGATCGGCTGGTCGCTTCTCTCCTTTTCTTCATCAGCTTTGAGGTCTTCCCGATGTCTCTTCGGCTATTCTCAGATATGTGTCAAAAAACGGTGTCAACACATGCCCCCCAGTTTCTGAGTAAATTTCTTTTGCTCTGAAATTCTCTCCTTCGATTTTTCCTTCTTGCACATGGGGATTACCAGAAATTCTTTACCGTTTTTCTGCTCCTGCTTTGAATATTTTGGATCTTGCCTTATTGCTGCCTGATTTGACCATGTGATTCTGTCTTGCCCCTTAATTTACAAACTCATCCTTTCGTCCATAGACTCTCTTATGAGCTTTTCTCAGTGTCATCCTCAATCTATCCGAAGAACATATCAATTCTTATTAGTCATGGGAGGCATCTCTTCTTGCAAATTTTTTCAGGAAGCAATGCCTATTACTGTTCTTTGATGAACTTCTGTTAATCAGAGCTCTACATTGGATGATACTATGAAGGTTGTAGTTGCTTTTAGTGTTGTTGAAGAGCAATCATCCTTGGTATATGCTCTGCAGTTTGTCGACGTATAGAAGCCCAAACCTAAATTTGTTGGTGCTAGCCATGTCTCTGATTCAATGTTGGCTTTTCAGAAGCCAAATTATCAATCGGGCATCTGTCTCTCCTTTGTGAATCAGCTTTTGCTTCTGATTACTTTCTCTAGTCTTCCAATCACGAGGATGTAGAAAAGATCCTGATGATCATCAACGCTCATGGTGCTGTCAATGAACTCCAGCGTTGATGCAGAAGCGAAGTTCGAAGTCCAAAATTCGGAGAAATTTTGATGTAATGTGATCGGCCTACTTAGCTGATGTAATTAGCTTTCACTTTATTGCGTTCAGATGCCTGGATAACCATCTTTCTTCTGATAATATTTACTGTCCATCTCGTGACTTTTCTGAACCGTGGTAGATGAATGCTTCCCACTTATCCTTGAATTCCACCAATTTTTTAATGCCAGCATGTGATTCTAAGCTGTCTTTTCCATGTATCTTTCCTATCAAACTCGGCTTTTAACCCAATGATTCTTCACCGGCTTCCTCTTCATAGGCTCCATTCCTCTTTTTAGCCGAAAGTCTCTGAATCGTCCTGTCATCTTAAGGGACGGGAGGCATCTTCCTCTTGGAGTGTTTACAGGAAGACTTAGAGCTTTATTTACTGCAATAGACGTCTTCTTGAAATAGTTTTGCTTCATGTTGCTGCCAGTAAGCTTGTTGATGTCTTCAGTAACATTGAGGGATACTCCTTTTTGTCTTTTCCTCTTCTAGAGCACAGAGTCTTTTCCTTCAACAACTTTTGAGTGCCCCTCCCTTTTTGGGGAAACGTATCACTGAGATCAATGTCGACCTCTGGAAACTGAGCCATTCACGGAAAAACTGTTTCCATTTTGACCAGATCTGACATCTTTTCGATTCCTTCTTATCTTCTTCAGCCTCCACTCCCTCTGGTTTGGGCTATAAATAGCATCCGTATATCATCTCTTCACATTTTTTCCATTATGGCGCATAGACTAGATCTGATAGGGTGCAGGCTTCTGCTCTTTGATCTTTCCTTTCTCCTCTTTTCTCACCATGGCTACAAGAATTCTTGTGAAGTAGTGCAGCGTAAGCTCGCCTTCTCCGACTCCTCTTGCGAAGCTAGGAGGTACAACAGCTAGAAGAATCCTTGTGAAAAGTTTGGGTTCAACGGCTGAAGGGAAGGAGCAAGGTAGAATGTCCTGCTGCACCTGTATCAGAGGAAGAGCACGCTGAGGGGACGACCACCTTGGTCATCAACTCGTGGAGCTCTCGGCGGAAGATCACAGAATCTGGTGAAGATCTTAGTCTTCCGTTTCCTCTTCGCAGTACCCCATCTCTCTCTGGTGTTCATCGATTCAATATCTTCATCATATGAGAGACAGGATAATTATATTCTAAATTTTGTACTCCATTGCTCTTCCATGAAGATGTAAACACGATGTACTGAAATATGAGAGAAAGAAATATATATATATATATATGCTCATGTTTGTTGTTCTAAGGGCAATCGTTACATCGGCCATTATCCGAATCATAGATCGGCTATAAATGTTTGAACATTTTTTCCACTAAAGGCGATAACTCAGTATCGGCTATCTCCCGAGATCTAAATCGGCTAAATATCTAGAAGTAGTAATCGGCTAAGTATTAAATTCACTTTTCCAAACTTGTCTTGATCTTAACGAGCATCGGCCTAGTCTTGTTGAAGTCCAATTCTCTCAATCGGCCGATGCAGCCTTTTATTCTTTTTTATATTTGGGAACCAATCGTCTGGATCGGCTGAAGCTCGAAGGCAGACATCTTAAGGAAATCTGTCTCCCAGGCTTTCCCTGATATGCAGATGACTTTATCAAAATTCCAATGTGTATCGGCTACTGCAATATGGAAGGAAGAATCAGCATTGACTACTTCAACTGAGTCTCCAATCTATTGGATCACGCATTGATGCATGGTAGACGGAATGCAGCAGTTGGCGTGAATCCAGTCTCTTCCAAGTAGCAAATTGTATGATCCCTTCCCCATGATAATGAAAAAGGTAGTTGGAAGGGTCTTGCTACAGATTGTTAGATCCACACATATAGCACACATTCCAGATGATGAGTTTCCTCCGAAATCAAGTAGCATCATGTCGGTCTTGGTTAAGCCTTGCTCACTTTTCCCAAATTTTTGAAGCATTGAGTAGGACATTGTTGACGGCTGTTAAGTACCTAATTTAGGGCCGTCAATCCCTACATTTTATCATAAGAACTAAGCATCCACACCAGAATAGGGGTTTAGACCCACAATTTCCACAAGTGGCTATGCTAAGTTGAATGCAGGTGTTTAGCATAAGAAATGGAGAGAAAAGACACCCTCATGATCCTAGAAAGTTAGGCTCAGCCAATGAGGGGCTGCATGCAAGCATCCCCTGGATCCATGACGTCACCAATCCAAGGGAGGAAGCCTCGGCGAATCAGAAGCCGCCATGCAGGCATCACATGGATCCCATGGCCCACCAGAGCACCTAAACCGCCTCCAAATCACATGGACACCGGGAACCGACCTCATGTCCCACATAACAGCCACCAGGAGGAAGCACACCCCGAGTGGGGCCCATAGGGGGTCGGCCGAACCGACCTTGTGGCGCCCACTCAAGTGCTTCCACGTGGTGCTCGGTCATTGGTCCTAGAAGCTATCCCCGGGGTGTTTGGGTGCTCTCACACCGGTTGCTCAAGCCTATAAATAGGAGGAGAGGGGGGTAAGAAGAGGATGAACACACTTGAAGCCATTTCTCACCTTTGCCTCCTTCTCCCTCTCTCATTCTCTCTTGGTGGAGGTGAAACCTCATCCCACCATGAGTGTGTGTGTGTGGAGGATCTAGACTAGGTGGTGCTAGGTAGGGAGGAGTGTGTGGATGAGTAGAGGTGAGGTGGTGATGATCCATTCAACATCCATCGTCCCCTTGTACCTCGTGAGCGATGCTGTTCTTCATTTAGACTAAAGTGAGTATTTCAGTATTTTCTATTTAGACTAAAGTGGCTCTCATGCATGAATGAATTGTTCTTGAGTTCTTCGTTCGTTCATCATTTAGAGGCTCGCATTCTTCATGAACGTGCTTCCTCGATCTAGTTGACGAGCAGTTATTCATACTTTTGTGTTTGTTCATAAGTTAGAGGCTCGTGTTCTTCACGAACACGACCCTTGATCTTCTGTTATAAGCGCATAAGTTTGCATTTCGTTTGTGTGATTGCCTGTATATTAGAATATATTGAAGCTAATGCATATCTGATTTAGATCAAGTATCAATCATATCTCCTCGCGCGAATCGATTCAATGGCGAGTAAGGTCTAGCTCAACCTCGCAGGTTCGTCACTTCGTATTTATATGGAGTGCTATAGTGTTTCTACGGGACGTCAGACGTAGCCGTGCTATAGTAGTAGTCGGTGGTGTTGACGTGGTGTCTAGACTGCTGGTTATCCTTCGAATGCCCTGTATCCCACGGTTTGTCTTGGGGTAGGCCGCGGTAGTGATAGCCGTTGGACCCTCTGAAATCACCCACATTCGGATACAGCGTGTAGGCAACCATTTGACGTGAACCAACTGTTATAGCCAAGAGGGGTCGGTGTCCGAAGTGAGATCTTATCCGAGCTTGTTCCTCTCTAGAGTCGAGAACCTACAGGAGACTTCACATCACTCACCTACCTCAGCAGGGACTGTGTGCCCTTGGATAGTCACTCGTAGAGTCCCCCATACCGTTCCTTGGATTCGATACCCTTGGGAATACTCCTGAGGTGAAGTGCTACAACAGTGTATCCGTGCGCTTGCGGATTCGTTCGCACCCGTCAGTTAGCCCGGGTGATTCTTACATGCTCACGCTAACCTGGCGCCATAGTAGTGACGTTAAGAAATACCAATAAGCATTTCTGGTGCCGTTGCCGGGGAACAGTTGTCGAGAATCTACGAACCCGACTATCCTCGTATCTTTTGTTTTTCTTTTATTTCTACCTTCAGCCCCGCTATCCCAGGAAGGTTATCCTTGTACACACCTTCCGCCCATTATGAGTGAAACCATGGAATCAACTCTCTGGAGACAACCCGCTCTTCTAACACCTTGTATGGTTCACCCATCTCTCATGAAGCTAGTTGAGGAAAAACCCTTCTCTGGGATGAGTCATGAGAATCCCTATAATCACGTAAGAGACTTTGAGCAATTGTATTCTACCCAGGGTAAAACCGGGGCAACACAAGATGTTCTTAAAAGGAACCTGTTTCCGTTCTCCCTCTCCGGGGAAGTGAGAACTTGGTACCGTTGTTTTGGTTGCAACCACCTACGCTGGGAGGAATTAAGAGCATCTTTTTACACTTGATTCTTTCCGGTACAGCGTGTTGTTTCCTTAAGAATGGCGACCCTCAGTTTCAAACAAAGAGAGAAGGAAACCTTAGGCATGGCATGGCATCATTTTGCCTCTTTGGTTGAAGCTTGCCCAGTCCTTGGTCTGCCCGACCCAGTGCTCTTGCAGCATTTCCGGTTTGGTTTACGAAGAGATTGTGGCATGATGCTTGATGCCATTTCGGGAGGCATCTTTGTGCTCGTAGAGCCAGAACAAGGACTGAAAATTCTAGGAGAAATCCGAGATTTTAGCTCCCCACCTGACTCGAGTGACGAGGTAGCCAAACGAGAAAATGTCGAGTTGCCTAAGCCCATCCTCGAGAGAGCCCAAGCTTACATGCCAAATTTCTCTATGCTCTGGTCGAAGATATCACTCCTCACTAGCAGGAATCTACGGGGTAGAGCCCTTAGTGCAAATTCTGCCCCTAGACTCCCCTATCGTTTCTTCTCTTAAAACCCGGCCTTCGAGACTTAGTCTCAAGGGAAGGAGGAGAGGAGTAGTCGAGGAAGAATAGTCGTTCCTGGCGGGGACGATCACTTCAACCTTGCCCGCAACTCTCCAGGGGAGGTCACGATGGACGTTTTTCGTGCTTCATGTCAAGGCTCAATCCGAAGTGCCGCCACACTGAGGGTTATGCTAAGACACGAGCCCTGGTGCAGTGAAACTTCCATATCTTTGGCTTACGGAAGCACGATCTTATATCCGGTCTAGCTGAGCATTCCACCTCATTATCTTAAGTTCAGCTAAGACCGATGCCGATCAAGTCAAGTGGATGTAAATCCTACTCTTCACTTCTTGACCTGATCGATGCCCTGCGGGAGTGTGGTTACATACCTATCTTTTACACTTCCATTGGAAGCTTGGGTTAACTTATGTGTCATCCCACTTAGGTGAAGGTGAGGTCCTTTGTCAACCCAAGGAGAAGAATGAACTAGAAAGTTCGTCACTCTCGATCCACCGCTCGAATGATCTTTCGACCCATAAAATTTTCACTCTTAGAGCACTCTAGGCTTTAGGCCCGGATCTTTCAATCTGGGGTCCGATCATACTTGAGTTCTAGAGGTGAAAGCTTCACTCTTAGAGCACTCTAGGCTTTAGGCCCGGATCTTGTGCTCACTCCATCACCTCTATCATCTCTCGTCCGTAGTGCTATAGCCTTGCTAGCTGCGCTCTCCTCCTAAGGTTACCCATCATAGTTCCCTTAGGATGGTTGTGAGGATCACCTCTGTTGGACCATTTATATAGCTTGCATCGTGCGTGCGCACTAACCATGCAGGAAGGAAAATACGTCCTATCATAAAGAAACCTACAAGGAGGACCACATGGCAGAGTAGGAGGATATCACCAGGAGAAAATGGACGATATGAGCAACAGGGCAACAATAACTCTTCATCTAGGTATGAGTCCAGGTAAAGTCCCAAGTTGAGCTATTAAGTTATAAAGAGGTTTAAGTAAAGTTGTCTAGGGTAGAAGGCAATTATATGCCCGAAATTCCATTCTAGCCCTTGCTGAAGCCTCCGACCTTAGAATTGGTAGGCCACCTGACCCAGAGACCGCGAGCCCCGCCAGAGCCCACACGCCGAAGTAGAGGCCCAGCGGAGCCCAGATGGGTTCGGCCGACCCCCTAGGTCGGCCGACCCACTAGGGTCGCCACCGCCTCTCGTGTTTCGCGTGCGCACTCCTTCGTCCTCTAGAAACCCTTTCCTCGCCATGTGACGGAGTTTTGCGTCGCGCAGAACCCCCAGTTTCCCTGCAAACCACCCTCGCATACCGTCGCTGCAGTCCTCATGGCCGACAAAAGACTTGTCCCCTTCGCCGCGGCGCCCTCCTCCGGTGAACCCGTCGAGGGGGATGTCCCTACCATTCCTGCATCCCCCACAGGGGTAGCACCTATGGAGGTCGCGTGCATCTTCGAGGTGCCACCGCTTGCCTCTCATCCTCCGGTTGGGAACCAAGGATCGAAGGCTGCCATCGACGGGACTTCAGAGGCTAAGGGGATGGCTGTTCCGCCCTTCACACCCCCGGTTCCACGCACCTCCGGCCGTTCTGCCTCGCCCGGAAAAGCGAGGAAGCCTCGAGGGTGTGCCAGCAGCCCCTAACAGAGGAAGGTGGATGTCCGGCCACGACCCACAACAACTCCGCCGCCTCTGGTGGTTCCACCACCTCGGCTCAACATTCTGGGAGCCTCCGGAGTGAGAGGCCGTTCGGCCCCTGCTGTGCCATCGTCACCTCCACCAGTCTCTCAGCCTGGGAAGCCTAGGTTCACTAGCCCAGATAGCACCAGCAGGAAGAGCAGCTGTGTACCTTCAACTTTGAAGGAAACCAATGAAGAATTTGATTTGGGCAGCAGCTCCACACCACGGGCATCCAGGAAGTCGAGGGAGAGGACTCGGGCGCCCGAGCAATCTCCTAGGACTCCCACTGCAGCCAGGATGACCCCACTAGTGGAGGAACTAGGCAGGGAGTGCGAGAAGCTAAAGACCATCAGTGCGGAGCAGAAGGTGGATCTCGCTGAGCTTAGGGATGACCTCCGTGATCTTCGCTGTGGCCTATGCGCCAAGATGAGCGCCTCTTCATGGCCACGGGGCACGAGGACCTCTATGATGCTGAGTAGAGGGCCATGCCCCACTCTTATTTCCCTTTATAGGCGCTTAGTTAGGTTTAATTTATTTTTCCTTAATTTATTTCCCTTCCAATCGTTTCCTTTATTTCCATCATTTATGTAAGTGCCTATTTCTTCATTAGTGAACTTGAATGAATAATTTCGGCTCCACCGGTCATGTAACCCGGTTGAGTCACTCGTGTGTTAGCTATATTTGTTTTTGCTTTTGTTTGTATCGAAGAACTGCACCCAGGAACAAAACAGTGTTGGGGAGAGCTACACTCTCCAAACGTGAACACGACGGATCATTATTGCACCCACACTATGCTCACACAGCGCTTACGATTGACCACGCTTAGCGAATCTGAACGGGACATGCATTCGTGCGCATCACAGGAATCCCCATCTGGTCCACACAGAAACCAGCGCTGGTTTGCATCTCTTCCTCATTTCACCATGATTTCTGAGTTTGTATGCTCATGCTTGATAAATTCTCCATAAATCAACTCAAGAAATCTATGGAAATGCTTACTCCATGCCTAGGGTTGACATGCGCAAGTTTTATTCCTGGTTTATAACCTTGAGGCTTGTGAACAATATCATCATAAGGACAACATGCTTATCTAAGTAGTTGACAAGTGAGATATGACTTGATAACATGATCTTAACTCTGTTGGTTCTAGTCCTTGGGATAATTTTGTTTTCGAAAAAAAATGCTCTTGCAAAGCTCCTCTTTGATGTGCTACCGTCCTACCAAAGCCATATGATGTTTTTAGTTGAAAACCTTATACTCATATGCTGCTTATTGTTGCATTGAGCTTTGTCAAATTCTGTGACCCTTGTGAGAATTCTTTTCATTACTTTCATGATCAAGATTCATGTGCACGCCACCTTATTCCCCTTGCTATGCTTCTACCCTGGAAGTTAGCAATGTATTGGTCATCCATTCCGTGGAAATAAGGCTCCAGATGTATTGATTTCTCCCTCCTAGTTTGTGTCACACAAGAGACATGGCTATCAGTAAAAAAAATATATGGGCACATGAAGGTCTGAGTGTTGAAAAAAATATATATATATATACATATATATATATATAGATAGCCATGCTCTCAAAAGATTCTTATACAAAAGGGAGAATCATGCAAAAAGGAGTTCCATAACCTAGATGGTGATAACTAGTATCCATTCCGGGGCTAGTGTCCACCTCACCATCAACCAGCATTCATCATATATGTATCGTAACATCTAGCACCCACTTTGGGCCTAGTATCCACCTTACCATAGTCACCATACCCATACACGCGTACATCTTGATCTGATCGTATGATTTGATTTTCTCTGTGGATCTAGTTTTTGACTTTGCGATATATGTGATACAAGTATGCTTTACCTTTATCCTACCCTGAGCTCCAAATACATCCATCATTAGAAGTAGGGTGAAGAAAGGCAATCTAATGCCTTGGTGAGGAATATACACATTGAGCGATCCGATAGAATCAAAGAAGGAGGGCAGAGCAGATTTTTCTTTAAAAATAATCAAGAAAACCCCAAGTGCTAACCAATAGGTGCTTAAGAAACTAGATTCATGGTCAATCCCCTTATCAACTACCCAAGATGGCATCGTAGCCAATCCACAGAGTTCACAAGAGCAAGGTATGACCTGGAATAACTCCTATGCTTGTCTTATACCTTAGGTTTAAACCCATGTGATCTTCCCTTTCGCTCGGGACGAGCAAAGGGCAAGTGTGGGGGAGTTGTTGACGGTTGTTAAGTACCTAATTTAGGGCCATCAATCCCTGTATTTTATCATAAGAACTAAGCATCCACACCAGAATAGGGGTTTAAACTAACAATTTCCACAAGTGGCTATGCTAAGTTGAATGCAGGTGTTTAGCATAAGAAATGGAGAGAAAAGACACCCTCATGATCCTAGCAAGTTAGGCTCAACCAATGAGGGGTTGCATGCAAGCATCCCCTGGATCCATGATATCACTAATCCAAGGGAGGAAGCCTCGGCGAATCAGAAGCCGCCATGCAGGCATCACATGGATCCCATGGCCCACCAGAGCGCCTAAACCGCCTCCAAATCACGTGGACACCGGGAACCGACCTCAGGACCCACAAAACAACCACCAGGAGGAAGCACACCCCGAGTGGGGCCCACAGGGGGTCGGCCGACCCCACAGGTCGGCCGAACCGACCTTGTGGCGCCCACTCAGGTGCTTCCACGTGGTGCTCGGTCATTGGTCCTAGAAACTATCCCCGGGGTGTTTGCGTGCTCTCACGCCGGTTGCTCAAGCCTATAAATAGGAGGAGAGGGGGGTAAGAAGAGGATGAACACACTTGAAGCCATTTCTCACCTTTGCCTCCTTCTCCCTCTCTCATTCTCTCTCGGTGGAGGTGAAACCTCATCCCACCATGAGTGTGTGTGTGTGGAGGATCTAGACTAGGTGGTGCTAGGTAGGTAGGGAGGAGTGTGTGGATGAGTAGAGGTGAGGTGGTGATGATGCGTTCATCATCCATCGTCCACTTGTACCTCGTGAGCGATGCTGTTCTTCATTTAGACTAAAATGAGTATTTCAGTATTTTCTATTTAGACTAAAGTGGCTCTCATGCATGAATGAATTGTTCTTGAGTTCTTCGTTCGTACATCATTTAGAGGCTCGCGTTCTTCATGAACGTGCTTCCTCGATCTAGTTGACGAGCAGTTATTCATACTTTTGTGTTTGTTCATAAGTTAGAGGCTCGTGTTCTTCACGAACATGACCCTTGCTCTTCTGTTATAAGCGCATAAGTTTGCATTTCGTTTGTGTGATTGCCTGTCTATTAGAATATATTGAAGCTCATGCATATCTGATTTAGATCAAGTCTCAATCATATCTCCTCGCGCGAATCGATTCAATGACGATTAAGGTCTAGCTCAACCTCGCGGGTTCGTCGCTTCGTATTTATATGAAGTGCTATAGTGTTTCTACAGGACGTCAGACGTAGTCGTGCTATAGTAGTAGTCGGTGGTGTAGACGTGGTGTCTAGACTGCTGGTTATCCTTCGAATGCCCTGTATCCCACTGTATACCTTGGGGTAGGCCGCGGTAGTGACAGCCGTTGGACCCTCTGAAATCCCCCACATTCGGATACAGCGTGTAGGCAACCATATGCCGTGAACCAACTGTTATAGCCAGGAGGGGCCGGTGTCCGAAGTGAGATCTTATCCGAGCTTGTTCCTCTCTAGAGTCGAGAACCTACAGGAGACTTCACATCACTCACCTACCTCAGTAGGGATTGTGTGCCCTTGGATAGTCACTCGTAGAGTCCCCCATACCGTTCCTCGGATTCGATACCCTTGGGAATACTCCTGAGGTGAAGTGCTACAATGGTGTATCCGTGCACTTGCGGATTCGTTCGCACCCATCAGTATATCCGGGTGATTCTTACACGCTCACGCTAACCCGGCGCCATAGTGGTGACGTTAAGAAATACCAACAGGCATAAAATTGACCGATGCACCACCATCCACCAGGAGCCTTGTGACCGGCTTCCCATTGACAAGTCCTTTGAGAAACAAAGCTTTCATATGCTGACGCTTTTCCTCATCTGGTTTCTCAAAACTGGCTAGCATTGGATCCCAGGTTAACTGAGCCGATCCTAACTTCTCATCTGAATTTTCTTCATCTGAGTTTTCTTCAAGAGTCATAAACTCCTTGGGTAGCATGAAGACCATGTTAACATCTTCTACTGGTCGACCTTCTCCCTTGTTACCAAATTTGGGTTTAGGTTGCCAGATTTGGGATCGGACCTTCTTCTTGTCAAGTGCTTGCTTCTCAATCTCTTCGCTGTTCCAATTGTCGCAAGCACTGGATCCTCCTCTTCTAAGACTTAGTTAAAGCTTCTGGGCACCATCTAGGTTGATGAACTACGTGTTGGCTTCTGTCCTCGTATGTAGCATTACGCCTTTCTGGATTCCTTGCCAATACGTCTTCATCAGGAACCCTACTGTCAGCCATCTCTTCTAGCCAATCGAAGTCTATCCGATTCTCCCTGATTTTGCCTCCTAACCGATCATACACGTTGATCCTACCCCCAGCCGATCATGCACTAGGATCTGTTGGTCACGAAATTCTTGGCTGTTGTGCATTGCTGGCCTATTTCCTCTGTCATCGAAGGAGGCCCTTTTGGAAGATTGTCCTTCAGAATAAAAACCATTGCACTCTGGACAATTATCCATTGTTGGATGTTTAATCCCTTCTTCCCAACAATATCTGAAGACAGGGGACCTCCAGTGATTTGAATTGCGCCTTGCCCATTCTTCTCCTTCTCTGATCCTTTGTTGATGGCATTGATATTTGTTCAGAAGAAACTGGGATTGAGTAACTTTGCTTGGTGCTCTTGGATTATTCTCCTCAAGCAGTCCTTTACCTTTTGCTTCTTCTGTTGTTATCTAAGCCTTGGGATCGATGACCTTTTTATTCTGAGCTGATTGAGATGTCAACACTTTTGTTTATGAAGTTGATTCCACTACATTAGTAGCGAAAGGATGTTGATCAATCTTCATCGGCTTTCCTGACTTGGAGGTGTCTCAAATTTAAGCTTTCCTTGATCTATTGCGTTTTGAATTTGTTGATGAAACACCTTGCCTTCGTCAGTGTTATGGGATGTAGCATTATGCCACTTGCAGTACTTGATCTTCTTAAGCTCTTCAACACTTGGAATAGTGTGATTCTGAGAGAGTTTAATCTGACCCTGCTGAAGAAGGAGACCAAATATCTTATCGGCTTTAGTTATATCGAAACCGAATTTCTCAGGTTCTTTCTTGCCGAAGGGACATGCAATCGGCTTCCTATTTGACACCCATTCAGCTAGATTGACCTCAGCCTCTTCTTCTGAATCGGAATTCTCCACATAAGATATCTTCTTCTGATAACTCCTTCGAGGTTCATAAGGTCGAGAAGAACTTTCATGGCATAATCGGTGCACCAACTGGCTTATGCTCTCAAACTCCTATGAAGCATATTTCTCTTTGATTGAAGGCAAGAGTCCTTGAAAAGCCAATTCTGCCAGTTGTTTGTCAGTCAAAGATAGGCCAAAGCACTTGTTCCTCATCTCTCTGAATCTCTGAACGAAATTTACCACTGACTCATCATTCCTCTGCTTGAAGCTAGTCAGATCAGTAATCTTCATTTCATGTATTCCAGAGCAGAAATAACCATGGAACTTCTTCTCAAGATCTTCCCAACTTTGAATAGAATCAGCCGGTAGTGATGTAAACCAAGCAAAGGCTAGTCCCGGCAGAGAGGATGAGAATAATTGAACCCTTAATGCTTCATTTGATCCTGCATCTCCACATTGAATAATAAATCGGTTGATAAGCTCGATCGTGGAGGTGTCATCTCGACCAGTAAACTTGGTGAAGTCAGACACTTTATACCTCTGAGGGAACGGAATTTGATAGAAATAAGCAGGGTATGGTGTCCGATACATGTTGGTTTGTGTTGATGCTCACTAACTCTTATTTTTATACATCAACAATGTAGGGAAAAGGACCAAAATAATAATTCAACAGTAGTATAGGGCTTTAGACTAATGATTAACACGAGTTCTGGTGAATTATATAATTTCAGGGACTACTCAGAAAAATACGCAAGGAATCAAAACTAGAAGACTCGAGAAGACTCCCGAACGCAAACCGACTTGACTTGCAAGAAAGAGGCTTCTGGAAGGAGCAAGGAACCACCACACCAGAACAAGCCCCGAGGGGGCCCACCCCAGGCCGACCGCCCCCCCGGGCACCACCTCAGCCCTACTTCCGGAAGGTTCTTCCACCGCCTATGAGGAGCAATCTAAACCATCTATTAGGTCGGTTTGATCGTACGGCACATAGCACATCCTCAAGACTATATAAGCAGCCCCCTGACCCCCTCTGAAGGCATGGGGCATTAGGCATCGGGCATCTGATCTATCATCTCATCTCAGATCATCAGGCCAAGACAGGAGAAGAAGAGGAGACACAAGAAATAGGTAGCTACTTCATAGTTCT
This sequence comes from Cenchrus fungigraminus, assembly GCA_036936925.1. NCBI lineage: Eukaryota > Viridiplantae > Streptophyta > Magnoliopsida > Poales > Poaceae > Cenchrus > Cenchrus fungigraminus. The sequence continues at coordinate 49,975,725 of CM072777.1, read as the reverse complement.
AGATCTAGTTCTTAGATCTAGAACCTAGTTCTAGATAGAAAGTCAGATTCGAGTAGAGTTGAGCTTTGCTCCAATTCTAGATCTGTAAGTCATCAAGATTCAGTTCTTATTTTGTTTCTCAATGACTTTGTGCTATTTCAAGATTATGTATGCAATTGCTAAGTTCTTACTTTGTTCTAGTAGTATATTTGATATAGTTATGATTAATGATAAATTCACGCACTTATTCGTAGAGCTCCTAGTATATTACTCGAGTATGCTAGGTAGTATAGATTATGTAAGCATGGTGCTTAGATATGATTTACTTGCGGATTCACCTTATGCTCCGGGTCGTGTAGTAGATCGTAGGTGTGACAGGCCTATTGAGTCCTTTGTAATCCACCCCCCGAGCATAAGACTAGTCAATAATGGTTCTTGGGATGATCAAGTTTCGCTCTTGATCTTCTTGGGTAATCTTCGGGGTGCACACATTTACTCATGATTATGCTATATGTGATGATATGCTATGATAGAATAGATGAATAACTAGTCTTTGTATGCTATATAGAATTTGTGCCTCTTATGTTATCTAGTTCTAATCTAACTAGGAAGTAGTATATTCTATGTTCCACGTGTGCCTCTACCTGTCTGAGTTATCAATATATATATATATATTATTATTGGCTTATCCCTGTTAAAGTATGTGCCATGCTATCAAAGTCTCATATAGTAGTCTACTGCCATCCTTAGTCAATCGATAAATCCATCCCGTCTTCCCTGTGGATACGATATTTTAAAACCCATCTCCTGAGGTGAAGTGCTCACCGGTATCCATGCGCTTGTGGATCATTAATTTCTATGTAGGCTTAATAAATACCAACAAGCATTTTTGGCGCCGTTGCAGGGGAAAATTGGATGGCTACCTTTTGAAAATCGATGGCTAGATACTTATGATGACATTGTAATTTGGCACCTCTGCTTAAACATAATTACCCTTGTTTGTCTTTTTCTATCTTATTTACAGGGTATTAACAGGTTTGATTGTGATTCACCACACTTTGATCATCTGAGTCAAATCAACCAAGGAAGCTGTACACCAAGTTCCCGAAGCCATGCCTGAGAAGACGTTGCAAGAGTTCTCTGCTCCAAGCATCAAGAACATTCGTACTGGACCAACACTTCAAGTCAATCATGATTTTGAGCTCAAGGCTAGCCTCATCAACATGGTGCAAGCTAATCCATTTAGTGGAAAGGTATATGAAGATGCAAGCTCTCATCTCCAAAACTTTCTGGAGATAGGCGCCACCATCTCCATCAAGAACATTCCAAAGGACACGTACTCCGCTTATTCCCATTTTCACTAACAGGAAGAGCGAGACAATGGTTCTACTCCAATGAAAAAGAAATAAACACATGGGAGAAATGTTCTACAACCTTCCTATCAAAGTTTTTCCCCACAAGCAAAACCAATGCCTTACGAGGAAAAATCACCAGCTTCCAGCAGCAGAAAGGCGAGTCAATTCCAGAAGCATGGGAACGTTTGCAAGAATACATATCAGATTGTCCTCATCATGGAATAGAAGAATGGATGCTCTTACAAGGATTCTACCATGGACTAAACCAAAAAGTGTGTGAGCATCTAGATGCAACTGCTAGAGGATCATTCTTATCACTAACTCTGGGAGAAGCCGACATACTTATGCACAAGATATCAGAAAATCAAGGTTGGACCAAGAAGAATACCCAACATTGTCGTCAGAGTGAAGAAGTTCAAGAAGATGAAGAATTGAAAGCAGTATCAATTGGGATGGATGTGCTGTTGAACCGGCTTGAGGAACGAGCCAACTTCAAGAAGGATCGATAAGCTTTACAAGACTCTATGAATGCTTCAAGAAATTTAAGCTTGGTGGTCCACAAGTCAGCACCAACCCAAGGAAAAGACCTACAACCACGACTGACTTACGCAGGTAAGTATCCAAGTAATAATTATAAGCAACTTTCACTACGGGAATTAATTGAAGAACAGGTTAGAATTAATGATAATCTCTCTAAGAAGCTTGTTGCTAATGATATGATTCTAGAGGACATAAATGTTAAAATGGATATTTTTTCTGCCATCTTAAAAGATCAAGCTATCTTTAATGCTAAACTAGAATCAAACTTATCAAAATTGTCTGCTGCAATGCCTGTTGCCACTAACCCTGAGCAGGTATTTAATGTCCGAACAAGGGGTGGGAAGCAAACAACTGATCGACCATATCCAAAGGGCACAGCAAGACCGTCGGCTAGAACACCTACAGCACCTGCAACCTCTGTAGCACCCGTAGCACCAGCCGAAGGTCCAGAAGAGAAGGATGATGATGTAGAAGAAGTTGTGCGAGAAGAACAAGATCCAGCAAGACAAGACTTCCACGACACCAACTTCCTACCATATCCAAGAAGAGTGAGAAAACCTCAAGTTGATGATCAATTCGGGAAGTTCATAGAGGTAATCCAGAAGCTTTATGTCAACATACCTCTATTAGACGCCATGCAAGTCCCGACATATGCTAAGTACATCCGAGACATCCTGAATAAGAAGAGACCTCTGCCAACTACGGAGATCATGAAGTTGACTGAAGAATGCAGTGCGGCAATCCTGAATACATCACCCATCAAGAAAAAGGATCCAGGATGCCCCACTATGGAGTGCTCCATTGGAAATCAATACTTCAACAATGCACTCTGTGATCTTGGAGCAAGTGTAAGTGTGATGCCCAAGGCTGTTTTCGACAAGCTCAAGCACCCTACCTTGGTTCCAACATCAATGTCTCTACAATTAGCAGATCAATCAGTTCGCTACCCATCAGGAATCGTTGAGAATGTTCCAGTGAAAATCTGAGAGTTCTTGGTGCCAGTTGACTTCGTGGTATTGGATATGCACCTAGACTCCAGGGTCTCACTGATTCTCGGGTGACCATTCCTGAGCACCGCCAACGCACGCATCAATGTCAGCACAGGAGAGATCACATTCGAGATCAATGGAAAGGAAGAGAAGCTTGCCTTCAAACCCAGACCAGAGCTCAGCATCAACGCGAACATGGTCGATCAAGAGAAGATATCACCAGAAGAACCATCATCTCCGAAGACGGAGGATGCACCTGAAGATTAGAAGATTTGGAAGTCCCGTTCGAGGACTTAAACTACGAACCCTCACCGAAGGTAACAGGTAAAAACTCAAAAATATTTTTTCTGCATTTCCATATTTACTACAGTAAAAACTTTTTCACGCCCCATGGTAAATAATTTTTACGGTGTGTCAAAACCCGTATAATAAGTTTTCGTGGTGGCATAAAAATATTTTTACTTTCATATTTTTGCTGTTATATTTTCATGCATATTATTTACCCTTACACATGGGACCCACTTGTCATAGGGATACACATCAAATCATCACTTTCTTTCACCTTTTCTTCTCCTCCACCAGCCTCAATTATTCCCACTCAACATCCACTTATTTTGGCGTGGGATTGCAGCAAGAAATGGACGGAGGAGAGGGCACCTAAGTGGGGCCCACGTGGGGCCGACCAGCCCCACCACAAGGCTGACCGGCCTCCCCCCTTGGCTCTATAAAAACAGCCACCTCCTGCCTATTTCTTCATACATTCACAAGCTTAGAAAACTTCATTTCGAGCTATTGTAGTGCTGCCACGAGAGTAAGAAGGTTTAGGAAGAAAGTAGAGGAGAAATAGAGAGGAAGTTCTTCCAAGGGTAGTTTTGCACTAATCACATTCATATATACCCTTGTGTGGAAGTTCTTTTTCTAGATAAACACCATGTTCGGGAGATTCCTTGGACGCACTCGCTCCAGGACCAACTCCCGACGATCAATGAGCATTGACTCTCAGGAGTTCCCCTCACCCATCTCCAATCCCTCACCATCGGCACCACCGTCGCAAGGAAAAATCCTAACCAGTGATGTACATCTTCACATATGGAGAGGGGAGGAGAAGGAGAGGTATGAGAAGTTGAAAAGACGTGATTTTGTCCTCACACCTATGTTTGACGAGGAGTTCATGCAAGACACAGGTATGAATACCGAGTTTGCCCAAATGTTTCTTTTACTAGGTTGGACTACCTTTTACAACACTTCGGAACGGGGTTGCCGTCTCCTCACACTAGAATTTCTGTGCACCTTAACACCCGTTGATGACGGAGTAACCTTCTGGCTCTTCCGTCAAGAATACACTTTGTCTTGGAGGAGGCTAAGAAACACTCTGGGGTTTGCACAAGGATGCACTTTAGACATAGACACGACACTTGAAGATTTTGATAGGCTGCGTTTTTGGGCAGACATTTCAGGGAGACAGAATGCACATAGACCACGCACTAACGAAATACATCATCCCGCTCTCCGTTTCTTTCATAAGTGGATAAGCCTTGTTTTCTTTCCATGAAATGACAACATCAGCATGAGAGTGGCAGACATGCAACTCATGTACGGTGCTGTGAAAAGAAAAGCTGTCTCCCCTGTCAAGCATCTAGTAGAGCACTGGCTTTCACTCCCCAACCTAGTTGGAGAAGTGAGCTGCACCTCTCTAATCACACGAATAGCCGATGTTTTGGGCATTCTAGGAGATGCTACCATCATCAACATTGACACTCCTAGAGTGTTTATCGGCTATGATTATTTTCACCAAGGAAGATGGGTCAAAAAGATTCAAGGGCAACTGTACTATATTTGCAATAAAGACACAATCCCGTTACCTAACCCGGGGTTGGGTATATATTCCGTGCAGTCTTTCCTGATCAACTTTCAGGCACAACCAGTCCAGCAGCAACCCCCGCGAACATCGGCACGAGCTTCATCATCAAACTACACCGGAACCGACCTACCCTCTGAAGACGCCGCTTATCAATCATATGAAGGCTTCGTACCACCATATCCTCGCCGCGCATACCAAGGAGGGGGTTTACCATCACAAGGACCAAGTGATCTTGGAGGATAGGAATTTGCGAGTGGCAGGTTTTATGCATCATCTTCAAATTTTGTACCTGCCCGTAACTCCTTTTCAGGATTCGATCATCAGCACACTACAACATTCCGCCAAGGTGTCCACGACAACATGAGAATGCAAATGGACACCCAAAACCTCCACACCGACCTGCTACACCAGCAGCAACAATGGATGAACTAGGCAGGACAACAACTGGAAGATATACAAGAAACCACAGATGCAAACGCTGAACTACTGGTGAGAACATTCCGCCAGTGGAGGATGTAAGATCGAGCAGCTTGGGGGAATAGTCCCCATTAAAAACCACAGCTAGGGAAACCCTGTCAACGTCGACCAATTGGGGCATCACCCCAACAAACTGTCACACCACTCGGGGAAGGAGTGCCCCCGAGGTAAGTATCATCTACCTACTTATATGTTTTTGCTTAAGGTTTGTTTAGTTTTATAAGTTTATAGTGTGTTTTCCCTTGTTTTAAATAAATAAAGAAGTATGCTTAATGGACCTGATAATAAAAGCTCTTCAATGCCTAGATCACCATTTTTAAATCCTCCCAAGACATGGATACAATTGTTTAGATTTAAAACATGCTTTGAGCTTGAGTTTTGTGGGAGTATATTCTTGATCTAAGTCTAGGTCATTGATTGATATGATATAATTAAGTTGAGCTCCTGTTTATCTTGTTCAAAGTGACACAAAATCTGGAGGTTTATTTTGAAAAATCTTAATTTTGCATGACGAGTCTCCTGTATGACACAAGACTTCATGTCCTGTTAAAAAAAACCTTGTTGAAAATATGCTAAGTTGTTTCTGTTATATATCTCTCTATGCTTTCAAGAGACTTGGGCATGACATAAAAAAAAGAGAGAGAGAAAAGTGAGAAGAGAAAGAGGGAGAGAAATGAACAAGTGTTCTACTAGGCGAGAAGGGCCTACCTCCCTAATAAAAAGAGATGAAAAATGGACAAGTGTTCAGGGCGAGTGGGGCCCACATCTCATAAAAAAGAAAAGGAGAGAGAAAAATGGACAAGTGTCCGGGGCGAGTAGGGCCCACCTCTCCAATTGTCATGTAACCCAAGGTTCTCTTAAAATTATTGCTAAAAAGAGAGATATATTTCAGGAAGAAAAGAAGCAAAAATTAATTTTTACCACTGCTATCATATGTCATACAGGAATACTCTGAGTTTTATTCTGAAAATATTTTGCAAAACTCCAGAATTATAGTGAAACCAAGAACTTGAGATATGGTGTTTAACTTGATTGTTCTATCTTTCAACCACTCAAGACCCAAATTTAGATAAAAACCCCATGTTCTCAAGTAGATATAAGCAGGTTTGAAAGTCTGATTTTTTTTCATCCCACCTTGGAGGAGAATTTAATTTGGTGCAGCACTCACAATGAGTCTTGCTAGGGGATAGCAAGAGGTAAGCTTGGGGGAGTTTGCTGATGCTCACTAACTCTTATTTTTATACATCAACAATGCAGGAAAAAGGACCAAAATAATAATTCAATAGTGGTATAGGGCTTTAGACTAATGATTTCCACGAGTTCTGGTGAATTGTATAATTTTAGGGACTACTCAAAAAAATACGCACGGAATCAAAACTAGAAGACTCCAGAAGACTCCTGAACCCAAAGCGACTTGACTTGCAAGAAAGAGGCTTCTGGAAGGAGCAAGGAACCACCACGCCAGAACAGGCCCCGAGAGGGCCCACCCTAGGCCGATCGGCCTGGTGGTGGGGCCGACCGCCCCCCCCCCCCGGTCGCCACCTCAGCCCTACTTCCGGAAGGTTCTTCCACCGCCTATGAGGAGCAATCCAAACCGTCTATTAGGTCGGTTTGATCATACTACACATAGCACATTCTCAGGACTATATAAGCAGCCCCCCTGACCCCCTCTGAAGGCATGGGGCATTAGGCATCGGGCATCTGATCTATCATCTCATCTCAGATCATCAGGCCAAGACAGGAGAAGAAGAGGAGACACAAGAAATAGGATAGCTACTTCATAGTTCTAGATCTAGTTCTTAGATCTAGAACCTAGTTCTAGATAGAAAGTCAGATTCGAGTAGAGTTGAGCTTTGCTCCAATTCCAGATCTGTAAGTCATCAAGATTCAGTTCTAATTTTGTTTCTCAATGACTTTGTGCTATTTCAAGATTATGTATGCAATTGCTAAGTTCTTACTTTGTTCTAGTAGTATATTTGATATAGTTATGATTAATAATAAATTCACGCACTTATTCGTAGAGCTCCTAGTATATTACTCGAGTATGCTAGGTAGTAGAGATTATGTAAGCATGGTGCTTAGATATGATTTATTTGCGGATTCACCTTATGCTCCGGGTCGTGTGGTAGATCATAGGTGTGACAGGCCTATTGAGTCCTTTGTAATCCACCCCTGAGCATAAGACTAGTCGATAATGGTTCTTGGGATGATCAAGTTTCGCTCTTGATCTTCTTGGGTAATCTTCGGGGTGCACACATTTACTCATGATTATGCTATATGTGATGATTTGCTATGATAGAATAGATGAATAACTAGTCTTTGTATGCTATATAGAATTTGTGCCTCTTATGTTATCCAATTCTAATCTAACTAAGAAGTAGTATATTCTATGTTCCACGTGTGCCTCTACCTGTCTGATTTATCAATATATATATATTATTGGCTTATCCCTGTTAAAGTATGTGCCATGCTATCAAAGTCTCATATAGTAGACTACTGCCATCCTTAGTCAATCGATAAATCCATCCTGTCTTCCCTGTGGATACGATATTTTAAAACCCATCTCCCCGGGTGAAGTGCTCATCGGTATCCGTGCACTTGCGGATCATTAATTTCTCTGTAGGATTAATAAATACCAACAATTTGCTGCTTTGGCTTCAACCCAAACTGCTTTTGTATCAAATCTGTAATCTCAGCCATATATTTTATTATTCTGATCAATCGGCTGGTTTCCTGCCGAAGGATTTGGCTGATTTTGTATCATTCCAATTGTTCATGGCTGTTCTTGTATGATTGGCTGCGAAGCCAAAGGTGACTGAAAAGCTTTATATTGAGGAATCCCACTTGAATGAGGTGTTATATGCTGAGTTCCTTGTCTGTTTGGAGTACCTTGTATATGCTGTTTTGGCAACTGATATGGCGAATTAACAAGTTGAGCCATTTGATCCCACAACGCTGCCTGATATATGGCATTGTTGTATTGCTCCTGTAAATTCGCAGCATAGGTGCTAACTGCATAAGCTTGATCAGCTGGGCTCATCTGTTCTGGTGTCAATGGATGGCTTATGATAGGTTGACCAACTGCTGCCCCACTAGTAGTTACTTGTGTTGGAGTTTTCTGCATGCTAGAATTCTCTTGAGCCGATTGAATAGGCTTGACCATGTGCATATGTAACGACTGAATATCATAATGCTACGCTTTGAGAGTCTTTGGTTCAATGAAAGAAAAAATGATTCCTTTGTCATGCTGTACTGCAGTTCTAATTAACTCTCCAAACCTTGCAGCATACGGACCAGTAGAGGTTTCTCCCACCTTTTGAGTTGTTTCAATTGCAACACCCTTCCCATTTGTGTCTTTTTCTGAAAGAATCGTTGGCGCATCAGGGATAACAGGAGCATCGTGACTCGGAGAACCTGAGGAATCAACAATTCCAGTTGTGGTTGCTGACAAAATCGGTACTGTATGAGAAACTCCATCTGAGGTAGATTGTCCCGGCTGACCAGCCGTTTTTCCATGACTAAATCTCATGGTAGCAAAAGTTTGAATTGTTGTACCAGGTTAATACTATACTACTCCATTGTATCCACTTGCGAGTTCATCTCTAAGCACTTCTTTTACAGAATTTTGCACTATGTTGTTGAAAACAGAAGACCGATCAATAAAAGATTGGTGCATGGCCTTTGTCATCATGTCTTCCAGCTTCCCAGGGTCGGCCTGTATTATCAACTCATGAGGTCTTGGAAGAGGAGCTTTCTTGATAGCTCCTTGCTTGGTTAAGCCAAAACTGCCCATCAATAGCTTACCATATTCCGCCATGCGCTCATCGAACTCAGCTTTGTCTTCTTGATGAAGTTGATCTAACGTGATAGCTTGGGTCTTGTATGTACCAACTTCTTTAGGAATTTTTGGTCCTAACATTGTAGACTGATTCTTCGTGTCCCACCAGGCATGCCAAGATGTGTTGACGTAAAATACGGAATAAAGTTCTTTCAACGGCAACACGTAACGGATCCCCGGGATGTAACAAGGCGTGCCAGCCGACCTGACCTGTTGATCGGCACGGAAAGATAGGAAACTTTAGATGCGGGTTAGATCGGCTAGAGAACCGATATGGGTCTTCAGCAAGTAACAGCCCGATCGGGCGATACAACTATAGAGCGAATCGGCTAGCTGGAACAGCCGAAGTGCAAGTATAACCAAAATGGCTAGATCAGCTGATTTGATGACGTAGGCAAAGCGCAAGCAAAAGCAGAGTAAACTAAGCGCTACGAGACAACACTTGAAACCAATCTGAATAAGCTGGATCATAGTGAAACGATACAGGAGCGACGATAGTTGATATGATATGATTACGAGCTGGATAAATTGGTGATAAAAGCTAAATAAACAAGAAAAGACTTGCAAACATAGCTGATATCAATAAGTTGTGAACAAAACTTAGACGAAACCACAGCGATGCGCCTGGAGGTTAAAGCCCAGCTATTATTCGATAAAACGGTACTTACAAGCTTGCCGAAGGTCGATCGATGCAGCCCGATGAGCTAGAAGAACGGCGTTTGAAGAAACAAGAAAAAAAGAAGAAGTAAAAAAGGGTGGCGAAGTCGCCGGCTTGGAAAAGTAAAGGTTTTGTGTATAGTGGTGTGTACAACTTTTTCCGTTCACGCAGGGTCGCTATTTATGTCCTGAGGACAACTTGACTCCTAGTCGATAACAACAATGTTTACTTGAATCTAAAGAAATAAAACTACCAAGAAACTTGATGATTCTCATAGGAATCGGACTCTCTAAACTGACTTTGACCCGATGTCAACTTGCTTGTTGACCCGCCTCCGTCTTCCTTCCTTTTGGCGTATCCTTTCTCTGCCACGTTTCTTTTCCACCAATCGACTAATCCTAGATCGGCTGGTCGCTTCTCTCCTTTTCTTCATCGGCTTTGAGGTCTTCCCGATGTCTCTTCGGCTATTCTCCGATATGTGTCAAAAAACGGTGTCAACAATTAGGTGCATTGGTCAAGCTACGCTCACAACTGGTACAATCTTCTAGTTACCTCAGAAGATGGTAATAATAAGCATTTATATGGCTCTATCATCTCTTCGAACTTGTGCAACATTTGTTGTTCAATGTCTTTGGCCATTTTTTGATTCTCGGCTTCCTTGTCAGCTTCATGCTTCCGGAGTCTTTCTTCAAACTCACGTTCTTGTGCTTCGACCTCGAGAGTCTCTCCTGTAAAATCCTCTCCTGAAGTTCTTTGTTGCTAATTGGAGTCGCCATGTAACCATGGCCACGTGACACAGAGGATTTGAATCTTGTTGTTTCCTTGTATGCTTCCTGGAAACATTGCTCTTCCCTAACAACCGTAGAAGTGACACTTGGTGTTCCTTCTTCATTGATTTCATCTGAATTTGCTAGCTGAGCTATTTTCCTGGATGTACAATCCTGAGGGCAAGACGGAATTGTAAGATCGAAAACAGTGGCCATGGTTTGATGCAGAACGAAATGAGTGTTATGTGCAAGCAAAGGTTACGATCGAATTTCTACTCACATAAATATTCTTTGCCACGTCAAATGTCCATTTTCCTTTCTTCGAGTGAGTAGCCCTCCAGAGTACCAACTGGCGTGGCTCAGCACCAGTTTCGAGATCTCGCTATGATTGCATCATTGCACCACATTAATATATGATTGTCTTATGCAGATAGTGAATGATGAGAATATTGTAACCAATCTTCACCTGTTCCCAACTCCACTAAGAGTAAGGTTTCGAACCCCCCGAATGCAAGGTAACCATTTGGCCATGATTGCCAGAGTTCCTGCTGCTAATTCTCTGCAAGGAATGAAACAGTGATGTTAAGCGAGATGAAAGGTTGAACTCATGTTCTATGTAACTCGCAATGTTGATCTTAAATTAAGTAGAAAAAATGTACCACGAAATATTCAGTTCCAAAGTACTGGCACAAATAGTGCCACTCCACAATGTTCAACTTGTCAGGCTTGTGTTGGATTCTCTCTTCATAACTGTCGTGTGACTTGTATGTAGCACTCAAGTTGCCTCTCCAACCTTTGTAGTGTGCATGGGCAATCTTTCATATCTTTTCCTTTGGATCTTTAATGCCCTCAAAATCACATCCTTCCTGGTGAGAGACATGGGCACCCACGGGTCCCCACCTACCAGGGTCTCAGCCGTCCCCGACAGGTGGGTCCGACCTACCAGACGACCCGCCGACCTGACATGTGGGCCCAAGAACGTAAAGATACTTGGTGTACAAGACAAGACAGTCCAGCTCGGATAAGCTTTAAATGTTGTAACCGACTAGGATAGATGGAAACCGACTTGTAGCCCAAGATCGCCAGCCAATATAAGGTGGCCTAGGGCGCCCTCCTCGGGGGCAGATCTCTCTCGCATAATTCCACTACCAAACTGGACGTAGGGTTTTACTCTCCGGAGGCCCGAACTAGTACAAATCGCCGTGTTCCTCGTGTCTCGCCGAGATTTCCGTGTGCATCCCGTGCATAACCACCTACGCTCTTAGATCCCGATCCTCTCCATTAACCTGCAAACCACTAGGGCAACCCCTAGCGGATCTGTCTAGGTCTCACCCCTTGACAGTTGGCGCGCCAGGTAGGGGTGATCGGGAGCTCGCTGTGTAGCATGGTGGCCGGACTCAGCGTCATCTTCGGCGACGGCATGAAGAACACCCTCGACGGCGACCTCCTCGCCGCCGTCCTCCGATCTAATCGCGAGGTCGACGTCGTCTCTGGATGGCGCGCAGAAATTTTTTCGCGTCCGCCACCCACCCCGAGCTGATCGGGCGAAATCAATCTACAACCAGCGGTGGCGTCACGAGTCGTCCACAACAACTGCTGCTGCGGGAGACCACACGTCCCGCTGGTCACGTACGCGCCGCGCGTGTGCAAGAAGACAAGAAACAAATCGTCAACCATGTGCATGCAGCCGGCCGAGCTGGGGATTCATGATCCCTACGTCGAAGCTGCAGCTCTTATGCTAAGCATGCGGATCCAATCTACGTCGTATTCCACAAGGAGTTTCGGTCTACAGGAGGCTTGCGGCCGGCTGGCAGACTCCGTGTCTCTCACGTACTATCAACAAAGTCAAATTACAAGATACACGTAACAGGGAAGCTTCTCCATTATTTTTTCTAATTATTTCTTTCGTATCCGATCTGGAGAGCTCTTGCCACGATTGGTACCTAACGTGATACATGCATCTTTGTTCGTAGTGACGTCACCTGCTGAGTCCTCGTGGCTTGGCCCTCGGTCGTGCATACGGTGTGCTCGGAGGCGACCCAGATGAAATGACACAGAGCCGAGCAAACACAACAGCCCGACCTAAAGCGGCCTGACATCAGTCCGACCTCCCGCATAGAAGCTCGACATCTCGGACAACTGCCCCCGGCGGTAGCATCCGTCCCCACCTGCAACGGTCCATCGTCGATCTTGTCGACTACTCCGCACCGCGACCGTGATAACTCCAACTCGGCACGGCTTTGGCTTCGGCTTGCCTCGGCGACCTGCTACGTCATCACGCACGCGGCGATAACCTCTTCGACATCTTCACAATTCGGCGCAGCTTCGGCTCTTCCGACCTTCAACGACTCATCGCCGACCTCTTCGGCGTCTCCAGCACAGCGACCACGCCTACTCCGACGACGACGACCGCGACTACGTTGACTCGTACCCGTGACGTGTGGCCAAGAAAAAAAAACAAAACAAAATCCATCTACTAGATGGATACGTAACCAGGGAGATAATCTTTCTTTTTATTTTTTTTCTTTCTTCTTTCTATAATTGGTCCTTCTGATTGGCCGGCAAGGATTAAACTAATCTATTTTCCTGTACCTAATGACTCAGGATCTACGTGTGGAGGAGGCGGACCAGCAAATCCCCTCCGAGCCACGTGCCCAACACCTAGGGGTCAACACTCAACACGTCTTCGTGTGTGCCGAGCTTCGACGACCCTAGCTCGCCCCGGCGACCTGTTTCGTCAAACGCGCGCTACCTTGACCTGCTGCGGTACAACAATGACCTCTTCGGCTATGGTGCGAGCGCCAGCCGCAACCTCGACACCCCCAGCACGAGCCCAGCTCGAGCTGTCGACCCCTTCAACATGACGGCTCAAACACGGCACGGCTCCAACTCGCGTCGACGACAACGTTTCAACTTGGCCTCTTCGGCGTCTCGAGACCGCCACGGCGACGCACAAGCTAAGTGTTATTTATAATTAAATATATTAAGACTTCAATTTCTTTCGCTGACCTGCTTTACATGCTTTTTTCTGCTTTATTTTCCCTCCCCCTTCGACACGCTCGGGGGCTTGGTATAGCCGACCTCGATACGCTCGGGGGCTTGGCAATGCCAATCTAAAGGTCGCCAGACCTGAGGGACTTAATTAACTTTTGTGTGTTCTACATTTAAATGCTTCTTACTCGCTATGCGCATTCTTAAGTTGTGTGGTTGCGAGACCTTGGGTCCAAGGCCCCCCTCCGCGCGCCGGCTGCACCTAAGCCTCCACGCTGAGCCGTGCAGTCGGTAATCCGTTCCTCCACTGAGTTGGGTTAGCGGAGTGGACACGTTTTGCAGCTTCATAGCTTTTGAGTTCGCATAATTTGTGCCTGGCACGATAAGGGAAACGCTTTCTCAAACAAAACAATATGCATATGTCTAGCTCGGGCTACGATTTCGTTATACTTTTGACAGATTGATACACCGACATGGTGTTTATCTTGTTTCACAAGACCAACTCTATGACGACCTGGTATGTCTCCCAGCAACCTTTGTGGCTCACGATGGGATGCGACTCAGCGCTTCTGCGATTTGTCCGGCTTCCACGCTCGGGGGCTGGTCACCTTCTTCAAGGTCTTCGGACCTCCCGGCGGCTCTGTCGTCGCCTTCTTCAGGTCGCTTGACCTCCCGGCGTCACCGTCGTCGCCTACTTCAGGTCGCTTGACCTCCCGGCGTCGCCGTCGTCGACTTCTTGAGGTCGCTAGACCTCCCGGCGTCGCCGTCGTCGTCCTCTTCAGGTCGCTAGACCTCCCGGCGTCGCCGCAGTCGTCCTCTTCAGGTCGCTTGACCTCCCGGCGTCTCCGTCGTCGCCTTCTTCAGGTCGCTTGACCTCCTGGCGTCACCGTCATCGCCTACTTCAGGTCGCTTGACCTCCCGGTGTCACCGTCGTCGCCTTCTTCAGGTCACTTGACCTCCCAGTGTCGCCGTCGTCGTCCTCTTCAGGTCGCCAGACCTCCCGGCGGCTCTGTCGTCGCCTACTCGAGGTCGCCAGACCTCCCGGCGGCTCCGTCGTCGCCTACTTCAGGTCGCCAGACCTCCCGGCGGCTCCGTCGTCGCCTACTTGAGGTCGCCAGACCTCCCGGCGGCTCCGTCGTCACCCACTTCAGGTCGCCAGACCTTCCGGCGGCTCCGTCGTCGCCCACTTCAGGTCGCCAGACCTCCCGGCGTCGTCGTCGTCGTCCACTTCAGGTCGCCAGACCTCCCGGCGTCTCCGTCGTCAGGTCGCTAGACCTCTCGGCGTCGCCGTTGTCGCACACTTCAGGTCGCCAGACCTCCCGACGTCTCCGTTGTTGGCTACTTCAGGTCACCAGACCTAGTTGTAGCTCTGACAGTCGGCGCGCCTTTCCCCTACCTGACTGCAAGATTCTGGAGCATTGTTTGTCTCTTGCGGGTGCCAGCGACCTGTGCTTCGCTTGGAAGCCGGCCTGTGACCGTACAGTGCGCCCATGACTCAGGTCATGTTAGTCCTGGCGTCTGATGCCCTCTGCAAGATTCCGGTGCTTTTGTCCTATTGAGTTGACATCACAAGAGCATATGTTTCCTAAGCAGAAGGTCGTAGGTTCGGCTATTTCTGTCTTCTTCTTCTTCGGAGCATCAAACCGGCCATTCTGGTCGCTTTACTGCTCGGGGGCTACTACACTAGTGCGTCTTGCGACGCCCTATTTTCTTCAGCTCGCCTCGACCTAACAGAAGCCTGCTTCCACTACTTCTCTACTCAACCTACCTTTGGTAGGCATAGTGACCTTTCCGAAGGTCGCGACTGCTACTACAAACACACCTGACTCAGGTTAGGTCGGCAGTTCTACAAGATCTACGCCTCGTCTTCACTTCGACCTCCTGGTTCTACGTCCCAGAAGCTCGACGTTCAACTTCGTGCACGCATCGGAGGGTTTTCTTTTTTGGATCCCCGTGCACCCTTCACGACCTCGACGGTGCCGCGCCTTCGCTACTCTTTGACACGACCTCGCCTCGACCGCTATGCCTACACGTCGATCGGGGCTTGAGAGACATGGGTACCCACGGGTCCCCAACGACCAGGGTCTCAGCCGTCCCCGACAGGTGGGTCCGACCTACCAGATGACCCGCCGACCTGACATGTGGGCCCAAGGACGTAAAGGTACTTGGTGTACAAGACAAGACAGTCCAGCTCGGATAAGCTTTCCATGTTGTAACCAACTAGGATAGATGGAAACCGACTTGTAGCCAAAGGTCGCCAGCCAATATAAGGCGGCCTAGGGCGCCATCCTCGAGGGCAGATCTCTCTCGCATAATTCCACTACCAAACTGGATGTAGGGTTTTACTCTCCGGAGGCCCGAACCAGTATAAATCGCCGTGTTCCTCGTGTCTCGTCGAGATTTCCGTGTGCATCCCGTGCACAACCACCTACGCTCTTAGATCCCGATCCTCTCCATTAACCTGCAAACCACTAGGGCAACCCCCTAGCGGATCTGTCCAGGTCTCACCCCCTGACTCCTGGTGGGGAGGAAACTTGTTATCCATGCATGATTCAATCATAGCATTGTGTACAGAGAAAATATAGGGGACGGATCTGCTATATAACATAAACAAGATGCATGCGCTGGACAATGACTTACCATTACACAATTTGCGATGTCTTTGTTGACATCTTCACTAATATCTTTCCAAGATCTGACTCCAATTACTAGAGCCTTCAACTTTGTTTGTACATCAATCTCAACAATAAAGGCACGTCTATTTTCTCCACAAGGACCACCCAACCTTCCTGAGAACTCAATTTTTAGTTTGTCGCATCTAGATTTTGCTCCCTTGGAACTTGAAGATAACTCTTTCAGGGTTCCACACCCAACTTTCTTGCCACCTACTTGCATTCACATCAGATAACATAACATTTACTTACTGAACAAAAGCAGTTTCTGTAACCAATGAACAATACAGAGTGAAGTTTATGGAGGTGTGAAGCTTTTATAACCTTTTGCCTTCTTTTGTCTCCTAGCATGTGATGGATGTTGTGGTGGCGGTGTCATTTACAGTGGCGGTGTTGTTTCTGGTGGCGGTGTCGTTTCTAGTGGCGGCGTCGTGCTGCTGTCATTGCTCTCATCACGTGGGAGTACGACTAATTCTGTCGGTTTTGCTTGAGCTTTATTATAAGCCACTAAAAAAGGAAAGCACTTGTACTTATTAGTAGGTTCACATTATTCATCACAAATAAGCTGCAGTCGACAGTGAAAAAGGATTTACGAATTCGTTTCTGAAATCCTTTGTGAGAGACATGGGTACCCATGGGTCCCCACCGGCCAGGGTCCCAGAGGTCTCTGACAAGTGGACCCGACCTTCTAGAAGCCCCGCCAACCTGCAAAGTGGGCCCAGCGACCTTATCCGCAACTCCAACGACCTCGGGTGATCACATCAAGATCCCGGAAGATCCGCGACACTTGGTGTGCAAGTCAAGACATATGACACGGTGCGCCGCCTGTAGGTCCGAGTATCGCGGGATACTCCTTGTAATCCGGAAGCATATCTTCCAAGATTATAACCGACCCGGACACAGGTCCACCAACCTTGGATGGAAAGCCTAGCCCGTCCCCCCATATAAGGCGGTCTAGGGCTCCATTCAAGATCATCTTGATCCTCTCGCATAATCCACCACAACTAGACGTAGGGTTTTACTCTCCGGAGGCATGAACCAGTCTAAACCCCCTTGTCTCCCCGTGTTCATCGCCATACTCGCCCAGTTCCGAGTTCACCACGTGGACTACCACCTACGCTCTTAGGTCCCAATCCTCTCCATTAACCTGCAAACCTCTAGCATAACCCCCTAGCGGATCTGTCCAGGTCTCACCTCCTGACAGTTGGCGCGCCAGGTAGGGGCGATCGGGAACTCGCTGTGCAACATGGTGGCCCGATCTGCTGTCGTCTTTCTGGCGAGCATGAAGGCCATCCTCGCCAACCCCGTGGAGATCTGCTTCGGATCATTCACGGTGACCTCTCATGCTCCGGCAGCCGCAGCTTCTCCAGCGACAACGGAGCAGGTCGTTACGGCGTCCATCGCCACCCCCGTTTTCGATCTAGTATCAGAGACCCACCCTCCCAGACCCTATGACCTTGTTCAGGGTATGGAGAACGTCATCGGTACGATGAAGGAAACCTTGGAGATCTGCGAGCGAGCTCAACACTCGGCGCAGACGGCGCTGCGTCACGACACGTTCCCCTTCGGCTTGTAGTCCGCACCAGGCCTTCGACGCAGTCAGCTTTCCACGCCCTCCCAGATCTAATCTGGTCAGAGGTCGTATGGCGACCTAAGGCCTACACCCCGCGCCCGGCGCGACCCGCTCGATGTGCCCTGCACCTTTCACAAGGGCGCGAAGCACACCCTCCGCGGGTGCCGCCTGCGGAAAAGGATCGACCAAGAGCTCCCCCGCCGTGCCAAACGACCTACCCAGTCCCCGGACTGCGGTGAGTTCCAGAAGGTCCGTGTTCGAGTCTCCCCCAATGACTCAGACATCGTCTTCCGCCAAGTGCTCGTGGTCTCTAAGAATGACCCACCCCGTGTGGGCGTGACCAACTCCGAGGAAGCAATCCGCATCCAAGGCAACGCCCTACGTGCCCAGCAACGTGCGGATGAACAGCGTCGCGCGGCCCTCCCCTCCGCACGGGACATGCGCATGGAGTTTGAGGAAGCTGGGATCCCGACGTTCAACAGCCCCCAGGCCAACCTGGGCGCGGCCATCACCCGACTCCAGCAAGCTCCGCTGACGCCTGAAGCTGAGCAGGCCATTGCGTACCTCCGGGTCGCCAACGCCTTGGTGGAGGAGAAGAGTGTGGCCTCTAAGGCCGCCACGTTTTCATCAACACACCATTCACGCAGTCGATCTCATCGACCTCAGCGTAACCACCTCTCCCCCATCTGGGAAGAGGTCGCCCAACACAACCCTGAGCAACCTGCCCAGCAGTCTTCTACTGCCAACGTTGGCGACCTCCACATCAACCTCGATGCCAACAGGCGCACTTACGACGTGCGCGGCTACGTCGACCAGCGCCACCGTGAGCGTGAACTTCACCATCACGCGGAGTACGATCGCGAGTACGGCCAACCTGGTGCCGTCCACCGCATCATGGAGCGCGAGCTGCGCGACAGCCACGACATCGAGAACAAGCGACATGCTGTCTACGACGCCGAGCACGGCAACCCAGGGGTTGCCCAGGGCAACCGGGATTGGCAGCCGCGCTCCCAGGTCATCATCCCGGAGCACAGCGTCCACTCTACGCCTAGAGAAGCTGCTCCGGCCAGAGGCACCGGCGACGACCTAGCCGTCACCGCCTTCCCAGCGCTAGCTCCCCGTCTCAGGACAGTGGACTACCCCGAGAACTTCAAGCCCAACATCAAGGAGTACGATGGGCGCTCGGACCCCAACATCTGGCTGTCGACCTACTACGTCGCTGTCAAGGCAGCCGGTGGTAGTTTCGACTACATGGCGGCCTACTTCCCGCTAGTCATGGGCAAGGCCCCCTCGCTATGGCTCAACAGCCTCGAGCCTGGCAGCCTCATGACCTGGGCTGACCTGTCCCAGGCCTTCACCTCAAACTTCCAAGCGACCTACGATCGTCCTAGAAACACCTTCAACCTCGGGAGGGACATCATGAAGCCCAAGGAGCGGCTCCGCGACTACAACCACCAGTTCTTCGAGAATCGCAACGAGTGCGTTGGCGTCAGGGACGATCAGATCGTCGAAAGCTACAAGAAGGGCATCAAAGATCGCAAACTCTTTGAAAAGATCCATGAATCTGGCGCCACCACCGTGAAGGAGCTCCTGAACGTCGTCAACAAGCTGATGGACACAGAAGAGGCGCTGCAGAACCAGTTCGACACCTATGCCCCTGGCACATCTGGCGCTGCGGCAGACGCCGCGTCCAAGCTCCGCAAGCGACCTTTCGAGGTCCTAGCGGCTGAAGGGCGGCGAGCTTCGACCTTCAACTAGGAGGAGTTTGACATGGTGCTCGACAGCCTTTGCGGGTTCCACGAGGGAGCTACCCACACTCTCCGTGAGTGCTCCCAGTTCAAGAGGGCCTTCAGCACCCCCGTGGACCCCAAGCGACCTAGGAACGATGGCGGCCCCCGTGACAACCGACGCTACAACAACAACTACCACCGTGACGACCAGAGGGACCGGTGCGACGACCGTGACAATCGGGACCCCCACGACAACCGACATGACGATCGCCGTGAGACCTCTCGCAGCGACCCACCTCCACAACCTCCTCGTGACGAGGGCAACCTACCGCCTCCACCACCGACAGGCAACCCCAACGGGCCTTTCCAGGCCGCGACCCGCACGATCAACATGATTGTTGGGGGCATCATGTCCAGCGTCAACAAGAGGCGCTACCGCAAGGACAAGCGTGAGGTCCACCTCATCCATACCCAGCCAACCGCGCCTCTGTGTTGGTCTGAGCAGGCGATCACGTTCTCTAGAGTTGATCACTGGGTCCATATCCCAGATCCTGGTTCCTACCCACTTGTCGTTGAGCCACGGTGGACGGGGCCTCGCTCTCCCAGACCCTGATCAATGGGGGGAGCGGGCTCAACATCATCTTCGTTGAGACCCTCAAGAAGATGAACTTCGTCTTCGACAAGCTCACGGAGTGCGACGAGCCCTTCTACGGCATCGTCCCCGGGAAGGCGGCCTACCCCCTAGGTCGGGTCTCCCTTCCCGTTACATTCGGTACGGAGGCCAACTTTCGCACGGAGTACCTCAACTTTGAGGTCGCCAACTTCAAGTCCTCTTACCACATGATCCTAGGTCGCCCGATGCTGGCCAGGTTCATGGCCATCCCGTACTACACCTACTTGGTGTTGAACATGCCTGCTCCAAACGGGGTCCTCTCCGTCCTGGGGGACCTCATCATCTCCTTCAAGTGCAACTCGGAGGCCCTCGACCTCGCCGCGACCACCGCCTGCGTCGACGCCTCCACAGTCTTGGTTGCTGAAGCCAAGAAGGTCGACCCGAATGACCTAGCCATCCCATAGCAGAAGCGCACAGACACCGCCCTGGATGCCGCACCCTCCATGAAGAAGGTCTTCCTCGGCCTTGCCGACGCAGAGAAGACGGTGGTGATCGGCGACGGCCTCGACCCCAAATAGGAACCCGCGCTCACTAGTTTCCTTCGGGATAACACGGACATATTCGCATGGAGTCCATTGGATATGCCGGGTGTCCCCAGGGAGCTGGCTGAGCACTCCTAGGATGTAAGCAAGACGGCCAAGCCTGTCAAGCAGAAGCTTCGCCGCTTTGCGAAAGATCGCAAGGAGGTCATTAGGGTAGAGTTAATAAAGCTCCTAGCTGTCGGATTTATCCGCGAGTGTAAAAACCTAGTTTGGCTCACCAACTCGGTCCTTGTACCCAAGAAAACCAGTCAATGGAGAATGTGTATCGACTACACTGACCTCAACAGGCACTGCCCTGAAGACCCCTTCCCTCTTCCGCGCATCGACCAGGTCGTGGACTCCACAGCCAGAAGCGTCCTCCTATGCTTTCTCGACTGCTACTCAGGGTATCACCAGATAGCCCTGAAGGTCTCTAACCAAGACAAGACGGTGTTCATAATGCCCCACGACATCTACTGCTACACGACCATGACCTTCGGCCTCAAGAACGCCGGTGCGACCTACCAGAAGGCCATCCAAAAGTGTATGGAGCGCCAGATCAACAAAAACGTAGAGGCCTATGTCGACGATGTGGTCGTCAAGACCACCGACGAGGACAAGCTCATAGCTGACCTCCCAGAGACATTCGCCAACCTCCGCCGCTATCGCTGGAAGCTTAATCCGGAGAAGTGCGTCTTCGGTGTCCCGTCCGGCAAGCTCCTGGGCTTCATGGTCAGCAATCAGGGCATTGAGGCAAACCCCACCAAGGTGGATGCCATCCACAGGATGAAGCGACCTACCGGGAAGAAGGACGTCATGAAGCTCACCGGCATGATGGCGGCCCTAGGTCGATTCATTAGCAAGCTTGGTGAGAAAGGCCTGCCCTTCCTCAAGTTGCTAAAGAAGGCGGACAAGTTCGCCTAGACTGAACAAGCAGATCAAGCCCTGGAGCAACTCAAGGCCTTCCTTACGTCATCCCCAGTGATGGTGCCCCCGGCGCCTAAGGAAACACTACTACTCTACATCTCCGCGACCACCCTTGTTGTTAGTTCGGTTCTGGTGGCTGAGCGACCTGAAGAGGGCAAACCCTACCCCGTCCAGCGACCTATCTACTACGTCAGCGAGGTCCTGTCAGACAGCAAGACCAGGTACACCCAGCCTCACAAGCTCCGGCATTACTTCCAGTCGCACAAGATCAAGGTCGTCTCGGCCTTCCCCCTTGGCGAAATCCTACGCAACCGCGACACCACTGGACGCATCGTCAAGTGGTCCATCGAGCTAGGCGAGTTCGACCTAGAGTTCTGCCGTAGGCAGGCCATCAAATCCCAGGTCATCGCGAACTTTGTCTCGGAGTGGACAGAAATCCAGCAGCCTCCACCCTCGGAGCGACCTGAGCACTAGAAGATGTACTTCGATGGTTCCCTGTACCTCGAAGGGGCTAGTGCAGGCGTCCTGTTCATCTTCCCCCCGGCCGACTACCTTAAGTACGTCCTGCAGATCCACAACAAGGCGTCCAACAACGGCACCGAGTATGAAGCCCTCATTCATGGGCTATGTATCGCTGTCTCCCTGGGGATCAAGCGTCTCATAGCCTACGGCGATTCCTAGGTCGTCATCGACCAAGTCAGCAAGGATTCGGAAGCCAGGAAGGACACAATGGATGCCTACTGCGCTGAGGTACGCAAGCTCGAGCGTCACTTTGAGGGACTCGAGTTCCACCATGTATGTCGCAACAACAACGTGGCGGCCGACGTCCTCTCCAAGCTCAGCTCCAAGCGCACGCTGGTACCGGCCGGTGTGTTTGTCTAGGACCTATGCAAGCTGAGCATCAAGCTTCTCCCCGACCTAGAGTCACCAGATGACGAAGCGACCCCACCGGGAGGTCGCGATGTCCTCATGACCGAGGCAGAAGACGACTGGTGCCTCGACTTCATCACTTTCCTCCTCGAACATCGAGTACCTGAGGATAAGGTAGAGTGACAAAAGATCACGCGGTGTAGTGCTAACTACGTCGTCATCGGCTCAGAACTCTACCGGAGGTCCGCCTCCAACGGGGTTTCGATGAAGTGCATCCTGCGATCTGAAGGCCTCAAGCTCTTAGACGACATCCACGGCAGCGAATGCGGCAACCACGCTGCCTCTGCCAACCTGGTAAGCAGAGCCTTCCGGTCTGGCTTCTACTGGGCCACGGCCATGGCTGATGCGCAACAACTTGCACGTCGATGCAAGGGATGCCAATTTTTCGCCAAACAACAGCACGTCCCTGCTCAGGCCCTAAGGACCATCCTGCTATCTTTGCCCTTCGCAGTGTAGGGCCTGGACTCCGTGGGACCTTTCAAGACCGCCCCTGGCGGGTACAAGCACATCATCGTGGTGGTGGACAAGTTCACCAAGTGGATTGAGGTCTGGCCTGTATCCAGTGTCACGTCGAAAGAGGCGGCCAAGTTCATTGAGGAGATCACTCACCGCTTCGGGGTCCCCAACAGGATTGTCACCGACCTTGGCACAACCTTCACAGGAGCTGACTTCTGGGACTTTTGCCAAGACAATCTGATCGGCGTATACTAGTCCTCGGTGGTGCACCCACGGTGCAACGGCCTGGTCGAGTGGGCCAATGGCATGGTCTTGCAGGCCGTCAAGGACCGCATCTTTGATGACTCGTCTCCTTACGCAACCAGGTGGCTTGCGGAGCTCCCTCACGTCATCTGGGGTCTCCGGACCCAGGTCAGCTCGGCTACAAGGTACTCACCGTTCTTCCTGGTCTACGGGTCAGAGGCCATCCTCCCCACTAACGTTGCCTTCGGGGCTCCTCGCATCCAGCACTTCAAGGAGGGAGAAGCAGAGCAAACACGGAGGGTCGACCTCGACAGCCTCGAGGAGCATCGTGTGGTCGCACTCATGTGTCACACTAGCCACGAGCAACAACTATGTCGCTACCATGACCGCAACATGCGGGAACGTTCCTTCAACGTTGGCGACCTAGTTCTGCGGCGGATCCAGAATACCAAGGACATGCACAAGCTCTGAGCACCTTGGGAAGGCCCCTTCATAGTTAAGGAGGTCATTGGACCGGCGACCTATCGCCTCCAATGGGCCGATGGCCAGGGTGTCCTGAACCCCTGGAACATCGAGCACTTACGTCGCTTCTACCCTTAGGAGCCTTGTATCACAATAAAAGCTATGTACTCTATTCTTTGTAATTCAATAAATATAAAGATTGCCTTTCGGCAGTTCTCCTGACAACCTACTTTTTGGGTCTCTCTTTACTTTCTGTTCACCCCTCCCCCTCGACACACTCGGGGGCTTGGTCTCAAGCCGGGCCCTTCATGCTCGGGGGCTTGGCTCTGCCAATCTAAGGGTCATTCGACCTGGGGGGTTATGTCTTTCTTTTTACAAGTGTTTCCCTTAACGCAACTTCTATACCTCTTATAAGTGTTCTTAGGTCGTGTGATTGCGAGACCCCGGGTCCAAGACCCCCCTCCATGCGCCGGCTACACGTAAGCCTCACGCTGAGCTGTGTAGTCCGTAAGACATTCCTCCACTGATTTGGGTTAGTGGGGGGAACAAGGTTTTCGCAGCCTCACCTCTTTTGCATCCTTATATTACGTATTTAAGCCAAATAAGGGATCATAGTTGTTAATTAAACATGGCCTTTTCATTTATGCAAGGTTTATCTTACATCAAAAGGGTCCAGGACCCATTGGCACTAATAGTTTGCTACATCCTAAGTTACATTTCAGAGATCTAATTTCTTCACGAACTCCTCCGCGGCGACCTGGATGTCTTCAGCGCCCACTAGTGGAGCCAAGTCGATCTCCTCCGCGACCTTCTGCAGGTCGAACGCTGGCTCATGGTGCTTCACCGTGGCCAGTGCCACAGCCGCGGCGAGCTTGCCGCTGTCCATCAGCATGGTCTTCATTCGACCTTCTGCCTCCTCCACCTGCACGACGAGCTCCTATGGCCGCCTTCGACCTTGGGGACATAGACGTCCACAAGGTACTCAGCAGCCTCCTTGAGGTCGTCTAGCTCCTTCTGCAGATCTGCAGTCATCTCTTGATGGTCAATAAGCATTTGGATCACCCAGGAGAGATCGACCTCTAGGTCCCGGCGTACACCAAATTCATACGCAGCCTTTCGGGTATAGTAATACTCACTGGCTTCGACCTCCTTGGTCTTCTCCTTGAGGGTCTTGACCTGGTCTTTGCAATCCTTGAGGTCCTTCTTCAACGCGGACTCCCTCTCCTTGGCCTCTACAATCAACAAGGTCAGGAATGGCACACCACGACGTAAAATTCAAACATCAAGGTCGAGGGTACTCCCAGACATACCCGCAGCGGCGATCTTCAGCTCGTCTTCCGCCTCCTTCGACTTCAACCTGGCAGATTCGAGCTCCTCCTTCAAGGCCGCCATTGCCTTGTCCTTCAGGGCCATCTCGTCCTTAAGGCCCTGGATTTCCTCCACGGCCTCGATCTTGGCCTTCAGCACGGCCTGTCGGGCCGCGGACGCCTCCACATGAAGCTTGGCGCCCTCCTTCAGCAGGTTCGCCCTGCCCTATGCCCGCTCGGCGAGAGACTGCATCAACACACCACAAAAGGTCGTCAGATCAAGCTATCCGAGTAAATTGAAGACCTAGTGCCAGGAGCAACTAAAACTCACCATGAGTGTCCTCCCGATCGTCTGCGATGCCGCCTTGATCGTCTGCGATGCCGCCTTGAAGTCGTCAAGGTCCCGGCCATCAGCAAGGATGTCCTCTTCCCACGGAGTGCCGGAGTAGAGGCACCTATCCCTGTCGCTAGGTCCGCTCCCTCTATCGACCTCTGCTTCCTCCGTCTGCGGTGGGTCCGACTCAGATCGGTCCTCTTGTTGAAGACCTTCCGCTTGTTGGGTGTTATCAGTAGCGACCTTGGTCGCCGCTGACGACGCCACCCCCACGGTCTCAGGGACCTGGCTTGTAACATCTCCGCCTGATGTTGCCGGTGACTGGCCCACCAGCGCCTTCTCCAGCTTGCGCCCAAAGGCCTCTAGGCCTGACGCGTTCTTGCTGTTGTCCGACACGACAGGGGTCCCCCTGTCCAAGGAGCGGCATTTGTCAGCACGACGTACTAAGAACATTCCAAACAAGCATAAAGATAGTGTCCAACGACGTACCTGCCGCCAAGCTTCAATCCAAGCTTTATCGGCCTAGGTGGCCCCCGCCTTGGTTTCTTCCGCGACCCCTGGTCACCCACATGCTCAACACTTGGCTTCGGCTGCTGTTCGTCCATAACCCCCAGCGGGGTCTCATCTTCGTGCGTCGCCAGCGTATCGCCTGACCCTGCGTCGGTGTCACGCGATCCCGCGTTGTCGTCTTCACCAGCGTCGGTGACGACCTCGACGCTGACTGTCGTCGTCTCTGACGACCCAGTGGTGTCCCTCCTCTTCCTCTTCTTCTTCTTCTTCTTCGCCTCGATGGTGGCGGCTACGACTTTGGCAGCCTTGTTCGCCGCTATCTTCCCGGCAACCCGTCGCGATCCACGGGTGGTCGGCGCGAAACCCCCCGCGGAGGGGTCTTCATCTTCGCTACCCCCCACAAACGAGTCGGAGAGGTAGTCGTCGATGTACTATTGCGGAGGCACCCGGATGTCCTCCACCGCTCGAACCTTGAAGCTACGGTCACCCTCGTCAGGGAGGGGAGCCGGGCTCCAGAACAAGCCCTCGCGACCCTACATCAGGTGACCTTTGTCACAAACCAGCAAACATAGGCAAAAGGAATCAAGGTCGATGAGAAATGAGCAACTTACAACTTCGGTGGGGCACTTCAGGGAAAACGCCTTGGGGCACATCTGGTTCCAGATGACCCCACTGAATAGGTCCCTTACCCGTGCCACCATCTCCTGCTTGGAGACCTTGCGTTGCGCCACACGGGTAGGGTCGGCCTAGCCCCAGTACTAGTAGGCCGGATGCACCCGATCTTGGATCGGTTGCAGGATCCTCCAGCTGAAGCTGATAGCCACCGCGCCACCTGTCAGCCCTCCTATCTTCAGCGCCGCAAGGTCCTCTAGCAGCGGCTTGACGGCATCCATATCACACGACGTTAGTGTTGACGGCTGTTAAGTGCTACTTTTATGCCGTCAACTCCTGCATAAAATAAATAGAAAGTAGACATCAACACTAGAATAGGGCTTTATACTGACAATTTCCACAAGTATTGGTGTTTCTAACATTTGTTGCAGGACACACCAAAATGCATGTGAAATGATACTGTTGAGAGCAAGTGAACCAATGGCATGAATATGGCATCATCATAAACTATCTCAAATGACAAATTGTATTGCACCACTGTGACGGGCTCGTCGAGACGATCGAAATGGATATATCATTTGTCTACTTCTGAGTCCGGATGAAAGAGATATGCATAAAACAAGACCACCATCTTGATATCATTTGGGCCCGGTGGGACCCACACCAGACCACCTGGCGATGTGTTACCACGTTGGATGCCATGTGTCCATGACACATCATCGATCTAAAGAAACACACTCTCGACCAATCAGGAGCCAATACGCGGATCCAAGGGCCCACAACCACGAGATAAATGGCTAGAAACACCGCAAGCGCCCCTACACCCACCTTGGGACCCATCTGGCAGTCACTTGGATGAAAAATGGTGCCAGAGGAGCTACCCGGGGATCGGCCGACCCCACAGGTTGGCCGACCCCACTTTGTCACCCCTCGTGTCGTCCTTCCACGTGTCGGCTTGTCGTGACGAACCAAAGGCGGTGCCAGGTGCTTGCCCGAATATTACCTCGGGATCCTGCAGCTCCTTCTCATGGAAGATACACCAATTTGGCCCCCACCCCTCTTCGCCATGTGTCACCACCCTATTGGTGGCACCCATGGCAGCCAAGGGGATCCTCATACTCTCCTTGGCCTATAAATAGAAGTGGA
This sequence comes from Cenchrus fungigraminus, assembly GCA_036936925.1. Lineage (NCBI taxonomy): Eukaryota > Viridiplantae > Streptophyta > Magnoliopsida > Poales > Poaceae > Cenchrus > Cenchrus fungigraminus. The sequence continues at coordinate 49,948,174 of CM072777.1, read as the reverse complement.
GGGGGTAGAGAATAGGACACACAACTCCTCTCCTCCTCTCTCATTTTCTCTCTTGAGAGGAGAGGCTCTCCTCTCCTCCTTCTAGAGTGTAAGTGTGGAGTAGTTGATTATATCAAAGCTAGGGAGAGGGTGAAAGGGATGTACCTCTATGGTTGCTCGTTCTTCAATTAGAGTAAAGTGAGTATTTATGCATTTTCTATTTAGACCAAAGCGCAAGTGATATGTTCTTGTGTTCTTCACCTGTTCATCATTTAGAGGCACGTGTTCTTCACGAACACGCCCCCTCGATCTAGTTGATTAGGTGCACAAGTTTGTATCCTATTTGTATGACTAGTCTTTTAGAATAAAGTGGATGTGCTTGCATGCTCTAATTAGAATAAAGTGTGTTCGTGATTCCTTTCTAATAGTTTATGCTAGGTTACATGAGTAGACTTTTTCCCCTGCTAGTGTGTAGATCCTGGGTTTATGCATTCGTCTGTTGCAAGTCGTTCATATACGTCGGAAGCATAGTATGGGGTCGAGTGCTCTCTCATATGCCTTTAGTGTAAGCTAGTAGTACCTATAGTGAGTGAGATCAGTTCTCTTCCGTGGTCGTAGTTCTATAAGTACAGAGTGCCGTAGTTCGTTGGCTATGGCAGTAACCACAGCGTAGACGTTGTGTCACGCTACCGGTTATCATTCGTTCGGCTTATCCCAAGGTTAGGTAGAGGCAGTCCAGGTGGTGGTGACAGCCCGTCTGGCCCTCGTTGATCCTCCGCGGCTAGATATAGTCAGAGCTCCGTTCCACATAGATCTGCGTACCAGAGTGGCATGTTAAGTCAGAGCTATCGGTACCCTAAGCCAAGTTTTATCTAGAGATCGACCTTTAATCTCATCTATATTGCTATCTTTAGGAATCCTCTCTATCCTTGCCTTTTATCTAGGTGTGTCCTTGGACCGACTATACGAAGTTAATGCACACATGTTCCCTTGAATTCGATACCCTTGGAATACTCTGAGGTGAAAGCTACAGCGGTATCTGTGCGCTTGCGGATTTATTCGTGTGACGCTAAAATACCCAACAAGCTTTCTGGCGCCGTTGCCGGAGAACGGTTGCTATATCTATCTTCATACCCAGTGGTCCTCGTATCTTTTCATTTTTCTTTATTCTAACTTTACCCCCGTTACCCATGGAGAGGCCATCCTTTCACAACCTCTCCACCTCAACTTACGAGTTCAATGATCCATCAACGTCTTCATCCAACCATGAACTCAACCCCGACCTTATAACCATGGTTCAGAATCAACCCTTCTCTGGAGCTATTAGTGAGGATCCCCATGACCATTTGATAGAGTTTGAGAGGTTGTGTTCATCCCTGGCTCCCCCAGGAATGATACAGAAAACCTTGAGGCTCAATTTGTTTCCTCTCTCTCTCACAAAGAGGGCGGAGCAATGGTACACTCGCGCCATAGGGCGTGTGAATGATTGGGAAAAACTCCGAGTTGACTTCTATGTTTCTTTCAACCTTGCAAGACACGGGGCGTTCCTTCCGAGTGACATCCGCAACTTTAAGCCATTAGAGGAGGAGATCATAGGTGCAGTTTGGGCTAGGTTCTTACACCTGTTGAAGTCTAGCCCAAACATGTCTATACCCGATCGTGTATACTTGTGTACTTTTTACTTAAGCTTAGACATGGACATTGCCCTATATCTCAACAGCATCGCTGGAGGTGTGTTCGCAAACATAACTTCAAAGGAAGGAAGATCCTTGACCGCCTCTTAGAAAACTTTTCTTTTCTTGCCGACCATAACGCCAAGAATCAGAGTCGATCCATGAGAGTCTCTCAATAGCTGAACCCGAGCCTTTGACTTCCACATCCCAAGATTCATCTGTTGAGCCCTCTCCCAAACCAGGAACAATGGAGGAAGAAGAAATTCAACCTCCAAAGTTCCTTCATCAATTCGAGGATGACCCTTCTGAAAATATCAAGAACACCTTGAATTTATTAGATGACCCAATAGGGAAGGAGCCCTCTTCTGTCCAAATCCAGCCATCTAGAAATCCTTTGACAGAACCTTCCCCTAGGCCTACGGTACCTCCTTTGCCTCCCGATCCTCCAAACAAGACATCTATCATGGAGGCCGTGGAGAAGAAGTGGTTGAATGGAGTGGGACACTTTTCCAAAGCACTTTGGATTAGTTTACCCTCTACGATCATTTCTTGTTCCATAAAAGGGATTATCGTAGAAGCCCATCTTAACCCCACTATGGAGGTTAATGTCATGCCATGGCACCTAGCGTACACTCTTTTGGGCAATGTTATGCCAACACCATCCGACAAGCTCCTCAAGAGTTGTCCCTCTGGACACATTCTTGAGTGTCGAGGGGTTTCGTGTGCTATGCCGCTCTTAGTAGACAAGATCAAGGTTATTCTAGACTTCTACATCTTTGATGTCCTCGATCTTGATCTCCTCCTAGGCTCCCCTGCAGAAAAACTTCTCGATACATTTCGAGGGAGCCTAGATGAAAAGCTTAGGGAAGCTGCTTCTGCCACCACTCCCTTGTTTTCAGAAAGTTCTATGGCAAAGCCTCTTCCCAAGCAAGACTCACTCGAGGAGACGATGCATGTATCTCTGTTCGCATCGTCCGAGTGTGTTCTTGTTGAGGGTGTAGAATTTTCTACTCCTCAAGAGTACGACTCGGAAGACCCTCTTCACCTTTGTGAAGACGAACGATCATTATCACTCTCGACCGAGTTTGAGCCTCTTCCCACTGGCCCATACTATGTTGCTCTCGGCCTTGGTCGAGAATCAACATCGAGCTTCCACGATGTATCTCTTGAGATAGAGAAATCATGGGCCATGGAAATCTATGAGGCACCGACTCTGGGGTCCGAAGGAAAGGATTCTATTGACAAGCATGGTAGTTTCACTCTTGATATGCCTCAGGAACCATGCTTGCATCATCCTTCTCCAGAGTCAGCTATGCTTAGTGCACGGAGCATGCACGAGGGCTACAACCTCCTTATGGTCCTCTCCTGTAAAATGTTTAGAAGGTTGGTTGTAGATACATATATTTACCATAAGCATTGTAGATTTCGTGTATGTTCTGTGGAACTAACCTTGCAGCTAAAGCTTCACTGACACATCCATAATTGGTGGTGAGACGGGAATGACATCACCAATGAAAGCTGCAAGAACAAGTTCCCATGGTCGAGCTTATGACCGTAAACAAAGCACTACTAGGAGATAGCCTGGATTAGCATAGGTTTGTTTTATTTCCCTTTTCAAATAAAAAGCAAGAGCATGTTTTTAGGATAAGTTTGTCCCTCAGGTAATTTTGGTCGCTAACCTTTCGGGTGGAGATTGAGAAGAACGGTGGACAGCTGATGCCTAAGAACATGTGAGCTACATCAACTACAACACTTTGGTATGTTTTTGGTGAGAGAACATTTACTAAAGGAAGATTGATCTCCACACACTTGAGTTTTGTTGCCTAGCAATGCAAACTTCAAGTGTGGGGGAGGTATGTGAGCATCCCGAGTAAAGTTCCTCGCCTCCAAATCTTATCCTGGTTTGGAGATGATGTTAGCTCTTGCATCTTACCCAACTAGCTAGGTACGTCCTGCTTTTGACATTAAACAAACCCCTTCCGGGAGGTTGCCCGATGTTCACCACCGTTGGCTCATGTTTATATCCCTTTAGAAATGCTTGGTCATGTTTTCTTGCTTCTTTTATCTATGTTTGTAATGCTATGGTTTGAGTGCATGTTTAGCTACATGCTTTCATAGGTTGTTTTAAATTAAGCATGGTGCTTAGGTTAAAACCATCTTCTTCAATCAAACAAGACATGGTGTCGAGTTTGATTGATGAACCCTATAGTTAATGCTTTCATGGATACTCGTTGTATGTGCGGACTAACCATTGCAGGAATTTTCGAAATCCAAATGGGGTAAGTCATCAAGCTTGCTTCAAATGGGAAGTTAAGCCAAGGCATGTCAGCCTTGTTTGAGCTAGGTCATGGTGAGTAAAAAAAAGTGTTTGCTTTCGAATAAAGGCTCACTGGTTCTCGAATCAGTAGAGTCCATCTTTTGTTTTTCCTTTTTTTGTTTTATTTGAAGATAGCACCAGGTACATGAACAAGTGTGGGGGAGATCTCCCAAGGTTATCATCAACATACACGCTTGAGATCTCCCACACAGGTGTTGCACAACATCGACCGCGCTTTCCTGACAAGGGACAAGGTAAACTAGAGTGATCCGGCTGCCCCATGGGTGAGCTAAACGACCACTGGTCTTCCTTGTTTCTTATATTCTTCAGGAGCGATGGTATGTGCACCCTTTATCTCACTCCCCCTGATTCATGAGTTTGAATGAGTTTCAATTCCTATCTGCTAAATCAACTCATGGAATCATGCTCTGCCTGCTTATGTGTTTCCTGTGGTTGGCTTGCATATGCTTTATTCCTTACCTATTATTTAGATGCTTGTGAACAAATATCATTAGGGAACTCATGCTCATCTAAGTAGTTGGCGTTCGAGATATGGTTTGATGATATGATCTTCTCTCTGAATGTTTGAGTCCTTGGGAATTTTATTTGAAAACTTGAAAACCCTTTGCAAAGCTCCTCTTTGATATGCCACCGTCCTACTAGAGCCATATTATGTTCCAATTGAAAACCCTATACTCAAATGCTGCTTGTTATTGCATTGAGCTTTGTCAAATTGTTGTGACCCTTGTGAGAATTCTTTTCATGCTTTCATGATCAAGATTCATGTGCACTCCATATCCCCTTGCTATGCTTCTACACTGGAAGTTAGCATTGTATCATCTATCCATTCTACAAAAAGAAAGCTCCATATGTGGTGTGACCTCTCTCTCCAAAAGTATTCTTGAGAAAAAGAGACATGGGCTATGCAAAAAAAAAAGAAAAAAAAGAAAAAAAGAAAAAAAACCATGCTCAAGGCATGAAGAAAAAAAAAGAGAGAGATAGCCCGTGTCCAAGAAAGAAGAAAAAGGAGACAGATGGAACATGCAAAAAGGAGTTCTAATAAATTTGATGGTAATAACTAGCACCCACTCCGGGCCTAGTGTCCACCTTACCATCACCACAACATTCATCATATATATGGTAATATCTAGCACCCATTCCGAGCCTAGTATCCACCTTACCATATCCATCACGTCCATACATGTGCACATCTTGATCTGATTGTATGACTTGATTTTCTCATTGGATCCGGTTTTTGACTTTGCAATATATGTAATACAAGTATGTTTTATCTTTTATCCTACCCTGAGCTCCACATATAGCCATCATTAGAAGTAGGATGAAAGAAAGGCAAATCTAATGCCTTGGTGAGGACATACACACATTGAACGATCTGAGAGAATCAAATGAGGAGCTAAGCAAGGTTTTGTTTTGAAAATTTATTGCAAAAGCCCAAGTTACTTTACATGATGAGCAGGAGTGATTTGATTCATGACCGTTCCATTCCTCAACTGCCCAAGATGACATGATAGACACTTCACAGAGTTCACAAATGTAAGGTATGGTTTGGAATATCTCTTATGCTCGCTTCATACCTTTGGATATCATGTCTCACCTTGATCCTTTCTCCTTCACTCGAGGACGAGCAAAGGTCAAGTGTGGGGGTGTTGTAGACGGCTATTAAGTGCTACTTTTATGCCGTCAACTCCTGCATAAAATAAATAGAAAGTAGACATCAACTCTAGAATAGGGCTTTATACTGACAATTTCCACAAGTGTTGGTGTTTCTAACATTTGTTGCAGGACACACCAAAATGCATGTGAAATGATACTATTGAGAGCAAGTGAACTAATGGCATGAATATGGCATCATCATAAATTATCTCAAATAACAAATTGGATTGCACCACTGCGACGGGCTCGTCGAGACGATCGAAATGGATATATCATTTGTCTACTTCTGAGTCCGGATGAAAGAGATATGCATAAGATAAGATCACCATCTTGATATCATGTGGGCCCGGTGGGACCCACACCAGACCACGTGGTGACGTGTTGCCACGTTGGATGCCATGTGTCCATGACACATCATCGATCCAAAGAAACACACTCTCGACCAATCAGGAGCCAGTACGCGGATCCAAGGGCCCACAACCACGAGATAAATGGCTAGAAACACCGCAAGCACCCCTACACCCACCTTGGGACTCACCTGGCAGTCACCTAGACGAAAAATGGCGCCAGAGGAGCTACCCGGGGATCGGCCGACCCCACAGGTCGGCCGACCCCACTTTGTCGCCCCTCGTGCCATCCTTCCACATGTCGGCTTGCCGTGACGAACCAAAGGCGGTGCCAAGTGCTTGCCCGAATATTCCCTCGGGATCCTGCAGCTCCTTCTCATGGAAGATACACCAACTTGGCCCCCACTCCTCTTCGCCACGTGTCACCACCCTATTGGTGGCGCCCATGGCAGCCAAAGGGCTCCTCCTACTCTCCTTGGCCTATAAATATAAGTGGAGGGGGTAGAGAATAGGACAAACAACTCCACTCCTCCTCTGTCATTTTCTCTCTTGAGAGGAGAGGCTCTCCTCTCCTCCTTCTAGAGTGTAAGTGTGGAGTAGTTGATTAGATCAAAGCTAGGGAGAGAGTGAAAGGGATGTACCTCTATGGATGCTCGTTCTTCAATTAGAGTAAAGTGAGTATTTCTGCATTTTCTATTTAGACCAAAGTGCAAGGGATATGTTCTTGTGTTCTTCACCTGTTCATCATTTAGAGGCACGTGTTCTTCACAAACACGCCCCCTCGATCTAGTTGATTTGGTGCATAAGTTTGTATCCTGTTTGTATGACTGGTCTTTTAGAATAAAGTGGATGTGTTTGCATGCTCTAATTAGAATAACGTGTGTTCGTGATTCCTTTCTAATAGTTTATGCTAGGTTACATGAGTAGACTTTTTCCTCTACTAGTGTGTAGATCCTGGGTTTATGCGTTCGTCTGTTGCAAGTCGTTCGTATACGTCGGAAGCATATTACGGGGTCGAGTGCTATCTCGTATGCCTTTAGTATAAGCTAGTAGTACCTATAGTGAGTGAGATCAGTTCTCTTCCGTGGTCATAGTTCTATAAGTACAGAGTGTCGTAGTCCGTTGGCTACGACAGTAACCATAACGTAGACGTTGTGTCACGCTACCTGTTATCATTCGTTTTGCTTATCCCAAGGTTAGGTAGAGGCAGTCCAGGTGGTGGTGACAACCCGTCTGGCCCTCGTTGATCCTCTGCAGCTGGATATGGTCAGAGCTCCGTTCCACATAGATCTGTGTACCGGAGTCGCCTGTTAAGTCAGGGCTATCGGTACCCTAAGCCAAGTTCTATCTAGAGATCAACCTTTAATCTCATCTATAGTGCTATCTTTAGGAATCCTCGCTATCCTTGCCTTTTATCTGGGTGTGTCCTTGGACCGACTATACGAAGTTAATGCACACACGTTCCCTTGGATTTGATACCCTAGGAATACTCTGAGGTGAAAGCTACAACGGTATCCGTGCGCTTGCGGATTTATTCGCGTGACACTAAAATACCCAACAGTTAGCTGGTTGCTCCACTCCGGCACCGGGACCGGCTCGAGTCCCGACCTGGTCGCTAGCACCGACTTCGGGTTGTCGATGTAGAGCCACCCGTGCCTCCAGCCCTGGGTGTTGTCCGGCAACACCATCTCGATGTACACCGACTTCATGTGGCGACGTAGCATGAAGCCGATGGACCCGATGACCTTCTTCTTCCCCGTCTTCTTCATCTCGAAGAAGTACCGCCACAGGTCGATGTGTGGCGGTATCCCCAAGTATGCCTCGCACAGGTGGATGAAGGATGAAATGGTGGTGATGGCGTTAGGGACGAGATGTACCAGGTCGATCCTGTAGTAGTGGAGGAGCCCGCGGAAGAAGTCGCACGCGGGGACTCCAAATCTGCGCTCCATATGCGCGTTGAAGGCGACCGTCTCTCCGGTCCCCTCGGAGGGGAAGGCTTCACCGACGGTTGGTCTCCAGCCCACCTGCTCCTTGGGCTTCAGCAGCCCGCGCTCCACCAAACCTTGGAGCTGCGCCTCGGTCACCGTCGAGGGCTCCCAAATGCTCTCCGGTACCGGCACAAGCTCGGGAGCCATCTCTTCTTCTTCGAATCCGGTGGGTCTAGAGCTAAAAACTACCAAGGATTTTGTGCGCATGCAGCGATGCGCAGCGCGGTGGATCTAAGCACGGCGGTGTCGGCAAATTTGCGTGGAAAGCTCTTGGCGGCAGCACTGGAACCCTATGGGATGCGAGGAAATGGAAGCGAGTGGGGTCCCCGAACCCTCACTCGGCCTTTTATAACTGGGCCGCAACAGCGTCATGGGCTGCGGCACCCCAACGTCTCTAAGGGTACGGCGACATTCCCGGCTACCCAACAGATACATCGTTCAACGGCTCTTTCGGCCTAATGGTCTCAGGCAGTAACGGCTTGCGCCGTGCAGGAATCTATGCCCGTTGGCTCTCTGCTCAACGGCCTGGCGTCCATAGACTCGTTATGCCCTACTTCAAGCCCCCATACTGACATTTTCTTCAAGGTCTCTTGATCTCTGATGACCTTCGGGTCCATCACATTCTCTTCGCAAGGTCGACAAAGCTCTACTGCTTGATAGGTCGCCTCAGCCTACAACGGCGGGTTCACACCCCGGCTCCTAGGCCCTGCTGCCTACTGGATCGCCTTAGCCTATACAGCTAGTTTGTACCAACGGGTCCGTGCTTAATGGCTCTACTGCCCGTTGGTGGCCTCCTGGTCATGATCACAGCTCCTCCCTGAGGTCGCTAAGGTTCCACTGCCTTCTAGGTCGCCTAGACCCATGATTCACAGGTTGACGACCTGCGTTGTGTCACTGCACAACGGCCGTGTCGATCCAGGTCGACACGGGTTCCCCGTCTCTACTTAAGGCCTCCTGAAGGTCAGCGTGCTATTACAGCCACGCTGGGACCTTGGTAGCCATACCATTGCTGCCTGGACGCCCCTGTAACTACTTGAAACATGACATTTATCATGTAAAATTGTATTTACAGCTTCGAAAACTACAAGGAGTTTGGCCCTTGGCTAATTACAAGATACAAAGACATTTATGGCCCTGAGCTACCCTATATAGTGCCTGCAACATAGTCTACACTAATAAGGCATGTCGCAAGTTTTATTCTAGCTTCAGGACCTACTCGACGACCTCTACAGCCACTGTAGAGGCAGTTGCCACACAGCCACCTCTACTCGAGCTCCAACAGGTTTCCTGTGGTACCCAGCATCAAGTCTGAGCTTCACCACAAGATTCCAAATGGAACAAGCTTCAATACCAGCCTCGCCGGGTGGAGCGCCGTGTTCACCAGCATCACATCAGGTCGTAGCGTGTAAGGCCCGGCGATGCATGTACTGCTCCATGCTGCACCTGGGTTCCTCGGTGGGACTGGGAGAAGAGGCTGATCGAGTTCTTCTAGCTTCGCAAGCATTCTTCTAGCTTCAAGCATGAACTACATCGACTCTATGCTCTGGCGGGCGGATACAAGTCCCTAGCATGGAAAAATTGCTACACAGATTTGCCATGGTTCTCCTTTGAAGGCTGGGTAGTTTGCTTCAAGGTATGGCTGCCTATTTATACCCCTGAGCAACTACCCTTTGGTCTTATCCGCAAGCCAACTTGCGCGGCATCCTTATCCTCAAGACTTCTGTACCCTCGTGGGACACGAGGTCACTATTCGCCCGTGGGAGGTGTTGGCGCGCCGTTCCCCTACTTGACTGCATTCTGGAGCGTTCTTTGTCTCTTGCGGGTGACAGCGACCTGTGCTTCGCCTGGAAGCCGGCCCGTGACCGTACAGTGCACCCATGACTCAGGTCATGTCAGTTCTGGCGTCTAACGACTTCTGCAAGATTTCAGAGCATCTTGTCCTGTTGGATTGGCTTCACAGAGCACAGTACTGTTCCCTGAGCAGAAGGCTGTAGGTTCCGCTATTTATTTCTTTTTCTTCTGAGCATCAAACCGGCCATTCTGGTCGCTTTACTGCTCGGGGGCTACTACACTAGTGCATCTTGCGACACCCTATTTTTCCAGGTCACCTCGACCTTCTGGAAACCTGCTTCCACTATTTATCCGCTCGACCTACCTACGGTAGGCATGGCGACCTTTCTGAAGGTCGCGGCAGTTACTACGTTACACCTGACTCAGGTCAGGTCGGCGGTTCTTCAAGATATACGCCTTGTCTTCACTTCGACCTTATGGTCCTTCATCCCAGAAGCCCGACGTTCAACTTCGTGCGCGCAACGGAGGGGTATTTCTTTTTTTGATCCCCGTGCACCCTTCATGACCTCGACGGTACCGCGTCTTGCTACTCTTCGACACAACCTCACCTCGGCCGCTACACCTACACATCGATCGGGGGCTTGAGAGACATGGGTACCCATGGGACCCCACCGGCCAGGGTCCCAGAGGTCCCTGACAAGTGGACCCAACCTTCTAGAAGCCCCGACGACCTGCAAAGTGGGCCCAACGACCTTATCCGCAACTCCAACGACCTCGGGCGACCTCATCAAGATCCCGAAAGATCCGCGACACTTGGTGTGCAAGTCAAGACATAGGACGCGGCACGCCGCCTGTAGGTCCGAGTATCGCGGGATACTCCTTGTAATCCGGAAGCATATCTTCCCAGATTGTAACCGACCCAGACATAGGTCCATTGACCTTGGATGGAAACCCTAGCCTGTCCCCCCATATAAGGCGGTCTAGGGCTCCATTCAAGATCATCTTGATCCTCTCGCATAATCCACCACAACTGGACGTTCGGTTTTACTCTCCGAAGGCCTGAACCAGTCTAAACCCCCTTGTCTCCCCGTGTTCATCGCCATACTCACCCAGTTCTGAGTTCACCACGTGGACTACCACCTACGCTTTTAGGTCCCGATCCTCTCCATTAACCTACAAACCTCTAGGGTAACCCCTAGCGGATCTGTCCAGGTCTCACCCCCTCACACTTTGCACAGTAACAATTTTTGGTACCTCTTTCTTGTTTCCTCCTTGAAGTCGTCGAATAGGGCTGCAAATTAGACACACTAGTATGTGAGCAAAATGTGCAGTCAAGGCTACATGTGGATAGTGTAGAACAAGCAACATACATACCACAGTCATCAGGTTGCTCTTCTAGCCAATCTTTGTATTCATCACAAACTAATAAGTCGTCGTCATCATAATCATCATCATCATCATCACTATCACCATTGCGCCCATGACGGCTCTGTCATTTCAGGGGTGTAACTTGGACCTTTTCTCCCTTCAAATCAGTTGTTGATAGTACCATCCTTACTGTCTTCTCGTTGCATGACTCCACGTGATCAATCATGGCCACCAATGCTTTTTTATTACTAATTTCCTCAAGAGACGCTGATGCGCTATTATCTTCATCATCTCTCTTCATGTAGTACATGTAGTCCCGCTGATCATATCCAAAACTTTCTTTAAGATCTGACAGGACCTTAAAGTCTATAAGACCATTGTCCAATGCACTAGAAACGTATCTTATCTTTCCCTTGCCGCGGAATTCAACTAGTATATTCCATACGTCACATGTTTTGTCGTTATCTCTACATGTGCAAATAAATATTAATACGCCAGCATGAAAAAATTCAGTTGTAGTACTAATAACGGTATATGCATATATGTATATATATACTAGTAGGTAGTATGTGCAAAACAAATATGCAGTGGTCAAATAGCACAATGCCTATTCAGCTCAGTAATTTTTATAACAACAACAATTAGGATCTGTTACAAATTTTAAGATTGAGATAGACATGCATATGCACATAAAAATGAACAAGTATTTCTGGTTAAGGGAAGGAAGACAATGGGCAGATGTTGTAAATAACTAAATTAATTGATGTGCATGTATATGTATACTCAGTGGCGGAGCTAAGATTAGAGTTAAGGGGTGGCCAATTTCATCCTAACCTAATAAGTACACAAATTCAGGTGCTAGATATGAGTTGTACATGTAATTCAAACTCTTGTGAGTTGTAAACTACTAAAACACATACACAGATAGTTTAATTTGCACAACTAATGGTGTGAGAGATTAGATTTGCATCCATCCATATGCTTGTAACTATGCAAATTCAGAGTATAAAGTGGAGTTTTCATGAAGGAAGGGGGGGCATGGCCCACCTTGGCCACAAGGTAGCTCCGCCAGTGTGTATACTCATGAATGTAATTGATCGTGGAAAAAACAAATGCAATTAACGGGCTGGGGCGGAGCTACATTTTCAGTAGAAGGAAGAAGAAATGGAGAAAGAATAAGAAAACGAGAAGGGAGAAGAGGAGGAAGAAGAAGATAAGCCCCCCTTGAACTTCGATCCTAGATCCACCCCTGAGAACCCTAGATGGGCTAAGAGGTATATCAAATCGAGTGCACAGAGGGAACAACGTATCTATTGCACGCAGTTATACGCACCTGAGGGCACCGTTTTCATCAACAACTTCGACGTCTTGGACTATGATCCCATTCCGTATTATGACTGATGCCATGGATGGACTCGCTAGGGAAGAATAGAACCGTCCTCCACCTCCGCCCTCCTCAGTTCCCTCCCTTGGTCGTCTCCTTCCTGAAGACAATGATTTCGTCACTATGGTTGTCGCACAGCCACCGCGCGTGGTTTAGGGTGATTAGCCGCCGCGCTTGTTTTTGGGTACGTGGGGATGAGGCCGATATATCTGAGGGTTAATCTGGCGGGATGTGAAATTTTTTGGGACAAAAACGTGCTGAGTTTTCCCTTCAGCGTGCTGCCACATATTTAGTTGGCCGAGATTCACTTATTTAGCTTTAAAATTTCAATTGTTGACAAATTCACATACTCCCTTCGTCCCAAAATATTTACATTTTTTGACTTCTGTGCTTCATGTTTGACCATTTGTATTATTCAAAAAAATTGTGAAAATGTTATTTATCATGCTATGACATGTTTTATCACCATATATATTTTAAGTGATAATTATTTTTACATTTTCACAATTTTTTTGAATAAAACAAATGATCAAACGTGAAGCGTAAAAGTCAAAAAGGTGCAAATATTTTGGGACGGACGGAGTATTTATTCGGGGTAATAAATGATGCGAACGAAAGAGTCAAGAATACTAAAAATATTTATTGCACACAAATTTTGGACGTACTAGTTCAATACACAAGTAACCAATGGAAGCCCTAATTATGAGAAAAACCGTCGTCGTCATGTACATCTCAAATGGCTGGAGCAACCACTACTCCGTCACCAATGTAAGTATCATCACCATCGCCATCGTCTTCAGGTTTGTCTGCGTGATTCGGTTCAGGCATGGGCGTAGCACGAGCAAGAACAACACTTGTCCCTTCCACACCTTCCATCCTCGAAGTTGTCAAACCGTCATGGTGGTCCTCCTCCGAAATATATCCCTCGGCCATTGAACCCTCTGTGCACGCCTTGTTAATCATGTATCCTTTGAGGGATCGTAGGTACCTCTCAGACTGGTCCTTGTGACAATAAGGACAAACAAACCTCCCTTTGGTGCTCCAGCCAGATGACATCCCGTAAGCAGGAAAGTTGTTTATTGTCCAAAGTCGTTCAATGTCCAAGCCAAGTGTTGACGGCTGTTAAGTACCATTTTCATGGTCGTCAACTCCTGCAAATTGGAGCATGAAATGCACATCCACACTAGAATAGGAGCTTAAACTAATACTTTCCACCACTGTCGATGTCTATTCGAATTCAGGTACTTAGCATAGGAAATGAGAAGAATCCATGCACATTCACTCCACTCCAATCCAAGGCACTCAAGTTCTGGCCAATGAGGGGCTGCCACATGGATTCTCCTTGATCCATGATGTCACCAATCCATGTGAAGAGCTCTCGACGAATCACACGCTGCCACATCAGCATCACATGGATCCATGGGCCCACTTTGCAAACCAAACCGCCAGGAAACTTGGCATGCACGGAGGATGGGCATCAGGGCCCTCATGGAAGTGAGCCAGAGGAAGCACAGGCTAGGCGGCCACCCGAGGGGGCTGGCCGACCCTAGGTTCAACCGAACCGACCTAGGGTCGGTTGATCCTGGCCCTCCACGTGACTCCCATATTGGCTCTAGGCTGCATCCCGGGGTGTTTTGGAGCATTTGGAGCCTCAGAGCAAGCCATTACCTTGCCTATAAATAGAGGGGTAGGTGCCTCATTTCACACACACTTCCAAGCTCTCAAGTTCCGCTTCTCTCTTGTGTAGCTCTCTCCCCCTCTCTCTAATTCTGCCCATGTGAGGTGATTCTCACCTCGATGTGGTAGAATGGCGTTGAGAAGAGATCTAGACTAGGATTAGTTGAGAGATAGAGTAGGAGTGAGGAGTGAGTTGATGTCCTCGTGGATGCTTGTTCTTCATTTAGATCAAAGTGAGTATTTTGACATTTCTTATTTAGACTATAGTGGACATCATGCATGAATGATATGTTCTTGTGTTCTTAGCTCGTTCATAAGTTAGAGGCTTGTGTTCTTCGTAACACAAGGCTTCGATCCTTTAGAGCTAGTTCATTAGTTCAAGTATGTGTTTGCAAGCTCTGATCCTGTTTAGCTGAGTAAGTTTGTTGTATCTCGTTTGCATCCAAACCTTTCTTGTTGCTCCGTAACTTGATGACTAGTATGATCTGATCCATTCTCTCTCTAGTTCGTGGTCCCCTATTTATACGGGTTGCTATAGTGTTGTTAGCGGGTCGACAGACGTAACCGTGCTATAGTAGTTATCGGGAGTGCAGACGTGGTGTCTGGACTCTGGTTATCCTACGAAGACCAAGTTCATTCGCGTAACGATAGAGGTAGGCCACAGTGGTGACAGCCTGTTGGACCCTTCAAAACCCTCCGCGCCTGTGTACAGAGTTGGGCCCCGTTACCAGAACATTGGCCTCTCCCTAAAAAGTTAGGATGGGCTGGCGCTCCACAGAGAGGACTAATAGCGGACAGATCCATCTCGAGAGTTAAGTTCCTTAAGAAAGTGCTTCTCACATCCCTACCTATCTCAGTAGTAGCTGGTGTCCTTGTATAGACCCTCTCTGGTTACTCTCCCATCCTAGGAACGTAACCCGACGGGAATACTCATCCTTCGAGGGAGAAGTGCTACAACGGTGTATCCGTGCGCTTGCGGATTTGTTCGCACTCGTCAGTGTACCCGGGAGTTTCTTACACGCTCACGCTACCCACGGCACCTAGTGTTGACATTAAGAAGCGCCAACACAAAGGTCTCAAACCACCTTTCGAACTTTATCCAAGGTATCCGGGAGACAATGCCCTTTAGGCAGCGCAGGAGAGAATAAGAACAGTATTTGCTCCAGTGCAGCGTTGCTTAAATCACACATGCACTTGATCTGATATAGCCTGACAATGAAAGAAACCTTTGACCAATCCTTGCAACCAGGGTACAACTCTATCCTCGCTTGTTCCATGAATTTGAAAATTTTGCTTGCTGCCTCATTTGGGTCCTCCTCATCATTGTTACCATCTTTAATTCGATCATGTATGGCACCACTAATCAGAGAGGAAAACAAATTAGTGGTGGCCTCCCGATCGTCATGATCACCTTCACCTTCGCCATCGTCATCCACACCAATAGGTTCAGCAGCATGATCAGGACGTTCTTGTTGCTTTTTATGATGAAATTCTTATCAAACCCTTTCGTAACCAAGTGATGTTCAACTTCTTCTTTACCACGGTATCCCATGCAACGACATTTATCACATGGACATTCCCCAAACTCTCCATCAACTGTGTTCTCAATGGTTTTTTCCTCCATAAACTTGTCGAATCCGTGTTGCCACGCATCATCATCAGTAGGCAATCCCATCCAACTACAATGCCCTTCACATGCCATTGCACAAAGAACCAACTATAGAAGATTCACAGCTCCTAATAAAACAATGTGTACAAAGGGTGCTCGATCAGTATTAGATATAACAAAAACTAATAAAATATGTACCATAATTATACCTTGGCAGATGGGATCCGGGTCGAGAGATCTTGGAGTAGCACCTAGCCCTCAACCGAGGTAGAGACGAATAACGAGGAACAGCGCAAGTAGTAGATTGGAAAAGCTAGCGCAAAAAGATGATTGAAAGTGTTTTTGATCAAAAGTGGCCCTTTATATTTATAGGGAGTGGAGCTCTTGCTCCGTTACGTGTCAAAACTCTTTCAAAAATGTGTCGAAATACAACTTGTTCACGGATTCTACAAGCTTATATGGTCTAACCGCCCTACAAGGCCGGTCTAACCGCCTTGCTCGGGTGTCATCAATGTGTTTTGGGTTTTTCTTCTCCTTGGATTGGATCGTGAAAGAAAGTCATTTTGTCAAACTTTACTTTAGTCATTTTGTCAGTTTCAAAAGGGAAAGTATACATTGGTCATCAATTAGTCCGAGATTCACATTGATACTTTAAGAAACTATGTTAGATACTACTCCAGGACCAAGGTGTTTGTCTCTCTTGTTTTTTAGTTTGTTTCGGTTATTTCACAAGGCAGGCATCAGGCAGACTGTGAAAGATACAACCTCCCACAAAGTACTAGATTAACACATAAAGTACTAACAAGTTGTTGCCACTGTGACCATAAGAAAGCACACGTAGCATCCAATACTGATTCCACTACATATGGATAACACCAAGAGACAAGCATCTAGCTATGTAGAATAATAAGTTGTTGCCCTTGCATTGCGGCAGTGAACATCCTTTGGCATACAACGACGTTCATATGCACCATGACACATCGTCTAAGACATGCAGCTCAGTCATCTACATCTTCAGTGCGGTACTTACTAACCTGCACCCTTTGTTTGACAGCTCTGCGAAACTTTTCCGCCAGCTGTCGTATCTGAAATTTTTACAAAGGGTGCATTAGCAGCAAGAGTATGATGAAGAATTATGCCGCACATTATTTGAATGACAAAAAATATATGATGATTACTTGAGTTTGGGAAATATGTTTTCAGAATATATACCATAACAAGTCACCACTAAGTTATTATGAGGCTTTGTTTTTGTGTTTGACAAATCAGAAATGAATTATCATGAGGCAGTAAATACTCACAGTAGCTACAATTCGACAAACTACGTTAGTAGCATCACCTGCGCACCAGACGAAACTAGATCATTAGTAACCTCGTCATCGCTCTCAGCATTTATCACAAAGTGACAGGTTATCTTGTGGTACACAATTTTATACTTCTTTCCACCGGCCTTCATTTTAAAAACAAATAGGATCACAATGATGCATGATCAAAAAGTTCCATAGCACATTTACATTGGGTATACTACCAGTACTTACCCCAATTGAACTAGCACAAAATAAACAGCAATATCTAATTTGCCTAATCAAGGCACTCACCAAAGCAATTGTAGGGCAAGCAAGCAAGTCTGGGAAGTCGTACTGAACATCAGGGGACTCTAGGGTAACAGGATCACACTTGTAGGTGTGGTGGGTTCGCCGGACCTATATATGAGGATATAGCAAATTTTAACATCTGAAAGGTATTGAGAAAATTCTCTGTATGCCACAGAAAATTGTAGCCCGTGTGCTCTATGCCATTGAAAATTAGAATTTGAGCTCTATGCCATAGGCTTTATTTTTTGATGTGCTCCATGCCATTTTTGATGGCATAGAGCACATCAAAAAATGCAATCAATGGCATAGAGCACATCAAAAAATGCAAAAAAAGGCATAGAGCACATCAAAAAATACAACCTATGGCATAGAGCTCAAATTCTAATTTCCAATGGCATAGAGCACACGAGCTACAATTTTCCATGTCATGTAGGGAATTTTCTCAAAGGTATTCCTAGGTTATGTAATGCTTTACTTGGTAGTTGCATTCCCTATAATCCACTGATTGTAGTGAACTAATCTAATTTGATGATATATGCTGAATATTTCATACAATGTCCTTATGTATGTGGCATATTCGGTGCATTGCAAATTTGAATGCACCAAAATGAATGTAACAAATGTGAATCACAATCTATTGTTGCTGCACTCATAATAGTGTGAATAGCATTAAATCAAGATATCACAACAGTCATCAGCCTCACTTCATACTAGCACGCCAAGACACCAGATCCAAAAATCTAGAAAATGAACAAAGACAAAATCTCTACCCCCTAAACCCCATATCTTGTAGCTGCACTAATCCTCGAGTACATTTATAAACCAATCTATATATGACTGTGGAAATGATGGTAGGGGCTGGGTCACCTGGTTAATGATGCGTGATGGGGTGGCGGCGGTGGCGCTTGCACCACCCGCTGCATCACCTTGGTTTGTGGGAGTGGCGGCGCTTGCTCCCACTTTATGTCCTTTCTTCCGGGCTGCCACCGCGGTGATTGCCCCAACTCCCGTGGTGGATTCGGTGCCGTAACTCATTGTTGTCGGCCCAGAGGTCACCGGACTTCACGTGAAGCGACCTCGTGCGTCGCGCAGCTGCCTCCGGGAAATGGACCTGTTGCGTCTCGCCATCACGGTGCAGGTGGACGAGAAGGATGCGGCTGGCGATGGGAAGGGAGGAAAGCGTTGCGTCCGGCGAGGGGGATGCCGCGACGTGGTTGGCTGGGTCGTTTTGGGGAAGGAGGAAAAAAGAAAAGAGGACGGCAGTTGTGCTTTTGAGGAAAGCTAGATACACCGCAATTATTTCCATCCTAAAGGTAATGACATGTGAGCCCAGGGAAGCAAGGGCCCACACTACTTATGGTCACGTACGGCTTGTGTTCTTCTTTTTTTTGACTTTCATTCTTAGATAACAATGTAAACATGTATAGATAAATCATTTTTTCTCCAAATCTTCATTGATTTGTGGTTCTCAAGATTTTTTTCTAATGCCATAAAAAACATCTTAGAATTCATTACACTAATTTGTTAACAGAGTTGCACACCATAAAGTAGCAGAGTTCTTGACTACATCACTGTGTACATATACATACATACATACATGATTCAGATCAATGATTCGGATAATGGCCGATGTAACAATCACCCTTGGAACAAAAATATAAATATATATTTCTTTCTCTCATATTTCAGTACACGGTATTTACATCCGCATTGAAGATCAATGGGTTACATAATTGGAGGATGACTATCCTATCTCTCTATGATGAGGATATTGAATCGATGAATATCAGAGAGAGAGAGAGAGGAATGTCGTGAAGAGAAAACAGAAGACTATGTTCTTCGCCAGATTCTGTGATCTTCCACCGAGAGCTCTCAAAGTTGATGACCAAGATGGTCGTCCCCTGGGCGCGCTCTTCCTCTGATAAAAGTGCAGCGAGACATTATACCTTGCTCCTTCCCCTCAGCCGTTGAATCCAAGCTTTTCACAAGGATTCTTTTAGATGTTGTACCTCCTGGCTTCACGAGAGGGGTTGAAGAAAGAGAGGTAACACTGCACCACTTCACAAGAATTCTTTTAGCCATGGCGAGAAAGGAGAAGAAAAGGACAGTTGAACAGCAGGAGCCTAGACCCTATCAGATCTAATCTTTGCACCATGGTGGAAGGTGTGGAGAGCCGATGTGCATTCGGTTGCCAATTATAGCCCAGGCCAGGAGGGATGGAAGGCGAGAAGATAGGAAGGAAAGGTAGTGGGGACACAGTTTCCATGAAGAAGTCACGCTGACAGGTGGGACCCACCGAGACGATAGCCAACTCCTCGCGTTTAATATTATTACGAGTCAGTCAAGCGTGGGCCCCACCATTGTTAGACCCACGCGTCATAGAGGTCAGGTCAACCACGTGGGTACCACATGCCATCAGGAACAACTATGGGCCTAGCTGAATCACGGCCCAACACAGAATAATATACCCAGCTATTGTACATATTTTTTTAATGGTAGAAATGTATTACATTCTAAGACAACAAAAACAAATTCAAAATAGAATTGTGTCAATACAAAAGTTTTTGAACTAATCGAGATATGAAACTTTTAGTTTGGTCATTTCCCCATACGAGTTAGATTGAACTATTTAAATTTCAAATTTCAATAGTTGAGAAATTCAAATTTTTATTTGGGGTAATAAATGATTTCAAATGAAAAAGTCATGAATACCAAAGTTGTTAAACTCATCAAGATGCACAAACTTTATTTAATTCATTAATCCATTTGTTAAAGTTTGAATAATCCAAATTTTGAATTTCAAAAATTGACAACTACAAGCAATATTTTTGAACACTACATGATTTCAAATGGAAAAGTGACTAATACCAAAGTTTCACAACTCATCAAGATGCACAAACTTTATTTAAGTCATTTTGTCATTTTCAAACGGTGAAGTACACATTGGCCATGAATCCTAGATTCACTTAGATAGTTTATTAAGAAACTATGTTAGAGAATAGCCAAAGTTGCACTACATGTTATTACCACTTTTGAAAATGACAATATGGCCTAAATAAAGTTTGTAGATGTTGGTGAGTTATGAAACTTTGGTATTCATCACTTTTCCATTTGACATCATTTTGTGTATAAAAAATATTGCTTGTAGTTGTCATAATATTAATTTGTTTGAACATACTAACACGAGAAGATTTATAAAATAATAGCCTTAATGAGTTTCATCTCTTGATACAACATGATTTTAAGATTTTATTGGGAAAAAATGATCTAATTTGAAGTTCATATGAGGGAGAAAGAATAGGTACAAGGTTCATTCAGAGATTAAAAAGAAAATTTGTGCTTGTTCTTCAAGAACTCAAGAACGCATCCAAATCTGGGCGCCGACAGGTGGGACCCACTGAGACGATGTGGCGAGGCGAGCGCGGACGACAGGGCCGTGGACGATGTGATGTGGAAACTTAAGGCACAAACTTATTGTAAAATTAATTATGGAGGATTTAAACAAACAAAACAAGAGTACAATAATGGTTAGTTGTGTTTGTCCCCAACCTATGTTGCCAAGGTTCGAATCCTAGGAACAACACCCTAGTGTATTGCTTTGTTAAACTATCCATTCTAGCACAGTAGCATGGTTTTCATGGATAATAATGAGCTTCACCCAAGAAATAGATCTCAGCACCAACACTATTTTGGCTTGAAACATGTGTGCGGCCAGTAGGTCATCAGATTGTTGCTCCACCAGAAATGAGATTTTGGCATGAGGATGTTTCAGCTGGTAGTGCGACTACATAGCAGCAATACAACCATTGTTTGATAAGTTCAAGTAATGCAATGATCAACAAGGCCTTCTTTAGTCCTCTTATGCTAGTCAGTAACTATCAGCTACTTCAGGGATTCTAAGCCTTGACCAATGGCTTCTCAACACTTGACCCAAATGAGGCCTTAGACTTAGTTTTCTAATCAAGACTCTTCTTAGTTGCTTGTATTCATACACAAGTTCATTGCCCAGTAGCATATACTTTTTCAACATTGCATGAAAATATTCTTGTTGCCAAACCTAGCTCTCTCAGTCATATGCAGACTGCTAACATTATGACTGCAGGGCACGCCCCTCAGTCTAGTCATTTTCAGTTATGATCTTAAGCAACCTGCCATGATTCTGTAGCTCACTACATGTTTATTTGTCTGTTTTCCCAGATTGGTAAGTTGCTTGTTGGTCATTAGCCTAACCCTTCACTTAAATTCAGACAAGTAGCAGGCATTATTTATTTCTTCCCTACTGTTTTGTTCAGCATTTTTTCTCTAATTGATTATAATCAGTTTGTGGTCCCTTGTTCAATAAACATAATTTTTTGGATTGCTTTGGCTTATTCATATAGAACATTGGTTGCTAATTTGGGGGCAAAAATTGTATTTCCAAAGGTGTTGCTGCTTGTCATATAAGGAAATTAGTTAGGCAACCTCAAGATTTGGATATCTGTACATCATTAATTCTTAGAGTACGAGCTAGTCGCTTGCTTTAAGTTTGGTGAAAGCAACTGCTCTTCACTGATATGTCTAAATCCTTATTTATCTAATCATTCTGCCATGTGCTAAAAAGCTTATCATCCAGTTCGCTTTACATATGAATAAAAATATTCACTTTCCTGCAAGACACTAAAGGCGCTTATCTCCCATACACTCATCGAACATACGCATCAATGTATCGGGCTCGTCTTAATTTTTGCAGGTCGCTAAAGCATTCAGCTCCAGAATTGGGTTTCACATGTACATTAAATTTCATCTGTACACCTAAAGATAACAAATTTGCATTGATCTCTGAATATTCAATTGAGAATGAGGATTCATTGTTGGCATTCAGATGTTATAAAGCTGGGAGCTCACATGCAGCCTTTGATTCTCTATTGAATAAGGCTTGGACTTTGGATTATCAACTCCCCCAACTTAAGGAATCTGTTGAAAGGCAACTACAGTAGAGGAAATGGACCTTGTTGCCTATTTATTTGAATTAACAATGAGTTGTTCATTGCGTCTGGAGCAGCTCGAATTCATGGCTATTTTTGAAGTCACTCATATTTTTGACTGGTCTTAATCTGGATGAGTCTCATGGCCAAGCATTATTGAAATCCTCACTGATTGGACATGATTTCTATTGTCAGGACTCATTGAGCATGCTGTTTAAATATCATACGAACGATATTGGTTCGAGTCAAATTTGATTGAATTCATAAGCAGCTTTGTGCTGCTGAACTGGATCTTGCAGCCATCACAATTTTTATTTCTCTAGTCTTGGATGGAGCTGCTCATTAGTTGTCATCTTATATCGGCTTAGCAATGAAATAATTGGCATATCTCCAGAGAGCAGATTAAGGTGGGGATCCAGCGGTCGAGTCAAACTTGCAAACTTGTACTGGTTGCTTAATAAGGTAACACCACTATAATTATCGTGCCTCTGGATATCACAATCACTTTGTAAGTATCTCCAAACCATTTCTAAGTTCAAAAGCTCTCACTTGAATGGTTTATGCTATCTCCATCATAACCAAGCTTTTGCTATAATAAGCCTTGTATATTAAATGTGAGCACCAGCATGAACTGAGTTACTTATTGCAACTTAGGTGGTTCCTATATGCTACTCCAAGAATCCTAGAGGGGCTACTCATGAAAACACTTTCTTGCACTTTAGTAATTCCTCTAACTTGCAACTTTTCACTAATGTCAGTTTTGCTTTACCAATACAATATAGGCTAACCCTGTTATGTGGTTATGTTTGCACTATTCACATATCCAGCCACTTGACTTTACCAACATATCACTACCATACTCGAACTTTGACTCATTTTCAATGAAATGTTTTACACTCTATGAGACTATGTTCAAATTTAATAGTCGAAAGCAACCAAGAGTTGCTATATCGACTAAAGCTGAAAGTAAGTCCACAAAAGCTTTCGATCAAACTTTTGTCGATTTATCTATTTATTTGTGTCGTTACTATACCGATGTTAGATGAGGCATGTGACCTTTGATCAAGACATCCTTCCAAAAATGCAAGTTACTTCTCGTATATTAAAATCTTTCTATTGCAGGGTCTCACCACTGTAAGTATCTCTTCAACTCCTCAAGACTAACCCATATATACTAGACCTTTGCTTTCTCCTTTGCAGGAACATTGGTTTTCATCTCTTACCTAAGTCGAAAAATAGTGCACGATGTATTGGTTTTCATAGCAACACGACCATATGGACATTCGGATATCATCATCTATTGAAATCACCTCTATTGGCATTCATCAATCATTGGTCCCTCACTCTATATGGTTCTCAAAAATCACTAAGCTCTATCTTCACCTTCAACCTTTATTAAAATACAAGGTAACTGCTTCCATCCCCTCTCCTAACAACGGACATCTTTCTTTTGCAGGGTAACATTGTTATTACTTTTACTGCTGTCAAAATACCTTGATTCAAGCTAACCCTCGTAGGAAAAATTAACCATTTTCAGCCTGTCAATACATGTTTCAAGTGATAATTCGATCTTTCGTATCTTGATTCGTATGCCTACGCAAATTCTTGAATGGGCAAATCTATACTACTCTTTCACGTGCGATAGTATCAATCTCTTGGATCCTTCATATCTTAATGATATGACCAACTATGTAATATATCTCTGCATATGCATGCTTTTCATTCATGTCATTTGCATCAAGGCATG
Source organism: Cenchrus fungigraminus (assembly GCA_036936925.1). NCBI lineage: Eukaryota > Viridiplantae > Streptophyta > Magnoliopsida > Poales > Poaceae > Cenchrus > Cenchrus fungigraminus. The sequence goes on along the minus strand of CM072777.1, from coordinate 49,924,061 downwards.
CATCAAAGGCATTGCATTGCATGAGTTATTCTCAGTTTTACTTTCCAAGTTGAGCCAAAGGCAACAGGAAGTTGCGGCCATATCCCAAAAGAGTGTGGTTACCTAGAAAACCACGAGGCCAGGATGCAACGGGAAGTTGCGGCCATATCCCAAAAGAGTGTGGTCACCCAGAAAACCATGAGGCCAGGATGCAACGGGAAGTTGCGGCCATATCCCAAAAGAGTATGGTTACCTAGAAAACCACGAGGCCAGGATGCAACAGGAAGTTGCGTCCATATCCCAAAAGATTGTGGTTAACCAGAAAAACCACTAGGCAACATGATGTTGCGGCTATATCCCAAAAAAATGAAAATTTCATTCTTGTGCTAACTCTCATTTCAACCTACACTTGTTTATCCCTCTAACCTTGCAGGATTTAAAATTACATAGTGGAAGCAAAGAAGACTTGTGAGATATGACAGTAATCATCTAGTATCATATGTTTGACATTACATATTGTCACACCTGTTTTTCCAAAGAAAACCAAGTGCAAATCTATATGCATGCCAGGATCAAGTTCCATGCATATAGTTGACATAAGTGAATAACAGTACAGTATCACGTAAGGAAAAAGAAAGATTATCAGAGATTTACGCTTTATCCTGGAAACAAAGGCTCCAAACATCATAGGCAGTCAACTGGGGGTTGCGTACGCCTAGCACCAGCAACATCTTCATAACGACTTCATAACAGCTTCCTCTTTCTGAGCAATATTGTTTATAGCAAGGGTGAGCACATGTCGTACTCAGCAAGTGTGGGGAAAGTATGAATGCAAAGGCTGAACAAGGGAAGGCTGACAGGTTGACTGCATTAAGCACTTTTAGTTGGTCAAATTTTATTAGCACCTGATTAGTAATAAGATATAAGTATATACCAACCCACAAGTAACATAATAGATACGCCATAAGCATATGGCTAACATAACCATAAACCACGATTTAAGTCCATCTTCAAGTTCAATTATCATGTGAGGGTCCAGGCCGCTCTTGACCGTGAGCACGGCTAATCGATTAGTTTTAACTCTGCAGAGGTTGTACACTTTCACCACAAGCCGTGTCCCCCATATATGCCCGGGTTAATTACTCCCTTAAAACTTCCGAGGTGAGTGGCATGGGTTTCACTACGAGGCCTTTATAAAGTTTCCCCAGTGTGAAGCAACCCGCGAAGGTTCCAAGTCATTGCAGAGTATAAAGTCCCCAAGTAGGACCGTGTCTTAGCAAAGCACACTCCCCACTAGAGTGAGTCTATACCCCACTGGCGCTTCCCCTTACCCTTATTAGGTAAGGTCACCCCAACACTAAAGTCCCTAATTAATTAGCCAAGACAGAGCCATACATCCTGTGGTTGCACTGTTTTCCTGGGTGGTCGCTCCATGTTCCGATTAAACATTGTGATCTTGTATTAACCAGAGATATAGCATAAAAGTAAAGCAAGTTCATCATTATTGTTGTTCATTAGAACCACCATAACCCAAAGTAGAGCAACTAAGCAGTGCTACCCAACAGAAAGGTAAACCCAGGTTGACAAGGAATAAAGGTAATAAAGACTAGGATGAACCTTAATAGGACCCATCAATATTAATGCAAGCATATGCAATGGTGATTAAACACATTATTGGGACAAAAGATCAAGGACACACTTGCCTTCGACCTGAGTGATGATGTTGCTCAGAATTCTTCATCTTCATACTCTTCCAAGCTCTCGAACCATGTTCATTCTACTCGCATCAATCATCAGGCACAAGCATACAAAGCAAACAAACAAGCATACTAAGAACAAAGCACCAATCAAAAGGGAAGCTTTAAAAGAATGTGCTAAAGGATAGGCTCGATGCTAAAGATCACTGAAGCACACAGACCGTGCTGAGATAAGGAAAGGCTTGGTTAGCTTTAGATAGGGCACTAGTTTTGAGCCTGAACTGGGATCAAAAGATCTGGATCTTGAAAGAAGATTAGCTCTATGATAAAGGCACACTGAGACAGAGAGCTTTGAAAAGAACGACTACCGATCGGTTTGCATATGTGAGAGATCAAGCTATGAGCTAGATTTATTTTAATTAGCAAAAACATGTAAAGGATATTTCATAAAGAAAATACCTTAAGTTGGAACTAATGCAACATTAAATTTTATTTGCAAAAGACCAGGTAAAGAACTAATCAAATTTTATTTATAAAGATTCATATATAAATTATACCAATTAAACATTTAATTTAGAAAACTAAACTATATGAATCACCTAAACATAACTTTGTAATTCGAGTAGATCATATTATTATTAAAAACATTATGGTATTGTCATTAATCAAATTAACATTTGTTAAAAAAACCGGTGTAAAAGACTAATCAACTTTTAATTATAAAAGTTAAATAAATATTAAGCAAACTAATATTTGGCTTAAGAAAAACTGGGTAAAAGATCTAGTTAGATTTTATTTACAAAAGCATGTGGAATAATCAATAATCAAATTAATATTGATTATGAAAAACGGGTATAGATCTATATTGCTTTTATTTATAAAAGGCATGTATAACTAGGCATTAAACAAAATTAATATTAAATTTATTTTTCAGAAAACAAACATGATGAAAAGTCACCACTAACGTGTACTTGACATTATTATGAACCTAACGCAACTTGAACGGATGAAAACGGAGCTAAAACATGAAAGATATGGACTTTTAAAGGTGTAGGGACCTAGTTGTGAAGATCAGGAACTTTCAGGGGCTTAACTGCGAAAAACCAGGGGCATATACATAATTTTGTATAAAAACCCGAGGGCTTACTTGCAAGAGTCTCAGGATGGATCGGATCTGCAGAATCTAAAAGATATAGGGGGTTTTCTGCAAAAGAGGTAAGACACAAGATGGAATCTATGGATTACTGAAAAGGACAGGGGTCTAAGTGCAAAGTCGCACTCCTTCTTCCTTAGATCGAAACAGGGACAGGGGGCTCCCGCTGGCTCTGGCCGACGGCGGCGCCAGCGACCTGGACCGCCAGGGCTCGGGTGAGCAAGGGAAAAGGAGGAGGAAGGGAAGGGGAACCTGTGAGCGTGCTCACCTTGGACCGAGACGGACGAAGCACGGCTCGCGGCGAGATACAGCGGCGACTAGCGGCGGGTTCCGGTGATGGCGATGCTCCGGTGTAGCTCCGGCGTCGGCAAGGACCTCGTTAGAAGCGTCTCGTCGTCGCGGTTCCCTTGGTAGCGTTGGTTGGCTCCATGGAAGGACGATGGCGACGAGCCAGCGCGGCGGCGCTCGGCTCCGGCGAGCGGCAGCGCAGCAGCGCTAGGCGTGGCGCGGCTGGCGAGGCAGGACGTGAGGCGACGGGCGTGCGGCACGGCTCGGGCTGGTTTTATGGGGACGCGGCGCGGGAGAGTCCGGGGCGCTCACGCCGGGGGCGGCGGCGCTCTGCCGGACTCCGGCGGAGTCCTGTCCGGGGCGGACAGAGCCTAGGCCCGGATGGGCTCCTGCGGGCGGTGGTAGGGCTTGGAGCGGGCTGGGGCGATGGGTGGGCCGGAGCAAGGAAGTAGAGGGGGCACCAACAGACTTCTCCAAAATGGGCTGAACAATTGCTGTGGGCCGCGTGCAGCTGTGAAAGTGGAGAGGGAAAGAGCAAGCTGGGTCGAGGTGTTCAGGGTGGTGCGCCGGACCTCCGGTTGCTGAGCTGAAAGTGGCCATGGGCCGAAAGGAAGGAAGGGAAAAAGATAAAGGAAAGATGAATTTCTTTTTATTTTCGGAATATGTTTTCGTGAAAAGAATAATCCAGAAGTAGCTAGATAATTCATAAAAGCCACGAAAAATATTCTAAAAATCTCAAAAATTCCAGGAAAATTCCCAGTGAAAGATTGGGACACGAACAACCCAAATAAAATATTTGGAGCTCATGAAAAAGGTTTTAGAGCCTTCTAATAAATAGAAAATGCTCAGAGAAAATGAGAATGAAGTCCAGAAAATTCCGGAAAATTCTCGGGAGGATTTGGTCAGCACCTAAGCGAATTTAAAAACCTTTTGTACTCACAAACACCAAGATGCATCGGCATGAATGCAACACTCACATAAACATTTTATTTAATTTAGAAAAACAAACAAAGGTTTTTCCTGTACTATATTTCCTGTAAAGAAAATAAATGTTAGAAAATTTTAATATTGAGAGAAAATTATTGTTTTAATTATTCTTCCTATTCACATCCTGAAATTGGAAATTTCAGGGTGTGACACATATACGATCTGGAACTAAGGATGCCCATGTGAAATGATGATTGCACTATTCTTTGTACTATATACATACAACCTCTTTCAGGTGAAGATTGTGGGGCCAACCTAACCTAAGTTGCTGATTCGACAAGGCTTGGCGCTAGAGGGGCTGAGCCTCATCATCTTCCACAACTTCGAGTCTTCTGCTGCATCGGCTCGAGGGGCTCAACTCGGCATCATCCTCAACTTCGCATATTCTACTACGTCGGCTCAAGGGGCTCACCCTCGTCATCACTGTCAGCTTCAATACCGCCATGTACCTCGCCATCAACTTCGACAACATCATCTACATGTACCACGCCATCAACTTCGACGACATCATCTACTTCAAGTGCGATTCCACCTCGACCACCCAACTACTTCGACTACACACGAAACTTCTCTCACGAACACCGACCAAGAGGGGCTGGGGCTGCACTGGAGGACCAGTACATCATCATTGTCCGGTGGTCGTAAGAGAAAGTTTGAAGATGTTGTAGCTAGCACAACGATGAGTACTTCAGCCACATCAGCTCTTGAAGCAAAGAGTGAAGCTGCTCGAAGATCAAAGCCCGTCGCTCAAGTCACTTGGATGCAAATGAACTGGAGTCGGTATATGTGAACCCAAGATTGTGCATGCTCTTTTCTCCATGACCTTTTTTCCCATTGGGTTTTTGGGATGGAGTTTTTAGCGAGGCGCACATGGGTAGGTTGTCAAGGGCGTTCCTTGCAACCAGAGTTGGAGTTGTATTGGGGCCTCTTTTAAACATGAGCAACTATTAGGTCTTGTTGTGTCGACCAAGACCGAATAGTTGAGGGGCTACTATTATGGGTGTGCCTTAGGACGCCTAAGGCTAGGACCCCCTTATGTATAAAAGAGGCCAAAAAGGGGTTTGAGGGTGTCATTGTAAAAATTAAGGATCTATTTGTAATTTGAAACTTTGTCAATGGAAATAAAATAAAGACCCACCTCCTCCCTATACATAAAGGGAAAGAGGCTCGGAGGAGGGGGCAGATGGTCTTTTCCTCTTGTTCATTCTTCCATCCTGTCTGGGGACTTGCTCCCCAACACAGTGCAGCTTCAACTGTTCGACTTGGTACATGTCGGTGACCCAGAGTACATAAGGCCAGGCGTTGGCTGGAGATTCCCATAAATCAGCCTCCTCCGGGAGTGATCCTTCCCTAGAATATTTGATCAGTAGCGAGAAGCCATTAGGGTTTGTTTCTATAAGTGGAACAGTTTCAGAGCGTGACTCCCTTCCTTGGCCGTAGAGCATTGCCTCCATCACACAAGATACTTTCGCCACATCGGCACGTATCGCTCGTATCACCCGGCATTCTGCACCTACGTGGAAGACAACATCCACAGGGGCTTGGGCTGCAATGTTTTCTCATATGCTTGTTTGTACTGATGGAGGAGGAACTTCAATGTAGTCGTCCTCCAGTACTGTAACAACACACGATATGTGTATGCGATGATCATAGGAGGTCACGCGATCAATTGCATGATGCTCTACCAGACATTCAAAGCCCTTTTGTTCTACATACCGATTAGTGAAAAAAACTTCTTTTGTAGCTTGAACTCAAAACGTATCATCTTCATCGTTTGGGTCTCTAGCCATCGCACGCAACAATACTTGCACCTACATCAAAGGAAGCAGTCACAGGCTTGACAACAATAATATAATGTGACTGTATCGCCATGTGTGAGTGTGTGTATTCATAGCAGCAACGAGACACGTACCATTTGGGATTTGTGCATAGGAATGAGGACGATGCCAATGCCGTATCGAACATGCATCAACCCAGGATCATCCATACCTGTAGGATAGCAACGTAGCCTCCATTGACGGCCTCCCACCATGAATGTACCGGATTCCTTGTACTGCCCCACGATTCCTTCTGCTTTCACTTCCTCGCTTGAGACTGTGAAGTCGACTTGCAAGGAAGGTATCATTTTAGCGTCTAAAGCCATGAACACAAATGGCTTGTGTGCAATGATCATCTCGTGCATAAACTGTCTCTTATTATAGTAGTGGGAGTGAATGTGTCATTCCGAAACATCCATTCGTGGACATCAGTTACCACCCAGAAAGGATGGGTCCCTGCAGGGCGGGTGTCGCCACATTCGGGACGTGTCCCTTCACTGCAACTCGTACACAAGTTCGTAGGTTAACGCTCGGTGCCAGTCCTTAACTGCAATTCTTAATGATCGACATGTGGAACAACTTGTGAGAGCGTGTCTCGTTTATATTCATGTTAATATTACACACACACACAAACATATATTGCTTGTTCCGTTTTGGCCTTGTTGCATCAACAAGTTCATCACGTTTCTCAGTCTCCAAGGCCAATGAGAATCATCAGTCATGACTCACGTAGTGTACCTGATTGAGGAGGACTTGTCAAGTCATCCTGCAACGTGCGTGTTGTGATGCAAGGACCATCCGGTCGATCTAATTACATTGTGTAGCCTTACAGCACCCAATCTGTTTCTCTAGATGCAATTGGCGCCTAAAACTTTTCATAAACAAACGATAGAGAGTTGTCTCGCAGTTGATGCGACATGAGCTGATGCAGTTGAGATGACCATTAGATAAAGCTGATGTGGCTTTAGTTGTCCGTAGGACTTTATTGTGGTCTAGAGCGGAGAGTCCGGAAATGAACACATACCTAGACACGTCGGGCTCATCCCGTGATACCCATCGTCCACACATGTAATCGATGTGCGCCACTGAACCTAGATAGATTCGTATCAGGCGTAGGCCTGACTATATTCCGAGCATCTCACATTGTCCATAGTAACTTTAGTAATGGTATATCGATCTCACGTGCCCGCCGTAGTCCTCGATAAATAGGCGAGTGCGTCACACCGTTCGTCTTGCATTTCTCAACTTCAGTGGGATGCAAGGGTGAGATCATTTTCTTGGCTAATCTTGTTTACTTTATGTATGCATGGTATTTAGACGGTCTCATTATATTGTTAGCTTATGTAGGGTTTGTTCTTCGTTTGTGTATGCAGTACGTGGAGAATGGCCGGGCAAGCAAGGTACGAAGCATGGAACTTGGAGGAGTCGGGGAAGCAGGAGCAGTCGGGATTGCCATGAGGCCGTGATGGTAGTAGTATGTCGTGATGGTAGTAGTATGTCTTGATAGTAGTAGTATGAGCCGTGATAGTGGATCGCTGTACTTCCACCGATAGTGGATGGATCCATCCTCAGGTGTAATCAATGCATATGCATGCATTTGTCTCGTAATGTCGTTTGTATTTCGATTGTGTTGTTTCTAATAAAAATGGTAATGTGTGTCTACTCCCCCAGTATAAATTCAGTGAAAACGAAAAGTCTGTTCCCTTAATTTCTTAAATACCGGATGAATGCAAGGAGAAACTTTGTTTTGTAGCAAACATCCAAAAGGTACTAAAATACAAGAACCTATCGTAAGACGATGCAAATTGAAAACTTACTGAATCTAACACCTATGAATTGTCTATAGCCTATCATCTTCTAACACCAACCGAAGTGCAAATCTAAGGGTACGATGAAATCTGAATCTAACATATAACATGATCAGGTTGCTACAAGTTTCTCAACTCATCACAAAAAAGTTCACACCACCAAGTAGCAAACATCAACATATCGGCAATTCTCCCCGCATATGATAAAACCCAACATCTTTAAAAAATAGTAGTAAAAGAAAAGATAAACAGAGCTGAAGAGTAGTCGTTCTACCCAATGAGACTACATGAACAACAGGCGAAAGTCTGTTGTGCAATATTCAGTCAGACCAGAATAAAGTGTCACTGGTACGTACCATTTTATAATGAAAACCCAACATCTTATAGTTTTGAAAAAACAGTAGTACAAGAAATGATAAAACAGAGCCGCTGCTCTACTTCTTCTAACCCATCTACTAGTAGCAGTTACCACTAATTGTGGCGCTTCTTCTTGGTCGATGGTGCACTCAGCACCTTGTTGCAGCTGCTCATGGATGAGGTAGTCATTCTGTTGCCGCCGCCCATGGAAGATGGCGGCAGACCACCCCGGGCATCTACCGCAGATGAGGTCATCCCTCCATTAGCGCCTCCTGAGGATGATGCTGCCGCTCCATGGTGGTCGGCCGAGCATGGTGGATGATGGCCTCTGCTCGACGAGGATGGCAGAGATTGACTGTTGCCGACCGTTGAGGATGATATAGTATGATGGTGCTTGCAGAAGATAGTTCGCCGGCTAGTGGCGGTGCTTCCGCGCCCCTGACCCCTAGCACCTCTTGCTGACATGTGAGGGGTGCGATGTTTCAGAGGCACCCCATCTTGGATTTCCATTTGTTCCACAAACTTTGAATCATCAGAGGATGTGTCCACCAGCACTCGAATAGGGCTCTGCTCTACCTCCTCTTCATCAAACGACTGGGGATCCTCCCTTTCATCAGAAGAAGAGAAGGATGTGGCTTGTGCCGCACCTCTAGGAGGCAATGGCTCTATGGGGAGAGGAAGAGGGCGATGTGCGAGAATGGAGTTTGTTGTTGGTTTCAAGAGTGGGGAGAGGAAGTGAGAGGGCGCTGTGCGAGAATGGGGTTTGTTGTTGGTTGCAAGAGTGGGATATTTATCAGGACCGGAAGAAATGTTGTACTCCCTTCGTCCTGAAATAATCGCATACTATACTCCGTATCTCATTTTTCGAGGAGTCAAAATGTGCACTTATTCGTCCCAAATTATGTGCACGTCTCAATTTTCGAGGAGTGAAAAATATGCACTTGTTTGACTTCGGTTGTCATGGGTTATTGGCATGAGCAACTCTTCTCTACTCGAAGCTCAAGACAAGTGCATGGTTACACAAGAGCATGCCCCCTTGTATCACTATGTTATTACGATATATCTGTTGTTCTCCCTCTACCTTCTTTTTTGCCTAGTTCCACAGTTATGCAACGCTTATGAATTTAGAATGGTGATTAGGAGTATGCTCGAATCAACTTGAAAGATTAAACAAAATCGGCATAATAAGATGGCATCTCATAGGAACTCATCACCACAAAGTTCACACCACCGAGTATCAAACATCAAAAGATGATCAGGTAGCAACAAGTTTCTCAACTCATAACAACAAAGTTGACACCACCAAGTAGCAAACATCAATATAACGGCAAAGGTAGAAAAAACTAATATAAGATATCTATTTGGCTCAAATAACACAAACTGCATCATGTCTCAGTGGTACTACTGCCAACCTCTTCAGAATAAAGGTCATAGATTGGACCTTTGTTATTGACATTGTTTCTTTTTTTTCTCCTTTTTTGTCACACTAAATTGTGGCCTTGTGGGACCTTGCTTTTTTTGCAGACTGGAATAGGCGACACTTGGGAAACAAGCAGTTAGGCATTTGTTACTCAGGAAGGTCCTCCCTGCAAAATGTCAACAGACCGCAGCTTCCTCGTCCATATCTTCCTCATCCATAAAGTTCGTTTTGTAGTATTCAGTCGCACAGGATTAAACTGTCACTGCTACGCAATGAGAAAACCCAACATCTTACAATGAAAAAACAATAGTAGTAGTAGTAGTAGTAGCAACAAGTTTTTGCTATCCTACGTGTTAGCAAACATCGTAAGAACTCAAGATTAACCATTCAACCAAAATGGTTATAGTTTTAGCTTCTTTTTACAATTTTAGCTTCTTTTTCCAGGTAGTAACAAGTTTCTCAACTCATGACCACAAAGTTCACAACACCAAGTACCAACCATCATAAGATGATCCGGTAGCAAACACCAAAATACAAGCATGATACAAGTTTCACAACAATAACTACCCATTCATAATCATAACGATTGCTGGAACTTCTCCATCTCATGTTTGGCCTCCTGCAGCTGTTCCTTTACCTTCTACATCTCATGCCGTGAATTTTTGGTCTTGCGAGTCTCTCTTGCATTTCTTAAAGTCATTTCAGAAGAGTTGGATGTCTCGTACCAGGAAGAGGGCTCGTCGGGAACTCCGGGGAGATTGAAAACTTAATATCTCAATTAGCTACTAAAGAGAAAGAGGTTCAGTACTAACCTAAGAACAAGAAAACTAAGGGCAAAGCTAGTTCTGAATGCCAAAGACATTAGAATAAACACGTCAATGAATGGGTACGTCATTGAGTTTGTTTGGTCAGTCTTTTCTTTTAAAAGTTTAAGGAGTTCGTTGTCAGTTGGACTGAAACGGGTACAAGGGTACCCGTTTCAGTCCAACTGACAACAAACTTCTCGAACATTTAAAAGAAAAGACTAGCCAAACAAACTTAATGTTCTACCCATTCATTTACGCGTTTATTCCTGTCTTTGGCCTTCAGAGCCATCTCTGCCCTTAGTTTCCTTGTTCCTAGGTGAGTACTGAAGCTCTTTCTCTTTCATAGCTAACTGAGATATTATGTTTTCAATTTCCCTAGAGATCTTAACGAGTCCTCTCCTGGGACGAGACATCCACATCTTGTAAAATAACATTAAGATGTTCTTGGAGAAATAAACTCATCCTTGGAGAAAAATCATCTCGATCTGAAAAATGAACTCATCTCAGTCTATAAAAACATGAATCCCTTTAACCCAATTGTATGATTACAGTAAAACAACCACCAGACACCATAGAACCTGGTTGTTTGCTACCTACATAAACTCAGCAAGGGCATGGCTATCCTAACTGAACCTATCGATCCATAAAATGATGCAAATTGCAAAGTAACTGAATCTAACACCTATGAATTGTGCAAACACTAACAATCATGGCAGAATCCAGATGTCTCCTCACGGTCTGCAACTCCGAAATCGTATCTTCAATCTACCAATCCATAAAATGATGGAAATTGAAAATAGAAGGACCTATCAATCCTATCAATTGTGCACCTCGACAAAAGTCCATAAAACGAGTGGCTAGAAGCACATCTAGAAGCTACTAAAATACAAAACCTACCCTAAGACGATGTAAATTGAAAACTAACTGAATCTAACATGAATTGTCTATATCCTATCAACTTCTAACACCAATTGAAGTGCAAATCTAAAGGTACGATAATGAAATCTGAATCTACCATATATGCTCATCGATCCTCCAGATCCCCAAATCTAGATATCCCCAACCCTAGGAAGATAGGGGAAAATATAGCTGCTCAAACTAGAGGACCGACCTTGTCGTGCTGTCTCATCCTCTTATTGCTGGGAGGTGGCGGCGCAACCATCTTGCCCTCACTGTTAGGATCCGCCATCCCTACCACGAGCCATTACAGATCTGCGTAGTGGAAGTCGAAAGTCTTTGCGAAGTCTGAGTGAAGTGTCTTGCCAGCCATTCGATACATAATTATAGACTCACCAGAAACTTACATGTGGGACCTGGTCACAGTAAATAATTCACATGTACTATTAGCTGAGTTTCCCATAAAACTCACACAACCAAGAAGTACTGCAGTGGTAAACAACACAGTCTTGTTCCTCCAGGTCTCTGGTTCGAAACCATGCCATGGCAAATTGTTTTTGCAACATTTCGTGACCTGGCCTCCGCTGACCTGGCAAAAATTCTTACATGTTCGTGACCTAGCCTTCGCTAAACTAGCAAAAATGCTTACATGTGGGACCTTACTGAATTTTATGACGACTTGGAACACTCTATTTTTAAAATAATACTTACATGTGGGACCAAAGTTGGTTTATGACGCTATTGTGGAGCTTATGGCGTCACAAAACAAGCATGGAACAGTGAATGCTCGGCTACAGTACCAACCGTTATGACGAAAGTTTTTTTGTCACTAAATTTGCTCGGAAGCGAAATTTAATGACGAGATCAGCCAGGAACATCATAAATCAATGACGCTAAAATGTGGTTGCGTCACTAGTCAACAATTTTCTTGCAGTGGAAGGAATGGGAGTCAGAGCAGTCACTGGAGCCCTATACTGCTTTCTTTAAGCTTAGATTTTTAGTTGTGAAATAGAGTGTAGGATTTTGTTGATTCTTCCAGGTTTTAGGATTTGTTGGTTATTTTTTTGGATTGGAATAATGAGGGCTATACTTATTACATGTAACTAGATAAAGTGTAATGAGGGATGTACTGATTATAATTAGGGGGTTTTCTTGTATTGGATTTCATAGTTGTGATTTAAATGCATCTGAGAAACTCTGAATGGAATTTGAAGTTACCATGTGCCAATCTTTTTTGCTTCCTTTTGTGATTCGTGACACAAGAAGAAAATAATGTGGTTCTTGACACAATGTACTCTGCTAATGTAGGAAAAATATTGCTCTTGTTGTAGGAAAAAATCCATCGCATCTTCACGGATGCCGGTTTTGGGGAAGACGAAGATCGGTCGTTTACCAACACTAAAGACTTTCCAGCAACCTTGGATGAGGTAACGAAAGACTGTTAGTAGGTCCAGATTTGGCATGCCAAACCAATCAGGCTCTTAACCCATTGGTTCTTACCCTGTTTTGCTTGTAATGCAGTCAAAAGGCACCAAGTTTGAAATTTATTTATCAAGAATGATGAAACACAAGCTAATCGTAGACGTTGGTGATGATGCTGACGACGACGAGCCAACTAAGTCTGGCGCCGAGGTGATGTTCTTACATTGTTAATTTTAGTATTAGTTTGATATTTGTAAATGAAAGATCACGACTATTCAGATTTTGGTGTAACTAAGTCCCTTCTAAAATGTCAGATTCGAGGCATGGGAAGGCAGCTATGCAGAGAGAATGCGCGGAAGATTCGGAAGGGCGAGTACTACACTGACTCTGACTCTGACGAGGAATGATTCAGAGTGGCTAGATAGCTTTTGGTAGGATTAGTAGTTGGGTTTGTGACCTCACCTGAATCAGGTTGAGTGTCCCTTTGGTACTTGTAAGATAAGCTCGGGATTTATGTGTCCATGTTAAACTCTAGTAATTGGCGCTATCGTATTTGTGCCTATTGGTTTATGTTATGATCAATTTGCTATATGTTTAACATTTTTCTTCTGTTTGAATATATTCAGTAGGGGCCTTGCCCCTCATGTTCTCTCAAAAAAAATTTGCTATCTATTTGATCAAGCAACGAATTCAACATCTATGTGGACAAAAATAGAAATATAATCTCAAGAAAAGTGTGGAGGGAAAAACGGAACAATTAAGTTAGAGCACCTCCAACAGTTTGCTATCAAAGCGTGGCATCTATCTAATTTTGGCAAAATATGAAAAATTAGTCTCCAACAGACAACTTGGCATCAATAGCAACTTGGCACCCCTCCCCTCTCCGCGCGTAATATGCGCGGTCGTATCCTCGGCACATCCGTTGCGTAGCAGAAGAGGTGGAAGTACATAAAAATAATTTTGTTCCTATCTCAGGTTCCCGATGTAAGTTTTCAAGAGGTGGAAGGGCATAACATAATTGTGTTTCTCTCTCAGGGTACTTGGTGTATGTTAGATCTGAATTTGGCAAGTGAATTATGCCAAACTATTGAAGATGAACTCTTTTTTTACTTGGCATATCTTTTTAAAAGTTGGCAAAACATAAGATTTGCCAAGTAAAATTTAGCAAATTCTTGGTAGTTATTGTTAGAGCATCTTCAAGAGACTCATTATATTCTTTCTAAATGGCAGAAATAGAGATTTTGGTGAAAAAATGCCTTCCAACAGCTTATCTAAATGGTCATCCAAATATAGCCATCTTCTATTCCGGATTTTTCGCTAGTCAAATATAGAAAACGAGAATGGCTCTCTAGAGTGCGCATAAGAAATAAAGAACTTGTTGGAAAGTGAAAAGATATACGAAACGATATTTCTGCAAAAGGCTCTCTAATAAATGATGACTTAGAGAGTAAAATTTAGAAAGACTCTTGGAGATGCTCTTATATTTGATTTACAATTGTGTTAGAGATTGAGTTAACGTGTCAGTGGGCGTGAGGTGGAAACAAAAAAGTTGTGGCCTCCCCTGCTGCGGTCCTGCCCTGTCCTCTGCAGTTGAGTTTAACTGCAGAGGAAATCCTTCTGCCCTGTTCTTCTCCCCCAAACAGTCGACTCTTGATCACCAAAACCGTCGTCGCCTCCATCGCCCCATCCCTCAACGATGGCTGAGCGCAAGCAGAGCGAACACATCTCTAGGAGGCAAGCGCGTGACGCGCAGGGGCGCTTCTCGCGGTCTCCGGCGACCTCCGTGCCTCCGCCCACATGCCGTTCGGGGGTGCCGCTTCCTTCTCCAATCCGCCGCACCTCATCCACGGCAGGGCAATCAGCAAGCCGTGGCACCTCAACCACCCCAGGGTCGTCTTCAACCCACCGCCTCTCTACCACCCTGGGTGCATCTACAGGCCGCTGCGCGGGAGGCCAGCACTCGTACAGCCACTCGCTGCCCTGCATGGTGGTCGATGAGGATGTGATGCACGAGGAACCCACTACGCCACCAATCAATGAAGGATTCACCCCAGGCCCAAGCAGGGGGAATGGCAAGGAAGCAGAAGCAGATGAGGTAAGTTTGCTATAGGAAATTGGGTGTTCTGTTACTGTGCTAGTGCTAGTGGGGTTTCTATCAATTTTTGTTCATGCGAAGACACTAAGAAAACTCCTAATTAGTTTGGATAACTGCTTTGTTCGCTGCTAGTATAAATTGCATCGTTGGACTGAATGCTTCCCTGGTGGGATAGTATCCAGTGACATTATGTTATTAAGAAAAAGATTCACTTTTGCTAGATTGACTGTTGCTAGGATCTGTGATAATAGATAACTCAGATTTACTTTTGGTAGGTATATTAAGTCAGGTTAGACCAAGATTCACTTTTGCATATGCGAGTACATTGACGGTATATTATTATAATTGGACTACTTAATAATAATTTAGGGTTGAGGCCTCCTTGTTCTTGGAATCAGATTAGTTAGCACTTAAATTATTGATTCGCTAAAATAATGTTATACTTTGTGATCTCATGATAGGCGAACGATAGCCCCGTTCTCATCTCGCATGATGCATTCTTGGACAATCCAAGCAAACCACAGAAGGATCCGTTCTCAGATGTGGTAAGTTTGCTACAGGGATTTGTTGTTTTTTGATACTGTGATAGTTCTAGTGGGGTTTTTGGATATGCTAGTTAGCTATTGTTGTCATTATTGTGATCTATGTGTTTCTTTTGGAATTAAGGACCCCCAATACAAGTTTGCAGTTGAGCTCGACAAGCTGTTCTGTACGATGGTGATATATTCTGATAGCGAGGACGAGACCACTGATCCAGTTCTGTTTGCTAGGGAGGTGATGTTCCTAATCTTCTTGTGTAACATCATTGTGCCCCTTCCTATCTTGATTATGTTTTTAGGCATTCAGATAATATGCTGAAATTATTGGATGCTTTTTATTTGGACTTTATCTTTTCCATTTTGGTTACTGACGCAATCATAAAATGACAGATACGACTCCTGGAGAAGCAGTTTTGCAGAGCTATCAAACGGAACTTTTTGGAGAAGGACTTCAGCCTCCACATTTTATGATATGTTGAGTTATGTGTTAGCTAAAGAACAATGGAATTCAGTTTGTATGCAGTGATGTTCTCAAGTACTCTGCTTCAATTCTTATGCTATGTTTAGTGTTGGCGGTCGATTTCCGTCAACCTAGCCACTTGTTTACCTTCTATGTTGGTATTAATTTGATATTCACACTAACGATCCTAACCCCCATTATATGTTATGTTCGCACTCGTGCAAGGTTTTTGGAGTTTATTGTTTACACAAGAATCAAGAGCTTAAATGAGGACATCCGGGTAAAGTTCATCAAGGGTTTTACAAGGTGATCACGGACCCCGGGACAAGTCAAGATACAAGATGAACATGACTCCAAATGAACCAAGTACTAAAGCGTGAAGCCGAGAAGTGCTGAGGACCTAGACAGAAGATGCGGGAGTTCATACGCAAAGCACCCTTATCTAAACCGCGAGGAAAATGATGTCAAGGACCCACATGCAACTCGGCAAAAACTCTGGAAGTCGCGAGAAGCTTCACGAAGAAAACTGGTGACGAACCAGGCCGAGGAGGCCCTGGGCCGGTCGGACCAGGCCGGCCGGTCTGGCCCATCCCCGGGTCGGTTCGCCGCCCCCTTTGACCTAGATGATGCTCGGGCTATTTATAGCCCCTGTGCGAAGTTGCAACTATCAAGCCATTAGTCATTCGCCGCCGAGGAGCAGATGAGCTTGAGGGACACCAACTCGGAGAGGAGGGTCGTGTTAGTCGTCTAGGGTTTACCTAGCCGGCGCGGGAACCTTGCAAGGAAGACCACGTCGGAGTTCCGGAGGCGTGAATCAAGATCAAGGTAGGATCCCGGTTGGATCTTATTCATGTATACATACTTTTGATGGAGTTTTAATGCATCCGATTCCTAGCGATCGAGTACCTTTGTTTGCAATTCTTGTTCGTGCTTGGGTGTTTTCTTCCTCAATCTATTCTCGAGATAGATTGCATGGGATGTTCTTGTAGCCGCGGTGGCTAGAGGTGCATACCCGATCTACCAAGTAGTTCAACACACTCCTTGCGAGTGTGCTGTAAGATTCGACCGCGAAGAAAGGAGAACATCGTGACAGGATGTTGACACCGAGTATGGCGGGGCGACTTAGGGGGTTTGACCAAAGGTCAAGGTTTAAAGATGCTTTCAATGAGATTCGTTTTACTCTCTCTTCTATCTTGCTCGGAATTATGACATAAACATGATCTAGATCCCTCTAGATCGATACTTCAATGCTTTCTCTTGCTACCTCTAATGATCTTAGTAGATTAGATGCATTCGAAACCTCTTAAAGTTGCAAGTGTTTCTCGGTTATTAGATTGAGTTTTGCGTTACACACTGTTCCACGGATTCGATACCTTGGGTGATACTCGAGGGAAAAAGGTACTACATGATCCGTAAGCTTGCGGTGAACCTTGGCGCATTATTGAACCGTCAACATTTAATAATTAATGTGGTAGTAAGAAACAATGGAACTCAGTGTCTATGCAATGCAGTGAACTTTGGTTAAGTGATGAATACCAAACTTTCGTGCTTGGAGTTGTCAATGTTATTAATTTTAAAATTTATTGTTCGAACAAAATCTGTAACAATATGCACCGGACTCCATGAGATAGATTATTGTTTTCTAAGAATGTAGGGAAAAACGACTTGATTTGGACATCATACGTCAAATATATACAAGTTTGTAGTTTTTATAATGAATCAAAGAAACAAGGTTAGGAGGTCCATCAAGAACTCAACAAATCTCTGCGCCAATAGGTGGGACCCAACGAGACGATGTGGCATGCACGGCTGATCCAAGTCCGGCTGTGCCCACATAAAGGCGCAAAATTATGTTATAAAAAACATGTTTGGAGTTCAGCCAAACAGTATTTAGTAGACTAATGGTAGTGTTGTTTGTCCTTAAGCTATTCTTTCCAAGTTCGAATCCCAAGTGCAACTTCTTTTTTTTTGCCTATGTTCACCTACACAGTGAAATATTCACAATTTTTTTAGGATCATAATATTGTCAAATGAAAAAGTCATGAACACCAAAGTTGTTGAACTTGTCAAGATCTACAATCTTTATTTATGTCATTAATCCATGGGGCAAAGTTTGACTGATCCAAATTTCGGAATTCAAAATTTGGTCTCTAAAGGAAATATTTCTTAACACTAAACGATCTCAAATGGAAAAGTGATAAATACCAAAGTTTTATAACTCATCAAGACCTACGAACTTTATTAAGGTCGTACTTTCATTTGATAAAGTGGTAGTACACATTGTTCATTAATCCTAGATTCACTCACATAGGTTAAGAAACTTTGTTAGAGATGTGCCAATTTTGTACAACATGTTATTACCACTTTAACAAATTAAAAAACAACCTAAATAAATTTTGTACATCTTGACGAGTTATGAAACATTGGTATTCATCACTTTTCCAATTAACATTGTTTTGTGTTAAGAAATTTTGCTTCTAGATATCAAATATTTGAATTTCGAAATTAGGATTATTCAAACCTTGTCACATGGAATGAACTGGACTCCATGAGATAGATTACCCACGCGCAACCATTTCTTCCTTTTTTTACTCCATCAATTTTGCCATCTGCTTATATAACCTCTTACCCCTTCGCATTCTTTCCCTCCCACTATCCCCCATTCCATTTTTCACGAGTGCTCTTCCTAGTGCTTTCTTCAGACAAGTCGCGAAGTTGTTCTTCTTGTTCCAGTTACGATTCTTTTCTTCCATTTGTAGTTAACATTTTTGCATTTCCCTTTTCTTTTGTTGGTTATTTTAATCTCTTTTGGTCATCTTCTCTGTATGATCTTCCTCATCCCCTTCATCCATATTATCATAAACCATTGTAGATCTGAATCCCTATATCCTTTTTTCTTATGCAGATTGCACGATGCTTTTTTTTTTCAAGAAACACATCTGAGTAGAACTCAAGGTACACCCCTCCCTTACATCCCCTGACATTAATTGATTCCTAATGCTCTTGATTTCTTTACTACTTCAATAAAATAATGTTCATTCGTGTTAATCTTTTCCTTTTGTTTTCTTACGATATTTGTTTTTTTCAAGATAAGCTACAACTATTTAGGAATGTCATCCGTTGCGCCTAAGTAAATCTTCTTTTCCAAATCACTTGGTTATCAAAATATATGCATTTAATATTTTAACTTATAATTATATGTTTCCTATTTTTTCTTAGGAAAGTGCTAGACCTCTCAGAGAGGCTTGATGGTGACAACGTCACCCCCACCAGAGGTCTATGATTTTACCTGGCCTGGTAAACGGCCCTACTGTCAGTCTTGTATTTGCTTCTTTTGGGCGAAGGTTAGGCGAAGCAATGCTGATCAAGGTGATAGAGGTTGTTTTTAGTATAATTAAGACAGGTAACTTCAAGGTTGGCCAGCCCCACGCTACTGGGGAATACCTGGTGAAATGCTGATGCGCAGAGAATGCCAACAAGCTTCACCATCAAGTGAAAGCTTGCGGCGTTCATGTAATTGGCTTCAGGAAGATGAAATATGTACATGTTGTTCCTGAGACTTTTCCTCTCGTCCAAGCAAAAATCCGTGATGCAACGCCAGACGAGTACATTCTCCCAATTGAACCTGAAGTCGCCCCCCCAAGACGGCCCTGAAGCTGGCGATGCCCAAGACATTGAAGCTGGTGGCTCCCAAGCTGCGCCTAAATCTGGTAGCTCTAAGGATGGTGCTGAAGCTTTTGGCTCCATGAAGCGGAAGCTTTGAACTTCTTTCGATTAATAAACTATGTTAGAGACATGTCAATTTTGTACTACATGTTATTACAACTTTTGAAACTTTGGTATTCATCACTTTTCAATTTTACATCATTTAGTGTTAAGAAATATTGCTTCTAGATATAAATTTTTGAATTTCAAAATTAGGATTATTCAAACCTTGTCACATGGAATGAACTGGACTCCATGAGATAGATTATTGTTTTCTAAGAATTTCGGGGAAAAACCACCTGAGCCATTAGGATGTACTCATTCTTCCTAACACATTCATGGAAAATTTGGACTCAACAATTGTTTGAATTTGTATAAGCTTGGATTTGTTAAGGAACATGATGCAAAAAACAGAATTAATTTATAACTACAGTTGTTCAAAATTAAAGTAGTGGAAAACATTTGAAATTGATAATAACGGTTGCTTTACATGTTCTCATTATGGAAGCATATTTTTGTTTGCATCATGTACAGGCGGGACCCACAACTGTGTGATTACGTGGCCACCCAGTAAAAGCGCAATATTCTTAAACCCAATACCCTGCGCTGCGACCCCCAGAATCTGCTACCTGATCTAGCAGCAGCGGTTCTTCTCCATCACCCCTGGGTTCAAGCCTTTACTACCTTGCATATCCACGACGCCTGTGCGCTTGACAAACTGCAATCACACCATGGAGAAGGTCGTCGTGACATGCTACGAGGCGTCGAGGCTGCTGCAACTGCCGACGAAGCTGACGATTGAGATCGTCTCCCGCGTCGCTGCTCAGTTAGAGGATGCCAGGCAGATCTCGGCAATCTGCACGCAACCTGCAAAGCATTGTGCGGGGTGTGCGGCACTGCTGAGGTCAGCCGACGCCTACCCCTGTGTCGTGTCCCATGGCATCGATTCTACTTCGGCCAGGAATATCGCGAGACGGTCATCACGTGACTGGCTAACGTCGGCAACCCGGAGGTGGTCTTCCGCAGCGGGATGTGCCTCATTTTCGGGAATTAGCGCAGCAAAATCATGTCGTGCCTCAGCCCGCTAAGGCGCGCTGTGGAGGCGGGGCACAAGGTTGCGATTTACGTCCTCGCCCTCTTGCTGTACAGGCCTAACATCGGCGATGGGGACGACGACAAGGCCTGGCGGCTCCTACGCTTGGTCGAGGCACCCGAAGCGGTGGCGCCGGCGCTTCCTTGTAACAACAAGACTTGTACGAAACACCGCTCACGGATCATGTCAGCGCTATGTGACTTGGCACCGTTGCCGGTTCGTGTGCCGACGCCCGTGCCTCGCCAGGACGATCATCAGTGTGTACATCCCGAGTGTGGCGAGCACGCAGGATGGCATGCATGGTACTTGTGGCTTAGGTTCTGCAGTGAGGAGTGTAGGATCCGCTACGAGTGTCACTGGTTCTTCTACGAGGTCAGGGAAGCGTTTGATGAAAACACCTTTGCGAGGTAAAAACTTTGTGATTGGTGATATATTTATGATGAATTTCTCGCAGACAAGATGCACGAGGAAAGACATGTTTGATTTCCTTCTCTGCATTTGTTGAGTGTGGAACTATGTAGCATAAATTGAGATCACAATTTAACTTCATATCATGCAAATGTCGCTGCCGGACAACTAAATTTACTATGAATTTCATATTCAATGTTAGGCACTCAGTGCTAGCTAGAATGCAAACTATAATATATCCATTTTTTGGAAAGTTTGTAGCATCCATGAATTTTGTTACATTACATTTGCTGCCAATATCTATCCCTGTTGTTCATTCATTTCAATTATTATAAAATTTAGTAGTAATTCATGTCTCGATTTCCCAAGTCAGGCAGGTGCGCCGAAATTGACGTATGAGCTGAACTTTCAGAGCGAGGCTATGGTGGAGGACCTTCGCGTGGCGATCTTGTGCTGGACTTATTTCCGCCCGTAGGATAGGAGTCACCTTCAAGAAGTAGCTAGGAGCCATGTTTTAGCTTTTGTGTAATCACCAAGTAGGAATCATGGCTTTGAGTACAATGAACTAATACTGCAAAGTTGTACTCCTTCCGTTCTTAAATATATGACTTTTAGGACAAGAAAACTAGTTCAAAATGAACTATTTTTCTTGTCCTAAACGTCATATATTGAAGGACAGAGGTAGTAGAAATCATCGAGATCTACGAAATTTATTAAAGGCGTCTTTCCATTTGAGATAGTGGTAATACACATTGTGCATTAATCCTACGTTCACTCAAATAGTTTAAGAAACTATGTTAGAGAGTTGTCCATTTTGTATTATATGTGTAACACCACTTTCTAAAATGGAAAAATGACCTACATAAATATTGTAGATCATGATGAGATTGGAAACTTTAGTATTCATCACGTCTCCATTTGACATCAATTATTGTTCAAAAAACTTGCTTGGAGTTGTCAATTTTTTAACTGAAAAATTTTGATTGTTCGAACAGACTCCATAACACGATGCACTGGAGTCCATGAGATACATTATTGTTTTCTAATAATGTTGGAAAAAACAACCTAATTTGGACATCATATGTGAAGTATAAACATGTTTTAAGTTTTGATAATAATGAATGAAAGAAACAAGGTTACGAGGTCCATCACTCAAGATCCCATCTAATTCTCTGCGCCGACAGGTGGGACCCAACGAGACGTGCTCGGCTGATGTGCAAAGTTTGGTCGTGCCCCATTATTAAGGTGCGAAATCATGGTATAAAAAAAATGGAGGAGTTAAACCAAATAGTGTTTAGTAGACTAATAGTAGTTGTGTTTGTCCCTAAGCTATGTTTTCCAGGTTCGAATCCCAATTGGAACTACTTTTTTTGCCTATATTCTCCTACACAGAAGTTGAAATGTATTAATTTCCCCATCCGAGTTAGATTGAAAGATAAAAATTTGAAATTTCCCCATCCATGTGACAAAGTTTGAATAATCCAAATTTTGGATTTCAAAAATTGGCAACGACAAGCAAGATTTTTGAACACTAAATGATTTCTAATGAAAAAGTGGTGAATACCAAAGTTTCATAACTCATCAAGATCAATGAACTTTATTTAAGTTGTTTCTTCATTTGAGAAAGTGGTAGTACACATTGTGCATTCATCCTAGATTCACTCACATAGTTTAAGAAACTATGTTAGAGACATGTCAATTTTGTACTACATGTTATTACCACTTTTGAAAACGACAACGTGACTTAACTAGATATTGTACATATTGACGAGTTATGAAACTTTGAAATTCATCACTTTTCCATTTGACATCGTTTATTGTTTAAATTTCTTGCTTCTACATATCAATTTTTGAATTTCGAAATTTGGATTATTCAAAGTACACGAAATGAACTACACTGGACTCTATGAGATAGATTATTATTTTTTAAGAATGTAGGAAAAAAACCTTTTGGACATCATATGTGAAATATAAAGATATTTTAAGTTTTGATTCTGAATCAAAATACAAAAGAAAGTTCGTCACATGCCGACAGGTGGGACCCACAAGTCAAACGCAAAGATCAAAAAGCGCACACGAGGTCGATCGACATCGTGCTCGTGGGTCGCGTCCCTTTGGTGTGGTGTTTTTGTGTGGGCCCTTCGTGGTGGGCTCTATTTGACAACTGCTTGGTGTTGGAAACAACTGATGTGTCCCTACTTTTCTTGAGTAAACTATAGAAGGCAAACAGTCACGCCGCCTACTACTACCTATTCGCCTACTCCGTCGGAACTATCCCATCAACCGCTATGGTTTTCATCCTCCCTCTAGCTCCGGATGCATCGCCGCCGCCTAGGTTTCTCGCCGCCCATCGCCGATGCATCCTTGTCGCCCAACTGCATTTCCCTGATGCCGTGCACGAAGATCACCCCCCCAGAAGCGGGCGCATGACGACATCGACGTGAACCCTACCCCTGCCCCGGCGGAGGGGCAGGAAGCAATCCAACAGGGCAGCGCCGACATCAATGTCAAGCCTGTCCCGGCGGTGGCCCAGGAAGCAGTGCACCTCGGCGGCGCCGACATCAACGGCAACCCTACCACGGCGGTGGCCCAGGGAGCAGTGCACCCCGGCGGCGCTGCCCTCAACATCATTCCTGTCCTGGCGGTGGTCGTGGAAGGAATGCACCCTGACGCAGTCGCTAGAGCGGCACCACGCCGCAGGAACAAGGTGAGCAAGACCTCTATTTCTTTAAGCTTAAATTCTGAGATGTGAGATAAAACATAGGATTTTGTTGATTCCTCTAGGTTTGTGGATTTATTTGGGTTTTTTAATAATGACGGATGTACTGATTACATGCAACTAGATAAAGTATAATGAGGGATGAACTGATTAATTGAGGGGGTTTTCTTGGATTGGATTTCATAGTTACAGTTTAAATGCATATGAAAAACTCTGAAAGGAATGTTTCGATGTACTTTAGCTTGTGAGTAGATAAATCAATATATGAAGTTTCCATGTCAGATCAATGGTAGGAATTTTGGTGATTCCACCAGGTTTTCTTGGATTGGATTTCAAATTTGGGGTTAAAATGCATCTTCTAAATATAGCTTTGTTCTAGAAAAGACAGTTTGTACATGCAAAAGTTTACTTTCAGACACATTTCTTATTATCATGCTCTGTAAACAATTTTGTCACATTGGTTCGATTTTAGTAGAGATCAAATGGGCTCTTGGCCTAGCAGCAAACTGCAGGCTGACATTCCAACCCAACACGTGCCTCCCTCCTGTTCAGTCTTTGTTTTTCAATTACTCGATGCATGTTCTAAATACTGCTTTGTTCTAGAAAAAGACATGCCACATCTTCACCGAGGGCAAGTATACAGATGGAGATGGGAAGTTATTTGTAGATTGCAAAGAGTTTCCAGCCACTTGGATGAGGTATGTTCCTTGTTTGTAGATAAATTTATTCATCTAGTTAACTTGAATTCTTTACAGTAAGCAAAAAATGACATGTTCTTGCCATGGTATGAATTTTAAACCTGTTTCATGTTTAGATCTTACTGTACCTCAAAATGCTTTGACCTTTGGATAGTAATTATGTTCATGTGAATAGTCCTTGTATATACATTTTCAAATCCAGATTGTTTGTACAACTACATTAATTAATTCATTGTTTCTAATTCATGGTAGAATGCAAAAATTTGGCATGCCACAATTTTGGTGCCAAACCAGTCAGGCCCTTAGCCCATTGGTTATGACCCTGTTTTCCAGTCACTTGGAGTGATGACGACGACCATGATGGACCAATTAAGTCTAACGCGGAGATGATGTCATAACCATGTTAAGTTTAGCATTAGTTTGATATTTGTAAATGCAAGGTCATGAGAATTCAGATTGTGATGTAACCGAGTCCCTTCTAAAATGTCAGCTTCGAGCCATGGCATCGACGTTCCGCACAGAGGTCAAGCGGAAGATCTGGAAGGGCGAGCGCTACTTTTTGGACTCTGACGAGGAAACAGATTCCTTAGACTCTAACGAGGACTGAAGTGGAAGCTGAAGCGCTTTTGCGAAGTTTGTCTGTTGCTTTTGCGTAGTTTGTATGATGAAACAAGTAATAGTTTTGTTAGATGGGGCTGTTGGTAGGATCAGTACCTCAGTTTGTGACCTCACCTGAATCAGGTTGAGTGTCCTTTAGCTACAAGTATTATAATCTCGGATTATGCAACATTAGTTTGTAAAAATATCTGGGAGATTCTTATACTAAGAGTAATTAACTATAATTTAGTGCTGAGGCCACCTTGTTCCTGAATTCAGATTAGTTACCACATACTTAACATCTTGTTTTGATTCAATGAATGTTATACTTTCTGACCTCATGATAGGCGGGCGGGGGGTGAATCATTGTCTCTTTTCACTCATGGTAGACCAATAATAAAATTTGCTAGATGCACTCCTGGTAGACCAAGATTCACTTTTCCCATGTTGATAGGGACCGTTGCAAGAAAGGTCCTGGGGATGGTCTGATCTTCACATTAGTAGGTTTTGTAACAAGATAATTGATGCAAGCAGCGGATAAGTAGCTTTATACCTGACAAAGGTTGGATGCGACCAAACGACGGGGAGAGAGGCACCGGAACCGCGAGGAGTTCGACACGATCTCCAAACGACCGCAGAACCACAAGCCGGAACTAATCCACACAATATGATGCAGCTGAACGGAAGCCATATAGCACGAAGTAGTGGACCTCAGAGAGATCTCTTCACAAGTCCAAAAAGAACAAGGACGAACAAGGGTGTGCAAGGCACTCAGCAGCTCGGCTGCGACAAACCATATGAGGCTATCAATTCATGATTATCAAAACTCAGTTTTCGGTACTACATAGGGGGTATTTATACTAGGGACAACCCTCCTAAGTGGGTTTTGAATAGGTGTGAAATGCAGTGGCCATGTTGGGCGGTGGAAGGCCAACTAGTGGAAGCATTCACGAAGTCATCTTCAGTTCACGCGCATCTGTTCAACTTCTTCACAGTCTTCAGTAAAAAGGTCATTACTCCTAGCTCGGAAGTCGAAAAGATGCGCCATTTGTTGGGTTGCAATCTTGAGTTCAAAACGCTTCAAGTGGTGTATCACTTGAGCCCCGTGTCTTCCCGAGATGGTACAGACTTGGACGTAAAGTTGATGCTTTTGCTGCGTAACCTTGAGTCTTGTGTGCGTAACCTTACTCAGTTTGGATAGCAGCCTTAGTGTCCTCCACGTAACCTTCTGTGTCCTTCATGTAACCCAGTGGAGAAGCCTCTTTTGTAAACCTAAGTAGGAGTAAAATACAAGTCTTAGGTAGTATATGACTCTCATTAATATTGCAAAGTAACTCGGAGAGGAAAGCATGCACCTCATGCTGGAGTTTCTTTGCACGGCTACGCGTAGCTGGTCCTTCGTTCACTTGTGCTTGCATATCTGATGCTTGTTCTTATGTTACCGGTGTTTCACTTCATTCCTTATGTGTAACGAGAGGATTTGGCATAACCAGCGATGCATCTGGTGTAATCCTAGCAAATGGGTTACACATGGCTGGGATGTCCTCATCATCCTCCCCATCTTGAAAAGGAGTCGCCCTCGACTCTATTGTATAAGTGAGGCTTGGCATGTGCACATCATCCTCCTCTTGAAAAGGAGTCGTCCTTGACTTTTCTAATCCATAGAATGGAGATGGGTCGTCGTCTTCGTGGAATGTAGCTATATTATACTTGCTTTGCATATGGATCTTCTTTTTCTTTCCAAGATACTTGATAACCCCTTCATGTTTGAAATGATTCAAATGAAGATTTGTTGATGTCGTGACATTTATTTCCTCCAATATTCCAAGGTGTTTTGATCTGTAATCATACAATCCAAATAGTAGCTTTGCCATAGGAAAATAAGAAGGATCAAATTTTAATTTAGCTTTCACCTCGGATAGTTGTTTGACAATGATGGCTTCTAATGTCCATATGTAATGTTGATCACTCTCCCTCTCTCGAGGAGAAGCTACACCAATCTTTTCATAACCTGCATAAAGACTATACAAAAGGGTAAAAGTATATGCATGGTATATGAATATATCGTTTGATTTGTCATTGTCTTTGTTGCAGAAAACACCATTCTCAAGAAAGGAAAAACTGCATGGAGTTGATCCATATGTCACAAGTATCATGATGTTCGCATCATCCTCCCTTCCTTGGAAAAAAGTCAACCTCGACTTTTGATTATACTGCAAAAGATTATTAACTTGAAACATTGTATTAACAACTTTCATCTTACCACATTGAAAAAGTTTCACTAACTTTTGTGTACCTACAAATAATTTATGGGATGGGGGAACAAAAATTGCTTTCAAACAACATAACTGATTTAACATTTCCAATTTCACCATTCCAAGATCAAATTGTTCAAACCATGATGTTGAAACATTCATGACAACCCCAAAAGTATTGTTGCACAGCTTATTCACTGGTTTAGAGATGTGCCTTTCAAATTGACTGCTCATCGATGAGGGTTCCTCATGTGCACAAATTGCACTTCTTTGCACATGATCTATTTCTTTCGGTGGACTATATGCACAAGGGAGAAAGATTGGAGGTTCTGAATTACAAGCATTAAACAAATGATTGATCAGATCACAAGAATTATCACACATCATATTTAACTTCAAATCAGCAAGCTTGTCAATCATTATGCAAATGGCATGAATAGAAAAAGTATTTACAACATGTTCTCCAATCAAAATAAATGTAAACTTGCAGCTATGAGCAGTATTCAAAGATCTTGAAGATGTTATCACATAAATATTTTCAAGCATGGTGTTGACATCAATAGGCTTATCAAACTTATTATAAAGCAAGCAGTTGGTTGGACATCTTTTATCAAATAATTCAGTACTAGTAGTCAAATGAACAGGATGAAGTTTATTATTTTGTAGAATATTACATGGATCAATCAGAGTATAGAGGTTAACATCAATATCATAGTCAGCACATGTATGAACATGTGGTTCAATCAAATCAGCACAAAGGTTTTGATTATGTCCTATTGTTGGAACAATAATATCATAAGGATTCATTTCTATATCACCAAATTTATTTACATGCATAGTATTAGGTATATGAGTGCAAAGTATCATGTAAATGAACCATATCAAAACATAGAAAAGATCATGTATGACGAAACATTGGTTATCAACTTGCAAACTTTCATCAAAGGTATGATCATGTGACAGTACCAAATCAACACAAAGATTATGGTCAATTCCATTTGAAATATGTCTTTTATCACAATCACTCACCACTATAATTTGCATATTCAAGTCTGAATCATTTTCAGTACCAATTATAATTTGTGGTAGTGCTTGTATCATGGATGATGTTTCTGAAATTTTACCAATTGCCTCGTCATGTTTCATGTTGTGGGCTGCACACAATTGGTTCGGTTGAGTGGCTACGTTCTCATCTTTCTCAACAAGTATGGTGACAGCGTGAGCAGCCATATCTTCCTCATTTTTATTGCAAACCTGCAAATTTGGAAACAAAACACTAGCGGTAGAGATGAGAGTGTTAGTTTCAAAAAGTATCCTCACACGAGTTGCATTCAAACTCTCCATTGTGCTGTGGTGTATCCCTCATATTTTCATTATTTGTACTCTCAAAGTCATAGTGGGTGGAATCACACAACTCACTTTTGGTTTCACTCTCTCTCAATTTGGCTATGTGGCCCTCATTCTCACAAAGGTTTTGATGCACAATCACTTCAACATATTGTGAAGCAACATATGCATACGTGTCATACTTCACCAAGTTCTGAAAAGGCAATGGAGCAGCAACTGTTGCAAAAGAACCAAGAACTAAAGCTTCCTCCAATGCTACTAAACTTTCATCACTTGAATGGGAAGCATTTGCATTATTATTGCCTTCAATCTGAAGTTTATGTTGCAAACACAATGAAATTTGAACACCTTTGTCCATGGCCATCATCTGATCTGCTTCATCGAAAATTGGGGGCTGATCATACTTCACCACATTATTTTCTTTAGTAACCTGCAACACATCAAAAGAGAAACTAGAAGAGATTGTCATGTTAGAAAAAGATGTTTCCTCACATGGCCTAGCTTCTACTTCACTCAATTTTTGTGTATCTTCTTCACACAAATTTTTGTGGCTCTCCTCACGTATGGTGGAGTCTCTCTTCTTTTCATTTTGAACTCCCACACTCAATTTGGGCTGGTGGCACTCTTTCTCACATGGGTTTTGGAATAAACCATCTTCCATGAAGAATGGAAGAGCAATGCCATCATAAACATCAGCCGCAATCTCCAGACGTGGGATATGTTGCATATGAGCAGATTTAGACGAATGGTTCCTTAACTTATGAACTCCATGATCCTCCTTCTTTCCATTTAGCTTCTGCACATTTGCATCTTGCAACTTCTCTCGCTGTTCACTGGTCTTGTTCTCCTTCAAAACAACATGTTTTCTTGAACCAACATGCTGAAATGTACTCTGTTGTGCAGAATACCTTGTTGCTGCCTTAGATGGTTTTCCGAGTGGAAGGATCATCAATTTCCGAAGATCTTTGCTGCTGCTTATGATGAGAATATGATGGAGCAAATCTTCTTCGCATAACTTTCTTCATCTCAGCCCATGTGTTGATGTGATCTCTCCCCAACACATGCTGATTTTCTTGCACATCTTTCCACCATGTCAGAGCATAACCATAAAATTCCAATGCAGCTAAGTGAACTCTCTGTGCATCCAAGACATGATGTATACCAAAAATATCATCACACATTTCTTCCCAAACAAGATAAGCTTTGGGGTCTTCTCTTCCAACAAATTTCGGTATACTCAAATCAACCCAAGAGATGCAATCTGAATTTCTTCTATCACAATAATCATAAGGACGATAGAGATCACCTTGTAGGTGTTTAGCATTGAAGCGCACATGGGGAACAAGGCCACACCCATGAGAACTTCCTCCTTGCTGCAGAGAACGCGTGGAAGCACCATTGATGGCATTTTTTATACCATCATTGACTTGTGGAGCAGCAGGAACATGATTATGTCGAACCCCACTATTTGAGATTGGAAGACATTCATCAAACATCTTTTCCATGGCCTGCAGCACTGAATTTTGTACTTGCTGTAGCTCAGCTCATGAAATAGTGGCCTCTTGAGCACCACGATGGCGACCACGAACACACGAATTAGGTCCTGTCATGTTAGGATATTGCAAGGGAAAGTGGAATAGGAAAAATATGTGGAATCACACAACCTCACCTCTTGCTTACCCAAGTTATTACCTGTTCTAAAGGACCGTGAGTGTGCTAGTGTGGCGTAACCGAACTTGTGATTAAGCGGTTGAAAGGATACAAGACGAGAGGTCCGATTTCAGATTTTCGTGGAGCTATAGATGGTTGTTCAAGGGAGGCTATGGTACTGAAACAAAGTGTGTAACCTATTAAAAAACTAGTTGTCCAGAACCACCACCAACTTGAGATTACAGATATCAAACTTTTGGTTACGCAAACCGCAAGACAACCACTTTCAACTTCTCTTTTCTTTCTTCTTTTTTTTGCTCTTTCTTTCACACTTTTTTTCTGATTTTTTTCAGCGAACACAAGAACACATATGAGGGGTGCGGAGAAAAAATTAAAACACGGTGGAAGAACAACGGTGGTGACTAGCAACAAGATGAACGCAACACACAAAGTAACAGTACCACAAAAAGGCTATGGATTTTTTTGTGTGGCTTTTTAGTGGACTATAGGACATGAACATAACGATATAATAGATGATAAAGGGTGGGAGGGTGGGTAATAACCAAAACCTACCGTGACAACGATAGCTCTGATTACCACTTGACAGGGACCGTTGCAAGAAAGGTCCTGGGGATGGCCCGATCTTCACGGCGGTAGGTTTTGTAACAAGATAATTTCTGCAAGCAGCGGATAAGTAGCTTTATACCTGGCAAAGGTTGGATGCGACCAAGCGACAGGGAGAGAGGCACCCGAACTGCGAGGACTTCGACTCGATCTCCAAACGACTGCAGAACCACAAGCCGGAACTAATCCACACAATACAACGTAGCCGAACGGAAGCCGTATAGCACGAAGTAGGGGACCTCAGAGAGATTTCTTCACAAGTCCAAAAAGAACAAGGAAGAACAAGGGTGTGCAAGGCACTCAGCAGCTCAGCTGCGCAAACCATATGAGGCTATCAATTCATGATTATCAAAACTTAGTTTTGGTAGTACATATGGGGTATTTATACTAGGGAAAACCCTCCTAGGTCGGTTTTGAATAGGTGTGAACTGAAGTGGTCACGTTGGGAGTGAAAGGCCAACTGGTGGAAGCATTCACGAAGTCCTCTTCAGTTCACGCGCGTCTGTTCAGCTTCTGCGCAGTCTTCAGTAAAATGGCTTTTACTCCTAGCTCGGAAGTCGAAAAGATGCGCTGTTTGTTGGGTTGGAATCTTGACTTCAATACGCTTCTAGTGGTGTATCACTTGACCCTCGTGTTCTCCCGAGATGGTATAGACTGGGATGTGAAGTTGATGCTTTTGTTGTGTAACCTTTCTCAGTTTGGATAGCAGCCTTGGTGTCCTCCACGTAACCTTCTGTGTCCTTCACATAACCCAGCGGAGAAGCCTCTTTTGTAAACCTGAGTAGGAGTAAAATACAAGGCATAGGTAGTATATGACTCTCATTAATATTGCAAAGTAACTCAGAGAGGAAAGCATGCACCTCATGTTGGATTTTCTTTGCACGGTTGCGTGTAACCGGTCTTTCGTTCACTTGTGCTTGCATATCCTATAATTGTTCTTGTGTAAT
The DNA here is from genome assembly GCA_036936925.1 of Cenchrus fungigraminus. Taxonomy (NCBI): domain Eukaryota; kingdom Viridiplantae; phylum Streptophyta; class Magnoliopsida; order Poales; family Poaceae; genus Cenchrus; species Cenchrus fungigraminus. Next base: position 49,892,293 of record CM072777.1, on the reverse strand, counting down.
CGGTGTTTCACTTGATTCCTTACGTGTAACCAGAGGATTTGGCGTAACCAGCGATGCATCTGGTGTAATCCTAGCAAATGGGTTACACATGGTTGAGATGTCCTCATCACATGTTCTCTGATGCTAGATAAAGAACACTGGAATTCAGTATGTATGCAGTGATGTGGACAAGTACTCTGCTTGTTATGCTCTGTTTAGTTATGAGCTAGCTAGAAATAATGGAATTTAATGTGTATGACTTAGTTTGGTGGTGTGAACCTTAGTGTTTTATGTAATGGAATTCACTTGTGTCTCCTGCTCATCAATTGATTGGAGTCGCACCTGAGAAATAACTGAGACATCCCCGGTTGTGCCTTCCCTGTCCGATCTTGTCCAATTTCTCAAATCCAGATGTCCACCGGAAAAGCTTGGTTGGTTGGGGCTTTTTGTATGATCAGTACTTCGGTTTGTGACCTCTCCAGAATCAGGTTGAGTGTCCTTTTGCTACATATTTTATAATCTCGGATTATGCAACCTTAGTTAGTTCGAAAAAAATATATGCAAACTTCTATTAATCTCGGATTATACATCTACGTGGCCCTTTTTTCTATTTACAAGAACTAGAATAAAATAAAGAAAATTGTGCAAGGAAAAATCGGAACACTTTGTTAAATTTTTGATTTACAAGTTTATTTTACAACTGGGTTACTGATTGCGTTGACTAGTCAGTAGGCATAACATGGAAACATAAATTTGTTGCCTCCCCTACTGCGGCCCTGCCCTGTCCTCTGCAGTTGAGTCGCTGACACATGAGGCCCACATGTCATTCACTCAACTACAGAGGTAGACAAACAGAGGAATTCCTTCCGCCCTGTTCATCTCCCCCTAATCATCACGCGCAAGGTCGCCCACCCACACCATCGACCCATCACTTGCCGTAGCTTGCCAGAGGATCAGAGGTAGAGCAACAACGATGGCTGGGCGTCAGGGGAGTGACCACATCTCTAGGAGGCAACCACGCGACGCTGCTAGGCGCTTCTCACGGTCTCCGGCGACCTTGGTGCCTCCGTCCACATGCGGGCCGGAGGCGCCGCTTCCTTCTCCAATCCGCCGCCCCTCGTCCACGGCGAGGCCATCAACAAGCCACGGAACCTCAACCAACCCGGGGCAGTCTTCAACCCGCCACCTCTCTACCACCCTGGGCGCATCTACAGGCCACCACGTGGGAGGCTAGTACTCATAGAGCCACTCACTGCCCAGCATGGTGGTCGATGAGGACGTGAAGCACGAGGATCCCTCTGCGCCACCAAGCAATGACAGATTCACCCCAGGACCGAGCAAGAGGAAAGGGAAGGAAGCAGAAGCAGAAGCAGATGTGGTAAGTTTGCTACAGGAAATTGTGGTTTTTTTACTGTGCTACTTCTAGTGGGGTTTGTATCATTTGGGTCAAATCTACTTTGATCTAAGATGATTAAATGAATTTCTGTTCATTTGAAGACGCAAACAAAACTCCTAATTTCTTTGAACACAGCACTACTTTGGTCGATGATAGTCTCAATTGCATTATTCGAAAGAATGCTTCCCTACTAGGATAGTATACAGTGACATTGTGTCATTAAGATTAAATACATTCTAGAAAATGAATCACTTTCGCTAGTTTCACTATTGCTAGCTTCTCTGATGCTAGATAAAGATTCACTTTTGGTAGGTGTATATATTATTCACTGATGGTAGACAAAGATTCACTTTTGCTAGGTTTTCTGATGCTAGATGTAGATCCACTCTTGGTATGTACATTCACAGATGCTAGATAACTTTGTTTTTTCAAGCATGTAATAATCTCAATATATGCATTCATGAGAACATTTAAGGTAGATTGTTATAATCAGAGTAGTTAACTATAATTTAGGGATGAGGGCCCTTGTTCCTAATTTTAGAGTGGTTACCACATACTTAATTTCTTGATTAGGTGAAATTCTGTTAAACTATGTGATCTCATGTTAGGCGAACGAGAGGAAAATCCTTGTGGAGTACGACATGTGGTTCATTGATCCAAGCAATCCAAAACGGAAGGATCCATTTGCAGATGTGGTAAGTTTGCTACATGGATTTGGGGTTTTTTTGTTACTGTGCTAGTTCTAGTGGGGGTTTGTATGACAAGTGGTTCCACGATCCAGGCTCTAGTTTGGGTATGCTAGTTACTAATTTTGGTCGTTATTTTGATCGTTGTGTGCTGTTTGGAATTAAGGCCCCCGAACACAAGTATGGAGTTGAGTTCGACAAGATGTTCTATAGGATGGTGATAACTGGTGAGAGTGATGACGAGGAGACCACTGATCCAATTCCTTCTGCTAGTGAGGTGATGTTCCTAACCTTCTAGTTTTACATCACTGTCCCTTTCAATCTTGATTCTATTTTTGGCAATAAGATAATACGCTAAGATTATTTGATGCTTTTTCGATGTTATCATTTCCTTTTAGTAACTGACCCCGTCCTAAAATGTCAGGTACAAGTCCAGGTGGAGCAGCTTCGCAGAGCTATCAAACAGAACATGGCGAAGAGCCCCTGCCTCTACTTTAAATAATTACTGCTAGCTTAGGCACAATGAAATGCAGTGATGTAGTCAAGTACTTTGACTTATTAAACTATGTTTAGTAATGTGCTACCTAGAACAATGTTTGTATGCAATGCAGTAATGTAGTCAAGTACTCTGCTACTACTTTATGTTGTGCAATTATATGTGCAAATTAGTGTAAGGAATGTTGCGATGTTTTTATATCATAGTATGAAAAATTGTTGAGAAACAAAACGTTCACAACATTCCAATAAGTTTGAAAAATAAAAGTTGTAGGTGGATTGAAGGCCTGCAACTTTTGCAAAGGGTGACATAGGGTTTGAGCGATGGTTTCGCCGGGAACACGTCCATAAAACGGCGGAATTCTGGACCTGGTGAAACTGTTCCAACTGGATCTGACCAAGATTTTGGGCATCTTCCACTCAAAATTTGGAATGCCACCAATTAAGAGAAATGTGTTCCCGAAGATAACAAACAACTTTCGTATTGACCGATTTTTGAGTTGCTAAACAAAAATTTGAGATGTAGCCATGCCAATCAAGCCGTTTGGTGTGGCCCATTTGTCCCAAATGCGCCCAACCGTCTCGCCCCCAAGATGACATTTTTGCCGCCTTGCCATTTCACGTCACAAAGTAGTCGCGCGCTTTCTTCCTCCTTCGCCGCCTATAACTTCCACCCCTCCCATCTCCGCCGCCACCGTCTCACCCACCTGCATTGTGACGATGGCCCGACACACGCACAGCTCACGCAGTCAGCCGCGCGACGCATCTGGTTGCTTCTCACGAACTCCGTCATCCGCATCGGTGACTCCGTCGAGCCGCCGCCGCCCCTCGTCCACCCCTCGACCACGAAGGAGCCGCTCGCATGCCGAGGAGGCACAGGTAGCCGTCGACTTGGACCACACCGTGACTATTGAAGTCCCATTCGTCCCAACGGGCTTCCGAACAACTTATGTTGTCAACGCCCCTAGGAAGATAGGAAGAAGAATAGTAATCGCCGAATCCTCATCGTCGCGCAGAAAGAGGAAGGTGAGCCAGAACCCTTTTTCCAGCATTTTGACGATCAAGGTGTTGCATGGATAATAGAAAGGTTCACATTTCATAGGTTCCATTTATCATATTTTGGGTTCATGATCAGTGTATGAAAGTTTGCAATATTACATTGTGGCTATAATTTTGGCGTTCGAACATATATTCTGTCGATGAAAAATTGTAAATATTGCTTTGATGTAGCAAAAGAGCCGTAACTTATACACCAATGCCTGGCCCAGAACTGAATCAGACGCGGACATGGGCATCGACAATTTTGGCATACCAAGATGCTTGTACGAGGTGAGGGCAAAACTACTAGTTTGGTTGACATGGAGTGAATTTTCTTCGTAATTATTGTTAGTGCATTATGTTCTAACCCAGATTTGCATGTAATTCAGGAAAAAGGAAAGAAGTATGAGTTTTGTTTCCCAAAGATTAAATTCAAGATGATGGTAGATAGCGATGAAGATGATGAAGACAATGGACCTACTAAGTCTCTACATGAGGTGATGTTCCTACCCTTTAAGTTAAGCATGAGTATGAGATATTCTGAAAACATAATTTTCCAACTGGCATGAATGCAGTTGATGGCATGAATGCAGTTGATGGCCTTCTGTAAATGCTTACTGTGCCCCCCTTGTATAATGTCAGATTTTTAAAATGGCGAAAGAACTTCACGTTGCAGTCAAGCAGAAGCATGCGAGGGCTGAGTTCTACACTCAAGAATCTGATCAAGACTGAAGCGGATGATGAAGCGATTTGAACTGAACAAGTAGATTGGATATTTTCTTCTTTGTCTTTTGTTTGTTTCTTGTGCTTCTGTGTGGCACATAGATATTCGCAGTAAGATGCTACCTTAAAAAAAGCAGATGTGCTTATAGTCTGCTGAATTATGCTACCTTATATATATATATATATATGCTACATGAAGTATATTATCTTTGCTTGTCTTTTGTGCTTTGCTTTTCCTTTGTTTTTTCATGAGAATAATTTTTTGATATACAAATTAAGCCTAATGAAGCTGACATCATAACCATAAACATGACTATACAAAAATTTATTTGAATCCAGCCAATCTACCATAAAACTTAAATCTCCACCTAAAATTATTTATCACACACAAATTTTGGACGTACTAGTTCTATATACAAGTAATCAATGCGACCACCTAATTATGAGCAAAAATTGTCGTCGTCTGGGTTATCTGAATAACCTGGAGCAACTACTCCGTCGCCAATGTAGGTCTCATCACCATTGTCATCGTCTTCAGGTATGTCTGCGTGATCAGGTTCAGGGATGCGTGTAGCACAAGTAATAACAGAAGCATCAACACTTGTCCCTTCCACACCTTCCCTCGTCCAAGTTGTCAAATTCTCAAGTTGGTCGTCAACAGTAATATTTGCAACACCTAAAACAACCAAGTCCCGTTCAGTATCACCAACATTCATGTCAATGTTACTATCAATGTCTTCATCTCCTTCAGGCATGGAAAATTGGGCCCTAGGTTTCATTCTGAGGATGCTGCACCAATTGTCCTTCTGCTTCCCGCTTTTCACACAGCACACTTGCTCTACTTGTGCCGCCAGGATGTATGGATCATCACGTGAAGAGCGAAGCATAGAGGTATCAACATCAATAATCACATATTAATCTGTACTGTACCCTTTCGATCTGCTTTGTCCTTGTTCCGGAACATCAAACCAGTCACACTGTAACAATTTTACTTGCTTTGATTTAGGAAAATCAAGTACGATGATCTTTATAATCACTCCATACCATTCCACGCTCGGTACAGTAGCCTTGATGACAACACCACTATTATGTGTTGTTCGATTATCCTCTATATGTGATGCCCAAAAGTAGAAACCATTGATTGAGCACTTATTCTTCACATTAGCAATTTTATCAGGACCACAGGATAGAGAATGCAGCATGCCATCTGCTGTCCCCTGAAAATGTAGATTCCTCATCTACACTCACAGATATAAAGATAATATGTTCAGAGCACATTCAAATTTGACGATTTAAATTTAACAGAAATGTATATGACTCACTTTTCGCTCGAACCATGGTACAAAGTGTTCCTTGTGCCTGCTTTCAACATCCTCCGAGCTGGCTTTCGTAAAGTCAGTCTTATGCTCACTGCAACATTTAAAAAAATATAATCACAGTTAGATATATACTGTAGACAATTAACAAAATTCAAGAAATTTTGATGTGTTGCTTACTCTGCAAATGGAATGGCATCATCACAGTTAGATAGTATGTAGTGCCTCATCGTGAACAAGACATCTTCATCTAGTACCTCCACATTATGCTTAGAAACAGATTTATTTTGCCCACTGTCCTTGCTCGCAAATACACTCAGACCAGCAGGTGGTTCAGTAACAGCGCTCTTTTCTTGACGCTCTGGCCGATTAAGCTTCGTACTAACACCTTCAAAGAACCGAGAACAAAAAGTAAGGCACTCCTCCGAGATATATCCCTCTGCTATTGAACCCTCTGGGAACGCTTGGTTCCTCACGTATCCTTTGAGGGTACGTAGGTACCTTTCCACTGGATACATCCACCTAAATGAAGTAGGGCCTCCAAGTTCAGCCTCCCAAGCAATATGAACTGGTAAGTGCATCATAATATCAAAAAATGCCGGAGGGAAAATCATCTCAAACCGACAAAGGGTCTCTCCAATAGATTTGCTAAGTTCTTGCATCTCGGTCATGTCAATCTCCTTTGAACATACCGCGTTAAAGAACTTGCTAAGCTGGATCAATGGGAACGCTACTTTGTCCGGCAATATATTACGTACCACCAAGGGTAGGAGTTTTTGTATTATAATGTGGTAATCATGACTTTTCAATCCAGAAACCTTGCGCGCATCGACATCAACACATCTCCTGATATTAGCGGCAAACCCATCGGGCATCTTAACACCTTATAGAAAGTTGCATAGGATTTCCTTTTGAGAATCACCTAACGTGTACATTACTGGTGGCAGATCATATTTTCCACTCAGTTTAAGAACTGGGTATTGATCCTTCCTTATATCCAATTCTTTCAAATCGAGTCGAGCCTTCTCACTATCCTTACTTTTTCCTGGTAAATGCAGCGAAGTCCCAATCAAGGTCTCATAAATATTCTTCTCAATATGCATCACATCTATTGATGAGTGCATTGACAACACCCATAGTAACCAATTCACTCATCACTAAGGAGCCACCCTCCACTGGTCTTCAGACGCTCCTGGTCCTCAATCCCCTCTTGATGAGTGCATTGAGAACACCCATAGTAACCAATTCAGAGAAAAAGGAAAAGAAAACAATCACGAACAACAACCCTCCAAGAAGTGATCCAAAGCCAAAGAACAAGCGAAAACAAGATCACTCGCAAGAGACAGTCTCGGCCCCCCCTAAGGCAAAGGGAATGGCTCAACACAGCCAAGATAACAACCTCACCACATGGAGCAAAGCACAAAGCACAAAACTTAGGCAACACAAAAGGAGCTCCCCTGCACATATGCAAACTCCCCCTGAACTAGTGCAATTCTTTCCACAATTTTTCCCTGACATGCAAAATCTCCACTATTTCTCCACAAATTCTCCCCCTTGTTGACAATGCATGAATCAAGCTAACATGAGAGCACACAAATGCATGTCAAAGCATATACAAGCTACCAAGCTTCTCAAATATACAAAGAGCACAAAAACATGCTACAAATGAGACATAGAGCAAGCAAGGTAGACATGGTGTAGTTAGCACATTGCCATCAAGAAAGTAGAGACATAGATACATGTGACATGGCCAAAAGAATTTTAAGTAGTTTTCATAAAAGAAATTCATCTCATGAGGAAAGCCCTATCCATGGTCAATTTGAGCAAAAATGAACTAGATCACACAAAACTCATACAAGATCACAAGTTCTCATCACAAGATCATAGGAAACACCCATAAGCTACTATATGTCATCTCAAAGCCAACGAGCCATGTGTCTACTTCTAATAGAGACTTCTCATGGTAGACATCATGCAACGGTTTAGCACCCAAGATATATACATGAAAGCATAAAGACATGATTATGAGCATATTTTTCAAACATAGACATTTCATAGAACAATTTCATTTTCAAATTTAAGCATAGTACATGAAATGCCTTTACGACAGAAAGAAGCTTATGCTCCTCCACAAGTGAACACATGAGCTAAACATTCACAATGATATATGGGTCTTTTACCCCAAGTGAAAAGAGCATGATTCTCAAGCACAAGCTAAGCATGATATAGGCATTTGAGCACAAAGAGAGCATGAAAAAGAATCAACTCATGAGCGAAACATTTTTAGCATTTTCACAGAAAGAAGCTATCTCATCATGAATATATGACAATACAATCAAGAGCATAGCATTCACATCACCATTCCCAAAGCATAGACACATCTCACATATAACACATCATGGTGATCAAAGTATATAAGAGAAGCTCATCCTAGCAACTATGATACAAAGATGGGTATCCTACCATGTTTTGGTACAAAAATGAAAATGCATGCATGAAATGCAAAAAATGATAAATATATCACATATATACATGAGAAGCTCCAAGATCCAGCTAAAAAGGGAAACACACTCCATGTTTACCTCGCAAGCGTGTGAAGGTAACTTGGTCAAGTGGTTTAGTGAAAATGTCAGCTAGCTGATCTTGGGTAGGTACATAGGACAAGGAAATGTTCCCTTTCTCAACATTGTCCCTCAGAAAATGATATCTCACTTCGATGTGTTTAGTCTTGGAGTGAAGGACTAGGTTTTTGGCTACACTTTTGGCACTAGTGCTGTCACAAATGAGTGGAACCTAGGTGCACTCCTCACCAAAGTCGCTTATAGTGTAGGTCATCCATAGGAGTTGGGAACAACAACTGGCTACAACAACATACTCGGTCTCTGTAGTGGACTGAGCTAGACTGGATTGCTTGCGAGATGACCAAAAGACCAAAGAATAACCAAGAAACTGGCAACAACCCGAGGTAGACTTGTGATCCAAATGACACCCAGCAAAATCAGCATCGGAATATCCGTGAAGTGTAAGTGTCGAGGAGGCAGAATACCAAAGACCGAACTCAGGAGTGTAGTTCAAGTACTTGAAAATCCTCTTGACGGCCTGCCGATGTGAAGTCCTCGGTGAAGCCTGAAAACGAGCACACAAACACACACTGATCTCTATGTCCGGCCTCGTCGCCGTCAAGTAGAGGAGGGAGCCGATCATGCTCCTGTACTCCTTCTGGTCCACGGGTTGGCCATCTTCATCCGCATCCAAAGCCGTAGGGGTACTCATCGGTGTAGTCAGCGGCTTGGAGTCGTTCATGCCAAATTTCTTTACGATGTCCTTGGTGTACTTCACCTGGTGTACGAACGTCCAATCCTTGCACTGCTTGATCTGAAGCCCGAGGAAAAACTGCAACTCACCCATCATAGACATCTCACACTCCCTGCTCATGTCATTTGGAAACTCGGCAAATAAAGTGTGAGACGAGCCACCAAAGATAATATCATCCACATACACTTACATGATCAAAATGTCAACACCCTGCCTAAGGAGAAAGAGAGTCTGGTCAACCTTCGCCATCACAAACCCCTTGCTGAAAAGAAAGCCCCTCAACCTACCATACCATGCCCTGGGTGATTGTTATAGGCCATAGAGAGCTTTTCTAAGTTTGTACACTCGGTGGGGATACTTCTCACTCTCAAAACCCGGGGGTTGCCTCACATACACTTATTCATCTATGAACCCATTCAAGAAAGCACTCTTCACACCCATTTGGTACAATTTGAACCCTTTAGCAACAGAAAATGCTAGAAGGATCCGAATCACCTCCAAACGGGCCACCGGTGCAAAGGTTTCCTCATAATCTATCCCTTCCTTCTGACTATACCCCTGGGCAACCAACCTTGACTTTTTTCTCACAATCTCCCCATTTTCTCCCTCTTTGTTTTTCCAAACCCTTTTGGTGCCTATCGGTTTGCAATTTGGAGGTGGATCTACCAACTCCCACACCTGGTTTCTCTCAAAATTCTCAAGCTCCTCATGCATAGCGTTTACCCAATTCGGATCAAAAAGTGTGTGTCTAATATCCTTGGGCTCGAAAGTGGCAACAAATGCAGAGTGAGCAAAATGAGAGATTCTCTGTGACCTGGACCATGTAGTGCATTCATGAAGGTCACCTATGATCCTCGAAGGTGGATGATCCACCTGTACACGCCGGGGAGCCTCACGCCTGGAGACAACCCCCCCTCAGCAGCAGCTTCCACTCGAACAACCTCAGTTGTCGTAGGAGTAGGGGATGGATCATCCTCGATCGTCGTCGTCATAGTGGAAGTAGTAGGTACATCATCAGCCGTGGGAGCATCACCACCACCATCATCACCTTCTCCATCACCATCCTTCTCATCATCAAATATCCTCTCACCAACATCATCGTCACCTGCACACTCAAAGACAGAAGAGCTACATGGTTGTGTCTCGTCGAAGGTTACCTCGTAAGTCTCCATGATTCGGTCAGTGTCAAGATTGAGCACACGGTATGCCCTAGAGTGAATAGCATAACCAAGAAAAATACCATGTGAACACCTAGCCTCAAACTTATCTAGCTTGCCCTTCTTGAAAATAAAGTACTTGCAACCAAAAGCTCGAAAGTGACTCACCTTGGGTTTCCGCCTATGCATCAGCTCATAACTTGTCCTCTTTTTGAAGGCACGAAGGAAAATGCGATTCGACACATAGCAAGTGGTATTGACTGCCTCGGCCTAGAAACTCCTAGGAGTCCTATGCTCATCAAGCCTCGTCCTGGCCATCTCACAAAGGGTCCGGTTCTTCCTCTCCACTATGCCATTTTGACAAGCAACATATGGAGAAGAGTACTAGTGGTTGAGACCAAGATCACTGCAAAAGGCATCAAAATGAGAGTTTCTGAATTCTGTGCCATTGTCACTGCATATAGCTCGAATGGCATCCACATATCTCTCATTTTTCAACCTCAAGATCAAGTCTCAAACAAGCCAAATGTCTCGCTCTTATCCTCCAAAAAGAAAACCCAAGATTATCGAGAGAAATCATTAACCACAACCAACACAAACCACTTCCCACCCATAGAGTGAACACGAGCTAGCCCAACCAAATCCATGTGCAATAGCTCACAAGGTCGCTCGGTCATGACAGCAGTGAGGGGTGCATGTAAAGCGGCAACCATCTTTCCATGCCGACACGGAGCACAAACCAAATCCTTCTCGAACCTCAATTTTGGCAATCCTCAGACAAGATCTAGGCCACTCAAGCGGGAAAGCAACTCAAAGCTCAAGTGTCCTAGCCTCCTATGCCACTTCCAAACCTCAGCCGAAACGCCAGCAACAAAGCATCAAGGAGGACCAACAGACTGGGAAAAATCGGCAAGAAAGATTTAACCCTCGGGGACGATCGTACAGACAAGATCGCCTCAAGAATCAAGCACACGAGAAGCGCCCAACTTAAAACAAACATCAAAACCCTCGTCAAGCAACTGGGATACTGACAACATGATAAAACCAATTGACTTGACCAAAGCCACACTCTTCAAGGCCACCTTGCTACTCACCTTCACCATACCTTCAGCAAGCACTCGTCCTCTCCCATTGTCCCCGAAAGTGATGTACTCCCTCGTACTCACCGGGGTAAGGCTGGAGAACCACCCATCATCTCCAGTCACGTGACGCGAACAACCGGAGTCGATCAACCAAAAGGTATCCAAGCCTCCCACCTGCAAAATCAAAAACAAAGACGAGAATGAGCAAACGACTCCACACTGGGGTTAGTACAAAAAGAGTCAAACCAGTGTCGAGCCATTTGCTCAAAAGAAGGGTTAGCAAAATCCATCCTATCAAAACCTCTAGGTAGAGCCCTCTCCCGCCTACCACCAGAGAACCTGTCACATCTCACTAGAGGGGAACGCGTACCATGAGGGGGAAAACATGGCCCGTAGTCCCTCTGAGAACCAAAACTGCGATCGTTTCTCCCAAACTCGTAACGGTCACGAGCAGGCGCACATCCAGCAAACTCACCACGCCCAAACCCAACACACCTATCTCTCTGAGGAAAACCACCACCACCCCGAGTAGGAACTGTATGCACAAAACCCTCACCCCAAGGTAGAGGTACTACACGAGGCTCAGGCACACCATGAGAAAGATGGTACCTGTTCTTGTTTGCCATCTCCCTAGAAAAACCTCATCCCTTCTCTTCCTGAAATAAAACTCCTCCTTATGACCGTCTCTACCACAATACTCATAATGCAAGTGGACTGGTTTTGGCTTAGGCTGTGGTTTCTCACAAGCCTTCTCAACAGGTTTCTCTTCTGGCTTCCCCCCCCCAAACACATTCCCAAGATTGCTCACAAATCTCACTGGTTTCTGGAAATTTTCTGTCTTGTGGGGGAAGACTGGTGGATCTGGGGTTGTGTCTAGCTTGTTTTTGAGGTGATTTGGCTTGGATGGAAACTTGTTCATAGGTGTAGTTTGTGGTGGAATAGGAATGTCCCCAATTTTCTCTCCTCCCTCACCACTGTTCTCACCAATCTTCTCAGAACCCAAAGCCTGGCCATCAAAACGCTTAAACTCTGCCATCATCAAACTCAACTGAGGCTCATGACCAGACAACCAACCCATCAATGCTCTCAACTCATCATTCTCGTCCTGCAAGCGATCAACATAATGTTCAAGCTCCATATTTTTCACAGCATGCAATTCACAAGTAGAACATCATGTAGGAATAGGAGCTTACAGAGCAGCCTCGATTGAAGCAATCCTAGCATGAGACTCATCTAGCTTAGCATGCAACAGAGGACAAGAAGTGCAAGCACCTAGCAAAGAAGATCTAGATTTCATCTCATCAAGCTCAATCCTAAGCATATCTAGTTCCTCAATCTTTGAGGCATGCTTCTCTGTAAGGAATCGGGTACTCATAGCCTAAGAGGGGGAGGGGGTGAATTAGGCAACTTAAAAACTTATCCTATGGCTTATCACTATTTGCATCAAAGATAAACTAGAACATACTATCTAGATGTGCAACTTGGGTTGTTCTAGTGTGAAACTCCCATCCCAAAACAAGTTTTGCAACCTATAGCCAATCCTAGCAAGATACTACTCTAGGAAAGTAAAGGCAAACAAGGATTGCAAGAATGTAATGCGGAAACGTAAAGGGGATGAGAGGAAGCAAACTCTTGACATGCGATTTATCCTGTGGTATCGGTAGGCACTAAGCCACCCCTAGTCCACGTTGTTAAAGCACTCTACACAAGAGTATTGCCGGAGGATCAAAGACGTTTGCCGGAGAGCCACCTAGGCTCCAAGGCTTCCGGCACACCTCGTACAACTTGATCCACTCGAGAATCACCTCACAAGGTAGGCACACCTTGTACTCACTGAGCCCTAAGCTAAGCCTAGCACTAAGCACACACACAAAGCATGTGCAAGTCTATGGATGAGCAATTTAGTACTTGGATGGCTTGGATATGATCTTCTATGAGTCTTGAACTCCTCTACACTTCCACACACATCAGCAACTCCAAATGGTGGGGTGGAAGGGGTATAAATAGGCCAAGCCATCAAACTAGCCATTGGGCCAAAGCTTCCTGGAAATGGTACCATCGGATGATCCGACGCTGTCCTTTTTCTTGGCGTCGGTTCATCCGGTGCTACTGACCGTTGCCTTCCACCGCACTTAGCCGTTGAGTCCTGCTGACGTCATTCATCCGATGCTTCATCCAATGCATCGTCGTATCATCCGGTGCTGAAGACTCCGCAGCCAAAACCTCTCTGTTAGCTTCTTCATAGTCGCCGGATGAACCGTTGCTTGTGTCCTGGTGACCATCGGTTCATCCGGTGCTTAGGGGTTTCTCTCCAGAACGTCTCTGTTAGCTAACTCATGGCCGCCGGATGAACCGCTGCTACACCGTCGGTTCATCCGGTGGTGTTGATTCCTGCTTGCTTGATTTCTTGATTCATCCGGCGCATCTAGAAATGGGGGCGTCGGTTGATCCGGTAATCATCAAGTAAACTCCAGTCTTCACGTAGTGTACCGCTTCATCGTGTGCTTGCACCGACGCTGCTTCCAAGATGCCGTCGGTTCATCCGACGGTGCCTTTTCTTCTCTTTCTCTTTCTTAGCATATGGTATTTTTGCATCCTTGGGATATAGAAGTGTCTACAAAGACATGCTAAACAATATTGTTAGTCCCATTGATCCTGTTGTCATTAATCACCAAAATTAAGCTTTGAACAAATGGCATATGAGGCCATGTTCGCTACATTCTCCTTAAGAGCAGTCAAATCAGCCAGAAAAACATTGCAATCACCACAATCAACCTCATCAGAAACAACAGGAGCAACTTTCAAGGAATCAATCTCAGTTCTAGCATCGACAAGCAAACACTCAAGCTCAGCTATCATATCCTTAGCATCACCTAGAAAGGACCGGAATTCCCTCTTCTCCTTGTTGGTCTTTCTAAGCACATCATCACAGTTACCAAGCAACTCGTTCAGCCTAGCATTCTCCTCTGGCAAGAAGTCGGGGTCACGACATACCTCATCCTCGGAGTCAGAATTCAAGCCATCCTTACCGCCCTTCTTATTTTCGTAGCTATGCGCCATGCCATAGAAACCACCTCGTGCTACTAAGCTCAGGCTGGTGAAGTTCTTGCCTGTCTGCCGCTTTTCCTTGCACTGATCTTCCTCTTCCTTGCTCCTCGAGCTGGATGAAGTGTCACCTGAACTGGAGTCGATGTCGCTTACTCCGGTAACCATCACTCGGGCTGTCTTCTTCTTGTACCCGCCGCTCTTCTTTGGCCTTCTCTCGTCCTTGTCCTTGCGCTAGTCCTTGTAGTCATTTCGGGAGCGGTGCTTGTTGTTGTAGTCATACTTGGGCTTGCTCTTGTAGTCGTTCTTGACCTTCATAGCTTCCGGACACTCAGTGATGAAATGCTCATGCTTCCCGCACCGATAGCACATCTCCAAGCTCCTCCTCGCATTCTTGCACTTCTTGTACATGCGCCTAAATCTCTTGCTCAACAACGAGAAATCCTCCTCGCTCAGCACCTCAAAGTCCTCATCTGGCATGGACAAAAGACAAGACAAGGAAAATTGTGGAGTAGCTGGGTTAGCGTTAGTCCTCGATCCTGAGATGAGAGCCAAACTATGTGGGTCAGTGGGGCTCTCGCTCTTGGCTCTCAAGCCATGATCAACTTCAGAAGATTGAGCTTAGAAAATAGCTCATCCACCATCAGGGTCTCATACACGCCCGACACTAGAATAGCCTCGACCTTGGCGCTTCACACAGATCGATCAAGAGAGTGCAAGGCCTTGATAGCTCTGTCATGGTATGTGTAAGGAAGCACGGCCACATTGTTCTCATGTTGTTCATAATGCAAGTGAAGCGCTAGAACATGGCATCAATCGACTCACCGGGGAGATGAGTGAAATTCTCGTGCTCTCTCTGGTGAGTGGCAAACAATTGAGCCTGCACCTGACTATTCCCAACATGAGCAATCTTAAGCTTCTCCCAAATCTGTCCTGCCACATCCTCTTTGTGCACATGATCAAACTCCGTGGCACAAAGAGCACGAAACAAGTAGTCAACGGCCTTGTTGTTGGCCTCAAACATGTCTCGAGAACCTAGGGCAAGGAAGTTTATGGGAAGGACATAATTCGCATTCTGTGTCACATCCCAAAGCAACTGTCCCTTGCCACAAAGAAACGCGCCCATGCATCTCTGCCACATCTAGTAATTCTTGCCATCGAAGTGAGGAGGACCCGACCCCTTTCTTTAGTAGCCCATCTTTGGATCTTAGATTGGTTAGAATCAAGGAGATCTATAACCGGCTCTGATACAAATTGAAGGACCGATTAGGCAACTAGAGAGGGGGGGAGTGAATTGGAGCTGATAAAAATTCTTCCGAAAGATGAACTCGACCTATACCCCGATTGCCACTCCGATCACTCGCACACACAATGGAGACTCTAGACTAGACACATACAAGCCTAAAAGTCGTAGAGACAAGCCACGAATCAAGAAGTGGAAGCACAAGACAAGAACTAAAGCACTTAGCCAAATCTGCTCGGCCAGAACGGACCGTCCGCGAGAGGGGGGTGGACCGTCCACGGTCACCAGGTAGACCGTCTGTGGGTCGAGGATGGACCGTCCGAAATTGCCAACCGAAACTCCAAAGACGAACCGCACCTCGCGGACTGTTTGCCTTCTCCTCGCGGACCAGCCAGCAGGCCCGCAGACCTTCTGACACTGTAGTTCGGACCGTCCGAGCCAAACACAAGAAAACTCCAACTCAAACGAGACCTCGCGGACTGTCCAACATAACACAGCGGACCGTCCGCAAACTACTTTCAACAAAAACCCAAAGAACCCACCGGATTAAACCACGAGCTCGCAAGAACACGCAATGAACTCGACAAACACACGACAAAACCGGTCCTCACGGACTGTCCGCCCTGTACCCGCGGACTGTCCGCCCTGCACATAGAAGCAGAACCGAGACCCTCGTGAAAACACCTTCAACTGCTGATCGATGGATCTCCTAAACTGCTGGATGGATTTATCCCAAATTTTGGGTAGATGAGAAGCATCTCTAAGAGAAGCTATGCCCAAAATTTTGGAGCCCCAAACCTATCCAATCAACTGGAATCACAAATCTCCGGAGCACAAGCCTACACCAAGAGCTACTCCGATAATCCACGAATCAAGGGCAAATCCCGATATTTGAGGGGTCAAGATCATCCACAAAGATGCACAAGACATCCACCCATGATCCCCTCAAAGAAAACCAGAGAGAAACCCCCTCAAATCTGCAGAACAAGCGAAGCACAAAAACCACCAAAAATAGCTTCGAATATGACATGAAAATCAGAAAGAGCTAAGAAGGAGATAGCACCACAATGATGAATTCTTCCATACATCCAAAGGTCAGATTCTATACAAGAAATTGTCTAGCCTATGGACCGAAGAAAGGAAGCAAATCATCCGAGGGAGAGAGCTAGAGCCAAGAGAGAGAGATGCCATTCACCGCTCTGCTATTTATATGAAGTCCACCAGAGGAGGCAAATGACTGCACTACCCCTACAACTTAAAAACAAGATACTCACCCCTCAGGGGCAAATTGGTAAAGTCTTCGAATATTCCCATCGAGCGTACACGCTTCCACCGCAGACTCACGTAGCCTCGACGCAAGGCCCGTGATCACGCCACGTGCCCCCCGTCTCGAAGCTTCTCGACGCTCCCGGATCCCTGTCTCCGTCGCGTTGGGCCTTTGGGCTTGGTTTTGAGGCCCAAACCAAGAAACCGTCCTATGATGGTTTTGTGGGCAAACCACCAAACCCCGCGTGCAAGCTTCAGTCGCGAATCGCCACCTTGCACCGGCCCATGTCCATGACTTCAACTAGCTCTTCTTAAACCATGCAGCGCGTACTTGACCCCATCGGCTACCGGGTCCATCGAACCAAGCCTACTTGTCTCTCCATAACCCGAAGGCCACCACGGCATTGACCTTTCACGCTTGTTCTTCACCTGCACCAACACGAGTCAAGCCGCAATCTGCACCTACAATACTAAGCCAAGCATTAGTCCACACAATGCTGTCAATCACTCATTACTAAGGAGCGACCCTCCACTAGTCTTCGGACGCTCCTGGTCCTCACACGCACTGTTTAGATGATACTTGCAGCTTGTATCTAAAACACAGTAAAAAGATTGCGTATTTGGGCCATCGTTGATTTCTTCGTCTCAAGCACCCATTAAGAGAAGAAGGAATAAAGCATTTTGAAGGTGTTGGAGAAAAACATAAGAAGCCCTTGCACCGTGAAGGTAAACTTGTATTTTCTATGGTGAAAGATTTGAAGGTAGTGTTTGGGAAGGGTTCTGGTGCCCAATCTATTCCAAACGACAAGGATGGACGTGCACCCATGTGGAAGAAGAAGTTGATATTTTGAAGCTTCCTTATTGGGAAATCCTTGATGTTCGCAATGCAATTGATGTGATGCATGTGATGAAGAATTTTTGCGTGAACTTTCTTGGCCACCTAGGTGTATACAGAAAGACAAAAGATACAGATGAAGCTTGTCGGGATCTTAAATTTATGAAACAGCGAGAAAGTCTGCACCCCGAAAAAAGAGATAAGGGAAATTGGTTGGCCTCTTCTAGTTACACCCTGAGCAAGGAAGAGAAGAAGATGATGTTTGATTGCTTCAATAGTATCAATGTCCCGACCGGCTTACTCCTCAAATATACAACGAATAATAAATTACAAAGAGAAAAAATTCACAAATCTGAAGGCTCATTACTACCACGTGTTGATCACACAGTTGCTACCTGTTGCACTAAGGGGTATTCTACCAAAGAATGTGAGATTGGCCGTCATCAATGTTTGTTCATTCCTCAACCAGATCCCTCAAAAGGCAATTCATCCAGACAATCTAGTGCAGTTGTAGAAAGATGTCGTGCAATGCCTCATCAGCTTTGAGATGATCTTTCCACCCTCTTTCTTTACTATCATGACCCACCTTCTAGTTCATCTAATGAAGAGATTTTTATCCTCGGGCCTGTGTATTTACACAACATGTTCCCTTTTGAGTAGTTGATGTCTGATTACAAGAAGTATGTCCATAATCGTGCTCGTCCTGAAGGAAGCATCACAATGGGATATGCTACAGAGGAGGTCATTGAGTTTTGTGTCAACTTTATTGATTAGTGTTGACGGTCGATTTCCGTCAACCAAGAGCACTTGTTACACTTTGGTTTGAGCTCTAAATTATAACTAACCCGCCACTAGGCATAATAATGATGTAACAAGTTCGCGCTTACATGTGGTTTTTGGAGTATGTTGTTTACGCAGGATTTAAGCATCTAAATAAGGACTTTCGGGTAGAGTTCATCGAGCAATTTATGAGAAGATCACAAAGCCCGGCAGAAGTCAAGACACGAAGTGAACATGACTCGAAATGACCCGCGGACCAAAGCATGAAGTCGTGAAACTCCGAGGACCTAAACAGAAGATGCGGGAGTTCATGCGACAAGACCCCTTATCTTGATCGCGGGGATAATGACGTCTAAAGCCCATATGCGAAGATGCAAAATGTCAAAATTACAAGAAAAGTCGTGTGAAGGATGGCAGGCCTGAAGTGGGCCAGAGGGCCCAGGTCCTTGAGACTTGGAGGTTTACCCACGAGATCAACTCAGCCTGAGAGATATTCGCGCAGCCCAGAACAGCATGATCTTTCAATACATATTCGGAGACTTAAACGACCTCTAATGGCAAAAGTTTGAATACCGAAGTTGTGGGTCTCGACGAGAGCTTCGATTTGGACATATGGAAGTCTCAATTCGGGTCAAGGAGGTAGGAGATACGGCCCCCAAAATACCTGTTGTGTAGATAAGTCCGAAATCAAACAGATTATCTTCCGAGGCAGTTTTGGGGATATTATCTTCGTTTCCAAGGAAAGCAACGAATACCAAAGTCAGAGATAATTTCGTGGCACACAATCTAGACACCGAATTTTCATTATTTGGAGTCCGGACATGGGAGATATGGTGCCGGCAAAGAAGGGCTGCGAATCAGGAAAACCTGAGCGAGACTGATTTTATTGAAACCAAGTTTGCTTAACTCCTAAGCAAGATCACATGCAAGGCAACAGGGAGCACGCCCCAAGGCTCCCCAAGGGCATAAATACAACCCCTTGGACATCCAAGCGAGGGGTTGAATCCAATCCATTCATCAGAGAGCCGCCAAATCGAAGGAGACACGCCGAAGGGAGCCAACGGCCGCCGCTAGTCCTTGTGCTGCCTAGGAGATAGCCTAGGCCATGCCCTAGCCGCCATGGTTGGCCCTGCATGGTGAAGCCATGGTGGAGTTCTGGAGCCATGTCTTGAACTCTTCAAGGCATTTGTACATTCAACATTCGATGGTGATATAAATCATACCTTATCCTTACTTTGATCTACTACGAGTTGTGCTTGTTCATATGTGTAGCTACCATATGCCTTTAGTAGGAATAAATCTAATCGTGGTGATTAGTCTTTGTCTTGCGGATATCTCGTTGTAGTGCACGGATGTATAGTCGTTCGGTTGTGTTTACCTTCGCGTAGTGACAGTACGAAGGAAGGGAAAGCGCTGAGCAAACGTGTAAGGGTTTACTCCTTATCATGGTTTGAGATTATATTGATTTTCATCTTGGCCGGAGCTGCAACTAGAAGATGGTAGGCTAGGGTTACCTTGGGTCGTATATCTTTATGCCTAGTGAATGTGATCCATGCACCCTTTCATGCTTGTATGTTAAATCTTTATGCGATCAATGCGTCATGTAGGTTAGTTCAATACATTAGATGGTAAACCTTAGGTAGTTTGCTTCCGATCCACGGTTCGATATCTTGGGTCATCCCCAAGTGAAGAAGGCAACATGTGATCCATACGCTTGCGGATCGAAACGCGACAAGTGTTTCAACTGTCAACAATGAGCTTGCTCCTATTGGACTTCCTGTATCACGCCATGAGGGGAGACTCAGAGGAAAGGGCACACTAGGGAAGAAATCTTGGATGGATATGGATGAAACATTATATCATACAGGACATTCCACTGTCCTGCAACAATCATCCCTAGTGGTTCCATACAGGGAGGAGCACAAGTTCATTGTACGGGCCTCAAACAAAGGGAAGTCAGAGGCCTGGATTACACGTCATCACAATGATAATTTCGCATCATGGATGCGAAAAAACTTATCGGTGATAACACTATTGGAGAGCAACTATAATGGTTGGCTAGAAGTCCATCTATCTAAGTACTTACGTTCCAAGGATACGAGATAAACGGATACACATTCTACACGAGAGCCCAAGACCAAAAGAGCACAAACCAAAATAGTGGTGTCCGTATAAATGCAACAGACAACAATGTAAAAGTACAACATACTATGGTGTTATTGAAGAGATATGGGAATTGGACTACGGACCTTTAAAAATCCCTCTTTTTAAGTGTAAGTGGGTTAAAAAGACTGCATGAGGTATAACGACAGACAAATTTCGGATGACAATAGTGGATCTCAACAAGATTGGATACAAAGACGAACCATTTGTCCTAGCCAATGATGTGACTCAAGTTTTCTATGTGAAAGACATATCGAGCAAACCACCAATAAAGCAGGGTGCTCATAAGGGTGTTGATGATAATGAGCCAAAGCGTCGCATAGTTATACCGGGAAAAAGAAAAATCGTTGGAGTTGAGGACAAGACTAACATTTCAGAAGATTATGATCAATTTGATGATCTTCCTCCATTTTCAGTCAAGATTGACCCAAGCATCCTGTTAGCCGAAGAGGACACTCCATACTTGCGTCGCGATCACAACCAACGGACATTCGTGAAGAGGAAGATTGTTAACATTCCCTTAGATGCTGATGTATAATAATTTTTATTAATTTGCACTCATGTAACAAAGTATTGTAATATTTTAATTATTCATTATTGTCCTCGTCACCAGTGGAGGATCCACTAAGTTTAAATTAATAAAATTGTCATTTCCTCCTTCATATAGACAGAGCTTCAACCTGCTCTACCGAGCTCTGGCCCTGATCCTCCCATTAAATAGTTTTTTCTTAATAAAAATAGTGATTATTTAATTTTTTAACATCATTAAATATTAAACAATAATTTTTACATTGAAATGTACACACACAAGACCAAATCATGATGACCATATTAATAACATTAGATATTCTAGTTAAGGAAGATTTTGCATGATTTTTTTTATTTTAGGTTGTTAAAGTGAAGGAGAAAATAATGACAATTAGAAGATATTACTAAGTTAAGGATAATAAAATTCTCATTTTTGATTGTTAATCATGATTCCATAGTATATATGTAAAGTAAGTATACTAAACTTTTTCTGTCATTTTATGCGTTGTATATGATTTATCATAAATTAAACAACAAATATAGTAAATTAAAGAAAATTGAAAGGAAAATAGTAAGGAAAAGAACATTAGTACCGAACCTAGTTGAGTCCCGATACTAATGTGCTTTTCGTTCTAGCGCGAAATTAAAAGCACATTAGTACCGGTGCTCCTCCCGCACCGGTACAGATGTCCACATTAGTACCGGGGCTAGTTGAGCCCTGGTACTAATGTGGGGAGGTATAAAGGCGCGGTGCCCCTCCTCCACCAACACTTAGCCACTCCGCCCTCGTCGTGATCCTCTCCACCGTTTGCCGCTGTGCCACTACGCCCTCGTCGACACCGCCGCGCCCCATCACCGTCCTCCATGCTATGGTCCTCAATTCCGTCATCTTCGACGCCGCTCGCACTTGCGTTGTCCTAGAAACGCGCCTCATCGTCCCCTCCACTGTCTGCCGTTGCGTCGCTACACCGTCGTCAATGTCGTCACGCCCCATCGCTGTCCTCCATGTCGTCGTCCTCAATTCCGTCATCTTCGACACCGCCCACACTCGCGCCGTCCTCGAAACACGCCTCGTCGTCCCATCCACGCCGGCCACGCTGTCCCACGCCGACACCCCCACCGTCGACGCCATCCCATGCGGCACTGCAGTCGTCCTCATCTTCACCAGCCGATCTGCTGTCCGCCGCCGCCCCACCGTCCTCATTGCTTTCCTCCATGCCGTCCGTGTCGTTCGGGTCGTCCTCGTCTTCCTCGGCCGCTTCGACGTCCGTCGCCACCCCCCTCCCGCCGGCACGCCCTTGTCGCCGTCCTCCATGCCATCCACGTCGTCCTCGTGCATTGGCGGTGGCCTCTCCGCATCGTCCCACATTGTCTCCACCACCTATCCGCCGCCCCCTCTCACGCCACCGCCGTTACGTTAGGGGTTGACGTCATCCTTTTTTATTTATTCTTATATATGTTGTTGTTATTTTTGTAATTTAGATTCAAATTAACATTTAGATTCAAATTCACATTTATATTGAAATTTAGATTTAGATTCGAATTATGATATATTTCAAATTTACATTTAGATTCAAATTTAAATTTAGTTTTATATTTACATTTATAATGGATTCAGAGATTTATATTAGATTTAAATCTCAACTCGTTCAACTACCACCCGACACTCTCAACTCGCTCGACTCATTGACTCGCCTGACACTCTCGACTCGCTCGTCTCATTTAGACTCGCACGAGACTTCCGACACTCTCGACTCATTTAGACTCGTCCGACACTCTGGACTCGCTCGACTCATTTAGACTCGCTCGACCAACTCCCAACACTCTGGACTCGCTCGACTCATTTAGACTCGCCCGACCAACTCTCGACTCGCTCGACTCATTTAGACTCGCCTGACCGACTCCCGACACCCGCCTTATTAGAAAATTAGTTTCCTCATTTAGAAAAATAGTTTCATCATTTAGAAAAACAGTTTCCTCATTTTGAAAAATAGTTTCATCACTTAGAAAAATAGTTTCATCATAAGAATAGTTTGTCCTCATAATATTGTTCTTGTTGTATTATTTTAGTTACAATACCTCAAACAGAAGAGGAATGACAAGCGAAGCAAAATGCTATTGGATATAATTGCTCACAATACTACGAATGATCCTAAAAATGAACAAGAACAGGATCACAGAGAGGCTTACAACTACCTAAACATGTCTGGTGATGGCAACAAGTGGGGAGAGCAACCAGTTGCTTAGGGAGAGCAACCAATTGCTCAGGCAAGCAATGACGGAGAACCATCTGAGGTATAATTAATAGAAACCAGTACACCATCACGGTTTTCAAGTTTACCTACTAATTAGAGAAAATGAGTTAATTGTTCTTAAATTTCCTGGAACTTGCATCGAGCAGCAAGAAGAAGCCGGGTGGGAAATGTGGCCTAATGAAGAAGCTAGAGGGGCGTTTCATCATCACAGATGTATCTGACGAGGGGAGGCCATTAGCTCCACATGAAAATGTTGTAAAATTGATAAATCACATTGGGGCTCTTGTGTTGACATTTCTAAACGTCGATCACTTAAGAACAGATTGGAAATCCATCCTTAGTGTCAGCGCTAGAAATGCTTGTTGGCATTTCCCAATGTCACAACTAATGGCGCAGTTAGTGTGAACATCGAGACTTGCCATTGGTTAATCTAAACGATCCTGAACAAATCTGCAAGCGCACAGATAAACCATTGTAGCATTTCCCCAAGGAAAGATAGTATTCCAAGGGTATCGAATCCAAGGAAGGCAATGGCGGATATCTTAGACTTATGCTTTTGCTCTGAATGTAAAAACATATGAGTTAGCTCTAGGTTCTAATGTACTAAAAATACAAAGCTAGAAGATACAAGAGATAAGTATGAGTATTGCATGAGGGAAACATGGTTCAGCACCCAGGTACAAACGGGGAGTTAGCCCGCGACGACCAGCACTCTGCTAAACTAGACTTTAGACTCCTACAGCAGGTACCCCAACGCGGAGGTTACCCTAGGATCCAACAGGGCTATCACCACCTGAGTACCGACCTCTCGTTACGGGGGGTATGCTCATAACTATTGTAGCCAGACAAGCCAGGCACCATGCCTACGTTGCTGCTAGACTTCACCTGGCCCGGGCTATTGTGACCCAGGGTGAGAGCCACCAGAAGACTGGTCAACTAGACCGAGTACCGTAGCTTGAACACAGACCCCATGCAACACTCTCATGCTATCTAACAAGATCAACTAAGGCTAGACATACGAATAGATATGAACTCTCTTATGTCTAATCAACAAGATCAAAGGGTCGTGTTCGTGAAGAACACGAGCCTTTAACTTATGAACAAACACATAAGGAAGGAGTTTACCATCCTTCAAGTGGATCAAAAGGTAGTGTTCACGAAGAACACAAGCCTCTAAATGATGAACAGAGGATGAACTCAAGAACACATCAAGAATATGATCTACCATGACTTTATATGAAATAGCTGAATAACTGAAGTAGATCAAAGTCATACAAAGAAATAAAGATAAAAGAGAACTCATACCTAAACTTCCAAGAGGACTTGGAACCTGAAGAAGAGCTACTCTAGCCTACCCCTTAGCCTTGGAAACTAAAAGTGAGAGGAGAATGAGAGAGTGGTGTGTGAGAAATGGGAGCCCCTCCCCTCCTATTTATAGAGGGAGACAAGGCTTGCACGGACACCCAAATGGCCCCTAAACACCCGGCACTGCAGCAAGTGACCAATGAGGAGCAACCACGTGGAAGGCCAGGATGGGACGCCACTAAGGCGGTTCGGCCGATCCTAGGATCGGCCGACCCCCTAGGGCGGCCCCACCTGGTGTGCTTCCTCTGGTTGACTGCCTTGTGGGCCCTCTGATCCATCCCCGGTGCATGGCTTGATTTGGTATCCGAGGTGGGCCCTTTGATCCATGTGAAGTCCATGTGGCATCCTCTGATTCCTCGGTGAGTGCCTCCCCTGGATCGATGACGTGTCTTGCCATGTTTCCTTTGGTGGCAGCCACCTCCTCAGCTGAGTTGGCATGGTTTCTTCATAGGAGTTGAGTTTCCATCTCTTTTATGGGGTAAATCACCTACATACAAATAATCTCCAAGGACAAGTGGAACTACATTATTCAAACCTAAATGCTAGTAAATAATGCATATGCCTCCATTTATGTGAGAATATTGAGGGTTGGAAATGGTGAATTTCCACCGTCAACAAACTCCCCCAAGCTAACCTTTTGCTCGTCTCGAAGCAAGACATTAGAGACTTTGGTTGGTTGATCAAGAGTTGCTACAACATTGTATTCTCAACTTATGGCAAACATATAGCAAAGTACTCTACCAAGAGTTGAACAAGTTGGCAATGTTCTTACGTTTCGCCTGATACGTGGGACATATAGCTTCACCTACCATGGGCAGTTGAGAGACAGAATGGTTATATAGAGAACGCATAATCACTCATACCTTGATCAGCTTAGCAATCCAGAGGTTTTGCAAATTTTTCAAAAGAAAAATCAGAGTTCCTCAAATGATACTCTCGGATCGCTCAAAGGTGTATGATTCCTCACCAAGGCATCAATGTTGCCTTTCTTCACATCCTACTCCTAATAGGCTTTATGTGGAGCTGTAGGTAGGGAAGATGTGGCATACTTGTCTCTCATGTTTTGCTAAGTCAAAAACCGGATCCTTGGAAGAAACAAACATACATCCTGATCAAGATGTGCATATGTGTGTGATGGATATGAGCATGGCAAGGTGGATACTAGGCCCGGAAATGGGTGCTAGATATTGCCATGTTTTATATGAGGAAATGAGGGATTGATAGTAAGGTGGACACTAGCCCCGGAGTAGGTACTAGTTATTACAATCTATATGGTGCAACTCTTTTTCTTGCACATATCAATCCCTTTTTCTCCTTTGAAATTTTTCCGAGACTTGGGCTAGCTCTCTTTGTCTCTATTGGAGATATTTGGAGAGGGATGAACAATGCAAAGATACATAGAGTTTTATTTGCGGAAGAATGCATAAGCAGTATGGAGTAAATGATGAATGCTTAACTTCCAGTGTAGAAGTTTTAGCATGAACATGTACGTGATCTTGATCAGGGGAGTATGAGTTCTAACAAGGGTCACAACAATTTGACAAAGCTCAATGAGAGAACAAGCTGCATATGTGGAGGCTCGGAACTAGGATCTACATATGGCCTTAGATGGGAAATTCTCATCATTGAGGAACTCATCATGTTTTGATTTTTCAAAAAGGGAAAACTCCGGATGTCAAGCATCACTAAGCACAAGATCATAGCACTCTATTCTACCATATCATGTCTCACAACAACTTAGGCAAGGATCATGCTTTTTGCTACCCATAGTTTTCAAGCTAAGGTTTGAACATACAAGCCAACAAGCTCAAAACTTAGGCAGGATACAAAGTTGTAAGCAAGACATACGAGGAGAATAAACAGAGCAACTATTCATCATTTCAACCATAGAGGCAAAGCATTCTTACTAAGCATATCAAACCAATCTAAGCAAATGATGAAAGCAAATAAATATTTTTGGTCTTTTTATTTTGTAGATTTTTTTGGATTTTCATTTGTAAGATATTCTGAAAATGAAGGAAGATACAAGTTACCTCAGAATGGGGGTCCTCCCCCAAGCTAGCTTCAGGCTCACTGCGGAGGAGGCTAGAAGAAACCCTGACTCGCGTAGTAAGCCCTCTGCGCCTCCATGTACTGCCGCTGATCTTGCTGCATGGCTGCTATCCTCTCACCAACCTGACGCTGCCACGTTGAGGTAGACTCGACGTGGGTGTTCAGCGTCTCCTCCAATCCCGTGACCTGAACAGTGAGCTTTCCCATCTGCTATGCGAGCTGAGCATCGCGTGCAGAGGCTGAAGAGTGTCGCCGCAAGGACGAAGACGGAGGTGGACCACCGGAGCGGGAACAAGCGCGTGTGGCCCACTGAGCTCTGCTCGCGTCCGCCCAAGCCGTGCCACTCGCACTCGGCTGGTAGGTGGGCTGGTCCCAACCAGGTGCATATCCAGGGGTAACCCCGGACATGTACCCTGCAGGGGCCCCTCCTGCCACCGGTGGTGTAACAGGCTGTGGCTGAGGCTGTGGTGGTGGTGTCGGCTGTGACAAGTTAGTACCATGGAACAAGCTCATGGAATGTCCGGGTGGACATCACTCCTGAGCCCGCCCCAGCGACAATGCAGAAAATACAAAGCAGAAGTAGATTGCTTTTCCTTAACCAGAATTTTATTGTGCAGAAAATAAAGATAACTTACCAAACTTACCTGTTGGTGTAGGGCTCATTATTTTGAGTCTGTAGAGCTAGACTTGGTTCCAGAGTTCTTACCTGGGCAGTGGGGCAGTCATTTCCTTCGGAATAGAAGTCGGCTTCCTATTCACCCTCCGCCACATCTTCTGAGTGTTGTGTGGGTTGTGACGTGTAGGAGGTGATCTCTTGGACTGGGACTGAGATTTCCAATACTGTTTCCTTCCCGTGCCCATGAGTTGGTGTTCTTCCTTCCAAAAATTCTTCATGAATGCTATGAGGCTGTCCACTTGCCGTGGTGGCACTTCGACCTCTCGTGCTGGGGTGTCGGAAGTTGGTAAACCTTTGATCATCGAGCATTGTTCTTTTCTTGGACGGAACTCGAGCCTCTCCTCTTTGCCATTGATGTAGAGACGGATTACACCGGCCCCCACATCAATATGTGCATCAGCTGTACTAAGAAATGGTCGCCCAAGTATGAGCGGCACCTCCTTGGCGATTTCCATGTCCAGCACCAAGAAATCAATGGGGATGAAGCAATCTCGGACTTTCATTGGAATGTCCTCAGCTATCCCCGCTGGGTATCGGACTAAAGAATCGGCCAGCTGCAGCTGCAAAGTGGTTGGAGATAAACTTGTGTAGTTAAGTTGATCAAAGACTCCCTTAGGCATGACGCTGACGCTGGCCCCTAGGTCACAGAGAGCATGATCGAAGCGTTGGGTCCCAATCATACAAGTGATTGTGGGACACCCTGGATCCTTCTTCTTCTCAGGAAGGCGATTGAGTATAGCAGCACTGCACTCCTCCGTGAGTCATACTACTTCAGTTGTGGGAAGAGCTCGCTTCTTGGTTAGAATGTCCTTGAGATAATGCGCGTAAGTGGGAACGCGTATTGCCTCAAGCAATGGGACGTTGATATAGACTTTCTGAATCATATCCACGAAGCGATTGAACTGTTCATCTAGTGTTGCCTTCCTGCTCTTTTGAGGGAATGGAATCACATTGGCTTCTACAAAACCCGGATGTGCTGTCACCCCCTATAGGTGCCTTATCTGTTGGTGGCACCCTCCTTACCTGAGGGGATTCTTCCGAGTCGGATGAATCCTCATGGATATTCCAAACCTCTGTTATACCTTTCTTATCTGTCCCTGCATGGTTAGGATACGGTGGATCTCGAGTGGATTTACCTCCTCTTGTGGTCACCGCATTTGCATTTTCAACAGAGGGAACAGAAGCAGCCAGCTGGGCCAACTGAGTTTCTAACATCTTGTTGAAACTCAGCTGACTCTTCTGGGCAGAAGAAAAACTATCAAGTTTAACGTTGAGGCTTTCCACAGTTTTATCAAGGGCAGCTAGCTTCTTGTTAATACCTTCATTAATCTTAGCTTGCCCAAAAACAAGATCTCTCAAGGAAGGTTGGTTAGGATTGTAAGAATTACCTTGGTTACCTCCTTGATAGTAAGGGCGTTGTTGATTCCACGATTGGCCTCCTTGTTGAGATGGACGATAACCATTGTTATTGCCATTCATGTACATCACTTCCTCTTGAGTCTCCGGACAATAGTTGCCTGAGTGCCCAGTGTTGCCACAGACTTCACAGGTCATGTGAGAGTCCATAGGCAAAGAAGTTGTGGCCATGGCAGCCTTCTCGCTGGTGTAGTCATCCAATCTCTTCATAAGAAGATCCATCTTAGCAGTAATCATGTCTGCTTCCTTGACAGTATGAGTACCCCTCGGTCATGGTTGGAGTCTTTCATCACTCCACCCTTGGTTGGAGACCATCTTCTCCATGAGTAATTTAGTATTATCAACAGTGAGTGAGAAGAATGCTTCTTGAGCAGCAGCATCAATATGGCCTCGGGCTGTCGGAGTCAACCCATTATAGAAACTTTGAAGAATGAGCCAATCTTCCATCCCATGATGAGGACAGGCCAGGACATACTCCTGAAGCCTCTCCCAAGCCTCTGGGATAGATTCACTTGTTGCCTGCTGAAAACCAGAAATCCTTCCACGAAGAGCATTGGTTTTACCCAATGGGAAGAACTTCTTGAGAAATGCCTGTGAACACTTGCTCCAAGTGTCAATAGATTCCCGGTTCGCGTAGAACCATTGCTTAGACTTTCCCAAGAGGGAGAATGGAAATAACTGTAAACGAACAGCATCCATATTTGCACCCCTGATGACGAAAGTGCTGCACGACTCTAGGAATTGCTGCAGATGAGCATTGGCATCCTCATTTGGCTTGCCACAGAATGGGCTAGCCTGTACCATCGTGATTAAACCCGTTTTGATCTCGAAATTTTCAGTCCCCATTGCCACCTCAGGGCTTTGCAGCACCTGGTCAGCAGAAGGAGCTGAGTACTCATGAAGTGTCTTCTGGGCCATAGCGTTGGACGTGGATGGTACGAAGGAAGCTGGTTCGTCCTCCAGACGAGTACGACGAGGTGAGCCAAAATGAATTCGAGCTTTCCTCACAAGTGACTCGGGATCTTCAGTAAAATTTCCCAGTAGGTCGAAACCAGTCATACACTACCTGTCTTCATTATCCAAAGATAAAAGAAGACAATCAAGGTTAGCCTGCATTGAGGGTTGTCCTAACCTACTCAGAGTTTATAAACAGATGCAAAGCATAGTCATGATAATCCTGTGCCTTCCCCGGCAACGGCGCCAGAAATGCTTGTTGACATTTCTAAACGTAGATCACTTAAGACAGATTGGAAATCCATCCTTAGTGTCAGCGCTAGAAATGCTTGTTGGCATTTCCCAATGTCACAACTAATGGCGTAGTTAGTGTGACCATCGAGACTTGCCATTAGTTAATCTAAACGATCATGAACGAATCCGCAAGCACACAGATAAATCATTGTAGAATTTCCCCAAGGAAAGAGAGTATTCCAAGGGTATCGAATCCAAGGAAGGCAATGGCGGATATCTTAGACTTATGCTTTTGCTCTGAATGTAAACCAAGAGATAGATATAGGGAAAACACACTCAAAGGCAGGGGTAAGATAAAAGATAATAGGGGTAGTGTGACACACACACCTCAAATCTACCTCTACTCTAGCACACTATAGCTTAGGGGGAACATACGAGTTAGCTCTAGGTTCTAATGTACTAAACATACAAAGCTAGAAGATACAAGAGATAAGCATGAGTATTGCATGAGGGAAACATGGTTCAGCACCCAGGTACAAACGGGGAGCTAGCCCGCGACGACCAGCACTCTGCGAAACTAGACTTTAGACTCCTACAGCAGGTACCCCAACGTGGAGGTTGCCCTAGGATCCAACAGGGCTGTCACCACCTGAGGACCGACCTCTCGTTACGGGGGGTATGCTCATAACTATCGTAGCCAGACAACCCAGGCACTATGCCTACGTTGCTGCTAGACTTCACCCGGCCCGGGCTATTGTGACCCAGGGTGAGAGCCACCAGAAGACTGGTCAACTAGACCGAGTACCGTAGCTTGAACACAGACCCCATGCAACACTCTCATGCTATCTAACAAGATCAACTAAGGCTAGACATACGAACAGATATGAATTCTCTTATGTCTAATCAACAAGATAAAAGGGTCGTGTTCGTGAAGAACACGAGCCTCTAACTTATGAACAAACACATAAGGAAGGAGTTTATCATCCTTCAAGTGGATCAAAAGGTAGTGTTCACGAAGAACACAAGCCTCTAAAACACATAATGATGAACAGAGGATGAACTCAAGAACACATCAAGAATATGATCTACCATGACTTTATATGAAATAGCTGAATAACTGAAGTAGATCAAACTCATACAAAGAAATAAAGATAAAAGAGAACTCATACCTAAACTTCCAAGAGGACTTGAAACCTGAAGAAGAGCTACTCTAGCCTACCCCTTAGCCTTGGAAACTAAAAGTGAGAGGAGAATGAGAGAGTGGTGTGTGAGAAATGGGAGCCCCTCCCCTCCTATTTATAGAGGGAGACAAGGCTTGCTTGGACGCCTAAATGGCCCAAGTGACCAATGAGGAGCAACCACGTGGAAGGCCAGGATGGGACGCCACTAAGGCGGTTCGGCCGATCCTAGGATCGGCCGACCCCCTAGGGTGGCCCCACCTGGTGTGCTTCCTCTGGTTGACTGCCTTGTGGGCCCTCTGATCCATCCCCGGTGCATGGCTTGATTTCGTATCCGAGGTGGGCCCTTTGATCCATGTGAAGTCCATGTGGCATCCTCTGATTCGTCGGTGAGTGCCTCCCCTGGATCGATGACGTGTCTTGCCATGTTTCCTTTGGTGGCAGCCACCTCCTCAGCTGAGTTGGCATGGTTTCTTCATAGGAGTTGAGTTTCCATCTCTTTTAAGGGGTAAATCACCTACATACAAATAATCTCCAAGGACAAGTGGAACTACATTATTCAAACCTAAATGCTAGCAAATAATGCATATGCCTCCATTTATGTGAGAATATTGAGGGTTGGAAATGGTGAATTTCCACCATCAACATCTTTTTCTAGACAACATCCTAATAAGCTTTCGGTATTGGAGAGCGTCTAACAAAGCTGCACAACCCGAAGAAGCTAAAAATGTAGATGAGCATGAAGATCAAGATCAGGATGAATAACAACATGAACATAAACATGAAGATGAGAATGAACCGCTGGTACCGGTTTGGGCAGATGTGGTCCCGGTCACAGAGAAGAACATGATTTGGCCAGAGGTGAAGCCCCTCTTCTCATTTCCAAAAGATACAAACTTGAAAGGTGTGCGCACTTGGGCCCTACAGAAGGGTGTAATTGCCTTTCAAACGTACAAGAAGCGGCTGACCAAAGACTACATCAAGAAGGGGCTTACACCTGATTTTTCAAAGCCGGGATATGCAAAGTTAAGAGATCACTAGAATGCATTTGTGCAAGGCAAGCAATCAGAGGATGCCGCCAAGTTGATTGCAACCAACATAATCAACACACATAAAAAGAAAGAATTTCATAAGCTTGGCCCTCGAGGTTACAAGATGGCCATGCCAGATGGGATCAGATGGAACAAGAGATAATGGGACGTGGATTCGTATCGACAACTCTAGATTGGCCTGACTGAGTGAGGAATTATTATTATGCACATGGTGGCACGCTCAATCCTGAAGATGGAACATTAATACTGGGGGAGCTACTAAGATAGACAGCTGGAAGGCTTGTTGAGTTGATTGTTGACGTTTCTTAACGACACTACAAACAATGCCTGTTAGCGTGAGTGTCAAGAGGTGTCTGGGTACACCGACGAGTACGAACAAATCCGCAAGCGCACGGAAATACTGTTGTAGCACTTCACCTAGGAAGGAGTATTCCAAGGGTATCAAATCCACGGGACGGATGAGCTCCGGCTCGAACCTAGCTGGTGGTCTAAGGACACAACACTGATTGATAGGATAGGTAGAAAGGATCTGCCTTGACCGAGCGCAGAGTCTAGCACGGTCTCTTAGGTATAACAATTGCTTTGGGCGCCAACCCACCCTAGCTGTTTAAGGCTAGGCAATATGTTCTGGCAACAGGGCCCTACTCGGTACACAGGCGCGAAGGGTTCCAATGGGTCCAACAGGCTGTCACCACTGTGGCCTACCTCTATTGTTACACGAATGTACTTGGTATTCACAGGATAACCTATGTTCCAGACACCACGTCTACACCACTGACTACTACTATAATCGGACACAGTCTTACATCCTGATAACCCGACTATAGCACTCCGTATAAATACGGAACTACGAATCCGCGAGGGAGATACTGGCACTAGCTCAAGGTATGCTCTATCACTTATGCAAGATCACGAATGCACTTTGATCTAATTAGAGATATGTAGGAGCATCAACTTTACTCTAATAGACAAGCTAGCACACAAACAAGATGCAAACTTATGATCCAGTTTTACTAGATCAAAAGGGTTGTGTTCGAAGAACACAAGCCTCAAAAACAAGAACAAACGAAGAACACAAGAACAAGCAACTAAGCATGCATAGAACTTTAGTCTAAATAGAAAAAGTTGAGATACTCACTTTAGTCTAAATGAAGAACAAAGGCACCACTGAGGATCGTTCTTGAGGAAGATGTCATGAACATGACATGGCCCCAAGCCTCCCACCTCACTTCCTAACACTAATCCTATACAAAGAGCTCTCCTCTCCTAAAGTGAGAGGCTCCAAGACCAAAATGAAGAGGAGGAGGAGAAGTGTGTGTCCAAGAATGAGGCCCCTCGCCTTCTATTTATAGGGAAGGGGAGGCTTGCTCCGGGGCTCAAAGTGCTCCAAAACGCCCGGCGTAGCAGCAGGGGACCAATCAAGGGCTGCCACGTGGAGGGCCGTGATCAGCCGAACCAAGGTCGGTTCGGCTAATCCACGGTTCGCCCGAAGCCCCCGGGCCACGTGGCGCCCTGTGCTTCCTCCTGGTGGCTGACATGTGGGCCCTGAAGTCACTCCCCGTGCATGCCAAGTTTCCTAGCGGTTTTAGGTGCTAAGTGGGCCCTTGAATCCATGTGATGTCCATGTGGCGATTCGTGATTCGTCGGGCTTGCCTCATCAGATTGATGATGTCAGTGATCCAGGGGAATCCTATGTGGCATCCCCTCATTGGCTGAGCTTGAAGTACTTGGATCAAAGACTTGTGCTTTTATTCCTCTTTCTAGTGCTAATTACCTGTATTTTCATAATCACCAACACTTGTGGAACTGATTAGTTTAAGCCTAATGCTAGTGTTGATGATCATTTCTCATGCCAAAAGGTACGTGTTGATGGGTATGAAATGAGTGGATAACAGCCATGAACATTGATCTGGGCTGCTGCTAAAGGAACTTTCATGCATGATCGAGAGAAGAACGAGCTTTCTGCTGCAATAGGCAATACGGAACATGGTGGATGTTGCCGAGGCAAAGGTGTGCTTCCATAGAAAGTCGCATGGCATGAGCACATTGACTCCTATAAGAAGCGCAAAAGGACCAAGGACAAACTAGCTAGGCAAATAAGATTATTGCAATAGCACGTAGATATGGCTGTGGCAAGAATGGAGGAAATCATTGACCAGCGTGTGGCCCTTGCTCTTAACGAACAATCATCTCAGCAAGGGCCTGTATATGAAATGAGACCGCCATCTACTAAGGGGAAAAGTAGCGTCGCTTCAACAGATGCAGCACCAGCAAACACAGAAGTAATAGCCCTAGCCAAGGAAGTACCCCTAGCCTCACCAGAAGCGGCCGCCCCGGTCAGCCAAGAACGGTACCCCGTGGATGACATCACTGTGAGGTCGGCATGTGAGCTTCTCGGTCAAATCAGAAACAAGACTATTGTGGTGGCTTACGGTGTTGCAGAGAAACCGGCACTTGGGGAAACTTTCATGGGCATGGATCTTTCAATTGGATTTTACTCCAAAGTTTTTGTCGACCGAGTGGTCGACAGTTGGGATGACCTCGATTTGGAGTTACCAGGACCTGATGGTGAAGAGTTGCTTGGAGATACCATGCATGGTTGGATATTTTGGCCCAAGGCTCACATAAACATTACGGAACCAGCACCTCATCCTGATGCCTGATCTACACCCGCCATGTCTGAAGGCGAAGATCATCAGCTACCACCTTCTCCAACTGGAAGGGCGGATTGCAGCATGAGTCCTGTAGTTGACAGGGACCCAAGCGAGAGTCCACCGTCTGTTAAGGGCAAGGGTACCAAACAACGAGCTACTCATCATCCTCCGCCCCTCCTCCAAAGAAACAGATGAATCCCAGGCAGAAGACGCCTCAACCGAAATTATCTTACGAGAAGACTGAGGAGGAACTAGATGCTTTAGTGCTGGATGAGCTTGATATAGAATTCGAAGCGAAGAAGCCACCGGGTTGAGAAACCAATTGACCGGGTGAAATTTAATCGTTTCATGAGGCAAATCGAGGAGGATAAACAACAAAAACCCAAGGAACCTCCTTTGACAGAACAAGCAGGCGAATAAAGCTAAATATACAATTCCACAACTAGGCACCTAGTCAAAATAATATGTCTCCCCCATCAAGGTGCTTTCAAAGTTTGACCAGCGATGCTCATATTCAATAGGGAAACAAGTATGACTCCTGTTCAACTTCGAGGGGAGGAATCAATCCCAAAGCATAAAGGGGCAAATAGACCGGCGTTTGAGCTCGGTAAATCACTTGTGTGGCTGCATTTGCTGGCGCATCTTCCGACGAGGATGTATCAACTACACAAGTGGTACATGGATGCATCAGCCACCGGATTAGACCATCTCGAAGTTCGCATTGAGGACTGTCATTATTTCCATGGCCTATTTGCTTTCAATGTGCCACTTTCTGAGTTATGGTTCTTATTCAATCAAGATTCACTTGACGTCAGACTCATCTCTTGCTGGAATCTATAAGTCTTGATTCTACTATAAGCTGAAAATCAATGCTCTAGCCATTATACCTTATCTGAACTTGTGTTTAATTTGTATTTTATTTGAATCATGCAGCTTTGAGATGAAGTAGTGCATGAGGAAAGGAATAAATGATGTCGGCTTCATGGATCCTCTAATGATAAATCAGGTCATGGTCAGAGACAGGGAGGTAGACACATTGGACACTTTATATATGTTTCTTGACAAACACCATTCCAAGGGGACCATACTTCTGCCATACAACTTCGGGTGAGGAACGTGTATCTCATCTATTTATCTATTTCAAATGACATTGTGTTGACGGTAGATAACGCGCCAAATTACGATCCGTAAGTGCACGGGTCGGTTGTAGCTTTTCCCTTAGAGTATCCCCCAAGGTTTATCAATCCGTGGAACAAGTGGATTGCTACGCTCAACTAAGCACTAATATCGTTGATTCAAAGCTCTTTATCGAGTGAAGTGTGTATGAGTAAAGAACTAGTCTAAACTAGGTTAAAGAAATCAACATAGAGAGCAATTGTATAGAGACCACAAGATATTAAGAATTCTTGTCCAAGGGATCTAGGATCACTTAGAGATGTAACCACCGAGCAAGAACATCCGATCTAAACTATCAAAGGTAAGGGTGCACCGAGTTCAATCCTTTCCCTCTCACGTACTAGTCACTATACGAGGTAATCCGTGATCGAACGAAAGGTGCACATGAAGTTGATGTAAACTAGGGATGCAAGGCTAAGGGTGTGAACCTAGTTCAATATACTTTCCCTCCCGCGTACTATCACTACACGACGATAATCAAATAAAGAACAAAAGGAACACGATACATGAGGCTACGAGCGATGCATCCCCTAAGCAAGCCAGCCGACCATTAAGATTATAGCACTATCAACATGAATATGATAGCAAATAGATCCAAAACATAGATTTGGTGATTACAACTCAAGCTCTCCCTTCAACCCCATGGACAAACAAGGACTTTACCCCATAATGTTACACATTGAAGCGCGGGACATGGTGTAGAATCCCCCGAAGTAGATGAAGATCGACGAGGAAGATGCTCTCCACCTTGCTTTCTCCTTTGAAGATCCAATCTCCTCCTTGCTCTTGATCTTGTGACGACGCCGGAGGGACCTTGCTAGGGCTTCCGGGCATCCTCCTCTCTCCTATATGTGGCTCTCTCCTTTTGTTGAATCTCTGAAAGTTGAATCCCTTAATGTGGTTGAACTCGACAGTTTTTATCGGTCTTTTTGGCGAATGGCGGCAGAGGCATGGACTTAGGGTTCGATAAACATCACGCACAAGAAAGGGGAGGCCGAACCGCCACAAAAAGGGACCAGGCCGATCGGCCTAGGGCCTTTTTGGCCTGGTTTGAGCCCTTCTTTCACGAGCGAGCTTCTCTTGCAATTTTGACCTTCTGCCCTTTAAGATGTATGGCCTTTTGGTGTCTTTATCCTTGTGAATAGATAGGGGGTCTTGTCGTATGAACTCTGGTCTTCTCGTCTTGGTCCTTGGGAGTCTTGCCATCTTGCACTTCGGTCCTTGGGCCATTTTGAAGTAAGTTCATCTTGTATTCGCACACGAACGGAGCTCCTTGATCCTCTTGCTTAACACCTTCCGAACTTGATGCAAACTTATCCATTAAGCTTGTGATTTCCTGCATAAACATACAACTCCAAAAACACATGCTCGTGTCAAACTTGTTACATTATTAGTATGCCTAGTGGCGGGTTAGTTCCAAATCAAAGCCGAAATCAAAGTGTAACAAGTTCCTTAGGGATGTCATATTTGACCGCCAACAACTCCCCCACGCTTAGATCTTGCTCGTCCTCGAGCAAGTTGCTTGCAAAAGTCATTCAACCATGGAGGTGCTTGAAACGTGCTTTGTCTCACCTTTCCTTACAAGTTAGTTAAACCTTCATCTTTAGTATAAGAAACATGAAAACAATGATCATGATATAAACATGGGCATTTAGAAATATTGCTAATTCAAGACTTACCCCACAACTCATTCCTTTCACTAGAGATCCTCAAATCCAACCATACTTACTTTCTTACTTCCATCGGAGGGTTTTCCACGAGTTTAAAATAAAATTCCTGGAACAAGTATTAGACAAAGTCTTTCTCCAAGTCCTCACATGTCGCCCATTTGAAGTGGCTATCCTAAATAAATCATAAACTCTCACCTTCCATAAGTCTCTCATTTATAATTCATGGTGGAGCTATAGGTATGGCTAGTGGAGTTAACACAAATATTATCAAGCTAGGAAAGTCCTCTAATAGTTATCCACCTCCCGAGCCAATGACCATGAGAATGAAACCATAATGTGAGGGTATCAAGGATGAGAAGATTTAGAATGGTGGACATGTGCAAAGGCAAAAGAAAATATGACTTCAAGGCACTAATGATGTCCTTGTTGTCGGATTGCACATGGTTGGAAAATCAAATATTCATTCTCAACAATGTAACATCCTTCCTTGCACTTTCTTGATCTTCACTTGATTTACTATCCCTCTTATACCTTCCTTGCTATTCCTCAAATTTCTCTTTTTCTTCTTTTTTTTCTATATCTTTTTTTCTTTTATACACATTTTTTCCTTCTTTTCCTCTTTTCTTGACATCATTATCTCTTCTCCGAAGCTCTTCGCTTGTTTCCTTCACCATACACACAATCTGAATTTTAACTAAAATCCTTTCTAGAAACGGAATGAATCTTCGGGCATAGGTTGTGATGAGGGCCTGGGTTAAGGCCCCCTAAGCGAGCGAGATAATCACCCTTGAGATGGAGTCCACTGACACCATTGACAACGTCAAGGCTAAGATCCAGGACAGGGAGTGATGCAGATCTTCGTCAGGACCATCACTGACAAGACACCTCATCTCCGACTAGAGGGCGACTCGCCCGAGTACTCTCCGCCTCGTACGAGTACTTTCCGCCTCGCCTCCGACTACTCGTTCGCACGAGTAAGTCAACGTCTCCGACTACCCATTCACATGAGTAGTCTCCATCTCCGACTAGGACGGGGCCCACACGTGGAGGTCGGAGCGTGGGATCAGGGGCCCCACATGAACGTGGTGCCGCCCCAACGCTCAAGCTTCCCCGCGACGACACGCAAGGCTCCGGTTCTCCACGCCATGCAAACACCCCAGCTGGCGGGACGCATGGGCGGCTCGTGTTAACAGGAGCTATAATGCCGCACAGTGCGCTTACACAGCCTCTAACACGCCATCACGTCCAAACTCTACGGTACGCCACCCCGTTAGAACAGGCACTCAATTACCATCTACGGGCGGTGCCTACCTACACTTAGGCCATAACGTGGCGGGCCTAATCAACTCCCAAGGGAGCTGAGTCATCTAAGGAACTACTCGGAGGAGGCGCCAAGTACTCGGAATGTACAGTGTGGCTCGCACACGCGGCAGTCGCCTACACCACAACAGCTCAGCGCCCTTCAATGCTCCCTGACGGACATCGACATGGGAAAAGACCTTCCAATACCGTAGCACTATAGCATATTTTTCTATTCCCTCTTTGCCCCTCACCCTTGCGTCTATAAAAGGGGGAGGAGTGCAACAGTTTGAGGGGCTGTTCGATCAACTAGTTTGTAACCCCTACTACAGACATCCCTGGCATAAGAATATGACTACTCGGAACTGGACGTAGGGTATTACTCTCCGGAGGCCCGAACCAGTACAAACCCCTGTGTCTCTTGTGCTAACCATCCGGATCCGACACATGATATGATACAAATTTACTGTCAGCAGTAGAGAACCCCGACAGTTGGCGCGCCAGGTAGGGGCACATCGTGGGTCTCGCCGAACACCTGCGGTCCGGATGGAGAGCCGCGGAGTTTCGCTGACTCCCAGCACCACCATGCTGTTCGGCTCCCTCGGCTTCGTCAACACCGAGCCAGCAGAGTCTGTCATCGGGATGACCTTCACCTAACTCGCGTGTCCCACCACCTCAACGGCGGCGGTGGCACACGCCGCTTTCGTTCGTGGCTTCACGGACGAGTCGATCATGGCCATGTTGGGGCCTAACCCAACACAGGAGCATTTTAGGCTCGCGGCCTACTACCTCACCGACCTCGCCTTCCAAGCCAGCGGGTCTGAGCCGCTGACATGGGGCGATTTCATGGAGCGGTACAGCGCTATGTACCCCCACGGGTAGCGGGGCCTCCCGGACGACCCGGTGAAGGCCTAGGTGGACACGCTGAGGGCTTCCTACGTCACCCCGGGTTCCATGGTCGTGCGGCGGAGGCCACCGGCGCCTCTGCTGGACTTCACACGCGAGTGCAACATCCTCGAGGCCCGGACCGCCACCAGCTCGACGGATGGCGAAGAGAGCCCTCACCACCGTGCCATGGACGCCCAGCGTCAGGCGCGCCTCGACGAGATCACCGAGGCCAGGCGCCAGCTCGACGAAGAGCTGGAAAACCTCCACCAAGCACTCGGAGTGGAGGAGGAGAGGCCACACGAGCCTCAGCGTGACCAGCGGCGTGAACAACACCGCGAGCAAGAGGCAGAGTAGCTGGTGCCACAAGCTCGCGCACATGCACGTGATGTGAACCGGCGCATCAACGAGGACGCCGCCGTCGACGGCGGCGATGCGCCACTCATCAGGCGTGCATCGCAGAACCTCGCATCCGTGGCCATGCTTCTTTGTGGCTGCCCCGAGCCGACCACCCCTGAGGAGAAAAGGGTCCGCCAGCAGCTCAAGACCCTCCTCGAGACGGCAGCCGCGCAACAGGCGGAAAGCTCAGCGTCGCGCCAATGGTCAGCACGTGAGGCGTGGGCGGCGTAGTCCATGCGGCAACAGAGCCCACCTCCGTCGAGGCATCGAAGCCGCGATAGGGAGGCAGGCGAAGCAATGGTCAAGCAGCACCTGGGACCCCACCGTGATGCCCGCCACATGCTCCGAGCACATCGCCGAGCCGCCAGCGACGACGACTACGAGTATGGTTACGGCAGTAACCACGACGATCGCCGTGACCACCATGATGAGCACCGCTCATGCCGACGGAACAGCAAGAGGCGTGGAGGGTGCTACGACAGCGAGGAAGATCGCGACCACATCTTGACGCCCGACCCGAATGGACCTCGCACCTTCGACCAGAAGGTACGCGACGCGCGATTCCCCTCGTGGTTCCGAGCGCCGACAACAGTCCCTAAGTACAATGGGGAGACCAACCCTAGCGTGTGGTTGGAAGACTACAGGCTCGCGTGTCACGCGGGGGGAGCGACAGATGATCTCTTCATCATCAAGAACTTACCGCTCTACCTCGTCGACTCCGCAGGGACCTGGCTCGAACACCTGCCTCGCGGAAGGATCAACAGCTGGGCGGAGCTACGTGAGACCTTCATCGGCAACTTTCAAGGCACATACGTCCGTCCTGGTAAGCAATGGGCATTGCGGAACTACAAGCAGAAGCCGGGTGAGAGCCTGCGTGACTACATCCGGCACTTCTCTAAGCGCTGCACCGACCTCCCCAGTGCGACCCACAACAACGCCATTTCGGTGTTCCAGAACGGCACCACCTGCACCACCCTCATCCATCGGCGAGGGCGCAGGACCCCGAGGACTACTCGGGAGCTTCTCGATATCGCGACCAACCACACTGATGGGGAGAAAGCAGTCACGGCAACGCTGAACACCCCTCCGGGCAAGGGGAAACAAGTCGTGGACAACGGTGAGGGAACATCCTCGCGCTCCAAGAAGAAGAAAAAGAACGACAAGCGAAGCCGCGATGACAACATTGTCGCAGCAGTCGAGCGCAAGGCTACCCGACCCAAGAACAACCAGAACGGTCCTCCGAAGGACCATTTTGAGAGGCTCTTGGAGGCGCTGTGCACCCACCACGAGACGCCCGTCAAGCACACGCTCAAGGACTGCCGCGTGATGAAGAACTACATCAATGGCACGCTCAAGCCCAAGATAGTGGACCCTCTGAAGAAGACCGCGCCACTCCCAGACAACGATGATGATGAAGAGGAGGTTGTGTTCCCCCGCGAGGACGGTGTCGTACACATGATCTTTGGTGGGGCACCGGCGCGACCTTCAAAATGCCAAGAAAAGCTGATCTGGCATGAGATCTACAACACTGAGGCCGCAACACCGTCGTACCTCAAGTGGTCGGAGAGTCCGATTACTTTCAACCGTACAGACCATGCCGACCACGTGCCGCAGTCGGGATGCTACCCTCTTGTGGTGGCTCCTCTGATCGGGACCAAGCGGGTCCACAAGGTGTTGATGGATGGGGGAAGTGGACTCAACATCCTGTACATGACAATGCTCGACAGCAAGGGCATTTCGTGGTCCCGACTGCACCCATCGCCTACACCCTTCCACGGGGTCATCCCCGGGAAGGACGCGCTCCCGATAGGGCAGATCGATCTACCGGTCATGTTCGGGACATTGCGAAACTTCTACACAGAAACCATCACCTTCGAAGTGGTGGGGTTCTCGGGGACGTACCACACCATCCTCGGGAGGCCGGCCTACGTGAAGTTTATGGCCGTGCCCAACTACACGTATCTCAAGTTGAAGATCCCCAGTCCGAAGGGGGTCATCACGGAGGGGACTACGTTCCAGTACGCATATGAATGCGACGCAGAGTGCTTTCATTTCGCTGAGACGCTCATCTGGTCCGAGAGGCTTCACACCGAGCCTCCCTCCGAGGACCAAGACATCCCCGAGTCGTCCAAGCGTGTGGCCTGCTCTTTCTAGCCCACCAAGGACGTCAAGGATGCGGCTGTCTCCAATGATGGCCGCACGCTCCGTATCGGGACGGCGCTCGATCCTAACTAGGAAAGCGCGCTCGTCGACTTCCTCAAAGCGAACGTCGATGTGTTCGCATGGAAACCCTCCGACATGAAGGGGATCCCGAGAGAAGTTACCGAGCACAAACTGAACATCAAGCCAGGATCGAAACCGGTGAAGCAGCACCTCCGCCGCTTTAACGACGACAAGTGCAATGCCATAGGCGAGGAGATCAAGAAACTTCTTAGTGCAGGGTTAATCCAGGAAGTATTCCACCCCGAGTGGCTTGCTAACCCTATACTTGTAAAGAAGAAGAATAAGAAATGTAGGATGTGTGTTGACTACATGAGCCTTAACAAGGCATGTCCCAAGGACCCGTTCCCTTTGCCTCGCATAGATCAGTTAGTCGATTCAACGGCAGGGTGCGAAACCCTCTTTTTTCTCGATGCGTACTCCGGGTACCACCAGATTATGATGGGCATAGCGGATCAACTCGTGACGTCCTTCATTACTCTGTTTGGTGCTTATTGTTATAACTCGATGCCGTTCGGCCTCAAGAACGTGGGTGCCACATTCCAAAGATGCATGTGACGCGTCTTCGACAATCTCATAGGGCGTATAATTGAGGCGTACGTCGATGACATAGTGGTCAAGTCAAAGAAAACGTGCGATCTGATCCTCGACCTCATGGAAGTGTCTGCGAAGCTGAGAGAACACGGGGTGAAGCTTAACCCCGAGAAATGCGTTTTCGAGGTTCCGAGGGGCAGGCTCCTCGGCTTTGTCGTATCGGAACGCGGCATTGAGGCTAATCCCGAGAAGATCTCGTCCATCATTGACATGGGGCCGATCCAGAATCTGAAGGGTGTACAACGCGTCACAGGCTACCTCGCAGCTCTCAGCCGATTCATCGCTCGACTCGAAGAGCGCAACTTGCCATTGTACCACCTCATGAAAAAGTCTGACCACTTTGCATGGATGCCCGAGGCTCAGGAAGCGCTCGACTCACACAAGAACCTCCTGAAGAGTCCACCAGTGCTCACAGCA
The DNA here is from genome assembly GCA_036936925.1 of Cenchrus fungigraminus. Taxonomy (NCBI): domain Eukaryota; kingdom Viridiplantae; phylum Streptophyta; class Magnoliopsida; order Poales; family Poaceae; genus Cenchrus; species Cenchrus fungigraminus. Next base: position 49,848,750 of record CM072777.1, on the reverse strand, counting down.
CCGATGCCAGAAGAATTGATGCTCCTGTACGTGGCTGCGACAACCCAAGTGGTGAGCGCTGCGCTCGTGGTTGAACAAGAAGAGCCTGGGAGATCGCTCAAGGTGCAGCGGCCGGTCTATTTCGTGAGCGAGGTACTCTCCAACTCGAAAACCTGCTACTTGCAAATTCAGAAACTCGTATATGCTGTCTTGATTACCAAGCACAAGCTTCGACACTACTTCGACACGCATCCCATCACGGTGGTGTCCAAGTATCCGCTCGGGGAAGTGATCCAGAACCCTGAGGCTGAGGGAAGGATAGCCAAGTGGGCCCTCGAGTTGATGGGGCAAAATGTAACATATGCACCGCACAGTGCCATCAAGTCACAGGTGTTGGCAGACTTTGTCGCTGAATGGACAGAAATTCAAACTCTGCCGGCGCCGATCGAGCACGAGACGTAGACGATGTATTTTGACGGCTCCGTCATGAAGGAAGGAGCGGGGGCAGGCCTTGTCTTCATCTCGCCTCTGGGCGTACGTATGGAGTACATGGTTTGACTGCACTTCCCCGCCTCCAACAATGTCGCTGAGTATGAGGCGCTCGTCAACGGCCTTCGAATCGTGATCGAGCTCGGGATCCGCCGTCTCGAGATCTGTGGAGACTCCAAGCTTGTCGTAGATCAGGTCATAAAAAGAGAAGATTTGTGTTGATCCGAAGAGGGCGGCCTATTGTCGAACCGTGCGTCAGCTAGAAGACAAATTCCACAGCCTCGAGCTCCATCACGAGCTGTGCGACTACAACAAAGCTGCTGATATCCTTGCAAGGCAGCATCGAGCCGCAAGCCTATACCACACGGTGTGTTTGCTAGCGACCAGCACGCACCGTCCGTCCGGGTCAACGAAGAGCAACCGCAAGAGCTAGAGGTGCTGGAAGTCATGGAGATTGATCAACCACAGGAGCCAAACTTAGAGGATCCAGACTGGCGGTTCCTGATCCTCGAGTGGCTAGTTGAGGGAAAACTGCCTTCTGACCAGACAGAGGCACGCCGCATCTCACGACGAGCCAAGGCGTTCGTCGTCATCGACGGCGAGCTCCACAAGCGAGGCGCGGCAGACATATTCATGTGCTGCATTTTGAGGGACCAAGGCAGAGAGTTGCTCCAAGAAATCCACACCGGCACATGCGGACATCATGCTGCCCCAAGGACTCTTGTCGAAAAGGCATTCCAACAAGGTTTCTATTGGCCAACTGCACTGGCCGACGCCAAGGACATCGTGCGATGCAGCGAAGGTTGTCAGTTCTACGCTCGACAAACCCACCTCCCGGTGCAAGCGCTCCAGACCATCCCCATAACTTGGCCTTTCCTGTGTGGGGGCTGGACATAGTCGGGCCGTTCAAGCAAGCGCCCGTGGGCTTCACACACCTGCTCGTGGCTGTCGACAAGTTCTCCAAGTGGATCGAAGCCCGACCCATAGCAAAGGTCCGCTCCAAGGAAGCTGTGGCGTTCTTCACCGACATCATTTATCGCTTCGGGATCCCAAATTCTATCATCACCGACAACGGCACGCAGTTCACAAGAAAGAAGTTCCTCAAGTTTTGCGATGACAACAACATCCGCGTGGACTGGGCCGCTGTTGCACACCCGATGACCAACGGGCAGGTCGAGAGGACCAATGGCATGCTCCTGCAAGGTTTGAAACCCCGAATCTTCAAACGACTCGAGAAGTTTTGGGCAAGATGGGTCGCTGAGTTGCCATCTGTTCTCTGGAGCCTACGAACCACACCAAGTAGAGCCACCGGCTCTACGCCGTTCTTCATGGTGCACGGGTCGGAAGCTGTCCTCCCGACGGATATCGACTACGGCAGCCCAAGAGTTCGAGCATACACCGAGGAGGGGAACCAAGTCGCACTCGAAGATGCTATCGACCAGCTTGATGGAGCACGCGACGTGGCGCTCCTACACTCAGCTCCATACCAGCAAGCTCTGCAGCGCTACCACGAGCGCAAGGTGCACGACCGCCAGTTCCAGGTCGGAGACCTAGTACTCTGACGAGTTCTGAGCAACAAGGATCGACATAAGCTCGCGCCCCCGTGGGAGGGGCCGTACATCGTTGATCAAGTGCTCCGACCAGGGACCTTCAAGCTTCGGCACGACGACGGCACAATCATCTCCAACGCATGGAACATAGAACATCTACGTCGTTTTTACCCTTGAGTAATGTCCCTCGTTTTACCTTATGATCAATGAATAATGCCATGAGCTTTTGTTCACAATTTCATAAGTTCGCAAGCTTTCGCGTTGGCATCTTCTCTGCATGTTTCAACGTTGACTAAGGCTAAGCGGCGAGCGTCCCTCCACCCATGCAGAAACGCTCACCGCTTGGGGGCTACCAGGGGAACGATGCCCTCCTTTCGTTTTCCTGTTTTTAAAACAAAAATTCTCCGACAAGTTTGTCGTGACTAATCGCACGCGCGAGTGGTTTTTTGGTGGAACACCCTATCTTGCGAAGGAAAAAGATGTTGATTTGTGCGCGTCTCAGTGTTGCCGCTCGTTCAAAGCTCCTAGCACCCACGCCCCCGCGGTTACGGTGCAAAGACTTGCGAGCGCAGCCTAGGCCCGCAGGTTGACGTCCGACTACTTTCAAAAAGTGCTTGGGTAACCGCTCGGGCTCCGGCTCAAAATGATTTTGACGAAAAATGCGCAAGTCACTTTTTGAATGACCCTATGTACTCGGGGGCTGTGATCGTGTAGCATCACTTTACGGCTCAGGTTGGTCGAGCTCTCTGACTCCTACGCCCCCGCGGCTTCAGAGTAATGTTCGATCAGCCTGAGTTTCTAAGCACCACTACTCTATTGTCGCAGTCGTCCCCAAGTACTCGGGGAATGTTTCAGAACTGACAACTTAAAAACAAAACAAAAACTGTTCGAAGCAGTGCGCATACAAGTTCATCTTGTCTATCTATCATACAAATTGATACATCTAACTAGAAGGCCCGGAGCCGTCTTCGACTTCTTGTGTGTCTTTTGGGATCAGGTCTAGGTCCTTCATCGCTGCGTTGGCCATGGCACGGGCGAAGGCGGTGTAGTCCTCCTCAAGCTTGTCGTACTCTTCATCAGAGTAGTCGGGAGCCCAGCCGCCACTGAATGCCTTGCGGTCCTACCCCTGGTAGTGCGAGCCGAACATTGCAAGAACCCGGTGCACCAACTTCCGAGATGTCGCCAGCTCTCGCTCCTTGGCTACACCCGGGAGAAGCCCCACTCGATCTGCAAGCGTCTGGGGAGGCATCTAGATGGGCGGGACGTCAAGATCCGACAAGATCCGTTCGACGAACCGGCCGAATCTGGTGCGGTCTATGAGGTCCTTCTCGCGTGCTGCCTCCGCCTCGCGCTGAGCCTTCCTGGAATCCTCGAGCTCGGCCTTGATCTCTGAAGAGAGAAAGCGAGCCAGAGTTTTAGTTGCAAGAAGCGCAAGCAAGAGAAGGAAGGGACAAGTTAAAAAGATCGTACTCGAAAGCTGGTCTGACAAGTTCTTGGCCATCCCGGTCATCTCGTGGATTTTGAGCTCGGCGGCGGTGACCTTTTCCACCTCTTCCACGAGCCTCTTGGCCAATGCGGCACGAGACAAGTGAATCCCTGCCAAAACCAGAAGACAAGTCAACATCGTCAACGAGTAACACGAAGAAGAAAGCATCACAAAAGCTGAAAGTCCTCGGCTGCTCACCATCAAGGTCTTGCGCCATCTTGGCATTGCTGTCGCGGAGCCGGGTCCTCTCGTCAGTGGCTTCCTGCAGCTTGGTGGCGAGGACACCCACCTGTTTGTTGGCCGTCTTGAGGTCCACCTCTGCGTGAACCAAGTCCTGCTGCAGCTCGGCCACCTTCTTCTCAAACGCCGCCTTCTCTTGAGCGGTCGCCTGGGAAGCAGCTTCAGCGGCAGTGGCTGCAGCGACAGCAGTTTGAGCGGCTTCGGCGGCAGTTGCGGCGGCGGTACGCAGCTCCGTGGCTGTGGCTTCCGCCTGGGCAAGCTTTGCTTCAAGGGCCGTCCTCTTCGACACGACCGCATCAGCAGCTGACTGCGCAGCCACTGCACGGTCCTCCACGGACTTTGTCACGGCTTTGAGCGCGGTCCTCATTGACGTTTCGCTCGCCGCCGCCCCTGCAGCAGCCAGTCGAGCGGCCACCAACTGTATCTCCAGCTGGACCTTCCCAGCCCAGAGCTCCTCGATGGTGCGCGTCTTCTTGGCGCTGCAGCTTGCAAGCACCTATTCCGAGTAGAAGGTCAGCTACAGTAACATCTGCAAAAACAAAGAGACAAAACCAAAATCGGGCTCAGCAAACTCACCGTTGAGGCAGGGAGGACGAGCTTGTTGACTGCTTGCTCTGCCCACCTTAAGCCCCATTCGAGGCGGTGACGGGCTGTGGCCTCTTCGTCCTCGTCATCGTGCGGCTCGGCCTCATGGGTCCCGGTCCATGAGGAGCGCCCGGGGCCGAGGTTGTGCTATTCCCCCTCTGTGGCTGGGAAGGGGTGAGCTCCCGAGCTCTCCCCAACTTGGACCGTATCCGGGGAGTCGTTGCCTCCACATCCTCGGGAGTGGCAGGCACCTGCGCATCTGGGCGGGGCGAGTCCGCGATCACCACCACCTCCATGATGGGAACAGCAGGCTGGAGCGGTGGCTCCACAACTGTACTCGCGGTCACAACCACCACGCTCACTGGGAGCGCCGCTGCGCTCACGGAAGGCGTTGGGGGCGCGAGGGAGTCCGGCTCCACTTCCGCCACCTTGGTCGTGCACTCCTCGGGGTCGGCCTCGGCCACTTCGACCGCGGCCACAACCACAGAGGTAGGTGGCACGGGCGCCTCGACCACTAGCTCCTCCGGTACCGACAGGCACCGTTCCAGCTCGGCCTCGAAGGCGGCCGTTTCACCGCCCGAGAGGTTGAAGGCATCTAGGCCCCTAAAGTGTGTTTTGGTAATTAATGACAATCATAGTGGACTAACTTTTTTATCGAGATAAAAGAATAGGTTAGTCCCCGTGGTGATACGAACTTCATAAGAATGACTTGCTATACTTGTGAGTATGGTGAACCAAAAAGGAGCTCAAGGCAAAGGTATAAGATAGGTTTTTCTTTTACTGGTCAAGAGGTGATTAGAGGGTGCAAATTGACCGGATTAATAGGCTAGATAGCCGTACTATCAAGAGGGGTCAATTGCATTTGCTTGACGGTTCTATAGTGCCACTTTGCTCAAATACTTGCATTGCATGCATGAGGGTTAACAACATTTGAGAAAGTGCAAAAGGAAGAAGAGAAAAATCTATTTTGGGAAAAGCTGACTGTCGAACTGCGGACAGTCTGTGGCCTTTGGGGCGGACAGTCCGAGACAAACAGACGGTCCGTGCTCAGGGTGGCGGACGGTCCTCAGGCTGATTGATCACGAGGAAAATCGACTAAGTCCCAGACGGCAGCACCGACCTTTTGCCGGAGGACTGTCCGGCCCTTTGTGGTGGACTGTCCGCAGTTCAATTCTTGTGAGGCAGACCGTTCAGCGGACCGTTCTAACAGAACCGTGTTCTGGGGGTTAGAAAATACTTTTTGCCGGCGGACTGTCCGCGGTCAGTTTGACTGAGTTTTTAGCTTGTATGGCGGACGGTCCGCTCTCTGTTAGCGGACGGTCCGCACCCTGTAACGGTCTTCTCTGACACGTTTTCGAGCCATTGAAGTTGGGAGGTGGACTGTCCGCCAAGTGTGGGGCGGACTGTCCGCGGGCCCTATTTTAAACCGTTTTCAGCACATAACGACTAGCTGCGTGGGAAGGGGGTATTTATACCCCATGTCTTGGTTGGGAGAGCTTCTCTTGGCACTTTGAAAAGCTTTCTTGCATACCTTGAGCTCTCCCTTCCCTATCTCTCGCTCACTTTGCTTAGTGGTTGCATTCTTGTGAGATTGAGAGCATCCTAGTGCTTTGCATCAAGAGTTTGAGCTTTGTGGCACTAGGGAGTCTTCAAGCAAGCGTCATTGGCTTGTTACTCTTGGAGGTTGCCGCCTCCTAGACGGCTTGAAGGTTGTGGTTCCATTGAGCTCTTCAAAGAAGATTGTGGAGGAGCCTTTGGAAGATTGTTGTGAGGGGTGTTGTGCTCACCTCACCGGAGCGGTAAAGAGCAACTCTAGTGGAATCGAGGTGTGGAGTGGTTCTTTGGTTCTAACCGTCTCAAAGATCAAGCGGTGCCTTGATAGAGGAGAGGTTGAACATTGAATCCACCTCAACGTGGATTAGGGGTGACCGGCAAGTCACCGATACCACGGGATAAATTTCGTCTCTAGTGCTTGGTTACCTTCTTGCTCATTTTACCTTCAAGCATTTACTTTGAGCTTTTTACTTACTAGAGATTGAATTGTATCTTGTCATCCTAGGTTGCAAACCCTCAACATAGACCTAGGATAGTTAGAAATTTAATTCCCCTTGTTGTTCTAATTAAATTTGTCTAGTGTTGTGCTTTTAGAATTTAAATCGCCTATTCACCCCCCCTCTAGTCGGTGTCCTAGATCCTACAAGTGGTATCAGAGCCGAGGACTCCATTTTTTAAGGATTTAACCATCCCAGAGCAGGACAATGACTGATGAGAAGACAAAGTTTCATGTGGGAAAACCTCCGGTCTTTGATGGAACAAACTATGACTATTGGAAGACTAGAATGGAGGTTCATTTTCAAGCCTTGGAAGGAAATTTGTGGAGAATTGTGCAAGAGGGATATGTTGTATCGGATCCGGATAAACCAACACAACAAGACACGGACAACATAAAGTACAACAATCAAGCATTGAGTGTGCTCTACAATGCTCTTACTCTTAGTGAATTCAACCGAGTCAAGGGTCTCAAGCAAGCAAATAAGATATGGGAGAAGCTTATGGAAATTTATGAAGGGACTTCCATCGTCAAGGAAGCTAAACTTTATTTGTATAAAGGAAAATTCAATGAGTTCACTATGAAGAAAGATGAAGACATTTCAACCATGTTCAACCGGTTGAATGATATCGTGAATGAACTCAAGTGCCTTGATTTTGATGTCCCGGATCAAGACATCTCTCATAAGTTTCTTAGATGTGTTCGGGAGAAATATGAGACTATTGTGACTTTGCTTGTGAGATCAAATTTGAAGACAATCACTCCCACGGAGGTACTTGGTGAGGTGCTCACTCATGATATGTTCAAGCAATCACAAAAGGAAGTGCATGGTGAAGCTAAGGTTGAGGAGAAGAAAAGTATCGCTCTCAAGGCCAAAGCCTCTCAAGAAGAAGATGGTGATGAAAAACAAGAGAGTGACACGGATGAAGAATTGGCTCTTGTTGTTAGAGGGCTTAGAAGAATCATGAATAGGAAGAAATTTGGGAAGAAAGGGCAATCATCAAAGAAGAATCCTTTTGAAGGAAAAGATTGTTTTTCTTGTGGAGAAGTTGGACACATATCAATCAATTGTCCAAACAAGAAAGAAGATAAATATGGCAAGAAGAAGGGCAAGAAAAGTGAGTACAAGAAAAATGAGAATAAGAAGAAGAAGTACTACAAGAAGGAGAAAAATGGGCAAGCCTATTTTGTTGAATGGGATTCTGATGCAAGCTCCAATGAAGAAGATGATGATGACAAACCTTCAAGTGGTCTTGCCGGAATTGCTATTAAGGAAGCTCCTTCACTCTTCTCCAAGCCATTTTGTCTAATGGCAAAAGGTGAAACCAAGGTAATAGTTGAAGATGCTAATGATGATGATAGTGATGATGATATTGATGATAATACTATTTCTTATGATGCTCTTGTGGAAATGCTTATTAAGTCCGATGACAAATTGCGCAAGGAAAGGTTAAAGTTGAAGGATTTAGAGTTGAAGAATTCTTCACTTCAAAATTCCTATGAGGAGCTAAAGACTACTCATGCCAACCTTAAGGACTCCCATGACAAACTAAACACTTCGTGGGGGATTCTTAAAGAAAAGCATGAGGAGCTTAAGGGAGCTCACAACTCTCTCCTTGCACAAGAAGTCAAAGGAAAAGTAAGCATGAGTGTTGAATGTGATATATTAAATGATTCTTCATGTGCAACTAACCCATCTTGTAGCACAAGCACTAGCTCTTGCATTAGTGAGAATAATTCTTGTGATTCATCTCTTATATTGGAAAATGAATCTTGAAGAAGGAAGTTGAGTGCTTGTCCAAGGATCTTGCTAGGTATTTTGGAAGTCATGTCCGGTTTAATCATTGTTGGACAAACCAAAAATTTACCTTGAACAAGAATGGTATTGATTATGTTCCGAAGAAAGGGAAAATGGCATTCATTCCCAAGAAGACTACTTTTGTTGCTTCCAAAATATTTCTTGAAGATGAAGGAAAATTCAAGTTGTGTCATGTATGCAAGACAAAAGTTGATGTAAATCACAAATGCAAGAGCAAGAAGACCGTATCCTTTGATCCATCCTATGTACTTGAAAAAGATTCAAAGGGTATTGTTTGTGCTAGATTTGTTTGTCGTTCTATTGGATGTGATAGAAAGAAATCTATTTGGGTGCCCAAAATTTTGGTCACTAACATTGAAGGACCCAAGAGAAATTGGGTACCTAAGAGGAAGTGATTTCTTTTGTAGGTGGACTATAAAGCCAGAGGAAGACATTGGGTAATTGATAGTGGTTGCACTAATCATATGACCGGCGCAAGAAAAATCTTTTCTCATCTTGATGAAGACATCTCCGACTTTGACAAGATCACTTTTGGGGATGATAGCAAAGGAGGTGTAAAAGGCATTGGTGAAATTCCCATCTCTAAAGATTATAATCTCTCCAATGTCTTACTAGTTGATTCTCTTAATTTCAACTTGCTATCTATTGCTCAACTTTGTGATAATGGTTATAAGTGCACTTTCACTAGCAATGAATTTGAGGTCACTTCACTTGATGGAAAAGATACTATCTTTAATGGCTTTCGTCATGAAAGTTTATATCTTGTGGATTTCTCTTCTAAGAAGGCTAGTTTGACGACTTGCTTATTCTCAAAGGCCTCAATGGGTTGGTTGTGACATAGAAGACTAGGTCATGTTGGTATGAAACAACTCAATCGCTTAGTGAAGCATGATCTAGTTCTTGGCTTGAAAGATGTGAAATTTGAGAAGGAAAAATTGTGTAGTGCTTGTCAAGCCGGAAAACAAGTTGCCAACTCTCATCCTAACAAGAGTACCATGTCAACCACAAGACCATTGGAATTATTGCATATGGATTTATTTGGTCCTACTACTTATAGAAGCATTGGTGGAAATAGCTATTGTCTTGTGATTGTGGATGATTATTCAAGATACACATGGGTATTCTTTCTACACGACAAATCTCATACTTGTGAAATTTTCAAGAGCTTTGTCAAGAGGGCCGAAAATGAATTTGATCGAAAATTGAAGAAAGTAAGAAGTGACAATGGTAGTGAGTTTAAGAATACAAGTGTTGAAGATTTTTGTGATGAGAAGGGAATCAAGCATGAATTCTCAACTACTTACACTCCGGAGCAAAATGGTGTAGTTGAGAGGAAGAATAGAACCTTAATTGAGATGGCAAGATCTATGCTAGATGAATATAAGGTTTCGGATTCATTTTGGGCCGAAGCAATCAACACCGCTTGCCATGCATCAAATAGGCTATATTGTTATAGATTCTTCAACAAGACTCCATATGAACTTCTCATTGGAAGAAAGCCTAATATTTCTTATTTTTGGGTTTTTGGTTGCAAATGCTATATTCTAAGGAAAGGTTCTCGTCTATCCAAATTCCAAAGCAAGTGTGATGAGGGATTTCTTCTTGGTTATTCATCTAATTGCAAAGCTTATAGAGTGTACAACAAGTCCAAGGGGTTTGTTGAAGATGTTTATGACGTGCAATTTGATGAAACTATGGGCTCTCATAATGAAAAAGAAAATTTGGATGATGTGAGAGGTGATGAATTGAGCAAGGCAATGAAGACTATGGCTATTGGTGATATAAGACCTAGAGAAGAAGAAGAAGATGATGAAGGGCCTTCTATATCAATTCATGTGAATACATCTTCTTCATCAAATAATCAAGATCAACAAATTGATAATACAAGCAACAATAATACACCTCAAGTTGAAGATCAATTGGCCTCAACTATTCAACCTTCTACATCTTCACAAGAACCGGTTAATCAACCAAGAGTTCCAACTCAAGTTACCAAAGATCACCCCATAGATCAAATTATGGGTGATATTAGTAAGGGTGTTCAAACTCGATCTCGTGTTGCTTCATTTTGTCAACATTATTCTTTTGTATCTTTTCTTGAGCCTAAACGTATAGATGAAGCGCTTGATGATCCGGATTGGGTGATTTCCATGCAAGAAGAATTGAATAACTTCACCCGGAACCAAGTTTGGGAATTGGTTGAGAGACCTAAGGGTCATAATGTCATTGGCACTAAATGGGTCTATCGGAACAAGGAAAATGAAGATGGTGTAGTTGTGAAGAACAAGTCAAGATTGGTGGCTCAAGGTTACACTCAAGTTGAAGGTTTGGATTTTGATGAAACCTTTGCTCCCGTAGCTAGACTTGAGGCTATTAGAATCTTGCTTGCTTATGCTTGTGCTTACAATATCAAGTTATATCAAATGGATGTCAAAAGTGCCTTCTTGAATGGGAAAATCAATGAATTGGTTTATGTTAAACAACCTCCCGATTTTGAAGATCCTAAGAAGCCCAATCATGTTTACAAGCTCTCTAAAGCTCTTTATGGTTTGAAGCAAGCACCTCGTGCTTGGTATGAAAGACTTAGGGACTTTCTAATTTCCAAAGGTTTCAAAATTGGAAAGGTTGATACAACTTTGTTCACCAAAAGAATTGGAAAGGATATCTTTATTTGTCAAATCTATGTTGATGATATTATCTTCGGCTCGACAAATGAAGATTTTTGTGGGGAATTTGGTAAAATGATGTCCAAAGAATTTGAAATGTCTATGATTGGTGAATTAAGTTTCTTCCTTGGTCTTCAAATCAAACAATTGAAGGAAGGCACATTTATATGCCAATCTAAATATGTGAGGGATATCTTGAAGAAATTTGGTATGGAAGATGCAAAACCCATCAAGACTCCTATGGCTACCAATGGACATCTTGATCTTGATGAGGGAGGTAAACCGGTTGATCTTAAGCTTTATAGATCCATGATTGGTAGTTTGCTTTACCTTACCGCATCTAGGCCCAATATCATGTTCAGTGTGTACATGTGTGCTAGATTTCAAGCCGCACCTAAAGAATGTCATTTGACCGCCGTGAAAAGGATCATGAGATATTTGAAGTTTTCTCCCAACATTGGTCTTTGGTATCCAAAGGGTGCTCAATTTGAGTTAGTAGGCTTTTCCGACTCGGATTATGCCGGCTGCAAGGTTGATAGGAAAAGCACTTCTGGTGGTTGTCAATTGCTTGGACGTTCTCTTGTATCTTGGTCATCTAAGAAGCAAAATTCAGTGGCTCTTTCTACCGCCGAAGCGGAATATATCTCGGCGGGAAGTTGTTGTGCTCAATTGTTATGGATGAAGCAAACACTTCTTGACTATGGTGTGAAATTCAATGGCATTCCTGTCTTATGTGACAATGAAAGTGCTATCAAGATTGCCAACAATCTGGTTCAACATTCTAGAACCAAGCATATTGACATTCGGCATCATTTTCTTAGAGATCATGTGAGCAAAGGGGATATTAAAATTGATGGTGTTAGCACGGATGATCAATTGGCGGATATCTTTACAAAGCCATTGGATGAATCTCGTTTTTGCAAGTTGAGAAATGAGCTCAATGTCATTGATATCTCAAATGTGGCTTGAAGTCTCACACATATGCCTTTGCATCCTTGTCTTTGCATACTAACCTTTCATTGCATTGTTTTTCGCGTTTTCTTAAGCATCATGTTCTTTGCATTACCATCCATGATTCTTGATTCAAATTGTGCGAAAATAATCAAGGATGAATCATATCAAAGTATCAAAGTCAGTGGATTTGATCGTGAGAAGAAATTACAAGTTGAAACTAAATCAAAAATTTCAAAGGTTTTGCTCGGGCTGTTTTTCTGGTCGTGGCGGACCGTCCGTGGAAAGAAGGGCGGACCGTCCGCGGGTCGCGAACCGTTCGAGAAGGAATACCGGACCGTCCGCAGGTATCTGGAAAGAAGCTGAAAAATTGACAGAATGAACGGCGGACAGTCCGCGCCTACCAGGCGGACAGTCCGCGCGTGTCGGGCGCAAGTGGACCCGCCCGACCGGCCTTATCCGGATGGGGTCAGCCCCTTTTCCCCTCCCACGAAGACAGACCACATCTCCTCCTCTTTTCTTCTCCCAACCGCAAGAAACAAAGGAGAAAGGGACCTCTCTCCTAGGGGGAGGATTTGGCGTTTCCCCGGACCGTCCGAGCACATCCCCGGACACTCCGTGCTCTCCTCCAACATGCTCTCTCGGTATTTCATTGATTCTCCCATTGGTTTTCACGGATTTCACTCATGAGCAAAGTTAGGGTTTGATGTTGGGATTTGGATTTCGTCCATGGAAACTTGCAAATAAGTAGGGGAATGAGTTACTAAGGTCTAGAGGAATGTCTACTAGTGATTTGGTTCAGTTTCATTGGCTATATTTGGAGATCGATCGATGAGTTCATTGGACGGAACTGTTGTGTTCGTCACCGAACAGTGCTGGCGGACTGTCTGCCCGAGTCTGGCGGACCGTCCGTGCTCCGCGGACAGTCCGCCGAGGCAGCACGGACAGTCCGCTGGTCACTGTTTGTGATGAATACAACAGCATCCTTTCTTGGTAATACTTGTGCACTTCTATGCTATCAATGCTTACTCTTACGACATGTTCTTGACAGTGGTTCAAGGGGTGGAGGCTGTGGTAGTCGCAAAGCCATCGCGGGAAGGACCAAGCGCTCTCGCGTTGTTGAAGAGGTGGAAGAAGAAAGTGAAGATGAACATGTTGATGTCACCATTACTGAGGCTCCTAGGCAATGGTCACTTAACAGCTATCAACGAGACCGTGCACCGCAACAATATGAGCGTGAAAGTGACACTAACGACCCTTTCTTTCACACTCATGTTCAAAAAGATGCATTCTATGGTCACTTGCTAGACAAGGTGGTGTTCAAACATCAATGAATTGACTTCATTCATATGGCCGACTAGAATGTCATGTATGAATTGGTGCAAAGGTTTGAAGAATTGGGGCTTAAAGAGTTCATGGAGCATAAGTGTGATTGGAATGACACGGTTATTCGTCAATTTTATGCTACGGTTGAAATTGACTCGATAGAGGAGAAGCTCACACGGATGACCGGGAAGAATAGGTATGAGGCTACCTTTGAGGAGTTTGCTACCGTCAATAAGTTGAACTACGATGAGATCTCTAAAGGTGTTGACATCACGGATGAAAGCTATCTTACTCTTCATGAGATCACTCCATACTATGAGCCACCTAGAACGGGAATTCATAGAGTGTTTGAGAAATCAATTGGTCTTAGGCATCATCCGGCTATCATCCTAAAGATTGCTAGAGCGACCGTGCTTCCTAAGAGTGGCTTCAAGGATGGGTTTGTAGGGTGGCATAGAAACTTTGTGAAGCATGTCATGAACAACACCAAGATGGATGTGGTAGCTCTCATCATGGTTGAACTCCAAAGGAAGAAGACGGACTTTGAGTCCAACATTTACTATGCCCCCTATATCATGTCTCTCATTTTGGATAAGACCAAGTTCAAAGGCCCATGTGATGTGAAGCATACTCTCTACCGGCTCTACAAGAATGCTCCAGAATTTCTTAATCGGCCTTTGACTGAATATCTAGAGGAGGATCTTCACCCACAAGATGCACCAGGCCTTAATGATGAAGAAGAAGAAGCTGAGGATGATGATGAAGATGATGAGGATTATGAGGGAGAAGCACCTCAACAACCACCTCCAGTTCAGCCACAGTGGGAGCCCCCGGCAGGTTATTTTGACTCATACTTTGCCTCTATGCAGCAGTCCATGACCACTCAGCTTGAGCAGATACAGACCGGGTTCACTAGCCATTTTGAGGCCTATGGACAGCAGGTCAACAACAATTTTCAGGCCATGCAGCAAGGTTTTCAAACTGAACTTGACACACGCTTCACCAACTTTGAAAATGCCATGTACATCAACATGCATCAACCCATGATGAATAGCTTGCAAGGTGTTCAGCAGAGTCTCCATAATGATATTGAGACCTTAAGTGCCAGGCTTGATGGGTTAGCTACTTCTGAGCAATATGAGCAACTTAGTACCCGTCAGACTCAACTTGAGAACAATTTCAACACCTTCAACACAACTTTCGCAGATTTCAGTGGTCATTTCTATAGCATCTATCCTCCATCAGCTCCACCTCCTCAGTATCCACCGTATGGGTCACATTGTCCTCCTCCGCCACCGCCTCAGAATGACTAGTCCTTTTTGGGTTCTTGATGACAAAGAGGGAGAGAAAGGTGAAGAAAAGAAGTGATCGAGCTAGGGGGAGCTAAAATTTGGAAGAATCATGATCATGGATGGACCTTTGCATTTGCATATTTACTTTTATGGCATTGCATGAACTTTGGCTTGTAATAATCGTTGCACTATGTGGTTGTGTGTGGCTTGAGAACTAGAACTAAATTTGTGGCTTGTTTTTCTATGAACCTTGCTTGTAAGCTTAATGTTTTATCTATTTGGTTTGTGGTTTAATTCTTATATGAATTTGTGGCTAACTCCAGTTGCAAGTTGCTGTTATTTTGGATATATATATGCTCTTGTTGGCTCGATTTCCATTTTGTGGGGGTTACTCCGCCAAAATTTATTATATCGATACATATGAAGAATTTCAAATGCGAATCTATATGCACATATGTAGGGGGAGTCATTCTCTATTCATTGAATCATGAAAGCTCATTTTATCTATCATTCCTTGATTACAATTAATTATGTGAGTATTCTCAAAACTCTTTTATCATAAAACATTCTTTTCAAAATGGTTGTCATCAATTACCAAAAAGGGGGAGATTGAAGGCATCTAGGCCCCTAAAGTGTGTTTTGGTAATTAATGACAATCATAGTGGACTAACTTTTTTATCGAGATAAAAGAATAGGTTAGTCCCCGTGGTGATACGAGCTTCATAAGAATGACTTGCTATACTTGTGAGTATGGTGAACCAAAAAGGAGCTCAAGGCAAAGGTATAAGATAGGTTTTTCTTTTACCGGTCAAGAGGTGATTAGAGGGTGCAAATTGACCGGATTAATAAGCTAGATAGCCGTACTATCAAGAGGGGTCAATTGCATTTGCTTTACGGTTCTATAGTGCCACTTTGCTCAAATACTTGCATTGCATGCATGAGGGTTAACAACGTTTGAGAAAGTGCAAAAGGAAGAAGAGAAAAATCTGTTTTGGGAAAAGCTGACTGCCGAACTGCGGACAGTCCGTGGCCTTTGGGGCGGACAGTCCGAGACAAGCAGACGGTCCGCGCTCAGGGTGGCTGACGGTCCTCAGGCTGATTGATCACGAGGAAAATCGACTAAGTCCCAGACGGCAGCGCCGACCTTTTGCTGGCGGACTGTCCGGCCCTTTGTGGCGGACTGTCCGCAGTTCAATTCTTGTGAGGCGGACCGTTCAGCGGACCGTTCTAACAGAACCGTGTTCTGGGGGTTCGAAAATACTTTTTGCCGGTGGACTGTCTGCGGTCAGTTTGACTAAGTTTTTAGCTTGTACGGCAGACGGTCCGCTCTCTGTTAGCGGACGGTCCGCGCCCTGTAACGGTCTTCTCTGACACGTTTTCGAGCCGTTGAAGTTGGGAGGCGGACCGCGGACCCTGTTTTAAACTGTTTTCAGCACATAACGACTAGCTGCGTGGGAAGGGGGTATTTATACCCCATGTCCTGGTTGGGAGAGCTTCTCTTGGCACTTTGAAAAGCTTTCTTGCATACCTTGAGCTCTCCCTTCCCTCTCTCTCACTCACTTTGCTTAGTGGTTGCATTCTTGTGAGATTGAGAGCATCCTAGTGCTTTGCATCAAGAGTTTGAGCTTTGTGGCACTAGGGAGTCTTCAAGCAAGCATCATTGGCTTGTTACTCTTGGAGGTTGCCGCCTCCTAGACGGCTTGAAGGTTGTGGTTCCATTGAGCTCTTCAAAGAAGATTGTGAAGGAGCCTTTGGAAGATTGTTGTGAGGGGTGTTGTGCTCACCTCACCGGAGTGGTAAAGAGCAACTCTAGTGGAATCGAGGTGTGGAGTGGTTCTTTGGTTCTAACCGTCTCAAAGATCAAGCGGTGCCTTCATAGAGGAGAGGTTGAACATTGAATCCACCTCAACGTGGATTAGGGGTGACCGGCAAGTCACCAATACCACGGGATAAATTTCGTCTCTAGTGCTTGGTTACCTTCTTGCTCATTTTACCTTCAAGCATTTACTTTGAGATCTAATTAAATTTGTCTAGTGTTGTGCTTTTAGAATTTAAATCGCCTATTCACCCCCCCTCTAGTTGGTGTCCTAGATCCTACATAGGTAGGGCCCTTCAAGGTTGGTAGCCTCCTGGAGCTGGGCGGATGACTCGGGAGCCGCCATTGCCTCGGCCTTGCTTCCGCCGGCATCCGACGCCAGGGGCACGCCTGCCTCAGGAGCCGCAGACGCGCCGGCATCGCGATCGATGGTGGGCGCCACCGGGGGCTCGATCTCCTCGGGGACTGTCTGCCCCCCGACTGCTCCACCAACCTTCGACGCTAGTGGAGGCGCCGTCACCTCGTGGACCTCGACCACCTCGGCAGTCCTGCTCTCGACTTGCGCCGTCGCCGGCACGGGCGGAGGTGTCGCCAGGCGGGGGTCTGATGGAGGATTGCACGTGGCCATGACCGCGTGTTTCTGCGGCGTGAGGCTGAGCACGCCGGTGTTGGAGCGTCTGGCACGAGGAATCAAATTGGAGGGCGAATGAAAAACAGCAAGAACGAAACAACAAGATGTTGAGAAATAGTACATACATGAAGGAAGTGATGCGGGCCCGCTTGATGGGCCTAGCAGCCACGCCCGACAACTCGGGGGCTGGCCTCTTGCCCGCTGCCACGTCGGAGGGTAGACTCCGACCTCCACTTGGGGCGAGGAGGACCTGCACGGGCGGGACCCCGCCGCCTCGGATGACCAAAGATTGAGGGGGCCGCGGGGGTATGTTCGTGTTCTCCCCCTGCGGTGCACTCGGAGAAGGCGCAGGTGGTTTTGATCTCATCTCGGACGATGACCGCCTCCTCGGGGAGCGCGACCCCCGTCGCATCGTGTCGCCGGAAGGGCGGCGGAAGGACGAATCACGGTCCACCGGCCGCCTGTACGGGTCATCCCGCCGCGGAGCATCCATCCTCTCCTTTGGAGGCGGATTGCTGATGGAGCTCTCCTGGGGGCGGGTCACCCTCCGGTCCTCCTGGACGGACCGAGGGTGCGACTGGAAGCTGGAGCTCGTCCCTTGCTCAGGAACCGACGGCTCTGGCCGCCGCCTCGAGCTGGCCTCCGCGGTCTGCTTTTGAGTCGGGGGCGACGTGGACGGCGTCGACAGAGCGCTCCAGTCAACGCTAGCGCTCCTCTCGTTGCCAGACCACAGCGGTGACGATGAGGGATCCTCATCCGAGGAGACGGCAATGTCCTTCAACTTCCGACGCTTGGCGCGCTGGTCGTTCCGCTCGCGCTTTGCGATCTCCTTCTTCTTGTGCTCAGCCTTGCGGTCGGCCCGCCTCTTCTCCACGACGGCGTTGGAGCGATTTCATTTCGCATCATGGGGGAGAGAAGGCTTCACAGGGGTGGTATCCACGGGCCTCAGCTAAGAATAAGGAAACGGAAAGAAATCAATATGAAGCCCAAAAAGCTCCAAGAAGACATTGTCGACCAAAACTCCAAAACTAGTCAGAAAGCTAGTCGGAAAAGAAGTAGGACTTACAAGTTTCTTGGTCCCCTCGTGGGGGAGCATGGGCAGAAGCTGGGACGGTGACCATGAGTACGATGCCCTCCCGATGGCCAGCCCCACGCGGCGCTGGATCTCATCCAGTGAAGGGAACACGGGCGCCGTCACGGTCCCTTCGAAGGGTGCCCTGTTGGGCGTCATCTGACAGATGCGCAGGGGCGGCCGCCAGAGCGGGACGATCCCCAATGCATGGTTCTGCCCGATGATGGCCGCCAAGTTGACACCAGCACTGCGCAGCCGGGTCAGCACCGCC
This sequence comes from Cenchrus fungigraminus, assembly GCA_036936925.1. Classification (NCBI taxonomy): domain Eukaryota; kingdom Viridiplantae; phylum Streptophyta; class Magnoliopsida; order Poales; family Poaceae; genus Cenchrus; species Cenchrus fungigraminus. The sequence continues at coordinate 49,830,527 of CM072777.1, read as the reverse complement.
CAGCAATCTTTGAGCAGCTTTTCCTGCTCCAACTTCGCGGGCCCGTAGCTCCAATTCCTCGACGCCTCGGCGATGGAGGCGTCGGTATACTCCGGCAGCGGGTGCTCGAGGTCGTTCTTGAGGTAGAACCAACCTTTATTCCAGCCGCTATTGGAGCTCGTCAACGTGAACGGGATGTACTCATCCCCCCTGCCCTGCTTCATCCTGAGGTTGGCGCACCCGATCGTTGCCGGGAGCTTGTTGTCCTTCAAGCAGACGAACTTGAAGAAGTACCAGAAGAGGTGCCAGTGAGCTCCCACTCCCAGGTACCCCTCGCACAACGCCTCGAACTTAGCCATGTGCTGGATGCTGTTCGGGTTGAGGTGCTGGAGCTGGAGCCTGTACTCCCAGAGCACCGCGCGGATGAACCTCCCGACGGGGACGGAGAAGCCGCGCTCGTGGAACACCATGAACGAGACGACGTAGCCCGGTGGCGGACGCGGGACGGACTCCTCTCCCGGCACCTTCCATTCCTCAGTGACGGTGAGCTCCGGCAGCTGCCCGGTGGTGACGAGGCGATGCAGAGTCGAGCGGGAGACGTTGGAGCGAGTCCAGTTCGACATGGCGTCGTCAAGCTTCGGGGCGCGACGTGGATGAAAGAAGCGGTGGCGGCGCAATAGATGCGAAAAGCAGAGGAGCAGGCGGCGTTGGCTTTGGCGGAGATTGGGGGAGTGGACGTGGGCGCCGGCCTTAAATGTCGGTCCCACCACGCCGTAAAACCACCCCCTCAGAGGGCGTGCATCCCGAGGCAACTGGCGCACGCCTGCGTGACGGTTCGACGCTCGGTGCGCCCACGAATCTGAACCGACTGTGCGTCGTCCCCTCCAACTGTCATATCTGCCACGTCAGCTACGACCATTATAACGGGCACGACCGCTGATGCGGCCACGACCACCTCGACTGGAGATTTCGAAACGACAACAATTCTTCAAGATAAAAACCCCACAAGCGAGTCTACAACTCCCTAGTGGGCTCGGGGGCTACATCCGGCGGATGTGCTCGCACGCACCCACCAAGTAAATCAAAGAGCAAAAACTACCACGACACTTCTTCGTCTCTGAACCGGTGAACGAGTCCTTCACTCCCACCCCAGGTTCGGGGGCTACTGATGAGGGCCTGGGTTAAGGCCCCCTAAGCGAGCGAGATAATCTCCCTTGAGATGGAGTCTTCTGACACCATTGACAACGTCAAGGCTAAGACCAGGACAGGGAGGGATGCAAATCTTCGTCAAGACCCTCACTGACAAGACACCTCATCTCCGACTAGAGGGTGACTCGCCTGAGTACTCTCCGCCTTGTACGAGTACTTTCCGCCTCGCCTCTGACTACTCGTTCGCACGAGTAAGTCTCCATCTCCGACTACCCATTCGCACGAGTAGTCTCCATCTCCGACTAGGACGGGGCGCACACGTGGAGGTCGGAGTGTGGGATCAGGGGCCCCACACGAACGTGGCATTGCCCCAACGCTCAAGCTTCCCCGCGACGACACGCAAGGCTCCGGTTCTCCACGCCATGCAAACACCCTAGCTGGCGGGATGCGTGGGCGGCTCGTGTTAACAGGAGCTGTAATGCCGCACAGTGCACTTACACGACCTCCAACATGCCGTCACGTCCAAACTCTGCAGTACGCCACCCCATCAGAACAGGCACTCAATTACCATCTACGGACGGCGCCTACCTACACTTAGGCCATAACGTGGCGGTCCTAATCAACTCCCAAGGGAGCTGAGTCATCTAAGGCACTACTCGGAGGAGGCACCAAGTACTCGGAATGTACAGTGCCTCTCGCACACGCGGCAGTCGCCTACACCACAACAGCTCAGCGCCCTTCAATGCTCCCTCACGGACATCGACATGGGAAAAGACCTTCCAATACCGTAGCACTGTAGCATATTTTTGTATTCCCTCATTGCTCCTCACCCTTGCGTCTAGAAAAGGGGGAGGAGTGCAACCATTTGAGGGACTGTTCGATCAACTAGTTTGAAACCCCTACTACAGACATCCCTGGCATAAGAACACGACTACTCGGAACTAGACATAGGGTATTACTCTTCGGAGGCCCGAACTAGTATAAACCCCTGTGTGTCTCTTGTGCTAACCATCCGGATCCGACACACGATACGATACAAATTTACTGCCGGCGGTAGAGAACCCCGACAGGTTGTGTCAAGGGAATAAGATGAACAAAAGAGATATTATGGGTTGGGTATGGAATCTGGTGATACACGGGACTTTCGATGTGAAAGTCTCGTTACCGAATACATGATGAGGCTAGCAATAAAAGATATAAAGCAAGGACATGATCATTGCTCGAAATTAGAACTTCCAAGAGAGAAAAGTCCTAACCCAATTCATCATGCTAACAACACTTATGGTGGAGTATATATAATATAGGCCTTGAATAGGATATGCTTGTCTCTTGACTTGGAGAAAGAAGTTGCTAACCTTTATTGCAAGGGTTTTTTCATAAATTTTCAGAAATAAAAGCCTCCAATTTTAGTCTTACTCATAGCAAGTCAAAGTGAGGTTCTAGATTGAAGTAGAGTATGGGTACTTTAAAGGCAAACTTCTACTAAGCACCACGGTAAACACTAATGCTCATTGTTAATGCTCAAATAATAAAGGTAAAGAACAAACCAACAAGTAGAGGAAAGGAAAAACTTGCACAAGAATATTGTTTTTATTGACTCCAAGGTGTAGACGCCAAAGTATTTAATGGGCACAATGTCGGGCTCTAGGAATACCTTGAGTCATTGTCCATTCACAACATATTGATCTCCCTTGACGTCCATGATTGTTATCGCTCCCGATGGTGACACCGAGTGTACGACGTATGGTCCATCCCATTTGCTTTGCAATTTTCCTTTGCCGAAGACCATGTATCGAGAATTGTATGGTAGAACCTTGTCTCCTTCCTTGAATTCCTTCTTATGCAATCTTTTGTCATACCATCTCTTCATCCTTTCATTATAGATGCTAGCGTTGTGATATGCCTTCAATCTTAGCTCTTCAATTTCACTTATTTGAATCCTCCTCTTTATTCGTGTCGTATCAATATCAAGATTCATCTCCTTTATTGCCCAATAAGCTTGTGCTCTAGTTCTACCAGCAAATGACATGTTTTTCCATAGACGAATTGATAAGGGGTCATACCTATCGGTGTGTTATGCGCAGTTTGGTATGCCCACAATGCTCCATCTAGCTTCTTTGACCAATCTTTTCCTCCTTTAGTCACCGTCTTCTTGAGGATGTCTTTGAGTTGCTTGTTTGATGATAGACCGTGGACACCCTATGCTTGATTCCCAACTTTGCCAAGTATCTTTTGAAATCCTTGCCAATAAAGTGTGATCCACCATCACTTATTAAAATTCTAGGAACACCATGTCGAGGGAATATTACCGTCTTGATCATTTGAATAGCTTCTTCCGTAGATGCTTTCCGACATCGAATCACTTCAACCCATTTTGATACATAATCAACTATAACCAAGATCTATTCATATCCATGCGAGTTCACGAAAGGTCCCAAAAAGTCGATGCCCCAAACATCAAATAGATCAATTTGCAAATTACAATTCAGCAACATTGCATTTCTTTGTGATATATTTCCACTCCTTTGGCATTCCGGGCAAGTTGTAACAAACCTTTTAGCATCCTCGTGCATCTCAGGCCAATAGAATCCGCTTGCCCATACATTTGCTTGCATTCCAAAGTGTCCATAATGTCCTCCATATTCCGATGAGTGGCATTTTCTTAGAATTTCTTCTCTTTCTTCCCGCGGTACGCATCTTCTTAGCACTCCATCATCTCCCAATCTATATAGGTATGGTGCATCCCAATAAAATTTTCTACTCTCGGCAATTACCCTTCTTTTAGCATTTCTATCCAAGTGATCTAATGACATCTTCCGTAAGCACCTTATAATATCATTCATCCATCCTCGCCAATCAAGTACCCGATATAGATGGTCATCTCTCATTCTATCTTCAATTAGCCCCATCCCATCATCTCCATGATGCATCCTTCATAGGTGGTCGGCTACAACATTATCCGACCCTTTCTTGTCTCTAATTTCCATATCAAACTCTTGTAATAGTAGAATCCATCTAATCAAACGTGGCTTGGTATCTTTCTTGGACAAAAGGTACTTGATTGCAGCATGGTCGGTATACACGATCACCTTTGAGTTCCCACGAAAAGGCCCAGCCCATTTCGGGCTCGGTTTTCGCTGCCCCCTTTGACCTAGAACCACCTCGGGCTATTTATATTCCCCACGCGAAGAGCCACGCATCAATTCATTCATCATCTGCCACCAAGGAGCAGAGAAGCTAGAGGGACACCATCTTGGAGAGGAGGGTCGTGCTAGTTGTCTATGGTTTCCCTAGCCAACGTGGGAACCTTGCATGGAAGACCACGTCGGAGTTCCGGAGCTAGGATCAAGATCAAGGTAGGATCCCGGTGGTGATCTTGTTCATGTAAACATTCATGGTGAATTTATATTTGTGAATCCGATTTCTATCGATGAAGTGCCTTCTCTATAGTTTTGTCTTGTCTTGGTTTTGCTTCTTCCTCAATCTATTCTAGATAGATTGCTCGGGGTGCTCTTGTAGCCGCGGTGGCTAGAGGTGCATACCGGATCTACCAAGTGTTTTCAACATGTTCCTCGCGAACGTGCTCTTAGGTTCACCTACACATAAAGTGGGGGCATCGTGACAGGATGTCGTTCACGCATACGGTGGATGCCTTTGAGGATTGAAACAGAGGCCATGGTTTAAAGATGCTTTTTATGAGATTCGTGTTGTTATCTTCATCTCTCGCTTGGAACTTCAACAAAAGCATGATCTAGACTCTCTAGATCGATTATCTCTACACTTTTTCTCGCTACCTCTCGTGTTTAGTAGATTAGATGCAAAACAACCTCTCTAAAGAATGTGTTTTCCGCTTTATTGGATTGAATCTTGCATTGCACATGTTCCACAGATTTGATAACCTTGTGTAATACTCGAGGGAAAAAGGTCCTACATGATCCGTAAGCTTGCGGTGAAACTTGACGCGTTATTGAACCGTCAACAAGCCCTTTTTCTGGCATTGTTGCTGGGGAACAAGCAATCAAGATCTGATCTAGTGTCGTGTTTGTAAGTATTTTTTAGTTTTTCTTTTGGTTTTTCTTTTGCGTCTATTAACTTTGATCATCCTCAAAAATCAATCTAATCTAGTTTTCAACTAACCCTAAATTTTTCTTTTTGATTTTTGTATATTTTGTTTATCGCTAACCCTAACAGGAGATGGACGGTTACCTCTCCAACTAACCCAATTTTCTTTTGTGGATGATCCAGAAAAACTTTAGAGGCAAAGGAGACATGCAACACAAGCTAAGGAATTTGTAGATCCAAAAGCCGAGGCCGAAGGATCGTCGGAATCTCCAAAGGAATCACCACCTCCAAGTCCAAAGGGAGATCAACCTGAACCACCACCCATGGGAGAACCGCTGCCAGAGCGCAAGGTCGGGGAGCTATGCACCCCGGACATCGTTGATCTACCAATCCTAAACCTTCAAGACATCAGAAGGTTGTTTAAGATCAAGGTCTCAACTATCTGCATGGTGCAACATTCGCCTTTCACCATTAAAGAGGAACTGAACCTCCACCTCCAAGCATTTGTTCAATTATGTCAAACTTTCAATGTGGATGGGGTGACTCAAAATCAAATGAGGGCAAGGCTTTTTCTATTCACTACTTGGAAAAGCTTTGCATTGGTTCCACACTGTACCAGCGGGGTCGACACAAAATTGGGAAGCATTGATAAGGGCCTTCATAAAGAAATATTATTCGCCGAGCAAGACTCAGAGTTTGAGCAATAAGATTGATACTGAAGGACCGAATAGGCGACTAGAGAGGGGGGTGAGTGAATGGGACCTGATAAAAATTCTTCCGAAGAAGAACTCGGCTTATGCCCCAAAATCACAACCAAGGGTTTCCACACGAGCTTGCCAAGGTCACGTAGTCACAACGGACCTACCAACCCTAGGAACAAGTCCCGACCCAAACCGAAGCGGAAGCACAACTCATGGAGCAAAGGATTTGGGCAATCTACGATGCACCGGGCAGACCGTCAGCGAGGGGGGTGCAGACCGTCCACGAGGACATGGCGGACTGTCCAAAAAAGCTACCCGAACCTCCAGTAGTGCACCGAGAAAAATGGACCATCCGTGATGGACCCGCGGACCATCCGCCTCGTCACAGACCGTTCGGCACTCTAGTATAGACTGTCCGCAAACTTCTTACACCAAGAACCAACCGACTCGATGGTTCGAACGAACGGCACGTAAGAACACATGAAGAACACGACGAACACCTGAGGTGCCCGCTCCTCACGAACTGTCCGCACGGAGCCCACAGACCGTCCACTAGGTGCGGACAGAGCAGCTCGAGCTCGACCGTTTGAAGATCAACTCCTCCTTCCTTTCACCTGATCTCTCGAATCAACCAAAGGCTTGCTACCAAATAATAGGTGAAGATGAAGCGTCTCTAGGAGATGCTATCCCTACGAAATCTTGGCCTCAAACCAACTAAAATGAGAGGAATCGAGATCCTACAAAAACACCTCCATGAACTAGGGTTCCACAAAGAACTCGCAAATCAAAGGGTTTTCCCGACGTTTGAGGGGCCAAGATCATACCCAATGATGCACAAGACATCCACCCATGATCCCCTCAAAGAAATCTGAAGAGAAACGCCCTCAAATCAATGAATCAAGCGAAGAACAAAAGCCCCCAAAAATAGCACCGAAAATGACACAAAAATCACAAGATGCTAAGGAGATAGAATCACAACACTGAATTCTTCCATACATCCAGAGGTCAGAGTCTATACAAGAATCTAGCCTAAGGAACTACTGGGAAAAGAAGTAGTCCAGAGCGATTAACCCTACCATCCCCCTCTACCTTCTATTTATACTTAGTCTCCTGGAGGTGGCAAATGACACAACTACCCCTAGTGCATAAATGTAAGATGCACACCCCTCAGGGGCATTTATGTCCAAGTCAAGCATATTCTCATTGAGCGGACTTGCTTAGCCTCGACGCAAGCCCCACGCTCACGTCACGTGCCCTCCGCCTCGAAGCTTCTCGACGCTCCTAGATCACCGTCTTCGTCGCGTTGGGCCTTCGGCCTTGGTTTTGAGGCCCAAACAAAGAAACCGTCCACCGATGGTTTTGTGGGCAAACCACCAAACCCCACGTGCAAGCTTCGGCCTCGAACCGCTACCTTGCACCAGCCCATGTCCATGACTTCAACTCGCCCTTCTTGCACCATGCGGCTCGCACTTGACCCCATCAGCCACCTTGTCTATCGAACCAAGCCTACTTGCCTCTCTATCACCTGGAGGCCTCCACGGCATAGGCCTTTCACACTTGTTCTTCACCTGCACCAACACAAGTCAAGCCGCAACCTGCACCTGCAACACTAAGCCAAGCATCAGTTCACACAACGTTGTCAATCACTCATCACTAAGGAGTGACCCACCACTGGTCTTCGAACACTCCAGGTCCTCAGATATGTTTGCTCAATTTTCCACGGAGACGATTGAAGAAGCTTTGGAGCATTTCAATGAATACATGCGATGTGAATTCCTTGAATGGCAGATCAGTTCACTTATGAGGAGGTTGGAGAAGATGGAGATAGAGAATATAGAAGCTATAAAGGACGTCGAAGCAAGATCCACATGTGAGGAGTGTGGGGAGTACGGCCATGTCTAAGGAGATTGTCCGGAGGGAAGAAAAGGTGCTCATCTACATGAGGAAAGGAGGGTTGCCAAACTTCCGCTACGGGCAAGGTAAACCTCAATTTAATGCAAGCTCGTCCATTCAAAATTTGGTTCCTCTTCATATACAATTGGAGGACTTCATGGATGAGCAAGATAAGATCAACAAGAACACCGTCACTAAGTTCAAGGCTATTGACAAAATATTGGAGAATATAGACGGCAAGGTGATGGAGCTCGGAAGCTCTAACCATCAAGTTCTCAACATGATGAAGATGCCAGAAACGCAAGTGGGACAACTTCTCAGGCACCTAATGGGCAATGAAGAATGATTGCCGGGACAACCCCAAGGTCCCGAGACAACAAAGGCCATTCAAACTCGTTTAGGAAAGGAGATGGAGGACCCCGAATATCCAGCCGGAGCAAGGAAGCCCAAGCCAGCCGCCGAGGCGGAAGGTCACACTAAAAAAAAGGTGACCACTATTCTGGAGAATGCTACCAAAGATACAGAGTTTGAGATGCTGAGCCAAGACATGAAGATGCCTGCACTAAAGCCATGCTACTTCCGAGGTAAAATTGATAATCTCTTTGAAAAGTTTGTGGAAGTGGTGCGCAGGTTAAGCATCAACATGCCGCCCTTGGATGCTCTTCAAGTTCCAACATATTCTCGCTACTTCAAAGACATACTTGCCAACAAGTATGAGATGGAGACACTCGGGGTAGATCACATCAAGATGTCCGAGGAAATGCAGCGCTGATATTGCAAATCAAGGACCCAAGAAGCAAAGAGACCCTGGATGTCTGACCATCCCGTGTTCCATTGGCTCATTCAAGTTCAAGAAGGCATTATGTGACCTTGGAGCAAGCGTGAGTGGCATGCCAAGAGATGTGTTTGAGAAGCTACGCCTACCGCTAGAGCCTACGGCCATGTGTCTAGAGTTGGGTGACAACTCTATTCACTATCCCCTGGGAATCACCGAAGACGTACCCGTAAAAATTTGAGATCACTTCATCCCCATAAATTTTGTGGTTCTCGAGATGGGAGAAAGGGAGAAACCGTCTCTCATCCTTGGGAGCCCGTTCCTCAAGACCGTCGGAGTGACGATCGACATTGTTAAGGGGGAGATCAAGTTCAACATCAATGGTACAAGGAGCGTATTCAAGTTTCATCCACGATTTGAGGTATGCAACATGATCAATGTTAAAAATGTTCCACCTCATCATTGCATTAGTAAGGAAGATCCAAAGAAGAAGGAAGCAAAGGAGACAAAGGAAGTTGTTGCATCCGTCAAGACCAACGAACAAAGTCAGCATGTGAAGACAAAAAAGATGACTAAGCTGAAGAATAAGCCTGCGCCCAAGCCAAGGATGGTGCAGAAGTGGGTACCCAAGATTGCAACACCCACAAAGAGCGTTGATCGGAAGTGAAGAAGAGAAGAAGTGTAGCTATAGACTATAAACGAAGTGCTAGGCGGGAGGCAACCCATTCATCGAGTCAAGAATAAGCTATCGGGAGGACAACCCGATCAAGAATAAAGCTACCGGGAGGGCAACTCAGAAGATTTCCGAATTCCAACTTAGTTGGTCATAAAATTTGCTACGCAAGACTTGGTATAAACTCTTAAGTGGCTGAACTTATTTTTGAGACATTTAATTTGCTCGGTTATTTTATTTGGATTTTTCTATCTTTAACCAATGACATGAGCCATCCTTTATTTTATTTGCCTCTTATTGAGAATCTAGTACAAAAAAGTCAGAACCTATCCAAGCCTTTCATCTTCTCCATGATGTTAAGGTTGGCTTGATTTACATGTTAAAAAACATGAGTAGAGCCTTGCTATGTTCCTTAATGATTTGTAATCTTTGACACATGGTACGACTCGTGTTAACCTAGGAAACTTGATTTTTGGTTTCATTCGACTTGACATCCACCGGTTTCTCTAGAATTAGAATTTTTCTAAGCCTGTCGACCAGGCATCCCTAGGCCCACCACACATGTGGGCCATACCTGGGACATAAGGTCCTACATACTTGAACTACTCGACTAGTGGGCCACGGTGCAAGATTACCGTGGATCACAAGGAAAGACAAGACGGACAAGGACTTGTACTAAGATTAGGATAGCTTTCTATAACTCGTATAGGCTACTCCTAGTCCTACTCGAATAGTACTCTTGTACCAATCCGACTTGTAACCCTGCCTCCCGTGGCATATAAGGTGAGGCAGGGACCCCTCTCAAATCATACGCAATCAATACAGAGCCACGCAGCATACAGGACGTAGGGTATTACGCACATTGCAGCCCGAACCTATCTAATTGTGTGCCCCATGTCTCACCATTGTGTTCCTGATCTCGGCGAGGCCCACCGCACAATCTACTACTTCGGGCACCCCGTGGTAGGCTCGGTGTCTAAAACACTGACAGCTGGCGTGCCAGGTAAGGGTTCTCGTCGTTCATCCACTGGCGAATTCGATGGCTCTTGTCATCATCAAGCCAACCGTCGCTTTCCAGCAAGACGACACCTTCGTCTCTGGCTCCTGGGTTTGTGTTGCTGACGGTGCGGGATCTTTCCTGCGTTTCCTAGCATCAACTTCAGAGTCAAAGCTCAAGTCCTCGACGCTTACGCAAGCTTCGAGGGAGGATTTCGTCAAAAATTTTGGTGAAATTTCGCTTTTTGACCCAGTCAGTGAGCTCGAGTCGGAGTCCAAGTACAACTCGACTTCGTCTACAATTCAGCCTGAGTCGCCTTTCTTGGCTGTACAGCCTACGCTCAGCCTGGATTGTCTTCCAATACCACCCATCTTCGGCCATCGCCATGTCAGCACCGCTTACCGAGCCGTGTTGAAGCTCCTCATGTGCCCTGGCTCGAAGACCATGCTCGAGTACTCTTTGGATTCGAAAGTCAACCTTGACTACTTTGATTCAGATTCATCTGAGTTCGAGTTCGACTATGGTCCGGATTCTACTGAAGCACAGCAACTTTCTGGCCCTGCTCAAGGACTGGTGATCACATCGACACCTGAGGGTAGATTCGTCTACTGGCCTGAGCATTTGCCTGCTAATCTCACCTTGGATGGTCAAGAGCGCTTTATCGCCTGTCTCGACAACTTACCTTTCCAGGAAGGCGCCAAGCTTGTTGACAATGACACCGATACTAAGCTCATTAAGAGTACGGGTACTCACTCGTCCTATCGAGAAGTTTTCATCGTCGATACTCCGCAAGGGCATCGCGCCAATTATCGCTTTTCGGATGATGTATCTGATGATGAACTCTCTGTCAATGCTCCTGCTGATGAAACTATGGAGGCCAAGACTGCACGTTGTCAATGCAACACTGATCGTGCAACCCTTCGTCGTGAACTCGCGGAAGCTCTACCTACTCATAGTCTACAAGAGGCTCTGGATGCGGTTGCTACTCGACAATACCGCACTCCAGAGGAAACTAGCAACGCGATCAACTTGCTTGGTCGCTCTATGCCTCGTGACAGGGCGGCTGCAGAAGTCGCGAAGCTGGCTGAACTAGCCTACACTATGCTACGTCAAAACACCAGTACACCTAGTCACCATGGCAGCAGTGGGGGTGCTCATCGCAACACTCACACTCCTAATCACACATGTCCGGAAGCTAGCAACAAGGACAAAGGCAGCGATGGCAGTGTCAATAGCAAGTCGGGAGACTCTCGCTATGATGCTCGCACAACAATCAATCCCATGCATGCTGAGCATGAGAAGCACAAGGATGTTGACTCTGACTCCTTTCCTGCTTTCTCTGCTCGCCTTCAAGCTCTGTTTCTTCTGGAGAAATTCAAGCCCTATGGTATTTCTAAATACGATGGCAAGCAAGATCCAAGGCAGTGGTTGCTCTGTTATGCTTTGTCTATCACTAATGCTGGGGCAATGATGATACTAAATGCATCTACTTTCCTTTTTGCCTGGAGCAAGAACCCCTCACATGGTTCGAATATCTCAAGCGAGGCTCCATTGACAACTGGGGACAACTCAAGCAATGCTTCACCAGCAACTTCGCAGGTTCTTTAGGCTGTCATGGTACTCGGATGGACCTTGCGTTGATCAAGAAAAAACAAGGCGAGACTCTTCGCGAGTACATGCACCGCTTCTTTGAAAAAGGAGCCACTGTTGTTGATGTTACCGAGAAAGAAGTCATAGACACATTCCAGGATGGATTCTGTGATGACAGGCTTTTCCAAGACTTCGGTCGCGCTCGCCCAGCCAACATCACCAAGCTCAAGGAGATGATCACTCACTGGGTGGATGAGGAAGACAAGGCTCAGAATCGGTTCAAGCATCTTTGCAACAACCAAAATAACAACAACAACAACAATAATGCTGGTGGAAACAATAGTGGCAAGCAACAGCAGGGCAACCGCACGGGTAATAACTACTCGAGCAATCCTAATCGCAAGCGCAAGCCCGACAACACTGTTGCAGCCATGGAAACCACCGCCAAGCCTGAAGATGATTCTCATTGGGCAACATTGACCAAGCTGAAATGCCCATGGCACCCAGAGGGTGATCATACTACAGAGCAGTGTTACCAACTTCGCCGTGCACTTAAGAACACACCCGAACCAGTGCACCCAAACCCAAGGTTTCGTAAGAACAAGGGGAAGAAAGCTAACACAGGCAAAGACACTGGGTTTCAAGACCCATCCAACACTGTCAATGTCATCTTTGGTGGGATTCTAACCAAGCGCATGCAGAAACTTACTCTCAGAGAGATTATGTCCATTGAACCAGCAGCTCCAACTTTTCTGAAGTGGTCTGAAACCCCCATCACCTTCTAAACGGCGGATCAATGGACTAGTTCTTCTGAGCTAGGACGATATCCTCTCATTCTAGATCCAGTGGTGGCAGGCTCTAGGCTTACTAAGGTTCTTATTGATGGTGGCAGTGGTCTAAATGTCCTGTTTGCCAAGACCTTAAAGAAGATGTGCCTGGATATCACCAGGATGCTTACCAAGACCAACTCACCGTTCTATGGTATCATCCCAGGTAATGCAGTTGTTCCTTTGGGATCAGTTGTACTACCCATTACCTTTGGGACCAAGGCTCATTACCGCACCGAGTACATCAAGTTCGAGGTTGCTGACTTCAAGACTACTTATCACGCCATCCTTGGCAGACCTGGTCTGGCAAAATTTATGGCTATCCCACATTATGTGTACCTTGTACTCAAGATGCCGAGCCCCAAAGGAGTACTCTCACTGCAGGGGGATCTGAAGAGTTCTTACGACTGTGACACTGAAGCCGTGGAACTTGTCTCAACAACTCAAGTCCCCAATGCTATGATGGAAGTCTTCACTGCAGCTAAAAAGCTTGCTCTGAGTGAGCTGGAAGTTCCTTAGAAGACGGATATCAACAACAAGCCTGCACCGACTAGTGACGTCCTGCTCAAAGCCATTGATCTTGGTACTGGCGACAGCAGCAAGACGACCATGATCAGCGCATAGCTTGATCCTAAATAGGAAGACGCACTCGTCAACTTCCTTCGGGCTAACTGTGATATCTTTGCATGGAAACCATCTGACATGCCAGGTGTGCCCAGGAGGTTGATTGAGCACTCTCTCAATGTCGATCCTAATGCTACCACCAAGAGACAACATCTTCGTCACTTTGCTGATGACAGCAGGGCTGCTATCAAGAAAGAGCTCGCCAAACTACTCGCGGCTGGCTTCATCCGAGAAGTCTTTCACCCACAATGGCTTGCTAACCTTGTGCTTATCAGAAAGAAGAACTCTAATGATTGGAGGATGTGTGTCAACTTCACAGATCTTAACAAGCATTGCCCCAAGGATCCTTTCGGGTTGCCGCGGATTGATCAAGTCATTGATTCCACGGCGGGCTATGCTCTACTCTGTTTCCTTGACTGCTACTCGGGCTATCATCAAATTGCAATAAAGGAATCTGATCAACAGAAGACCGTGTTCATCACCCTGTTTGGTGCTTATTGTTACACAACAATGTTCTTCGGGTTGAAAAATGCAGGTGCTACTTATCAAAGAGCTATCCATGCGTGCTTCAAGAAGCCACTTCACAAGAATGTGGAAGCATACGTGGATGACGTCATTGTTAAGACTAGGGATCCAGACATGCTTATCGCGGATCTTGAGGAAACTTTTGCCTCGCTACGGGAGTACCAATGGAAGCTCAACCCCAACAAATGCGTCTTTGGCATATCATTAGGAAAACTACTCAGGTTCATCATTAGCCATCGTGGCATCGAAGCAAACCACAAGAAGATTACTACCATCTCCAACATGCAAGCTCCGACTACTATCAAAGATGTCCAGAAGCTTACTGGATGTATGGCGTCACTCAATCGCTTCATCTCGCAACTTGGAGAATGGGGTCTCCCTTTCTTCAAGCTACTTAAGCGGCAAGAGAAGTTTATGTGGACAACTGAAGCTGATCAAGCTCTTTTTCAGCTCAAGGAGTTCTTATCCAAGCCTCCAGTCCTCACAGCTCCTCTACCAAATGAAGAGCTCTTGCTCTACATTGCTGCGATTACTCATGTTGTTAGCACTGCTATAGTCGTTGAGCGGCAGGAGGAAGGCCATGGCTACCCTGTCCAGAGGCCGGTTTACTTCATTAGTGAAGTACTCTCAGAATCCAAAGCTCGCTACCCTCCGGTACAGAAGCTACTGTATGCGGTTCTGATTACTTCACGGAAGCTTCGCCACTACTTCTACGAGTACAAGATTTCTGTGGTCACTAGCTACCCGCTTGGCAAGATATTGCACAGGTAGGATTTCTAAATGGGCGGTAGATCTCGGTGCTCTATCGCTCGAGTTCAAATCTCGCACTGCTGTCAAGTCTCAAGCCTTGGTTGATTTCATGGCTGAGTGGCAGGAGAATCAAGTCTCAACTCCAATTGAGCATCCAGAACATTGGGTCATGTACTTTGATGGTTCACTCAAGCTGGACGGCGCTGGTGTCGGGGTACTTCTAATCTCCCCCAAGGGCGAGCAACTCAAATATGTTTTGCAGATCTTCTGGAAGGTCTCAAACAATGAAGCTGAATATGAAGCTCTATTGCATGGTCTTCGCCTTGCAGTCTCTGTTGGCATTACACGACTACTTGTTTATGGTGATTCTTTGGTGGTCATCAATCGAGTCAACAATTCTTGGGATCATAATGCTGAGAACATGGATGTGTACTGTCAGGAGGTACGCAAACTTGAGAACAAATTTCATGGTCTCGAGTTCCATCATGTTGTTCGTGACAACAATGTTGCTGTGGACGTCTTGTCGAAGCTGGGATCTACACGAGGTCAAGTGCCAGCAGGAATCTTCGTTCAGGAACAACACAAACCATCAATTCCGGAGCAATCATCCGCACCCACGACTACTTCTGTTACACTTGATCGTGAAGTGCTTATGATTGACGTGGATTGGAGAACTCCTTTCATCGACTACATCAAAAATCAGTTGATTCCTGAGGACAAATCAGAAGCCAAGCGCATTTCACGCCGCGTCAAAGCTTATGTCCAACTTGGGGATCATTTGTACAAGCGAGGCGCAAGTTCTGATGTACTCATGAAGTGCGTTTCTCGCGAAGAAGGCAAGGAAATCTTGGAGGAGACACACAAAGGAATCTATGGCAATCATGCTTCTTCCCGCACCTTGGTGGGAAAAGTTTTCAGACGTGCTTTCTATTGGCCTACAGCTCTTGCTGATGCAGAGGAACTAGTCAGAAAATGTCACGAATGCCAATTCTTCGCCAAGCAACAACACGTTCCAGCCTACAAGCTCATTACAATACCACCAACTTGGCATTTCACTTGCTGGGGGCTGGACATGATTGGTCCTCTTCCAAATGCTCTAGGGCGATTCAACTGAGTTCTAGTGGCTATCGACAAGTTTACCAAGTGGATTGAGGTCAAGCTTGTTACCTGTCCCAAGGCTGATAGAGTCCTCGACTTCTTGGATGAAATCGTACATCGCTATGGGTACCCTAATCGCATTATCACAGACCTGGGTTTGAATTTCAACAGTCACCAGTTCTGGGAATACTGTGAGAACAGCGGAATTGACGTCCGGTACGTCTCTGTCGCTCATCCACACGCCAATGGACAAGTGGAACGCACCAATGGGATGGTACTCGACGCTCTCAAAAAGCGACTGTATTATGTTGCAAACACCAAGGGCGGCAAGTGGATCAAGGAACTACCCAATGCACTCCGGGGGCTACGTACTTAGCCTACTACTCCCACAGGGCAATCACCTTATTTCCTGGTCTATGGCTCTGAAGCCGTCTTGCCTGTTGATGTCATGTGGCGTTCTCCGATGTTTGACCAGTACGAAGAAGGTGTAGCTAAAGAAACAAGATAGATAGATGTCGACAGTCTCAAAGAAGCTCGTTGCAACGCACTCATTCAATCCGCTTGATATCTTGAGAAGATTTGCCGCTACCATGACCGCAATGTTAAGGAACACTCCTTCAACGTTGGTGATTAAGGCCTTCGTCGTATCTAGAACACGACAGGACTACACAAACTCAACTCGCTATGGGAAGGTCCTTTCTCTATTGCGAAGGTCACCGGCCCTGGCTCATATCGTCTCCAAACACTTGAAGGTGAAGAAGTCGACAACTCTTGGAACATCGATCAGCTTTGTCACTTCTACCCGTAGGGGGTCACGACAACCCTCTCCAGGCAGCTATGGCTGCAACAACCCGTAGATGGTCACGACAACCCTCTCTAGTCGGCTACGGCTGCAACAACCCGTAGGGGTCACGACAACCCTCTCCAGGCGGCTACGGCTGCAACAACTCATAGGGGATCATGATAATCCTCTCCAGGCAATTTCGGCTGCGACTACTTGTAGGGGATCACGACAATCCTCTCCAGGCGGCTTCAGCTGCGACAACTAGCAGGGGATCACGATAATCCTCTCCAGGCAGTCTCATTCTGCGACAACTCCTAGGGGGTCATGAGAACCCTCTCCAGACGACTTCGTGTTGTATAGAGCAATAAGTGGCACATGCTATCCTTGTTCTATTTTCAATAAGAGGCTGCGGCCTAGAGTAACAGCTTTCATAGTAGGGTCTCAGTGGAACTCTCACACAAGTTGCTGCTACAGCAAGGATGAGTTCATCACACTGTCTCCTACGGTCTTACTCGTTCTTCGGAACATTCTTGTAAGTACTCTCTCACTAGGCTCATAGTCTCAGAGGTACTTAATGCACTATTACTCAATAGTGTATCTAGACATTGTAAACTCAATACAATGTGTTCAGTAATAAAGTGGTTATTCTATATATCGACTTGTTATTGCATCTTTGCTTATTTTGCAACAAAGCCTTCTTTTACGCTGCTACAGCTAAGGTTTTTTATTTGTTGTGATTAAGCTAACGTTCTTCGGAACACATCTAGACTTGAGTACTTTTACTCGAGTACCATATCTCTTGTTGCAGCCAAACACTCATTGATCATCAACTCGAGTACATGGCATTCACACAAGCATACAAGGGATCCAGATAATTGACTTACTCAAGTTTTCAATTATATTACATAAACACTTCTTTGGAATTACACTTGTTTTTCCATAGTGTTTATCCTACAGGTTCATCTAACCCAGATCTATGAACTTGGAGACTGCTTCCGCGATTGGAGATGTCTGCTGCATCAACTCGTTCAGCCCATCGTCGGAACAATCTTCAGATCTTCCCTTCATGATGACTGTCAGATCTGCGTCTGCATAAAAGGACTTGATGAAGCTCAGCACTTGATTGGGAATTGTGCAAGCCAGCCTTTGAGCATACACCAGTATCTTCTTTGGCGTGTCCTTCAACCTCTCCACAAGTGGACGTGGCTGAACTCCAACTACTCTGGGCTAAAAGAGATTGGCTACCGGCTCGGTTGCCTCCATCAAGTCTTTCAATTCCGCTCGCAGACACTCGGATTCTTCGATCTTGGTCTTCAGCGACTGCATACAAGTCAGCAAATCATTCCAACCGTTAAGACAAATCTGCATTTCACGCTCAAGTTCCATACAGCGCACCTTATATTCTACCTCGAGGTCAAGGCAAGCTGATTCTTCACGGTTATAGGCCAACTGCCAGTCAAGAGACTTGTTCTTGTGCCTCTCAACCTCTTCAGCCAACTCTGCAATGGACCAAGACAACTTATAAGGGTGCATTATGCAAGAAATAAGTACTTGAAGATAAGTTCAGAAAGGGGGAATACCTTTATTCTTCTGGCGCAGTGACTTGTTTTTCCAAACAACGTCATCCTTCTGAGCCGTTAGCTTCTGGACTTCACAATGTACTTGGCGGCATTGCTATCAAGTTTTTCTTGCAGTCTCAGAGCCAAGGCTTTCTGCTCCTTGAGTTCTTCTCTGAGCTACGAGACTTCTTCTATACCCGCCGCATATTGTTCGAGCAGACGAGTCTTCCGATTCGACTGCTTGACAACTTCCTGCAAAAGAAAAACAACTCAAGGGTCAAAGACAAGATATCTTTGGCTAAAGTACTCTACAAGAGACTATAACTTACCGCAAAAAGCTTCTCTACACTGCGAAACATCTCAGAGTGCACTTGCAAGTTGTCTTCATCCAGGCAAGAATCATCATACGACATCAAGCCTTCAGCTCTGGATTGAGTACTTGTACTCACCTTTGAGTACATCGCAGCGCTGCGTAGAGGAGCTGGGTCTTCAATTTCTAGCTCATGCGGCACTATGCGACCTTCTGGGCTATTTTCAAGCACTAGCCGTGCATCTATCTGACGCATGGGGGCTTCAGCAACCAAGTTTTCTTCATGGTGCAATTTGGCTTCTGGATCAACCTCCAGGCCTTCATTCACCACCGCCTCTATGTCTTCAGGTTGCTGAGCCCTTGTCTTGGAAGCTACATCCACTGCTGCCTTGACTACATCACTCCAAAGTAGGTGCAGTGCTTGTACAGCATCAGCTTCAGCAGCTACCACTTGGGGTTCTGGAAGCACATCTTCTTGTTTCACTGGAGGATTCTGATTTCCTTCAACGGGACTACTTCCAGAAGCTCCCCACTTTACATCAGTGGATTTACTGCATCAATAAGTTGGTCAGCATATTCAAAATTAACAACATCAAGAATACTAGAGTACTTGGGTACTTACAGAGCAACATGAGGCACCACGATTTTTGGTCCCAGCACATCAAAGAACATGGGCGCCGCCGGCTCCACTGGGACACTCTCCACCGGTGGCACACTTCTCGGTGTCGCAGCTTCTTGTCGCTCAGGCATCACCGTCTCGGCGGTTGATGCTGGAACCATCTCAGGTTCTGTCGACCTTGTAGGACTACTCGGGGGAACATGAGCAGTACTCTCGACACCCTGCAAAAGTCAAAATTACAAGCCATTACAAAGGAAACAAGTATCCAACATGATATTGGTTACTTAAAGTTCTCAAAACTCACCGTAATGGATGGCAAGGCTGTGATTTTCTTCACAGCATGTTTCCCCATAGTGGTCCTTTTCTTCCGTGGCGGTTGCGTCACATCATCTACAAGAGATGAAGCTGGCCTCTTCAACGCCCCTGCGGAGACACCACTGGGGATTGGCGCTCTAGAGTACCCGTAGCGACCTTTCACTTCAAAACGTTGTTGAAGTGTCTACTCTTCGTCATCACTCGAGGAGGCGTCCTCCACCAACACTTCATCTTCCCCTTGAGCAGATCGACTACTCTCGGGGGCTTAAGCCTCAACTTCTGATAGCTCTTCCTCTGTCGCTTGTAGTGGATCATGGGGACGAGGAGGAGGGATGGAGACAGATTTTAAAACATCCTCCTGTAAAACAAGGAAAATTTCTAAGTTCACGATTACTTTTTATAAGTACTCGGGCTCTAGTTTGCGGATACATACCAGACGCGGAGGATTATCAGCACTGAACTCTTGGACAGCTGCTGGAATTCCATGAAGGTTCTTGAAGATCTTCTGCAGCCTTTCCATCACAAGATCATCACTGATCTCCTCTGCAGACATTCTTGAGCCTCCAAGGCCCGTGTACTTGTACCCTAGATGCTCCTGCTGCATCAAGGGTTGTACTCGGCGCTTCATGAAGCTGAAGGCTACCCTCTTAGCTGTCAAGCCTTGCGCCTTCTTCTGCGCAATCTTCGCCAGCAACTCTGGAATCTGGATACACTCTTGCATCGATGGCTCGTCCTTCCAGAGCCTCTTCTACACTGGTGCAAACATGCTGGGCTTGGGCAGTTGAGTCGGGGCGTTCTCAATATAAAACCACTTGGTCTTCCAATCTTGATTGGAATCTATCAAGTCGTACTTGAAGTACAACTCTTGTGCCTTCTGACGCATCTGAAGACCAGCTCCACCGACTATTACTGGGAAGTTGGCGTTGGGCTGTGGCTTCAACCGGAATATCTTCCTAAATAAAGCCCAATGTGGGCGAATCCCAAGGAAAACCTCGTAGAAGTGCACGTACACTGCGATCTGGAAGATGTTGATCGGGTTCAAGTGCATGTGCTCCAGCTTGAAGAAGTCGAGGAACCCTCTGAAGAAATCTGAGGCCGGCAGAGTCAATCCACGCTCGACGAAGTGGCCGAATATTGGGATTTTATTAGGAGTCTTCTCCATGGGCCACGCATCCCGAGCGGCGGAGCTCCAGCCTGCGATTGCCTTCTCGCGCAGCAAGCCAGCAACCTCAAGGGCCTTGATGTCATCCTCCTTCATCTTAGACTTCTTCCAAGAGGCAGCCTGTCTCGGTGGTTTCTTGATCACCACCGTCTTGTATTTTGGCTCCGGCAACTGATTTTTGCCGCGACCAGATTTCTTCTTCTCCATCTGCCCCTTGGATGGTGCAGCCTTCATCCTTCGAGTCACAAGAGTCTTCTTTCGCATCTGCTCGAGGGCTGTGAGGGGATGGAGGTGGAAGCACTTGGCGGTATAGACGCTCAAACTCTGTGGTGGCTACGGGTGCTAAGGTTTTCTGTCTAGATCTAAGGGCGAATGGAAGCAGTGAAACCCTAGGGGATACCCCCTCTGGTATTTATAAGCCAAAACCCTAACGGTTCGACCTGGTGACCCTTCGTATTCAACAGATTGGTTTCACACAGGGCAATATTTTTCGGCTAAGTCAGTGGACTTTGTACAAATTCCAAGACCTGCTCGGCTCCATCTCGGGGGCTCGACTACTCAATGGGATTGGTTTTCACTTAGCTACAGTTCACGGAATTCAAGCCACTTTCTACAGTCAGATTGGATCCTTAAATTCGAGAAAGTACTCGACTCAAGGCTCGGGGGCTCCATGCCACGTGTCCTTTAATTTTTTCTCAGGATTTCACGGGATTATTTGACGAAGACTTCAGATTGACCCTCAGCTTGAATTTTCAATTTGAACTAAGGCTCGGGGGCTACATCCATATGGGATGTGATTTTAGTAATCGCATTCCCATATAATTTCTTCGGGATTTCTATGGATTTTTCGGAGCAAGAACAAGTGCTAGAAGATTGACCCTCAGCTTGAATCCTGGATTCGACCTAAGGCTCGGGGGCTACGTTCCATATGGAATGCGATTTTAGTAATCACATTGCCATATAGATCTTTGGTGCAAAGATTTCAAGAACGAAGCGGGTATTATTGAACACCTTCAAGGGAAGTACCTCGGGGACACTTGGGAACAACTCGAGAATACTTCAAGAGTACTCGTGGAGTTAGCTGGAGTACCTTCCAGCCTCGTGAAGATTCAAGTACTATTGAAGATTGAAGCTTGCAGAACTCGGGGACGCTTGGGAAGTACTCGCGGAGATCTTCAAGACTACTTGGAAGCATTACACTCGACTACAAAGTACTCGTGGGCTTGTCCACCGGGCATCCCTGGGCCCACCACACATGTGGGCCATACCCGGGAGATAAGGTCCTACATACCTGAACTACTCGACTAGTGGGGCACGGTGCAAGATTACCGTGGATCACAAGGCAAGACAAGACGGACAAGGACTTGTACTAAGATAAGGATAGCTTTCTATAACTTGTATAGGCTACTTCTAGTCCTACTCGAATAGTACTCTTGTACCTATCCGACTTGTAACCCTGCCTCCCGTGGCATATAAGGCGAGGCAGGGACCCCTCTCAAATCATACGCAATCAATACAGAGCCACGCAGCATACAGGACGTAGGGTATTATGCACTTGCGGCCCGAACCTGTCTAATTGTGTGCCCTTGTCTCACCATTGTGTTCCTGATCTCAGCGAGCCCCACCGCACAATCTACTACTTCGGGTACCCCGTGGTAGGCTCGGTGTCTAAAACACTGACAAAGCTCCATTGTTTTTATTTGTTCAAAATCTCTCTCTCATGTTTGGCTAAAATTAGAACGTAAACTCAAACCCCCACGGTAAAGCCGAAGGACCTTGCTATCAATTAATGAAAGCAAACGATCTTGGTACAACCAAAATAAAGGTAGTCGGAAAGTTTTCGACTTATAAATATTTTTGATGTCTAAAAACTCCTCTAAGAATATATTTGGACTCATTGCTAGCTCTGAGTTAATTTTTAATTTTTGAAATTAGAGGAGTGATTAGCATCAAAACATGATTAAGTGGAGGATTTTGTGTTTGATTAACATCTAGTGCTCCATAATGCATCACGGGAAGGCATCCATCATTTGGCATCTTGGGCACATGCAAAGGACAAGCATAGGGTGCAGCATGAGCTTTGTTTTACAGGAAATTAGTGAAGGCACATGAGGCATGGAAGAGAAGAAGTGATACAAAGTAAAGGAGGGAGGCATTAATCTTCTTCATGCAACCAAAAGGTGTGGCCGAGACCATTTGGATGGTGGAATCTCGTGGAGTACGAGCCCACAAAGAAACGAGGGAGCAAGGAGCACCTCGGAGAAGAATCAAAGCAGATGGAGCAGTAGGGACCCAAGGCCGGTAGGCCTGGTCCGGTCGTCCTGGCCCCTTCATTTGGCCGCCGGCGCTCGTCTTCCTCAGGTGAGTCACTCTTTCATTTGCTATTTCGTGTTCTTGAGTTCATAGTACAGGAGTCTCTGAAACCACCCAGAAAAAATTTGTGCCCCACTTCCTTCTCTAAACATCCCCAAAAAATCATTAAAATTATTGTCAATCTGTATACTTTCTTTGTGCGTATTTCCACCGGCAAGAAACCCCCGGGGAAGCTGTTTGTGAGTTTGTGCAGCAACCACGATGAAGAAACCCATCAACCCCGTCAAATTGTGCCACCGGATCAATTTTATGGAGGACTGATGCAACCAAACTACGTGTAAGGATACAACGAGCAAGAATTTCAGCAATCACCACCACCCGAAGAATGAAGGAGAAGGAAGGAAGAAAATGTGTTAATACTTTGGTTTGATTTTCCTTTTTCCTTTCTTTATTTTTCAGCTTGTGTGCAAATTCGTGTGTGCGTGTCATTTTCTATTTTATTTATTTTCAGCATGTGTTTTATTGGTAATGTTTGCCTTAAATCACCATGAATAAAATTTGCCACGTTGTTATGACCTTTGGTGAAGGTAGAAAATTTATGCCATGGAGATATATGATGATCGTTGCCGCTTTGCTCATCTTTGTACTTGTTTTATGCATGATTAACCTAATGCTCTCTTTAATGCAAATCTGAAATTAATTTCAGTGCTAGCTTAATCCTTTGCGGAGGTTATGATAAAGATGAGACCCATATTTTTTCTCATGCTCTCAATTTTGGTGGGTTAAAGATGATTTATTTTTGTTCTTAAAAGTTATGCTGACCTTCTCATTAATACCACTTGTATTTTGCTCTACCTATCCAAAGCCTTATATTTAATTGAGTGCAAAAACCTTAGTGTACAAGATTTATTTCTGGGTGCATTGATTCAAGGCTTGATTTCTCTAGCCCGAGACTAAGAAGCTAGTCATTCCGTTTTTGCGTATATATATTTATGCTAGCCTTTTCTATCCGTGCATTGTAAGTTTCCACCTTGGGAATTTTGCAAACCTCGTCGGATATCCACCCACAAACCCAAAATATTTGGAGGAAGATCACAAGAATGAAGGTGCATGAAGGATGCTTAGAAGATTTCATGTGTTTCTCTCCAGGAAAATATAGGACTTTTAGGACCTACCTTTGCACAAAAATTTTGTCACCTCTTTGCCCGAGGACGTGCAATCGTCTAAGCATGGGGGAAGCTACCAAGAAGGTAGGTTCCAATGTAGTCTAGAGTTCAGGGGAGTATAAAAAAAGAAGAACTATGAAAGAAAGAAAGAAAAAAAGAGAAGAAAAATATATGTGTGTATATATATATAAAAGAGAGAGAAAGA
Source organism: Cenchrus fungigraminus (assembly GCA_036936925.1). Classification (NCBI taxonomy): domain Eukaryota; kingdom Viridiplantae; phylum Streptophyta; class Magnoliopsida; order Poales; family Poaceae; genus Cenchrus; species Cenchrus fungigraminus. The sequence continues at coordinate 49,806,451 of CM072777.1, read as the reverse complement.
AAAAAAATAAAGCTCCCCAGCTCTCTAGATGCATTAGGAATTTCAAGAGGATTCAAGATCAAGACCCATACTCATCTTTCCAACCATGTGCAATCTGATAACGAGGACTTCTCTTGTACCTCGGGATCACTCTTTGACATTTGCACATGTCCACCTATCTCAAAGTGTGTGTATTTTTCTCTTTCCCCTCCTTGGAACATTGTTTTTCCAATGACCTTTTTGATAAGTCTCGGTAAGACCGTGAGAAGCTTGTCTTGTTTTGATAATATCTCGACTATAATATCTTGGTAGGACTAAACTTTTCCGAAAGCTCCAGATAAAGCCTTACACTTTTATCATCTTTCGAGAGGGGAAAGTGTAACATCCCTGATGTTTATGCAACAGTAATCATCGTCATTAGTGAGGCTAATTATGGTACTTGACATTCTTGACTTGGTCAAACTCTCAACCTTTAGTCAAACCCGTCCAAACCAACATCAAAACCCTAAGACTCTTTAACTTTCTTCGATGATCTAGTGCATTCTCCACTTTTCATATAACAACTTCAAAATTGGCAAATATGAAAGTTGTTCATTTTTGCACGGGACACATTTCATTCAATTGGCGGCATTTGAAATTCAAAGTGGAAACCCCTCAAAATCTTGGTCAAAGCTCAGGGACTCATTTTGACCTAGCCGAGAAAAATAGCAATTTGAAGCCCGTTTTGTTCAAAATCCGTGGAGAATTTCATAGGTCGGCCGTTGTAGAAGTTTGAGAGGGTTATGCCATCTACAACTTTGGTTTTTGGCGATTTTCGAGTTTAGTTTGAAATTTTTGAGCTTGGGCCGGTCAAACATGCCTAAGTTAAATTCGTGTCGCATCGGGAACGCGGGTGCGTGCTCTAGAGCGCCGTGCGCGTGCCGGTCATCACGCCGAGCCGCCCCGGCGTCCGTGCCGCTGTCCGCGTACCGTTCACTGGGCCCCACCTCGCTACCGGTTGGGCCGTGCCCAGACGACACCTCCCCGAGGCGCTACAGACCGGGATGGCCCGCGCCAGGGGGAGGGCTGCCAGGCCGCGGCGCGCCTGCGTGCGCCGCGTGCGTGCCCTAGGCCGCGCCGAGACGCCGCTTGTGCGCGCCTCGTCCCCCGTCCGCTCGCGCCCTTGCTGGAGGCCAGGGCCCCGTGCCGCTTCTCCCGCTCGCCGTCGCCTATTTAAACCCCGGAGCACCGCGGTGCTGCGCCGTCCTCGCCCAGCTCTGCTGCCACCATTGGCACCCCGCCGAGGAACTCCACCTCCCGCGTCAGCTCGCTCCCGTCCGAGCCCCCAAGCGCCACCACACAACCCTACCGCAGCTTCCCGTGCCGCACGTGGTCGAGCTCCGCCGCCCTGCTCGCCGGAGCCACCCGTGCAGCTGCTGCCGCCGCACCACGTCGCCGAGCCCCCTCACCGGCCCTTCCCCGACCTACGCGCCGGCCACGGAAAGCACCTAGGTGAGCTCGCCGTCGACCCCGGCCTCTTCCCGGGCCAATTCCGGCCGCCGGCTCGCCGGAATCCGGCCGGACCCGCCACCCCAGTGGCCAAGGACCCAATTGCGAGCCCCTAAATCCTTCCAGGGTTTAAACCATGAAACTAGGGGTCCTTTTGTAAATGCGAGGGCAGAGTTGTGAATAAATATCTTAAGCCAAGGACCTATCAGCAAAGTAGATTCTTCCCTTTTGTTTTAAATCCTCTGAATCTTGTAAAATTCATAACAATTCACAGAAAAATCGTAAAAATGCAACCAAAATTGTGTTGTGATCCTTGTGACTAGAACAAACTTTTCTACAAAGGAAGTTTCCAAATTTCTGTGTAGTTTTTAAATAATTTTGAATTTACCAGTTTGGATAGATCTGAAATAATTCAAATTCTATGCATGATCTTAAGCTCAATTTTGGATATGTTGTTTGCCATGTCATGTTGGCCTTCTGGTTCAAATTTGGCACAAAGTTATCAAGTAGATCTTTAGTTATGAATTAAAGTTGAATTTCAGCATTGTTCCAGTTTATGATTTTTGTAAATTAATATGCTGATCTTCTGGGTCCAATCTTTTTGCTATGGTCCTTTTTGATGGTTTTGTATCCATGATAAATAGTAGAGATGTTTTTACCATGTTTTATAGGGTCAAGTAATTTTTGCACAAATTTAACCTTCCTTCATAAATTTGAAGTAATTTAAATTTTCTTTGCTGAGTAAGTGCATATCTCTCCATGATTAGATGTTTTGCACCTCTAAATGAATTTCTAGCTCAAGATGTGGTATATATTTTTTTGTATGATTTATTTGTGTTTTTAATGATTGAACCTAGTTGTATTTTTTCATGCTAAATCTATGGCTTGGCTTGATCTAAATTTTTGGCAGTAGCTCATTTATAGGATGATGTGCCTCCCTGCAAAGTTTCATGGTCATGTTGTTTATATTTCTTCCAGAGTGAATTTTCGAAGTAAATCAAGCTTAATTCAAGAAATGAAAGGAAAATAAAAAATCACCTTTGTTTACTTTTAAATCATTTGGTTGAGCTTCACCAAATCACACCATGAACAACACCCTTAAATTGGTGAAGAAAAATTAATTAATTAATTTAGATGTGCACACAATCACCATCAAATAAGGAGTTAAACCACGCACTCATACCCCTTTCTTTGATAGGAAGAGTATGCTGAATATATCCTTATCCAGGTGAATGTGGTCACCCATACAACCCCACGTTTACCCTTCAATTCTAAACTATGTTTTCACTCCTCATTTATAAATACATGAAGTTAATGCATATGCATGTCGTGTAGAACTTCCGGACGGGAACTATGAGTTGGTACCAGAATCCGAGGGAGATCTTGCGGAAGGAGAAGTGAACGTGGTGGAGGTGCAACAAGACCCGAACCAAAGTTCGGAGGAATTCTCCACTGACTTTGCTAGTGAAGGCAAACCCCGGAGCATAACCCAGTTTTCTAACTTTTACAATTTTGTTTGTCTATGTTTGTGTATTTACGTTTCAGGAATTGAATTGAAACCCTAGATGCATGATCATAGGTTCCTATGCTCAAATACTAGCATGATAGGTCGCTAGTTGCCATGCTCTAAGGATACGGTAAAAGTCGAGTGATGTTCTTCACTCGCGAGCTATAGGTCTCTTATGTTGGAATCATAAGATGTTGATAACTAGAAATGCTCATGTGGTAAGAGCATGGCACCGGCTCCGGCCAGTAGGTCTGTGGTTAAGCGTTTGAACGTACTAAACATTTGCCGGGAATGGGACCGGTAAGCCTAGTACCTTCTTGATCCGATAAGGGATCTATGACCACTAATCTTGGGAAGAGTCCCCTCTGCCTGCAGCAGTGTGGTGCATGTGTGAAGCTGGGCGGCATGTGTCTCCGTAACCTGTAAACCTTGTACCAAAGACTGTAGAAATGGATCCTGAGTCGAGGACGGTTGGGAACCGCCTGGTTGGTGCACACCCTACCCCCTGTTGGTTTCTAGTTGGTTATTTTTGGGGTGTGCATTCTCTTGTATGTTTAGGTTCCCCTTGCAAGGTTATTAATCGATCGATCATCGGCCTCTCACTGTTACCCGAGATTGCTTAACCATACACTCTATGTCCCTTAATGATGAAATTGAGAAGTAATTTGGATATATGCTTAATTGTTTGCACAACTTATGCTTGCAATAGTTGCTTACTTAGTAGTGGTTAATCAACTAGAAGTTTGAGCTAAAACTTGTAAGTAAGGACCTACTCTTTGTTTCTTTTCAGCAAAAGAAACCCACCAGCCAAAGAGCCTTGCATGTCTAGAGAGTGGGTAATGTCCCATCACCCGACGGTTAAGTCTTGCTGAGTATTAGTATACTCAGCCTTGCTTTTGTTGTTGTTTTTAGGTGATATGAATGATGATGGGTTCCCGTGGCCTAGTTCTCTCCCACCCGGTTGGGAAGTTGAGTGGGAGGATGACAGTGCTTAGTGACGTCATGGATGGCCTCCTATGATGTTACTTATGACGTTTAGTATTTTATTTCCGCTGTGTTTCGAACTCTGAACTATTTACTCTTATGCAAAAGACTTGGTTTGTAATATTAAAACCTTATGGAGCTTGATGTAATAATTTGTGAAATGTTTGTCTCTGGACTCACCATCGTGTGAGTTTTAATGTACAAGTCTTCGATCCTGGTTAAAGTGATTTACCGGGCTTGACCCGGCAGAGGCGACAAGTTACTTCTGTATTATTGCTTAATGACCAAATGGAGTGGTTTAGGCAATAATATGGAATTAATTTGGGTGGTTCTGTCATAGCTGGCATCAGAGCTCAATTGTACACCAGTGATCTTAATACACCGTTAATAACATGTTTTTGGAATAAAACTTGCAAGATTAAGGTGTGTTTGCAAAATGCGTTAGGGACACTAAGGATAAACTAGTCCGAGAGGGCCTAGAGGGATTTTTGGTTCTTTCAGGTGGCTAGTAATCTATGGTTTATCTAAACTGACTTCCAGCACTTCTTAAGCCACGTGTTTCATACGTGTGCTGTGCCGCATCACGAGTACGCGAGGGTTGATAGGGCAACCTATTCAACAGATCCTATCTTCTCGGTTGGATGCCCACGTGTTTTATACGTGTGCTTTTCGTATGTAAATCATACGAAGGATGTTATGTTCTATTCCACATGAACATATCATGGGTTGTGATGTCACCACGTTTTGCCATACGTGTGCATGATTCCGCATTACGAACATGCGAAGGGGGACACCCTCCATTCAAAAGGGGCGTGTCTCAGGTTGGACGCTGTCCGTGCAGCGCTAAACGCATGGGTGCCGTTTCTATAGTGAATGGTAATGTTTGGGGACGCTTCCGTGACGTGTTGGCACAAAAGGTTCTTTCTTTTGCAGGAACACTAACCACGTTCCGGTAGATCGAACGGTTAGTTATCCGACTAGCTATTATAGGGAGAGACGTATAATTGCGCCTTACCACCGGCACTAACCACGATTCCTGGGCACGGATTTGCCTTGTGAGGATGTTTAGGATGCTTTTGCATCATGCTAAAATTTGTTAAGCAGTAAATAAATCACTTCAAAATCTATCTGAAAACACCTCACCAAAACACTTTCATCACCCCAATCTTAATAGCTGTCCCTGTTCCACAGTTTTTGGATGCTCTGTGGGTCTGAATTTTTCGACCCTTTGAACAGAGTTTGCTGGAGAAAAGTTAGATACAAAAGTTGTGTCAAATCTGGTCTAGATCCTGCTGTAAAAATTTTAGAATTTTGGAGCAAGAGAATCTGTAGTTATGCTCAGTTTAGTCCCTGTCTGTTTGCTGTTTTTCCTAGGAGACAGAAAACTAATCCTTGGTCTATTAGGATATCTTCCTTTTGTTTTTAGCCCAACTTTTGATACCAATTTTGGGTCAAATAACATCAATGAGTAGCTGGAAAATTTTGAGAATTTTTGGCCTACCAGAATATGAGCTATATGCATTTTGGTGCTTTGGACAGAATCTGTTATCTTTTAACTCACACTAATCAGTGGGAGTTTTGTTGATACAGATGGCTGGACCGTTGTTCTGGGAGGTACGACATGACGGGATGGTCTGCACTGACAGGCTACACCTTGAGGGGTTTTCCCGCATTTTGTGGGACACTCTTCGCTCGTCAGGGTACACCACTCCTCCGACGTACGAGGCGTTGGAGACCACGCAGCTTGGAGTGCCTCGCTGCTATGTTCGGGTGACCGTGCCACTTCACCCTACTCACCCGGAGTGGCAGGACCTGAGCATGGACGTGTCAGGCGTCCACATGTTGGAGACACTTGAGGTTGCTGCGTTGAGAGTGCTGAACACTTTTGGTGACCAGCACCCACTCGATGTTTCTTCGACTCCGGTGGGACTACTTCCGACCGTGGACCCCGCGGATTCCGCGTGGAGGAACCGCATGGGGAACATGGTAGCACTTCTAACTGAGAGGACCCCACTGGACGTACTACACGAGATGTCACGGTGCATAAATGAGGACCAGGTGTGTCCGAGGACCAGAGGAGGCTCTCTCCTTAGTGATGAGTGATTGACAACGTTGTGTGGACTGATGCTTGGCTAAGTGTGCAGGTACAAGTTGCGACTTGACTCGTGTCAGTGCAGGTGAAGAACAAGCGTGAAAGACCTTAGCCGTGTTGGCCTCCGGGTGATGGAGTGGCAAGTAGGCTTGGTTCGATGGACCCGGTGGCCGATGGGGTCAAGTGCGAGCCGTGCGGTGCAAGGTAGCAGTTGGAGCCCGAAGCTTGCACGCGGGGTTTGTTGGTTTGCCCACAAAACCATCGGTGGACGGTTTCTTGGTTTGGGCCTCAAAACAAAGCCCGGAGACCCGAGGCAATGGAGACGGTGATCCGGGAGCTTCGGGAAGCTTCGAGGCAGAGGGCACGTGGCGTGATTGCCGGGTTTGCGTCGATGTGAAGCGAATCCGCGGTGGAAGCATGTCCGTCTGATGAAGTCTTGACCAAAATGCCCCTGAGGGATTGTATCTTCATTTCAAGCAGTAGGGGTAGCGTGGTCATTTACCTCCCTCCGATGGACTTCGTATAAATAGCGGAGAGGTGGATGGCATCTCTCTCTCTTGGACTCTAGGTTTTCCTCCCCCGGTAGATTGCTCTGAACTGCTTCTTTTCCCTCTGTATTCCTTAGGCTAGATTCTTGTACAGACTCTGACCTCTGGATGTATGGAAGCATTCGGCATTGTGGTGATCTCCTAGTCCTCTGTGATTTTCGTGTCATTTTCGGGGCTATTTTTGGGGAGTTTCGTTCTTCGCTCGATTCGGGGATTTGAGGGCGTTTTCCTTCGGATTTCTTTGAGGAGATCATGAGTGGATGCCTTGTGCATCTTTGTGTGTGATCTTGACTACTCAAACGCCCTGGAGAGCCTTCGATTCATGAGTTTTTGGTCGGAGTTCAAGTTCTTGGTGGTAGTTCGTGTGATCCGCGATTCCCGGCGATTTAGTGGCTTAGAGGTCGAGATTTTTGGGGCATAGCTTCCTCTTGTGTTGCTTATCATCTCCCCTAAATCTTGTCTCAAGAGCTTTTGGTGTTTTGGAGATCCGATGATGGATTTGGAGAGTTGACCCCGCGGGTCGAGCAGTTTTGATTCTGTTCGTGTGCTGCGGACAATCCGCCTGGTGCAGCGGACAGTCCGCGAGGGGGCCAGTTCGTCACAGTTCGTCGCTTGTTCGTGCGTGTTCTTGTTTCGATATATTTCATCCCTAGGGTTTTGTTGCAAGTGGTTTGCGGACAGTCCGCATGTCGCTCACGGACGGTCCGCGTGTCGCTCACGAACGGTCCGCGTGGTGAAGTTTTGTCTGGGGTTTCGTCTGGGGATTCCAGCGAGCTGGACGGACGGTCCGCGCTGCCCTCACAGACAGTCCGCGACACTGGCAGACAGTCCGCAAGGCATAGCCGGACAGTCCATATTTTCGGGTTTGTCTCTGGTAGCTCTGGTGCTTATTTCGTACAGTCCGAGCTGTACTCGCGGACAGTCCGCCGTACCCTAGCAGACAGTCCGCCCGTACTGCACGGACAGTCCGCGCCTGGCGTTTCCAGATTGTGCCAAGTGCTTTGATTCTTGTCTAGTTGCTTCCGATCTTTGCTCCTAGGCTTGTCCCTTGATCGCGTAGGCTTGTGTGTGCCTTGTTTGGAGCTTCCTTTGTGTGCGCGAGCATTTGGAGTGGCAATCGAGGTATAGGCCGAGTTCGACCTTCGGGAAGAATTTTTATCGGCTCCCATTCACTCCCCCCCTCTCTGGTCGCCCTACTCGGTCCTTCAATTGGTATCAGAGCCGGTTACGGATCTTCTTGATTCTAACCAGTCTAAGATCCAAAGATGGGCGATTACGACATGGGGTCGGGTCCTCCGCACTTTGATGGCAAGAATTACCCGATGTAGGAGAGGCGCATGGGCGTGTTTTTGCGAGGGAAGGGAACTCTTATCTGGGAAGTCACTCAAAATGATCAATATGTCATCCCAGATAGTTTTCTGCTTCCAGGATCGCGGGACATGTTTGAGGCCAACAGCAAGGCCGTTGATCACTTGTTCCGTGCTCTCTGTGCCTCAGAGTTCGAGCGAGTGTACGGAGAGAATGTGGCCGGAAAGATTTGGCTCATGTTGAGAAATGCTCATGTTGGCAATGCCCAAGTGTAAGCTCATTTGTTTTCCACTTACCGGAGAGAGTACGAGAACTTCACTCATCTCCCCGGCGAGTCGACCGATGCGATGTTCCAGCGCTTCACTAGCATAGTCAACAACATGAGGGCCAATGTGACAGTGCTCCCATACACGGATCATGATCAAGCTATCAAGCTTTTGCATGCCCTGGATAGGTCTGTGTTGAGTGCCAAGGTCGAGGCCATTGAGGAGTCGAGCGTGTATGATACGCTGATGCTGGATGAGCTGTTTTCCAAGCTCAATTCTTCTGAGGTTGATCGTGGCTTGAGAGCCAAGAGCGAGAGCCCATTGATCCTCATAGTTTGGCTCTTGTCTCCGGGTCAAGGTCTAACGCTAACTCTGGTGGTTTCTCTTTGTCTTGTCTTGTGTCTTTGCCAGATGAGGACTTTGAGGTGCTGAGCGTGGACGATCTCGCCTTGTTGAGCAAGAGGTTTGGGCGGATGTACGAGAACCGCGAGAATGCAAGGCGGAGCTCGGGGATGTGTTATCAGTGCGAGAAGCACGGGCACTTCATCGCGAATGCCCTGAAGCCATGGAGATCAAGAATGACTACAAGGGCAAGCCGAAGCACGACTACAACAAGCACCGCTCCCAGAACGACTACAAGGACAAGCACAAGGATAAGGGCGAGAGAAGGCACAAGAAGAGTGGCGGCTACAAGAAGAAGACCGCTCGAGCGATGGTGGCTGGAGCGTGCGACATCGACTCGACATCAAGCGATGCTTCTTCCGACTCGAGCAGTGAGGAAGAGCAAGAGAAGCGCAAGGACAAGCTGCAGACAGGCAAGAACTTCACCGGTCTAAGATTCGTCGCACAAGGAGGCTTTTGCAGCATGGCGCACTCCAAGAAGGGTGGGAAGCACAGCTCGGATTTGAACTCTGACTCCGATGAAGAGGTACGACAAGATCCCAACTTCTCGCTAGAGGAGAATGCTAGGCTCAATGAGTTGCTTGATAACCGTAATGATGTGCTTAGAAAGACCAACAAGGAGAAGAGAGAATTTAGGTTTTTGTTGGGTGATGCCAAGGATAAATTGCTGAGCTTGAGTCCTTTGTTGTGGATGCTAGAAATGAGATAGGATCTTTGAAATCTGCTCCTGTGATGTCGGATGAGACTGATTGTGGTGACTATTCAGTTTTTCTTGCTGCTTTGATTGCTCTCAAGGAGAAGCATGCCTCTACTTTGGAGGAACTAGATGTGATTAGGATTGAGTGTGATGAATTGAAGTCTAGGCCAGCTTTACTAGGTGCTTGTACCTCATGTCCTGTTTTGCATGCTAGGCTAGATGAGTCTCACACTAGAATTGTTTCTCTTGAGGCGGCACTGAAAGCTCCTCTTCCTACGTCATGTTCAACCTGTGAAATGCATGCTTTGAAAAACATCGAAGTTGCACACTATGTTGATCGTCTGTAGGATGAAAATGATGAATTGAGAAAAATGATGGGGTGGTTGTCTGGGCATGAGCCACAATTGAGTTTGATGTTGGCTCAGTTTAAGAGGTTTGATGGTCAGGCGCTGGGGGCTGACAAATGTGGTGAGAAGAGTGGTGAGGGAGAAGAGAAAGCTGGAGAGATTCCCATTCCACCACATACCACACCAATGAACAAATTTGCACCCAAGCCAAACCACCTCAGAAACAAGCTAGACACAACACCAAATCCACCAGTGTTCCCCCACAAAGCTGAAAACTACCAAAAACCCATCAAGTTTGTGAGCACCCAGGGGAGTGTCTTTGATGGGAAGTTAGGAGAGAATGGTGTTGAGAAGCCCACAGAAAAGCCACCGCCTAAGCCATAGCCGATTCGCTTCCATTGTGAGTATTGTGGGAGGGATGGCCATAAGGATGAGTTCTGCTTTAGGAGGAAGAGAGATGAGAGGTTTGCTAGGGAGATGGCAAACAAGGACAGGTACCACCTTTCTCGTGGTGTGCCTGAGCCTCGTAGAGGACCTCTACGTAGGGGTGAGGTGTATGTGCGTACAGTTCCCACTCGAGGATGTAGAGGTGGAGGTGTGTTTCCTCAGAGAGATAGGCGTGTTGGGTTTGGGCATGGTGAGTTGGTTCGACGTGCTCCTTCTCGTGACCGTTACGAGTTTGGGAGGCACGATCGGAGCTTTGGGTCTCAGATGGACTACGGGCCACGTTTTCCCCCTCATGGTGCGCGTACTCCTCCAGTGAGACGTGACAGGTCCTTTGGTGGTAGGCGTGTGAGGGCTCCGCCCAGAGGTTTCGGTAGGATGGACTTTGCTAACCCTTCTTTTGAGCAAGTGGATCGACACTGGTTTGACTCCTTTGGTACTAACCCCAGTGTTGAGTCGCTTGCTCATTCTCGTTCTCGTTTTTTATTGCAGGTGGGAGGCTTGGAGAACTTTTGGTTGATCGACTCCGGTTGCTCAAGACACATGACCGGAGATCGTGGGTGGTTCTCCAGCCTCACCCTAGTGAGTACGAGGGAGTACATCACTTTCGGGGACAATGGGAGAGGACGAGTGCTTGCTGAAGGTATGGTGAAGGTGAGTAGCAAGGTGACCTTAAGAAGTGTGGCCCTGGTCAAGTCACTTGGTTTTAACCTATTGTCAGTATCTCAGTTACTGGACGAAGGTTTTGAGGTTCGTTTTAAGTCGGGTGCTTCTCGTGTGCTTGATTCTCAAGGCGATCTTGTCTGTACGATCGTCCCCGAGGGTCAAATCTTTCGTGCCAATTTTTCCTAGTCTGTTGGTCCTCCTCAATGCTTTGTTGCTGGCGTGTCGGCCGAGCTTTGGAAATGGCATAGGAGGTTGGGACACTTGAGCTTTCAGTTGCTTTCCCGCTTGAGTGGTCTTGATCTTGTCCGAGGATTGCCTAAGTTGAAATTCGAGAAGGATTTGGTCTGTGCTTCTTGTCGGCATGGAAAGATGGTTGCTGCTTCTCACGCCCCTCTGACTGCAGTCATGACCGAGCGACCTTATGAGCTGTTGCACATGGATTTGGTTGGGCCAGCTCGTGTTCGCTCTGCTGGTGGGAAGTGGTATGTTCTTGTGGTTGTTGATGATTTTTCGAGGTACTCTTGGGTTTTCTTTTTGGAGGATAAGAGCGAGACATTTGGCTTTGTTCGAGACTTGATCCTGAGGTTGAAGAATGAGAGACATGGTGATGCCATTCGAGCTATACGCAGTGACAATGGCACGGAGTTTAAAAACTCTCATTTCGATGCCTTTTGCAGTGATCTTGGTCTTGATCATCAGTACTCTTCTCCATACGTCGCTTGCCAGAATGGCGTAGTGGAGAGGAAGAACCGGACCCTTTGTGAGATGGTCAGGACGATGCTTGATGAGCATAGGACTCCTAGGCGTTTCTGGGCCGAGGCGGTCAATACCGCTTGCTATGTCTCAAATCGCATCTTCCTTCGTGCTTTCAAGAAGAAGACCTCTTATGAGCTGATGCATGGACGACAACCCAAGGTGAGTCACTTTAGAGCCTTTGGATGCAAGTGTTTCATTCTGAAGAAGGGCAAGTTGGATAAGTTTGAGTCTAGATGTTCGGATGGTATTTTCCTTGGTTATGCGATTCATTCTAGAGCATATCGTGTGCTCAACCTTGACACTAAACGAATCATGGAGACTTGCGAGGTTACCTTCGACGAGACACAGCCATGTAGCTCTTCTGCTTTTGAGTGTGCAGGTGACGAGGAGATTGGTGCCAGGATCTCTGAGGATGAGAAGGATGGAGATGGAGATGAAGACGATGATGGTGGTGATGCTCCCGTGGCTGATCGTGTTCATGCTACTTCCACTACTACGACGACGATCGAGGATGGACCATCCCCTACACCCACTATGACTGAGGCTGTTCGAGTGGAGGCTGTTGCTGAGGGGGAAGTTGTGTCCACGCGAGAGGCTCCACGGCGAGTACAAGTTGATCACCCACCGACGACGATCATTGGTGATCTCCATGAACGCACTACACGGTCGAGGTCAAGGAATTCCTCTCATTTCACTCACTCTGCTTTTGTCGTGTCGTTTGAGACCAAAGATATTCGACACGCTTTGTCTGATGAGAATTGGATGAATTCCATGTATGAGGAGTTAGAGAAATTTGAGAGAAACCAAGTCTGGGTGTTAGTCGATCCACCACCAAATTGTCGTCCCATAGGAACCAAGTGGGTGTGGAAGAACAAAAAGGGTGAGAATGGGATGGTTGTGAGAAACAAATCAAGGTTGGTGGCGCAGGGTTTCAACCAGAAGGAGGTGATAGACTATGAGACATTTGCTCCTGTGGCCCGTTTGGAGGCAATTAGGATCCTTCTAGCCTTTGCCGTGGCTAAAGGGTTCAAGTTGTACCAAATGGATGTCAAGAGTGCTTTCTTGAATGGGATGATAGAGGAAGAAGTGTATGTGAGGCAACCCCCGGGGTTTGAGAGCGAGAAATACCCACACCGTGTATTGCTGTAGAAGTCAAAAGTATAGTTTCGCCGAGTGCTGGTCGTCGCGGGCTATCTCCCCGTTTGTACCTGGGTGCTGAACCTTACCCTCTCATGAAATGGTTCATGCCTATCTCTCATATCTTCTAACTTTGTATGTTTAGTACATTAGAACCTAGAGCTAACTCGTATGTTCCCCCTATGCTGTAGAGTACTAGAGTAGAGGTAGATCTGAGTGTGTGTCACACTACCCTATCATATCTTTTATCTTACCCCTGCCTTTGAGTTGTTGTTTCCTATATCTATCTCTTGGTTTACATTCAGTGCAAAAGCATAAGTCTATGATATCCGCCATTGCCTTCCACGGATACGATACCCTTGGAATATTCTCCTTCCTTGGGGAAATGCTACAATGGTTTATCTGTGCCATTGCGGATTCGTTCATGATCGTTTAGATTTACCTTTGGCAAGTCTTGATGTTCATGCTAACTCGACGTCGTTAGTAGTGACATTAAAAAATGTCAACAGGCCACAAGTGGCCGGATCAACATACCCCTTCGGTCACCCGGCCCAAGTGTCCGGATCACCCGGGATAGCCCAGAAAACAGCTCGCGAAATCGCCCCAAACTTTCGATCAATGGATCTCCCAAACCAGTTGGAGTCTTGAGATGAAATTTTGGGGAGATGATGAACTCCCTAAGAAGATGCTATGCCCCAAAAATCTAGGCCTCAAACATCCTACAACTCCCGGAATCACGGATCTTTGCCAAGAACACTATGAACTACGGTTAATCCGAAAATCAACGAATCGAAGGCCAAATCCGGCGTTTGAGGGGTCAAGATCATCCACAAAGAGGCACAAGGCACTCACCCATGATCTCCTCAAAGAAATCTGGAGAGAAATACCCTTAAATCAATGAATCGAGTGATGAACGAAAATCCTCCAAAAAGACCCCGAAAATCGCAGAAACAGAAAAACGTCGGGAGCAAAAGATTTGGCACGAGATTGAGAAGGAAGATTTCACTATGAATATCTTAGCCAAATCCGGATACAAGCCACTCACAAGAATCACAAATCTTGGATGGCAAAAAGCTCAAACAAAGAGCCACTCACACCTCTCTCCCTCTCGCCCCAAGAGCACCCCAAAATGAAAGAGCACTCCCACCAACTAAGCCAGAGAGTTGGCTGAAAATTCAGCCCCCTCCTCCTACATATAGGCCCTCCGGAAAAGGCCGAAGTGCCCCTACACTAGGAGATACAATACAAGCCCTCACAGGGGCATTTTGGTCAACATATGAAGTTCACCATCGGACGACAGCATATCCATCGGGCCTTCGCGTCCTCCCGACGCAAGCACTCCCGATCGCGTCCTCCTCGATCATGCCGTGTGTCGCCCGCCTCGAAGCTTCCCGACGCTCCCGGATCCCCATCTCCGTCGCGTTGGGCCTTCGAACTTGGTTTTGAGGCCCAAACCAAGAAACCGTCCTCCGATGGTTTTGTGGCCAAACCATCAAACCCCGCGTACACGGCCCGGCCTCACCACGCCAAGCGTCGAGCCTGTCAAGCCTTTAACCTCCGGTGCCTGGAAGGTCTACTCGGTCTTGCCTCGTTCCTTGACTTGGCCGCCACCGATGCACCGACTCCATGACCACGACTTCATCTTGCTCTTCTTGCACCATGCGGGCTGCACTTGATCCCGTCGGCCACCGGGTCCCTCGAACCAAGCCTACTTGTCTCTCCATCACCTCAGAGGCCACCTTGGCATAGACCTTTCGCGCTTGTTCTTCACCTGCACTAGCGCAAACCAAGCCGCAACCAACACCTACAATACTAGGCCAAGAGTCAGTCCACACAACGTTGTCAACCACCCCTCACGAGTGCATTGACAACACACCACAACACATAGAGAGTAACACAACCGACAACACAACCCGACGAAACACACTCAACACAAAGCCTCAAAACATCCGGTCAATCGCTCATTATATACAAACCAAGGCACATATCAACTTGGTTTCTCAATCTCCTCCTTGATGAGTGCATTGACAAAAGATGGTTTGAAAGCAAAGGGAAAACTCATTCAAGTGCCCAAAAGCCAAGAAAACGCAAATATAAGGCAACTTGAAATGAGAAGAGCTCCAACTAAAGACTCTCGGAACCAAAGGAAGCACAAATGCTAAACACTACCAAAGAGTCAACCAAGAACCACGAGAGCTACAAGCAATCCCAAAAGCCATTGAACCAATTACAGCTCTTAGCAAAGCACTCGTCAACCACTCATCACTATCAAATCAAGGTTCATATCAACTTGATTTTCCAAAGTTTCTCCCCCTTGATCAGTGTGTTGACAACATATGAGCACAAAAATGGTTTGAGAGGGCAAAGGTAAAAAATCTCATCCAAGTGAACGAAAACCATACAAGGGCAAAGAACAAACTCACTTGGCATGAGAGAAACCACAAAGGCCATAACAATATCTCGATCCCCAAAGACATGGGCAACGGTTCGACACAACCGAGACAAGAACACATGATCCCTCAAGAAGAGGCACAAAGGGCTCAACACAGATCATGGACAAACGAAAGCACACGATCCCCCAAGAAGAGGCACAAAGGGCTCAGCACCAATCATGTAACGATCGAAAACTCAAATCAACCACCGGCTCCTCAAGAAGAGGCAAAGGGGCTCAACACCACCGACAAAAGAGCACGAAACTCACAAGCTCCCCCTAAACACAAGCATTGGGGTCAAAGAGCATACAAAGCTCACCCTAAACACACGTGATAGAGCAACAAGCACACCAAGCTCACAAGCTCCCCGTAAACACATGCACTAGGGCCAAAGAGCACACAAAGCTCACCCTAAACACATGCGATAGAGCGAAGAGCAAACCACCAAAGCACAACTCAGGCAAATAAAGGAAACTCACCAAAGCTCCCCCTACTCAAATGCATACTTACCCTGAAAATGTGCATGCAAACTCAAGTTCTCCCCCTGAACCGAGTATCCCTCTGGATGCAACACATGCATGAAAACTGAATCATTTTCTCCCCAAATGCAACTTTTCCTCCTTGTTGACAATGCATGAATCAAGGCAATTTTGCAAAAGATTCACTACTAGCTTCTCAAATATGCAAAGAACACTATAAAATGCTACAAGTGAGATAATGAGCAAGCAAGATAGTTCATAGTTCCATAAAAGCATAGCCATCAAGATAGTAAAGCTATATAAGCATATGACAAAGGCATGATCAAATTAAGTATTTTTGTGAAAAATTTCCCTCTCATGAGCAAAGGCCTAAACATGAGCAAAACATGCCAAAGTGAATCTAGATCACACAAACTTCATGCTAGGTCACACATTCTCATCACAAGATCATTGCAAATACCCATAAGCATCTCATGTCATGTTAAAGCCACCGAGCTATGTGTCTACTTCTTAAAATGAGACTTCTCATGGTAGACAACATGCAACGGTTTAGCACCCAAATTAAATTTATTTTCAAGCATTTACGACATGGAACAAGTGAGAGCATAACTTCAAGCAAGAGCATTCCATACATACCAATTTCATTTTTCAAATTTAAGACAAAATGGTACATGAAGTGCCTTTGCGGCAAAAAGAAGCTTATGCTCCCGCACAAGGTATCACATGGGCTAAACATTCACAATGACAAATGGGTCTTTGACCCCAAGTGAAAAGCACATGATATCCAAGCACAAATTAAGCATGATATAGATCACCAAAGCACACTAAGATCATGAAAGGCTTAAACTCACAAGAGAGAGCCTATCCTAGCATTTTCCAAAAATAGCCATCTCAACATGCATATATAGAAAAACTATCAAGAGCATAGCTATCCATCACCAAATCATATCAAACATGCTCAAAAACTCACAAATAGCATATCATAGTATTCATGGCATATAGGAGAAGCTCAACCTACCATGCATATGATACAAATGCAACAAAGGTAGATATGTACAACAAATGCAACATGATATATGACACAATGCAAGACACGAATGTCAAACCTACCAAAGTCTATACATCATGATATATGATACATATGCAATGCACAATGTATGGGGAGACACGAAACTTGACTCAACGACAAGAAAGCTCACAAGGGAACACACCAACTAAGAACCGCTCTAAGCGAGAGAAGAGCCACCAAAGATCCCAATTGAGTACCATAGGGAAGATACCAATTGCAAGACCGCCAAAGATCCCAATTGAGTACCATAGAAAGGATACCAATTGAAGGATCACAAAAGGCTACCAAAAGCCACACCCTCAAAAACAAATTCCCCATCGAATGAAGCCAAACTCCCCCTCAATCAAAGACAACTAGCAAAGCAAAAGCTAGGAAAAGAAAGAGCAAAAGAGAAGCTCTAAAACCAACTGAAAAGGGAGAAAATCAAAGGAGGAACAAAAACACAACCCGAAGATAAGGCAAGCCCAAAACCCAAAGCAAGCTCAAAACATGCTACACAATGCATTGACAATACCAATTAGGATAAATAAAGCATTGTAACATGATCACATATGAATATAAGGATGGGCTAGCAAGCATGTCAACAAGGTACAACCCTATACAGGCATACTAAAACAAAATGATACCAAAGAACAACATGCCAAACATGATACAAGATCTAAACAAAGGCATGATACAAGTTCATTTGGATCATCCACCAACATATATTACAAAGCTAGCATGACAAGATATAGATGGGGGGACAAACATGCTAACAAGAAAGAATACCATAGAGCTAAACAAAAATGATATGGATGAACAACATGACATAACCACCATAAAGCAACCATAAAGCATGACATGATGTTCATGTATATCATCCACCACAATATCAACTCCGATAAAAATTCTTTCTCAAAAGAACTCGGCCTATGTCCCAATCGCAACTCCGAGGGTCACACATGATCAAGCGGGAGCACAAACAAACCTCTCTTGAGACCTTAGGAACAAAGCTTGAAAGCCTACGAAGCAAAGCGGAAGCAAGCACGAAGGAGCTCGAGCAACATAGAGGAAGGCTGAGTCCTACCGGGTCATCCGACCACAAAGGTCCGGGTCACCCTGTAGCATCCAAAGCCGCTCTGGGTCACCCGACCACAAGTGGCCAGATCAACCTACCGCTTCGGGTCACCCGACCCAAGTGTCCGGATCACCCGGGACAGCCCAGAAAACAGCCCGCGAAATCGCCCCAAACTTTCGATCGATGGATCTCCCAAACCACTTAGAGTCTTGAGACGAAATTTTGGGGAGATGATGAACTCCTTAAGAAGAAGCTATGCCCCAAAAATCTCGGCCTCAAACATCCTACAACTCCCGAAATCACAGATATTTGCCAAGAACACTATGAACTAGGGTTCATCCGAAAATCAACGAATCAAAGGCCAAATCCGGCGTTTGAGGGGTCAAGATCATCCACAAAGAGGCACAAGGCACTCACCCATCATCTCCTGAAAAAAATCCAGAGAGAAACGCCCTCAAATCGACGAATCGAGCGATGAACGAAAATCCTCCAAAAAGACCCCGAAAATCGTAGAAAAAGAAAAACGTCGGGAGCAAAGGATTTGGCACGAGATTGAGAAGGAAGATTTCACTATGAATATCTTAGCCAAATCCAGATACAAGCCACTCACAAGAATTACAAATCTTAGATGGCAAAAAGCTCAAACAAAGAGCCACTCCCACCTCTCTCCCTCTCTCCCCAAGAGCACCCCAAAATGAAAGAGCACTCCCACCAACTAAGCCAGAGAGTTGGCTGAAAATTCAGCCCCCTCCTATATATAGGCCCTCCGGAAAAGACCGAAGTGCCTCGACACTAGGAGATACAATACAAACCCTCACAGGGGCATTTTGGTCAACATATGAAGTTCACCATCGGACGACCGCATATCCATCGGGCCTTCACGTCCTCCCGACGCAAGCACCTCGATCATGCCGTGTGTCGCCCGCCTCGAAGCTTCCCGACGCTCCCGGATCCCTGTCTCCGTCGCGTTGGGCCTTCGGACTTGGTTTTGTGGCCCAAACCAACAAACTGTCCTCCGATGGTTTTGTGGCCAAACCACCAAACCCCGCATACACGTACCGGCCTCACCACGCCAAGCGTCGAGCCTGTCAAGCCTTTCACCTCCGGCGCCCGGATGGTCTACTCGGTCTTGCCTCATTCCTTGACTTGGCCGCCACCGATGCACCGGCTCCATGACCACGACTTCATCTTGCTATTCTTGCACCATGCGGGCTGCACTTGATCCCGTCGGCCACCGGGTCCCTCGAACCAAGCCTACTTGTCTCTCCATCACCTCGAAGGCCACCTTGGCACAGACCTTTCGTGCTTGTTCTTCACCTGCACCAATGCAAACCAAGCCGCAACCAATACCTGCAATACTAGGCCAAGAGTCAGTCCACACAACATTGTCAACCACCCCTCACGAGTGCATTGACAACACACCAAAACACATAGAGAGTTACACAACCGACAACACAACCTGACGAAACACACTCAACACAAAGCCTCAAAGCATCCGATCAATCGCTCATCATATACAAACCAAGGCACATATAAACTTGGTTTCTCAGCGGCCCACTCAGCCCAGGGGAGAGACAAGGCTGACGTCATGCTGACGTTAGCCCGTCGTCCTCCCCAGTTCACCCCCCTTTCTCCCCCTTTTCTGGACGTGACGCCCGCCGCGCCGTACCCCACCATGCCCTGCCATTCCCTTCCCTAGCACATGCGCTGCCATCCGCCATACCTCCTCGCCACACTCCCTAGCTGCACAGCGGTATTTCTTCCCCCACCCCGGCGCTAAACCGCCTCACCACAGCTCCGCCGCGCCAAACCGCTGCACTGCCGTCTCGCCGGTATCCCCGGCCTCCCTTCACCAAACCACCACGAAGTGGAGCGCCCCAGGATCACTATCACCTCCTGCACCTTCTGGAGCCGCTTGATCAACACGACGCCCACCCCTGGCCGCACTTTACCCTCGCCACCACAACGCCTTCCCCCGAGCTCTGGTGCACCACTGTACGGCAAACCGCCGGATCTCCCTCTCCGCCTCTCAAACTAGCTCTCCGGCGCGAGTGTCGTACAGCCCGAGGCCAATCTGGTTCTCTCCCGCCCATTCCCCCTTCCTCCCTCTCCTCTCTGGCCCTATCCGCAAAGGTGACGTATCACCGCCGCGAACACCGGCTCCGCCACCTCACCGCGGCCACAACCCTCCCCTCCGACCTATAAATAGAGCCTGAGGCTCTCTTTGAGCTCCTCATCCACCTCCACACCTCACCACACCACCACCACCCCTTCTACTCCTCCATCGGCGAAGCCCTGCTCCACCGGCGAAAGACCTCTGCCGCCGAGCCTCGCTGTTGCTTCTCCCATCTCTGATGACCCTCCGCTGCGCTACAACACTGGTAAATGTTGTTATGCCGCCGGAATTGCTCCTCTTCCCCAGTTGTAGCCTGTATGAGCCCCTGCCCCGCTGCCACTAGCTCTGGCGAGCAGAGCTCGCCGCCAACCACTCTCTGCTGACCCGCCATGTTGCCCAACCACCGCTTTACACTCACGATGCTCCCGCACACCGCTGTGCACCCTCACTTAGGCACATTCTCGTCCCTAGGCTTGTTTCTGTCCACGGCCGCACCACCACGTTCGTCTGGTGAGCCGCTACGCCGCCGCCGCCGATCCCCGTCGACCACAATCTCCGGTCCTAGCTCCGTCCTGTCCCGCTGCACCTCCACGGTGAAGTTTCTTTCCGGTCGAGGGACCACGGCCGCCGGAAACCCCAACTCCGGCGAGACCTCCCCTGTTCCACGGCGGTCCGGTGACCGAACCGGGCGGCACCGTCCCCCTCACCCTCTTCCTGCACCCGGTGCACGTGCACCACAGGCACACGAGGGCCACGCGGGCGGCCACACAGGCGTCGGCGTACCACGTGACCGCCATGTGCGCTTCCACGCCAGCCCCACGCGTCGCGTCAGCCTGGCCCCGCCAGTCAGTCTCTTTCCCCTCTAAATTTTGCTAAGTACACCCGGCTTTTGCACACAAAACCTTGTTTAGCCATCTTAAAAATTCCCAAAAATTCACCATAAATATATGAGCCTATTTTAAGCATATTTATGCTCTTTTCACCCAAATCTCATATGTCTAGCCCCTAGAATAATTTCTGGCATCTTTTCCTTATTACCGGGTCCATATTTTATGTACACGGGTATAAGGAATTCTCTCCGTTTCGATCACGAAACCCTAGAAGACCCTACCCTCTCATCTTTAACCCATGTGTTGGGGAAAATGATTCTCTAGGCACCCCCTATTCAGCCCGTTTGTATAAAATAGGGGCTCGGCTGTAATTTCTGTACCCACCAGGGGCTTGGGGCTAAATTTGCACTCCTCCCCTTGACTATATAAACAACCCAAGGGGGTTGAGAGAGGGGAGTTCCCCCCTCACTTGGCTTTCTTTTCTCTCACTTGTTTTCCTTTCCCTATGAGTGTTGGCCTCCCTTCGACGATGGTTTTACCCCCAACATTTCTGGCGCCCACCATGGTCTGTTCTCTTAGCCACAAGTTCTACCGAAGATATTTTTCCATGCCAATTCAAGAGGACCCTCACGAAGTTCACCTTCAGTTTACCTTCATTCCCCCGAAGTCAGCTTGTTCGCTAAGTCATCTTCGGCCCACCTTCACGCCTGAAGACCTTCGGGCTCAGATCGCGGACACCTTCGGGCTCACAAACTTCATTGTGCACCGAAGACCATCCAATCTCGCCTCTTCGGGCCTTCTTAAGCCCAGCATGGTACCCAGGCAATTTGGTCACCTTGGGCCCATCCCAAAGTCACCTTAGGCTCACCTTCAGCCATTCGCGAAGTCACCTTCGGGATCGAAGAGCGCCACCGAAGCCCGCTTGTGAAAGTAACCGAAGCCCGGCTCGCAGCTTTCTTCTGCTCACTCACGGAATCTCTCTTCGGAAGCCCGCCGAAGCCCAGTTGTGGAATCTCGCTCTTCGGGCCCAGCTCGCACCGAAGCCCAACTTGTGGAATCTTGCAAAACAAGGCCCAGGTATGGTGAATTCTGCAAAAATAGTTGCGCCTGTGGGGTTTCGAACCGTGGCTTCCCACTTACCCAAGGTTGCGCTAACCATCTGCGCGCTCATTTCTTTGTTGTTACTATATGCTTGGTCTTTTATCTATAACTTGCAGTTCGAGTGTTTTTCTCGGGTTTTTCCAAAAACCATCAAACCCTAGCCGCCATTATCCGAGTTTTCATCCCTACCCACTCCACTCCAGTACCCGCCGCCGCTGGACCCCGACCGCAGCCAGGGATCACGCGCTCGGCCCCCCGCCTCAGCAAGCGCCGGCGCGGTCTGCTCCTGCCTGCTCCCTCGATCCCGCATTGCTGGTTCCTCAATCGGGCCACCACCAATCTGAGCTCAAAATCCTCCCGTTTCTCCGGCATTCCGCACCCCGAGCCGCTACCGCCGCCGTAATGCCTCGGACACCTCTTCTGCTCGACGAACCCTTCGCGGGGAGCCCAACACAACCAAGCCAGGTGCCTGGAACACAGCAGCGCCAGCAACACCAACAACCCGACCACCGCTGTCGACGAATCCTTGCTCCCTCCGTTCCTCTCCAGGTCTCCAAATGTGTGCCTGTCACGCCGCCGTTCTTCTCGCACACCAAGGTTTGCAAAATCTCCGTGCCGTTTGCGTGATCTCCGCTGGTGGCTACCGCGTCGATTCAAAGCCGATGTCGATTTCATTCCTGGTATAATAGAGTATCCGTGTAGCAAGTAAATTGCTGATTTGACTGTTCATCCACACTGCTTGCAGTATCGTACATCAGCTTCAGACCAGTGTTTGTATCTGTAGGAGGAGTATCTGTTAAATTCAGTTGGTTGGCTGCAAGCACTAGAAACATCTTTGTTAATTGAGAGTATTCAATGCTGATGTTGGTAGCTTGTTAGAAATTGACATTTTGTCCTCCCTTATCTAGGCTCTGAGTATAGCTGATATCGCCAGGAGTTACAATGGCATAGTTAGTTGTATGTCACGTCAATTACAATGGCATGTCCGGTAGAGTTGGAAGCAACGCTACGTGTTTTAAAGTTATTCTTATATATGAATTTACCTGATTACTTTACACGCATTCTACTTCAGTTAACATGGCTATTTGTTATTTTTCACACGAACTATAACTTTCTTATGCTGGGTTCCTTTAACTGGAATGCATTCACTTATTGATATGGTTATTTATGCCTTAGCTTGTTTTTGTCAAAATGATCAACAATTGAGTGCCTCCTCTGCTCTCTTATGAATAAAGTCAAATTTCTCTTTAGAGCCCATCAGATTGGCTGGCTCAGCTTGGGCACATGGTTGCATTGTTTTTGTTGAGCCATCAGAGTCAAAGGTCGCAGTTATGGTAGCTAGTGTCGTGGCAAACATTGTTCTTTGATACCTGAGCAACATAGAAATTAGTTTCTATTGTAGTACTAAAAAAAACCAGCACTACTTTCCTGTTCATTAATTTGGCATTTATATTTCGTGTTTACTTAAAATGGTGCTTCCTACATCTGGTTTGGTAATAACAATCGAGGGGCTCGTTGTTATAGTGATGATTGGCTGATTTCCTAAGAGGTTCAATATAGTGCACTTTTTCTCCTTGATGTTTTACTGTCTATGGCTTGCATCTATTTTTAAACTGTGGTTTGTGAAGCTCTAGCTGAACCTTAGATTGGTAGTCCTTGACACCCTTTTATGCTGAGTTTTTCTGACAGTTGAGCAGCAAAAAGTGAAGTCTCAGCCATAATGACATTATCCAATAGCTAAATTCTATTCCTTAACAAAATGCCTTGGAATGGCTAGCCGGCTGTAGTTTTTGGTAATTTCTGTAGCAGATCTTAAGTTCTGTTCCATCAGTCTGCTTGTCCTTTCTAGCACAAGTAGTAGAGCAGCTAGGCTTGTTTTTCTTTTTGGTAGCAGCCAGTTATTTATATGACCATACGAGCATTTGATCATAGTTGCATATGAGCTAACTTAGGTGCTGACGCTGGTGGAAAAACACCCTTCCGTCCCGGTTGGTAAAGACTTTAAGTCTCTAAAGCCCAACCGGGATGAAGAGAGAGAGACAAAAGGCCCCCCCCCTTTGTCATCGGGTGGGCAACCGGGAATAAAGGGTGACCTTTATTCCCGGGTGGTAGCCCCGCCCGGGACAAAAGGGGAGGGCACACCAGTGCCTGTGCGCCACTCCTTTAGTCCCGGGTGGTAGCCCCGCCCGGGACAAAAGGGGAGGGCACACCAGCGCCTGTGTGCCTCCCCACCCGGGACTAAAGACCCCGCTGTGAATTTTTTTTGTTTCAATTCCAATTATTCTAATAATGTTTACGCGTATATTCTCACGTATATGGGTGTAATTTACGTGTACGTATAAATGTTTGCACTAATTATACGTGTCTACTATACGTACTATATGAAGAGAATAAACTTATAAATAAATATATACACACATTATATTACATCGAAAGCATAGATAGTATTTTCTGAAAGTAGTATATATACATCAAAATACCGTTCCATTCTAATTCTAGTCTAAAGTTCCACCGGAGGTGCTAATTAAACTTTATGAATTGGATGACCGTCATAGTGATTTCTGCCTTTTGGATCAATCACCTGGTCCATTATGAATCCGCAGAGACTTTCTTAAATCGCCAAGAGTCGGTCCTTCTCAATGATTGTGTCCCTAATCATATTGTTCTGTAATGTGCAAATAATTTAATATATTACACACAAGAATTAAATATATAAGCGGTTAGAAAAAATGTATTATTAATTGGTTTAAAATAATACTTACAGTATAATCTGACGGGTCTGCCTCACAGAAATTGCGGATGAACTCACACACATAGTATGCACATAAATGTGTCCCTGGTTCCTGTCTCATACACTAAATTGAAGAAGATAATTATGAAAAATTAGTGGTATACATTTTTAATTTGCCCAAGCTGAAGTTGTTATTTGGTTTACGTACCGGAAAATTTGTAGAGAAGTTTATTCTAGGTCTCCATGTTCCAGGGTTGGTAGCCTTGAATTTTTCCCAAGCTCTGGCAAAAAATAATGAAAGTTAGAGCTAGATAGTGTTAGTAAAAGCACACTATTGCATAAAAGGGAACGTATGGATAGAATTATTACTCTTGAAACATATCTTGAAGGTCCAAGTATTTATTCGGATCTCTTCTCAATGAATCAAAGACAAGGACATTGCTTCTGTTGACATCAATTATGAGAAGAATCCAGTGGAAACTGTATATACATGGAAGCTCAAAAGATTAGAACTAAATAATGTTAACTAATATAAGATAATTAGAAATGCGAACCCTTAGTAATTAAGATGGTAATCACACTTACTCGAAGTTGTAAGGTAGAAGTATCAAATCCTTGTAATGCAATACACAAGGTCCTTAGGATTGTTTTGAATGTTGTTTCTGGTTGGAGCTTTACTTGATCTTGATTAACTAAAGATGGGTCCATGAAACCTATTCATTGGTAACCCTTCTTCCGCATGTTATGCATTTCCAGGCTACAGAAAATAAAAGACAAAGTTAATAATTAGAGTATGCATTAATTTGTTAATTAGGGTATGTATTGCACCGTCACTTACAGGCACCAGGCCATGACAAGATCGGTATTCAAGGAGTCAAGATGGTAAATTTCATAAATATCCTTGAATCGCAACCAGACCAACTTCTCGCCTTCACCAGCAAAATCTCCTGGTTTAACAAGCATGCCAATCATTTCCAGGCCCGCCTTAGACGTCTTCATGTAGAAGTCATGCAATCTGCGCGTCTGAGTAGGGAGTTTCTTCACCAACTCAGGCCTGACAAAAGATTTCCCATGCTCGTAGTGCCATCTAGGTACAAAGTTTTTGTCCCGAGGAGGTGATTCGTAGCCGAGAACATATTGTAGTGGGAGCCCTGTTGCTTCTTGCATTTGAATGACATGCGCTAGTTGTTCTGTGTCCATAAGTGCAAGAGCTCGTTCAGTTGCAGTGAGGCCGGAGGTGACGTAAGTCTGTACTCCCGACGTCGACGCTTCTGTTGCCTTCTTCGTTGAAGGCTCTTTCGCTGACATCGACGTTTGTGTTGCCTTCTTCGTTGAAGGCTTTTTCGCCGATGTTGACGTTTGTGTTGCCTTTTTCGTTGAAGGCTCTTTCGCCGACGTCGACGTTTGTGTTGCCTTCTTCGTTGAAGGCTCTTTCGTTGACGTCGATGCTTCTATTGCCTTCTTCTTCTTCCTATAATCCTGTGGCATCATCGACCCCGGTACTTGGTCGATGTAACTATTTGGTGATCCTCCTTATCTCTTCTTCTTTAGGGACTTGTGCAGCGACCGTTCATAATCACTTAGCAGGGGTTTTATAATTTCTTGTCTCCTTTCTGCTTCCTTCTTCTCTATGAAAGCTTTGAGTTTCTGCGGACGATCTTTATTCTTTTCTGCTTCCATTTCTTCGAGCAGTTTTTGTTTAGCAGCCTCTTTATTCCCTTCAATCCATGCCTTGAGTTGCTTATCACACTCCGCCTCATTTTTTGATGCTATCATGTCATATGGCAGCTTCCTTTTAACAGGCAGCTTTTTCCCTTTCTTCTTCGGGGGATCTGGAATTAGCACGGGCATAGACGCGGTAGATTTTGATCGGGACCGCCTCTTGGCAGGCTTTGGTGAAGGCTGCTTTGGTGGTGATTGATGCTTTGGTGGTGATTGCTGACGATCGCCATCGCTCGCGGCAGGAGAATTGCCCCGTTGTGGAGATGGTGAGCTCCAATCATTCGGCGACGACTGGCCCGGTGATGGCCCGGGAGATGGTGGCTGCTGCTCGGCAACACTCGGAGGGATCGGTGGCGGCATGTTAGGTATTATGTTGTAACGTTTGGGCCACAATATGATACTGTGAAGCGCATCGGGTAGTGTCCTTTCCCCGTCACCTCCTTGGATGTCTAGCTCTGTCGTTAAAGTTTGGGTCAACAATCTCCTCCAAACCAACTGAGGCGTAGCCAGCTAGAATCTCCATGTCGTGTCTTGTACGTCCTGGGAGATGTGCTAAAGCCATTCCGTACGCCACCTATATATATGTAGAGAAATGATGAAGTTATTAAATGCCTGAGACATGCATCAAAGGTTGAGATAATTGCACATATAATCAGGTTTATACCGTCATTGTGATGTTGCCGATCGGCTTGTGTAGCTCACATGCGGTGCGCTGACAGAGTTCATCCACAGGGTACCGTTCTTTGTCCTCTACTTGAACTTCTTCTTGGTTTGCCGCCCTTTGTTCTTCAAGGGCCTCTATGGAAGCATAGCTACTTTTGCAAGCGGAAGGGCTAATGACGGGATCCACCGGTGCTTGGGGCAGTGCTCCGGCAGGGGTGATCTGAGCTACCGCGGCGGCCACTCATCGTTCAATCTCTGCATTCATACGTTCTTCTTGATCTTTAAGTCTCTGCTCCATCATTTCACGCCACCGCCCCTCTTCACGCTCCCTTCTTCTTTTGTGGCTTCTGTAGGTGTCGGCGCTTCCCTTGAAAGAAAACTTCCATGGGACTACCCCGTAGCCCCTGCAACGTCCTGGGTGTTCCGGATTCCCGAGCGCCAAAGTGAGCTCATCCATGTCTCTGTTAGGAACCAATCTGCCCGCTTTGATGTCTTCATTCTTTTTGATTATCTCATGTGCCTCCTCCTGTAACGTGGGTGGGAATTCGAGGGAATCATCATCAGGGTTCAATCTTCCACCGCGGGCATAATACCAATTCTTCGATCGTTCTTCCCAGTCAAAGACCGCTGGTACGATACCTTTGTTGAGGAGCTCTTGTTCAATCTTTCGCCACTTGGGTGCTGCAACCGCGTAACCACCGCGACCAAGACGATGGTTGTAATCCATCTTCTTACTAGCACTTTTCTGAGCTCGTGCGCTCTTGTTGGTGAATTCTTCACTATTCTTGTAATCCACAAAGGACTGCCAGTGATCCTTTAGCTCAGGATAATCATCAAAATTTGGAGTTCGATTCTGCTTGATATAATCTCTGTGCAGCTGTTCTTGAAACTCTGCAATTGAGTTGCCATCTTCGTGAGAGTCCACTGCTTCACAAGGTTTGCATTCACGCCCGGTGGAAGTGTGAAGTGTTTTAGGATATCATCCCATAACATATTCTTAAGTGAATCCGGAACCACCCATGGATTATCTTCCCTTCCCTTCCATTCTCTATATGATATGGGCACGTTGTCCCTCACAATAGCACCACATTGGGACACAAACTTGTCCCTGACCTTCTTTGGTTCCCATGGCTGGCCAAGCTCGTTGACTTCAGTGATATGAAACTTCACGTCATGATCGACGATTACTTTTGTACGTCATCTCTTAGTCTTTTTGCTTGTCGAGGTTGAAGCCTACAAGTTGCGGATTTGATATTCACGCGGGGTTCCAGAATGATATATATACCTCGTTGTTAATGCATTTATGGATTTGTTAATGCATGATATATATACCTCGTTGGAACCGTCTGCATTAACTATGAAAAGGTCTGCATTATTGTCCTCGGCGCGGCTGTCGATGTCCGTGGTGCGGGAGTCGATGTCCACGGTGCGGGTGTCGATGTCCCCGGTTATGTTGAGGAACGCGTCCGCCTTGCTACGCTCCTCCTCGGTGAAGGTTGGGACCTCGGTATTTGGACCCCCAGCAATAAGACTCTCCATCAGCCGCTCCTCGTCCTCATTGTTATCCATAACTAGAAATTTCTGAGCACATAAATGATTTTCTGAGCACATAAATGATTTTCTGAGCACATAAATGAATTTCTGAATACATGAATTAATTTCTGAGCACATAAATGATTTTCTAAGCACATAAATAATTTTCTGAATACATAAATGAATTTCTGAATACATAAATGACTTTTTGAGCACATAAATGATTTTCTGAGCACATAAATGATTTTCTGAATACATAAATGAATTTTTGAATACATAAATGATTTTCTGAATACATAAATGATTTTCTGAGCACATAAATAATTTTCTGGGAAGATAAATGATTTTCAGAATACATAAATGATTTTTTGAGCACATAATTGAATTTCTGAATACATAAATGATTTTCTGAATACATAAATGAATTTCTGAGCACATAAATGATTTTCTGAATACATAAATGAATTTCTGAATACATAAATGATTTTCTGAGCACATAAATGAATTTCTGAATACGTCATGACCTAAGTGTCGGGCGGGAGTCGAGCGAGTCGGGCGGGAGTCGAGCGAGACTACCTAAGTGTCGGGCGGGAGTCGACCGAGTCGGGCGAGAGTCGAGCGAGACTACCTAAGTGTCGGGCGGGAGTGAAGCGAGTCGGGCGGGAGTGGAGCGTGTCGGGCGGGAGTCGAGCGAGTCGGGCGGGAGTCGAGCGAGTCGAGCGAGAAAACCTAAGTGTCGGACGGGGTCGAGCGAGTTGGGAAAGAATCGAGCGTGTCGAGCGATACTACCTAATTGTCGAGCGAGCGAAAAAATTAATATCTCTAAATACATATTTGATCTCTAAATACATTTCATCTAAAAACACTAATTAAATTCAAATCTAAATCTCTAAATTCAAATCTAAAATCTCTAAATTCAATTCTAAAATCTCTAAATTCAATTCTAAAATCTCTAAATTCAAATCTAAATTTACAAATAAATTAATTGAAAACATTAAAAAAATTGCTGACGTCAGCCATCAGGGGCTGACGTCAGCAGATCCCCTCACCGGCCGGCAGCGACGGCGGGCTCAGGGGGCGACGTCGACGGCCGGGAGTGGCGGCGGGCGATGGCCGGGCGCGGGGGAGACGGCGGCCGGGTGTGGGAGCCGGCGCGGAGACGGCGCCCGGGCGCGGCAGAGCGGGGAGCGGTGGCGTCGGAGCGGGGGCGACGGCGGCCGGGAGCGGCGGCGGGCGACGGCCGGGCGCGGCGGAGACGTCGACGGGCGTGGGGACGACGTCCGGGCGCGGGCGGGGTCGACGGGCGGCGTGCGGACGACGATGGCCGGGAGCTCCGGCGGCGAAGGGCGCGGGACCGGACGTGTCGACGGCCGGGCACGGGCAGGGACGGCGGGGTGCGACGGGGTCGACGACGGCGGGGTGCGAGCGCGACGACGGCGGAGGCAGGGGCGACGGCAGGGGAAGACGACGACGGCCGGCGGAGATCACGGCCGACGGACGACGGCGGGGTGCGAGCTGTGTGAAGTGAAGGAGTTGGGGAAGAAGAGGGGTGGATCCGTGGGATATATATCCCCCTCCTCTTTAGTCTCGGGTCGTAATCAGACCCAGGAGCAAAGAGCCTTTAGTCTCGGGTCGTATCTCCACCCGGGACTAAAGGCCCCTTTCACGCGGGAGGGCCGCAAAGGCAAAATTTCGGCATTTAGTCCCGAGTGGTGTTACCACCCGAGACTAAAGGATCCCCTTTAGTCTAGGGTCGTAACACCACCCGGGACTAAAGTGTAATTTTCGGCGGGAATTGTTTTTCCCCTCCCATTTCTTTTCTCATTTTCACATTCTATCTCTTTGAAATCACAAAAAATATAGTAACTTTTACTATTTTTTCCATGCAAAATTATATTTAGTTAAAATATAATAAACTGTACTTTGCCATGCAAAATTATATTTTAGAGTTGTAAACATTCACTTCCAATTTTCATTTGCAATATTGATGTGCATTCCCAATAAAATTCAATTAAACCGAAAAAAATATTAAACTAATTCAGAAAAATCTCAAACTTGGTGGGTCAATCTCACATGACATATTCAAGCTACATAAAAATTTTGAGACTGATACAACACTGCAAAGTGCATGGACTAAATGTATTTTAAGTTTTTTCTTCGTGCTAAAGGAGCTAGAATATTGTGAATTACACATCAATAACTCAAGAATTATGATTCGACTTCCAGATAAATTAGACTCCTAAAGCACAAGAGAACTTGTGGCCAAGTTTGGCTCCATTCTGGATCGTTTTAGGGGTGCTCCCAGCTCAACTTTTAATTTCTAGGTGATGTCGCACAGATATTCAATTAAACCGAAAAAATAGTAAATTAATTCAAAAAAATCTCAAACTTGGTGGGTCAAACTCACATGACATATTCAAGCTTCATAAAAATTTTGAGACCGATACAACACTGCAAAGTGCATGGACTTCAGAATCGTTAACTTGTTGGAGACCAATAAAAGAGTTGATCACATTAGCATTACACAATTGATTTGATCAATAATCATTACATTACGACATTAATCTCAAGCACGTAAGTACGGTGTCTCTTCACGTCCAAGCAATATGCTTGGGTCAACTTCGACAGCGAACGGAGGCATGCCATAAAACTGATCATAATCATCGGATTGATCTGTTTTGTCCTCGACTCCAAGGATTACTCTTTTACCTGGAAGAACTATGTGACGCTTTGCCTCTTGTGGTCCTGCTTCTTGGGGATTTTTATTCTTCGGTATGCTAGTCATATCCTTGACATAGAAAACCTGATGCACATCTTTGGCAAGCACGAATGGATCATCTTTGAACCCAATCTTGGTAAGGTCCACTATTGTCATTCCATATTCATCTTTCTTTACGCCATTCAGGTTTACCCATTGGCAAAAAAATAGAGGGACATTCATCGCACCGTACTAAAGTCCCATATCTCTTCTATGATACCATAATAGCAGGTCTTGCCCCCATCTTTTCCGATGACGTCCATACGGACACCACTATTTTGGTTTGTGCTTTTGCGATCTTGAGCTCTCGTGTAAAAATTGTAACCATTCATATCGTAAGCTTGAAATCTTATAATTGTGCTACAAGGTCCCCTGGCTAACAAAGCTAGTTGTGGATGAATCGTTGAGTTTCCAATGAGTTGTTCACTCAACCATGAGGGAAATGTTTCCAAGTGATGGCGTGCAATCCAGACTGGGGATTTGGTTGGATTTTGAGAAGCAATAATCTGCTCGTGTTCCATCCTATACGGAGTCACCAGTGATGATTGTTGCAGGACTGTTAGGTGTGCTTTATGGAACAAATCAGTATTATTGCTCAAACTTGGTTTCCTTTCGATGGTACCCTTTCCCTGTAGCCTCCCCTCGTGTCGTGATACTGGAAGCCCAATCGAGTCAATTGTGTCGACAAAATCAACACAAAACT
Source organism: Cenchrus fungigraminus (assembly GCA_036936925.1). Classification (NCBI taxonomy): domain Eukaryota; kingdom Viridiplantae; phylum Streptophyta; class Magnoliopsida; order Poales; family Poaceae; genus Cenchrus; species Cenchrus fungigraminus. Next base: position 49,774,636 of record CM072777.1, on the reverse strand, counting down.
CAATGACCTCCTCAGTTCCATATCCCTTAGCAATGCTTCCTTCCGGACGGGCACGGTTAAGAACATATTTCTTGAGGATCGACATGAACCTCTCAAAAGGCCACATGTTGTGAAGGTATACTGGACTGAGAATAGTAATTTCTTTCACAAGGTGTACTAGGAGGTGCGTCTTAACATTGAGGAAGGAAGGTGGAAATGCCAACTCAAATCCGACAAGACATTGAACCGCATCATTCTGTAGCTTTCCTAGCTTCGCTGGATCGACTGCCTTCTGTGAAATTGCATTGAGAAATGCACAAAGCTTTACGACCAGTAATCGTACATTCTCTGATAGAACACCCCTCAACGCAACTGGAAGGAACTGTGTCATCAACATGTGACAGTCGTGGGCCTTTAGATTTGTGAACTTCTTCTCTTTCATATTTATGATCCCCTTTAAATTTGACGAGTAGCCAGACGGAACCTTAATACTGTTCAAGCAATCAAACACGCTTTCCTTCTCTTTCTTGGTGAGAGTGTAACTAGCAGGACCAAAGTAATCAACATCATCTCAACATCATCATCATCCTCTTCCGGATCAGTTTCATCATCACCCTCCCGCGGAACTTCGGAAATCTTATGAAATTCTTTCAGGTCCTCTCGTGCTTCGTTGGTATCCTTCGGGTTACCGTAACAACCCATGAAGCCTAGCACATTCACACAAAGATTCTTCGTAAGGTACCTCAAGGCTACGCCAATAAGGTAGCTCCCAAAATATAGATTTCTTCTTCCACATTGGTGCAAGCCCGTTGGCGTCAGTTGGAACAGGTTCACTACCGGCACCCTTTCCAAAGACTACCCTTAGATCATTTACCATCTCAAATACGGCATCTCCATTAAAATGGGGTGGCTTCGTACGATGGTCAGTCTTCCCTTTCCAATGCATCCCTTTCTTCCGTAAGGGGTGATTAGTTGGAAGGAAACAACGGTGACCATTATACATGACCTTCTTACAGTTTTTTAGATGAATACCTTGTGTTCTATGTAAACAGTGCGTGCATGCCCGATATCCCTTGTTTGTCTGCCTAGAAAGGTTACTTAGGGCAGGCCAATCGTTGATGGTTATGAACAACAATGCTCGTAGATCGAAGTTCTCTTTCCTATCCTCATCCCACACACGTACGCCCTCTTCCCACCATAGCAGTAATAGTTCATCGACCAACGGTCTTAGGTACACATCAATGTCGTTGCCGGGTTGTTTTGGACCTTGGATGAGCACCGGCATCATAATGAACTTTCGCTTCATGCACATCCAACCAGGAAGGTTGAACATGCATAGGGTCACAGGCCAAGTGCTATGACCACTGGTAAACTCCCCAAATGGATTGAAACCATCCGTACTTAAACCAAACCTTATGTTCCTTTCCCCGTCCTCAGAAAATGTCTTGAATTCTCTATCAATCTTTCTCCACTGAGACCCATCAGCCGGATGTCTCAGCAGGTTGTCTTGCTTACGTTCCTCAGCGTGCCATCTCATCAACTTAGCATGTGCTTTGTTCCGGAACAAATGCTTCAAACATGGTATTATAGGAAAATACCACATAACCTTTGCCGCAACTTTCTTCGTCTTGTCACGGTGCCCCTGGAGATCACCGGCATCTTCATCTCGCCGAATCTTATAACGTAGCGCTTTGCACACAGGACAAGCATCCAAATTCTCATAATCCTTACCCCGATATAGGATGCAATCATTAGGGCATGCATGGAACTTCTGTACCTCCAACCCAAGAGGGCACACAGTCTGTTTTGCTTCATATGTGGTGGACGGTAATTCATTGTTCTCCGGAAGCTTGTCCTTCACAATTTTTAGCATCCCTTCAAATGCCTTATCAGACACACCATGTTTTGCCTTCCATTGTAGCATTTCTAGTGTAGTACCAAGCTTTTTGTGACCTGACTTGCAATCTGGGTATAACGGTTTTCTGTGATCTTCGATCATACGTTGGAACTTTGCCTTTTCTTTTTCGTTTTCACAGTCCCTATGTGCATCCTGTAGAACCTGGCCGAGATCATCAGCAGGCCCGTCAGCATGTGCTGGTAACTCTTCTTCGTCAGCATCTTCCATTAAAGTATCTGAAAAAGCTTGACCTGCGGCCCCGTCCGGAATATCCTCCTCCTCTTCTTCGTCGTCTTCCATCACAACCCCTCTTTCACCGTGCTTGGTCCAAACCACATAGTTCGGCATGAATCCGTATTTCAACAAGTGGAGGTGAAGTGTGCCCGGGTCATGGTAGTCTCTTTCGTTTCTGCAATCAGAGCATGGACAACACATGAACCCACTCGCATCCTTGTTTTTTTCGCCACTTCAAGAAAACCATGCATGCCGGTAATGTACTCCGCTGACCGTCTGTCGGTGTTGTACATCTATTGCTGGTTCATCTGCATCATATTAAGTGAAAAATATCCATGTTAATTCTACAACACTATCCCTAGGTATCATTTTCTAATAACTAAATTAATAAATTCTATTTTCTCTAATGTTAAATATAGCTAGCTAAAAGTAAAATTTATATAAAAATAAAAAAAATCTTAGTACAAATGAATGAAAGAAGATAATCATAACAAATGAAAACTACTTATTACCAAATCTAAAGTATACTAATATAAAAACTACATCTCTTAGCTCTTAAATCAAATTTTCTATTTTCTTAATTGTGGCATAAATTTTAAGTATAAAAAATATACACTATCCCTAGGTCTCATTTTCTAATAACTAAATTAATAAATTCTATTTTCTCTAATAATAAATAGAAGATTATCATAACAAACGATAACTACTTATTACTAAATCTAAAGTATACTAAAAACCTCATCTCTTAGCTCTTAAATCAACATTTCTATTTTCTCCTTCTCTAAATCATAAACCGAAATTTAAACACAACAAATGAATGGAGGATGAAGAATAATAACTTAGCAACACCTTGGAGGTGAGAAAACTCCAAAAATTCATGAGGAAAAATTTGGGCAGCACCTCCCTAGGTTTGAGGCACCATGGAGCTGAGAGGAGCTTGCTCTTTGAGCTCTCGGTGAAAAATGGTCGGGCAGGGAAGAAGAAGGTGTGTGCCGTCGATTTTATATAGGGGAGGCCTTTTGTCCTACCAACCGGGACAAAAGGCCTCTGAAGGCCGGCCCCGCCAACCCTTTAGTCCCGGGTTGGTTTACCACCCGGGACTAAAGGCCAGCCGGGCCGGCCTTTAGTCCCGGGTTGGTTTACCAACCGAGACTAAAGGGTCGTCCACCCCACCCAAATGACCCTGTTGTTTTTTAATTTAATATATATTAAGGTCTCCAAAATTTGTGATAAAGGCTAATATTAAGGCTTAATCAATACTTTGGAGGTGAGAACCCTAATATTAAGGTTTCCAATAAATTAGTCACTAGCCTAACATCAATACTTAAGGTCTTAACAAAAAATATAAAAAAGTTCATACATCAATACTTAATTAAGGTCTTACAAACATAAAAAGTTCATACATGAATACTTAAGGTACGGTCTTAACAAAGATAGAGGGGTGCATCAATGCACGACACATATTTCATACTTCATTCTTCTTCCTTAGATAGTCCATATAGTTGAAGTCTCCGATCTTGAAGTCAAGAACTTCAGCGAAATATGCCAGAAAATGGATCAGTGTACTCTCTATTGCTTCACAATTACGGTCGCATGGACTTCCATAAATTTCAAACAGTGGCGAGGAAAACTGATATGGCATGCAAAATGAAAGATGAGCCTGATACTTCTAATCTCTTGTGCGTGTAGCATTTGAAGCTCTATAAGAAAATCCCACAACATCCATCACTTGCTCTAGAATTGCATGAAAGCTCATTGCCGCAAAGGTTTGACCAAACATATCCTACAGTTAAGAATAATGTTATTACGACGCATTAAAAATGCTGAATAAGAAGATTAAAAAAAGTTAAATGGTGCTCCATACCATGTCATCTTCATTTAGCCGACAAAGTCTCTCTGCGGTCGTGGTGACACTTTCTCCTTCCTCGAGTAACTTTATTAGAAAATAAGAGTAATCTGGCACAAAATACCCATTAGCGTTTAGTTGTTGTAAGCATGCCTGCACGGTGGTCCTTTCATAAGTCCTCCTAACCAGTGCACGGGTACCCCACCCAACAATCGATACCATTTGGATGGGTTCTGAAGACAGCGAGGAGTGATTTTGTCCTCGAACGGCTATGTCAAACAAGATTTTTAATTGTATGCAATTGTTTGGACCGACAATGGCGCATTGTGTAACAAGAGGGGTACCACCTAAATTTTCAACAACATGTGCGAGCCACTGCTTATGATTGAGAACCTGCATTGTATGAAAATAATATTATTATCCGTGTGTAGTACGTAAACATCAAATTTATACAACGAAAGAATATTACTATGTTGGGACGAGGTCCCTGGCTTCGATCACTAGTAGGTAACTCAATCACACCATGGGTGAAGTGTATGCCTGGACGACGAGCCAAAGGTGGCCGGTCATCAAAACTGATTCCACGACCGCCGCCATGGCGACCTCCACGGCGACCACCGCGACCAGAATAACTTGCCATAGTTATTCTGGACTACTCTGTAATATATATAAAATAATGCTTAAATAAGAGTATGCTTAAATCTATTCTATATAAAAACAAAATATATAAGACCTATTTTCTCATTTTCTAATAACTAAACATATAAGTGCAAGAGCTCGTTCAGGTGCATTGAGCCCAGAGGCGACGTAAGTCTGTACTATACCTTTTCTAATCACCCTGATCATTTAGGAAGTACAACCTCACCTCACCATCATATACACGCACCTCGCTCTCCCACTTATAGTACATCGCCAAGCTACAGCCCTGCATCTCCTACCTAGCTACAGCCCAACATCACCGAGCCACGTATAGCCCCAGCTCGTCGGTGATGTTGGACTACTGGTACAGAACGTCTAACCGACTGTATATATGGAAAAAAGAAAAAAAAATAAGAGAATTCCTAAATGTATTCTAAATAAAAACAAGAAATACTTAACAAAAATGAATTAAATAGGTAGGTAGTATATTTTCATTTGGTAATGACCATTTTTTTAATAAACTAACTTCTAATAAATTAAGCTAAATGTAAAATTAAATGCATCTCTCATCTAAAAGTTAAAATCAATTATCTCTATAGCAAAAACTATAAAATTAGAGGATAAATCCCTATGTGAAACTATGCTTAAAAAAATATGTGAAACTAAATACAATGTTAGCTAAATCTAAAACATCTGAAAACATCATCTCCTCCTACCACCTAAAAATCTAAATCCATATTTTCTCCATTTCTAACCATAAAAACGAAATTTAATTATAACAAATGAAGGAAGAATGAAGAATCAAACCTTAGCAACACTTTGGAGGAGAGAAATCTTCACAAATTGATGACGAAAAAATTGGACATCACCTCCCTAGGAGAAGAACTAGCTAGCTCTTCACAAACTAAGCTCTCGGGTGAGTATGAGCTCGGGCAGAGGAAGAAGAAGGCAGGCAGGGATATATAAGCGCACCCTTTAGTCCCGGGTGGTATTACCACCCTAGACTAAAGATGAGCCTTTAGTCTCGGGTGGTAATACCACCCGGGACAAAAACTTTAGTCCCGGGTGGTGTTACGACCCGAGACTAAAGGCTCACCCTTTAGTCTCGGGTCGTAATACCACCCGGGACTAAAGTCTGGCGCCAATAATTGCGACTCAGAGCCGTTGGTCGCCAGGCCTTTAGTCCCGGGTGGTATTACCACCCGAGACTAAAGGGGGGGCGCAAACAGCCTTCCGAGGCCACGTCACCCCAAAAGCATTTGTCCCGGTTCCAAAGTTGAACCGGGACAATGCTTGGGAACAAAGGTCGTTTTTCCACCAGTTTGAAGCAGCTTTTTGGGTTTTGAGTTGAGGGTGTGAAAATATCATTCTTGTTACATCTAGGTGCTGCAAAGTAAAAATTATGTTCTGATTACTTAAATCAAGGAAAAATGTGGCAGTTCCAAGGTCTTGATGCACCCTTTTTATAATGTTTCATAGCATTATTTTTGTGGGTTACTTGTATGCAGACAACACTTTTCCCTTGCTGAAAAAAATTAGCATGATTATTGTTCCTGTACAAATTAGCATGATGCAAAGATATTAAATTGGTTGAGATAGATGTGCTGTAACATCCTCTTGCATGTCATATATGTTTTTACTGTAAAATTGCAAATCAGTAGTAGATTGCAGGTTCTCACTATTCAGCCCTTGTTAGTGGATTTAATCTCTGAATTAGTGGATTTCTCGCTGATTTTAATAACACAACTAAGACAGAGTTCATGGACAAACATATGGCTCTTCGGTTACTGCCTTATGGCTTTTTGGCATATTAACTCATGGTCCTTCGGTTGCCATATTCAATTGTCGAATTTTCGCTATGGGGTTCATCGTTTTGTCAAGCTGGGTAATCATGCAATTGGATTGATGGAATCAGTTAATGTTATCATTCCGAGCGAAGTTCACTTATTATATCGGGACATCAATGTTGGTCTTCGGAATGGGGCTCAATGAAACATCTCATGTCACCTCTTCGCGCGAAGGTACGACATAGCACCATCTTTTGCACTGTTTCGTTTTGTATAAATGACATTTTTCTTCGGCATATTGTTAAGCACTTCTTGAGTCAAGGTTTGATTTTGCTGTAAGATGATTACATTTGAACCTGTACCTTCGGAATCCAAGGCTTAGAAAATACACCATCAGTACATCTGATCTTAAAACATGTCAGTCGAAGACTACTTCAGGTTGTAGTGTAGCATCAATGAGTTATCTTTTTTTTTTTGCCCCTAGACTTTGGCAATGTTTGTTGTTTCGGGCTGTAAGAGTTGCGAAGTTTTCCCTTTACCATCAGTTTGGTTTTGTAAATAAATAAAATAAACAAGAGTTTGAAGTATAGTATCATGTGCACTGTTTGCAGCTGCAATAGTGTGAGGTTCTTTGGTAAAGATGTTTGTCTTAACTGTGTGATTAAGGTTGGGCGATATTTAAAGCAATGTTTGGAGTTGCTGTTTTAACTCCATTTTTGTAAAATCACATACACATAGATGTCAGATATGGTATACGTGGTATAAATAAATGTGGGAAGCATCGCAGCATCTTGGTTGTAGAATGCAAGAGTTGCATATTCTAATACACCCCTTCGGCTTGTAATTGTCAGAAAAACAGGATCAATCCTCCTAATGCAAAGTTTTACTCATTAAGCTTGACACTTTTTAAACAAGAAGACAACATAGCTATAATTTTAGCATCCTACTTTATTACCTCATTGGATATGCATGGTATTTCACTTCGGTAGGGTGTTGTGCTCTTTTTTATATATGTATATTATCAAGGATCAACCTCATTTGTCCGTGGTCGGTTAAAATTTCTTTAAGTTTAACCCTATTTGCTACATGAGCAGCGTGATGCAAAAAATGATTAAGTGATGGCAGTTGAACCTGTACTTTCGGGTGCCATGTCTTGGAAAACACAATCCATATATCTGTTCTTAAAACATGTTTAACCGAAAACTATTTCAATTGCTCCACACCAGATACTATACCAAACTTGACAGATGTTTCGTGAGGATTAGCTTCAACTTTGTTCAAAATGTTAAATTCTAATCGTTGTAACTCACTAGAGAGTAGCGAAGGTGGTCACTATTTTAAACTGGGCGCAGTTTCTTCGGACGCCTTAGTTTCTATATGATATGCAATTTCTGGAAAGACAGATCTACTCTTCGAATTAGAGTTCTTCTCGTTTAGCTTGACATCTGAAACACCTTCGGAGACTACAACCCAGCTCTATGGGCATGCGCCTTTTTAAGCTACCGAAGATAGGATTTTTTGCGTGACAATGAGTTAAAATTCATTTTCAGTCCAGTTTCAACTTCGGTTTTTCAGCAAGATCTCCATAAATGCATATGTGCTTGCAACCGAGGCGTTTTACTTCTCGTTTGTAAGCAAGATTACCACGATTAAGCTGTTTGCGCTAGACCGTCAATGATAACGTACTTTTGTTACCAGTACATGCCACCTGACACAAGACATCACCTTGTGAAGACTTTTCGGTTATAAAAGTGGTTTTTGGCAGATAACTTCTTTTTAAATTATAATATACCGAAAAGAACCCATCTTTTTACTTCGGCAACAACAAACAAGTCCAGCTTCGTTTAAATGCCTAGCCATCTTCGCTCTGTTGTGTAATATCGTAAGAAAACTGGGGCTTGTCGCATGTACGGCAGAATTTTAAAAAAAAAAATTTATGATGACCTTACGCATTTTAAGTTAGCTTCGGTTCAAAAAACTTCTCTTTCTTTAAGTCGTCTGGTCTCACATGTTTAGCATGTTTATCTTTTGGATATCTTTGCAGTTCCTTCGTGAATACAATGCGATTCTACTTCTTCTGTTACCGAAGAAAGACAAAATAGGCCCGGGGTGTTTGTATCATTTTTTCCCAACACGAAGGTTCAATGGATCTAACGGTTTCGTAAGCAAGAAACTATCCAAATCATCGGTATGCATCGGAAAGACCGAAGTGACGCAACTCAAATATTTAGAGTTGTCACTTTCGGCACAGGGGAAGGAGAATATTTAAAATGTTAGGTGAACATTTACATTTGGCCATGAGAAACGCAAAACGTAAATGGTTCACCTAAGGCTCAAGTTCCATGAGCCGGAATAAAAAAGAAAGTCTTCGGCGGCCAACGTGCGAAGCCCCTCGGGAAAACCGTAGGGATAAGTCGACTCGTTAAACGGCGTGGTCGCAAAATCATCCGCTTTATCACAAGCGAAGAAGCCTTCGGCGGTGAATGCGCGAAGCAAATTGCGAGGCAGGGCTGACGAGCCACCTTGAGGTCACTAAATGCCTTTGGCGGTGAATGCGCGAAGCAATTAAAACTCGAGTGGAAATGAAATCGAAGTTGAGCTAAGGAGCTACTTCGAGCAGGCTAGCTACCTGCTATGCATGATTTATGAAATTTAAATCCAAGTTACATGTTCACTAACCCCATAACGCGAGAACTTGTTGTTTCGGAAGTTGTCCTTTGTCTTGAAATTTTTTTCCAGGATTAATGCTATGGTGCCATAAATTTTTCTATGCTAATCCTTCAAGCCGAAGGAGTCACATGGCCTAACTTTGGAATAAATGGATACTTCATGGAATTGGTCTTCAGAATAATGAGTTTCTAGCTAAGTTGGTTGGCTATCTTGCTATTGGTTCTTCGGGTATTCAACAATATATGAATCTTCGGTCCAAGAACTTCGGGTATTTCAGCATTGACTCTTCGGTTCAATCTATATGGCTCTTCAGCACAAGTGCGTCCGGTATTTCAGAATTGGCTCTTCGACCCAGGTGCCTCGGGTATTTGAGACAACGACACTTCGGCTACCTCTATACGGTTCTTCAGACATTTCATCATTTATTCTTCGGTTTTAATCTATATGACTCTTTGGACATTTCTATACGGCTCATCAGGTTATCAGAACGAACTTCAATGCTTCTTCGGTTAATACCTCATGTGAAGAGGTCAAATAGAAGATTCTGTCTCTACCACCGACAAATACCTTATCTTTGCAATCAGCGGCTTCTTCTACGCATGAACATCAACTTTAATTTACATCGACCACTCTACTACTACCACGGCATACAGTCTTTGCCACAAGCATCGGCCAAGGGGGCTATGGAGGGATCTTGGAGAAACCAAATTCACCCATCTTGCCCGATGCGTGCGAACGAAGACCCAAGAGCATCGGGAGGACGAAGAAGGCATCACACTCTCCTCTACTTCGGCTACACCGAGTACACGGGAGGGATGGCTACGGGAGGATGAAGCAGAACCGAAGCGGGAAGACCATTTTTCAGCTGGGACAGCGAAGCCGACGTCGTCACGAAAGAAACTTCCAGTCATCAAATAAAGAGCGAAGATGACATTAGTTGGGTTAGCTGATGAATGTGTATGTGTAAATCCGTGAGGTGTACGTGCTCTTTTCTCCATTCTGTTTTGTCCCATTGGGTTTTCGCAATGGAGTTTTTAGCAAGGCGTACGGGCGGATAGTCCTGAGGGCATGTCTTCGGGGCTGAGTAGGGTGTGCCTAGGCTTTCCCCTTGTTTTCATCTACTTCGCTTTGTTGTACCAGCCAAATCAAAGTAGCTGAGGGGCTAATGTTGGGAAAAATGATTCTCTAGGCACCCCCTATTCAGCCTGTTTGTATAAAATAGGGGCTCGGCTGTCATTTCTGTACCCACCAGGGGCTTGGGGCTAAATTTGCACTCCTCCCCTTGACTATATAAGCAATCCAAGGGGGTTGAGAGAGGGGAGTTCCCCCCTCACTTGGCTTTCTTTTCTCTCACTTGTTTTCCTTTCCCTATGAGTGTTGGCCTCCCTTCGAGGACAGTTTTACCCCCAACACCATGTTTGGTGAATTGATATGCTTGATTTGTGTGAATTACATTTTCCATATAATTACGCTTTATAGAAAACGATGCTGATTTCGAGAACCCGATCGACGACCCGAATTACGAGGAAGAAGCTCTGAACTACCAGGACTACGAGGAAGGCAAGTTCCACAACACTCCTTGACTTCTACCATCCAGATAACTTTTCACCTTTACTTCATGCTTTCCTACTCAAATACTACCGAATTCTACATTCCGTATTTACCTTTTTATCAGACATACTTTTAGATGGAATATGGTAGTTGCATGAATTGGACTAAAGTAATAGAACCTCTAAGGATGGACTTGGGAGTATGGGGGCAACCTCAGTGGAGGGTATTGTCCATGCTTACTCCGATCGTATAAGGTCCGATTCATGGGAAAGTCTTTCTAGTGTTTTGTACGGCCGCACGGGCCAAAAAGGCATAGCCTTCGGGAATGCCTACTTATGTGAGGACTTGATCCACACCCCGCCACTGCACCTAGTTAACCACCCCAAGGGGCCATGGTGGGCAACAGATATGCTGGAGCAGGACATTTGCATAGTCGCAAGTCTGGTCGACATGGGTCATCTGGTATGTTATGGTGTCAGGGTGACGCGATGGTATTGTACACCACATTTATATTGATGCATCTTTTCTCAGGAAACTGGATCCGCATAGCGGATGGTGGTGGAATGACCCCTGCTTAGACCCTAGTATGGACGTGGGTGGAACTAGGGAACGTAGTCTAGGATTGGACGAGAATGTAGTCCATGAATAGACGCTGGTGTGTACAGGTTTCGTAGGTCAGTACCGCCTCCGTACAGGGTAGGGACTGATCAACCGTGCGGGTAAAGTGTACCCTTCTGGCTAGAGTTATGAATCTATTCGAATAGCCGAGGCTCGCGGTTATAAGCCCACTTGGTAAAAGCTCCCATTGATTAGAATACACCTTAGGATACTTTAGTGCTTTTGGTTAAGGTTAACTTGATCTTGAGTCGGGTTTGTCCTTGAATGGAGCCCGAGTATGGCTTAAGGTTGGATCGGGATATCCCTGACGGAACCCGAATAGATTTTATATAATCAGGGGACTGGTAGGGAAGTGAATGCTCTCCAGGACCAAAACTACTTTATACTACTGCATTACATACATCTCTCTTTCGCACTTAAATTTCGTACTTTACATTTAGTACCATGGATGTGTGCTTAGGCCTACTAGAGGCCGAATCCCCTCCGTATTGGTCTTGTCCGCCGTGGAATTTGTTGAGTACCCTACCTGGTACTCACTCTTGCTTTCCCTATCCCTTCTACCAGACGAGGAACCAGAAGCTTATGTCGAAGAGGATCCCCTGGGTCCGACCTTGGAGTCAAGATGCCTGAGGTGTGAGTCCGCTATGTAGATCGCCGCTGCTTGAATAAGGTTGAGGCTATGGCCCCACTTGTATAGAGTGTGCTTTTCTCTTTTTCAACCTTATGTAAAATATTTGAATAAATAAACGAAGTACTATTGTGATACTTCTTGTGTGAAGTGCCCGTATCATCTAATGATCCAGGGAATGATATGAAAAGGCATTCGGGCCCTCCCCTATAGGGCGGTCCCCATATGAGCTCGGCTGGGTTGAGGCGGCGGCCATGGTGATGTCACCTCAGCGTCCGACGGATAACATTGCGGAGAGGAGGAAGAGATGGGGGTAGGGGTTGAGCCAGAGCAGGTGGTGCAGGTGGCCGCAGTGCGCGTGTTTGGTCGGCAAGCGCGGCTGCAGGGAGGGAGATGAAGCGGGGCGGCCTGCGGTGGCGCTCTGAAGTGCGGCGCGGCTCCGGGTGGTGGCGTGCGTGTGGTACGGCCGTGAGGGCAGGAGGATGAGCTCAAGCGGCCGGGACGTGCTGTGGTGGTACGGGTGATTGTGGCGCGCATGCAAGTGGAGCGGCGGAGGGCACGGGGAAGCGGCTCGCATGCAGTATGCCAGCGGCGGCGCTCTGGCATGGCGCTGCGGTGTCAAGGATGGCAGCGCGAGGCGGAAAAGCGAGCAAATTTTCCGTCTTGGGGGAAATGGACGGGAGGGCATGGGCGGCCTGGTGCGCGCGTGTGTGTATGGCAGAAGGCGGCGGGGAGGGGAGGAGTACGGCGGCGAGCACGGCACGGGGGAGGAAAAGCAATTGTGGCACGGGGAGGACGATGACTACGTCGGCTGGCATCAGCGTGGGGGTGTGCTGGGCTGCGCTGGGCCGTGCGGGAGGAGGCAGGCTGTGCAAAGGAGGAGAGATGGGGGTGGTGGAGTGGACTTTAGTGCCGGGCGGAGTTGGGCTGTGTGAGGGGGCTGCGGGCTGTGCGGAGAGGATGAGTAGGAGGTGGTGGGACGGACTTTGAAGCTGGGCTGTGCGAGGTAAAGTCCCAGTTAGAGTTTGAAACCTTTTCTAATTGATTTGAGCTAGAGTTTGAATTCAAATTCAAATTTGAGAAGTTTTTGAACCTAGGCTTGAACTAGAACATCCTTAAGGAATTATTAGTGAGAATTTGGGGTGAGAAAAGAATATTAGCATAGATTTTAAAGAAATTTTTTAGGGACCAAATTTTAAAACCTAGAAAATTCGGGATGTGACAGACCTACCCCACTTAAAGTGAATCTCATCCCCGAGATTCGGCTAGATTGGTGAATAGGTAGGGAAACTCTTTCTTAAGGCTGTTCTCTCTTTCCCAGGTTGCCTCGGCCTCTGTGTGGTTGCTCCACTGAACTCTGCAAAATCTGACCGTTGTTCTTCTTGTTTGTCATATAGCTATGTCCAAAATTCTGACTAGTCTTTCTTGATATCGGAGATCTTGCTGTAGGTCTAGTACTTCTGGCGGTGTTTGTTCCTCTGGGATTCTTAAGCATCTTCTGAGTTGGGACACATGAAATACCTGGTGTACATCATTTAAGTCTTTAGGTAACTCCAAAAGATATGCCACCTTTACGATTTTTCGAATTATCTGATATGGTCCTATATATCGAGGGGCTAGTTTCCATGTATCTTAAATCTTCTAGTGCCTCTGATCAGTGCCACTTTCAAGTATACGTAATCTCCTACCTTGAACTCTAACTCCCGTCTGCGTGTGTTTGCATAACTCTTTTATCGGTGTTGAGGTACCTTTAGGTTTTCTCTGGCTAGCCTTGTCTTTTCTTTTGCATCCTTGATGATGGCAGGACCAAACAATGACTTTCCTCTAACTTCTGACCACATTAATGGAGTTGTACACCTTTTGCCATATAAAGCTTCAAACAGTGCCATTTGTAGGCTAGTTTGATAACTGTTGTTATAGGAAAACTCTACAAAAGCCAAACTTTCTTCCCAATTCTTTCTGTAGGTCAAAACACATGCTCTTAACATATCTTCTAATAGTTGATTGACACTTTCTGTTTGACCATCTGTTTGAGGGTGATAGGCCGAACTATAGTCCAGAGTTGTACCCATACTCTCGTGCAAACTCTTCCAAAACATGGAGGTAAACTGGGGACCTCGATCTATCACAATTCTCTTGGGTATTCCATGTAACTTGAGGATGTTATCTATGTATAACCATGCCAACTTATCTCCTCCATAACTGATCTTGATTGGAATAAAGTGAGCTATCTTGGTCAAACGGTCGACTATGACCCATATAGAGTCATTTCCCTTAGGGGTTTTGGGTAGTCCTACTATAAAATCCATAATAATTTCTTTCCATTTCCACTCTGGTATTGGTAATGGCTATAATAATCCTGCTGGTCTCTGATATTCTGCCTTAATACTTTTGCATAGATGGCAGTTGGCTACGTATTCCGCTATATCTCTTTTCATTCCTGGCCACCAATATGTCTCTTTCAGGTCTTGATACATCTTAGTTGATCCAAGGTGTATGGAATATACTGAGTTATGGGCTTCATCCAATATAACCTTTCTTAGCCCGTTCTGGGGTGGCACACAGATTCTATCTCTGAAGTATAGTGTTCCCTCTGATTCTATCCTGAACTCTGGTCCTTTTCCAAGTCCTATAAAGTCCTGAAGTAGCATAACTTCTCTACTTTGTTTCTGTGCCTCTTTGATTTGTGCTTCTAACATGGGTTGAATATTCAGTTTCGTAAGGTATCCAAGGGGTATTGTATGCAGGTTCATGGCTTTCATTTCCTTCTTCAATTCTTCCGATCTGGTTACCTTTCTACTAAGGGCATCTGCTACTACATTAGCTTTTCTAGGACGATATTTCAGCTCTATGTTGTAATCTTTGATTAACTCTAACCATCTTCTCTGCATGAGGTTTAGTTCTTTCTGAGTGAATATGTATTTCAAACTCTTGTGATCTGTATAAACTTCACACTTATTTCCAATGAGATAGTGTGTCCAAATCTTTAAGGCATGGACTACTGAGGCTAATTCTAGGTCATGTGTTGGATAATTGGTCTCATGTTGCCTTAGCTATCGGGATGCATATGCAATAACTCTGTCATTTTGCATAAGCACACTTCCTAATCCTCTTCTTGATGCATCACAGTATACCACAAAGTCTTGGTGAATGTCTGGAAGTGCTAACACTGGTGCTGAGGTGAGTTGTTTCTTGAATTTCTAAAAAGTTTCTTCGCAGGTTGGGGTCCACTTGAAGGCTACTCCCTTCTTAGTTAATCTAGTCATTGGTCTGGCTAACTTTGAAAATCCTTCAATAAACCTTCTATAATGTCCAGCTAATGCAAGAAAGCTTCTGATTTCTGTCACATTTCTGGGTTGTGGCCAATTCATGATTGCTTCTATCTTTGATGGATCCACTGCTACTCCATTTTGGGTGATGACATGTCCTAAGAATGCAACTTGTTCTAACAAAAACTCACATTTACTGAACTTGGCATAGAGTTTATGAGCTCTTAATCTGTCTAGGACTATTCTCAAATGTCTCTCATGTTCTTCCGGAGTCTTGGAGTATATCAAAATATCATCTATGAATACTACCACGAACTTATCCAATTCTTTCATGAATGCTTTGTTTATGAGATTCATGAAATAAGTCGGGGCATTGGTTAATCCAAATGGCATGACTGTGTACTCATACTGTCCATATCTGGTTACAAAGGCTGTCTTGGGTATGTCATCCCATTTGACTTTTAGCTGATAATATCCTGATCTCAAATCTATCTTTGAGAAATACTTGGCTTCCTCAGCCTCCATGTGATTAATCCATCCTTTGGAATAGGACGAAGTTGGCCTCCATGGTGGTGGTCCATTTCATCCGACTCCTAGTGCAGCAGGTCGAGAGCTTTCAATTGAAGCGGCTGGAGCATTGGCTTGTGTCTTGAATGGGCAGCTAGCCACAAAGTGTCCAGGCTGGCGACAGTGGAAACAAGTTTTGTCACTTGTGGCAGGGGCATTGGTTGTGCTCCTCGAGGGCTGTGAGCTAGCTTGGCTACGGACTAATGCCGTAGGCTGAGAGGTGGTGTTGCGTGTCGGTTGACTACACACAGGAGTTCTTGGTGTAAAACATGTAGTTGATGGGGTAGTATTTTGGGTTCTGGGTGGTATCCATTGTGAAGCTGTGCGGTAAGTCATGAACTTATGCCTTCGATCCTCCTCATCATGAACAGTTTCAGCTAAGATTGACTGGTTTATTAGGCTGTTGAAATCTGGGTATATATATGGGGTTAACTGCTAATGATATAGGGTGTTCAATCCTTTCTTGAACCGCGTATGTTTCTTCTTATTAGTGTTGACATCATCTAGGGCATAGCGGGCTAGATTCATAAACTTCTGATGATACTGAGGAATTGTCATTCCTCCTTGCTTGAGAGCTCTGAATTCGTTAGCCTTTCTTTCCATTGCACCTTCAGGAATATGATATTTCCTGAATTCTTCCTGAAATTCCTCCCAAGTAACTTCCTCTGCATCATTGGCTGTCATACAGTAGTTATCCCACCAGTCACTAGCTGTTCCTTGCAGTTGATGTGTCGCTAACATGATCCTGTCCTTGCCTACTGCATGAACTGCATCTAGTTTCTGAGTAATAACCTTCAACCAATCATTTGCTTCTAGTGGCTCATCAGAGCTATCAAAAGTAGGTGGGTTGGTTCTAAGGAATTCTATGATTTTTCTGGTTTGTCCACAACCACTTCCAGGATGATGGTTATGGTTTTGGGTGACTCCCTCGGCTATAACTTCCATTAGCCTAGTCTGATTTGCCATAACAGCTACTAGGTCATTTACTGGTGGTAGGGGTGGGTTATCCTGCTGTTCCTCTGATATATCCATATCCTCTATTTCCTGCTCTACTTCCACTCGCTGAAGGGGATAAGTTTAGATCTATGGAAAAGACAAGTATAGAATATGTTGCTATATGCTATGCACAAACAATTATATTTTATTTATATCCAGGGAAAGGCTTCACTACCCCTTTAGCCACTCACAAGCAATATACGTTCTAACTTAGAACCGTGGCTTCCTATGCATTATTTACTAGTTAATCTACATATGTACACTTGTACACTACCCACTTCCTATCTTTAATCCCACGCGTTGCTCTGGCGGTAATAGTCCTCCCAGAAGTGTGATCCACTCAGTGAGTCCTTCTCCCACATGCTGCTGATGTCGGTCACCAATTCAGACATTCCCCGTTCCTCAATAAACTTCTCCACGTCCCACTCATAGTCTGACTGGGATGGATGGCTGTCGGCAGAAGTGCTTCCTGGGGTTCCTTCTCTGTCAAGAGTCACGGCCTCGGGTCCTGAAGTTGCCCACGACATCTCCGTGGGTCCTTGCTCTTCTAGGGCTTCTGCATCCTCCTTTCCTTTGTCCTTCCTTGCCCACAGGTCGAATTCCTGCATCGTGGCTTCATCCTTCTGGCTTCCTCCCTAGCTTGACTGACTCATGGATTGGGGAGATATTTCCTCAGGTTCTTCCGAGATAACGGGTAACAATGCTACTTTAGGGGGCTTGGCTTTGGTTTTAGTGGATGGCTTTATGGTTAGCTGAAGGGGTTCCTGTTGGGCTAGTTTTGGCACTCTTCTTCACAATATGTTTGAGATCACGCTTAAGCTCAAGAGTAGCTTCCTCCATAAAGTTCTGGGCTTCCTTAGCTCTTTTCTCTATTTGGGATGACTGCTCCAGTATTTCCTCCATACGGCTCTCAGCTATGGCTAACTGATTCTTCAACTGTTCGGCTCGGTATACGACATCTTTGAGATTAATATTTTGGACCTCATTAGGTTCTCTAGGGATAAGAGGTAGGATATGGTCATAGCCATGGTAGGGTGTGTTGATGGTGAATTTTGGTGCTCCAAACATGTTCCTTACACTTTGGTTTGAACATCATTATCGTACTAACCCGCCACTAGGCACACTAATGATATAACAAGTTCAACTTTGTATGTGCATTTGGAAGTGTGATGTTTTCGTAGGAAAACATAGACTAAAGGGACGGAGTCACATCGAGTTCAAAGGAGTAAACGAGGAGTTCTGTTCGTGTTCAAGTGCAAGGCAAACTCACTCCCAAAGGTGGCAAGGACCAAGGTGCTACGACAAAACATCTCCGAGGACCAAGACAAAAAGATCAAATTTCATACGAGAAGACCCCCTATATTTATCACAGGGTTGATGACGCCAAAAAGACACAAATATTGGGGTCAAAGTCCAAAATGCCAAGACGGGCCACTTGGAGGAAGGGGCGACCGAACCAGGCTGGGAAGGACCCAGGCCGGTCGGCCCAGGCCGGCCGGCCTGGCCCTTTCCCATGCCGGTTCATCCCCCGATTTCTTGTGCGCGAAGATCCTTCAACCCTAAGTATATGCCAGCGCCGCCATTCATCAAAGACAGAGATAAATACCCCGGAGCTCGACCACAAGAGAGGGAGGTTGGATCGGAAGAGATTCGAGGAGAGCAGTCAGGAGAAATATTCATCTAGTCCAAGGAGGCGGCCACAAGTGAAGGAGGACGTCGAGGTGCTACCACGGCGCCCCCGGAGTTGAAGGACGCACCGCTAGAAGCATCCACCATGATCAACGACGCCATGCTTAGCGTCTTGATGGGGTAATCTTCTCATTTGTCCATGGGGTTGTAACGGATCATGTCATGTAATCGCCGATTCATTTATGGTTTCAATCTATTGGTTTTGTGTTGATGATGCTTTGATGTTTAAGGCTAGCTACCGTGCTTTTTGGGTTGATCCCTTCAATACACCGTGATCGTTCGTTGTTTTGCCTTGATTGCCTTCGCATAGTGATAGTGCGAGAGGAGGAAAAGGGTGAAGCCGCGGTCACACCTTCAATAGATTAGACTGGTTTTTATCTTCCTTGGCGGTTGCATGTTCATGTATCCTAGACCCTATGGGCAAGTGTCCTTTACATCTAGTGCACCTCACACACCTCTTTGTTTTAAGATTAGTTTGCTCTTAGATCATTCTCTAGTTAAAGGTTGTCTTAATCAACTAGATTAGCTTTAGATCGAACGCTAGCAATCCCCTTGCTCCTTGGGTTGACAAGAACCTTGGGTTTACACTCAAGGGAAGAAGGGTCCCATACGATCCGTACGCTTGCAGATCGAAGTTTTCAACGATAATCAACCGTCAACAAGCCCTTTTTCTAGTGCTGTTGCCAGGGAGCAAGCCAGTTTGCTACGTTTGATTTTGTGTTAATTTTTGTTTATTACTAACATCTAACCTTTGTTTCCTAGAAACCCCCACTTTTGTGTTGTTTTTGTTTTTGTTGTCTAGATGGCGTTCGCCCACCGTCCTTTGGAAGACCTGGAGAAATCATTAAGGGATTACGCTAGCCCCCGATGTGAAGACATCAAGGTACAAGAGTCGGATTCGAAGCCCGAAGCGACGAAGTATGAGATTAAGGTGCGAGTCATCGAGATGGCGGCGGCCAATCCTTTTGAAGGGATGGAGGCGGACAACCCATATAGACACATTAAACACTTCATGACATTGTGCAATACGGTACGACAAGAAGGAGTCCCCGACGAATGGTTCAAGTGGAATCTCTTCCCATACTCACTTGCTGGTGATGCAAAGAAGTGGTACTCATTCGTGTCCTTCAAAGTTGGAGGGAATTGGAACCAATTGACAAGGAAGTTTTGTGAGAAATTCTTCCTGATAAGTAATGTCCAACATCTAAGGAGGCAAGTGATCACCTTCACGCAAGGAGAAGAAGATGGGATAGACCAAGCGTGGAATAGATTCAACGAGATGATTGAACAAGGACCAAGACTCGGATTCTCTGGTGACGTACTTTTGCATACTTTTTTCTTTTCCCTAACCCCTAGTTGCGTGGAACATATTCAAATATGTGCAGGAGGGGATCTCATGGAGAAAACACTGACGGAAGCCACTCAACTTTTACAAAAAATCAGCAAGGCGGCGGCCATGCGACGAGATTGGGAAACACGACTTTCGGGGAAGAAAGAATGTGATTCAAGTGTGAGAACACTTGCTGGAATTTTCAGAGAAGCGACCCCGGAACAAAAGAAAGAGGAGCCAATTCCAAAAAAATAGAAGTACACGTGGAAGCAAGAACTGCTTCAAACATCGACTTTGTCAAGTCAAGCCAAGTGAATGGAAGAAGCATTTCAAGCGCAAAGCCATTGAGGGAGTTCAAGCAAATGGATTGGGTTCCAATTGATTTTGGGGAAGTGTTTGACAAGAGAAGACCATACCCCAACCAAAAGGGTGTGGCAAGAGCTTTGGAGGTTGATTTCCCGCCAGGGAAGCAAGTGGAAAATTCATATGATCTTGAAACGATCGGCGAGATTTTTCAAAAGCTCCTTAATGAAGTAGAAGTGGATTCGGACCATATAGCCGAGGTGAAAAGAGTGATGGCGATCAAGCCCGAAGCATCACCATATGCTCGCCTCGCTGAAGTATACGCCATAGGGTCCGATCAAGAGGAGAAGACAACCCCGCACTTAAGTTGCATGATTAATGGAATTCAATTCAAAGCTTTATGTGACATCGGAGCACAAGTAAGTGTCTTATCCTCTAAAATTTATGATGAGATTTATAATCAAACCATAGACCTAGTCCCAACTTCTACTAAGTTAATCATGGGAGATGGTAGAGTTGTTAGGCCTCTTGGAATTGCTTGCAATCTTGAAGTTATCATCTCTAAAAAATGCATACCAACCGACTTCTTTATTGTTGATGCCTACTATGATAAACATGATCACATAATTCTTGGTAGCCACATTTTAAAGTTGGTTAATGCTGTTTTAGATGCCGGAAAAGGGAAAGTAACGATTAATCTTGATGGAGGTAAACATACATATGATTTTCTTCCCGATTCTAGGAACTCCTTACCCCTACCTCTTGATGATGAAGAGGTAGGGAGTTTTCGTCTTGTTGAAACTTTTAGGGATCCACTACAAAGAGCGATGGAGAATCAACCTAATGATGAGCAAGACGAAGAAGTGGAGGAACCATCTAAAGGACTAGAACCACAAGATGGAAGCATGGAGGAGGAGAATTTTGAGAATATCGGAGAAATTAAGCCCGAAGAGCCAAAAGTGCCAGAGATGGAAATCAAGGATGAGCATTATAGAATAGTTTTAAAGCAAGAATAAAGAATGTATGGCTTCTAAAAGATTATAATCCTTATTTTCGACCATTTTCTAACTAGGCTAACATCCTACAGTCAACACGGCTCTGGTACCACTTTTTCACACCCAAGTTTAAAGGCAAACTCGAATGCTAGATTATATGTGCGCCAGGATCAAGTTTCACACATATAACGACATAGTGAATACCAAAAGATAGTGTCTCAACGTAAAGAGAGTATTAAACTTATTACAGACCGACAGCTCATAACTTAAACAAAATAGAGTATCTAGAAGCGGAACGAACGCCTCCACAGGCAGCTGACTGAAGACACGGTCGCCTAGAACTCGTCAAAGTCTTCGGGATAGTCTTCAAACCTCTCCCAGTCTGAGTAGCAATCCGAGTAGTGTAGTTGCAATAATGAAAACAAGCGTTAGCACATGCCGTACTCAGCAAGCGGAAAAGATATATAACATGCAAGACTTTTTTTGGATGGCTGATGGTTAAGCAAGTAAGCACTTTAGTTGGTCAACTTTTATTAGCAACATAATTACTATGCAGTGTAAGTTCATACCAACCCTTAAGATAACATAAAGATCATGAACATAAATAAACATAGAATGCATCAGATTAATATTATATTCCAAAATTTAATCACGTGAGGGTCCAGGCCGCTCTTGACCGTGAGCACGGCTAACTGGTTAGTTTTACACTCTGCAGAGGTTGTACACTTTCACCACAAGTCGCATAAAAGTTCAAAGAACTTTAAACCCAACCACGCGATGCTGATCAGGCATCATACCACACTACCGAGGTGTTATCACATAGGGATGCTACGAGGCCTTTACAAAGTTTCCCCAGGAAGTTGCAACCCACAAGGTTACCAGATCAGTTAGCAAGGTATAAAGTCCCCTAGCGGGTACCGTGTCTTAGCAAAGCCCAACTCCCTGCTAGAGCGAGTCCATACCCCACAGTATCGCCGCCCCTTGTCCTTATCAGGTAAAGCCACTCCTAACCAGGGTTACTAATTAATTAGCCAAGGCCAGAGCCATTTATCTCTTGTGGTTTCACTATTGTCCTGGGTGGTTCTCCATGTTCCAATTAACATATGGTCTTGTATTAACGAAGGTATAACATAAATAAATCAAGATTAATAAAGTTTCATTAATACCACCATGTAACCAGATAAAGCATAGCGAGAACTACCCAACAATAAATTAAACCCAGCTGATCGAGGTATAGGGTATAAGCATCTAGTCGAACCTTAATTGGGACCCATCAAGTTAATGCAAGCAAAAGTAAATACGATGAATTAAATGCATGTTATATAGGAAGGCGGGAATGCATCAAGGTAGAGTTGCCTTCAACTGAATCGTGCTGCTCCTCAGACACTTGGAAGTCTTGCTCTTCGAATTCCACGAACAGTTCGCTCTCTACGCAGCACATCCATCACATACAAGCACACAATAGAATAAATTAAGAAACAGACACCAATCAATACAAACAGAACTAAGCAGGGGTATAAAACTAATCTACTCTTCGATACGATTGTTTGGACATAAAGGACACTAAAAACAGAGCTAAAATGGAAAAGATATGGCTAAAAGAAGGTGCAAGGGTCTATCTGTGAAGAATCTAAGGTTCCGGGGCCTAACTGTAAGAAAATAGGGGCTAAAACATAATTAAACATATAAACTAGAGGGCTTCGGTGCAAAAACATAAAACTGGACCTCGGCTACTAAAACTATAAAGGCTAGGGGCTAAAACAGAAGAAAAGGGACCTATCGGTAAGGATCTTTGTAAGGTGGAAGGACCGGCTTGTGATTTTAGAAAGAACAGGGGCTTTTCTGCAAAAGTGCATGGGCACAGGGGTAGCAGGCTTGGTTGACCGGTATTGACCGGCACTAGATCCAAACCCAGCAGTCGATCTCTGATCTAACGTCTACGGTGCTGTGCGAGCGACAGGCGGCGGCGCCAGAGACGTCGAGCGGCGGCGCACGGCCAGAGCTTCGCCAGCGCAGATCGAATTCGAGCTAGGGGGCTCGGTTGACTTCGTGGAGTGGCAAGGGAGAAAGCTGGCGCGTCAGCGGATCGATCCAGGGGCTCGAGGACGGAAGACGAGTGACGAAGACGGCGTGTAGCTCAGCGCAGCGGCGGCGGCGCAAGAAGTCGACTCCGGCGAGCTCACGTCCGTGATATAGGGCGTCTGGACGAAAACATGTAGCACCGGAAGCTTCCTTACCCTCGTGCACTGCTCTGGGGTGATCTCACGATGACAGAAGAGCGGTGAGGCGGTGGTTCAACAGCGGCGGCGCTCTAGGGTTTCGGTCGGCAGCGCGGAGAGGTGCTCGGGCGGCTAGGGTTCGAGGCCGGGGGTGGCGGCGCCTTTAAATAGGGCCGGTACCTTGGCGTGCGGGTCATGAGTCCGAGGCGGGGGCACACGCGTGCGGCCGTGGGACACGGCGGAGATGGGTTCCGGCCAGTGTCCAGCTCGGACACGAGCTGGGGAAGGGGATGACAAGGCGGGGGCCACCTGTCGGTGTCCGCGGAGGAGGGGAGGCGGGAGCGGGCCGGCTGGGCTGAAACGAGA
Source organism: Cenchrus fungigraminus (assembly GCA_036936925.1). Classification (NCBI taxonomy): domain Eukaryota; kingdom Viridiplantae; phylum Streptophyta; class Magnoliopsida; order Poales; family Poaceae; genus Cenchrus; species Cenchrus fungigraminus. Next base: position 49,751,053 of record CM072777.1, on the reverse strand, counting down.
ACTGGGCCGAAACGGAGAGGGAGACCGAGCGGCGAAGAGGAGGAGCTCGAGGTGGTCCGCCGAACTTTTGTAGTTGGCTAAGCGAAGAAGTGGGCCGCGGCTGGGCCGGCTCCGGTTGGGCTGCTGCGGCAGCTGCAGCGACAAGCTGGGCTGAAAAGCTGACTCGGGCCAAAAGAGAAGAAGGAAGGAGGGAAAAAGGAAAAAGGATTAAACTTTTTGAAAAAGGATTCAAACAAATGAATTCAAATTTGAGTTTGAATTCAAACATTCAAAATAATGCACCAGCATGTATGCAACAAACATCAAGCCACTTAATTTTAGAAAAACAATTAATGTTTTTTTTCCTATACTATATTTCCTGTAAAATAAAATAAAGGTTGGAAAAAATTTAAAAATTGAGAGAAAATCATTGCTTAGTTTTTTTTCCTATTCACATCATAAAATTCAAAATTTCAGGGTGTGACAAATTTACCCCCCTTAAAGGAATCTTGTCCTCGAGATTCAGATGGACTAAGAAAGATTGGGAATGCTGGGTTCCAAAATCCAAGGAAATAGATAAGGGGATTGAGCTACTGATGGACATACCAAGCTGACTGGATACTGCATAAGTGATCTCAGCATTCAGGTGGTTTAACTTCCCTCGCATGTGGCTCTGTCGTCCCTTGGCGTTCTGTGGGGTCTGGTTCCTATTCCTCATCTGCTGACTCTGCACTGGAGTATTCTGGATGCTTCTCTGAGGACAGTTGTTGGCAAAGTGACCAGCCTCTCCACACTTAAAGCAAGTGTTACCAACATATGTGTTGGGTACATTGGATCTCACTGGAGTTCCTGTAGAGGTGTTCTGACTAGGCTGTTGATCGTTGGGGCATGGAGTATGTGGAGTGGATTGTTGTAACTGCTGAATGGGGTGCTGGAATGGTTGTGTATAGCGCCAGAACTGATTCTGCCCAGAATTACAACTTGGACCTCCAGAGGGAGTGGTGCTCCCTGCTGTGGATTATAGTGAGGACGAGTGATGATCCCATACTGTCCAAAGCTAGTAGCCTTCCTCTTTTGATCACCCAATTCCCTGCGCTTGGACTCCAAGCCTATGGCCCTGTCAATAAGCTCTTGAAGGGTCGGGAAAGTATGGGACATAAGCTGGTATTGAAGTGGAGCTAGTCCTTCCAGGAACAACTCCTGCTTCTTCCTATCTGTGTCAACATCTTCAGGAGCATAGCGTGACAGCACTGTGAACCTATCACTGAATTCTGCCACGGACATCCCTTCTTGCTTAAGAGCAAGAAACTCTTTCTTCGTCAACTTCATCAGGCCAGCAGGAATATGATGGCTTCTGAAGTTAGTGGTGAACTCTTCCAGGTGATAGCATTCTGATTGCCATGGGTAGCGACAAAAGCATCCCACCATGCTGAAGCTGATCCCAGTAGTCACCCTGAAGCATATAGGACCTTCTCTCTATCATCACACTGAGCTATCGTGAGCATCTTCTCAATGGTTTTCAGCCAGTCTTCAACTTCTAGTGGATCTGCCGCATGTGAGAAACTGGGTGGCTGGTGGCTCATAAAGACCCGATGCTTGTTCACTAGAGCCTGCTGCTGCACCTGTGGTTGGTTGTTGGTTGTTTCCTTGAGCCTGCATGTTGGCCATAGTGTTGGTCAAGTTCTGCAGGAGCTGAGTCCGAGCTTCCAGAAACTGACGCGTAGCTGGATCCATTTGTGGTTGTCGAGGTACGTTGCTAGATCTGCCTCTTCCTGGACGAACCACTGCCGGTTGATCAACTCCTGATCCTGACCTGGTTGTCACCATCTGAGTGTTAGGAACATTGATTTAGATGATTGAATTAAGAGAAAAGCTTAAAAGTTAATACAAAGCAGATTTCCAGATTAGGACAGATTCTGTTGATCCAAAGAACTAATTGTAACTCTCTGCGTGAACAGCCAAACATTCTGAAATTTTTCTGAGGTGACCTGTACAAAATTACAGATCCAACCCAACTGGAATTACCTCATTTGGATGTTTGTAGCCCGAGATATAAAATTATTAAAGGAACTTGTTTCAGCAGAGTTATCAGATTCTGATGACCTTAAAGGTTCAAGCATATCTCCCTGTTTATGGGTCCTAAATTTCTGAAATTTTTACAGAGAACCATATATAAAGTTTCTGAACTATTCCAATTAGATTTACTGCATTTGGAGTTATTTAGCTCGAGATAAAATTGGAACAGTATTGCTGACTCAGAGAACTGCGTGAACAGATTTGGAACTACTAGATTGCACTAGGGATGGAATTTAAGAGAATCAAAGGATTATGGTAGAAGAAAGATTGGTTGAGGTATGGGTAAACCCAACTAAGCACTTCACTATAAAACCAATGTCATTGTGGTTATTACTCCACAACACACTGCACTCAATACAAAAGATCCAACTCAATCATTATCATAAGAACAAGCATTCAAACACACCACTAGCCTAAGCACACTCAGACGAGCATTTCGAACTAACGATTACAAGGATCTTAAGCTTAAAAGACTCCTAAATCCTAAGGAAGCCCTTCAGTGTGGGCATCTGGGGAGTTGTAGCGGGGTCTCTTTGGTACTGGAGAGTGATGAGCTTCTATTCCACCATCTTGGATCACAGGGGGTTCCTTCCTTGTCAGTGTAGCTTCTAGCAAATGCTTCTGTACCTGCACTATATGGATCCTCCGTTGAGCTGTGGCAAGCATATTGTTGGTGTTATCCAAAGCGGTGTTGACAGCGGCTAGCAATTCGCGAAGGTTGTCCAAGGTGGGACTGTGACCATTAGCTGATGCAATGTAGGTCTTGGCTTCACCACTAGCTCTATAAGCAGTGTACAAACTGCGGTTGTGTGCCAACTTAGAACGCTCCCTGTGAGAGAGAACATAGAGTGCTCTCCTAGCAGCTTCGACAATCCCAGCTTCCATGGTGTCTCGAGTAGCAACATCACTGTGCATGGATATCTCCTTAGGTCCATAGTGTTGAACCCTCTCATAAACGATCACTGTTACCTCCTAGTGAGGCTCAAACCAAGGATGGGTCCACATCTTGCACTGGTAGATAGGATCTTCACCATAGCCCAAACGATACACTATCCTCCTTAGATTGTCAGCCATTGAAATGCCTCTCCCATCCTTCTTGTACGAGCTCACTGTCTAGACTACTTCAGCTGGCTCTCCTTCCATCTAGAGATAAAGGAGTCAGGTGACGAGTAAGACCAAATGCAAGGATGAGAAAGATAGCAAAATCAAGGTAGAGAACCCAAAAGATAGCTAAGGATGAGATGGAAATCAAGGATGAGCATTATAGAATAGTTTTAAAGCAACCATAAAGAATGTATGGCTTCTAAAAGATTATAATCCTTAATTTCGACCATTTTCTGACTAGGCTCACGTCCTACAATCAACACGGCTCTGGTACCACTTTTTCACACCCAAGTTTAAAGGAAAACTCAAATGCTAGATTATATGTGCGCCAGGATCAAGTTTCACACATATAACGACATAGTGAATACCAAAAGACAGTGTCTCAACGTAAAGAGAGTATTAAACTTATTACAGACCGACAGTCTCATAACTTAAACAAAATAGAGTATCTAGCAGCGGAACGAACACCTCCATAGGCAGCTGACTGAAGACACGGTCGCCTAGAACTCGTCAAAGTCTCCGGGATAGTCTTCAAACCTCTCCCAGTCTGACCAGCAATCCGAGTAGTGTAGTTGCAATAATGAAAACAAGTGTGAGCACATGCCGTACTCAGCAAGCGGAAAAGATATATAACATGCAAGACTTTTTGTGGATGGCTGATGGTTAAGCAAGTAAGCACTGTAGTTGGTCAACTTTTATTAGCAACATAATTACTATGCAGTGTAAGTTCATAACAACCCTTAAGATAACATAAAGATCATGAACATAAATAAAGATAGTATGCATCAGGTTAATATTATATTCCATAATTTAATCACGTGAGGGTCCAGGCCGCTCTTGACCGTGAGCACGGCTATCCGATTAGTTTTACACTCTGCAGAGGTTGTACACTTTCACCACAAGTCGCATAAAAGTTCAAAGAACTTTAAACCCAACCACACGATGCTGAGCATATACTTGTCATGGTTGATTATGTGTCCAAGTGGGTAGAGGCTATACCATGTCGTAAGGCGTCAACGGAAGAGTCCATCTCAATGGTTAAGAATATCATTTTTCCTCGCTACGGTGTTCCAATAATCCTGATAAGTGACGGAGGGACTCATTTCACCGGGAATAGCTTTCGAAAGTGTTTGTCCAAATTGGGAATCGAGCATAGAGTGGCTATGACCTATCATCCACAAACCAATGGACAAGCGGAAACATCAAATAGGCAACTAAAGAGCATCCTCAATAAGACTATTGAGAAGGGAGGCAAGGATTGGTCAAAGAAATTGGATGGAGCATTGTGGGCATATCGGACAGCATTCAAGACACCGATAGGTATGACTCCATACCAATTTGTATATGGCAAGGCTTGTCATCTTCCCGTTGAGCTAGAGCACAAGGCATATTGGGCAATAAAGGAGATGAGCCTCGACTTAGATGCTGCAAGGATGAAAAGAAGAATCCAAATTAGCGAGCTAGAAGAGATGAGGTTGAAGGCTTATGAGACTGCAAGCATTTACAAAGATAGGATCAAAAGGTGGTATGATAAAAGGCTTAAAGGAAAAGAGTTCAAGGAAGGAGATAAGGTCCTTCTCTACAATTCAAGGTTCAAAACTTTCGGAAAAGGGAAGTTACAAAGCAAATGGGGAGGACCTTATATGGTACATTCAGTGTTCTCCACTGGAGCGGTTACTATCATGGATGCAAGAGGTGACAAATATGTGGTGAAGGGTCAGCGGCTAAAGGTCTATATTGAACCTGATGCGGTGCCCCTACACTGCGTTGACATTTTCACAATGGAGGATGAACCAGAGCGTCGAGCCTAGGACGAAAAATAAGGTACGTCACATGTATATATTTTAGTTTTTATTTCTTTTTAGTGTGTTTCGTGAATTTTTGCTGGGCCAACTCTTCTGCACGGGTTTATATTCAAAAAACAGTGGGCACCACAAAATTTGGGACGAGCCAGCCCGCGGACCAGGGCAGGCCGGTCGGCCCAGGCCGACTGGCCTAGGGGCTCTACATGGCGGCTCGTGCCTGTTTTCCTCTGGGGCATGTCTCTCTAACTTCTATGTTTGCACCAACGATTTTCGGGAGGTTAGAAATAGGAAAGAAGGGGTTTCGGGCACGACGAGCACCCGATGTGCATGGAGAAGAAGAAGTGATGCTCGTCTTGTGGAAAGTTCCACTAAGTTTAGCGGTTGTTCTTCCCCTTTGTTCTTTTTGTAAAAATTACGACGAGGACGTCGTAAAGTCTAAGCGTGGGGGAGGAACTAGCGCTAGTTCCAAAAAAAACTTTTTGCCCTAGTAGTTTGGTTGGTTTGGCTTGAAGCTTTTCAGTTTTTTTAGCTCGATGGTGTGTTAATGTTAGCGTTGAGTCAATAAAAATAAAAAAAGAGAGTCTTGAAACTGTCTCGTGTGTTTTATTTTTTCTTGCTTACTTGTTTATCTATCTTTTATCTTTATATTCGATCATGAGCAATGAGCCCGAAAGTTTCAGTGGTGCTTAGTGGGTTCTTGCCCGTGAGAGCATCCATACTTTACTTTGAGCTAGAACCTTGTTTAGCTATGCTACAATTATTACAAAGTTGGAGGTTTTTATTTCTAAAAATTACATGAAAAACCCCTTGCAATAAAGGTTAGCATCTTCTTCTTCCAAGTTGAGAGTGAGCTTATCCTATACGAAGCCTTTATATAATCGTTCCACTATAAGTGTTGTTAGCATGATGAATTGGGTTAGGGCTTTTCTCTTTTGGAAGTTCTAATTTCGAGTAATGATCATGTCCTTACTTTATATCTTTTATTGCTAGCCTCGTCATATATTCGGCAATGAGACTTTCACATCGAAAGTCCCGTGTATCACTAGATTCCATACCCAACCCATATATCTCTTTTATTCATCTTATTCCTTGAACACAACCTATGCCCGAAGATTCGTTCCATTTCTAGAAAGGATTTTAGCTAAATTTCAGATTGTATTTCCACACCAAGGTGGCGAGCGTAAAGCTTTGGAAAGAGATCAAGATGAGAGAAAAGAGAAGAAAAAATGGGTATAAAGAGAAGAAAAGGAAAAAAGATAGAAAAAAGAGAAGAAAAAGAAGAAAAGAAAAAGAAAGAGGAAAAACAGGAATTCAAAGGAAAAGCGAGAAAGGTATAAGAGGGGATAACAAGTCAAGTGAAGATCAAGAGAAGTGCATAGGAATGATGTGATGTTGTTGAGAACGAATCTTCGGTATTCCAACCATGTGCGATCCGACAACAAGGACATCATTAGGGCCTTGGAGTCATATTTTCTTTTCCCTTTTGCACATGTCCACTATTCTAAATCTTCTTATCCTTGATACCCTCACATTATGGTTTCATTCTCATGGTCATTGGCTCGAGAGGTGAACAACTATTAGAGAACTTTCCTAGCTTGATAATATTTGTGTTAACTTCACTAGCCATACCTATAGCTCCCCCATATATTTAAATGAGAGACTTGTGGGAGATGAGAGTTCATGAATTGTTTAGGATAGCCACTTTAAATGAGCGACATGTGAGAACTTGGAGGAAGAGTTTGTCTAATACTTGTTGCAAGAATTTTATTTTTGGAAAAGCTCAAAACCCTCCGGCGGAAGTAAGAAAGTAAGTATGGTTGGATAAAGGACCACTGACAGAAAGGTATAAGTTGTGGGGTAAGACTTGATTGGGTAATTTTCTAAACGCCCATGATCCATATAGTGTTTATTGTTTTCATATTTTTTATATCAAAGATGAAAGGTTGACTAACTTGTAAGGAAGGAACTTATGACACAAGTTTCAACTCCATGGACAAGTGTTCTTTTGCAAGAAACTTGCTCGAAGACGAGCAAGATCTAAGTGTGGGGGAGATGTTGGCGGTGAATTTTGGTGCTCCAAACATGTTTGTTACTCTTTGGTTTGCACTTCATTATGGTTCTAACCCGCCACTAGGCACACCAATGATATAACAAGTTCAACTTTGTATGTGCATTTGGATGTGTGATGTTTTTGTAGGAAAACATAGACTAAAGGGACGGAGTCACATCGAGTTCAAAGGAGTAAACGAGGAGTTCCGTTCGTGTTCAAGTGCAAGGCAAACTCACTCCCAAAGGTGGCAAGGACCAAGGTGCTACGACAAAACATCTCTGAGGGCCAAGACATAAAGATCAGATTTCATACGAGAAGACCCCCTATATTTATCACAGGGTTGATGACGCCAAAAAGACACAAATATTGGGGTCAAAGTCCAAAATGCCAAGACGGGCCACTCGGAGGAAGGGGCGACCGAACCGGGCCGGGAAGGACCCAGGCCGGCCGATCTGGCCCTTTCCCATGCCGGTTCATCCCCTAGTTTCTTGTGTGCAAAGATCCTTCAACCCTAAGTATGTGCCGGCGCCGCCATTCGTCAAAGACATAGATAAATACCCCGGAGGTCGACCACAAGAGAGGGATGTTGGATCAGAAGAGATTCGAGGAGAGCAATCGGGGGAAATATTCATCTAGTCCAAGGAGGCGGCCACAAGCGAAGGAGGACGTCGAGGTGCTGCCACGGCGCCCCCGGAGTTGAAGGACGCACCACCGGAAGCATCCACCATGATCAACGACGCCATGCTTAGCGTCTTGATGGGGTAATCTTCTCATTTGTCCATGGGGTTGTAACGGATCATGTCATGTAATCGCCGACTCGTTTATTATTTCAATCGATTGGTTTTGTGTTGATGATGCTTTGATGTTTAAGGCTAGCTACCGTGCTTTTCGGGTGTATAGATCTCACTACTCCCGTTGATCCCTTCAACACACCGTGATCGTTCGTTGTTTTGCCTTGATTGGCTTCTCATAGTGACAGTGCGAGAGGAGGAAAAGGGTGAAGCCGTGGTCACACCTTCAATAGATTAGATTGGGTTTTATCTTCCTTGGCGGTTGCATGTTCATGTATCCTAGACACTATGGGCAAGTGTCCTTTACATCTAGTGCACCTCACACACCTCTTTGTTTTAAGATTAGTTTGCTCTTAGATCAATCTCTAGTTAAAGGTTGTCTTAATCAACTAGATTAGCTTTAGATCGAACGCTAGCAATCCCCTTGCTCCTTGGGTTGACAAGAACCTTGGGTTTACACTCAAGGGAAGAAGGGTCCCATACGGTCCGTACGCTTGCGGATCGAAGTTTTCAACGACAATCAACCGTCAACATGGTGGTTGACCGGTACTATTTCTGTTAGGAGGGCTTTGATGCGGTAATCCCAGGCAGTTTGCCGACTTCTCCCTATGGCTAGATACCGGAGAGAGGTTTGGGCTATAGCGTTAGCTTTCATTCTTTCCTTAGCAAGGTACATTATGGCTTTCTTGGCTATGGCTTGTAGGGTATCATTAAACCGGACACCTACGGTTGTAACTACGTAGGATTTTTGTTTCACAACTGATGGAGGTTTTCCTAGGGAAAGGCTCATATCACAATAAGGTATTCGATCTATCACAAATTCTATGCCTTGGTATTCCGGACGCTGAGTGTAACCTAACTCTGTCATTGCTTTCCATAAAACTCTCGAGAATCCCATGTTTCTCGAGCAATCCGAGTGTGTCCATCCAAGTTCATCGGTCCAGTTGTTTCCTTCCATGTCCTACTAGAGACAAGAGTCTTGTCACTAACGTCCCCAGAAAACTTTCCTAAAGCAGAAGGTAAGAGAATGGAGTTTTCTATATTATTTTAACTAAGCTAAACGGAGCTATGGTCAAGTACAGCTCTGGTACCATCCTGTGGGGACCGCCCTATAGGGGTGGACCCAAATGCCTTTACGTATCAATCCCTAGATCATTAGATGATACGGGCACTTGCACAAGAAGTATCACAACAGTACTTCGTTTATTTATTCTGGTATTTTACATAAGGTTGAAAAAGAGAAAACACACTCTATACAAGTGGGGCCGTAGCCTCATCCTTATTCAAGCAGCGGCGATCTACGTAGCGGACTCACTCCTCAAGCATCTTGACTCCTAGCTCGGACCCAGGGGGTCCTCTTCGTCATAAGCTTCTGGTTCCTCGTCTGGTAGAAGGGGTAAGGGAAGCAAGAGTGAGTACCGGGTAGGGTACTCACAAAATTCCACAGCGGACAAGACCAATACGGAGGGGATTCAGCCACTAGAGGGCCTAAGCACACATCCAGGGCACTGGATGTAAAGTACAGAATTTAAGTGCGAAAGAGAGAAGTATGTAATGTAGTAGTATAAAGTAGTTTTGGTCCTGGAGGGCATTCACTTCCCTACCAGTCCCTTGATTATATATAATCTATCCGGGTTCCGTCAGGGACAACCCGATCCAGCCTTAAGCCATACTCGGGCTCCATTCAAGGACAAACCTGACTCAAGTTCAAGTTAACCTTAACCAAAAGCATCTCTAGTATCCTAAGGTGTATTCTAATTGATGGGAGCTTTTACCAAGTGGGCTCATAACTGCGAGCCTCGGATATTCGAATAGATTCATAACTCTGGCCAGAGGGGTACGCTTTACCCGCATGGTTGACCAGCCCATACCCTGTACGGGGGTGGTACTGACCTACGAAACCCATACCCGCCGGCGTCTATTCACGGAGTACATTATCATCCAATCCTAGACTACATTCCCTAGCTCCACTCATGTCTATACTAGGGTCTAAGCAGGGGTCATTCCACCACCATCCGCCACGCGGATCCAGTTTCCCTGGAAAAAGATGCATCAATATAAAATGTGGTATTCAATACCACCGCGTCCCCTCACGCCATAACATACCCGATGACCCATGCCGACCAGACCTGGGACTATGCGAAGGTCCTGCTCCAGCATATCCATTGCCCACCATGGCCCCTTGGGGTGGTTTACTAGGTGCAGTGGTGGGGTGTGAATCTAAGTCCTCACATGAATAGGCATTCCCGAAGGCTATGCCTTTTTGGCCCGTGCGGCCGTACAAAACACTAGAAAGACTTTCCCATGAACTGGACCTTATACGACCAGAGTAAGCATGGACAATACCCTCCACTGAGGTTGCCCCCATACTCCCATGTCCATCCTTAGAGGTTCTATTACTTTAGTCCAATTCATGCAACTACCATATTCCATCTAAAAGTATCTCTGAAATAAAGTAAATACAAAATGTAGAATTTTGGTAGTATTTAAGCGAGAAAGCATGAAATAAAGGTGAGATGTTATCTGGATGGTAGAAGTCAAGGAGTGATGTGGAACTTGCCTTCTTCGAAGTCCTAGTCGTTCAGAGCTTCTTCCTCGTAATTTGGGTCATCGATCGGGTTCTCGAAATAAGTGTCATCTTCTATAAAGCGTAGTTATATGAAAAATGTAAATCACTCAATTCAAGCATAACAATTCATCAAACATGGGTTAAAGAATAATGGATGGGGTTCCTAGGGTTTTGTGATCGATACGGAGGAAAATTCCTTTTCCCTGGTACATAAAATATGGACCCGGTTTTAAGGAAAAGATGCCGGAAATTAATCTAGCAGCTAGACATTTGAGATTTGGGTGCAAAGAGTATGAATAGGCTCTAAATAGGCTCTAATATTTATAGTGCATTTTTGGGGATTTTTAAGATGGCTAACTAAGCTTGTGTGTGCATTTGGCCAGGTGTACCTAGCAAAAACAGGGAGAGAGAGAGACTGACGTGTGGGGCCAGCGCTGACGCGGCGCGGGGCGGCATAGGCGTGCACGTGGGTGCCGTGTAGTGCGCCGGTGCTGGTGTGGCACCTGCGTAGCAGCCGTGGGTGTGAGGTGTATGTGGACCAGGTGCAAGGGAAAGGGAGAGAGGGGTGGTGCCGCCCGGCTGGGACGCCGGACCGCTGTGAAACAAGGGTGGGCTCACTGAAGTTGGCGATTTCGGCGGCCGTGGTTCGCCGGTGGGGACGAAACCTCGCCCTGGATGTGCAGCACAACAAGGCGGAGCCAGGAGTGGGGCGTGTGGTCGATGGGGGTGGCCGGCGGTGGCGCAGTGGCTCGTCGGAGTACGGCAAAGGCGCGGCCGTGGACGGAATCATGCCTAGAGGGGCTCTTGTGCCTAAATAAGCGTGTGTGCATGCGTGCGGGTGCTCAGTGAGCATGGTGGTGTGCTCGGGCAGCATGACCGTTCGCCGGAGCTATACCGGTGGCGTGCACGAGCCCAGTGGAGGTGCGGTGATAGTGAGGAAGGCCTACGGCGCTACGGCTAGGAAAGTGAGGCTACTTGGGCAGCATAACGACACTCATCGGTGCTGTAAGGCGGCGGAGGATCGCTGGAGATGGGAGGTGCAGTGGTTGTGCTCGGTGGCGGAGGGTTGCTCGCCGGCGGAGCAGGGCTTCACCGTGAGAGTGCTGGAGGGGTGGTGGTGGTGGCGTGGTGAGGTGTGGAGGTGCGGTGTGGACAGATGAGGAGCTCAGGGAACTCTGGGGGTCCTATTTGTAGACTGGGGAGGGGAGCTCGACTGGGGTGAGGCGGCGGCCATGGCGACGTCACCTCGGCGTCCGGCGGATAAGGTTGCGGAGAGGGGGAAGTGATGGGGATAGGGGTTGAGCCGGGGCAGGTGGTGTAGGCGGCCACAGTGCGCGTGTCAGGTCGGCAAGCGCAGCTGCAGGGAGGGAGATCAAGCGGGGCGGCCTGTGGCGGTGCTCTGGAGTGCGGCGCGGCTCCGAGTAGTGGCATGCGTGTGGTACGGCCGTGAGGGTGGGACGATGAGCTCAAGCTGTTGACCATATACCCTGGGTACCCAAACATGAAAGAATACGAACTCATATCATAAATCCTTATAACCCTACTAGGACTTGTACCATATAATCCTACTAGGACTCCTACTTTGTAACGGACTAGGAACCCGCACCCTGGACTATATAAAAGAGGGTCGGGTACCTAGGAGGACATCCCCAACCCCTCCGGGGAACACCCAAGCGCAGGACGCTATACATGGTACTCCAAATAGGATGTAGGGTCCGCTACCTTTGGCGGCCGGAACCTGTATAAATCTGTGTCCCGTGTCCTCGCGCATACCTTCGAGTTCCAGGTGTGGCGATCCTCCACCGCACAATATACTACCTCAAGTACCCCCTTGGTAGGCTCAGTGTCTAAAACACTGACAGCTGGCACGCCAGGTAGGTGAATTCGAAGGACCTCCGAAAAATCAATCTATCACAACGGCTCCAACTCGCTGAGTCTCCGATTCAAGTTCCAGGCGGAATCAAGTTTGAATCATAATTCAGCAACATGCAACTCGCACCTTCGGCGGCCTCCAGTCCGAAGTGAATTATCCACAGATTTCCATTCGGAATAGTGTAAGGAATCGGATGCTCGTAGCCTAAGAGGGGGAGGGGGTGAATTAGGCAACTTAAAAACTTATCCTATGGCTTATCACTATTTGCATCAAAGATAAACTAGAACATACTATCTAGATGTGCAACTAGGGTTGTTCTAGTGTGAAACTCCCATCCCAAAACAAGTTTTTCAACCTATAGCCAATCCTAGCAAGATACTACTCTAGGGAAGTAAAGGCAAACAAGGATTGCAAGAATGTAATGCGGAAACGTAAAGGAGGATGAGAGGAAGCAAACTCTTGACACGTGATTTATCACGTGGTATTGGTAGGCACTAAGCCACCCCTAGTCCATGTTGTTGAAGCACTCTACACAAGAGTATTGCTTCCCGGTCACCAAGTCTCTTCCAAGAGCATCACTTGACTTGCCACAAAGGCTCTCCACGAAGGCACTCGCCAAGCTCCCTTGGTCACCTTGATGCCGCCTCCACTAAGGAGCTTCTCCACCAAGAGAAGGGGGTCTCCACGTCCCCCGCACAAAGTGTCCTCGCCGCTCCACACCAAGCCGGAGGGTCGAAGACGTTTGCCGGAGAGCCACCTAGGCTCCAAGGCTTCCGGTGCACCTCGTACAACTTGATCCACTCGAGAATCACCTCGCAAGGTAAGCACACCTTGTATTCACTCAGCCCAAAGCTAAGCCTAGTACTAAGCACACACACAAAGCATGTGCAAGTCTATTGATGAGTAATTTAGCACTTGGATGGCTTGGATATGATCTTCAATGAGTCTTGAACTCCTCTGCACTTCCACACACTCCAGCAAGCCCAAATGATAGGGTGGAAGGGGTATAAATAGGCCAAGGCATCAAGCTAGCCGTTGGGCCAAAGCTGCTGAAAGTAGTATCATCGGATGATCCGACACTGTGCATTTTCCTGGCATCGGTTCATCCGGTGCTACTAGCCATTGCCATCCACCGCACTTAACAGTTGAATCCTGCTGACGTCATTCATCCGACGCTTCAACCGACGGTGCGTCAGTTCATCCGGTGCTGAAGCAAATCTTCTTCGGGCATCTCTGTTAGCTAAAACAAGGCCGCTGGATGAACCGCTGTTGAAACCCTTATGTCCATCGGTTCATCCGGTGCTGAAGAGCTTCGCTCCCGGACCTCTATGTTAGCTGATTTGACGCCGTCGGATGAACCGCTGCTCACCCATCGGTTCATCCGGTGCTACTGATTTATGCAGGCTTGGTCTCTTGATTCATCCGGTGCAACTAGAAATGGGGGCGTCGGTTGATCCGGTGATCATCATGTGGACACGAGTCATCATGCAGTGTACCACTTCATCTGGTGATTGCACCAACGCCGCTTCCAAGGGTATCGTCGGTTCATCCGACGGTGACATTTCTTTTCTTTTTCTTCCACGGTTTTTGGCATATGGTATTTTTGCATCCTTGGGACCTAGAAGTGTCTACAAAGACATGCTAGACAATATGGTTAGTCCCATTGATCATGTTGTCATTTAATCACCAAAATCAAACTTGAAGAAATGGCATATGAGGCCATGTTCGCTACAAAAAGCTGACCTGCTGCACCACACAAGATTGAAGCAATTGTCGCTCGCGCATCAAGTTCAAGTTCGAAGCGGAAACCAGTGCTAAGTTTTCCTGTCCTCGAGTCAGACCGCACTGCATCGTCCGCCAAAGCATGTTGCACACCGGTCAAATCAACCACGAATATTCAAGTCATGAAAGCAAATTAGCCACCAATCCTTAAGCATCCTACACGCCCAAGTCACCATGTTGGGATATTGCTACATGCACACGGAAAATCTACAAGACCTCAAGATCTTCGCTTGCCACACACAAGAGGTGTACGCGAGTACAACTACGACGACATCCAGCTCAGCAACTCACCGCTTGACTACTCGTCGTCCGGTTGCACCGGCTCTATTGTGCCTATGTCGTGCATCTGGATGTGCTGTCTCGCCGCTCGACTTCTCGTCGGTCGGTCGCACTGGCCCTTGCCGTGCGCCAGGTCACTCCATCTCGCGGCTCGACTACTCGTCGTTCGGTTGCACCAGCTCTACTACACCTATGCTGTGCATCCGGATGCGCCATCTCGCCGCTCGACTTCTTGTCGGTCGGTTGCACTAGCTCTCGTCGTGCGCCCGTACACTCCGTCTCGCGGCTCGACTATTCGTCATCCGGTTGCACCGGCTCTACTGTGCCTATGCCGTGCATCTAGACACGCCGTCTCGCCGCTCGACTTCTCGTCGGTCGATCGCACTGGCTCTCGCCGTGCGCCCGGTCACTCTGTCTCGCAGCTCGACTACTCGTCGTCTGGTTGCACCGCCTCTATTGCGCCTATGCTGTGCATCCGGACGTGCCGTCTCGCTGCTCGACTTCTCGTCGGTCGGTCGCACTGGCTCTCGCTGTACGCCTGGTCACTCTATCTCGCAGCTTGACTAGTCGTCGGCCGGTTGCACCGGCTCTGCTGCGCCTATGCCGTGCATCCGGATGCGCCGTCTCGCCGCTTGACTTCTCGTCAGTCGGTCGTACTGGCTCTCGCCGTGCGTCCGGTCCCTCCGTCTCGCGGCTCGACTATTTGTCATCTGGTTGCACCGGCTCTACTACGCCTATGACGTGCATCCGGACGTGCCGTCTCACCGCTCGACTTCTCGTCGGTCAGTCACACTAGCTCTCACCGTGCGCCCGGTCACTCCATCTCGCGGCTCGACTATAGGTCATCCGGTTGCACCGGCTCTACTTCGCCTATGTCGTGCATCCGGACGCGCCATCTCGCCGCTTAACTTCTCATCGTTCGGTCGCACTGGCTCTCACCGTGCGCCCAGTCACTCCGTCGCGCGGCTCGACTACTCGTCGTCCAGTTGCACCGGCTCTTCTGCGCCTATACCGTGCATCTAGGCGCGCCGTCTCACCGCTCGACTTCTCGACGGTCGGTAGCACTGGCTCTCACCGTGCGCCCGGTCACTCTGTCTCGCGGCTCGACTACTCATCATCCGGTTGCACCAGCTCTACTACGCCTATGCCGTGCATTTGGACGTGCCGTCTCACCGCACGACTTCTCGTTGGTCGGTCGCATTACCTCTCGCCGTGCGCCCGGTCACTCCGTCTCGCAGCTCGACTACTCGTCGTCCGGTTGCACCGACTCTATTGCGCTTATACTATGCATCCGGACATGCCGTCTCACCGCACGACTTCTCGTTGGTCGGTCGCATTACCTCTCGCCGTGCGCCCGGTCACTCCGTCTCGCAACTCGACTACTCGTCGTCCGGTTGCACCGACTCTACTGCGCCTATACTGTGCATCCGGACGTGCCGTCTCATCGCTCAACTTCTCGTCAGTCGATCGCACTGGCTCTCGCCCTGCGCCCGGTCACCCCGTCTCGCGACTCGACTACTCGTCAATCGGTTGCACCGGCTCTACTGCGCCTATGCCGTGCATCCGGACGTGCTGTCTCGCCGCTCGACTAATCATAGTCCGGTCACGTCGGCTGTACATCAACAACGCTACGCATCGTGCGTACTCGCCTCCGGCCACGTCAGGCTCTACCTCGACAACGCCGTGTGCCCCCGCGACATCGTCCTGCGGCCGCACCGGCTCTACTTCGACAATGCAGAACGCCGCCCCACGACATCGTCCTGCGGTTGCACCGGCTCTACCTCGACAACACCGTGTGCCACCGCGACATCCTTGCGGCCGTATCAACTCACCATTAGCTACTTCGGCTACTCTTCTCGGTGAGATTCGACTAGAAAACTAGTTGAGATCGACTGCTATGCCGCCAACAACTAGTCGGATTCACCACCGACTAGTCGGCTTCACCAACAACCATTGTGGCTCCATCACCGACCGCCACGTCTTCGTCAACACTCGTCTACAAGTTCATTCAAACCCGCTCTGGTGGTACAAGCCGACTTCGGTCGCATCTCCAGATCGCTCCTGCAGTATCAGTAAGTCATTTATTTAAATGATTGCTTCTTTCTTCTTCTTTGGCTTGTTTTGCGCATGTAGGACAATATGCCAAGGACTACTTATTTGTGTACGCTTCTCAACAGATTTTCACGAGAGCTACACTATACCTACTCTTGGGGTATATCGACAAGTCACCACGAGCTTACTCCATCAACTCGGGGGCTATTCCCAAGGAGGCAACTTCTAAAGTCCATTCTAAATGGCATAAAGTCGACTTCTTCAGTCGCAACCTCAGAGTCTGCTCCGCGCGGCACAAAGTCGACTTCGGTCGCATCTTAAAGTCCACTCTGTGTGGTAATCTAAAGTCGACTCCAGTCGCACCTTCACCCGCTCTGGCATCATACTGAGTGTGTAAGCTTCGATGGAACCTAGCTGTAAGTGGCCCTCGCATCCTGGCAACGATGGTACCTAGCTGCACGCGGTCTTCATGCTCCGTACCATGCGTCTAAAACGCATGGCCCTAAGTACTCTCACACTCTGCCCATGCTACACTTAGCCTAGCTCTCCCTGTTACAGTGATGATCCATACTCTAGGCCTCAGTGTTACCATCTGATATTTATTCCCAGTTCTTGCTTCTATGCCGATCCTAGGCTGTAAGTGATTCTCAGGTCCAGGCGACTACCTAGCTGTAAACAGTTTTCGGATCCAAGTGACTACTCAGCTGTAAGAAGCTTTCATGTCTGAGCTTACACCCTTTCCAGACGACTCCGTGTCGTATAAAGTAATAAGTGGCACATGCTGTCCTTCCTCTATCCAGTTAAGAGGCTGCGGCCTAGAGTAACACCTTTCTTAGTAGGGTCTCAGTGAAACTCTAACACAAGTTGCTGCTACAGCAAGATGAGTTCATCACACTGTCTCCTACGGTCTTACTCGTTCTTCGGAACATTCTTGCGAGTACTATCTCTTAGGCTCCGCGCCTCAGTAGTACTTAAGACACTATTACTCAATAGTGTATCCAGACATTGTACTCAACGCAATGTAAGGGGTCACGATAACCCTTTCTAGACGGCTCCGGAGGCAAAACAATTCATTTTTTCATTTTTAATTTGCTTTTTTTGCCTTCTGGAACATGCTTTTCATTCTTGGCTTTTCAGCTTTGTGTTTTGGGTTTCATACATGGCTCGAAGTACACAAAGTTGACTTACTCAACTCGCATCCAAAGTCCGCTCTGTGCGGCATAAACTCGACTTACTCAAGTCGCATTCAAAGTCCGCTCCACGCGGCAATCAAAAAGTCGACTTACTCAAGTCGCATCTCCAAGTCGACTACTCTAGTCAGATCATAAAGTCGACATACTCAAGTCGCAATCTAGAGTCGACTTACTCAAGTCGCATCTCCAAGTTGACTACTCTAGTCACATTCTAAAGTCCGCACCGCGCATCACAAAGTTGACTACTCTAGTCGCATTCTAAATTCCGCTCCGTGCGACAATCTAAAAGTCGACTCCGATCGCATCTGAAAGTCCGCTCTGACGGCATAAAGTCGACCATGGTCGCGTCCAAAGCCCGCTCTGACGGCAACATTACTACTCGATGACAACTTTAGCATGCTCCGTTAGTTCTTCAGCTCGGGGGCTTGTTGACGTTTGATTATCGTTGCAAAGTTCGTTCGGACTTGCAAGCGGACAAATCCTCCGTCATAGTCAAGGGATCCTTCTTCCCTTGAGTGGTGAACCCAAGGTATCGAATCCGTAGAACAATGTGTAACGCAAGATCCAATCTAATAAGCAGAAAACACTTTGATCTTGAGAAGGGTTTTTGCATCTAATCTATGGAAGAACCATGAAAACACATCTAATCTACTAAACACCGGAGGTAGCAAGAGAAAGAGGAGGTAAAACCAATCTAGAGATTGGATTGGGTCTTTTGTTGAAGTTCCAAAACCAAGAAGAATAAAGCAAATGAATCTCATTAAAAGTCTCTTTAAATCTTGGCTTCCTTTCCAACCCTCAAAGGCACCTACCGTACGCGTGGTCAACATCCTGTCACGATGTCCCGCTTATTGTGTAGGTGAACCTAGGAGCACGTTAATGGAGAACGTGTTGAAGACACTCGGTAAGTCAAGTATGCATCTCTAGCCACCATGGCTACAAGAACATCCTAAGCAATCTATCCGCGGAATAGATCGGAGAATAAGAAAACCCAAGCGAAGACAAAGTCGTAAAGAAAGCACTTAATCACTAGAAATTGGAATCAATCTTGCAAATTCAACATGAAGTATGATACATGGACAAGATCACCACCGGGATCCTACCTTGGTCTTGATCCTAGCTTCTAGAGCTCTGATGTGGTCTTCCATGCAAGGTTCCCGTGCCGGCTAGGGAAACCCTAGTCAACCATCTCGACACTCTCCTCTCCGGAAGGGTGTCCCTCTCTTCTCTGCTCCTCGGCGGTGGATGACGAATTGCTTGATGCGTGGCTCGAGGCACGGGGGCTATAAATAACCTGAGGAACAACTACGTCAAAGGGGGCGCCGAACCGAGCCCGAAGTGGGCTGGGCCGGTCGGCCTGGGCCCAATTCGGCTCAAATCGGCCCCGTCTTCCTCCTCGTTGCTTCTCGTGTTTTCTAGAACCTTTGCCGAGTTGCATGTGGGCCCTTGACGTCATTTTTCTCGCGGTTTAGATAAGGGTGCTTGGCATATGAACTCCCACATCTTCCGTCTAGGTCCTCAGCACTTCTCGGCTTCACGCTTTAGTCCTTGGTTCATTTGGAGTCATGTTCATCTTGTATCTTGACTTGTCCCGGGGTCCATGATCTTCTCGTAAATCCCTTGATGAACTTTACTCGAAAGTCCTCATTTAAGCTCTTGATTCCTATGTAAACAATAAACTCCAAAAACCACATGCGAGTGCGAACTTGACATATAATGGGGGTTAGGATCATTAGTGTGAATAACAAATTAATACCAACATAGAAGGTAAACATGTGGCTAGGTTGACGGAAATCGACCGCCAACATCCCCCCATGCTTAAACCTTGCTCGTCCTCGAGTAAGCCTTCTATTGATATCAGCGTTGCTATTCGATGTTCAAACCCTACACTTGATCATACATGAGAAAACATAATGCTCTCTACATTTATATTCATTAAAGTTCCATAATGTACTAACTTTTATCTTTATGGAGGGTAGATATCATTCAAGCTCTTTCCACAAGTACTAGATCATGCTCTCAAACTTTTAAACAAATCTCAGAAATAAAGGATGAGATAAAGAGAAAAATTGCTTTACCAAGGTCAAAAATAACCATCTTGCACTTTGCTCATGTACTCTCATCTTATCTTGTCTCTCAAGCCTACTTGTTCTACTGCTTTCCTCTCTCAAAGTATATTGTGGAAGGCTTTATATGGAGCTATAAGAAAGTTTAGTCCTACCAAGATATTATAGTTGAGGTATTATCAAAACAAGACTAGCTTCTCATGGTCTTACCGAGACTCGTCAAAAAGGTCATTGGAAAAATAATGTTATCAAGGAGGGGGAAGAGAAAAATACACACACTTTTGAGATAGGTGGACATGTGCAAATGGCAAAGAGTGATCCCGAGGCACAAACAAAGTCCTCGTTATCGGATTGCACATGGTTGGAAAGATGAGTATGGGTCTTGATCTTGAAACCTCTTGAAAACTCAAAAAGCACTAAACATAGCTAAATAACCGGGGAGCTTTATTATTATTATTTTTTCTTTCTTTTTTTCTTTCTTTTTCTCATCATACTTTTTCTTCTTTATGATTTTTTCATTTTTTTTATTTTCTCTCATTTTTTCCTTTCTTTCTCTTTTTTTATTTGCTCCCCTTGAACTTTAGACTATACTATCACTTCCTTGGCAACCCCCCATGCTTAGATGTTTGCTCGTCCTCGGGCAAAAGTGGTGATAAATATGCCAAGGTGGGAATTGAAGCTCTCATATTTTCTTAGAGAGATACACGAAAAATCTCCTAGGGATCCTTTTGGAAGTCTCTCTTTCTCACTTGAAGCACCTTCCTTGTAATCTTCCTCAAAATATTCATCCATACTCATATATTGGGTTGTGGTCAAGGAAGTGAACGCAAAAAAGACATGTTTGGGTTTTGGTTGGATATCCGGCGAGGTTTGCGAAATTCCCAATGTGGAAACTCACAATGCACGGATAGAAGAGGCTAGCATAAAGAACGATATGCAAAAATGGCCATACTCATATATTGGGTTGTGGTCAAGGAGGTGAACACAAAAAAGACATGTTTGGGTTTTGGTTGGATATCCGGCGATGTTTGCGAAATTCCCAATGTGGAAACTCACAATGCACGGATAGAAGAGGCTAGCATAAAGAACGATACGCAAAAACGGAATGACCAGCTTCTTAGTCTCGGGCCAGAGAAATCAGGCCTTGAATTAATGCACCCAAAAATAAATCTTGTATATACTAATGTTTTGCACAAAAGTAAGTTTGGGCTTTGGATGGGTAGAGCAAAATGCAAGCGGTACTCATGACAAGGTTAGCATAACTTTTTGAGAATAAAAAGGCTCTTTGATTCATTCAAAATTGAGAGCAACGAAAAAGAACTGTGGGACTTGAGTTATCATAACCTCCACACAAGATTAGGCTAGCTTTTAATGAAATTTCAGATTCATATTAAAAGAGAGCACTAGCTTAAACATGCATAAAACAAGCACAAAGATGAGCAAAGCGGCAACTTTCATCATATATCAACATGGCATACTCTTATTATCTTCACTAAAGCTGATAATAATGGTGGCAAACTTTATTCATGTTGATTTAAAGCAAACACTACTACTAACATACATGCTGAAAATAAATAAAAACAGAAAATGCTACGCACTCAAAAATTTGCAAAAAATCCGAAAATAAAGAAAAGGAAAGAGGGAAAATCAAACTGAAGTTGAAGGCATCATTATTATTTTTCTTCTTCCTCCTTCTTCATTCTTCATCTTACGGTGGTTGATATTGATGATCTTGCTTGTAGCATGGTTACGCCGGTCCTCCTCGAAATTATTCCGGCAGTGATATGTGAAGGCGACCAATTTGATAGGCAATGTTTGTGGTCCCTTCTTCCATTTGACTTGCATTGTTTTGGATGGGATGCCATGAAAACTTCGTTAGGAACCATGTATGGTGGAGGATGTGGTGGCGTGGCTGCCCCACTCCCCCATGCTTGCATTAGCATACTTCCTCCATATGGTGATGGCATCGGAATCCCTCCATGTGGTTGTTCAATATCTTGATGTGCAGCCTCTCCTTCGTCTTGGGCCGCGGAGGATGATCCCTCTCCCACAATTTTTCCTTTATTTGCGGGGCTTCACACATGTCTTAAATGTCTTCATGTAGTTCCATGATCCTTCATGTGAGAGCCCAAAAATATCCATACTATTGGATGTTGTCTTATGTGTGTAGTCCATTGTGGTCTTCTTCAAACATCTCTTTGCGTCGGATGCCGCCAACTCGTGTCTTCATTTGCCAATGCTCCAGGGGTCTTTGTTTCGTTCTGAGCCTCTGAATTTCTTCATGAGTGGTCTAATAGAAGCATTCCCTAAGCTCCTCTTCGCTGTTGTCGTCCTCACCTTCGCCATCTTGTTCTCATCATATTGCAGCTGCCTCTTCTTTAGATTTCCCCCTGTATACATAGCAGAACATATACTAAAATATTATTCTATTGAAAAATTTATAAAATTACTTTTCCAACGGGTATTCATCCATCTTAATCGGAGTCCAAATGAGGGAATTATGGCTGTTTCACTTCAGCTTTGCCTGCTGTCCAGAAATTTCAGGACGTGCAATCATCGGTGATTCGGCCATATCCGCTTGTAGGAACCTCCGATCGATTTGATTCTTGACTCATTGGAAGCATAACTTTGTGGGGCTTCTAAATATCCAAAGATATCCTATTGTTCTTCCCACGAAGCTGTGCAAAACTTGATGCGAACAGACTTCGAAGATGTTGAAGAGCTTGATCTTGTGATTTCGAGGGTATCGTGATTGCTTCCAATTCCTATTGCTTGAACAAACAAATCTCCACAAAACATTAGTCTTAAAATTTTAATTGACACGTTGAATCACCTTGTTCTTAATCTTCATTTCTGGTACAAGAAATCCTTCCTCTAACCAATTTTGTCTTCATTCGATCTCAACCTCATGTTGGGAAGAGGAACATTAATCTTTGTCAACTTGTACCTTCTCCTCTCATCTCCACTAATGAGTTTTCTTTGCTTCATGTACTCGATCCCAAAGAAATCCCGACAAGGAGAAATTTTGGGTTTCTTGTTATCTTCTCCCGAAATCATTCGCAAAATTCCTTCTAACATATTTTCTTGGACATCAACTTGCTCCGGGGCTTCCTACTTGTAACCGAGTAGTTCTCCAATATATCCATAAGAAAATAGTTGCTCTTTATCTTCAAGGTGGAATAAGAGGCATGACACCCTTTCATTAATGACCGGTGCCAGTGTATAAGAATTTCCAAGGCAAGCTCCTTGTGAGTAGTCACACCAACTCCATTAAAGAATTGCACCCATCTAAGGTTGTTCAAGATTTGATATCCAAGTAGAATCCTACACTTGGAGGGCGTCATTGAAGTCAACATTTGGCAAGCCTCCTCTCAAGATGAACAAGCCTCTCCTCCTCCTTCTTCGTCTTCATGATGAATCCATTGAAATGCCTCGGAGTGTATGGTGGTGGAGTGGATGAACGAGTTGAGCATCGTGGTGGAACGAGTGGCTCCTCCGTGTGTCCTTGCAGTTTGGTGTACCGCATGGACGAGCTTCGTGTACTCCTTATGCCACCAAGGGGCACTGTGCCACTCCTCGGTGGTGCCACGTCTTCCTCCATGCTTCGGGGAGACTCGGAGACCGAGTGCCTCCTCGAAGAGCTCGATGATGACTCCGACGATGATGATCGTGTCTTCCTTCTGAGGATGATGTTCATGATCTCTCTCATCTTGCCTTGCTGCACAAAGTCATGAACAACTCCCCCGGGGGTTTCTTGCCGGTGGAAAAACACACAAAGAAAGTATATAGAGGGTGGAGTGTGAGGTGCACAAGATAGAAGTGATGTTTGCCCAAAGGGTTTATGAATACTTGAACATGCAACCGCCTATCATGGTGAAGCCAATCTATGTGAGATGTGATCTATGGTAGCAACCCCGAAAGCAAGGTAGCTAACCATAATCATCAAAGCATCATCAACATGAACAATAGATTGAAAACAAAAGGATCGGCGATTACATGACAAGATCCTACAACCCCATGGAACTCAAATTTTTTCTAGGTTGTTTCTGGAACTTATGGGCTATGAACTCAAGAACACGAATTAACAAATGGATAAAATACTTACCGCGTGACCCATGAGATTCCATCGCCCAAATGTTCACAACCACTCCTTTTCTTGCGTGATTTAGGATTCCACCTCCATTATTTTGCTTTGTGTCACTTCTTTGTTCCCTTGCCTCATGTGCTTCCAATAATTTCCTACAAAACAAAGCCCTTGTTTCCCCATGCTTGTCCTTTGCAAGTGCCCAAGATGCCAAATGATTGATGCTTTCCAAGATGCATCATGGAGCACTATATGTTAATCAAACTTAAAAACCTCCCCTTGATCTTGTTTAGATGCTAACTACTCCTCTAATTTTAAAAATTTAAAAATTAACTCAGCGCTAGCGATGAGTCCAAATATATCATTAGAGGAGATTTTAGGCATCTGAAACAATTGTAAAATTTATTTTGGTTGCACCAGGATCGATTGCTTTCATTAATTGATAGCAAGCTCCTCCGACTTGACCGTGGGGGCATAGGTTTAGGTTCTAATTTTGGCCAAACATGAGAGAGAGATATTTTGAATAAAAATAAATTCAATGGGGCTTAGAAAAATTCTAATTCTAGAGAAACCGATGGATGTCAAGTTGAAAGAAACCAAAAATCAAGGTTCACACAACTCCGGCCATGCGTCAAAGATTAGAGACCATTAAGGAACATAGCAAGGCTCTACTCGTGTGTTTTTAACAAGAAAAAGTAGCCAACCTTAACATCATGGAGAGGATGAAAGGCTTGGATAGAATCTGAATTATTGGTTCTAGCTTCTTGAAAAGAGGCAAATAAATCATGGGATGGCTTATGTCATTGGTTTATGATCGAAAAAATCCAAATAAAACAACCGAGCAAATAAAAGGTTCTCCGAAACTTGTTCAACCACTTAAGAGTTAATAAAATGTCTTGCGTAGCAAATTCTAAGACTCACTTACTTGAAATTCGGAAATCTTCCGGGTTGCCCTCCCGGTAGCTTGACTCTTCAATGGGTTGTCCTCCCGGTAGCTTATTCTTGACTCGACGAACGGGTTGCTTCCCGCAAAGCGCTTCGTTTATAGTCTATAGCTAGACTTCTTCTCTTCTTCACTTCGGATCAACGCTCTTTGTGGGCGTTGCAATCTTGGGGACCCAACTTCTACACCATCCTTGGCTTTGGTGTAGGTTTATTCTTCGCCTTAGTCATCTTTTTGGTCTTCACAGGCGGGTGTTGATTCTTGGTCTTGACGGATGCAACAACTTTTGTGTCTCCACTTCATTCTCCTTTGGATCCTCTCTTCCGATGTAATGATGAGGTAGAATGTATTTTATATTGACCACATTACATACCTTGAATCATGGTTAACTTGAATGCACTCCTCTCGCCATCACTTGATCTTCCCCTTGCCGACGTCGATTGTTACTCCAATAGTCTTGAGGAACGATCTCCCTAGGATGAGTGAGGGATGAGGTTGATCTCCTTTTGATCTTGGAGGGGAGTTTCTCTTGGAGATTCCGACGATGTTCGGCCTCCGCTTTTAGATCTTCGTGTTGCATGTCACCTTTGCCTGCAAAATTTTTCTAGACCATCCACAAAATATATGTTTTTTTTTGTTGGAGATGTAGCCGTCCACCTCCCGTTAGGGTTAGCCAAATATATACAAAAACTAAAAGAAAACTAGGGTTTAGCAAAACCCTAGATTGGTTTTTTTATTGAGGATGATCAAAATTAAGAGATGCAAGAGAAAAATCAAGAGAAAAATTGAAAATATTCACAAACACAATACTAGATTGAATCTTGATTACTTGTTCCCTGGCAACGACGCCAGAAAAATGGGCTTGTTGACGTTTGATTATCGTTGCAAAGTTCGTTTGGACTTGCAAGCGGACAAATCCTCCGTCGTAGTCAACGGACCCTTCTTCCCTTGAGTGGTGAACCCAAGGTATCGAATCCGTGGAACAATGTGTAACGCAAGATCCAATCTAATAAGCAGAAAACACATTGATCTTGAGAAGGGCTTTTGCATCTAATCTATGGAAGAACCATGAAAACACATCTAATCTACTAAACACCGGAGGTAGCAAGAGAAAGAGGAGGTAAAACCAATCTAGAGATTGGATCGGGTCTTTTGTTGAAGTTCCAAAACCAAGAAGAATAAAGCAAACGAATCTCATTAAAAGCCTCTTTAAATCTTGGCTTCCGTTCCAACCCTCAAAGGCACCTACCGTACACGTGGTCAACATCCTGTCACGATGTCCCGCTTATTGTGTAGGTGAACCTAAGAGCACGTTCATGGAGAACGTGTTGAAGACGCTCGGTAAGTCAGTTATGCACCTCTAGCCACCATGGCTACAAGAACATCCTAAGCAATCTATCCGCAGAATAGATCGGAGAATAAGAAAACCCAAGCAAAGACAAAGTCGTAAAAAAAGCACTTGATCGCTAGAAATCGGATTCAATCTTGCAAATTCAACAAGAAGTATGATACATGGACAAGATCACCATCGGGATCCTACCTTGGTCTTGATCCTAGCTTCTAGAACTCTGACGTGGTCTTCCATGCAAGGTTCCCACGTCGGCTAGGGAAACCCTAGTCAACCATCTCGACCCTCTCCTCTCCGGAAGGGTGTCCCTCTCTTCTCTGCTCCTCGGTGGAGGATGACGAATTGCTTGATGTATGGCTCGAGGCATGGGGGCTATAAATAGCCCGAGGAACAGCTAGGTTAAAGGGGGCGCCGAACCGGGCCGGAAGTGGGCTGGGCTGGTCGACCTGGGCCCAATTCGGCCCAGTTCGGCCCCGGCTTCCTCCTCGTTGCTTCTCGTGTTTTCTAGAACTTTGGCCGTGTTGCATGTAGGCCCTTGACGTCATTTTCCTCGCGGTTTAGATAAGGGTGCTTGGCGTATGAACTCCTGCATCTTCCGTCTAGGTCCTCAGCACTTCTCGGCTTCACGCTTTAGTCCTTGGTTCATTTGGAGTCATGTTCATCTTGTATCTTGACTTGTCCCGGGGTCCATGATCTTCTCGTAAAACCCTTGATGAACTTTACCCGGAAGTCCTCATTTAAGCTCTTGATTCCTGTGTAAACAATAAACTCCAAAACCACATGCGAGTGCGAACTTGACATATAATGGGGGTTAGGATCGTTAGTGTGAATAACAAATTAATACCAACATAGAAGGTAAACATGTGGCTAGGTTGATGGAAATCGACCGCCAACAGGGCTCAACTCCAATTACTACTCGACATGGCTCATACGGCTCACTTCGCACATAATCTCGGGGGCTAGACGCTACAAGAGTACTCGGATGATGGCTTTTGCGAACTGAAGACCCTTGGATTGATCTTCTAATCACTTCAAGGCTCGGAGGCTACTATGCTACAACCATCAACCTCTTTTTTCAAGATGGAAGATGCAGATTCTAGATTGACCCTCAGCTTGATTCTTCGATTCAACCTCAGGCTCGGGGTCTACACTCCATATGGAGTGCGATTTTTGCAAATCGCACCTCCATATAGATCAAGATTTCAAGATTGACTCTCAGCTTGATTCTACGATTCAAACTCAGGCTCGGGGGCTACACTCCATATGGAGTGCGATTTTTGCAAATCGCACCTCCATATATATCAAGACTTTAAGACCAGATGCGTATTTTTTGAAGACATCCTGGGTTAGAACTCGGGATGCCTGGGAACTACTCGGGGATGAATCAAAATTACTCATAGATGAACTAGAGCACATTCCACTCTTTCAGAAATTCAAGTACTATTGAAGACATCGGCTAGCAGTACTCGAGACGATCAGAAACTACCCGACGAAGCTTCAAGACTACTCGAACTTGTTGCTCAAGACTACAAAGTGCTCGGGGGCTTGTCGACCATATACCATGGGTACCCAAACATGGAAGAATACGAACTCATACCATAAATCCTTGTAACCCTACTAGGACTCGTACCATATAATCCTACTAGGACTCCTACTTTGTAACCGACTAGGCACCTTCCCCCTTTACGACTGATATTTGCCATTTTTATGGCCGTCAACTCCTGCAAATTGGAGCATGAATTGCACATTCACACTAGGATAGGAGCTCAAACTCATACTTTCCACCAGTGTCGATGTCTATTCGAATGCAGGTATTTAGCATAAGAAGTGGGAGGAATCCATGCACTTTCACTCCACTCCAATCCAAGGCACTCAAATGCTGACCAATCAGGGGCTGCCACATGGATTCTCCTGGATCCATGATGTCACCAATCCATGTGAGGGACTCTCGACGAATCATACGCTGCCACATCAGCATCACATGGATCCATGGGCCCACTTTGCCAACTAAACCGCCAGGAAATGTGCCATGCACGGAGGAGAGGCACTAGGGCCCACATGGAAGCGAGCCAGAGGAAGCACACCCAAATGGAGGGCCAGGAGCTTTGGCTGACCTAGGATCGGCCGAACCGACCTAGGGTCGGTTGGTCTTCGCCCTCCACGTGTTGCTCGCTCATTGGTCCTTGGCTGCATCCTGGGGTGTTTTGGAGCACTTGGAGCCTCGGAGCAAGCCACCCCCTTGTCTATAAATAGGAGGGGAGGGGCTCAATTTCACACACACCACCAAGCTTTCAAAGTTCCACTTCTCTCTTGTGTAGCTCTCTCTTCATCAATCTAATTCTGCCCATGTGAGGTGATTCTCACCTCTATGTGGTAGAATGGTGATGAGGAGAGATCTAGATCAGGATTAGTTGAGAGGTAGAGTAGGGGTGAGGAGTGAGTTGATGTCCTCGTGGATGCTTGTTCTTCATTTAGATCAAAGTGAGTATTTCAGCATTTCTTATTTAGACTATAGTGGACATCATGCATGCTTGATTTGTTCTTGAGTTCGTGGCTCGTTCATCAGTTAGAGGCTTGTGTTCTTCATGACACAAGACTTTGATCCTTTAGAGCTGGCATAGTAGTTCACATACCTGTTTGCATGCTCTGATCCAGTTTAGCTAAGTGAGCCCGCTGTATCTCATTTATCTGCATCCATAGCTTCCTTTCTGCTCCGTAGCTTAATGAATGATAAGATGGTTTGAATCCGATCTTTCTCTAGTTCGTGGGACCATGTTTATATGGTTGCTATAGTGTAGTCAGCGGGTCGACAGACATAACCGCACTATAGTATTTTTCTGGGGTACAGATGTGGTGTCTGGGCCCTGGTTTTCCTACGAAGACCACGTACGTTCGTAGCGTAGAGGTAGGCCGCAGTGGTGACAGCCTGTTGGACCCTTTGCAAACCTTCTGCGTCGCATACCAAGTTGGGCTTGATGTCAGCACATTGATGTGCTGTCACCCCGCGGGGATGACTGAGACCAGACAGATGCATCTTGAGAGCTAAGTCCCTTAAGGAAGTGCTTCTCGTAACACGACCTATCCCAGCGAAAGCTGGTGTCCTTGGATAGACCCTCTCTGGTTACTCTCCGTCCTAGGGAATGATACCCTAAGGGAATACTCATTCTCCTAGGGTAAGTGCTACAACGGTGTATCCGTGCGCTTGCGGATTCGTTCGCACTCGTCAGTGTACCCGGGAGTTTCTTACACGCTCATGCTACCACGACGCCTAGTGTTGAGGTTAAGAAACGCCAACAAGCATTTCTGGCGCCGTTGCCGGGGACGATTGTTGTTAACCTTCGAGCCCGTCTATCCTCGTATTTATCTTTTTCCTTTTTCTTCTACCTTCACCCCCGTTACCCTTTTTGAGATATCCCTCTTTTGTTTTCTTTACTTCTACCTCTATGTTGGCGTTTCGTAGCGCCGTCATCTTGAGAATAGATCTGGGATCCATCCTTAGTGACAACACCAAGAAACGCCTTTTAGGCACCTCTCAATGTCACAACTAACGACGTCGGGTTAGCGTGAACATCAAGACTAACCAAAGGTTAATCTAAACGATCATGAACGAATCCGCAAGCGCACAGATAAACCATTGTAGCATTTCCCCAAGGAAGGAGAGTATTCCAAGGGTATCGTATCCGTGGAAGGCAATGGCGGATATCTTAGACTTATGCTTTTGCTCTGAATGTAAACCAAGAGATAGATATAGGAAACAACACACTCAAGGTCAGCGGTAAGATAAGATAGATAAGGGTAGTGCGACACACACACTCAGATCTACCTCTACTCTAGCACACTACGAATTAGGGGGAACATATGTCACACCCTGAAATTTCCAATTTCAGGATGTGAATAGGAAGAATAATTAAAACAATAATTTTCTCTCAATATTAAAATTTTCCAACATTTATTTTCTTTACAGGAAATATAGTATAGGAAAAATATTTGTTTGTTTTTACGAAATTAAAAGGATTGTGTGAGTGTTGCATTCATGCCGAAGCATTTGGTGTTTCATGAGTGCAAAAGCTTTTAAAATGTGTTTAGATGCTGACCAAATTCTTCCGAGAATTTTTCAGCTTTTTCTGGAAATTATTCTCACTTTCCTTGAGCTATTTCTATTTATTAGAATGCTCTAAAATCTTTTTCATGAGCTCCAAATATTTTATTTGGATTGTTCGTATCTCAATCTATATCTGGGAATTTTCCTGGAATTTTTGAGATTTTCAGAGTATTTTTCGTGCCTTTAATGAATTATCTAGCTATTTCTGGATTAATCTTTTCACGAAAGTATATTCTGAAAATAAAAAGAAATTCGATTCTTTTATCCCTTTCCTTCCCTCACTTTCGGCCCACAGCTGATTTCAGCCCAGCCGCAAAAGTCCTATGCAGCTCCCTTTCCTATTTGCGTGTTGCTCGGCCCAAATCAACCGGCCCAGCTCCACTCCGCGGCCGTCAACCAGAAGTCTGCACACACCCCTCGAACTCCTTTGACTTGCTCACGTTTTCACCCCAGCCAGCCTTTTGGCCCACACTCCGACCCGCCGCGACCCGGTCCAACCCAGCCTCGGCCCGCTAGGCCCATCCGGGCCCAGACTTCCACCGTGTCCAAGGCGGACACGGCAGAGCCTGGCCGGCGCACCGCCGAGCTTCCCTTGGCGTGCACGCCGGGGACTCGCGAGCGCAGCGCCCTATAAATCTACGCCGCCAGGACCTCCGCATGCTCCCGCTGCGTAGCCCCATGCCACCCACCTCGTGCCCTCGCCCCTGCGTCAGAGCGCCGCCGCCGAGCGACGCCGAGCCGAGCTCGCCGGCTGTTGCTATCCGCCGACTCCGCCTCTTCCTGAAGAAAGCCGACGCCACCAGATGCTCCGCCGTGGCGTGCCGCATCTGGAGAGCCCCTGCCCATCGCCGGTGAACCACCGGAACGCCGCCGGTGCTTGGACCGGAGCCAGCCGCCATGCCCGCCCGTCGCCGGCCCTATTCTGGCCGTCCCTGCTCTTCTCCACCGCCGGTGAGGATTCCCCTGTGCTCCCTCACCCTTCCACTTTCTCCTGCACCGCACG
Organism: Cenchrus fungigraminus; assembly: GCA_036936925.1. NCBI lineage: Eukaryota > Viridiplantae > Streptophyta > Magnoliopsida > Poales > Poaceae > Cenchrus > Cenchrus fungigraminus. The sequence continues at coordinate 49,719,954 of CM072777.1, read as the reverse complement.
CCCGAGCTCCTCGCAGGCCGAATCGCCGGCGGATGGCACGACAGGATCTCCCCTGTCCGCCGGCCAGAGGTGGAAGAAGAGGCCCCTCCCTTTTTCAGTTAAGCCCCTGACGAATCATGTAATTCCTAGATTAAATCTTGTGTCTTGTATCTTTTTCGGATAACCCTCTAGATATATCCCACTTCTGCATATAGATCCAGCCCGGCATCTTTTACAGATCTAACCCTAGGTTTAGATCTATTTGCGAGCACTGTTTCAACTGTGTTGCGAATCTTCTTTCATAGCCCCTGAAATCTTTAGTTATCACAACTAGGCCCTTATAATCTTGTTTTCTCCATATCTTTTGCGTTTTAGATCCGTATTTATCCGTTCAAGTTGCGTTAGGTTCATAACGACATGAAGAACACGTTAGTGGTGACTTTTGGTCATGTTTGTTTTCTGAAAATTAATTTAATATTAATTTTGATTAATGCCTAGTTAAACGTGCCTTTTCTAAATAAAAGCAATATAGTGCCATACACCGTTTTTCATAATCAATATTAATTTGATTAATGTTGATCTCACATGCTTTTGTCAATAAAATCTAATTAGATCTTTTATCCGGTTTATCCTAAACCAAATGTTAATTTGATTAATATTTAATTAAACTTTTATAATTAAAAGTTGATAGACTTTTACATCGACTTTTATAATAAATGTTAATTTGATTAATGCCAATGCCATAATGTTTTTAATAATAATATGATCTACTCGAATCATAAAGTTACGTTTAGATTGTTCATAAAGTTTATCTTTTCTAAATTAAATGCTTAATTGGTATAATTTATATGTGAAACTTTATAAATAAAAGTTGACTAGTTCTTTACACCGGTTTTATAAATAAAGTATAATTTGCATTAATTCCAACTTACAGTATTTTCTTTATGAAATAACCTTAACATATTTTTACTAATTAAAATAAACCTAGCTTATAGTTTGTTCTCTCATATATGCAGATCGATCGGTAGTCGTTCTTTATCAAGCTCTGTCTTAGTGTGTCTCTTTCCAGATCTTTTCAGTTCTAGCTCAGATCAAGCAGTTTCATCAGACCTTTCTCTTCTAAGCACGGTTTGTGTGCTTTAGTGATCCATAGCATCGAGCCTATCCTTTAGAACATTCTTTTAAAGCTTTCCTTTTGATTGGTGCATTTTTCTTAGTTTGCTTGTTTGTTTGCTTTGTATGCTTTTGCACGATGATTGATGCGAGTAGAATGAACGTTGATCGAGAAGTTTTCAAGAGCAAGAGATGAAGACATTTTGAGCAACATCATTACACTGGTTAAAGGCAAGTGTGTCCTTATTCTTTTGTCCCAATAACTGTGTTTAAACACCATTGCATATGCTTGCATTTAATTTGATGGGTCCTATTAAGGTTTATCCTAGTCTTTATTACCATTATTCCTTGTCAACCTGGGTTTACCTTTCTGTTGGGTAGCTTTGCTGAGCTCCTTTACCTTGGGTTATGGTGGTTCTAATGAACAACAACAAAGACGAACATGTTTTACTTTTATGTTGTATATCTCTGGTTATACAAGATCACCATGCTTAATCGGAACATGGAGCCACCACCCAGGAAAACAGTGCAACCACAAGACATATGCCTCTATCTTGGCTGAATAATTAGAAATCTTGATGTTGGGGTGGCCTTACCTGATAAGGGCAAGGGGGAGCGCCAGTGGGGTATAGACTCGCTCTAGTAGGGAGTTGGGCTTGGCTAAGACACGGTACCTACTAGGGGACTTTATACTCTGCAACGACTCGAAACCTTCGCGGGTTGCTTCACATTTGGGAATCTTTGTAAAGGCATCGTAGCGTCCCTATGCAATCACACCTAGGTAGTGTGGTATTGTGCCTACTTTTGCACAGCATGGTTGGGTCCAAAGTTGTTGAGAACTTTTACGTGACTTGTGGTGAAAGTGTACAACCTCTGCAGAGTGTAAAAGTAATCGATTAGCCGTGCTCACGGTCAAGAGTGGCCTAGACCCTCACATGATAATTGAACTTGAAGATGGACTTAAATCGTGGTTTCTGGTTATTTAGCCATATGCTTATGGCGTATCTCTTTATGTTAATATGGGTTGGTATATACCTATACTTTATTAGTAATCACATTCTAATAAAATTTGACCAATTAAAAGTGCTTAATGCAGTCAACCTGTCAGCCTTTCCTTGTCAAGCCTTTGCATTCATACTTTCCCCACACTTGCTGAGTACGATATGTACTCACCCTTGCTATAAACAATGTTGCTCAGAAAGAGGAAGTTGCCATGAAGTTGTTGTGAAGATGTTGCTGGTGCTAGGCGTATGCAACCCCCAGTCGACTGCTTGTGGATGTTTGGTGCCTTCATTTCCAGGATTTAAGCATAATACTCTGATAATCTCCCTTTTTCTTATGTGATACTGTTTCTATAATCACTTATATGTCACTATATGTATGAAAATAGATCCTGGCATACATATAGTTATGTACTTGGTGTTCTTTGGAAAAATAGGTGTGACAGAGTGGTATCAGAGCTGTATCGACTGTAGGATGTAAGCCTAGTTAGCAATGGTCGTTTCTTAAGGTTTGCTTTGATCTAAAATTCGTCACTACCTATCTCTTGAGCCCTGTGATGAATATTCTCACTCCTTGACCACTATCTTTCATCAATTCCCCTTGACAACTCACCTTTGACTACCTCATTTTCATTTGCACATCTTTATGTTGCAAATGCTATGATCTCTACCCTTGTCTGTTTATTTTATCTCCCCTTGATCTTGATCTTGATCTTGATCTTGCATTCATTTTCTGTTGAAGGGTCTTACCTGTTTCATACAATACACCCCCTTGATTTATTGGTGCTATTGTTACCTTTTCATCTCTTATTCCTTTATCCCCTTATATCTTATTTCCCTATTCTTTTAAAATTTTATCTGGTGTACCCATCTTGCCCATCCTACCTCTCCTTGCTCTTCAAACAATGCTGCTTTAATTTGATTCTTTCCTTGACTTTTTGATTCCAAAGTGTCCTTTCTGATTCAACATCTTTAGATGATCAAAGACCGAAAAAACTATGCACATGCTTAGGAGGATACCCTATGACTATTAACAATGTGTAGCATCGTTCTTTTGTCTGTGTGTTGAGTGGTGAAATTTAGTGCTTGCATGATCATGATTGTTTATGGCAATGTTTGCGTTGGTTCTTTGTAGTGAGTGTTGGTGTATTGTGAGTCTTATATCTGCAATGACATCAGTTGCCTAGTTGGGTTTTTCTTTTGTACCACCCACATCCTTGTCATCCTCCTTTTCGCTTGATCAAATGAAAGACATCAAGAGAAGAAATTGAAGCCAACACTCATGCCAATCAACAAGAAGGTTACTGCCACAGTCACCGTCATCAAGTGAGCAAGTTGAAGAAAAGAAGACCTCACTCTACCTTCCTTTCTATCTTGTGCTTGCTACTATCTCATCTAGCTCCCTCTGATGAAGATCCCAACGACCAAGAAAGATGAAAACTGAAGATCCTATACACGGACAACAAAAGAAGATGACCGTCTACCTACCTCAGCACAAATAATCTTGTCTATCTCCCTTCACCTTGTTTCTTCTCTCTTCGAATCTCGGGACGAGATTCCTCTTAAGGGGGGTAGATTTGTCACACCCTGAAATTTCTAATTTCAGGATGTGAATAGGAAGAATAATTAAAACAATAATTTTCTCTCAATATTAAAATTTTCCAACATTTATTTTCTTTACAGGAAATATATTATACGAAAAATCTTTGTTTGTTTTTCCGAAATTAAAAGGACTGTGTGAGTGTTTCCTTCATGCCGAAGCATTTGGTGTTTCATGAGTGCAAAAGATTTTAAAATGCATTTAGATGCTGACCAAATCCTTCCGAGAATTTTTCAGCTTTTTATGGAAATTATTCTCACTTTCCTTGAGCTATTTCTATTTATTAGAAGGCTCTAAAGTCTTTTTCATGAGCTCCAAATATTTTATTTGGATTGTTCGTGTCTCAATCTATCTCTGGGAATTTTCCTGGAATTTTTGAGATTTTTAGAGTATTTTTCGTGCCTTTAATGAATTATCTAACTATTTCTAGATTAATCTTTTCACCAAAGTATATTCTGAAAATAAAAAGAAATTCAATTCTTTTATCCCTTTCCTTCCCTCACTTTCGGCCCACAGCTGATTTCAGCCCAGCCGGTAAAGTCCTATACAGCTCCCTTTCTTGTTTGCGTGTTGCTCGGCCCAAATCAACCGGCCTAATTCACGGCCCAGCTCCACTCCGCGGCCGTCAACCAGAAGTCTGCACACGCCCCTCCAACTCCTTTGACCTGCTCGCGTTTTCACCCCAGCCAGCCTTTTGGCCCACACTCCGACCCGCCGCGACCCGGTCCAACCCAGCCTCGGCCCGCTAGGCCCATCCGGGCCCAGACTTCCATCGTGTCCACGGAGGACACGGCACAGCCTGGCCGGCGCACTGCCGAGCTTCCCTTGGCGTCCACGCCGGGGACTCGCGCGCGCAGCGCCCTATAAATCTACGCCGCCTGGACCTCCGCATGCTCCCGCTGTGTAGCCCCGCGCCCCGCGCCTCGTAACCTCGCCCCTGCGTCAGAGCGCCGCTGCCGAGCGACGCCGAGCCGAGCTCGCCGGCTGTTGCTATCTGCCGCCTTCGCCTCTTCCTGAAGAAAGCTGACGCCACCAGATGCTTCGCCGTGGCGTGCCGCATCTGGAGAGCCCCTGCCCATCGCCGGTGAACCACTGGAACGCCACTGGCGCTTGGACCAGAGCCGGCTGCCATGCCCGCCCGTCGCCAGCCCTATTCCGGCCGTCCCTGCTCTTCTCCGCCGCCGGTGAGGATTCCCCTGCGCTCCCTCACCCTTCCTCTTTCTCCTGCACCGCACGCCCAAGCTCCTCGCAGGCCGAATCGCCGGCGGATGGCACGGCGAGATCTCCCCTGTCCGCCGACCAGAGGTGGAAGAAGAGGCCCCTCCCTTTTTCAGTTAAGCCCATGACGAACCATGTAATTCCTAGATTAAATCTTGTGTCTTGTATCTTTTCCGAATGACCCCCTAGATATATCCCACTTCTGCATATATATCCAACCCGGCATCTTTTACAGATCTAACCCTAGGTTTAGATCTATTCACGAGCTCTGTTTCATGTGTGTTTCAAATCTTCTTTCATAGCCCCTGAAATCTTTAGTTATCACAACTAGGCCCTTATAATCTTGTTTTCTCCATATCTTTTGCATTTTAGATCCGTTTTTATCCGTTCAAATTGCGTTAGGTTCATAACGACATGAAGAACACGTTAGTGGTGACTTTTTGTCATGTTTGTTTTCTAAAAATTAATTTAATATTAATTTTGATTAATGCGTAGTTAAACGTGCCTTTTCTAAATAAAAGCAATATAGTGCCATACACCATTTTTCATAATCAATATTAATTTGATTAATGTTTATCTCACATGCTTTTCTAAATAAAATCTTATTAGATCTTTTACCCGGTTTTTCCTAAACCAAATGTTAATTTGATTAATATTTAATTAAACTTTTATAATTAAAAGTTGATAGACTTTTACATCAGCTTTTATAATAAATGTTAATTTGATTAATGCCAATGCCATAATGTTTTTAATAATAATATGATCTACTCAAATCATAAAGTTACGTTTAGATTGTTCATATAGTTTATCTTTTCTAAATTAAATGCTTAATTGGTATAATTTATATATGAAACTTTATAAATAAAAGTTGACTAGTTCTTTACACCGGTTTTATAAATAAAGTATAATTTGCATTAATTCCAACTTAGGGTATTTTCTTTATGAAATATCCTTAACATATTTTTACTAATTAAAATAAACCTAGCTTATAGTTTGTTCTCTCATATATGCAGATCAATCGGTAGTCGTTCTTTATCAAGCTCTGTCTTAGTGTGTCTCTTTCCAGATCTTTTCAGTTCTAGCTCAGATCAAGCAGTTTCATCAGACCTTTCTCTTCTAAGCACGGTTTGTGTGCTTTAGTGATCCATAGCATCGAGCCTATCCTTTAGCACGTTCTTTTAAAGCTTTCCTTTTGATTGGTGGATTGTTCTTAGTTTGCTTGTTTGTTTGCTTTGAATGCTTTTGCCCGATGATTGATGCGAGTAGAATGAACGTTGATCGAGAAGTATTCAAGAGCAAGAGATGAAGACATTCTGAGTAACATCATTACACTGGTTAAAGGCAAGTGTGTCCTTGTTCTTTTGTCCCAATAACTGTGTTTAATCACCATTGCATATGCTTACATTTAATTTGATGGGTCCTATTAAGGTTTATCCTAGTATTTATTACCATTATTCCTTGTCAACCTGGGTTTACCTTTCTGTCGGGTAGCTTTGCTTAGCTGCTTTACCTTGGGTTATGGTGGTTCTAATGAACAACAACAATGATGAACATGTTTTACTTTTATGTTGTATATCTCTGGTTATACAAGATCACCATCCTTAATCGGAACATGGAGCGACCACCCAGGAAAACAGTGCAACCACAAGACATATGGCTCTGTCTTGGCTGAATAATTAGAAACCTTGATGTTGGGGTGGCCTTACCTGATAAGGGCAAGGGGGAGCGCCAGTGGGTTATAGACTCGCTCTAGTAGTGAGTTGGGTTTGGCTAAGACACGGTACCTACTAGGGGACTTTATACTCTGCAACGACTCGAAACCTTCGTGGGTTGCTTCACATTTGGGAATCTTTGTAAAGGCCTCGTAGCGTCCCTTTGCAATCACACCTAGGTAGTGTGGTATTGTGCCTACTTTTGCACAGCATGGTTGGGTCCAAAGTTCTTCTGAACTTTTACGCAACTTGTGGTGAAAGTGTACAACCTCTGCAGAGTGTAAAACTAATCGATTAGCCGTGCTCACGGTCAAGAGCGCCCTGGAGCCTCACATGATAATTGTACTTGAAGATGGACTTAAATCGTGGTTTCTGGTTATGTTAGCCATATGCTTATGGCGTATCTCTTTATGTTAATATGGGTTGGTATATACCTATACTTTATTAGTAATCAGGTGCTAATAAAATTTGACCAATTAAAAGTGCTTAATGCAGTCAACCAGTCAGCCTTTCCTTGTCAAGCCTTTGCATTCATACTTTCCCCACACTTGCCGAGTACGACATGTACTCACCCTTGCTATAAACAATGTTGCTCAGAAAGAGGAAGTTGCCATGAAGTCGTTGTGAAGATGTTGCTGGTGCTAGGGGTACGCAACCCCCAGTCGACTGCTTGTGGATGTTTGGTGCCTTCGTTTCCAGGATTTAAGCGTAATACTCTGATAATCTCCCTTTTTCTTATGTGATACTGTTTCTATATTCACTTATATGTCACTATATGTATGAAAATAGATCCTGGCATACATATAGTTATGCACCTGGTGTTCTTTGGAAAAACAGGTGTGACAACATACGAGTTAGCTCTAGGTTCTAATGTACTAAACATACCAAGCTAGAAGATACAAGAGATGGGCATGAATATTGCATGAGAGAGATAAGGTTCAGCACCCAGGTACAAACGGGGAGCTAGCCCGCGACGACCAGCACTCTGCGAAACTAGACTTTAGACTTCTACAGCAGGTACCCCAGCGCGCAGGATGCCCAAGGATCCAACAGGACTGTCACTACCTGCGGACCGCCCTCTATCATTACGGGGGGTATGCTCATAACTATCGTAGCCAGACAACCTAGGCACCATGCCTACGTTGCTGCTAGACTCCACCCAGCCCAGGCTATTGTGACCCAGGGTGAGAGCCACCAGAAGACTGGTCAACTAGACCGAGTACCGTAGCTTGAACACAAACCTCATGCAACACTCTCATGCCATCTAACAAGATCAACTAAGGCTAGACATACAAACAGATATGAACTCTCTTATGTCTAATCAATAAGATCAAAGGGTCGTGTTCGTGAACAACACGAGCCTCTAACTTATGAACAAACACCTAAGGAAGGAGTTTATCACCCTTCAAGTGGATCAAAAGGTAGTGTTCACGAAGAACACAAGCCTCTAAATGATGAAAAGAGGATGAACTCAAGAACATATCAAGCATATGATCTACCATGACTTTATATGAAATAGCTGAATAACTTAAGTAGATCAAAGTCATACCAAGAAATAAAGATAAAAGTGAACTCATACCTAGACTCCCAAGAAGACTTGGAACCTGAATAAGAGCTACTCTAGCCTACCCCCTAGCCTTGAAACTAAAAGTGAGAGGAGAATGAGAGAGTGGTGTGTGGGAAATGGGAGCCCCTCCCCTACTATTTATAGGCAAGGACCAGGCTTGCTCGGAGGCTCAAAGTGAGCCAAAACACCCCGGGATGCAGCAAGTGACCAATGAGGAGCAACCACGTGGAGGGACACGATGAAAGGAGGCAGAGGCAGTTCGGCCGATCTTAGGATCGGCCGGCCCCTTCAGCCCTTTTTTCGAGGTGTGTTTCCTCTGGGTGGCTGCCCTGTGGGCCCTCTGATCCACCCCCGGTGCATGGCTTGATTTGGTATCCGAGGTGGGCCCTTTGATCCATGTGAAGTCCATGTGGCATCCTCTGATTCGTCGGTGAGTGCCTCCCCTGGATCGATGATGTGGAATGCCATGTTTCCCTTGGTGGCAGCCACCTCCTCAGCTGAGTTGGCATGGTTTCTTCATAGAAGGTGGGTTTCCATCTCTTTTAAGGGGTAAATGACCTACATACAAATAATCTTCAAGGACAAGTGGAACTACATTTATCAAACCAAAATGCTAGTAAATAATGCATATGCCTCAATTTATGTTAGTTTATTGAGGGTTGAAAGTGGTGAATTTCAACTGTCAACAAACTCCCCCAAGCTAACCTCTTGCTCGTCTCGAAGCAAGACATTAGAGACTTAGGTTGGTTGATCAGGAGTTGCTACAATGTTGTATTCTCAACTTATGGCAAACATACAGCAAAGTACTCTACCAAGAGTTGAACAAGTTGGCAATGTCCTTACCTTTCACCTGATAACGTGGGGCATATTGCTTCACCTGCCTTGGGCTATTGAGAGACAGAATGGTTATATAGCAAATGCACAATCACTCATACCTTGATCAGCTATCAATCCGGAGGTTTTGCAAATTTTTCAAAAGAAAATCAGAGTTCCTCAAATGATACTCTCGGATTGCTCAAAAGTGTATGGTTCCTCACCAAGGCATCAATGTTGCCTTTCTTCACATTCTACTCCTAATAGGCTTTATGTGGAGCTGTAGGTAGGGAAGATGTGGCATACTTGTCTCTCATGTTTCGCTAAGTCAAAGACCAGATCCTTGGAAGAAACAAACATACATCCTAATCAAGATGTGCATATGTGTGTGATGGATATGATCATGGCAAGGTGGATACTAGGCCCGGAAATGGGTGCTAGATATTGCCATGTTTTATAAGAGAGAATGAGGGATTGATGGTAAGGTGGACACTAGCCCCAGAGTGGGTACTAGTTATTACCATCTATATGGTGGAACTCTTTCTCTTGCACATATCAATCCCTTTTCTCCTTTTAAATTTTTTTCGAGACTTGGGCTAGCTCTCTTTATTTATTTTTGCCATGCTTTTGAGCATGCTTTTCTCTTTTTTTTAGCTAGCCCTTTGTCTCTATTGGAGATATTTGGAGAGGGATGAATAATGCGAAGATACATAGAGTTTTATTTATGGAAGAATGCATAAGCAATATGAAGCAAATGATGAATGCTAACTTCTAGTGTAGAAGTTTAGCGTGAACGTGTACGTGATCTTGATCAGGAGAGTATGAGTTCCAACAAGGGTCACAACAATTTGACAAAACTACATATGGCCTTGGATCGGAAATTCTCATCATTGAGGAACTCACCACGTTTTGATTTTTCAATAAGGAAAACTCCGGATGTCAAGCATCACTAAGCACAAGATCATAGCACTCTATTCTACCATATCATGTCTCACAACAACTTAAGCTCAAAAAAAATGTCTCACAACACTTAGGCAAGGATCATGCTTTTTGCTACCCACAGTTTTCAGGTTAAGGGTTGAACATGCAAGCCAACATACTCAAAACTTAGGTAGGATACAAAGTTGTAAGCAAGACATACGAGGAGAATAAACAGAGCAACTATTCATCATTTCAACCATAGAGGCAAAGCATTCTTACTATGCATATCAAAGCAAACTAAGCAAACGATGATGGTGAAAGCAAATAAATATTTTTGGTCTTTTTATTTTTGCAGATTTTTTTTGTGTTTTCATTTATAAGGTATTCTGAAAACAAAGGAAGATACAAGTTACCTCAGGACGGGGTCCTCTCCCAAGCTAGCTTCAGGCTCACTGCGGAGGAGGGTATAAGAAACCCTGACTCGTGTAGTAAGCCCTCTACGCCTCTATGTATCGCTGCTGATCCTGCTGCATGGCTGCTATCCTTTCACCAGCCTGATGCTGCCATGCGGAGGTAGACTCGACGTGGGTGTTCAGCGTCTCCTCCAATCCCGTAACCTGGATGGTGAGCTCTCCCATCTGCCGCGCGACCTGAGCATCGCGTGCAGAGGCTGAGGAGTGCCGCCGGAAGAACGAAGACGGAGGTGGACCACCAGAGCTAGAACTAGTGGGTATGGCCCACTGAGCTCTGCTCGCGCCCGCCCAAGCTGTGCCACTCGCAGTCGGCTAGTAGGTGGGCTGATCCCAGCCAGGTGCATATCCAGGGGTAACCCCGAACATATACCCTGCAGGGGCCCCTCCTGGCACCAGTGGTGTAGCATGCTATGGCTGAGGCTGAGGCTGTGGTGGTGGTGGTGGCTGTGACTGCTGCTGCTGCATGGTGGTGGCTGTGACTGCTGCTACTGCTGCATGTGTGCTCTCTTCGCTGCGCTTCTGGTGGACCTGCCTGAAACACTAGCATGACGGCTTTCCTCTTGTGTAACAAGGGGAATGGTTAGTGACTCCGAGTTATACAATCCAAACCCCGGGTTAGGCAACGGGATTTGGTTTGCATAACCCGGAAAGAAGAAAGTCAAAGAATCATTCGGGCCCCTCTTGAGTATATGCCCCTGGATCAAGTATGCCTCATCGATGAGAACTCGGGGCGTCCCGATGAAGGGTACGGGATTCCCGCCAAGAACCCCGAGTCTGAGAGCAATACGAGTCACCAAATACGTACACTCAATAGGACCTATCATCTTGAAATTCATCATCCACTGCCGAATCATAGCTTTAACGAGAGAGACCTTGATCTGGTTAACAGCGGCATATAATAGCATCATCTCGTCGCTGCGCACGGGCCGAACATCCTCTCGTGGAAAGAGAGTAATGGCGAGCAACTTGTGCCACAAATGGAGAGTGGGATGCACAATATCATTGCACTGAGGTACAAACTTGCCACTGTAAACAAGACAAGAGATGTCTACCCAGAAAGAGTCTCGAACAAAACCCTCACAAGCCTTCTTCAGAGAAACAACACAACGAGGACTAAAACCAAGAAGACGACTAAGTTCCTTCCAAGAAACACGATAATCGGTCCCAAAAAGAAGAAACTGAATGCCATCATGAATCTCGGTAAGAGAGCAAAGAAACTGGATGGTGAGGGGCCGAGAGCCAAGCTCTGTAACCGGTGCAAACTCTTCCCAACCAAGAGCATTCCAAATGGAAGCGAACTCAAGATTCATACCTGTTTTCTCCATGAGAGCCGGGTCGAAGTCCCGGCTGTGGGCGAAGACTCGGTCCTTCAAGAGAGCATAGGCTTGCTCCTCTCGAGCGCCTCACGAGCTGAGGTAGGGGATGTCGCCGACGACCTCCTCCGCGGCTTGTGGCTCGGCTTGCTCTTCTGGCTCTTCTTCATAATCCATCATCGATGGGCTCGGCATTGGCTCGGTGGCGGTGGATGCACCGTGCTTGCCCGCGAACGGGAGCGTGAGCGTGTCACCCTCCGGAGAGTGTTCACCGCCCAGTTCATGCTAGCACAAAAACAAGGGACGACAAGAGCAACTCGGTGATGGGTTAGTGAAATCGAATGAAGTTCTTACCGAGCTTGCTCCACCAATAACAATACTTTAAGCAACACAATAGAGAGAATGCTTGATGATCCAATCTCGAGCAAGAAATCTAAGAAAACCAAGAGAGCAAGGAGTAGAGAGGGGAGTGTGAGTGAATGGGTGAAAAACACCCCCTCTCGGGTCCAATTTATAGAGCAAAGGGGCAGTACACCGCGGACTAGCCGTTGGACAACGGCTAGGAGCCGTTGGCCAAAGCTGGGCCCACATGACCGTTGCCAGGGTTCGGCCGAACCCTGGTTCGGCCGGCCTAGTTGTGGGCCCGAGGCTGTCCCCCTTTGGCAGCTGTGCCACCAACAGCTATATGAAGATATGCCAAGGTGCACCGGCCAAAGTTTACTCCAGAAATTGCCCAAATGAATTTTCTATGGTTTTCAAACTCAGAAATTATTTTCAGAAATTTTATTTTGGAAAGGGAAAAGGGCTAGATAAATCTTGCATGCAGATGCAAGGTTTTTGGAAAATCAAATATGCAATTTTGGAAATAAAATTTTGGAAAGGGAAATATGAGATAAGTACCAGCTTTAACCTTTTTGGTAGAAAGGACCCATCATTTTTAGTCCGACGAGTTGGACACTTCTCAGTGATCAAGTCCACTCAGCACCCCACTCCTGAGAAGTAGAGGGTGGTGCCATCTCAATCTTCCACCATTCTTTTCGAATTTCCTTTAACCTTTTCGACGGAGATTTCTTCCTTGGGAGTAAAGGCTCCGTCCTTCCCCCAAGCTGCTCAACATTATCTTGCACCAAATAGCATTGCTCTTCTTTGTCCTGAAACTTGAACTTCAAGTTCCTCTTCCCAATGCGGAAACGGATGATTCCGGATCCCACATTGATTCTAGCTCGGACATCACTGAGAAATGGTCGCCCAAGGATGAGCGACATTCCTCCCTCGTCATCCATATCAAGGACCACGAAATCCGCGAAGACATAAGAACTCTTGATCTTGACCAATATACTCTCAACAATTCCTTCTGGATATCGTATCGTTGAATCGGCGAGTTGGATAGTCCGTGCTGTAGGAGAGAGCTGGATATCCCAGTTGCTCGAACATGGCCTTGGACATGAGATTAACACTTGCACCGAGGTCACAAAGGGCTTGCCTGATCTTCTTGTAATAGATTGTGCAAGTAATAGTCGGGTAGCCTGGATCTTTCATGTGCACCACTGTTGATTCCTCCCATGGATTTAGAATTTGTTGTATGGGCTTTCCTGCATAGTAGAAGCATGTGTTTTCCTAGGTGGCTTACCCCACCTAGTGGACACTACACTAACATTCTCACAAGAGGATACAGGTTGCCCCGTGATCCTCCCGTTATCAGGAGATGGAACCGAAGCAACTAACTGAGCCAACTGGGTTTCTAACATTTTGTTGAAACTCAGCTGACTCTTCTGAGCAGAAGAAAAACTATCAAGCTTAACGTTGAGACTTTCCAAAGTTTTATCAATGGCAGCTAGCTTCTTGTTAACACCTTCATTGATCTTAGCTTGCCCAAAAACGAGATCTCTCAAGGAAGGTTGGTTAGGATTGTAAGAATTACCTTGGTTACCTCCTTGATAATAAGGGCGTTGTTGATTCCACGATTGGCCTCCTTGTTGAGGTGGATGATAACCGTTGTTGTTGCCATTCATGTACATCACTTCCTCCTGAGACTCCGGACAATAATTGCCTGAGTGTCCAGTGTTGCCACAGACTTCACAAGTCATATGAGAGTCCATAGGCAGAGTAGTGGTGGCCATGGCAGCTTCCTCGCTGGTGTAGTCATCCAATCTCTTCATGAGAAGATCCAACTTGGCAGTAATCATGTCTGCTTCCTTGACAGTATGAGTACACCTCAATCGTGGTTGGAGTCTTTCATCACTCCACCCTTAGTTGGAGACCCATCTTCTCAATGAGTACTTTAGCATCATCAACAGTGAGTGAGAAGAATGCTCCTTGAGCCGCAGCATCAATATGGCCTCGGGCTGTCGGAGTCAACCCATTATAAAAGCTTTGAAGAATGAGCCAATCCTCCATCCCATGGTGAGGACAGGCTAGGACATACTCCTGAAGCCTTTCCCAAGCCTCTGGAATAGATTCACTTGCTGCTTGCTGAAAACCAGAAACCCTTCCACGAAGAGCATTGGTTTTACCCAATGGGAAGAACTTCTGGAGAAATGCCTCTGGACACTTACTCCAAGTGTTAATAGCATCACGATTCGCATAGAACCATTGCTTAGCTTTCCCCAGGAGAGAGAGTGGAAACAGCCGTAGACGAATAGCATCCATATTTGCACCCCTGATGATGAAAGTGCTGCATAGCTCTAGGAATTGCTGCAGATGAGCATTGACATCCTCATTTGGCTTGCCACAGAATGGGCTATCCTGTACCATCGTGATTAGACCCGTCTTGATCTCAAAATTTTCAGTCCCCATTGCCACCTTAGGGCCTTGCAGTACCTGGTCAGCGGAAGGAGCTGAGTACTCACGAAGTGTCTTCTGGGCCATAGCGTTGGACGTGGATGGTACAAAGGAAGCTGGTTCGCCTTCCGAATGAGTACGACGAGGTGAGTCGAAATGAATTCGAGCTCTCCTCACAAGTGACTCGGGATCTTCAGTAAAATTCTCCGGTAAGTCGAAACCAGTCATACACTACCTGTCTTCATCATCCAAAGATAAAAGAAGACAATCAAGGTTAGCCTGCATTGAGAGTTGCCCTAACCTACTCATAGCTTATAAACAGATGCAAAGCATAGTCATGATAATCCTATGCCTTCCCCGGCAACGGCACCAGAAATGCTTGTTGGCGTTTCGTAGCGCCGTCATCTTGAGAACATATCTGGGATCCATCCTTAGTGACAACACCAAGAAACGCCTTTTAGGCACCTCTCAATGTCACAACTAACGACGCCGGGTTAGCGTGAACATCAAGACTAGCCAAAGGTTAATCTAAACGATCATGAACGAATCCGCAAGCGCACAGATAAACCATTGTAGCATTTCCCCAAGGAAGGAGAGTATTCCATGGGTATCGTATCCGTGGAAGGCAATGGCGGATATCTTAGACTTATGCTTTTGCTCTGAATGTAAACCAAGAGATAGATATAGGAAACAACACACTCAAGGACAGGGGTAAGATAAGAGATATAAGGGTAGTGCGACACACACACTCAGATCGACCTCTACTCTAGCACACTACGGCTTAGGGGGAACATACGAGTTAGCTCTATGTTCTAATGTACTAAACATACAAAGCTAGAAGATACAGGAGATGGAATGAATATTGCATGAGAGAGATAAGGTTCAGCACCCAGGTACAAACGGGGAGCTAGCCCGCAACGACCAGCACTCTGCGAAACTAGACTTTAGACTCCTATAGCAGGTACCCCAGCGCGGAGGATGCCCAAGGATCCAACAGGACTGTCACTACCTGCGGACCGTCCTCTATCGTTACGGGGGGTATGCTCATAACTATCGTAGCCAGACAACCCAGGTACCATGCCTACGTTGCTGCTAGACTCCACCCGGCCCGGGCTATGGTGACCCAGGGTGAGAGCCACCAGAAGACTGGTCAACTAGACCGAGTACCATAGCTTGAACACAAACCTCATGCAACACTCTCATGCCATCTAACAAGATCAACTAAGGCTAGACATACAAACAGATACGAACTCTCTTATGTCTAATCAATAAGATCAAAGGGTCGTGTTCGTGAAGAACATGAGCCTCTAACTTATGAACAAACACATAAGGAAGGAGTTTATCACCCTTCAAGTGGATCAAAAGGTAGTGTTCACGAAGAACACAAGCCTCTAAATGATGAACAGAGGATGAACTCAAGAACATATCAAGCATATGATCTACCATGACTTTATATGAAATAGCTGAATAACTGAAGTAGATCAAAGTCATACAAAGAAATAAAGATAAAAGAGAACTCATACCTAGACTCCCAAGAAGACTTGGAACCTGAATAAGAGCTACTCGAGCCTACCCCCTAGCCTTGGAAACTAAAAGTGAGAGGAGAATGAGAGAGTGGTGTGTGGGAAATGGGAGACCCTCCCCTTCTATTTATAGGCAAGGACCAGGCTTGCTCGGAGGCTCAAAGTGCTCCAAAACACCCTGGGATGCAGCAAGTGACCAATGAGGAGCAACCATGTGGAGGGACATGATGAAAGGAGGCAGAGGTGGTTCGGCCGATCCTAGGATCGGCCGGCCCCTTCGGCCCTCCTTTCAAGGTGTGTTTCCTCTGGGTGGCTGCCCTGTGGGCCCTCTGATCCACCCCCGGTGCATGGCTTGTTTTGGTATCTGAGGTGGGCCCTTTGATCCATGTGAAGTCCATGTGGCGTCCTCTGATTTGTCGGTGAGTGCCTCTCCTGGATCGATGATGTGGAATGCCATGTTTCCCTTGGAGGCAGCCACCTCCTCAGCTAAGTTGGCATGGTTTCTTCATAGAAGGTGGGTTTCCATCTCTTTTAAGGGGTAAATCACCTACATACAAATAATTTCCAAGGACAAGTGGAACTACATTATTCAAACCAAAATGCTAGTAAATAATGCATATGCCTCCATTTATGTGAGTTTATTGAGGGTTGAAAGTGGTGAATTTCAACCGTCAACACTCTACCCCCGCTACCCATGGAAGTTTATCCTTGTAAACACCTTCCGCCTTCGAGGAGTGAAACCTCAGAGCCATCTTCGTCAAGACCCACTCTTGCATCTGGCTTTTGGCTTCACCCCTCTCTAATGAAGCTAATTCAGGACCTATCCTTCTCGGGGTTTAGTCATGAGAACCCCTTTGATTTTGTGAGAGACTACGAGCGTCTGATTGAAACTCGGGGTAAAACCAGAGAATCGCCAGATGGTCGGAAAAGAGAGTTTTTCCCGCTATCCCTCTCTGGGGAGGCACGGGATTGGCACTGTTGTTTTGGTAGAGACTACCTTACTTGGGAAAGGTTGAGAGCAGCTTTTTGCTCCCACTTCTTCCCAATATGACGTGTCATCTCGTTAAGGGCCAAGATTCTCTGTTTCAAGCAATGTGAGGAGGAATCACTAGGAATGGCATGGAATCGTTTCGCCTCCGCGGTGGAAGATTGCCCAGTCCTCTACATTCCAGATTGGATGGTGCTCCAACACTTCTGGTTTGGATTGCGGAAGGATGATGCCATGAGGCTTAATGCTCTCTCCGGAGGATCCTTTGTGCACCTAGATGCTGTCAAGGGAAAAGAGATCGTGGATAATCTCCGGGATTTCAGCTCCCCTTGCATCCCGGTCAATAAGGCACCCACCAGAGGAAATGTTGAGCCGCCTAGATCCATCATCAACCAAGTCCGAGATTTCATATCCATTCTTTCTGAGCTCTGGCTGAAGATGTCATTCCTGAATGGCAGGAGTCTAAGGGAAAGATTTCGTGGCGTGAGATCTACCCTTGGGTTCCCCTCTCGTGCATCTTCTTAGACCTCATCCCCGAGACTTTGTCTCGTGGGAGGACGGAGAGAGTAGTTCAGAAAGAACGACCATTCCCGGTCAGGATGACTTGTTCGGTCCTCACTACTATCTCCTAAGGAGGGTATGAGAGGCTTATCGTGTTTCTACGTCGAGGTTTGAGCTGAAGTGCTTTGCACTGAAGTTTCGTATAAACGAAGACATCGGTCTCTGCTTTATAATCCATTGGATTCATCCATCAGACCGAAGGAGCATGATCATCTACCGATCGAATGGAGTGCATTAACTTTTTATCTCGAGCACATCGATCGATGCCGATCAGTCAGGAGAAGCTTGCACTTCGTATCTTATGCCTGACTTGATCGATGCCCAATGGGAGTTGCACTTTCCAACTTATCCATAACCCCCCATTGGAAGCTTAGGCCAGACTTCGGAATGTTTCCATCGCTCCGATGAGAACATCGAACCCTCTGCCTAAGGTAAGAGCGGGTTATATCTCGTTCTTCGTCCGAACTCTGGTTCCTGATCATACACCGGCCTCCGGAAGTCCATTCTCTATCCTCTCTGAAGGCTGAGTGTCTTTTTGAGCTTGAGTTCACTCGGAGATCGGCACCTTTTGGTGAAGCACTAGCCTCAGTGCTCGATCTTTTCGTCTCCGGGTTCCGCGACCCCAGTGCTATAGTCCTCGAGTCCCGTGACCACCTTAGGGATGCCTCGGCCTCTCTGGGATGATCATGCTTGCCTTCAGCTTCGATATACCTTTTTGGGCTCGAGTTGGTATATGCACTACCCTTGTAGATCAGAGCTCAATCATCACATCAACATTGTCTGCAAGGGGATAGTCGTAAGTTGAGATAGGAGATCACAAGACGCCCGCATCCTGAGTACTCTTGGGACTCATCTTGTTTCCCCAGGAAGAATTATCCTTCGGGTATCTTGTGGACCGTGGTCATGCAGAAGAAAGAAATTGCCAAGATAAAGAGGAGTAGGCAAAGGACCACAGGAAGGCAACACCATTGTGGCGACACGAACGTTTCATGATTACCGTCAGAGGTGCTTATACTTTTGACGAACCAAGTATGTCGCCAAGGTGAGCTCCCCCAGATTCTCTATGGTTATATCATGGCTTGGCCAAGGTTGTTATATAGTGGAGGATGAATTTTCAACCTCAACCTTATCCTAGCCTTAAACCTAAGCCAACCTTTCCATCTCGGGGAATCCATCTGGGCCTTCGATCCTGAGACTTGCTGGAGCCCACAAGAGAAAAGGGAGGGCCAGAGGGGCCCACCTGGGGCCGGCCGAACCCTTGTTTGGCCGAAACCCTGGTGCCGCCTCCCCCCTTCTTCTTTCGCGTGTGCGTCTCACTCTCCTCCAGAAACCTTCTCTTTGCCGCCCGACGAGTTTTCGCGTCGCGAGAATCCATCTCCTCCACCTCACCATCCACACTCATCACCGCATCCATGGCCGGATGGAGTGTTGTCCCCTTCGATGGCTCCACCTCGTCCACCGGTCCGGGGGCGGGAGGGAGCCCCTCCATCGCTGCTGCCCCCGCTGCGTACCTCACGATGGTGGCCGATGTCCTGGATGTTCCTCCACTCGCCACCATCCCACCCGGCGGGAGGATTCCAGGCACGCCGCCGTCTAGGCGCTCTGCCTCGCCCGGGAAGAGGCACATGAGACGGGCGGCCAGCCCCTACGGTAGGCCAACCATGGCTCAGCTTCGCCCCAAGGGTTTGCCGCTCGCTCCACCTAGCGCAACTGGATCGTCGCTAGCTGGAGGGCAGACAAGCTCAGCACAGTCCGCTCCTTCACCGCAGCCGCCGGTGACCATGAAGCCGGTGCCGCTCAAGGAGAAGACTCCTAAGGCACGCCTAGCTCTAGTCCTATCAGAGGAGGATGAAGACTTTAGCCTGGACGACGGATTGCCACCGCCGCCCTACACTAGGAGGTCCAGGGAGAGGACTCACGCAGCCGAGCAGCCCCCTAAGCTCTCCTCAGTGGCCAAGCTGACCTCGCTGATGAAGGAACTAGAGGCCAGCAATGAGAAGCTCAGGGCTGCTTACTCAGAGTAGAAGTTGGACCTGGCCGAGCTGAGAGACGACATGCGCGACCTTCGCCGCGGCCTCTGTACGATGATGAGGAGGCTGTTCTCGGCTGCTGGGCATGCTGCCCTCTATGATGCCGAGTAGTGGGGATTAGCCCCAGCTTTAGTTCATTAGGCGCTAGTCTAGGTCTTGGTTTATTTTCCTTTATTTCCCTTTATTTCGTTTATTTCTTTTGCATGTGTGTAAGCACTTAATCATTTTGTTTGAAAACATTTGGATTTGAATAAAGTGGCTCACCGGTTATGTAACCCGATTTAGCCACCAATTGTGTCATTACTTTGGTCTCTTTGATTTAGAGGACATCTAGGTTCGAGATAGTGTGGGGGAAGAGCCACGACTCTCCCAATGCAGGCAAGACGTTTTCCATACGTACCCACTGTGAGCACCCCGCGCTAGCCGATTGATCACCTGCAGAGAACCTGAACAGGACCCGCACGAGTTCACTCCTGCGGAGAGCCTCTCACGGTTCATCTCCCATGCATAGCGCTGGTTTGCATCTCGACAACTCACTCTCTTTCATTCCTGAGTTTTATAAGTTGTATCTGTCTACCTCTAAAACTAAAACTCGAATGATGATACTAAAAGATCACCTAGCTCGCTTGCACCTGAGTAGACTTACATATGTTTTATTCCTTGTTATCTACCCGATGCTTGTGAACCATAACCTTCTTAAGGACAAGCATGTTCACCTAATTAATTGACGAGTATGATATGGCTGGATGATATGATCTATTGCTCTGATGACTAGCTCTCTTGGGTAATTTATTTTTGAAAACTCAAAACCTCTTGGAAAGGCTCCTCTTTGATATGCCTCCGTCCCATTAGAGCCATATGATCTTTGTAGGCAAAAACCTTCGATTCATATGCTGCTTGTTATCGCTTTGGGCCTTGTCAAATTCTGTGACCCTTGTGAGATTTCTTCTCATTACTTTCATGATCAAGATTTATGTGCACCCCACCTATTTCCCCTTGCTATGCTTCTACACTGGAAGTTAGCATTGTATCATTCATACCACAAAAGTAAAAGATCCATATGTGGTGTGACCTCTCTCTCTGAAAGTATCCTTCAAGGAAGAGATATGGGCTATGAAAAAAAAGAAATATATACACACATGCCCAAAGCATGTTTTGAAAAAAAAGAGAAAGGATAGCCCATATCCAAAATAAAGAAGGAAAAAAGAGAGGGATGGTCATGCAGAAAGGAGTTCCATGATTTTGATGGTAATAACTAGTGTCCATTCCAGGGCTAGTGTCCACCTTACCATCAACCCACAGTTCTCACCATATATATGCATGGTAATATCTAGCACCCATTCCGGGCCTAGTATCCACCTTACCATACACACCATAGCCATACCGGTGCACATCTTGATCTGATGGTATGATTTGATTTTCTCTGCGGATGCAGTCTTTGACTTTGCAAAATATGTGATGCAAGTATGCTTTCTCTTTATCCTACCCAGAGCTCCACATATAGCCATCACTAGAAGTAGGATAAAGAAAGGCAAATGCCTTGGTGAGGACATATACACATTGAGCGATCTGAGAGAATCAAATGAGGAAGCCACCAAGAGTTTTATTTATGAAAAACCTGCAAAACCCCAAGGTGTTTATCATCAGGTGCATAAGTGACTTGATTCACAACTGTTCTACTTTTCAATCACCCAAGGGAACATGATAGCCACTACACAGAGGTTCACAGGAGCAAGGTATGACTTGGAATATCTCTTATGTATGTCTTACTCTTTGGTATTCATGACCCACTTGGCTTTGTTTCCCCTTCACTCGGGACGAGCAAAGGTCAAGTGTGGGGGTGTTGTTGACGACTGATATTTGCCATTTTTATGGCCGTCAACTCCTGCAAATTGGAACATGAATTGCACATTCACACTAGGATAGGAGCTCAAACTCATACTTTCCACGAGTGTCGATGTCTATTCGAATGTAGGTATTTAGCATTAGAAATGGGAGGAATCCATGCACTTTCACTCCACTCCAATCCAAGGCACTCAAATGCTGGCCAATCAGGGGCTGCCACATGGATTCTCCAGGATCCATGATGTCACCAATCCATGTGAGGGACTCTCGACGAATCATACGCTGCCACGTCAGCATCACATGGATCCATGGGCCCACTTTGCCAACTAAACCGCTAGGAAACGTGCCATGCACAGAGGAGAGGCACTAGGGCCCACATGAAAGTGAGCCAGAGGAAGCACACCCCAGATGGAGGGCCGGGAGATTCGACCGACCCTAGGATCGGCCGAACCGACCTAGGGTCGGTTGATCTCCCACCTCCACGTGTTGCTCGCTCATTGGTCCTTGGCTGCATCGTGGGGTGTTTTGGAGCACTTGGAGCCTCATAGCAAGCCACCCCCTTGTCTATAAATAGGAGGGGAGGGGCTCCATTCACACACACCACCAAGCTCTCAAGTTCCACTTCTCTCTTGTGTAGCTCTCTCTCCCTCTCTCTAATTCTGCCCATGTGAGGTGATTCTCACCTATATGTGGTAGAATGGTGATGAGGAGAGATGTAGATCAGGATTAGTTGAGAGGTAGAGTAGGGGTGAGAAGTGAGTTGATGTCCTCGTGGATGCTTGTTCTTCATTTAGATCAATGTGAGTATTTCAGCATTTCTTATTTAGTCTATAGTGGACATCATGCATGCTTGATTTGTTCTTGAGTTCGTGGCTCGTTCATAAGTTAGAGGCTTGTGTTCTTCGTGACACAAGACTTTGATCCTTTAGAGCCGGCTCAGTAGTTCACATACCTGTTTGCATGCTCTGATCCTGTTTAGCTAAGTGAGCCCGCTGTGTCTCGTTTACTTGCATCCATAGCTTCCTTTCTGCTCTGTAGCTCAATGAATGATAAGATGGTTTGAATCTGATATTTCTCTAGTTCGTGGGACCGTGTTTATACGGTTGCTATAGTGTAGTCAGCGGGTCGACAGACGTAACCGTACTATAGTATTTTTCTGGGGTATAGACGTGGTGTCTGGGCCCTGGTTTTCCTGCGAAGACCACGTACGTTCGTAGCGTAGAGGTAGGCCGTAGTGGTGACAGCCTGTTGGACCCTTTGCAAACCCTCTGCGTCGTGTACCGAGTTGGGCTCGATGTCAGCACATTGATGTGCTGTCGCGCCCGTGGGGATGACTGAGACCGGACAGATGCATCTTGAGAGCTAAGTCCCTTAAGGAAGTGCTTCTCGTAACCTGACCTATCCCAGCGAAAGCTGGTGTCCTTCGACAGACCCTCTCTGGTTACTCTCCGTCCTAGGGAACGATACCCTAAGGGAATACTCATTCTCCTAGGGGAAGTGCTACCGGGTGTATCCGTGCGCTTGCGGATTTGTTCGCACTCGTCTGTGTACCTGGGAGTTTCTTACACGCTCACGCTACCACGGCGCCTAGTGTTGAGGTTAAGAAACGCCAACACCCCCTGGACTATATAAAGGAGGGTCGGGTACCTATGAGGATATCCCCAACCCCTCCGGGGAACACCAAAGCGCAGGGCACTATACATGATACTCCAAACAAGATGTAGGGTCCGCTACCTTCGGCGGCCTGAACCTGTATAAATCTGTGTCCTGTGTCCTCGCGCATACCTCCGAGTTCCAAGTCTGGCGATCCTCCACCGCACAATCTACTACCTCGGGTACCCCCTTGGTAGGCTCAGTGGCTAAAACACTAACAGCTAGCGCGCTAAGTAGGGGTGATCGTCAAGATCATCAGGTGAAGTTGAAGGAGCTCTGAAAAATCAATCTATCACAACAGCTCCAACTCGCTGAGTCTCCGATTCAAGTTCCAGGTGGAATCAAGTTCGAACCATAATTCAGCGACATGCAACTCGCACCTTCAGTGGCCTCGAGTCTGAAGCCAATTATCCACAGATTTCCATCGGGAAAAGCTGACCTGCTGCACCACGCAAGATTGAAGCAATTGTCGCTCACGCATCTAGTTCAAGTTCGAAGCAAAAACCAGCACTAAGTTTTCCTATCTCTCAGTCAAAGACCGCACTACATCGTCTGCCAAAGCTTGTTGCACACGGGTCAAATCAACCACAAATATTCAAGTCGTGAAAGCAAATTGGCCACCAATCCTTAAGCATCGTGCACGCCCAAGTCACCAAGTTGGGATATTGCTACATGCACATGGAAAAGCTACAAGACCTCAAGATCTTCGCTTGCCGCACACAAGAGGTGTACGCGAGTACAACTACGTCGACATCCAGCTCAGCAACTCGCTGCTCGACTACTCGTCGTCCGGTTGCATCGGCTCCATTGCGCCTATGACGTGCATCTGGACGTGCCGTCTGGCCACTCGACTTCTCGTCGGTCGGTCGCACTGGCTCTCGCCGTGCGCCCAGTCACTCCATCTCACGGCTCAACTACTCGATGTCCGGTTGCACCGGCTCTACTGCACCTATGCCATGCATCCGGACGCGCCGTGTCACCGCTCGACTTTTAGTCGGCTGGTCGTACTGGCTCTCGTCGTGCGCCCGGTCACTCCGTCTCGTGGCTCCACTATTCGTCATCCGGTTGCACCGGCTCTATTGTGCCTACTGTGTGCATGCAGACGCGCCGTCTCACCGCTCGACTTTTCGTCAGTCGATCGCACTGGCTCTCATCATGCGCCCGGACACTCCGTCTCGCGGCTCGACTACTCGTCATCCGATTGCACCGGCTCTACTGCGCCTATGCCGTGCATCCAGACGCGCCGTCTCGCTGCTCAACTTCTCGTCGGTCGGTCGCACTGGCTCTTGCCATGCGTCCAATTACTCTGTCTCGTGGCTCGACTATTCGTCATCCGGTTGCACCGGCTCTACTGCGCCTATGCCGTGCATCTAGACGCGCCGTCTCGCCGCTCGACTTTTCGTCGGTTGGTCGCACTGGCTCTCGCCGTGCGCCCGGTCACTCCGTCTCGCGGCTCGACTACTCGTCGTCTGGTTGCACCGGCTCTACTGCGCCTATGCCGTGCATCCGTACACGCCGTCTCACCGCTCGACCTTCTCGTCGGTTGGTCGCACTAGGTCTCGCTGTGCGCCCGGTCACTCTGTCTCGCGGGTCGTCTATTCGTCATCCTGTTGCAACGGGTCTACTGCGCCTATGTCGTGCATCCGGATGCGCCATCTCGCCGCTCGACTTCTCATCGGTCGGTCGCACTGGCTCTCGTCGTGCGCCCGGTCACTCCGTCACGCGGCTCAACTACTCGTCGTTCGGTTGCACCGGCTCAACTGCGCCTATATTGTGCATCTGGACGCGCCGTCTCACCGCTCGACTTCCCGTCGGTCGGTCGCACTGGCTCTCGCTATGAGTCGGTCACTCTGTCTCGCGGCTCGACTACTCATCATCCGGCTGCACCGGCTCTACTGCGCCTATGTTGTGCATCCAAATGTGACGTCTCGCCGCACGACTTCTCGTCGGTCGGTCGCACTGGCTCTCGCCGTGCGCCCGGTCACTCCATCTCGTGGCTCGACTACTCGTCGTCCGGTCGCACCGGCTCTACTGTGCCTATGCCATGCATCTGAACGTGCCGTCTCGTCGCTCAACTTCTCATCGGTCGGTCAAATTGGCTCTCGCCGTGCGCCCGGTCACCCCGTATCGCGACTAGACTACTCGTCAATCGGTCGCACCGGCTCTACTGTGCCTATGCCGTGCATCCGGACACACCATCTCGCTGCTCGACTATTCATCATCCGGTCGCGTTGGCTCTACATCAACTACGCCGCGCATCGTGAGTACTCACCTCCGGCCACGTCAGGCTCTACCTCGACAACGCCGTGCGCCCCCGCGACATCATCCTGCGGCCACACCGGCTCTACTTCGACAATGCCGTACGCCGCCCCACGACATCGTCATGCGGTTGCACCAGCAACTACCTCTATAACACCGTGCGCCACTGTGACAGCATCTTGCGGCCGCACCAACTCACTGTCAACTACTTTGGCTACTCTTCTCGGCTAGATTCGACTAGAAAACTAGTCGAGAACGACTGCTACGCCCAAACAACTAGTCGGATTCACCTCCGACTGGTCGGCTTCACCAACAACCATTGTGGCTCCATCATCGGCTACCACGTCTTCGTCAACACTCGTCTACGAGTACATTTAAACCCGCTCCGGCGGTACAAGCCGACTTCGATCGCATCTCCAGACCGCTTCTGCGGTATCAGTAAGTTATTTATTTAAATGATTACTTCTTTCTTCTTCTTTGGCTTGTTTTGCGCATGCAGGACAACACGCCAAGGACTACTTATTTGTGTATGCTTCTCAACGGATTTTCACGAGAGCTACACTATACCGACTACTCTTGGGGTATATCGACAAGTCACCACGAGCTTACTCCATCAACTCGGGGGCTATTCCCAAGGAGGCAACTTCTAAAGTCCATTCTAAATGGCATAAAGTCGACTTCTTCAGTCGCAACCTCAAAGCCCGCTCCGACGGCATACTGCGTGTGTAAGCTTCGATGGAACCTAGTTGTAAGTGGCCCTTGCGTCCTTGCAACGATGGTACCTAGCTGCACGCGGTCGTCATGCTCCATACCATAGGTCTGAAACGCATGGCCCTAAGTACTCTCGCACTCTGCCCATGCCACATTTACCCTGGGTCTCCCTATTACCGTGTCGATCCATACTCTAGGCCTCCCTGTTACCATCTGATCTTTATTCCCGGTTCTTGCTTCTATGCCGATCCTAGGCTGTAAGTGATTCTCAGGTCCAGGCGACTACCTAGCTATAAACAGTTTTCGGATCTTGGCGACTACTCAGCTGTAAGCAGCTTTTAGGTCTGAGCTTACACCCTTTCCAGACGACTCCGTGTCATATAAAGCAATAAGTGGCACATGTTGTCCTTACTCTGTTCAGTTAAGAGGCTGCAGACTAGAGTAACACCTTTCTTAGTAGGGTCTCAGTGGAACTCTAACACAAGTTGCTGCTACAGCAAGATGAGTTCATCACACTGTCTCCTACGGTCTTACTTGTTCTTCGGAACATTCTTGCGAGTACTATCTCTTAGGGTCCGCACCTCAGTAGTACTTAAGACACTATTACTCAATAGTGTATCCAGACATTGTACTCGACGTAATGTAAGGGGTCACGATAACCCTTTATAGACGGCTCCGGAGGTAAAACAATTCATTTTTTCATTTTTTAATTCGCTTTTTTTGCCTTTCGGAACGTGCTTTTCATTCTTGGCTTTTCAGCTTTGTGTTTCAGGTTTCATACTTGACTCGAAGTACACAAAGTCGACTTACTCAAGTCGCATCCAATGTCCCCTCTGTGCGGCATAAAGTCGACTTACTCAAGTCGCATTCAATGTCCGCTCCACACGGCAATCAAAAAGTCGACTTACTCAAGTCACATCTCCAAGTCGACTACTCTAGCAGCATCATAAAGTTGACTTACTCAAGTCACTTTCAAAGTCCGCCCCGCGTGGCACAAAGTCGACTACTCTAGTCGCATCACAAAGTCGACTTACTCAAGTCACATCTTCAAGTCGACTACTCTAGTCGCATTCTAAAGTCCGCCCCGCGCGGCACAAAGTTGACTACTCTAGTCGCATTCTAAATTCCGCTCTGTGCGACAATCTAAAAGTAGACTCCGGTCGCATCTAAAAGTCCGCTCTGACGGCATAAAGTCGAACATGGTCGCGTCGAAAGCCCGCTGTGACGGCAACATTACTACTGAATGAAAACTTCAGCATGCTCCGTAGTTCTTCAGCTTGGGGGCTCAATTACTACTCGACGTGGCTCATATGGCTCACTTCACACATAATCTCGAGGGCTGGACGCTACAAGAGTACTCGGATGACGGCTTTTGCGAACTGAAGACCCTTGGATTGATCATCTAATCACTTCAAGGCTCGGGGGCTACTATGCTACAACCATGGACCTCTTTTTTCAAGATGGAAGATGCAGATTCTAGATTGACCCTCAGCTTGATTCTTCGATTCAACCTCAGGCTCGGGGGCTACACTCCATATGGAGTGGGATTTTTGCAAATCGCACCTCCATATAGATCAAGATTTCAAGATTGACTCTCAACTTGATTCTACGATTCAAACTCAGGCTCTGGGGCTACACTCCATATGGAGTGCGGAAAATCACACCTCCATATAGATCAAAACTTCAAGACAAGATGGATATTTTTTGGAGACTTCCTCGGTTAGAACTCGGCGACACCTGGGGAACTACTCGAGGATGATTCAAAAGTACTCATAGATGAACTAGAGCACATTCCACTCTTTCGGAAATTCAAGTACTATTGAAGACTTCGGCTAGCAGTACTCGTGACAATCTGAAACTATCCGATGAATCTACAAGACTACTCGAACTCATTGCTCAAGACTACAAAGTGCTCGGGGGCTTGTCGACCATATACCCTGGGTACCCTAACATGGAACAATACGAAGTCATACCATAAATCCTTGTAACCCTACTAGGACTCGTACCATATAATCCTACTAGGACTCCTACTTTGTAACGACTAGGCACCCACCCCCTGGACTATATAAAGGAGGGTCGGGTACCTAGGAGGACATCCCCAAGCCCTCCGGGGAACACCGAAGCGCAGGGCGCTATACATGATACTCCAAACAGGATGTAGGGTCCGCTACCTTCGGCGGCCCGAACCTGTATAAATTTGTGTCCTGTGTTCTCACGCATACCTTCGAGTTCCAGGTCTGGCTATCCTCCACCACACAATCTACTATCTCGGGTACCCCCTTGGTAGGCTCAGTGGCTAAAACACTGACACAAGCGGCCGGGGTGTGCTGGGGTGGTACGGGTGATTGCGGCACGTGCGCAAGTGGAGCAGCAGAGGGCACGGGGAAGCGGCTCGTGTGCGGTATGCCAGTAGCGGCGCTCTGCCACGGCGTTGCGGGGTCAAGGATGGCGGCGCGAGGCGGAAAAGCGAACAACTTTTCCGTCTTGGGGGAAATGGACGGGAGGGCATGGGCGGCCTAGTGCGCGCACGTGTGTACAACAGAAGGCGGCAGGGAGGGGAGGAGTACAGAGGCGGAAGAACTAGAATGGCGACCAGAGAGGGGGGAGTGAATGAGAGTTGATAAAAATTCTTCTCCAAAGAGTAGAACTCGACCTATGGTCCTAAACGCAACTCCAAGATCCTCGACACCCTGCTAGCCAAATCCACGCAGCCACTAGAGTGCTACTGGACCTAGGAACTAGCAAACCACCGGAAACACTCGAGAACATAGCGGAAAACAACTCGAGCAAAACTTCCAGACCCAAACCGGTCAGACCGGATATTCAAACCGGTCAGACCGGTCTACTCAGACTTAGTTCCTCTTAGCGAAGGAGAAACCGGTTTAGCAAACCGGTCAGACCTGTTTTTCCTGGGTCACTTCAAGTTCCTAGAAAAATCCAAAACTGGAGCAAACTAAGTCAGAATTAGATGAGATTTTAACCATAGGTTCTCCAGGACAAAACAAACATGTCCACCAAAAATCTCCTCAACAATCAACTGTTGACCAAACTTGTTAGACCGGTTTGCAAAACCGGTCAGACCTATTTTGCCTGAATAGGTCGGGAAGATCTAGGAAAAATCAAGAACCGAATCAAACGACCTCCGATTGCAATGAAACTTTAACCACAGCTTCACAAGAACCTCAGAAGACTTTTCCCAAAAGATCTCTGCCAAAAGATCAAGCCTTCACCACGAGAAAAATGATTTAGGCTATGAACACAAAAGGGAAGAGTTTTTCCTAAAATCGATCGATCTCCCAACTCACGCAATGGATCGAGATGAGGTTTTGGGGGAAGTAGAGTTACCTCATGGAAAAGCTATATCTAGTAGATCAAGTCCCCAAACCACCTCAATCATGCGGAATCAAAGATTTCGTGAAGAACACCTAGGGAGGGAGGATTTCGGGAAAACTCAAGATTCGAGGTGCTCGTGCATGGATTGGCTAGGGAATCACCCAAGATGATGTTGCACACCTCCTAGCACCAATTCCCTTCAAGAAATCCGACCCAAATCGCAGCCAAGAAGGAGAGCAACAAAGTCCTCAAAAATAGCTACGTAAATCCAAAAAAGAAAAATGCCGGGAGATAAAGGATTTGACACAAGATTAGGATGAAGAATTCAGTATGAATCATGTAGCCATATCCGGTTACAAGCCACTCCTAAGAATCACAAATCTTGAATGGCAAAAAGCTCAAACAAAGAGCCACTCTCTCCTCTCTACCTCTCACCAAGAACACTCCAAGAAGAAGGAGCACACCCACCTAGCCAAGCCAAAAGAGATGGCTGCCCAACCAGCCACTCCTCCAATATATAGGCCCTCCGGACAAATGATCGAAGTGCCCCTACACTAGGAGTTACAATTCATGCCCATGCAAGGGTGTTTTGGTCAACACATGATTATCTCCATCGGACGGACGCCTGGCAACCGCACCTCGCGTAGCCTCGACGCCAAGCTTGCGATCCCGACGTGTGTCCTCCGCTTCGACGACTTTCGACCGCACCCCGACCAAACCGGTCAGATCGGAAACCGGTCAGACTAGTTCTGGTGACTTGGCCGCACCGGAACCTCGAGTCGACTTTCTGGAGCAACCGATGAACCCAGCGATTTTGTGGTGAACCGCTGCAAACTCCGTGAGCTTGGTGCAGCCTCCACGCCGAGCTTGAAGCCATAAGTCTTTCACTTCCGCCACACGAACCGCCTACTCGATCTAGCCTTGTTCCTCGACTTGGCCGCCATGGTCGCTGCGGCTCGATGTTGGCTTTCAGATCAACCAACGAACCCGCTATCTAACTTCGACTTGCTCTTCTCGCACCATGTGACTCACACATGATCCCGTTTGGCCACCGGGTCCCTCGAACCTAGCCTACTTGTCCCTCTAGTCCTTCGGAGGCCCCGCAAGGCTAAGACCTTTCGCGCTTGTTCTTCGTCTGCAACAACGCAAATCAAGCCGCAGCCTACATCCACAAGACAAAGCACAGCGCCAGTGCACACAACGTTGTCAATCACTCATCACTAAGGAGTGGCCAACCACTAGCCATAAAACACTCTGGTCCTCAATCTCCCCCTTGATGAGTGCATTGACAACACACCACATAACCAATACATAAGGAAAAGTAAAAACAAAAGACAAACAAAAACAAGCCAAGCAAGTGATCCAACAACCAAACAAAAACAAACCTTGATCACTTGCAATCCAAAATCTCGGTCCCCTAAGGTAAGGGCAATGGCTCAACACAACCGAGACAAAACCACCAAAGCTCGCAAAGAGTGTCAGGGGGTGAGACCTGGACAGATCCGCTAGGGGGTCATCCTAGAGGTTTGCAGGTTAATGGAGGATCGAGACCTAAGAGCGTAGGTGGTAGTCCACGTGGTGTACTCGAAACTAGGCTAGTATGGCGGAGAACACAAGGAGACAAAGGGGTTTAGACTGGTTCAGGCCTCCGAAGAGTAAAACCCTACGTCCAGTTGTGGTGGATTATGCGGGAGGTTGAAGATGAGATGTCCCCTTGAATGGAGCCCTAGGCCGCCTTATATGGGGAGGACGGGCTAGGGTTTCCATTCAAGGTTGGTGGACCCATGTCCGGGTCGGTTACAACTGCGGGAAGCTTATCTCCCAGATTACATGGAGTATCCCGAGATACTCGGAGCTACAGGCGGCGGCACGCCGTATCCTACTACCTTGACTTGCACGCCAAGTGTCGCGGGTCTTCCAGGATCTTGATCAGGTCACCCACGGTTGTCGGAGTTGCAGATAAGGTCGTTGGGCCCACTTTGCAGGTCGGCGGGGCTTCTAGAAGGTCGGGTCCACTTGTCAGGGGCCGGTGGGGACCCATGGGTACCCATGTCTCTCAAGCCCCCGATCGACGTGTAGGGGTAGCGGCCGAGGCGAGGTCGTGTCGAAGAGTAGCAAAGGCGCGACACCGTCGAGGTCGTGAAGGGTGCACGGGAATCCAAAAAAGAAAAACCCCTCCTATGCGCGCACGAAGTTGAACGTCGGGCTTCTGGGTCGAAGGACCATAAGGTCGAAGTGAAGATGAGGCGTAGATCTTGTAGAACTGCCGACCTGACCGGAGTTAGGTGTAACATAGTAGCTGCCGCGACCTTTGAAAAGGTCGCCATGCCTACCGAAGGTAGGTCCAGCAGAGAAGTAATGGAAGCAGGCTTCCAGTAGGTCGAGGCGACCTGGAGAAAATAGGGCGTCGCGAGATGCACTAGTGTAGTAGCCCCCGAGCAGTAAAGCGACCAGAATGGCCGGTTTGATGCTCTGAAGAAGAAGAAGAGAGAAATAGCTGAACCTACAGCCTTCTGCTCAAGGGACAGATGCTCTTGTGATAGCAGTCCAATAGGACAAAAGCTCCAGAATCTCGCAGAAATCATCAGGCGCCAGGGCTGACACAACCTGAGTCACGGGTGTACTGTACGGTCACGGGCCAGCTTCCAGGCGAAGCACAGGTCGCTATCAGCCGCAAGAGACAAAGAACTCTCCAGAATGCAGTCAGGTAGGGGAAAGGCGCACCAAAGCCTCCCACGGGAGAATAGTGACCTCGTGTCCCACAAGGGTACACTGACCTTGTGGATGAGGATGCCACGCAAGCTGTCTTGCGGATAAGAGCAAATGGTAGGTGCTGGGTGTATAAATAGGCACCTATACCTTGAAGCAAACCACCCAATCTTCAAAGGTCAACCATGATGATCTAGTGTAGTAATATTTCCATGCCAGGGACGTATGTCCGCCCACTAGAGCATAGGGGTGTTGTAGTTCGTGCTTGAAGCTAGAAGAATGCTTGCGAAGCTCGAAGAACTCGATTGGCCTCTTCTCCCAGTCCCGCCGAGCAACCTAGGAGGAGTATGAAGCAGCAGCTGCATCGTCAGCCCTGACACTCTAAGGCCGGATGTGATGTTGGTGAGCATGACACTCCACCCGGCGAGGCCGGTGTTGAAGCTTGCTCCATTTGGAATCTTGTGGTGGAGCTCAGACTTGATGTTGGGTGCCACAGGAGACCGGTTGGAGCTCGAGTAGAGGTGGCTGTGTGGCAGCTGCCTCCACAGTGGCTGTAGAGGTCGTCGAGTAGGTCCTGAAGCTAGAAGAAAGCTTGCGACACGCCTTATTAGTGTAGACTGAGTCGTAAGCACTTTGGAAGGTAATTTAGGGCCTATAATATCTTTGTATCTTGTAATTGGCCAAGGGCCAAACTCCTTGTAGCTTATGATGGTGTAAATATGCATTTACATGAGAAATGTCACTTTGCAAGTAGTTGTAGGGCCGCCTGGGTGACCATGGTATGGCTACCAAGGTCCCAGCAGGGCTGTAATAGCACGCCGACCTTCGGGAGGCCTTAAGTAGAGACGGGGAGCCCGTGTCGACCTGAATCGACACGACCGTTGTGTAGTGACACAACGCAGGTTGTCAACCTGTGAACCATAGATCTGGGCGACCTAGAAGGCAGTGGAGCCTTAGCAACCTCAGGGAGGAGCTGTAATCATGACCAGGAGGTCGCCAACGGGCAGTAGAGCCATTAAACATGGGGCCGTTGGTATAAACTAGCTGTAAAGGCTAAGGCAATCTAGTTGGTAGCAGGTCCTAGGAGCTAGGGTGTGAACCCGCCGTTGGAGGCTAAGGCAACCTATCAAGCAGTAGTGCTTTGTCGACCTTGCGAAGAGAATGTGATGGACCCGGAGGTCATCAGAGATCAAGGGACCTTTGAAGAAAGTGTTAATATAGGGGCTTAAAGTAGGGCATAACGTGTCCATGGATGCCAGGCCGTTGAGCAGATAGCCAACAGGCATGGATTCCCGCACGGCACGAGCCGTTACTGCCTGTAACCATTAGGCAAAAAGAGCCGTTGGGCAATGTATCTGTTGGGTCGTCGGGAATGTCGCTGGACCCAAAGAGACATTTGGGATGCTGCGACCCACCGCACTGATGCGGCCTAGTTATAAAAGGCTGAGTGAGGGGTCGGGGACCCCACTCGCTTCCATTTCCGCGTAATTCTTAGGGTTTCAGTGCTGCCGCCAAGAGCTTTCCGCGCAGATTCGCCGGCGCCGCCGTGCTTAGATCTGCCGCACCACACACCACCGCATGCGCACGAAGTCCTTGGTAGTTTTTAGAGCTAGACCCACCAGATTCGAAGAAGAAGAGATGGCCCCAGAGATTGTGCTAGTCCCGGAGAGCATTTGGGAGCCCTCGACGGTGACCGAGGCGCAGCTCCAAGGTCTGGTGGAGCGCGGGCTGCTGAAGCCCATGGAGCAGGTGGGCTGGAGGCCAGCCACCGACGAAGCCTTCCCTTTGAGGGGACCGGAGAGACAGTCGCCTTCATCGCGCACGTCGAGCGCGGATTCGGAGTCCCCGCAGGCGATTTCTTCCGCAGGCTCCTCCACTACTACAGGATCGACCTGGTACACCTCATCCCTAATGCCATCACAACGATCTCCTCCTTCGTCCACTTATGTGAGGCGTACTTAGGGATACCGCCACACTTTGACCTGTGGTGGTACTTCTTCGAGTTGAAGAAGATGGGGAAGAAGGACGTCATTGGGTCTGTCGAGTTCATGCTACGTCGCCACATGAAGTCGGTGTACATCGACATGGAGCTGCCGGACAACACCCAGGGCTGGAGGCGAGGGTGGTTCTACATTGACAACTCGAAGCCGGCACTGGCGACTAGGTCGGGCCTCGCGCCGGTCCTGGTGTTGGAGTGGAGCAACCAGTTGATGTCACAGGAGATGGACGCTGTCAAGCCGTTGCTGGTCGACCTTGCGGCGCTGAAGGCGGGAGGGCTGACGGGCGGCGCGGTGGCCATCAGTTTCAACCGGAGGCTCCTGCAGCCGATCCAAGATCGGGTGCATCCGGCCTATGAGTACTGGGGCCAGGCCTACCCAACCCGCGTGGCGCAGCGCAAGGTCTCCAAGCAGGAGATGGTGGCGCGGGTGAAGGAACTGTTCAACGGGGTGATCCAGAACCGGACGTGCCCCAATGCCTTTTCCCTCAAGCGGCCCACCGAAGCGGTAAGTCGCCCGTTTGCTGATCGACCTTTATTCCTTTTCCTTGAGTTTGCTTTCCCCTGATCTAATATGAAGGTTGCCTGATGCAGGGTCACGAGGGCGTGTTCTGGAGCCCGGCTCCCCTCCCTGACGAGGGTGAGCGGAGCTTCAAGGTTCTAGCGGCGGAAGACATCCAGGCTCCGCCACAACAGTACGTCGACAACTACCTCTCCAACTCGTCGGTGGGAGGTAGCGAAGATGAAGATCCCGCCACTAGAGGTTCCGCACCAGTCACCCGTGGCTCGCGGCAGGTCGCTGGGAAGATGCTGGCGCACAAGGCCGCCAAGATCGTCTCCACCACCATCGAGGCGGAGAAGAAGAAGAAGAGGAAGAGGAGGGACACCACTGCGTCGTCGAAGACGGCGACAGTAAGCGTTGAGGTCGTCACCGATGCTGGCGAGGACGATGACACGAGGTCGCGTGACGTCGGCGCAGGGTCAGGCGACATGGCAGCCGCAGGAGGAGATGAAACCCCGCTCGGGGTTATAGACGAACAGCACCCGAAGCCAAGTGCTGAGGGCATGAGCGACCAAGGGTCGCAGAAGAAACCAAGGCGGGTGCCACCCAGGCTGCTAAAGCTTCGGTTGAAACCTAGCGGTGGGTACGTCGTTGAACTTGATTTTGTGCTTGCTCACCCTTTGCAGCTCTCTAAGTACGTCGTGCTGACAAGTTCTGCACCTTGGACAGGGGAACCCCTGCTGCATCGGACAACAGCAAGAACGCCTTAGGTCAAGAGGCCTTTGGGCGGAAGCTCGAGAAGGCGCCGGTGGGTCAATCGCCGGCGACCTCAGGTGGAGATGTCACCAGCCAGGTCCCTGAGACCGTGGGGGCGGCGTTGTCAGCGGCGACCAAGGTCACTGCTGATAACGCTCAACAGGGGGAAGGTCTTCAACGGGAGGACCAACCCGAGTCGGGCCTACCGCATGCGCAGGAAGCGAAGACCGAAGGAGGGAGCGGGCCTGACGACCTGCACCGGTGCCTCTACTCTAGCACCCCATGGGAAGAGGACATCCTTGCTGATGGCCGAGACCTTGACGACTTCAAGGTGGCGTCGGCAACGATCGGGAGAACACTCATGGTGAGTTTTTGTTGCTTTTGGGACTAGGTCTTCAATTCGCTCAGATGACTTGATTGACGACCTTTTGTGAGATGTTGATGCAGAATCTCATCGAGCGGGCGCAGGGTAGGGCAGACCTGCTGAAGGAGGGTGCCAAGCTTCCCGCGGAGCTGACTGCGGCCCGAGAGGCCGTGCTGCAGGCCAGGATCGAGGCCGCAGAAGAAATCAAGCGACTCAAGGACGAAGCGGCCCTGAAGGACAAGGCGATGGCGGCCTTGAAGAAGGAGCTCGAATCTACCAAGCTGAAGGCGAAGGAGGCAGAGGACGAGCTGAAGGTTACCGCTGTGGGTACGTCTGGGAATGCCCTTAAGCTTTATGCTTGAAGTTTACGTCGTGATGAACCATTCCTGACCTTGCTGATTGCAGAGGCCAAGAAGAGGGAGTCCGCCTTGAAGAAGGACCTCAAGGAGTCGAAAGACCAAGTGAAGACCCTCAAGGAGAAGAACAAGGAGGTCGAAGCTAGTGAGTATTACTTCACCCGGAAGGCTGCATATGAATTTGGTGTACGCAGGGATCTAGAGATCGACCTTGCCCGAGCAATGCAAACCCTTATTGATCATCAAGAGATGACTGCAGATCTTTAGAAGGAGCTGGACGACCTTAAGGAGGCTGCTGAGTACCTTGTGCACGTCTATGTCCCCAAGGTCGAGGGCGGACCGCAAGAGCTCGTCGCGCGGCTGGAGGATGCAGAAGGTCGGATGAAGACCCTGCTGATGGACAGCGGCAAGCTCGTTGCGGCTGCCGCACTGGCCACAGTGAGGCACCATGTGCCGGCGTTCGACCTTCAGAAGGTCAAGGAGGAGATCGACATGGCTCCGCTGGTGGGCACTGAGGACATCTAGGTCGCCGCGGAGGAGATCGTGAAGAAAATCGACCAGTGAAATGTAACTTAGGACGTAGCAAACTGTTAGTGCCAGTGGGTCGCGGACCCTTTTTGATGTAAGATAAACCTTGCATGAATGACAAGGCCATGTTCAATTAACTGCTATGACCCCTTATTTGACTTATGTACTCTTTCTAAGAACGCAAAAGTAATGGGGCTGCACGAACCCTTTCCCCCTGCTAACCCAACTCAGTGGAGGAACGGCTTACCGACTACACGGCTCAGCGTGGAGGCTTATGTGCAACCGGCGCGCGGAGGGGGGTCCTAGACCCAAGGTTGAGCAACCACACGACCTAGGAATACTTATAAAGTGCAAAAAAAGTTGTGGTAAGGGAACACTAGTAAAAAGAAAGGTAAAAACCCCCAGGTCGAACGACCCTTAGGTTGGTAAAGCCAAGACCCCGAGCGTGAAGGGCCGGGCTTAACGCCAAGCCCCCGAGCGCGTGGGGTCCAGTTTTAAACTAAGCCCCCGACCGTGTCGAGGGGGAGGGGTGAACAGAAAATAAATAGAAACCCATAAAAGTAGGTCGACGGGGAAACTGCCGAGAGGGAATCTTTATATATATTGCTGATGAATTACAGGGATAGAGTACATAGCTTTTATTGAGATACAATGCTCCTAGGGATAGAAGCGATGTAAGTGCTCGATGTTCCAGGGATTCGGGATGCCCTGGCCATCAGCCCATTGGAGGCGATATGTCGCCGGTCCAATGACCTCCTTAACTATGAAGGGGCCTTCCCAACGTGCTGAAAGCTTGTGCATGTCCTTGGTGTTCTGGATCCGCCGCAGGACTAGGTCGCCAACGTTGAAGGAACGTTCCCAGAAGTTGCGGTCATGGTAGTGACGTAGCTGCTGCTCGTGGCGGGTGTGGCGCATGAGCGTGGCCACACGATGTTCCTCGACACTGTCGAGGTCGAGCCTGTGTGTTTGCTCCACTTATCCTTCATCGAAGTTCTGGATGCGAGGAGCCCCGAAGGCAACGTCGGTGGGGAGGATGGCCTCTGACCCGTAGACCAAGAAGAAGGGGGAGTACCCTGTAGCCGAACTGACCTGGGTCCTGAGACCCCAGATGATGTGAGGGAGCTTTGAGAGCCACCTGGTTGCGTAAGGCGATGAGCCATCGAAGATACGATCCTTGATGGCTTGTAGGACCATGCCATTGGCCCGCTCGACCTGGCCGTTGCACCGTGGGTGCGCCACCAAGGAGTAGTATACGTCTATCAGGTTGTCTTGCTAGAAATCCCAGAAATCAGCTCCGATGAAGGTCATGCCAAGGTCGGTGACAATCCTGTTGGGCACCCCGAAGCGGTGGGTGATCTCCTCGATGAACTTGGCCGCCTCTTTTGACGTGACACTGGATACAGGACGGACCTCGATCCACTTGGTGAACTTGTCCACCGCCACGATGATGTGCTTGTAGCCGCCAGGGGCGGTCTTGAAGGGTCCCATAGAGTCGAGGCCCCATACTGTAGGCCACTTCATCATGAGAATGGCATCCACCTTGGTGGGGTTGGCCTCGATGCCCCGGTTGCTGACCATGAAGCCGAGGAGCTTGCCAGACGGGACACCGAAGACGCACTTCTCTGGATTAAGTTTCCAGCAATAGACACGGAGGTTGGCGAAGGTTTCGGTGAGGTCAGCTATGAGCTTATCCTCGTGGGTGGTCTTGACGACCACGTCGTCGACGTAGGCTTCTATGTTTTTTGCCGATCTAGGGCCCGAGGCACTTCTGGATGGCCTTCTGGTAGGTCGCGTCGGCGTTTTTGAGGGCAAAGGTCATGGCCGTGTAGCAGTAGATGCCGTGCGGTGTTATGAATGCCATTTTGTCTTGGTCGGAGACCTTCAGGGCTATCTGGTGATACCCTGAGTAGCAGTCGAGAAAGCATAGGAGGACGCTTCCGGCCGTGGAGTCCACGACCTGGTCGATGCGCGGAAGAGGGAAGGGGTCTTTAGGGCAGTGCCTGTTGAGGTCGGTGTAGTCGATACACATTCTCCATTGACCGGTTTTCTTAGGTACAAGGACCGGGTTGGCAAACCAAACCAGGTTTTTACACTCGCGGATAAATCCGGCAGCTTGGAGCTTTATTAATTCTACCCTAACGACCTCCTTGCGATCGTCCGCAAAGCGGCGAAGCTTCTGCTTGACAGGCTTGGCCGTCTTGCTTACATCCAAGGAGTGCTCAGCCAGCTCCCTGGGGACACTCGGCATATCTGATGGACTCCATGCGAATATGTTCATGTTATCCCGAAGGAAACTGGTGAGCGTGAGTTCCTATTTGGGGTCAAGGCCGTCGCCGATCACCACCATCTTCTCTGCGTCGGCAAGGCTGAGGCAGACCTTCTTCATGGAGGACACCACGTCCGAGGCAGTGTCGGTACGCTTCTGCTCCAGGACAGCTAGGTCGATCGGGTCGACCGCCTTTGCCTCAGCGACCAAGACTGCGGAGGCGTCGACGGCGGCGGAGGTCGCGATAAGGTCGAGAGCCTCGGAGTTGCAATTGAAGGAGATGATGAGATCCCCCAAGACAGAGAGGACCCCATTTGGAGCCGGCATATTCAACACCAAGTAGGTGTAGTGCGGGATGGCCATGAACCTGGCCAGCATCGGGCGACCTAGGATCGCGTGGTAGGAGGACTTGAAGTTGGCGACCTCAAAGCTGAGGTACTCTGTGCAGAAGTTGGCCTCCGTACCAAATGTGATGGGGAGGGAGACCCGACCCAGGGGTAGGCCGCCTTTCCCGGGACGATGTCGTAGAAGGGCTCGTCGCACTCCGTGAGCTTGTCGAAGTCGAAGCCCATCTTCTTGAGGGTCTCAACAAAGATGATGCTGAGCCCGCCCCCCCATCGATCAGGGTGGTCTGGGAGAGCAAGGCCCTGTCCACCGTGGGCTCGACGACGAGTGGGTAGGACCCAGGATCTAGGATGTGCACCCAGTGATCAGCTCTGGGGAACGTAATCGCCTGCTCAGACCAACGCAGAGGCGTAGTTGGCTGCGTGTGGACGAGGTGGACCTCGCGCTTGTCGTTGCGGTAGCGCCTCCTGCTGACGCTGGACTTGATGCCTCCAACGATCATGTTGATCATACGGGTTGCAGCCTGGAAAGGCCCGTTGGGGTTGCCTGTTGGTGGTGGAGGAGGCAGGTTGGTCTCATCACGAGGAGGTGCTGGAGGTGGGTCGCTGCGAGAGGTCTCACGGCGATCGTCACGTCGCTCCTCGTGCCGGTCGTCGCGTCAATCTCGCCGGTCATCACGGCGGTAGTTGTTGTTGTAGGGGCGGTTGTTGCGGCGCTCGCCGTCGTTCCTGGGTCGCTTGGGGTCCACGGGGGTGCTGAAGGCCCCCTTGAACTGGGAGCACTCGCGAAGAGTGTGGGTGGTTCCCTCGTGGAACCCGCAGAGGCTGTCGAGCGCCAGGTCGAACTCCTCCTGGTTGAAGGTCGAAGCTCGACGCCCTTCAGCCACCAGGACCTCGGAAGGTCACTTGCGGAGCTTGTCTACTGCGGTGCCAGATGTGCCAGGGGCATCAGCGTCGAACTGGTTCTGGAGTGCCTCTTCTGTGTCCATCAGCTTGTTGACGACGTTCATGAGTTCCTTGACGCTGGTGGCGCCAAACTCATGGATCTTCTCAAAGAGCTTGCGGTCTTTGATGCTCTTCTTGTAGCTTTTGACGATTTGGTCGTCCTTGACACCGACACACTCATTCCGGTTCTCGAAGAACCGGTTGTTGTAGTCGCGGAGCCACTCCTTGGGTTTCTGCATGACCTGCCCAAGGTTGAAGGCGTTTCCAGGGCGATCGTAGGTCGCCTGGAAGTTGGAGGTGAAGGCTTGGGACAGGTCGGCCCAGGTCTTGATGCTGCCAGGCTCGAGGTTGTTGAGCCACAGTGAGGGGGCCTTGCCCATGACCAGCGGGAAGTAGGCTGCCTTGTGGTCGAAGTTGCCACCGGCCGCCTTGACGGCGACGTAGTAGGTCGACAGCCAGATGTGAGGGTCCGAGCGCCCATTGTACTCCTTGATGTTGGGCTTGAAGTTCTCGGGGTACTCCACCATCCTGAAACGGGAAGCCAGCACTGGGAAGGTGGTGACGGCAAGGTCGTCACCGGTGCCTCTGGGTAGAGCGGCTTCTCTAGGCGCGGAGTGGACGCTGTGATTCGGGATGACGGCCTGCGAGCGCAACTGTCAATCCCGGTTGCTCTCGAGAAGTCCTGGGTCGCTGTGTTCGGCGTCGTAGAGGGCGTGCCGCTTATTCTCGATGTCGTGGTGGTCACGCAGCTCACACTCCATGATGCAATGGATGGCGCCAGGTGCGCCGTACTCGCGGTCCTACTCCAAGCGATGTCGAAGTTCGCGCTCCTCGCGCTCGTGGTGGCGTTGGTCGACGTAGCCGCGCACATCGCGAATGCGCCTGTTGGCATCGAGGTTGACGCGGAGGTCGCCAACATTGGCGGCAGCGGGCTGCCGGGCAGGTTGCTCGGGGTTGTGCTGGGCGACCTCTTCCCGGATGGGGGAGAGATGATTGTGCGCAGGTCGATGAGATTGACTGTGCGAGTGGCGGGTCGATGAAGACGTGGTGGCCTTAGAGGCCGCGCTCTTCTCCTCCATCAAGGCGTTGGCGACCCGGAGGTACACGATGGCCTGCTGGGCTTCAGGCGTGATCGGAGCTTGCTGGAGTGGGGTGATGGCCGCGCCCAGGTTGGCCTGGGTGCCATTGAACGTCGGGATCCCAGCTTCCTCGAACTCCAGGCGCAGGTCCCGAGCGCAGGGCAGGGCTGCACGCTATTGTTCCTCCACACGTCACTGGGCACGCATGGCATTGCCTTGGATGCGGGCTGCTTCCTCAAAGTTGGTCGCGCTGACGTGAGGTGGCTCGTTCTCGGAGACCGCGAGCACCTGGCGGAAGACGATGTCCGAGTCGTTGGGCGAGATCCGGACCCGGACCTTCTGGAACTCTCTGTAGTCTGGGGACTAGGTAGGTCATTTAGCTCGGAGGGGAAGCTCTTGGTCGATCCGTTTCTGCAGGCGGCAGCCGCGGAGGGTGTGCCTCGCACCCTTGTGATAGGTGCAAGGTACGTCGAGAGGGTCGCGCTGGGCGTGAGGTGCCGGCCTTGGGTCCCTAGAAGGTCGCCACCCAGATTGGATCTGGGGAGGCTTGGAGAGCTGGCTG
Source organism: Cenchrus fungigraminus (assembly GCA_036936925.1). NCBI lineage: Eukaryota > Viridiplantae > Streptophyta > Magnoliopsida > Poales > Poaceae > Cenchrus > Cenchrus fungigraminus. The sequence continues at coordinate 49,678,153 of CM072777.1, read as the reverse complement.
AGGCGAAGGCCAGGTGCAGACTTCAGGCCGAAGGGGAACGTGTCGTGGCATAGCGCTGTCTGCGCCGAGCGCTGAGCTCGTTCGCAGATCTCTAGAGTTTCCTTCATCGTGCCGATGACATTCTCCATACCCTGAACAAGGTCATAGGGTTTGGGTGGGTAGGTCTCCGATACTAGATCGGAAACGGGGGTGGCGACAGACACCATGACGACCTGCTCTGGGGTCACTGGAGGAGTTGCGGCGGCCGGAGCAGGAGAGGTCGACGTGAAGGATCCAAAGCAGATCTCCACGGGGTTGGCGAGGATGGCCGCCATGCTCGCCGAAAAGACGACACCAGATCAGGCCACCATGCTGCACAACGAGTTCCCGATCGCCCCTACCTGGCGCGCCAACTGTCAAGGGGTGAGACCTGGACAGATCCGCTAGGGGGTCACCCTAGAGGTTTGCAGGTTAATGGAGGATCGGGACCTAAGAGCGTAGGTGGTAGTCCACATGGTGAACTCGGAACTTGGCGAGTATGGCGGTGAACACGGGGAGACAAAGGGGTTTAGACTGGTTCAGGCCTCCGTAGAGTAAAACCCTACGTCCAGTTGTGGTGGATTATGCGGGAGGTTGAAGATGAGATGTCCCCTTGAATGGAGCCCTAGGACGCCTTATATGGGGAGGACGGGCGAGGTTTTCCATTCAAGGTCAGTGGACCTATGTCCGGGTCGGTTACAACTACGGGAAGCTTATCTCTCGGATTACATGGAGTATCCCGAGATACTCGGAGCTACAAGCGGTGGCGCACCGTATCCTACTAACTTGACTTGCACGCCAAGTGTCGCGGGTCTTCCGGGATCTTGATCAGGTCGCCCGCGGTTGTCGGAGTTGCGGATAAGGTCGCTGGGCCCACTTTGCAGATCGGCGGGGATTCTAGAAGGTCGGGTCCACTTGTCAGGGGCCCCTGGGACCCTGGCCGGTGGGGACCCATGGGTACCCATGTCTCTCAAAGAGCAAACCAAAGCTCACACGGAGCAAACCACCAAAGCAAGAACTCAGACTGCACAAGGAGCTCCCCCTGAACACATGCACTCCACCTAAGCAAATGCAACTCCCCCTGAACCAATGTGTGCAAAATTACCAAGCAACAACAACCAAACTTGTCACACCGGATTACCAAACTGGTCAAACCAGTTCTGACACCATCTTCCAAACCGGTCACCAAACCGGTCTGACTGGTATCCAGACCGGTTTTCTTGTCAAAAAAAAATGCTCCAATGCAACCCGAAAATCCATGAAAACGTTCTAAGTGCTTCCAAAAATTTTTCCCTGCACAAACTTCTCCCCCTTGTTGACAATGTATGAATCAAGGCATTTCTACAAAAATTTCAACTAGAGGCTTCTCAAATGGACATAGAGCCATAAAATGTGCTAGGATCAAGCAAATGGACCACTTAGAGTTGACAAAGGTTCGAAACAGCACAACCATCAAGAATGTTCAGTTGCATACATACAAGTTCAAGCCATGGTAAATGTAACACCCTAAAATTCCATCACTAAATTTGCTTAGTCTTAAGGACTTAATTAAATTGTTAATTAATTTGAGCTCTAAAGTAATTAAATTTAATCTTAAATAATTTAGAACCAACAAGTGTATGTGCATCATTATTTGGCTTTGCATGGTGTTTATGAGTGTTTGTGTGTAGTTTAAAAGTTTATAAAATAATTTGGAAGTTTGGAAAATTTTGAAATTGATTTGAGTTTGAATAAAAAGGTTTGAAAAAGAAAAGAAAAAAAACAAACCGAGCCCTTCCCCCTCCCTTCCTCTCTTTCAGCCCGAGCAGCCCATTCTGGCCCAACTCCCGCCGCGGCCCGTCTTCCCCTCTCTCTCTCTCGCGCTCGCTGACGCGCCGGTCCCACCGGTTAGCATCGTCGTCTCCCTCAGCGCCCCCTCCCCTGCTTTCCTCTGTTCCACCCCGCCGCTCTTGCCTTTATGCTGCTGGCCGTTATGGCTAGAATCCCGCCCCCCTTCCTTCTTCTCCCGGCCATTAAGGCACAGTGGATCACCAGGGCTGCCTTTCCCCCTATCAATTCTCTGCTTCCGTTTCCTCTAATCAATTCCTTGATTGCGCCAGCTATCAATGGCAAGCTCGCCGGCCGCCGCTTCTCCTTCCGCTTCACTGCAAGGTGAGGAAGCCACCACCTCCTCTTCTTTCTCTGGTCCGAGCACCTAGTTGCGCCGCCGTGGCACGCAGTGGCCGCCGGCCGCCTCGCTGGCCATGGCCGCCTTGCCACCAGCTGGGTCGCCCCCTTATGGTTGTGGTCGAGTTCGCCGTCGCCTGGGCAACATGTCGAGCCGCTCAGCGTGTCAAACCGGGGCCCGTAGCACGATCTTGCATGCCGCCGCCACACGCCGACGAGCCCCCGTCTGCTGCCGGCCAAGGCATCTCGCCGTCGTCGCTGGAGACACCCCCCCTGATTCCCCGATCAGATGTGCGTGCTCCTCAGCTCCGCATAGCACCCGCCCTTGCACGATTTGGTGCCCGGAAACGTTCTCCCGAGCCTACGCCGGCGAGTCGCCGCTGCGCGCCGCCGCGCATCTCCGCCCTCCGGCGAAACCCGCCGCCGCTCCCCGCTTACACGCCACGGTGGCCGTCGGATCGTGGATCAACGGCTCTGATCAGCCGCGACCCTGGGTCAAAGCAGACCGTAACGGTGAGCGCCCGGCGCTTTTTGTTAATAGCCCCTGAGTTTTCATCGTTTCGCTAGCCGGTCCTTCCACCATCAAAAACCCTTACAATCAGGTCCTTCCTATTATGGTTTAGCCCCTGGTTTCCTAAGTTTTTACCTCCCGCAGTCCACCTTCATCTTTTGCTCATAGGCCCATCTGTTTTTATATATTATTACGTTTTAAGTCCCTGGTTTCTTTCAAATAAGCCCAGAGAGCCTAGTTTTCTTACAGAAAAGCCCCTACATTTTGTTTTAATCATAACTTTCATGTTTTAACTCCGTTTTTCGCGTATCATATATCAAAATGATCGTATCAGTGAGTAGAACCTTTTTATCAGTGTGTCTTAGCATATAGTACTGTTTGGTGTACTGTTTTATTTATTTATTGTACGCCCATGCTTGTGCGTAGATATCGTGCCTGTTTCAACTAAGCATCCGGTCGGAGAAGATCAAGAAGAACCTTTCTTCGAAGAAGAGGATCCCCAGTTTGTAGAGGAAGGCAAGTGGACTTCCCCCTCTACATTTTCCTCTTTGTTCTAAATAACTGCATATTAAATAATATTTACTTTTATTTGTTGCTATGCATAAATTGAAAGGAAAACACCTTTTTAAGAACATGACTAGAGCTTTACCCTTATTACCTTGATCAACCTTTTTAATAAATATTTTGGGTAGATAATTGCTTAGTTGCTATACAAGGGTTGGATAAAGGTGGTTTTACGATAAAGACTTTCATGCTTATGAAATGATGGTTTTGTTTAAAGACAAGAACACTAAGATTTAACTGGAACATGGAGAACCACCCAAGAAAACAGTGCAACCACAGTGGCATATGTCTCTGCCCTTAGCCAATTAATTAGGCGTGTGAATTATCTAACAACCTTTCCCGAAAGGGGCACAGGGGGCCGAAGTTGAAGGGGTATAGCCCGGTTCTTTTGGAGTAGCAGCCTTTGCTAAGGTGCTGACCACTAGGGAGGGTTGTGGTCCGCTCCGCTGCTATAACTATCGTAGGTTGTTGGTCTTTTGTAGTGCCTTTGTAAAGGCTTCGTAGTGTACCCCTAGCCACTCACCTCGAAAGTGTTTAAGGGTCTAGCTAACCCGGGCAACATGGGGAACACGAGCTGTGGGTAAAGTGTACAACCTCTGCAGAGTGAAAACTGATCGATCAGCCGTGATCACAGTTAAGAGCGGCTTGGACCCTCACATGATAATTGAACTTAAAGATGAATTCAAATTGTGGTTTCTTATGGTTTTGAGATATGGTTACAAATGCTTAATCTTTGGGGTTGGTATAAACTTACATCTAGTAATAGGCTTGCTAATAAAATTTGAACAACATTAAAATGCTAACCGCTGTAAACCCTTAGCCAATCCTTGACAGCCTTGCATGTTTTTCCCCCACTTGCTGAGCTCCAACCATAAGAGTGCTCAGCCTTGCTTACCGCTATTCAGATGAGAACAACGGTGAGGAGTACTTCAGCGACTTTGAGGAGTTCTGAGGCATGCGATCCCCCAGTCATATGTGAAGGACCGATTAGGCGAACCAGAGAGGGGGGGAGTGAATGGGAGCCGATAAAAATTCTTCTCGAAGGAGATAGAGACTCCAACAAGATGAACACGGCTTCCAGCACACGTCTCCGACTCAACTTCCCAAGTTGGTCAAGACCACGTAGCCACTGGAGTGCTACTAGTCCTAGGAACTAACACACAACCTTCCGAGCCAAAACTCACCAACACACACAGCGGAAACTTGCACGGCTTGCTGCCTGTGCTACACCGGTCAGCCCGATGGCCTGCGCCGGTCAGACTGGTGGACAGCACCGGTCAGGCCGGTGGCTACAGCAGCCGCACACCAAACGTTCCTGGAAGCCTCAGTGACTCCTCTAGGCCCTGGAACAAAAACCACCTCCGAAACACAACCTGGAAGGAAGAAGAACCCCTCACAAAACCTAGCAAAACAACTCCAAACACGCCAAGAACCGACCAGCAGGGCCACGGGACAAAACCACACGGACAAGGCTGTTCCCCGAGACAATCCCACCAAGGGCTAGCACCGGTCAGACCGGTCAAGAGCACCGGTCAGACCGGTCGCACCTGGGCAGCTCGGGATGAACAGCGCCCGCGAGTCAACTCCCCCAAATCCAACTCCCGATCTCCCGATTCGCTCCACGGATTCGCACAAGACTTTGGGGATAGTAGGAACACCTCATGGGCACTCCATAGCCAAGATTTGGTCCACTAAAACTCATTGAATCAAGAGGAATCGAAGGATTTCCGTCAAGAACACCACGAACTCTAGAACCACGAAAACCCCAAAATTGAGCCCCTTTACTCACGGATTTGGGAGGGGAATCAAAGAGAAAAGAACCACGAGGGGTTCATGCATACATCCCCACCAAATCCCAAAGAGAAAGGTCTCAAAACCGCCACAAGAAATTCACCAAGAAAAGCCTCCGAAAATCACCAAAAAGGAGAAACGGGAAAGACACAACCAAGCCTTGAGGAACCACGCCGAATCATCTATACATACCAAAGAGGTTCATACAAGGTCTAGCTTGCCGCCCGATCATCCTTCCCTCTCACAAGATCTCACCATGAAGCTCTCAAGCTAGTCCTATGAAAATCCTAAGGAAAATAGGAAGAGAAAATAGGAAAACCAAATGAGGTAGGGTTCCAAGAGACGGCTGCCATCCTCTCACCACTTGGGTTATATGGGGGCAACCGAAAGACGAAAATACCCTTACTAGCTAACTAGGGATACATGCCCCTCAAGGGCGAAATCGGAAATCTTTGTCTTCGCACCATCGGACGGATGCCCAGCGACCGCAAACTTGCTTAGCCTCGACGCAAGCCTTGCGATCCCGACGCGTGTCCTCCGCTTCGAAGATTCCGGACTGCGTCCTCGCACACCGGTCAGACCGGTGCTCCTCACCGGTCAGACTGGTCAGACCCACCGGTCAGACCGGTCTGGAGCTGCTGCACCTCCGTCTTCGGTTCTTCGGTCTTTGCTTTGTGGATCAACCAAGGAAACCAGTGGTTTTCTGGTGAACCACTGGAAACCCCGCGAACTCGGTGTAGCCTCCGCCAATCACCACTCATGACTCGGCTCTCACGTAGTCCCGGCTCGACCTTGGTTTTGAGGCTCAACCAAGAAACCGTCCACGACTTCATCTTGCCGTTCTTGCCACCATGCGGCCCACACTTGACCCCGCTGGCCACCGGGTCCCTCGAACGAAGCCTACTTGTCTTCTCCACACCTGGAGGCCTCACCGGCAACGACCTTTCGGGCTTGTTCTTCACCTGCACCAACACCAGTCAAGCCACAACCTGCACCTGCAATACTTAGCCAAGAATCAGTCCACACCACGTTGTCAATCACTCATCACACCAGGAAGTGACCATCCACCGGTCCTCGAACCACACATGGCTCTCAATCTCGACCTTGATGAGTGCATTGACAACACACACGTTTTGGTAACCAAGAGAAAAAGAAAAAAAAAGAAAAGAAAAGAAACGACTAAAAGAAACTCCAACAAGCGATCGAAAGCCAAAGAAAAGGCAAAGAGCAAGATCACTTGAAGAAGACAAGTCTCGGACCCCTTAGGCAAGGGCAACGGCTCGACACATCCGAGACAAAACATGCTCAAGCAAAAGAGGAGAAACCCCCAATCCAAAGCTCAAAAACCATAAAGAGCTCCCCTGAACCAATGCAACTCCCCCTGGACCAATGCAACTCCCCCTGGACGAATGCATGCAAACCACTTGACGAAACAGAGCAGCTGTATCAGCTCAGCTCTGACCGGTCTGACCGGTCGACACCACCGGTCAGACCGATGCTCAACATGTGACAGGACCAGCACTCTGACCGGTCAGACCGGTGACCTCAACCGGTCAGACTGGTGCACAACAGAGCCCAGAAATGGCTCGAAACCACCTGAAAACCTTCTAGATGCATTCAGTACGCCAAAACATGCTCAAACTTCTCCCCCTTGTTGACAATGCATGAATCAAGCCAAAAATGCAAAAAATGCAACCTAGAGCTTCTCAAATAGACAAAATTCAACATGGGATGCTACACATGTTCAAATGAGCAAGTTAGATACTCTATAGCTTCGTAAAGACATCAACTTCATGATCACCAAGTTTCACAATCATTGGGCGAAGCTAAGATAGAATTGAGCAATTTTGTGAAAATTCACCCTCTCATGAGCAAAGTCCTAAACATGAGCAAAACATGTCAAAATGGCAAAGCCACACAAACTTCATGCTAGGACAACCATTCTAAGCATAACACCATCATAAACACCCACAAGCACCTCATGTCATGTCAAAGCCACCGAGCCATGTGCCTACTTCTATATATCAGACTTCTCATTGGTAGGCATCATGCAACGGTTTAGCACCCAAAGCAAATTAAAATTAGCACATATGACATGGGAGCACATTTTTCAAGCAATTTACATTTCATTTTCAGATTTGAAATTGGTACATGAAATGTCCTTGCGACAAAAAGGAACTTATGCCCCTCCACAAGATCAAGCATGGGGGCTAAACATTCATGATGGCAAATGAGCCTTTGGCCCCATGTGATCAAAATAAGCTATCCAACCACAAATTAAGCATAGCCAAGTCACAAAAACATGTCAAGATCATATAAAGACATTTACCCACAAGAGAGCATACATATGAGATTTTTCAAAAACATTGCCATTAACCATGGATATAAACCAAGATTATCAAGAGCTAAGCCAAACTAACCATAGCTTACCAAACTAGCTCACAAAGACATATATATCATTCCATGGTGAACAATGTATATAGGAGAAGCTTTTCCTAAACAATGCATATGATACAAAATGCATGCAACCTAAGATACAAAAATGCCTATACATCATGTTACATATGCCATGCCAAATGCAAGAAATGCAAAAAGGAAAGCTATACATATGCTACAAAGGAGCTCCTACACACCAACTCAAGAAATCAAACACACACCAAGCTCCCCCCCCCGCAAACGAGTGAAAGTTGCTTGATCTAGGGGTTTGGTGAAAATATAGGCTAGTTGGTCATGTGTAGGTATATGGATCAAAGCTATCTTCCCTTTCTCTACATTGTCTCTCAGGAAATGGTACCTCACTTCTATGTGCTTGGTTTTGGAATGGAGCACTAGGTTCTTTGCAACGCTTATGGCACTTGTGATATCACATTGAAGTGGGACATGGGTATACTCCTCACCAAAGTCGCTCATGGTGTATGTGATCCAAAGGAGCTGAGAGCAACAACTAGCTGCGGCCACATACTCTGCCTCGGTAGTGGATTGAGCAACACTCGACTGTTTGCGGGAAGACCAAGACACCAAAGAGGAACCCAAGAACTGGCAAGTCCCAGAAGTGGACTTCCTATCCAACCGACACCCGGCAAAATCCGCGTCTGAAAATCCATGAAGAGCCAAAGAAGAAGACGCAGAGTACCAAAGACCAAAGTCGGGAGTATGTCGCAAATACCTGAATATGCGCTTGACTGCTTGCCGATGCGAAGTCCTCGGAGACGCTTGAAAACGAGCGCACAGACATACCGAGAATTGGATGTCCGGCCTCGTCGCTGTCAAGTAGAGGAGTGACCCGATCATGCTCCGGTACTCCTTCTGGTCCACGTGTTCACCTTCCTCATCCGCATCAAGAGCTGTAGTCGTACTCATAGGCATCGCCATGGCCTTGGAATCCTCCATCTTGAACTTCCTCACAATGTCCTTGGTGTACTTAGCTTGGTGCACAAATGTTCCTTCCTTTGATTGCTTGATTTGTAGCCCGAGGAATAACTGCAACTCGCCCATCATGCTCATCTCAAATTCCCTGCTCATGTCTTCTGCAAACCTTGCAACAAGAGAGTTAGACGAGCCACCAAAGACAATATCATCCACGTATACCTGCACAATCAGGATATCTCTGCCCTGCTTGAGGAGAAACAAGGTCTGATCGACCTTCCCCATCTCAAACCCTCTCTCAAACAGGAACCCCCTCAACCTACCGTACCAAGCTCTAGGCGCCTGCTTCAGCCCATACAGCGCCTTCCTCAACTTGTACACCCGGTGGGGGTACTTCTCACTCTCAAACCCCAGTGGTTGCCTCACATACACCTCTTCCTCCAACACATCGTTCAGGAAAGCACTCTTCACATCCATCTGGTACAACTTGAACCCTTTAGCCACGGAAAAGGCTAGAAGGATCCTGATCGCCTCCAAACGAGCTACAGGAGCAAAAGTCTCCTCGTAGTCGATCCCCTCTTTCTGACTGTACCCCTGAGCAACAAGTCTTGACTTGTTTCTCACCACTTCTCCTTTCTCGCCCTCTTTATTTTTCCACACCCATTTTGTCCCAATCGGCTTACACCTGGGGGAGGGTCAACCAACACCCAAACTTGGTTTCTCTCAAAATCCTCCAACTCCTCATGCATCGAATTAACCCAATTATGATCAGATAGCGCGTGTCCAATGTCTTTGGGCTCAAAGGTGGCAACAAAAGCAGCATGAGCCAAATGAGAATTGTTCTGAATCCTCGACCGTGTAGTACGTTCATTCATGTCGCCGATGATTCTCGAAGCTGGGTGATCCACTTGCACTCGTCGGGGAGGTTCTCGCCTTGATGCTACCTCCCCCTCAACAGCAGCTTCGCCTTGATCTGGGTTTGTCGTTGTAGGTGTGGGAGAGGGCCCATTCTCGATCGTCGTCGAAGTAGTAGGTACATGTTCAGCCGCGGGCACCACACCGCCATCTTCATCATCTCCATGTTCATGCTCCTCCTCCTGAAAGATCTCCTCGGCAAGTTCGTCGTCACCTGCACACTCAAAAACAAGCTGACTACGTGGCTGTGTCTCGTCGAAGGTTTCCTCGCAAGTCTCCACGATTTGGTTAGTTTCAAGATTGAGCACACAAAATGCTCTAGAATGAGATGCATAACCAAAGAAAATGCCATCGACAGACCTAGCCTCGAACTTGTCCAACTTCTTCCCTTTCTTCAGAATGAAGCATTTACAACTAAAGACATAGAAGTGACTCACCTTGGGTGTGCGACCATGCATCAACTCGTAACAGGTTTTCTTCTTGTGAACCCTGAGGTAGATCCTGTTCGACACATAACACGCGGTATTGACCGCCTCAGCCCAGAACCTTCTCGGAGTCCTATGCTCGTCGAGCATCGTCCGAGCCATCTCGCACAAGGTCCTGTTTTTCCTTTCCACCACGCCATTCTGGGGAGGCGTATACGGACTCAAAAACTGGTGTTCAAGACCCAAGTCATGGCAAAAGGTTTCGAAGCGAGAGTTTTTGAATTCCGAGCCATTGTCACTGCGAATCGCTCGTATGGCATCCCGTGCCTCTCGTTTCTTAACCTCAAGACAAGATCTCGAACAAAACCAAATGTCTCCCCTTTCTCCTCAAGAAAGAACACCCACGCATACCGAGAGTAGTGGTCCACCACAACAAGGACATACCACTTCCCACCCGCAGATCGCACACGTGCTGGGCCAACAAGGTCCATATGGAGCAGCTCACATGGATGCTCAGTCATCACATCGATGAGAGGTGGGTGAGAAGAGGCTACCATATTGGCATGCCTACACGGTGCACAAACCAACTCTTTCTCAAACCTCAACCGTGGCAATCCTCGGACCAAATTGAGTTTACTCAAGCGAGACAAAAGGTCAAAGCTCAAGTGACCCAACTTCCTATGCCACTTCCACAACTCACTCGAAGAACCAGCCAAAAAGCAACGCTCCACACCAGAACACTGAGAGAAATCAGCTCGGAACACTTGACCCTCGGGAACGACCATGCAAACAAGGTCCCCTCGAGAATCTAAAATCCGAGAACCACCAGGCCGAAACAATACCTCAAAGCCCTCATCCATCAACTGGGACACGGAAAGCAAATTGAACCCCAGCGATTGAACAAGAGCAACACGCCTGAGAGTGACCTTGTCACTTACCTTGATCTCACCTTCTGATAGCACACGCCCTCGCCCATTGTCCCCAAAGGTGATGTATGTCCTGGACACCACCGGGACGAGACTTGAGAACCATCCCTTGTCCCCGGTCATATGCCTCGAGCAACCGGAGTCAATCAACCAAACGTTCCTCAAGTCTCCCACCTGAAATTCAAAAGTGAGCACGTGAGTAAACAAACGACTCAACACTGGGGTTAGTACCAAAAGAGTAAAACCAGTGCTGAGCCATTTGCTCCAAAGTGGGGTTAGCACAAACCAAATCATCACGCCTATCAAAGCTACCACCACGAATACCACCACGGTAACCACTACGAGGGAACCAACCCTCTCTAGCTGGAGGAGAACGAAAGCCACGAAAGGAAAACCGTGGACTGTTCCTCCTCTCCATCTCAAAGCTACGACTCCTCCCACCCTCGTATTGAGCACGAGGTGGAGAACACCTAGCAAACTGACCACCTGCAAACTTTCCAGACCAACCACCAGAACCACGACCACCAGAACCAAACCGAGCATCCTCACGAGCACGAAAACCACACCGCTGTCTGTCCAGACCTGCACCGGTCTGACCAGTGTAGCGCACCGGTCTGACCGGTGTATTTCGGCCAGCAGCACCACCTGCTGCCTTCTGGTCTCCCCAAGCCGGAACCGTCCTCACAATCACCTTGGCCCTGGGCATCTGCATACGAGGCTCAGGTACACCATTAGAGGGGTGGTACCTGTCCTTGTTAGCCCACTCTCTAGCCATTCTCTCCTCACGCTTCCTCTTGAAGCAAAACTCATCCTTGTGACCATCTCTCCCACAATACCCACAATGGAACTTCATGGGCTGTGGCTTAGGCTTAGGTTGGGGCTGCTCACTCAGTTTCTCACCCTTCTTCTCTCCTTCCTCACCTCCCTTTGGGCTCACAAACTTTACCGGTTTCTGGAAATCATTTGTTGGGTGAGGGAATATGGGTGGATCTGGAGTAGTGTCAAGTTTATTTCTGAGATGGTTAGGCTTGGGCTCAAACTTGTTCTTGTGTCTGTTTGGTGGTGGGATAGGGATCTCTCCAACTCTCTCAACTCCCTCACCACTGTTCTCTCCAAGCTTATCTGCCCCAAGTGCCTGACCATCATAGCGTTTGAAAGCCGCTATCATGATACCAAGCTGAGGCTCCTGACCCGACAACCAGCTCATACATTTCCTCAGCTCATCATTCTCATCCTGCAAGCGATCAACATAATGTGCAAGCTCCAAATTCTTAACCGCATGCAATTCACAAGTAGAGCAAGAAGTGGGAATAGGCTCTTTCAACTTAGCCTCAAGCAAAACAGTGTAAGCATGCATCTCATCAATCTTTCCATGCAAAACAGGGCAAGAAGTACAAGCACCTAGCAAAGCAGGTCTAGACTTAAGCTCAGCCACTTCAACCCTAAGCATATCTAGTTCATCACAAGTAGAAGCATGCTTATCCTTAAGAGCAGTAAGATCAGCTAGGTACACAGAGCAATCACAGCAATCAATCTCATCAGAAACCACAGGAGAAGCCTTAAGCGAATCAATCTCAAGCTTAGCATCTAGGTTCTGGGTTTCTAGCTCAGCCACACGGTTCCTAGCATCTTCTAGTGAGGCCCTAAGCTCTTTCCTCATCTTCTTGGCCTCTCTAAGCATGTGATCGCGATTATCAAGCAAGTCAACCAACTCCTCATTCTCCTTGCGCAAAGAAGAGAGCTCATCACATACCTCATCCTTGGAGTCGGAGTCCGAGTCGCTCTGGTGACTCTTCTTGCTGCCGGAGCTACGAGCCATGCCGCAGAAGCCATCTCCCGCGAAGCAGCTCAACCCGCTCAAGTTCTTGGACGCCTTCTTGCTCTTGTGCCGATCACCTTCATCTTCGCTGCTACTCGAGCTCGAGGAAGAGTAGGCGGAGCTGGAGTCAACGTCGCTCGCTCCGACCATCGCTCGGGCCTTCCTACCGCGGCCGTCCTTCTTCCTCGACCGTCGCTCGTCCTTGTGCTTGTTCTTGTGCTTGTGATTGCGCCTTGATCGGTACTTGCCGTCCCTGCTCGACCGGTGCCTGTAGCCGTCCTTGTAGCCGTCCTTGTTCTCCGTCTTCTCCGGGCAGTCGGCGACGAAATGTCCTGGCTTGCCGCACTGAAAGCACGTCCGTGCTGTCCTCCTCGTGTTCACTCGGTTCTCGTGCAGCCTCTCGAACCGCCTGGTCAGCAACGCCAGCTCGTCCTCTCCTAGCACGTCGAACTCCTCGTCTGGCAAAGACATTAAAGAAGATAGAGAGTACATCCTGGAGGATGCATTAGCGTTAGGCTTAGCTTTGCCACCAATGAGAGCGAGACTATGAGAATCAGTCGGGCTCTCGATCTTGGCTGTCATACCATGGTCCAACTCAGCCGACTTGAGCTTCGAAAATAGCTCGTTCACGGTCAGAGTGTCGTACTTCTCGGACTCAACAATAGCCTCAAACTTCCCGTCCCATACAGTACGATCCAACGAGTGCAAGAGCTTTATGGCTCTATCATGATCATCGTATGGGAGCACAGCCACATTGGCTCTCATGTTGTTCACAACGACCGTAAACCGTTGGAAAAGGGCATCGACGGACTCGCCGGGGAGATGAGTGAAGTTCTCGTACTCTCTCCGGTAAGTTGCGTACATCTGAGCCTGAACCTGAGCATTCACAGCATGTGCATCCTTCAATTGCTCCCAAATCCTACAGGCTATGTCCTCTGTCTGAACCCAATCGAATTCAGGCTGACATAGAGCACGAAACAAGTAGTCGACCGCCTTGTTGTTGGCTTCGAACATATCCCTCGATCCCGGAGCAAGGAAGTTCATCGGATGAACATAAGCTGTGTTCACCGTAACATCCCAAAGGATCTGACACTTTCCGCGGAGGAACGCTGCCATCCGCCTCTGCCACATCTGGTAGTTCTTCCCATCGAAGTGCGGAGGACCCGAACCCCGTTCCTGGTACACCATCTTTGGATCTTAGACTGGTAAGAGTCAATGAAGACCCGAACCGGCTCTGATACCAATTGAAGGACCGATTAGGCGAACCAGAAAGGGGTGGAGTGAATGGGAGCCAATAAAAATTCTTCTCGTAGGAGATAGAGACTCCAACAAGATGAACACGGCTTCCAGCACACATCCCCGACTCAACTTCCCAAGTTGGTCAAGACCACGTAGCCACTGGAGTGCTACTAGTCCTAGGAACCAACACACAACCTTCCGAGCCAAAACTCACCAACACACACAGCGGAAACTTGCACAGCTTGCTGCCTGTGCTACACCGGTCAGACCGATAGCCTGCGCCGGTCAGACCGGTGACACCGGTCAGACCGGTGGACAGCGCCGGTCAGGCCGGTGGCTACAGCAGCCGCACAGCAAACGTTCCAGGAAGCCTCAGTGACTCCTCTAGGCCCTGGAACAAAAACCACCTCCGAAACACAACCTGGAAGGAAGAAGAACACCTCACAAAACCTAGCAAAACAACTCCAAACACGCCAAGAACCGACCAGCAGGGCCATGGGACAAAACCACACGGACAAGGCTGTTCCCTGAAACAAATCCCACCAAGGGCTAGCACCGGTCAGACCGGTCAAGAGCACCGGTCAGACCGGTCGCACCTGGGCAGCTAGTGATGAACAGCGCCCGCGAGTCAACTCCCCCAAATCCAACTCCCGATTCGCTCCACGGATTCGCACAAGACTTTGGGGATAGTAGGAACACCTCATGGGCACTCCATAGCCAAGATTTGGTCCACCAAAACTCGTTGAATCAAGAGGAATCGAAAGATTTCCGTCAAGAACACCATGAACTCTAGAACCACAAAAACCCCAAAATTGAGCCCCTTTACTCACGGATTTGGGAGGGGAATCAAAGAGAAAAGAACCACGAGGGGTTCATGCATACATCCCCCACCAAATCCCAAAGAGAAAGGTCTCAAAACCGCCACAAGAAATTCGCCAAGAAAAGCCTCCGAAAATCACCAAAAAGGAGAAACGGGAAAGACACAACCAAGCCTTGAGGAACCACGCCGAATCATCTATACATACCAAAGAGGTTCATACAAGGTCTAGCTTGCCGCCCGATCATCCTTCCCTCTCACAAGGTCTCACCATGAAGCTCTTAAGCTAGTCCTATGAAAATCCTAAGGAAAATAGGAAGAGAAAATAGGAAAACCAAATGAGGTAGGGTTCCAAGAGATGGCTTCCATCTTCTCAGCACTTGGGTTATATGGGGGCAACCGAAAGACAAAAATACCCTTACTAGCTAACTAGGGATACATGCCCCTCAAGGGTGAAATCGGAAATCTTTGTCTTCGCACCATCGGACGGATGCCCTGCGACCGCAAACTTGCTTAGCCTCGACGCAAACCTTGCGATCCCGACACGTGTCCTCCGCTTCAAAGATTCTGGACTGCGTCGTCGCACACCGGTCAGACCGGTGCTCCTCACCAGTTAGACCGGTACCCACCGGTCAGACCGGTCTGGAGCTGCTGGACCTCCGTCTTCGGTTCTTTGGTCTTGGCTTTGTGGATCAACCAAGGAACCCAGTGGTTTTCTGGTGAACCACTGGAAACCCCGCGAACTCGGTGTAGCCTCCGCCAATCAGCACTCATGACTCGGCTCCCACGTAGTCCCAGCTCGACCTTGGTTTTGGGGCTCAACCAAGAAACCGTCCACGACTTCATCTTGCCGTTCTTGCCACCATGTGGCCCGCACTTGACCCCGCTGGCCACCGGGTCCCTCGAACGAAGCCTACTTGTCTTCTCCACACCTGGAGGCCTCACCGGCAATGACCTTTCGCGCTTGTTCTTCACCTGCACCAACACCAGTCAAGCCGCAACCTGCACCTGCAATACTTATCCAAGAATCAGTCCACACCACGTTGTCAATCACTCATCACACCAGGAAGCGACCATCCACTGATCTTCGAACCACACATGGCTCTCAATGTGCCTGTGGAAGTTGAAGAAGAAGTCGTCCGTTTAGTTATCGTTTGTTCTATTGGATCTTCGTGTCCACTGCCTGAGTGTAATAATGGATAATGTAATGGTTTAACTCTAGTACGTTTTGATTATTGTTATGATATTACACTCTTTTGTCTATCGTATGTGTGTAACTTGGTCCTGGCGCACATATGAAATGCATTTGGTTTCTCTTCGGAAATCAGGTGTGACAAAGTGGTATCTGAGCCAGGTTGACTGTAGGACGCAGCCTTAAGTTAGAAATGGTCGAAAATTAAGGATTCATGATCTAGAGAACCATGTCATCTTTCAAAATTTACTTATTTATGCATAAAAACTAATTTATTCAGTTTTCTTTTTTTTAAATGCTATCATTTTGTTTTATGTATGCTGAGTCTCCTTTTTGCTTATCAGATGGCCAGAACCAAGAACACTGCACGCAAGAGCACCGGTGGCCGTGTCCCCACTGGTCAGTTGGCACCCCGCTACCCACTGGTTGAGCCAGAGGAGCAGCCAGAGCTTCAGGTGGAAGATCAGGTTGAAGAGGATCCAGAAGAGAGGATGAACTCATGGAAGACTTTCCTCAGCTGTTCTCTAATCCTTCTGAATCTCGGGACGAGATTCTCTTTAAGGGGGTAGAATTTGTAACACTCTAAAATTCCATCACTAAATTTGCGTAGGCAACATAATGTATTAGGCTTAGTCTTAAGGACTTAAGTAAATAGTTAATTAATTTGAGCTCTAAAGTAATTAAATTTAATCTTAAATAATTTAGAACCAACAAGTGTATGTGCATCATTATTTGGCTTTGCATGGTGTTTATGAGTGTTTGTGTGCAGTTTAAAAGTTTATAAAATAATTTGGAAGTTTGGAAAATTTTGAAATTGATTTGAGTTTGAAAAGGGTTTGAATAAAAGGGTTTGAAAAAGAAAAGAAAAAAACAAATCGAGCCCTTCCCCCTCCCTTCCTCCCTTTCAGCCCGAGCAACCCATTCCGGCCCAACTCCCGCCGCGGCCCGTCTTCCTCTCTCTCTCTCTCTCGCGCTCGCTGACGCGCCGGTCCCACCGGTCAGCATCATCATCTCCCTCAGCGCCCCCTCCCCTGCTTTCCTCTGTTCCACCCCGCCGCTCTTGCCTTTATGCTGCCGGCCGTTACGACTAGAATCCCGCCCCCCCTTCCTTCTTCTCCCGGCCATTAAGGCACAGCGGATCACCAGGGCCGCCTTTCCCCCTATCAATTCTCCCCTTCCGTTTCCTCTAATCAATTCCTTGATTGCGCCAGCTATCAATGGCAAGCTCGCCGGCCGCCGCTTCTCCTTCCGCTTCCCCTTCCCCTCTCTGGCCCTATATAAGCCCGTGCACGAGCTCTTGCTTCGCCTTTGCTCAGACGCACCCCTGCATTGCCTCCTCACCTCCACACGTGCCGCCGCCGAAACTCCTCTACGCCGCCGTGCCATCGTCGCCGCCGCAGTAAAACACCGTCGGTGGAGAGCCCCTGCTCCCTTCTTTCTTCTTCTTCTTTCGTCTACACAGCTCACTGAGCACTTCTTGCTCCAGGTCCTCGCCCTCGTCACCGTATTGGGTTGCGCCCCTGCTTCTTCGCCGGAGCGCCGCCGCTGACGAACTTCGCCACCACTTCGTCCTAGCCGTCCTACTCCTCGGCCGTAGCTTCACTGCAAGGTGAGGAAGCCACCACCCCCTCTTCTTTCTCTGGTTCGAGCACCTAGTTGTGCCGCCGTGGCACGCAGTGGCCGCCGGCCGCCACGCCGGCCATGGCCACCTTGCCACCGGCCGGGTTGCCCCCTTATGGTTGTGGTCGAGTTCGCCATCGCCTGGGCAACATGTCGAGCCGCTCAGCGTGTCAAACCGGGGCCCGTAGCATGATCTTGCATGCCACCGCCGCACGCTGGCGAGCCCCCGTCCGCTGCCGGCCACGGCATCTCGCCGTCGTCGCTGGGGACACCCTCCCTGATCCCCCGATCAGATGCGCGTGCTCCTCAGCTCCGCATAGCACCCGCCCGTGCACAATTTGGTGCCCGGAAACGTTCTCCCGAGCCTACGCCGGCGAGTCGCCGCTGCGCGCTGCCGCGCATCTCCGCCCTCCGGCGAAACCCGCCGCCGCTCCCCGCTTACACGCCACCGTGGTCGTCGGATCGTGGATCAACAGCTCTGATCAGCCGCGACCCCAGGTCAAAGCAGACCATAACGGTCAGCGCTCGGCGCTTTTCATTAAGAGCCCCTGAGTTTTCATCGTTTCGCAAGCCGGTCCTTCCTTTTATGGTTTAGCCCCTGGTTTCCTAAGTTTTTACCTCCCGCAGTCCACCCTTCATCTTTTGCTCATAGGCCCTTCTGTTTTTATATAATTACGTTTTAAGTCCCTGGTTTCTTTCAAATAAGCCCAGAGAGCCTAGTTTTCTTACAGAAAAGCCCCTGCAATTTGTTTTAATCATAACTTTCATGTTTTAACTCCGTTTTTCGCGTATAATATATCAAAATGATAGTATCAGTGAGTAGAACCTTTTTATCAGTGTGTTCTTAGCATATAGCATTGTTTGGTGTACTGTTTTATTTATTTATTGTATGCTCATGCTTTTGCGTAGATATCGTGCCTGTTTCAACTGAGCATCCTGTCAGAGAAGATCAAGAAGAACCTTTCTTCGAAGAAGAGGATCCCCAGTTTGTAGAAGAAGGCAAGTGGACTTCCCCCTCTGCATTTTCCTCTTTGTCCTAAATAACTACATATTAAATAATATTTACTTTTATTTGTTGCTATGCATAAATTGAAGGGAAAACACCTTTTTAAGGACATGACTAGAGATTTACGCTTATCACCTTGATCAACCCTTTTTAATAAATGTTTTGGGTAGATAATTGCTTAGTTGCTATACAAGGGTTGGATAAAGGTGGTTTTACGATAAAGACTTTCATGCTTATGAAATGATTGTTTTGTTTGAAGACAAGAACACTAAGATTTAATTAGAACATGGAGAACCACCCAAGAAAACAGTGCAACCACAGTGGCATATGGCTCTGCCCTTAGCCAATTAATTAGGTGTGTGAATTATCTGACAACCTTTCCCGAAAGGGGCACAGGGGGTCGGAGTTGAAGGGGTATAGCCCGGTTCTTTTGGAGTAGCAGCCTTTGCTAAGGTGCTGACCACTAGGGAGGGTTATGGTCCGCTCCGCTGCTGTAACTGTCGTAGGTTGTTGGTCTTTTGCATTGCCTTTGTAAAGGCTTCATAGTGGACCCCTAGCCACTCACCTCGGAAGTGTTTAAGGGTCTAGCTAACCCGGGCAACATGGGGAACACGAGCTGTGGGTAAAGTGTACAACCTCTGCAGAGTGAAAACTGATCGATCAGCTGTGCTCACGGTTAAGAGCGGCTTGGACCCTCACATGATAATTGAACTTAAAGATGAATTCAAATTGTGGTTTCTTATGGTTTTGAGATATGGTTACAAATGCTTAATCTTTGGGGTTGGTATAAACTTACATCTAGTAATAGGCTTGCTAATAAAATTTGACCAACATTAAAATGCGAACCGCTGTAAACCCTTAGCCTATCTTTGACAGCCTTGCATGTTTTTCCCCCACTTGCTGAGCTCCAACCATAAGAGTGCTCACCCTTGCTTACCGCTGTTCAGATGAGAACAACGGTGAGGAGTACTTCAGCGACTTTGAGGAGTTCTGAGGCATGCGATCCCCCAGTCATGTGCCTGTGGAAGTTGAAGAAGAAGTCGTCCGTTTAGTTATCGTTTGTTCTATTGGACCTTTATGTCCACTGCCTGAGTGTAATAATGGATAATGTAATGGTTTAACTATGGTATGTTTTGATTATTGTTATGATATTACACTCTTTTGTCTATCGTGTGTGTGTAACTGGATCCTGGCGCACATATGACATGCATTTGGTTTCTCTTCGGAAATCAGGTGTGATAGTAAAATTTAGCATTTTTGCGAAAAATTTCCCTCTCATGAGCTAAAGACCTAAACATGAGAAAAGCATACCAAAGTGAATCTGGATCACACAAACTTCATGCTAGGTCACATATCCTCATCACAAGTTCATTACAAACACCCATAAGCATCTCATGTCATGTTAAAGCCACCGAGCCATGTGTCTACTTCTTAAAAAGAGACTTCTCATGGTAGACATCATGCAACGGTTTAGCACCCATATAAATTCAGTTTTAAAGCATTTATGACATGGAATTAATGAGAGCATAACTTCAAGCACAAGCATTCATACCAATTTCATTTTTCACATTTAAGAACAAAATGGTACATGAAGTGTCTTTGTGGCAAAAAGAAGCTTATGCTCCCCCACAAGGTAACACATGGGCTAAACATTCATAATGACAAATGGGTCTTTAACCTCAAGTGTAAAGCACATGATATCCAACCATGAATTAAGCATGATATAAACAACCAAAGCACACTAAGATCATGCAAAGCTTTAAACTCACAAGAGAGAGCCTATCTATCATTTTTGACAAAAGTAAGCTATCTCATCATGAATATACAACCAAACTATCAAAGCCTTGTTCGTTTGGCTTATCCGCCACCAGCCAGCGGTACTATTCTCTCAGAACAAATCAGTCACCAGCTACCAGCTAGCGGTACTTTTCTCTCATAACAAATCAGCACCAGCCACCAGCCAGCTGAACAGGCCGCAAGAGCATAGCTTATCATCCCAAATATCAATCAAGTACATCTATAAGCTCAAACATAGAATATCATAGGGATCAATGTACATAGGAGAAGCCATCCCTAACCAATGCATATGATACAAATGCAACAAGCTTATCTTACAAAGATGCAAAATTATACATCAAGACACAAAGATGGCTATCCTATGAATTTAAACATGCATTCTATACATCAAAGTAAACATGTATGATATGTATGCTACAAAGTGAGCTCCCAAGGACCAACTTAACACCAAAACAGGCAAAAGGCAAGCAAAACTAGCAAGCTCCCCCTACACACATGCACAAGAGTCAAAGAGCATACAAAGCTCACTCAAGATACAAGTGATAGAGCAAAGAACAAGCAAGCTCACTAGCTCCCCCTAAACACATGCATTAGGATCAAAGAGCATACGAAGCTCATCCTAAACACATGTGATAGACCAAAGCCTCAAACTAAAAGGGCAACTCACAAAGACCACAAGAAACAACAAGAAAGCTCACAAGGGGACACACCAACCAAGAACCGCTCCAAGCGAGGGAAGAGCCACCAAAGATCCTAATTGAGTACCGTATGAAAGATACCAATTGCAAGATCGCCAAAGATCCCAATTGAGTACCATAGAAAGGATACCAATTGAAGGATTACAAAAGACTACCAAAAGCCAAAGAACTCCTTGGAACCAAATTCCCCATCAAAAGAAGCCAAGCTCCCCCTCCACCAAAGACAACTAGCAAAGCAAAAGCTAGGAAAAGAAAGAGCAAATAAAAGCTCTAAAACCAACCTAAAAGGGAGAAAACCAAAGGAGGAACAAAACACAACCCGAAGACAAGCCAAGCCCAAAACCCAAAGGAAGCTCAAAACATGCCACACAATGCATTGACAATACCAATTATAATAAATAAAGCATTGTAACATGATCACATATATAGATAAAAGCATGGGCTTGCAAGCATTTCAATAAGGTGCAAACCTATACAAGGAACCTAAACCAAAATGATACCAAAGAACAACATGCCAAACATGACACAAGAACTAAACAAAGGCATGATACAAGTTCATATGGATCATCCACCAAACCTATATTACAAAGCTAGAATGACAAGATATACATGGGGGGACAAACATGCTAACAAGAAATGATACCATCGAGCTAGACAAAAATGATATTGATGAACAACATGAAATAACCACCATAAAGCAACCATGAAGCATGACATTGTTGACAGCTGTTAAGTACTACTTTCAGCCATCAATATTCTCACATAAATGGAGGCATATGCGTTATTTACTTGCATTTTGGTTTGAATAATGTAGTTACACTTGTCCTTGGAGATTATTTGTATGTAGGTGAAATAAGCATGAAAAGAGATGGAAACCGACCTTCTATGGAAGATCCATGCCAACTCAGCTGAGGAGGTGGCTGCCACCAAGGAAACACGTGGCAATCCACATCACTGATCCAAGGGAGGCACTCACCGATGAATCAGAGAGCGACACATGGACTTCACAAGGATCCATGGGCCCACCAGAGCTCCAACATATCAGGAAATTTGGCATGCACGGGGGAAGGATCAAAGGGCCCACATGTCAGCCACATAGAGAAAACACAGGCCAGGAGGCGACCCTAGGGGGCCGGCCGATCCTAGGATTGGTTGATAAGACCTAGTGGCCGTCCATCCTGGCCCTCCACGTGGTTGCTCCCCATTGCTCACTTGCTGCATCCCCAGGTGTTTTGGTGGAGTTTGAGCGCCAAAACAAGCATCCTCCTTGCCTACAAATAGAAGGGGAGGGGCTCCATTTCTCACACACCACTCTCTTCATTCACCTCTCACTTTTAGTTTACAAGGCTAGTGGGCAGGCTAGAGTAGCTCTTATTCAGGTTCCAAGTCTACTTTGGAGTCTAGGTATGAGTTCTCTTGTATCTTTATTTCTTTCTATGACTTTGATCTACTTCAGTTATTCAGCTATTTCATATAAGGTTGTGGTAGATCATGTTTATTGATATGTTCTTGAGTTCATCCATTGTTCATCATTTAGAGGCTCATGTTTTTCATGAACACTACCTTTCGATACACTTGAAGGGTGATTTACTCATTCCTTATGTGTTTGTTCATAAGTTAGAGGCTTGTTTTCTTCACGAACACGACCCTTTGATCTTGTTGACTAGACATAATAGAGTTTGTATCCGTTCGTATGACTAGCCCTAGTTTGATCTTGTTAGATAGCATGTATGTGTTGCATGAAGTTTGTGTTTAAGCTACGATAATCGGTCTAAGTTGACCAATCTTCTGGTGGCTCTCACCCTAGGTCACAATAGCCCGGGCCGGGTGAAGTCTAGCAGCAACGCAAGCATGGTGCCTAGGTTGTGTGGCTACGTTAGTTATGAGCATGCCCCTCGTAACGATTGAGGTAGGCCGTAGTGGTGACAGCTGTTGGATCCTTTGAAACTGTTGGCATTTCTTAGTGTCACTACTAACAACGCCAAGTTAGCGTGAACACCAAGACTTGCCAGAGGTAAATCTAAACGATCATGAACGAATCTACAAGCACACAGATAAACCATTGTAGCATTTCCGCAAGGAAGGAGAATATTCCAAGGGTATCGTATCCGTGGAAGGCAATGGAGGATATCATAGACTTATGCTTTTGCACTGAATGTAAACCAAGAGATAGATATAGGAAATAACAACTCAAAGACAGGGGTAAGATAAAAGATATGATAGGTAGAGTGACACACACTCTGATCTACCTCTACTCTAGTACTCTACGGCATAGGGGGAACATACGAGTTAGCTCTAGGTTCTAATGTACTAAACATACAAGAGATAGGCATGGAACATTACATGAGAGGGTAAGGTTCAGCACCCAGGTACAAATAGGGAGATAGCCCGCGACAACCAGCACTCTACGAAACTATACTTTAGACTCCTACAACAATACCCCAGCACGGAGAGTTCCAAAGGGTCCAACAGTTGTCACCACTGCGGCCTACCTCAATCGTTACGGGGGGCATGCTCATAACTAACGTAGCCACACAACCCAGGCACCATGCTTGTGTTGCTGCTAGACTTCACATGGCCCGGGCTTTTGTGACCCAGGGTGAGAGCCACCAGAAGACTGGTCAACTTAAACCGAGTACCGTAGCTTGAACACAAACCTCATGTAACACTATCATGCCATCTAACAAGATCAACTAAGGCTAGACATACGAACGGATACGAACTCTCTTATGTCTAGTCAACAAGATCAAAGGGTCATGTTCGTGAAGAACACGAGCCTCCAACTTATGAACAAACACATAAGGAATGAGTAAATCATCCTTCAAGTGGATCAAAAGGTAGTGTTCATGAAGAACACAAGCCTCTAAATGATGAACAAGAGATGAACTCAAGAACATATCAATCATATGATCTACCATGACTTTATATGAAATAGCTGAATAACTGAAGTAGATCAAAATCATATAATGAAATAAAGATAAAAGAGAACTCATACCTACACTCCAAAGTAGACTTGGAACCTGAATAAGAGCTACTCTAGCCTACCCCCTAGCCTTGGACACTAAAAGTGAGAGGAGAATTAGAGAGTGGTGTGTGTGAAATGGTGTAACATCCTAAATTCCATCACGAAATTAATATAAGCAACAGGTGTTTAGATTTAATTTTCTAAGGAATAAATAAAATTTTCCAATTAAATTGAGCCTTAAATATTTAAATAACATTTAAATAATTTAGAAGCAACAAGTGCTTGTGCATCATATTTTCGGTTGCATGGTTTTGTTTGATTGAGTGTGTGTGTTTTGAAAATCATAAAGGTTTTAAAAACCAAACCAAACCCTCCCCTCTCTCTTTCTAGCCAGCCCAGCCGGCCCCCACCCCTTCTTTTTCCAGCCCAAGGGCAGCAGCAGGCCGCCGGCCTTTGCTTTCACACGCGGCCCGTTTCCCCTCCCTTGCGACCCGTTTCCCCTCCCTTGCGGCCCAGTTTCCCCATGGCCCAACTCTCCCCTCTCCTTTCTGATCAGCGGTCGACACCTGGGGCCCGCTCGTCAGCTTCTTCCCCCACATCCAGCTTCTCCCATGTAACGCGAACAGGCGCCCCGACCGGCCAATACCCCATGCCCCTCGCGCTCCCTGCCACCAATCCCTGCAATCAAAGGCTAGTGGAGCACCCGAGCCTCTCCCTCACTTCAATTCTCTTCTGTTTCACCCTAATCAAGCCCTCCCTCTTGATTGTTTTCCACCGACCGGCCTCATGGCCATTGGAGGCCACTGCCTTTCCGGCCGGCGCCCCCTCTCCTTCCCTTGTCCCTATAAGAGCCGAGCTCGTGCACCACGTGTTCCCTTTCCACACCGCTCACGCCCCTGCACACCCCCATCTCCGCGCTCGCGCCGTCGCCGTCGAACTCCCGCCGCTGGAGTTACTGGCCACCCGGAGTACTGCCGTCGGTGGAGTATTCCTTGTTCCCTTTTTCTTTATTCTCTACCGCGATCGACGCTTACCATCCTTCCCTCTGAACCTGGACAGCATCGTCACCAGATCGAGCAGCGGCGGAGCCCTTGTTCCTTCTTCCCGGAGCGCCGCCCGAGCTCAACCCGCCGCCGTCGATCTCCTTCTCCATCGCCTCTTCGTCGCCCGTTTCTTCGGCTGAAGTTCCTCTACGTGGTGAGAAACCTGTCCCTCCCGTTTTTCTCTGCGCCTAGAGTCCGCAGCCCCTGCGCCTGGGCGCCGGTGGAGCGTCGTTCGCCTTGCCGGATGTGGCGCCGTCGCCATCGCCCAAGTCACCACGGAAACCCCAAGAATCGGTTCGCTTCGTCACCAGCTTCGCGTAGGCGCAAATCCCGTTGAAAACTGTCACCGGAAACTCATTTTTGAGGTTTCTCCGGCGAACCGCCGCCGCACGCCGCCGTCTCCGGCGAGCCGCTGCTGCTCGGGCGCACGTTGCCGCACGCCAGCCGCAGGATCGGCTGCGGACGGCCCAGATCCGCCCGCGCCTGCGGTCAACCGATCGCATACCGGTCAACCACGCCTGCCGCCGCCCCTTTTGTTTAAGAGACCCTGCTGTTTTAAGTTTTCGCGTTTAGGTCCTTCCACCTTACAAGATCCTTGCTGTTAGGTCCTAGTTTTAGCGGTTAGGCCCCCGAGCTTCTCTGTTTTACCGCCAGCCATCCTTGCTAGCCTTTTTAGCATGGTAGACCCTCGGTTTAGTTGTGGGTTTAGGTTTTAGCCCCTGGTTCTTTCGGTTAGGTCCCTGGTAGTTAGTTTCTCTTGCAGTTTAGCCCTTGCATCCTTGTTTTGCCCATAGATCTCGCGTTTTAGCTTCGTTTTGACCGTTTCAAGTTGCGTTAGGTTCATGTAAACTCAAAGTACGTGTTAGGACTAATGTTTAACATGTTCTATGTTTTATAATTTATTTAAATATGATTAAATCCTTATACACATGTTTTTCTAATTAAAATCTAATTAGAGTTCAACACGTGTTTTCATAAGAAAGTTAATATGATTAATACTAATTAAATATTTCTTTCAATTAAAAGCTAATTAGATGTATACCTCAGTTTTCATAATCAACTTAAATTGATTAATGATTATGCAATTTGCTTTCTAAATAAAAGCAACATCGGCTATATCCCGAGTTTTCTTAATTAAATGTTAATTTGATTAATATGAATATAAATGTGTTTTTGAATTAAAATATACCAAGCACATAGCTTTGTGTGATATAATCCAAATCTCCCTATAGTTCTGAGTGTTTTTGCGTTCGCGGTCCTAGAGCCAAACCTTGTCCTCTTTTTGAGCTTTTCATGTCTGTTGTATTGTTTTATTTATTGTATGTTTTCATGTGTGCTCGTAGACATCGTGCCGGTATCAAGTGAGCAGCCAGTTGGAGTGGATCAAGAGCGAGTTTTTGAAGAAGAAGAACCCCAGTGTTTAAGCAAGGAAGGCAAGTGGACTTCTCCCTCTGCATATTCCTCTTTGTCCTAAATAATTGGATGTTAATTAATATTTACATTTAAATATTGTATTGCATAATTTGATGGGAAATTACCTTTTTAAGGACATGACTAGATTTTATCCCTATCACCTTGAACAACCCGTTTAAAATAAATGTTTTGGGTAGAAAATGCTTAGTTGCTATACCTTGGGATGGTTCTAATGGAATTTTACAAAATGATGAATGATGATCATGATAACTTTGGTGAAAGATGATGTCTTTGATAATAACAAGATCATATGTTTTAATTGGAACATGGAGAACCACCCAGGAAAACAGTGCAACCACAGTCCATATGGCTCTGGCTTAGCCAATTAATTAGGTGTGTGAATGTACTGATGACCTTATCCGAAAGGAGCAGAGGGGGGTTGGGGTTGCAGGGGTATAGCCCTGTTCTTTTGGTGTAGCAGCCTTTGCTAAGGTGCTGACTACTAGGGAGATTTATGGTCCGCCCTAATCTGTAACTATGCAGGTCGAAGGTCTTTTGCATGCCTTTGTAAAGGTTTCGTAGTGAACCCCTAGCCACTCACCTCGGCAGTGTTTAAGGGTCTGATCAACCTGGGCGACATGGGGAACACGAACTGTGGGTAAAGTGTACGACCTCTGCACAGTGAAAACTGATCGATCAGCCGTGCTCACGGTTAAGAGCGGCCTGGACCCTCACATGATTAATGAACTTGAAGATCGAATTAAATTGCGGTTTATGTACGGTTTGAGATGGAAAGTTTTCTAAAAGCTTAAGTGGGTTGGTATAAACTTACACCTAGTAAATAGGTGCTTGCTAATAAAATTTGACCAACATTAAAAATGCTAAACGCTGCATAACCTTAGCCTATCCTTGTTAGCCTTGCATCTTCTCCCACTTGCTGAGCTCCAACCATAAGTGTGCTCACCCTTGCTTACCCGCTGTTTAGAGGAGAACAACGGCGAAGAGTACTTCAGCGACTTTGATGAGTTCTGAGGCTTGCGTGCCCCCAGTCATGTGCCTGTGGAAGCTGAAGACGGAGTTGCTTCGTCTAGTTACCGTTTGTTCGTTTTAAAGACCTTCGAGTCTAACGTCTGAGTGTAATAAAAGATAATGTAATGGTTTAACTCTTGTACGTTTTTAATGTTGTTTATGGATATTTCAATCATGATGGCTATCATATGTGTGTAAACTTGATCCTGGCGCACATATGAGATGCATTTGGTTTTCTTTGGAAAATCAGGTGTGACAGAGTGGTATCGGAGCAGTAATGACTGTAGTACGCAACCTTAAGTTAGAAATGGTCAAAAAGTAAGAATTCATGTTCTAGAAAGCCTGTCATCCTTCAAAATTAACTTATTTATGCATAAAAATCTAATTTATTCTTTGTTTTTTGTTAAAACACATCTTTTTGTTTTGATCTATTCGGAGTTTAGTTCTTGTGCTATCAGCTGGATCCCCACCATCGGTGTTATCTAATATAAGTTCTTAGATTGCCTACCCCTTATCAACTTCGATAGAAACGTTCCTGCGAGGACGATCGTTGTGTTAATGCTTGTTGCTTGAACACATGATTGATTTGGAGTTTTGATTGTGTGAGTTGCATTGTGGAGTGATGGACACAAATGCAACAAGAAATAAATTGTTAGGTTAATAAAGATAGTTGGGTTCAAAATCTAGGTTATCTTTTTCTTTATCTATCATACAAGATGGTTGGAATAAAATCTCTTTGCACAACTCTTTGACACAACATCACTGTTTTAATCATATCCTGAGCTACATAACTCTTTGGATGTAAAATCAGCTGGGTTAGTTCACAAGTCTCATCAGTGAATTTCTATCAAAAATTCCGCACTGAGGGATAAGTATACATAGAGATATGTACAAAACAATGGAGCTATCAGAATATGTCTTAGTTTTGAAATTCATGCTGCTTCATCTTTTCGAGTTCATATCTTCATGCATCAGTTCAATGTTCTTGTCTAAAATAATTTCTCTAACAATCAGATGGTACAAACCAGGTCAGGAGGAGGTCAAGACGTTCCACCTATGGTCCGTGCTCATATTGCCAATCGACAGAATCAAGCACCACCACCTCCACCCCCACTGCTTAACCAAATGGATCCCGCATTGCAACAATTCCTTGCCGCTCAAACCCAGCTGCTGCAAAACCTCACTGCCACCGTCCAGAACCTACAAGCTCAACAGAACCAACCAGCACCCCCTCCTCCACCTCCGCCACAGCCGAGGGACAAGCATAAGGAGTTTATGAGCCACCACCCTCCCACCTACTCCCACTCCTCCGATCCGTTGGATGCCGACGACTGGCTGAAGACAGTTACTAAGAAGCTTGAGATCGTTCAATGCACTGACCGAGAGATGGTCCTGTATGCTACAGGCATATTGACAGGGCAAGCTGGTGATTGGTGGGATGCATATTCGACTGCACATCCTAATAGAAACAATATTACTTGGCAGGAGTTCCGTGATAACTTCCGTACATATCACATTCCTTCAGGAGTGATAAAACTAAAGCAGAAGGAATTTCTTGCACTGAAGCAGGGAAACATGTCTGTTACTGAATATCTCGACAAGTTTACACATTTGTCCCGTTATGCTCCCGATGAAGTGAACACTGATCCCAAGAGGCAGGAAAGATTCTTGGATGGATTGATTGGACCACTCAACTATCAGCTGCAGAGCCTTACATTTCCCAACTTTCAGACGTTGTTGAACAAAGCTATAGGTTTGGAGAATAAACGTACGGAACTTGGTGAACAGAAGCGCAAGTTCAAATCTCATGGACAATCCAGCAACACACGCCCCCACTTCAACTCATCTCAGAGTTCTCAGTTTCACTCTGGTGGATCAAGTGGAAATTATACTCAGAATTTACAATTGCAGCACTCAACTCAACCACCCCAGCATTCAAGCCAGCAGACACCACATGTTCTAAGTCATCATCAAGATCGCTCAGGAGCACCAGTGAGAAACAACTCTCCGGTTCGTCCTAATGGTTGTTTCAATTGTGGAGAATTTGGACATTATGCCAACATCTGCCCGAAGCGCAACATGCAGACTCCTAAGAAAGGTAATGGTCAGAGGTTTGAATGACCGTTATCACAAGCTCGCATCGGGAATTCTACTCCTCGAGGTAACAGAGGCCAACAGAACTACGCGCGTGGAAGAGTGAATCATGTGACAACTGAGCAAGCTCAAGACGCTCCAGGTGTTGTGTTGGGTACGTTCTCTATCAACTCTGTACCAGCAATAGTTTTATTTGATTCTGGAGCATCACATTCATTCATTACTAAACAATTCATGGCAAAGCATGATATACCTATGAGTTCTATGAAGACACATTTGCTGGTTAGTTCCACGAATGGTGAAATGAAATCTACCTATGTGTGCCCACGGATCAATCTTAAAATCGGGGGAATAGATTTTCAAGCTGATCAAGTAGTCCTTACATCTAGTGGGATAGATGTGATACTTGGAATGGATTGGTTAGGCGAATGTGATGGAATAATTCTGTGTGCCAAGAAGTCAGTGCTCTTAACTAGCCCACAAGGAGATTGGATTGAGGTCGTCGCTACCACCCCATCCAAGGAGGAAGGAAAAATGAATCAAGATAAAGGAAAATAAGAGAAGGAGCAATGACTACCAGAAGAACTCAATGTGCAAGATGAGCTTATAGAAGAGTACCCTTAGTTTTTCCAATCTCTCCGAATCTCGGGACGAGATTCTTTTTAAGGGGGTAGATTTGTAACACCCTAAATTCCATCACCAAATTAATATAAGCAACAGGTGTTTAGATTTAATTTTCTAAGGAATAAATAAAATTTTCCAATTAAATTGAGCCTTAAATATTTAAATAACATTTAAATAATTTAGAAGCAACAAGTGCTTGTGCATCATATTTTTGGTTGCATGGTTTTGTTTGATTGAGTGTGTTTTGAAAATCATAAAGGTTTTAAAAACCAAACCAAACCCTCCCCTCTCTCTTTCTAGCCAGCCCAGCCGGCCCCCACCCCTTCTTTTTCAAGCCCAAGGGCAGCAGCAGGCCGCCGGCCTTTGCTTTCACACGCGGCCCGTTTCCCCTCCCTCGCGGCCCAGTTTCCCCGCGGCCCAACTCTCCCCTCTCCTCTCTCATCAGCGGCCGACACCTGGGACCCGCTCGTCAGCTTCTTCCCCCACCTCCAGCTCCTCCCCTGTAACGCGAACAGGCGCCCCGACCGGCCAATACCCCGCGCCCCTCACACTCCCTGCCACCAATCCCTGCATTCAAAGGCTAGTGGAGCACCCGAGCCTCTCCCTCACTTCAATTCTCTTCCGTTTCACACTAATCAAGCCCTCCCCCTTGATTGTTTTCCACCGACCGGCCCCTTGGCCATTGAAGGCCACTGCCTTTCTGGTCGGTGCCCCCTCTCCTTCCCTTGTCCCAATAAGAGCCGAGCTCGTGCACCACGCATTCCCTTTCCACACCGCTCACGCCCCTGCACACCCCCATCCTCGCGCTCGCGCCGTCGCCGTCGAACTCCCGCCGCTGGAGTTACTGGCCACCCGGAGTACTGCCGTCGGTGGAGTATTCCTTGTTCCCTTTTTCTTTATTCTCTACGGTGATCGACGCTTACCATTCTTCCCTCTGAACTTGGACAGCATCGTCATCGGATCGAGCAGCGTCGGAGCCCCTGTTCCTTCTTCCCGGAGCGCCGCCCGAGCTCAACCCGCCGATGTCGATCTCCTTCTCCATTGCCTCTTCGTCGCCTGTTTCTTCGCCTGAAGTTCCTCTGCGTGGTGAGAAACCTATCCCTCCCGTTTTTCTCTGCGCCTAGAGCCCGCAGCCCCTACGCCTGCGTGCTGGTGGAGCACCGTCCACCTCGCCGGATGTGGCGCCGTCGCCGTCACCCAAGTCACCCCAGAAACCCCTAGAATCGGTTCGCTTCGTCACCAGCTTCGTGTAGGCGCAAATCCTGTTGAAAACCGTCGCTGGAAACTCGTTTTCGAGGTTTCTCCGTCGAACCACCGCCGCACGCCGCCGTCTCCAGCGAGCCGCCGCCGCTCGGGCGCTCGTTGCCGCGTGCCAGCCGCAGGATCGGCCGCGGACGGCCCTGATCCGCCCGCGCCTGGGGTCAACCGGTCGCATACTGGTCAACCGCGCCTGCCACCGCCCCTTTTGTTTAAGAGACCCTGCTGTTTTATGTTTTCGCATTTAGGTCCTTCCACCTTACAAGATCCTTGCTGCTAGGTCCTAGTTTTAGCGGTTAGGCCCCCGAGCTTCTCTGTTTTACCGCCAGCCGTCCTTGCTAGCCTTTTTAGCACGGTAGACCCTCGGTTTAGTTGTGGGTTTACGTTTTAGCGCCTGGTTCTTTCGGTTAGGTCCCTGGTAGTTAGTTTCTCTTGCAGTTTAGCCCTTGCAGCCTTGTTTTGCCCATAGATCTCGCGTTTTAGCTTCGTTTTGACCGTTTCAAGTTGCGTTAGGTTCATGTAAACTCAAAGTATGTGTTAGGACTAATGTTGAACATGTTCTATGTTTTATAATTTATTTAAATATTAAACATGATTAAATCCTTATACACATCTTTTTCTAATTAAAATCTAATTAGAGTTCAACACGTGTTTTCATAAGAAAGTTAATATGATTAATACTAATTAAATATTTCTTTCAATTACAAGCTAATTAGATGTATACCTCGGTTTTCATAATCAACGTAAATTTATTAATGATTATGCAATTTGCTTTCTAAATAAAAGCAACATAGGCTATATCCCGAGTTTTCTTAATTAAATGTTAATTTGATTAATATGAATATAAATGTGTTTTTGAATTAAAATATACCAAGCACATAGCTTTGTGTGATATAATCCAAATCTCCCTATAGTTCTGAGTGTTTTTGCGTTCGCGGTCCTAGAGCCAAACCTTGTCCTCTTTTTGAGCTTTTCATGTCCTGTGTATTGTTTTATTTATTGTATGTTTTCATGTGTGCTCGTAGACATCGTGCCGGTATCAAGTGAGCAGCCAGTTGGAGTGGATCAAGAGCGAGTTTTTGAAGAAGAAGAACCCCAGTGTTTAAGCAAGGAAGGCAAGTGGACTTCTCCCTCTACATATTCCTCTTTGTCCTAAATAATTGCATGTTAATTAATATTTACATTTAAATGTTGTATTGCATAATTTGATGGGAAATTACCTTTTTAAGGACATGACTAGATTTTATCCCTATCACCTTGAACAACCCGTTTAAAATAAATGTTTTGGGTAGAAAATGCTTAGTTGCTATACCTTGGGATGGTTCTAATGGGATTTTACAAAATGATGAATGATGATCATGATAACTTTGGTGAAAGATGATGTCTTTGATAATAACAAGATCATATGTTTTAATTGGAACATGGAGAACCACCCAGGAAAACAGTGCAACCACAGTCCATATGGCTCTGGCTTAGCCAATTAATTAAGTGTGTGAATGTATTGATGACCTTATCCGAAATTAGCAGAGGGCGGTTGGGGTTGCAGGGGTATAGCCCGGTTCTTTTGGTGTACCAGCCTTTGCTAAGGTGCTGACCACTAGGGAGAGTTATGGTCCACCCTAATCTGTAACTATGCGGGTCGAAGGTCTTTTGCATGCCTTTGTAAATGCTTCATAGTGAACCCCTAGCCACTCACCTTGGCAGTGTTTAAGGGTCTGATCAACCTGGACGACATGGGGAACATGAACTGTGGGTAAAGTGTATGACCTCTGCAGAGTGAAAACTGATCGATCAGCCGTGCTCACGGTTAAGAGCGGCCTGGACCCTCACATGATTAATGAACTTGAAGATGGAATTAAATTGTGGTCTATGTATGGTTTGAGATGGAAAGTTTTCTAAAAGCTTAAGTGGGTTGGTATAAACTTACACCTAGTAAATAGGTGCTTGCTAATAAAATTTGACCAACATTAAAAATGCTAAACGCTGCATAACCTTAGCCTATCCTTGTTAGCCTTGCATCTTTTCCCACTTGGTGAGCTCCAACCATAAGTGTGCTCACCCTTGCTTACCCGCTGTTCAGAGGAGAACAACGGCGAAGAGTACTTCAGCGACTTCGATGAGTTCTGAGGCTTGCGTGCCCCCAGTCATGTGCCTGTGGAAGCTGAAGACGGAGTTGCTTCGTCTAGTTACCGTTTGTTCGTTTTAAAGACCTTCGAGTCTAACGTCTTAGTGTAATAAAAGATAATGTAACGGTTTAACTCTTGTACGTTTTTAATGCTGTTTATGGATATTTCACTCATGACGTCTATCATATGTGTGTAAACTTGATCCTGGCGCACATATGAGATGCATTTGGTTTTCTTCGGAAAATCAGGTGTGACAAATGGGAGCCCCTCGCCTTCTATTTATAGGTAAGGAGGAGGCTTGCTTCGGGCACCAAATGACCTCAAAACACCCGGGAGTGAAGCAATGGACCAATGAGCGAGTGACACGTGGAGGGACGAGATGGAGCAGCACTAAGGCGGTTCGGCCGATCCAAGGATCGGCCGGCCCCCTTGGCCCCCCATTCGGGGTAGTTTTCCTCTGGTTGGCTGCCCTGTGGGCCCTCTGATCTTCCCCCGGTGCATGGCTTGTTTTGGTATCCGAGGTGGGTCCCTTGATCCATGTGAAGTCCATGTGTCGCTCTCTGATTTGTCAGTGAGTGCCTCCCTTGGATCTGTGATTTGGAATGCCATGTGTTTCCTTGGTGGCAGCCACCTCCTCAGCTGAGTTGGCATGGTTCTTCCATAGAAGGTGGGTTTCCATCTCTTTTAATGCTTATTTCACCTACATACAAATAATCTCCATGGACAAGTGGAACTACATTATTCAAACCAAAATGCAAGTAAATAATGCATATGCCTCCATTTATGTGAGAATATTGATGGCTTAAAGTAGTACTTAACAGCCGTCAACAAACTTCCCCAAGCTAACCTCTTGCACGTCTCGAAGCAAGACATTAGGGACTTAGGTTGGTAGATCAGGAGTTGCAATGATGTCGCATTCTTAACTTATGGCAAACATATAGCAAAGTACTCTTCCAAGAGTTGAACAAGTTGGCAATGTTCTTAGCATTCTCTTGATGACATAGGGCATATAGCTTCACCTGCATTAGGCGGTTGAGAGACAAAATGGTTATATAGCAAATGTATAATCACTCATACCTTGATCAGCTATCAATCCGGAGGTTTTGCAAATTTTTCAAAAGAAAATCAGAGTTCCTCAAATGATACTCTCGGATCGCTCAAAGTGTATGGTTCCTCACCAAGGCATCAAGTTGCCTTTCTTCACATCCTACTCCTAATAGGCTTATGTGGAGCTGTAGGTAGGGAAGAAATGTGGCATACTTGTCTCTCATATTTTGCTAAGTCAAAAACCGGATCCTTGGAAGAAACAAACATACATTTTGATCAAGATGTGCATATGTGTGTGATGGTAATGAGCATGGCAAGGTGGATACTTGGCCCGGAAATGGGTGCTAGATATTACCATGCTTTATATGGGAAATGAGGGATTGATGGTAACGTGGACACTAGCCCCGGAGTAGGTACTAGTTATTACCATCTATATGGTGGAACTCTTTCTCTTGCACATATCAATCCCTTTTTCTCCTTTTGAAATTTTTTGAGACTTGGGCTAGCTATCTTTATTTTTATTTTTGTCTTGCTTTTGAGCATGCTTTTCTTTCTCTCTCTTTTTTTCAGCTAGCCCTTTGTCACTATTGGAGATATTTGGAGAGGGATGAATGATACAAAGATTCATAGAATTTTATTTGTGGAAGAATGCATAAGCAAAATGGAACAAATGATGAATGCTAACTTCTACTGTAGAAGTTTAGCATGAACGTGTACGTGATCTTGATCAGGGGAGTATGTGTTCTAACAAGGGTCACCACAATTTGACAAAGCTCAGTGAGAGAACAAGCTGCATATGTGCAGGCTAACAAGAGCTAAAATCTACATATGGCCTTGGATAGGAAATGCTCATCATTAAGGAACTCATGATGTTTTGATTTTTCAAAAACGAAAACTCCGGATGTCAAGCATCACTAAGTACAAGATCATAGCACTCTATTATACCATATCTGTCACACCTGAATTTAAAGGCAAATTCGAATGCTCATATTATATGTGTGCCAGGATCAAGTTTCACACATATAATGACTCAGTGATAACCAAAACACAAGGTCATAACGTAAAGAGAGTATTAAACTTTATTACAGACCAAAATGTCTTATAAACGAACTAATACTTAACGAGTAGCAACGCAGCGAATGGGGTCAACACCATAGGCAGCTGACTGGTGGCACGCCCGCCTAGAAATCGTCGAAGTCTCCAGGGAAATCTTCAAATCTCTCCAAATCTGAACAGCATCCGAATTGTGTCGTTGCAATAATGAAAACAAGCGTGAGCTCATGCCGTACTCAGCAAGCGGAAACATCATATAACATGCAAGGCTTTATAGTGGAGGCTGTTGGTTTAAGCATTCAGCATTTTAGTTGGTCAAGTTTTATTAGCAACATAGTTACTAGCAAGTATAAGTTTATACCAAACCCACAATTAACATAAGAGAATAACAACATAAATGAAGATGGATGCATCAAGTTAATCATTGACTTCCACAGATTAATCATGTGAGGGTCCAGGCCGCTCTTGACCGTGAGCACGGCTAATCGATTAGTTTTTCACTCTGCAGAGGTTGTACACTTTCACCACAAGTCGCGTAAAAGATCTAGGAATTTAAACCCAACCACGCAATGCTAGCTAGGCATCATACGACACTACCGAGGTGTGATTGCATAGGGATGCTATGAGGCCTTTACAAAGTTTCCCCAGTGTGAAGGAACCGGCGAAGGTTCCAAGCCGCTGTAAAGCATAAAGTCCCCAAGTAGGACCGTGTCTTAGCAAAGCACACTCCCTACTAGGGTGAGTCTATACCTCAACTAACGCTTCCCTTTGCCCTTATCAGGTAAGGTCACACCAACACTAGAGTCACTAATTAATTAGCCAAGGCAGAGCCATGTACCCTTGTGGTTGCACTGTTTTCCTGGGTGGTCGCTCAATGTTCCAATTAACAAGGTGATCTTGTATTAATGAAGGTATAGCATAAATAAATCAAGTTTCATAAAGGTTCATTAATACCATCCACCAAGTTAAGCATAGCGAGAGCTACCCAACAATAAAAGTAAATACCCTGGTTGTTCAAGGTATAGGGGTAAAATAATCTAGTCATGTCCTTAAAATAATCTAGGCAAAAGTAAGAACAGTGAATTAAATGCATGTTGTATAGGTAAATGGGTATCCATCAAGGTAGACTTGCCTTCAATAGATCCTTGTTGCTGTTCAGACACTTGAGCTTCTTGGTCTTCAAATCCTTCACCCCAAACGTTCTCTACGCATCACATCAAGTACATACAAGCACACAATGGAATAAAATAAGAAACAATCACCAAACAGTAAGATCAAAGCAAAACAGGGGTGAAAAGGTATTCTACTCCTCAATACGATCGTTTGGACATAAAGAATGCTAAAAACGGAGCTAAAACGGAGAAGATATGGCTTGGAGAAGGTTCAAGGGTATAACTGTGAAGAAACTAAGGTTCCAGGGGTCTATCTGCAAGAAACTGAGGGCTTAAGCGTAAAAGAACTTGAAAACATAGGGTTTGGTTAAAAAACTAGAGATTTGGACCTCGGGCGCTATTTTTAGAAAAACCAGGGGTTAAAACAGAAGAAAACGGACTAAACTAAAAAGGTTTTTGACTGGTGGGAGGAACGGCTTGCAAATTTGAAAAGATCAGTGTTGTTTTTGCAAAACCGCATGGTCAAGCAGCCTTTGACCAGTATTGACCCAGTTTAACTCGAGCTGGATCGATCTTGGCTGCTCGATTGGGTTTGGACGGCAGAAGACGCGTGTGTGCAGCCGACGGCGACGGACACACCGGCGAGCGGCGGCGCAGGAGGATTTCTCCGGCGAGCTCGCTCGGGATCGAGCTGTGGTGCTCGGATGGTGACGGGATCTGGCTGGGTATAAAGCGGGGACGACGGCGAGCACATCTAGGGCAACAGGGAGGCGGGACGGCGTACGACGTCGGCGAGCAACGGGCGGCGGCGGATCTCTAGCTCCGGCGAGCTCGCGAAGACGCTACGGGGCTCCTGGATGTGAACGTGCGGCACCTATGGGTTCCTCACCTCCACGCGGTCTTCCGGGGCGGCTTCTCATCGACAGCGTGGCGGTGAGACGGCGGATCAACTTGCGGTGGTGGCTAGGGTTAGGCGTGGTGTTGCGGCTTGGTTCGGGGTGAAGCGGTGGGGGGTCCGGGGTTTAAGAAGGACGGCGCAGGCGTGCGGAGCACGGGAACTCGGAGACAAGGACGTGCTCGGCCGGGTCTCCTACTTGGTTGAGGTGACGCTGCGGAGGGAGGAGTCCGGGTAGGGGACGGAGCTCAGGGATGACATCCCGGGCCCGCTCGTCAGCGGCTGAAGCTCGAGGAAGGGACGGCGGGGATTTCGTGGGCTACCGTGGGCCGGAACTGGCTGGGCTGAAACAAAAAGCGGACGGGCGAGAGGAAAACAAGGGCCTTGAGCAGACTTGGCAAACTAGACCGAAACAAAGAAACAGGCCGGAAGGGTAGAAGAGGTTAGAGGTTTAAAAGAAAAGGCTTTCAAATTTTTAAAACCACTCAACCACTTTGAATTCAAATCCAAATTTGAATTCAACCAAACAAAAGAGATGCTCCAGCATGTATGCAACATAAAACTCCTATATTTAATTATTTAATTTTCAAAAATATATTTATATGCCTAAAAATTCACACACACCTTATGATCCTTAATATCAAAGCATTGTTTCTATTCAAATTTTATTAAAACAAATTTTTGCCAAATTAGAGTGTTACAAATCCTACCCCCCTTAAAAGGAATCTCGTCCTCGAGATTTGGAAAGATTGAGAAAAAAAAGATTAGGAGACTCTTCTTCAACCTATCCTCTCTTCTTGATCAAGTGGCATACCTGACATCCTATCTGGAAGGACCTCTGAATGATCACACCTTACTATAATATCTTCCAGAACTTTCCCATTAAGCTGGTTCACTGTACTCTCAGAAGGTGGTGATGATGTAGCTGGAAATTCAATCCTCTCTCCAGTAGGACTAGTGAGTAGTACTGATCTCTTAGAGCACTGGATCACTGCATCACATGCAACTAACCATCCCATCCCAAGTATCACATCAATCCGTCTTGATTCCAACACTATGAGATTAGCCCAAAAATCTTTGCCCATTATTTAGAGACTGACCTTCTCACACTGATATGATGCTTTCAATTCCCCCCGAGGTGAACTAACTAGCATGTTGCGAGTCATAGGTCTAATGGGTATATTATGCTGAGCTACGAACTGAGAAGTAATGAAAGAATGGGATGCTCCAGAATCAAACAAGACTGATGCGGGGGTGGAGTTAACAAGGAACATACCAAGCACCACTTGTGGATTCTCGTGAGCGGAGTCTGCATTCACATGATTCACTCTGCCACGTGCATAGTTCTATTGTCCTCTGTTGCTTTGGGGTGTCTGTCCTCCATTCTTGTTAGGTGTGCCTTGTACTGGAGTACCAGGAATAGTCCTCTTAGGGCAGCTGTTGGCATAGTGACCAACCTCTCCACACTTAAAACATGAGTTATTCCCAGGAGTGTATTGCCCACTTGGCCTTGCAGGAGTACCGATTGGAACGGTCTGCTGATTCTGCTGATAAGCGGGGGCATTGGCTAATGGAACTGTACGTTGAGTCTGTGGAGCTGAGCGCGGATACTGCTGTTGTCCATAATTCCCACTTGAGCCTCCAAAGCGAGATGGTGTCCACTGTTGATTGCTATAGCGAGGGCGAGTGTTGCTTCCTGATGATCCTAAAGTAGTAGCCTTCCTCTTCAAGTTCCCAACTCTCTGCGCTTAGATTCCAAGCATATTGCTCTATCAATCAGCTCTTGGAGATTTGGAAAAGTATGAGACATTAGCTGGTACTGAAGAGGTCCTGCTAATCCTTCCAAGAATAGCTCTTGCTTCTTTCTGTCAGTGTCAACATCCTCAGGTGCGTAGCGAGACAACTCCGTGAACTTGTCCCTGGATTCTGGCACAGACATCTTTTCCTGCTTAAGAGCAAGAAACTCCTTTTTCTTAAGCTTTAGTACACCAGCAGGAATGTGGTGGCTCATGAAGTTGGTGGTAAACTCTTGCCATGTAATAGCATTGGAATTGGCATGTGCAGCAACAAATGCATCCCACCAAGCTGATGGAGATCCTGGAGTCGGCCTGAAGCATATAGGACCTTCTCCCTATCATCACACTGAGCAATGGTAAGCATTTTCTCAATGGTCTTCAGCCAGTCTTCAGCTTCTAGTGGATCAGTAGCATGCGAGAACACAGGTGGCTGATGGCTCATGAACACCCTGTGCCTATTCACAGGTGCTGGTTGCTGGGGTTGGTTATTGCCTTGGGCTTGCATATTGGCTACTGTGTTTGTCAAGCCTTGGAGAAGCTGGGTCTGGGCCTGTAGAAACTGCTGGAAAGCCGGATCCATTTGTGGTTGCTGAGATGAACTACTGGAACCACTTCCTCGTCCTGGACGGATTACTGCGGGTTGGTTGACTCCTGAGCCTGACCTGATTTCCACCATCTATGTGTTAGGAACATTACTTTAGATGTTTGCACTAAGAATAAAGCTCTGGAAGACAAGGCAGTAAAGACTTTCAATTCTGGACAGATTCTGTTGACTCCAAACAACAGGATGTAACTCTCAGTACGGGAATCCAAAAATTATGAAATTTTTACCAGGGAAGTATAATGAAATTATGCAACTATTCCAACTGGAATCACTTCAATCCAAGGTCTGTAGCTTCGGTTATGAAATAGACAAGACGTCTGGGTCAGCTGAGTTTTCAGATTCTGGTAGCTCCAAAGTTTCATATATATCTCTCCGTATATAACTCCTAAATTTCTGAAATTTTTACAGAAGAACCCTCATATAATTGCTGAACTTTTCCAATTGGATTTACTGTATTTGGAGTTCTGTGGCTCGAGATAAAAATAGGACAGTACTGCTGACTCAGAAAACTCCGTGAGCAGATTGAGATTTACTAGATTGTATTGAGGTAGATCATAGGGGTTAAGAGATTAGGACAAGGGAGATATAGATTGGGACAAAGGTAAACCCAACTAACACTTTACTAAAGAACCAATGTCATTGTGGTTATTACTCCACAATACACTGCACTCAAACAAAATTCCAACTCAATCATTTACACAACATCAAGCATTCAAACACACCACTAGACTAGCACACTTTAAACGATCGTTTAGAACTATCGATTACAAAAGATTCCTAAGCTTAAGAACTCCTAGATCCTAAGGAAGCTCTTCTGTGCGGGCATCTGGGGAGTTGTAGCGGGGTCTCATTGGTGATGGAGAGTGATGAGTATCCACTACGCTGTCATGGATCACAGGAGACTCCCTTCCTACTAGCATAGCTTCCAGCTGGTGCTTCTCTATCTCTGTTTCATAGATCATCTGTTGAGCTGCAGCAAGCATGTTGTTGGTGTTATCCAAAGCAGTGTTGACAGTAGCCAGTAACTCTCTGAGGGTGTCTATGGTGGGGCTGTGTCCATTAGCTGATGCAATGTAGGTCTTGGCTTCACCACTTGCTATGTAAGGGGTGTACAGACTGTGAGTGTGTATCAACTTAGAACGCTCCCTGTGAGAGAGAACATAGAGTGCTCTTCTAGTAGCTTCAGCAATTCCTGCTTCCATAGTATCTCTATTAGCAACATCCTCATGTCTAGATACCTCCATAGGTCCATAATCTTCAACTCTTTTATAGATGATGACTGTCACTTCCCAGTGAGTTTTAAACCAAGGATGAGTCCACTCCTCACAAAAGTAAATTGGTTCTTTTCCATAGGCCAAACGGTACACTGTTCTCCTTAGGTTGTCAGCCATAAGAATGCCTCTTCCATCTTTCTTGTAGTGGAACACCTTCCATTTCACTTCCTCACCTTGCTCCTCTTGTTCCTCTTGTTCTTCCATCTGCTCTTGATAATCTCCTTGATCACCATCCTCTCCCTCTGGAATCTCCTCTTCTGGGTCTTCTTCTTCTTCTGGAATCAACTCTTCTGGGTCTTCCTCAGGTTCCTCAGCTGGTTCTTCATCATCTGACACAGTGGTGGGCTCTGAAGTAGGTGTTGGAGACGGCATTGCAGTTGGTGCTTCCCTCATTATCTCCTCGTCAGTGTCTCTCTCATGCTCTTCATGCTCTCTGTTGTCCATGGGGTAGTAATAAAAATCTTGATCCTCCAAATAGTGGGGAAACTGGGAACAGCCTGAACAGGATGTCTGCAACTGATGAACCATCTATATAGAAGCATGTGATAGGTGAGATAGATGTCAAGACAAGATACTAGAAAGGAGAGAACCAAGGTAAAGATCAAGTATGAGATAAAGCAAGGATGATATTATTAGAAATAAAGCAAGCATAAGGCAAGAATGGCTTCTCAGATAATATAATCCTTAAATACGACCATTTTCTAACTAGGCTAATGTCCTACAGTCAACACGGCTCTGGTACCACTTTGTCACACCCGAATTTAAAGGCAAATTCGAATGCTCATATTATATGTGTGCCAGGATCAAGTTTCACACATATAACGACTCAGTGATAACCAAAACACAAGGTCATAACGTACAGAGAGTATTAAACTTTATTACAAACCAAAATGTCTTATAAACGAACTAATATTTAACGAGTAGCAACGCAGCGGATGGGGTCAACACCACAGGCAGCCGACTGGTGGCACGCCCACCTAGAAATCGTCGAAGTCTCCAGGGAAATCTTCAAATCTCTCCAAATCTGAACAGCATCCGAATTGTGTCGTTTTAATAATGAAAACAAGCGTGAGCACATGCCGTACTCAGCAAGCAGAAACATCATATAACATGCAAGGCTTTATAGTGGAGGCTGTTGGTTTAAGCATTCAGCATTTTAGTCGGTCAAGTTTTATTAGCAACATAGTTACTAGCAAGTATAAGTTTATACCAAACCCATAATTAACATAAGAGAATAATAACATAAATGAAGATGGATGCATCAAGTTAATCATTGACTTCCATAGATTAATCATGTGAGGGTCCAGGCCGCTCTTGACCGTGAGCACAGCTAATCGATTAGTTTTTCACTCTGTAGAGGTTGTACACTTTCACCACAAGTCACGTAAAAGTTCTAGGAAATTTAAACCCAACCACGCGATGCTAGCTAGGCATCATACCACACTACCGAGGTGTGATTGCATAAGGACGCTATAAGGCCTTTACAAAGTTTCCCCAGTGTGAAGCAACCCGCGAAGGTTCTAAGCCGTCGTAAAGCATAAAGTCCCCTAGTAGGACCGTGTCTTAGCAAAGCACACTCCCTACTAGAGCGAGTCTATACCTCAACTAATGCTTCCCCTTGCCCTTATCAGGTAAGGTCACACCAACACTAGAGTCACTAATTAATTAGCCAAGGCAGAGCCATGTACCCTTGTGGTTGCACAGTTTTCCTGGGTGGTCGCTCCATGTTCCAATTAACAAGGTGATCTTGTATTAATGAAG
Organism: Cenchrus fungigraminus; assembly: GCA_036936925.1. Classification (NCBI taxonomy): domain Eukaryota; kingdom Viridiplantae; phylum Streptophyta; class Magnoliopsida; order Poales; family Poaceae; genus Cenchrus; species Cenchrus fungigraminus. Next base: position 49,635,190 of record CM072777.1, on the reverse strand, counting down.
GTATAGCATAAATAAATCAAGTTTCATAAAGGTTCATTAATACCATCCACCAAGTTAAGCATAGCGAGAGCTACCCAACAATAAAAGTAAATACCCAGATTGTTCAAGGTATAGGGGTAAAATAATCTAGTCATGTCCTTAAAAAGGGTCCCATCAATTTAATGCAGGCAAAAGGAAGAATAGTGATTTAAATGCATGTTGTATAGGTAAATGGGTATGCATCAAGGTAGACTTGCCTTCAACAGATCCTTGTTGCTGTTCAGACACTTGAGCTTCTTGGTCTTCAAATCCTTCAGCCCAAACGTTCTCTACGCATCACATCAAGTACATACAAGCACACAATGGAATAAAATAAGAAACAATCACCAAATAGTAAGATCAAAGCAAAACAGGGGCGAAAAGCTATTCTGCTCTTCAATACGATCGTTTGGACATAAAGAACGCTAAAAACGGAGAAGATATGGCTTGGAGAAGGTTCAAGGGTATAACTGTGAAGGAACTAAGGTTCCAGAGGTCTATCTGCAAGAAACCTAGGGATTAAGCGTAAAAGAACTTGAAAACACAGGGGTTTGGTTAAAAAGCTAGAGATTTGGACCTCGGGCGCTATTTTTAGAAAAACCAGGGGTTAAAACAGAAGAAAACGGACTAAAATGAAAAGGTTTTTGACTGGTGGGAGGACCGGCTTGCAAATTTGAAAAGATCAGGGTTGTTTTTGCAAAACCGCACGGTCAAGCAGCCTTTGACTGGTATTGACCCAGTTTGACTCGAACTGGATCGATCTTGGCCGCTGGATTGGGTTTGGACGGCTGAAGACGCGTGTGTGCGGCCGACAGCGACGGACACACCGGCGAGCGGCAGCGCAGGGGGATTTCTTCGGCGAGCTCGCTCGGGATAAAGCGGGGATGACGGTGAGCACTTCTAGGCCAACAAGGAGGTGGGACGGCGTACGACGTCGGCGAGCAACGGGCGGCGGCATATCTCTAGCTCCGGCGAGCTCGCGAAGACGCTACGGGCCTCCTGGACGTGAACGCGTGGCACCTGTGGGTTCCTCACCTCCATGTAGTCTTCCGGGGCGGCATCTCATAGACGGCGTGGCGGTGAGACAGCGGATCAACTTTCGGCGGCGGCTAGGGTTTGGCGTGGTGTTGCGGCTGAATGCGGCGGCTTGGTCCGGGGTTTAAGAAGGACGGCGCAGGTGTGCGGAGCACGGGAACTCGGAGACAAGGGTGTTACGGCGGCGCTGCGGAGGGAGGAGTCCGGGTAGGAAACGGAGCTTGGGGATGACATCCCGGGCCCGCTCGTCAGCGGCTGAAGCTCGAGGAAGGGACGGCGGGGATTTCGTGGGCTGCCGTTGGCCGGAACTGACTGGGCTGAAACGAATAGCAGACAGGCGAGAGGAAAACAGGGGCCTTGAGCAGACTTGGTGAACTAGACGAAAACAAAGAAACAGGCCGGAAGGGTAGAAGAGGTTAGAGGTTTAAAAGAAAAGGCTTTCAAAATTTTAAAACCACTCAACCACTTTGAATTCGAATCCAAATTTGAATTCAACCAAACAAAAGAGATGCTCCAGCATGTATGCAACATAAAACTCCTATATTTAATTATTTAATTTTCAAAAATATATTTAAATGCCTAAAAATTCACACACACCTTATGATCCTTAATATCAAAGCATTATTTCTATTCAAATTTTATTAAAACAAATTTTTGCCAAATTAGGGTGTTACAATATCATATCTCACAACAACCTAGGTAAGGTTCATGCTTTTTGCTACCCACAGTTTTCAAGCTAAGGTTCGAACATGCAAGCCAACAAACCCAAAACTTAGGTAGGATACAAAGTTGTAAGCAAGACATACGAGAAGAATAAACAGAGCAACTATTCATCATTTCAACCATAGAGGCAAATCATTCTTACTATGCATATCAAAGCAAACTAAGCAAACTTGATGAAAGCAAATAAATCTTTTTGCTCTTTTTATTTTTGCAGATTTTTATGGGTTTTTCATTATAAGGTATTCTATAAACAAAAAAAGATACAAGTTACCTCAGGATGGGGGTCCTCCCCCAAGCTAGCTTCAGGCTCACTGCTGAGGAGGGAAGAAAAAATCCTGACTCGCAAAGTAAGCCCTCTGCTCCTCTATGTGTCGCTGCTGTGCCTGCTGCATGGCTTCAATCCTCTCACCATCTTGACGCTGCCACGCTGAGGTAGACTCGACATGGGTGTTCAGCGTCTCCTCCAATCCCGTGACCTAGACGGTGAGCTCTCCCATCTGCTGCGCAAGCTGAGCATCGCGTGCAGAGGCTGAGGAGTGCCGCCTGAAGGTCGAAGACAGAGGCGGACCACCGGAGCTAGAACTAGCGGGTGTAGCCCACTGAGCACCGCTCGCACTCGCCCAAGCCATGCCACTCGCACTCGGATGGTAGGCGGGCTGATCCCAACTAGGTGCATATCCAGGGGTAACCCCGAACATGTACCCCGCAGGGGCCCCTCCTGCCACCGGTGGTGTAGCAGGCTGTGGCTGTGGCTGTGGTGGTGGCTGTGACTTTTGCTGCTGCTGCATGTGTGCTCTCTTCGCCGTGCTTCTGGTGGACCTGCCTGAAACACTAGCACGACGGCTTTCCTCTTGTGTAACAAGGGGAATGGTTAGTGACTCCGAGCTATACAATAGAAACCCCGGGTTAGGTAACGGGATTTGATTTGCAGAACCCGGGAAGAAGAAAGTCAAAGAATCATTTGTGCCTCTCTTGAGTATATGCCCTTGGATCAAGTATGCCTCATCAATGAGAACTCGGGGCGTCCAGATGAAGGGTACAGGATTCCTGCTAAGAACCCCGAGTCCAAGAGCAATACGAGTCACCAAAGATGTACACTCAATAGGACCTATCATCTTGAAATTCGTCAACCACTGCCGAATCATAGCTTTAATGGGAGAGACCTTGATCTGTTTAGCAGCAGCGTATAAAAGCATCAACTCGTCGCTGCGCACGGGCCGAACATCTTCTCGTGGAAAGAGAGTAAGGGCGAGCCACTTGTGCCACAAGCGGAGAGTGGGATGCACAATATCATTGCACCGAAGCACACATTTGCCATTGTAAACAAGACCAGAAATGTCTACCCAGAAAGAGTCTTGAACATAACCCTCACAAGCCTTCTTCAAAGAAAGAGCACAACACTGATTAAAACCAAGGAGACGACTAAGTTCTTTCCATGAAACATGGTAATCGGTCCCGAAAAGACGAAACTCAATACCATCAGCCACCTCGGCAAGGGAGCAAAGAAACTGGATGGTTAGGGGCTGAGAGCCAAGCTCTGTAACCGGCGCAAACTCCTCCCAACCAAGAGCATACCAAATGGAAGTGAACTCGAGGTTCATACCTGCTTTCTCCATGAGAGCCGGGTCGAAGTCCCGGGTGTGGGCGAAGACTCGGTCCTTCAGGAGAGCGTAGGCTTGCTCCTCTCGAGCACCCCGCAAGCTGAGGTAGGGGGTGTCATCGACGACCTCCTCCGCTGCTTGTGGCTCGGCTTGCTCTTCTTGCTCTTATTCATAATCCATCATTGATGGGCTCGGCGTCATCTCGGTGGGGACGGATGAACTCGCGCTTGCCCGCGAACGGGAGCGTGTCACCCTCCAGAGAGTGTTCGCCACCCAATTCATGCTAGCACACAACAAAGGGACAACAAGAGCAACTCGGTGATGGATTAGTGAAATCGAATGAAATTCTTACTGAGCTTGCTCCACCAATAGCAATACTTGCAGCAACAAAATAGAGAGAACACTTGATGATGCAAACTTGAGCAAGAAATCCAAGAAAACCAAGAGAGCAAGGAGTAGAGAGGGGAGTGTGAGTGAAATGAGTTGAATGGGTGAAGAACACCCCCTCTTGGGTCCTATTTATAGAGCAAAGGGGCAGCACACTGCGGGCTAGCCGTTGCTCAACGGATAGGAGCCGTTGGCCAAAGCTGGGCCCACCTGACCGTTGCCAGGGTTCGGCCGAGGCTGTGGGCCTGGGGCTGGCACCCTTTGGCAGGTGTGTCACCAACAGCTATATGAAGATATACCCAGGTGCACTAGCCAAAGTTTGCTCTAGAAATTGCCCAAATGATTTTTCTAAAGTTTTCGAACTCAAAAATTATTTTTCAGAAATTTTATTTGAAAAGGGAAAAAGGGCTAGATAAATCTAGCATGCAGATGCAAGGTTTGAAAAATTAAATATGCAATTTTGAAATCAAATAAAATTTTTGGAAAGGGAAATATGACATAAATACCAGCTTTAACCTTTTTGGTAGAAAGGACTCATCATTTTTAGTCCGACAAGTTGGACTCTTCTCTGCAGTTAATTCCACTCGGCACCCCACTCCTGAGAAGTAGAGGGTGATGCCTTCTTGATCTTCTGCCATTCTTTACGAATTTTCTTTTGCTTCTTTGACAGAGATTTCTTCTTTGGGGGTGAAGGCTCCGTCCTTCCCCCAAGCTGCTCAACACTATCTTGCACTAAATAGCATTGCTCTTCTTTATCTTGAAACCTGAATGTCAAGTTCCTCTTCCCAATGCGGAAACGGATTACTCCGGCCCCCACATTGATTCTAGCTCGAACATCACTGAGAAATGGTCGCCCAAGGATAAGCGGCATTCCTCCCTCGTCGCCCATATCAAGGACCACGAAATCCGCGAGGACATAAGAGTTCTTGACCTTGACCAATAAGCTCTCAACAATTCCTTCTGGATATCGTATCGTTGAATCGACGAGTTGGATAGTCCGTGCTGTTGGAGAGAGAGCAGGATATCCCAGTTGCTCGAACATGGCCTTGGACATGAGATTGACACTTGCACCAAGGTCACAAAGGGCATGCTTGATCGTCTTGTAATAGATTTTCCAAAAACCTTGCATCTGCATGCTAGATTTATCTAGCCCTTTTCCCTTTCCAAAATAAAATTTCTGAAAATAATTTCTGAGTTTGAAAACCATAGAAAATTCATTTGGGCAATTTCTGGAGTAAACTTTGGCCGGTGCACCTTGGCATATCTTCATATAGCCGTTGGTGGCACACCTGCCAAAGGGGGCCAGCCCCGGGCCCACAGCTCGGCCAGCCGAACCAGGGTTCGGCCGAACCCTGGCAACGGTCATGTGGGCCCAGCTTTGGCCAACGGCTCCTAGCCGTTGTCCAACGGCTAGTCCGCGGTGTGCTGCCCCTTTGCTCTATAAATTGGACCCGAGAGGGGGTGTTTTTCACCCATTCACTCACACTCCCCTCTCTACTCTTTCCTCTCTTGGTTTTCTTGGATTTGTTGCTCGAGATTGGATCATCAAGCATTCTCTCTATTGTGTTGCTGAAAGTATTGTTATTGGTGGAGCAAGCTCGGTAAGAACTTCATTCAATTTCACTAACCCATCACTGAGTTGCTCTTGTCGTCCCTTGTTTTTGTGCTAGCATGAACTGGGTGGCGAACACTCTCTGGAGGGTGACACGCTCACGCTCCCGTTCGCGAGCAAGCACGAGTGCATCCACCCCTGCCGAGCCAACACCGAGCCCATCGACGATGGATTATGAAGAAGAGCCAGAATAGCAAGCCGAGCCACAAGCCGCGGAGGAGGTCGTTGACGACACCCCCTACCTCAGCTTGCGGGGCACTCGAGAGGAGCAAGCCTATGCTCTCTTGAAGGACCGAGTCTTCGCCCATGAGAGCTAGGTGTGGTTCGAGGACCGGTGGATGGTCGCTTCCTGGTGTGATGAGTGATTGACAACGTGGTGTGGACTGATTCTTGGCTAAGTATTGCAGGTGCAGGTTGTGGCTTGACTGGTGTTGGTGCAGGTGAAGAACAAGCGCGAAAGGTCGTTGCCGGTGAGGCCTCCAGGTGTGGAGAAGACAAGTAGGCTTGGTTCGAGGGACCCGGTGGCCAGCGGGGTCAAGTGCGGGCCGCATGGTGGCAAGAACGGCAAGATGAAGTCATGGACGGTTTCTTGGTTGAGCCTCAAAACCAAGGTCGAGCCGGGACTACGTGGGAGCCGAGTCATGAGTGGTGATTGGCGGAGGCTACACCGAGTTCGCGGGGTTTCCAGTGGTTCACCAGAAAACCACTGGGTTCCTTGGTTGATCCACAAAGCCAAGACCGAAGAACCGAAGACGGAGGTGCAGCAGCTTCTCCTATATACATTGTTCACCATGGAATGATATATAAGTCTTTGTGAGCTAATTTGGTAAGCTATGGTTAGTTTGGCTTAGCTCTTGATAATCTTGGTTTATATCCATGGTTGATGGCTATGTTTTTGGAAAATTTCATATGTATGCTCTCTTGTGAGTAAATGCCTTTACATGATCTTGACATGTTTTTGTGGCTTGGCTATGCTTAATTTGTGGTTGGATAGCTTATTTTGATCATATGGGGCCAAAGGCTCATTTGCCATCATGAATGTTTAGCCCCCATGCTTGATCTTGTGGAGGGGCATAAGTTTTTTTTTGTCGCAAAGACATTTCATGTACCAATTATAAATCTGAAAATGAAATGTAAATTGCTTGGAAAATGTGCTCCCATGTCATATGTGCTAATTTTAATTTGCTTTGGTTGCTAAACCGTTGCATGATGCCTACCAATGAGAAGTCTCATATATAGAAGTAGGCACATGGCTCGGTTGTTTTGACATGACATGAGGTGCTTGTGGGTGTTTATGATGGTCTTATGCTTAGAATGGTTGTCCTAGCATGAAGTTTGTGTGGCTTTGCCAGTTTGACATGTTTTGCTCATGTTTAGGACTTTGCTCATGAGAGGGTGATTTTTCGCAAAAATGCTCAATTCTATCTTAGCTTCGCCCAATGGTTGTGACACTTGGTGATCTTGTAGTTGATGTCATTACGAAGCTATAGAGTATCTAACTTGCTCATTTGGACATGTGTAGGATCCTTTGTTGAATTTTATCTATTTGAGAAGCTCTAGGTTGCATTTTTTTGCTTTTTTAGTTTGATTCATGCATTGTCAACAAGGGGGAGAAGTTTGAGCATGTTTTGGCTTGCTGCATGCATTTAGAAGTTTTCCAAGTGATTTCGAGCTAGTTTTGAGCTTGGGCAGTTTCCAGTTTTTCCTAGGTGGTCATCAGCCTGACCGGTGAGGTACACCGGTCTGACCGGTGTGAGGTCTAGGTGCTGGGCGATCAAGCACACCGGTCTGACCGGTGTGGTTGACCGGTCTGACCGGTCAGAGCAAAGCTGAAGCAGCTGCTCTGTTTTGCGAGGTGGTTTGCATGCATTCGTCTAGGGGGAGTTGCATTGGTTCAGGGGGAGCTTGCATGTGTGCAGGGGAGCTCTTTGCGGTTTTCGAGCTTTGGTTTGATGGTTTGTGCTCTTTGCTTGAGCATGTTTTGTCTCGGATGTGTCGAGCCGTTGCCCTTGCCTAAGGGGTCCGAGACTTGTCTTCTTCAAGTGACTTGCTCTTTGCCTTTTCTTTGGCTTTCGATCGCTTGTTGGAGTTTCTTTTAGTCGTTTCTTTTCTTTTCCTTTTTCTCTTGGTTACCAAAACGTGTGTGTTGTCAATGCACTCATCAAGGGGGAGATTGAGAGCCAGGTGTGGTTCGAGGACCGGTGGATGGTCGCTTCCTGGTGTGATGAGTGATTGATAACGTGGTGTGGACTAATTCTTGGCTAAGTATTGCAGGCGCAGGTTGCGGCTTGACTGGTGTTGGTGCAGGTGAAGAACAAGCGCGAAAGGTCATTGCCGGTGAGGCCTCCAGGTGTGGAGAAGACAAGTAGGCTTGGTTCGAGGGACCCGGTGGCCAGCGGGGTCAAGTGCGGGCCGCATGGTGGCAAGAACGGCAAGATGAAGTCATGGACGGTTTCTTGGTTGAGCCTCAAAACCAAGGTCAAGCCGGGACTACGTGGGAGCCGAGTCATGAGTGGTGATTGGTGGAGGCTACACCGAGTTCGCCGGGTTTCCAGTGGTTCACCAGAAAACCACTGGGTTCCTTGGTTGATCCACAAAGCCAAGACCGAAGAACCGAAGACGGAGGTGCAGCAGCTCCAGACCGGTCTGACTGGTCTGACCGGTGGGTCTGACCGGTCTGACCAGTGGGTACCGGTCTGACCGATGAGGAGCACCGGTCTGACCGGTGTGCGACGACGCAGTCCGGAATCTTCGAAGCGGAGGACACGCGTCGGGATCGCAAGGCTTGCGTCGAGGCTAAGCAAGTTTGCGGTCGCTGGGCATCCGTCCGATGGAGCGAAGACAAAGATTTCTGAATTCGCCCTTGAGGGGCATGTATCCCTAGTTAGCTAGTAAGGGTATTTTCGTCTTTCGGTTGCCTCCATATAAACCAAGTGGTGAGAGGATGGCAGCCATCTCTTGGAACCCTAGCTCATTTGCTTTCCTATTTTTCCTTCCTATTTTCCTTAGGATTTTCTTAGGACTAGCTTGAGAGCTTCATGGTGAGATCTTGTGAGAGGGAAGGATGATCGGGCGGCAAGCTAGACCTTGTATGAACCTTTCATGGTATGTATAGATGATTCGGCGTGGTTCCTCAAGGCTTGTTTGTGCTTCTCCCGTTTTTCCTTTTTGGTGATTTTCGGAGCCTTTAATTGGGATTTTTGTGGGGAAGTTTTGGGGGTGTTTCTTTGAGGGATTCTTGTTGGATGTCACGTATGAGGACCTTGTGCCTCTTTGCTTGGTGATCTTGCTCCAACAATCCGTCCGAAACGGCTTCGATTTGATGGTCTTTGGGTGGAGTTCTTTGTCCTTGGTTGAGTTCGTGTGATCCGCGATTCCCGTCGTTCTAGGAAGTGAGAGGCCAAGAGTTTTGGGGCATAGCATCACCTAGTGACGCATATCATCTCCCCCAAATCTTGGCTCAAGAGCTTCAGCGGTTTGGGAGATCCGGGGACGACTTTGGGGAGGTGTTCTTGAGAGTTCGCGGTTTTCAGCGCAGTTCTTCGTCGGACCGTCCGCGCGTGTTTGGCGGACAGTCCGCGGCTGGCGGACAGTCCGCAAGGGGTCGCGGACCGTTCTGCGGACTGTTTAGACAGAACCGCTATTTTTCGGCTGGAGGCTTCTTTTGTACTGCGGACAGTCCGCGCCTGTCTTCCAGACAGTCCGCCCCCACCCTGGCGGACAGTCCGCGGCAGCTAGGCGGACAGTCCGACCGGTACGCAGAAACTTGCCAAGTTTGATCGGTTCCTTTGCTTCTTCTCTAGTGCTTCCGCGAGTGTTTCAAGGAATCGTTCCTAGGACTTGTAGTTGATCCATAACTATGTTGTCTTGGCGATTGGTGTTCGTGTGTGATTTTTGGAGTTGCGATTGGGACATAGGCCCAGTTCTTTGAAGAAGAATTTTTATCGGCTCCCATTCACTCCCCCCCCCCTCTCTGGCTCGCCGTTTCGGTCCTTCAGCCCACACCCGGGACTTCGACCCGGCTCTCATGTAGAAAACAGGTATGAATCTCGAGTTCGCTTCCATTTGGTATGCTCTTGGTTGGGAGGAGTTTGCGCCTGTTACAGAGTTTGGCTCTCGACCCCTCACCATCCAGTTTCTTTGCTCTCTTACCGAGATTCATGATGGCATTCAGTTTCGTCTTTTTTGGACCCATTATCATGTTTCTTGGAAGGAACTTAGTCATCTTCTTGGTTTTAGTCCTCGTTGTGCTGTTTCTTTGAAGCGAGCTTGTGAGGGTTTTGTTCGAGACTCTTTCTGGGTCAGACATCTCTGGTCTTGTTTACAGTGGCAAGTTTGTACCTCGGTGCAACAATATTGTGCATCCCACTCTCCGCCTGTGGCACAAGTGGCTCGCCATTACACTTTTTCCACGAGAGGATGTTCGGCCCATGCGCAGTGATGAGATGATGCTATTATACATCGCTGTTAACCAGATCAAGGTCTCTCCCGTTAAAGCTATGATTCGGTAGTGGATGATGAACTTCAAGATGATAGGTCCTATTGAGTGTACATCTTTGGTGACTCGTATTGCTCTCAGACTCGGGGTTCTTAGCGGGAATCCTGTACCCTTCATCAGGGTGCCCCGAGTTCTCATCGATGAGGCATACTTGATCTAGGGGCATATACTCAAGAGGGGCCCGAATGATTCTTTGACTTTCTTCTTTCCGGGTTATGCAAATCAAATCCCGTTACGTAACCCGGGGTTTGGATTGTATAACTCGGAGTCACTAACCATTCCCCTTGTTACACAAGAGGAAAGCCGTCATGCTAGTGTTTCAGGCAGGTCCACCAGAAGCACGGCGAAGAGAGCACACATGCAGCAGCAGCAGCAGTCACAGCCACCACCACCACCACAGCCTGAGCCTCAGCCACAGCCTGCTACACCACCGGTGGTAGGAGGGGCCCCTGCGAGGTATATGTTCGGGGTTACCCCTGGATATGCACCTGGCTGGGATCAGCCCACCTACCAGCCGAGTGCGAGTGGCACAGCTTGGGCGGGCATGAGCAGAGCTCAGTGGGCCACACCCACTAGTTCTAGCTCCGGTGGTCCACCTCCGTCTTCGTCCTTCCGGCGGCACTCCTCAGCCTCTGCACGCGATGCTCAGCTCGCACGACAGATGGGAGAGATCACCGTCCAGGTTACGGAATTGGAGGAGACGCTGAACACCCACGTTGAGTCTACCTCCGCATGGCAGCGTCAGGCTGGTGAAAGGATAGCAGCTAAGCAGCAGGATCAGCAGCGATACATGGAGGTGCAGAGGGCTTACTACGCGAGTCAGGGTTTCTTCTACCCTCCTCCACATTGAGCCTGAAGCTAGCTTGGGGGAGGACCCCCATCCTGATGTAACTTGTATCTTCCTTTGTTTTCAGAATACCTTATAAATGAAAACACAAAAAAAATCTGTAAAAATAAAAAGACCAAAAATATTTATTTGCTTTCACCATCATCATTTGCTTAGTTTGCTTTGATATGCATAGTAAGAATGCTTTGCCTCTATGGTTGAAATGATGAATAGTTGCTCTTTTATTCTCCTCGTATGTCTTGCTTACAACTTTGTATCCTACCTAAGTTTTGAGTTTGTTGGCTTGTATATTCAAACCTTAGCTTGAAAACTGTGGGTAGCAAAAAGCATGATCCTTGCCTAAGTTGTTGTGAGACATGATATGGTAGAATAGAGTGCTATGATCTTGTGCTTAGTGATGCTTGACATCCAGAGTTTTCCTTTTTGAAAAATCAAAATGTGATGAGTTCCTCAATGATGAGAATTTTCCATCCTAGGCCATATGTAGATTCTAGTTCTTAGCCTCCACATATGCAGCTTGTTCTCTCATTGAGTTTTGTCAAATTGTTGTGACCCTTGTTGGAACTCATACTCCCCTGATCAAGATCACGTACTCGTTCATGCTAAACTTCTACACTAGAAGTTAGCATTCATCGTTTGCTTCATATTGGTTATGCATTCTTCCATAAATAAAACTCTATGTATCTTCGCATTATTCATCCCTCTCCAAATATCTCCAATAGAGACAAAGGGCTAGCTAAAAAAAGAGAGAAAAGCATGCTCAAAAGCATGGCAACAATAAATAAAGAGAGCTAGCCCAAGTCTCGAAAAAAAATTTCACAAGGAGAAAAGGGATTGATATGTGCAAGAGAAAGAGTTCCACCATATAGATGGTAATAACTGTTGACGGTGGAAATTCAACATTTCCAACCCTCAATATTCTCACATAAATGGAGGCATATGCATATTTCACTAGCATTTAGGTTTGAATAATGTAGTTCCACTTGTCCTTGGAGATTATTTGTATGTAGGTGATTTACCCCTTAAAAGAGATGGAAACTCAACTTCTATGAAGAAACCATGCCAACTCAGCTGAGGAGGTGGCTGCCACCAAGGGAAACATGGCAATCCACGTCATCGATCCAGGGGAGGCACTCACCGATGAATCAGAGGATGCCACATGGACTTCACATGGATCAAAGGGCCCACCTCGGATAACAAATCAAGACATGCACCGGGGATGGATCAGAGGGCCCACAAGGCAGCCAACCAGAGGAAGCACACCAGGTGGGGCCACCCTAGGGGGCCGGCCGATCCTAGGATCAGCCGAACCACCTTAGTGGCGCCCCATCCTGGCCCTCCACGTGGTGGTTGCTCATTGGTCCATTGCCTCACTCCCGGGTGTTTAGGAGCCATTTGGGCGTCCGAGCAAGCCTTGTCCTCGCCTATAAATAGAAGGGGAGGGGCTCCCATTTCTCACACACCACTCTCTCATTCTCCTCTCACTTTTAGTTTCCAAGGCTAGGGGGTAGGCTAGAGTAGCTCTTATTCAGGTTCCAAGTCTTCTTGGAAGTCTAGGTATGAGTTCTCTTTTATCTTTATTTCTTTGTATGACTTTGATCTACTTCAGTTATTCAGCTATTTCATATAAAGTCATGGTAGATCATATTCTTGATATGTTCTTGAGTTCATCCTCTGTTCATCATTTAGAGGCTTGTGTTCTTCGTGAACACTACCTTTTGATCCACTTAAAGGGTGATAAACTCCTTCCTTATGTGTTTGTTCATAAGTTAGAGGCTCATGTTCTTCACGAACACGACCCTTTGATCTTATTGATTAGACATAAGACAGTTCATATCTGTTCGTATGTCTAGCCTTAGTTGATCTTGTTAGATGGCATGAGAGTGTTGCATGAGGTCTGTGTTCAAGCTACGGTACTCGGTTTAGTTGACCAGTCTTCTGGTGGCTCTCACCCTGGGTCACAATAGCCCGAGCCGGGTGGAGTCTAGCAGCAACGTAGGCATGGTGCCTGGGTTGTCTGGCTACAATAGTTATGAGCATACCCCCCGTAATGATAGAGGTCGGTCCTCGGGTGGTGACAGCCCCGTTGGATCCTTAGGCAACCTCCGCGCTGGGGTACCTGCTGTAGGAGTCTAAAGTCTAGTTTCGCAGAGTGCTAGTCGTCACGGGTTAGCTCCCCGTTTGTTCCTGGGTGCTGAACCTTATCTCTCTCATGCAATAGTCATGCCCATCTCTTGTATCTTCTAGCTTTGTATGTTTAGTACATTAGAACCTAGAGCAAGCTCGTATGTTCCCCCTATGTCGTATTGTGCTAGAGTAGAGGTAGATTTGAGTGTGTGTGTCTCACTACCCCGTATATCTTTTATCTTACCCCTGTCTTTGAGTGTGTTGTTCCCTATATCTATCTCTTGGTTTATATTCAGAGCAAAAGCATAAGTCTAAGATATCCGCCATTGCCTTCCACGGATATGATACCTTTGGAATACTCTCCTTCCTTGGGGAAATGCTACAATGGTTTATCTGTGCGCTTGCGGATTCGTTCATGATCGTTTAGATTAACCTTTGGCAAGTCTCGATGATCACGCTAACCCGGTGCCATTAGTTGTGACATTGAGAGGTGCCTAAAGGCATTTCCTGGTGTTGTCACTAAGGACGGGTCCCAGATCTGTTCTTAGGATGATGACGCTACGAAACGCCAACAAGCATTTATGGTGCCATTGCCGGGGAAGGCACAGGATTATCATGACTATGCTTTGCATCTGTTTATAAACTCTGAGTAGGTTAGGACAACTCTCAATGCAGGTTAACCTTGATTGTCTTCTTTTATCTTTGGATGATGAAGACAGGTAGTGTATGACTGGTTTTGACCTACCGGGAAATTTTACTGAAGATCCTGAGTCACTTGTGAGGAAAGCTTGAATTCATTTCGGCTCACCTTGTCGTACTCGTCTAGAGGGCGAACCAGCTTCCTTTGTACCATCCACGTCCAACGCTATGGCCCAGAAGACACTTCGTGAGTACTCAGCTCCTTTCGCTGACCAGGTGCTGCAAGGCCCTGTGGTGGCAATGGGGACTGAAAATTTTGAGATCAAGACGGGTCTAATCACGATGGTACAGGCTAGCCCATTCTGTGGCAAGCCAAATGAGGATGCCAATGCTCATCTGCAGCAATTCCTAGAGCTATGCAGCACTTTCGTCATCAGGGGTGCAAATATGGATGTTGTTCGTTTATGGCTATTTCCATTCTCCCTCCTGGGGAAAGCTAAGCAATGGTTCTATGCGAATCGTGAAGCTATTAACACTTGGACTAAGTGTTCAGAGGCATTTCTCAAGAAGTTCTTCCCATTGGGTAAAACTAATGCTCTTCGTGGAAGGATTTCTGGTTTTCAGCAAGCAGCAAGTGAATCTATTACAAAGGCTTGGGAAAGGCTTCAGGAGTATGTCCTGGCCTATCCTCACCATGGGATGGAGAATTGGCTTATTCTTCAAAGCTTCTATAATGGGTTGACTCCGACAGCCTGAGGCCATATTGATGCTGCTGCTCAAGGAGCATTCTTCTCACTCACTGTTGATGATGCTAAATTACTCATTTAGAAGATGGTCTCCAACCAAGGGTGGAGTGATGAAAGACTCCAACCACGACCGAGGGGTACTCATACTGTCAAGGAAGCAGACATGATTACTGCCAAGATGGATCTTCTTATGAAGAGATTGGATGACTACACTAGTGAGAAGGCTGCCATGGCCACCACTACTCTGCCTATGGATTCTCACATGACTTGTGAAGTCTGTGGCAACACTGGGCACTCAGGCAACTACTGTCCGGAGACTCAGGAGGAAGTGATGTACATGAACGGCAACAACAACGGTTATCGTCCACCTCAACAAGGAGGCCAATCGTGGAATCAACAACACCCTTACTATCAAGGGGGTAACCAAGGTAACTCGTACAATCCTAACCAACCTTCCTTGAGAGATCTTGTTTTTGGGCAAGCTAAGATCAATGAAGGTGTTAACAAGAAGCTAGCTGCCCTTGATAAAACTGTGGAAAGTCTCAACGTTAAGCTTTATAGTTTTTTTTCTGCTCAGAAGAGTCAGCTAAGTTTAGACAAAATGTTAGAAACCCAGCTGGCTCAGCTAGCTGCTTTGGTTCCATCTCCTGATAACGGGAGGATCCCGGGGCAACCCGTATCCTTTTGGGAGAATGTTAGTGTAGTGTCAACCCGGTGGGGTAAGCCACCTAGGAAGACACATGCTTCTGACTATGTAGGAAAACCCATACAACAAATTCTTGATCCATGGGAGGAATCAGCTGTGGTGCACAAGAAAGATCCAGGCTACCCGACTATCACTTGCACAATCTATTACAAGCAGATCAGGCATGCCCTTTGTGACCTTGGTGCAAGTGTTAATCTCATGTCCAAGGCCATGTTCGAGCAACATGGATATCCAGCTCTCTCTCTAATAGCACGGACTATCCAACTCACCGATTCAACAATACGATATCCAGAAGGAATTGTTGAAAGCATGTTGGTTAAGATCAAGAGCTCTTATGTCTTCGCGGATTTCGTGGTACTTGATATGGATGACGAGGGAGGAATGCCGCTCATCCTTGGGCGGCCATTTCTCAGTGATGTCTGAGCTAGGATCAATGTGGGGTCCGGAATCATCCACTTCCGCATTGGGAAGAGGAACTTGAAGTTCAAGTTTCAGGATAAAGAAGAGCAATGCTATTTAGTGCAAGATAGTGTCAAGCAGCTTGGGGGAAGGACGGAGCCTTTACCCCCGAGGAAGAAATCTCCGTCAAAAAGGCTAAAGAAAATTCGGAAAGAATGGCGGAAGATTGAGATGGCACCACCCTCTACTTCTCAGGAGTGGGGTGCTGAGTGGAATTGATCACTGAGAAGAGTCCAACTCGTCGGACTAAAAATGATAAGTCCTTTCTACCAAAAAGGTTAAAGCTCGTACTTATCTCATATTTCCCTTTCCAAAATTTTATTTTCAAAAAAAAATTGCATATTTGATTTTGCAAAACTCTGCATCTGCATGGTAAATTTTTCTAGCCCTTTTCCCTGTTCCAAATAAAATTTCTGAAAATCATTTCTGAGTATGAAAATTCAAGAAAAATCATTTGAAAAATATTTCGAGGGAATTTGGGTCGAGGCACTCAGGCAGGCCCCCAGCTAGCCGTTGGGGAGCCACTGGCCAGGGCAGAGGGCAGGTGGGCCCGGCCTGGGGTCGGCCGACCCCAGGTTCGGCCGAAGGAGCCTAACGGCTGCTGGGCCCCACCTTGCTCCAACGGCTCCTAGCCGTTGCCCAACGGCTATGTCTAGATGCCCGGCGCATTTGCCTATAAATAGCAGGGGGAGAGGGGGTGTTCTTCACCCATTCAACACTCTTCACTCACACTCCCCTCTCTACTCCTTGCTCTCTTGGTTTTCTTGGATTTCTTGCTCGAGATTGGATCATCAAGTATTCTCTCTAGTGTGTTGCTGAAAATATTGTTATTGGTGGAGCAAGCTCGGTAAGAACTTCATTCGATTTCACTAACCCATCACCGAGTTGCTCTTGTTGTCCCTTGTTGTTGTGCTAGCATGAATTGGGTGGCAAACACTCTCCGGAGGGTGACACGCTCACGCTCCCGTTCGCGAGCAAGCACGAGTGCATCCACCCCCGTCGAGCCGACACCGAGCCCATCGACGATGGATTACGAAGAAGGGCAAGAAGAGCAAGCCGAGCCACAAGCCGCAGAGGAGGTCGTCGACGACACCCCCTACCTCAGCTTGTGGGGCACTCGAGAGGAGCAAGCCTATGCTCTCCTGAAGGACCGAGTCTTCGCTCACACCCGAGACTTTGACCCGGCTCTCATGGAGAAAACAGGTATGAATCTCAAGTTTGCTTCCATTTGGCATGCTCTTGGTTGGGAGGAGTTTGCGCCGGTTACAGAGCTTGGCTCTCGGCCCCTCACCATCCAGTTTCTTTGGTTTCTTACCAAGATTCAGGATGGCATTCAGTTTCGTCTTTTTGGGACCGATTATCGTGTTTCTTCGAAGGAACTTAGTCGTCTTCTTGGGTTTAGTCCTCGTTGTGCTGTTTCTCTGAAGAAGGCTTGTGATGGTTTTGTTCGAGAACCTTTCTGGTCAGACATCTCTGGTCTTGTTTACAGTGGCAAGTTTGTACCTCGGTGCAACGATATTGTGCATCCCACTCTCCGTCTGTGGCACAAGTGGCTCGCCATTACTCTCTTTCCATGAGAAGATGTTCGGCCCGTGCGTAGCGATGAGATGATGCTATTATATGCCGCTGTTAACCGGATCAAGGTCTCTCCCGTTAAAGCTATGATTCGGCAATGGTTGATGAATTTTAAGATGATAGGTCCAATTGAGTGTACATCTTTGGTGACTCGTATTGCTCTCAGACTCGGGGTTCTTAGCGGGAATCCGGTACCCTTCATCGGGACGCCCCGAGTTCTCATTGATGAGGCATACTAGATCCAAGGTCATATACTCAAGAGGGGCCCAAATGATTCTTTTACTTTCTTCTTTCCGGGCTATGCAAACCAAATCCCGTTACCTAACCTAGGGTTTGGATTGTTTAACTCGGAGTCACTAACCATTCCCCTTGTTACACAAGAGGAAGGCCGTCGTGCTAGTGTCTCAGGCAGGTCCACCAGAAGCGCAGCAAAGAGAGCACACATGTAGCAGCAGCAGCAGTCACAGCCACCACCACTACCTCAGCCACAGCCTGCTACGCCACCGGTGGTAGGAGGGGCCCCTGCGGGGTATATGTTCGGGGTTACCCCTGGGTATACACCTGGCGGGGATCAGCCCACCTACCAGCCGAGTGCGAGTGGCACAGCTTGGGCGAGTGCGAGCAGTGCTCAGTGGGCCACACCCGCTATTTCCAGCTTCGGTGGTCTACCTCCGTCTTCGTCCTTCCGGCGGCACTCCTCAGCCTCTGCACGTGATGCTCAGCTCGCGCAGCAGATGGGAGAACTCACCATCCAGGTTACAGGATTGGAGGAGACGCTGAACACCCACGTCGAGTCTACCACAGCGTGGCAGCGTCAGGCTGGTGAGCGGATAGCAGTCATGCAGCAGGATCAGCACCGATACATAGAGGCGCAGAGGGCTTACTACGCGAGTCATGGTTTCTTCTACCCTCCTCCGCAGTGAGCTTGAAGCTAGCTTGGGGGAGGACCCCCATTCTGAGGTAACTTGTATCTTCTTTTGTTTTCAGAATATCTTATAAATGAACATCAAAAAAAATCTAGAAAATATAAAGACCAAAAATATTTATTTGCTTTCATCATCATCGTTTGCTTAGTTTGCTTTGATATGCTTAGTAAGAATGCTTCGCCTATATGGTTGAAATGATGAATAGTTGCTCTGTTTATTTTCCTCGTATGTCTTGCCTACAACTTTGTATCCTACCTAAGTTTTGAGTTTGTTGGCTTGTATGTTCAAACCTTAGCTTGAAAACTGTGGGTAGCAAAAAGCATGATCCTTGCCTAAGTTGTTGTGAGACATGATATGGTATAATAGAGTGCTATGATCTTGTGCTTAGTGATGCTTGACATCCGGAGTTTTCGTTTTTGAAAAATCAAAACATGATGAGTTCCTCAATGATGAGAAATTTCCTATCCCAGGCCATATGTAGATTCTAGTTCTTAGCCTCCACATATGCAGCTTGTTCTCTCATTGAGTTTTGTCAAATTGTTGTGACCCTTGTTAGAACTCATACTCTCCTGATCAAGATCACGTAGACGTTCACGCTAAAACTTCTACACTGGAAGTTAGCATTCATCATTTGCTCCATGTTGCTTATGCATCCTTCCTCAAATAAAACTCTATGTATCTCTGCATTATTCATCCCTCTCCAAATATCTCCAATAGAGACAAAGGGCTAGCTAAAAAAAAGAAAAAGAAAGAGAAAAGCATGCTCAAAAGCATGGCAAAAATGAATAAAGATAGCTAGCCCAAGTCTCGAAAATTCCAAAGGAGAAAAATGGATTGATACGTGTAGGAGAAAGAGTTCCACCATATAGATGGTAATAACTAGTACCTACTCCGGAGCTAGTGTCCACCTTACCATCAATCCCTCATTCCTTCATATAAAACATGGCAATATCTAGCACACACTTCCGGGCCTAGTATCCACCTTGCCATGCTCATATCCATCACACACATATGCACATCTTGATCAGGATGTATGTTTGTTTCTTCTAAGGATCCAGTCTTTGACTTAGCAAAACATGAGAGGCAAGTATGCCACATCTTCCCTACCTACAGCTCCACATACAGCCTATTAGGAGTAGGATTTGAAGAAAGGCAACATTGATGCCTTGGTGAGGTACACTTTTGAGCGATCCGAGAGTATCATTTGAGGAACTCAGATTTTCTTTTGAAAAATTTGCAAAACCTCCGGATTGCTAAGCTGATCAAGGTATGAGTGACTATGCACATGCTATATAACCATTCTGTCTCTCAACCGCCCAAGGCAGGTGAAGCCATATGCCCCACGTATCAGGTGAAAGGTAAGAACATTGCCAACTTGTTCAACTCTTGGTAGAGTACTTTGCTGTATGTTTGCCATAAGTTGAGAATACAACATTGTAGCAACTCCTGATCAACCAACCTAAGTCTCTAATGTCTTGCTTCGAGACGAGCAAGAGGTTAGCTTGGGGGAGTTTGTTAACGGTGGAAATTCACCTTTTCCAACCCTCAATATTCTCACATAAATGGAGGCATATGCATATTTCACTAGCATTTAGGTTTGAATAATGTAGTTCCACTTGTCCTTGGAGATTATTTGTATGTAGGTGATTTACCCCTTAAAAGAGATGGAAACAAAACTTCTATTAAGAAACCATGCCAACTCAGCTGAGGAGGTGGCTGCCACCAAGGGAAACATGGCAATCCACGTCATCGCTCCAGGGGAGGCACTCACCGACGAATCAGAGGATGCCACATGGACTTCACATGGATCAAAGGGCCCACCTCGGATACCAAATCAAGCCATGCACCGGGGATGGATCAGAGGGCCCACAAGGCAGCCAACCAGAGGAAGCACACCAGGTGGTTCCACCCTAGGGGGCCGGCCGATCCTAGGATCGGCCGAACCGCCTTAGTGGCGCCCCATCCTGGCCCTCCACGTGGTGGTTGCTCATTGGTCCATTGCCTCACTCCCGGGTGTTTAGGGGCCATTTGGGCGTCCGAGCAAGCCTTGTCCTCGCCTATAAATAGAAGGGGAGGGGCTCCCATTTCTCACACACCACTCTCTCATTCTCCTCTCACTTTTAGTTTCCAAGGCTAGGGGGTAGGCTAGAGTAGCTCTTATTCAGGTTCCAAGTCCTCTTGGAAGTCTATGTATGAGTTCTCTTTTATCTTTATTTCTTTGTATGACTTTGATCTACTTCAGTTATTCAGCTATTTCATATAAAGACATGGTAGATCATATTCTTGATATGTTCTTGAGTTCATCCTCTGTTCATCATTTAGAGGCTTGTGTTCTTCGTGAACACTACTTTTTGATCCACTTGAAGGGTGATAAACTCCTTCCTTATGTGTTTGTTCATAAGTTAGAGGCTCATGTTCTTCACGAACACGACCCTTTGATCTTATTGATTAGACATAAGAGAGTTCATATCTGTTCGTATGTCTAGCCTTAGTTGATCTTGTTAGATGGCATGAGAGTGTTGCATGAGGTCTGTGTTCAAGCTACGATACTCGGTCTAGTTGACCAGTCTTCTGGTGGCTCTCACCCTAGGTCACAACAGCCCGGGCCGTGTGGTCTGGCTACGATAGTTATGAGCATACACCCCGTAACGATAGAGGTCGGTCATCGGGTGGTGACAGCCCCGTTGGATCCTTGGGCAACCTCCGCGCTGGGGTACCTGCTGTAGAAGTCTAAAGTCTAGTTTCGCAGAGTGCTGGTCATCACGGGCTAGCTCCCTGTTTGTACCTTGGTGCTGAACCTTATCTCTCTCATGCAATACTCATGCCCATCTCTTGTATCTTCTAGCTTTGTATGTTTAGTACATTAGAACCTAGAGCTAGCTCGTATGTTCCCCCTAAGCCATATTGTGCTAGAGTAGAGGTAGATTTGAGTGTGTGTGTGCCACACTAGCCCATATATCTTTTATCTTACCCCTGTCTTTGAGTGTGTTGTTCCCTATATCTATCTCTTGGTTTACATTCAGTTCAAAAGCATAAGTCTAAGATATCCGCCATTGCCTTCCACGGATACGATACCCTTGGAATACTCTCCTTCCTTGGGGAAATGCTACAATGATTTTTCTGTGCGCTTGCGGATTCGTTCATGATTGTTTAGATTAACCTTTGGCAAGTCTCGATGATAACGCTAACCCGGTGCCATTAGTTGTGACATTGAGAGGTGCCTAAAGGCATTTCCTAGTGTTGTCGCTAAGGACGGAACCCAGATCTCTTCTTAGGATGATGACGCTACAAAACACCAACAATAACTAGTACCTACTATGGGCTAGTATCCACCTTACCATCAATCCCTCATTCCCTTATATAAAGCATAGCAATATCTAGCACCCATTTCCGGGCCTAGTATCCACCTTGTCATGCTCATATCCATCACACACATATGCACATCTTGATCAGGATGTATGTTTGTTTCTTCTAAGGATCCAGTCTTTGACTTAGCAAAACATGAGAGACAAGTATGCCACATCTTCCCTACCTACAGCCCCACATAAAGCCTATTAGGAGTAGGATGTGAAGAAAGGCAACATTGATGCCTTGGTGAGGAACCATACACTTTTGAGCGATCCGAGAGTATCATTTGAGGAACTCTGATTTTCTTTTGAAAAATTTGCAAAACCTCCGGATTGATAGTTAATCAAGGTATGAGTGATTGTGCATTTGCTATATAACCATTCTGTCTCTCAACCACCCAAGGCAGGTGAAGCTATATGCCCCACGTTATCAGGTGAAAGGTAAGGACATTGCCAACTTGTTCAACTCTTGGTAGAGTACTTTGTTGTATGTTTGCCATAAGTTGAGAATACAACATTGTAGCAACTCCTGATCAACCAACCTAAGTCTCTAATGTCTTGCTTCGAGACGAGCAAGAGATTAGCTTGGGGGAGTTTGTTGACAGTTGAAATTCACCACTTTCAACCCTCAATATTCTCACATAAATGGAGGCAATGCATTATTTACTAGCATTTTAGTTTGAATAATGTAGTTCCACTTGTCCTTGGAGATTATTTGTATGTAGGTCATTTACCCCTTAAAAGAGATGGAAACCCACCTTCTATGAAGAAACCATGCCAACTCAGCTGAGGAGGTGGCTGCCACCAAAGGAAACATGGCATTCCACGTCATCGATCCAAGGGAAGTACTCACTGATGAATCAGAGGACGCCACATGGACTTCACATGGATCAAAGGGCCCACCTCGGATACCAAATCAAGCCATGCACCGGGGGTGGATCAGAGGGCCCATAGGGCAGCCACCCAGAGGAAAAGCACTAGGTGGGGCCACCCTAGAGGGCCGGCCGATCCTAGGATCGGCTGAACTGACCTAGGGGGCGCCCATCTGGTCCCTACACGTGGCAGCTCCTCATTGGTCACTTGCTACATCCCGGGTGTTTTGGAGCACATTATGCCTCCGAGCAAGCCTGGTCCTTGCCTATAAATAGAAGGGGAGGAGCTCCCATTTCTCACACACCACTCTCTCATTCTCCCCTCACTTTTAGTTTCCATGGCTAGGGGGTAGGCTAGAGTAGCTCTTATTTAGGTTCCAAGTCTTCTTGGCAGTCTAGGTATGAGTTCTCTTTTATCTTTATTTCTTTGTATGACTTTGATCTACCTCAATTATTCAGCTATTTCATATAAAGTCATGGTAGATCATATGCTTGATATGTTCTTGAGTTCATCCTCTGTTCTTCATTTAGAGGCTTGTGTTCTTCGTGAACACTACCTTTTGATCCACTTGAAGGATGATAAACTCCTTCCTTATGTGTTTGTTCAAAAGTTAGAGGCTCGTGTTCTTCACGAACACGACCCTTTGATCTTATTGTTTAGACATAAGAGAGTTCATATCTGTTTGTATGTATAGCCTTAGTTGATGTTGTTAGATGGCATGAGAGTGTTGCATAAGGTTTGTGTTCAAGCTACGGTACTCGGTCTAGTTGACCAGTCTTCTGGTGGCTCTCACCCTGGGTCACAATAGCCCGGGCCGGGTGGAGTCTAGCAGCAAAGTAGGCATGGTGCCTGGGTTGTCTGGCTATGATAGTTATGAGCATACCCCCTGTAATGATAGAGGGTGGTCCGTAGTTAGTGACAGTCCTGTTGGATCCTTGGGCATCCTCTGCGTTGGGGTACCTGCTGTAGGAGTCTAAAGTCTAGTTTCGCAGAGTGCTGGTCATCGCGGGCTAGCTCCCCGTTTGTACCTGGGTGTTGAACCTTATCTCTCTCATGCAATATTCATGCCCATCTCCTGTATCTTCTAGCTTTGTATGTTTAGTACATTAGAACCTAGAGCTAGCTCGTATGTTCCCCCTAAGCCGTAGTGTGCTAGAGTAGAGGTAGATCTGAGTGTGTGTGTCGCACTACCTTTGTCCTTGAATGTGTTGTTTCCTATATCTATCTCTTGGTTTACATTCAGAGCAAAAGCATAAGTCTAAGATATCCGGCATTGCCTTCCACGGATACGATACCCTTGGAATACTCTCATTCCTTGGGGAAATGCTACAATGGTTTATCTGTGCGCTTCTAGATTTGTTCATGATCGTTTAGATTAACCTTTGGCCAGTCTTGATGTTCACGCTAACCCAGTGTCGTTAGTTGTGACATTGAGAGGTGCCTAAAAGGCGTTTCTAGGTGTTGTCACTAAGGATGGATCCCAGATCTGTTCTGAAGATGACGGCGCTACGAAACGCCAACAGGGAGTAATACCCTACGTCCAGTTTTCAGTGGTTGTGTTCTTATGCCTGGGAAGTCTGTAGTAGGGGTTACAAACTAGTCGGGAGAGGGAGTCGGAGCCTAAGTCCTTGTGGGTGTAGCTCGAGCTATGTGTGTGTGGTGAGTGGTCGATCAATCAGCCCCGAAAATGGCTATCCTCCTCCCCCTTTTATAGACGCAAGGGTGAGGGGCAAAAAGGGAATACAAATATGTGCTACAGTGCTATGGTGTTGGGAGGTCTTTTCCCATGTCGATGTCTGTCAGGAAGCATTGAAGGGCGCTGAGCTGTAGTGGAGTTGGTGATCGCCGCGTGTGTTGGTGGCACTGTACATTCCGAGTACTTGGCGCCTCCTCCGAGCTCCTCCTTAGATGACCCAGCCCTCTTGAGAGTTGATTAGGCCCGCCACGTTATGGCCTAAGTGTTGGTAGGTGCCGCGCGTAGATGGTAATTGAGTACCTGCTCTGACGGGGTGGCGTGTCGCAGAGGTTGGACGGTATGGCGTGTTGGAGGCCGTGAGGGCGCACAGTGTGGCATTACGGCTCCTGTCAGAACAAGCCGTCCACGCGTCCCGCCAGTTGGGGTGTTTGCATGGTGTGGAGGACTGGAGCCATGCGTGTCGTTGCAGGGAAGCCTGAGAGCTGGGGCAGCGCCACATTCGTTTGGGGCCCATAATCTCGCGCTCCGACCTCCATGTGTGGGCCCCACCCTAGTCGGTGACGAAGACTACTTATGCGAATGGGTAGTCGGAGACGGAGACTACTCCTGCGAACAAGTAGTCGGAGGCGAGGCGGAAAGTACTCGTGCGAGGCGGAGAGTTCTCGTGCGAGGCGGAGAGTTGTCGTGCGAGTCGCCTTCCAGTCGGAGATGAGGTGTCTTGTCAGTGAGGGTCTTGATGAAGATCTGCATCCCTCCCTGTCCTGGATCTTAGCCTTGATGCTATCAATGGTGTCAGAAGACTCCATCTCAAGGGTGATTATCTTGTAGCTTAGGGGGCCCTATTCCAGGCCCTCGTCAGTAGCCCCCGAGCCCACTAGGGAGTTGTAGACTCGCTTGTGGGGTTTTAATCTTGAAATGTTGTTGTCATTTCAAAATCTCCAGTTGAAGCAGTCGTGGCCGCATCGGCGGTCGCGCCCGTCATGATGGTCGCGGCTGACGTTGCTGATTTGACGATTGGAGGGGGCGACGCATAGTCGGTTCAGATTCATGGGCCCACCATGCGTCGAACCGTCACGCAGGCGTGTGCCAGTTGCCCTGGGAGGCGCGCCCTCTGAGTGGGTGGTTTTACGGTGTGGTGGGACCAGCATTTAAGGCCGGCGCCCACGTCCGCTCCGTATTAACCGTGCACCAAGAGAATTTGAAACCATTTGCTCCCCCAATCTCCACCATAGCCAGCGCCGCCTAATCCTCTACTCTTTGCATCCATTGCGCCGCTGTCGCTTCTTCCAGCCGCGCCGCGGAGCTTGACGACGCCATGTCGAACTAGACTCGTTCCAACATCTCCCGCTCGACTCTTCACCGCCTCGTCACCGTCGGGCAGCTGCTGGCGCTCACCATCGTTGAGGAATGGAAGGTGCCAGGAGATGAGTCCGTCCCGCGTCCGCCACCGGGCTTGTCGTCTCGTTCGTGGTGTTCCACGAGCGCGGCTTCTCCGTTCCCGCCGGGTGGTTCATCCGCGCAGAGCTCTAGGAGTACGGGCTTCAGCTCCAGCACTTCAACCCGAACAGCATCCAGCACATGGCGGCATTCGAGGCGCTGTGCGAGGGGAACCTGGGAGTGGGAGCCCATTGGCACCTCTTCCGGTACTTCTTCAAGTTCGTCTGCTTGAGGGACAATAA
The DNA here is from genome assembly GCA_036936925.1 of Cenchrus fungigraminus. Taxonomy (NCBI): domain Eukaryota; kingdom Viridiplantae; phylum Streptophyta; class Magnoliopsida; order Poales; family Poaceae; genus Cenchrus; species Cenchrus fungigraminus. Next base: position 49,609,696 of record CM072777.1, on the reverse strand, counting down.
GATCCCGGCGACGATCGGATGCGCCAATCTCCGGATGAAGCTGGGCAGGGGGGAGGAGTACATCCCCTTCTCGTTGACGAGCTCCAACAGCAGCTGGCACAAGGGTTGGTTCTACCTCGAGAATGACCTCGAGCACCCACTGCCGGAGTATACCGGCGCCTCCATCACCGAGGCGCCGAAGAGTTGGAGCTACGGGCCCCCGGAGGTGGAGCAAACGAAGCTGCTCAAGGATTGCCAGGCGGTCCGGACCTGGCTCCGTGATGCCGGGGTTGATTTGGCGGCCGTCATCGGGCAGTACCATGCGTTGGGGATCGTCCTGCTCTGGCGGCGGCCCCTGCGCATCTGTCAGATGACGCCCAACAGGGCGCCCTTGGAAGGGACCGTGACGGCACCCGAGTTGCCCTCGTTGGATGAGATCCAGCGCCGCGTGGGGCTGGCCATCGGGAAAGCGTCGTACTCGTGGCCTCCGTCACGACTTCTGCCCATGCTCCCCCACGAGGGGACTAAGAAACTTGTAAGTTTTTCCCCTTTTCCGACTAGCCTTCCGACTAGTTTTGGAGTTTCGTTTGATCGTGTCTTCTTGGAGCTTTTTGGGCTTTGTATTGATTGCTTTCCTTCTTCTTGTTCTTAGTTGAGATCCGCGGTCCCCACCCCCGCGAAGCCTCCTCTCCCGCAGGACGCGATACAAAATCGCTCCAACACCGCCGCAGAGAAGAGGAGGGCCGACCGCAAGGCCAGGCACAAGAAGGAGGAGATCACGAAACGTGAACGGAACGACCAGCGCGCCAAGAGCTGGAAGCGGAAGGAGATTCCTGTCTCCTTGGATGAGGATCCCTCATCGTCACCGCCATGGTCCGGCAATGAGAGGAGCGCTTGCGTTGACTGGAGCACTTTGTCAACGCCGTCCGCGTCGCCCCCTCCTCAACAGCAGACCGCGGAGGCCAGCTCGAGACGGCGGCCGGAGCCGTCCGTTCGTGAGCAGGGGTCTGGCTCCAGCTCGCGCCCGCACCCTCGCCCCTTCCAGGAGGATCGGAGGGTGACCTACTCCCGGGTGGGCTCTGTCAGCAATGATCGTCCAAGGGAGAGGAAGGATTCTTCGCGGCAGGACGACCCGTCCAGACGGCCAGTGGTTCGCGATTCCTCCTCCCGCCGCACCTCCGGTGACTCACCGCGGCGGGAATCTGAAGGACCGATTAGGCGAACCAGAGAGGGGGGGAGTGAATGGGAGCCGATAAAAATTCTTCTCGAAGGAGATGAGAACTCCAACAAGACGAACACGGCTTCCAAATCACGTCTCCGACTCAACTACCCAAGTTGGCCAAGACCACGCAGCCACTGGATTGCTACTGGTCCTAGGAACCTACAACCACCTTCACAGACTCGAGAACGCAGCGGAACACCAACTCGAGCACCACTGACTTGCACCGGTCAGGCCGGTGAGCAGCACCGGTCAGACCGGTCCCTGCTGGTAAAACCTGGGAACTTCCACAGAAAGCCTCTACACCGGTCAGGCTGGTGTAGCTCGCCGGTCAGACCGGTCCAAGCCAGGAAACCCCAAATCCACAAAACAGGCCTACAGAGCTCCAAACTGACCCAAGCTCGAAACAGCAGCAACACGGGACTACAACGAACTCACCAGAATGTTCACCCGAGGCAAAACCCACAGAGCCTGTGCTCCGGTCAGACCGGTGAGCAGCACCGGTCAGACCGGTCAGGCTGGGCCGCTCGGGGATGAACAACACCCGCGGGTCAACTCCCCCAAATCCAACTCCCGATCTCCCGAATCGCTCCACGGATTTGTGCAAGACTTTGGGGATAGTAGGAACACCTCATGGGCACTCCATAGCCAAGATTTGGTCCACCAAAACTTGCTAAATCAAGAGGAATCGAAGAAATCCCACCAAGAACGCCTCTAACCCTATAGCTACGAAAACCCCAAAATCGAGCCCCTTTACTAACTGATTTGGGAGGGGAATCAAAGGGAAAAGAACCACGAAGGGTTCATGCATACATCCCCCACCAAATCCCAAAGAGAAAGGCCTCGAAATCGCTCCAAGAAAATCGCCAAGAAAGGGCTCCGAAAATCACCAAAAAGGAGAAACGGGAAAGACACATCCAAGCCTTGATGAACCACGCCAAATCATCTATACATACCAAAGAGGTTCATACAAGGTCTAGCTTGCCGGCCGATCATCCTTCCCTCTCACAAGATCTCACCATGAAGCTCTCAAGCTAGTCCTAAGAAAATCCTAAGGAAAATAGGAAGAGAAAATAGGAAAGCAAATGAGCTAGGGTTCCAAGAGATGGCTGCCATCCTCTCACCACTTGTGTTATAAGGAGGCAAGCGAAAGACGAAAATACCCTTACTAGCTAACTAGGGATACATGCCCCTCAAGGGCGAATTCGGAAATCTTTGTCTTCGCTCCATCAGACGGATGCCCAGCGACCGCAAACTTGCTTAGCCTCGACGCAAGCCTTGCGACCCCGACGCGTGTCCTCCGCTTCAAAGATTCCGGACTGCGTTGTCGCACATCGGTCAGACCGGTACCCACCGGTCAGACCGGTCAGACCCACCGGTCAGACCGGTCTGGAGCTGCTGCACCTCCGTCTTCGGTTCTTCGGTCTTGGCTTTGTGGATCAACCAAGGAACCCAGTGGTTTTCTGGTGAACCACCGGAAACCCCGCGAACTCGGTGTAGCCTCCGCCAATCACCACTCATGACTCGGCTCCCACGTAGTCCCGGCTCGACCTTGGTTTTGAGGCTCAACCAAGAAACCATCCATGACTTCATCTTGCCGTTCTTGCCACCATGCGGCCCGCACTTGACCCCGCTGGCCACCGGGTCCCTCGAACCAAGCCTACTTGTCTTCTCCACACCTGGAGGCCTCACCGGCAACGACCTTTCGCGCTTGTTCTGCACCTGCACCAGTCAAGCCGCAACCTGCACCTGCAATACTTAGCCAAGAATCAGTCCACACCACGTTGTCAATCACTCATCACACCAGGAAGCGACCATCCACCGGTCCTCGAACCACACCTAGCTCTCAATCTCCCCCTTGATGAGTGCATTGACAACACACACGTTTTGGTAACCAAGAGAAAAGGAAAAGAAAAGAAACGACTAAAAGAAACTCCAACAAGCGATCGAAAGCCAAAGAAAGGCAAAGAGCAAGATCACTTGAAGAAGGCAAGTCTCGGACCCCTTAGGCAAGGGCAACGGCTCGACACATCCGAGACAAAACCATGCTCAAGCAAAGAGCACAAGCCAACAATACAAAGGTCGAAAACCATAAAGAGCTCCCCCTGCACACATGCAAGCTCCCCCTGAACCAATGCAACTCCCCCTGGACAAATGCATGCAAACCTCCTCGCAAAACAGAGCAGCTGCTTCAGCTTTGCTCTGACCGGTCAGACCGGTCAACCACACCGGTCAGACCGGTGTGCTAGATCGCCCAGCACCTGAACCTAACACCGGTCAAACCGGTGTGCCTCACCGGTCAGGCCGATGACCACCTGGGAACTGCCCGAGCTCAAAACTAGCTCGAAACCACTTGGAAACCTTCTAAATGCATGCAGCAAGCCAAAACATGCTCAAACTTCTCCCCCTTGTTGACAATGCATGAATCAAGCCAAAAATGCAAAAAATGCAACCTAGAGCTTCTCAAATACACAAAATTCAACAAAGGATGCTACACATGTCCAAATGAGCAAGTTAGATACTCTATAGCTTCGTAATGACATCAACTTCATGATCACCAAGTTTCACAACCATTGGGCAAAGCTAAGATAGAATTGAGCAATTTTGCGAAAAATCACCCTCTCTTGAGCAAAGTTCTAAACATGAGCAAAACATGTCAAAATGGCAAAGCCACACAAACTTCATGCTAGGACAACCATTCTAAGCATAAGACCATCATAAACACCCACAAGCACCTCATGTCATGTCAAAGCATACCGAGCCATGTGCTTACTTCTATGTATGAGACTTCTCATTGGTAAGCAACATGCAACGGCTTAGCACCCAAAAGCAAGTAAATTAAGCACATATGACATGGGAGCACATTTTCCAAGCAATTTACATTTCATTTTCAGATTTATAATTGGTACATGAAATGTCTTTGCGACAAAAAGGAACTTATGCCCCTCCACAAGATGAAGCATGGGGGCTAAACATTCATGATGGCAAATGAGCCTTTGGCCCCATATGATCAAAATAAGCTATCCAACCACAAATTAAGCATAGCCAAGCCACAAAAACATGTCAAGATCATATAAAGGCATTTACTCATAAGAGAGCATACATATGAGGTTTTTCAAAAACATAGCTATCAACCATGGATACAAACCAAGATCATCAAGAGCTAAGCCAAACTAACCATAGCTTACCAAACTAGCTCACAAAGACATATATATCATTCCATGGTGAACAATGTATATAGGAGAAGCCTTTCCTAAACAATGCATATGATACAAAATGCATGCAACCTAAGATACAAATATGCCTATACATCATGTTACATATGCCATGCCAAATGCAAGAAATGCACAAAGGAAAGCTATACATATGCTACAAAAGAGCTCTCACACGCCAACTCAAGAAATCAAACAAACACCAAGCTCTCCCCGCAAACGAGTGAAAGTTGCTTGATCTAGGGGTTTGGTGAAAATATCGACTAGTTGGTCATGTGTGGGTACATGGATCAAAGCTATCTTCCCTTTCTCTACGTTGTCTCTCAAGAAATGATACCTCACTTCTATGTGCTTGGTTTTGGAATGAAGCACTGGGTTCTTTGCAACGCATATGGCACTAGTGCTATCACATTGAAGTGGGACATGGGTATACTCCTCACCAAAGTCACTCATGGTGTATGTGATCCAAAGGAGCTGAGAGCAACAACTACCTGCGGCCACATACTCTGCCTCGGTAGTGGATTGAGCAACACTCGACTGTTTGCGGGAAGACCAAGACACCAAAGAAGAACCCAAGAACTGGCAAGTCCCAGAAGTGGACTTCCTATCCAACCGACACCTGGCAAAATCCGCGTCTGAAAATCCATGAAGTGCCAAAGAAGAAGACGAAGAGTACCAAAGGCCGAAGTCGGGAGTGTGTCGCAAATACCTGAAAAAGTGCTTGACTGCTTGCCGATGCGAAGTCCTCGGAGACGCTTGAAAATGAGCGCACAGACATACCGAGAATTGGATGTCCGGCCTCGTCGCCGTCAAGTAGAGGAGTGACCCGATCATGCTCCGGTACTCCTTCTGGTCCACGTGTTCACCTTCCTCGTCCGCATCAAGAGCTATAGTCGTACTCATAGGTGTCGCCATGGCCTTGGAGTCCTCCATCTTGAACTTCCTCACAATGTCCTTGGTGTACTTAGCTTGGTGCACAAATGTTCCTTCCTTTGATTGCTTGATTTGTAGCCCGAGGAAGAACTGCAACTCGCCCATCATGCTCATCTCAAATTCCCTGCTCATGTCTTCTGCAAACCTTGCAACAAGAGAGTTAGACGAGCCACCAAAGACAATATCATCCACGTATACCTGCACAATCAGGATATCTCTGCCCTGCCTGAGGAGAAACAAGGTCTGATCGACCTTCCCCATCTCAAATCCTCTCTCAAACAGGAACCCCCTCAGCCTACCATACCAAGCTCTAGGCGCCTGCTTCAACCCATACAGCGCCTTTCTCAACTTGTACACCCGGTGGGGGTACTTCTCACTCTCAAACCCCGATGGTTGCCTCACAAACACCTCTTCCTCCAACACACCGTTCAGAAAAGCACTCTTCACATCCATCTGGTACAACTAGAACCCTTTAGCCACGGAAAAGGCTAGAAGGATCCTGATCGCCTCCAAACGAGCTACAGGAGCGAAAGTCTCCTCGTGGTCGATCCCCTCTTTCTGACTGTACCCCTGAGCAACAAGTCTCGACTTGTTCCTCACCACTTCTCCTTTCTCTCCCTCTTTATTTTTCCACACCCATTTTGTCCCAATCGGCTTACACCCTGGAGGAGGGTCAACCAACACCCAAACTTGGTTCCTCTCAAAATTCTCCAACTCCTCATGCATCGAATTAACCCAATTATGATCAGATAACACGTGTCCAATGTCTTTGGGCTCAAAGGTGGCAACAAAAGCAGCATGAGCGAAATGAGAATTGTTCCGAACCCTCGACCGTGTAGTACGTTCATTCATGTCGCCGATGATTCTCGAAGCTGGGTGATCCACTTGCACTCGCCGGGGAGGTTCTCGCCTTGATGCTACCTCCCCCTCAACAGCAGCTTCGCCTTGATCTGGGTTTGTCGTTGTAGGTGTGGGAGAGGGCCCGTTCACGATCGTCGTCAAAGTAGTAGGTACATGTTCAGCTGCGGGCACCACACCGCCATCTTCATCATCTCCATGTTCATGCTCCTCCTCCTGAAAGATCTCCTCGCCAAGTTTGTCGTCACCTGCACACTCAAAAACAAGCTGACTACGCGGCTGTGTCTCGTCGAAGGTTACCTCGCAAGTCTCCACGATTTGGTTAGTTTCAAGATTGAGCACACGAAATGCTCTAGAATGAGATGCATAACCAAAGAAAATGCCATCGACAGACCTCGCCTCGAACTTGTCCAACTTCTTCCCTTTCTTCAGAATGAAGCATTTACAACCAAAGACATGGAAGTGACTCACCTTGGGTGTGCGACCGTGCATCAACTCGTAACAGGTTTTCTTCTTATGAACCCTGAGGTAGATCCTGTTCGACACATAACACGCGGTATTGACCGCCTCAGCCCAGAACCTTCTCGGAGTCCTATGCTCGTCGAGCATCGTCCGAGCCATCTTGCACAAGGTCCTGTTTTTCCTTTCCACCACGCCATTCTGGGGAGGCGTATACGGACTCGAAAACTGGTGTTCAAGACCCAAGTCATGGCAAAAGGTTTCGAAGCGAGAGTTTTTAAATTCTGAGCCATTGTCACTGCGGATCGCTCGTATGGCATCTCCGTGCCTCTCATTTCTTAACCTCAAGACAAGATCTCGAACAAAACCAAACGTCTCCCCTTTCTCCTCAAAAAAGAACACCCACGCATACCGAGAGTAGTCGTCCACCACAACAAGGACATACCACTTCCCACCCGCAGATCGCACACGAGCTGGGCCAACAAGGTCCATATGGAGCAGCTCGCATGGACGCTCAGTCATCACATCGGTGAGAGGCGGGTGAGAAGAGGCTACCATCTTGGCATGCCTACAAGGCGCACAAACCAACTCTTTCTCAAACCTCAACCGTGGCAATCCTCGGACCAAATTGAGTTTACTCAAGCGAGACAAAAGGTCAAAGCTCAAGTGACCCAACTTCCTATGCCACTTCCACAACTCACTCGAAGAACCAGCCAAAAAACAACGCTCCACACCAGAAGACTGAGAGAAATCAGCTCGGAACACTTGACCCTCGGGAACGACCATGCAAACAAGGTCCCCTCGAGAATCTAAAATCCGAGAACCACCAGGCCGAAACAACACCTCAAAGCCCTCATCCAACAACTGGGACACAGAAAGCAAATTGAACCCCAGCGATTGAACAAGAGCAACACGCCTGAGAGTGACCTTGTCACTTACCTTGATCTCACCTTCTGATAGCACACGCCCTCGCCCATTGTCCCCAAAGGTGATGTATGTCTTGGACACCACCGGGACGAGACTTGAGAACCACCCCTTGTCTCCGGTCATATGCCTCGAGCAACCGGAGTCAATCAACCAAACGTTCCTCAAGTCTCCCACCTGAAATTCAAAAGCGAGCACGTGAGTGAACAAATGACTCAGCACTGGGGTTAGTACCAAAAGAGTAAAACCAGTGCCGAGCCAGTTGCTCCAAAGTGGGGTTAGCACAAACCAAATCATCACGCCTATCAAAGCTACCACCACGAACACCACCACGGTAACCACTACGAGGGTACCAACCCTCTCTAGCTGGAGGAGGATGAAAGCCACGAAAGGAAAACCGTGGATCATTCCTCCTCTCCATCTCAAAGCTACGACTCCTCCTACCCCCGTATTGAGCACGAGGTGGAGACCGCCTAGCAAACTGACCACCTGCAAACTTTCTAGACCAACCACCAGAACCAAACCGAGCATCCTCACGAGCACGAAACCCAACTCGCTGTCTGCCCAGACCTGCACCGGTCTGACCGGTGTAGTGCACCGGTCTGACCGGTGTAGCTCGGCCAGCAGCACCACCTGCTGCCTTCCGGTCTCCCCAAGCCGGAACCGTCCTCACAATCGCCTTGGCCCTGGGCATCTGCATACGAGGCTCAGGTACACCATTAGAGGGGTGGTACCTGTCCTTGTTAGCCCACTCTCTAGCCATTCTCTCCTCACGCTTCCTCTTGAAGCAAAACTCATCTTTATGACCATCTCTCCCACAATACCCACAATGGAACTTTATGGGTTGTGGCTTAGGCTTTGGCTTGGGTTGGGGCTGCCCACTCGGTTTCTCATCCTTCTTCTCTCCTTCCTCACCTCCCTTTGGGCTCACAAACTTCACTGGTTTCTGGAAATCATTTATTGGGTGAGGGAATATGGGTGGATCTGGAGTAGTGTCAAGTTTGTTTCTGAGATGGTTAGGCTTGGGCTCAAACTTGTTCTTGTATCTGTTTGGTGGTGGGATAGGAATCTCACCAACTCTCTCAACTCCCTCACCACTGTTCTCTCCAAGCTTGTCAGCCCCAAGTGCCTGACCATCATAGCGTTTGAAAGCCGCTATCTGAGGCTCCTGACCCGACAACCAGCTCATACATTTTCTCAGCTCATCATTCTCGTCCTGCAAGCGATCAACATAATGCGCAAGCTCCAAATTCTTAACCGTATGCAATTCACAAGTAGAGCAAGAAGTGGGAATAGGCTCTTTCAACTTAGCCTCAAGCGAAACAGTGTAAGCACGCATCTCATCAATCTTTCCATGCAAAACAGGGCAAGAAGTGCAAGCACCTAGCAAAGCAGGTCTAGACTTAAGCTCAACCACTTCAACCCTAAGCATATCTAGTTCATCACAAGTAGAAGCATGCTTATCCTTAAGAGCAGTAAGATCAGCTAGGTACACAGAGCAATCAGAGCAATCAATCTCATTAGAAACCACAGGAGAAGCCTTAAGCGAATCAATCTCAAGCTTAGCATCTAGGTTCTGGGTTTCTAGCTCAGCCACACGGTTCCTAGCATCTTCTAGTGAGGCCCTAAGCTCTTTCCTCATCTTCTTGGCCTCTCTAAGCATGTGATAGCGATTATCAAGCAAGTCAACCAACTCATCATTCTCCTTGCGCAAAGAGGAGAGCTCATCACATACCTCGTCCTCGGAGTCGGAGTCCGAGTCACTCTGGTGACTCTTCTTGCAGCCGGAGCTACGTGCCATGCCGCAGAAGCCATCTCCCACGAAGCAGCTCAACCCGCTCAAGTTCCTGGATGACTTCTTGTTCTTGCGTCGATCACCTTCATCTTCACTGCTACTCGAGCTCGAAAAAGAGTAGGCGGAGCTGGAGTCGACGTCGCTCGCTCTGACCCCCGTTCCTGGTACGCCATCTTTGGATCTTAGACTGGTAAGAGTCAATAAAGACCCGAACCGGCTCTGATACCAATTGAAGGACCGATTAGGCGAACCAGAGAGGGGGGGGGAGTGAATGGGAGCCGATAAAAATTCTTCTCGAAGGAGATGAGAACTCCAACAAGACGAACACGGCTTCCAAATCACGTCTCCGACTCAACTACCCAAGTTGGCCAAGACCACGCAGCCACTGGAGTGCTATTGGTCCTAGGAACCTACAACCACCTTCACAAACTCGAGAACGCAGCGGAACACCAACTCGAGCACCACTGACTTACACCGGTCAGGCCGGTGAGCAGCACCGGTCAGACCGGTCCCTGCTGGTAAAACCTGGGAACTTCCATAGAAAGCCTCTACACCGGTCAGGCTGGTGTAGCTCGCCGGTCAGACCGGTCCAAGGCAGGAAACCCCAAATCCACCAAACAGGCCTACAGAGCTCCAAACTGACCCAAGCTCGAAACAGCAGCAACACGGGACTACAACGAACTCACCAGAATGTTCACCCGAGGCAAAACCCACAGAGCCTGTGCACCGGTCAGACCGGTGAGCAGCACCGGTCAGACCGGTCAGGCTGGGCCGCTCGGGGATGAACAGCACCCGCAGGTCAACTCCCCCAAATCCAACTCCCGATCTCCCGAATCGCTCCACGGATTTGTGCAAGACTTTGGGGATAGTAGGAACACCTCATGGGCACTCCATAGCCAAGATTTGGTCCACCAAAACTTGCTAAATCAAGAGGAATCGAAGAAATCCCACCAAGAACGCCTCTAACCCTAGAGCTACGAAAACCCCAAAATCGAGCCCCTTTACTCACTGATTTGGGAGGGGAATCAAAGGGAAAAGAACCACGAAGGGTTCATGCATACATCCCCCACCAAATCCCAAAGAGAAAGGCCTCGAAATCGCTCCAAGAAAATCGCCAAGAAAGGGCTCCGAAAATCACCAAAAAGGAGAAACGGGAAAGACACATCCAAGCCTTGAGGAACCACGCCGAATCATCTATACATACCAAAGAGGTTCATACAAGGTCTAGCTTGCCGCCCGATCATCCTTCCCTCTCACAAGATCTCACCATGAAGCTCTCAAGCTAGTCCTAAGAAAATCCTAAGGAAAATAGGAAGTGAAAATAGGAAAGCAAATGAGCTAGGGTTCCAAGAGATGGCTGCCATCCTCTCACCACTTGGGTTATATGGAGGCAACCGAAAGACGAAAATACCCTTACTAGCTAACTAGGGATACATGCCCCTCAAGGGCGAATTCGGAAATCTTTGTCTTCGCTCCATCGGCGGATGCCCAGCCACCGCAAACTTGCATAGCCTCGACGCAAGCCTTGCGACCCCGACACGTGTCCTCCGCTTCGAAGATTCCGGACTGCGTTGTCGCACACCGGTCAGACCGGTGCTCCTCACCGGTCAGACCGGTCTGGAGCTGCTGCACCTCCGTCTTCGGTTCTTCGGTCTTGGCTTTGTGGATCAACCAAGGAACCCAGTGGTTTTCTAGTGAACCACCGGAAACCCCGCGAACTCGGTGTAGCCTCCGCCAATCACCACTCATGACTCGGCTCGACCTTGGTTTTGAGGCTCAACCAAGAAACCGTCCATGACTTCATCTTGCCGTTCTTGCCACCATGCGGCCCGCACTTGACCCCGCTGGCCACCGGGTCCCTCGAACCAAGCCTACTTGTCTTCTCCACACCTGGAGGCCTCACCGGCAACGACCTTTCGCGCTTGTTCTTCACCTGCACCTGCACCAGTCAAGCCGTAACCTGCACCTGTAATACTTAGCCAAGAATCAGTCCACACCACGTTGTCAATCACTCATCACACTAGGAAGCGACCATCCACCGGTCCTCGAACCACACCTGGCTCTCAGAATCGCGCTCCACGAGGAGGCGGTCGCTGTCCGAGACGAGATCAACACCGCCAGCGTCTTCTCCAAGTATGCCACAGGGGGAGAACACGAACATACCCTCGCAGCGCCTTCAATCTTTGGTCATCCGAGGCGGCGGAGCCCCGCCTGTGCAGGTCCCACTCGCCCCAGGTGGAGGTCGGAGCCCACCCTGCGACGTGGCGGCGGGCAAGAGACCAGCCCCCGAGTCGTCGGGCGTGGCTCCTAGGCCCGTCAAGCGGGCCCGAGTCACTTCCTCGACGTACGTACTGTCTCGCGACATCTCGTTGTTTCGTTCCTGCTGCTCTTCGTTTGTCTTTCAATTTTCTTTCTCGTGCCAGGCACTCCGACACCGGCGCGCTCAGCCTCGCACTGCTGAAACGTGTGGTTCTGAGCGCACGCGATCCTCCATTTGACCCCCCGGCCAGCGACTCCTCCGCCCGTGCTGGGAACGGCGCAGGCCGAGAGCGAAACCGCCGAGCGAAACAGCCCCCGAGGAGATTGAGCCCCCGGCGGAGCCCTCCGTCGATCGTGATGCCAGCGCGTCAGTGGCTCCTGAGGCAGGCGTGCCCCTGGCGCCGAATGCTAGCGGAAGTGGGGCCGAGGCGCTGACGGCTCCCAAGTCGTCCGTCCAGCTCCAAGAGGCCACCGACCTTGAAGGGTCCAACCTCTCGGGCGGCGACATGGCCGCCTTCGAGGCCGAGTTGGAATGGTGCCGGAGGTGCTTGCGGTTGAGGCGCCTGTGCCGCCCACCTCCGTGGGTGCGGCCGCGGTCGAGGTGGCCGGAGCCAACCCCGAGGAGTCCACGACCAAGGCGGCAGAGGTGGAGCCGGACTCCATCGTGCCCTCAACACCTTCCTTGAGTGCGGCGGCACCACCAGCAAGCGTGGTGGTGCCGGCCGCGAGTACATTGGTGGAGCCATTGCTCCAGCCCACCGTCCCTAATGTGGAGGTGGTGGTGGTCGCAGACTCGCCCCGCCCAGACCCGCAGGTGCCTGCTGCTCCCGAAGATGTGGAGGGCAACATATCCCCGGGTACGGTCCGAGAAGTCGGGGAGAGTTCGGGAGCTCGCCCCTTCCTGGCTGCAGAGGAGGGAGAGCACAACCTCGGCCTTGGGCGCTCCTCATGGACTCGGACCCACTAGGCCGAGCCGCATGACGACGAGGACGAAGAGGCTGTGGCCCGTCACTGCCTCGAATGGGGCTTAAGGTGGGCTGAACAAGCGGTCAATGAGCTTGTCCTCCCCACAACAACGGTGAGTTTGCCGAGCCCGATCTTGGTTTTGCTTCTTTATCTTTGTAGACGTCGTCGTTGATAATATTCTACTCAGAATAGGTGCTTGCAAGCTGCAGTGCCAAGAAGGCGCGCACCATCGAGGAGCTTCGGGCCGAGAAGGACCAGCTGGAGATGCAGTTGGTGGCCGCTCGACTGGCTGCTGCATGGGTGGTAGAGAATGAAACATCGACGAGGACCGCGCTCAAAGCCGCGGCAAAGTCCGCGGAGGACCGTGCAGTGGCTGTGCAATCAGCTGCTAACGCCGCCACGTCGGAGAGGACGACCCTTGAGTCAAAGCTTGCCCAGGCGGAGGCCACAGTCACGGAGCTGCGTACCGCTGCCGCAACTGCCGCTGAGGCTGCTTGGACTACTGCCGTTACAGCCAGTGCCGCTGATGCCGCTTCCCAGGCCGCCGCTCAGGCGAAGGTGGCGCTTGAGAAGAAGGTGACCGAGCTGGAGCAGGATCTGGTCCACGCCAGGGTGGACCTCAAGACGGCCAACAAACAGGTGGGTGACCTCGCCGCCAAGCTGCAGGAAGCTAACGACGAGGGGACCCGGCTCCGCGACGGCAATGCCAAGCTGGCGCAAGACCTTGATGGTGAGCAGCTAAGCACTTTCGGCTTCTGTAGTGCTTTTTTCTTCGTGTTGCCTGTCGACGATGTTGACTTATCTTCTGGTTTCGGCAGGGCTTCGCTTGTCTCGTGCCGCATTGGCCAAGAGGCTTGTGGAAGAAGCGGAAAAGGTTACCGCCGCCGAGCTCAAGATCCACGAGATGACCGGGATGGCCAAGAACTTGTCGGACCAGCTCTCGAGTTCGATCCTTTTACCTTGTCCCTTCCTTCTTTTACTTGGGCTCCTCACAACTAACCTCCAGCTCGCTTTCTCTCTTCAGAGGTCAAGGCCGAGCTCGAGGAGACCAGGAAGGCTCAGCACGAGGCAGAGGCGGCACGCCAGAAGGACCTCTCAGACTGCGCCAAATTCGGTAGGTTTGTTGATAAGATCTTGTCGGATCTTGGCATTCCATCCGTCCAGATGCCTCCCCAGGCGCTTGTGGATCGAGTGGCACTTCTTCCGGGCGTATCCAAGGAGCGAGAGCTGACGACGGCTCGGAAGGTGGTGCACCGTTTTCTTGCCATGTTCGACTCGCACTACCAGGGGTTGGACCGCAAGGCGTTGAGCGGCGTCTGGGCTCCCGGCTACTCGGATGAAGAGTAAGACAAGCTTGAGGAGGACAGCGCTGCCTTCGCCTGCGCCATGGCTGATGCAGCGATGAAGGACCTGGACCTGATTCCAAAAGACACACCAGAAGACGAAGATAGCTCCAGGCCTTCTAGTTAGATGTATCATTTTGTATGGTAGATTGACAAGACAAACTTGTATGCATACTGCTTCGAACAATTTTCGTTTTATTTTAAAGCTGTCAGTTTTGAAACATTTTCCTCGAGCACTCGAGGACGACTGAGGAACGGAGTAGTGGTACTTAGGAACTCAGGCTGATCTAATTTTACTCTGGAGCCGCGAGGGCGTAGGAGTTAGAAAATTCGATCAACCCAAGCCGCAAAGTGACGCCACTTGTTCGCAGCCCCCGAGCACTTTGGGGGGTTCAAAAGTGACTTGCGCATTTTTCGTCAAAATCGTTTCGAGCCGGAGCCCGAGCGGTTACCCAAGCACTTTTTGAAAGTAGTCGGATGTCGACCTGCGGGCCTGAGCTGCGCTCGCAAGTCTTCGCACCGTAGCCGTGGGGGTGTGGGTGCTAGGAGCTTCGAACGAGCGGCAACGCCGAGACGCGCACAGATCAACATCTTTGTCTTTCGCAAGATAGGGCGTCCGCCAAAAAACCGCTCGCGTGTGCGATTGGTCATGACAAACTTATCGGAGAATTTTGTTTTAAAACGGGAAAATGAAAGGAGGGCATCGTGCCCCAGATAGCCCCCGAGCGGTGAGCGTTTCTGCATGGGTGCAGGGACGCTTGCCGGTCAGCCTTAGAAAGCGTTGAAACATGCAAAGAAGATGCCAACACGAAAGCTTGCGAACTTATGAAATTGTGTACAAAAGCATATGGCATTATTCATTGATCATAAGATAAAATGAGGAACATTACTCAAGGGTAAAAACGACTTAGATGTTCTATGTTGCATGCGTTGGAGATGACCGTGCCATCCTCGTACCGAAGCTTGAATGTCCCCGGTCGGAGCACTTGATCCACGATGTACGGCCCCTCCCACGGGGGCGCGAGCTTATGCCGATCCTTGTTGCTCTGAACTCGTCGGAGTACAAGGTCTCCGACCTGGAACTGTCGGTTGCGCACGTTGCGCTCGTGATTACGTCGCAAAGCTTGCTGGTATCGGGTTGAGTGTAGAAGTGCCACGTCGTTTGCTTCATCAAGTTGGTCGATAGCGTCTTTGAGTGCGACCTGGTTCCCCTCCTTGGTGTATGCTCGAACTCTTGGGCTTCCGTAGTCGATATCCGTCGGGAGGACAGCTTCTGACCCATGCACCATGAAGAACAGCGTAAAGTCGGTGGCTCGACTAGGCGTGGTGCGTAGGCTCCAGAGGACGGACGGCAACTCAGCGACCCATCTTGCCCGAAACTTCTCGAATCGTTTGAAGATTCGAGGCTTCAAAATTTTGCAGGAGCATGCCATTAGCCCTCTCGACCTGCCCGTTGGTCCTCGGGTGTGCAACAGTGGCCCAGTCCACGCGGATGTTGTTGTCATCGCAAAACTTGAGGAACTTCTTTCCTGTGAACTGCGTGCCATTGTCAGTGATAATAGAGTTTGGGATCCCGAAGCAATAAATGATGTCGGTGAAGAACGCCACGGCTTCCTCGGAGCAGACCTTTGCCATGGGTCGGGCTTTGATCCACTAGGAAAACTTCTCAACAGCCACGAGTAGGTGCGTGAAGCTCCCAGGCGCTTGCTTGAACGGCCCAACGATGTCTAGCCCCCACACAGCGAAAGGCTAGGTGATGGGGATGGTCTGGAGCGCTTGCGCTGGGAGGTGGGTTTGTCGAGCGTAGAACTGACACCCTTCGCAGCATCGCAAGATGTCTTTGTAGTCGGCCACTGCGGTTGGCCAGTAGAAACCTTGTGGGAACGCCTTTCTGACAAGGGTCCTTGGGCCGGCATGATGTTCGCACGTGTCGCCATGGATTTCTTGGAGCAGCTCTTTCCCTTGGTCCCTCAAGATGCAACGCAAGAGTATGTCTCCTGCGCCTCGCTTGTGGAGCTCGCCGTCGATGATGACAAGCGCCTTGGCTCGTCGCAAGATGCGGCTCGCCTCCGTGGGGTCGGAAGGTAGCTTTCCTTCAACTAGCCACTCGAAGATCGGGATTCGCCAGTCTGGATCTTTTAAGTTCGGTTCTTGTGGTTGATCGATCTCCATGACTTCCGACGCCTCTAGCTCTTGCGGTTGCTCTTCATCGACCCGGACGGAAGGTGCGTGCTGGTCGCTAGCAAACACACTGTGTGTTACAGGCTTGCGGCTGGATGCTTCCTTGGCGAGGATATCAGCAGCTTTGTTGTAGTCGCGCAGCACGTGATGGAGCTCGAGCCCATGAAATTTGTCTTCGAGCTGACACACAGTCCGACAATAGGCCGCCATCTTCGGATCAATGCACATTTTCTCCTTCATGACTTGATCTACGACAAGCTCTGAGTCTCCACAGATCTCGAGACGGCGGATCCCGAGCTCGATCGCGATTCGAAGGCCGTTGATGAGCGCTTCATACTCGGCGACATTGTTGGAGGCGGGGAAGTGCAATCGAACCATGTACTCCATACGCACGCCCAGAGGAGAGATGAAGACAAGGCCTGTCCCCGCTCCTTCCTTTATGATGGAGCCGTCAAAGTACATTGTCCATGTCTCGTGCTCGATCGTCGCTGGCGGAGTTTGGATTTCTGTCCATTCAGCGACGAAGTCCGCCTGCACTTGCGATTTGATAGCACTGCGTGGTGCATATGCTACATTTTGCCCCATCAACTCGAGCGCCCACTTGGCTATCCTTCCCTCAGCCTCAGGGTTCTGGATCACTTTCCCGAGCAGATACTTGGACACCACCGTGATGGGATGCGCGTCGAAGTAGTGTCGAAGTGAGCTCTTGGTGATCAATACAGCATATACGAGTTTCTGAATTTGCGAGTAGTGGGTTTTCGAGTCAGAGAGTACCTCGCTCACGAAATAGACCGGCCGCTGCACCTTGAGCGATCTCCCAGGCTCTTCTGGTTCGACCACCAGTGCAGCGCTCACCACCTGGGTTGTCGCGGCCACGTATAAGAGCATCGGTTCTTCGGGCGCCGATGCTGTGAGCACTGGAGGACTCTTCAAGAGGTTCTTGAGCGAGTCGAGCGCTTCCTGAGCCTCGGGCGTCCATGCAAGGTGGTCGGACCTCTTCATCAGGCGGTACAACGGCAGGCTGCGCTCTCCGAGTCGGGTGATGAAATGACTAAGAGCTGTGAGACAGCATGTGACGCGTTGTACGCCTTTCAGATTCTGGATTGGTCCCATGTCAGTGATGGCCGAGATCTTCTCGGGATTAGCTTCAATGCCGCGTTTTGACATGACAAAGCCGAGGAGCATGCCCCTCGGAACGCCAAAAACACATTTCACGGGATTTAGCTTCACCCCGTGTTCTCTCAGCTTTGCAAACACTTCCGTGAGGTCGGGGTTCGGATCACCCATTTTCTTCGACTTGACCACGATGTCGTCGATTATCCGCCCTACAAGATCTCCAAAGACACGTTGCATGCATCTTTGGAACGTGGTGCCCGCGTTTTTGAGCCCGAACGACATCGAGTTATAACAATAAGCACCAAACGGAGTGATGAAGGATGTCGCGAGTTGATCCGCTATGCGCATCGCAATCTGGTGGTACCCGGAGTACGCATCGAGAAAACAGAGGGTTTCGCACCCTGCCGTTGAATCGACTACCAGATCTATGCAAGGCAAAGGGAACGGGTCCTTGGGACATGCCTTGTTAAGGCTCGTGTAGTCAACATACATCCTCCATTTCATATTCTTCTTCTTTACAAGTACGGGGTTAGCAAGCCACTCGGGGTGGAATACTTCTTGGATGAACCCTGCACTAAGAAGTTTCTTGATCTCCTCACCGATGGCCTTGCACTTGTCGTCGTTGAAGTGGCGGAGGCGCTGCTTCACTGGTTTCGATCCCGGCTTGATGTTCAATTTGTGCTCGGCAACTTCTCTCGGGATTCCTTTCCTGTCGGAGGGTTTCCACGCGAACACATCGAGGTTCGCTTTGAGGAAGTCGACGAGCGCGCTTTCCTATTTAGAATCGAACGCTGTCCCGATACGGAGTGTGTGGCTATCTCGGAGACAGTCGCATCCTTGACGTCCTTGGCGGGCTCGAAAGAGCAGGCCGCACACTTGGACGACTCGGGGATGTCTGGGTCCTCTGAGGGAGGCTCAGCGTGGAGCTTCTCGGACCGAATGATCATCTCAGTGAACTGAAAACACTCTGCATCGCATTCATATGTGTGCTGGAACGTAGTCCCCTCTGTGATGACCTTCTTCAGATCGGGGATCTTTAGCTTGAGATACATGTAGTTGGGCACGGCCATAAACATCGCATAGGCCGGCCTCCCGAGGATGGCGTGGTACGTCCCCAAGAACCCCACTACTTCGAAAGTGAGGGTTTCTGTGCGGAAGTTCCGCGAAGTCCCAAACGTGACGGGCAGATCGATCTGCCCTATCGGGAGTGCGTCCTTCCCGGGGATGACCCCGTGGAAAGGTGTAGGCGATGGGCGCAGTCGGGACCGCTGAATGCCCATGCTATCGAGCGTTGACATGTACAAGACGTTGAGGCCGCTTCCTCCGTCCATCAGCACCTTGTGGAC
Organism: Cenchrus fungigraminus; assembly: GCA_036936925.1. NCBI lineage: Eukaryota > Viridiplantae > Streptophyta > Magnoliopsida > Poales > Poaceae > Cenchrus > Cenchrus fungigraminus. The sequence goes on along the minus strand of CM072777.1, from coordinate 49,591,106 downwards.
CCGCTTGGTCCTGATCAAAGGAACCACCACGAGGGGGTAGCATCCTGGCTGCGGCACGTGGTCGGGGTGGTCTGTACGATCGAAGGTAATCGGAGTCTCTGACCACTTGAGGTACGACGGCGTCGCGGGCTCGGTGTTGTAGATCTCACACTGGATCAGCTTCTCTTAGCGTTTTGAGGGTCGCGCCGGTGCCCCGCCAAAGATCAAGTGTACGGCACCATCCTCGCGGGGTAACACAGCCTCCACTTCATCATCGTCGTTGTTGGGGAGAGGTGCGGTCTTTTTCGGAGGGTCCGCCGTCTTGGGCTTGAGCGTGCCGTTGACATAGTTCTTCATCAGGCGGCAATCCTTGAGCGCATGCTTGACGGGCGTCTCGTGGTGGGTGCACGGCGCCTCCAAGAGCTTCTTGAAATGGTCCTTCGGGGGACCGTTCTGATTGTTCTTGGGTCGGGTAGCCTTGCTCTCGACTGCTGCGACGAGGTTGTCATCGCGGCTACGCTTGTCGTTCTTTTTCTTCTTCTTGGAGCGCGAGGATGTTCCATCACCATTGTCCATGACTTGTTTCCCCTTACCCTGAGGGGTGTTCAAGGTTGCCGCGACCGCCTCCTCCCCGTCAGCATGGTTGGTCGCGATGTCGAGAAGCTCCCGAGTGGTCCTCGGGGTCCTGCGCCCTAGCTGATGGATGAGGGTGGTGCATGTGGTGCTGTTCTGGAACGTCGAAATGGCGTCGTTGTCGGTTGCACTGGGGAGCTCGGTGCAGCGCTTGGAGAAGCGTCGGATGTAGTCGCGCAGGATTTCACCCGGCTTCTGCTTGTAGTTCCGCAGCTCCCACTGCTTGCCGGGACGGGCGTACGTGCCTTGAAAGTTGCCGATGAAGGTCTCACGTAGCTCCACCCAGCTGTTGATCCTGCCACGTGGCAGGTGCTCGAGCCAGGTCCGCGCGGAGTCGGCGAGGTGAAGCGGTAAGTTCTTGATGATGAAAAGAGAATCCGTCGCTCCTCCCGCATGACATGCGAGCCTGTAGTCCTCCAACCAAACGCTAGGGTTGGTCTCCCCGTTGTACTTGGGGACTGTTGTCGACGCTCGGAACCGTGAAGGGAAACGCGCGTCGCGTACCTTCTGACCGAAGGTGCGAGGTCCCTTCGGGTCGGGCATCAAGATGCGGCCACGATCCTCCTCGCTGTCGTAGCACCCACCATACCTCCGACTGTACCGCTGGCGTGGACGACGCTCGTGGTGGTGGTAGCGACTTTCGTCATGATTGCTGCTATAGCCGTACTCGTAGTCGTCGTCACTGGCAGCTCGGCGGTGAGCTCGGAGCATGTCGCGGGCGTCGCGGTTGGGTCCCAGGCGCTTGTTGACTGTCACTTCGCCTACCTCCCTGTCACGGTCCCGATGCCTCAACGGAGGTGGGTCCTATCGCCGCGTGGACTGCGCCGCTCGCGCCTCACGTGCTGAGCGTTGGTGTGACGCTGAGCTTTCCACCTGTTGTGCGGCTGCCGTCTCCAGGAGGGTCTTGAGCTGCTGGCAAACCCTTTTCACCTCAGGGGTGGCAGGCTCGGGGTAGCCACGCAGGAGCATGGCCATGGCTGCGAGGTTCTGCGACGCGCGCCTGATGAGTGGCGCATCGCCGCCGCCGACGGCGGCGTCCTCGTTGATGCGCCGATTCACGTCACGCACATGTGCACGAGCTTGTGGTACCGGCTACTCTTCCTCTTGCTCGCGGGATTGTTCACGCCACTGGTCACGCTGAGGCTCGCGTGGCCTCTCCTCCTCTCCAAGTGCCTGGTGGAGGTTTGACAGCTCTTCGTTGAGCTGGCGCTTGACCTCGGAGATTTCTTCAAGGCGCGCCCGACGGTAGGCGTCCACGGCGCGGTGACGAGGGTTCTCGTCGCCATCCGTCGAGCTGGTGGTGATCCAGGCCTCGCAGACATTGCACTCACGCGTGAAGTCTGGCAGAGTCACCAGTGGCCCCCGTCGTGCCGCCGCGGAGCCCGAGGCTGTGTAGGAAGGCGAGGTCGGTGATGTAGTAGGCCGCGAGCCTGAAGCGCTCTTGTGTTGGGTTCGGCCCCAACAAGGCCATGATCGTCTCGTCCGTGAAGCCACGGACGAAAGCGGCACGTCCAGCCACCACCGTCAAGGCGGTGGGACGCGAGGGTCGGGTGAAGGTCCTCCCAACGACGGACTCCGCCGGCCCGGTGTAGACGAAACCGAGGGAGCCAAACAACCTGGTGGCCCCGGGAGTCAGCGAAACCCTGCGGCCCTCCATCCGGATCGCATGTGTTCGACGAGACACACGATGTGCCCCGACCTGGCGCGCCAACTGTCGGGGTTCTCTACCGCCGGTAGTAAATTTGTATCAGATCGTGTGTCAGACCCGGATGGTTGGCACAGGAGACACGAGGATTTATACTGGTTCGGGCCTCCTGAGAGTAATACCCTACATCCAGTTTCGAGTGGTCGTGTTCTTATGCCTGGGAAGTCTGTAGTAGGGGTTACAAACTAGTCGGAGAGGGAGTCGGAGCCCAAGTCCCTGTGGGTGTAGCTCGAGCTACGTGTGTGTGGTGAGTGGTTGATCAGTCAGCCCCTAAAATGGTTGTCCTCCTCCCCCTTTTATAGACGCAAGGGTGAGGGGCAAAAAGGGAATACAAATATGTGCTACAGTGCTACGGTGTTGGGAGGTCTTTTCCCATGTCGATGTCCGTCAGGAAGCATTGAAGGGCGCTGAGCTGTAGTGGTGTTGGTGATCGCCACGTGTGCTGGTGGCACTGTACATTCCGAGTACTTGGCGTCTCCTTCGAGCTTCTCCTTAGATGACTCAGCCCTCTTGAGAGCTGATTAGGCCTGCCACGTTACAGCCTAAGTGTTGGTAGGTTCCGCCCGTAGATGGTAATTGAGTACCTGCTCTGATGGGGTGGCGCGTCGCAGAGGTTGGACGGGACGGCATGTTCGAGGTCGTGAGGGCGCACAGTGTGGCATTACGGCTCCTGTCAGAACAAGCCGTCCACACGTCCTGCCAGCTGGGGTGTTTACATGGCGTGGAGGACCAGAGCCATGCGTGTCGTTGCGGGGAAGCCCGAGTGCTGAGGTAGCACCACGTTCGTGTGGGGCCCTTGATCTTGCGCTCTAACCTCCATGTGTGGGCCCGCCCTAGTCGTAGACAGAGACTACTCATGCGAACGGGTAGTCGGAGACGGAGACTACTCGTGCGAACAAGTAGTCCGAGGTGAGGCAGAAAGTACTCATGCGAGGCAGAGAGTTCTCGCGCGAGGCGGAGAGTTGTCGTGCGAGGCGGAGAGTTGTCGTGCGAGGCGGAGTGTTCTCATGCGAGTCGCCTTCTAGTTGGTGAGGACCAGGTGTGTCCGAGGACTAGTGGAGGGTCGCTCCTTAGTGATGAGTGATTGACAATGTTGTGTGGACTGATGCTTGGATAAGCGTGCCGGTACAGGTAGCATGCTGTCTACCATGAGAAGTCTCATTTTAAGAAGTAGACACATGGCTCGGTGGCTTTAACATGACATGAGTAGCCTGTGGGCGTTTATAATGATCTTGTGATGAGAATTTGTGATCTTGCATAAACTTTGGATGATCTAGTGTATTTATGTTCAAATTGGTATAGAGAGAGTCTTGCTCATGAGATGACTATTTATTTGTGAAAATTGCTTAAAATTGCTTTTGGCCATGTCACATGCTTATATGTCTCTACCTTCTTGATGTCAATGTGCTAACTACACCACATCTACTGTGATTGCTCTATGTCTCATGTGTAGCATTTTGTTGTGCTCTTTGCATATTTGAGGAGCTTAGTAGGCTGTATATATGCTTTGACATGCATTTTTTTCATGAAAACAAAGGAAGAGTTTCATATACCTTGATTCATGCATTGTCAATAAGGGGGAGATTTCTGGGAGATATACATGCTTTGGGGAGAGTTATGCACATTTGGGGAGATTTAAAATTTGGTATGCATCTGTGAGATGTTGCATGTGAGGAGAAAAATTGAGAAGAGGAGGTTGCATTTCCTCAGGGGGAGTTTGCATATGTGCAGGGGGAGCTCCTTTGGTTTTCCTGAGTTGTGTGCTTTGTGATGTGCTCCGTGTGAGCTTTGTTTTGTCTCGGCTGTGTCGAGCCGTTGCCCTTGTCTTAGGGGGCCGAGACTTGATTTGGCGAGTGATCTTGTTTTCGCTTGTTCTTTGGCTTTGGATCACTTGCTTGGGAGGTTTGTGTTTGTGGTTGTTTTCATTTCTTTTTCTCTGATGGTTACTATGGGTGTTGTCAATGCACTCATCAAGGGGGAGATTGAGGACTAGGTGTGCCCGAGGACCAGTGGAGGGTCGCTCCTTAGTGATGAGTGATTGATAACGTTGTGTGGACTGATGCTTGGCTAAGTGTGCAGGTAGAGGTTGCGGTTTGACTCGTGTCGGTGCAGGTGAAGATCAAGCGCGAAAAGCCTTAGCCGTGGCGGCCTCCGGGTGATGGAGAGGCAAGTAGGCTTGGTTCGATGGACCCGGTGGCCGATGGGGTCAAGTGCGAGCCGTGCGGTGCAGGACTGGCGGGCTGAAGTCGTGAACATGAGCCGGTGCAAGGTAGCGGATCGAGGTCGAAGCTTGCACGCGGGGTTTGGTGGTTTGCCCACAAAACCATCGGTGGACGGCTTCTTGGTTTGGGCCTCAAAACCAAGCTCGGAGGCCCGAGGCGACGGAGACGGTGATCCGGGAGCTTCGGGAAGCTTCGAGGTGGAGGGCACGTGGCGTGATCGCGGGGTTTGCGTCGAGGTGAAGCGAAGCCGCGGTGAAAGCGTGTCCGTCTGATGAAGACATGACCAAAATACCGCTGAGGGGTTGTATCTTCATTTCTCTGAACTGCTTCTTGTTCCTCTGGATTCCTTAGGCTAGACTCTTGTACAGACTCTGACCTCTGGATGTATGGAAGCATTCAGCGTTGCGGTTATCTCCTAGTTCTTTGTGATCTTCGTGTCATTTTCGGGGATATTTTTTGGGGAGTTTCGCATCTTTGTGTGTGATCTTGACTCCTCAAACGCCGTGGAGAGCCTTTGATTCGTGAGTTTTTGGCCGGAGCTCGTGTTCTTGGTGGAGTTCGTGTGATCCGTGATTCCCAGCGATTTAGTGGCTTAGAGGTCGAGATTTTTGGGGCATAGCTTCCTCTTGTGTTGCTTATCATCTCCCCCAAATCTTATCTCAAGAGCTTTTGGCATTTGGGAGATCCGATGATGGATTGGGAGAGTTGACTTTGCGAGCTCGAGCTCGAGCAGCTCTGTCCGGGGCTAGCGGACAGTCCACGAGGACCCTGCGGAAAGTCCGCATGTCCAGGAGTTCGTCGCATGTTCTTCGAGTCCTTGCGCGTCTTCGTTTCGATCCATTTCGGCCCTAGTTTTTGGTTTCGAGGGGTTTGGCGGACAGTCTGCTAGGGCGTCACGGACGGTCCGCGTGGCCGAGTTTTTGGCGGATAGTCCGCGTGTCCTCCATGGACAATCTGTATTTTCGGGGTGTGTCTCTGGTAGCTCTGGTGCTTATTTCGGACGGTCCGCGAGGTAGGTCCGGACAGTCCGCCTACACAAGCGGACAGTCCGCCCGTACCAGCCGGACAGTCCGTGCCTAGCATTTCTAGATTGTGCCAAGTGCTTTGATTCTTGTCCAGTTGCTTCCGCTCTTTGCTCCTAGGCTTGTCTCTTGTTCTTCTAGGCTTGTGTGTGCCTTGTTTGGAGCTTCCTTTGTGTGCACGAGCATTTGGAGTGGCAATCGGGGTATAGGCCGTGTTCGGCCTACAGGAAGAATTTTTATCGGCTCCCATTCATTCCCCCCCTCTCTGGTCGCCCTATTCGGTCCTTCAATTAGTATCAGAGCTGGTTACGGACTTTCGTGATTCTAACCAGTCTAAGATCCAAAGATGGGCGATTACGGCAAGGGGTCGGGTCCTCCGCACTTTGATGGCAAGAATTACCCGATGTGGGAGAGGCGCATGGGCGCGTTTTTGCGAGGGAAGGGAACTCTTATTTGGGAGGTCACTCAAAATGATCAATATGCCATCCCAGATAGTTTTCTGCTTCCAGGATCGTGGGACATGTTTGAGGCCAACAACAAGGCCGTTGATTACTTGTTTCGTGCACTCTGTGCCTCGGAGTTCGAGCGAGTGTATGGAGAGAATGTGGCCGGAAAGATATGGCTCAAGTTGAGAAATGCTCATGTTGGCAATACCCAAGTGCAAGCCCGTTTGTTTTCTACTTACCAGAGAGAGTATGAGAACTTCACTCATCTCCCCGGCGAGTCGACGGATGCTATGTTTCAGCATTTCACTAGCATTGTCAACAACATGAGGGCCAATATGACGGTGCTCCCATACACGGATCATGATCAAGCCATCAAGCTTTTGCATGCCCTGGATAGGTCTGTGTGGAGTGCTAAGGTCGAGGCCATTGAGGAGTCGAGCGTGTATGATACGCTGACGCTGGATGAGCTGTTTTCGAAGCTCAGGTCTTCAGAGGTTGACCGTGGCTTGAGAGCCAAGAGCGAGAGCCCCACTGATCCTCATAGTTTGGCTCTTGTCTCCAGGTCAAGGCCTAACGCTAACACCGGTGGTTTCTCTTTGTCTTGTCTTGTGTCTTTGCCAGATGAGGACTTTGAGGTGCTGAGCGAGGACGATCTCACCTTGTTGAGCAAGAGGTTTGGGCGGATGTATGAGAACCGCAAGAATGCAAGGCGGAGCCCGGGGATGTGCTATCGGTGCGGGAAGCACGGGCACTTCATCGTCGAATGCCCTGAAGCCATGGAGATCAAGAATGACTACAAGGGCAAGCCCAAGCACGACTACAACAAGCACCGCTCCCGGAACGACTACAAGGACAAGCACAAGGACAAGGGCGAGAGAAGGCACAAGAAGAGTGGCGGCCACAAGAAGAAGACCGCTCGAGCTATGGTGGCCGGAGAGAGCGACATCGACTCGACATCAAGCGATGCTTCTTCCGACTCGAGCAACGAGGAAGAGCAAGAGAAGCGCAAGGACAAGCGGCACATGGGCAAGAACTTCACCGGCCTGAGCTTCGTCGCACAAGGAGGCTTTTGCGGCATGGCGCATTCCAAGAAGGGTGGGAAGCACAGCTCGGATTCGAACTCTGACTCCGATGAAGAGGTACGACAAGATCCTAACTTCTTGCTAGAGGAGAATGCTAGGCTCAATGAGTTGCTTGATAACCGTGATGATGTGCTTAGAAAGACCAACAAGGAGAAGAGGGAATTTAGGTCTTTGTTGGGTGATGCTAAGGACAAGGTAGCTGAACTTGAATCCTTGCTTGTGGATGCTAGAAATGAAATAAGTGCTTTGAAATCTGCTCCTGTGGTGTCTGATGAGATTGATTGTGGTGACTGTTCAGTTTTTCTTGCTAATTTGACTGCTCTCAAGGAGAAGCATGCCTCTACCTTGGAGGAACTAGATGTGATTAGGATTGAGTGTGATGAATTGAAGTCTAGGCCAGCTTTACTAGGTGCTTGTACCTCATGTCCTGTTTTGCATGCTAGGCTAGATGAGTCTCACACTAGAATTGTTTCTCTTGAGGCGGCATTGAAAGCTCCTCTTCCTACATCATGTTCAACCTGTGAAATGCATGCTTTGAAAAACATGGAACTTGCACACTATGTTGATCGCCTACAGGATGAAAATGATGAATTGAGAAAAATGATGGGGTGGTTGTATGGGCATGAGCCACAATTGAGTTTAATGTTGGCTCAGTTCAAGAGGTTTGATGGTCAGGCGTTGGGGGCTGACAAGTGTGGTGAGAAGTGTGGTGAGAAGAGTGGTGAGGGAGAAGAGAAAGCTGGAGAGATTCCTATTCCACCACATACCACACCAATGAACAAATTTGCACCCAAGCCAAACCACCTCCGAAACAAGCTAGACTCAACACCCGATCCACTAGTGTTCCCCCACAAAGCTGAGAACTACCAAAAACCCATCAATTTTGTGAGCACCCAGGGGAGTGTCTTTGGTGGGAAGACAGGAGAGAAAGCTGGAGAGAAGCTTGTAGAGAAGCCACAGCCTAAGCCAGTGCCAATCCGCATCCATTGTGAGTATCGTGGGAGGGATGGGCATAAGGATGAGTTCTGTTTCCGGAGGAAGAGGGATGAGAGGTTTGCTAGGGAGATGGCAAACAAGGACAGGTACCATCTTGCTCGTGGTGTGCCTGAGCCTCGTAGAGGGCCTCTACCTAGGGGTGAGATGTATGTGCGTACAGTTCCCACTCGTGGAGGTGGAGGTGGAGGTGTGTTTCCTCAGAGAGACAGGCGTGTTGGGTTTGGGCGTGGTAAGTTGGCTCGACGTGCTCCTTCTCGTGACCGTTACGAGTTTGGGAGGCACGATCGGAGCTTTGGGTCTCAGATGGACTACGGGCCACATTTTCCCCCTCGTGGTGCGCGTACTCCTCCAGTGAGATGTGACAGGTCCTTTGGTGGTAGGCTGAGAGGGCTCCGCCTAGAGGTTTTGGGAGGATGGATTTTGCTAACCTGTCTTTTGAGCAAATGGCTCAGCACTTGTTTGACTCTTTTGGTACTAACCCCAGTGTTGAGTCGCTTGCTCATTCTCGTCCTCGTTTTTGATTGCAGGTGGGAGGCTTGGAGGACTTTTGGTTGATCGACTCTGGTTGCTCACGACACATGACCGGAGATCGTGGGTGGTTCTCCAGCCTCACCCCGGTGAGTACGAGGGAGTACATCACTATCGGGGACAATGGGAGAGGACGAGTGCTTGCTGAAGGTATGGTGAAGGTGAGTAGCAAGGTTACCTTAAGAAGTGTGGCCCTGGTCAAGTCACTTGGTTTTAACCGGTTGTCGGTATCTCAATTACTTGACGAAGGTTTTGAGGTTAGTTTTAAGTCGGGTGCTTCTTGTGTGCTTGATTCCCGAGGCAATCTTGTCTGTACGATTGTCCCCGAGGGTCAAATCTTTCGTGCCGACTTTTCCCAGTCTGTTGGTCCTCCTCGATGCTTTGTTGCTGGCGTTTTGGCCGAGCTTTGGAAATGGCATAGGAGGTTGGGACACTTGAGCTTTGAGTTGCTTTCCCGCTTGAGTGGTCTTGATCTTGTCCGAGGATTGCCTATGTTGAAACTCGAGAAGGATTTGGTTTGTGCTTCTTGTCGGCATGGAAAGATGGTTGCCGCTTCTCACACCCCCTTGACGTCTGTCATGACCGAGCGACCTTGTGAGCTGTTGCACATGGATTTGGTTGGGCCAGCTCGTGTTCGCTCTGCTGGTGGGAAGTGGTATGTTCTTGTGGTTGTTGATGATTTTTCGAGGTACTCTTAGGTTTTCTTTTTGGAGGATAAGAGTGAGACATTTGGCTTTGTTCGGGACTTGATCTTGAGGTTGAAGAATGAGAGACATGGTGATGCCATTCGAGCTATACGCAGTGACAATGGCACGAAGTTTAAGAACTCTCATTTTGATGCCTTTTGCAGTGATCTTGGTCTCGATCATCAGTATTCTTCTCCATACGTCGCGTGCCAGAATGGCGTTATGGAGAGGAAGAACCGGACCCTTTGTGAGATGGCCAGGACGATGCTTGATGAGCATAGGACTCCTAGGCGTTTCTGGGCCGAGGCGGTCAATACCGCTTGCTATGTCTCAAATCGCATCTTCCTTCGTGCTTTTAAGAAGAAGACCTCTTATGAGTTGATGCGTGGCCGACAACCCAAGGTGAGTCACTTTAGAGCTTTTGGTTGCAAGTGTTTCATTCTGAAGAAGGGCAAGTTGGATAAGTTTGAGTCTAGATGTTCGGATGGTATTTTCCTTGGTTATGCGATTCTTTCTAGAGCATATCGTGTGCTTAACCTTGACACTAACCGAATCATGGAGACTTGCGAGGTAACCTTCGACGAGACACAGCCATGTAGCTCTTCTACTTTTGAGTGTGTAGGTGACGATGAGAATGGAGCGAGGATCTTTGAGGATGAGAAGGATGGAGATGGAGACGACGACGATGATGATGGTGGTGCTCCCGTGGCTGATCATGTACACGCTACTTCCACTACTACGACGACGATCGAGGATGGACCATCCCCTACACCCACTACGACTGAGGCTGTTCGAGTGGAGGCTGTTGCTGAGGGGGAGGTTGTGTCCAGGCGTGAGGCTCCCCGGCATGTACAAGTAGATCACCCACCGACGACGATCATTGGTGACCTACATGAACGCACTACACGGTCGAGGTCAAGGAACACTTCTCATTTCGCTCACTCTGCTTTTGTTGCGTCGTTTGAGCCCAAAGATATTCGACACGCTTTGTCTAACGAGAGTTGGGTGAATTCCATGTATGAGGAGTTGGAAAACTTTGAGAGAAACCAAGTCTGGGCGTTAGTCGATCCACTGCCAAATTGCCGTCCCATAGGTACCAAGTGGGTGTGGAAGAAGAAAGAGGGTGAGAATGGGATGGTTGTGAGAAACAAGTCGAGGTTGGTGGCTCAGGGGTTCAACTAGAAGGAGGGGATAGACGATGAGGAGACATTTGCTCCTGTGGCCCGTTTGGAGGCAATTAGAATCCTTCTAGCCTTTGCCGTGGCTAAAGGGTTCAAGTTGTACCAAATGGATGTCAAGAGTGCTTTCTTGAATGGGGTGATAGAGGAAGAAGTGTATGTGAGGCAACCCCCGGGGTTTGAGAGTGAACAATACCCACACTGTGTATACAAACTACACAAAGCGCTCTATGGGTTGAAACAGGCACCTAGAGCTTGGTATGGCAGGTTGAGAGGCTTTTTGCTGAGTAAGGGGTTTGTGATGGGCACAGTTGATAAGACCCTGTTTCTCCTTAAGCACGGGAATGACCTTTTGATTGTTCAAATATACGTGCATGACATAATCTTTGGTGGCTCTTCTCATGATCTTGTTGCCAGATTTGCAGATGACATGAGCAGGGAATTTGAGATGTCCATGATGGGCGAGCTGCAGTTTTTCTTAGGCCTCCAGATCAAGCAGTGCAAGGACGGGACGTTTGTACATCAGGCGAAGTACACCAGGGACATGGTGAAGAAGTTTGGCATGAACGACTCCAAGCCGCTGACTACACCGATGAGTACCACTACGGCTTTGGACGCGGACGAGGACGGCGAACCCGTGGACCAGAAGGAGTACCGGAGCATGATCGGCTCCCTCCTCTACTTGACGGCGATGAGGCCGGACATACAGTTCAGTGTGTGTCTGTGCGCTCGTTTTCAGGCTTCACCGAGGACTTCACATCAGCAGGCCGTCAAGCGGATTTTCAGGTACTTGAACTACACTCCTGAGTTTGGTCTTTGGTACTCTGCCTCCTCGACACTCAGACTTCATGAGTTTTCCGATGCTTATTTCGCTGGGTGTCGATTGGACCGCAAGTCTACCTCTTGGTGTTGTCAGTTCCTTGGTTCTTCTTTGGTCTCTTGGTCATCTCGCAAGCAATCGAGTGTAGCCCAGTCCACCACCGAGGCTGAGTATGCAGCTGCTGCTAGTTGTTGTTCCCAACTGCTTTGGATGACCTATACCATGAGTGATTTTGGTGAGAAGTGCTCCCAGGTTCCACTTTTCTATGACAGCACCAGTGCCATAAGCGTAGCCAAAAATCCTGTCCTCCACTCCAAAACGAAACACATAGAAGTGAGGTACCACTTTCTGAGGGACAATGTTGAGAAAGGAAACATATCTTTGTCCTATGTCCCTACCCAAGACCAGCTAGCCGACATATTCACCAAACCGCTTGATCAAGTCACTTTCACTCGCTTGCGGGGTGAACTTGGAGTTTGCTTTCCTTTCTAGCTGGGTCTTGGAGCTTCTCATGTATATATGTGTCATATGGTCATTTTGTTGCATTTCATTCGTGCATTTTAATTTCTGTATAAAACCTGGTAGGATAGCCATCTTTGGATCACTTGAGCTAGGATTGAGCTTCTCTTATATACATTGATCACTGATGTGCTATGGATGAGATATGTGCATGTTTGGTAATTTGTGCATGTGAATGATATGCTCTTGATGGTTTTGCTATATATGTATGATGAGATAGCATTTTGGTTGTGAAAATGATAAAACTGCCTCTCCCATGAGTAGATGCTTGTCTATGCTCAATTTGTGCTTAAATGCTTATATCATGCTCAGTTTGTGCTTAAGGATCATATTCTCTTTGCTTGGGGTCAAAGACCCTTTGTCATTGTAAATGTTTAGCCCTTTTTCTTGCTTGGGGAGGAGCATAAGCTTCTTTTTGCCGCAAAGGCACTTCATGTACCATGTTTAAACATGAAAATGAAATTGGTGTGTGAATTGCCTTATTCTTGAAAAATGAGTTCCTAATCATGTTTTTATGGTTTTGATATTCATATCTTAGGTGCTAAACCGTAGCATGCTGTCTACCATGAGAAGTCTCATTTTAAGAAGTAGACACATGGCTCGGTGGCTTTAACATGACTTGAGTAGCCTGTGGGCGTTTATAATGATCTTGTGATGAGAATTTGTGATCTTGCATAAACTTTGGATAATCTAGTGTATTTATGTTCAAATTGGTATAGAGAGAGTCTTGCTCATGAGATGACTATTTATTTGTGAAAATTGCTTAAAATTGCTTTTGGCCATGTCACATGCTTATATGTCTCGACCTTCTTGATGGCAATGTGCTAACTACACCATATCTACTGTGCTTGCTCTATGTGTCATGTGTAGCATTTTGTTGTGCTCTTTGTATATTTGAAAAGCTTAGTAAGCTATATATATGCTTTGACATGCATTTTTTTCATGAAAACAAGGGAAGAGTTTCATCTACCTTGATTCATGCATTGTCAACAAGGGGGAGAATTCTGGGAGATATACATGCTTTGTGGAGAGTTATGCACATTTGGGGAGATTTAAAATTTGGTATGCATCTGGGAGATGTTGCACGTGAGGAGAAAAATTGAGAAGAGGAGATTGCATTTGCTCAGGGGGAGTTTGCATATGTGCAGGAGGAGCTCTTTGGTTTGCCGGAGTTGTGTGCTTTGTGATGTGCTCCGTGTGAGCTTTGTTTTGTCTCGGCTGTGTGGAGCCGTTGCCCTTGTCTTAGGGGGCCGAGACTTGATTTGGCGAGTGATCTTGTTTTCGCTTGTTCTTTGGCTTTGGATCACTTGCTTGGGAGGTTTGTGTTTGTGGTTGTTTTCTTTTCTTTTTCTCTGATGGTTACTATGGGTGTTGTCAATGCACTCATCAAGGGGGAGATTGAGGACCAGATGTGTCCGAGGACCAGTGGAGGGTCGCTCCTTAGTGATGAGTGATTGACAACGTTGTGTGGACTGATGCTTGGCTAAGTGTGCAGGTACAGGTTGCGGTTTGACTCATGTCAGTGCAGGTGAAGAACAAGCGCGAAAGGCCTTAGCCGTGGTGGCCTCCGGGTGATGGAGAGGCAAGTAGGCTTGGTTCGATGGACCCGGTGGCCGATGGGGTCAAGTGCGAGCCGTGCGGTGCAGGACTGGCGGGCTGAAGTCGTGAACATGGGCCGGTGCAAGGTAGCGGATCGAGGCCGAAGCTTGCACGCGGGGTTTGGTGGTTTGCCCACAAAACCATCGGTGGACAGTTTCTTGGTTTGGGCCTCAGAACCAAGCCCGGAGGCCCGAGGCGACGGAGACGGTGATCCGGGAGCTTCAGGAAGATTCGAGGAGGAGGGCACGTGGCGTGATCGCGGGGTTTGTGTCAAGGTGAAGCGAAGCCGCGGTGGAAGCGTGTCCGTCCGATGAACACTTGACCAAAATGCCCCTGAGGGGTTGTATCTTCATTTAAGCAGTAGGGGTAGCGTGGTCATTTACCTTCCTCCGATGGACTCCGTATAAATATCGGAGAGGTGGATGGCATCTCTCTCTCTTGGACTCTAGGGCTTTCTCCCCCCGTAGATTTCTCTAAACTGCTTCTTGTTCCGCTGGATTCCTTAGGCTAGACTCTTGTACAGACTCTGAACTGTGGATGTATGGAAGCATTCGGCGTTGCGGAGATCTCCTAGTTCTTTGTGATTTTCGTGTCATTTTTCGGGATATTTTTTGGGCAGTTTCGTTCTTCGCTCGATTCGGGGATTTGACGGCGTTTTCCTTCGGATTTCTTTGAGGAGATTATGGGTGGATGCCTTGCGCATCTTTGTGTGTGATCTTGACTCCTCAAACGCCGTGGAGAGCCATCGATTCGTGAGTTTTTGGCCGGAGCTCGTGTTCTTGGTGGAGTTCGTGTGATCCGCGATTCCCGGCGATTTAGTTGCTTAGTGGTCGAGATTTTTGGGGCATAGCTTCCTCTTGTGTTGCTTATCATCTCCCCCAAATCTTGTCTCAAGAGCTTTTGGCGTTTGGGAGATCCGGTGATGGATTGGGAGAGTTGACTTCGCGAGCTCGAGCTCGAGCAGCTTTGTCCGGGGCTAGCGGACATTCCGCGAGGACCCTGCGGACAGTCCGCGTGTCCAGGAGTTCGTCGCGTGTTCTTCGTGTTCTTACGCGTCTTCGTTTCGATCCGTTTCGGCCCTAGTTTTTGGTTGCGAGGGGTTTGGTGGACAGTCCGCGAGGGCGTCACGGACGGTCTGCGTGGCCGAGTTTTTGGCGGATAGTCCGCGTGTCCTCCACGGACAGTCTGTATTTTCGGGGTGCGTCTCTGGTAGCTCTGGTGCTTATTTCGGACGGTCCGCGAGGTAGGTCAGGACAGTCCGCCGTACACAAGCGGGCAGTCCACCCGTACTAGCCGGACAGTCCGCGCCTGGCATTTCCAGATTGTGCCAAGTGCTTTGATTCTTGTCCAGTTGCTTCCGCTCTTTGCTCCTAGGCTTGTCTCTTGTTCTTCTAGGCTTGTGTGTGCCTTGTTTAGAGCTTCCTTTGTGTGCCCGAGCGTTTAGAGTGACAATCGGGGTATAGGCCGTGTTCGACCTACGGGAAGAATTTTTATCGACTCCCGTTCACTCCCCCCCTCTCCGGTCAACCTATTCTGTCCTTCAGTCGGAGATGAGGTGTCTTGTCAGTGAGGGTCTTGACGAAGATCTGCATCCCTCCCTGTCCTGGATCTTAGGCTTGACGCTGTCAATGGTGTCAGAAGACTCCATCTCTAGGGTGATTATCTTGTAGCTTAGGGGGCCTAATCCAGGCCCTCGTCACCCACCTAGTCGACACTACACTAACATTTTCACAAGAGGACACAGGTTGCCCCGGGATCCTCTCGTTATCAGCAGACGGAACCAAAGCAGCTAACTGAGCTAACTGAGTTTCTAACATTTTGTTAAAACTCAGCTAGGTCTTCTGAGCAGAAGAAAAACTACCAAGCTTAACGTTGAGACTTTCCAAGGTTTTATCAAGGGCAGCTAGCTTCTTGTTAACACCTTCATTAATTTTAGCCTGCCCGAAAACAAGATCTCTCAAGGAGGGTTGATTAGGATTGTAAGAGTTACCTTGGTTACCTCCTTGATAATAAGGGTGTTGTTGATTCCACGTTTGGCCTCCTTGTTGAGGTGGACGATAACCATTGTTGTTGCCGTTCGTATACATCACTTCCTCCTAAGTCTCAGGAAGTAGTTTCCCAAATGCCCAGTGTTGCCACAGACTTCACAAGTCATATGAGAATCCATAGGTAGAGTAGTGGTGGCCATGGCAGCCTTCTTGCTGGTGTAATCATCCAGTCTCTTCATAAGAAGGTCCAGCTTGGCAGTAATCATATCTGCTTCCTTGATAGTATAAGTACCCCTCGGACGTGATTGGAGTCTTTCATCACTCCACCCTTGGTTGGATACCATCTTAATGAGTAATTTAGCTTGTCAATAGTGAGTGAGAAGAATGCTCCCTCAGCAGTAGCATCAATATGGCCTCGGGCTGTCAGAGTCAGCCCATTATAAAAGCTTTGAAGAATAAGCCAATCCTCCATCCCATGGTGAGGACAGGCCAGGACGTATTCCTGAAGCCTTTCCCAAGCCTCTGGAATAGATTCACTTGCTGCTTGCTGAAAACCAGAAATTCTTCCACGAAGAGCATTGGTTTTACCCAATGGGAAGAACTTCTTGCGGAATGCCTCTGAACATTTATCCCAAGTATTAATGGCATCAGGATTCGCATAGAACCATTGCTTGGCTTTCCCCAGGAGAGAAAATGGAAACAGTCCGAGACGAACAACATCCATATTTGCACCCCTGATGATGAAAGTGCTGCATAGCTCTAGGAATTGCTGCAGATGGGCATTAAGATCCTCATTTGGCTTGCCACAGAATGGACTAGCCTGTACCATCCTGATTAAACCCGTCTTGATCTCAAAATTTTCAATCCCCATTGCCACCTCAGGGCCTTGCAGCACATGGTCAGTAGAAGGAGCTGAGTACTCGCGAAGTGTCTTCTGGGTCAAAGCTTTGACGTGGATGGTACAAAGGAAGCCGGATCGCCTTCCGGACGAGTACGACAAGGTGAGTCGAAATGAATTCGCGCTTTCCTCACTAGTGACTCGGGATCTTTACTGAAATTCTCCGGTAAGTCGAAACCAGTCATACACTACCTATCTTCATAATCCAAAGATAAAAGAAGACAATCAAGGTTAGCCTGCATTGAGAGTTGCCCTAACCTACTCATGATTTATAAACATATGCAAAGCATAGTCATGATAATCATGTGCCTTCCCCGGCAACAGTGCCAGAAATGCTTGTTGGCATTTCTTAGCGTCACTACTAACGATGCCGAGTTAGCGTGAACACCAAGACTTGCCAGAGGTAAATCTAAACAATCATGAATGAATCCGCAAGCGCATAGATAAACCATTGTAGCATTTCCCCAAGGAAGGAGAATATTCCAATGGTATCGTATCCGTGGAAGGCAATGGCGGATATCATAGACTTATTCTTTTGCACTGAAAGTAAACCAAGAGATAGATATAGGAAACAACAACTCAAAGGCAGGTGTAAGATAAAAGATATGATAGGGTAGTGGGACAAACACTCATGTCTACCTCAACTCTAGTACTCTACGGCATAGGGGAACATACGAGTTAGCTCTAGGTTCTAATGTACTAAACATACAAAGCTAGAAGATACAAGAGATAGGCATGAAACATTGCATGAGAGGGTAAGGTTTAGCACCCAGGTACAAACGGGGAGATAGCCCGCGACGACCAGCACTCTACGAAACCATACTTTAGACTCCTACAGCAATACCCCAGCACGGAGGGTCCAAACGGTCCAACAGCTGTCACCACTGCGGCCTACCTCAATCGTTACGGGGGGCATGCTCATAACTAACATAGCCACACAACCCAGCCACCATGCTTGCGTTACTGCTAGACTTCACCCGGCTCGGGCTATTGTGACCCAGGGTGAGAGCCACCAAAAGACTAGTCAACTTAGACCGAGTACCGTAGCTTGAACACAAACATCATGCAAAACTATCATGCCATCTAACAAGATCAACTAAGGCTAGACATACGAACGAATATGAACTCTCTTATGTCTAGTCAACAAGATCAAAGGGTCATGTTCGTGAAGAACACGAGCCTCTAACTTATGAGCAAACACATAAGGAATGAGTAAATCATCCTTCAAGTGGATCTAAAGGTAGTGTTTATGAAGAACACAAGCCTCTAAATGATGAACAAGAGATGAACTCAAGAACATATCAATCATATGATCTACCATGACTTTATATGAAATAGCTGAATAACTGAAGTAGATCAAAGTCATACAATGAAATAAAGATAAAAGAGAACTCATACCTACACTCCAAAGTAGACTTGGAACCTGAATAAGAGCTATTCTAGCCTACCCCCTAGCCTTGGAGACTAAAAGTGAGAGGAGAATGAGAGAGTGGTGTGTGTGAAACTGGAGCCCCTCCCCTTCTATTTATGGGCAAGGAGGAGGCTTGCTTCGGGCACCAAATGGCCTCAAAACACCCGTGAGTGAAGCAATGGACCAATGAGCCAGTGACACGTGGAGGGACGAGACGGAGCGGCCCTATGGCGGTTCGGCCGATCTAAGGATCGGCCGGCCCCCTAGGCCCCCCACTCAGGGTGGTTTTCCTCTGGTTGGCTACCCTGTGGGCCCTCTGATCCTTCCCCGGTACATGTCTTGTTTTGGTATCCGAGGTGGGTCCCTTGATCCATGTGAAGTCCATGTGTCGCTCTCTGATTCGTCGGTGAGTGCCTCCCTTGGAACAGTGACGTGTAATGCCATGTGTTTCCTTGGTGGCAGCCACCTCCTTAGCTGAGTTGGCATGGTTCTTCCATAGAAGGTAGGTTTCCATCTCTTTTAATGCTTATTTCACCTACATACAAATAATCTCCAAGGACAAGTGGAACTACATTATTCAAACCAAAATGCAAGTAAATAATGCATATGCCGCCATTTATGTGAGAATATTGATGGCTGAAAGTAGTACTTAACAGCCATCAACAGAAACCCTCTGCGCTGGGGTATTGCTGTAGGAGTCTAAAGGATAGTTTCACACAGTGCTGGTCGTCGCGGGCTATATCCTCGTTTGTACCTGGGTGCTGAATCTTACCCTTTCATGCAATGCTTTATGCTTATCTCTTGTATCATCTAACTTGTATGTTTAGTACCTTAGAACCTAGAGCTAACTCTTATGTCCCCCTAAGCTGTAGTTGTAACACCCCAGGTGTTTATCTCTTTCTAATCAAGGAGTTAACCTAAGCTCATGGTGTTAGAGGATAAATCAAGCAAGTTTGGTGAAAACACCATTAGGAGCAAAGTTTGGGTTTAACACGATTTCAATTTTCACTCAGAACTTAAACTTTTACCAATATGAAAGTTGCCACCAAGATTCAGGAACATAACTTTGGAGATTGGCACTTTTTGAAATTTGGGATAGAAGGAGTTAAACCCTATCTCACTTGGTTAACCTCCCTAAAGGATCTTCTGAGTTCGTTTGATGGCTTAGCCATAATCTCCAAATTTTGTATGGCAACTCCAAAATCGGCCAATGTAAAAGTTGTTGGATTTCTCAAGATTAACATTTCCTCTTTGAGGTGGAAGTTGAGATCTTGAGTGAAAAATCCTCAAAAATTGAGTCAAATCCTTCTAAATATGGCCAAACCCCTAAGTTCCTAGACCTTTCTCTAGAACTTTGACCAAATCTTCAAATTTTCCCAAAACACTAAAAATTCGGCCAATAGAAAAGTTGCTCAGAATTTCTAGAGACACATTTCATCTAATTACTAGTTTTGCAAATTTTGAGTGCAAAAGCCTCAAAATCTTGGTCAACGCCCTGAGCATCTATTTGACCGCGCCGAGAAAATTAGGAGTTTCAAGACGAATTTGTGCTCAAACTGTTGAGTTTTACACTGGTCAGCCTTTGTGAAACTTGTAGAGGGTTGTCTCATCTACAACTTTGGTTTTGGCCAAATTTTGTGTTAGCTGTGGTTTTGAATTCTTCTGCTCGGTCAAAGTACCCTAGGCTGATTTGCTTTGCTGCACAGGCCGCCCGAGCGCGCGCCCTGGACGCGACGTCGCGCAGCGACGCCGTCCCGGCGCCCGTGCCGGTCACGCGCGCACGCGCCGTCCCGCCTGTTGCCACGTGGCACTAACATCGAGGTGGGCCCGCCGTCCGTCGCCCGATGTTTCCCGTGCCACTTGGCCATCCACTTGTCGCGCACAGCCGCTCATCCTCGCCATGCGCCGCGCCGTCGTCGGCTCTTCCGCCATGCACTACGCCGTGCCGCGCCACGCCGCCCACGCATGCGTCGAGCTGGCCAGCAGGTCGTCGCGCCACGGCCAGGCTGTAGCTCCTCCCGACCACCTTTAAAAGGAGCAGAACCCCCCGAGCTCCCCGGCGCCACTTAGCACGCCGCCAGGCTGCCGCGCCCGCCGCTGGAGCGCCGCCGCCGAACTCCCACGCCCGAGTCGCCCTGCCTCCGCCTGAGCTTCTCAGCAGCACCGCACGACCCAGCTGGACCTTCCCGTGCCACACATTGACGAGTATCGCCGGCCATCTCGCTGGAGTCGCCGTGCTTGCGGCCGGAAGATCCAGAGCGCCATCGATCCTCATCGCCGGCCACTGTTCTGCCCCGTCCAAGCACCGGGACCGACCCAAGGTGATCCCCAGGCCCCTCTCCGCCCCTTCCCCCACCCTAGCTCGCCGCCGAATCGCCGAAATCCGGCCATCATCGCCGGCAGCCATGGCCAACGGCATGGTTGTAATGATTAGGATCTTGCCAGGGTCATTTTCGTGAATGCAGGGACCTCTGTGTAATGTAAGGGCATGGTTGTGAATAAGATTTTTGACCGAGGACCTAGATGAAAGTAGATTCTGTAATCCTAAATTCAAAATACAAAAATCTTGTAAAATTCGTAGTAAATCAAAAAAAATTGGAAAAATGCAAACTCAAATGTTCTGTAATCCAAATGAGCATAAGCAACTTTTGTAGAAAGGATGTTTGTAAATTTCTTCCTTGTTTTTGAATAATTTTGAATTGATAAGTTTGAATAGATTTGAAATAATTCAAAATTCAGAGTTGATCTGTATGTGAAATTTTAATATGTTGGTAGTATGGACATGCTTGTGCGTGTGTAGAAAAATGGCACATAGATCTCTTATATATCTTTAGTTATGATTTAATTTCGATATAAGGCAGCACTTAAGTTCCTGTTTAGTTTTAAATAATTGGTTAAGCAAATAGGGTTGATCTTTTTGCAGTAGCCTATATATGTCTAGATAAAGCTATGGTATAAATATCAGTAGCTTTTGACATGTGTAACTAGCTTGAATTAATTTAGGGGTTAAATATGAGCCTTTTTAATAAAGCATGTTTCAATTAGTTTCTGGCCATGATAATTTTTGAGTAGTCTTTTTTTACCTTGATATGGCTGTAGTAAAAGTTTCAGACCCAATGCCTGCTTTAATATTTCCATGTGTTTTATTTATCTTTTCAGCAATGTTTTAGTGTTGTGTTTTTCATGCTAGATTTATAGCTTAGTTGAATCTGAATTTTTGTGAGTAGCTCAGTCATACCATGTTTAGGCTCTGTGTAAATTATTGATGCTAGATTATGTATAGATCTCTCTGCATAAGTAAATCATGTTTAAGTCAGCTAGTTCTTACTAGATTTTTCATGTGTAGTTTATAGCTGAGTTTAATGCCAATTTTGGGCAGTAGCTTGGTTACCATGATATGTGCTTGTATAAATTTTATCTCTGTTTGTTTGGGTGTGGAATATCCAGAATTATTTTTCGAAGTAAATCGAGCTTAATAAGTGGAATAAAAAGAGAAATAAAAAATCACCTTAATGTGACTTAATTTTAAATAGCAAACCTTCACCAATGTACACCCTAAACAGCACCTTTATTTTTGGTGAAGTAAAATAAATTAAGTAGTTTAAATATGCACACAATCACCATCAAATAAGTAAGATAAATAACACACATTCCTTTCCTTGATAAAGGAAGAGTATGCTGGATATATTTGTCTAGGTGAATGTGCCTAACAGTACACCCCATGTTTATCCTTTAAATCCAAATCAAGTTCTCCCTCCTTAAATACGAATACTTAAAGTTTATGCATATGCAAGTCATGTAGAACATCCGGACGAGAGCTACTAGTTGGTGCCGGAAACTGAAGGAGAGCTAGTTGAAGGAGAAGGTGAACATGGTGGTTTTGCAACAAGACCCGAACCAAGTTTGGAGGATCTCGAGACTAACTTTGCTAAGTGAAGCCAAGCCCCGGAGCATAACTTATGCAATTATCTTTGTTATGTTTGTGCATTTAAGTTTCAGGAGTTGAATTGAAACCCTAGATGCATGATCCTAGGTTCCTATACTCAGTTACTAGTAAGTTAGGTCGCTAGTTGCCATGCTCTAAGGACTCGGTAGAAGTCAAGTGATGTTCGTCATTCGTGAGCTATAGGTTTCTTATGTTGGAATCATAAGATTGTTAAACCTACCTGCTCATGTGGTAAGAGCATGGGACCGGCTCCGGCCAGTAGGTCTGTGGTTAAGCGTTTGAACGTACTAAGCATTTGCCGGGAATGGGACCGGTAAGCCTAGTACCTTTTTGATTCGGTAAGGGAACTCTACCACTAATCTCGGGAGTAGTCCCCAGGATTATGACAGTGGTGCATGTGTGAATCCGGGCGGTATGTGAGTCCGTGACCGGATAGCCTTGTACCAGGGACTGTGGGCTTTGATCCTGAACCGAGGATGATTGGGAACCGCCTGGTTGGTGTGTACCCCGCCCTTTAGGGGCTTTAGTGGTTATGATGGGGGTATGCATTCTCCCGTGTGTTTAGGTCTACCTTGCAAGGTTATTAATCGATCGATCATCGGCCTCTCACCGTTATCCGAGATTGCTTATCCATACACTCTATGTCCCTTAGTGATGGAATTGAGAAGTAATACTGTTGTATGCTTAATTGTTTGCACAACTTGTGCTTGCATTAGTTGCATACTTAGTAATGGTTAAACAACTAGAATTTTGAGCTAAAACTTGAAAATAAGGACCTACTCTTTGTTGCTTTTCAGCAAAAGAAACCCACTAGCCAAAAAGCTTGCATGTCTAGAGAGTTGGTGATCTCACATCACCCGATAGTTAAGTCTTGCTGAGTATTAGTATACTCAACCTTGCCTTGTTGATAATCTTTGCAGGTGTTGATGTGTGTGATGGTATTTGTGGACTGGTTCTCTTCCACCCTTTGGAAAGTTGAGTGGGAGAATGATAGTGCTTAGTGATATCATGGATGGCCTCCCGTGATGTTGCTTATGACGTTTAGTATTTATTTTCCGCTGTGTTTTCAAACTCTGAACTGTTTACTTTCATGTATGGAACTTGGTTTGTAAGAATGAACCTTCGATGAATGTGATGTATTAAAGGGAATATTGGGTATCTTTGGACTCGCCGTCGCGTGAGTTTTAATGTACAATCTTCGATCCTTTGTTAAGTGATTTACCGGGCTTGACCCGGCAGATATCGACAAAATAACTCTTTGTTATCGCTTATTAGCCAAATGGGCCGGCTTAGGTGATAATACAGATTTACTTTAGACGATTCTGTCACAATAGTGTACTAGAGTAGAGGTAGATCTGAGTGTGTGTCACACTATCATATCATATCATTTATCTTACCCCTGTCTTTGAGTTGTTGTCTTCTGTATCTATCTCTTGGTTTACATTCAGTGCAAAAGCATAAGTCTTGATATCTGCCATTGCCTTCCATGGATTGGATACCCTTTTCAATGGTTTATCTGTGCGCTTGCAGATTCGTTCATGATCGTTAGATTTACCTTTGGCAAGTCTTGATGCTCACGCTAACTCGGCGTCGTTAGTAGTGACGGTAAGAAATGCCAACAAACATTTCTGACGCTGTCGCCAAGGATGGATTCTAAATCTGTTCTTAGGTGATTGCACTACGAAATGTCAATAGACATGATGTTGATATATATGATCCACCACAATATCATACAAAAGATAGCAAGATAGATATACAAGATCACAAAGCTATCATGAACAAGGTGGCTAGTCTACCATGGTTTACACACAAGCAAGACATAGGTATATACAAGTGACCACAAGGGGAAAAGAAAACTCAATATTCATGTGTACAAAGGCTTTCAAGAGCCATCCAAAGCGGTGTGGAGAACCATCTTGTCTTGATCACCTCATGGGCAAATATCAAGCACCATCCAACTCATGTTCTCCAACTGCGTCTCCATACCTACACACATGGAGACGAAAAAGGTCGAGTCTTGGATCCCAAAGGGTTAGCAAGCACATACTTGGGAATCCAATACTTGGTCACATGGGTAAACGATGCACTCAACTTATCATGTGGGTTAGCATGATGCAAATGCCGGTTCGAATGAAAAGGCTTTCGAACACCCTTAGAACCATGCCTCAAAGGAGCCACTCGCAAAGAAAACCGAGTGCTACCACAAGCAAAAAGGCAAAGATCCTTCGGGGTCATAGGAGAAGAACCAACACAAGCACCATGGAAAGCATGTCGTGGACCAACACAAGTAACACTAGAAACATGTCCACGAGCATAGCCTAACTCACTAGAAAGAGTGTCATAAAACCCGTCCACAAATAGTGCCTTCTTAGGCTCACAAGTGTTCATGCCATGAGAAGGGCTATGAACAACCAAAGGCCTAGAAGCACCTCCTCGCCGCAATCTCCTTGTCTAGCAGTAGCAAAAGCTCTCTTGATGCCCATCCTTCCCACAATGAGAGCAATGGTACAAAGGCCTATCGGGAGGCACGATCCGAGTGATTTGAATCACTATTCTCTTGTAAGTGAGAAGTCCCTTGGGACTTAGAGCAAGAAGCATCAACCCCAACATCCGACTTGATGCCCACATTAGAATCACACGTGCCATGAGAAGGGGTATGTGGCTTCTTAGAAGCTTTGGCACGCACACGTCGCTCGTGCTTGACACGACAAAAGCAAAACTCAACGGTATGCCCATCCTTCTTGCAAAAAGTGCATTGGAACTTCGGTTTGGGAGCATGAGTTCCAAATATGTGAGAAGCACCTTTGCCATCTGACACATCCTGGGCAACACCAGAAGAAGCAACATGCTTAGGAGTAGCTATGAAAGAGCTATCCAAAGCACCACCACACGTGCCACCACCCAAAGACTCACGCTCAAGAGAAGAAGTCAACTCCGGTTGAGAAGAAACAAATTTAGAAGCATCAACATCGGAGTGACACGAAATGCGAGAATCCAAACCCTTGGCACAAAGACTCTTGTACCTTGTGCGCAAAATCTCATTTTCAAATTCGAGGCGCTCACAAGTGCCACTTGCCATATTTCTCAAATTCTCAATTTCCGACTCAATGCATCTAGCATATGTGGTACGCAAGAGTTCATTCTCTTTCTCAAGGTTGGCACTCATCTCATCATGCACAACCAACTTGGCGCTCATATCATCGCACAATTTTTTCAAAGCCAACACTTCACTTTCCAAATCAATGCATGAAGTGCAAATGAGACCACATGAACAAGTATCATCATTTACATAAACCAAAGCGTCTTCATCATCACAAGAAGTATGGCAAGCATCATCTACATGCAACAAAGAGCACTTGCTACAAGGCATGGATTTCATATCACAAATTTCAGCCCTAGCATGCTCAAGTTCATCTACACAATATTGGTTAGGAAAACATTTCATGGCGTCTCCTCTAGCGATCTCGTACCCTAGCCATGGTCGCCGGTGATCGCTGCCATGGGGAGCCTCTCTGACCTGGATTTCGGTCCGGGATTGGATTTCCAGCGTCTCGCGTTTGATCGCTTCTCTTCTCTGGTCAGTTTGACTCCTTTCTTTGGTTCCAATGAGTTCTTCTTGGTCGCTTCCTTCAGTCGCTTTGCCATTCGCCTCTCCGAGGATTCTGTTGGCCTTATGCTTCAATCATGCCTTGGTGGCATAGATAAGGATTTCAAAGTCTTGCACTTGTCCGATCATATGTTCCGTTTCTCGATTTTCTCTAAGGAGATTGGATTCATGGTGTATAGGCTTCGTTCTTTCAAATGCAAATCTTTTGATGTGTTCTTTGCCCTCTGGGAGATGGCGGTCCAAATTGGCGTCGTGAACTCATTAATTGGTCGTATGAGGAAGAAGCAAAGTGGTTTGCTCCTCGATCCACTCGCAAATCATATGCTCAGGTTGTTAAGCAACCAACATGTTCAGTCTTTACTCGGATTACTTACCCCATGGATTATTTTCAAACAAACTATTCATCTGATCAGCGTGTTCGTCAGGCATCTCGACCACCCGTGGCCCACAAACGGATGGCAGATGGAAAACCCAGCTTTGTTTCTGATGTTTAGCCCGCGATCACAGGGTTTCAAATTGTTGTTCCATGGTTCGTTGCCGTGCATGCCTCAAATTCAGTCACATCTCCCGTTTCTGTCGGGCTACCCATGCTGGGAAGGTAATCTACCGTCAAAAGGGAAGCACATCTAATGGCCCACGTGTACCTCCGCATTCCTCTCTGGAACAACCAGGTACCTTTAACGCATCTTCACCGACCCCTGAGCGTGCCGCTTCATCTTCCTCGGAAACAACTCCTTCTGCTGCCGCAGCATCCACTTCTGATCTCCCTCCGCAGCCACCTGATCCTATGGCGAACTTCGCCATGGATCCGCACCCACACCTACCGGCGGGCTTTGTCTGGGCCCCCCGTGTGCTCCCCTACATTCCACTGGCTCGCCCCCGTGCTCATCTCGCTCTTAGCATTGAGCGCACCAATGAAGACCTCACCATCGCCCACCTGACCTCGCCAGTCGCCAAGGAGGACTTCATCCCCATGGCTCGAGCTCTCCATCAGTACCTGCTAGATGAGGGCATTCGCGCGCCGGAGATCCAACCTTGCCCGATCGGTGACGCCTTCGTTCGCTTCGTCAAGCTGCTCGAGCGCGAGCGATTTCTCCAAGGCCCACCTCGTCAGTTTGGTTAGTATCAACTCTGTTTCACCAAGCATGATGAGGGGGTGAACCTCAAATCTTTGGCCATGGACCATGTTGTGTGGATTATGCTGATGTATCATGTTGATGGTCGCTCTCTGTCCATGATTTCTAAAGCCATCTGTGGCTGGGCAAAGCTTTTGTACGTTCATGAGTATCTGACGGTTGCTCGGATTGTAGTCAAGGCTCTAGTAAATAGCGAGCAGGACATTCCAGATGACTTTGTGGTGTCTATTGGAGAGGCTCCGAGGGTGAGGACTTTTACTGTTCCAGTCTTCATCCTGACTGCCACTAATGTGGTGGATGGTGGTGATGAGCAGCTGCCACCGGAGGACGGACCTGCTCATCTAATTCCGCATCCTGCTCCTCGTTGGATGCTGGTGCAGGTGCAGGCGAATTCAGCCAATTCTGATGTGGTGATGGGAGTTGCACCCAATGTTGATCAGGTGGACGAGAATCAAGTGCCTATGGTTCAAGAGCAGTTTGAGCAAGAAGTTCAGGTGCCAGAGCAGCATGAGCCAGAAGCTCAGATGCATCAGGAAGTTCAGTCACCAGTAGCTCAAGACTTTGAGGCATCAGGGGGACTTGTCCATGGCCAAGTCGATCTGACTTCTGCACAATCTGTTCCCCTACGTGAACTACTTCAGAAGGTGATCTCTTCCTCCAATCACCCTCTTTCGCATTCTCCAGTTGATCCTTTTGCTCATCTAAATCATATCTTTATCAATCTAGATATGCATGTGCCATCCTATTTCACTAATTGTGATGCTCTTTGGAATTTGGCAAAGGCTCTGGTGGAACCAACTGTTGGGGCGACAGATCCGGGTTCTGAGGATGACTCTGTTAGGATCCTCGACTCCAGGCTGCCTGTGTCATCCCCTCGGAAGAGACGTGCAAAGAAGCTCAAGGGCCCTCTAGATTCCAAGTTTTTGCGTCGGAGTGTCAGGCTCAAGCAGTCCTGCCAAGGTTTTAAGGATGCAGTTAGTGCATCAGCTGCCGCAGAGGAGGAGATGCAAGTTTCTCCCCAAGAGGTCACTGGTGATCAAGCACCTCTGAATGTTTAGGAACCAGTTGATGCAACAGGTGGAGACAAGGCCATCATCCCTGTTTACAGGGGTTCTGCTGAAGCTAAAGCTGCTCCAGCCCCACATCTGCCTATCTCACTTGTCCAAGCCATTGGAACTGAATTCCTTAAGATGCAACCTCAGGATGTATCTGATGCCATGCTGCTAGCATCTGATGATGAGTAGGCAATGTAATCTCATCTCAGAACACCTTCCTGGGCTGTGTCTATTTTGTTTAGTTTGCCCTGCGTGGCATTGCAAACTTTGCATCCCTAAATCTATTAGTTGTTTGCTACTTGAACAATCCAGTTTGTGGTTGGTGGTTGATCTTGGTTCACAACTTTGTCTCTGTTGTTTTCTTTCATTAACTATGCGGTGTTCTCTGAGACAGACGTTGATCTGTGCTCCCATTTGGTGTTTCTTTTGTCTGAATGAATAACACCAGATCATGGAATATTCTGTCCTGGAATGTTAGAGGGATTAATTCCCAGACCAAATGGGATCATTTGAGAGATAAAATTAATGAAAGTGCAGCTTCTATTGTCTGTGTACAAGAAACTTAAAAGGAAATGTTTGATCAGGCATATATTTCTAAATTCTGCCTGAGACACTTGAACAAATTTGCTTACTCCCCGTCGGTTGGTGCATTTGGTGGCATTTTAATTTGTTGGAATGATGGTTTATTTTCTAGGGAAGTGGTAGATTGTAATGGTTATGCTGTCACTACTAAATTCAGGTCCAAACACTCTGATGCAGTGTTTTATCTCTCCAATGTTTATGGCCCTTCATCCTCTCAAGAGAAGGCTGCATTCGTCGGTTGGTTATATAATTATGACATATCTCTTTTAGAGGACTGTATTCTAGTTGGTGATTTTAACCTCATAAGATCCATGACTGACAGGAATAAGCCAGGTGGCAATGTAGGTGACATGTTGCTCTTCAATGACCTCATTCAGCACTTGGACCTGGTGGATATTCCTTTCTCAGGGAAGCATTTTACTTGGAGCAATATGCAGGTTGACCCATTGCTTGAAAAGCTGGATTGGGTCTTCACTTCCTCATCCTGGACAAATTCCTACCCAGCTACCTCGGTTAATTGTTTGGCTAGGCCTATTTCTGATCATATTCCATATGTGGTATTAATTGACTCTCACATACCTAAAGCATCTCTTTTTCGTTTTGAGAACTATTGGGTTGAATTTCCAGGCTTCTATGACACAGTCAAGCTTCATTGGGATTCAAATCCCTTTTTCAGCAACATGGCAAAAACTATCAGTGGTAAATTCAAACAACTTAGAAAAGGCCTGAAAGCATGAAGCAGAGAAATTTCAAAGCTGAGCAAGTTAATTAATAATTGTTCTTGGGTGTTGGCCTTATTTGATGGACTGGAAGATCAGAGGCTTTTGTCTTAGGTAGAGTCAAATTTTAGGAAAATTGTGAAAAATTACCTGCAGAAGCTATTGGAGGCCAAAAGGGTCTATTGGAAGCAAAGATAAACTATTAGATGGGTCAAGTTTGGGGATGAAAATACCAAGCTGTTTCAAGCCATGGCTACACATTCCTCCAGAAGAAACTCTATTTCTTCCCTACTAAATACAGATGGCATTCCTGTCACTGAACATTCTCTCAAGGCTGGTATCCTATGGTCTTCTTTCAGAGACGGACTAGGTGTTTCTAAATTTACTGAAATTCTATTTGACCTCAATGAACTTATTGATGTTGTGCCACTGCCTGATATGGATGAACCTTTCTCTAAGGAAGAATTTGATTCTGCCTTGAAGGAAATGCCCCCAGATCATGTACTAGGACCTGATGGCTTCAATGGTCTTTTCTTCAAAAAATGTTGGAATTTGATCAAAGATGATTTTTACAGGTTATGTGAGTGTTTCCATTCTGGCAATATCAACCTTGAATGCATCAATGGATCTTTTATTGCCCTAATCCCCAAAAAAGAGAATCCTCAAACAGCAAATGACTTTAGGCCCATTTCTCTGCTGAATTTGTCTCTGAAACTGATCACCAAGTTATTGGCAAATAGATTACAAAAGGTAATCCTCTCCGTAATACATGCAAATTAGTATGGTTTCTTAAAGGGTAGAACTATTCAAGACTGCCTTGCATGGGCTTTCCAGTTTCTGCACTTGTGTCATCACAGTAAGAAAGAATTTGTTATTGTTAAATTGGATTTTGAGAAGGCATTTGATAAATTGGAACACCAAGTTATTCTGGCAATGATGAGGCATAAAGGCTTCTCAAATAAGTGGCTCCATTGGACTGCATGGTGTACCTCACAAACCTTTCAATTGCAAAAGAGGGGTTAGGCAAGGTGACCCCCTATCACCATTGCTCTCCTGCAATCAATTGTCAATAGTGCTGCATCTGAGGGACTTATAAACCATCCATTGGGAAATTCATTTGGTGGAGATTATCCCATTGTACAATATGTTGATGACACTCTTCTTATTATGCGTGCTGAAGAATCTCAACTCATAAATCTTAAGAATTTACTTGGTGCTTTCTCTGCATCCACTGGCCTCAAGGTGAATTTCTCCAAATCAAACATCATACCCATTAATGTTGAGCCTGAGAAAATGGTTTTTCTAGCAAATGCTTTGGGTTGCCAGGTGGGTTGTATGCCCTTCACCTATCTAGGTTTACCACTAGGCACCACCAGACCATCTGTTGAGGATTTCTTGCCATTACTTAACAGAATTGAGAGGAGAATGATGGGCATTAGTAGTCTTCTATCCTATGCAGGGAGACTCATTATGGTTAACTCAGTCCTGTCTGCTTTGCCAACATTCTACCTTGGAACCCTGAAATTGCCAGTCACTGTGATCCATCAGATTGATAAGTATAGAAAGCACTGCCTTTGGGACAGGGGTGATATTAACAGAAAAGGGGGCTGTCTGGTAGCATGGAAGAGGGCATGTCTTCCTAAAGCTCAGGGGGGACTTGGCATCTTAAATTTGAGAATTCAAAACTCAGCCCTCCTACTTAAGCATTTGCACAAGTTTTATAACCATGTTGACCTGCCTTGGGTCACTCTCACTTGGCAATGTCTTTACATCAGTCATGTTGCCCCCCCATGTCAAAAGGCCTGTGGGCTCTTTCTGGTGGAGAGATGTGATGTCGTTCTCTGATTGCTACCTGAGGATTGCATCATGTTAAGTTGGTAAAGGAAGCACTGTGTGCTTCTGGACTGACACTTGGAATTTAGGAGTGCTAAAATGGAAATATCCCTAGCTATTTTCCTTTGCAAGAAAACAGACAATATCCCTTCAAAAATTTCTCTCACAGGATGCATATGCCAATTTTTTCACACCACTTTCTGAAGAAGCTGCAGATCAGCTTTTTGAATTAAATGGCTTAATCCACAATCTCCAATTGGACCCTTCAGATGATGACATTTGGACCTATATATGGGGAACTCCACAGTTCACTCCCAAGCTGGCCTATAGAAAGTTGCAAGGGTCCTGTCCAGCACATCCTCTTTTTAAGTGGTTGTGGAAGTCCTGTTGCCGTGGTAAGCACAAGTTTTTTGGCTGGCTGCTCTTCTGTGACAGACTTAAAACAAGGGATATGCTAAAGAGAAAGAAGAGAATTCTGGATAATTATAATTGTGCCCTTTGCATTCAAGACCATGATGAGACCCTGGAGCACTTATTCTTTCAGTGCAATTTCAGTCTGTGGTGTTGGAGGATCCTTCACATTTCTTGGTCAAATTTGGAGTCATGCCTTGACAGAGTGGTTGATGGTCGCCGAAGATTTGGTCAACGCATCTACAGAGAAGTTTTTCTCATCTGCTGTTAGGCTATTTGGATTCATCGAAATGAGGTTATATTTGACAACGTACCGGTCTCATTGACTAGATGGAAGTTTCACTTCAAGACCGAGTTCAAGCTTCTATTGCACAGGACTAAACTGACCCTAGGGGTGGAGCTAGAGAGTTGGTTATGTAACTTTAATTAATGTATTTCTCTTTATTTTTTGGGCTTATGGCCTTTGTAAAATGTAAATATTATATTTCTGAAAATGAACAGTTCCAGTAGGGGCCTCCCTGCTTTTCATTTCAAAAAAAGCAAAGGCTCACAAGAAACACATGGCGTAGAGGCATCCGACTTCAACAATGCAATCTCATTTCTAGCCTTGGCAAGATCATCATTCATGTTACCACATTCACTAGCAAACCCAAACATATCTCCTTCTAGCACCTCTATTTGAACAAGCAAAGCATCACAAGATTTGCATGACAAAGAAGCATTGAATTTCAACAACTTAATTTTAGATTTCAAGCTAGCAAGAGAAGAGTTCAATTCATCATTCCTAGCATGCATGGTATTACAAGAAGTGCAAGAATTTAAAGCACAAGACTTCCAATGACCCATACCACATTTCAACCTAGCAAGAGAGCATTTCATCTTCTCATTCTTCCTATGCAAGGCATGACACAAATCTATGTTTCTCCTATGCAAATCCCCACAATCACATTCACAATCATTCAACCTGTCGCATAGGATCAAGATGTCTATGGCAAGCGTACCTTGCTTCATGTCCCATAGCTTGTGGTAGAGTTCGCCTTTCTTGAGGTCACCATCTTGATAGTCCTCGATGAGGGACATCATCACCTCCACTCCAGCTTCTGCCTCAACCTCCATACTCCTCCTGCTCAAAGAACCACCTAAGGACAAAGAGCCAATTAGACAAGAACTAGGTGCCATAACTCAAAGCACCAGTTAGGATTAGCCGAAAGCAAGCTCAAAACGTGCAAACCAAAGCCGCGAGCAAAACACCCCTTTCTCAGTCACCCTGTGGATCTTACACTGGTTAGAGTCGCAAAGACCAGTACCAGCTCTGACACCAATTGAAGGACCAGAATGGCGACCGGAGAGGGGGGGGGGAGTGAATGGGAGCCGATAAAAATTCTTCTCCAAAGAGTAGAACTTGGCCTATGGTCCCAAACGCAACTCCAAGATCCTCGACACCCCGCTAGCCAAATCCACGCAGCCACTAGAGTGCTACTGGACCTAGGAACTAGCAAACCACCGGAAATACTCGAGAACGCAGAAAACAACTCGAGCAAAACTTCCAGACCCAAACCGGTCTGACCGGATACTCAAACCGGTTAGACCGGCCTACTCAGACTCAGTTTCTCTCAGCGAAGGAGAAACCGGTCAGACCTCTTTGCCAAACCGATCAGACCGGTTTTGCCAGACTTAGCCAAAAACAGGACACACCAAAACTGGTCAGACCTCTTTCCCAAGCCGGTCAGACGCCTTTCGCTTAGGGAGCCTCGGAAAGAAAGTCAAGAACTAGAGCAAACAGAGTCCAATCTTGATGAAACTTGAACCATAGGTTTCTCTAGCCACAAAGAACATGTTCCCAAAGGATCACCCCAAAAAACAAACCTTTGAACAAACCGGTCACACCGGTTTAGCAAACCGGTCAGACCTGTTTTTCCTGGATCACTTCAAGTTCCTAGAAAAATCCAAAACTGGAGCAAACGAAGTCGGAATTTGATGCGATTTTAAGCATAGGTTATCCAGGACACAACAAAGATGTCCACCAAAAATCTCCTCAAAAATCAACTGTTGACCAAACCGGTCAGACCGGTTTGCAAAATTGTTCAGACCTGTTTTGCCAGAATAGCTCGGGAAGATCCAGGAAAAATCAAGAACTGAATCAAACGACCTCCAATTGCAATGAAGCTTTAACCATAGCTTCACAAAAACCTCAGAAGCCTTTTCCCAAAAGATGTCCTCCAAAAGATCATGCCTTCACCACGAGAAAAACGATTTAGGCTATGAACACAAGAGGGAAGAGTTTTTACTAAAATCGATCGATCTCCCAACTCACGCAATGGATCGAGATGAGGTTTTTGGGGGAAGTAGAGGACAAGCTATATCTAGTAGATCAAGTCCCCAAACCACCTCAATCATGCGGAATCATAGATTTCGTGAAGTACACCTAGAGAGGGAGGATTTCGGGAAAACTCAAGATTCGAGGTGCTCGTGCATGGATTGGCTAGGGAATCACCCTAGATGATGTTGCACACGTCCTAGCACCAATTCCCTTCAAGAAATCTGACCCAAATTGCAGCCAAGAAGAAGATCAAGAAATTCCTCAAAAATAGCTCCGAAAATCCAAAAAATAAAAATGTCGGGAGATAAAGGATTTGGCACAAGATTAGGATGAAGAATTCAATATGAATCATGTAGCCATATCTGGTTAGAAGCCACTCCTAAGAATCACAAATCTTGGATGGCAAAAAGCTCAAACAAAGAGCCACTCTCTCCTCTCTACCTCTCACCAAGAGCACTCCAAGAAGAAGGAGCACACCCACCTAGCCAAGCCAAAAGAGATGGATGCCCAACCAGCCACTCCTCCTATATATAGGCCCTCCGGACAAATGATCGAAGTGCCCCTACACTAGGAGTTACAATTCAAGCCCATGCAAGGGCGTTTTGGTCAACACATGATTATCTCCATCGGACGGACGCCCGGCTACCACACCTCGTGTAGCCTCGACGCCAAGCCCGCGACCCTGATGCGTGTCCTCCGCTTTGATGACTTCTGGCCGCACCACGACCAAACCGGTCACACCGGTTTCCCAAACCGGTGTGACCGGTTCTGGTGACTTGGCCGCACCGGAACCTCGGGTCGTCTTTCTGGAGCAACCGATGAACCCAGCAATTTTGTGGTGAACTACTGCAAACCCCGCGAGCTTGGTGCAACCTCCACGCCGAGCTTCAAGCCACAAGTCTTTCGCTTCTGCCGCATGGACCGCCTACTCAATCTTGCCTTATTCCTCGACTTGGCCGCCACGGTCAATGCGGCTCGATGTTGGCTTTCGGATCAACCAGCGAACCCGCTATCCGACTTCGACTTGCTCTTCTCGCGCCATGTGACTCGCACTTGATCCCGTCTGGCCACCGGGTCCCTCGAACCAAGCCTACTTGTCCCTCCAGTCCTTCGGAGGCCCCGCAAGGCTAAGACCTTTCACGCTTGTTCTTCACCTGCACCAACGCAAATCAAGCCGCAGCCTACATCCACAAGACAAAGCACAGTGTCAGTCCACACACATTGCCAATCACTCATCACTAAGGAGTGGCCAACCACTAGCCATCGGACACTCTGGTCCTCAGCGGTGAGTGCGGCGTGGGGGAGGAAAAGCAATTGCGGCGTGGGGAGGACGACGACGATGACGGCTGGCATCAGTGTGGGGGTGTGCTGGGCTGCTGGGCTGCGCTGGGCCGTGCGGGAGGAGGCAGGCTGTGCGAAGGACAAGAGATGGGGTGGTGGAGTGGACTTTGTTGTCGGCCAGAGTTGGGTTGTGTGAGGGGGCTGCGAGCCGCACGAGGAGGATTAGTAGGAGGTGGTGGGACAGACTTTGAAGCTGGGCTGTGCGAGGTAAAGGCCCAGTTAGTGTTTGAAACCTTTTCTAATTGATTTGAGCTAGAGTTTGAATTCAAATTTGAATTCTAATTCAAATTTGAGAACTTTTTGAATCTAGGCTTGATCTAGAACATCCTTAAGGAATTATTAGTGAGAATTTTGGGTGAGAAAAGAATATTAGCACAAACAAATGCATATGTATGTGTGATGAAAAAGAGAAGGGCTTGATTGGAAATTGCAAATCTATTGCAATTAGGTCCTATAGGTTTTAAAGAAATTTTTTAGGGACCAAATTTTAAAACCTAGAAAATTCGGGATGTGACAAGGCTATCAGGCACTTGCATTCTCTTGATCGATTTGTGTGGAGCGCCAAGGTCGAGGCTATTCTGGAGTCGGGCGTGTATGAGACTTTGACTATTGATGAGCTATTCTCTAAGGTCAAGTTGTTCGAGGTTGATTGTGGCTTGAGAGCCAAGAGCGAGAGCCCTACTGATCCACATAGTTTGGCTCTCATCTCAGGATGGAGGGCTAACACTAACCCAGCTGCCTCGCAGTTTTCCTTGTAGTGTCTTGTTTCCATGCCAGATGAGGACTTTGAGGTGCTGAGCTAGGAGGATCTCACATTGTTGAGCAAGAGATTGGGCGCATGTACGAGAACCGCAAGAATGCGAGGAGGAGCTAGGGGATGTGCTATCGGTGCGGAAAGCATGGGAATTTCATTGCCGAGTGTACGGAAGCTATGGAGGTCAAGAACGTCTACAAGAGCAAGCCCAAGTACGACTACAACAACAAGCACTACTCCCGAAATGACTACAAGGACAAGCGCAAGGACAAGGGCGAGAGAAGGTCAAAGAAGAGCGGCGGGTACAAGAAGAAGACGGCTCGAGTGATGGTTGCCGGAGTGAGCGACATCGACTCCAGTTCCTACTACACTTCATCCGGCTCAAGTAGCGAGGAAGAGCAAGAGCGGCGCAAGGACACGCGACACACAGGTAAGAACTTCACCGGCCTGAGCTTCGTCGCAAGAAGCAATTTTTGCAGCATGGCGCACAGCTCTGACAACAAGAAGGGCGGGAAGAATGGCTCAGATTTCTACTCTGAGGATGAGGTATGTCATGACCCTGACTTCTTGCTAGAGGAGAATGCTAGGCTGAATGAATTGCTTGACAACCGTGATGATGTGCTTAGAAAGACCAACAAGGAGAAGAGAGAATTTCGGTCTTTGCTAGGTGATGCTAAGGATAGGGTTGCTGAGCTTGAGTCTTTACTTGTTGATGCTAGAGCTGAAATTGAATCCTTGAAAGTTGCTCATGTTGTTACCGATGAAGTTGATTGTAGTGATTGCAATGTCTTTTTGGCTGATTTGACTACTCTCAAGGTGAAGCATGCCTCAAAGCTTGAGGAACTAGATGTGCTTAGGGTTGAGCTTGATGAGACAAAATCTAGACATGTTTTGCTAGGAGCTTGCACTTCTTGTCATGTGTTGCATGCAAAGCTAGATGAATCTCATGCTAGGATAGTTTCGCTTGAGGATACTTTGAAAGCTCCTATTGCTACATCCTGTTCTACTTGTGAATTGCATCCTGCGAAAAACATGGAGCTTGCACATTATGTTGATCGCTTGCAAGATGAGAATGATGAGTTGAGAAAAATGATGGGTTGGTTGTTTGGTCATGAATCACAGTTGAGTGTGATGATGGCAGTGTTTAAGCGCTTTGATGGTCAGGCTTTGGGTTCTGAGAAGATTGGTGAGAACAGTGGTGAGGGAGGAGAGAAAATTGGGGACATTCCTATTCCACCACAAACTACACCCATGAACAAATTTCCACCCAAGCCAAATCACCTTCGAAACATGCTAGACACAACCCAGATCCACCAGTGTTCCCCCACAAGACAGACAACTTCCAAAAACTGGTGAGATTTGTGAGAAACCTTGGGAATGTGTTTGGAGGGAAGCTAGAAGAGAAACCATGTGAGAAGCCTAGTGAGAAACCACAGCCTAAGCCAAAACTAGTCGCTTTCATTGTGAGTATTGTGATAGGGATGGTCATAAGGAGGAGTTTTGTTTCAGGAAGAGAAGGGATGAGATGTTTGCTAGAGAGATGGCAAACAAGGACCGGTACCACCCTTCTCATGGTGTGCATGAGTCTCGTGTACTGCCTCTACCTCGGGGTGAGGGGTTTGTGCGTACAATTCCTACTCAGGGTGGTGGTGGTGCTCCTCAGAGAGATAGGTGTGTCGGGTTTGGGCGTGGTAAGTTTGCTGGACGTACTCCTGCTCGTGATCGATACGAGTTTGGGAGACACGATCGCAGTTTTGGTTCTCAAAGGGACTACGGGCCATGCTTTCCCCCTCGTGGTGCGCATTCCCCTCCAGTGGGACGTGACAGGTTCTTTGGTGGTAGGCATGAGAGGGCTCCGCCTAGGGTGTTTGATAGGATGGAATTTGCTAACCCTTCTTTTGAGCGAATGGCTCGACACGGGTTTGACTCCTTTTGTGCCAACCCCAGTGTTGAGTCGCTTGCTCATTCTCATTCTTGTTTTTTATTTTGCAGGTGGGAGGCCTGGAGAACTTTTGGTTGATCGACTCCGGTTGTTCGCGTCACATGACCAGAGATCGTGGGTGGTTCTCCAACCTTACCCTAGTGAGTACGAGGGAGTACATCACTTTCGGGGATTGTTGACATAGCTAACGTCATCGACTAGAAACAGATATAAAATCCATCTCTATCGACGGCGCCAGAAATGCATAGGTATATCTTAACATGATGCTAAGTGTATATCAGATGTTGCTTTCAGATAAACTAAAAGATATATCTGCTACGGGTCATAGCACACTCGATCTAGGTTGTCATCCCTGACAGAAGTGCCACTAAAACGTATGGATTGGTACTCTTACATATGCCTTGGATCTCTAGATAAGAAAATATATATAAATGGGTATCCGCAAGCGTACAGATATGAATATACCATTGTAGCATTTTAACCAGGAGTAAAACCAGGTATCGTATTTATATTCTACCATAGGGAAAGAAGTCTTCTATCTATAATAACAAATACATGCACATCTCTCAGTTGTGTAATGTAGAGTGGCCAAAATATATGAATTACTATAAACAGGTGTAAGTCACATAAAGATAATGATAGCATTGATCAAGTCATAACATAGTGAACCACCAGAAAGTGTCAATATAGAAAGAGAAGCGTATTCACAGCCTAGTTAGTGAGGATACTCCTCGGTAACTCTAAACTATATGTCAATGCATACTATGATTAGTGCAATACATTTAACAATCATGGAAGAAGAACTATTATACTTATGCATGGGGAGACTGCCCAGGAGGATCAAGGCTGAAACATGAAACAACACAAATAGTATAAGGCTCCACTAGTCCTACACACAGGGGGTGGATTGCAAAGGACTCAATAGTGTTGTCACCACCACGATCTACCACATGACCCGGCATGTAGGGTGCAATCGCAGGTAAATACAGTATAAGCACCACGCTTACACTATCTTTACCACTCACCCATGTTAACATATGATCTAGGTGAGGGCTATACGACTCCATACACGAATATAAAGGTAAATCAACTATGCTAAACATGTAATCATAATAAACACTAAACCATATAATCTCGAATATAATCATTGATAAGAACATATGTCTCTACAGCAAATGTAAAAGAACTTATAAAGAAGAACTTACAAGAGCGAAGCTAGATCAGTATCTCGACCAGCTTCTAGACGATCGGGAGCCAAGTAGACGCCTTGCCTCCCCCTAGATCTAGACTAGTTAGCTACTCTTGCTATATGGTGTTTTTAGGGCGTAGTATCTCTGACTTGATGACTTGATCTGGGATTCCTCTGGTCAGATCCTCCTCTCCAGGGGGGTCAGGTGGCTGCGTATATAGTCCTGAGGAGGTGCCATGCGTCGTACGATCAAACCGACCTAACATACGGTTTAGATTGATCCTCATAGGCGGTGGAAGAACCTTTCGGAAGTAGGGCTGGGGTGGCGCCCGGGGGGGGGGGGGGCGATTGGCCCCACCACCAGGCCGACCGGTCTGGGGTGGGCCCCCCTCAGGGTCTGCTTTGGCTCGGTGGGTCCTTGCCCCTTCTAGATGCCAAGTCACGTTGAGTTCCAGAGTCCTTTAGAGTCTTCTAGAATTGTTCCTTTTCCTATTTTTTCTGATTAGTCCCTGCAAGACATAGAATTCTCCAAAACTCCAAGAAAACTATTAATGACACCCTATTCTAAGTTGGTATTAACATTTATGCCCTTTTCTCATGTTTGTTTGACTTATAAATATATACGATAAGATGTGTCAACAAACTCCCCCAAGCTTACCCTTTGCTAGTCCCTAGCAAAGCTATGCTATAGCAGGATCAGGAGTTGCTACAACGCTTTCACACCTCAAAAGTACTATGGTTTTCAAAAATAAATTCTCCTCAACAAAATTGCTACATCTTACCTTTAACCATGGTGCGTAGCCTTTTCATAAAGCTTAAGCAATTAAAAGACAGAACAATCAAGTCAAGCAGTATATCTCAAATTCTTTGATCTACTATCATCCTGGGGTTTTGCAAAAAAATTTCAAATAAAACTCAGAGATCCTGTGTATGACCCTCTCAAGTATGGAGTCACACTTGGCAAGATATGTATGGTGGGATGATAGTGTTGAATGGATGAGGGTGAAAGGTGGTAAGCCTTTAGCCTTTTTCTAATATCTTTTCTTTTTCTCAAGCTCTTGGACTACATCTCTCTTTCTAAGACTTTAAGATCTGGGCCTTCCATTCTTGGAGAGGTGGGCTCTACTCACCCCGGACTTTTGTCCATTTTTCTCTCTCAGAGATGTGGGCTCTTCTCACCCTCGGACTTGTGTCCATTATTCATCTCTAAATTTATTATTTAGGGAGGTAGGCCCTGCTCACCTAGTATGACACTTGTCCTTTTCTCTCCCTCTCTCATCTCACTTTTTCTTCTCTGTGTTTCTCTTT
Source organism: Cenchrus fungigraminus (assembly GCA_036936925.1). Classification (NCBI taxonomy): domain Eukaryota; kingdom Viridiplantae; phylum Streptophyta; class Magnoliopsida; order Poales; family Poaceae; genus Cenchrus; species Cenchrus fungigraminus. The sequence continues at coordinate 49,551,251 of CM072777.1, read as the reverse complement.
TTTTTCGAATGTAGCCCCAGAATCTTTTTGACATATTGAGAGAGACATACCTAAGAGTTGCATGAGCTATTTTATAACATGGCTTGTGGCTTGATGGATTATGGAGAATGCGTACTTCCGGGTTAGAAGCAGCATTATTGGTGGAGTGGAATGATCTTGATGTGTATGACAAGCTCTCAAGGATCATAAACACAGGAACTCATCATGTAAGATTTTTCATGATTTTAAAAGGAAAACCAAGAATCAAGCATCTCTAGGAATATGATAAACAGCAGCTCAACTTTTCATGAATCATCTTTCAAAGCCTAGACTCAGATTAAGCACGTACTTCCCACGGGTTTTGGGTTTAGAGCAAATTAAGCATTTAAAGCTTTAGGAGAATCTGGGTCTGAAAACTAAGTATTTAAGAGGAATTATGGCGGAGCAACTATTCATCATTTTCAAGTATAAATCATCAAGATCATTATTAAAGAGAAAAGCCAACTAGCAGACTCTAGCATTTATTCACACTAAGACTTTTAACTAAGACTCTTTACACTAGGCAAACATATAACTAGCTAATATTAAAAGCATAGGATAATGATACTTATCATGATAACTGGGGGTGCTCTCCCCCAAGCTGGATCTTGAAGTAGTCCTTGATTCATCCTTGGAACTTGTTTGCCTTCAGGTCTTCCTTAATTTCTCCCTGTAAATATTAATCTCGCACATACCCGAAGGAACAAATTCTAGGATTATGTTGTGAGCCTTCATGTGCCCACTTCTTTTTGGGTTTTTTTTCTGAAAAGTGTGGACCTTCATGTGCCCACATATATTTTTTTAAATTTTTATATGCAAAAGGGATGCTAAAGCAAAAACATGCGAATGCAATATTTATTTTATGCCACCACGGTACGGAGTACATGAGGCTTTAAGGAACAGATGCAAATGCAGAAAACATATTTATGGTCTTTTTCTAATGCAGGTATAGGTAAGTAAATATGCTAAAGAAAATATGCTAATTTAAATATGCAGTGCAGAAAATAAATATTCAGATAAATACCGAGTTACCTCTCGGCGAGAATTTCGAGTACTTACTCCCATGGCGTGCCTTCATCTATGACACCTCGTCGAAATGTCGTGTTTGGTATGGTGCCTTCAATGATCTGAACGAGTGGCGTAGATGTGGTAGCCGATGATTGATCAATTGGTGACGCGGGTAGTGGTTGGTCTTCTGAAGGTGTACTCTTGTCTTTCTTCCTCTAAACTTGTTTCTTCGGTGGAGACCTTTCTGGGGTACCAAGTCCAGAGTTCTTGACTGGTAGGAGCTAAGCGGCTTCTCTTTAATCTCTTCTTCAATGTTCTTGATGTCCGTCAATTTCGTGTTCAGCTTGCGTTGCAATTTCTGAAGGCGTCTCCGCGTCTTGTTCTTCTTGGGCTGCTCAGAGTCAGTATAAGTATTAAAGTAGCATCGTACCTTCTTAGTTCTGAACTGGAAGTGGATCTCGCCCATCCTGATGTAGATGATCGCTCTTGTGGTCTTCAGGAACAGTCTCCCAAGTACTATGGGAGGATCTTGCTCTTCATCTCCCGTGTCCATGACTACAAAGTCAGTTAGGACATAGTGATCCTTTATCTTGACAGGTACATCTCGTGCAATTCCCTCCGGGAATCGGTGTGATTGATCCGCCATCTGCGGCATTATATAGGTGGAATACAAAGGCAGGTTACCGTATATTAATTCATAGGTTACCTTAGACATTAAGTTGATGCCCGATCCCGTGTCGCAGACAACTCGCTGGAAGTTCCATTGATTGATGGAGCAGTGGATTGATGGTACTCCAGGGTCGTCTAGCTTTGGCAGCAGTGGTGAAGGAAACAGGTTCTCGTTTTCTGATTGAATCGTGTTGATCATCCAAACTTCCTCCATGTGTGGTCGAGGTTGATTGTTCTTCTTGTTCCTCCTTCTATCTCTCCTTTTCTTCTTGACAGCTGGCTTGTACTCTTGAGGGTAAGAATATTGGGGGTGTGCAGGAGTTCTTAGGATCTTGTTCTTGAAACTGAATCTCTCCCTCTTCCCATTGATGGTGAAGACGATCTTCGTAGTGTCGGTGTAGATGATGGCTTTGACTGTGGCAAGGAAAGGACGTCCCAAAATGATTGGGGCGTTCTCACTTCCCCCAGTCTCGACAACAGCGAAGTCGGCAGTTACGTAGGAGCTTCCTACCCCCAGACATATGTCGTCTAGGATGCCCTCAGGGTAGCATAGTGACAGGTCTGCAAGCTGCAAGCACATGGTTGTGTACAATAAAGGTGAACCATTGATTTTCTCATATATTACCTTGGGTATTATGTTGACGCTAGACCCAAAGTCACAAAGTCCATTCTCGAAAGTGTAGGCTCCAATAGTGATGGTGATGATGGGCCTCCCTGGATCTCCTCTCTTGGCGGGCATGCCCCAGTCAGTCCACGTTGGGCCTTCTTCTGTCTTATTAGAGCACAGACCTGCATAATAGATATCGACAAGATTTGCAGATTCTAATTCTTCCGGCTGGCCCGGAATCTTACCTGGGTTAGCCGTGGGAATAGATGATGCCAACTGAGATATCTGAGATTCTATTATTTTATTAAAACTGTGCTGGTTCTTAATGGCAGAAGAAAAACTTTCTATTTTATTACTAATAGTTTCTAACATTTTATCATTGGAAGCTGACTTCTTAGACAGATTATCCATAACTCTACCCTGGTTTTGGACTAAGTCTCTTAAAGGTGGGAAATTATTGGAAGAGTTATTACCTTGATAGTTACCTAAATAGTTACCTGGGTAGTTGGGCCTCTGCCGGGTCCATCCTTGATTTTGCTGGGGACGATATTGGTTGTTGTTGTTGATGTAGTTCACGTCCTCCTCCAGCTGAGGATATTGATTGCCCAAGTGTCCAGTGTTTCCACACTCTTCACCGGTCATGTGGGATTCGAAGAGTTGCATGACTTCCTTCTTCTCAGGGGCTTTGTCTTCAAGCCTCTTCATGATTAAGTCCATTTTGGCAGACAGCATGTCTACCTCCTTGAGCTGGTGCATTCCTCTTTCTTTCTTGCGGGGTTGACGTTCCTCGTTCCAAGCTTGATTGGATGCCATCTTTTCCACAAGGTTAATAGCTTGAGTAAGTGTAAGGGACAGGAAAGCACCTCCAGCTGCAGCATCCATTGTTTCACGGGTGTTGGTAGTGAGCCCGTGGTAGAAGGTCTGCATGAGCAACCAATTCTCCATTCCGTGGTGTGGGCATTCTGAGATGTAGTCATGGAAGCGCTCCCACGCTTCAGGAACAGATTCGTCATGATGCTGCTGGAAACTTGAAATTTTCCCCCGTAAGGCATTGGTTTTGCCTATAGGAAAGAACTTTGCCAGAAAGGCAGTAGAACACAGTGTCCAAGTTATAAGTTTGTCTTTGTTGGAGTAAAACCATTGCTTCGCTCGCCCCAAGAGTGAGAATGGGAATAAGCGAAGTAGGATTGCATCACTTGGCACATCTTTGATCGTGAAGGTGTCACATATCTCCAAGAAATGTTGAAGGTGTGCGTTGGCATCTTCATGAGCTTTTCCACATAATTGGCTAGCTTGTACCATGTTGATCAGTGCAGGCTTCAGCTCAAAAGCTATGTCTCCCACAACGACTGCTGGACCAGTACGAATGTTGTCCGGGGTCGGTGCGGAGTACTCGCGAAGGGTCTTGTTTGCCATTACTTTAAACGTGGCTGTTGAGCTTCGCACGATTGAATCTTCTAAGGAAGAGGTCATGGGCCAAGACTTGGGCTTTGGCCTTGCCTTCCTTAGGATTTTCTCTGGATCTGAAACAAAGTTGTCTGGAAGATTCTTACTCATACATTACCTAGAAATCAGATAGACAAAAGTGGAAAGAACAAGGGTAAGCCTATTTAAGCAATGATAATTTGGGTTCTCGATACATTACGTGTGAGAGATGCATGCATGCTCTTACTAAATTTATTTTTTGAGGCTATAGACTATCTTTCCCCGGCAATGGCGCCAAAAATGCTTGTTGACATTGCTAACATCATTGACTAGAAACAGATATAAAATCCATCTCTATCGACGGCGCCAGAAATGCAAAGGTATATCTTAACATGATGCTAAGTGTATATCAGATGTTCCTTTCATATAAACTACAAGATATATCCGCTACGGGTCATAGCACACTCGATCTAGGTTGTCATCCCTGACAGAAGTGCCACTAAAACGTATGGATTGGTACTCTTACATATGCCTTGGATCTCTAGATAAGAAAATATATATAAATGGGTATCCGCAAGCGCACAGATATGAATATACCATTGTAGCATTTTAACCAGGAGTAAAACCAGGTATCGTATTTATATTCTACCATAGGGAAAGAAGTCTTCTATCTATAATAACAAATACATGCACATCTCTCAGTTGTGTAATGTAGAGTGGCCAAAATATATCAATTACTATAAACAGGTGTAAGTCACATAAAGATAATGATAATGATAGCATCGATCAAGTCATAACATAGTGAACCACCAGAAAGTGTCAATATAGAAAGAGAAGCGTATTCACAGCCTAGTTAGTGAGGATACTCCTCGGTAACTCTAAACTATATGTCAATGCATACTATGATTAGTGCAATACATTTAACAATCATGGAAGAAGAACTATTATACTTATGCATGTGGAGACTGCCCAGGAGGATCAAGGCCGAAACATGAAACAACCTAAATAGTATAAGGCTCCACTAGTCCTAGACACGGGGGGTGGATTGCAAAGGACTCAATAGTGCTGTCACCACCATGATCTACCACACGACCCGACATGTAGGGTGCAATCGTAGGTAAATACAGTATAAGCACCACGCTTACACTATCTTTACCACTCACCCATGTTAACATATGATCTAGGTGAGGGCTATACGACTCCATACACGAATATAAAGGTAAATCAACTATGCTAAACATGTAATCATAATAAACACTAAACCATATAATCTCGAATATAATCATTGATAAGAACATATGTCTCTACAGCAAATGTAAAAGAACTTATAAAGAAGAACTTACAAGAGCGAAGCTAGATCAGTATCTCGACCAGCTTCTAGATGATCGGGAGCCAAGTAGATGCCTTGCCTCCCCCTAGATCTAGACTAGTTAGCTACTCTCGCTATATGGTGTTTCTAGGGCGTAGTATCTCTGACTTGATGACTTGATCTGGGATTCCTCTAGTCAGATCCTCCTCTCTAGGGGGGTCAGGGGGCTGCATATATAGCCCTGAGGAGGTGCCATGCGTCGTACGATCAAACCGACCTAACATACGGTTTAGATTGATCCTCATAGGCGATGGAAGAACCTTCCGGAAGTAGGGCTGAGGTGGTGCCCGAGGGGGCCCACCACCAGGCCGACCGGCCTGGGGTGGGCCCCCCTTAGGGTCTGCTTCGGCTCGGTGGGTCGTTGCCCCTTCTGGATGCTTCTTTCTTGGATGCCAAGTCACGTTGAGTTCCGGTGTCCTCTAGAGTCTTCTAGAATTGTTCCTTTTCCTGTTTTTTTTATTAGTCCCTGCAGGACATAGAATTCTCCAAAACTCTAGGAAAACTGTTAGTGACATCCTATTCTAAGTTGGTATTAACAATTATGCTCTTTTCTCATGTTTGTTTGACTTATAAATATATAGGATAATATGTGTCAACAGGGATAACGGGAGAGGACGAGTTCTTGCTGAAGGTATGGTGAAGGTGAGTAGCAAGGTGACCTTAAAGAGTGTGGATTTGGTCATGTCACTTGGTTTTAAACTGTTGTCAGTATCTTAGTTGCTTGATGAGGGTTTTAAGATACGATTTAAGTTGGGCGCTTCTCATGTGCTTGATTTTCTAGGTGATCTTGTCTGTACGATCGTCCCCAAGGGTCAAATCTTTCATGCCGATTTTTCTTAATGTGTCGGTCCTTCTCGATGCTTTGTTGCTTTCATTTCAGCTATGCTTTGGAAGTGGCATAGGAGGCTAGGACACTTGAGCTTTGAGTTGCTTTCCCGCTTGAGTTGCCTAGACCTTGTCCAAGGATTGCCAAAATTGAAGTTCGAGAAGGATTTGGTTTGTGCCCCGTGTCGGCATGGTAAGATGGTTGCTACTTCTCATGCACCCCTAACTGTTGTCATGAGTGACCTTGTGAGCTGTTGCACTTGGATTTGGTTGGGCCAGCTCGTGTTCGCTCTATGGGTGAGAAGTGGTATGTGTTTGTTGTGGTTGAAGATTTCTCTCGGTACTCTTGGGTTTTCTTTTTGGAGGATAAAAGCGAGATATTTGGCTTGGTTCGAGACTAGATCTTGAGGTTGACGAATGAGACACATGGGGATGCCATTCGAGCCATTGGCAGTGATAATGACACAGAATATAAGAACTCACATTTTGATGCCTTTTGCAGTGATCTTGGTCTTGATCATCAGTATTCTTCTCCATATGTCGTTTGCCAAATAGCGTAGTGGAGAGGAAGAATCAAACCCTTTGTGAGATGGCCAGGACAATACTTGATGAGCATAGGACTCCTAGGTGCTACTAGGTTGAGGTGGTCAATACCGCTTGCTATGTGTCGAACTACATTTTCCTTCGTGCTTTCAAGAAGAGGACGAGCTACGAGCTGATGCATGGGCGGAAACCCAAGGTGAGTCACTTCCGAGTTTTTGGTTGCAAGTTCTTTATTCTCAAGAAGGGCAAGTTAGATAAATTGGAGGCAAGGTGTTCTGATGGCATTTTTCTGAGTTATGCTATTCACTCTCGAGCATATCACGTGCTCAATCTTGACACTAACCAAGTCATAGAGACTTGCAAGGTAACCTTCAACGAGACACAACCATGTAGCTCTTCTTTCTTTGAGTGTGCAGGTGATGATGAAATTGGAGAGAAGATCTTTGAGGACGAGAAGGATGGTGATGGAGAAGATGATGAAGATGGTGGTGATGCTCCTAGGGCTGACCTTGTACCTACTACTTCCACTATGACGACGATGATCGAGGATGGTCCATCCCCTACTCCTACGACAACAGGTGGAGTTCATGTGGAAGCTGCTGCTGAGGGGGAGGTTGTCTCCAAGCGTGAGGCTCTCCGGCGTGTACAGGTGGATCATCCATCCTCGAGGATCATAGGTGATATCCATGAACACTGAGGTCCTGTGTGGTCCGAGGATTGGTGGATGGTGGCTCCTTGGTGATCAGTGATTAACAACGTTGTGTGGACTGACTCTTGGCCTAGTATTGCAGGTGCAGGTTGCGGCTTGATTTGCGTGGTGCAGGTGAAGATCAAGTGCGAAAGGTCTATGTCTGTTTGACCTCCCAGGAGCGGAGAGGCAAGTAGGCTTCGATCAAGGTACCCGGTGGCCTACAGGATCAAGTGCGGACCGTGCCCTGGCAAGAAGAGCAAGACGACGTCGAGAGGGATGGAGCCGGTGCAAGGTCACAGCTAAAAACTGAAGCTTGCACGCGGTGTTTACAATGCTTTGGCCACAAAACCACTAGTTTACTTGGCTGAGCTATAAATCCAAGGCTGAAGACTCAACGGGGCGAACCGTCCTGCCTGGGCCGGTTTGACCGCCCGGTCAGGGCGGTCTGACCGCCTGGCCGGGCTGTGATCGAGGCAAGGCGGTCTGATAGCCCAGGAGGGGTGGGCTGACCGTGTGGCACGTAGCGCGTCAAGAAGCTTCGAAGCGGAGGACACGCGGCGGGATCGCAAGGCTTGGATGGAGTTGAAGCAGCTTGCGGTGTGCGGGCGTCCGTCCGATGCAGATACCGACCAAAGTTCTCAAAATGCCCTTGGTGGGCTTGTATCTTAAGTTAAGTAAGTAGGGGTAGTTTGGTCATTTGGCACCCTCCATATAAAGTCACTTGAGGGGAGATGGCAGCCAACTCTTGGAACCCTAGTTCATTTGCTCTTCCTCCTTTGTTTAACATAGGCTAGCTTGAGAGCTTCATGAGAGATCTTGAGAGAGGGATGGATGCTTGGGTGGCTTGTTAGACCTTGTATGAACCTTTCATGGCATGTATAGAAGCTTCGGTGTGGTTCATCTTGTCTCTCTTTGTCTCCTGGTGTTTTTCGTTTTGGTGATTTTCGGAGCTCTTTCTGAGGATTTTCGTGGTGGCTTGTTTGAGGGGTTTCTTGGAGGGATTCTTCTTGGGTATCACACATGAGGTCTTTGTGCCTCTTTTCTTGGTGATTTTGCCCCAGCAATCTCTCGGGAAGACCTTCGATTTGGGTGGTTTTCAGAGTTCCTCGAGTTCATGACATAGAGCCCTTAGATTCGCGATTCGTCTTATTGGATGGGTTTCGGTGGATATCCTTTGGTGGAGAGGTCGTCCATGAGGTGACCCTGCTATCCCCGAAGTTTCATTGCAATCCGTGGAGTGAATCGGGAGATCAGGTGAAGGGAAGTTGAGGGTTGACCCACGACCAGGTTTCTAGTGAGGAGGCGGTCTGACCGCCCAGGGCACGCGGTCTGACTGCCCTGAGGATTTCGTGAGGAAAGTTTTGGTTTTCCGGGGGATTTCTCTGATTGCTTGTTTCGCTTGATCAGAGGAGTTTCCTGGTGAAATCTTGGGTCGTTTTGGAGTTGTGAGCTTAGAGTTGTGGTTTTGGTGAAACTCCAGGCTGAGGCGGTCTGACCGCCCTGTCCATGCGGTCTGACCGCCCCTGGCAGGGAGTTTTTCCGTGTGTGATTTCCGCTGTGGTGGGTGCGTTGTTGAGTGGCTTGTAGGTGTTGTTTGCTGATAAGATCAGTAGCACTCCGGTGGCTATGTGGTCTTGGCATGCGTGCAGATAGAGTGGTGAAAGTGATTTTGGGATCGAGGTTGTGTTCATCTTGTTAGAGGAGTCATCTCTCTCGGGAAGAATTTTTATTGGCTCCCATTCACTCGCCCCCACTCTGGTCGCCCAATCTGGTCCTTCAATTGGTATCAAAGCCGGTTATGAATCTTTTTTATTCTAACCAGTCTAAGATCCAAAGATGGGTGACTACAGAAAGGGGCCGGGTCCTTCGCACTTCAATGGGAAGAACTACCAAATGTGAGAGAGGCGCATGGGCGTGTTGTAACACCCAATTTTATAAACACAATCAGGTGCCACTTTATGTATGCCAGGATCATATTTCATACATAAAGTATAACTTCATCAATGGTACATTTCCATATCACATTTAAATATTACAAAACGACCCATTGGTACAAAAGAAAAGTACTGTTAAAGTTTAATATCTTGTGCGGAAGTAGGCTCCATGACCACAGGCAATCAACTGGGGGAAGCGCACTCCTAGATCTTCATGGCCTCCATAACCTGAACATCATTTAAAGGGGAGAGAGAGACAGCAGGGGGTGAAGGGGAAATAGTGAGTACATCGAAATGTAGTCTGCAAGTGTAGGAGGTAGAGCTATGAGGGCTTAGAACAAGAAAGGCTGACACAAGTGGCTGCAAGCATTGATATTAGTTTGACATATTTTATTAAACAACCTATTTACTAAGGTGATAGTCTTCCCAACCCAAACCTAACTTAAAGGTAAAGCATCTATCATCTAAGGCCAAACAACCCATCCAAACCAACCATGCCGCCAACTAAACATGTGAGGGTCCAGGTCGCTCTTAACCGTGAGCACAACTATCATGATAGTTTTACACTATGCAGAGGTTGTACAACTTTACCCACGAGTCGCGTAAACGTCCAAAAGAACGTTAAACCCAAGCATGCTGTGCTTGCAAGGCACTTTCACACTTCCTTTGGTGTGACAGCATAGGGACGCTACGAGGCCTTTACATAGGTTCACCAGCGCGCATTAACCAGTCTCAGGGTACACGACCCATCATTCAGCCTTGCCAAACTCTTGGGAACTACGCCCTCATCCAGCCTAGATAGCCTAACGCAGTCTACTAGTTTACCCTACTTACTTGGCCAAGACCATTGCCCGTTAGTTCTCATGGTTGTACTGTAAGCCCTAGGTGGTCACTCCATACATCAAATCTTAAGGTGGCTCGAGTAAGACAAACATCAACCCAAAAACACCGTCCACCAGACAAGCATTTGCTCGAGCCCCTAGAATTCCATGTTTCTAAAAAGATCACCCACCCAAGTGATTAATAGTTCATTAGTCAATATTAACATTAAAAACCCAGTCCATGTGTTCAGAAAACTAAGCATTTTAACTACCCATAACCAACTCTCTAAGGGCTTCAAGGAAAGTCATAACAAAATCTAGTAGACCCTATATAGGCTTCCCATCATATTGACTCGAAGCATGCATAAAGCGTAAAGTAATGTGCGATATTAATCTAAATGCATGGGAAACAAGGAGTATGCATCAAGGACACTTATCTTCTTTACTCTCGTGCTTGATCTTCATGTACACTTGATCTTGATCACGAACCGCTACTCATAGCAACTACCAAAAACAAGCATACACACAAAGTATAAGAAATATTACACCAAACATATTCAAAATTGTATGAAAAGCACTTGCAAGAATCACCTGAAACGGAGCTACGAGCAAAAAGTATTGATCATTTTACTAAACCAGGGACTAAACTGTAAAAATAACATTTCTGGAATTATTTTAATACTGAAAAAGGATGAACTATGATGTCATCAGGGGGATTTATGACGTTAGCACGGATTTATGGAAAAACAGAATATATTTATTGAAATTTTGGTAAACTTTTCTGATGTGACGTCAGCATGACGTCAGGAGGGGCCAAGATGTAAATATAGGATTCCGTAGGGGCTGTTTTGATAGATGTGCAAGACATAGAGAAAAAGTAGTTGAATTACAAGGTTTTACAGGGGCTATATTGCAAAAGCGTCACTGATTGTGCGGTTGATGCTGACTGTGCGACGCGTGGCGGGTGGTGATTGGATCAACCGGCTGATGTGGGCATGACGTGGCCGTGGACCGGCAGTGGACCGCTGGTCTACGTTCCATGGTGGACCGTTTACACACCCCGAAGGGATTTGTGATCTTGACCGCTCGCGTGTGATCCAACGGTAGCCGATGCACCGCCAGCTTTGGGTCGCCGGCGTCGCCGGAAATAGGACGCCCATGACGGCGCCTCACCGGAGAAGGATGGCGGTGACTTTGCAGTGCACGCGAGGCAATGGGAGGTGGGGGAAAGAGAGAGGAGGGGACGGCGAGGTCACCAGAGGGTAAAGGTCGAGTGGAGGCGGTGTGTAGGCGACAGACGGCGGACGGTGGCGGAGGTGGTCGCGACCGTGCGAGTAAGAGGGCGTCGCAAGTACGCCTTGGAGTGTCTAGGCACAGGGGTCGCGTCCTGAGGTGCCTGCGATGCCAGCAGAGTTGGAGAGGGATATCAGGAGCGTCCGCTTGGGGGAGAAGACGGCGGCGGCGTTCCTTACCCGAGCTCGAAGAGGCGGGGCTCTGGCAAGCGATGGGTGACGGGAGGCGCTGAGAGATGGGTGATAGAGATGTCGTGTGGCAAAGGGAGGGAGAGATAGATGCCGCATGGGTTTTATAGGGGCAGGGGCATTCGGGTGAAGGAGGAATTGGCCGGCGGAGTCACCTGGTTGAGCCGGCCATTGATGGCCATCAGCTGCCATAGAGGGAGCGGGAGAAAGGGCAAAGATGGAGGGGAGGGAGACAGGGGCGGCGATCGCGGCGGTGGGACCGGGCGGACGTGGCTTGGCGCGGGGGCGCGGGGAATCAAAATCGCGTGCAGGATTTCTCCCGGCGCGGCTTCGGGTGGGGAAAAGGAAAGGAGGGGAGAGGTGGAAGAAGGAGCTGATGGGCAGGCACTACGTGAAAAACAGCCATTGGTAACGAGCGCGGATGGCCATTGGTAACGGGCAAAACGCCCGTTACCGATCAAGCGTTACAAATAAGCCAACAAAGGTAACGGGTCGATGCCCGTTACTGATGATACGTAATTGTAACGGGCGTCGAACAAAGACAGTTACCACAACTACTTACCGGTCACCTGAAATGTCTGTTTCTCTGGGCCCACATGGACCTTTGGTAACAGGCAGAAAAACCGAGCCTGTTACATGAACTCAATATCGGAGACGTTTGCTGTGGACACGCGTCTGCACGTAAGGAGACGCATTTTTTTACGTGCGTCTTCTCTGTCTGGACGACAGGAGACGCGTGCCCTGGACGCGCGTCTCGCCTGTCTCCACGAAAGGAGACGTGTGCTCTGGACGCACATTACCTCTGTCTCGACGACAGGAGACGTGTGATCTGGAAGCGCGTCTCCTCTGTCTCGACGAAAGCATCAACTTCTGGGGCCCACCGGTCAGTATTAGTAACGAGCCTTTATGCGGCCCGTTACAGTATTGTCATACTTGTAACGGGCGTTCCAAGTGAGGCCCGTTACTCACGGATCAGTTTTTGTAACGTGCCTTACTTAACGCCCGTGACCGATACGTAGGGCACCTACAGTAACCTGCCCATTTTCTCGTTGCATCCCGGAACCAGCCAGGATTTGGCAGCCACCATAGCAATGCAAGGAGACATCACAAACACACTCTCATCACATATATACACAAGCAAGATCACATATATATACACAATGCGAGATCACATCAAGATCCTCATCAGATCGACATGCATGCTAAAGTTTCAAGTTCGTCATCGGTGCTTTGTTTGGATGGAGTCCTGAGAAAACTGCCTAAATCAGGCAACATCTGACCCCAGCCAAACAGGTTTCTCAGGCAGTACTAAACTAGCCTGAATGCAGCAAGTTTCAAGTTTGTCAGGCAGTACAATGAACTCAAGGTGCACCATTATAGAGGTTGCTATTTCGGTCGAGGATCTCCTTAACAATGTACTCGCACAGCATCTCCCGGACTGACTTTAGATCTTCTGTAGAAACATTTAGGGCAGTTTTGAAATCCTGCAAAATAAAATAATTATGAGAATACAAGTACAAATCAGTTTCTAAAGTCAAATGGAGAATATGAGCAGAGACAAGGGTGAGCATTATCTACTTACAACAGCCTTCTTGATGTGAGGTATGTCTTCGAGTAGTTTGAACATATTGAATGCCACATGGAATCCATGCAAAAAGGACCCCGATGGCTGCTGAGCACACTGCGCATCGAGGTACCAAAATGACAAGTTAATGCAGTACCAAATTGGTATGAAGGGACTATAAAAAAACCTCGGTCTTACAGTGGTATTTGGCTTGTGCTTGAATGTCTGATTGGATTTTAGCTTTTTCTTCTTTCCTTTCATCACTTCGTCCTTTGGGCATATATTTTTAGAGGCCCTGCATGATCAGCAATACCGATTAGAAACACTAAGAGATTGAATTTTGTGAACAAAACCTACTAGGTACGGACCAAGTCACAAGCTTTCGGAGGTCTTCGAACTTTCGCGCGGGATGATGTTTAGCAGAATCTAGATACCAAACCTCTTTGAACTTCATACAGATGATCAGTGTTACACAGTGGCCACCAGTGCAGAAGGCACCCACCACGTAGTCATTCGTCATTGCATTTCTCAATGCTTGTATTACAAGGGTAGACTCCTTATCAATCTTTGTGGTCGTGAGAACCTGTGGATCCAAAAACCCAACACTGATCTTCATCTCTGCTGCCTTATCCATCATTTTCCTACAAAAAATCCAAATGTTAGCATGCATGAACTTTGTGGTCAAAATTAAAGAAATATCTATTTTGGTTTTAAGGCACTTAGAGCAACTCCAAGAGACTAGCTATCTTGGCTTGACTAGCTAAAAAATGAAAAAATCAACAAAAATAGTATTCCATCAGACTAGCCAAACACCCCGCTAGCTATCCTCGCTAGCTAAACTTGTGCCTTCGCTAGCCAAAGATGGCTAGCGCCCTCTGCTAGCTATCCTTCACTAGCTAAGGTATGACACATGGGCCTAGTTGTGGGATGGCTAGTCATTTTAGCTAGTCTGTTAGAAGAAGAGGAAATACAGAGAAAGAATACTAGCTAAATGTGAATTTAGCTAGTCTAATTTAGTGAGTCTCTTGGAGTTGCTCTTACAATGTCCACAACCTCAAGAAGGTCTCATCTAGAGCAACCAGGGTTATAAGGTCATATCCGTGACTGAATGCAATGTTTAACATTAAATCACCAGCACCATGAAAGGAGTCTCAGGCAACTTTGCTAGAAAACTAAGTTTATCCTTACTGTGTTCCATGGCGTAAGCATGCAACCTGGCACAATTCGGTCCAGCAGCCTGTAAGTCCGCTTCTGACAACATAGGCACAGCAGGCTTGTATTTTGGATCCCGTTTTGTCTAAAAAGAGTTAAGAAACTCATCTCTAGGCAGAGGTTTCCTGGCCCCCTTCTTCTGCGGTGGCTGCTGCTCAGGCGGAGATTGCCTATCCTCCGCCTGTCGCTGCTGCTGCTTAGGCAGAGATTGCCTGTCCTCCTCCTATTGCAGAGGCTGCTGTTGCTACTGCTGCTTAGGTGGAGATTGCCTGGGTTCCTCCTGCTGTTGTCGATGCTCCTGCTGCGTAATTTTGCTGATCTGCTGCTGCTTCTTAGGCGGAGATTGCTTGACCTCCTCCTGCTGTTGTCGATGCTCCTGCTGCGTAGTTTTGCTGATCGCTGCTGCTGCTACCACTGAGCTTTCTCTTGCTGACGCTGAGCTGCAGTACCTCCATCTGATGTTGTACCCCTGCTACCTGATGTGGGAGCAGGGTTGGTATTTCTCATAATGGGTGGTACATGGATCCTGTTCTTTGACCATTGGATCCTTAGACAGAGAGCCTCAGCTAGGGTTGTTACTTCATCCCCCCTAATTGGTACAGGCAGAGGGTAGTGACCCGTATTGCCCCACACATAACTAAGTTGCACCACAGCATACCCATCCTACACCGGTACTGTATGGAGAGTCTTTTGCAATGGAAAGACAGTGGCTAGTGCAAGCTCCACTTTATTCCCGGAGCCATCCAAAAGGCTGCAATTGGTTGGCTCTGTCAGCTTATCTATTGTGTCCAGCATAGGTGATTGACTATCAATGTGCTGTTGACTACCTTCGTCCTCGCTGACATGCCAATGGTCTTCCTCTCTGCCACGTGCTTCTTCTTCCTCAATGCCATGCACATCTTCTTCCTCGAGACCATGCACATCTTCTTCCTCGCTGCTACTAACATGTGGTGATTGGGGAGGATAAAGTACATTTTTGGTATATCAATGCCTGATTCTGCTAGAATAGAGACAATTCCGGTGACTGCTTCACCAACTAGCTCTTCCATCTGCAGTACAGCCTTCTTGTTCCTCTTCTTCCTATACATTCCATCAAACTATTCACCAAACCCTTTACCCCAGCCAAGTGAACTAGACACGCCTCGGACCCGACCTCGATGCTCTGGAGTCTCAAGTGCTGCGGTGAGGATATCATTCTCCCTAACCCCGAAAGAACCATCGCTAGCCTGAGCTACAAGAGTTTTCACCCTAGTTCCTACCCCCACCACTGCAGGGTTACTGAATGTTATGTCCCTGCTTCTTTCACTAGTGGTCTTCCTCTTCCCTACCCTTGCCCGCAGATAAGGCCTCGAACGTCCAGGAAATTGGTCCCAAGGGTTCTGTTTTCCTTCTTCAGCTAGCTTTGCATCCTCCTCCTCCCACTCTTTCCTTTTACGAACATAACCTTTTCTGCCCGTCCTGTGTGGCTTATCATGCAATGCCCTCTTTTCTTTCATCCCCTAGCTCAATCGCTGAAATATAGGAGAATTGGTTTCCTGCACATACACGGTCCAGTCTTCTGGCTGCAAAAAGGCATGCTTCACAAAGGGAGTCTCCTCTTGCCTCACATATTTTTTTTCTTAAATGGGTCTTGAACTGCCGTTGCAAGGCTGCAATCTCTGACATAGCTGCCTTAACTACCTTCTTGAGAACAGATTCATCCAGATTGGCTGGGTAATCTAGCTTTTGCTCTAAAACTATGAACAACTCTTCCTTCTCAATTGGTGAGAGATCTTCAACTGCCTTGTTGATTGACACCCTCTCTCGAGCAATGAGGCCACAGACCAATATAAATCTATCCCTCGCAGCATCTGGGGTAGGCCAATAACTGTTATCAAGTCCAGTTGCGGTCAACTTGTCTTCTGGCCATTTGGTTTGTGTCCTTGACCCACGGGATCGAGTACTACTCGCAGCAGTATGTGCTGAGTGACCCTGTGAAGAAGGATCACCATCGATAGGCTGTGAACAAGGTTACTCCATGTTTCTATAAAGATCACCCACCCAAGTGATTAATAGTTCATTAGTCAATATTAACATTAAAAACCCAGCCCATGTGTTCAGCAAACTAATCATTTTAACTACCCATAACCAACTCTTTAAGGGCTTCAAGGAAAGTCATAACAAAATCTAGTAGACCCTATATAGGCTTCCCATCATATTGACTCAAAGCATGCATAAAGCATAAAGTAATTTGTGATATTAATGTAAATGCATAGGAAACAAGGAGTACGCATCAAGGACACTTGCCTTCTTCACTCTCGTGCTTGATCTTCACGTACACTTGATCTTGATCACGAACCGTTGGTCGTAGCAACTACCGGAAACAAGCATACATACAAAGTATAAGAAACAGTACAGCAAACAGATTCAAAACAGTATGAAAAGTACTTTAAAAGAATGGGCTCGTCACTACGATAGCGTGAGCGCAGGAATCACCTGAAACGGAGCTACGAGCAAAATGTATTGATCGTTTTACTAAACCAGGGACTAAACTGTAAAACTAAAATTTTTGGAATTATTTTAATACTGGAAAAGGATGAAATATGACGTCATCAGGGAGATTTATGATGTCAGCACGGATTTATGGACAAACATAATATATTTATTGAAATTTTGGTAAACTTTTCTGATGTCATGTCAGCATGACGTCAGCAGGGGCCAAGATGTAAATATCGGATTCCGCAGGGGCTGTTTTGATAGATGTGCAACACATAGAGAAAAAGTAGTTGAATTACAGGGTTTTACAGGGGCTATATTGCAAAAGCACCGCTGACTGTGCGGTTGCTGCTGACTATGCGACGTGTGGCGGGTGGTGATTGGATCTACCAGCTGACGTGGGCATGACGTGGCCGTGGACCGGCAGTGGACCGCTGGTCTACGGTCCACGGTGAACCGTTTACACACCCCGAAGGGGTATGTGATCTTGACCGCTCGCGTGTGATACAACGGTGGCCGATGCACCGCCGACTTTAGGTCTCCAACGCCGCCGGAAATAGGACGCCCGCGGCGGTGCTTCGCTGGAGAAGGACGGCGGTGAGGACCAAGTGTGTCCGAGGACCGGTGGAGGGTCGCTCCTTAGTGATGAGTGATTGCCAATGTTGTGTGGACTAATGCTTGGCGAAGTGTGCAGGTACAGGTTACGGCTTGACTCGTGTCGGTGCAGGTGAAGAACAAGCGCGAAAGGCCTTAGCCGTGGCGGCCTCCAGGTGATGGATAGGCAAGTAAGCTTGGTTCGATGGACCCCGTGGCCGATGGGGTCAAGTGCGAGCCATGCGGTGCAAGACTAGCGAGCTGAAGTCGTGAACATGGGCCGGTGCACGGTCGCGGATGGAGCCCGAAGCTTGCACGCGGGGTTTGTTGGTTTGCCCACAAAACCATCGGTGGACGGTTTCTTGGTTTGGGCCTCAAAACCAAGCCTGGCGGCCCGAGGCGACGGAGACGATGATCTGGGAGCTTCGGGAAGCTTCGAAGCGGGAGGCACGTGGTGTGATCGCGGGGCTTGCGTTGATGCTAAGCAAGGCCGCGGTGGAAGCGTGTCTGCTCGATGAAGACTTGACCAAAATGCCCTTGAGGGGTTGTATCTTCATTTCAAGTTGTAGGGGTAGCGTGGTCATTTACCTCCCTCCGATGGACTTCGTATAAATAGCGGAGAGGTGGATGGCATCTCTCTCTCTCTCGGACTCTAGGTTTTTCCTCCCCCGGTAGATTGCTCTGAACTGCTTCTTTTCCCTCTGTATTCCTTAGGCTAGATTCTTGTATAGACTCTGACCTCTGGATGTATGCAAGCATTCGACGTTGCGGTGATCTCCTAGTCCTTTGTGATTTTCGTGTCATTTTCGGGACTATTTTTGGGGAGTTTTGTTCTTCGCTCGATTCGTGATTTTGAGGGTGTTTCTTCTCGGATTTCTTTGAGGGGATCATAGGTGGATGCCTTGTGCATCTTTGTGTGTGATCTTGACCCCTCAAACGCCAGGAAACACCTTCGATTCTTGCGTTTTTGGTTGGAGCCTGAGTTCATGGTGGTGGTTCATGTGATCCTCGATTCCCGGTGATTTAGGGAGTTAGAGATCGAGATTTTTGGGGCATAGCTTCATCTAGTGTTGCTTCTCATATCTCTAAAGTCTTGTCTCAAGAGCTCTAGCCGTTTGGGAGATCCGGTGATGGATTTGGAGGGTTGACTTCGCGGGGTCGTGTTGTTCCTGCTCTGTTTGTGAGCCGCGGACAGTTCGCAGGACTGGGGCAGACAGTCCGCAGGACCTGTGTTCGTCGCAGTTCGTCACGTGTTCTTGCGTGTCCGCGTTTCGATCCGTTTCACCCCTAGGGTTTTGTTGCAAGCGGTTTGCGGACAGTCTGTGAGTCCTTCACGGACGGTCCGTGTGGCCAAGATTTTGTCTTTGGTGTGTGCGAGAACTCGGAGTGGCAATCGGGGTATAGGCTGAGTTCGACCTTCGGGAAGAATTTTTATCGGCTCCCATTCACTCCCCTCCCCCCTCTCTGGTCGCCTATTCGGTCCTTCAATTGGTATCAAAGCCGGTTACAGATCTTCTTGATTCTAACTAGTATAAGATCCAAAGATGGGTAATTATGGCAAGGGGTCAGGTCCTCCGCACTTTGATGGCAAGAATTACCTAATGTGGGAAAGGCGCATGGGCGCGTTTTTGCGAGGGAAGGGAACTATGATCTGGGAGGTCACTCAGAATTCTCATTATGTCATCCCAAATAGTTTTCTGCTTCTAGGATCGCGGGACATGTGTGAGGCCAACAGTAAGGCCGTTGATTACTTGTTCTGTGCTCTCTCTGCCTCAGAGTTCGAGCGAGTGTACGGAGAGAACGTGGCCGGAAAGATTTGGCTCAAGTTGAGAAATGCTCATGTTGGCAATGCCCAAGTGCAAGCTCGTTTGTTTTCCACTTACCAGAGAGAGTATGAGAACTTCACTCATTTCCCCGATGAGTCGACCGATCCTATGTTCCAGTGCTTCACTAGCATAGTCAACAACATGAGGGCCAATGTGATAGTGCTCCCATACACGGATCATGATCAAGCTATCAAGCTTTTGCATGCGCTTGATAGGTCTGTGTGGAGTGCCAAGGTCGAGGCCATTGAGGAGTCGAGCGTGTATGATACGCTTACGCTTGATGAGCTGTTTTCCAAGCTTAGGTCTTCGGAGGTTGATCGTGGCTTGAGAGCCAAGAGTGAGGGCCTCATTAAGCCTCATAGTTTGGCTCTTGTCTCAGGATAAAGGTCTAACGCTAACACTGGTGGTTTCTCTTTGTCTTATCTTGTGTCCTTGCCAGATGAGGACTTTGAGGTGCTGAGCGAGGATGATCTCGCCTTGTTCAGCAAGAGGTTTGGGCGGATGTATGAGAACCGCAAGAATGCAAGGCGGAGTTCGGGGATGTGCTGTCGATGCGGGAAGCACGGGCACTTCATTGCCGAATGCCCTGAAGCCATGGAGATCAAGAACGACTACAAGGGCAAGCCCAAGCATGACTACAACAAGCACCACTCTCGGAACGACTACAAGGACAAGCGCAAGGACAAGGGTGAGAGAAGGTCCAAGAAGAGTGGCGGCTACAAGAAGAATACGGCTCGAGTGATGGTTGCCAGAGCGAGTGACATCGACTCCACATCAAGTGATGTTTCTTCCGACTCGAGCAGCGAGGAAGAGCAAGAAAGGCGCAAGGACAAGCGGCACACGGGCAAGAACTTCACCGGCCTCAGCTTCGTCGCACAAGGAGGCTTTTGCGGCATGGCGCACTCCAAGAAGGGCGGGAAGCACAGCTCGGATTCGAACTCTGACTCCGAGGAAGAGGTACGACATGATCCCAACTTCTTGCTAGAGGAGAATGCTAGGCTTAATGAGTTGCTTGATAACCATGATGATATGCTTAGAAAGACCAACAAGGAGAAGAGGGAATTTAGGTTTCTATTGGGTGATGCTAAGGACAAGATAGCTGAGCTTGAATACTTGCTTGTGGATGCTAGAAATGAGATAGGCTCTTTGAAATCTGCTCCTGTGGTGCCTGATGAGATTGACTGTGGTGATTGCTCTGTTTTTCTTGCTGATTTGACTGCTCTCAAGGAGAAGCATGCCTCTACTCTTGAGGAACTAGATGTGATTAGGATTGAGTGTCATGAATTGAAATCTAGGCTAGCTTTGTTAGGTTCTTGTACCTCATGTCCTGTGTTGCATGCTAGGCTAGATGAATCTCACACTATAATAGTTTCTCTTGAGGCTGCTTTGAAAGCTCCCATTCCTACATCATGTTCTACCTGTGAAATGCATGCTTTCAAAAACATGGAACTTGCACACTATGTTGACCGTCTGCAGGATGAAAATGATGAGCTTAGGAAATTGATGAGTTGGTTGTCTGGGCATGAGCCACAGTTGAGTTTGATGTTGGCTGAGTTCAAGCGGTTTGATGGTCAGGCGTTGGGGGCTGGCGAGAGTGGTGAGAAGAGTGGTGAGGGAGAAGAGAAAGCTGGAGAGACTCCTACTCCACCACACACCATACCCATGAACAAATATGCACCCAAGCCAAACCACCTCAGAAACATGCTTGATACAACTCTAGACCCACCAGTGTTCCCCAGAAAACAGAAAATTACCAGAAACCCATCAAGTTTGTGAGCAACCTGGGTAATGTCTTTGAGGGGAAGTCAGGAGAGAAAGCTGTTGAGAAGCCCACTAAAAAGCCACCGCCTAAGCCACAGCCGATCAGCTTCCATTGTGAGTATTGTGGGAGGGATGGGCATAAGGATGAGTTCTGCTTCAGGAGGAAGAGAGATGAGAGGTTTGCTAGGGAGATGGCGAACAAGGACAGGTACCACCTTGCTCGTGGTGTGCCTGAGCCTCGTAGAGGGCCTCTACCTAGGGGTGAGGTGTATGTGCGTACAGTTCCCACTCGTGGAGGTGGAGGAGGTTTTACTCAGAGAGATAGGCGTGTCGGGTTTGGGCGTGGTGAGTTGGCTCGACGTGCTCCTTCTCGTGTCCGTTATGAGTTTGGGAGGCACGATCGGAGCTTTGGGTCTCAGATGGACTACGGGCCACGTTTTCCCCCTCGTTGTGCGCGTACTCCTCCCGTGAGACGTGACAGGTTCTTTGGTGGTAGGCGTGAGAGGGCTCCGCCAAGAGGTTATGGTAGGATGGACTATGCTAACCCTTCTTTTGAACAAATGGCTCGACACTGGTTTGACTCTTTTGGTACTAACCCCAGTGTCGAGTCGCTTGTTCATTCTCGTTCTCGTTTTTGATTGCAAGTGGGAGGCTTGGAGGACTTTTGGTTGATCGACTCCGGTTGCTCACGACACATGATCGGAGATCGTGGGTGGTTCTCCAGCCTCACCCCGATGAGTACGAGGGAGTACATCACTTTCGGGGATAATGGGAGAGGACGAGTGCTTGCTGAAGGTATGGTGAAGGTGAGTAGCAAAGTGACCTTAAGAAGTGTGGCCCTGGTCAAGTCACTTGGTTTTAACCTATTGTCAGTATCTTAGTTACTGGACGAAGGTTTTGAGGTTCGTTTTAAGTCGGGCGCTTCTCGTGTTCTTGATTCATGAGGCGATCTTGTCTGTACGATCGTCCCCGAGGGTCAAATCTTTTGTGCCGATTTTTCCCAGTCTGTTGGTCCACCTCGATGCTTTGTTGCTGGCGTTTCGGCCGAGCTTTGGAAATGGCATAGGAGGTTGGGACACTTGAGCTTTGATCTTCTTTCCTGCTTGAGTGGTCTTGATCTTGTCCGAGGATTGCCTAAGTTGAAATTCGAGAAGGATTTGGTTTGTGCTTCTTGTCGGCATGGAAAGATGGTTGCTTCTTCTCACGCCCCTCTGACTGCGGTCATGACCGAGCGACCTTGTGAGCTGTTGCACATGGATTTGGTTGGGCCAGCTTGTGTTCGCTCTGCGGGTGGGATGTGGTATGTTCTTGTGGTTGTTGATGATTTTTCGAGGTACTCTTGGGTTTTCTTTTTGGAGGATAAGAGCGAGACATTTGGCTTTGTTCGAGACTTGATCTTGAGGTTGAAGAATGAGAGACATGGTGATGCAATTCGAGCTATACATAGTGAAAATGGCACAGTGTTTAAAAACTCTCATTTCGATGCCTTTTGCAGTGATCTTAGTCTTGATCATCAGTACTCTTCTCCACACGTCGCTTGCCAGAATGGCGTAGTGGAGAAGAAGAACCAGACCCTTTGTGAGATGGCCAGAACGATGCTCGATGAGCATAGGACTCCTAGGCATTTCTGGGCCTAGGCGGGCAATACCGCTTGCTATGTCTCAAATCGCATCTTCCTTCGTGCTTTCAAGAAGAAGACCTCTTATGAGCTGATGCATGGGCGACAACCCAAGGTGAGTCACTTTAGAGCTTTTGGTTGCAAGTGTTTCATTCTGAAGAAGGGCAAGTTGGATAAGTTCGAGTGTAGATGTTCGGATGGTATTTTCCTTGGTTATGCGATTCATTCTAGAGTATATCATGTGCTCAACGTTGACACTAACCGAATCATGGAGACTTGCGAGGTTACCTTCGACGAGACACAACCATGTAGCTCTTCTGCTTTTGAGTGTGCTGGTGACGTGGAAATTGGAGTGAGGATCTTTGAGGATGAGAAGGATGGAGATGGAGACGACGACGATGATGGTGGTGATGCAACTGTGGCTGATCGTGTACATGCTAGTTCCACTGCTACGACTACGATCGAGGATGGACCATCCCCTACACCCACTTTGACTGAGGCTGTTCGAGTGGAGGCTGGTGCTGAGGGGGAGATTGTGTCCAGGCGAGAGGCTCCCAGGCGTGTACAGGTGGATCACCCACCATCTACGATCATAGGTGACCTTCATGAACGCACTACACGGTCGAGGTCAAGGAACACTTCTCATTTCGCTCACTCTGCTTTTGTTTCTTCTTTTGAGCCCAAAGATATTCTACACGCTTTGTCTGACGAGAATTGGGTGAATTCCATGCATGAGGAGTTGGAAAACTTTGAGAGAAACCAAGTCTGGGTGTTAGTCGATCCACCACCAAATTGCCGTCCCATAGGTACCAAGTGGGTGTGGAAGAACAAAGAGGGTGAGAATGGGATGGTTGTGAGAAACAAGTCGAGGTTGGTGGCTCAGGGGTTCAACCAGAAAGAGGGAATAGATTATGAGGAGACATTTGCTCCTGTGGCTCGTTTGGAGGCAATTAGGATCCTTCTAGTCTTTGCCGTGGCTAAAGGGTTCAAGTTGTACCAAATGGATGTCAAGAGTGCTTTCTTGAATGGGGTGATAGAGGAAGAAGTGTATGTGAGGCAACCCCGGTGTTTGAGAGCGAGAAATACCTACACCGTGTATACAAACTCCAGAGAGAACTATATGGGTTGAAACAGGCACCTAGAGCTTGGTATGGCAGGTTGAGAGGGTTTTTCCTGAGTAAGGAGTTTGTGATGGGCACAGTTGATAAGACCCTATTTCTCCTTAAGCATGGGAATGACCTTTTGATTGTTCAGATATACGTGGATGATATAATCTTTGGTGGGTCTTCTCATGATCTTGTTGCCAGATTTGCAGATGACATGAGCAGGGAATTTGAGATGTCCATGATGGGCGAGCTGCAGTTTTTCTTAGGACTCCAGATCAAGCAGTGCAAGGACGGGATGTTTGTACATCAGGCGAAGTACACCAGGGACATGGTGAAGAAGTTTGGCATGAACTACACTAAGCCGCTGACTACACCGATGGGTACCACTACGGCTTTGGACGCAGATGAGGATGGCGAACCCGTGGACCAGAAGGAGTACCGGAGCGTGATCGGCTCCCTCCTCTACTTGACGGCGACGAGGCCGGACATACAGTTCAGTGTGTGTCTGTGCGCTCGTTTTCAGGCTTCACTGAGGACTTCACATTATCAGGCCGTCAAGCGGATTTTCATGTACTTGAACTACACTCCTGAGTTTGGTCTTTGGTATTCGGCCTCCTCGACACTCAGACTTCACGGGTACTCCGATGCTGATTTTGCTGGGTGTCGATTGGACCGCAAGTCTACCTCTAGGTGTTGTCAGTTCCTTGGTTCTTCTTTGGTCTCTTGGTCATCTCGCAAGCAATCCAGTGTAGCCCAGTCCACTACAGAGGCCGAGTATGTAGCTGCTGCTAGTTGTTGTTCCCAGCTGCTTTGGATGACCTACAAAAGGCACCCACCATGTAGTCATTCGTCATTGCATTTCTCAATGCTTGTATTACAAGGGTAGACTCCTTATCAATCTTTGTGGTCGTGAGAACCTGTGGATCTAAAAACCCAACACTGATCTTCATCTCTGTTGCCTTGTCCAACATTTTCCTACAAAAAATCCAAATTTTAGCATGCATGAACTTTGTGGTCAAAATTAAAGAAATATCTATTTTGGTTTTAAGGCACTTACAATGTCCACAACCTCAAGAAGGTCTCAACCAGAGCAACTAGGGTTATAAGGTCATACACGTGACTGAATGCAATGTTTAACATTAAATCACCAGCACCATGAAAGGAGTCTTTAGGCAACTTTGCTAGAAAACTAAGTTTATCCTTACTGTGTTCCATGGCGTAAGCATGCAACCTGGCACAATTCGGTCCAGCA
Organism: Cenchrus fungigraminus; assembly: GCA_036936925.1. Lineage (NCBI taxonomy): Eukaryota > Viridiplantae > Streptophyta > Magnoliopsida > Poales > Poaceae > Cenchrus > Cenchrus fungigraminus. Next base: position 49,526,452 of record CM072777.1, on the reverse strand, counting down.
GCCTGTAAGTCCGCTTCTGACAACATAGGCACAGCAGGCTTGTATTTTGGATCCCGTTTTGTCCAAAAACAGTTAAGAAGCTCATCTCTAGGCAGAGGTTTCCTGGCCCCCTTTTTCTGCGGTGGCTGCTGCTCAGGCGGAGATTGCCTGTCCTCCGCCTATCGCTGCTGCTGCTTAGGCGGAGATTGCCTGTCCTCCTCCTGTTGCAGAGGCTGCTATTGCTGTTGCTGCTTAGGTGGAGATTGCCCGGGTTCCTCCTGCTGTTGTCGATGCTCCTGCTACGTAGTTTTGCTGATCTGCTGCCGCTTCTTAGGCGGAGATTGCCTGTCCTCCTCCTGCTGTTGTCGATGCTCTTGCTGCGTAGTTTTGCTGATCTGATGCTGCTGCTGCTGAGCTTTCTCTTGCTGACATTGAGCTGCAGTACCTCCATCTGACGTTGTACCCCTGCTACCTGATGTGGGAGCAGGGTTGGTATTTCTCATAAAGGGTGGTACATGGATCCTGTTCTTTGACCATTGGATCCTTAGACAGAGAGCCTCAGCTAGGGTTGTTACTTCATCCCCCCCCCAATTGGTACAGGCAGAGGGTAGTGACCCGTATTGCCCCACACATAACTAAGTTGCACCGCAGCATACCCATCCTGCACCGGTACTGTATGGAGAGTCTTTTGCAATGGAAAGACAATGGCTAGTGCAAGCTCCACTTTACTCCCGGAGCCATCCAAAAGGCTGCACTTGGTTTGTTCTGTCAGCTTATCTATTGTGTCCAGCATAGGTGATTGACTATCAATGTGTTGTTGACTACCTTCGTCCTCGCTGACATGCCAATGGTCTTCCTCTCTGCCATGTGCTTCTTCTTCCTCACTGCCATGCACATCTTCTTCCTCGAGGCCATGCACATCTTCTTCCTCGCTGCTACTGACAGGTGGTAATTGGGGAGGATGAAGTACATTTTTTGGTATATCAATGCCTGATTCTGCTAGAATAGAGACAATTCTGGTGACTGCTTCACCAACTAGCTCTTCCATCTGCGGTACAGCCTTCTTGTTCCTCTTCTTCCTGTACATTCCAGCAAACTCTTCACCAAACCCTTTACCCCAGCCAAGTGAACAAGACACGCCTCGGACCCGACCTCGATGCTCTGGAGTCTCAAGTGCTGTGGTGAGGATATCATTCTCCCTAACCCCAAAAGAACCATCGCTAGCCTGAGCTGCAAGTGTTTTCACCCTAGTTGCTACCCCCACCACTGCAGGGTTACTGAATGTTATGTCTTTGCTTCTTTCACTAGTGGTCTTCCTCTTCCCTACCCTTGCCCGCAGATAAGGCCTCGAACGTCCAGGAAATTGGTCCCAAGGGTTCTGTTTTCCTTCTTCAGCTAGCTTTGCATCCTCCTCCTCCCACTCTTTCCTTTTACGAAAATAACCTTTTCTGCCCATCCTGTGTGGCTTATCATGCAATGCTCTCTTTTCTTTCATGCCCTGGCTTAATCGCTGAAATATAGGAGAATTGGTTTCCTGCACAAACACGGTCCAGTCTTCTGGCTGCAAAAAAGCATGCTTCACAAAGGGAGTCTCCTCTTGGCTCACATATTTTTTTCTTAAATGGGTCTTGAACCGTCATTGCAAGGCCGCAATCTCTGACATAGCTGCCTTAACTACCTTCTTGCGAACAGATTCAGCCAGATTGGCTGGGTAATCTAGCTTTTCCTCTAAAACTATGAGCAACTCTTCCTTCTCAATTGGTGAGAGATCTTCAACTGCCTTGTTGATTGACACCCTCTCTCGAGCAATGAGGCCACAGACCAATACAAATCTATCCCTCCCAGCATCTGGGATAGGCCAATAATTGTTATCAAGTCCAGTTGCGGTCAACTTGTCTTCTGGCCATTTGCTTTGTGTCCTTGACCCGCGGGATCGAGTACTACTCGCAGCAGTATGTGCTGAGTGACCCTGTGAAGAAGGATCACCGTCGATAGGCTGTGAACAAGGTTCACCGTCGATGGGCTGTGATGGTGCACTGGAGGTAGAGGAGTTTGGTGTTGTGGGAGACTGCATAGATGATATGTCAGGTCGTCAGTAGAGCAACATAAGCTAGACTGAAAACCTAAACAAAATAAGATAAATTCTTATTCTCTGACAGGCAAAATAGTTGATATTAGCATACAGGTTGGGGATAGGTGCTAACCATTTTGACAGGGTGAAGCAATATGATTATATATCAAAGCAGAGACTAAATTCCTTCAACTGCTTCCTTGTCCAACTTCTGCAGCAATGAATTGTGTGCTCCATGTGTACATGCAACAAGAGGGCAAAGCAATTAGAATTAAAGTATGCTAACAGGTCCAAAGCATAACTGTCGATCTGGTACATTCGAAGCATAACAGAATTTCAATAGTTCATATAAGTTCATCTGTTAGCAACAATTTATTCAAACAGACTTGGAGCAACAAAATTCATCTGTCAAATCCACAGCTAATCAATTAAAAATGAACTATTAAGGCATGCTGTACTAATGCAGGCAATTCCAGGAGAATAATCCTATGTGAACAACCATAAAGTAGCATGTCTCCCTAATCCACCTTGACAAGAATAGTAGATTGGGTGGCCGAGTAGAGAGAGGGCTTTGGGGGTTCAAGCAGCACTAACCTCTGTCGCGAATGAAGTAGTTGTTCTCGTGGTGGTCGGAGAGGCCCGATCCGCGTCACCTTGTTGCCTGAGGTGGCCAGCTCGTCGTCGTGGCCGGGGATGCCATATCCACATCACCGTCTCTTGGTTGGCCGGGACGCCGTCCGCACGCTAGTAACCGCGTCCTCATCACTATCGTCATGGCTGGAGCCGCTTCGCCGACGTCACGCCGGGAACGATGGGGCTGGAGAAGAGTAGGGCTGCGGCGGGGAGAGCGGCGGCGGCGGGCAAGGCTGGAGAAGGAGCAGGGCGGCGGTGGGGAGAGTGCGAGCGTGGTGGATCTGTCTAAATTAGACTCCCGAGTATATGTCCCCTGCGCGCGTTACTATGTTCATGGAAATTACTGGCGTGCCATTGAACGGCTCTCTGGTGGAATTGGAATTCCATGGGTATTATAGTCAATATAGGTGGGAATTTTTAAACAGTGGGCGCAAGGTTTGCCTACTGACGCTGACAATGGATAGTCATCGCCGACGCTGGTTAGTATACTCGCGTCGCCTTCGTCGGCAGGTATCTTCTTTATATAGGCTGCTGACACTGACGCGTGGGCCCGACACTATTTTTTAGAAATGAAACTCGCATCCATCAACTATTAGAGCCGGTAGAACAACACCTAAAATTCATTAAAAATAACATCAATTCATATTTCGACATTTAGTATTTTAATAAAATATCAATAGTCACACTTGTGTACCCAACATTCTTATAATTCGAATATACATCTCATGCTTGTGATATAATAATTCTAATAACATCTTAGTTTGCTCCAAAAATTCTACAAATTGACGTGGCAACATAAATTGGGTATCTAAACTTGTCATAAAAAATTCAAATGGTTTCGATAAAGGAAGAATATACTTGTGTACAAATGGCTACATCTCTCACATAGTTTCTTAGAATGTTGCTTGAACATTGAAGTTTTCCACACTTTGCAACATGTTCGATCTCGTACGCATTTGAAATTATTACACAAGCTTGTGTTCACCTTAAGATTACGAAATGCAAAGTTTCATTACTAATGGTTGTGGAAAACAAATATTATTTCTATGTTGTACTTACAAAGAACAAGATATAGGCATATAAACATTATTCACGAAACGGAATATACAATAAACAATGAAATTAATGAAAAGATGGGGATTTTAGAAAAAAATAGGAAAAAAATCATCAAATTTGGACTAAGTACGATGGAGAAATACATGTTACAAAATTTGACTGCAGATTAAAAGGAGAAATGAGAACTGTTCTTCATTCCAATAGAACAGAGAGGGTGGTTAACCCGCGTCTCATTTGCCCCTCCAATCCTCGTCTCCTACGCCCACCCAATAGAACAGAGGAGGAAGCAGACTAGTAGAGGCCGCTGCCGCCGCCGCCATGCCCGCTTTGACATCCAAGACGGCACCCTAGGCCTCTAATGCGGCAAATGAGACCACCACAACCTTCGATTTGACTCAGAAACGTGACAAATCAAATCTTGTGGATGCGACACAGAATATGTAATAATTTACATTCAAGATACATAATTTTTATTGATGCTTCCGCCTATATCCCAATGTTCATCCTGCTGCCGGCGTACTCCACCGCGACGCTGAATCCACGCGTCCAGAGGTCGAACTCATGACGGATGCAACACTCGGCGCTGCAGTAGTGGATGATCCCTGGGGTCTCCGGCCCGTAGCACCTACATCCTACTGCCCAAATGCAGACGTGAGGATTCTGGACGGGCAGCAACGGAATGTCATCGTCACCGTCACGAAGCCAGTACCACCACGCAATGTTCTGGAGATCCCGGCGGACGAGGTAGTGCAGCCGGTGCAGGTTGTGGCTATTCCACCGCCCATCAAGGGGCGACGGCCCGCCACTGATTTCGTGGAGCAGTGCCATCGCTTCGGGGTCCGTAGGGTTGCAACGGTACTTCAGCATTGCTAAGAAGTACTTCGCACCGGCGTCTCTGGCAGCAGCCTTTCCGACGAGCTCCAGACCCTCATCGAGATTCCGCCGCCTCATCAACCTCTCCATCCCCTCGAAGCATAATGCCTACGGATGTTTGGCGAGGCGGAAGCGCTCCTCCAACAAGGACCCGACGTAGTGATTCTTGCACTCTTGACGAAGCTCACGCAGTGACACCTGCAGGAGTACCTCATCCGAGTCGCAGATGCGCCGGAAGGTGCCGCAGACCCGATTACGAAGGATCAGGAAACAAATGACGGGCTCACCCTTGATGCAGCGGAGGATGATCTGGGTGACCAGTTCATTTCGCAGTAGCTCCATGAAGCACACCGCGGCCATGAAGGATAAGGGGAAGGAAATGGAAAGGTGACGTGATCTGGAAATTGAAAGGCGACGGGGTTTGGAAATTGAAATGCGACGCGGCCATTTATAAAAACCCGTTACTAATAATATGGAATTTGAAAGGCGACGCGGTTTGGCTGCTGACGTGTGGGTCCGACAACTGCCCCTGCCCCTCCACCTTCCCGCGAAATTGAAGTGCGACGTGTGTTTTTGGACGGTTTTGCTCCCAAAAAATGGTTCCCAAGGCGTAGGGGGACGTGGGGCGTGGGGAGGAGAGGCGCCCTGACGGTTCACGTCTTGTCATCATGAATACCCGACTGGTTGCTCCCTAATCATATCGTTTCTTTCGCTTCATCTTCTTCCCCTCGCCATCACCACCACAAACTCCGGTCACCGAGAGATCACCAACAAGGAGCGAGAAGAGCATGGCGTCGAGTGACCCATCGGCGAAGCGGGGACGAAGGGAGGATGATGACGACGACGAAAGCCGCAGTCGGAGGAAGTTCACCATCAAGGAGAAGGGGAAGGAGCCGACGGCACCCAAGGAGAAGAAGGAGAAGAATTTGGAGGCCGCCGACAACAGCTTCGCCGTCGAACTGCTCCAGGGTGCGTTCATGAAGCTCCAAGATGTTGGCGCAGCATTCAAGATCGAGGCGCCTGACCATTACAAGGATGGCAGCGTCAACGGTCTCGCCTCCAGGATCTATGTGTTGGTTTGAAAGCTTGAGAAGCTCCCTGTGGTCCAGCGGTCTCTCCTCGGCGACGACGATGGCTCCGACGGCGGCGACTCTGACTCCGACGGCAGGACTCCGACAGCGGCGACCGACTAATTGATCCACTCCTGTACCATTAATGATGTGTTTGTGATTACTGTGTGTTCGTCAGTTTGTTCGTCAGGTTGTTGGACTGCTTAGTTTGTCGATCATGAACTGCTTAGTTTGTTTGTCGATCATGAACTTGTTAGTTTGGTAGTTGGATTTTGTATACATGTCACATGAACTCGATCTAAGAGACGCGGGCAGATCCATCATTGTCACCTACAGTATCTGTTCCTCCTGTGATGAACTCGATCTTGGAGACAATGGATAGTCATCGCCGACGCTAGTTAGTAAACTCGCGTCGCCTTCGTTGGCAGGTAGGTCCGGGCGGTTATCTTCTTTATATAGGCTGCTGACACTAACGCGTGGGCCCGACACTATTTTTTAGAACTGAAACTCACATCCATCAAATATTAGAGCCGGTAAAACAGTGCCTGAAAATTCATTAAAAATAACATCAATTCATATTTGGAGATTTAGTATTTTAATAAAATATCAACAGTCACACATGTGTACCTAACATTCTTATAATTCGAATATACATCTCATGCTTGTGATATAATAATTCTAATAACATCTTAGTTTGCTCCAAAAATTCTACAAATTTACGCGGAAACATAGTTTGGGTACCTAAACTTATCATAAAAAATTCAAATGGTTTCGATAAAGGAAGAATATACTTGTGTACAAATGACTACATCTCTCACATAGTTTCCTAGAATGTTGCTTGAACATTGAAGTTTTCCACACTTTGCAACATGTTCGATCTCGTACGCATTTGAAATTTTAACACAAGCATGCGTTCACCTTAAGATCACGAAATGTAAAGTTTCATTACTAATGGTTGTGGAAAACAAATATTATTTCTATGTTGGACTTACAAAGAACAAGATAAGGCATATAAACATTATTCACGAAACAGAATATACACTAAACAATGAAATTAATGAAAAGATGGGGATTTTTGAAAAAAACTAGGAAAAAATCATCAAATTTGGACTAAGCACGACGGAGAAATACATGTTACAAAATTTGATTGCAGATTAAAAGGAGAAATGAGAACTGTTCTTCGTTCCAATAGAACTGGGCCCCACACTAATTAGAGACGCGGGATGGTTAATCCTCGTCTCATTTTCCCACACTTTTCTTCATTCCAATAGAACAGAGGAGGAAGCAGAGGGTGCCGCAACCTTGGATTTGACTCAGAAATGTGAGAAATCAAATCTTGTCTGTCAATAACCGATTGGACGATACTTTACACGATAGAAGAAGACATAACATTCGTAACGAAGCCTACATTCATCACTAGAGAAATTCATGCAAAACCCCCTCCGGCTCGGCGCCGTATCGTAGAATGCTTTGCCTGCGTAATGTTGAATGTTGCCACGCGCCACCGCCGTTGGCAGCGTCGGCTGCCGGTGACCACGGCGGAGGGCGACACTCCTAATTTGCCAAGCTAGATTGACCCCACGATGCCGGAAATCTAGGGATTGCACATTGCTGATCAAACGCGGACGCCACTGCCCTTGCTCCTCGCCCTCAACCTATTTCATGTACGCAATTGCATTGGTGTCGGTGTCGACCCCGCTGTTGGCTCTGTAGAGGAAGACGGCGGCCACATAGGCCGCCCCTCTGTGCCCGTCCTTAGGAGCGTGGTGGAGCTCGTTGAGGGGAGGCTGAGGGCTGCGGTTCCAGCTGAAGATGTCGTCCATCCCGGTGAGGAAGCAGGCCACCGGGTTGCCGGCTACAGCCAGGCTACGAAGGAAGACGTCGTAGCCGACGGGGTCATTGTTCTGCATCTGCTCGACTAGAACCCGATCCAGTGCCAGGCGCCTACTGATGTCTCTCTCGCGGCAGGGGCGGAGCATGTCCTTGCAGGTTGCCCGTAGGCTACAGACGTCCTCCATAGGCCGATTCGATGTCGCACCGACTCGGCCAACGATGATCGCCAGCACCTCCGCCGGGAGTTCCGCGAGGGACCGCGGGTGCTCCCTCGATGCCATGAGTCCCGGCGTGGAAGGGAATCGCTTGGTGTGGAGCGGAGGAGGCACGACGGAGGGGTGCGGTGGAGGGGCACGACGACGGGTGTAGGCATGTGTGGTTTTCTCGCGGGTAGATGAAGGGGCTGTGGTGGTTTCGCGGGTAGAAGAAGGGGTTGGGGCAACGGTTATTTATTTTGGAGAGAAGATATAGGAGACGTGTCTCCGATGAGTGGATACTACTAATTGCACATCTCGCATATCGAGAAGTCAAACTCTTTGAAGTTTGACGAAATGTAGACAAAATAATATAAATACTCTCAGATGAGTGGTACTACTAATTGCACATCTCGCTTATAGGCATCTTAGGCAGTATCTTAGGCATCTTAGGCAGTATCTTAGGCAGAATATATAGGCATCTTAGGCAGTATCTTAGGCATCATATATTACAAAAAGGAGATTCATTCAAATTCCACCAATACACATCCTATATATATTACAAAAAGGATTCCATTTCCAGCAATAGACAACCCTGCATTTTACAAAAAGGATCGGATTCAGCAGAAATCAATCTTGCTTCTTTTTCTTCTTTGATTTTTGTATATGGATCTTTTCACGATGGTCGCTTCACAAGTATGGTGTTTTGTCAGCTCCCAAGACTCGGGGCATGTATGAAGTGTGAAAGGATGGACTTTCGTCAAACTGGTTGTATTCCTCCTCCTCAACAACATTTTCAACCCCAACAATCCTTTTTTTCAGGTAAAACCACACTCCAGTTATTCTTTGCAAGGACAGGTACATAGAACACTTGCTCAACATCCTTAGCGAAGACAAACGGTTCGGTTTTGTAACCATAGACCCGGAGATCAACACTAACATAACCAATTTTGTCCTTGATCATAGCTCTCTTCGCATTGGTGACCCATCTACACCGAAACAAGGCTACCTTGAATCCTACATAATCAAGCTCCCAAATTTCCTCTATTTGACCATAATATGTGGCTGTGTTCTTCTTATTGTCGACGGCCCGTACACGCACACCACTATTTTGATAGACGCTGTTGGCATCCTGGGCCATGGTGTAGAACGTGTATCCATTGATATCCTTTGCTTGATATGTTGTAATAGTGAATAATGGCCCTGCTGCTAGTTTTCTTAGATCGTCGGTTATAGCAGCGCTGCCACTCTGCTGGACATAATCTCGGAGCCACCTGTTGAAGCATTGCATGTGCCTCTTTGCAACCCAATCCTCAGTACAGCCAGGGTTTTATTCACGTAGTTGTTGCTTGAGCTCATTGCCAAATGGTGTAACCTCTACGCTCTGTTCTATCACGGTGAAATGAGCCTTCCTGAAGTCCTCTAGGTGCGGAGTGATTGACTTTTTCCCCAGGGTCCCAACACCTGAAAGCCTACCTTCATGCTGTGAATGAGGCACACCAATGGTGTTTTGGGTGTCCATATAACCCATGGCCCACTCCACTGCTTCGATGGTCTCATAGCCACGAACAATGGCTCCCTCCGGAAATGACCTGTTATGTACCAATGATTTGAGGAATCTAAAGTACCTGTCATATGGAAACATCTGATGAAGGTAAGATGGGCCAAGGTACTAGATCTCCGTCGCGAGTTGTGTTGTTAGATGCAGCATGAGATCAAAGAATAATAGTGGAAAGGTAGCTTCAAGCAGGCATAGGGTCTCGAAATGCCTCCTCTCTAAGTCCAATAGTTTTTTCTCATCAATCACCTTCTGTTCTATTTCATTGAAGAATAAACACAAGCTAGTGACCGCGTCACGAACCAGTTCTGTCTTGATACCTCTTAGTGCAACAGGAAGAATAGATGTCATCAACACATGGCAATCATGAGATTTCATCAAGTTGAAATTCATTTTCATGTCCTTCACCGACACTAGCCTCTTGAAGTTCGATGAGTAGCCTGAAGGTACTTTCAAACCATGCAAAAACTCACAGAATTCTTTTCTCTCTGCTTTGACAAGGTGGTTGCAGCAACGGGAAGGTCCATCCCCGTGTCTGTTTCCTCTGCATAGAGCTCTGGCCTAATGCCCATTTCTTTAAGATCCTCCCTTGCATTTTTATGATCTTTTCCTTTCGACTTCTGTTGTAGTAATGTTCCCAAAGTAGCTTCACACACATTCTTCTTGACGTGCATGTTGTCAATTGAATGACGCACATCCAAAAGCGGCCGATACTCTAGCTCCCATAGAACGGATTTCTTGTTCCACATTCCTCGCCCATCTTCTTCTTCTTCTTCACCATCTCACTTCTTTCTTTTGCGAAGTTTCTTTTCAGACAATTTGGGTAACTCCTTGATAGTTTCGACGTCCTTGACTTGCAAGTGGAGCAGATCTCCAGCCACATGCATTGGCGCCTGTCGATTATCCTTTTCCCCATTAAACTGACAATCCATGTCCCGGTAGGCAAGTTTCTTGCTGAGGAAACGACGGTGCCCCATAAATGAGAATTTCTTTGAATTTCTAAGCCACACTGCACAAGTTTCTTCCAAGCAGTGTGGGCAAGCCGCACCTTTCCTTTTACTCTAGCCAGAAAGGTTGTGATGAGCCGGGTTGTTTGTAACACCCCAGGTGTTTAGTTAAGCTAAATACCCTAATTAATCATGATAATCAAGTATAATTAGTCCAAAGCATGCTTAGTTTAGTTTTGATCATCTTTGCAAAAGAAACCCTAGTCAAATTTCCAAATCTTGGTCAAACCCTAAGAGCTCTAGAAGGATGAAATGGTTTTCTTGCGCGTTCTCCAAATTCCACTATAGAAGTTCAAAATCTGACAGTATAAAAGTTCTTTGCTGTTTCTGAGAACACAATTTTTATAATTGGCGGACATTCAAATTTTGAATGCAAACTCGCTTAGATTTGAGTTGAAGTTCCTGTGCGCAGTAAATCGGGGCCGAGAATTTCTACAAGTTCACTACGTTTTTCCCTTCAATCCATTCATCAAAACATATAACACCCTTTGTGAAAGTTGTAGGTCTATAGCTCCTCTACAACTTTTATTTTTGGGGATTTTCGAGTATGTTGACTCTTTTTGGAGTTACGGAATTTTAAAAACCGGTTCGCGAAATAGAAAACAGGGTTTTCACGCTGATGCCGCCGCGCTTGCTACGTCGCGCGCGCGCGACCCACCGCTCGCCGGTTGTCCACGTGGTGCCTGTGCGTCTGTCCGGCGTACGGATGTCTCGAAGTCGTCGCCATGGACCCGTCGCACCCCGTGGGGCCTCCGCTCGAGTCGTCCGCCGTACGCCGCGCTCACGCAGTCGGCCGCGCCGTTCCGGGGCCACGCGCCTGCGCCTGCGCGTGCCATGCGGCCGCACGCATGCGCCACACCGAGCTGGTGGCCAGTTAAGCATCCACGTTGCCAGAGCCTGCCTCGGCATAGTCACATTCACGTCGGCTTCCTTTAACACGAGTGAACGGGCCGCCGTCGTCCAGTTTTCTCGCGCCGCCGCCCTGTCCTTGCCACCGCTGCAAGCCTGCAACGCCGCTGGCCACGCTAGCTGGCCTGGAGCGTGAGCAGGAAGTCCATCTGGTCGCCGCTCCTCGTTTTCCCTTCCCCTGTCTTGCAAACCGAACAGAGCCGAGCCGGCTTTTGCCCTGTCCACACCGCCGCCGTCGTTCCAATGGCTGCCGCCGCCTGAGGTCCTTCCTCTGCCGTTTCTCTCACCAACCGTAACTCCTCCCTCCTCCCTTGAGCCGTCCCCGGCGCCGAGACGTCGCCACCGCTGCTCCGTACGGCCGCCGCGGCCGGGGCAAAGAGCTCCAGCGGGAGCTCTGCCACGGCTCCGCCGCCGGCGCGCGAGGACGCCACCACCGGCCGAAACTCCGCCGCCCAACCACTTCTCTCCCTCCCTTAGACCCCCAGCAACCTCCCTCTGTCGCCGCCGCCTTAATTTTGCACCGCGGACGCCGGAACGCCGAGCTCCAGCGGGCACCGTCCCTTCGCGCCGCCGTGGAGGCTCGCCGGTGGCGCCCCGGCCGGACTTCCTCCTCCAACCGACGCAGGTGAGCGCCCTGGGGACTCCAGGCAACTCCACCGGCCATGACCGGCGCCCAGCGGCCGCCGGCGGTGAGCCCTGCGCCGGCAGGGACGACATTGCAAGGATTTCAATCTTTCCAGGGACTTTTTCGTAAACCAAGGGTATAAGTGTAATTTTGAAAACTTATTCCAGGGGCCGGCTTGTAAAAGAGATTTTTAGGGTTTCAGCTGAAACTTCAAAAATACACTAAAAATTGTAGAAAAATCGGAAAAATACAAATCCAATTTTTTGGTTTCCTGATAAGGAACTCTACCTTTTCTAGAAAGGTTGTATATGGTTTTTCTGTGTAGTTTTTGTTTTAAAAATTCAAACACAGTTTGATGTATTTTTAGTGTAGTTTAAAATATACACATGCTATGGACTTGAATTTTGGATATGTTGTTCTTTATGGCATGTTAAGATTTGTGACCAAAGTTGGCATGAGTTTGATGTGTAGATCTTTAGTTATGATTTATGTAAGCATTATACTAGATTAAGTTTGATGCTTTTTATAGCCCCTTTAATAAACTTTTCTTTAAGCACACCCTAGGGCTTTGTCTTGATGAATAGTACCTCTGGTAGAGTGGATATGATTTTAGGAAATTGTTTAATAGGTGATTTGGATTTAATCTTGTGTAGGGTGATAAATTAATAACTCAAAATATAAATAAGATCTATACTTGTGCTTTGGCCAGAAGCTTAGTTTTGACCTAGAGGATGGCTAGGAGAAAGTTGAGATAAAAAAGATTAGTAAATCTTTTTATATGAATTAATGGTGGTTTACTAGGCTAAAATTTGTCTTTTTCGTATAAATTAATTTATAAATGATCTTAAGCTAGATTTTGGGTTGTGAGCTTAAAATAGGCATGTGTTGCTATGTGCAAAAGCTTAGGTTCATTTGAGGTGTTTTTGATTTAATATGGATTTATGGTTGTAAGGCTTGTTTTAATTAATTAAATAAAGAAAGGGCAATTAAGGTGTTAAATTGTGAAAACATGTCATGTTTTTGTTTTTGAATTTTTCAACACACCCCCTTGCAGTTTATAAAGTTATTTAATTTACTTATGTTTAAATATGTGCACAATCACCATCAAAATAGTGTTTAGTTCATCATCACACCACCCTAATAATTTTTGTGAGAAAATAATAATGTTTAGATGAATATGGCCAACAAGAGTTGGTTTGGTGGTAATTCTCCCACCCTCACCATAATCTAATGCATATGCATGTGACGTGTAGATTTACCAGACGGGACGTACACGCTCACTCAGGAGGAGGAGGAGGGAGCAGCTAGCGGAGAGGTGAACCAGACTAGTGGGCAGCAAGACCTGGACCAAAGTCCAGAAGAGCCCAAGGCTAGTGTCGAGTCAGAGGAAGGCAAGCACCGGATGCATATAATCTTTTTGGGATAAAATCTCACTTTACTTTTACTTTTTAGTATTTATTGTTTATTTGTGCATTTAAGTTTCAGGAGTTGCTTTGAAACCTAGATGCATGATCCTTAGGACTCCTATGCTCTTTTACTAGTATGTTAGGAACGCTAGTGCCATGCTCTAAGGATACGGTAGAAGTCGAGTAATGACTCATTGCTCGCGAGATATAAGATGCTTATGTTGGAATCATAAGTTGGTTAAATTGACTCGCTCATGTGGTGAGAGCAATGGGTTCGGTCTCGACCGAGTAGCATTGTGCTGGTTTAAGCTGTTGAACGTACCAAGTGCTTGTCGGGAATGGGACCGGTAAGCCTAGTACCTAATGAACCAGTACGGGAATTTTATCGCTACTACTCTTGAGATGCTTCTCCCGGTTTGCTCCCGGTAGTGCAAGTGTGATCCTGGACGTGCCGTGTGAGGGCGTTCCAGTAACCTTGTACTTAGGACTGTAGCATCTTTTCCTAATCTGGGGAATGACGGGAACCGCCTGGTCGGGGTAGACTCCGCATTCGCTTTTATTTGATTTCTTGGGGTCTACTTTCTTCCGTGTATCTTGGGTTTACCTTGCAAGGATATAAATCGATCGATCGTCGGTCACTCGCCCTTATCTGAGTCGGCTTGACCATTGGCTACCCCATGTATTTATGGAACAGTTGGATTAATATTGTTGCCTGTTTAATATTGTTTGCACAACATGCTTATTTAGTACAGGTGCTCACCTAGAATGGTTAACATACTAGAATATGAGCTAAAATTTGGAAATAAGGATCAAGTCTTAGTCGCTTTTGGCAAAACAAACCCACTAGCCAAAAAGCCTTGCATGTCTAGTCTTACTTTATTTTTGTCGGGTAAGTCTTGCTGAGTATTAGTATACTCAGCCTTGCTTTTGTTGTGGTTTTCAGGTACCCCATCTGGCCTGGTTCTATTCCAGATGGTTGGGAGCTTGAGTGGGAGAACGATGTTGATGAGTGATACTCTATGGATGACCTCCCATGAGTATCTTCGCTAGTTTATTTCCGCTGTTTAAACTCTGAATCACCTTTACTTTTATGTTCTGAAAAACCTAGTTTTTAATATTAAGTACTTGAGAACTTGTATGTAATGTAATCTTGTACTCTGGTCCTGCCTTCGTGTGGGCTTAGCGCATATCTCGATCCTGTGAAAGTGATTTACCGGGCATGACCCGGCAGAGGCGACAAAATAGCTCTTGGTTATCGCTTATGAGCCAAGTGGACCGGCTTAAGTGATAATCCGGATTTATTTTGGGCGGTTCTGTCACATTATCGTTGATGGTGGTGAACAACATGGCGAGCATTGTGAACTCCTCACGGTCAAACTCATCCCAAACCTCCTTCACACCAGGCTTCCAAAGTATCTTCTAGTCATCAACCAGTGGCCTCAAGTAGACATCAATACGGTCGCTAGGTTGCTTTAGCCCGGAGACCAATGTTGTCAGCATCATGTATTTTCGTTTCTTGCATAGTCAGGGTGGAAGGTTGTATATTGGCAGCACGACAGGCCAAGTGCTATGTGTTGAGCTTTGGTTACCGAATGGATTCAGGCCATCTGTGCTCATAGTGAATCGAATGTTGCTGCTTTCACCTGCAAATTCCTTAAAATGGGAATCAATGTTTTTCCATTGCTGGCCATCTGCGAGGTGCTTAATCATGCCAACTTCCTTCGTTCGTGTCTCATGCCAACGCAAGAGTTGGGTCTCCTTTCGTGTGGCGAACCTTCTTCTCAACCGAGGAATGATGCAAAAATACCATGCTACCCTCACAGGAGCCCCTTTAACCTTCTTCTTCTTCTTCTTGCCTGTGATCTCCATGGGCTCGTTCTCGTCATCATCAGCATTGTTATCATCACCACCATCTTTTTTCCTCTTGTACCAATCGAACCCACACTTGGGCACTTGTCAAGGTCTGCATAATCTCCACAGAACAATACACAACTATTCTTGCAAGCATGAATTTTTTCAACCTCTATTACCAAAGGACAAATTATCTTCTTTGCCTCGTAGACAGACTCAGCTATTTGGTTTCCCTCGGGTAGCATATCCTTAAGGAGATCCAATAGTTGTTTGAAACTTTTGTTGCTCCAACCATGATCTGCCTTAAGCTACAGAAGTTTTAGATCACCAGAAAGGCGAGAGTACTTCTTGCAACCAGGATAGAGGGATTTCTTTGAATCTTCAACGAACTGCTTCAGCCTCGCTAATTCAGAAGCTGTATACACTCCTTGAAACTCAACATCCCGCAACATTTGATCAACATTGTGCACACGTTGCAACAACTCACCATCACTGAAGCCCGTAACTTCTTGATCAGTGATATCCTTAGGCCTCATCACAATTGGTGGGAATGGTTCATTTTCCTCATCAAAAACTCCACCTTCATCAAGCTCTTCATCATGGCATAGCGCTGCCCCTTCATTATTAAGGCCTATAGCATGGTGTCGCGCTTCACCTTCATTTAGGCATCCTGCTTCAACTTCATTAAGCCCTTCCTCACCATATTTATTCCAACACGTGTAATTTTCTTTGAAACCATGTGTGATCAAATGATGAAAAATGTTATCCCATTGTCCGAACTTCTTCTGGTTGAGACAATCTATACAGGGGCAAAGCATTGCCTGAACACCACGGTTTCTCATATCCGCCTCTGCTTGATCTAGAAAACCATTGACCCCCTTACGAAACTGGCCCAATCTCGGGACTTACTACTGTACATCCAAGCCCGAGCAGCAGCAGCCATCTGCAATTTCCATACATCAAATGAGCATAATGCATCACCAAAACCGATGAGTAAGAGGATTAGAACAGCGAAGTTCAATAAAAGTGGGCAATTTCCACCTTGATGAGGATTGTCTACGAGGCGAGCGCTTCCGAGGAGGAGGACGAGGCGTCGCGGCCGCGGCGACGGCGACGGCGCGGAGGACGGCGACGGCGTAGAGGATGGCACCGAGCACGAGGAGTTGGATAAGCTGCTGCTTTGGAGGACGTACGGCGCGGAGGGACGCCGCGCTGCGGTCGACGTCCGCCGGCACCTTTCGCCGTCGCGCACGCGGCCGACCGGCCTACTGCAGCGCCAGCTTTCTGAGGAGAGAGAGTGCATGCGCAGCGAGTGGGACCTTCAGAGAGCGCGCGAAAATGCTGCTGCAGCAACAGCGGGGAGAGAGCGAGTGGGGCCCTCAGAGGAGAGAGAGCGAGTGTAGTTGTCGGAGATAGCAGAGTGGTCGGAACGCAAAGACAACGACGCGTAATAACAACACACGTCTCTATTGTGAGAAAACAAAGGAGATGCTAGCTCCAAACAAGCGTTTTTAGGGTAAGCGTTTTTAGCTCTAATTGGATCGTCATAAAATGAGACGCGTCCTAAAAACAACGCATCTCCAATAGGAAAGTCATCGGTAACAGACTTAAAGAGCCCGTTACCAATAGGTTTTACTTTCGTAATGGACGCATGTTAACGTCCGTTACAAAGAAAACATGTAACGGGCGTTTAAGAAGTCCGTTACCAGAAGTCCTGATTGGTAACAGGCGTTGTGGTGGTGAGGTCAGGGTGAGGTCGGAGTTGAGCCTGCCGCGCTTATGCGTAACAGGCGCCAAACAACAACCGTTACAGATGGGGTCCATGTAATGGGTGTTAAGGGCCCGTTACAAATGCTACGTGACCTATTTGAGGTTTTCACGTAGTGAGGCCCCGCGTGGCGGTGATACGGAGAGAGGGGAAGGGAGGTGGGCCGTGGTGGGCTAGCCCGAGAGAGGGGAGGCGGTGGAAAATTTTGGGCCGGATTCGGCCTGGTTGGTTGTCAAGCTGAAAGAAGAATAAGGAGGAAAGTTGAGGGAGGAAAGCTGGGCCGCGGAAGTAAAGGAGGAGGGAGAGGGAGGGGTTTGGGCCAGGGTTTGATGGGAGATTCGGCTCAGATTGGAAGGGAGAAAGTTTAGTATTCAAACAATTCCAGACTTAAACCTTATTTGAATTTTGAAATACAAATTCATTTTTCAATCGAGAAACTTGATGCAGGGCGGCCTGTATGCATACAAACAAAAATATATCCTAAGGTTCATTTAGTTTCTTTTAGAAATTAATATTTGCTTACAAACTTTTGAAATTACAGGCCAACTAATTCTAGCAAATTTTAAACTATTGACAAAAATTTAGAATTAGGGTGTTACAAATCCTACCCCCCTTAAGATGAATCTCGTCCTCGAGATTCGGAAGAGTCAGCGAAGAGCTCTGGGAAATCAGCCTTTAGATCCTCTTCTCGTTCCCATGTTGCTTCATCCTCTGCATGCTGACTCCACTACAGTTTTCACATTCTGATAGTTTTGCTTTGAGTGATCCTCTTAGTGGTTTCTATGATCTTGATCGGGTGCTCCTTATAGGTGAGATCTTTCTTTAGATTGAGCTCCTCCATTGGTAGGCGCTCCTTCTCGGGTTCTCAAAGACATTTCATCAACTAAGACACATGGAACACATCATGCACATCAGAGAGCTGTTCTGGCAATTCTAGCTGGTATGCCACTTCATCTCTTCTCTCCAAGATCTTGAATGGTCTAATGAATCTTGGTGCAAGCTTTCCCTTGACCTTGAACCTGCGAAGGCCTCTTATTGGTGACACTTTGAGATATACAAACTTCCCAACTTCAAAGATCAACTCTCTGCGTCGGACATCTGCATAACTTTTCTGTTTGGATTGAGCAATTCTTAAATTCTCCTTAATTGTTTAGACCTGTTTTTTAGCTTCTCTCAATATTTCTAGACCAAAGACCTGACTTTCACCTGTCTGATTCCAGAATAGTGGAGTTCTGCACCTTCTGCCATACAATGCTTCGAATGGAGACATCTTGAGACTTGCTTGATAGTTGTTGTTATAAGAGAACTCTGCATATTCGAGACTCTTATCCCAACCTTTGCCATACTTCAATGCACAAGCTCTAAGCATATCCTTAAGAATTTGATTTGTACGCTCTGTCTGTCCATCTGTCTGAGGATGATAGGCTGAGCTGAAGTTGAGATGGGTGTCCATGGATTCATGAAGCTTCTCCCATAACCTAGAGGTGAACTGAGTACCACGATTTGACACGATCTTCTTAGGTACACCATGCAGACAGACAATCCGTGCAATATACAGTCCTGCTAGCCTTGCTCCCGTATAGGTAGTCTTCACTGGGATGAAATGAGCCACTTTGGTGAAACAATCCACAATAACCCATATAGAATCATATCCATCTTACGTGTGTGGTAAGCCTACTATGAAATCCATACTTATTTCCTCCCATTTCCATTCTGGTACCTTCAGAGGTTGCAACAATCCTGCAGGTCTTTGGTGCTCTGCTTTCACTCTCTGACATGTGTCGCACAAGGCCACATATTCTGCAATATCTCGCTCCATACCGTACCACCAGTATAGTGTCTTCAAGTCTTGGTACATCTTTGTGCTTCCTGGGTGAATGGAATAGGTAGACTCATGTGCCTCTCGTAGAATTGTGTCCCAGAGGGGCTTCAAGTCTGGCACACAGATCCTTTCCTTCAGCCACAAGGTTCCTTGATCGTCGACTCTAAATCCCAGGGCTTTACCAACCTTGATGAGTTCCTTGATCTCCTTGATCTTCTCATCTTCGAGTTGTCCTTTTCTGATGTCTTGCTCTAGGGTTGGATCTACTTCCATAGTAATACCATCCATGTTAGTAATGAAGCCAAGGTTGAGACATTCGAACTCTTTGCACAACTCTGGTTGAAGAGTTCCTGCTACCGCCATGTTGGCATAGCTCTTCCTACTCAGAGCATCAGCAACCACATTGGCCTTCCCAGGATGGTAATTAATACCAAGATCATAATCTTTGATCAACTCCAACCAACGGCGTTGCCTCAAGTTCATATCATTTTGGGTGAAGATATATTTCATGCTCTTGTGATATGTGTAGATCTCACAATGATTGCCAAGGATGTAATGCCTCCAAATAATCAAAGCATGAACAACCGCTGCCAATCCTATATCATGAGTTGGATAATTTTTCTCATGCTTCCGGAACTACCTTGATGCATAGGCTATCACTCGGCCTTCCTGCATAAGTATGCAACCAAGACCAGAGTGGGAAGCATCACAATATATATCAAAGGGCTTATGAATATCCGGGAAATTCAGTATCGGTGCAGAGGTCAAACGTCTTTTGAGTTCCTCAAAACTAGTGTTGACACCGGATTTTGACCAAATCCATAGTCAAATAATCTTGGCTTGGCAATCGGCAGAGAAGGACCAGGAGAAGAGTTGGGCAAGGAAATATTAGCCGATGAAGTCAGCACACATGCATGAGACAAGTACACGCAGGCGTATACATGTATACATTGGAGAATTATCAGCAATAAAGGAGAGAAACGAGGCTAGCATAGCCAAGACACATATAAGTACAAGGCTTCCATTGTTTGTGAGAGGCAATCGCCTGGATAACAGTGAGGATGATCAACCACCAATATATTGGCAAGAATCGGCCAGTAGTGACGATCGGCCAGCGGTGACGATCGGCCGGGTAGGAAGCTAGGATGACATCAGGACATGCAGGTGCTTAATGCAAAAGCAAGGAAAGATTCACACGTAAAAGGAAAGGTGATTCAAATAAAGAAGCCACATAAGGAGTCCTAGTTGGTTACGCCTGCACATTGCTCTCTTCCCGGACAAATCAGAGGGAGCTTTATCAGAAAGGATTCTATGAAAGGGAAAATAGAGTCCATGTATCTTAGTATTTTCCTTTAATTTAGACATCTAATTAGGGGAGTTCGTGTCGGTTAGTTGTGTAACTCGTCAGGAGTCTTTAATTTGGAAGTTTTGAGCCCTTCCGGCTGCAGGAGTCTAGAAGAGCCCAGGGTATAAATATAAGCACCGGCTATTGTAATAGAATCATCACACGATCAATATCAAAACCGCCTCCGAGCACCCCTTTACCAATTATTGCATCTACTTTACTGCATCTACTTTACCGCATCTACTTTTCGGCGACTTCGCCTTCGTACCTTTTCTCTTTCACGAGTTATCGCAAACTCGTCGAGCTGCATCGCTTCGATCTCCGGCTTACTGGTGAGTTCCGCTTTACCGAATAATATCTAGGCTTTAACCTCCGGGCGTATCGTTGTGGTTTCGTCTAGATTTATTCACAATTTATCGATATCAGCTAGATTAGCAAGTTTATTCTTGTTCCTTTAGCTTTTATCACCCATCTATCCAGCTCGATCTAGATCTTGTCAGCTTTTATATCATCTGTTCTCACAGCCGGCTTAGATTTACTCGAGTGCTGACGTCACGATCGGCTGTCTTGGCCGATTTTTCTACACATACTTACACTTCGGCTGCTTTCGAGCCTGCCGATCCCGTTTTACTGTATCGTCCGATTGGCAGATACACACACTACTGAAGATCCATCGGCTCTCTAGCCCATTTTCCATTGTCAATCAACAAGTCAGATTGGCTGGCACGCCTCGCAACAGACCGGGGAGTCACGTGTGTCGCGCGCCAGGGTGACGTCCTATTTTTGCGTCAACACACTTTTGGCACGCCCGGTGGGACCGAATATTAAATCCATATTATATCGTCTGGTGAAGACCTGAAGACAATATCCACAACAAATCTAGAGTGGCTCGAGGAGTACATCGCCATGGACAGTCAATCTAGAATATTGGTGGATATTATAAGCAATGCCATAAAGAGCGCATTCTCTGAGTTTGCTCAACAACAAAGGTATGAGACAACATGTTATCAATAGCCGATGACATCGGCTAATACTGCTTTTTCTTACGATCCAATTCAACAGCAAGGTTATGAAGAACCGTCATATATATATCCTGGGTCGTTAAGTACTACAACAGCAAGCGCAGGTACAGTCCCTGGATCGGCTTATGATGATTGTTTAATGCCCTCATTCTTGCATCAACACAAATCTTATCATCCGATGGAGATTCCTCAGACTGTACCGGTTCTCTCTCCATCCTTACCGCCGGCACAGGGCGATTTGTTCTGTGCTCTTGGATACACGCCACAGCCGCTGGCACAGGAGGATTTGTTCAGCGCCCTTGGATATACGCCTGCGGATACTACTCAGATTCAAGAATCAACATGCATTCGATATATTGCCCAGGAATTGCAATCTGCTCCATATGGTTCGCAACAGATGGCTTCATACGTTCAACCATCAGCCCAAATTCAGCAGAATTATCAACAAGCTGAGGATGAACGAATGATAGTTCAACAGTCATGATTGATAGCTCAACCATCTTGGTCTGGGGGGCTACAATCTGCCCAATCAGTCTGATCATGGCAGACAGAGGGCTATCAGTTGCCGGTATCGGCTATACAGCCGATGACATATCTGCCACAAGTATCGGTTCAACAGCCGATAGCTTATCAACCACAGCCGAAGACTCAACAATCTCAGCCTGAGGGGCTGCAAACACGACCAATAGTTCAGCAACCTTCGCCTGGGGGGCTGCAAACACGACCAACAGTTCAGCAACCTTCGCCTGGGGGGCTACAATTTTCCCAGCTATCAGCTTGGACACAACAACCAGATCAAAAGGAGCTTGCTCAGTGTGACAAAGAGTCATTTGCAACTGATGATATCGTCAAAGTGAGCACTCAGGATCAAGAAGGCTGTCAACTAGAGGATGAGAATATTCAGAGACAGTTCACTTCTCAGGAATCACCGAAGAATCAAAACTTAAGGACTGATCTTGGAATAGGCTCCCAAATAACTGAGGAAATATATCAAAAAATACAGATCTCAGTTGATGAGTTGGAGTTTGAAGACCAGTATGGGGAAGAACACGAATCTGAAGAAATCCAAGAAGATGAAGTCCCAGCCAATTACAAGGATAGAGAAAAACAAGCTGATGGGCCACTGAAGAAAGACAAAGCGGCCGATGAATGGATAGCAGAGGTTGGGCAAGAGACAACTTCTCAAATAATTTATTACTCGATGCCCAGAAATATTACACTGGAAGATCGGCTGCTTGGAGTATATTTTCCATGGGAGCCAGGTGATCAAGAGCCAAAAATCACTATGCAAAAGTATTGGCTGATTGGAGTACACGTTGCATGGGAGCCGGGCGATCAAAAACACAAATATATTGCCCTGAAGCATTGGCCACTTGGAACTTATTTTCCATGGGATCCAGGAGGACAAGAATTGTGCACGAAACTTTAAAGCTGATGTCTCCAATCGGCTAGATGATGGGGCACATGTCATTTGATCCTATCATTATGTTGCCTCGTGATGGAAAGCCAAAAAGATATATGTTTTGGCTACATATTATTCTATCATATTATTTCAGATTATTTATTGATAAAACCGGCATTGCAAAAGATGAGATATATCGGCTGCTTTATTTAAAATATGGCCGATGGAAGCTAGCTGATAGAAGAGCAACGGAGTTAGCCAATGCAGCACTACCTCCCTTCGTTGACCTCGCCATCAAGCTCGACGACGACGATCTCGCCGACGACTTCATCAAAGACTACTTCGACAACGACGACTACATCAAAGTTGTTAAGCGAACGAATCTGCATTGACTCGTCATCAAGTAGGCATGTCTACGACAATGCCTAACGCCCTATGCGGTATGTATCTAGTGATAACTGCCCTACGCGGCAAGTGGAGTAGATCAATTGGCACCAAAACAAATGCAAGGTAACTACACACTGAGGGCATAATCCCCTGGATTGTTTTAAGTTCTTGCTTGGGGCCAGGAGGAACATATCGTATGGCGTGAAATAGAAAAGTCGATGAGAAATATATCGGCTACATGTTATTCAAGATGCCACCTCAAGGTCTGCTAGCAAGCAGCAGGAGTCTACCTCATGGTTCATCATCATAATTAAAAGACCAAAGTCGAGTACGTATGTAAATGGAAGGAACCATATGCGTCAGGAAGTCCAGAAGATTTTGGTACAATCCATGAAAGCTCCAGAGAAAGAGAAAACCAATCGGCCAAGTATCTTTTCACGTCTTCTGGCCGATGGTAAGAGAGAGCCGATGAAATGTGTCCATCAATCGGCTACTCGCTATTAAAATGGATGGGATGCCAAAATTGACCCGCAATGATGAAAAAAGACATAGTTGGAAGATTTGCACAAGCGGGAGGAGTTTCCAAAAGAAAGTGTCATATGTAGATTACTCTGATTCAGAAGATGAAGATAACATGGTAGGACTTGCAGAATCAGTTAAAGACAAGAAGATAGATGAAGCTCTCGCAATTCCATACCATACCATCTGCAGAAGAGCTCAAGAGAATGAAGTATTGCGAGTGACACAATGCAACGTCTCACGACACCAACGATTGCAAGATCTTCAGACAGCAGATCCAATCAGCTATTGAGCAAGGGAAACTCAAGTTCTAAACCCCTACCAAAGTTGAAAAGCCGATCAAGATTGATCAGCACCCCTTCCCAACTAATACAGTTGAGGTGTCTAGCAAAGACATGTCACGTGTTAAGCTGCTGACGTCTGAATCGGCTCAAAATAATGGAGCTGTCGATCCCAAGGTGCAAGCAACCGCTGCCGATGTCAAGGGAAAAGGGTTGCTGCTTGAAGAAGGAGACTTGAAGCCACGCCAGCCTGTCACGTCCCAGATGCTGATCAACAAATTCCAACGTCGACAGGAGAAAGCAAGGGGAAGAGAAGAGTGGGCACGGCGCAATGAGGGACATTAGAGATGTCCGTTCTTCAAGTATTGCTGGGAAGAAGGGATCAAGCTACCAACAGCGGAGAATTGTCCAGAATGCAACGGGGCTTACAACAATAACAGCTCATCTAAGAGAGTTTGTTTCAATGACAGAAGACCTTCAGGCGGGGATCACCGTGAATTCAGCAATCAACGGGTCTCAGTCCACGATCGGCTGGGGGACAAGGCCAGTGTCCACGATCGGCTGGGGGGCAGGCCAGCGTCCACGATCGGCTGAGGGGCAAGGCCAGAGTTCATGATCGGCTGGGAGGCCGAGTCAATGAAGAGTCAAACAATCGGCTAGAAGAGATAGCAAATTCTCTGGTCCCTGGTGAAGATATCATGTGCCAAGCTCCTGAACGTCGACGCACGCTACAACTGGACGATGAAGGGTCAAGCCAAACACGTAAGAAGCCCAATCCGCAATGGTGTCTAGATGGCTTGACCAAGTCCCAGAAGAGGAAAGTCCAGTGCCTTCGTTAGCTAGAACAGCATGAAGAAGCGGAGAGGCGCGTGTTGGACAAGAAGAAGGTTCGGTCTAAAGTTTGGCGCCCAAAGCCTAAGGCCGATGATGAAGAAGATAACAAACCCCAAGCTGATATAAACATGGTTGTCTTCCTACCAAAAGAGTTCATGGCTCCAGTTGATTCGGATATGTCCGATGAAGAACTTGGCATGGCTCAATTGACACTGGAACCCAGACAAGCTATCTTTGAGAAGCCAGATGATGAGAAGAGACAACACTTGAAGGCTTTGTTTCTTAAGGGATTTGTCAACGGAAAGCCAGTTACCAGGATGCTAGTAGATAGAGGAGCAGTAGTCAATCTGATGCCATACACCGTGCTGCGCAAGATTGGGAAATCTGATGAAGATTTGACCCAAACCGACATGATGTTGGTGGACTTCGAAGGCAACATCTCTCCAGCTCAAAGAGCAATCTACGTGGAGCTCACCATCGGCATGAAGGTGGTGCAAGGAGAAACCTCCTTGACAGTAGCAGCTACAGAAGCACAAGGATTGACCTATGATCGAGTGAGCTGCATATCTGGAAAAGCATGGTATACCAAGTATCTCAGAGTGTCTGATTTCAGACTAAAGCCGGTTCAAGCAGTCGGCTCTAATGACAAGATTTAATGGATCAGTTCATTGAAGACGAAGGGAAGCTCGGGCATGGGTTTACGTCAGCCGATGAATTAGAAAAGATAGACCTTGGAGATGGAAGCAAACCAAGGCCGACATACATTAGTGCCAAGCTGGAAGCTGAATACAAAAAGGAACTGATCGCATTGCTAAAAGAATTCAAGGATTGCTTTGCTTGGGAATTTTATGAGATGCCTGGCTTAGATCGGTCCATTGTTGAACATCGGTTGCCTATTAAATCAGGGTATCGACCTTTCCAGCAACACCCAAGGGACTTGAACAAAGCAACACCGATGGATGGGTATCCAATGCCAGTAGCCGATGCATTAGTTAACGCTGCTGTAGGACACAAAGTCATCAGCTTCATGAACGGTAACGCTGGCTACAATCAAATATTCATGGCCATAGAGGACATTGCAAAACTGCTTTCAGGTGCCCTGGCCACGTTGGATTGTATGAGTGGATTGTCATGACCTTTGGATTAAAGAATGCTGGTGCCACGTATTAAAGGACCATGAATTGCATATTCCACAAGCTCGACAGCAAGATAATTGAAATCTACATCGAAGATGTGCTCGTCAATTCAAAAAGCTACAAAGAACATCCGGCCGATCTGTGAGAAACATTGGAGTGCATGAGAAAGCATGTGAATCCCAACAAGTGTGCTTTTGGTGTTTCAGCTCGACAGTTCCTGGGTTTCTTGATACATGAAAGAGGAATTGAAGTTGGTCAGAAGTCAATCAGTGCAATTGACAAGATAGAATCACCATCAAACAAGAAAGAGCTCCAGTCATTAATTGGCAAGATCAATTTCATCAGAAGGTTTATATCTAACCTGTCGGAAAGGATTCAGCCATTTACACCTCTATTGAAGCTCAAGGCCGATCAGAAATTCGTATGGGGAGAAGAACAGCAAAAGGCTTTAGATAATGTCAAGCATTACCTAAAATCTCCTCCTGTCTTAATGCCCCCTCAAGACAAGAAGCCGTTCGGAATATATTTATCGGCTAATGAGCAGGCTATTGGATCGGCCCTTGTGCAAGAGTTCGAAGGAAAGGAGCGAGTTGTATATTTCGTGAGTAGAAGGCTCTTGGATGCAGAAACGAGATATTCGGCGGTGGAAAGATTATGCTTGTGCTTATATTTCTCGTACACAAAGTTAAAGCCTTAGCTATTAACAGCCGAATGCACCGTGGTGTGCAAAGATGATGTGGTCAAGTATATGCTGTCATTACCAATTTAAAAGGAAAGGATCGGGAAGTGGATCTTGGCTTTATCAGAATTTGACTTGACATACCAATCGGCTAAAGCAATCAAAGGACAGGTAATGACCGATTTGGTAACTCGGCATTGCGGACCTAAAGTTGCAGTCTTTGAACCCGTTCCATGGACTATGTTATTTGATGGATCATCCTGTGGAGTAGGGGCTGGGATTGGAATTTTCCTTATTTCACCTCAAGGGGCAAATTATGAGTTTCCCTATTCCAATTGAGAAGACTTCAAAGAATAATCAAGTTGAGTACCAAGCAGCACTAAAAGGGGTTTGTCATGAAGAGTGCCTCCAATTACTCAAAGGTTCAAGATGGTGAGATTCGAGCGTATCCCCAAGTACCACAACAAAAAGGTTAGTCGATTAGCTCAAGATGCATCAGGCTATTGGCCGATTCTTGCTTGGGAGATACCTGCCGATGATTGGAGAAAAGAGATAGTTGGCTATTTGGAAGATCCATCCAAGAAAGTTGATAAGCGGCTAAAGGCTAATCAATCGGCATTCAAGAAATAACAGTTATTATTGGCCGAAGATCTGGGATGATTGCTTCAAATATTACAAAGGATGTCAGAGGCAAGCGTTCAGAGAGTTCTAGCATCGGCGATGAACCCGACAGTTAAACCTGCGCACGTTCTAGAAGATCAATGCCCTTCTGAATGCATACCAGTGGATACAAGGTTATGCATGATGCATGGGAATCATATTTGAAGACAGAAGCCATCAACAGGAGTATACACGAAGGCAGCAGGACAACATTAACAACAAACGCGACGCTGCGAAAACATTGATAGAGAGATAGCCGAATTATGTTTCGGTTACTGATGAGCCGATGGCATATCGGCTGAGAAATATTTGGAAGATCGACAACGAGAGTCAATGAAGACACTGGTAGTATCGACAGAACTTGAATCGTTGATGACGAACAGCTAATTCAACTAAAACTGGGCAGTATCATAAACCTCTCAACTCTTAGCTGGTGTATCAGAGATGCAAAGGAGGGAACCGACAAGAATGATGAGGAATTGGCTCAACACTTATTGTTTGCAACTCATGACATACTACAAGAAGATTTATCAAGAACCTGATCTTCATCATGAAGATGTGAAAGGAGCAAAGACAGTCAATGATGCTGAAGGAACTCATGTATTGCTGCTACCACTGATGCCACAGTAAGCCTACGGGAACGAGGGAGTTGTACCAAGCTTCAATCCCAGAGGAGACTTTAACATTTTGGCTTACAAGGAGCATTGATTCTGAGGAGTTCCAAGTTCGACATCAGCTAAGTCTTGCAGATACAAAGTATGGAGATCAATGCTTAAAGATTAACTCAAATGCACATGGAGCCCATCTAAGATGTTATGCCGATGGTTCAAATATGATGCAATGATAGATCAACCAGGAGGAGTAGAGTTACCTTAATTATTCGTATTGGCCAAGATATTGTGTAAATATCGAAAGCACCTCCGAAAAGGTTGAAGTAATGGAGCAATTTGCATCAGTCGGAAGATGGAAGTTTTGGATTTATAGAATTTCGAAGCATGAATCTTTCATACTCTGAAACTGGGGGGCTTGTGTTGACACCGGATTTTGACCAAATCCATAGTCAAATAATCTTGGCTTGGCAATCGGCAGAGAAGGACCAGGAGAAGAGTTGGGTAAGGAAATATTAGCCGATGAAGTCAGCACACATGCATGAGACAAGTACACGCAGGCGTATACATGTATACATTGGAGAATTATCAGCACTAAAGGAGAGAAATGAGGCTAGCATAGCCAAGACACGTATAAGTACAAGGCTTCCGTTGTTTGTGAGAGACAATCGCCTGGATAACAGCGAGGATGATCGGCCACAAATATATTGGCAAGAATCGGCCAGTAGTGACGATCGGCCAGCGGTGACGATCGGCCGGGCAGGAAGCTAGGATGACATCAGGACATGCAGGTGCTTAATGCAAAAGCAAGGAAAGATTCACACGTAAAAGGAAAGGTGATTAAAATAAAGAAGCCACATAAGGAGTCCTAGTTGGTTACGCCTGCACATTGCTCTCTTGCCGGACAAGTCAGAGGGAGCTTTATCAGAAAGGATTCTATGAAAGGGAAAACAGAGTCCATGTATATTAGTATTTCCTTTCATTTAGACATCTAATTAGGGGAGTTCGTGTCGGTTAGTTGTGTAATTCGTCAGGAGTCTTTAATTAGGAAGTTTTGAGCCCTTCTGGCTGCAGGAGTCTAGAAGAGCCCAGGGTATAAATATAAGCCCCGGCTATTGTAATAGAATCATCACACGATCAATATCAAAACCGCCTCCGGGCACCCCTTTACCAATTATTGCATCTACTTTACCGCATCTACTTTTCGACGACTTCGCCTTCGTACCTTTTCTCTTTCACGAGTTCTCGCAAACTTGTCGGGCTGCATCGCTTCGATCTCCGGCTTGCTGGTGAGTTCCGCTTTACCGAATAATATCTAGGCTTTAACCTCCGGGCGTATCGCTGTGGTTTCGTCTAGATTTATTCACAATTTATCGATATCAGCTAGATTAGCAAGTTTATTCTTGTTTCTTTAGCTTTTATCACCCATCTATCCAGCTCGATCTAGATCTTGTCGGCTTTTATATCATCTGTTCTCACAGTCGGCTTAGATTTACTCGAGTGCTGACGTCACGATCGGCTGTCTTGGCCGATTTTTCTACACATACTTACACTTCGGCTGCTTTCGAGCCTGCCGATCCCGTTTTACTGTATCGGCCGATTGGCAGATACACACACTACTGAAGATCCATCGGCTCTATAGCCGATTTTCCATTGTCAATCAACAGGTCATATTGGCTGGCACGCCTCGCAACAGACCGGGGAGTCACGTGTGTCACGCGCAAGGGTGACGTCCTATTTTTGCGTCAACAACTAGCATCACAAGCTGAAGTCCATTTGAATTCCCTTGTCTTCTCCAATAATTCTGTGAGTGGCCTTGCAATTTTTGAAAACCCTTCAATAAATCTGCAATAATATCCAACTAGTCCAAGAAAACTGCAGATCTCTGAGACATTCCGTGGTGGGTTCCAGTTTAACACATCTCGGACTTTCCCTGGATCAACTTTGACACGTCCTTCAGTAATCATGTGACCTAGGAAGGAGACTTCCTTCAACCAAAAGTCACATTTGCCGAGCTTGGCATATAGTTGGTGCTCTCTCAACTTCTGCAATACCAGTCTCAGATGCTCTTCATGCTCTTCTTCATTCTTGGAGAAAAGCAGAATATCATCAATGAAAACCACAACAAATTTATCAAGATATTCCATAAACACCTTATTCATCAGATTCATAAAGTAGGCTGGCGCATTTGTCAACCCAAAAGACATAACATTGAATTCATATAGCCCATATCTTGTTGTGAAGGTTGTCTTCCGAATGTTAGACTTTCAGATCTTAAGCTGATGATACCCTGAACGAAGGTCAATCTTGGAGAATACACATGCTCCTTTCAGCGGATCAAATAAATCTTCGATTCTAGGGAGAGGGTACTTGTTCTTGATGGTTACCTCATTCAATGATCGGTAATCAATACACATCCTCTGAGAACCATCTTTCTTCTCCACAAACAAAACTGGGGCTCCCCAAGGTGAAGAGCTTGAATGAATGAATTCCTTATCCAACAATTCATTCAGTTGCTTCTTGAGTTCCTCCAATTCATTTGCAGCCATTCTGTAAGGTCCCTTTGCTATAGGTGTTGTACCTGGCAGCAAATCAATTACAAAATCAATCTCGCGATCTGGTGGCATCCCAGGTAAGTCATCTGGGAACACATCTGGAAATTCACGTACCACTCGAATATCCTCTATAGGGGTTCCCTTCATCTGGTAGAGAATCCCTTCCATGCTCTCAGCTTTCCCTTTCCCACCATACATATATGGATACTTCTTCGGACATTGATCGACCTTATGCCCTGTTACCTTACAATGGAAGCATGTTACTATCTTGTTAATCTGTCGATTGACAGGCTTGTTTTTCTAGGTATTCTTTATTAGTGTCTGTAGAACTATCTGCGGGGCCGTGCTCAAGAGTCGTGCTTGACATGTGCCCATGTTATGTTTAAATTGACTGTCTTGGCCTGAGTTGTCCTGGAATCCCGTTGGAGTTGTAAGTTAGGGACGAGTGTTCTTCTGGATTTGTTTCAGGAAGTCACTCCTTTTCCTCTTGTATATCATCTCTTTGCGCTTGTTCTCAAGTGCCAATGCTTTGCCGAACAAGTGCTGGAGGTTAGGGTAGTCATGCGGCATCAAGTGGCACTGTAAATCATCGTTCAACCCCTCCCCTCCCAAGAACAACTCTTGTTTCTTCTCTTCGGTATTTACATCTTCCGGGGCATACCTTGACATTTGAAGAAACTTGTCATAATATTCATCGACTGTCATTAATCCTTGCTTCATCTTCAAATATTCCTTTCTCCTAAACTTCATAACTCCATCTGGCACATATCGGGTCGTGAAGCTAGCTTTGAACTCTTCCCATAGGATACTTTCAGGATCTTCATGACTCTTGGTGTAGCCATCCCACCAATCAGAAGCTAAACCATATAACTTTCTGGTTGCATAAAGGACCTTTTCCCTGTCATTACATTGCACAACATTGAGCTTCTTCTGTATGTCTTTCAACCAATCATTTGCAACCACAGGATATGTTGTGTGTTCAAAGATGGATGGATTAGATCTCAAGAATTCCTTGCGGGTGTCCCTTGGACGTGGTGCCTGGACTACTTGTGTTATGCCCTGAAGTATCTGAGTCTGGTTTGTCAAGACTTGTTCCATCTGAGTTCAGATAACGAAAAGAGGGTATGAGCAAGGGTGTATGATGATAAACGAAAGCAAGAAAGGTTCCCAACTATAAGATGACACCATGAGTATGAACTCGTAATTCATCACAGTCATTACAGAAGAAGCAAATCACACTAAGCACAATAATAAGGTCTCAGCAAGCAACTAACACAACAATTCACCACGTAGGGTGTAGATAGTTTAACAGTACTAAATGTTCTTATTATTAAGGCTAAGGGTGCATCCTAATCCATGCGGCGAGAGCAAGCGGTGTCCTTCATCTACTCGGTGGTGTCTTCGGAAGCAACACTGGTCTGCGTGAGCACGACGAAGCGAACGATACGACGCTCGGGGTCTCCAGCACTGCTATCTTCCAAGTCTTCTAGTGGGGGTGGGGGTGTTGCCGGACGTCACTCCATGGGTGCCTTGCCCTTGGGGTCGAGGGGTACTGATGTCGGCTCATCTTGCTTGAAGTCGTGTTCATATGTCTTGAGCAGCTCGGGGTGCTGGGTGCTGACGCCCTTCATGTGTAGGCGGGGTGCATCTTCATCAGAGCTGGTAGGTAGGGCAGGAGCTCTCTTCTGGGGCTTACTCTTGGAGGCGAGGCAATGGCGGGGGACACGTCCTCCAGTAAACTTGCGAGCCGTCTGCTTTGTGCGCGCCATCTATTTCATTTGAGGTAGAAGAGATTTAGCAACAATTTTATAAAGTGAATTTAAACAAGACAAATAAATGACAAGGATGTAATAATAATGAAAACCATTTAGGGTGTGAAATACAAGGCGTATACATGAAAGAAGTTTTGAAATAAACTAAAACAAAGCATAATATAGTTTTTATATCAAATAAACCTTAGAGAACGACCATGTCTATCTAGGGCTATCTCCTACGGTTGATATGGCTCTGATATCACTTCTGTAACCCCCGATTTTATAAACACAATCAGGTGCCACTTTATGAATGGCAGGATCATATTTCATACATAAAGTACAACTTCATCAATGGTACATTTTCATATCACTTTTAAACATTACAAAATGACCCATTCGTCCAAAAGAAAAGTACAGCTAAAGCTTAATATCTTGTGTGGAAGTAGGCTCCATGACCACAGGCAATCAACTGGGGGAAGCACACTCCTAGATCTTCATGGCCTCCATAACCTGAACAACATTTAAGAGGGAGAGAGAGATAGCAGGGGGTTGAAGGGGAAACTGTGAGTACATCGAAATGTACTCTGCAAGTGTAGGAGGTAGAGCTATGAGGGCTTAGAACAAGAAAGGCTGACACAACTAGCTGCAAGCATTGATTTTAATATGTCATATTTTATTAAACAACCTATTTACTAAGGTGAGAGTCTTTCCAACCCAAACCCAACATAAAGGTAAAGCATCTATCATCTAAGGCCAAACAACCCATCCAAACCAACCATTCCACCAACTAAACATGTGAGGGTCCAGGTCGCTCCTAACCGTGAGCACAGCTATCATGATAGTTTTACACTCTGCAGAGGTTGTGCAACTTTACCCACGAGTCGCGTAAACATCCAAAAGAACGTTAAACCCAACCATGTTGTGCTTGTAAGGCACTTTCACACTTCCTTTGGTGTGATAGCATAGGGATGCTATGAGGCCTTTACATAGGTTCACTAGCGTGCATTAACCAGTCTCAGGGTACATGACCCATCATTGAGCCTTGCCGTACTCTTAGGAACTACGCCCTCATCCAGCCCAGACAGCCTAACGCAGTCCACTGGTTTACCCTACTTACTTGGCCAAGACCATTGCTCGTTAGTTCTCGTGGTTGTACTGTAAGCCCTGGGTGGTCACTCCACTCATCAAACCTTCAGGTGGCTCGAGCAAGACAAACATCTACGCAAAAACACCGTCCACCGGACAAGCATTTGCTCGAGCCCCTAGAATTCCATGTTTCTAAAAAGATCACCCACCCAAGTGATTAATAGTTCATTAGTCAATATTAACATTAAAAACCCAGCCCATGTGTTCAGCAAACTAAGCATTTTAACTACCCATAACCAACTCTCCAAGGGCTTCAAGGAAAGTCATAACAAAATCTAGTAGACCCTATATAGGCTTCCCATCATATTGACTCAAAGCATGCATAAAGCATAAAGTAATTTGTGATATTAATGTAAATGCATGGGAAACAAGGAGTATGCATCAAGGACACTTGCCTTCTTCACTCTCGTGTTTGATCTTCACGTACACTTGATCTTGATCACGAACCGCTACTCGTAGCAACTACCGGAAACAAGCATACATACAAAGTATAAGAAACAGTACACCAAATAGATTCAAAACAGTATGAAAAGTACTTTAAAAGAACGGGCTCGTCGCTACGATAGCGTGAGCGCAAGAATCACCTGAAACGGAGCTACGAGCAAAAAGTATTGATCGTTTTACTAAACCAGACTAAACTGTAAAACTAACATTTCTGGAATTATTTTAATACTAGAAAAGGATGAAATATGACGTCATCAGGGGGATTTATGATGTCAGCACAGATTTATGGAAAAACAGAATATATTTATTGAAATTTTGGTAAACTTTTCTGATGTGATGTCAGCATGACGTCAGCACGGGCCAAGATGTAAATATAGGATTCCGCAGGGGCTGTTTTGATAGATGTGCAAGACACAGGGAAAAAATAGTTGAATTACAAGGTTTTACAGGGGCTATATTGCAAAAGCACCGCAGACTGTGCGGTTGCTGCTGACTGTGCGACGCGTGGTGGGTGGTGATTGGATCTACCGGCTGACGTGGGCATGACGTGGCCGTGGACCGGCAGTGGACCGCTGGTCTACGGTCCACAGTGGACCGTTTACACACCCCGAAGGGGTATGTGATCTTGACCGCTCGCATGTGATCCAACGGTGGCTGATGCGCCGCCGACTTTAGGTCTCCAGCGCTGCCGGAAATAGGATGCCCACGGCGGCACTTCGCCGGAGAAGGACGTCGGTGAGGACCAGGTGTGTCCGAGGACCAGTGGAGGGTCACTCCTTAGTGATGAGTGATTGACAACGTTGTGTGGACTGATGCTTGGCTAAGTGTGCAGGTACAGGTTGCGGCTTGACTCGTGTCGGTGCAGGTGAAGAACAAGCGCGAAAGGCCTTAGCCGTGGCGGCCTCCGGGTGATGGATAGGCAAGTAAGCTTGGTTCGATGGACCCGGTGGCCGATGGGGTCAAGTGCGAGCCATGCGGTGCAAGACTGGCGAGCTGAAGTCATGAACATGGGCCAGTGCAAGGTAGCGGATGGAGCCCGAAGCTTGCACGCGGGGTTTGTTGGTTTGCCCACAAAACCATCGGTGGACGGTTTCTTGGTTTGGGCCTCAAAACCAACCCCGGAGGCCCGAGGCCACGGTGATGGTGATCCGGGAGCTTCGGGAAGCTTCGAAGCGGGGGGCACGTGGCGTGATCGCGGGGCTTGCGTCGATGCTAAGCAAGGCTGCGGTGGAAGCGTGTCTGCTTGATGAAGACTTGACCAAAATGCCCCTGAGGGGTTGCATCTTCATTTCAAGTTGTAGGGGTAGCATGGTCATTTACCTCCCTCTGATGGACTTCGTATAAATAGCGGAGAGGTGGATGGTATCTCTCTCTCTCGGACTCTAGGTTTTTCCTCCCCCGGTAGATTGCTCTGAAGTGCTTCTTTTCCCTCTATATTCCTTAGGCTAGATTCTTGTATAGACTCTGACCTCTGGATGTATGGAAGCATTCGGCGCTGCGGTGATCTCCTAGTCCTTTGCGATTTTCGTGTCATTTTCGGGACTACTTTTGGGGAGTTTTGTTCTTCGCTCGATTCGTGATTTTGAGGGTGTTTCTTCTCGGATTTCTTTGAGGGGATCATGGGTGGATGCCTTGTGCATCTTTGTGTGTAATCTTGACCCCTCAAACGCCGTGAAACACCTTCGATTCGTGCGTTTTTGGTTGGAGCCAGAGTTCATGGTGGTGGTTCGTGTGATCCGCGATTCCTGGTGGTTTAGGGAGTTAGAGGTCGAGATTTTTGGGGCATAGCTTCATCTAGTGTTGCTTCTCATCTCCCCAAAGTCTTGTCTCAAGAGCTCTAGCTGTTTGGGAGATCCAGTGATGGATTTGGAGGGTGGACTTCGCGGGGTCATGCTGTTCCTGCTCTGTTCGTGAGCCGTGGACAGTCCGCTGGACTGGGGCAGACAGTCCGCAGAACCTGTGTTCGTCGTAGTTCGTCACGTGTTCTTGCGTGTCCGCATTTCGATCCGTTTCACCCCTAGGGTTTTGTTGCAAACGGTTTGCGGACAGTCCACGAGTCCTTCACGGATGGTCCGCGTGGCCAAGATTTTGTCTGGGGGTAGGGCTGTTTTGTCTGGGGTCTCTAGCAAGTTTGTCGGACGGTCCAGAAGGCCATAACGGACAGTCCGCGACACTGGAAGACAGTCCGCGTGACACCTTCGGACAGTCTGAATTTTCCAGTGCATATCTGGTGGTTCTGTTGCGTTTTTCGGACAGTCCGAGCAGGACCTGCGGACAGTCCGCCGTACCCTAGCGGACGGTCTGCCTGTACTGCATGGACAGTCCGCACTGGTCGTTTCCAGAATTGGCCAAGTGCTTTGATTCTTGGCTTGTGCTTCCGCAGTTTGATTCAAGGCTTGTCTCTTGGTCTTGAGAGCTTGTGTGTGCTTTGTTGTGTGCTTCTTTGGTGTGTGCGAGAACTTGGAGTGGCAATCGGGGTATAGGCTGAGTTCGACCTTTGGGAAGAATTTTTATCGGCTCCCATTCACTCCCCCCTCTCTGGTCGCCTATTCGGTCCTTCATTTGGTATCAAAGCCGGTTATAGATCTTCTTGATTCTAACTAGTCTAAGATCCAAAGATGGGCGATTATGGCAAGGGGTCGGGTCCTCCGCACTTTGATGGCAAGAATTACCCAATGTGGGAAAGGCGCATGGGCGCATTTTTGCGAGAGAAGGGAACTCTGATCTGGGAGGTCACTCAGAATCCTCATTATGTCATCCCAGACGGTTTTCTGCTTCCAGGATCGCGGGACATGTGTGAGGCCAACAGCAAGGCCATTGATTACTTGTTTCGTGCTCTCTGTGCCTCGGAGTTCGAGCGAGTGTACGGAGAGAACGTAGCCGGAAAGATTTGGCTCAAGTTGAGAAATGCTCATGTTGGCAATGCCCAAGTGCAAGCCCATTTGTTTTCCACTTACCAGAGAGAGTACGAGAACATCACTCATTTCCCCGGTGAGTCGACCGATGCTATGTTCCAACGCTTCACTAGCATAGTCAACAACATGAGGGCCAATGTGATAGTGCTCCCATACACGGATCATGATCAAGCTATCAAGCTTTTGCATGCCTTGGATAGGTCTGTGTGGAGTGCCAAGGTCGAGGCCATTGAGGAGTCGAGCTTGTATGATACGCTTACGCTTGATGAGCTGTTTTCCAAGCTTAGGTCTTCGGAGGTTGACCGTGGCTTGAGAGCCAAAAGCGAGAGCCCCACTGATCCTCATAGTTTGGCTCTTGTCTCAGGATCAAGGTCTAACGCTAACACTGGTGGTTTCTCTTTGTCTTGTCTTGTATCCTTGCTAGATGGGGACTTTGAGGTGCTGAGCGAGGATGATCTCGCCTTGTTGAGCAAGTGGTTTTGGCGGATGTACGAGAACCGCAAGAATGCAAGGCAGAGCTCGGGGATGTGCTATCGGTGCGGGAAGCATGGGCACTTCATCACCGAATGCCCTGATGCCATGGAGATCAACAACGACTACAAGGGCAAGCCCAAGCACGACTACAACAAGCACCACTCTCGGAACGACTACAAGGACAAGCGTAAGGACAAGGGTGAGAGAAGGTCCAAGAAGAGTGGCGGCTACAAGAAGAAGACGGCTCGAGCGATGGTTGCCGGAGCGAGCGACATCGACTCCACATCAAGCGATGCTTCTTCCGACTCGAGCAGCG
The DNA here is from genome assembly GCA_036936925.1 of Cenchrus fungigraminus. Taxonomy (NCBI): domain Eukaryota; kingdom Viridiplantae; phylum Streptophyta; class Magnoliopsida; order Poales; family Poaceae; genus Cenchrus; species Cenchrus fungigraminus. The sequence goes on along the minus strand of CM072777.1, from coordinate 49,489,320 downwards.
AGGAAGAGCAAGAAAGGCACAAGGACAAGCGGCACACGAGCAAGAACTTCACCGGCCTTAGCTTCGTCGCACAAGGAGGGTTTTGCGGCATGGCGCACTCCAAGAAGGGTGGGAAGCACAGCTCGGATTTGAACTCCGACTCCGAGGAAGAGGTACGACATGATCCCAACTTCTTGCTAGAGGAGAATGCTAGGATTAATGAGTTGCTTGATAACCGTGATGATGTGCTTAGAAAGACCAACAAGGAGAAGAGGGAATTTAGGTCTCTGTTGGGTGATGCTAAGGACAAGACAGGCTGAGCTTGAATACTTGCTTTTGGATGCTAGAAATGAGATAAGCTCTTTGAAATCTGCTCCTGTGGTGTCTGATGAGATTGACTGTGGTGATTGCTCTGTTTTTCTTGCTGATTTGACTGCTCTCAAGGAGAAGCATGCCTTTACTCTTGAGGAACTAGATGTGATTAGGATTGAGTGTCATGAATTGAAATCTAGGCCAGCTTTGTTAGGTGCTTGTACCTCATGTCCTGTGTTGCATGCTAGGCTAGATGAATCTCACACTAGAATAGTTTCTCTTGAGGCTACTATGAAAGCTCCCATTCCTACATCATGTTCTACCTGTGAAATGCATGCTTTGAAAAACATGGAACTTGCACACTATGTTCACCGTCTGCAGGATGAAAATGATGAGCTTAGGAAATTGATGAGTTGGTTGTCTGGGCATGAGCCACAGTTTAGTTTGATATTAGCTGAGTTCAAGCGGTTTGATGGTCAGGCGTTCAGGGCTGGCAAGAGTGGTGAGAAGAGTGGTGAGAAGAGTATTGAGGGAGAAGAGAAAGCTGGAGAGACTCCTACTCCACCACACACCATACCCATGAACAAATATGCACCCAAGCCAAACCACCTCAGAAACAAGCTTGATACAACTCCAGACCCACCAGTGTTCCCCCAGAAAACAGAAAATTACTAGAAACCCTTCAAGTTTGTGAGCAACCTGGGTAATGTCTTTGAGGGGAAGTTAGGAGAGAAAGCTGTTGAGAAGCCCACAGAAAAGCCACCGCCTAAGCCACAGCCGATCCGCTTCCATTGTGAGTATTGTGGGAGGGATGGGCATAAGAATGAGTTCTGCTTCAGGAGGAAGAGAGATGAGAGGTTTGCTAGGGAGATGGCAAACAAGGATAGGTAACACCTTGCTCGTGGTGTGCCTGAGCCTGGTAGAGGGCCTCTACCTAGGGGTGAGGTGTATGTGCGTACAGTTCCCACTCGTGGAGGTGGAGGTGGTTTTCCTCAGAGAGATAGGCGTGTCGGGTTTGGGCATGGTGTGTTGGCTCGACGTGCTCCTTCTCGTGACAGTTACGAGTTTGGGAGGCACGATCGGAGCTTGGGGGTCTCAGATGGACTACGAGCCACGTTTTCCCCCTCGTGGTGCGCGTACTCCTCCCGTGAGACGTGACAGGTTCTTTGGTGGTAGGCGTGAGAGGGCTCCACCTAGAGGTTATGGTAGGATGGACTTTGCTAACCCTTCTTTTGAGCAAATGGCTCAACACTGGCTTGACTCTTTTGGTACTAACCCCAGTGTTGAGTCGCTTGCTCATTCTCGTTCTCGTTTTTTATTGCAAGTGGGAGGCTTGGAGGACTTTTGGTTGATCGACTCTGATTGCTCACGACACATGACCGGAGATCGTGGGTGGTTCTCTAGCCTCACCCCGATGAGTACGAGGGAGTACATCACTTTTGGAGACAATGGGAGAGGACGAGTGCTTGCTGAAGGTATGGTGAAGGTGAGTAGCAAAGTGACCTTAAGAAGTGTAGCCCTATTCAAGTCACTTGGTTTTAACCTGTTGTCAGTATCTCAATTACTGGACGAAGGTTTTGAGGTTCGTTTTAAGTCAGGCGCTTCTCGTGTTCTTGATTCTCGAGGCGATCTTGTCTGTACGATCGTCCCCGAGGGTCAAATCTTTCGGGCCGATTTTTTCTAGTCTGTTGGTCCTCCTCGATGCTTTGTTGCTGGCGTTTCGGCCGAGCTTTGGAAATGGCATAGGAGGTTGGGACACTTGAGCTTTGATCTTTGTTGACATTTCTAAACGTCGATCACTTAAGAACAGATTGGAAATCCATCCTTAGTGTCAGCGCTAGAAATGCTTGTTGGCATTTCCCAATGTCACAACTAATGGCGCAGTTAGCGTGAACATCGAAACTTGCCATTGGTTAATCTAAACGATCATGAACGAATCCGCAAGCGCACAAATAAACCATTGTAGCATTTCCCTAAGGAAAGAGAGTATTCCAAGGGTATCGAATCCAAGGAAAGCAATGGCAGATATCTTAGACTTATGCTTTTGCTCTGAATGTAAACCAAGAGATAGATATAGGGAAAACACACTCAAAGGAAGGGGTAAGATAAAAGATAGTAGGGGTAGTGTGACACACACACCTCAAATCTACCTCTACTCTAGCACACTACGGCTTAGGGGGAACATACGAGTTAACTCTAGGTTCTAATGTACTAAACATACAAAGCTAGAAGATACAAGAGATAAGCATGAGTATTGCATGAGGGAAACATGGTTCAGCACCCAGGTACAAATGGGGAGCTAGCCCGCGACGACCAGCACTCTGCGAAACTAGACTTTGGACTCCTACAGCAGGTACCCCAACGCGGAGGTTGCCCTAGGATCCAACAGGGCTGTCACCACCTGAGGACCGACCTCTCGTTACGGGGAGTATGCTCATAACTATCGTAGCCAGACAACCCAGGCACCATGCCTACGTTGCTGCTAGACTTCACCCAACCTGGGCTATTGTGACCCAGGGTGAGGGCCACGAGAAGACTGGTCAACTAGACTGAGTACCGTAGCTTGAACACAGACCCCATGCAACACTCTCATGCTATCTAACAAGATCAACTAAGGCTAGACATACGCACAGATATGAACTCTCTTATGTCTAATCAACAAGATCAAAGGGTCATGTTCGTGAAGAACACGAGCCTCTAACTTATGAACAAACACATAAGGAAGGAGTTTATCATCCTTCAAGTGGATCAAAAGGTAGTGTTCACGAAGAACACAAGCCTCTAAATGATGAACAGAGGATGAACTCAAGAACACATCAAGAATACGATCTACCATGACTTTATATGAAATAGCTGAATAACTGAAGTAGATCAAAGTCATACAAAGAAATAAAGATAAAAGAGAACTCATACCTAAACTTCCAAGACGACTTGGAACCTGAAGAAGAGCTACTCTAGCCTACCCCCTAGCCTTGGAAACTAAAAGTGAGAGGAGAATGAGAGAGTGGTGTGTGAGAAATGGGAGCCCCTCGCCTCCTATTTATAGAGGGAGACAAGGCTTGCTCGGACGCCCAAATGGCCCCTAAACACCCGGGACTACAGCAAGTGACCAATGAGGAGCAACCACGTGGAAGGCCAGGATGGGACGCCACTAAGGCGGTTCGGCCGATCCTAGGATCGACCGACCCCCTACGGCGGCCCCACCTGGTGTGCTTCCTCTAGTTGACTGCCTTGTGGGTCCTCTAATCCATCCCCGGTGAATGGCTTGATTTGGTATCCGAGGTGGGCCCTTTGATCCATGTGAAGTCCATGTGGCGTCCTCTGATTCGTCGGTGAGTGCCTCCCCTGGATTGATGACGTGTCTTGCCATGTTTCCTTTGGTGGCAGCGACCTCCTCAGCTAAGTTGGCATGGTTTCTTCATAGGAGTTGAGTTTCCATCTCTTTTAAGGGGTAAATCACCTACATACAAATAATCTCCAAGGACAAGTGGAACTACATTATTCAAACCTAAATGCTAGTAAATAATGCATATGCCTCCATTTATGTGAGAATATTGAGGGTTGGAAATGGTGAATTTCCACCGTCAACAATCTTCTTTCCCGCTTGAGTGGTCTTGATCTTGTCCGAGGATTGCCTAAGTTGAAATTCGAGAAGGATTTGGTTTTTGCTTTTTGTTGGCATGGAAAGATGGTTGCTGCTTCTCACCCCCCTCTGACTGCGGTCATGACCGAGCGACCTTGTGAGCTGTTGCACATGGATTTGGTTGGGCCAGCTCGTGTTCGCTCTGCGGGTGGGAAGTGGTATGTTCTTGTTGTTGTTGATGATTTTTTGAGGTACTCTTGGGTTTTCTTTTTGGAGGATAAGAGCGAGACATTTGGCTTTGTTCGAGACTTGATCTTGAGGTTGAAGAATGAGAGACATGGTGATGCCATTCGAGCTATACGCAGTGACAATGGCACAGAGTTTAAAAACTCTCATTTCGATGCCTTTTGCAGTGATCTTGGTCTTGATCATCAGTACTTTTCTCCATACGTCGCTTGCCAGAATGGCGTAGTGGAGAGGAACAACCAGACCCTTTGTGAGATGGCCAGGACGATGCTCGATGAGCATAGGACTCCTAGGCGTTTCTGGGCCAAGGCGGTCAATACCGCTTGCTATGTCTCAAATTGCATCTTCCTTCGTGCTTTCAAGAAGAAGACCTGTTATGAGCTGATGCATGGGTGACAACCCAAGGTGAGTCACTTTAGAGCTTTTGGTTGCAAATGTTTCATTCTGAAGAAGGGCAAGTTGGATAAGTTCGAGTGTAGATGTTCGGATGGTATTTTCCTTGGTTATGCGATTCATTCTAGAGCATATCGTGTGCTCAACCTTCACACTAACCGAATCATGGAGACTTACGAGGTTACCTTCGACGAGACACAGCCATGTAGCTCTTCTGCTTTTGAGTGTGCAGGTGACGTGGAAATTGGAGCGAGGATCTTTGAGGATGAGAAGGATGGAGATGGAGACAACGACGATGATGGTGGTGATGCACCCGTGGCTGATCGTGTACATTCTACTTCCACTACTACGACGACGATCGAGGATGGACCATCCCCTACACCCACTTCGACTGAGGCTGTTCGAGTGGAGGCTGGTGCTGAGGGGGAGATTGTGTCCAGGCGAGAGGCTCCCAGGCGTGTACAGGTGGATCACCTACCCTCTACGATCATAGGTGACACTCATGAACGCACTACACGGTCGAGGTCAAGGAACACTTATCATTTTGCTCACTCTGCTTTTGTTGCTTCTTTTGAGCCCAAAGATATTCGACACGCTTTGTCTGACGAGAATTGGGTGAATTCCATGCATGAGGAGTTGGATAACTTCGAGAGAAACTAAGTCTGGGTGTTAGTCAATCCACCACCAAATTGCCATCCCATAGGTACCAAGTGGGTGTGGAAGAACAAAGAGGGTGAGAATGGGATGGTTGTGAGAAACAAGTCGAGGTTAGTGGCTCAGGGGTTCAACCAGAAAGAGGGAATAGATTATGAGGAGACATTTGCTCCTGTGGCTCGTTTCGAGGAAATTAGGATCCTTCTAGTCTTTGCCGTGGCTAAAGGGTTCAAGTTGTACCAAATGGATGTCAAGAGTGCTTTCTTGAATGGGGTGATACAGGAAGAAGTGTATGTGAGGCAACCTCGGTGTTTGAGAGTGAGAAATACCCACACCGTGTATACAAACTCCAGAGAGCACTCTATGGGTTGAAACAGGCACCTAGAGCTTGGTATGGCAGGTTGTGAGGGTTTTTGCTGAGTAAGAGGTCTGTGATGGGCACAGTTGATAAGACCCTGTTTCTCCTTAAGCATGGGAATGACCTTTTGATTGTTCAGATATACGTGGATGATATAATCTTTGGTGGGTCTTCTCATGATCATGTTGCCAGATTTGCAGATGACATGAGCAGGGAATTTGAGATGTCCATGATGGGCGAGCTGCAATTTTTCTTAAGACTCCAGATCAAGTAGTGCAAGGATGGGACGGTTGTACATCAGGCGAAGTACACCAGGGACATGGTGAAGAAGTTTGTCATGAACGACTCCAAGCCGCTGACTACACCGATGGGTACCACTACGGCTTTGGACGCAGAGGAGGATGGCGAACCCGTGGACCAGAAGGAGTACCGGAGCATGATCGGCTCCCTCCTCTACTTGACGGCGACAAGGCCAGACATACAGTTTAGTGTGTGTCTGTGTGCTCGTTTTCAGGCTTCACCGAGGACTTCACATCGGCAGGCCGTCAAGCGGAGTTTCAGGTACTTGAACTACACTCCTGAGTTTGGTCTTTGGTATTCTGCCTCCTCGACACTCAGACTTCATGGGTACTCCGATGCTGATTTTACTGGGTGTCGATTGGACCGCAAGTCTACCTCTGGGTGTTGTCAGTTCCTTGGTTCTTCTTTGGTCTCTTGGTCATCTCGCAAGCAATCCAGTGTAGCCCAGTGCACTACAGAGGCCGAGTATGTAGCTGCTGCTAGTTGTTGTTCTCAGCTGCTTTGGATGACCTACACTATGAGTGATTTTAGTGAGGAGTGCTCCTAGATTCCACTTTTCTGTGACAGCACCAGTGCCATAAGTGTAGCCAAAAACCCTGTCCTTCACTCCAAAATAAAACACATAGAAGTGAGATACCACTTTCTGAGGGACAATGTTGAGAAGGGAAACATATCTTTGTCCTATGTGCCTACCCAAGATCAGCTAGCCGACATATTCACCAAACCACTTGACCAAGTCACTTTCACTCGCTTGCGGGGTGAACTTGGGGTGTGCTTCCCTTTCTAGCTGGGTCTTGGAGCTTCTCATGTATATATGTGATATATGTTCATTTTGTTGCATTCCATTCATGCATTTTATTTTCTGTACAAAACCTGGTAGGTTAGCCATCTTTGGATCACTTGTGCTAGGAAAAGCTTCTCTTATATACTTTGATCACAGATGTGCTATTTGTGAGATATGTGCATGTATGGTAAATGGTGGATGTGAATGCTATGCTCTTGATGGTTTTGCCATATATTTATGTTGAGATAGCTTCATGTTTGTGAAAATGATAAAATTGCCTCTCTCTCATGAGTAGATACTTGTCTATGCTCAATTTGTGCTTAAATGCCTATATCATGTTTAGTTTGTGCTTGAGTATCATGTTCTCTTTGCTTGGGGTCAAAGACCTTTTGTAATTATAAATGTTTAGCCCATTTGCTTACTCGGGGAGGAGCATAAGCTTCTTTTTGTCGCAAAGGCACTTCATGTACCATGTTTTAACTTGAAAATGAAATTGGTGTATGAATTATCTTATGCTTGAAAAATGAGCTCCTAATCATGTTTTTATGATTTTGATATTCATATCTTGGGTGCTAAATCGTAGCATGTTGTCTACAATGAGAAGTCTCATTTTAAGAAGTAGACACATGGCTCGGTGGCTTTAACATGACTTGAGTAGCTTGTGGGCGTTTATAATGATCTTGTGATGAGAATTTGTGATCTTGTATAAACTTTGGATGATCTAGTGTACTTGTGCTCAAATTGCCATGGATAGGGTCTTGCTCATGAGATGGATGTTTCTTTGAGAAAATTGCTTAAAATTGTTTTTAGCCATGTCACATGCTTATATGTCTCTACCTTCTTGATGGCAATGTGCTAACTACACCATATCTACTTTGCTTGCTCTATGTCTCATGTGTAGCATTTTGTTGTGCTCTTTGTATATTTGAGAAGCTTGGTAGACTGTATAAATGCTTTGACATGCATTTTTCATGAAAACAATGGGAAGAGCTTCACATACCTTGATTCATGCATTGTCAACAAGGGGGAGAGTTTTGGGAGAAGTTATGCACATTTGGGGAGAATTTATTTGGTATGCATTTGTGAGATGCATGAAGTCTTTGTGGAAATTTGGTATGCATTTGTGAGATGTTGCATGTGAGGAGAAAAATTGAGAAGAAGAGGTTGCATTTGCTCAGGGGGAGTTTGCATATATGCAGGGGGAGCTCCTTTGTTTTTCCTGAGTTTTGTGCTTTGTGGTGTGCTCTTTGTGAGCTTTGTTTTGTCTCGGCTGTGTCGAGCCGTTGCCCTTGTCTTAGGGGGCCGAGACTTGGTCTGGCGAGTGATCTTGTTTTTGCTTGTTCTTTGGCTTTGGATCACTTGTTGGAGGTTGGTGTTCGTGGTGGTTTTCTTTTCTTTTTCTCTATGTGATTTCTATGGGTGTTGTCAATGCACTCATCAAGGGGGAGATTGAGGACCAGGTGTGTCCGAGGACCAGTGGAGGGTCGCTCCTTAGTGATGAGTGATTGACAACATTGTGTGGACTGATGCTTGGCTAAGTGTGCAGGTACAGGGTGCGGCTTGACTCGTGTCGGTGCAGGTGAAGAACAAGCACGAAAGGCCTTAGCCGTGGCGGCCTCCGGGTGATGGAGAGGCAAGTAAGCTTGGTTCGATGGACCCGGTGGCTGATGGGGTCAAGTGCGAGCTGTGCGGTGTAAGACTGGCGAGCTGAAGTCGTGAACAAGGGCCGGTGCAAGGTAGCGGATGGAGCCCGAAGCTTGCACGCGGGGTTTGTTGGTTTGCCCACAAAACCATCGGTGGACGGTTTCTTGGTTTGGGCCTCAAAACCAAGCCCGGAGGCCCGAGGCGACGGAGATGGTGATCCGGGAGCTTCGGGAAGCTTCGAAGCGGGGGGGCGCATGGCGTGCTTGCGGGGCTTGTGTCGATGCTAAGCAAGGCCGTGGTGGAAGCGTGTTCGCTCGATGAAGACTTGACCAAAATGCCCTGAGGGGTTGTATCTTCATTTCAAGTTGTAGGGGTAGCGTGGTCATTTACCTCCCTCCGATGGACTTCGTATAAATAGCGGAGAGGTGGATGGCATCTCTCTCTCTCGGACTCTAGGTTTTTCCTCCCCCGGTAGATGGCTCTGAACTGCTTCTTTTCCATCTGTATTCCTTATGCTAGATTCTTGTATAGACTCTGACCTCTGGATGTATGGAAGCATTCGGCATTGCGGTGATCTCCTAGTCCTTTGTGATTTTCGTGTCAATTTCGAGACTATTTTTGGGGAGTTTTATTCTTCACTCGATTCATGATTTTGAGGGTGTTTCTTCTCGGATTTCTTTGAGGGGATCATGGGTGGATGCCTTGTGCATCTTTATGTGTGATCTTGACCCCTCAAACGCCGGTAAACACTTTTGATTCGTGCGTTTTTGGTTGGAGCACGAGTTCATGGTGGTGGTTCGTGTGATCCGCGATTCCCGGTGATTTAGGGAGTTAGAGGTCGAGATTTTTGGGGCATAGCTTTATCTAGTGTTGCTTCTCATCTCCCCAAAGTCTTGTCTCAAGAGCTCTAGCCGTTTGGGAGATCCGGTGATGGATTTGGAGGGTTGACTTCACAGGTTCGTGCTGTTCCAGCTCTGTTCGTGAGCCGCAGACAGTCTGCGGGACTGCGGCGGACAGTCCGCAGGACCTGTGTTCGTTGCAGTTCGTCACGTGTTCTTGCGTGTCCATGTTTCGATCCGTTTCACCCCTAGGGTTTTGTTGCAAGCGGTTTGCGGACAGTCCGCGAGTTCTTCACGGACGGTCCGCGTGTTCAAGATTTTGTTTGGGGTAGGGCTGTTTTTTCTGGGGTATCCAGCAAGTTTGCCGGACGGTCCGGAAGGCCATCGCGGACAGTCCGCGACACTGGCGAACAGTCTGCGTGACACCTTCGGACAATCCGAATTTTCCAATGCATCTCTGGTGGTTCTGTTGCGTTTTTCGGACAGTCCGAGCAGGACCTGCGGACAGTCCGCCGTACCCTAGCGGACAGTCCGCCGTACCCTAGCGGACAGTCCGCCTGTACTGCACGGACAGTCCGCACTGGTCATTTCTAGAATTGGCCAAGTGCTTTGATTCTTGTCTTGTGCTTCCGCGGTTTGATTCAAGGCTTGTCTCTTGGTCTTGAGAGCTTGTGTGTGCTTTGTCGTGTGCTTCTTTGGTGTGTGCGAGAACTCGGAGTGGCAATCATGATATAGGCTGAGTTCGACCTTCAGGAAGAATTTTTATCGGCTCCCGTTACACCCCCCCCTCTCTGGTCGCCTATTCGGTCCTTCAGGCGGCGGTGTTGCGGTGCACGCGAGGTGATGAGAGGTGGGGGAAAAGAGAGAGGAAGGGACGGCAAGCTCACCAGAGGGTAATGGTCGAGCTGAGGCGGTGTGTAGGCGACGGACAGCGGACGGTGGCGGATGTGGTCGCGGCTGTGTGAGGGAGAGGGCGTCGCAGGTACGCCTTGGATCGTCTGGGCGTGAGGGTTGCATCTTGAGGTGCCTGCGATGCCAGTAGAGTTGGAGAGAGGGATCAGGAGCGTCGGCTTGGGGAGAAGACGGCGCTGGCGTTCCTTACCCGAGCTCAGAGAGGCGGGGCTCCGGTGAGCGACGGGTGACGGGAGGCGCTAAGAGATGGGTGATGGAGGTGTCGAGTGGCAAAGTGGAGAGAGAGAGATGCCACATGGGTTTTTATAGGGGCAGGGGCATTCGGGTGAGGGAGGAATTGGCCGGCGGAGTTAGCGGGTTGAGCCGGCCATTGATGGCCATTACCTGCCATAGAGGGAGCGGGAGAAAGGGGAAAGATGGAGGGGAGGGAGACAGGGGCGGCGATCGCGGTGGTGGGACCGGGCGGACGCGGCTTGGCGCGGGGGCGCGAGGATTTAAAATCTCGTGCAGGATTTCTCCGAGCGCGGCTTCGGGTGGGGAAAAGGAAAGGAGGGAGGTGGAAGAAGGAGCTGACAGGTGGGCCCCGCATAGCGGTGAGATGGAGAGAGGGGAAGGGAGGTGGGCCGTGGTGGGCTGGCCCGAGAGAGGGCAGGCGGTGGAAAATTTTGGGCCGGATTGGGCCAGGTTGGTTACCGGGCTGAAAGAAGAATAAGGAGGAAAGTTGAGGGAGGAAAGCTGTGCCGCGGAAGTAAAAGAGGAGGGAGAGGGAGGGGTTTGGGCCAGGGTTTGATGGGAGATTCAGCCCAGATTGGAAGGGAGAAAGTTTAGTATTCAAACAATTCCAGACTTAAACCTTATTCGAATTTTGAAATACAAATTCTTTTTTCAAACGTGAAACTTGATGCAGGGCGGCATGTATGCATACAAACAAAAATATATCTAAGGTTCATTTAGTTTCTTTTAGAAATTAATATTTGCTTACAAACTTTTGAAATTACAAGCCAACTAATTCTAGCAAATTTTAAACTATTGCCAAAAATTTAGAATTAGGGTGTTACACGTGTTCTTGCGTGGGAAAGGACAACTGATCTGGGAAGTGATGCAAAATGCAAACTATGTCATTCCTGACAGTTTCATCCTTCTAGGTGCTCGGGACTTGTTTGAGGCCAATAGAAAGGCCGTGGATTACTTGTTCCATGCTCTTTGTGCCGCGGAGTTCGATCACGTGTACGGAGAGGATGTGGCAGGCAAGATTTGGGTTAAGCTGAGGAATGCTCATGTTGGGAATGCTTAGGTGCAGGCTCGCTTATTTGCCACTCACTGGAGAGAGTACGAGAACTTCACTCATCTCCCCGGCGAGTCGATTGATGTCATGTTCCAGCGCTTCACCTGTATTGTGAACAACATGAGGGCCAATGTGACGGTGCTCCCATACACGGATCATGATAGAGCTATCAAGCTCTAGCACTCACTTGACAGATCCGTGTGGAGTGCCAAGGTCGAGGCCATCTTGGAGTCGGATGTTTATGAGACGTTGATCGAGGATGAGCTGTTCTCTAAGCTCAAGTCGTCAGAGGTGGATCGTGGCCTGAGAGCCACGACTAAGAGCCCGACTGAGTCCCATAGTCTTGCTCTCGTGTCTGGATCTGGTGGAAGGACTAACACTAACTCCTCTTCGAGGATGTTTTCTCTGTCTTCCTTTATGTCCTTGCCAGATGAAGAGTTCGACGAGCTTGGAGAGGACGAGCTGGCCCTGCTGACCAGGAAGTTCGAGAGTCTCCACGAGAACTGCATGAACATGAGGAGAACCACACGTACGTGCTACAGATGCGGCAAGCAGGGACACTTCATCGCCGAGTGCCCGCAGGGGATTGAGCCCAAGAACGAGTACAAGCACCACCCAAGGATCGAAAACAAGCACCGCTCGAGGCGTGAGCACAAGCACAAGGACAAGGATGAGCGGGGGTCGAGGAAGGGCGGCTACGACAAGAAGAAGAAGGCTTGGGCGATGGTGGAAGCGAGCGACGTCCACTCTAGTTCCTGCTACACCTTGTCGAGTTCTAGCAACAACGACGATGACGACAAGCGCAAGAGCAAGAAGCACGGTTCCAAGAACCTGAGCCGCCTGAGTTGCTTTGCACGGGAGGACGGCTTCTGTGGCATGGCCCATAGCTCCGGCAGCAAGAAGAGCTAGAAGGATGACTCGGGATCAGAATCCGAGGATGAGGTATGTGATGAGCTCTCTTCTTTGCACCAGGAGAATGTTGAGTTGGTTGCTTTGCTTGATAACTGTGATAGCATGCTTAGAGAGGCCAATAAACGTAGGAAAGAACTTAGGGCCTCGCTAGAAGAAGCTAGGGAGAAGATAGCTGAGCTAGAATCTGCGAATCTTGATGCTAGACTTGAAATTGATTCTCTTAAGTGTGCTCCTGTTGTTGCTGATACTGCTGACTGTGATGATTGCAATGCTTTCTTGGCTGATTTGACTATGCTTTAGGAAAAGCATGACTCTAAGTTGGAGGAACTAGACTTGCTTAGGGCTGAGCTTGATGAGTTGAAATCTAGGTCTGCTTTACTAGGTGCTTGCACTTCTTGTCCTGTGTTGCATGCCAGACTAGATGAATCTCATGATAGGATGGTTTCCTTGGAGGCTGCTTTGAAAGTTCCTATTCCTACATCATGCTCTACATGTGAATTACATTCTGTTAAGAATATGAAGCTTGCACATTATGTTGATCACTTGCAGGATGAAAATGATGAGTTAAGAAAACTGATGAGTTGGTTGTCTGGGCATGAGCCACAGCTGAGTTTGATGATGGTTGAGTTTAAGAGGTTTGATGGTCAGGCGTTGGGTTCTGAGAAGATTGGTGAGAGCAGTGGAGAGGGAGAGAAAATTGGAGAGATTCCTATTCCACCACAAACTACACCCATGAACAAATTTGCACCCAAGTCAAACCACCTGAGAAACAAACTAGATACCACTCGAGATCCACCAGTGTTCCGCCCACAAAACAGATAACTTCCAGAAACTGGTGAAGTTTGTGAGCACCCTTGGGAATGTGTTTGGGGGAAGCCAGGAGAGAAAGTGGTAGAGAAACCGAGAGAAGCTCCAAAGCCAAAGCCAAAACCAGTCTGCTTCCATTGTGAGTATTGTGGGAGGGATGTTCACCTAGGAGAGTTTTGCTACAAGAAGAACAGGGATGAGAGGATGGCTAAGGAGTGGGTGAATAAGGGCAGGTACCACCCTTCTCATGGTGTGCCTGAACCTCGTATGCCACTGCCTAGGATTCAAGCGGAGGTGCGTATAGTTCTGGGTTGGGGAACGAGAGGAGTTCCCACCCGAGGTGTTCCGCGTGCTGCTGCCTAGGGGGGCGGTCTGACTGCCCTGTCCATGTGGTCTGACCGCCCCTGGCAAGTAGTTTTCCCGTGTGTGATTTCCGTTGGGGTGTGTGCGTTGTTGAGTGGCTCATAGGTGTGGTTTGCTCCTAAGATCAGTAGCACTCCAGTGGCTACGTGGTCTTGGCAAGCGTGCGAATAGAGTGGTGAAAGTGATTTTGGGATCGAGGCCATGTTCACCTCATTAGAGGAGTCATCTCTCTTGAGAAGAATTTTTATCGGCTCCCATTCACTCCCTCCCTCTATGGTCGCCCAATCCGGTCCTTCAAACGCACTACACAGTCCAGGTCACAGAAAATCTCTCGTTTTGTTCACTCTGCATTTGTTGCTTCTTTCGAGCCCAAGGATATTGGACACGCACTTCCTGGTCCAAACTGGGTGAATGCTATGCATGAGGAGCTTGAGAACTTTGCTAGAAACCAGGTGTGGGAGTTAGTAGATCCACCTCTAAATTGCTAACCGGTAGGCACCAAATGGGTTTGGAAAAACAAAGAGGGAGAAAATGGGGAGATTGTGAGAAACAAGTCGAGGTTGGTTGCCCAGGGGTATAGTCAGAAGGAAGGGATAGACTATAAGGAAACCTTTGCTATGGTGGCCCATTTGGAGGCAATTCGAATGCTTCAAGCATTTGCCTTTGCTAAAGGGTTCAAATTGTACCAAATGGATGTGAAGAGTGCTTTTTGAATGGGTTCCTATACGAAGAAGTGTATGTGAGGCAACCCCCAGGTTTTGAAGTGAGAAGTATCCCCACCGAGTGTACAGACTTAGAAAAGCTCTCTATGGCCTAAAACATGCACCAGGGCGTGGTATGGTAGCTTGAGGGCTTTCTGTTTAGCAAGGGGTTTGTGATGGGGAAGGTTGGTCAGACTGTCTTTCTCCTCAAGCAGGGTGGTGACATCTTGATCGTGCAAGTGTATGTGGATGATATTATCTTTGGCGGCTCGTCTCACTCTTTAGTTGCCAAGTTTGTAGATGATATGAGCCGGGAGTTTGGGATGTCAATGATTGTCGGGGTTTAGTCCCGGCAAAACTACCCAGGGGGTGCCTAAGGTAGTTGATTGTGCGGTTGGGCTCGCCGAGATCACGAACTCGATGGTGAGACACGGGGCACACAATTTAGATAGGTTTGGGCAGCAATGTGCGTAATACCCTACGTCCTGTATGTTGCGTGGCTCTTGATTGATTGCGTAAGTTTCAGGTGTTGTTTGGGGGTGTCCCTGCCTCGCCTTATATGCACAGAGAGGTAGGGTTACAAGTCGGTTTGGTACAATAATACTAGTCGGTTTTGACTAGGAGTAGCTATAGGCGGTGTACAAGACATGCCTTCCTAGTCTAGTACTATCCCTATGTAGTCTTGAGTAGTCCGAGTGCGCTACGTCTTCAGTAGCTGCGGCCCACAAGTAGACAGAGAGTCCTACGGGTACATATATTATGGGTAGGCCCATCCCTGTGGTGGGGCCTATGATGCCCATACAACATTGATGGGCGAGTTGCAGTTTTTCCTCGGGCTTCAGATCAAGAAATGCAAGGATGAGACATTTGTGCACCAGGTGAACTACACCAAGGAAATTCTGAAGAAGTTTGGCATGAACGACTCCAAGCTGCTGACGACACCGATGAGTACCACTACACTTTGGATGCGGATGATGATGGCGAACCCGCGGACCAGAAGGAGTACTGGAGCATGATCGTATCCCTCCTCTACTTGACAATAATGAGGCCAGACATACAGTTCAATGTGTGTGTGTTTGTGCTCTCGTTTTCAGGCTTCACCGAGGGCTTCACATCGGTAGGCCGTCAAGAGGATTTTCAGGTACTTGAACTACAATCCTGAGTTCGGTCTTTGGTTTTCTGCCTTCTCGACACCCACACTTCATAGATATTCTGATGCTAACTTTGTTGGGTGTCATTTGGATTGCATGTCTACCTTGGGTTCTTGCCAGTTTCTTGGTTCTTCTTTGGTCTCTTGGTCATCCCGCAAGCAATCCAGTGTAGCCCAGTCTACCACAGAAGCCGAGTATGTTGTTGCAGCCAGTTGTTGTTCCCAGCTCCTATGGATGACCTGCACTATGAGCAACTTTGGTGAGGAGTGCACACATGTTTCACTCTTTTGTGCCAACACTAGTGCCATAAGTGTAGCCAAAATCCCAGTCCTTCACTCCAAAACCAAACACAACGAAGTGAGATGCCACTTTTTGAGGGACAATGTTGAGAAACGGAACATTTCTTTGTCCTATGTACCTACCCAAGATCAGCTAGCCGACATATTCACTAAACCACTTGACCAAGTTACCTTCACACGCTTGCGAGGTGAACTTGGAGTGTGTTTCCCATTTTACCTGGATATTGGAGCTTCTCATGTATATATGTGATATTGCGTTCCATGCATGCATTTTCTTTTTGTACCAAAACATGGTAGGATAGCCATCTTTATATCATATTTGCTAGGATGAGCTTCTCTTATATACTTTGATCACCATGATGTGCTATTTGTGAGACATGTGTAAGCTTTGGGAATGGTGATGTGAATGCTATGCTCTTGATGGTATTGTCATATATTCATGCTGACATAGCTTCTTTTTGTGAAAATGCTAAAAATGCTTTCACTCATGAATAGATTCTTTTTCATGCTCTCATTTTGCTCAAATGCCTATATCATGCTTAGCTTGTATTTGAGAATCATGCTCTTTTCACTTGGGGTCAAAGACCCATATATCATTATTAATGTTTATCCCATGTTTTCACTTGTGGAGGAGCATAAGCTACTTTTTGTCGTAAAGGCATTGTTGGGTTTCTGGAAAAATTCTGGATCCCCCAACAAGAAAGTGCAAAGTAAAGATACGGAAAGCGAGCGGGCAAAGTTGAATTCACTCTCAAAAAGTTGATCCCTTTACACTGAGGTTGGGGGGCTCCTTTATAGTGCCCAGAGGTCACTTTTACATCCCAAAAATGCCCTTGGGAAACAAGCATATTCCTTTCATATTTTGTACAAATTAATCCCCATGAATTGTGTCGCACAAGGTGCGCTGATTCCCCACGCAATCCCAATTCTTACATTTACAAGAATACCCCATGTTCGCACTTCAACTTCCTTTCTTCTAGGACATGCCATTGACCGAATCAAACTTGGACTTCTTGGATATCTTCATGAGTCTCGAAAGTTGATGATTCCCAGCTTCGGAAAAGAGACCCACCGTCCTTCACCATCCTATTGTCTTATCTTCTTTGAACCTTCTGGAGCACCAAAGTTCCTGAATATCGCGTCTTCCCTGAACACACCACAAGAGTACTTATGAATGATAAAAATCCCGAGGAATCAGGATTTGCGACGGTCAGTATTGTTTTCAAATATAAGAAACTAGCTTGTCAAATTAATTTGTTTATAGAAAATATTTCTCTAATTATTAGAAACTGAAGTTCTTGATAGTTTCGGGATCTTGTAATGGGAAAATATTTCTCTAATTATTAGTCCTTGAGTTCTTCCGAAAAGTCGTGTCTTCTCCGAACCTCAGAGGGTGCTAGTCTTTTAGCTAATCCCCAACAGGCATTTCATGTACCATGTTTAAACTTGAAAATGAATTTTGCCTATGAAATGTCTATGCTTGAAAAATATGCTCATAATCATGTCTTTATACTTTCATGTATATATCTTGGGTGCTAAACTGTTGCATGTTGTCTACCATGAGAAATCTCAATTAGAAGTAGACACATGGCTCGGTGGCTTTGACATGACATGAAGTAGCTTGTGGGTGTTTGCTATGATCTTGTGATGAGAATTTGTGATCTTGTATGAGCTTTGTGTGATCTAGATCATTTTTGCTCAAATTGACCATGGATAGGTTTTTGCTCATGAGATGAATTTCTTTTGTGAAAATTACTTAAAATGATTTGGCCACGTCACATGCATCTATGTCTCTACTTTCTTGATGGCAATGCGCTAACTACACCATGTCTACCTTGCTTGATCTATGTCTCATTTGTAGCATTTTGTTGTGCTCTTTGTATATTTGATAAGCTTGGTAGCTTGTATTTGCTTTGACATGCATTTGTGCATCTTCATGTTACCTTGATTCATGCATTGTCAACAAGGGGGAGAAATAGTGGAGAAATCATGGGAATTTGTGGAGATTCTGCATGTTGAGGAGAAATTGTTAAAATATTTGCACTTGTTCAGGGGGAGTTTGCATATGTGCAGGGGGAGCTCCTTTGTGTTGCCTGATTTTGTGCTTTGTGCTTTACTCCTTTGTGGTGAGCTTGTTGTCTCGGCTGTGTTGAGCCGTTGCCCTTGCCTTAGGGGGTCGAGACTGTCTCTTGCGAGTGATCTTGTTTTCGCTTGTTCTTTGGCTTTGGATCACTTGTTGGAGGGTTGTTGTTCGTGATTGTTTTCTTTTCCTTTTTCTTTGAATTGGTTACTATGGGTGTTGTCAATGCACTCATCAAGAGGGAGATTGAGGACCAGGAGTGTCTGAAGACCAGTGGAGTGTCGCTCCTTAGTGATGAGTGATTGACATTGTTGTGTGGACTGATGCTTGGCTTAGTATTGCAGGTGCAGGTTGCGACTTGTCACGTGTTGGTGCACGTGAAGAACAAACGCGAAAGGTCTATGTTGTGGTGGCCTCTGGGTGATGGAGAGACAAGTAGGCTTGGTTCGATGGACCCGGTGTCCGATGGGGTCAAGTGTGAGCCGCATGGTGCAAGAAGAGTGAGTTTGAAGTCATGGACATGGGCTGGTGCAAGGTGGCGGTTAGCGACCGAAGCTTGCACGCATGGTTTGGTGGTTTGGCCACAACACCATCGGTGGACGGTTTCTCGGTTTGGGCCTCAAAATCGAGCCTGAAGGCCCAACGCGACGGAGACGGGGATCCGGGAGCGTCAGGAAGTTTCGAGGCGGGGGCACGTGTTGTGATCACGGGGCTTCCGTCGAGGCTAAGCAAGTCCACGGTGGAAGTATGTCCCCTCGATGGGAATATCCGAAGAAATGAGCAAAATGCCCCCGAGGAGCGTGCATCTTCCTTTCAAGTTGTAGGGGTAGCGTGGTCATTTGCCTCCTCCGGTGGACTTCATATATATAGCAGAGAGGTGGATGGCATCTCTCTCTCTTGGGTCTAGCTCTCTCTCCCCCGGATGATTTCCTTCCATTTTCTTCAATCCATAGGCTAGACAATTTCTTGTATAGAATCTGACCTCTAGATGTATGGAAGAATTCATCGTTGTTGTGCTATCTCGTTCTTAGCTCTTTGTGATTTTCAGTCATTTCCGGAGCTATTTTTGGTGGTTTTTGTGCTTCGCTTGTTCTGCGGATTTGAGGGGGTTTCTCTCCGGATTTCTTTGAGGGGATCATGGGTGGATGTCTTGTGCATCATTGTGCATGATCTTGACCCCTCAAATGCTAGGATTTGCCCTCGATTCGTGGATTTTCAGAGTAGTTCTTGGTGTAGGCTTGTGCTCGGGTGATTTGCGATTCCCGTTGATTGGATAGGTTTCGGGCTGCAATATTTTTGGAATAGCATCTCCTAGAGACGCTTCCTATCTACCTAAAATTTGGGCTCAATCCATCCAGCAATTTGGGAGATCCGTAGATCAAAAGGTGGAGTTGACCTCGCGACCAGGCCACGCGCGTGTTCTGTAAGAGGCACGAACAGTCTGTGTGTTCCACATGGATAGTCCGTCTGTTATCTAGTTCATCGCGTGTTCTTCGTGTTCTTGCGAGTTCGCATTTTGATTCGTTGGAGTGCCTAATTTTTGTTGCACCGTGTTTGACGGACAATCCACTAGTGAATGACGGATAGATTGTAAGGGCAAGTTCAAGGTGCAGTTTCTGGTGGTGTTCACGGACGGTTCGAACTGCAGTGTTGGATAGTCCGCGAACTCGACGGACAGTCCATGAGTGTTGGATGGACAATCCGTGTGGCCCGGGTTGGCTCTGGAGGTTCTGTTAGCTAACTCGGACGGTCCGTGACCCCTGTCCGGACAGTCCGTGGTAGCGATGGACGGTCCGTCCTCCTCTGACTCCTAGGCTCCCAATTTGGGACTTAGCCGGTTTTGAGTTGGTGAAATTTTTATAGGCTCTCATTCACGCCCCCTCTCTAGTCGCCTAATCGGTCCTTCAATCGAACCCTATGTGAGATGGCTAGGACGATGCTCGATGAGCACAGGACTCCTAGGAAGTATTGGGCTGAGGCGGTGAATACCGCATGCTATGTGTCCAATTGGATTCTCCCTGGGGCTTTCAAGAAGAAAACATGCTATGAGCTGATGCATGGTCGCACTCCTAAGGTAAGTCACTTTCATGTCTTTGGTTCCAAGTGTTTCATTTAGAAGAAGGGCAGGAAGTTGGATAAGTTTGAGGCTAGGTCTGAGATGGTATTTTCTTTGGTTATGCTACTCGTTGTCGAGCATATCGTGTGCTCAATCTTGAAACTAACCAAACCGTGGAGACATGCGAAGTTACCTTTGACAAGACACAACCACGTAGCTCTTTGGTCTTTGAATGTGCAGGAGATGATGAATTTGGCGAGGAAATCTTTGATGAGGAGGTGCAAGAAGATGGAGATGATGAAAATGGTGGTGGTGTTCCCACAGCTG
Organism: Cenchrus fungigraminus; assembly: GCA_036936925.1. Taxonomy (NCBI): domain Eukaryota; kingdom Viridiplantae; phylum Streptophyta; class Magnoliopsida; order Poales; family Poaceae; genus Cenchrus; species Cenchrus fungigraminus. The sequence goes on along the minus strand of CM072777.1, from coordinate 49,469,335 downwards.
ACCGTGTACCTACTACTTCCACTATGACGATGACGATCGAGGATTGTCCATCCCCTACTCCCTACGACGATTGGTGGAGTTCGAGTGGAAGCTGCTGCTGAGGGGGAGGTTGTCTCCAGGCGTGAGGCTCCTAGGCATGTACAGGTGGATCATCCACCATCCAAGTTCATAGGTGATATCCATGAATGAACTACACGGTCCAAGTCACATAAGTACTCTCATTTTGATCATTCTGCATTTGTTGCATCTTTCGAGCCCAAGGATATTGGACACACACTTTTTGATATGAACTGGGTGAATGCTATGCATGAGACGCTTGAGAACTTTGAGAGGAATAAGGTGTGGGAGTTAGTTGAGCCTGCACCAAATTGCAAAACAAAGAGGGAGAAAATGGGGAGATTGTGAGGAACAAGTCAATGTTGGTTGCCTAGGGGTATAGTCAGAAGGAGGGGATAGACTATAAGGAAACCTTTGCTCTGGTGGCCCATTTGGAAGCAACTCAAATTCTTCTAGCATTTGCCGTTGCTAAAGTGTTCAAATTGTACCAAATGGATGTGAAGAGTGCCTTCTTTAATGTGGTGTTACAGGAAGAAGTGTATGTGAGGCAACCCCCGGGTTTTGAGAGTGAGAGGCATCCCCACCGAGTGTACATACTCAGAATAGCTCTCTATGGCCTAAAACAAGCACCCAGGGCGTGGTATGGGAGGCTGAGAAAGTTTTTTTCAGCAAGGGGTTTGTGATGGGGGTAGTAGATCAGACTCTCTTACTCCTCAGGTTGGGTGATGACATCCTGATTGTGTAGGTGTATGTGGATGATATTATATTTGGCGGCTCGTCTCACTCTTTGGTTGCCAGGTTTGCAGAGAATATGAGCAGGGAATTCAAGATGTCAATGATGGGAGAGTTGCAGTTCTTCCTCGGGCCTCAGATCAAGTAATGCAAGGACGAGACGTTTGTGCACCAGGCGAAGTGCACCAAGGACATCGTCAAGAAGTTTAAGATGGATGATTCCAAACCGATGGCGACACCGATGTGTACGACTACGACTTTGGATGCAGATAAGGATGGTGAACCCATGGACCAGAAGGAGTACAAGAGCATATGATCGGCTCCCTCCTCTACTTGACGGCAACGAGGCCGGACATACAGTTCAGCGTGTGCCTGTGCGCTCGTTTTCAGGCTTCACCGATTACTTCGCATTGGTAGGCCGTCAAGAGAATTTTTAGGTATTTAAACTACACTCCTGAGTTGGGTCTTTGGTATTCGAGAGTTTTACCTGTATGCCATTAAAAAAGTTACTCTAGACCTGTGTGCCATCAAAAAGTTTGTTCGCACCTATGTGCCACTGGTTTAAACTTTGCTGCCCTCCATGCCATTCCGTCCACTTCTTCTACCGACGGCATCAAACAGATAGGTGCAATGATTGTTTTACCCTCAAGTCCTGTTCCAGCTCGTCTTCCACTGGTCGGCGCCACGGGACCTGTCGGAGCGTGAGGAGATGGCGCTCCAGTATGCGGTGAGCCTACTACCAAGAAGCACGGCCGCGGCGACGCAATAACTCGTGCTCGCCGCCACCACCTCACCACGCATCTGGCTGGTGCTCCTGCAGCACGATGGCGGGTGCGTCTTGGGCACCGTGCCGCGTGCTGTCGTGGCTGTCTGCTGTGCGGCCGAGCCCGTGCGCGTCCAAGGCGCAGTGCCCGCGCTCCTCAAGTGCCTGTAATGGGCGTCGGCGAGTAAAGGAGGATGCGACGACGCCACGACAGTTTTGAGCACGCTGGCTGTGTCAGAGGCCGGGCGCAACGTGGTGGCGCGCGAGCCCGGGGCGGTGTGGGCGCTCGTAAGGCATGTGTTCATGATGTCGTCGAGCAACGAGTGCAGCGAGCACGCGGCGGCGGCGTTGGTGGCCGTGTGCAGGGAGTCGAGTGCAACACGGAGCGAGGCCGCTTGGAGATGAAGCCTGCGTCGATGTCATGAGCTGGACTAGATCATAGCCTTCCAAATCTGCCCAACCACCTCCACATTTTCCCCATCACCAACGCCCACTCGTGCCACACCTCCACAGCTACCTCCACCACCACCCTTGCCCAGCACCATTGCCCCCACCGCTAGAGATTGAAGTTCCTACCACCGTCATCAGCCCCAACCCACCTCACCATCAAGCTCCACTCTACAGCCCTTTTATTCTCCAACCACCCACGAAAATAGCTTCATGGTGATCTCCTGATCGTGATGTTCTCGCGGGTTCTTGGAGAGAGGGCTGTTTCCATGCTCAATTTCGAGCTCACCGCCAGTCGTGTGCCTCCTCTTGCCGCGAGGTAGTCTAGGGTTGGAGTTCTAGTGCAAGAAGCAGGGGAAGAGGTGCGAGAGACATAGATGAAGTCTCAAGGTTAGTCATTGTGGGGACCCACCTTTGGGATTCCCGCTAAGCACCTGTGTTAGTCCCTAGACCGGGTAGACTAACACAGTTCGTATCATAGTTAAGTATAGAGGTAATAAATATCGTATATTCAAATAAAATACCACAACACAGTGAAGGGAAACGCAGCGAAGGGAGCTTTGACAAAAAGGGCTCATAACCGAGAGCCACGGCTATTCGAATAGATTATACTCTTCGCAGAGGCGTACACTGTACCCATACGTCCGACCAGCCCATACCTCTGCATCAGGCGGTACTGGCCGCGAGAACCATACCCACCAGGGTCTAAATGTCGACTACATTCTCATCCACACCTAGACAACATCCCCTAGCTCTATCCACGTCTACACTAGGGCCTAAGTAGGGGTCATACCACCACCATCCGCCTCACGGATCCAGTTCCTCGGGGAAAGATCCAATTGCAAATAAAAACATGGTATACAATACCACCATGCCATTCTGGGTGCCATAACAAACCCGATGACCTGTACCGGCCGGACCTGGGACTCTGGAAAGGTCCTGCTCCAGCGTATCCGTTTCCCACCATGGCCCCTTGGGATGGTTTACTAGGTTCAGTAGCGGGGTTTGGTCCAAGGCCGCACATAAACAGGCATTCCCGACAGGCTATGCCTTTTTGGCTACGTATGGTCGTACTAAGTCTCTAGAAAGACTTTCCTGTGAACGGATCCTTATATGACCGGAGTAAGCATGGACAAGATCCTCCACTGAGGTTGCCCCATACTCCCATGTCTGTCCTTAAGGAGTCTAACTCTCTTTAGTTGGTTCATTTTATTACTCTCCATCTACCTCTCCCTATTACCACAGTTTCTCACATGAGTAGTTGTGAATAGTAAATCTAGGGTTGATGTCAGTCATCGACTTAGTCGAGATCGGGATCAACCAATCCTTACAGCAAATGCAGGTCAAGTTATTATATTGGTTTATTTTAGTATAAAATAGTGGACAAAAGTATGACCAAAGAGGGGGTGCTGGGACTTGCCTCTTATACTTGCTTTCCTAGTTGACCAAGTCTTGCCTTCTCAATCCTGGGGGTCTTGGTCGGCTAGCGTGTCTTACGGACGTCCTAAGCTCTGACTTCATGTCCTTCTCGATCCTTGGCTTCGGGAGGGAGCTCAGGCGTCTACCGAGTATAATAACGCATAAAATAACAACAAAAACAAAAGCAATCAATAAAATCAATTCACCAATCAATTTCTATGGAAAAAGAAAAGGAGTACGACGAGGCTCACCTGATAGGTGTATCCTCAATGAAGGAGAGAAAAAAAGGAAACCACAGCGTTTCTGATGGACGGCATAACATCCGGATGTGGATAGAGTTATGTCGGTGATCGGACGGCATGCCGGCTAGGTAGGGTGAATATCTCAGTGTTCCTATTGGGCGGCATGCCAGCTAGACGAGGTAGATATCTAGGTTTTCTATTGGGCGGCACAACAGCTAGGGTGGTGGTGGTGGATCCTAGACTTGGGCAGCACAACAGCGGGGTTTCCGGATCAAAGACCGAATAAGCGACCAGAGAGGGGCGGAGTGAATGGGAGCCGATAAAAATTCTTCCCGAAGGTCGAACTCAGCCTATACCCCGATTGCCACTCCGAGTACTCGCACACACTAGAGAAGCTCTAGACTAGGGACACACAAGCCCACAATTCCTAGAGACAAGCCTTGAATCAAACCGCGGAAGCACAAGACAAGAATCAAAGCACTTGGCCAATTCTGGAAACAGCCAGCGCGGACTGTCCGTATGGTACGGCCGGATTGTCCGCTATGCACAGGCGGACGGTCCGCACCAGCCTTGCGGACCGTCCGAAAAACGCAACCGAACCACCAGAGACGCACTGGAAAATTTGGACTGTCCGAAGGTGCCACGCGGACTGTGTGCCAGTGTCGCGGACCGTCCAGCAAACTCGCTGGAAACCCCAGACAAACTTAGCTCCACCCCAGATGAAATCTTGACCACGCGGACTGTCCGTGAAGGACTCGCAGACTATCCGCAAACCACTTGCAACAAAACCCTAGGGGCGAAACGGATCGAAACGCGAACGCGCACGAACACGTGATGAACACGAGTCCTACGAACTGTCCGCCACAGCCACGCGGACTGTCCGCGGCTCATGAACCGAGCAGGAACAGCACGACCCGCGGGGTCAACCCCTACCAATCCATCACCAGATCTCCCAAACGGCTAGAGCTCTTGAGACAAGACTTTGGGGAGATGAGAAGCAACACTAGATGAAGCTATGCCCCAAAAATCTCGACCTCTAACTCTCTAAATCACCGTGAATCGCGGATCACACGAACCACCACCAAGAACTTGGGCTCCGGCCAAAAACTCACGAATCGAAGGCTTTTCCTAGCGTTTGAGGGGTCAAGATCACACACAAAGATGCGCAAGGCATCCACCCATGATCCCCTCAAAGAAATCCGTGAAGAAACACACTCAAATCCCCGAATCAAGCGAAGAACGAAACACCCCAAAAATAGCCCCGAAAATGACACGAAAATCACAAAGGACTAGGAGATCACCGCAACGCCGAATGCTTCCATACATCCAGAGGTCAGAGTCTATACAAGAATCTAGCCTAAGGAATACAGAGGAAAAGAAGCAGTCCAGAGGAATCTACCGGGGGAGGAAACCCTAGAGTCCAAGAGAGAGAGATGCCATCCACCTCTCCGCTATTTATACTAAGTTCACCGGAGGAGGTAAATGACCATGCTACCCCTACAACTAGAAATGAAGGTACAATCCCTCAGGGGTATTTTGGTCAAGTTTTCATCGAGCGGACACGCTTCCACCGCGCCCTTGCTTAGCATCGGCGCAAGCCCCGCGATCACACCACGTGCCCCCCGCCTCGAAGCTTCCTGTTGACGGCTGTTAAGTGTTACTTTTACACCGTCAATACCTGCATAATATAATGGTAAAAGGATCATCAACACTAGAAATAGGGCTTGATACTGATGATTTCCACAAGTGTTGGTGTTTCTAGCTTTTGTTTCAGGATGCACTGAAATACGTGCCAAATGGTACAGTTGAGAGCAAGTAGTCCAATGGCTATTAAAGGACATCATCATAAACAACCTCAAATTCCAAATTGGACTGCACCATTGCGACAGGCCTGTCGACACAATCGAAATGGATATATCATTTGTCTACTTTGGAGTCTAGATGAGAAAGATATGCACAAGACAAGATCATACTCCCGATATCTTGTCAGCCGGTGGGACCCACACCAGGCCACGTGGCGACATGTGTCACATTGGATGCCATGTGTCCATGACACCTCATCAATCCATGTGAAGCAACTCCCGACGAATCAGACACCGCCACGTGTGCAGCACAAGGATCCAAGGGCCCACCAGGGACCCAAACCACCTCCAAACTCGGCATGCACCTAGAACCGTCATAAGGGCCCACATATCAGTCACCCAAAGAAAGAACAAGTCAGAAGGAGGAGGGCCAGGGTCGGCCGAACCCAGGTTTGGCCGAACCCTTTTGGTCTCCGTTCGCCATCTACTTCCACGTGTTGCTTCCTGGTTGATCCCTTGCAACGTTCCGGGGTGGATTGGTGACATGGCGCCCGTTGATTGGCCGGTACAAGGTTGGTTTGGTTCCTTCCCCTGGAAGCTAAAGAAGAGTGCATTGCAAGACTCCTCGCCATGTGTCACTCTCCTATTGGTGGTGCCCAAGGATGGCAGCACATCTTGGAGAGCATTTGGCCTCTTGGCAAGCCACCTCCTCCTCTATAAATAGGAGGGGAGGGGCTCCCATTTGAGACACACCACTTCACCCAAGGATGAGAGGTTCCCTTCAAAGGAGAGGCCTCTCCTTGGTAGATTAGAGAATAGGAGAGTGAGAGAGTGATTTGTATCTCTACGGATGCTTCGTTCTTCAATTAGACTAAATTGAGTATTTTTGCATTTTCTATTTAGACTAAAGTGTTATTCATACTTGAGTGATATGTTCTTGTGTTCTTCGCATGTTCATCATTTAGAGGCGTGTGTTCTTCACGAACACGCCCCCTCGATCTAGTTGATTAGGTGCACAAGTTTGTATCTCATTTGTATGACTTGTCTTTTAGAATAAAGTGGATATGCTTGCATGCTCTGATTAGAATAAGTGTGTTCGTGATTCCTTTCTAATAGTTTATGCAAGGTTGCGTGAGTAGACCTTTTCCTCTGCTAGTGCGTAGATCCTGGGTTTATGCGTTCGTCTGCTGCAAGTCGTTCGTATACGTTGGAAGCATAGTACGGGGTCGACTGCTCTCTTGTACGCCTTTAGTATAAGCTAGTAATGCCTATAGTGAGTGAGATCAGTTCTCTTCCGTGGTCATAGTTCTATAAGTACAGAGTGCCGTAGTCCGTTGGCTATGGCAGTAACCACAGCGTAGACGTTGTGTCACGCTACCGGTTATCATTCGTTCGGCTTATCCCAAGGTTAGGTAAAGGCAGTCCAAGTGGTGGTGACAGCCCGTCTGGCCCTCGTTGATCCTCCGTAGCTAGATATAGTCAGAGCTCCGTTCCACATAGATCCGCGTGCCGAAGTCGCCTGTTAAGTCAGGGCTATCGGTACCCTAAGCCATGTTCTATCTAGAGATCGACCTTTAATCTCATCTATAGTGCTATCTTTAGGAATCCTCTCTATTCTTGCCTCTTATCTGGGTGTGTCCTTGGACCGACTAGTACGAAGTTAGTGCACACACGTTCCCTTGGATTCGATACCCTTGGAATACTCTGAGGTGAAAGCTACAATGGTATCCGTGCGCTTGCGGATTTATTTCGTGTGACGCTAAAATACCCAACAAGCTTTCTGGCACCGTTGCCGGGGAACGGTTGTTGTATCTATCTTCGTACCTAGTGGTCCTCGTATCTTTTTAATTTTTTTGATTCTACCTTTACCCTTGTTACCCATGGAGAGGCCATCCTTTCACGACCTCTGCACCTCAACGTACGAGTTCAATGATCCATGAATGTCTTCATCTAACCATGAACTCAACCCCCACCTTATAACCATGGTTCGGAATCGACCCTTCTCTGTAGCTATTAGTGAGGATCCCCATGACCATTTGATAGAGTCTGAGAGGTTGTGTTCATCCCTGGCTCCCCCAGGAACGATTACGGAAAACCTTGAGGCTCAATTTGTTTCCTCTTTCTCTCACAAAGAGGGTGGAGCAATGGTACACTCGCGTCATAGGGCGTGTGAACGACTGGGAAAAACTCCGAATTGACTTCTATGTTTCTTTCAACCCTGCAAGACATAGGGTGTTCCTTACGAGTGACATCCGCAACTTTAAGCCATTAGAGGAGGAGACCATAGGTGCAGCTTGGGCTAGGTTCTTACACCTGATGAAGTCTAGCCCAAACATGTCTATACCCGATCGTGTATACTTGTGTATTTTTTACTCAAGTTTAGACATGGACATTGCCCTATATCTCGACAACATCGCTGGAGGTGTGTTCGCAAACATAACTTCAAAGGACGGAAGAGAGATCCTAGACCGCCTCTTACAAAACTCTTCCTTTCTTGCCGACCATAACGAACCCCGCCAAGAATCAGAGTCGATCCATGAGAGTCTCTCAACAGCTGAACCCGAGCCTTTGACTTCCACATCCCAAGATTCGTCTGTTGAGCCCTCTCCCGAACCAGGAACAATGAAGGAAGAAGAAATTCAACCTCCAAAGTTCCTTCATCAATTCGAGGATGACCCTTCTGAAAATATCAAGAACACCTCGAATTTATTAGATGACCCAATAGGGAAGGAGCGCTCTTCTGTCCAAATCCAGCCAGCTAGAAATCCTTTGACAGAACCTTCCCCTAGGCCTACGGTACCTCCTTTGCCTCCCGATCCTCCAAACGAGACATCTATCATGGAGGCCATGGAGAAGAAGTGGTTGAATGGAGCGGGACACTTTTCCAAAGCACTTTGGATTAGTTCACCCTTTACGATCATTTCTTGTTCCATAAAAGGGGTTATCGTAGAAGCCCATCTTAACCCCACTATGGAGGTTAATGTCATGCCACGGCACCTAGCGTACACTCTTTTGGGCAATGTTACGCTAAGACCATCCGACAAGCTCCTCAAGAGTTGTCCCTCTGGACACATTCTTGAGTGTCAAGGGGTTTCATGTGTTGTGCCGCTCTTGGTAGACAAGATCAAGGTTAATCTAGACTTCCACATCTTTGATGTCCTCGATCTTGATCTCCTCCTAGGCTCCCCTGCAGAAAAACTTCTCGATACATCTCGAGGGAGCCTAGATGAAAAGCTTAGGGAAGCCGCTTCTGCCACCACTCCCTTGTTTTAAGAAAGTTCTATGGCAAAGCCTCTTCCCAAGCAAGACTCACTCGAGGAGACGATGCATGTATCTCCGTTCGCATCGTCCGAGGTCATTCTCATTGAGGGTTTAGAATTCTCTACTCCTCGGGAGTACGACTCGGAAGACCCTCTTCACCTTTGTGAAGATGAACGATCATCATCACCCTCGATCGAGTTTGTGCCTCTTCCCACTGGCTCGCATTATGTTGTTCTTGACCTTGATCAAGAATCAACATCGAGCTTCCATGATGCATCTCTTGAGATGGAGAATTCATGGGCCATGGAAATCTATGAGGCACTGACTCTGGGGTCCGAAGGAAAGGATTCTATTGACAAGCATGGTAGCTTCACTCTTGGTATACATCAGGAATCATGCTTGCATCATGCCTCTCCAGAGTCAGCCATGCTTAGTGCACTGAGCACGCACGAGGACTACAAACACCTTATGGTCCTCTCCTGTAAAAAGTTTACAAGGTTGGTTGTAGATGCATATGTTTACCATAAGCATTGCAGATTTCGTGTATGCACTGTGGCACTAACCTTGCAGCTGAAGCTTCTTTGATACATTAAAAATTGGTGGTGAGACGGGAATGACATCACCAATGATAGCTGCAAGATGAAGTTCCTAGGGTCGAGCTTATGACCGTAAACAAAGCACTACCAAGAGATAGCCTGGATTAGCATAGGTTTGTTTTATTTCCCTTTTCAAATAAAGAGCAAGTGCATGTTTTTAGGATAAGGTTGTCCTTCGGGTATTTTTGGTCGCTAACCTTTCAGGTGGAGATTGAAAAGAATGACGGACAGGTAGCACCTAAGAACATGTGAGCTACATCAACTTCAACACTTTGGTAAGTTTTTGGTGAGGGAATATTTACAAAAGGAAGTTTGATCTCCACACACTTGAGTTTTGTTGCCTAGCAATGCAAACTTCAAGTGTGGGGGAGGTATGAGAGCATCCCGAGTAAAGTCCCTCTCATTCAAATCTTATCCTGGTTTGGAGATGATTTTAGCTCTTGCATTTTGCCCAACTAGCTAGGTACGTCCTGCTTTTGACTTTAAACAAAGCCCTTCCGGGAGGTTGCCCGATGTTCACCATGTTATGCTCATGTTTATATCCCTTTGGAATAGCTTGATCATGCTTTTGTGCTTCCTTTATCCGTGTTTGTAATGCTATGGTTTGAGTGCATGTTTAGCTACGTGCATTCATAGGTTGTTTTAAATTAAGCATGGTGCTTAGGTTGAAACGGTCTTCTTCAATCAAGCAAGACATGGTGTCGAGTTTGATTGATGAACCTTATAGTCAATGCTTTCATGGATATTGGTTGTATATGTGGACTAACCCTTGCAGGAATTTTCGAATCCAAATGGGGTAAGTCATCAAGCTTGATTCAAAAGAGAAGGTAAGCCAAGACCTATCAGTCTTGTTGAGCTAAAACTCATGGTGAATTAAAAAAACCCAAAAAAATGTATGTTTGTTTTTGAATAAAGACTCACTGGTTCTCGAACCAGCAGAGTCCATCTTTTGGTTTTCCTTTTTGTTTGAAGACAACACCAGGTACAAGAACAAGTGTGGGGGAGATCTCCCAATCTTATCATTGACATACACACTTGAGATCTCCCACACAGGCGTTGCACAACATTGACCGCGCTTTCATGACAAGGGACAAGGTAAACTAGAGTGATCCGGCTGCCCCATGGGTGATCTGAACCACCACTGGTCTTCCTTGTTTCTTATATTCTTCAGGAGCGATGATATGTGCACCTTTTATCTCACTCTCCCTGATTCATGAGTTTGAATGAGTTTCAATTCCTATCTGCTAAATCAACTCATGGAATCATGCTCTACCTGCCTACATGTTTCCTATGGTTGGCTTGCATATGTTTTATTCCATACTTATTATCTTGATGCTTGTGAACAAATATCATTAGGGAACTCATGCTCATCTAAGTACTTAGCGTTTGAGATACAGTTTGATAATATGATCGTCTCTCTGAATGTTTGAGTGCTTGGGAATTTTATTTGAAAATATGAAAACCCTTTGCAAAGCTCCTCTTTGATATGCCAAAGTCCTACCAAAGCCATATGATGAGTTATCTTGAAAACCTTAGACTCATATGCTACTTGATATTGCATTGAGCTTTGTCAAATTGTTGTGACCCTTGTGAGAATTCTTTTCATGCTTTCATGGTCAAGATCCATGTGCACTCCATATCCCCTTGCTATGCTTCTACACTGGAAGTTAGCATTGTATCATCGATCCATTCCACAAAATAAAGCTCCATGTTTGACCTCTTTCTCCAAAAGTATCTTCAAAAAAGGATACGGGCTATGAAAAAAAAGAAAAAAAAATAACATGCTCAAAGCATGAGTGAAAAAAATGCCCAAGGCACGAAAAAAAAGAGAAAAAAAGAGAGATAGCCGATGTACAAAAGAAAGAAGAAAAAGGAGAGAGAAGGAATCATGCGAAATGGAGTTCCAATGAATTTGATGGTGATAACTAGCACCCATTCTAGGCCTAGTGTCCACCTTAACATCACCACAACATTCATCATATATAAGGTAGTATCTAGCACCCATTCCGGGCCTAGTATCACCTTACCATATCCATCACATCCATACATGTGCACATCTTGATCCGATTGCATGACTTGTTTTTCTCTTTGAATCTGGTTTTTGACTTTGCAATATATGTGATACAAGTATGCTTTATCTTTGATCCTACCCTGAGCTCCACATATAGCCATCATTAGAAGTAGGATGAAGAAAGACAATCTAATGCCTTGGTGAGGACTTATACACATTGAGCGATCTGAGAGAATCAAATGAGGAGCTAAGCAAGGTTTGTTTTGAAAATTTATTGCAAAACCCCAAGTTACTTAACATGATGAACAAAAGTGATTTGAGTCATGACCGTTCCATTCCTCAACTACCCAAGATGACATGATAGACACTTCAGAGTTCACAAGTACAAGGTATGGTTTGGAATATCTCTTATGCTCGCTTCATACCATTGGATATCATGTCTCACCTTGATCTGACTCCCTTTACTCGGGACGAGCAAAGGTCAAGTGTGGGGGTGTTGTTGACGGCTGTTAAGTGTTACTTTTACACCATCAATACCTGCATAATATAATGGTAAAAGGATCATCAACACTAGAATAGGGCTTGATACTGATGATTTTTCACAAGTGTTGGTGTTTCTGGCTTTTGTTGCAGGATGCACCGAAATACGTGCCAAATGGTACAGTTGAGAGCAAGTAGTCCAATGGCTATTAAAGGACATCATCATAAACAACCTCAAATGCCAAATTGGACTGCACCATTGCGATGGGCTCGTCGAGACGATCGAAATGGATATATCATTTGTCTACTTCGGAGTCTGGATGGGAAAGATATGCACAAGACAAGATCATACTCCCGATATCTTGTGAGCCAGTGGGACCCACACTAGGCCACGTGGTGACGTGTGTCACATTGGATGCCATGTGTCCATGACACCTCATCAATCCTTGTGAAGCAACTCCCGACGAATCAGACACCGCCACGTGTGCAGCACAAGGATCCAAGGGCCCACGAGGGACCCAAACCACCTCCAAACTCGGCATGCACCTAGAACCGTCATAAGGGCCCACATATCAGTCACCCACAGAAAGAACAAGCCAGAAGGAGGAGGGCCAGGGTCGGCCGAACCCAGGTTTGGCCGAACCCTTTTGGTCTCCGTTCGCCATTTGCTTCCACGTGTTGCTTCCTGGATGATTCTTTGCAACGTTCCGGGGTGGATTGGTGACATGGCACCCGTTGATTGGCCGGTACAAGGTCGGTTTGGTTCCTTCCCCTGGAAGCTAGAGAAGAGTGCATTGCAAGAATCCTCACCATGTGTCGCTCTCCTATTGGTGGCGCCCAAGGATGGCTGCACATCTTGGAGAGCATTTGGCCTCTTGGCAAGCCACCCCCTCCTCTATAAATAAGAGGGGAGGGGCTCCCATTTGAGACACACCACTTCACCCAAGGATGAGAGCTTCCCTTCAAAGGAGAAGCCTCTCCTTGGTAGATTAGAGAATAGGAGAGTGAGAGAGTGATTTGTATCTCTATGGATGCTTCGTTCTTCTATTAGACTAAAGTGAGTATTTCTGCATTTTCTATTTAGACTAAAGTGTTATTCATACTTGAGTGATATGTTCTTGTGTTCTTCGCATGTTCATCATTTAGAGGCGCGTGTTCTTCATGAACACGCCCCCTCGATCTAGTTGATTAGGTGCACAAGTTTGTATCTCGTTTGTATGACTTGTCTTTTAGAATAAAGTGGATATGCTTGCATGCTCTGATTAGAATAAGTGTGTTCATGATTCCTTTCTAATAGTTTATGCAAGGTTGCATGAGTAGACCTTTTCCTCTGCTAGTGCGTAGATCCTGGGTTTATGCGTTCATCTGCTGCAAGTCGTTCGTATACGTTGGAAGCATAGTACGGGGTCGAGTGCTCTCTTGTATGCCTTTAGTATAAGCTAGTAGTGCCTATAGTGAGTGAGATCAGTTCTCTTCCGTGGTCGTAGTTCTATAAGTACAGAGTGCCGTAGTCCGTTGGCTACGGCAGTAACCACAGTGTAGACGTTGTGTCACGCTACCGGTTATCATTCGTTCGGCTTATCCCAAGGTTAGGTAGAGGCAGTCCAGGTGGTGGTGACAGCCCGTCTGGCCCTCGTTGATCCTCCGTAGCTGGATATAGTCAGAGCTCCGTTCCACATAGATCCGCGTGCCGGAGTCGCCTGTTAAGTCAGGGCTATCGGTACCCTAAGCCAAGTTCTATCTAGAGATTGACCTTTAATCTCATCTATAGTGATAGTGCTATCTTTCGGAATCCTCTCTATTCTTGCCTCTTATCTGGGTGTGTCCTTGGACCGATTAGTACGAAGTTAGTGCACACACGTTCCCTTGGATTCGATACCCTTGGAATACTCTGAGGTGAAAGCTACAATGGTATCCGTGCGCTTGCGGATTTATTTTGTGTGACGCTAAAATACCCAACACTTCCCGAAACTCCCGGATCACCGTCTCCGTTGCCTTGGGCCTCCGATCTTGGTTTTGCGGCCCAAACCAAGAAACTGTCCACCTGATGGTTTTGTGGCCAAACTAACAAACCCCGCGTGCAAGCTTCGGCCTTGATCCACTACCTTGCACCGGCCCATGTTCACGACTTCAGACCGCCAGTCTTGCACCATACAGCTCGCACTTGACCCCATCGGCCATTGGGTCCATCGAACCAAGCCTACTTGCCTCTCCATCACCCGAAGGCCGCCACGGCTCAAGCCTTTCGCGCTTGTTCTTCACCTGCACTGACACGAGTCAAGCCGCAACCTGTACCTGCACACTTAGCCAAGCATCAGTCCACACAACGTTGTCAATCACTCATCACTAAGGAGTGACCCTCCACTGGTCTTCGGACACGCCTGGTCCTGACCGGAAAAGATTGGGAACTAGATGAAATCCTTAAGGGCTCAAAGGGGTGTGAAAGGCGGCGAAAATGTTGGAATAGGTTTAGATATACCTAAGATAATTCTAGGAATTTTCCAAGGGTTTTTGGTGCTAAGACAGATGGGACGCGAAATCCCGGGTGCACTAACAGGGGCTTTTCCATTTTTTAGACGGAACACCGTTGGGCAAAGCCCACCGGTAACTTATAATAAAAAGGATGGAACAAAGAGACTTATAAACAGTTAAACCCCCCAACTAGAGGTTGGAGAGAAGGCTACAAGAGAGAGACCCAGGCAAGAAAAGAAACGGCCCAAGGGACAGCACTCCAAACAAAACTCAAAGCATAGAAGAGAACAAAGAAAGGAAAATTACAGGGCATTCAGCCAACAATTGATTGAGCTATGAAGTTCTCTCATGATTCTGATAAAATGCTCTCTGACTTCATCCTTGAAGGATACCTTCCAGAAGGCAAAGGTCGGCGGTTTGTGATTGAAAATATAGTCATTTCTTTCATTCCAAATAGTCCATCCACCTATCATGAAAATTTCCATGAAAAAAGGTTGGCGAAATTGTTGCTTGGCGATATAAATCTTATGATGGATGTTTGAATTTTCATCCCAAAGGATGCCAAGGGCAAACCACCGAGAAACAGCAGAGGGCAGTCAACAAATAAGTGTTCCATAGTTTCTTCCACACCGTTTTGGCAAAGAGGACAATTGTAACCTTCTTCCAAAAATTTGTTTCTCCTTCTTAGCATATTCCTGGTGTTAAGTCTGTCATTCAACATGAGCCAAGCAAAAAATTTGATTTTGGGCACACATTTGGATTTCCAAATCCAGATGATGGACTTTTCAGGGTGCACTTCCTTGAAGATATGTTGATAATATCTGCTGGATGAATAATGACTGTTGCCCCAAATAAAGGACCAAGTATCAGAGTCTCCCTGTGAGGGGACAGGGAAAACAGCAAGAAGCTCTAGCACCAAGAGAAATTCATTATAAGCAGCTCTAGTCATGGGAATTCTGAAATTTTCAATAAGATTCTGAGATTGCCTCATTCTACAAAGTGAGATATTGGGGTTTCTAGCAAACTCAAACAGATTGGGGAAAACCTGAGAAAGGACATTTCCATTGATCAAATCTCCCCAAAAACTTATGGAATCCCCAATGGCATGAGAGCAGACAGCAATTCCTCTGAAGTGTAAATTGAGCCTAAGGATATCTTTCCACCAAAAAGAACCCTTTTCTTTAGCAAGATGTGGCACCACATTGTTATAATACTTTCTCCAGACCAGTTTGACCCATTGTACATTGGCCTTCTTATAGAATTTGTCTAGATGCTTCAGCAGAAGAGCATCATTCTGCACACTCAGATTAATAACTCCAAGACCCCCTTTGTCTTTAGGCTTCCTGACCAGGTCCCAAGCAGCAAGATTGTATGCTTTGTTTCTGAAATCTTTTCCTCTCCATAGACAATTCTTCTTATGCTTGTCGATGATTTCAATTACTATTATTGGCAACTTGAGAGTGCACATGTAATAAGTGGGAAGAGAAGAAAGCTGAATTAACCAATTGCAGCCTACCAGCATATGAGAGAAACTGAGAGGAAGCAGAGAGTCTTCTCTCAATCCTGCAGATCAAAGGGGCATAATCCTTAACAAGAGTCTTAGTTAGACCCAAAGGAAGCCCAAGGTAAGTGAATGGAAAAGAGCCCACAATGCAGCCAAAGGCATCAGCAAGTGAGAAAGCATGCTCATGGAATATATTTATGGGAACCAGACAAGACTTGTGAAAATTCACTTTGAGCCCACTGAAAAGGGTGATCTTATGCAAGATTTCCTTAAGGATGTTGAGCTGCTCCACATCAGCTTTCATGACAAGGATAGTGTCATCAGCATACTGCACAACAGGAAAAGGAACATCCTGACCTTGTGGGAAAGGAGGATGCAAGTGACCAAGGGAGTATTCGTGATTTATCACACATTGAAGGAGATCTGCAGCAATAGCAAAAAGTAGAGGTGAGAGAGGGTCACCTTGCCTGACCCCCCTTTTGCATTTCAACACTTTCCCTGCAGTACCATTGAGCAATACAGAGGATGTAGCAGAGTTGAACAACTCTGCAACCCAAAGAAGCCACTTTTTAGGAAAACCTTTTGCTTTCAGCATTTCAAGAACCAAAGAGTGCTCAACAAGATCAAAAGCCTTTTCAAAATCCAGCTTGAGGACAATGATCTCTCTCTTGGAATGGTGACACTGGTGTAGATATTCAAAAGCCCATCCAAGACAGTCTTGAATTGTTTTTCCTTTGATGAAGCCATAATGATTTTTGTGGACAATTTCCAGTATAACAGTCTGGAGTTTGTTAGCCAAGAGCTTAGACACCAGCTTAGGAGCAGAATTAACTAAGGATATGGGTCTGAAATCATTCACATTCTCAGGATTCTCCTTTTTTGGAACCAAAGTGATATAGGAATAGTTAACACACTTGAGATTGCCCTGATGGTGATAGAATTCCTCACAAAAATGGTACATGTCTTGTCTGATAATGGGCCAGGCTCTCTTAAAGAAGGTGGTGTTAAAACCATCAGGCCCAGGGGCTTTGTCATTGGGAAGCTGACCAACCACATTGTCAATTTCTGCATGACTGAAAGGAAGGCAGAGATGGTTGTTGACGGTCCAAATTTACCATTTTTATGACCGTCAACTCCTGCAAATTTGAGCATGAATTGCACATCCACACTAGAATAGGTGCTTAAACTCATACTTTCCACTAGTGTCGATGTCTATTCGAATGCAGATATTTAGCTTAAGAAATGGGAGGAATCAATGCACTTTCACTCCACTCCAATCCAAGGCACTCAAATACTAGCTAATCAGGGGCTGCCACATGGATTCTCCTGGATCCATGATGTCACCAATCCATGTGAGGGACTCTCAACGAATCATACGCTGCCATGTCAGCATCACATGGATCCATGGGCCCACTTTGCAAACTAAACCGCCAGGAAACATGTCATGCACGGAGGAGAGGCATTAGGGCCCACATGGAAGCGAGCCAGACGAAGCACAAGCCAGAAGGCCGGTCAGGGGTTTCGGCCGACCCTAGGATCGGCCGAACCGAACTAGGGTCGGTTGATCCTGGCCCTCCATGTGTTTTCTCCCTATTGGTCCTTGGCTGCATTCCCGGGTGTTTAGGGGCACTTTGAGCCCCGGAGCAAGCCTCCTCCTTGTCTATAAATAGGAGGGGAGGGGCTCCATTTCTCACACACCACCAAGCTCTCAAGTTTCACTTCTCTCTTGTGTAGCTCTCTCTCCCTCTCTCTAATTCTGCCCATGAGAGGTGATTCTCACCTCTTTGTGGTAGAATGGTGATGAGTAGAGATCTAGACTAGGATTAGTTGAGAGGTAGAGTAGGGGTGAGGAGTGAGTTGATGTCCTCGTGGATGCTTGTTCTTCATTTAGACCAAAGTGAGTATTTCAGCATTTCTTATTTAGACTATAGTGGACATCATGCATGATTTATTTGTTCTTGTGTTCGTGGCTCGTTCATAAGTTAGTGTCTTGTGTTCTTCATGACACAAGGCTTCGATCCTTTAGAGCCAGAATAGTAGTTCATTTACTTGTTTGCATGCTCTGATCCTGTTTAGCTAAGTAAGTACGTTGTATCTCGTTTATCTGCATCCATAGCTTCCTTTCTGCTCCATAGCTCAATGACTAGATCTGATTCCGATCTTTCCCTTGTTCGTGGGACCGTATCTATACGGTTGCTATAGTGTAGTTAGTGGGTCGACAGACGTAACCACACTATAGTATTTATCTGGGGTACAGACGTGGTGTCTGGGCCTTGGTTTTCCTTCGAAGACCACGTACGATCGTAGCATAGAGGTAGGCTGCAGTGGTGATAGCCTATTGGACCCTTTGTCAACCCTCTACGTTGCGTACCGAGTTGGGCTCGCTTGCCAGCACCTTGGAGTGTTGTCGCCCCGCGGGGATGACTGAGACCTGATAGAATACATCTTGAGAGCTAAGTCCCTTAAGGAAGTGCTTCTTTTATCCCGACCTATCCCAGTGAAAGCTGGTGTCCTTGGACAGACCCTCTCTGGTTACTCTCCGTCCTAGGAACGAAACCCGACGGGAATACTCATTCTCCTAGGGAGAAGTGCTACAACGGTGTATCCGTGCGCTTGCAGATTCGTTCGCACTCGTCAGTGTACCCGTGAGTTTCTTACACGCTCACGCTAGTGCGCCAGTGGTGGTGACGTTAAGAAATGCCAACAAGCATTTCTGGCGCCGTTGCCGGGGACGGCAGTTGTTAACCTTCGAGCCCGTCTATCCTTGTATTTATCTTTTTCCTTTTTCTTCTACCTTCTCCCCTGTTACCCTTTTTGAGATATCCCTTTTGTTTTCTTTACTTCTACCTCTACCCCCGCTACCCATTGATGGTTATCCTTGTAAATACCTTCCGCCTTCGAGGAGTGAACCCTCAGAGCCATCTTCGTCAAGACCCACTCTTACATCTGGCTTATGGATTCGCCCCTCTCTCATGAAGCTAATTCAGGACCTATCCTTCTCAGGGTTGAGTCATGAGAACCCCTTTGATCATGTGAGAGACTACGAGCGTCTGATTGAAACTCAGGGTAAAACCGGAGAATCACCGGATGCTCGGAAAAGAGAGTTTTTCCCGCTATCCCTCTCCGGGGAAGCACGGGATTGGCACCGTTGTTTTGGTAGAGACTACCTTACTTGGGAAAGGTTGACAGCAGCTTTTTGCTCCCAATTCTTCCCAATACGACGTGTCATCTCGTTAAGGGCAAAGATTCTTTGTTTCAAGCAATGTGAGGAGGAATCACTAGGAATGGCATGGAATCGTTTCGCCTCCGCGGTGGAAGATTGCCCAGTCCTCTACATTCCCGATTGGATGTTGCTTCAGCACTTCTGGTTTGGATTGCGGAAGGATGATGCCATGAGGCTTAGTGCTCTCTCCGGATGATCCTTTGTGCACCTAGATGCTATCGAGGGAAAAGAGATTGTGGATAATCTCCGAGATTTCAGCTCCCCTTGCATCCCGGTCAATAAGGCACCCACCAGAGGAAATGTTAAGCCACCTAGATCCATCGTCAGCCGAGTCTGAGATTTCATATCCATTCTTTCTGAGCTCTAGCTGAAGATGTCATTCCTGAATAGCAGGAGTCTAAGGGAAAGATTTCGTGGCGCGAGGTCTACCCTTAGGTTCCCCTCTCATGCATCTTCTTAGACCTTCTCCACGAGACTTTGTCTCGTGGGAGGACAAAGAGAGTAGTTTGGAAGGAACGACCATTCCCGGCCAGGATAAATTGTTCAATCCTCACTACTGTCTCCTAAGGAGGGTATGAGAGGCCTATCGTGTTTCTACGTCAAGGTTAGAGCTGAAGTGCTTCGCACTGAAGTTTCATATAAACCGAGACATCGGTCTCTGCTTTATAATCCATTGGATTCATCCATCAGACCGAAGGAACACGATTGTCTACCGATCGACTGGAGTGCATTCACTTTTCATCTCGAGCACATCAATCGATGCCGATCAGTCAGGAGAAGCTTGCACTTCGTATCTTATGCCTGACTTGATCGATGCCCAATGGGAGGTGCACTTCCTAGTTTATCCATAACCCCCCATTGGAAGCTTAGGCCAGATTTGGGAGTGTCTTCATCGCCTTGATGAGAACATCAAACCCTCTACCTAAGGTAAGAGCGAGTTAAATCTTGCTCTTCGTCCGAACTCTGGTTCCTGATCATACATCGGCCTCTAAAAGTCCATGCTCTATCCTCTTTGAAGGCCGAGTGTCTTTCCGAGCTTGAGTTCACTCGGAGATCGGTACCTATTGGTGAAGCACTAGCCTCAGTGCTCGATCTTTTCGTCTCCGAGTTCTGTGACCCCAGTGCTATAGTCCTCGAGTCCCATGACCACCTCAGGGAATGCCTCGGCCTCTCTGGGATGATCATGCTTTCCCTCAGCCTTGATATACCTTCTTGGGCTCGAGTTCGTATATGCACTACCCTTGTAGATCAGAGCTTATCATCATATCAACAATGTCTGCAAGGAGATGGTCATAAGTTGAGACAGGAGATCACAAGACACCCGCATCCTGAGTCTTGGGACTCATCTCGTTTCCCCAGGAAGAATTATCCCTTGGGTATCTTGTGGACCGTGGTCATGCAGGAGAAAGAAAGTGCCAATATGAAGAAGAGTAGGCAAAAGGTCCACAGGAAGGCAACACCATTATGGCGACCCGAACGCTTCGTGACTACTACCAGAGGTGCCTACACTTTTGACGAACCGAGTATGTTGCCAAGGTGACTTCCCTCAGATTCTCTATGATTATACCATGGTTTGGCCAAGGTTGGTATATAGTGGAGGATGAATTTTCAACCTCAAACTTATCCTAGCCTTAAGCCTAAGCCAATCTTTCTATCTCGGGGAATCCACCTGGGCCGTCGATCCTGAGACTTGCTGGAGCCCACACGAGAAAGGGGAGGACCAGAGGGGCCCATGGGGGCCGGCCGAACCCAGGTTCAGCCGAAACCCTGGTGCCGCCTCTCCCCTTCTTCTTTCGCGTGTGCGACTCTTTCTCCTCCAGAAACCTTCTCCCTGCCGCCCGGCAAGTTCTCGCATCGCGAAGATCCATCTCCTCCACCTCACCATCCTCAGCATCACCGCATCCATGGCTGGCTACGGTTTCGCTCGGCTCAGTAGGGAGGTTTCGCCCCTCAATTCAGGGGAAGGGAGCCCCTCTCGTTTTGTCGACCTCAGCAACCTGGATGAGGTGATGGGGTCACCAGAGGCCATGACTCCCGAGAGAGGCAGTAGTGTAGAGAGCACTCGCAGGATGCCTACTGACTCTCCGGTGCAGTCGTCCCGGTGAGGCTCCTCCTCCCCGCCTTCTTTCCCGGTCAGGATGGCCACCATGGGGAACAAGACCGCTGCCAAGTGCGTCTTGTTTGGCGATCCCCCGGGGCCACCTCTGAACCCAGGAGAGCGCTACGTTGGGTCTGACTTCAACAGCTACGGAGAAGCTTTCTGCCATACTTATGAGCAGGATGTGTGGGACGAGTTCCCACTTCCACAGACCCGGTGCAAGATCTTCGGAGTGAAGACAGCCACTGGAGGCTATGGTACACCTTACCATAAGCTGCCTCAGTGAGAGCGAGTCCTCACCAAGATCCTTGCACACATCCGAGTGAATGGCGCCAAGAAGACCCCGACCCTAGCGAAGCTAGCAAACAAACTAGCTGAACTGTTCCTAGAACCTGAGAAGCTAGTTGAAGAGCTGGCTAAGCAGAGGGACGAGTATCGTAAGCTCAGGCTTGAGTATCACTAGCTGGAGGAGGACATGACCCAGAAGCTGCAGAGGCTGGCAGTTGCTGAGGGAAAGGAGCAGATCCTTTCCGAGTAGTGGGGATTAGCCCCAACTTTAGTTCATTAGGCGCTAGTCTAGGTCTAGGTTTGTTTCCCTTTGTTTCCCTTTATTTCATTTATTCCCTTTGCATGTGTGTAAGCGCCTAATCATTTTGTTTGAAACATTTGAATTTGAATAAAGTGGCTCACTAGTCATGTAACCCGGTTTAGCCACCCATTGTGTCATTACTTTGGTCTCTTTGATTTAGAGGACATCTAGGTTCGAGATAGTGTGGGGGAAGAGCCACGACTCTCCCAATGCAGGCACGACGTTTCCGTACGTACCCATTGTGAGCACTCTAAGCTAGCCGATCGATCACCTACCGTGAACCTGAACAGGACCCGCACGAGTTCACTCCTGTGGAGAGCCTCTAACGGTTCATCTCCCATGCATAGCGTTGGTTTGCATCTCGACAACTCACTCTCTTTCATTCCTGAGTTTTATAAGCTATATATGTCTATCTCTAAACTAAAACTCGAATGATGATGCTAAAGATCACCCAACTCGCCTGTACCTGAGTAGACTTACATATGTTTTATTCCTTGTTATCTACCTGATGCATGTGAACCATAATCTTCTTAAGGACAAAGCATGTTCACCTACGTTATTGACAAGTATGATATGGCTGGATGATATGATCTGTTGCTCTGATGACTAACTCTCTTGGGGAATTTATTTTTGAAAACTCAAAACCTCTTGGAAAGGCTCCTCTTTGATATGCCTTCGTCCCATTAGAGCCATATGATCTTTGGAGGTAAAACCCTTCAGTTCATATGCTGCTTGTTATTACATTGAGCTTTGTCAAATTCTGCGACCCTTATGAGAATTCTTATCATTACTTTCATGATCAAGATTTATGTGCACCCCAGCTATTTCCCCCTTGCTATGCTTCTACACTGGAAGTAAGCATTGTATCATTCATACCACAAAAGTAAAAGCTCCATATGTGGTATGACCGCTCTCTCTAAAAGTATCCTTCAAGGAAGAGATACGGGGTATGAAAAAAAGAAAACACATGCCCAAAGCATGTTTTAAAAAAAGAGAGAGAGAGAAAGGATAGCCCATATCCAAAATAAAGAAGGAGAAAAGGAGAGGGATGGTCATGCAAAAAGGAGTTCCATATCATAGATGGTAATAACTAGTGTCCATTCCGGGGCTAGTGTCCACCTTACCATCAATCCACAGTTTTCACCACATATATGTATGGTAATATCTAGCACCCATTCCGAGCCTAGTATCCACCTTACCATACACACCATAGCCATACTGGTGCACATCTTGATCTGATGGTATGATTTGATTTTTTCTGTGGATCCAGTCTTTGACTTTGCAAAATATGTGATGCAAGTATGCTCTCTCTTTATCCTACCCTGAGCTCCACATATAGCCATCATTAGAAGTAGGATGAAGAGCAAATGCCTTAGTGAGGACATATACATATTGAGCCATCTGAGAGAATCAACTGAGGAAGCCACCAAGAGTTTTGTTTATGATATACTTGCAAAACCCCCAAGGTGTTTATCATCAGGTGCATAAGTGACTTGATTCACAGCTATTCTACTCTTCAATCACCCAAGGGAATATGATAGCCACTACACAAAGGTTCACAAGAGCAAGATATGACTTGGAATATCTCTTATGTCTGTCTTACTCCTTGGTATTCGTGACCCACTTGGCTTTGTTTCCCCTTCACTCGGGACGAGCAAAGGTCAAGTGTGGGGATGTTGTTGACGGTCGATATTTGCCATTTTTATGACTGTCAACTCTTGCAAATTTGAGCATGAATTGCACATCCACACTAGAATAGGTGCTTAAACTCATACTTTCCACCAGTGTCGATGTCTATTCGAATGCAGGTATTTAGCTTAAGAAATGGGAGGAATCAATGCACTTTCACTCCACTCAAATACTGGCCAATCAGGGACTGCCACATGGATTCTCCTGGATCCATGATGTCACCAATCCATGTGAGGGACTCTCGACGAATCATACGCTGCCACGTAAGCATCACATGGATCCATGGGCCCACTTTGCCAACGAAACTGCTAGGAAATGTGCCATGCACAGAGGAGAGGCATTAGGGCCCACATGGAAGCGAGCCAGACGAAGCACAAGCCAGAAGGCCGACCAGGGGTTTCGGCCGACCCTAGGATCGGCCGAACTGACCTAGGGTCGGTTCATCCTGGCCCTCCATGTGTTTGCTTCCTATTGGTCCTTGGCTGCATTCCCGGGTGTTTAGGGGCACTTTGAGCCCCGGAGCAAGCCTCCTCCTTGTCTATAAATAGGAGGGGAGGGGCTCCATTTCTCACACACCACCAAGCTCTCAAGTTTCACTTCTCTCTTGTGTAGCTCTCTCTCCCTCTCTCTAATTCTACCCATGAGAGGTGATTCTCACCTCTTTGTGGTAGAATGGTGATGAGGAGAGATCTAGACTAGGATTAGTTGAGAGGTAGAGTAGGGGTGAGGAGTGAGTTGATGTCCTCGTGGATGCTTGTTCTTCATTTAGACCAAAGTGAGTATTTCAGCATTTCTTATTTAGACTATAGTGGACATCATGCATGATTGATTTGTTCTTGTGTTCGTGGCTCGTTCATAAGTTAGAGGCTTGTGTTCTTCATGACACAAGGCTTCCATCCTTTAGAGCTAGAACAGTAGTTCATTTACTTGTTTCCATGCTCTGATCCTGTTTAGCTAAGTAAGTCCGCTGCATCTCGTTTATCTGCATCCATAGCTTCCTTTCTGCTCCGTAGCTCAATGACTAGATCTGATTCCAATCTTTCCCTTGTTCGTGGGACCGTATCTATACGGTTGCTATAGTGTAGTTAGCGGGTCGACAGACGTAACCGCACTATAGTATTTATCTGGGGTACAGACGTGGTGTCTGGGCCCTGGTTTTCCTGCGAAGACCACGTACGATCGTAGTGTAGAGGTAGGCCACAGTGGTGACAGCCTGTTCGACCCTTTGTCAACCCTCTACGTCGCGTACCGAGTTGGGCTCGCTTGCCAGCACCTTGGAGTGTTGTCGCCCCGTGAGGATGACTGAGACCTGACAGAATACATCTTGAGAGCTAAGTCCCTTAAGGAAGTGCTTCTTATATCCCGACCTATCCCAGCGAAAGCTGGTATCCTTGGATAGACCCTCTCTGGTTACTCTCCGTCCTAGGAACGAAACCCGATGGGAATACTCATTCTCCTAGGGAGAAGTGCTACAACGGTGTATCTGTGCGCTTGCGGATTCGTTCGCACTAGTCAGTGTACCCAAGAGTTTCTTACACGCTGACGCTAGTGCGCCAGTGGTGGTGACGTTAAGAAACGCCAACAATGGTCAAGATTGCTATCAGGAGTAATCAGAGTTTGAAGATCGAACTGCAAAGAGACCTCCAAAGAGGTGCCAAGCCCTCTCTTGAATTCCTGAAAAAATAGAGCACTCTTTTCCCCATGATCAGAAACCATTCTCCCATTATTATCCATAATTTGGCTGATGACATTCCTTCAGTATTTTTCAGTGGCCATGGCATGGAAAACCTAGTGTTTTCATCCCCAAATTGGATAACTCTTTGGGTAAATCTTTGCCTCCAATACTCTCTCTGCATAGCCAGAAGATTTCTGATATGCTATTTGATGACAACTCTAAACTTAAACTCATGAGAGAGAAGACCTCTAACTTCTTCCAATTTGTCTAAGAAGGCAATGGTCATATTACAGTTTGCAATAAGTCTGCTGAGATTTGACAAGCTTCTGGCCCAAACCTTTAAAACTCTTCTAAGGAGTTTGAATTTAGCACTGATTATCTGGGCACTGTTAATACCTTGCACTGGGGCCAACCATGCATTCTTAATTTGATCCATACAGCCAGGATGATTAAACCAAAAGTTCTCAAACCTGAAAATATTAGCCTTGGGGATATTGGTGCCAATTTGGATTTTGCACGGCAGATGATCAGAGGTGGTTTTGGCAAGTGGCAAGACAATGGACATGGGAAATTCAGAGGTCCGGGCCACAGAAGAAAAAAAAACCAGTCAATCTGCTCCAGGAGGGGGAGTCTTGCATGTTACTCCATGTATAAGTTCTCCCTTTGAGAGGTAACTCAATGAGACCTAAGTGGCTAATGATGTTATTAAACACCAAACAATCATTATAATTTCACCCAGGTTTGTTTCTATTGTCAGTTGATCTGTAGAAATTGAAGGCACCCATTAATAACCAAAGATCTTCATCATCAATCTTAGGGCTATGGAGGCAACTAACAAAAAGGTCCCTGGCAGGCTGACGACGGGGCCATAAACCACCACAAGGTTCCAAGCTAAGAGATTATGAGTGGAGGTGAAGGTCATTTTGATAGCAAAGGTCTGTTTCTCAAGACTTATAGCAGAGAAATGATTAGAGGCCCAGCAAACCAATATTCCACCAGAGGCACCATCAGAAGGACAATAATCAAACTTATCAAACCTCTTGGGGGCAAACTTTCTTATGAAGGTAAGATCAAAAGATTCTCTTTTGGTTTCTTGAAGGCAGAAAATATTGGCATTGCTCTCATCTATTTTGTTTCTAATAGGGTCCCACTTCTCTTTGTCATTAACCCCTCTAACATTCCAACACAAAATATTCCAAACACGAAAATCCATTAAAAGGGGATAATAAAGTTCATAGCAAACCAAATGGGGCATAGCCACCACTGGAAGAGGGAAACATCATCCAAAGTCAACATCAGATAAGAGTCACCACAACAAAATAATTTAAACCACCAACCAACAGGTATTATCCAGGTAATAACAGCATGAAACAAGAAGAAGAACCACCAGCCACTCCAATTAATGTTCTTGAGCATCTTCATTGGCTTCATCTTGATCTTGAATAGTAGCAAGGCTCAGCTCTATAGGAGGGACGCCACAGAAGGAGATGCCCAGTTCAAACAAAGCTGCAGCAGGAATGGCTTCAATCATTGCCTCATCCAAGTCTTCATCAAGACTCCTGCTGACAATAGCAGTCTTGAGATCTGAGACTGTTGAGAAAGAGACAGATTTCATGTTTGCACCCTTCTTTCTCCTAGGCTCATTGTCCACCTGCACAAAAGTGTGGCAAGTGTTCTTCCTTAGTCTTGAGCATCTACGCACCTCATCATCCACAATGGGAGTTCTGGCTTTCTTTCTCCTCTTCTTGCAGACAGAAGGAGAGGCCTCCACATCGGAGAGAGGCATCATTCAAAGGAAGTGCAGAGTCTTCCATACCAAGAGTACTTTCAACAGGAACCTGTGCTTCCAGCTCTCTTTGATCTGTCATATTTTTAGGGCCATCAGTGCCAATACTCTTCAGAACAATCCTAGGAGAAGAGCTGCCTTCAATCATAGGGGCACTAGGGCCACTAATAAGCTCAAGCCTTGGTCTTCTCATTCTAGTGGAGCTCGAGGATTCAGTATTGTTACCCCAACTTGGGTTATCCACATTGAAGAACCAGTTGCTGGGGACAAACCAAGTTCTGGTAGGAGGATTCCAGCAATGAGCAGGCATTGGGTTTTTGAGTGGCAGCAAGCACTGTATGTCTCTGAATCTTCTGATCAATTCTTGTGCCAACATTTCAACAAATGGAACAGGACCAAATCCTTGATGAATGCCAATCCTAGAAGCAAGCTCCTTGATGCTAAAATCACTTTCAGTATTAAGCCCACTGCTATTGAGCTGCTCTGGAAATCTACTGCCGGTCCTATCCACTAGAAGAGGAAATTCCAGTGTGATAGGGGCACCTTGAGCTCTGAAAAAGCCACTGACTTCACTACTAACAGAATGGCTTTCCTAAGGGTGATCTGGGTGTTGCATCAAACCATGAACAATAGCATTGGTCACTGCAGCATTAGCCAAATTGTTCACTAAGTTCAGCACATTTTCATCAACAAGTTCACCCTCCTGCTCCCAGCCAATGTTGTTGCCTTGGACAGGAGGAGGTAGAGGAGCTTCCCAGTCATTATCTTCATTGTTTTGCTGAACTTCCTAAAGGTCACCAACATCCTCAAAGTGGCCTGGAAGATCATGCATATCATCATCAGCAGGACCTGCCACTTCAGGGTGTGGGTTACCATTTGGAGGAATTGGATCCTCATCTGCAGGAAGAGCATCATTTAACTGACTATCTAGAACAAAGACCGGCACTATCCAAGAGTTGCCGCTGTCAGCCAACAAGCCACTCTCAGAGATAACTATCGATCGAGGAACTCTGCTGACCAATGTGACTCTGCAACGTAACAGAATTCTCGAGCGAAACTTGGAATTGTCAGTCCAGGTGATGACAGAGCCAAAGAGACCAACAACTTGCGAAACAATTTCTCTAGTTTGAAAATCAAGAGGGAAAGCCAGCAACATCACCCAGCAAGTTCGTGTGAAAGGACCGCTTCTCAGGTTGATCCCCCGATCATGTTCAACCACAGTAAGTTCACGATTCCCCCCAAGTTGCATAGGCCCAAGATTGATCATGGCTTGC
Source organism: Cenchrus fungigraminus (assembly GCA_036936925.1). Classification (NCBI taxonomy): domain Eukaryota; kingdom Viridiplantae; phylum Streptophyta; class Magnoliopsida; order Poales; family Poaceae; genus Cenchrus; species Cenchrus fungigraminus. Next base: position 49,441,215 of record CM072777.1, on the reverse strand, counting down.
CGGGCGATAGGACTGGGAAACTGGATGAGGCATAATCCCAACGGCGAAGGGCAACAAGATCGAATCCTAACCCGATGAACTTCCTCAAAGAAAGTAACCACCTCATCGATAGTATCATACAACTGATTATGCGGAGGCGGAGGAGTAACAGTAACAATGGCATACTCATCATGGCGACGCGGCGGATTAGCAGCGATGACAATCCTACCAAGGGCAGGTCGAGCCCAGTCCTCCATGTTCATACCTTCAGGAATGTACGGCTCTGGGTTAACTTTGAAGTTCGCCATGGCTTCCAGTAGTTGCTCGTCTTCCGGTGTGGGAGTGGGAGCACACTACGAGATGGGTTCCGAGGAAGGGAGGGGGTTTTCTGTAGCATGAAATGGATTTGGGGGAAGAGTATTGTTCCCCTCCTTCCCAATAACTGCCGGGGGAGGTGACGCTCGATATTCTGGGCTGGGCTCATCTGAATGGCAGTCTTGACTGGGCCGGTTCTCTGAGAAAGGATTTTTGGGCCTCCAAAAAATCCTGGGCTTCGAATATGTAAAGCAGAATTTGAATCGATGTCCTTCATTAAAGGAGACGGCGCAGCGTAGTTTCGAGGTACAATTAGACCTGTTGTGCAAACGGCTAAAGCATCATGTGCAACCTCCCAACTCAGCAAATTTATTAGCCTCAAGAAAAGATTTGAAAGATTTATTAGCAGGCCTAAGAGCTGGCACCTTGGGGACTGAGCCTCCCTGTCGGTCAATGCTGGGATGTGGAGAGTTCTTGGCTGAAGAATAATCCGAAACACTTGTATCATATTGCTTGAAAATCCCAGAATTGCCTTGATCACCAGATAACGAATGAACATTCTTCAGAATTCCACTAACTCTTGGACATCCACGATCAACAAAAGCATTTGATAGATCAACCACTAATGACCCAATCTTGATCGAGCTCAAAGGAACAGATGGATTGTGCCTCACTCTCGGAGGACTTTGAATCAAACGATCAGCAAACGCACTTTCTTCTTGACTGAAGATTTATCAAGTCTTTTTTTTCCTTTTAGAAACAATATGTGACCATTTTTTTGGCTTCCTCTGCTTCCCAAAGCCTTTTGTCTCGTTCCCAGTTAGGAGCACCATTGCTCCATAGATGAAAGTAGATATCAAAAGATTTTCCAATGACACACCTAAGATTATAGACGGCAAAACCCACTGATTTGCATGAAACTGTGAAGCAGTAGTGATGAAGATTCTGAAACTTCACACAAAAATCCTCTGCCACTCCACCCAAACAAGATTGCAGGGTAAGGGCAATAGCTTCTTCACTTAGCTGAAAGAGATATCTTCTGAAAGTAACAAGAGTAAGAAACCATTGTCCTGATGAAAGGAGGCATTAATCCTCTGTCCCAGAGACTCAAAAATATCTCTTTCAAAATGTCGCCCTATGTCAAAATCCAGTAGATCCTGAGCCAAAGCCATGAAGACCAAGGGAAGAAACCAGCCAAACAGAGAGAAGAACTAATGGAGCTCGACGAGTTAGCACCACAGTAGCCAGAGAAATCAACCAAAGAGGAAACCAGAGAGAAAGACCAGAGAGCGAGACGATGATGAGAGGGCCAAAGACAGAAGAAAGCCAGTCACTTAGCTTGAGATCCATCTTGCCGGCGACGAGAGAGGAGACGCAGGCCGTCGGTGCTGGGCGCAGTCACCAGGGGGAGAGGCGCCTTCATCCTTCTTCCTCATGCAGGTGTTGGTTGCGGCTTTGTTTGCGTTGGTGCAGGTCAGGGGCTTTTCCATTTACCCGAGGGAGGGCAAAAAATGGAAAAGGACATTGGAAGTGTCAATTATGGAAAAGGCACTACGTGAAAACCTTAAATAGGTCACACAGCATTTGTAACGGGCCCTTAACACCCGTTACATGGACCACATCTGCGACGGTTGTTGTTTGGCGCACGTTACGCACACGCGTGGCAGGCTCGACCCCGACGTGGCCAACACACCACCCGTTACTGAGAGACATGGGTACCCATGGGTCCCCACCGGCCAGGGTCCCAGGGACCCCTGACAAGTGGACCCGACCTTCCAGAAGACCCGCCGACCTGTCACGTGGGCCCAGCGACCTTATCTGCATCTCCGATGACCGCGGGCGACCTGATCAGGATCCCGGAAGACCCGCGAAGCCTTGACGTGCAAGACAAGACACGGCGACCTGGCGTGCCGCCGCCTGTAGACTCCGAGTATCACAGGATACTCCTTGTAATCCGGGAGATATGCTTCCCGCAGTTGTAGCCGACCCCGACATGGGTCAACCGACCTGCGCATGCAAACCCTAGCCCGTCCCCCCATATAAGGCGGCCTAGGGCTCCATGCACAGGGACAACTCATCTTCAACCACCCGCATAATCCACCACAACTGGACGTAGGGTATTACTCTCCGGAGGCCCGAACCAGTATAAACCCTTGTCTCCTTGTTCCTGGCCGCCATACTCGCTTAGTTCCGTGTGCATCCCGTACATAACCACCTACGCTCTTAGGTCCCGGTCCTCCATTAACCTGCAAACCTCTAGGGCAACTCCCTAGCGGATCTGTCCAAGTCTCACCCCCTGACAGTTGGCGCGCCAGGTAGGGGAGGTCGGGAACTCGCTGTGCAGCATGGTGGCCCAATCTGGCGTCGTCTTCCCGGCGAGCATGGCGGCCTTCCTCGCCGACCACGTGGAGATCTGCTTTGGATCCTTCACGTCGACCTCTCCTGCTCCGGTAGCCTCGACTCCTTCGGTGACCTCCGAGCAGGTCGTCACGGCACCCGCCGCCGTCTCCGTTCCCGATCTAGTATCGGAGACCCACCAACCCAGACCTTGTGACCTTGTGCAGGGGATATAAAGCGTCATCGGCTCGATGAGGGAAACCCTGGAGATCTGCGAGCGAGGTCAGCGCTCAGCGCAGACAGCGCTATGCCACAACATGTTCCCCTTCGGCCTGAAGTCAGCGCCCAGCCTTCGCCTCAGCCAGCTGCTTAGGCCTCCCCAGATCCAATCTGGGCAGCGACCTCCTCGCGACCCAAGGCCAGCACCTCACACAAGGCGCGACCCCCTCGACGTGCCCTGCACTTACCACAAGGTTGCGAAGCACACCCTCCGCGGGTGCCGCCTGCGGAAGAAGATCGACAATGAGCTCCCTCGCTGAGCTAAGCGACCTACCCAGTCTCCGGACTGCGGGGAGTTCCAGAAGGTCTGGCTTCGAATCTCCCCCAATGATTCGGACATCATCTTTTGCCAACTGCTCGTGATCTCCGAGAATGAGCCACCCCGCGCGGGTGCGACCAACTCCGAGGAGGCGGCCCGCATCCAAGCCAACGACCGCCGTGCCCAGCAATGTGTGGAAGAGCAGCAGCCCCCAGGCCAACCTGGGTGCTACCATTACCCGGCTCCAGCAAGCCCAGATGACACCTGAAGCTAAGCAGGCCCTCGCGTACCTCCGGGTCGCCAATTCCCTGGTGGAAGAGAAGAGCGCGGCCTCCAAGTCCGTTGCGTCCTCATCAACCCGCCATTCGCGCAGTCGATCTCATTGACCTCAGCGCAGCCACCTCTCCCCCATACGTGAGGAGGTCGCTCAACATAACCCGGAGAAACCCGCCCAGCAGCCTGCTGCTGCCCGCGACCTTCGCGTCAAGCTCGACATCAACAGACGCACCCACGACATGCGCGACGTCGTCGACCAGCGCCATCGGGAGTGCGAGCTCTGCCGCCGCCTGGACTACGACCACGAGTATAGCGCACCCGGCGGCGTTCACCGCATCATAGAGCGCGAGCTCCGTGATCAACACGACATCGAGAACAGGCGATGTGCCAACTACGACACCGAGCACGGCGACCCCGCCATCGTCGAGACCAACCGGGATCGGCAGCCAGGTTCCCAGGTTGTCATCCCGGAGCGTAGCGTCCACTCCTCACCAAGAGAGGTCGTCCTGGCCAGAGGCTCCAGCGACGACCTTGCCCTCAACGCCTTCCCAGCATTGGATGCCCGTTTCAAGGGGGTGGAGTACCTAGACAACTAAACACCCAACATCAAGCCATACGATGTGCGCTCCGACCCTAACATCTAGCTGTCGACCTACTACGTCGCCATCAAGGCGGCCAGTGGCAGCTTCGATCACGTGGCGGCCTACTTCCCGCTGGTGATGGGCAAGGCCCCTTCACTATGGCTCAACAACCTCGAGCCTGGCAGCATCAAGACCTGGGCCGATCTGTCCCAGGCCTTCACGTCGAACTTCCAGCGCGACCTACGATCGCCCTGGAAATGCCTTCAGCCTGGGGCGGGTCATGCAGAAGCCTAAGGAGCGGCTCCGTGACTACAACCAACAGTTCTTCGAGAACCGGAACGAGTGCGTTGGCGTCAGGGTCTACCGGATCGTCAACAGCTACAAGAAGGGCATCAAAGACCGCAAGATCTTTGAGAAGATCAATGAGTCTGGCCCCACCAACGTCAAGGAGCTCATGCTCATCGTCAACAAGTTGATGGACACAGAGGACGCGCTCCAGAACCAGTTCGACGCTGATGTCGCTGGTACATCTGGCACTGTAGCAGACAAACTCCGCAAGCAACCTTCCGAGGTCCTAGCAGTCGAGGGGCGCCGAGGCTCGACATTCAACCAGGAGGAGTTTGACCTGGCGCTCGACAGCATCTGCGGGTTCCACGAAGGAGCTACCCACACTCTCCGCGAGTGCTCCCAGTTCAAGAGGGCCTTCAGCGCCCCCGCGAAACCCAAGCGACCCAAGAACGACACCGGGCGCCGCGACAACCGCCCCTACAACAGCAACAACCGCCGCGACGACCGGCGAGATCGACGTGACGACCGGCGCGAGGAGCGATACGACGATTGCCGCGAGCCACCTCGCAGTGACCCACCACCAGCCGCTCCTCGCGACGAGACGAACCTGCCCCCTCCACCAGCATCAAGCAATCCCAATGGGCCTTTCCAGGCCGCAACCCGCGCGACCAATATGATCGTCGGTGGCATCAAGTCAAGCTCCAGCAGGAGGCGCTACAGGAAGGACAAGTACGACGTCCACCTCGTCCACACTCAGCCAATTGCGCCTCTGCATTGGTCTGTGCAGGTGATCACGTTCTCTATAACTGATCGCTAGGTGCACATCCCAGACCCTGGGTCCTACCCGGCCGTCATCGAGCCCACGGTGGATGGAGCCTTGCTCTCCCAGACCATGATCGACGGGGGTTAGTGGGCTCAACATCATCTTTGTTGACACCCTAAAGAAGATGGGCTTTGACTTCAACAAGCTCATAGAATGCGACGAGCCCTTCTACAGCATCGTCCCTGGGAAGGCGGCCTACCCCCTGGGTCGGGTCTCCCTCCCCGTCACCTTTGGTACGGAGGCGAACTTCCGCACAGAGTACCTCAACTTCAAGTCCTCCTACCATGCGATCCTAGGTCGCCCGATGCTGGCCAGGTTCGTTGCCATCCCGCACTACACCTACTTGGTGTTGAAGATGTCGGCTCCACATGGGGTCCTCTCCGTTAAAGGGGACCTCATCGTCTCCTTCAGGTGCAACACGGAGGCCCTCGACCTCGCCGCGACCTCCGCTGCCGCCGACGCCTCCGCGGTCTTAGTCGCGGTGGCCAACAAAGTCGACCCTGTCGACCTACCTGTCCCAGAGCAGAAGCGCACCGACACTGCCCTGGATGCGGTCCCCTCCACGAAGAAGGTTTGCCTTAGCCTTATCGGCGATAGGCTCGAGCCCAAATAGGAACTCGCGCTCACCAGTTTCCTCCGGGATAACGCGGACATATTCGCATGGAGTCCATCAGATGTGCCGGGTGTCCCCAGGGAGTTGGCTGAGCACGCCTTGGATGTATGCAAGACGGCCAAGCCTGTCAAGCAGAAGCTTCGCCGCTTTGCGAAAGATCGCAAGGACGTCATTAGGGTAGAATTAATAAAGCTCCTTGCTGCCGGATTTATCTGCGAGTGTAAAAACCCGGTTTGGCTCGCCAACCCGGTCCTTATACCCAAGAAAACCGGTCAATGGAGAATATGTATTGACTACACCGACCTTAATAGGCACTACCTTAAAGACCCCTTCCCTCTTCCGCGCATCGACCAGGTCGTGGACTCCACGGTCGGAAGCGTCCTCCTTTGCTTTCTCGACTGCTACTCAGGGTATCACCAGATAGCCCTGAAGGTCTCTGACCAAGACAAGACGGTGTTCATAACGCCCCAAGGCATCTATTGCTATACGGCCATGACCTACGGCCTCAAAAACGCTGGTGCGACCTATCAAAAGGCCATCCAAAAGTGCCTTGCTAGCCAGATTAGCAAGAACGTAGAAGCCTACGTCGACGACATGGTCGTCAAGACCACCCATGAGGACAAGCTCATAGTTGACCTCGCGGAGACCTTCGCCAACCTCCGCCCTTACTGCTGGAAGCTTAATCCAGAGAAGTGCATCTTCGGTGTCCCGTCTGGCAAGCTCCTGGGCTTCATGGTCAGCAACCGGGCATCGAGGCCAATCCCACCAAGGTGGATGCCATCCACAGGATGAAGCGACCTACAGGCAAGAAGGACGTCATGAAGCTCACCGGTATGATGGCGGCCCTAGGACGATTCATTAGCAAACTTGGAGAGAAAGGCCTGCCCTTCTTCAAGCTGCTAAAAAAGGCGGACAAGTTCGTCTGGACCGAGGAAGCCGACCAAGCTCTGGAGCAACTCAAGACCTTCCTCACGACACCCCCGGTGATGGTGCCCCCAGTGCCTAAGGAGCCGTTGCTACTCTACATCTCGGCGACCACCTTGGTGGTCAGCTCGGTTCTGGTGACTGAGCGACCTGAAGAGGGCCGACCTCACCCTGTCCAGCGACCCATATACTACGTCAGCAAGGTCCTGTCTGACAGCAAGACCAGGTACAGCCAGCCCCAGAAAATGCTCTACGTGCTGCTCATCACTTCTCGCAAGCTCCGGCACTACTTCCAGTCACACAAGATAAAGGTCATTTCGGCCTTCCCCGTTGGCGAGGTCCTCCGGAGCCGCGACACCACTGGGCGCATCGTCAAGTGGTCCATCGAGCTAGGTGAGTTCGACCTAGAGTTCTGTCCCAGGCAGGCCATCAAATCGCAGGTCATCGCAGACTTCGTCTCGGAGTGGACCGAGATCCAGCAGCCTCCGCCATCGGAGTGGCCAGAGCACTGGAAAATGTACTTCGATGGTTCCCTGAACCTCAAAGGAGCCAGCGCGGGCATCCTGTTCATCTCACCCTAGGGCGACTACCTCAAGTACGTGCTCCAAATCCACTACAAGGCGTCCAACAATGGTGCCGAGTACGAGGCCCTCATCCATGGGCTACGCATCGCTGTCTCCCTCGGGATCAAGCGCCTTATGGCCTACGGTGATTCCAAGGTCGTCATTGACCAAGTCAGCAAGGACTCTGAAGCCAGGAAGGACATGATGGATGCCTACTGTGCCGAGGTGCACAACCTCGAGCGTCACTTCGAAGGGCTCGAGTTCCACCACATCTGCCGTAACAATAACGTCGCGGCCGATGTCCTCTCCAAGCTTGGCTCGAAGCGTGCACTGGTTCCGGTCGGTGTGTTCTTCCAAGATCTACGCAAGCTATCCATCAAACTCACCCCCAACCCAGAGTCGCCTGATGACGAGGTGACCTTGCCTGCAGGTCGCGAGATCCTCATGATCGACGCAAAAGAAGACTGGCGCCTTGACTTCATCGCCTTCCTCCTCGAACATCGAGTGCTTGAGGACAAGGCAGAGCGCGAAAAGATCACGAGGCGTAGCGCCAACTATGTCGTCATCGGCAACGAACTCTACTGGAGGTCTACCTCCACCGGAGTACTGATGAAGTGCATCCTACGATCTGAGGGCCTTAGGCTCTAGGATGAAATCCATGGCGGCGAATGCGGCAACCATGCCGCCTCTTCCAACCTGGTGGGCAAGGTCTTCAGGTCTGGCTTCTACTGGCCCACAGCCATGGCTGATTCCCAAGAACTTGTATGTCGATGCAAGGGGTGCCAGTTCTTCGCTAAGCAGCAGCACGTCCCGGCTCAGGCCTTGAGGACCATCCCTCCATCGTGGCCCTTCGCAGTGTGGGGTCTCGACTCTGTGGGACCTTTCAAGACCGCCCCCGGCGGCTACAAGCACATCATCGTGGCGGTGGATAAGTTCACCAAGTGGATCGAGGTCCGTCCCGTATCCAGCGTCACATCGAAAGAGGCGGCCAAATTCATCGAGGAGATCACCCACCGCTTTGGGTTGCCAAACAGGATTGTGACCGACCTTGGCACGGCCTTCACAGGAGCCGATTTCTGGGACTTCTGCCAGGACAACCTGATCGACGTATACTACTCCTCGGTGGCGCACCCGCGGTGCAATGGCCAGGTTGAGCGGGCCAACGGCATGGTCTTACAGGCCATCAAAGACCGCATCTTCGACGGCTCAGCGCCCTACGCAACCAGGTGGCTCTCAGAGCTCCCCCACATGATCTGGGGTCTCAGGACCCAGGTTAGCTCAACTGTAGGGTATTCACCCTTCTTCCTGGTCCACGGGTCAGAGGCTATCCTCCCCACCGACGTGGCCTTCGGGGCTCCACGCATCCAAAACTTCGACGAAGGAGAAGTAGAGCAAACCCGCCGGCTCGACCTCGACAGTGTCGAGGAACATCATGTGGCTGCGCTCATGCGCCATACCCGTCACGAGCAGCAGCTACGTCGCTACCATGACCGCAACGTGTGGGAACATTCCTTCAACGTTGGCGACCTAGTCTTGCGACGGATCCAGAACACCAAGGACATGCACAAGCTCTCTGCGCCTTGGGAAGGCCCCTTCATAGTTAAGGAGGTCATTGGACCGGCGACCTATCACCTCCAATGGGCCGATGGCCAGGGTGTCCCGAACCCCTGGAACATTGAGCACTTATGTCGCTTCTATCCTTAGGAGCCTTGTATCAATAAAAAGCTATGTACTCTATCCTTTGTACTTCGATATATATAAAAAAGATTACCTTTTTCGACCTGCTTTTATGTGTTTTTATCTGCTTCCCCCTCCCCTTCGACACACTCAGGGGCTTGGGTTAAATCGGACTCCTCACGCTCGGGGGCTTGGTGTTAAGCTCGGCCCTTCGCGCTCGGGGGCTTGGCTTTGCCAACCTAGAGGTCGTTCGACCTAGGTGTTTCTGCTTTGTTTTTTAATAGTGCTCCCTTACCACAACTTCTTGTACACCTTATAAGTATTCCTAGGTTGTGGGGTTGCTCGACCTTGGGTCCCTGACCCCCCTCCGCGCGTCGGCTGCACGTAAGTCTCCACGCTGAGCCGTGTAGTCGGTAAGCCGTTCCTCCACTGAGTTGGGTCAACGGGGGGAAAGGGTTCTTGCAACCTCATTCCTTTTGCATTCTTATAAGGAGTAAACGGGTCAAATAAGGGATCGCACCAACATAATTAAACATGCCTTTTCGGTTCATGCAAAGTTTGTTTTACATCAAAAGGGTCCATGACCCATTGGCACTAATAGTTTGCTACGTCCTAAGTTACACTCTACAGATCTATCTTCTTCACGATCTCCTCCGCAGTGGCCTGGATATCTTCAAGACCCACCAGCGGGGCCAGGTCGAGCCCTTCCTTGACCTTCTCAAGGTCGAACGACGACACATGGTGCCTCACCGCGGCCAGCACAGCGGCAGCAGCGAGCTTGCCGCTATCCATCAGTAGGGTCTTCATGCGACCTTCAGCTTCCTCCAGTCGCGCGACGAGCTCCTGCGGCCCGCCCTCGACCTTGGGGATGTAAACATCCACAAGGTACTCGGCGGCCTCCTTGAGGTTATCCAGCTCCTTCTGAAGATCTGCAGTCATCTCTTGATGATCAATGAGGGTTTGCATCGCCCGGCCAAGGTCGATCTCTAGATCCCTGCGCACGCCAAATTCATATGCAGCTTTACCAGTGAAGTAAGACTCACTGGCGACGACCTCCTTGTGCTTCTCCTTGAAGACCTTCACCTGCTCTTTGGACTCCTTGAGGTCCTTCTTCAAGGCGGCCTCCCTCTTCTTGGTGTCTGCAAATGTCAAGGTCAAGAAGGGTCAACAATGACGTAAATTCTAGGCACAAAGACTAAGGACGTTCTCAGAACGTACTCGTGGCGGCGACCTTCAGCTTGTCCTCCGCTTCCTTTGCCTTCAGCTTGGCAGCCTCAAGCTCCTGCTTCAAGGCCTCAATTGCCTTGTCCTTCAAGGCCGCATCGTCCTTGAGGCACATTATTTCCTTTACGGCCTCAATCTTGGCCTGGAGCACGGCCTCCCGCGTCGTGGACAGCTCCGCGTGAAGTTTGGCGGCCTCCGTGAGCAGGTTCGCCCTACCCTGCGCCCGGTCAGCAAGAGTCTGCACCAATACATTATGAAAGATCGTCATATCAAGGCGCCTGAGTGAATTAATGACCTAGCCCAAAGGCAATGTTGACTCACCATGGGTGTCCTGCCGATCGTCTTCGCCGCCTCCGTGATCGTCGCCTGCGCCCCCTTGAAATCTGCAAGTTCACGGCCGTCGGCGAGAATGTCCTCCTCCCACGGAGTGCCGACATAGAGGCACTGTTCCCGGTCATCCTCCTCTCCTCCCCCCCGGTCTCCACCAATTGCGCCTGTGGAAGGCTCGACTCGGGTGGGTCCTGTTGGTGAAGGCCTCCTCCTTGCTGAGCGCTGTCAGCAGCGACCTTAGTCGCCGCCAACGATGTTTCCCCCACGGTCTCAGGGACCTTGCTGGTAACATCCCTGCCCAAGGTTGTCGGCGACTGCCCCACCGGCACCTTCTCGAGCTTCCGCCCAAAAGCCTCTTGGCCTGAGGCATTCTTGCTGGTACCCGATGCAGCGGGAGTTCCCCTGCCCAAGGTGCACAAATATGTCAGTACTGCGTACTCAACAAGCTGTGAAAGATCAAGCAAAGCATGAAATCAAGCTCGGCAATGTACCTACTGCCAGTCTTCAATCGAAGCGACACCGGCCTGGGTGGCGCCCGCCTCGGCTTCTTTTGTGACCCCCGGTCGCTCACATTTTTCGCGGTCGGCTCCGGCAGCTGCTCGCTCATAACCCCGAGCGTGGTGTCATCGCCTTCCGTGGCCACCGCGACGCCCGACCCTGTGCCAATGTCGTGTGACCGCGCATCATCCTACTCCTCGAAGACGACCTCGATGCTAGTTGTTGCCGTCTCCGACGATGGAGTGGTGTCCTTCCTCTTCCTCTTCTTCTTCTCTGCCTCGATGGTGGCGGAGACGATCTTGGCGCCCTTGTGCGCCGGGATCTTGCCAGCGACCTGCCGCGTACGCCGGGTTGTTGGTGCCGAACTCACCATAGGTGGATCCTCCTCATCACTACCTCCCACCGATGAGTCGGAGAGGTAGTTCTCAATTAACTCTGGCGGCGGAGCCTGCTCGTCCTCCGCCTCGCGGACCTTTAAGCTGCGTTCACCCTCATCAACGAGGGGAGTCGGGCTCCAGAACAAGTCCTCGGGACCCTGCAGTAGGCGACCTTCGTCTTAGTTCAAAGTAAGTCAAGCCCAACTACAAGTAAAAACAAGGTCGATCAGCGACTTACCACTTCGGCGGGCCGCTTGAGGGAGAACGCCTTGGGGCACGTCCGGTTCCGGATCACCCCATTGAAGAGCTCCCTCACCCGCGCCACCATCTCCAGCTTGGAGACCTTGCGTTGCTGTACGCGGGTCGGGTCGGTTTGGCCCTAATACTCGTAGGCCGGGTGCACCCGATCTTGGATCGGTTGTAGCAGCCTCCGGCTGAAACTGATGGCCACCGCGCCGCCCATCAGCCCTTCCTCCTTCCACGCCTTGAGGTCCTCCAGAAGTGGCTTGATGGCATCCATCCCGCGACGTCAGCTGGTTGGTCCACTCCGGCACCGGGACCGGCGCGAGCCCCGACCTGGTGGCCAGCGCCGGCTTCGGGTTGTCAATGTAGAACCACCCTCGCCTCCAGCCCTGGGTGTTGTCCGGCAGCTCCATGTCGATGTACATCGTCTTCATGTGACGGCGTAGCATGAAGCCGACGGCCCCGACGACGCCATTCTTCCATGTCTTCTTCACCTTGAAGAAATACCACCATAGGTCGAAGTGTGGCGGTATCCCCAAGTACTCCTCGCACAAATGGATCAACGAGGACACGGTGGTGACAGCGTTGGGGACGAGGTGTACCAGGTCGATGCAGTAGAAGTGGAGCAGCCCGCAGAAGAAGTCACCCGCCGGAACTCCAAATCCGCGCTCCACGTGTGTGACGAAGGCGACGGTCTCCCCGGTCCCCTCGGAGGGGAAGGTTTCGCCGGCGGCTGGCCTCCAGCCCACCTGCTCCTTGGGCTTCAGTTGCCCGCGGTCCACCAGACCTTGGAGCTGCGCCTCCGTCACCGTCGAGTGCTCCCAAACCTTCTCCGGGGGCGGCGCAAGCTCTGGGGCCATTTCTTCTTCGCTGAAGCCGGTGGATCTAGCTCTAAACACTACCAAGTACTTCTGGCGCATACGGCGGCGCTGGGTGCAGTGGATCTAAGCATGGCAGTGCCGGCGAATTTGCACACTAAAGCTCTTGGCGGTGGAATGAAAACCCTAGCTGTTGCGGGGGAATGGAAGTTTGTGGGGTCCCCGACCCTTCACTCGGCCTTTTATAACTGGGCCGCAACAGTGCGGTGGGCCGCGACGCCCCAGATGTCCCTTCGGATTCAGCGAGATTCCCGACGACCCAACGGATACATCGCCAACGGCACTTTTGGCCTAACGGCTACAGGCAGTAACGGCTCGCGCCGTGCGGGAATCCATGCCCGTTGGCCTTCTTCCCAACGACCTGGTGTCCATGGACTCGTTATGCCCTACTTCAAGCCCCTTCCCCATCATTTTCTTCAAGGTCTCCTGGCCTCTGACAACCTCCGGGTCTATGATAACACCTTCACAAGGTCGATAGGTACAACCGCTTGGTAGGTCGCCTCAGCTTTCATTAGCGGGTTCACACCCCTGGCTCCTAGGTCCTGCTACCTACTGGATCGCCTTAGCCTTCGTGGCTGGTTTATACCAACGGCCCCGTGCTTAAAGGCTCCACTGCCCGTTGGCGACCTCTGGGTCAAGTAGCACCTCCCTGAGGTCGCTAAGGTCCTGCTGCCTACTAAATTGCCTTAATGGCTATACCAATGGCCCCGTGCTTAATGGCTCCACTGCCCGTTGGCGACCTCTTGGTCAAGTAGCGCCTTCCTGAGGTCGCTAAGGCCCCACTGCCTCCTAGGTCGTATAGACCAAGAATTTCACAGGCTGACTACCTGCATTGTGTCGCTGCACAACGGCTGTGTCGATTCTGGTCGACACGGGTTCCCCGTCTCTACGATAGGCCTCCTGAAGGTCGGCGTGCTATATCAGCCCTGCCGGGACCTTGGTAGCCATACCATTGCAGCCCGGGCACCCTTACAACTACTTAAATCAAGATATCTCTCATGCAAAACTATATTTACAGCTTCACAAGCTGCAAGGAGTTTGGCCCTTGGCCAATTACAAGATACAAAGACATTAAAGGTCCTGAATTACCTTCCAAAGTGCTTATGACTCAGTGTACACTAATAAGGCTTGTCACAAGCTTTCTTCTAGCTTCAGGACCTACTCGACGACCTCTACAGCCACTGTGGAGGCAGCTACCACATAGCCACCTCTACTCGCGCACCAACCGGTCTCCTGCGGCGCCCAACGTCAAGTCTGAGCTTCGCCGCAAGATTGCAGAAGGTCCGAGCTTTAACACCAACCTCGCCGGGTGGAGCGCAGTACTCACCAGCATCACATCAGGCCTACAAGTGTCAGGGTCGACAATGCAACTGCTGCTTCATACTCCTCCTGGGTTCCTCGGCGGGACTGAGAGAAGAGGCCAATTGAGTTCTTCGAGCCTCGCAAGCATTCTTCTAGCTCCAAGCATGAATTACATCAACCCTACACTCTGGAGGGCAGACACAAGCCCCTGGCTTGACAACATTACTACACTGGATCATGTTGCTTCACCTTTGAAGATTTGTGCGGCTTGCTTCGAGGTTTGGGCGCCTATTTATACTACAAAGCACATGCCATTCGGTCTTATCCGCAAGCCGGCTTGCGTGGCGTCCTCATCCTCAAGGTCACTGTACACTCGTGGAACACGAGGTCACTGTTTGCCCGTGGGAGGCATTAGCGCGCCTGTCCCCTACCTGACTACATCCTAGAGCACCTTTGTCTTTTGCAGGTAATAGCGACCTGTGCTACCTCTGTAGGCTGGCCCGTCACCGTACAGTGCACTCGTGACTCTGGTTGCGCCAGACCTGTTGCCTGCTGATCTCTGCAAGATTCTAGAGCTTTTGTCCTATAGCGTCAGCATTGCAAACGCATCTGTTTCCTAAGCAAAAGGTCGTAAGTTCAGATTATTCTTCTCTTCTTCTTCTTTGGAGCATCAAACCGACCATTCTGGTCGCTTTACTGCTTGGGGGCTACTACACTAGTTCGTCTTCGACGCCCTATTTTCTTGAGGTCGCCTCGACCTAATGGAAGCCTGCTTCCATCACATCTCTGCTCGACCTACCCCTGGTAGGCTTGTTGACCTTTGTAAAGGTCGTGGCTGCTACTACAACATGCTTGACTCAGGTCAGGTCGGCGGTTCTGCAAGATCTACGCCTCATCTTCACTTCGACCTCATGTTCCTTCAACCAAGAAGCTCGATGTTCAACTTCGTGCGCGCATCGGAGGGGTTTCTTTTCTTTTTTGATCCCCGTGCACCCTTCACGACCTCGACGGTGCCGCGCCTTGCTACTCTTCAACACAACCTCGCCTCGGCCGCTACGCCTACACATCGATCGGGGGCTTGAGAGACATGTGTACCCATGGGTCCCCACCAGCCAGGGTCCCAGGGGCCCCTGACAAGTGGACCCGACCTTCCAGAAGACCCGCCGACCTGTCACGTGGGCCCAGCGATCTTATCTGCATCTCCAATGACCGCGGGCGACCTGATCAGGATCCCGGAAGACCCGCGAAGCCTTGACGTGCAAGACAAGACACGGTGACCTGACGCGCCGCCGCCTGTAGACTCCGAGTATCACGGGATACTCCTTGTAATCCGGGAGATATGATTCCCGCAGTTGTAACTGACCCCGACACGGGTCAACCGACCTGCGCATGCAAACCCTAGCATGTCCCCCCATATAAGGCGGCCTAGGGCTCCATGCACAGGGACAACTCATCTTCAACCTCCCGCATAATCCACCACAACTGGACGTAGGGTATTACTCTCCGGAGGCCCAAACCAGTATAAACCCTTGTCTCCTTGTTCCTTGCCGCCATACTCGCCTAGTTCCGTGTGCATCCCGTGCATAACCACCTACGCTCTTAGGTCCCGGTCCTCCATTAACCTGCAAACCTCTAGGGCAACCCCCTAGCAGATCTGTCCAGGTCTCACCCCCTGACAGTTACCAATGTGGACTTATAGTAACAGGCTTCTTAAACGCCCGTTACAGATATTCTTTGTAACGGATGTTAAAATGCGGCCGTTACGAAAGTTAAATGTATCGGTAACGAGCCCTTTGAGTCCGTTACTGATCACTGCCCTATCGGTAACGGGCTCTTTAAGTCCATTACTGATGACAATTTGACGCCTGTTACTAGACTTGGAGCTCAATAATTGAAGTCCATTAGCACTCTCACTACCATCAAATATTTGACTATGTCATCATAGCAAATATTGAATATCACACAAACATATAATCATGTCTCTTAATAAGATGCAAAACCACACGTACACATAGATAGTAGTCATAAGAGCATATTTTACATATTTAAGATGCATATATAGCTTCACATGTTCACATATGACATGCATAATGTTCATAACAAACATATTCACATGATCACATCTGACGTGCATCAGCAGGGGCACTAGTTAGATGGCTTCTTTTGTGCTACAGCCTCAAGTTCAGCTATCTTTGCCTATAGTTTTACAAGTCTTTCCTGCAGCTCAGCATTCTTCTTTGCAGCTTTGGCAAGTTCAATATCCTTCATCTTCTGTGCGCCTTTAAGCTTCTCCACCTCAGATTCTAGTATTTTTTGACCATTTGCTAGGAGACTTATGTCGTCCACAGCCTTGTCATCCATCCTTCTATCCACCTTATCGAGTACTTTCCAGATGCAGTGAAGATCCTCCTGAGTAACAACACATTTCTACAACAAAGGCAAATTGATGCAAGTTTCATAATTAGATTGCCAAGTTTAATATCATGAAAGATGTAACTGGTCAAACAAGAAAGTTGTTTAGCTGTAATTGGGTTCAGAGCTTGGTTGATATTGTGGATTTGTTTCCAAATCATGTCAATGTCCTCCCAATCTACAACACCTCCCTAAAACAAAGGCATTGGATGTTCAGTTAATAAAAGTCGATGTAGCATGGAGATTCAGAAATTGAAGTAGTATATAGAATAAGTTCAACAATTTTGTGAGCAGCATATGATGAGTAAAATGCATTAAATTTCAAGCATAACAAAATTTCTACTCGAAAGGTTAATAATTTTCCTCCTGAGTAACAACACATTTCTAAAACAAAGGCAAATTGAAGCAAGCTTCACAATTAGATTGCCAAGTTTAATATCATAAAGTTGTAACCGGTCAAACAAGAAAGTTGTTTAGCTGTAACTAGGTTCAGAACTTGCCTGCTGCTTCTCTTTACCAATGTCATCCTTCTTCATTCTTTCCATCCTGTTTAGGAATGTGCAGATGTAGTCTAAAGTTTTCTTGAGCCTGTCGATTTCTGTCCAAATCCTGACAATGTCATGTGCTGGTACAACTTCCTAAATGTAACACCCTAGTTTGCAAATTGGCTATGATTTAAAAATTTTATTAAAATTTGTTAGAATTAAATAGAGAGAGTGTGCAATCTTTTCAAAATAAATAGTATTTTCTAAACTAAATAAATGAACCATAGGTTAAAAATATTTGTTTGTTGCATTCATGCTACGATGCATAGTTTTATTTGTGTGAAAAATGAATTTGAGTTTTGAAACTTGAATAGGTTTGTGTATAGTTTAATCCTTGTATCTCTCTAATCTTCCTCTCTAAATCTCTCACAATCTTTTTCTCTAAACAAGACCTATCTCAATCTACCAAGAACCGTCTATCCTCTCTCTAAAACCCTCACATCTTAGGGATACAATCTCTCTCTCTCAAACATAGCCTCTCTCTAAATCTCTTATCTCTAAACCTCTCTCAATTCTTTTTCTCGAGCCTAATCCTCTGTCTCTACCATAGGATCATTTCTGCTCTCTCTAAAACACATCTCTCTCCAAATCTCTCTTTCTCTCTCTACAACTAAAGGTCTTTCTTCTCTCTCTAAAACCATGCCAAGTTCATCTCTCTCTTTCTCTCTCTCTATAAATTTATCCTGGTTTGTCTCTCTCTAAATCTTTCTCGGAGTCTCTCTCTTTCTCTATCTCTGTCTTTCTTTACCCAAAGATCCTCTTTTCTCTCTCTAAAATCCGAGCCTAGTCAATATCTGATTTCTCTCTCAAAATATGGCCCACACCCTCTCTCCCTCTAAATCTTTTTGGGCTCGATATTTCCCTTATCCAAGCAAAATACCTCCTCCCCCTTTTCTCTCTTGATCCAGCCCAACCAATCCCCTCCCTTCCTTGGGCCACGCCCAACACCAGCCCAGCACCCTCCTCCATTCCGCCGGCCCAGCTACAAAATGCGGCCCACCAACCTCCCCTCTCCCTGTCTCACTGACGCCCGGGCCCCACGTGTCATCCCCTCCCCTCCAATTTCCCTCTTCCCCCCTCCTCTGCACCGAACAGAGCACGCCGCCGCTGCCGGTCGGGATTCAAATCCCGCGCGCCCTGCTCGTGATCTCTGCACCGGCCCCACCAGCTTCCCCTTCCGCTCTCCCTCTCCCGCGCTCACGTCCAGGTTCTGCCGCGCCCCAAAAGGAAGGTTCCCGCGTCACCGCCCCATCCACGGCCGGAGATGCCGCACCCCAACCCCCGGCCGCCGCCATCCCTCCTCCTCTTTAAAGCCCCCAGGCCAAACCACCGGAGCCTCCTTTGCCAGCCCGCTCGCTTCCTCTCGCCCCAGTGCCGCCGTTCGCCGGGAAACGCCGTCGCCACGGTGAAGAAGCTCCGCCGCCGTCGTGTTTTCCACCGTCCGCCCCGCTCTCACCCTCCTCCTTCTCCCCTTGCACTCACAGGACCCCCAGGACGACGTCCCCGCGAGTGCCCGCGACGCCGTCCGCCTTCGGCCATCACACGCATCCTCCGCCGCCGCTCTGTCGACCACGAGCCCCTGGTGAGATCCGCACCATCCCCATCTCTCTTCCGGTCCAAACCACACACGTTTTGATGCACCGTAGCCCGAGACCGACGCAACTCCGGCGGTGCTCCAGCGAGCCGCCGCTGCCCCTCTGTTCTACCCTCCACGCCGGTGACCCAAAGCAGGCGGAGCACCCCTGGCCGCACGATCCCACGCGAACAGCCCAGATCACATACCCCTTCGGGTGTGTAATCGGTTCACCGTGCACCCGTGGACCAGGTCCACAGCTTCGGTCCACGGCCACATCTGCGCCACGTCAGCGCACCCAGCCAATCACAGCGCGCCACGTTGCGCCTAGACAGCACATCCGCCCCTGTCAGCCGCAGCTTTGCACAAAACCCCTTGCAGAACCCGGAAATCCACCCACCTTTCTATGTGTCTTAGCCCTTTTGCACATACACCCTCAGAAAGATCCCACCTCTTACAGTTTAACCCAGCCTGGCATCTTTTGCGCCTAGGACCCTCTGTTTCAACCTTTTCGCGAATACAGTTCACTGTGCCTTGCATATCTTCTCTGTTAGCCCCTATAAACCACGGATAATCACACATAAGCCCCTGAAACATTCAAAACTCCATATCTTTCACATCCTAGCTCCGTTTTAGCTCGTTCAAGTTGCGTTAGCTTCGTTTCGTCATAGCGCACGTGTTAGCAGCGACCTTCACCATGTTTCTTGTTTCTAAAAATTAAACCTTATATTAATTTGATTAATATCCAATTCAATCTCTTTTGGATAAAATCAAATATAGGTTTAACCTTCGCCTTTTCCTTAATAAAAGTTAACTTGATTAATTTGAACATAAATATGTTTTTCTTATAACCTGTTTAGCCCAACCTGACACATGTTTTAGCTTGTTAGTTGCTCTCACATAAAGTTTCTTTTTATAAAGATAAATGCTAAATTGGTATAAATTCAAATAAACCTTTATAAATAAAAGTTGATTAGGATCAAGTTGTGATTTGGAATCAAACTTAATTTGAATTAATTCCAACAAGGGTTATTTCTTCGGAATATCCCTCATACATGTTTTGTTTAAATAAAATAAATCAAGCATATAGTTCCTTCTTTCTTATAATATAATCTGTACCGATAGTTGTGCCTTTTTACCCGTAGCTTCGCTTTAGCCTTTCACGCGCTCTCTTGTTTGTAGATAGCTCGTGTTAGCTAGTAGTACATTTTTCTAAAATAGTTTTATTGTCTGGTGCCTTGTTCTTAGTGTAGCATTGTGTTGTTTCAGTGATTGCTGGGCGTGAAGGAACGTCTCTGAGCAGTGGAGCATCGGGAAACGAGCAAGTGTCCTTGACATCTTGCTATTTTTATAACTTTATGTTTTATTCACCATAATCACTGCTTTATTTATGCTTTGTTGCATTAGATGTCTAATTTTGCTGGGAATCCTTTTAAGGACTGTTTACTAGAATTTCATGATCTTTCCTTGCCTACCCTTAGAGGTTACGTATATGGGTAGATTTATGCTTAGCTTGCTCAACATGGGTTGGGTTTTAATCTTAAACTTGATTAATGACTATGCAACTTGTTAATGTGGGTTAGGGTTAGCAACATGAACACCCTAGGAGACTCAGGCAAGTGGTTTGAATGGTGGTTTGTGATTGCTTGATGTTGGCCTTGCCTGAGTCAACTTTATAAGGACCGGTCTATGGAGTGACCACCCGGGACATACAACACAACCACGAGAACTAATGGGCTATGGTCATGGCCAATTAAGTAGGGTAAACCATTGGTCTGTGTTAAGCTGTCTGGGGTGGATGAGGGCGTAGTTCCCAAGAGTCTGGCAAGGAACCTCGGGTGTCGCTGACACTCCGTAACCCGGTTAATACGCGCTGGTGAACCTATGTAAAGGACTCGTAGTGTCCCTATGCTATCACACCTAAGGAAGTGTGAAAGTGCCTGATCCGCACAGCATGGTTGGGTTTAACATTCCTTCGAACGTTTACGCGACTCGTGGGTAAAGATGTACAACCTCTGCAGAGTGTTAAAAACTGTTATAACAGTCGTGCTCACGGTCAAGAGTGGCCTGGACCCTCACATGGTTAGTTGGTGGTTTGGGCGGATCACAGTGGTTGGACTGTGGTTTGGGAGCTGGTTTTGGTTATAAGATGATTTAACCCTAGGATCAAGACAGGTTGGTGCTTGTGCCTCGAAGGGGATGGGAAGCTTTATACACAATAAATTCTAGGTGCTTAATTAAAACTAGACCAACTAAAACTTGAGCTTTGTAGTCCACTAAATAAGCCTTCCTTGCTCTAAGCCTGCATGTTATGCATACTTTTCCCTCCACTTGCGGAGTACACGCCTCCAGGTGTACTCACCGTTTTCCCTTTCAACCCCTGTTGTTCTCTCCCCACTGCTGCTCAGATAAACAGAAGTTAGAAGAAGGAGCTACATCGTGAAGACCATCGTGAAGACCTAGAGTTCTAGGTTGGCGTGCCCCCAGTCGACGTTCCTGTGGAAGATGGTGCCTACTCCGCTGCGATAGAATAATGATGTGTAATTTTCTGTTTAGACCCTCTGGTCATTTTGTAATATAAATGTTGTAATGATATATATTGTGATATTCACTAATGATGTCACTTTATGCATGAATTTGATCCTGGGCATGCATAAAGGGTGCATTCGGTTTGTCCTTTAAAACCAGGTGTTACAGAAGTGGTATCAGAGCTATATCGACTGTAGGACGCAAACCTAGATAGAAATGGTCGACGTTAAGGTTATATCTTCACCCTATTTTGAAAATTTTCACCTCCTTGACTTTCTGTCTCCCGATTTGCACTCTGATCCCTCCTATTCTCTTCTGTTGTGAAAAACAGGTTGCTCCTCTCTTATCCTTGTATAATTCTTAGTCACTAACTTCCTGTGTGATCAAGAAACAAGCTTCTGAAAAAGACTATGCTTCAACAAGCCGTCGCTTGAAGAATTTCAAGATCGAAGATGAAGAATCTCCGTCAAGCTAGAAGCATCACGCTACCTTGAAGATTTGAAGATCACTGACTTCAAGCCATCGGTAGTTCTAGTCTCGCGAGTCATAAGAAGCCTACCTAAGTTTTCTTTTATCGATAGACAACGATGCTAAGGTATTAATTGCTAGTGTGCTATAATAAGGACGTGTGCCATGTTAGTCTGTTCTTGTGTGTTGTTGTTTGCTTGGTTTTGTGCAATGCTTTGATTTGGGTCCTTGTGATGATTGTTGATGTGTTGTTGGACCCTTGTCCGCGATGACATCAGTTAGTTATATGTATAGATCGTAGGTTGGGTTTCCAATCTTTTGCTCCCTTAAAACCTTGAGTTCTCCCCCCTCAGCCTTTTCTCCCTCTCTATCCTAACCGACATGGAATTAAGAGGAATCCTCTGTTAAGAGGGGTAGCACCGACCATGCTTCTACCTATGACAATCAAGGTGTACAAGAAGGAAGAATTTTCACCAAACAAGCCAGTAAAGCATAAGAAAGTTATAAAGCTGTCACTTCAGCGCTACTCGAACCACTTCAAGAAAATGTTCATGAACACTCTCATGAGACAACCCATGAAGAAAACAATGAAGAATGGGGAACGATGAAGCAAGAAGAAGTGTGATTGAGAAACTTCAGCAAACTTATGCCAATAAGAACTTCTACATGGACCATTCACAAGAAGATACCAGGCAAATTGGAACGAAGGTAACAATGAAAGGACAACACATGAAGAAAGTGTAAGGTGATTGTTGCTCAGAAAAATCATCATAAAGGATTCACTAAAAGATCTCCATGATGGACCATCAATAGGAGTTGAAGGATCACCAACAAAATGTCATGAAGGTGTGAAGAACAAGACAGGATGATATAAATGCAAAGCAACCTTGTCTTTCCCTACTGCTAGCCTTCCCTCTACTACTAGCCTTTTGCAGAATCTCGGGACGAGATTCCTGTTAAGTGGGGTAGTATTTGTAACACCCTAGTTTGCAAATTGGCTATGATTTAAAAATTTTATTAAAATTTGTTAGAATTAAATAGAGAGAGTGTGCAATCTTTTCAAAATAAATAGTATTTTCTAAACTAAATAAATGAATCATAGGTTATAAATATTTGTTTGTTGCATTCATGCTGCGATGCATAGTTTTATTTGTGTGAAAAATGAATTTGAGTTTTCAAACTTGAATAGGTTCGTGTATAGTTTAATCCTTGTATCTCTCTAATCTTCCTCTCTAAATCTCTCACAATCTTTTTCTCTAAACAAGACCTATCTCTCTCTACCAAGAACCGTCTATCCTCTCTCTAAAACCCTCACATCTTAGGGATACAATCTCTCTCTCTCAAACGTAGCCTCTCTCTAAATCTCTTATCTCTAAACCTCTCTCAATTCTTTTCGCGAGCCTAATCCTCTCTCTCTACCATAGGATCATTTCTGCTCTCTCAAAAACACATCTCTCTCCAAATCTCTCTTTCTCTCTCTACAACTAAAGGTCTTTCTTCTCTCTCTAAAACCATGCCAAGTTCATCTCTCTCTTTCTCTCTCTCTATAAATCTATCTTGGTTTGTCTCTCTCTAAATCTTTCTCGGAGTCTCTCTCTCTTTCTCGCTCTATCTTTCTTTACCCAAAGATCCTCGTTTCTCTCTCTAAAATCCGAGCCTAGTCAATATCTCTTTTCTCTCTCAAAATATGGCCCACACCCTCTCTCTCTCTCTAAATCTTTTTGGGCTCGATATTTCCCTTATCCAAGCAAAATACCTCCTCCCCCTTTTCTCTCTTGATCCAGCCCAACAAATCCCCTCCCTTCCTTGGGCCACGCCCAACACCAGCCCAGCACCCTCCTCCTTTCCGTCAGCCCAGCTACAAAATGTGGCCCACGAACCTCCCCTCTCCCTGTCTCACTGACGCCCGGGCCCCACGTGTCATCCCCTCCCCTCCACTTTCCTTCTTCCCCCCTCCTTTGCACCGAATAGAGCACGCCGCCGCCGCCGGCCGGGATTCAAATCCCGCGCGCCCTGCCTGTGATCTCCGCCCCGGCCCCACCAGCTTCCCCCTCCGCTCTACCTCTCCCGCGCTCGCGTCTAGGTTCCGCCGCGCCCCAAAAGGAAGGTACCTGCGTCACCGCCGCATCCACGGCCGGAGATGCCGCACCCCAACCCCCGGCCCCGCCATCCCTCCTCCTCTATAAAGCCCCCAGGCCAAACCACCAGAGCCTCCTTTGCCAGCCCGCTCGCTTCCTCTCGCACCAGCGCTGCCGTTCGCCGGGAAACGCCGTTGCCGTCACAACGGTGAAGAAGCTCCACCGCCGCCGTGTTTTCCACTGTCCGCCCCATTCTCACCCTCTTCCTTCTCCCCTTGCACTCACAGGAACCCCAGGACGACGTCCCCGCCCCCGAAGACACGAACCCGAGGCCGAAGCACCCTTCTCCACGAGCGCCCGCGATGCCGTCTGCCTTCGGCCATCGCACGCGTCCTCCGCCGCCGCTCTGTCAACCACGAGCCCCTGGTGAGATCCGCACCGTCCCCATCTCTCTTCCGGTCCAAACCACACACGTTTCGATGCACCGTAGCCCGAGATCGACGCAACTCCGGCGATGCTCTGGTGAGCTGCCGCCACCCCTCTGTTCTGCCCTGCATGCCGGCGACCCAAAGCAGGCGGAGCACCCCTGGTCGCACGATCCCATGCAAACAGCCCAGATCACATACCCCTTCGGGTGTGTAATCGGTTCACCGTGCACCCGTGGACCAGGTCCACAGCTCCGGTACACGGCCACGTCTGCGCCACGTCAGCGCTCCCAGCCAATCACAGTGCGTCATGTCGCGCCCAGACAGCACATCCGCCCCTGTCAGTCACAACTTTGCACAAAACCCCCTGCAAAACCCGGAAATCCACCCACCTTTCTATGTGTCTTAGCCCTTTTGCACATACACCCTCAGAAAGATCCCACCTCTTACAGTTTAACCCAGCCGGGCATCTTTTGTGCCTAGGACCCTCTGTTTCAACCTTTTCGCGAGTACTGTTCACTGTGCCTTGCATATCTTCTCTGTTAGCCCCTATAAACCACGGATAATCACACATAAGCCCCTGAAACATTCAAAACTCCATATCTTTCACATCCTAGCTCCGTTTTAGCTCGTTCAAGTTGCGTTAGCTTCGTTTCGTCATAGCGCACGTGTTAGCGGCGACCTTCACCATGTTTTTAGTTTCTAAAATTTAAACCTTATATTAATTTGATTAATATCCAATTCAATCTCTTTTGGATAAAATCAAATATAGGTTTAACCTTCGCCTTTTCCTTAATAAAAGTTAACTTGATTAATTTGAACATAAATATGTTTTTATTATAACTTGTTTAGCTCAACCTGACACATGTTTTAGCTTGTTAGTTTCTCTCACATAAAGTTTCTTTTTATAAAGATAAATTCTAAATTGGTATAAATTCAAATAAACCTTTATAAATAAAAGTTGATTAGCATCAAGTTGTGATTTGGAATCAAACTTAATTTGAATTAATTCCAACAAGGGCTATTTCTTCAGAATATCCTCCATACATGTTTTGTTTAAATAAAATAAATCAAGCATATAGTTCCTTCTTTCTTATAATATAATCTGTACCGATAGTTGTGCCTTTTTACCTGTAGCTTTGCTTTAGCCTTTCACGCGCTCTCTTGTTCGTAGCTAGCTCGCGTTAGCTAGTAGTACATTTTTCTAAAATAGTTTTATTGTCTGGTGCCTTGTTCTTAGTGTAGCATTGTGTTGTTTCAGTGATTGCTGCGCATGAAGGAACGTCTCTGAGCAGTGGAGCATCGGGAAACGAGCAAGTGTCCTTGACATCTTGCTATTTTTATACCTTTATGTTTTATTCACCATAATCACTGCTTTATTTATGCTTTCTTGCATTAGATGTCTAATTTTGTTGGGAATCCTATTAAGGACTGTTTACTAGAATTTCATGATCTTTCCTTGCCTACCCTTAGAGGTTACCTATATGGGTAGATTCATGCTTAGCTTGCTCAACATGGGTTTTAATCTTAAACTTGATTAATGACTATGCAACTTGTTAATGTGGGTTATGGTTAGCAACATGAACACCTTAGGTGACTCAGGCAAGTGGTTTGAATGGTGGTTCATGATTGCTTGATGTTGTCCTTGCCTGAGTCAACTTTATAAGGACCGGTCTGTGGAGTGACCACCCGGGACATACAGTACAACCACGAGAACTAATGGGCTATGGTCTTGGCCAATTAAGTAGGGTAAACCAGCGGTCTGTGTTAAGTTGTCTGGGCTGGATGAGGGCATAGTTCCCAAGAGTCCGGCAAGGAACCTCAGGTGTCGCTGACACTCCGTAACCCGGTTAATACATGCTGGTGAACCTATGTAAAGGCCTCGTAGCGTCCCTATGCTATCACACCTAAGGAAGTGTGGAAGTGCCTGATCTGCACAGCATGGTTGGGTTTAACGTTCCCTTGAACATTTACGCGACTCATGGGTAAAGATGTACAACCTCTGCAGAGTGTTAAAAACTGTTATAACAGCCGTGCTCACGGTCAAGAGCGGCCTGGACCCTCACATGGTTAGTTGGTGGTTTGGGTGGATCATAGTGGTGGGACTGTGGTTTGGGATCTGGTTTTGGTTATAAGATGGTTTAACCCTAGGATCAGGATAGGTTGGTGCCTGTGCCTTGAAGGGGATGGGAAGCTTTATACACAATAAATTCTACGTGCTTAATTAAAACTTGACCAACTAAAACTTGAGCTTTGCAGTCCACTAAATAAGCCTTCCTTGCTCTAAGCCTGCATGTTATGCATACTTTTCCCTCCACTTGCGGAGTACACGCCTCCAGGTGTACTCACCGTTTTCCCTTTCAACACCTGCTGTTCTCTCCCCACTGCTGCTCAGATGAACAGAAGTTAGAAGAAGGAGCTACATCGTGAAGACCATCGTGAAGACCTGGAGTTCTAGGTTGGCGTGCCCCCAATCGACATTCCAGTGGAAGATGGTGCCTACTCCACTGCGATAGAATAACGATGTGTAATTTTCTGTTAAGACCCTCTGGTCATTTTGTTATATAAACGTTGTAATGATATATGTTGTGATATTCACTAATGATGTCACTTTATGCATGAATTTGATCCTGGGCATGCATAAAGGGTGCATTCGGTTTGTCCTTTAAAACCGGGTGTTACACTAAAACAATGGAAAATTGATGCATTGGAACCATTGATCAGTGAAGGCACTGGATGTTCAGTTAATAAAAGTCGCTGAGCATGAAGATTCAGAAATTGAAGCAGTATACAGAATGAGTTCAACATTTTTGTGAGCAACATATGATGAGTACCAGGAATTCAATTTCAAGCATAAACCTAACTTCAAGCATACCAAACTCGAGGAAGGCTCGGCCTCTGCCTGCCGGGCGTCACCGGAGTGCACCCCCTTGGCGCTTGCGCGCGTGTACGGCCTCCTCCCCCTGGCCAACGAAGAACCGACCTCTTCGCTCCGAAACCTCACTCTCTTGGCGAGGGCGGCGGGCGGGGCCTTCTCCTCCTCACTGCAGAACCTCCCTCTTGAGTCGCGGCGGCGGAACGACTGCTTTTCGCCGGCCATCTCTGGGACGGAGACGAGGAAGGAGAAGGGGAGAGAAGGCGATGGAGACGAGGTAGGCCGAAGGTTTGAGAAGGAAGGCAGAATGGCAGAGTGGCTTTTGGTCAAACATTGGGAACAAAGCATATGTGGATAAGCCAAACCGCGTCTCCAATGCACGGGGGCGGCGCGTGGGGCCCGCTCCTCCTCGTCGGTTTGGAGGGGCAAATGCGACATGGAATAACCATCCCGCGTAGTCTCCTTTGTATCTGTTTTGATTGACAGGTCAGCCCGATCTCTCAGGGCTCCCATTTCGACATACGGGCATAATCAACAAAAAATCTTTTGAGACAAAACAGACATAATATAGATAAAGATAACTTGTCCACATATATAGATAAAGATTACTTGTCCACAAAGATCCACACAGATATACATAATTATTACAAACAGTTAACTTGTCCATCTAGCTAGGCCTTAACTTGCCCGTCACATTTTTACAATGGTCATGCTATCTGACCATGCACATCAACAGAAGCATGCCCCCTTCAACATCAACAAAAGCATGGTATCTTCAACTATGGTTTGCTTTTTTTGCAGCCTCTTCAAATGCAACTAAGGTATCTTGAAACACATCGAGCGCATCTTCCATGGGCTGCAGATTTTGTTCAGCCACAAACTTGTACCGCCTCATGAATGCAGCCTTTTTGAGGAGGATGTGCATTTCTTGTATAATATTATCAACCTCGGGTTTCACATATTCCCAGACAGTGTCATGCAATTTTGATTCCTATGGAATGAAAAACATAGGAAAGTTGCTACATTGATCATTTGGATGAACCATAGGAATGAGAAGATTTAGATAGATAAAGGAACAAGCCATTTCATAGGAACAAGTTGCTACATTGCTACATTGATCATGTTAGAAATCCTACAAAATCTCTATGGAACAAGCCATTTCATAGGAACAAGTTGATCAAGCTCAAGCTCAAGCTGCTCCATTTATAGAATAAGTAAAAGGCACTGTGATTCAGAGAAACTTGCCTCGCCGTCGTCGTGGTAGTTG
Source organism: Cenchrus fungigraminus (assembly GCA_036936925.1). Classification (NCBI taxonomy): domain Eukaryota; kingdom Viridiplantae; phylum Streptophyta; class Magnoliopsida; order Poales; family Poaceae; genus Cenchrus; species Cenchrus fungigraminus. The sequence continues at coordinate 49,413,277 of CM072777.1, read as the reverse complement.
CCAGCGTCGGATATGAGGTCCTCTACACCTTCGCCGCTCCCTCGACCCCTCTCCGTCGTTGCAAGACATTTGCTGTCGCAGACGTGAGGCAGGCGCCTTGCCCTCTTCGCTGCCCCCTCACCGGCACGCTCCTCCCTACCGTTTCTTGGCCCCTCGTCGGAACCCGAGAGGATCCAGTCGATGATGCTCATCTCCGGCTTTGGGTTCGCTGCACCGGCGCTTGGCCCCTCTCCGACGGTCATCGTCGTCTCCGTCTTCACTGCAATCTCACCGGTGTGCGCGCGGATCCAGTTGCGGCACCGCATCACGTTCGGCTTCTCCTCCTCGATCCACGGTGCGCGGGGTCGTCCGCTACTTGGCCCCTTACCGGTGCTCGTCGTCGTCTCCCCGCCTCCGCTCACCTCACCGGCGCCGCCTCCGCTCACCTCCGCTAATCCCTAGTGAGAAATTAGGAAAGCGTCGTGTGTGCTGCGCTTATCCATTCGGGATCTTAAATCCATTTTCCAAAATGGAGAGCCATTGCCGACGCAGGTTCGAGAACCCACGTCACATTAGTTGTCACATGGGTCCGGGCAGGCAGGCAACGGTTATCTTTTTTATATAGGCTGCTGACGCTGACACGTGGGCCCGACACTAATTTTTTTGAAATGAAACTTGCTTCCCTCAAATATTAGAGCTCATAAAACAGCACCTATAAATTCATTAAAAATACGAATAATTCGTAGTTGGTCATTTAGTATTTGAAAAAATATCAGCAGGCACACTTGTGTAACCAAAATTATCAAAATTCGAATTTTTATCTCGTGTTTGGGATATAATAATTCTAATAACGTATTAGGTTGGTCTAAGCATTCTACAAATTGAGTTGGCAACATAATTTGGGTCCCTAAACTTGTCATGAAAGTTTCAAGTGGTTTCTAAAAAGGAAGATCATACTTGTGTACAAATGTGTACATCTCTCACATAGTTTCCTAGAATGTTACTGCGACACGGAAGTTTTCCACACTTTACAACATGTTCGAACTCATATACATTTGAAAATTTAACACAACCTTGTATCCACCTTAACAATACGAAATACAAAGTTTCATTAGTAATGGTCGTGTAAAACAAATATTATTTCTATGTTGTACTTATCAAGTACAAGATAAGGCATAAAAACATTACTAACGAAAAGGAAATATACACTAAACAATGAAATTAATGAAAAGATGGCGATTTTAGAAAAAATAAGAAAAAACAATCATCAAATTTGGATTACGTATGACCGAAAAATACGTGACACAAAATTTGGTTCCAGATTAAAAGGAGAAAGGAGAATTGTTTCTTTTGTGGTCGGTTTCCAGCGAATAGCTTTTTTTTTATCCACGCACCCGCACAGATCGTAACTTCCTTATTAACTTTGATTTTGTGCCACAACACGAAAGCAAATAAATCCATTTATTTAAGATATATAATAATCAATCATGCATTGGAACTTGAAAAGAGGTATTAAAATAAGCTATATGAACAGTCTTTGTGGGACAGAGGGAGTAATAGTCTTTTGTCAATGGCGACACTGGTTAGTGGACACGCGTCGCCGCAGCGTACCGCGTTCTGAGGCGTAGTGGCGTGTCGCAGCGGGAAGACTGGCCGCCTGACGGTTCCCCGTCTTGTCATATAAATGCCGGGCCGGCCAAGAGCTTCTTCCATAAGCTTTCCTCAAGCGCGCCACCAAGAAAACCCTAGCACCACCGTCTCCAGTCATCAAGAGCTTCTTCTTCCTCAAGAGCGTGCATGGCATCGTCGTTGAGCGAGCCATCGAGGAAGCGGGGAAGGGAGGAGGACGACAACGACGAAAGCCGCCACCGTCGGCTCATCCAGAAGGTGAAGGCACCAAAGCCCGAGGAGGAGCCGCCGCCGCCTGTGGAGCCCTCCTCTCTGTGTCCTCAACTAGTTTTGGATGACATTTGGTCCGTCCAAATGTTGTACGAAGCTTTCAGGAAGCTTCAACAGGTGGCCGTTGAGCTCGGCTTGCCACGACCCAACGATCCGCTGCAGAGGTCCGTGAAGGATTTCGCCTTCAAGATCCATGGGTTGGCTGGGGACCTTCAAAGAGTCTTGGTCAGCGCCGACGGCGACGGCGACGGTGACGGTGACGGCGACAATGGCGGCTTCGACGGCGGTGACGAACGCGGCCTCGGCGGCTCCGACTCCGACTCTGACGGTGGGGCTCCTCCGGCGGCGGCGACAAGTCTTCTACCTTAGCTTAATTAATTTGTTCCTCCTCTGTGTGTTCGTCCTCCTCTGTTTGTTCATGGAACTCTGCTTGTTCCTCCTATGTGTTTGTTGAACTTGTGATGAACTACATCTAAGTGGCAGGGGAGAGTGGCTTTTGGTCAAACATTGGGAACTCTGCTTGTTTTTCATGAACATGTTCCTCTGTTAATATGTGTTGCTCCTGTGTGTTTGTTGAACTTGTGATGTACTACATCTAACAATGGCAGAGTGGCAGGGCAGAGTGGCAGCGGGGCAACAGTGAATTGCAATGTTTGTTACTCTATTTGTTAGTGAAAAGATTCTGAGTTTCGAAAAACTTTGTATAAAATCATTGGAGACGCGGGTGCAGGCTGGTTAATTTCACACTGAAATGTCAACACAGATGAATTGATAAAATTTGTGATATGTGACACATTAAGATTCGTGACCCAATTGTCATTCCATTCCATTTTCTTCATTCATACATTTAAGTTTGTCATCTGTGACAAATTTTTCATTCTTCATTCACACGGATGAAACAAATTAAAGCACCACTTTTCACATCACAATTACTTCTTTGCAGCATACATCCCCAGTAAACATCGAAATACTACACAAACAACACCGACAATAATCAAGATCATCTTCCAGATCACATTGTCCATCTTCTCCTCTAGTGCTTTCTTCCTCTGCTTGTCGTCCGGTGCTTTCCTCTGATTGTCGCTCCCAAGTTGACAATCCACTGAATCAACTACTTCATCGATCACGTCTGCCTAGTTCGACGGTTGAAAAGATATGACGCCAGCATTCTTCAGCATCTGGAGATACTCCTTCTCGAAACGATAATATCCACAAAGCTTGGGGAACTATGTAAATCAAAAGCACATAAGAACCCTAACTCAGATTTGGGAAATCACATCTCAGACTACTCACCGCGTTCCTAGCACACTTGAAATAAAGATGATCGTGGTTTTCACCTTCCTTCTGCGTCATCCCCTCAACCACCCGAGCCATACCACAGTTCGGGCAAGGGACCAGTGGGAAGCCGCTTAGCTCACCGACTGGATCCAAGCCGATGGAGTGAATGCGGCTGCCCTGGCCACCTTGAAACCTGCTCCTGCCACGTCCACCTCAAGACGAATCAGCGTAGTGCGACATGTGCGCGACGGTGGGGAAAGGAAGGGCGGGCGGCAGTGGAGCCCAGAGCGGGGAAGAAGAAGCAGGGAGCTCAGAGGTCAGAGCGTCGTGTGTGCTGCACTTATCCCATTCGGGATGTTATATTCATTTTCCAAAATCGAGAGTCATTTCAGATGCGGGATTGAGACCCCGCGTCTCATTTGTTGTCAGGTGGGTTCGAGCGGCCAGGCAACGGTTATCTTTTTTATATAGGCTGCTGACGCTGACATGTGGGCCCGACACTATTTTTTTTGAAATGAAACTTGCTTCCCTCAAATATTAGAGCCCATTAAACAGCACCTAAAAATTCATTAAAAATATGAATAATTCGTAGTTGGTCATGTAGTATTCGAATAAAATATCAGCAGGCACACTTGTGTAACCAAAATTATCAAAATTCGAATTTTTATCTCATGGTTGTGATATAATAATTCTAATAACGTCTTAGGTTGGTCTAAAAATTCTACAAATTGACTTGGCAACATAATTTGGGTCCCTAAACTTGTCATAAAAATTTCAAATGGTTTCTCAAAAGGAAGATCATACTTGTGTACAAATGTGTACATCTCTCACATAGTTTCCTATAATGTTATACTTCAACACTAAAGTTTTCCATACTTCACAACATGTTCGAACTTATATACATTTGAAATTTTAACACAACCTTGTGTTCACCTTAACATTACGAAATACAAAGTTTCATTAGTAATGGTTGTGTAAAACAAATATTATTTCTATGTTGTACTTGTAAGAAAACAAGATAAAGGCGTATTAACAAGATCTAGGAAATGAACGAAGTTATATACGAAACAATGTCATAAATGAATAGAAGTTGATTTTCGAAAAAATCAGAAACAAATATCATCAAATTTGGGTTACGAATGACGGAGAAATACGTGATTCAAATCTTGATTGCAGATTAAAAGGGGAAAAGCGACCTGTTCTTCATTCGAATATTACTAGATCCGCGTCTCCTTTGTTGCTCTTCCATAAATTCACACAGATAATACGAGCAACATAGATTTAATTTGCAGGTGCAAAAGCAAAACATAGATTTAGTTTCCTATTGCCCATTCGAGCTTCACCATTTCACGACGGAGCCTACAGGCTTCGGTGCAATAGAGAGCAATTTCCTCAAATCCTTTATCCACGTCGCAGCCGTTGCCTGCACACGACTGATCTCCGCGCACCTGTGCCAGCGGCGGCAGCGGGTCTGCCCAAAAGCGCCACGTCGTCCTCCAAATAGCTTTCGCAGCCTTCATGCGCAAAGGCACACAGCCCTCGTTGCTCACCCGTGTTGTCGTCCCGCCACCGCCCGCAACCCGCCTCATGTACCGCTTCGCGGGGTCGGTGGCGGTGGCACCGCCATTGTCCCTGTATAGCAAGATGGCGTATAGATAGGCCGCCGCATCGTGCCCACCATCGGTGGTCCGCCGGAGATCATCGCTTTGCCTGATTTCCATGAACACGGTGTTGATCCCGGAGTAGAAGCAAGCCCCCGGATTGCCGAGATCGGTCAGCATAGCAAGGAAGGCTGTGTAAGCGGTGAGGTCCCACATCCAAGCAATCTCATCTCTTATCACCTCTATCAACAAACGCCGGCCGACGTCGCGGTGGCTGCACAGGCGACGCATGGTTGAGCAGGTACCTCGTAGGCTGCGGAGGTCAGCCAAGGGCCACTCCGAGGTCGCACCGACGAGCGCCACAATCTCAATGTGGACCTCCTGAGGGAGGTCCTCCAGCAGCGACGGCTGGTGCGGCCTGCTAGGCATCTCCGGGAATGGCAACCACCGTCTTCTCGTCCCTAATCTCCTGCCCCCGCGCAGAGAGAGTACGTGCCGAGGAATAAGGACGATGAGGAGTGTATGCAGCTGTGGTTTTTTTGCAGGTAGATGAAGGGGCCAGGGCAACAGTTTTTATTTGTGCGTCTCCGATGAGTGGATACTACTAATTGAACATCTCGCTTATCGAGGAGTCAAACTCTTTGAAGTTGGACCAAATATAGACCAAATAATAACATTTCACACAATGGAGAGTTGTTGGCGACGCGGGTTGGTGAACCCGCGTATTCTTTCTTGGGCGGGTAGGGTTATCTTTTTTATATAGGTTGCTGACGCTGACGCGTGGGCCCGACACTATTTTTTTTGAAATGAAACTTATTTCCCTCAAATATTAGAGCCCATTAAACATCACCTAAAAATTCATTAAAAATACGAACAATTCGTAGTTGGTCATTTAGTATTCGAATAAAATATCAGCAGGCACACTTGTGTAACCAAAATTATCAAAATTCGAATTTTTATCTCATGGTTGGGATATAATAATTCTAATAACGTCTTAGGTTGGTCTAAAAATTCTACAAATTGACTTGGCAACATAATTTGGGTCCCTAAACTTGTCATAAAAATTTCAAATGGTTTCTCAAAAGGAAGATCATACTTGTGTACAAATGTGTACATCTCTCACATAGTTTCCTATAATGTTATACTTCAACACTGAAGTTTTCCATACTTCACAACATGTTCGAACTTATATACATTTGAAATTTTAACACAACCTTGTGTTCACCTTAACATTACGAAATACAAAGTTTCATTAGTAATGGTTGTGTAAAACAAATATTATTTCTATGTTGTACTTGTAAGAAAACAAGATAAAGGTGTATTAACAAGATCTAGGAAATGAACGAAGTTATATACGAAACAATGTCATAAATGAATAGAAGTTGATTTTCGAAAAAATCAGAAACAAATATCATCAAATTTGGGTTACGAATGACGGAGAAATACGTGATTCAAATCTTGATTGCAGATTAAAAGGGGAAAAGCGACCTGTTCTTCATTCGAATATTACTAGATCCGCGTCTCCTTTGTTGCTCTTCCATAAATTCACACAGATAATACGAGCAACATAGATTTAATTTGCAGGTGCAAAAGCAAAACATAGATTTAGTTTCCTATTGCCCATTCGAGCTTCACCATTTCACGACGGAGCCTACAGGCTTCGGTGCAATAGAGAGCAATTTCCTCAAATCCTTTATCCACGTCGCAGCCGTTGCCTGCACACGACTGATCTCCGCGCACCTGTGCCAGCGGCGGCAGCGACATGTTCTTCATTCGAGATCCGCGTCTCCTTTGTTGCTCTTCCATAAATTCACACAGATAATACGAGCAACATAGATTTAATTTGCAGGTGCAAAAGCAAAACATAGATTTAGTTTCCTATTGCCCATTCGAGCTTCACCATTTCACGACGGAGCCTACAGGCTTCGGTGCAATAGAGAGCAATTTCCTCAAATCCTTTATCCACGTCGCAGCCGTTGCCTACACACGACTGATCTCCGCGCACCTGTGCCAGCGGCGGCAGCGGGTCTGCCCAAAAGCGCCACGTCGTCCTCCAAATAGCTTTCGCGGCCTTCATGCGCAAAGGCACACAGCCCTCGTTGCTCACCCGTGTTGTCGTCCCGCCACCGCCCGCAACCCGCCTCATGTACCGCTTCGCGGTGTCGGTGGCGGTGGCACCGCCATTGTCCCTGTATAGCAAGATGGCGTATAGATAGGCCGCCGCATCGTGCCCACCATCGGTGGTCCGCCGGAGATCATCACTTTGCCTGATTTCCATGAACACGGTGTTGATCCCGGAGTAGAAGCAAGCCCCCGGATTGCCGAGATCGGTCAGCATAGCAAGGAAGGCTGTGTAAGCGGTGAGGTCCCACATCCAAGCAATCTCATCTCTTATCGCCTCTATCAACAAACGCCGGCCGACGTCGCGGTGGCTGCACAGGCGACGCATGGTTGAGCAGGTACCTCGTACGCTGCGGAGGTCAGCCAAGGGCCACTCCGAGGTCGCACCGACGAGCGCCACAATCTCAATGTGGACCTCCTGAGGGAGGTCCTCCAGCAGCGACGGCTGGTGCGGCCTGCTAGGCATCTCCGGGAATGGCAACTACCGTCTTCTCGTCCCTAATCTCCTGCCCCCGCGCAGAGAGAGTACGTGCCGAGGAATAAGGACGATGAGGAGTGTATGCAGCTGTGGTTTTTTTGCAGGTAGATGAAGGGGCCAGGGCAACAGTTTTTATTTGTGCGTCTCCGATGAGTGGATACTACTAATTGCACATCTCGCTTATCGAGGAGTCAAACTCTTTGAAGTTGGACCAAATATAGACCAAATAATAACATTTCACACAATGGAGAGTTGTTGGCGACGCGGGTTGGTGAACCCGCGTATTCTTTCTTGGGCGGGTAGGGTTATCTTTTTTATATAGGTTGCTGACGCTGACGCGTGGGCCCGACACTATTTTTTTTGAAATGAAACTTATTTCCCTCAAATATTAGAGCCCATTAAACATCACCTAAAAATTCATTAAAAATACGAACAATTCGTAGTTGGTCATTTAGTATTCGAATAAAATATCAGCAGCCACACTTGTGTAACCAAAATTATCAAAATTCGAATTTTTATCTCATGGTTGGGATATAATAATTCTAATAACGTCTTAGGTTGGTCTAAAAATAATACAAATTGACTTGGCAACATAATTTGGGTCCCTAAACTTGTCACAAAAATTTCAAATGGTTTCTCAAAAGGAAGATCATACTTGTGTACAAATGTGTACATCTCTCACATAGTTTCCTAGAATGTTATACTTCAACACTGAAGTTTTCCATACTTCACAACGTGTTCCAACTCATATACATTTGAAATTTTAACACAACCTTGTGTTCACCTTAACATTACGAAATACAAAGTTTCATTATTAATGGTTGTATAAAACAAATATTATTTCTATGTTGTACTTGTAAGAAACAAGATAAAGGCGTATAAACAACATCCAAGAAATGGAGTTATATACGAAATAATGTCATAAATGAATAGAAGTTTATTTTAGAAAAATCAGAAACAAATATCATCAAATTTGGATTACGAATGACGGAGAAATATGTGATTCAAATCTTTGATTGCAGATTAAAAGGGGAAAATGAAGTGAAATGTTCTTCATTCGAATTGAACTAGCCCCGGCCTGACCCGTTTTCGTAATAATATTGGGCCTTTCAGTTTTAAGGCCCACACACGCCAACTCGCATTAGGGTTAGTAGGGAAAGACGCCACCCTCACGCAGTCGCCTCCTCACTATCCCCTCGCGCCGTCGTCTTTCTCCCCCTCACGCCGCCGCTGCTTCCTCCCTCTCGCCCCCTCTGACGCCGCTTCCTCACCATCACCTTCCTCCCCTCACCCTCCCCCACCCCCCCCATGATGTGACGCACGCTACACACCTTCACTGAGACGCGCGCCACACCACCCCTCACCTTCCAGCGACGACGACTAGGAGGAGGAGGAGGGATCCAGCCATGAGGTCGATGCGAGGACGTGGCGACTAGAGATCCCTCCGCTCCGACAGTGACAAGGTGAACTGCATGTTAGAAATCCCTCCTACATCATTAAGATACATTCTTGACTATGCTCACTTGCTCAGTTAGGGTTTCGAGTTTCAAAACATATACTTAGCATTTTCCTTTTGATTCACTCTTATATTTGGTTTTGCTCTTGTTCCATATGTACATTTGGACATTCTCTCCAAGTTGAATAAGTACCTCATCAGCAACAGAGGCAGCGAGCATCTTCCTCTTTAAAATGGTAATGTCGCATTGCCTGAACTAATTTTTTGGTTTCTGAATATTGCATTTATGTTAATGGTTTACCATAGAACCAATGAGATTATAGTGGGCTAAACTAGTTACTGTAATTATTTTCTCATTTGTATGGTCTTGTACACAGTTCTGTGGGTGTTGATTAGATAAATGCTTAGCTGTTATGCATGGTTAACTAAAAATGTGCTCTACTTGTCTCCTATTGTAGCATGTCTCCTGGGAGAGCTAGCAGTATGGTCTGCTTTTTGTGCTATTCTTGAACACTGAGCTGACCTTTCTCATAATCCCTCGACAATTAATTCACAGGATAAATCTGTCAAGGACTATAGACCTGGGCAATTTGAAGAAGATGCATATAATGAAGAAGATTGATATGCCACTGCTAGTGAAGAACAAGAGCAGGTGGGTGGGGCTATGAGCCGAGCCAAAGTGCCAAGGACAATGACAAAGTGGCCAAGAGACAAAATGGTAGTCACTGAGGTTGAGAGAGGGGGGATGCCAGTACCATTGACACAAAAATGCAGGTTCAGGGCGCTTGTAGGGCTCATTGCTAGACAAAAGATTCCTTTGGATTTGTCAGAAATAAAAAAACTAAGCGATGAACAAAAGTGGTACTTGTTTGAAACCTATATGCAGAAACACTTGGAGTTCCAGGAAGACATAAAAGAGCAGGCATTCAAGCTTTTGTGGAAGATTGTAGCCAAGACATGGAGACAATTCAGATTTCAACTTAGGTGAGATTTTGTCAGAAAAGGACTCGAGCCATTTGGAAAGCACGACTTTATCAAGCCGGAAGAGTGGACAGATTTTGTGAAACAGCAGGAAACCGAGGAAGCCTCATCTGTTAGTGGCAAGTTCAAGTCACTTCGAAGCCTGAACACAAACGAGCACAGCATGGGTCCAGCTGGTTATTGTGGGAAACTACCACAGTGGGAGGAAGAGGACAGGAAATTAGCTGCGGCTGGGATCGCCAACCAATATGATGCCATCACTGATGATCGTTCTAGGAAATGGGTGTGAGCAAGGAGTAAGCTAGTGGTGAAAGACGGTGTTGCCAAGGTAGTGTTCAACAAAGTAGCAAATGAAAGTGTGGCTGCAGATATCATGGAAAAGAATGCACATGCAGAATCTTCAGGAATGACTTCATGGCTGAGGGAGAATGATGTGCTAAGTCAGTGCTTGGGCTGCCCCGAACAACCAGGTCGTGTGCGTGGTGTCTCCAGCTACCAGGGCTGAAAGTTTGCATGGCCTCAGCACGCTTCCATGTACAGGAAGAGGAAGAGGGCCAGTACTGACTCATCAGTTGATAAGCAACAGATGAAGGAAGAAATCATGCAAGAACTCAAGGCTGAGATGGAGAAGGATATGCTTGACATGATGGCACGAGGGTACCAGGTCGTGTTTGCACCAGTGTCCAATCGCACAAGCCCTTCACCCGCTGGACTGAAGAGCAGCTGTGTGTCCGCAGATAATATAGGTTTGATCAACAGTGCTACAGAGTTGTCGACAGAGGTAGTGCACATTGCTTCCCCCACACAGGAAGACCTTATAGGCACGTTGACTGAACCCACAGACTATCGCCTATGGATCATATTTCACGGTGTTGAATGTGAAGCTGCAATTGGTGTGGTTCAACCAGAGCAGACTACGCTACACACAGTCCCGATTCATGAAGACTGTGCTGTGGTCAAAGTGCTGCATGTATATGCTGTCTTTAGGGATCACGTGCTGGAACACCCTCCTAATGACGAGGTGACGACACTTGGACAAGCTCTACACCAGAGGATACAGTGGAAGAGGTGTCACATTCACTTCAAGGGAGCACCAATTCCAAAATCTTGTTCACACACTACGGTACAGTTTCCTTCTGGTTCACAGACTACAGGACAAAACTCTTCCTCGCATGGTTTGCTAGCTCCTCCTCCTCCTCCACTCCCAAAAAAGATTCATTCCCCACCTGGTAACCCACCTCCTCCTCCTCCTCCACCCCCAGAAAAGCAAAGTACAGTACAGATTCATTCCCCACCTGGTAACCCACCTCCTCCTCCTCCTCCACCCCCAAAAAAGCAAAGTACAGTACAGATTCATTCCCCACCTGGTAACCTACCTCCTCCTCCTCCTCCATCCCCAGAAAAGCAAAGTACAGTACAGATTCATTCCCCACCTGGTAACCCACCTTCTTCTCCACACCCAGAAACGCAAATTACATCCCCACCTTCTTCTCCTCATGAAAGAACAAAACCTCCATCCCCAAAAGAAAGTGCTCAAAACAATGATGCCAAAGCAGGAGCTCAGAGTCATGTGTTTGCTGATGCCGAGAAATCTGTCGACGACAGTTCGAAGAAAGCTGCAGGTACATCTGGGCCCAAAATCTCTGTAATAGCTGCTGGTCAGACACCACCTGAGAAACCTTTTTCAGCCATCTCAAAGTAGCAGGAAAAGAAACTCGCTGAAAATAAAAGGTCTACCAGAAAACGATCTGAGAAACCTTCTTCAGCCATCTCAAAGCAGTAGCAGCAGAAAATTGCTGAAAATAAAAGGTCTCAGAAGCCTACCAGAAAGTCTTCTTCAGCCATCTCAAAGCAGGAGGAAAAGAAGCCTGCCAGAAAGCCATCTGAGAGAAATGCCAAGAAGAAGGCGGCCAATGTTTCTATGACTCATATTAACCCATACTACAAATTTGGAAATGAAATGCTCAGTCCTGATGAATTCAAGCATTCGGATACTGCTCCTTCTGTCACTAATCTCCACAATTTCTACATGGGACGTTGGAAGGACAAGAATGAGTCTCTGATTCAGGGCATAGTATGGCCCAAGCACGGCTGGTGTCTTGTGAGAGAAGATGGAAAATACAAGCTGTTGGCTGTGTTCATCAGCGGCTTGTACGATCTCTTCAACTTGGATGCTTTGGATATGGGACTTCTCCGCTGTTTCATCCTGTAAGTTGCTTGAAAATTTAATCTGCTTCTCACTAATCATTTTCTATCTAAATGTGCTTTCTGCCTCAGTTCATCTTTACTATGTATTTTGCCTCCTTACACTTTGTTTTTTCTTAATATTAGGAATATGGCTGTAGAAGTACGGCAGAAGAAGGAACCCATTGCCTTCCTTGATCCTGAATGCTTTAGCATGTCAAATATACAAAATAATAGGGATTTTTTTGTGTCCTATACAAAGCGTGCCTACCAGTCATATGCTAAAAAGAGAGTCATCATTTCCTGCTATAACACTAGGAGCACTGGATTGCAGTGGTGATCTTTCCAAAGCAGAAGACGGTCTTGTATCTTGATTCATATAGGATCCTAGGCACTAATTTCTCCGAGTTGGTACTTGCCATTGATGAGTAAGTTCTTTTTCTTTCTTAACCTACAAACTTCCTCAACAAACTCTGCGGAGTTTATTAATGGTGCCCTAACCATTGTTGCATGTTTTGTTGTAGTGCTTGGAATAGTTACTGCGATGACAACAAGTTGCCCCGCTGCGCCTTGAACCATGAGAAGGCTTTTGATGTACGTATTACTTAGTACTTCCTGCCTGTGGAAGCTAGTATTAAGCTTGAGTTTATTTCTTCTCACCACTATTTGTCTATGTATATTTGTCGTAGTGCCACCAACAACCTTACAAATCCAGAGTCTGCGGCTTCTATTGTGCCTATCACATGCTTACAGTAAAAAATAAATTGAAGGACCCTGAGGTACTTTCTTGGGATCTGCAATTGTAACACCTGCAACTGAGCACAGTTCTTGCTTACTAGCACTGCACATGTTTGGTAACCACCTGTGTGCTGACTGCTGACATTGTTATATTCAGGCATTTTACATACCTACTTGTCAGCAACACCGAGGCACGCTGCTCCACATTAGGGAAAGAACTGCCTCATTCCTCATGGACCAGGTGATCACACCCTCAGCAAAATTTCACATTAATGATGCTATGAAGGCTCGCATTGTATTAGATACCAATCCTCATGGCCAATGATGATATTGTTGTGAACCTTACTTAGCTTGTTAGAAGAGGATACTGAATGCCTGAATTTTGACAGATTATGCATGTGAATCTTGTGGATTTCTATTCAGTTTGTGGAGTTTTGTGAATGTGGATGCTGGACCTAATTTTTGTGAAAGTAGACAACGCGTCTCCTTTAGTCGAGACAGAGGAGACGCAAGTTCACAGTACTCGTCTCCATTGGTCGATTAGAAGAGACGCACGTACACAATAGGTGTCTCCTTTGGTCTAGACAGAGGAGACGCACATACACAGTATGCGTCTCCTTTGGTCAAGATAGAGGGAGACGCGTACTGACAAGATGTGTCTCCTTTGGTCGAGACAGAGGGAGACACGGGTTCACATCAGGCGTCTCCTTTCGTCCAGACATAGGAGATGCGCACTGACAAGACTGTCTCCTTTTGTCCAGACAGAGGAGATGCGCACTGAGGAGATGCGTCTCCTTTTGTCCAGACAGAGGACACGCGCACTTACACGACCCGTCTCCTTTCGTCAAGACAGAGGAGACACGTCATTTTCCGCATCTTCGATGTTGAGTTCATGTAACGGGCCATTACCAAAGGTCCATGTGGGCCCAGAGAAACAGACATTTCAGGTGACTGGTAACTAGTTTCGGTAACGGTCTTTGTTAGACACCCGTTACTAATATGTGTTATGAGTAATGGGCTCAGTGTCTGCACCCGTTACCAAAGGCTCCGGTGGGCCCGGAGAAACAACCATTTCAGGTGACCGGTAAGTAGTTGTGGTGATGGTCTTTGTTCGATGCCCGTTACAATTATGTGTCATCAGTAACGGGCATTGGCCCGTTACCTTTGTTGGCTTATTTGTAATGCTTGATCGGTAACGGGTGTTTTGCCCGTTACCAATAGCCATCCGCGCCCGTTACCAATGTTTGCTTTTCACGTAGTGAGAAGGGAATGACTAGGTGTATAATTCCTAAAATTTTTAGTAATTTTTGGAAGTGGCTAAGATCTAGAAACAAAATTTTGTGTGCAATATATGGGTGTGCCTAGCATTTTTTTTGCTGAAAAAGAAAACGGGAAAAGGGGTTGCGTTCGTGGGCTGGTTTCTAGCAGGCTACATGGGCCGGCCTGCTACGGCCCAAAAGGCCGGCGGCTTTAGGTGGCCCGCGGCACAAGGGAAAGAGAGAGGGGGCTGTGTCTAGGGCCCGCCTGTCATAGACAGGGGTGCCACCCCCTTTCTTCTTCCTCTAGCCAACCGCCATGGGAGGAGGAGGGGGCTGGCTTTGGAGCTTCTAGGGGCGGCGCTCCGGGCTTCCTCCGGCCAAGAGGAGAGCACCAGGAGGGAGTGGGGAACCATGCGAGCAAGTTAGAGATGCTCGGAGGCTGGGGGAAGAGGGGAAGGGGGCTGGCCGCGGTGGGGAGAGGTTTGGAGTGGCGGCCGGCAGGGATGAACTTCCGGCAGGGGAGTTCCTGCCCTATTTATACTCACGAGCGAGGTCGGGAAGGACGCCACATCGCCGGAGGCTTCTTGGGGGCGAAGGAAGCGTGGAGGGGATGAGGAGGAGGCCGGCGTGGAAAAGGGAGCAGCTTTCCCCCCATGGGCACCATTTCCTGTGGTGGCAGCATGGGCGCGGGGCAGTAGGGGGGAAAGGCGACCGATGTAGGGGGTGCATGCGGGGGTATGCTTGTGGTGGCGGGCTGCGACAAAGTAGTGAACTTTTTCGTGGCCGTAATTCCTGCGGTAGAGGCGGCGGCGCGGAGCGGAGGGGGTACGGCACGGCGGTGGTGCTGTGCAGCGGCGGCGGCGTGTTTGGAGAATTTTTTCCCGGCGGTGGCTGCGGCGCTGCGGTGTGTGGCGGTGCTACGGCAGTGTGCAAGTTGCAGCGGTGGTGGCGTAGCGGCGGTGTCGTGGTGGTGTACGGTGTGGAGGAGTGGCGGCACTTGCAGCGGTGCTAGGGCTGCCGGGCGTGGCAGGCCGTGCTAGGCCGCACATGCTGGGCCAGCGGCGCGCGCTGGGCCACGCGGGCGAGCGAGCTGATGCGGCGAGCTGGGTCGGCATGACGAGTTGGGCCGGCGCGAGGTGAGCGGGCTGTGAGTGCGTGTGGGCTGTGCTAGGCTGGACCAAAGAAAAGGAGGAGGATTAGGCTGGTGTTAGGGAGAGAAGTCTATGGGGTCCAACAGACTTAGATTTGGTGAAGCTTCTGTGGGGTCTTAAAAATAAGAATTTGAAGTGGATTTCAAATTCAAACTTTAAACCAAATCCTCAGGAGTTTAATCTAGAGTTTGAAAAGTCAACTTGAAATAAAATTTCAAATTTATTTTCAAACCATAAATCCTTAGAGATTTATACTAGGGTTTGAAAAGTAAATTTGGAATAAAATTTCTAAATTTATTCTGCACCCAAAATCCTTAGGAAAGAGGATGGGGGTTTGACTATAGTTTGAAAGGTGAATTTGAAATGTGATTTCAAATTCGAATTCAAACAAAAATCCTTAGGAGATCACTCAGAAATCAAATGCAACATGATGTATTTTAAATGCAAAGTTTTAATAAAGCATAGGATATCTAGAGAAAAGAAAATTATGCCTATAATTAGAGAAAATTTTTAATAAGTTCGTATTTTTAAAATGCCTTAGAAAATCGGAATGTTACAGTCATAAAGGTGGGGGAGGGTGCCACCATGCTGGTGCTAGTGCACCACCACCGTCGTCCGCGGTCTGTGCATGCGCACCGGGAACCAGAGGTAGGAGAAAGGGCCAGGGTGCTATGTGTGAGGAGAAAAGAAAGTGCAGGAGGTTTTCTGAAAAGTTTTGGGCTTAAATGCTAGCTGGAAAAATACTAGGGGCTTAAGCGTTGGACCTAGGGGCTATAGTGCAGGGGCATTTTCGACATCGCTGTCCGAGCCCACATGCCAAGTCACCTAAATGGTGAATTTCGGACGGAACGTGGATCGAATGGCATAGAGGGCAGCAAAGTTTGAACCAGTGGCACATATGTGTGAACCAACTTTTCGATGGCACACAGGTCTTGAGCAACTTTTTAATGGCATAGAGGTAAAACTCTCTTGGTATTCTGCGTCCTCGGGACTCAACCTTCACAGGTTTGAGGATGTTGGCTTCACTGGGTGTCGTTTGGATCGCAAGTCTACCTCGGGTAATTGTAAGTTCTTGTATCTTCTTTGGTGTCTTGGTCATCCCGCAAGCAATCTAGTGTAGCCCAGTCCACTACAGAAGCCTAGTATGTAGTTGCAGCAAGTTGTTGTTCCCAGCTCCTGTGGATCACCTACACTATGAGCGACTTCGTTGAGGAGTGTACCCATGTCCCTCTCTTTTGTGATAGCACCAGTGCCAGAAGTGTAGCTAAAATCCCGTTCTCCACTCCAAAACCAAGCACGTTGAGGTGAGGTACCATTTCCTGAGAGCCAATATGGAGAAGGGAAAGATTGATTTGATCCACGTACCCATCCAAAAACAACTAGTCGATATCTTTACCAAACCACTTGACCATGACAGTTTCACCCGCTTGCGGGGTGAGCTCAGTGTGTGTTTGCTTTCTTGAGTTGGTGGTGGGAGCTCCTTTGCAGCATATGTATCATATTTACTTTATGCATGGCATTGCATTTGTATCATGATGTATAGACATCTTTGTATCTTAGGTTCTTTGCATTTGAATCATATGCATTTTGGTAGGATGAGCTTCTCCTATATACATTGATGACCTTGAATTACTATATGTGATCTTATTAGCATGTTTGATATAATTTGGTGATGGATAGCTATGCTCTTGATAGTTTTGCTATGTTGGCATGATGAGATGGCTTATTTTTGGAAAATGCTTGGATAGGCTATCTCTTGTGAGTTAAGCCTTTCAAGATCTTAGTGTGCTTTGGTGGTCTTGATCAGGCTTAATTTGTGCTTGGATAGCTTATTCTTTTCACTAGGGGTCAAAGACACATTTGTCATTGTGATGCCTTGTGAGGGAGCATAAGCTTCTTTTTGCCGCAAAGGCATTTCATGTACATTGTTTAAATTTGAAAATGAAATTGGTATTTATGAAGTGTCTATGCTTGAAAGTTATGCTCTCATTTGTTTCATGTCATAAATGCTTTAAATAATTTAATTTGGGTGCTAAACCGTTGCATGTTATCTACCATGAGAAGTCTCGTTTTAAGAAGTAGACACATGGCTCGGTGGCTTTAACATCACATGAGATGCTTGTGGGTGTTTGCAATGATCTTTTGATGAGAATATGTGACCCAACATGAAGTTTGTGTGATCTAGATTCAGTTTGGCATGTTTTGCTCATGTTTAGGTTTTTGCTCACGAGAGGGAATTTTTTTGCGCAAAATTGCTCAAAATGATTATGGCTTGTTCATATGCCTACATAGCTTTTCTATCTTGATGGCTATGCTTATACATAACTTTGGAATGTCTTGCTTGCTCATTTACGCACTTGTAGCATTTTGTGATGCTCATTGTCTATTTGAGAAGC
This sequence comes from Cenchrus fungigraminus, assembly GCA_036936925.1. Classification (NCBI taxonomy): domain Eukaryota; kingdom Viridiplantae; phylum Streptophyta; class Magnoliopsida; order Poales; family Poaceae; genus Cenchrus; species Cenchrus fungigraminus. Next base: position 49,395,756 of record CM072777.1, on the reverse strand, counting down.
TCTAGGTTGATATTTTCCGAATTATGTCTTGATTCATGCATTATAAACAAGGGGGAGAGATTTGTGAAGGAAAAATGGTTCTGAATGCCTTTGGAAGGTTTTCAGGCAGTTTCGAGCAAATTCTGGGCACTATTGTGTAACCGGCCTGACCAGTGTAGGGGCACCGGTCTGACCGGTCGAGCAAAAATGCTCTGGGAGATTGTTGGTCACTGGCCTTACCGATGGAGGTCACCGGTCTGACCGGTTGTAGTCAGAGTCGAGCTGTTGAGCTGCTCTATTTTGCATGGTACACATTGCATGCATTTGTTCAGGGCGAGTGTTGGCGGTCGATTTTCGTCAACCTAGCCATGAGTTTACCTTCGATGTTGGTATTAACTTGATATTCACACTAACGATCCTAACCCCCATTATAAGTTAAGTTCGCACTCGCGCATGGTTTTTGGAGTTTATTGTTTACATAGGAATTAAGAGCTTAAATGAGGACTTCTGGGTAAAGTTCATCAAGGGTTTTACAAGAAGGTCATGGAGCCCGATACAAGTCAAGATACAAGATGAACATGACTCCAAATGAGCCAAGGACTAAAGCGTGAAGTCGAGAAGTATCGAGGACCTAGACGGAAGATGCGGAGTTCATGCGCCAAGCACCCTTATCAAAACCGCGAGGAAAATGACGTCAAGGACCCACATGCATCTCGGCAAAAACTCAGGAAGACGCGAGAAGCATCGGGAAGAAAACCGGGGGCGAACCGGGCCGAGAGGGACCTGGGCCGGTCGGCCTAGGCCGGCCGGCCTGGCCCATTTCCGGGTCGGTTCGCCACACCTTTGACCTAGCACCCCTTCGGGCTATTTATAGTCCCCGTGCGAAGTACCATTCATCAAGCCATTCGTCATTCGCCGCCGAGGAGCAGAGAAGCTAGAGGGACACCATCTCGGAGAGGAGGGTCGTGCTAGTTGTCTAGGGTTTACCTAGCCGGTGTGGGAACCTTGCAAGGAAGAACATGTCGGAGTTCCGGAGGTTTGAATCAAGATCAAGGTAGGATCCCGGTTGTGATCTTATTCATGTATACACTTATGATGAAGTCTTAATGGATCCGATTCTAGCGATCGAGTACTTTCGTTTATGATTCTTGTTCTTACTTGGGTGTTTTCTTCTTCAATCTATTCTCGAGATAGATTGCATGGGATGTTCTTTTAGCCGCGATGGCTAAAGGTGCATACCCGATCTACCAAGTAGTTCAACGCGTTCCTTGTGAGCGTGCTCTAAGATTCGACCGCGAAGAAAGGGGAACATCATGATAGGATGTTGACACCGAGTACGGCGGGGCGACTTAGAGGGTTTGACCGAAGGTCAAGGTTTAAAGACGCTTTTAATGAGATTCGTTTTGCTTTCTTCTATCTTGCTCGGAACTACAACATAAGCACGATCTAGGCCCCTCTAGATCGGTTATCTCTATGCTTTCTCTTGCTACCTCTCATGATCTTAGTAGATTAGATGTATTCGAAACTTCTTCAAGATGCAATTGTTTCTCGGTTATTAGATTGAGTCTTGCATTGCACATGTTCCACGGATTCGATACCTTGGGTGGTACTCGAGGGGAAAAGGTACTACATGATCCGTAAGTTTGCGGTGAACCTGGGCGCGTTATTGAACCGCCAACAATCCCTTTTTCTGGTGTCGTTGCCAGGGAACAAGTAATCAAGATCCAATCTAGTGTCTCGTTTGTAAGTATTTTCAGTTTTCCTTTTGGTTTTTCTTTTGCATCTATTAACTTTGATCCTCCTCAAAAATCAATCTAATGTAGTTTTTGACCAACCCTAGACTTTTCTTTTTTATTTTTGTTTATCACTAATCCTAACGGAGATGGACGGCTACCTCTCCAACAAACCCAAGTTTTTTTTGTGGATGATCCAAAAAAACTTTACAGGCAAAGGAGACGTGCAACACAAGCTAAGGAATTTGTAGATCCAAAAGCCGAGGCCGAAGGATTGTTAGGATCTCCAAAGGAACCACCACCTCCAAGTCCGAAGAAGGAATCACCACCGCCAAGTCCGAGGAGAGATCAACCTCAACCGCCACCAATGGCACAAGAGAGGAAGATTGGGGAGCTTTGCATCCCGGAGCTCGTTGATCTACCCATCCTCAACCTAGCCGACATCGGAAGACCATTCAAGATCAAGACTTCAACCATCCGCATGGTGCAACATACACCTTTCACCGGTAAAGGGGATCCTAACCTTCACATTCAAGCGTTCATTCAACTTTGTCAGACATTCACGATGGAAGGGCTGGATCAAAATCAATTGAGGGCAAGACTTTTTCCGTTCTCACTACTTGGGAAAGCCTTGCAATGTTCTACACTCTACTGGTGGAGACGGTGCAAAATTGGGAAGCATTGATGAGAGCTTTCATGAAGGAGTATTATTCGTCGGGTAAGACTCAAAGCTTGTGTAATAAGATTGCTACATTTGCTCAATATCCAACGGAGACTATCGTGGAAGCTTTCAAGCGTTTCAATGAGTACACCCGAGCCGTGCCACATCACAAGTTCCTGAAGGAGGACCTCGTTCAAAAGTTCTATCAAGGGCTCAATATAGCATCAAGGACCGTAATTGACGCATCGGTGGGAGGATCTATGATCGAGCTTACTCCAATGGAAGCATTCACTCTTTTCAAGAAGGTTGCAGATAATGATACATGGGCGTCATCTGGACGCTTACTTCCGGTCAACCCATGGGCAATGTTAAAGGTGTTTTGCAGGTTGAAAAGGAGGAACTTCTCGATAGAAAGATTGATTCACTCATGAGGAGGTTAGAAAGGATGGAGCTAGAAAAGAAAGCAGCCCAAGACCTAAAGGCCGCCGAAGAAAGATCCATGTGTTAAGAGTGTGGGGAGTACGGCCATGTCCAAAAAGATTGTCTGGAGGAAGCAAAGGCGCTCGACTACATGAGGAAAGGAGATTTGCCAAACTTCTGCTACGGGCAAAGTAGACCTCAATTTAATGCAAGTTCATCTATTCAAAATACAGTGCCTCTTCGTATACAATTGAAGGATTTCATGGACGAGCAAGCAAAGATCAACAAGGACACCGTCACTAAGTTCAAGACTATGGGTAAAATATTGGAGAACATCGATGGCAAGGTGACGGAGGTCGGGAGCTCCAACCATCATGTGACAGAACTGCCCAAATTAATTCCACATTATTGCCTAAACCAGTCCATTTGGTCATTAAGCAATAACACAGAAGTAACTTGTCGCCTCTGCCGGGTCAAGCCCGGTAAATCACTTTAACCAAGATCGAAGAATTGTACATTAAAACTCACACGACGGCGAGTCCAGAGATAAACATTTCACCAATTATTACATCAAGCTCCATAAGGTTTTAATATTACAAACCAAGTCCTTTGCATAAGGTAAAAAGTTCAGAGTTGGAAACACAGCGGAAATAAAATACTAAACGTCATAGGTAACGTCATAGGAGGCCATTCATGACGTCACTAAGCATTGTCATCCTCCCACTCCACTTCCCAACCGGGTGGGAGAGAACCAGGCCACGGGAACCCATCATCATTCACATCACATGAAAACAACAACAACAACAAGGCTGAGTATACTAATACTCAGCAAGACTTAACCGGCGGGTGATGGAAAATCACCAACTCTCTAGACATGTAAGGCTTTATGGCTAGTGGGTTTCTTTTGCTGAAAAGTAACAAAGAGTAGGTCCTTACTTTCAAATTTTAGCTGAAAATTCTAGTTGATTATCCATTACTAAGTAAGCAACTATTGCAAGCATAAGTTGTGCAAACAATTAAGCATATATCCAAATTACTTCTCAATTCCATCATTAAGGGACATAGAGTGTATGGTTAAGCAATCTTGGGTAACGGTGAGAGGCCGACGATCGATCGATTAATAACCTTGCAAGGTGGACCTAAACACACGGAAGAATGCACACCCCAAAAACAGCCAACTAGAAACCAAAGGGGGTGGGGTATGCACCAACTAGGCGGTTCCAGTCAATCCTCGGTTCGGGAACAGGGGCTACAGTCCTCGGTACATGGTGGTTGGTTCGGCCTTGCCTCACCAACTCCACACATGCACCACAATTAAGCTGCAGCAGGGGACGAATCCAGTAGTAGTAACACTAAAGTTCCCTTGCCGTGCCAATCGGGTACTAGGCTTACCCGTCCCATTCCCGACAAATGTTTAGTATGTTCAAACGCTTAACCACAGACCTACTGGCCGGAGCCGGTCCCATGCTCTTACCACATGAGCATATCCATTTAACAAAATCTTATGATTCCAACATAAGAGACCTATAGCTCGCGAGTGACGAACATCACTCGACTATTACCGTGTCCTTAGAGCATGGCAACTAGCGACCTATCATGCTAGTATTTGAACTTAGGAACCTATAATCATGCATCTAGGGTTTCAATTCAACTCCTGAAATGTAAATGCACAAACATAGACAAGCATAATTGTAGAAGTTAGAAAACTGGGTTATGCTCCGGGGCTTGCCTTCACTAGCAAAGTCAGTGACGAAGTCCTTCGAACTTTGGTTCGGGTCTTGCTGCACTTCCACCACGTTCACTTCTCCTTCAGCGAGATCTCCCTTGGATTCCGACACCAGCTCGTAGTTTCCGTCCAGAAGTTCTACACGACATACATATGCATTAACTTCATGTATTTATAAATGAGGAGTGAGAAAGTAGCTTAGATTTGAAGGGTAAACATGGGGTGCATGAGTGACCACATTCACTTGGATAAGGATATATCCAGCATACTCTTCCTATCAAAGAAAGGGGTAAGTGTGTGGGGTTTAACTCCTTATTTGATGGTGATTGTGTGCACATCTATATTAATTAATTAATTTTTCTTCACCAAAATATAGGGTGTTGTTCATGGTGTGATTTGGTGAATCTCAACCAAAAGATTTGAAAAGAAAACAAAGGTGATTTCTATTTTTCTTTTAATTCATAGATTAAGCTTGATTTACTTTGAAAATGCATTCTGGAAGAAATACAAACAAGAAGACCATGAAACTTAGCAGAGAGGCACAACATACTACACGAGCTACTGCCAAAAAATTTAGATCAATCCAAGCTATAGATCTAGCATGAAAAATACAACTAGATTCATTCATTAAAAACAAGAATAAATCATACAAAAATAAATATACCACATATTGAGCTAGAAATTCATGTAGAGATTCGAAACACCTAATCATGAAGAGATATGCACTTACTCAGCAAAGGAAATTTAAATTACTTTAAATTTATGAAGGGAAATTAAATTTGTACAAAAATTACTTGACCCTATAAAACATCATAATAACATCTCTACTATTTATCATGGGTGCAAAAACATGAATCAGGATTATAGCAAAAATAATGGATTCAAAAGATCAACAGATTTATTTATAAAAATCATAAACAGAAACCATGCTGAAAACCAACTTTAATTCATAACTCAAAATCTAATTAATAACTTTGTGCCAAATTTGAACCAGAAGACCAAAACGACATGTAGAACAACATATCCAAAATTTAGCTTCAGATCATGCATAGAATTTGAATTATTTCAGATCTATCCAAAACAGTAAATTCAAAATTATTTAAAAACTACACAGCAATTTGAAAACTCCCTTTGTAGAAAAGTTTCTACTATTCACAAGGATCACAACACAGTTGAGTTTGCATTTTTACAATTTTTCTGTGATTTGATATCGATTTTACAAGATTCAGGAGATTAAAACAAAACTTGAAGATTCTATTTTGCCGATAGACCCCTGAACCGATTTTTGCTTTCACAGATGTGCCCTCGGTCTTACACTTGGGTCCCTGCTTTTATGATTCAAACCATAGGAAGAACTGGGATTTCGCAATTGGGTCCTTGTGGCTCACCGGCGGCGGAAATCTGCCGGATTCCGGCGAGGTGGGACCGGAGCGGGCCAGGGAAGGGCCGGGAGGTCTCCAGGGCTCACCTAGGGACCGGTTCGCAGTCTTGGCCGGCACGGAGGGGGTTCCAGCAAGGGGCGGCGGCGGAGCAGTTTGGCGGCCGCCGCTGTGGGGCAAACTCCGGCGAACAGAGGTGCAGGGCTGGACCACAAGCGGCTCGGCGAGCTTCAGTGAGGCTGTGTGGTGCTGCTCAGGGGCTCGGACGGGCGCGGGGTAGTGCGGAGGGCGGAGCTCCTCGGCGGGTTGTCAATGGTGGCGGTGGAGCTTTGGGGAAAGGCGGCGCGGCGCTGCGGTCCGGCTTAAATAGGCGGCGGTCGAGCAGGGGCTTGGCGCCACTTCGTCCAGGCCTCATGCGCGCGTGCAGGCCGCCGCACAGGGTGGTACAAGCCTTGCCGGGGTGCGACATAGGGCGCGCGCATGGCGCGCGCACGACGCGCGTGGGCACGGTGCGGCGCTGCGCTTCCCCCCTGGCATGTGCCGTCCGGACCGGTAGGCCTCGGGGAGGTGGCATCCGGGCGCGGAGCTCCTGGCGGTGCAGGCGGGGCCCACAGACGGCGCGGACACCCAAGCGGGCGGGAGGCCAGAGCGGCGGGGCGCCCGCTCCCGCGCTCTGGAGCGCGAGTCCGCGTCCCGGTGTAAATCCCGTTCCACTTAGGCGTGTTTGACCGACCAAAGCTCAAAAAGTTCAAACTATACTCGAAAATCGCCAATAACAAAACTTGTAGACCAGATAACAAGATTCAACTTTTGTAAAGGCCGACCTATGGAATTCCTCACAGATTTTGAACAAATTTGGGTTGAAGTTTGGAATTTTCTCTGTTTGGTCAAACAGTGTCCTTGAGGTTTGACCAACATTTTGAGGCTTTTCCACTTCAAATTTCAAATGTCGCCAATTGAAAGAAATGTGTCCCATGTGAAAATGAACAACTTTCATATTGGCCGATTTTGAAGTTGTTATATGAAAAGTGGAGAACGCGCTAGATCATCGATGAAAGGTTTAGAGCTCTTAGGGTGTTGACCTTAGTTTGAGGGGTTTGACTAGGGTTAGGGATGTTGACCAAGTCAAGAATGTCAAGTACCAAGCTTAGCCTCACTAATGATGGGGATTACTATTGCTTAAACATCGGGGATGTTACAGCCTACCCCCCTTACAAAGAATCTCGTCCCGAGATTCGGAAAAGAAGATTGGATGAAATTCTTGAGGGTAAGATAAATGGTTACATGAGAAAACTAGCAGAGCAAGGCTAAACTCTTCAAGGTCTAAAGCTCAGAGAGGATAACAGATACATGGTTTTCCTCACACACTTTTACGTCGCTCATGAGGAAGCGGGCGTTGAATGTACACATGAAAATCTAGGACTAGCGAGAACTGGAGCGTAAAGCAAACATACACTCCTACTAGATCCCAACGAACGGAATCGAACATCTCCAGAAAACTAGCCATGGGGTGACGCAGGAGTGGATCCTTCTCTTAGACTTCTTCTTGAGCTTCTTCTTTGAGTCACCGACGAATGCCGTAGGCGGAGAAGATGGATAGTGTGCGTGCTCAAAGGAGTAGCCGGTAGGGAGTGAGAGTGGCGGGGATGCAAAGCTCAAGTGCAGGCAAGCTCTGAGTGGGGAGAGTCGATGGGAGGAGGTGCTCCTTTTATTGATGCTCACCGTGGTGCGGTGGCGGTGGTGCTCACAGCACTGAGGTAGGGGCCGGTGGATAAGGAGGTGCGGTGGTGGCATGTGGCAAGCTGGTGGCTGGCATTGGATGCCGGGGTGACAAGACGGCTGTCGTAGTGGTGCGTAGGCGGCGATCAGCGGCTGCGGTAAAAAGGTGGCAGAGTGATGGAATGACAAAGAACAGGCCAAGCACGGGTATGGATGAAGTCAAATTGACTCTCGAGAACCGAGGAGAAATCGGGGTATCCAAAATTTTCAGAATGAGATTGTATCGAGGAAAGCTCAGCAAATGATTTTGCCTGTCTTTTGTTTACTCCAATCCTGATTTCTTTGATTTGAAAGAGTTGTGCAAAAGGATCATGGATCATTGACCGTTAGAAAAACCCTTGTATCTTCATCGTGGTTGACAAGAAGAAAGAGGCGAAAGTTTAAAACTGTGGCAGACGTCAAGTACCTGTGACAACTTGTGATCCTTCGGGCACGTTCCAGGCCAGGCTCTTATGCTCTTGATCTCTTGGTTGAGATGTTATCTTAACTTTTTGGTTCCTACGATCATATGACTGCTGCTTTCTTCGGAGTTGGGGGCAATCACAGGCGAAATGACCCGATTCAAAGCAATTGTGGCAACCCATTGGGTCACTAGATTCTTCTTGGCAGTACAAATGACTGGACTGATGACTCAGGAAAGGAATCTTAGGAGTTGTAAAATACTTGAGTGATTCCCTTGCCTTTAAAAATTTCGTACTAAGTTCAATCCTCTCGCCTTGGGGTGACACGATGTCCCAGTCGTTTGGGTCGCTCCATGCATTAGAAGGGCATTCACGAAAGGAATGACCGCTCTCTCCACATTTAAAACAAATTTGGCATTGAGCGGGAAGACTCCTTCCCAAAAACTTCAGTAATTTCTTGGGCTTGGTAGCACGCTGAGTTTTGACTGGCCGATTGGAAGTACCGGTCTCACTGCTCCGTTTTCTTTTGCATGGGCGAAATTCCGTGCAAGTAATTTCCCATCCACTTAAGTCAACCTTAGGTAATATCTGCTGGCTGCACTGACTTCTTTCCTCTTCCTTCCAGAGGTCCAGGGGTAGTTTTGATGGTGGTATGAGAGATTCTAGGATGTGTTGATTGGAATCTTTCCTTTGTTGAATCTGGGTTGCATGATTCCTCAACATATTGAATGGACGAGCCTGATCAACCATAGATTCAGACAAGGCCTGGGAGAGGCTGTCAGTTAAACTAGTTTGTGACAAACCCGGATAGATACCATGGATGACGCTATGCACTATATGATCTAGCACCATATTTTGTGCATTCAACATCTCAATTACACCAGTAATGGTGTCTATGTCAGCCGGGGTAGGTAACTGGGTCAAACAAGTTTCATCCGGCTGAGGACTCTTGGTATTTCCTCCGGTGGAGACCATCGTCCTGAAATGTTACCATGTACTCAGCAAAGTATTGAGTACAAAATTGGTATTCAAAGGTTGGGCTAAAAACGAAAGGAAGATACCCTAATAGACCAAAATTCAGCTCTCTGTCTGCCAGGAAAAACAGCAAGCAGACATGAACTAAACTGAGCATAACTACAGATTCCCTTGCTCAAAAATTCTGAAATTATTACAGCAGGATCTAGACAAGATTTGGCACAACTTTTGTATCTATGTTGTCCCTAGAAAACTCTGGTCAAGGGGTCAAAAAAATGCAGACCAACAGAGCATCCCAAAACTGAGAAACAAGGACAGCTATTAAGGTTGGGACGATGTGAAAGTGTTTTTGTGAGGTGCTTTAGGATAGATTTTGAAGTGATTTAATTACTTCTTAACAACTTTTAGCATGATGCAAAAAGCATCATAAACCTCCTCACAAGGCAAATCCATGCCCAGGAATCATGGTTAGTGCCGATGGCAAGGCACAAGTATATGTCTCTCCCTATAATAGCTAGTCGGATACTAACCGTTCGATCTACCGGAACGTGGTTAGTGTACCTGCAAAAGAAAGAACCTTACGTGCCAGCACGTCACAGAAGCGTCCACAAACATTACCGTTCACTATAGGAACGGCACCCATGCTTTTAGCGCTGCATGGACAGCGTCCAACCTGAGACACGCCTCTTTTGAATGGAGGGTGTCCCCCTTCGCATGTTCGTATTGCGGAATCATGCACACGTATGGCAAAACGTGGCGACATCACAGCCCATGATATGTTCATATGGAATAGAACATACCATCCTTCGCATGCTTTGCATACGGAAAGCGCACATATAAAACACGTGGGCATCCAACCGAGAAGATAGGATCCGTTGAATAGATTGCCCTATCAACCCTCGCATACTCGTGATGTGGCACAGCACACGTATGAAACACGTGGCTTAAGAAGTGCTGGAAGTTAGTTTAAATACACCATAAATTTACTAGCCACCTAAAAGAACCCAAAAACCTTCTAAGGCCTCTCGGACTAGTTCATCATTAGCGTTCCTAATGCATTTTGCAAACACACCTTAATCTTGCAAGTTTTATTTCAAAAACATGTTATTAAGGGTGTATTAGGAACTCTGGTGTACAATTGAGCTCTGATGCCAGCTGTGACAGAACCGCCCAAATTAATTTCATATTATTGCCTAAACCAGTCCATTTGGTCATTAAGCAATAACACAGAAGTAACTTGTCACCTCTGCCGGGTCAAGCCCGGTAAATCACTTTAACCAGGATCGAAGAATTGTACATTAAAACTCACACGACGGCGAGTCCAGAGATAAACATTTCACCAATTATTACATCAAGCTCCATAAGGTTTTAATATTACAAACCAAGTCCTTTGCATAAGGTAAAAAGTTCAGAGTTTGAAACACAGCGGAAATAAAATACTAAACGTCATAGGTAACATCATAGGAGGCCATTCATGACGTCACTAAGCATTGTCATCCTCCCACTCCACTTCCCAACCGGGTGGGAGAGAACCAGGCCACGGGAACCCATCATCATTCACATCACATGAAAACAACAACAACAACAAGGCTGAGTATACTAATACTCAGCAAGACTTAACCGGCGGGTGATGGAAAATCACCAACTCTCTAGACATGTAAGGCTTTATGGCTAGTGGGTTTCTTTTGCTGAAAAGTAACAAAGAGTAGGTCCTTACTTTCAAATTTTAGCTGAAAATTCTAGTTGATTATCCATTACTAAGTAAGCAACTATTGCAAGCATAAGTTGTGCAAACAATTAAGCATATATCCAAATTACTTCTCAATTCCATCATTAAGGGACATAGAGTGTATGGTTAAGCAATCTTGGGTAACGGTGAGAGGCCGACGATCGATCGATTAATAACCTTGCAAGGTGGACCTAAACACACGGAAGAATGCACACCCCAAAAACAGCCAACTAGAAACCAAAGGGGGTGGGGTATGCACCAACTAGGCGGTTCCAGTCAATCCTCGGTTCGGGAACAGGGGCTACAGTCCTCGGTACATGGTGGTTGGTTCGGCCTTGCCTCACCAACTCCACACATGCACCACAATTAAGCTGCAGCAGGGGACGAATCCAGTAGTAGTAACACTAAAGTTCCCTTGCCGTGCCAATCGGGTACTAGGCTTACCCGTCCCATTCCCGACAAATGTTTAGTATGTTCAAACGCTTAACCACAGACCTACTGGCCGGAGCCGGTCCCATGCTCTTACCACATGAGCATATCCATTTAACAAAATCTTATGATTCCAACATAAGAGACCTATAGCTCGCGAGTGACGAACATCACTCGACTATTACCGTGTCCTTAGAGCATGGCAACTAGCGACCTATCATGCTAGTATTTGAACTTAGGAACCTATAATCATGCATCTAGGGTTTCAATTCAACTCCTGAAACGTAAATGCACAAACATAGACAAGCATAATTGTAGAAGTTAGAAAACTGGGTTATGCTCCGGGGCTTGCCTTCACTAGCAAAGTCAGTGACGAAGTCCTACGAACTTTGGTTCTGGTCTTGCTGCACTTCCACCACGTTCACTTCTCCTTCAGCGAGGTCTCCCTCAGATTCCGGCACCAGCTCGTAGTTTCCGTCCGGAAGTTCTACAAGATATGCATATGCAATAACTTCATGTATTTATAAATGAGGAGTGAGAAAGTAGCTTAGATTTGAAGGGTAAACATGGGGTGCATGAGTGACCACATTCACCTGGATAAGGATATATCCAGCATACTCTTCCTATCAAAGAAAGGGGTAAGTGTGCGGGGTTTAACTCCTTATTTGATGGTGATTGTGTGCACATCTATATTAATTAATTAATTTTTCTTCACCAAAATATAGGGTGCTGTTCATGATGTGATTTGGTGAAGCTCAACCAAAAGATTTGAAAAGAAAACAAAGGTGATTTCTATTTTTCTTTTAATTCATAGATTAAGCTTGATTTACTTTGAAAATGCATTATGGTAGAAATACAAACAAGAAGACCATGAAACTTTGCAGACAGTCACAACATACTACACATGAGCTACTGCCAAAAATTTAGGTCAATCCAAGCTATAGATCTAGCATAAAAAATACAACTAGATTCATTCATTAAAAACAAGAATAAATCATACAAAACTAAATATACCACATATTGAGCTAGAAATTCATGTAGAGGTTCAAAAAACCTAATCATGAAGAGATATGCACTTACTCAGCAAAGGAAATTTAAATTAATTTACATTTATGAAGGGAAATTAAATTTGTACAAAAATTACTTGACCCTATAAAACATGATAATAACATCTCTACTATTTATCATGGGTGCAAAACCATGAAGCAGGATTATAGCAAAAAGATTAGATTCAAAAGATCAACAGATTTATTTATAAAAATCATAAACAGAAACCATGCTGAAAATCAACTTTAATTCATAACTAAAAATCTACTTAATAACTTTGTGCCAAATTTGAACCAGAAGACTACAATGACATGTAGAACAATATATCCAAAATTGAGCTTCAGATCAGGCACAGAATTTGAATTATTTCAGATCTATCCAAAACGGTAAATTCAAAATTATTTAAAAACTACACAGAAATTTGAAAACTCCCTTTGTTGAAAAGTTTCTAGTATTCACAAGGATCACAACACAGTTGAGTTTGCATTTGTACGATTTTTCTGTGATTTGATATCGATTTTACAAGATTCAGGAGATTAAAACAAAACTTGAAGATTTTATTTTGCCGATAGACCCCTGAACCGATTTTTGCTTTCACAGATGTGCCCTCGGTCTTACACTTAGGTCCCTGCTTTTATGATTCAAACCCTAGGAAGAACTGGGATTTCTCAATTGGGTCCTTGTGGCTCACCGGCGGTGGGAATCCGCCGGATTCCGACGAGGTGGGACTGGAGCGAGCCAGGAAGGGCCGGGAGGTCTCCAGGGCTCACCTAGGGACCTGTTCGCGGTCTTGGCCGGCACGAAGGAGGTTCCGGCAGGGGGCGGCGGCGGAGTAGTTCAGTGGCGGCCGCTGCGGGGCAAACTCCGACGAACAGAGGTGCAGGGCTGGACCACAAGCGGCTTGGCGAGCTTCAGTGAGGGTGTGTGGTGCTGCTCAGGGGCTCGGACGGGCGCAGGGTAGTGCGGAGGGCGGAGCTCCTCAGCGGTTGTCAATGGCGGCGGCAGAGCTGTGGGGGAAGGCGGCGCGGCGCTGCGGTCCGGCTTAAATAGGCGGCGGTCGAGCAGGGGCTTGGCACCACTTCGTCCAGGCCTCACGCGCGCGCAGGCCGGCGCACAGGGCGGTACAAGCCATGCCGGGGCGCGACGTAGGGCGCGCGCATGGCACGCGCGCGACTCGCGTGGGCGCGGTGCCACGTTGCGCTTCCCCCCCTGGCGTGTGCCGTCCGGACCGGTAGGCCTCGGGGAGGTGGCGTCCGGGCGCGGAGCACCTGGCGGTGCAGGCGGGGCCCACAGACGGCGCGGACGCCAAGGCAAGCGGGAGGCCAGCGCGGCGGGGTGCCCGCTCCCGCGCTCTGGAGCGCGAGTCCGCGTCCCGGCGTACATCCCGTTCCACTTAGGCGTGTTTGACCGACCAAAGCTCAAAGAGTTCAAACTATACTCGAAAATCGCCAATAACAAAACTTGTAGACCAGATAACCAGATTCAACTTTTGTAAAGGCCGACCTATGGAATTCCTCACAGATTTTGAACAAATTTGGGTTGAAGTTTGGAATTTTCTCTATTTGGTTAAACAGTGTCCTTGAGCTTTGACCAACATTTTGAGGCTTTTCCACTTCAAATTTCAAATGTCGCCAATTGAAAGAAATGTGTCCCATGTGAAAATGAACAACTTTCATATTGGCCGATTTTGAAGTTGTTATATGAAAAGTGGAGAACGCGCTAGATCATCGATGAAAGGTCTAGAGCTCTTAGGGTGTTGACCTTAGTTTGAGGGTTTGACTAGGGTTAGGGATGTTGACCAAGTCAAGAATGTCAATTACCTAGCTTAGCCTCACTAATGATGGGGATTACTGTTGCTTAAACATCGGGGATGTTACACATCAAGTGCTCGACATGATGAAGATATTGGAGAGACAAGTGGGAAAACTTGCCGGGCGCCTAACCGCTAATGAAGGAAGATTGCCGGGGCAGCCCCAAGGTCCTGAGATGGCGAAGGCTATTCAAACTCGCTCATGAAAGGAGACGGAGGATCCCGAACTTCCTGCCGGTGCAAGAAAGCCTAAGCCAACCGTCGAAGCGGAGGATCACACTAAGGAGAAGGTGACTACTATTCCAGAGATTGCTACCGAAGAGCCAGAATTCGAGATGCCAAGTGATGACAGAAAGATGCCTACACTAAAGACACACTACTTTCGAGGTAAAGTTGATAGTCACTTTGAAAGGTTTGTGGAAGTGGTGCGCAGGTTAAGCATCAACATGCCGCTATTGGACGCTCTCCAAGTTCCTACATATTCTCGCTACTTCAAAGACATACTTGCGAACAAGTATGAGATGGCAACACTCGGGGCAGATCACGTCAAGATGTCCGAACAATGTAGTGCCTCCATTGCAAATCAAGGGCCCGAGAAGCAAAGAGACCTCGGATGTCCAACCACCCCATGTTCTATTGGCTCGTTCATGTTCGAGAAGGCATTATGCGACCTAGCAGCATGTGTGAGTGTCATGCCAAGAGATGTGTTCAAGAAGCTACGCCTACCACTAGAGCCTACGGGTATGTGCTTGGAGTTGGGTGACAACTCTATTCGCTATCCCGTGGGAATCGCCGAAGATGTGCCCATGAAAGTTGGAGATCACTTCGTCCTTGTTGATTTCATGGTGCTTGAGATGGGAGAAAGGGAGAAGCCGCCTCTCATCCTAGGAAGGCCTTTCCTCAAGACCATCAGGGCAACGATCGATGTTGGCAAGGGAGAGATCAAATTCCACGTCAATGGCACAAGGAGTATATTCAAGTTTCGTCCACGTTTCGAGGTATGCAACATGATCAATGTTAAATATGTTGCACCTCATCGTCGCTTTAGCAAGGAAGAGCCAAAGAAGAAGGAAGAGCCCAAGAAGAAGGAAGCGAAGGTGATCAAAGAAGTTGTTGGATCCGTCAAGACCAAAGAACAAAAGCCACCTGTGAAGACCAAAAAGATGGCTAAGCCGGAGAATAAGCCCGCGCCCAAGATGGTGCGGAAGTGGGTACCCAAGATTGCAACGCCTGCAAAGAGTGTTGATCCAAAGTGAAGAAGAGAAGAAGTCTAGCCATGGACTATAAACGAAGCGCTAGGCAGGAGGCAACCCGTTCATCGAGTCAAGAATAAGCTACCGGGAGGACAACCCGATGAAGATTAAAGCTACCGGGAGGGCAACCCGGATTATTTCCGATTTCAAGTAAGTTGGTCATAGAATTTGCTACGCAAGACTTGGTATAAACTCTTAAGTGGTTGAACTTATTTTTGAGACATTTAATTTGCTCGGATGTTTCATTTGGATTTTATTTGACCATAAATCTATGACATGAGCCATCCTACGATTTATTTGCCTCTTATCGAGAAACCAACACCAAAAATTCAGAACCTACCCACACCTTTCATCATCTTCATGATGATAAGGTTGGTTTGTTTTACATAATAAAAACACACGAGTAGAGCCCCGCGTTGTTCCTTAATGATTTTTAACTTTTGACGCATGCTAGGACTCGCATGAACCTAGGAAATTCGATTTTTGGTTCCAATCAACTTGATATCCACCGGTTTCTCTAGAGTAAGAATTTTTCGAAGCCTGTCAGGTCTCACCAGTCGACGTCCCACCAGAGGTGTGTTTGAGACCTCCTATCAGGTCTCAGCCTAGACTCTTCGGCGTTGGGCCTAACACCATCAACACACCTGATGCAAGGGGCCTTGGGCAGTGCTTGGTTTGGCTATTGTGCATCGTGCTCAGTGTTGACAGTCATTAGAAGATATATTAAGCCATCAACACTACTCGAATAAAGAGGAAACTAGCATCTCTCGCTAACATATTATCTAGCTTCTATCAATAAGTATTTCAGGGATGAGAAGCTGGAAACAGGGGAAAACCATGCAGAACTACAAGACTTACATGAAGACCGACATACTGTGATCCAGCATGGTCAAGAATGGACCCAAAACCAAAGCAAAACAACTCAATACAAGCAGGGCCCACGAGGAAAGTCAACTACAGGGGCCCACTAGCCCACCAGCCAAAGGCGACTGCCAGATGGGCCAAGCCTGGTTCGGTCAGCCCACTGGTTCGGCCGAACCAACATCAAGGCGGTTCACGCAAAGATCTTCCGCACGAAGCCAAGGTGGTTGGTAGTGGAGTTGGCGTCAAAAGATCTCGGGAACTGCCTCGTCCACCCCTATATAAGGAGGCCTCCACCGCCCTTCACAACACGCACCACACAAGAGCCTCTCTCCCTCTCTCATTTGTATTCCTTAGTCTAGGTAGTGGAGCTTATGCTAGAGCTTTCTCGCTAGTAGTGCAGAGCAATCGCCTCGGGTCAGTTGGCTTCAACCTCCGGCCTACGGTATGGCTTTGTACTCAACTCATATCTTTCATATTTATACATAGTTTTGTACTTCTACTATTCTTATAGTATGTTATACCTTATTATATACCTTCATGTGCTATACTAGTATGTTTAGTATAGGTTTAGCTTATTGTAACGATGGGGTGTGCCTTCGGGCTTGCTCTAGCTCTATGCTTGTGGGTCATCATGGCTCGGGTTCCAAGGGGCTAGTAGTAGTGATCACGGCCATGGGCGTGGTGCTCAGGTGTCATAGGATCCACAACAGGTGTCCATATTCCACGGTATGTCGGGGTAGGTGTACGGGTAGTGACAGCCCCGTACATCCCTTGTATTCCCCCACGTGAGGTTATGGGCGTCAGAGTTTGTAAATACATTCTCTCCTAGCAGACCAGGGGAGGTGTTCTCCTCGGTGCAATAGGATAGATCTAGACTAACCATATGATGTATGCTTTGCTAGTATATACGGATCTAAGGACGATTCTAGTGCCTGCTCCTACTAACCTTAGATGTATTCTTTATTCTTTATTTGAGATAACAGCCGTGTGTGTGTCACTTACCCATAATCATATCATATGTATCTTATATCATATTCATTGCTTACCCCTGCATTTTGCTTTGGTACGCTTTACTTATTTATATTGTCCTTGGTATATACCCGATATATCCATACGACATGAATATATACACATAGATATATTTAAATCTTTTCATCAGTCCATCTCCTAGTCAAATATAAATAATGATACCCTTAGGAATACTCATGGGTGAAATGCTACAACTGGTTTAATAAATATGTATTTGTACGCTTGCAGATACATCATCACCCCATAAATAAGGCTCGTCTCTTGATAATATTATCGGGTCTTGTACCCAGTAGTAATATTAAATATGCCCATTCAATATGTTTTCATAATAAAATATCACCCTAGTGGTGATTCCAAAAAAACCGTCCACTGGTCATTTCTAACGTCGTTGCTAGGGGTAAAACCCTGGCGATGACGTAAGAAATGCCAACAAGCATTTCTGGCGCCGTTGCTGGGGAGATGGCGAAAAATATAAAAATATAAAAATAAATAATACATATATATGACATATAATCTCTCGTATGGATTATCGATGCATACTCTTGGCTATATGCTTAAGTGAGTACCCATTGCTTATGCAGCTTGATATTTGTTTTCTCCTAATTGGATTGAGAACAGGTTAGTGCATGATCGGTTCCCTCTTGCCGGAAAACTTTGTTGAAAATCCGGAACGTATTGTGAGAAGGGTTAGACCTCGTGTCAATCCCTCTCCCAACATTCCTGCGGCAGACGAACCAGTCAGAGAACAGCCACTAGTTGCTATAGCTGAGAAGACCCTGTGTGAGTTTTCTGTTCCCTCCGCTGCCGATGTGGCCACAGGCCCCGCTGTCAACGTTGGTGACCGAAACTTCGAGCTTAAGACCAGTCTTATCAACATGGTGCAGGCTAGCCCATTCTGTGGCAAGCCTAACGAGGATACCAATATGCATCTACAATAGTTCCTTGCCCTGTGCGACACCATTGTCATGCAGGGAGTTCAACCCAATATCATCAGACTCTGCATGTTTCCCTTTTCCCTCTTGGGGAAAGTGAAACAATGGTTCTACAAGGACAAGGAAGCTGTCGATACTTGGGCCAAGTGTTCCCAAGCATTCCTCGCCAAATTCTTCCCATTGGATAAAACGAACACCCTTCATGGAAAGATATCAACCTTTGAGCAGACCAGCATAGAAACAATCCCAGAGGCATGGGAAAGGCTGCTGGATTACATCCTTGCTTGCCCACACCATGGAATGGAGGAATGGCTAATCCTCCAAAGCTTTTACAATGGGCTAACATCGTCATCACATGCCCATCTTGATGCTGCTGCTGGAGGGACCTATCTCGACCTATCGGTCACTAGAGCTAAAGAACTCGTCGAGAAGATGGTCTCTAATCAGGGCTGGAGTGAAGCCTACACACGTGGCATGCATACCATCAAGGAGACAGACATGCTAGCCGCTAAACTTGATCTCCTTCTGAAGAGAATGGATGACCGGGAGAAATCCACAGAATCTGTACCCAGGCATGTACAAGCACTTGACTCGCACCACACGTGCGAAGTTTGTGGAGATGGATGACACTCAGGGAATGACTACCCCGAGACCCATGAAGAACTATCATTCGTGAACAACTACAACAACGGGTATCGTCCCCCAGGAGGTCAAGCGTGGAGCCAGTCGCGTCCACCGTACCAAGGAGGTAACAACCAAGGTAATTTCAATCCTAACCAACCCTCCTTAAGGGATCTTGTCACTGGCCAAGCTAAAATTAATGAAAACCTTTCCAAAAAGCTTGCCGCCAATGACAAGACCCTTGAAATCATAAATATTAAACTTGATAGTTTATCCTCTTCTTATAAAAACCAGCTGAGTTTTAATAAAATCATAGAAACCCAAATAGCTCAGCTTCTTGTCGCTGCTCCTAACTCGGAAATCGGGAAAATCACCGGACAACCTGAGAATGTCAGTGTGGTTTCCGTCAAATGGGAACCATGCTATCCTAACCATGCAGAAAGGCCTTGGTTCCAAGGCAACAATTGGGATGAGCCGACAATTGAAGAGGAAGATCCAAGATACCCAGCGATCAGCTACTCACTGTGGGACTATCATGTCGAGCAAGCACTACGTGATATCGGTGCCAGTGTCAATGTCTTGCCCAAAGTGATGTACGACACTATTTATCTTCCTCACTTCTACATGGTACCCACCGAGATTTGACTTCAGCTCACCGATTCGACCATCCGGTGTCCCGAAGGCATAATCCACAACATTTGAGTCAAAGTCCAAGGCGACTATGCCTTCGCAGACTTTGTGGTGCTCAACACCACAGGTGACTCAGAGGTGCCACTCATCCTTGGGCGACCGTTTCTTCGAGCCACCCAGGCACGGATTGATGTCGGCAACGGTACAATCAGGATGAGGGTCGGAGGAAGAATCAAAGTATTTTGGTTCCAGTCCAAGAGAGAATTTATTACAAGGCTCCCTCCGACCAATCCCAAGGTGTCAGAAGAAGAAGAAATTGTGGCAAGCCCAGAGTGCAAGCCCCGATCCAACACCTGCACCACCACAGACTAAGGACAACCTCATCACCTTCATGAAAGCATTCATAAAGAAAGAATTAGAAACAAAACCGACCGGGTTACTGGAAGAACCAACCCCCAAAGCAAAAGGCGACGGTGACACCCCCGGAGAATACCTCCTCCTCGACTTCGTCACCGAGGTCAAGGAAGAATAGACAGTATGGAAACCCAAGAACGCACCGTCAGCCTCGTCCTCTTCTCCGGTGGCAAGTACGTCAACACCAGACATGCCAAAAGCACCATCCACAAGCTAAACTCGATGGAGAAGTCCCGCCCAAAGGTCTCAAACTGCTGAGCCCTTGACAAAGGTAAATTTGTATGTATCCCATATTTAAATTTCTAAATTAATTTTTTCGTTTGCATGTTTGCTTTTCAAAATTGCATTTGCATGCTAGAATTTATTCTAGCCCATTTGCCTTTCAAAAGAAAATTTTGAAAAAGAAATTATTAAATAAAAATATTTAAAAATAAATTTTGGCTTGAACAAAAACATTCAAAAATATTTTGGAGCATTTCTGGTGACCAACTTTGGCCGGGCACCACATGAGCAATGCAATATAGCCATTGTGGGCCGGTGGGCCAAAGCTGGCAGCCAGCGGGCCCTACAAGGGGTCGCCCGAACCAACGGTTCGACCGAACCAGAGCCAATTGCTCTTGGGTGCCACCGCCTCCAACGGCTAGGAGCCCAGGCCCAACGGCCATTTCCCGGGGTGCCGCCTTCAAGTGGCTATAAATAGAGGCCGAGAGGGGGTGTTGATCGTCCATTCAACATTTCTCTCATTCACTCCCTCTCCAATCCTTTGCTCCTTGGTTCTCTGTCAAAGTTTTTGTTCAAGTTCGTTTTCATGTTCATGTTCGTTCGAGCTTTCTTTCTCCCTCTCGTTATTTCTTGTGGCTACAAGGAGCCAACTCTCGGAGAAATGAATTGCGGTTAAGTGCTACAATTTATTCTATTAACATAACTCGTTTGCAAGTCGTTTGTATTGTGCTCCACCACCATGAGAGGGTTCGGAAGGAGACTCTCTGGTGCAGCCTGAAAGTTGACAGGATCGAGCTCATGCTGTTCCTGTGCAAGCTCAAGCATGCCTCACTCCCACAACTACACGCATAGTCTGATGGAGGAAGATGAAGAAGTACAACAAGAGGTGCCACAAGGAGAAGCACCACAAGAAGAGCAAGCTCAACCACAAGCCGCAAAGGAGGAAGCAATCCTTTCGTACCTCCACGCTGGTCGAGAAGTACCAGCCTATGCACTCCTCAAGGATCGGGTCTTGGACCACACCAAGGACTTCGACTCTAACCTCCTTGAGAGCATAGGTATGAATGTCGACTTCGCTAATATTTGGCATGCAATTGGATGGGATTCTTTTGTGTCTATTTCAGAGGAGGGCTCTTAGTCCCTCACCATCCAGTTCTTATGCACCTTGCAATACAACGATGACAGCCTTTCCTTTCGCCTCTTCGGGCAAGAGTACACACGTACTTGGAAAGGGCTGAGTTTATTGGTCGGGTTTCATAAGAACTGCAAGGTCGACTTTGACAAAGCCGTCCGCGACTACAACCATCATTCCTTCTGGACGAGCATCTCCGGCGAAGTGGTCGTCGGTAATTTCAAACCTCACCGCAATGATATTCATCATCCTACTTTGAGGTTTATGCATAAGTGGCTTGCTATCACGCTTTTCCCTGGAGATGATGTAGACCTGTTCATAATGATGAGCTTAGAATCTTATATGCCATGGTAAATAAAATTAAGGTTTCTCTAATTTTAAGATGTCTAATCCTGTAGAGTGTACCTCGCTAATCACTCGTATCGCCATAAGAGTCGATGCACTCAAAGGTAATGCTCCTCTCTATATCCAATCTAATCGCATGTACCTTGGTGAGGCATTCTTTATTCATGGTCATATCCTTAGACATGCCCAGAATCAGTCTCTTATGTTTTCTTCCCCAGTTATGCAAATGAGATCCCGTTACCTAACCTAGGACTTCATTTGTATAAGTCGCGGGCACTAACCTTTCAGCTCCTACCATGAGAAGAAGCTCATAGGAGTAATGTGTCTAGCAGGGAAACCCGAAGTAGGTCAACAATGGAAGCAGACACACCTCAGCAACCGCAAACAGCAGAAGCGGGCACATCATATCATCTGCCACACCCTCAGCAGATTCTACAGCAGATGTACCACGCGGGGTGGGTTCCAACTGGACAGATGCCGGGGTCCATCCCCGTGTATCAGCCAGGCTGGGGTCAACCCTCGCGACCACATGAAGCTGGAGATTTGTCGTGGCAGGCTCATCAGATGCTAGTACACTCACCTGGGTATCAGACTGGTTGGGATTAGCCACCGCAGCCACACGAAGCGAGTGGCTCAGGCTGGCAGAGCGCAAGCAGCACAGAGTGGGACCACAGATGACCAGCACACTTTACTTCATCTAGCTCCAGTGGTCCTCCAACAGTTGATGAACAAAGATCATCCTCAAGGAGAAGGCGAGAAGACATCACAGATCTTACAAGCCAAATCAACAACCTCAACATTCGCATAGGTGATATCCAAAACGTACTCAATACACATGTCGAGAATTTTACTACATTTCAGGAGCGCGTGGATACACAATTCAACAGCATCAACAACACACTGTAGAGCACCAACACGGACCTACAAGCTAACATTCACTCACAGGGCTTCAACCCTCATCATCAACCGTGAGGAAAAGACTAGCTTGGGGGAGATCACCCCTAAGGGAGGTAACACGTGTCCTCCCCTTATCTTTATCTTTATTTCTTTCTTATGTATTTAAAAAATCTGAATATGATAAAAGAAAAAAAACATGTTTCTTACTTTCTTCTATGTTAGTAGAGATGTTTAGTTCTTCCTTGTTGAAATGATGAATAGTTGCTCTGCTTAATTTTGTTCATGTGCCTATTTTACAGCTTAGTTCTCTCTCAGGTTTAGAGTTTGTTAGTTGTCGTTTGCCTTTCGATCTTGAAACCTTATGGGTTGCAAATATGTGATCTAAGTCTAGGTTGTTGCTCGGTACGATATGGTATAATAGAGTTTGCTATGATCTTGTTCTGAATGAAACTTGCCTCCTGGAGTTTTCATTTTCAAAAACAAAAAAGAATTCCTCAATGATGATGACATGTCCCACTAGAGCCTTGTGTAGGATCATCATATAATCCCAGCACATAGGCTGCTTGTCGTTGCATTGAGTGTTTTCAAATAGTGTGACCCTTGAATGGTCCTTGTGTCACAACCGATTTCCGTAAAGAAACGAAAAGCATCTCATATGTGTGCCAGGATCATAATTTCACACATATGATAGACAAAAGAGTGTAATATTAGATACAATGCTCAAAAGCGTACAAAAGAGGTTTATTAACTTTTTATAACACTCATCGATAGACACGAAGGTCTTTACACGAACATCGATAACTACGACGGTGCAACTCCGTCTTCAGCTCAACAGGCATCTGACTAGGGGATGCAAGCCTCAGAACTTGTCGAAGTTGCTGAAGTACTCCTCACCGTTGTTCTCCTCTGAACAGTGGTAAGCAAGGGTGAGCACACTTATGGTTGGAGCTCAGCAAGTGGGGGAAAAAGTATGCAATGCTATCAAGGGTAGGCTAAGGTTTTGCAGTAGTTAGCATTTTAAGTTGGTCAAATTTTATTAGCAAGCGCCTATTTACTAAGTGTAAATTTATACCATCCCCAAAATTAAGCATTAAAAACATTATCTCCAAAACCATATAAAACCATGACTTAATTCCATCTTCAAGTTCAATTATCATGTGAGGGTCCAAGCCGCTCTTAATCGTGAGCACGGTTGATCGATCAGTTTTCACTCTGCAGAGGTCGTACACTTTACCCACAGCTCGTAATCCCCGTGTTGCTCGGGTTAGCTAGACCCTTAAACACTTCCGAGGTGAGTGGCTAGGGGTCCACTATGAAGCCTTTACAAAGGCAATGCAAAAGACCAACAACCTACGACAGTTACAGCAACGGAGCGGACCATAACCCTCCCTAGTGATCAGCACCTTAGCAAAGGCTGCTACCCCAAAAGAACCGGGCTATACCCCTTCAACTCCGGCCCCCTGTGCCCCTTTCAGGAAAGGTTGTCAGATAATTCACACGCCTAATTAATTGGCTAAGGGCAGAGCCATATGCCACTGTGGTTGCACTGTTTTCTTGGGTGGTTCTCCATGTTCCAATTAATTTATATGATCTTGCAATTTACCAAAGTTCACCAAAGTTTTCATGATCAATATTTTATAAACATTCATTTCAACCATCCCAAGTTAAGCAACTAAGCATTTCTACCTAGAACATTTATTTAAAAGGGTTGTTCAAGGTAATAGGGGTAAAATTCTAGTCATGTCCTTAAAAATGTGATTTTCCCATCAAATTATGCATAGCAACATTAAAAGTAAATTTTAGTTATTATGCAAGTTGTGTGGGACAAAAATAGAATATGCAGGGGAGGAAATCCACTTGCCTTCCTCTCCTAAAAAGCCCAACTCTTCTTCTTCAAAAGGTTGATCTTGCTCCTCGATCGGAAGCTCGGTTCCAACCGGCACGATATCTACGATCACATCAAAAACCATTCAATAAATAAAAATAGTACATCAAACATTCTAAAAAGCTAAAACAAGCTTCTAAAACTAACTAGCACTAAGGGACGGTACCATGGACACCAAAAACGCCTAAAACGGACAAAGGATGCAAAAGATATGGCTTAAACAAGCTCTAGGGGCTAAAGTGTGAGAAAAACTAACTCCCAGGGGCTTAACTGCAAGAAACCAGGGACTTGAACCTAATTATGATTAAAAACAGAAGGTCTAACAAGCAAAAGGTCAAAGATGGACTGCGGGACAGAAAATCTAAGGAACCTAGGGGCCTAAACATAAGAAAAAGGACCTCACCGTAAGGATCTTTGGAGGTGGGAGGGTATTTGTGTGATATTAAAGACTTCAGGGGCTTTCTTGCAAAGTGGCAGAGAAAAGCTTGGTTGACCGTTATGTTAAAGCTTTGACCTGGGGTTTCGGCTTCATCCGGGCCGTTGATCAGAAGATGGACGGCCAGCGGCGGCGCGAAGCGGGACGAGCTGCGCGGGACGGCGGCGTCCGGCGGTGGTGGCGGCAAAGCTCGCCGGCGATGCCTGGGAAGGGGTTCCCGGGCACGGTTTGAGACGCGGGTTGCTCCTACGCGTAGCTGAGGAGCGCGCGAACTTATGTAGGGGCTTAGGGAGGAGAGTTGAGCAGCAGCGGAGCCGCTACAGCCGGCGGGGCGGGCGGCGCAACTCCGGCGAGGCGGGGCGGGGTGCTAGGCGGCCTGGGGACTAGGAAGAGTGGCTCGGGGAGGCTTCTTACCTTGCTCTGGAACTTCTATGAGGAGCATACTGAAGAAGAGGAAGCAGAGGCGGAGATCGATGCCGGCGTTAAAGCTCCGGCGGACGGTGGCTCCGGTCTTTGAGCGAGCTGCGCTGTGCACTAGCGAGGAGGAGCGAGGAGAGGTGCGGGGGATGAGGGAGCTCGGGGTGCTCTTATATAGCGTGGAGAGGGGGCAAGGGAAGGGAGCGAAGGCGGTGGTGGTGCTCCGGCGGTGGAGGCCGCCATGAATTCTCGGTGGAGCTCGTGTGCGCCCATTTCGGGAGAAGAAGCGAGGGGTTGGGGTAGTGCGCGTCGGCGCATTCACTGCAGTGCTCAGTAGGGCAGCGGAATGGTGCAGGACGCCGGGATTTGGCCGGCGAGGTGCGGTGGTTGCGAGCAGGGGAAGGGGGCTGGAGGTGGAAGAGACGCCTGACAGGCGGGGCCCGCCTGGCAGAGAGAGGGAGAGGGGAGAAGGGGAGTTGGGCTGCGGGGTTGTTTTGGGCCAGAACAGAGAAGACAGGCTGGGAGACTTGCTGGGCCGCAAGGAGGAAAAGAAAAAGAAAAGAAAACTGGGCCGCTGCGGGAAAGAGATGGGTTGGGCTAGAAAAGGAAAAGGGAAGGGGGAAGGGTTTAAGATTTGAACTTTGTTTCTTTTTCATGATTTTGAAAACTTCACAAACTCAAACAAAACTATGCAACCAAAAATGATGCACAAGCACTTGTGTGATTCTAAAATTATTCAAATGATATTTAAATATTTAAAGGCCAAATTTATTTGATAATTTATTATATTTCCTTAGAAAATAAAATCTAACCAAGTTGCTAGCATTTTTAAGGTGATGGAATTGAGGATGTTACAAATCCTACCCCCTTAAAGAGAATCTCGTCCTCGAGATTCGGAAAGATTGGGAAATAGCTGAGGAAATTCTGCCATAAGCTCATCTTCTCTTTCCCAAGTAGCTTCATCCTCTGAGTGGTGACTCCACTAAACTTTACACATTTTAATGACCCTGCTCCGAGTGACTCTTTGTGACGTGTCCAAAATTCTGATAGGGTGTTCCTTCTAGGTTAAGTCATCCTTCACATCAAGATCTTCCAGAGGTAGGTGGTCTACCTTAATCTCACTCGAACACTTCTTGAGCTGAGATACATGAAACACATCATGTACGTCTGACAATCGAGCTGGAAGTTCCAATTGATATGCCACTTCTCCCTTCCTTTCTAAGATCTGAAAAGGTCCAATGAAACGAGGTGACAACTTCCCTCTAATCTTGAATCTTCGTAGGCCTCTAATAGGTGATACCCTGAGATATACATAATCTCCAACTTCAAACACTACTTCTCTCCTTTTGGGATCAGCATAACTCTTTTGTCGTGACAGTGCAGTCTTAAGATTTTCCCAAATTATTTCAACTTGTCTTTCAGCTTCTTTTATAATCTCTGGTCCAAAAAGTTGACTCTCTCCTGTCTGATTCTAGTACAATGGTGTCCTACACTTTCTCCCGTATAAAGCTTCAAAAGGGGCCATCTTGAGGCTGGTTTGGTAGCTGTTGTTATAAGCAAACTCTGCGTATGGCAAACTTTTATCCCAACTACCTCCATGCTTTAAAGCACAAGCCCTCAACATATCTTCTAGAATTTGGTTTGTCCTTTCGGTTTGGTCGTCTGTTTGGGGATGATATGCAGAACTAAAGTTAAGCTTTGTATCCATTGATTCGTGCAACTTTTCCCAGAAACGTGACGTAAATTGTGTCCCTCTGTCAGAAACTATCTTCTTTGGAACTCCATGTAAACATACGATTCTAGACATATACAACTCTACCAACTTAGCTCTGGTATAGGTTGTCTTGACTGGTATGAAGTGAGCAACTTTAGTCAACCTATCCACAATGACCCATATAGAATCATATCCATCATGGGTACGTGGCAATCCCACAATAAAATCCATACCTATTTCTTCCCATTTCCACTCGAGCACTTTCAATGGTTGAAGCAAACCTGCCGGTCTTTGGTGTTCTGCTTTTACTCTCTGGCATATGTCACACAAGGCAACGTGAGCGGCAACATCCTTTTTCATTCCATACCACCAATATTTCTGTTTCAAGTCTTGAACATTTTGGTGCTTCCGGGATGAATTGAATAAGCTGAATCATGTACTTCTTTTAGTATAGTCTCACGGAGATGGTCAATTTCAGGCACACAAATCCTATTCCTGAACCAAATAGTTCCTTGGTCATCCCTTTTAAAATCTGGAACCTTTCTAGAATCTACCAACTTTCTATATTCCTTAATCTTCTCATCTGTCAACTGTCCCTTCCTAATCTCCTATTCAAGGGTTGATTCTACTTCCAAAGTTATGGCTTCATTCTGGGCAACAATTCCCAAATTGAGTTGTGCCATCTCCCAACACAACTCTTGAGGCATCAAACGAGGTATGAGCATATTTGCCTGACTTTTCCGACTCAAGGCATCTACTACAACATTTGCCTTGCCGGGGTGATACTAAATATCCAGATCATAGTCTTTGATTAATTCTAACCATCTACGTTGTCTGAGGTTTAGATCCTTTTGGGTGAAGATATACTTCAAGCTTTTATGGTCAGTAAAGATACGACACTTATTCCCAATCATGTATTGCCTCCAAATATTTAGAGCGTGCACAATGGCGGCCAACTCTAAATCATGAGTGGGGTAATTCTATTCATGCTTCCTCAATTGCCTCGAGGCATAAGCAATCATCTTTCCTTCTTTCATTAATACACAACCAAGACCCTGAAGTGAAGCATCACAGTACACATCAAAACCCTTGTGAATATCTGGCATTATCAGTATGGGAGTTGTAGTCAACCTCTTCTTCAGTTCCTCAAAAGTATCTTGACATTTGGCATCCCATTTCAATTCTTTTCCTTTTTCCAACAAAGATGTGAGAGGTTTTACAATCTTTGAGAATCCTTCGATAAATCGGCGGTAGTAACCTGCCAATCCAAGGAAACTCCAGATCTCTGCCACATTCTTAGGTGGATTCCAGTTCATCACAGCCTGAACCTTGCTTGGATCTACAGCTATTCCACCCTCAGTGATAATATGTCCAAGGAAAGAAACTTCCTTTAACCAAAAATCAAATTTGCTGAACTTAGCATATAGATGATGTTCTCGCATTTTCTGCAGCACGAGTCTCAGATGTTCTTCATGCTCTTCTTCATTCCGGGAGAATACCATAATGTCATCGATAAAAACTACCACAAACTTGTCAAGGTACTCCATGAACACTTTGTTCATCAAATACATGAAGTATGCTGGTGCATTTGTCAACCCAAAGGGCATGACTATGAACTCGTATAGGCCATATCTAGATGTGAATGCGGTTTTGGGAATGTCTTCTAATCGAATTTTCAACTGATGGTACCCGGATCACAGATCAATCTTAGAGAAAACTTTAGCACCTCTCATTTGATCAAACAGATCTCCAATTATGGGTAATGGATACTTGTTCTTGATGGTAACATCATTAAGGGGTCGATAATCTATGCACATTCTTCTAGAACCGTCCTTTTTATCAACAAAGAGAATGGGAGATCCCCAAGGTGACGAGCTAGGTCAGATATAACCTTTACTTAACAACTCATCTATTTGTTTCTTTAATTCGGCCAAATCCTTAGCATTCATTCCATATGGTCTTTTATAAATAGGAGAAGTACCAGGTAAAAGTTCAATTCTGAATTCAATGTCGCGGTCAGGTGGCATACCTGGTAACTCATCTGGAAATACGTCGGGGTACTCATTCACTATTTTGATATCTTCCAAGGCCTTTCCTTCTATCGCATTCACTATTCCTTGTTCTGTTGATGAGGCATCAGCAGAGAACTCAACTCTTTCTCCTTGTGGGCTGGTTAGGAACACTGACTTTGTACGACACTGGATAACTCCATCACATGAACGTAACCAATCCATTCCTAGGATCACATCTATACCCCATGATTTTAAGACCACTAAGTTAGCTAGGAAGTCTATTCCCATGATTTAAGATTTACTCGTGGGCATAAATGGCTGGCCTTCATTTCACCACCCGGGGAACTAACTAGCAAGGTTATCTTCATAGGACTCATAGATATAGCATGCTTTGCTACGAATTGATCAGTTATAAATGAATGCGTTGCGCCGGAATCAAATAATACTGTTGCGGGTACAGAGTTGATAGGGAACGTACCAAGCACAACATTAGAAGCGTCTTGAGCTTGCTCAACTGTTACATGGTTCACTGTGCCACGCATGAAATTCTGTTGAGCCCTGTTGGCATGAGGTGTTGAGCTTCCAGCGCAAACTTGAGACGATGACTGCCCGGGCTTCTGGCCATTACCCTTCTGTGGGGTTTGCATACCACGCTTGGGGTAGTTGTTGGTATAATGTCCCAGTTCCCCACATTTGAAGCAACCATTAGGCTGGACTGGAGCATTATTCCTCATGGGGGCTCCTGTGACGTTACGCGGTGCACCTGTGACATTGCCCGAGCGATTCTGCTGCTGATTAGGAGTGCGGGGTGTCTGCTAATGGAAATACTGAGGATGCTGAAACGAGCGTTGTAGCTGCAAATTTTGTGGATAATTTCCTCCTTGTCCACCAGAGCGGAACTGGGAATTCTGCGGTGGGTTATGGCGGGGACGTGTGTTGCTGCTGGATTGCCCCTGGGACTAGAACTTGCGCTTCTGCTCACCAAGTTCTTTACGCTTGCTCTCCAGGACGATGGCCTTGTCCAGCAAGGTCTAGAAGTTGGGAAAAGTATGACTCTGAAGCTGGTAATTGAGTGGCCCTATGAGACCATCCAAGAACCGTTCCTACCTCTTGGGATCAGTGCCGACCTCATCAGGAGCATAACGAGATAGTTGGGTGAACTTATCCCAATATTCACTGACAGTCATGTTACCTTGCTTCAAAGCAAGAAACTCCTTCTGCTTAAGTTTTATCACACCAGCTGGGATGTGATGTGTACGAAAGCCTTCCTGGAACTCCTGCTAGGTGATAGTGTTGGCAGCAGCATGTGCGACGGTGTACGCATCCCACCAATCAGCTGTTGCACCCTCCAGGCGACCTGATGCGTACAAGACTTTCTCACTGTCATTACATTGTACTATGTTCAGCTTCTTGTTGATAGTCTTAAGCCAGTCATCGGCATCAAGGGGCTCCACTGAATGAGAGTAAGTGGGTGGGTTGTGGCTCATGAACTCTCTATGCTTGTTTACAACTGGCGGAGGTGCCTGAGGTAACGGCTGGTTCTGCTAGGCTTCCATGTTTGGCACAGTAGCTGTCAGTGTCTACAACAACTGTGTCTGAGCTGCTAGGAATTGCTGCATAGCAGGATCCATTGCTGAGTTATGTGGTGGAGGTGGTGCTCGATTCCGCTGGTTAATGATGTGAGCACGAACCACAGGCGGAACGTCCTGTCCTCCTCCTGACCTGTTTTTACCATCTGATTGTTAGGGAAAGGCATTTCAGATAAGAAGTTGAATAAGATAAATAGAAGAATAAGGGGGCAAAGATTCTAATTTAAACTTAATTATTTTATTTAATGCACTTATGGCCATCACTCCATAAGCCATTCCAGTCATATCAAAGATCCAACTCAAACATGTTTTTCACCCACAAGCATTATTACATCACGTACGTCCTCGCAGGGACGGATCTATCGATCAAACTCAAAGGTGGGCACCCTACTCTGAAGACCTGTGGTAGCAGCAGAGGAGCCGTAGCGGACCCTCTTGCGAGGCGGTGACACCGCGGGGTAAGGAATCTCAGCACGCTGCGCAGGTGGCTCCCTCCCATCGCGCTCAGCCTCCAGCTACGTGATCCTGGCGTATGCCTCCTTGAGCTTCTCATGGGTCTCATCGAGCTCAGAAGTAGCACCCTCTAGGTCAGTGTTCAGTGCTGCTGTGACCCGAGTGAGGATGTTGAGGTGAGGGTCTTGAGAACCCACCAGCGGAACCACCGTCTGCTCGGTGCCACTGGTGCATCGAGGAACATGGCGGTAGTCGCTGATGTTCAGCTCATGGCGGTGCTGGAGCGGAGAGACCACAGAGCCCTTCTGGCAGCATTGCTC
Source organism: Cenchrus fungigraminus (assembly GCA_036936925.1). Taxonomy (NCBI): domain Eukaryota; kingdom Viridiplantae; phylum Streptophyta; class Magnoliopsida; order Poales; family Poaceae; genus Cenchrus; species Cenchrus fungigraminus. The sequence continues at coordinate 49,364,523 of CM072777.1, read as the reverse complement.
ACTGAAGCTCTGTAGGTGGAATGAGGCGCGGTGGAGTCATGCGCCGTGATCGTCGGGTAGCCTCTGCCAGTCGGCTCGAATGCTCGGATATGAACCCGAGTCATGTAGTAGGTACTGAGTGGCTGCTCGGTCCAGCTGTGAGTGACGTACATTGGCCTCACAGTGTTCCTCAACTCCAACTGCACATCCCGGAGCAAGTAGGGGAAGTAGCTGGGCTCCAGATCTGACGAGTGGATGCGGCAGGTCGGATCCCCCTCATGAGGTTCGTCGTAGTAGTAGCCTTCCGCATTGTCAACATCCTCGTCTTCATCATCTTTATCATCGCTTCCATCACTGGAATCATCCGGATCTCCGCCGGCAGCAGCTGGTGCTGGAGCAGGAGCAATCGGTGGCGAGGGTGGATTGGCCACCACAGGGGATGCAGTCGGAGTCCTTAGCTCTCCGTCCGAGCCGACCTCCATGATGCGGTCATCCTCCACCTCGACGAAGTAGTAGGGGTCCTCCTCAACTGGCTCAACCAACTGGGGCAGCTCCACACCGTACGGCCGAGTCCTTACCATCTGATGGAACAAAGCTGAACTTAGAGCAGAATAAAAACAAAAGGGTACAATTTTAACAAAGGTCAAATAAGATAGATTTTTAGGTGGAATTAAGATTTATTTTGAAGAGCTGACATAGCTTTCTAGATATGAGTCCTTATTTCGTCCATTTCTATCTAAGGCTACGTCCTACAGTCAGGATAGCTCTGGTACCACTCTGTCACACCCGATTTCCGTAAAGAAACCAAATGCATCTCATATGTGTGCCAGGATCATAATTCCACACATATGATAGACAAAAGAGTGTAATATCAGATACAATGCTCAAAAGCGTACAAAGAGGTTTCTTAACTTTTTATTACACTCATCGATTGACACGAAGGTCTTTACATGAACATCGATAACTACAACGGTGCAACTACGTCTTCAGCTCCACAGGCATCTGACTGGGGGATGCAAGCCTCAGAACTCATCGAAGTCGCTAAAGTACTCCTCACCGTTGTTCTCCTTTGAACAGCGGTAAGCAAGGGTGAGCACACTTATGGTTGGAGCTCAGCAAGTGGGGGAAAAAGTATGCAAGTCTATCAAGGGTAGGCTAAGGTTTTGCAGCGGTTAGCATTTTAAGTTGGTCAAATTTTATTAGCAAGCGCATATTTACTAAGTGTAAATTTATACCATCCCCAAAATTAAGCATTAAAAACATTATCTCCAAAACCATATAAAACCATGACTTAATTCCATCTTCAAGTTCACTTATCATGTGAGGGTCCAAGCCGCTCTTAACCGTGAGCACGGTTGATCGATCAGTTTTCACTCTGCAGAGGTTGTACACTTTACCCACAGCTCGTGTTCCCCATGTTGCCCGGGTTAGCTAGACCCTTGAACACTTCCGAGGTGAGTGGTTAGGGGTCCACTATGAAGCCTTTACAAAGGCAATGCAAAAGACCAACAACCTACGACAGTTACAGTAGCGGAGCGGACCATAACCCTCCCTAGTGGTCAGCATCTTAGCAAAGGCTGCTACCCCAAAAGAACCGGGCTATACCCCTTCAACTCCGGCCCCCTGTGCCCCTTTCGGGAAAGGTTGTCAGATAATTCACACGCTTAATTAATTGGCTAAGGGCAGAGCCATATGCCACTGTGGTTGCACTGTTTTCTTAGGTGGTTCTCCATGTTCCAATTAATTTATATAAAAATAAATAAAATCTTACAAAGTTGCTAGCATTTTTAAGGTTATGGAATTTTGGATGTTACACCTTGTCATGATTTCTTGATCAAACACTCCACATACACATTCGTGTTGACTTCTACTTCGGAAGTAATGCACTCATATTCATCCATGTAGAATGATAGGTTCCATCTCTATGTCATGACTCCTCCCTATTCAGCATTCAAAAGATATGGGCTATGCAGAAGAAAGAAAAAGAAAAAGATCCATGCCAAAGAGCATGTTGGAAAAATAAGAGAAAAGATGGACTAGTCCAAGTCCATGCAAAAAGAAGAATAATGGAAACATCATGGTCCATGAAAAAAAAGAGAGAAGAAAAAGAGAAGAAGAAAATTAAAGAAATAAGAGATAGCCCATATCTCCAAAATAAACAAGAAAGGAGGGAGTCATGTGCATAGAGTCCACAAAAAGGTTCACAGTAATAACTAGCACCCATTTCGGGCCTAGTGTCCACCTTACCGTGACGCCTCCAAACCACTTCCGTTAGATGGCACACTCGCCATTGCTTCAGTGCTTCGCATAGATGGTAATAACCAGCACCCATTCCGGTCCTGGTGTCCGCCTTACCATCATCATCATACTCATCATTTACGGTAATAGCTAGCACCCATTCCGGGCCTAGCATCCACCTTACCGTAATCCTGAGTATTCATATGTGGCAATAGCTAGCACCTATTCCAGGCCTAGCATCCATCTTGCCACATCATCATCATCATCCACACACATGCACATCTTGATCGAGTTTCGTGACGTGACTTTCTTGGATCCGCTTTTTGACTTTGCAATATTATGTGACACAAGTATGCCCCTACTTCTCCTTACCCAAAACCCCACAAAAAGCCTTATTAGAAGTAGGGAAGGCAATCACGATGCCTTGGTGAGGACTATACACATTGAGCGACTAAGAGTGCATCATTTGAGGAACTCAATTTTCTTTTCAAAAATTATCAAAACCTCCAGGAAGAAAGTTGATTGAGGAGCAAGTGAATGGTCACTTTATATAACCGTTCTGCCTTGAAATCACCAAAGGCGAAGAGAATGTCAAAAGCCCCATGGGGAGTAAAGAAAAAGGGGTGAGCAATGCTAAATTATTCAATTCAAGAAAGAGTATTATGTTGTATACAAGGTATAGAAAAGGAAGAAGGCATTGTAGCAACTCCTGATCAACAACCAAGTGTCTTACTCGGGACGTGCAAGAACGCAGCTTGGGGGAGTCTTATTGACGGTCTTTAGAGCATATATTAAGCCATCAACACTACTCGAATAAAGAGGAAACTAGCTTCTCTCACTAACATATTATCTAGCTTCTATCAATAAGTATTTCAGGGATGAGAAGCTGGAAATAGGGAAAAACCATGTAGAACTACAAGACTTACATGAAGACCGACATACGGTGATCCGGCATGGTCAAGAATGGGCCCAAAACCAAAGCAAAACAACTTAATACAAGCGGGGCACATGAGGCAAGGAAACTACAGGGGCCCACCAGCCAAAAGCGTGGCGGTGGCCAGATGGGCCTTCCTGGTTCGGTCGAACCAACACCAAGGCGGTTCGCACTAATCTTACACGCCAAGATCTCCCACGTGAAGCCAAGGCGGTTTGCGGTGGAGTTGGCACCAAAAGCTCCCAGGAACCGCCTCGTCCACCCCTATATAAGGAGGCCTCCACCCTCCATCACAACACACACCACACAAGAGCCTCTCCCCCTCTCTCATTTGTATTCCTTAGTCTAGGTAGTGGAGCTTAGGCTAGAGCTTTCTCGCTAGTAGTGTTGAGCAATCACCTTGGGTCGGTTAGCTTCAACCTCCGGCCTATGGTATGGCTTTGTACTCAACTTGTATCTTTCCTATTTATACAGAGTTTGGTATTTATACTAATCTTATAGTATGTTATACCTTATTATATACCTTCATGTGCTATACTAGTATGTTTAGTATAGGTTTAGCTTATTGTAATGGTGGGGTGTGCCTTCGGGCTTGCTCTAGCTCTATGCTTTGTGGGTCATCATGGCTCGGGTTCCGGGGGGCTAGTAGTAGTGATCACAGTTGTGGGCGTGGTGCTTAAGTGTCGTAGGATCCACAACAAGTGATCATATTCCATAGTATGTCGGGGTAGGTGTACGGTGGTGACAGCCCCGTACATCCCTTGTATTCCCCCACGTGAGTTTACGGGCGTCAGAGTTCGTAAATACATTCTATCCTAACAGACCAGGGGAGGTGTTCTCCTCAGTGCAATAGGATAGATCTAGACTAACCATATGATGTATGCTTTCTTAGTATAGACGGATCTAAGGACGACTCTAGTGCCTGCTCCTACTAACCTTAGATGTATTTTTTAATTCTTTATTTGAGATAATGGTCGTGTGTGTGTCATCACTTACCCATAATCATATCATATGTATCTTATATCATATTCATTGCTTAGCCCTGCATTTTGCTTTGGTACGCTTTACTCATTCATATTGTCCTTGGTATGTACCCGATATATCCATACGACATGAATATATACACACATATATATTTACACCTTTTCATAAGTCCATCTCCTAGTAAAATATAAATAACGATACCCTTGGGAATACCCATGGGTGAAATGCTACAACTAGTTTACTAAATATGTATCAGTATGCTTGTGGATACATCATCACCGCATAAATAAGACTCGTCTCTTGATAATATTATCGGGTCTTGTACCCGGTAGTAATATGAAAGAAGCCCACTCAACATGTTTTCATAATAAAATATCACCCCAGTGGTGATTCCACAAAAACCATCCACCGGTCATTTCTGATGCCATTGCTAGGGGCAAAACCCTGGCGATGACGTACGAATTGCCAACACTCGGCTCTACGGTCCTCTTCCCTTCTTCTCCCCGTGGTCGTCCCTTCTCATGTGCATGTAGATGTTGCTTGTTGTCGTCACTAGGGATTTCTACTGCTATTCTCATTGCTTTGCCTCTCATCCTGGTTCCAGTGATCGGCGGTTTGGTTGTGGCTTTGGAGATCTTTGGCGAAAGTTTGGCCTAGCGCTCGCTAGTGCCGACAACGGTTGTGCTCCTGGCGTAGCTTACCCTGTTGGGGGCGTTGTCACAACCTCCAATTTCTCTTGGTCTGCCAGGTGAAGACTTGGCCTATCCATCTGTGGATGGGTAGACGACAGCAGTGTCGTTGTCACATCCTTCTTAAAGGCATCATCTTGCAAGACCGCTCCATTTTGTTGTCGCTTTCTTCAAGTTTTTAGGCTAGCGGTGACAAGTGTGTATCCTTAGTGTGTTCCTACCCTGCAGGCATTTGTTGTCGTGTGTGGTTTCTCTATGGTGGTGGTGTGGTGACCCTCTTTCTTTCTTGTTCGGTTTGTCTTTGTTGTAACTCTGCTCTTTAGGGTTTCCCTAAAGTGGCGTCCTGTAAAACTCTCTTCTCTTAATGAAAAACATGCTTTGCACGTCTTTAAAAATGCGCCTGCCTGATGGGCCAGATTCCATTTGTATGTTGGCGTTGTACAGCGGATGGCACTTACACTTCCAAATCTGCATATGAGATTCAGGTCAAAGGATCATACTGCACTTTTAATACCAAGGTGATTTGGAAAGCACAAGTTCTTTGCTTGGCTGTTCCTGCAAAATAAAATCCTAATGGCAAGAAATTGGTCGTGTGATCCTATGTGTGCACTATGCGACCAAGTTCAGGAAACTACGGTGCATCTCTGTCTAGCTACAATGCGTATACGTGCATGAGGTTTGAGTTTTGGTTTCTCAGTGGATAGATGGATTGATTCAAATACCTGCCTAGGATGTGTCGATTGAGTCTTGGTGGACTGATGCAGTTCAGGGACGTCCAAAAGAGGAGGAGCAATGGGTGGCTTCCATCCTGATTTATACGGCTTGGAAGTTGTCTTTTCGATAAAGGAAGCTTTTTATTAAATTTCAATGTCATTACATTGAGTTGATACAATGTCTTGAAATACTCCCGACCTCTGCATAGCGTGATGCACAAAATCTAAAAAGATGAGAGAAACCCAAAACACTTTATTGATAATCAATTCAAAGACTAGACCGCCACCCATGTGCATGGGTAAAGAACTCCTTGACTACCTACGCCAAATGTAGCAATGCCGCAGCAACCAAATCCTGTGAGGTTGGCTTCTGTAATATAGCCCATGTACAGAGCAAGTGTATAATCGAGTAGATAACCTGCAAAGGAAAAGTGTTATGTTTGTTCCTGAAGATGATATCATTTCTGCATAACCACAACGACCAGCAAGTAGCAGCTGCTCCTAGCAGAATTAGTGGTTCAAATCTTTTTCAAGACCCCATAGCCAACTCCCAAACATATTGGACACACTACGAGGTTGAGACAAACCTAAAGCCGCATGAATCATAGACCACACTGCCTGAGAAAAATGACAATCAAAGAAAAGGTGTTGAATTGTTTCATCTTTGTGGCAGAAGCAACAAACTTTGCTTCCTTGTCAACTGCGCTTTGCTAAATAACCTTTTGTTAGAATTACTCCTCTTTGAAAGGACCACAAAAAGATCTTTGTTTTCAAAGGGGCTTTTAATTTCCATGTGCGCTTGTTTAGGTTAGGGATATCACTATGAATCATTGCCAAGTAATGAGATTTCACTGAGAACTGTCCATTTGGATGTAGGTTCCATCGAAACTCATCAGATTCCTGACTTAGCACAATGTTAGCAAGACGTGGAACCAGATCGTTCCATGTTACTAACTTGCAACCTATGAGATCTCTTTGTCAAGAAATATTTAAGGGTGAGGTGCTGAAGACATTAGTTGTATCTTGTTTGTGTTGGGCTATATTATACAAACTAGGATATTGTTCTCGCAGTGCTGAATTTCCCAACCATTTGTCTTCCCAGAACCTGACCTATGAACCATCCTTAATTAAGAAAGTACCAAAATGCAGAAACTCATTTTTAACCTTCATCAATCTAGCCCAAAAATGGGAATCCCCGTTTTTCCATTGCACTTGTGAAAGTGGCTTATTAGACCCCAGGTACTTGTTATGTAAGAGTTATTGCCAAGTCCCATCTGTTGTGAGTAGTTGAAACAACCATTTGCTAAGAAGCGCTTTGTTTTTTATGTCTAAGTCATGAATTCCTAGACCCCCTTGATCCTTGGGTTGGCACAATATACTCCATTTGGCAAGACGATACTTTCATCGTTCGCCATCGCTTTGTCAAAAGAATCTAGATCGAAAGTAGTCTAGTTTTTTAAGTACCCCTCTTGGGATCGCAAAGAAACACATCATATACATAGGTAAGCTACTGAGCACTGAGTTAATCAGTGTTAGTCGGCCTCCTGTAGAAAGGTGTTTACCTTTCCAACTGCTGAGTCTTTTCTCAAAACGTTCCTCTACTCTTTTCCAATTTGCATTTGATAGTCTCCAATAATGTATAGGAACACCCAAATATTTCATCGGAAGAGCTCCTGGGTTGCAGCCAAATAGTTCAGTATACTGGCTTGGAAGTTGTGGAAAGAACAAAATCGACGTATTTTTTATGGAGTTTCTGCATCACCGCTGAGAGTGTTGGCCTTGATCAAGGAAGAGATGAATCTTCAGATAGTTGCTTGTGGAGGACGGAATGTGAATTTAGGTTCCTAATATTATATCTTCTTATGAGATTTTTGTTTCCAATCTTATGTAATCACAACATTGTAAGAATATGCATGCTTCATGTTCTTATATGACATGACAGTGCTCCTGTCTTTTACTTTAAAAAATAATTAGAAAGTGAAACATGGACCTATAGAAAAATAACTTGTGCACCAATAGTAAAATGACACGTGGACAAATAGTAAAATGACATGTGGACCTATAATAAATGACATGTGGACCAATAGTAAAATGGCACGTGGACAACTAAGGAATTGATACGCCCAAATGTTAAAAAATAGGCACGTGGACCAATAAGAAAAATGACACATGGACACATCGGAAAAAGCCCTGTGGAGAAATGAGAAAATGACACCTGGACAAACAGAAACATGACGTAAAAGATGGCATGTGTTGATATGAGACGGGAACACGTGGGGTGTCGGGTGTTTTGAATAATGACATGTTGCCTCATACTAGCTTGTCATGTTGTGGTTCTCTTTGCGACACGTGTTGCTCGACTCGTCACCTACGAGCTCGTGATGAAAGTTTTTTGTCACGGATAAAATTAGTTATGTGATATTTTCAGTCCTTTCATCACAGAAAATAAATTTGACCCTCTCTTGACTACTTTTTGGGTTTCGTCACAAATTTGGCATAAATTTTTCGTTATGACAAATTTGATCCTCACGGTTACAAAAGTTATTTGACACCAAAGCTACCATTTCCACTAGTGAATGTTCCCTATTTCAGATATCCAGCATAACTATGCTATTTCTCACTCATAACCTGAGACATATGGGATGTTCTGATCCCCATCTTTGATTACCATGAGAAGCTATGAACAGGGGTCCTTCAATTATTCATTGCAATAGCCATATATTGATCTCACTTGAAGCAAATTATGCTCATTTGCTGGTTGATTGGAAATCATTTGTCTATTAATATTTGGCTAAGAAACAGTTGTATGATTTTTTTTATGTGTCATGTTGGATGAAAGTGCTCGATACTGTTACACTACGTTTGGAAGTAGACATTCGACCTCAGAATTCAGAACAAGAATTGGAATTGATAGTTCCGGATACCACTGTTTGGCTGCAATGGAATTGGGAATTGGAAACTGACTTCAATGTGCATTCGTCAGTCTGTCCGCCCATGGCGCCCAATACCAAGCAAACCCCTCTGTATTGGGGGAATGTTCTCCCGTGCGGCAGTGCCGCCCCTTCCCCTTCTGCACGTCGCACCGCTCCTTTTTCTCTCCGTCAACAAGTTGCCACCCCCATCCGCCTCCACCGGCGAGGAGTGCCGTATCCTCCCTCTCTTAGCAAGCTGCCCCGCCCCTATCTTGTCTCACCCGACGAGCGGCGCCGGCCCCGAGCTCCCTCTCCCCGATGAGCGGCACCGCCTCCGACCTCCCTCCCCTGGCGAGGGGTGCCACCCCTATCCTCCCTCCCTCACGACGAGTGGCGCCACCCCCGTCTTGCCTCCCTCGGCGAGCTGCGATGCTCACGTCCTCCCTTCCCCGACAAGCGGTGCGGCCCCTATCTTCCCTCCCTCAGTGAGACGCACCACTCCTAACCTCCCTCCCCCGACGAGCAGTGCCGCCCCCGTCCTCCCTCCGCCGATAAGCAGTGTTGTCCCTGTCCTGCCTCCTCCGACGAGCGGCGCCCTCCCTTGCCCTTCTTCTCTCCTTCCTCGTCTGCGAGATATGGTTGAAGGCCACCGCATTGTGGCTTCTCAGGAGAGTCAAGGGCGGTGCATTGCTGAGCCGATGAAGACTTCAGCCTTCTCTGACGAGGCGTGGGCAAGCAGATGAAGATGGTGGCTTCTGTTGAGAGGATAAAAGATGGTCAATTCAATGCCACCGTACGAACATCGAGACACCAATTGGTATTCGATTGCTCCTTGATTCCATCTAGCAAATTCATGTCCATCCCAAACAAGGACATTGACATTGTAACCCAATACCAATACTAAGTTGATTTGGCATTGAACCCAATTCAATGCCAAGGCCTCCAATACCGACAGAGATCTTAGCTGTTACCGATGAAACTTTATATCTTCAATTTGAGGAACTTTACTAGAGGATTTGTGCATTGGTTTCATCCATTCTATTACATTATTTCGTCAGTTTTTTCTACCCTCATAACAATATGGTAGAATTTCAACGTTTACTCTACTGTAGCAAGGCGCATTAAGGCACGGGCACACACCTAGTAGTGAGAACAAAATATTTAGTCACAGTTAACATGTTAACAGTGGAAAAAACAATCTTTTTTTGCCTCTGAAGGTGCATCCGTCCTATGGGTATGGGATATTTAATTTGTCACTAATAACCAATTTGCTGATAGGTTAAGTGGTTAACAGCAGTGACGAGAACTTTTTGTAATAACTTGGAATAATTAACAAAACAAAATCTTAATTACTAGACCTAACCGTTGTACGTAGAGTCCAGCGAGAGGTATTTGGTCACCAGCAACTCTCAAAGGAGCACCTACCTACACGGCCGGGCCAGACTCCCAACAGATTCAGAACAACCACGCGTTCTCCTCATTAACCCTCCACCAAGATTTGCACAACGTGACCTCGCGCTGCCTGTTCGTCGACTGTCAACTGTCATGGACACCACCGAACGCCTCGCCACCATTCTTGCCGCCATTCTCGTGTTGCTAGGCAGCAGCCAGTGCTACACAGCCGGCGCCGAGAACCGGCACGTCTTCCTGGACTGGGAGGTGTCCTACGCCGTACGGTACCCGCTGGGTGTGGCCAAGAAGGTGATCACCATCAACGGCAGGCTCCCCGGCCCGCTGCTGAACCTCACAACCAACGATGTCGCCCATATCAACGTTGTCAACACCCTCGACGAGCCGTTCCTCCTCACATGGTATTGTCAACCTGCAACTTATATTTCAGGTGATCGATCGATAGATGAACTGCGGTGACCTGTGCCGTATGTACGTGCGTGCAGGAACGGCCTGCAGATGCGGAGGAACTCGTGGAACGACGGCGTGGCGGGAACCAACTGCGCCATCCCGCCGGGAGAAAACTGGACGTACGTGTTCCAGGCCAAGGACGAGGTCGGCAGCTTCTTCTACCGCCCCTCGCTGGGGCTGCACGCCGCCGCGGGAGGCCACGGCCCCATTCGCGTCAACAACCGGCCTGTCATTGCGGTGCCGTTCGACCAACCCGACGGCGAGTTCGACGTCCTCATAGGGGACTGGTACAACATGGACGTAAAGGTTAGTTCATCGTTGCGTGCTTCATGTAAAACTATCACCACTACTCCGTCTCTCCATGTAACTATCGCCACTCCATCTCTCTCCATGTAACCATGGTCCATGGATGCATCGGAGTTTTGTCGATCATTGTAGCGAACATGGCCTCATATGCCATTTGTTCAAAGCTTAATTTTGGTGATTAATGATAACATGATCAATGGGACTAACCATATTATTTAGCATGTCTTTGTAGACACTTCTAGGTCCCAAGGATGCAAAAATACCACATGCCAAAATGAGAAGGATTAAGCAACGGTTCATCCGATGGCTTCGAAGATGCTATCAGAGAGGTTTTGGAAGCAAACCTATCAGCACCGGATGAACCGACGGCATGAAAGAAGGACCGTCGGTGCAAGCGTCGGAGGATATGTGTCAGTGGAAATGCAACGGCTAAGTGACATGGAGGGCACCGGATGAACCGACGTCTGGGAAAGTTATAGCGGCGGTTCATCCGACGGTACTAGTTTCAATAGCCAACGGCTCTTTGGACGCCTTGGGCTATTTATACCCCCTCCACTCACCCATTTGGTGTTGCTGGATTATGAGGAAGTGCAGAGGAGTTCAAGACACATTGAAGATCATATCCGTTCCATCTAAGTGCTAGATTGCTCATCCATAGACTTGTACATGCATTGTGTGTGTGCTTAGTGCTAGGTTTAGCTTAGAGCTAAGTGAGTGCAAGGTGTGCCTACCTTGTGAGGTGATTCTCGAGTGGATCAAGTTGTATAAGGTGCGTCGGAAGCCTTGGAGCCTAGGTGGCTCTCCGGCAAACGTCTTCGACCCTCCGGCTTAGTGTGGAGCGGCGAGAACACTTTGTGCGGGGGACGTGGAGACCCATTCCCTTGGTGGAGAAGCTCCTTAGTGGAGGCGGCATCAAGGTGACCAAGGGAGATTGGCGAGTGCCTTCGTGGCGAGCCTCCGTGGCAAGTCAAGTGGTGCTCTTGGGAGAGACTTGGTGACCGGGAAGCAATACTCTTGTGTAGAGTGCTTCAACGTGGACTAGGGGTGGCTTAGTGCCTACCGATACCACGGGATAAATCACGTGTCAAGAGTTTGCTTCCTCTCATCCCCTTTATGTTTCCGCATTACATTCTTGCAATCCTTGTTTGCCTTTACTTTCCTAGAGTAGTATCTTGCTAGGATTGGCTATAGGCTGCAAAACTTATTTTGGGATGGGAGTTTAACACTAGAACAACCCTAGTTGCACATCTTGATAGTATGTTCTAGTTTATCTTTGATGCAAATAGTGATAAGCCATAGGATAAGTTTTTAAGTTGCCTAATTCACTCCCTCCCCCTCTTAGGCTACGAGCATCCGATTCCTTACTAGTGGTATCAGAGCCGGGACTCACTCCCTTCACAAGGAAACGCCAATTCGATTGGCAATTTGTGAAAACCGACTCATTGGATCGGTTAGGCTTCACCGCCTAGTGAGTTGCTTTTTAGAGGATGAAAGGGGTGGATACCTTAGGTTTGGCTCCACATTTCGATGGCACGGGCTACTCTCGTTGGAAGGTCCTTAAGGAAGCTTATTTACAAGCTAAGGATCTTGATGTTTGGAGGGTCACCAATGAGGGTGTTAGAAATGGTACTAGGAAGGAAAAACAATTTGATGTTATTGCAAAGAGTATCATTTTATCCTCTCTAGATGTAGGTGTTTTCAATAGAGTTTTTACTAGTGAAAATACTCATGTGCTATGGAATACCATCAAGGAACAAAATGAGGGTTCAAAAGAAGTTGCTAATGAACGCTATGGTTGTCTCCTTGAGAAATTCAATAGCTTTAAGCAACTTGAGAATGAAAATGCCAAATCTATGTACTCACGCCTAAATGTTCTTGTCAATGAGATTAATGCTTTAGGTGTGAAGAACATCACGGACTTGAACATCAACCGCAAGATCCTTCAATGTCTCCGGAAGCTCGACTATGACTTGGTGAAGGCTATCATCTATGAGAAGAAGCTTGAAGACTTGAAGCCATCTTAAATCTTGAGCAAGATCATGGTGCATGAATTGCAAATAATGCCCAAGTCCAAGAAAGCTTCCAAGGAAGAGCTCAAGACAAAGAAAGAACCAAAAATTGAGCTCGAGCCAACACCCCAAGAGCCATCTTCTCCAACCGCAAGTCATGCTCTCTCAAACCGACAAGAAAGCTCAAGTGAAGATGATAAAGGTGATGACGATGAAAGCTCCTCAAGTGATGAAGAGGTCGAGTCGATGGTTGCCATGTACGTGAAGAAAATCTTCAAGTATGTGAAGAAAGTCAATATGTACGGCTACAACATCCACTTGAGAGAAGGGCGTCATCATCAACATATCAAGTTCACCAAGATCAAGCGCAAGCCCAAGAAGAAGGTGATCAAGGAAGGGAAGCCAAAGCAAGAAGCATTCACCGCCGTCCGTGAATGGATAAGTGGTGGAGAATCAAGTTCTTATAGCTCAAGTGATGAATCAAGCAAGAACTTCACCACCCGCTTCATGCAAGGTCCCCTATCGTCATCACACATGTGCCTTATGGCCTAAGGTATGGAAAGCAATGTGAGTGATAATGAATCCGACACCACCTCAATTGATGATCTTGTTGAGCTAGTAAATGAGCAAAAAGGGATGCTAGAAAAACAAGCTAATGAAATTAAAGAACTTAATGCTCTCAATGATCTTAGTGCTACCCTTGCTACAAATTATGAACATTTTTTGTGCAAATTCAAATTGCTTAGCAAGGAGAATGAAGAGCTAATATCTAAGCTAGAGAGCATTGAGATTAAAACTAGTGATTCCTTTGAGCTCAATGAATCATCTATTCCTTGTGCAATTCCTATATCCAAGGTAGATGCTTCAACTTCTTGCATTGATTTAATTGATGAATCTTGCTCACCATCTTGCAATGAGAATGTTAAGATTATAAGCATGAAGAATAATGAGCTCAAGCAAGAAGTAAAATGGCTCCGAGAGAAGTTGGTTAGCTTGATGGGCAAGGGCAAGAACAATGAGGAGAAAGTAGAAGCCTCTCAAGACATGAAGAGCAACGTCCAACCTCCTCAAGATAACCGTGGTGACATGGTGAAGAAGCTTGAGAAGGGATCAACCGTGACTTGCTACAAGTGTCATGAAGAAGGGCACAAGTTCTACAAATGCCCTCAATTCGTCAAGAAGATGGACAAGGGTGAGAAGAAGAAGATGAAAACCACCATCAAGAGCTCTCTCATCTACACCAAGCCCAACCGCAAGAACAAGATCAAGAGCAACTCCTATGTCATCAAGAAGAAGGCTAATGGCAAGGTGGTTGCACACAAGGTTGGGAAGATGAAGGAGTGGGGTTGAAACCAACCCATTTGGGTGCCCAAGGAAGTCATCACCAACATGAAGGGGCCTCAAGTGGTTTGGGTTTCTAAGGCCACGTAAAGGCCATGAGTTCGGGGACTTGGGAGGCTTGGCACAAAGAAGATGAAGATTCAAGCCTAGAAGCCAAGCTTGCAAGATTGGACATGTGTTGCCCAAGTTCCCCGGTTGAGGTAATGGAAACTAACTCATCTTATGTATCTTTGTAGCTCCATTGCCTTGTTTAGGTTGCATTTGTTGCTATACCTAGTTGTTTACATATGGTAGGTTGCTTGTGTCATGTGCTAACCCATGAGCAACCTACATGGTTTGATTAGTGTGTAGGAAAGCTACACTTGTTTCTTTCATGATGCATGTTTTCATATTCATCTCTTTGCATCATGAGCAAGCTATAGGGTTTGCTTCCCTTTTGTTGTCACAAACAATGTGCATACATTTGGTTGGTGATTCAAACACTAAATGCACACATTTAGGGGGAGCTAATCCTATGGTTTGTTTGTGGGACTAACATCATTTCAAACTTATCTTGTGTAGTCCCTTGGTGACGCGTTCCGGTGCGGTACTTCATTCTAAGAGAATGCTATTTCACTCTAAATGTGACCTAACATCTCTAAGAGAGTGAATATAGCAATATGAGCTTCATGCTATTGAGTCATGTCCTTGCGAGCTTATGTCTCTATATAAGTTCAAAGGTAATGAACTCATACATTCCTAATCCTTGTGATACCCCAAGTGCCTTCTTTGCAAGCTTCTTTCAAAGTGGTGTCATCTTCAAGTGATATCATTTTCAAGTGGCTCATCTCAATGTGGTGCCAACAAGGTAGAGAGGAAAAATTCCCCGGAGGTATGCAATGCTCAAAATCTACAAGTGGTAATGTTGCAAGAACTCTCTTATATTATCTCTTGTCTTTTAAGCTACCTCCTTGTATGATATGCTCTAAGCTTCCTTGTCTTACAAATGTTTGTAGTTGTGCACTTGATTTTCACACTATCTTTTTGTGCACACACTTAGGGGGAGCTTAGTTTATATCATGCTAGTCTCATGAGCTTGTGATCCACCTTAGTTATTCACACATGTGGTATCTTCATTGATATCATACATATGGATCATGGTTCATGCGGCTTTCTCCCCTGTATTTAACATTTCTCCTTGAGCTATGATTGCTAGGACTTGCTAAATTTCCTTTGGAGACCTTTTTGTTTTGGATACTTTTTGGAGATTTTATTCCAAAGGGGGAGAATTTGGGCCAAAGCAAGCCATGTTTTCAAAGGGGGAAGTAGCAAACTATATGTGAAGAGAAGATCATGAAAGAGGGAGAACACATCTAGGGGGAGTTGGATGATGGTAAGCATCCAAGCAAGTGTAAGTGGTTCAATTTTGTCAATTTTTGCAAATTTATGCTTTCTCTGATTGTGTTGTCATAAATCACCAAAAAGGGGGAGATTGTAGCGAACATGGCCTCATATGCCATTTGTTCAAAGCTTAATTTTGGTGATTAATGACAATATGATCAATGGGACTAACCATATTATTTAGCATGTCTTTGTAGACACTTCTAGGTCCCAAGGATGCAAAAATACCACATACCAAAATGAGAAGATAGTATATTTTTCAAGGGTCAAAACCGCGGAAGAAGAAGAAAAGAAATGCTACCGTCGGATGAACCGACGGCACCTTGGAAACAAGCGTCGGTGCAATGGCCGGATGAAGTAGTACACTGCGGAAGAAGACGCAAGTCAGCTTGCACCACCGGATGAACCGACGCCCCCAGTTTTACATGCGCCGGATGTATTCAAGAGACCAAGCAACAGTCAACTCGCAGGAATCAGTAGCACCGGATGAATCGACGGTGTAGCAGCGGTTCATCCGATGGCTATGTGTTTGCTAACAGAGAGATTGTGGCGCGAAGTTCTTCAGCACCGGATGAACCGATGGATACAAGGATTAAGCAACGGTTCATTCGATGGCTTCGAAGATGCTACCAGAGAGGTTTTGGAAGCAAACCTATCAGCACTGGATGAACCGACGGCATGAAAGAAGGACCGTCGGTGCAAGCGTCGGAGGATATGTGTCAGTGGAAATGCAACGGCTAAGTGACGTGGAGGGCACTGGATGAACTGACGCCTGGGAAAGTTATAGCGGCGGTTCATCCGACGGTACTAGTTTCAGTAGCCAACGGCTCTTTGGACGCCTTGGGCTATTTATACCCCATCCACTCACCCATTTGGTGTTGCTGGATTGTGAGGAAGTGCAGAGGAGTTTAAGACCCATTGAAGATCAAATCCAATCCATCAAAGTGCTAGATTGCTCATCCATAGACTTGTACATGCATTGTGTGTGTGCTTAGTGCTAGGTTTAGCTTAGAGCTAAGTGAGTGCAAGGTGTGCCTATCTTGTGAGGTGATTCTCGAGTGGATCAAGTTGTACGAGGTGCGCTGGAAGCCTTGGAGCCTAGGTGGCTCTCCGGCAAACGTCTTCGACCCTCCGGCTTAGTGTGGAGCAGCGGGGACACTTTGTGCGGGGGACGTGGAGACCCCCTTCCCTTGGTGGAGAAGCTCCTTAGTGGAGGCGGCATCAAGGTGACCAAGGGATCTTGGCGAGTGCCTTCGTGGCGAGTCTCCGTGGCAAGTCAAGTGGTGCTCTTGGGAGAGACTTGGTGACCGGGAAGCAATACTCTTGTGTAGAGTGCTTCAACGTGGACTAGGGGTGGCTTAGTGCCTACCGATACCACGGGATAAATCGCGTGTCAAGAGTTTGCTTCCTCTCATCCCCTTTACGTTTTCACATTACATTCTTGCAATCCTTGTTTGCCTTTACTTTCCTAGAGTAGTATCTTGCTAGGATTGGCTATATGTTGCAAAACTTGTTTTGGGATGGGAGTTTCACACTAGAACAACCCTAGTTGCACATCTAGATAGTATGTTCTAGTTTATCTTTGATGCAAATAGTGATAAGCCATAGGATAAGTTTTTAAGTTGCCTAATTCATCCCCTCCTCCTCTTAGACTATGAGCATCCGATTCCTTACAATCATGTGTACACTCAGCTCACCGTTGGCTCGTGTTTGTTTCTGGAGCAGGAGATGAAAGGATACCTGGATAGAGGCCGTGATCTGCCGTCGCCGGATGGCATTCTCATCAATGGCCTGGGCCCTTATGCAGCGGACTTCACGTTTAAGCAAGGTAGCTAGCTAGCTAGGTGTAATTGCTTTACGTGCGTCTTCAATTCAAAGTCCTGTTTAGGTTAATTAAGCTACATACGCAAACAGCATGCATGTGTGAAGAAAGAAATTGACTCTAAAAGTTCCTATTTTTTCTTAGAGATTTGGTAGACCTCTTTTTTTTGTGTTTTTTAATTTGTCTTAATCACTTTTAGCTAAGCCCTTGGGGATTCAGGTTTTGGGGTTGGCTGGTTACCGGTCAGGCTGAAATCCGTTGCGCACTCTAACATGAGGCGAGGACATTGAGCACCAAGAGATTAGCATTAGCAGCAGAGACTTTTAAGACATGTATAGCACATTTTCATTAAGAGGAGAATAATTACAAAGAATTAAACAACACCAACATGACAACATGATAGGAAAACTACTTTACCACCACCGCACAAAACATGACCACATCAACAACTCTCTAACAACCAGATGCCAGCAGAGAAGGTCATACAAGATGATCCCAGCCATGCTTTTGCCAATGGCCCACAAAACCAACTCCGCATAGCAGATCGTCGACGCTTGGATGAAAGCCAAGCAAGTAATCCACGGCAACGATGATGAAGAACATCTGTAGGTACAAAAGAAAAGGAAGACTACCAAAAAATGACCATGGAGTGACCAAGCGATCGAAGGGAGGAGTCAGAGGGACCACCAATGCAGCCTACGCTAGTGAGAAAAAGTGACATTGGTTCTCAGTGTGGTAGGGAGTGCAGTGGGGGTGAGGGGAGGAAGAGGAGCATAACCGAGGGAGGAGAGGGAAAGGTGGAGGGAGGGGAAGGAGAGGATCCGGTAGGAGCTTGGTGGCAGAGAAAGGAGCAATCTTGCGTGCATCACAGTAGAAGGAAGGGAAGGAAGAGCGACCACGGACCTCGGGAGGTAGGTAGTGGTGGCAGTAGGAGGTGACGATGACACAAGCACCACCGCAGTCCCGAGGAGATCGCTACTGGTAATAAAGGAAGAATGGAGCCAATAACCATGGGCACGTTGATATGGATCAAAGGAAGTTGGGTCTAGGGTGTGGTTGTCGGAGATCACCATCATCAGAGATCAGCAATCGACATGGCGATCAGCAATTGACACGGCGATTATGGACACAGATCTGGGAAAGGAGCAGCTCCGTAGACTCGGGGTGATGAACATGAGGTCCACAAGTCAAAGCCTTGACGGTCCCAAGGGGACCCACGCCGTCGCCTAGCGGGAGACATCCTCCGGGGAGCATGCTACCACTCGTCAGGCAACCTGATCGTCCATTTGCTGCAGTGACCGCTAGCTAGGGGCTGACACCATGTCTTCCTCACGCATAGCACAGCTGTGGTTATGAGACTATGGTGCCATGCAGGAGCCCAGTGTGAGGCCATGGGGTAGCATCCCCATGGGGCATCCACCGCTCATGGTCGCCACTGGCGTAGGATGATAGTCGGGAAGCGAGCAACCTTGCCGCTGCCGACCGCTTCGCCGCGTACACTAGATGCAGAAGCCCAGGGGAGAGGTCCAGCCACCGCTGCAGGCCAAACTATCGCATGTCGTGTCGCCCACACATGGCTGCCGTTGCTGCCTGCGTGCCCCATGAATAGACGCAATCTACCCTGCAGTGTGCCAACAGATGCACGCTACCAAGGTGCACATCTGGCGGCTGGCACACGGAAACGACCATCAGGAGCTCCAATCAACAACCATGCCGATGGAGGAGCATGGAAAGAAAGGAGAAGTGGAAGGGCAAAAGAGGGAGGAAAATGTGGAGCTGCCGCCACCATCATAGCTATTCCTAGCCTGGTATAGCGGTAGTGAGGGAGTGCTAAAGAGGGGGGTGGGAGGTGGCGGCACGTCGCCAACATATCGCCCCTAGTATATACAACTTTTTCCTAATATAAGAAGATACATGTTTCTCTCACTTTGTGTTAGTGGTGAATGTGGTGAAGGCCACCAGAGCAAGCAGGTGTGGGAGCGGCGGAAGAGTTTGAGAGAAGGGGGAAGAAGAGGGGTCGGTGGAGCTGGAAGCGGCTCGTGAGCGGTAGCTAGGCGGCCACTACGGGAAACGGAGCCTTCGCCGAGAGTAATACTCTTTGGCGAGAGCCTACCCTTGGGCTCTCGGCGAAGAGCTCTTCGCCGAGAGTAAAAAAAATTCTCGGCGAAGATAAAAACTCTCGGCGAAGAAATTCTTCGCCGAGAGCCAAAAAAAAACTCTCGGCGAAGAATTTCTTCGCCGAGAGCCGCCGACTAGCTCTCGGCGAAGAAATTCTTCGCCGAGAGTATTTTTCTTGCTCTCGGCGAAGTAATTTTTAAAAATTCACTTTTTCACCTTCAAACTTTTTTTATCATCAACATGCACTTATACAAAGGATATGTTCAAATTTGACGCAATTTTATCTCTGTTTGCTATATTTAAAAATTTTAATTCATTCTAGGTAATTTTTTCGAATACGTCCGATATGAACTACAAGTGCATGAAATCATAGAGTAAAGTTGTTGGAAAAATGAGATTCATATTGATGAGACATCTCTAAGACCATGTACACAAAACGAAACTAAATTTTAAACATTTTGTTCTCTGATCATGATGAAGATCGTGTCGCAGAAAGGTTTTAAAATTGTATAAAATTCAAATGAAGTTTGAAAATCATGAATTTTGTCGAGCGCTCATTATATCTTATGTCGAGGTTGTGGTAAAAAGTTGAGAACATTTTGAGCACTTTGACACCTACGTTGTTTAGAAACCGGAACATCTCACGAGAAGTTTCAGAGAATTTGAACTAAAGTCACTAGGTTTGGTACATTAGAGAAATTTAAATTTGAGTTTGACCACAACAACTTTTTTATAAGCAATACACAACATATCTAGTGTCATGTTAAGTTTTTGAGAATTTTTACATTTATTTACTATTTTTAACTAATTTAAAAAAAATTTAGAAAAATTCTTCGCCGAGAGCCATTTATTAGGCTCTCGGCGAAGCATCATTGGGCCGGTGGCCCATTTCCCCCGGCGGCCCACCCCGCCCACTCCCCTTCCTATATAAGCCGCGCTCCCCCCCACCCAGAAACCCTAAGCCCCGCCTCCCCCTCCCTCTCGACCCGCCGCAGCCGCCGCCTTCTCTCTCACGCCGCCTCCCTCACCGGAGCTCCCTCCAGATCCGGCGCCTCCCCCACCTCTCCACCTCTCCCTCCCTCCAGATCCGCCGCGTGTCCCCCACCTCTCCCTCCCGTCGGCACAGCCGCGCCGTCCCCCTCCTCCCCCCTCCGCTCGCCCCTCACCTCGTGGCGAGGAGCAGCGGCGGGGCGAGGCGCGGTGGCGGCGGCGGCGGATCCGGCCCCTGCGCGCCTCGACGACCCGCCGGCGCGCCTCGACGACTCCGGCGGCGCGGCCTCGACGACTCCGGCGGCGCGGCCTCGACGACTCCGCCGGCGCGGCCTCGACGACTCCGCCGGCGCGGCCTCGGCCCGGCGCGGCGCGTCCTCCCCTTCTGTGTGTGTGTGTGTGTGTTCGTTTGTATGTATGCGCGTCCTCCCCTTCCGTTTGTATGTGTGTGTCCTCTCTGTTGCTTCCACAGGTGGCGGCGACGCGGCGTGGTGGTGGTGGACGGCAGAGCGGTGGCGGGCGGCTCTGGTGGTGGTGGTGGTGGTGGTGCTGGCGTGGTGGTGGCGGTGGTTGTTGTGGTGGTGGTGCTGGTGTTGGTGGCAGCGGTGGGCGGTGGTGGTGGTTGCATGCGGCGGCGGTGGTGGTGGGTGGTGGGGCCAGGGCGGCAGCGGTGGGGGCCAGGGTGGCGGTTGGGGCGGCCGGCCGGCCGAGGGTTTAATTTTTTTTTGTTTTATGAAAATCCCTTTGCCGAGAGCTAGGTGGGCCTCTCGGCACATGTCCGCCGAGAGGGGTCCCGCATGCTCTCGGCGAAGATGCCTTCGCCGGTACAGCGGCGTCGTGAGGCCTTCGCCGAGAGCTTCCTTTCGGTGAAGCCTTCAACGAGAGGAATACACCCTTCGCCGAGAGGAACCTCGCTCTCGGCGAAGGCCCAGAATCCGGTAGTGGGCGTAGCTGTCGGAGCCGGAAGCGGGCACGTCGGTGCAAGGGAGCTCAGAGGGGAGGGATGAGGCGGTGTTGGGGGAGCGGGAGAAGGAGGCGATATCGATGTCATGGGGGAGAGGAATAGGAGGGAGGAGGCAGCTAGGAAGAAGATAGAAGAGAGAAATCAAATCCGAGCTATTTATTTGTAATTCGGGCTGTCATTGAAATTTGAAAAGTGATTAAAATATAGTTAAAGCTCAAAAATTTGGTTTTAATTATTACATGTAGTTAGTTTGGTTTGAATTAAGTGTTAGAAAGTTTGAAGAATAAGATGCATGATTTGCTTGGCTGAATCGCTTGCCACGCCGGCCCGTCAGGGCGCACGTACCGTCTGCGCGTGTCGAACGTGGGCACGAGGACGTCGCTGAGCTTCCGGATCCAGGGCCACAAGCTGCAGCTGGTGGAGGCGGAGGGCACCTACACGCTGCAGAAGCACTACGCCTCGCTGGACGTGCACCCCGGCCAGTCGCTCTCGGTGCTCGTCGCCGCCGACCAGCCGCGCAGGCCGTCCTACTACATGGTCGTCAGCTCCCTCGTCGTCAAACCGGAGCTGTTCGGCGTCGCCAACGTCCTCTATGCGGGCTCCGGCGGCCCACCGCCGCCCGGCGACGCGCCGCTCGAGGACCTGTCCTCGCACAATGGCTACGACAGGTCCATGGAGCAGGCGCGGACCGTGCGGATGAACCTGACCTGCGGCGCGGCGCGGCCCAACCCGCAGGGATCGTTCCGCTACGGCCGGATCAACGTCACTCGCACGATCCTGCTCCGGAACGGCGACGCCCAGGTCGGAGGCCGGCGGAGGTGCACGGTGAACGGCGTCTCGTTCGCCGACGCCGCAACGCCGCTGAAGCTCGCCGATCACTTTGACGTGACCGGCGTCTTCGCGGTCGTCTCCGGAAGGCCCGAAAAAAGGAGGCAGCCCTCGCTCGGGACGGCCGTCATCGACGCCCGCTACAGGGACTTTGTGCAGATCGTGTTCGAGAACAGCCTGGCGTCGCTGCAGACGTGGCACCTCGACGGCTACAACTTCTTCGTCGCCGGGTATGGTACTATGGTCCTGCTGCGGGTTCATTTTTCAAATGATTTTTCCATGCCTGCTAACGAAATCGATTGTGGTTTGTGATTAATTTTGCAGGATGGGTTGGGGCAAATGGAGCCCGGATGCAAGATCAACGTACAATCTGATCGATGCTATTTACCGCTCTACAGTCCAGGTACAAGTGCTTTCATGGGTTCCTGATTTTTTATTTAAAAAGGAAAAATGTTCCGACCTCTACACCCACGCGAGTGTACATAGCCACATGGTATATCAAGTGGTATTTAGACAACTAGTGCTAACCCAGCTTCTTCTAAATAAAAAAATAGTGTCATCAGGGTATTGTAATATCAAAAGACCCCATCTACAAATAAGGCACAACACCACGAAATTGTCCATGTTCTTTTTCTCTAGCGATGAGGATAGCGAGCATATCCGCCACTAATAAATTGAAAAGGAACGGAGATAGAGAATTCCCTCGTCGTACATCTTTTCTTGCTTGGAAGTAATAATGGCCAATTTCGTCATTTACTTTAATGATGACAATTCCTTTACGAACAAAATTTTCAATCCACTGACACCAAATAGAAGAGAAACTTGCCGGTCTAAGGTTTTTTTTTTTTTGCAAGGACCAATTCACCTTGTCAGATATCATGAAATGATTATTCTCCTTAATCCTTATCCATCCAGCCTGTGTTCTTGCGCAGGTGTACCCAGTATCATGGACGGCGGTCTTGGTGTCTCTTGACAACGAGGGGATGTGGAACCTGAGGACCCAGAGTCTCGACGGGAGGTACCTAGGCCAGGAGATTTACATAAGAGTGAGCCAGGGTAGCTCAGAAGTCCCTAACCCTAGGGATGAATTACCAATGCCTTCAAATGCTCTCTTATGTGGAAAAGCCATGTCTTTGAAGCTAGGGCGAGCATGAAAGGCTGGGGCCTGCCTGCCAAACCAACATGTGCCTTCTATAATTTGGGCACAAATGTTATCCTATTTGTAACAAGTGACAAATATCTTATATCTAGCATGTCGTTTCAAAATTCATACTATTCACACTAAGAGCATGTGTAGCAGGTTGTATACGGCAGCAGCTCTTCCAAATACTTCTCCAGAAAAGTGATTCTTTGCCAATTATATAAAGTGATTATCTAAAATAAGGTTTGAGATGTAGTCTCAACTCCGAACTGAAATGCTATCTCTATTATATTATATCACTACAGCTTATTATTATATTATCTACTCCTAAAAAGTTAGAAGAGGCGGAAAAATACGGTCAAAACAACCGATGAACACAGGTGCACCCCCGCCAGGACCGCACGCGTTCACCAGCCAATCCGTCCTCCTTTTTTGTCGTCGTCCCACCCCCATCCGTTCTTTAACCGTGTGTTTGGTTGGAGAACCAGTGGAGCGGAGCGGAGCCAACCCTCGTTTTGGGGACGACTCCAACCCCTCTTAAGTTTGGTTTATGTTTTTGGGTTGGGGATGAATTCGTTCCAACTTTTGTTTGGATGAAGAAACTGAAAATCTGGGATGGAGGACAACATAACACCGTTAGTGTGGACCCCATCTGTCACCAATGGACCCCACCTGTCATACTCTCACTTCTTTTAGTTTTCTTTTTTTTTCTCCATCTTATCTTCTTCTTCAACCGGCCACGCGCGGGCGAGCACAGCAAAGCAGCGCGCGGGCGAGCTCCGGCGGCTGCACGGGTGCTTCGCCGCGGGCGGGCTCCGCCGGCCACGCGCGGGCGAGCTCCGCCGGCCGCGCGCGGGCTCCGCTGGCCACGCATGGGCGAGCTCCGCCGGCTGCACAGGGGCTACGTCACGCGCGAGCTCCGGGCGTGAGATCCGAGTGGCACTGCGCGCGGGCATGCCCCGGCGAGCTCGGCGCGGCCTGCCCCGGCGGCTCGGCGCGCGGGCCTCCCGGGCGAACTCCGCCGCCGCCCTCACGGTCGCGAGCTCGAGCTCCGCCGCCGTCCTCGGAGAGCACGCCGCGGCCGCCTCACGAGCTTCACGAGACAGGAGAGGGAGACAGAGCGAGACGGAGAGGAGACGGAGAGAAGAAACGGGAGCGGAGCGGCTCCGTCCCTCGAATTTCGACGGACGGAGCGAACCCGCATCTTGGGGGAATATTCCCCGGGAGCCGCTCCGTTCCCGCCGCTCCCCATCCGAACAGCCGCAGGAGCGGATCGGCTCCGCTCCGCTCCCGCCGCTCTCCAACCAAACACACGGTAATATCTTTGCCAGATCCGCCGCCACCACGCATGCTCCCCAGCCGTGCGGCTCCCCACAGCTGTGCCTCCCCCGTCGCTGCCTCTATAGATGTCCATTCGGCCGCCCGGCCCGGCCCTGGCACGAGCCCGGGGTGGCCCGCTCAACTTCGTGCCGGGCCTAGCCTGGCACTACATCTCACCGTGCCGTATCGTGCCAGCCTACGAGCTGCGACGACGGCCCAAGCCCGGGCCCGCGGGCCTGTTTCGTGCCGGATCAGCCTGATGTAGCCCGGCCCTACACACACTGCTGGGCAGCCCGAAGCCGGCACTAGCTCTACGAGACCGCCGCAGAGCAGCTCTGGTCCAAGAACTCCAAGCCGCAGTCGAATGTAGGGAGAGGGAGTGAGGAGCTGAGCGACCCCAGCTTGGCCTCGCAGCTCTGGCCGCTAATATGGTCGCGCCGCCCCCATCTGGAAGAGGGACGGCTCCGTCTCGGTGGGGGATCCGGGAAGGGGAGCGTCGACACCGCCGATTGAGGAGAAGGGTAGAACCGAAGGGGAATGGTGCCGGCGACAGAGGAGAGGCGGGAGGGAGCCGCACCGAGCCATCGACAGTTGAGGAGAAGAGACGGGGAGCCGCGTCGGCGTCGGAGGAGAGGAGAAGAGGGGGAAACCGCGCTGGCGATGGAGGAGTGGAGAGGTCGACAGGGGAGTCGTGCGCCGTGCCGGTGATGGAAGGTGTGAGAAAGAAAGGAAGGCGGGCATCACCATCTGCGTCAGAGCCTCGAAGACAGAGAGGTTGAGAGCAGAGAGCCAGAGACGGGCGGCTGGCGGAGGGAAAGGAGGAGTGCATCTAAGGTTTTTTTCATGCATCTATACCGGGGTGGTAGAGTGACCGGTTTTTAACAGACCTTGCCTTTTCACCGTGCCGGGCTCGGGCCGCCCGACGTGCCAGGGTAACGGTCCGCAGCCTGTGCGAGGTAACGGGCCAGGCCAACAGGGGCCCGCAGGCTGTCGTGTCAGGCCGGGCTCGAACCTGGCTAAAAAGTCGTGCTTTCTGGCGGGCTGCCAGGCTACGGGCTTTTTGGACAACTATAGCTGCCTCCCGGCCACCGGTCCACCGCCGTCGCCCCTCGCCGTCCTCGATGCGGCACCACCTCCCCAACCGCCGCCCCTCCTCCTCCTCCTCCTTGCCATAGTGGCTGTCGTGGTTGCCGCTCTCTCTCGCGGTGGTTGTCCTGGTGGAAGGTGAGGACGATCTACTCCTCCCACCGCCACTCGCTCGCCAGGACGCCGCCCACTCGCTAAGCGAGCCGGATCGACATTGTCGTCGCTGCCCACTATCCAGGTGCCCTGGGTCGCTGCTGCCACCACTGCCGGGTCGATGCTGCCACATCCGCTTTCTTCCACGGCACTCCGTCGGCACCTTGATCTGCTTTCTCTAGCCCTGTTTTTTCGTGACATCTGGGTTGCGACCAGGAGGATGGGGGATGGGGATGAGGCAGTGGTGGAGGCGATGGCGCTTGTGCTATTTGACCTGTACATTCCCGTCGCCGCCCGATCCGGGTGGCACTTCCGCGCTCCCACACGACAGCCGACGCAGTCTTCAATCAGGTGCGTATCGATTATTAGTTCCTAACATTTTTGTGAATGCTACAATCTAATGTGCAAGCTTGATAGCTTACTGATGCCTGTATTGCCTTTAGTATCTGAATTAGTATCCTATGTGCCGCCATGTACCTATCCGCCATCCTCGAGTACCTGGCTGCTAAGGTAATCTACAGATCCCCATTCTCCTCAGGTCGTCCCCTTTTTCCGATCCATGCTGATTTATGATCCCCTAGGTCGAACCCACCCAATTGTATCGTTTGCAAAACCATCTTTCTTTGCGATCAAATAAACAGATCAATCCAATCCTAATTATCTGCTGTTCAAGTGAAAAGGAATTGAAATGTCAAAGGAGATTGAAATGTGTGTCTGGTGGATCAACCGATTGATGTTGCGCAAATTCAGATTGGGATGGTGAGTTTCATCCATAGTCAACGATAGATTGCTGTTGATTAGGGATTCATGCGCACGGAATTAGATAGACAACTATGTGGCTACAGCTCATTAGAAGAATACACAATATTTTTCCTGTAAGGTTGGCAACTTGGCATGGTGCCAGCCTTTGGCCTGCTGTTGATTGTGATGAGTTTATGGCTATGCTGGAGAAATACTGGGCTAATAACTAATACATTTTACATTTTTCTACTCTGGGATTAACCCTTCGCATTCGCCTCCTTATCTCATTATTGTAATGTGAAGTAGTATATTATTAAAATCCCTGCTGTAAATGTCTACCGATGAAAGATTTATTTGCATTAAATGTCTAATGATGGTAATGAATTTTTATACTTGATTTATTTGCATTAAATAAATGTCTACTAATGGCAACTTAATTGAACTGCACACTTCTTTTTTTCAGCATCAGGACATGATATACGTCTTCTATTTTATCCTGGTGAGAAACCTTGCAATGGGTTCTCAGAAGCTCTCCATCGGTATAGGGAAATTGTGCCACATTTGAGCTTAGCTGGTAAGTTGTCATTGCCCTGCCAGCCATTCAATAAGAGTTTGTTCTTAAAATGATATATTTTTGGTAATGTGACCTATTTGATGCTTTTCACTTGTACTTTATCTTTTGTGGTCAATTGATCTGATCAATCCAATTCCAATGGATTTTTAATTTTGAGCACTACATAACACAGCAATGAGAGGAGATGAGGGAATGGCCCAATCAAATCTTCTGTTCACGAATAGCCAATCAAAGCCAAGGTACCTATGCATCCTGTACTGCAGAATCTGAAGTTGTTGCCCTCATGGTCCTGTATATTTTTTGAATTATCTGTAAGTGTAATGATCTTCAATTAGCTAGGCAGATTGCATCAGGACACAATTTCCATGGTGCTCGTTGACACAGTCCAACTCTCTATAAGGAAAACCATAATATATTTCATTAAGAAGAAGAAATTTTTTCCCGGCTTAAAAAACTCCTGAACCTCAGTTTCACCGGCGGGGGGATTTTTTTAAAATCAACCCATAATTTGTTTCAACGAGGAATCAAACCTGGGTGGTTGCGACCATACCTCAACTCCTCTAACCAACTAGGCTAGAGGACCTTTGGTCGGAAGGTACATGTTGCATTTCCTATTATTTTTACCATGTATATATCCTGTTATAATTGTTGATGGGCGCTTGGCTGTAGCTATGGAACCTTACTTTTTTAGCTTTCTTATAAATACTAAAAGATTGAATCACCTTCTAATCTATTCTTTAACAGAACTTTTCCATGGGTATGACACATCATAGACTCATAGATCAATTAGTCAAAGATTTCTTATTTAGCAATATTTGTATCCATGTTGTCACCACTGAACCTGATGGCTATTATTTGTGTGTTGTATATTCTGTTATCTTTTTTTGAGTTAAGTGTATAACATATGTTAGCTCATACAAAGTTCCCTTCTCAAATAAGTGTAGAACTTTTCTTTTGTGTGTTGTATATTCTGTTATCATTTTTTTCAGTTAAGTGTAGACCATATGTTAGCTCATAGAAAGTTCCCTTCTCAAATAAGTGTAGAACTTTTCTTTTGTGTGTTGTATAGTCTATTATCTTTTTTTAGTTAAGTGTAGACCATATGTTAGCTCATAGAAAGTTCCCTTCTCAAATAATATTTGTGAGATCATCTGGTGTTGGAAAGATGGTATAACTCCGTTTGAAGCGTTCAACTATTCATATTCTTCATTTTCGGCTGAAAGTCTGAAACCGTACATATTTTTATGTTTGTAGAAGTAAATATTTAACACGATAATGTTTGATGTCTATAAACAAAATTTGTACGGCCCGTAACAACACACGGGCACGATCTTAGTACTTCTATAAAGTTTGGAATGATGAACTAAACCCGATACATAAAACGCCTCCGCTCGGCACCTGTGCCTCTGCCCGCGTTGATCAGAGATGGAAACGTGCGGACCGTCCATTATGCCTTCAACCCCCACACCGTGACCCCTCTTCCACACCCGCGCATCTGTTTTTCCAGCCTTCTTTTGAAGGACCGGATTGGGCGACCAAAGAGGGGGGGGGGAGTGAATGGGAGCCGATAAAAATTCTTTCTCGAGGAAGATAGCTCCTCCAACGAGATGAACACGACCTCGATCCCAAAATCACTTTCACCACTCTATCTGCACGTTTGCCAAGACCACGTAGCCATTGGAGTGCTACTGATCCTAGGAGCAAACCTCACCAGCAAGCACTGAAACTCCTCAATCACAACAGTGGAAACAACACACAGGAAATTTCCTGCCAGGGGCGGTCAGACCGCATGGACAGGGCGGTCAGACCGCCTAGGCTGAGAAATTCCCCAAAACCAACTTGAAGCTCACGACTCCAAAACGACCCAAGATTTCGCCTGGAAACTCCTCTGATCAAGGCAAACAAGCTCTCAGAGAAAATCCCCGGAAAACCAACACTTTCCTCGCGAAACCCCCAGGGCGGTCAGACCGCATGCCTTGGGCGATCAGACCGCCTCCCCTGCAGAATCTGGCCGCGGGTCAACTCCCAACTTCCCTTCACCCGATCTCCCGATTCACTCCACGGATTGCAACGAAACTTCGGGGATAGCTGGTTCACCTCATGAATAACCTCTCCACCAAAGGATATCCACCGAAACCCATCCAATCAAGAGGAATCGCGAATCGAAGGTCTCTACATCATGAACTAAAAGAACTCCGAAATCCACCCAAATCAAAGGATTTCCCAAAGGATTTCTGGGGCAAAATCACCAAGAAAAGAGGCACGAAGACCTTATGTGTGATACCCACCAAGAATCCCTCCAAGAAACCCCTCAAACAAGCCACCACGAAAATCCCCAAAAAGAGCTCCGAAAATCACCAAAAGGGAAAACGCCGGGAGACAAAGAGAGACTAGATGAACCATGTCGAAGCTTCTATACATACCATGAAAGGTTCATACAAGGTCTAGCAAGCCGCCCGAACATCCATCCCTCTCACAAGATCTCTCATGAAGCACTCAAGCTAGGAAAGGAATCGGTGGACTGGGTGTGATTGGCACAGACTCGATTCAACAGCGGGTCCTATGCGCGATGGTAGTGGGCCCGGCGGGCATAGGTGGGCAGGTACACACGCGGTGGGTGACAAAAATATTATGTTTTTGGCAGAAACGCTCCCCAAATTGCGATTTTTATGGTTGTTCCACCTTTTTGTCATCATGTAACCTGACGGGTGGGTCCGTTGTGAGGGGTAAGGTAGGCCCGATTTGGCTGAGAAAAGTTTTCAATTGTTTTCACTCCTTATAGTATAGATTTTGTCCTAAGAATTTGTCAAAATCGCACCAAAGTTTTCTTCATTTGCTTGTTCCTTCTTGGTGGAGTCAAGATTGAGCTTTTCTTGGATTAACAATATTGAATCCTTCCTGTATTGGAATGGGACTAATGATTATGTGACATAGATAAGAAAGTAATGATTTGGTCTCGTGTCTGCATCATTTAAGTTGAGCATCAATCTATTGCACAAGGTATTATTTCCATTATTCGATACCTTTGTTGTACTCTCTTTTTCTGACTTAAATTTCAATTACGTGAAATTTTGAATGTATATGGTCCAGGGCTTATGTAAATTTCAGAAGGGATGTTTGAATTTTTTCATTAAGAATTCTTAATAGTAATTGTTTCTGTTGCCATTGATAGGATAGGCAGGTGGACAAATTTCAAAAATCAGAGCTACCAACTCTTATGTCAGTCATGAAATCCGCATGTAAGTTTTGACTCTATTTCGTAAGTAATCAATTGCTCTTGTGCCTGCATCATTTAAGTTGAGCATCCACCTATTGCACAAGGCATTATTTCCATTATTTGATACCTTTGTTGTACTCTCTTTTGCTGATTTAAGTTTTAGTTCCGTGGAATTTTCAATGTATATGGTCCAGGGCTTTGCAAGAGGAGATGTGAAGTTGTGAACTCCTGTAATTTCAGAAAGGATCTCTGAATTTCAGTATGCAATCATTTTCATGTCACAGATTGACTAATTTTATGCATGTCTTTTTGTCGATGTTTGTAATGGTTGGTTGCCCTCATTCTGGAATGACAAAAGAATGGAGTACCCCACAGCGTCTATCAGCTAGATTTTACATTATACTAATAGCCAACTAAGATGACTATCGAGAAACGTTGGAGGGCTAGGTTACTAAGTCATCATGCTAGGTATGTCAAAGATAAGGATTTTGTTTTGCAAAAGAAGTTGTTCTCTTTAATTGGGCAGAGAAGGATTTACTGAAACTGTTGAGCATTTAATCAAGTTAAAAATAACACTGGTAGACTCGCTAAAAAGTATCATGTTTCTTATATGAGTATTAGTGCATAAAAAGTTGTCTTATAATGTAGGTACGATTGTTTTATTTTATTATCCTGATGCAGAATAGCATAATTCTTTAGGTATCAATTATCTATTCATGGCTTATTTGCTTCTTTCGATGGGTCATTATTGGTGTTAAAATAAGGAAATAGTGTATTTTTTGAACTGTTGGGCACCTTGTTGGCCGCCAAGATGTGAATTTGCAGCACTGCAGGTAACTGTTTCTCTTTAGATTCAAAGCATACATGATTTTGAGAACTGTCGATTATAACTACTATGGGGATGCTATCATGTATATCCTTGGCAGGTGCCACTGCACACATATGTGCAGGTGCAAATGAAATGTTACTAGGCAGTCCGCGGTCGGAATGGGAGGTCAAAGAAAGGTTAACTATTTCCTTATATATTACCAATTATTAGATTATTGTTTGTCTTTGTTTAGTGTCCAAAGGAAGCATATTGCAGTTGCTTGGAAAATTTATGACTATCCTAGAATGTACTTTCTGAAAGGTAGCAAAAGTTCTATATTCTATAGCTCTTATAGCTGAATGTGCACTTGCATTATTCATTTGGAGTGGACTGCAAATTTATTTTCATGTTTAGTCTATCCATTGTTTGAATTATATACTGAAAACAAGCTCCACTTTTTCTTAATGAACAATCAAACGAACTTGGTTTTATGGAGTTGCACACCACTGACTCTGATGCAGAAAGAGTAAATTGCATTGGTCAGGAATCAAGTGTAGTTGGTATCTTTGTTGGGATGCTTCTGAAATCTTAAAAAAAGTATAAGCATGCAACGATTCAGAGTTCTTTTGCAAACATTTTTTAGGACTTGCTTATATTAATGAAGAAATTCCAGATAGAGTTATGTGCATCACTGATACTGAAATATTTTTCCAGTCTCATCAATTTTCAGTTATTGTTGCCGATTGATCAGCTTACTGTTAATTGAGATATTCTTTCTTGTATCTGCTGAGAATTTTGTTTATGTTTATTTTGCCACCCAATTTCAGCCTTTGTTTCCTGGTGAAAGTGGCGTTGATCAACTGGTGGAAATAATAAAGGTTTGTATCTGCTGTCAGATTATGTCACAAAATCCACCGACATTGCTTTCTATACTGAATGTTCTATTTCTCTGTTTTTTTCTTATTCAAGATTTTGGGGGTACTCCAACAAGAGAGAAAATCAGGTGCATGAATCCAAATTACTCGGAATTCAAGTTCCCTTAGATAAAAGCCGATCCCTGGCACAAGGTTAGTGGATCTCTGATCTCTATGGTACTTCATTTCAGATGGGGTCCATTGACTGGCTCACCTAAGTTTGTTTTACATGTGGCTTTTTGGTAAGCGCATGCCTCCTGAAGCTGTGAAGCTGTTGATCTTATGTCAAGGCTACTTCAGTACTCACTAAATCTGTGTTGCACAACTGTAAGAACTACTTTGAGATCTCAACTATACCAATTAGTAAAGTTACATTAGTACAGTCAATTTATGCTAAGCTTTACATTTCCCTTTGGCTAAATAAGTTATTTCTGACATGTGCCAATTGTTATCTGAAGTAGTAGTATCTTTTCACTATCACTTGCATATTATTATGAACATGAGTCAGTGACCTTGCTATTTTTTAAAAAATTAAGAGAGCTTTGAAACTTGGGTACTTTCTGATTAAACATATTAATCATACTTTCAGGTTGATGCTTGTGCCCATCCGTTCTTTGATGAGCTGCGGGACCCCAAGGTCAGCTTGCCAAATGGGCAGCCTCTGCCAGCATTGTTCAACTTCACAGTAGCTAACTTCACTGCTTTTAATATTGCTGATGTTTCATAGCACCCTTCTCTCTAACCCAAAATCCGAAATTGTTGGATACAGAACTTCAAGGGCTCCCAATAGAGCTTGTCCATTGCATCATTCATGAACACATGAGGAAGTGAGGAGGTGGAACAGCTAGAAATCCCTGTTTTTTAGTTGGTTCTTCTGAGATGCGCATGGCATGCTGTGGATCGATATGTAGTGATATAAGCTAGCCAGTGTCTTGCTAGATGCAAAGAGAGCCAAAAGTTCCTCAATCGGGCGCGCCACCAAGAGTGAGCCTAGAGGCAAACCTAATATGTTTGCCTGTTGCCCGTGGTGGAATTGGCTGTTTTATCTTTTCCCCAGATGTTATCGATAACTTTGACTGTTATATTACCATGTTCATGCTGAACAAGAGAATTCAGAGTGCTTGCTTCCTTAGCTGGAAATCTCAGAATGTCGGTTTTGATTCTGCATGCCACTGATATTTTTCGCGGTTATGTCTTTTATGCTCACCTCAAGTGGATGATTACACGTATGCTGAATTAGATTTGGACTTTTTAATGATTTTAGATGCATTTCCTACCACTAAAGCTCAGCAAACCTATTGGCTCTAAGATGTAACGAGTAAGTGGCACGCCGGAGGCGTGCCCCAGACTCTAGTTTCAATTTATTGGTGCCGCAGATGGCTATAGTCCATCGGGTGCATGCAGGCTAGAGCGCAAGTAGGCTGCCGCGGTGTCGACATGCGGGCCTGGCTGCTGTACCCTTCTCATCCTATCGCTGATTGCTGCTTCTGCGGGCTCTGCCTCTGCACCTTTCTGCGACACTACAGAGCAGCCCAGGCAGGACAAGCCGACAAAGGCACCGCCTCCGCCCGACGTTCGGCGCCGTGACGGCGAAGGAAGAGGAAGGGGCCGGTAGCGGCATGTCGGTCACCGTGATGCTTGAGGAGGCCTCCACCGAGTCGGTGACCGGGTCGAAGGAGGTGGACAGGGGGGAGCAACGACCGAACGATGTGCAGAGATGCCGCTGCAACACCGAGTCGGCGACCGAATGTCATGAGATTGGCTATCGTGGCGGTGGCAGTGGCGGCAGCGACGAGCAGAGGAGGCCTAGGCGTCAGCGGCGTTTCCTTGATTAAAGTCGTGCGTGCAGCGTGCCTGCTGATCCTTCAGTTATGTATCACAATTCGGTGATTGGCAACTTACATGAATGTTCATCGAAGCGAATGCTATTTCAGATGCTATTCGTTTTCTTAAGAATACTCTCAGATGCTGTTTAATCAGTAACGGTGTATCCTTGTAAAACTGCAGACATTGCACACACAAGAACGGGGCCACATTGTTTTTGATACCTGGCCGGTATGGACGTACTGGCATGCATTCCTTGGAAGCTTGCTCTTATAGCAACGACATGAGAAGGTTGGTGCAACCCGCTTTCAGAACATGAAGAATTCACAAAGGGGAAATGTGCTGTGAAAAAAATTAAGAATATAAGATGGTGTTTCTCTTTTTCTTCGACTAGGTTGCATTGGCTGCCCAAATCTAATTTTTTTTATGCATGTTGCTTGAACCTCTGTGTTTGTTGTTGAATTCTGAAAATGCAGATGAAAGAGCACTGGTACTGCAGAACACAACTGTGTTGATCCTCTGGGCTACTTGTCATATAAATTTGCAAAATATTTCTGGCTTTGGTACTTGTTCTACAATCTTCTTAAGTTGACCATCCATTTCAGGTGTTGAGCAAAACTTCTTTCTGAGAAAAGGCCTAAGACATTGGGACCAAGAAAGCGCTGAAATATAAACACTCAAGATCTTGGTGACGTCTGTTGGCACAAGACAAGCACCTTGGCTGTAAGCTTCTTAGGAAAATAATGGTGTTTCATTTAAGGATCGCATGTGTAGAATGGTATTGGTAGTACCACCTTGGCACTTGTAGGTGATAGTTAAGTTGTAACAGCATGTTATAAAAAAGGACCAGCAAATAGAGCATATATACTGTCAAATTGTTTTATTCAGAGAAAGGAATGCTATTTTACACAAATGGCTGTGTAGTTAACAATGTAATGAATCTCTATATGGTGTAGCAATCTTTTTTTCCTTAATTTACATTACCAAATGTTGAGGAGCTTTTTCCTGTCCACTTTGAGAAGAATTGATGCTCGTAGCCTAAGAGGGGGAGGGAGTGAATTAGGCAACTTAAAATCTTAACATATGGCTTCCACTACTTTGCATGAAAGTAAACTAGACGTTTCTATCTAGATGTCCAATCTATGGTTAATTTAATGTGGAACCCTCATCCCAAAACAAGGTTTGCAACCTATAGCCAATCCTAGTAATATACTACTCTAGAAAAGTAAATGCAAGCAAGGATTGCAAGTATGAAATGCGGAAACGTAAAGAGGGATGATAGGAAGCAAACTCTTGACACACGATTTATCCCGTGGTATCAGTAGGCACTAAGCCAACTCTAGTCCACATTGTTGAAGCACTCCACACAATAGTATTGCTTCTCGGTCACCAAGTCTCTCCCAAGAGCACCACTTGACTAGTCACAAAGTCTCGTCACGAAGGCACTCGCCAAGCTCCCTTAGTCACCTTGATGCCACCTCCACTAAGTAGCTTCTCGACCAAGGGAGGGGGTCTCCACGTCCCCCGTACAAAATGTCCTCGCCACTCCACACCAAACCAGAGGGTTGAAGACGTTTGCCGGAGAGCCACTTAGGCCCCAAGGCTTCCGGCACGCCTTGTACAGCTCGATCCACTCAAGAATCACCTCACAAGGTAGGCACCTTGCACTCACTCAGCTCTAAGCTAAACCTAGCACTAAGCGCGCACACACACCAAGCATGTGCAAAGCCTTTGGATGTTCACTTAAGCACTAGAATGGTATGGATGTGATCCTTAATGTGTCTTGCACTCCTCTGCACTTCCACACACTCCAGCATACTCAAATGGCGGGGTGGAAGGGGTATAAATAGCTCAAGGTATCCATAGAGCCGTTGCTCCAATGGCTAGTACTTTTCTGAGTACCGTCGGATGATCTGACGCTATACATTTTGAGGGGGTCGGTACATCCGGTACTAGCCGTTGCCTTCCACCTCGGTCTCCTGCTGACATCAATTATCAAACGCTTCATCCGACGGTGCGTCGGTTCATCCGGTGCTGAAGACTCTGCGGCTAAAATCTCTCTGTCTTGAATTTCATAGCCATCGGATGAACCGATGCCTGGATCGCCGGTTCATCTGGTGCTTAAGGCCTCTGACTCAGAACCTCTATGTCTTGGATTTCATAGCCATCAGATGAACCAATGCATGGACCGTCGGTTCATTCGGTGCTTAAGGCCTATGACTCAGAACCTCTCTGTCTTGGACAACTAAGGCATCGGATGAACCGACGATGGACCAACGGTTCATCCGGCAGTGCTTGCACCATTTCTTTAGTCTCTGAATTCATCCGACGCATGTAGAAATTGGACCATCGGTTCATTTGACTCCACGTAGTGTACCAATCCATCCTGCCATTACACATATGCCTTCTTCCAAGGTACCGTTGGTTCATCCGACGGTGTCTTTTTCTTATTTTCAACTTGCCATACCATAGAGTCAACTTGAACTTAACATACCAAATGGGTTGAAGGACCGATAAGGGCGACCAGAAGAGGGGGGGAGTGAATGGGAGCCGATAAAAATTCTTCCCGAAGGTCGAACTCGGCCTATACCCCGATTGCCACTCCGAGTACTCGCGCACACAAAGGAAGCTCCAAACAAGGCACACACAAGCCTAGAAGAACAAGAGACAAGCCTAGGAGCAAAGAGCGGAAGCACCAAAATAAGAACCAAAAGACTTAGACAATTCAGCGAAGCCCTGGGCGGACGGTCCGCACGAGTACGGCGGACAGTCCGCGAGTACGGCGGACAGTCCGATGACCCTCGGCGGACAGTCCGAAATAGGACTCCGAACCACCAGTACTACACCAGGGAAAATCGGACAGTCCGGGCAAGCACTGCGAACAGTCCGGCCACCCCTGGCGTACAGTCCGGCCAAAATCCCTGGACACCACAGACAAACTTCGAGCTACCCCAGACAACAAACAAGCCACGCGGACAGTCCGCAAGCTCCACGCGGACGGTCCGGCAAACCCCCTGCAACAAAACCCTAGTGACAAAATGGATCGAAACGAGGACGCGCACGAACACGTGACGAACTGTGACGAACAAGTGTCCTGCGGACTGTCCGCTCCAGTCCCGCGGACTGTCCGCTCCAGTCCCGCGGACTGTCCGCGGCTCACGAACAGAGCTGGAACAGCACGACCCCGTGAAGTCAACCCTCCAAATTCATCACCGGATCTCCCAAACGCCAAAAGCTCTGGAGACAAGATTTAGGGGAGATGATAAGCAACACAAGAGGAAGCTATGCCCCAAAAATCTCGACCTCTAAGACACTAAATCACCGGGAATCGCAGATCATATGAACTACCATCAAGAACTCTAACTCCGGCCAAAAACTCACGAATCGAAGGCTCTCCATGGCGTTTGACGAGTCAGATCACACACAAAGATGCGCAAGGCATCCACCCATGATCTCCTCAAAGAAATCCGAAGGAAAACGCCCTCAAATCCCCGAATCAAGCGAAGAACGAAACTCCCCAAAAATAGCCCCGAAAATGACACGAAAATCACAAAGGACTAGGAGATCACCGCAACGCCGAATGCTTCCATACATCCAGAGGTCAGAGTCTATACAAGAATCTAGCCTAAGGAATACAGAGGGAAAAGAAGCAGTTCAGAGCAATCTACCGGGGGAGGAAAACCTAGAGTCCAAGAGAGAGAGATGCCATCCACCTCTCCGCTATTTATACGAAGTCCACCGGAGGGAGGTAAATGACCACACTACCCCTACAACTTGAAATGAAGATACAACCCCTCAGGGGTATTTTGGTCAAGTCTTCATCGGACGGACACACTTCCACCGCGGCTTCACTTCACCTCGACGCAAACCCCGCGATCACGCCACGTGCCCTCCGCCTCGAAGCTTCCAGCTTCCGGATCACCACCTCCGTCGCCTCGGGCCTCCGGGCTTGGTTTTGTGGCCCAAATCAAGAAACCGTCCACCTGATGGTTTTGTGGGCAAACCACCAAACCGCGCGTGTAAGCTTCGGGCTCCATCCGCTACCTTGCACCGGCCCATGTTCACGACTTCAGCCCGCTAGTCTTGCACCGCACGGCTCGCACTTGACCCCATCGGCCACCGGGTCCATCGAACCAAGCCTACTTGCCTCTCCATCACCCGGAGCCAAGCCTACTTGCCTCTCCATCAAGGCCTTTCGCGCTTGTTCTTCACCTACACCGACACGAGTCAAGCCACAACCTGTACCTGCACACTTAGCCAAGCATCAGTCCACACAACGTTGTCAATCACTCATCACTAAGGGGCGACCCTCCACTGGTCCTCGGATACACCTTGTCAGATGGTGAGATCTAGACAGCCCACGGGGGTGTTAATCCCTGTGGTTTAGTTGTTCGGCTGGGTGGAATCTAAGGCTAAGAACTCGATGGTTGTGCACGAGCACACGGAACACAGAGAACACGGCGAGTTTATACTGGTTCGGGCCTCCGGAGAGTAAAACCCTACGTCCAATTGTTGGTGTAGATTGCTTGAGGATTGCGTATTGATACAAGGGGTCGCCGCCAAAGAACAAATTAGCTTAGCAGCCGACCTGTTATAGTCTTGCCGAATGAAGAGAGGTCGAGTGACGACCTGTAGGAAGCAGGCTTCCGATAGATCGAAACGACGATGAAAAAATTCAGAGGGCGTCAAGGACGCACTCATAGAGTAGTATCCCAGCATCATGGCGGGCAGGATGGCCGGTATGATGGTCCAAAAAAGAAGAAGAGAAGAAAAAGTAGGTCGAGTAACGACGTGATGAGAAACAGGTTTCCCAACAGGTCGGTACGACGAAGAAATTAAGAGGGCATCGAAGACGTTCTCGTAGAGTAGTCCCTGAGCATTGAAGCAGGTAGCATGGCTGGTTTGATGCTCAAAAAAGAGAAGAAAACTAAGTCATGGTCTTGGATCGAAACGAAGTGTAGAGACACCCAGATCTCCCAGCATGGCTGCCAGGAGTCTGGCAGGGCCGACCTCAGGGAGGCCTTGTAGGCGTGCCGACCTCGAAGAGGCCTCAAATCAACAATGTCCAGTATCCGAGGATACCCAGCAAGGTCTTGAAGCGCGCGTCGCATGAAGAGGTCTTCTATAGTGGTCGAAACGGTCAACGATGAAGCTGGCGAAATAAATGTTGATCTTGAATGTATAGAGTGTAGAGACACCCAGATATCTTGCATTGCTGCAAAGAGTCTGGCAGAGCCACCCGAGGCATGCCGACCTCAAGAAGGTCTCAAATCAAAAAGCGCCCAAGCACCCGGAGATACTTGGCAAGGCCATTAGGCACGCACCCCACAGGGAGGCCTTCATTCCCGACGTAAAATAATGGGTGTCCAGAGCGGGCTGACAGGGCTACAAGAGCACACCGACCTCGGAAGGTCACGCATCCAGGGCGCCCAACTAGGTTGGCAGAGCCGTAAACATATCGAGGTATTGCAAGACCTAGGTATTAAGGCACGCCGACCTCGAGGAGGTCATTTTGGTGTCCAGACAACCAACATAGCTGCTGACCATCCAGCGGAGCCATGGCACTAAAGTATTGACAACCTCAGCAATAGGCACACCGACCACGGGGGCCCGACGAAAATCGTAGATGTGAAGCTCCTGATCTCCAGGCGCCCAGACGGATCTGGCAGAGCAGCGAGGCACGCCTACCCCGGAAGGTCTTCAATCGAACCTACGACCATTTTTCTCAGGGAACAAAAAATAGGCTGATTGGAATAGGTCCGTTTACATGCAGAGCCATAGCGGGTGCACCAGGACGCAGAGCCTAGCGGGTGCAATGAAGACGCAGAGCCGTAAAGGGTGCGTATAATTGTCGACGTCGTCCGTAGGTATAGTAAGGCACCTGGCCCTCTGACGCAGAGTCAAACTTTGTCTTGTTCCATAGACTGCAGGGTCAACAGTGGTCGGAGATACTCTTGCCACCCAGAAAACGACAATACTGCCCACGAATCAAGGAGCGCACTGTAGCCATGTGATTCTGTGGCGGGCTCAGGCATCATTGATGCGCTAGTGACAAAAACGTCGCGAGTCAGGTATAAAGTCTTCGCCTTTAATTACTCACATGTCTGCAGGCCTACTGGACCCATGTGGTTTCAGTGTCATCACTTCGCCAGCTGCTCGAGGCCTGGCTTTTGGCTATAAATAGCACCATGAAGCTTGAGGGGAGCAAGCACCGAGCATTGCTGAGCTATGAAGCCGCAGAGTAGTTTTGAGGCCATGCCATGGGCATGTGTCCGTCCACCAGATTGTAGGATGTCATGTTTGTAGAAGCTTGGAGCTAGAAGAATTCTTGCGAAATGTAGGCAGCACCCCCACTCTTTGTACCATGCCTCTGCGTGGTACCAGGTAGAGTTTGGAGGTGATGCTGTCGAGGCCCGAGGTGAAGCTGTAGAACCTCAACGACCGTGTGGTGCTCGTTGAGGTCCTGCAGTCCGCGCTGAAGAGCAAGCTCATATCTGCATTCCATAGTCAGGCACAAAGTGTGCCCAACTACATGCAGCGTCGTGCAGTTGTTCACCGCAAGGCCACCATCGAGGTCCTGAGGCTAGAAGAATTCTTGCGACGTGCTCTACTGTATCGGAGTACGCCTCAAGGATTGCTCTAGGTCAATCAGGTCTTCGAGTACATTTATATTTTTGTGCCGTGTTCTAGATCCAATGAGGTCGCAGGCGACCTGTGTACCTTCGGAGGACCCGTTTAATGTTCGCTCTCTTCTGTCATGCACTGGTCGGTTTGACGAATTGATTCGTCAAAGACCTAAATGTCATTATTTTGGGGGCTTGTCGACCTTGTGAGGATCGAATTGTGAAATCAGGACGACCTGATGCTTTTGTGATGTTTACGACCTAAACTCAGAGTGTAGGTCTTCGTCTGTTAAGTAGATATCCATTGGCGCAAAATCCGGCGTGATCAACTCGCAAAATCATCGGCACGGAGCCGTTGCGGTGATCTCCGTACAGTGGAAGGAGCCGCAACGGGCGGACCTAGTGGGGCTCGTATAAATAGAGCGGCGGGGACCATCGTTGACTGGCCCCTTCATCTTCTTCCTCCCGTCGCCGTCACCGCCAGAGCCACCGCGCCATAGCCGCCACGGTTCCGTCTCCAACCTCCGCGCTAACTTCCCTAATCCG
Source organism: Cenchrus fungigraminus (assembly GCA_036936925.1). Taxonomy (NCBI): domain Eukaryota; kingdom Viridiplantae; phylum Streptophyta; class Magnoliopsida; order Poales; family Poaceae; genus Cenchrus; species Cenchrus fungigraminus. The sequence goes on along the minus strand of CM072777.1, from coordinate 49,323,509 downwards.
CCACCATCTCTAGCCGGCAGCGCATCAGCTCCGCCATCCACGCCCTGCGCCACCGCGCATGCGCGTCAAAACCCTAGTGTCCTTTAGATCCAGATCCATTAAAGCTCAAGAAATGGCGGCGCCGGCCCGTGCGATTCCCGACCAGCAGACGGTGTGGGAGTCTTCAACGATGACGGACGCGAAGATTCAAGCCCTGGTGGACCGCGGGCTGTTGAGGCCTAAGGCAGAAGTGGACTGGAAGGCGCCGACGGGCGAGGCTTTCCCGACGGAAGACGTCAGGGAGCAGGTCGTCTTTGGTTCCTTCTTCGAACGCGGGTTCAACATCCCCGTCGGGGATTTCTTCTGAGGGCTTCTCTTCTACTACAAGTTGGAGCTGGTACACCTCGTCCCCAACTCCATCACTGTAGTGTCGACGTTTATACATTTCTATGAGGCGTATCTAGGGATATCGCCCCACTTCCTTCTATGGCGACATCTCTTCTGCGTGAAGACCACCGGCAAACGTGCCGGTGTTGTTGGTGCTGTGATGTTCTGCTTGAGGTCAGGCCTCAAGTCAGAGTGGATTGATTCGGATCTGCCGGATAACACCACTGGGTGGAGGTCGGATTGGTTCTACATCGCCGATCAAAAACCGGCGCTCCCGAAGCGGACTGGGCACAAGCCCGTGAAGATACCGGAGTGGGATCTGCCGTTGACGTCGCGCGAGATGGACGATGTCAAGGAAGTGCTTGCACTAGTCACCGACCTCAAGGAGAGGGGTGTGACAAGGGGTTCGGTTGCTAGGTCGTTCTGCCGGCGCCTGATCCAACCGATCAAGGATTGGGTGCACCTAGAGTACGAATAATGGGGACAATCGGACCCCACTCGCGAGGTGAACCGCAAGGTCCCCAAGGAGGAGATGGCGGCTAGGGTGTCACCGATCTATGCCTAGAAGGCACGGATCAAGAAGTGCCCAAAGGTGTACTCATTGAGCCGTCCGGCTGACCCAGTAAGTCCTGGAACTACTAGGTCGTTTGCTATGTGCTTTTGCTTTTACGTCGTTCCTACTTCTTTGCTCTTCATCCATCGCAAGAACGGGAGAGGCAGTTCTGGTGTCCGGCACCTCTTCCGGAAGGCGAAGAACCTCGTTGGAAGCTGAGGTCGGACAAATACCAACCTCCAACAGCTAGGCTGCTGGAGAATTATGAGTCAGACTCATCGGTGGAAGCTGATGAAGACACTGACCAAGAGGTCGGTGACGACGTGGGAAGCCGCCCAGAGGCGAGCAGTGCTGCCAAGCCCAGGCGCAGAACGAGGGTAGCGACGGCCAAGCAGCCGATCTCGAAGGCTACTGCACAGGCCGAGGCAGCTAAAACCGCCAAACTGGAGGCAGAGAAGAAGATGAAGAGAAAGAGGAAGGCGAGTCCTCCACCGGCGGTTGAGACGCCGGTGATTCCTACACCTCCGTCTAGGGAGGTCGAGTCTGACGAGGAAGATGAAGATGAGGCCACCGATGAGCCGCCGGTTGTTGAAGATCAGACGGTGAGGAGGTCGTTGAGTCCCGCGGCCAAGAGGCAACGGGAGTTGACGCAGAAGACGACGGAGGACGACCTCCGTCAAGGGATGGAGGAGTAGTGAGCTGCTGCAGGAGCGCAGGTGAGGATGCCTGTGCTGGTGAAAGTGCGGCCTTTTAGACCTAAGTTACGTGCCCCAGCTACTATGAGGTAGGGTCGTTTTTCTGAAGGTCTTTCATTTACTGCTGTTGCTGGATCTGGTGTTGTGTTTGATGATGGTCTCTGTAGGTCGGGTGCACGACCCCAGCGCGACCTGAGTGCCCAGGCGTCGCCTTCACGAACGAGGTCGCCCGACCATGAGGTCGGGGCGCAGACGCTGGTTGATGATGCGAGGACAGCAACTCCTCCACCTGCTGCTGATGTCGGAGCGCAGGGCTATACTGGCGACGTCGGAGCGTCGACCTCTCCCCCCGTCACCGACGTGGACCCTATCAATGTGGTGCCCAGCACGTCGGATCAGTACTTTACTAGGGACCCAAATCAACTCGAGCAGCCGCCGAAGAATCCAGAAACATCCGGCGCGCAGGTACCGAGTTCGCCATCGACAGGGCCAATGTTGAGACGTAGAGAGATTGACTGGAATGGTACTCCTTGGTAGGAGGACATCTTCGACGATAATAAGGATATGCGGGCGGCCCGGAACGCGCTCTTGACGCTTAACGAAGTGTTAACAGTAAGCCTTTCTCCTGTGCTATTTGTGAAGACTTAGTTGCAAACTTGTGACTGATGACCTGGTTTCTTGGAGCAGTCGCTGGCTGATCGTGCGAAGGGCAGGTCCGACCTGCTGAAGAATGCCGCAGCCACACAGCTGTGGGTGGTCGAGCTTGAGCAGGAGCTCAAGCAGGTCCGTGAAGCGGCGGCAGCAGATAAGAGGAGGCTCGAGGACGAGCTGGCCGAAGAGAGGCGCAAGACCCAGGAGGCCAATGCGCAATTTAACGCCGCAAACATTGGTAAGTTTTATTTGCTTGCAGGTTTTTCACCATTGTTGTCTTGTGCAGCTGAGGGCTTTGACCTTAGAGTGTTTGCCCGTATGTTGTAGACTTTCACAGGCGTGAGGATGACCTCAAAAACGACCTGAAGAACACCAAGGAAAGGGTTCGAAACTTGGAGGTGAACCTGCGAGAGGCCGAGGCTGGCGCCAACGAGCTCAAGCGGGTGATGAAGGAGAAAATAGACAGTGAGTTGGTCGTAACTCAAAAGCTGACTTATGAGAAACAGGCTCGGCAGGATCTCGAGGTCAGCCTCGAGGTAGATTTGAAGTCATTGCAGAATGACCAAGTAATCATTGCAGGGCAAGAGGTGGAGCTGAACGACCTGAAGAACGCTACCCATTATGTTATGGACATAATAGCGTCGCAGGTCGAGGGGGAGGAGCCGAAGTCTGCTCTTGATCGTCTTATAGACATACCCGAGAGGCTTCTTGATCTGCTGAGGGTGACAAGCTTGGCGGCAACCACGGAGGCGTTAGTGCGGGTGAAGTCGCACTACCCCGAGGTTGACATGGTCAAGGTCGGGGAGAGTTCTGATACGACGAAAGACCTCAAGGCCTTGGAGCTCGAAGTGCACGATGCCGCTACAGCAGTGATGGATGCTCTTGACTATGAAGGCGACGATGGTGAAGAGTAGTCGTAGTCTCCGAGTTGTACCCCCTTTTCCTTTAGTCATGTAAACATTGCTTAATAACTTGCTTTATGGCCTGCACGACGTACTTATTTTGTGTTTGCGCGAACTTGGTAGCCTTGTAGTATCTTGCTTTGTATTGTAGACCGCTAACCACTTCTCACGGAGAGGCTGGCTTACCGACCACAATAGCTCAGCGGGGAGGCTTACATGTGATCGGCACGCGGGAAGGATTCTAGGACTCAGGTTTTGCAACCTTTACGACCAAGCAGGCTCGTAACAACACAAAATAGGTAGTCATGAGAGACGGCGTCCTCAGGTCGATTTGACCCTTAGGTTGGCTTTGAGCCAAGCCCCCGAGCATGTCGAGGGGGAGGAACAGAAGAATTTAACCCCCAGGTCTTACGACCCTTGTATTGGCTTAAGCCAAGCCCCCGAGCATGTCGAGGGGGAGGGTTTATGACATGGAAGGAGAGGAGGTAGGACTTGAGACACAGCAGATGACTGCTTTAACTAATATTTATTGAAGCTGAAAAAGTACAAAGATGAGAAATACATAGCTGTTAAAAAAAACTATTCTACGGGTAGAATCATCGTAGGTGCTCCACGTTCCAAGGATTGGGTACTCATTGCCCATCACCCCATTGGAGGCGATATGTAGATGGGCTGACGACTTCGGTGACGATGAAGGGTCCTTCCCAAGGGGAAGAGAGCTTATGCATGCCATCTGTCTTCTGGATACGCCTTAGTACTAGGTCGCCGACGTTAAAGGATGTCTCTTTAACGTTGCGGTCGTGGTATCGACGAAGTTGCTGGTTGTGACGAGCTTGACGCATGGCGGCAGCCAGTCTTTGTTCCTCGAGGCTGTCGAGGTCGACACGACGAGTCTGCTCAGCTTCTCCCTCCTCATAGAACTGTATGCGTGGAGCTCCGAAGGTGACGTCGGTAGGTAGAATGGCTTCGGAGCCGTAGACCAAGAAGAAGGGGGAGAAGCCTGTAGCAGAGCTGACTTGAGTCCTCAGGCCCCAGATTACGTGTGGTAGCTCGGCTAACCATCGTGTAGCGTAGTTTGAAGCGTCGGCAAAGATACGCTCTTTGAGGGATTGAAGAACCATGCCATTGGCACGTTCGACCTGGCCGTTACACCTAGGGTGGGCGACCGAAGAGTAGTAGACGTCGATCATGTTGTCTTGGCAAAAATCCCAAAAGGCAGAGCCTGTAAAGGCTGTCCCAAGGTCGGTGATGATCCTATTGGGCACACCGAAGCGATGTGTTATGTCTTGTATGAACTTGGCCGCTTCTTCCGACTTGACTTTTGCGACAGGTCGGACTTCGATCCACTTTGTAAATTTGTCGACGGCCACGAGGATATACCTGTAGCCGCCCGGGGCAGTTTTGAACGGACCCACAGAGTCGAGGCCCCACATGGCGAAGGGCCACGATGGGGGAATTGTGCGCAGGGCCTGAGCTGGTAGGTGCTGCTGTTTGGCAAAGAATTGGCATCCTTTGCACCTTCTTACGAGGTCTTTAGCATCAGCCATGGCCGTGGGCCAGTAGAAACCAGATCTGTAAGCTTTACCGACCAGATTGGCGGATGCCGCGTGGCAGCCACACTCTCCACCGTGAATCTCAGCCAAGAGCTGTAGACCTTCTGATCGTAGAATACATTTCATCAAGATGCCAGTGGAGGCAGCTTTTCTGTATAGGTCGGTACCAATCACGACATAGTTAGCACTTCATCGTGTGATACGTTCTCATTCTGCTTTGTCTTCTGGGACTTGTTGGTCGAGTAGGAAGGCTAAGAAAGGCTCGCGCCAATCATCCTCCTTTTCTGTCATCAGCACGTCACGGGGAGGCGCTGGAGTTTGGTCGTGTTGAGCTAGGTCTGGATTATCTGGATCCAGTAGCTTGATCGAAGGCTTGCGTAGGTCTTGGACGAACACACCCGCCGGAACTAGAGCCCTCTTGGAGCCTAGTTTGGAGAGTACGTCGGCAGCAACGTTGTTGTTGCGTGGCACGTGCTGAAACTCAATTCCCTCAAAGTGGCCTTCGAGCTTGCGGATCTCAGCACAGTATACGTCCATTGTGTCTTTGACACAATCCCACTCTTTATTGACTTGTTCGATGACGACCTTGGAATCACCAAAAGCCAGTAGTCGCTTGATGCCAAGGGACACTGCTATGCGGAGCCCGTGAATTAGAGCTTCGTACTCTGCCCTGTTGTTGGAGGCCTTGTAGTGTATCTGCAGGACGTACTTAAGCTGCTCTCCCTGGGAAGAGATGAGTAGCACACCTGCTCCTGCGCCTTCGAGGTTTAGGGCGCCGTCGAAGTACATTATCCAGTGTTCAGGCCGCTCCTTGGGAGGGGGGCATCTGGATTTCTGTCCACTCCGACACAAAGTCAGTGAGGATCTGTGACTTGATCGCCTGCCTGGGGTAGAATTCGATGTCGAACTCTCCAAGCTCTACTGACCACTTGACGATGCGGCCGTTGGCGTCATGATTGCGGATGATCTCTCCTAGAGGGAACGACAAAGGCACCGTGATCTTGTGGGCTTGGAAGTAGTGGCAAAGCTTTCTCGACGTAATCAGGAGTGCATAGAGCAACTTCTGAGGCTGTGAATACCGTGTTTTAGCATCGGCCAGGACCTCACTTATGTAGTACACAGGTCGCTGAACAGGATAGGCCTGCCCTTCTTCTACTCGTTCAGCGACGAGAACCGTGCTGACCACATGAGTGGTGGCGGAGATGTATAGTAGGAGGGTTTCCCCCGCTACAGGTGGTGTCATGACTGGAGGTGAGGTCAAGGACTCTTTGAGAGCCTCGAAAGCCTTCTGTGCTTCTTCATCCCATAGGAACTTATCTGCCTTCTTCAATAGCTTAAAGAAGGGCAGACCTTTCTCGCCGAGCTTGCTGATGAAACGACCTAGGGCCGCCATCATACCTGTAAGCTTCATGACGTCTTTCTTGCAAGATGGCTTGGCCATGTTGCGTATTGCGTCAACCTTCACGGGGTTGGCTTCAATGCCTCGGTGCCCGACCATGAAGCCCAGGAGCAATCCGGAGGGAACACCGAAGACACACTTGGTTGGGTTGAGCTTCCACTTAAATTCCCGTAAATTGGCAAATGTTTCGGCGAGGTCGGTGATGAGCTGTTCTTCCTCGGTGGTCTTGACGACCACATCATCGACGTAGGCTTCAACGTTCTTTCTAATCTGCGATTTCAGGCACTTCTGTATCGCCTTTTGGTATGTTGCTCCCGTGTTTTTGAGGCCAAAGGTGATGACCTTGTAGCAGTAGATGCCATTGGGCGTTATGAACACCGTCTTGTCTTCGTCGTCGGGATTCAGAGCTATCTGATGATAACCTGAGTAGCAGTCGAGAAAGCATAGTAAAACACTGCCAGCCGTGGAGTCCACGACCTGATCGATGCGAGGAAGAGGGAAGGGATCTTTTGGGCAGTGCTTGTTGAGGTCGGTGGAATCGATACACATCGTTAAACCGCCAGTCTTTTGGGTACAAGAACCGGGTTTGCAAGCCAAACCGGGTGTTTACATTCGCGAATAAAGCCTACAGCTAAGAGCTTGCAAACTTCGGTTTCTATAGCCTGTTTTCTATCTTTTGCAAATCGCCGGAGCTTTTGCTTGATAGGTCATGCAGTCTTGTTTACTTCAAGGGTGTGCTCAGCCAGCTCCCTGGGGACACCGGGCATGTCGGATGGACTCCATGCGAAGATGTCGGCATTGTCCCGGAGGAAACTGGTGAGCGCGAGTTCCTATTTGAGGTCGAGGTTGGCCCCGATGACGACTTCCTTGGATGCGTCGGGCAGACCGAGGCACACTTTCTTCACAGCAGGACTAGGGTCCAGGGCTGTAGCTGTACACTTCTGTTCTGGTACCTCCAGAGTGGTTTGGTCGATCTTGGCGGCCTGGGCGATCATGACCGTAGCTGCGGCTTTGCAGGCGGAGTCTTTGGCGAGCTCGATGGTGGAGCTCTCGCAGTTATAGGAGACCATGATGTCTCCCAGGACGGAAAGGATTCCATTAGGCGCTGGCATCTTCATGATTAAGTAGGTGTGGTGTGGTATGGCCATAAACTTGGCCAACATAGGTCAACCAAGGATGGCATGGTAGGAGGAGCGGAAGTCCGCGACCTCGAACGTCAGGTACTCCGTTCGGAAATTTTCCTGTGTACCAAAGGTGACCGGGAGGCAGACACGACCTATGGGGTACGCAGCCTTGCCAGGCACCACGCCGTAGAAGGGTTCATCGCAGGCAGTCATCTTGTTGAAGTCGAAGTCCATCTTTCTGAGCGTCTTTGTGAAGATGATATTCAGGCTGCTGCCCCCATCGATGAGGGTCTTAGGCAGGAGCGCACCGTCGACTATGGGATTAACGACCAGTGGGTAGGTCCCGGGGTCTGGTATGTGGACCCAGTGGTCTTTTCTTGAGAACGTAATGGGGAACTCCGACCAGCGCAGAGGTTGCGGAGTTTCAGTGTTGACGTGCCCGATCTCTCTTGCGTTTGATCGAAGCTGCCTGTTGCTTTTGGTCGCTTGGCGACCGCCCACGATGAAGTTGATCTCGTGGTTGGCTATCTGAAACGCGCCATTGGGGTTGCCCCCTTTTGGCGGAGGTGGTGGAGAACGCTCATTGTGGTTGTTGTCATTCTGGCGGCGGCGATCGTCCCGGCGATCGTCGCGTCGATCGTTGCGTTGGTCGTCGCGGTTGTCTTCACGGCGATCATTACGCCGGTAGTCATCATGTCTATCATCACGTCGGTCATCGCGGCGATAGTCACGGCGGTAATCCCGACGGTCCCTGTCATCGTTGCGACGGTAGGGTCGGCGATCTCTGTAATCGCGTCGATCAGGTCGACGGTTACGATTGTCATAGCGGCAGTCGCTATTTTGGTCATCGTTGCTATTGCTCTTGGTCTTCTTAGGCTCTGGGGGAACCCCTAGAGCCCGCTTGAGCTGCTCGCACTCCCTCATGGTGTGCTTGGTGTCACGGTGGAACTGGCACTGGTTGTCCATGACCATGTTGAAGTCGCCTTCAAGGAAGGTGGAAGGTCGGGGTGGATCAGTCACATAGGCCTCGCCAGATCGCTTGCGCGACCTGTTGCCTCCATCATCGTGGTCTTCTCCCTTGAAGTCGTGCATTACCGCGTCTTGAGTGTCAACAAGCTTGTCGCCATAAGCCATGAGGTCGCCGATGGTATGTGCGTCAGCTTCGTGGATCTTCTCGAAGAGCTTGATGTTGGTTATCCCCTTCTTGTAGTATGCTATGACGTCTTCGTCTTTAACACCTGCGAGAGTGTTGCGGTTTTCGAAGTAGCGATTAGTGTACTCTCAGAGAGTTTCATCACGCCGCATCCGTACTCTAGCAAGGTGGTGCGTGTTGCCCGGTCGGTTGTAGGTCGCTTGGTAATTGGTCGTGAAAAGACGTGACAAGGTCGCCCACGAGGTGATGCATTCTGCAGGAAGATTGTCGAGCCACAGGAGTGGCGCTTTACCCATCACAAGGGGGAAGTATCCCGCCATGTGGTCTTCATTGCCTCCAGAGGCGCGTGCCGCAATGCTGTACATTTTGAGCCAGATACTTGGGTCGGAGCGACCATCATATTTTTCAATGGCTGGCTTGAAGTCCTTGGGGTATCTGATCGTCCTGAGACGTCGTGAGAACGCTGGGAAGTTGTTGACCGCTCTTGGGCTGGCTGACGGGGCATAAGCCGTTGGGATAATGTAGAGATCGTCTGGCGGACCATTATCTTGGTCGTACTGGACACGTCGGAGGAGCTCTTGGTCGTGCATGTTTCGTAGTTCCGTTGCTTGGATTGGATTGTTGGCGTTGAGGGGATCGGGGACCCCGTTGACGCGGTCATAGTTAGCACGACGTGCTATCTCCACTTCATCTCGTATCCGTCGACGCTGGCTTCCTTCAGCATGGTTGGCTTGTACTGGCGGAGGTTGGACTCCGATGTTTTGTTGGGCGCCAGCAGCATTAGCTGCATTGTTAGCGACGTTGCCTACAGCGTTGGCGGCAGGGTTGGCTGCGGCGTTAGCGGCAACATTGGCGCCGGGGTTGGCTGCAGCGTTAGCGGCAGCGTTGGCAGCGGGGTTGACCGGCTGTACCACTTCGTTTTCACCACCTCCTTCTTCAGGCACCGGCTGAAGAGGAGCGTTAGCGTTGGAGCGACGTCGTTGCCGAGGGTTGTCCGACCTACTCCGGGAGTAGGAGCTTGCAGCCGATCTGCTGTAGCCTGGGCCCCGTTCTTCGACCTGAGCGGTGGCGACGCGGATGTGGGCTTGAAGACGCCGTATTGCCGGAGTATCCTCAAGCTGACCTAGTGCAGCGAGAGCGGCACCCAGGTTTGCTTGAGGAGAATTGTAGACTTCGTGGCCATCTTGCTCAAAGTCCCTGAGGAGGTCTTTAGCACGTAAGCGGTTCCGTCGAGGCTCGTTGCGTTGTTGGGCAGCTACTGGAGCTGCGGGTGCTTGTGCTCCGTTGTTGAGGACGTTGCCTCCGGGTTGGTCGCCGGCGCCTTGTCCCACATTAGCTGCGGCTGCTTCGACTTCTTGTTGACGACGTGTAGCTCGTGCAGCGTTGGCGTTTTCACGTTCGATACGTTGCTCGTCCATCTCGCCAGCTTGAGGAGGTACATCCGCAGAGACAACCAAGACCTCGCGATCTGGAGTCTCGGACGCTTCTCCCGGATAGTTCGGGGAGATGGTCGTGCGGGCGATCTGGAACGCGAGGCGGTCCGGGGACGGCTCTCGGTTGATCTGGCGGCGATGAGCCGCGGTGAGAGGTCGTCGAAGCTTCTTGAGCACACGGCACTGGCGAGCCGTGTGTTTGGGATTCTCATGGATGGGGCAAGGGTCGTCGAAGTGACTCCTGTAGTTTCCAAGATCTGGTGTCTTGGATCCAGATTCGACCTGGATCTTGCGCTTCATGTAGTGAGACGCTGCGTGAGCTGCGTTCCGCAGGCCAAGAGGCATGCTAGGTGAGGACGGAGGGGTCCTGCGAGGGCGTTTGACGCGTTCGCAGACCTTAATCGTGTCGGAGAGCATGCCTTCGACACGATTGAGTCCCGCGATCAGGTCGCTGGGAGTGGGTGGGTGGGGTTCCGCCAGCAGATCTGAACCGACCTGCTGGTTGGAAGTGACCGCATTGCTCTCGATGACGAGGCAGGCGGCTGGAACGGTGGATTTCGCCGGCATCTAACCGAAGTAGATGTCGACGGGATTGGCGAGGATGTCCGCCATGCTCTCTGGGAATATGACGCCGTTGGTCTGAGCCATCGAGTTGCACGAAGAACCTCGGATTCCGCCCCTACCTGGCGTGCCAACTGTCAGATGGTGAGATCTGCACAGCCCACGGGGGTGTTAATCCCTGTGGTTTAGTTGTTCGGCGGGGTGGAATCTAAGGCTAAGAACTCGATGGTTGTGCACGAGCACACGGAACACAGAGAACACGGCGAGTTTATACTGGTTCGGGCCTCCGGAGAGTAAAACCCTACGTCTAGTTGTTGGTGTAAATTGCTTGAGGATTGCGTATTGATACAAGGGGTCGCCCTACCCGCCTTATATTGGCCAGCGGACAAGGTCGGTTCCCAGACTCCAGGTCGGGTACGACCAGGAGACCTAAATCTAGCTGACTACGATATTTGCCATATCCGTCGATCTGCTTTGGTCGAAATCCACCGATGTCTTGTCTTGTACGCCAAGTCTTGAAGTTGTTCAGGATAAGGTCGTCTAGAGAATCTTCTGGAAGGTCTTCAGGAGGTCGTGTGGGCCGCCAACTAGGTCGGTTGGGCCCACTGATAGGTCGGCGGGTCTTCTGGTAGGCCGGACCCACTTGTCGGGGACGGCCGTGAGCCTGGTCGGTGGGGACCCAGGGGTACCCATGTCTCACACACCTGGTCCTGAATCTCCCCCTTGATGAGTGCATTGACAACACCCATAGAAATCACATAGAGAAAAAGAAAAGAAAACCACCACGAACACCAACCTCCAACAAGTAATCTAAAGCCAAAGAACAAGCGAAAACAAGATCACTCGCCAGACCAAGTCTCGGCCCCCTAAGACAAGGGCAACGGCTCGACACAGCCGAGACAAAATAAAGCTCACAAAGCGCACATCACAAAGCACAAAACTCAGGCATAAATCAAAGGAGCTCCCCCTGCACATATGCACAATCCCCCTGAGCAAATGCAACCTCTTCTTCTTAATTTTTCTCCTCACATGCAACATCTCACAAATGCAAACCAAATTTTCCACAAAATTCTCCCAAAGCATACATATTCTCCCCCTTGTTGACAATGCATGAATCAAGATATCATGATGCCCTCCCCCTTGTTTTCATGAAAAATGCATGTCAAAGCATATATACAATCTACCAAGCTTCTCAAATATACAAAGAGCACAACAAAATGCTACACATGAGACATAGAGCAAGCAAAGTAGACATAAAACAAGTAGTCATGTTAAAGCCACCGAGCCATGTGTCTACTTCTTAAAATGAGACTTCTCATGGTAGACAACATGCTATGGTTTAGCACCCAAGATATGAATATCAAAGCATAAAAACATGATTAGGAGCTCATTTTTCAAGCATAAGGCAATTCACACCAATTTCATTTTCGAGTTAAAGTATGGTACATGAAGTGCCTTTGCGGCAAAAAGAAGCTTATGCTCCTCCCCAAGTAAGCAAAAGGGCTAAACATTTACAATGACAAAAGGTCTTTGACCCCAAGCAAAGAGAACATGATTCTCAAGCACAAACTAAACATGATATAGGCATTTAAGCACAAATTGAGTATAGACAAGCATCTACTCTTGAGAGACACAATTCTAGCATTTTCATCAAAAGAAAGCTATCTCAACATAAGTATATGACAAAACCATCAAGAGCATAGCATTCACATCCACAATTTACCAAACATGCACATAGCACACATATAGCACATCGGTGATCAATGTATATAAGAGAAGCTTTTCCTAACACAAGTGATCCAAAGATGGCTATCCTACCAGGTTTTGTACAGAAAGTAAAATGCATGAAGGAAATGCAACAAAATGATACATGACACATATATACATGAGAAGCTCCAAGAGCCAGCTAGAAAGGAAAGCACACCCCAAGTTCACCCCGCAAGCGAGTGAAAGTGAGTTGGTCAAGTGGTTTAGTAAAAATGTCGGCTAGCTGGTCTTGGGTAGGGACATAGGACAAAGATATGTTTCCCTTCTCAACATTGTCCCTCAGAAAGTGGTACATCACTTCTATATGTTTCGTTTTAGAGTGGAGGATAGGATTTTTGGCTACGCTTATGGCACTGGTGTTGTCACAGAAAAGTGGAACCTGGGAGCACTCCTCACCAAAATCACTCATGGTATAGGTCATCCAAAGCAGCTGGGAACAACAACTAGCAGCAGCTACATACTCGGCCTCTGTAGTGGACTGGGCTAAACTGGATTGCTTGCGAGATGACCAAGAGACTAAGGAAGAACCAAGAAACTGACAACACCCGGAGGTAGACTTGCAGTCCAATCGACACACAGCAAAATCAGCATCGGAGTACCTGTGAAGTCTGAGTGTCGAGGAGGCAGAATACCAAAGACCAAACTCAGGAGTGTCGTTCAAGTACCTGAAAATCAGCTTGACGGCCTGCCGATGTGAAGTCCTCGGTGAAGCCTGAAAACGAGCGCACAGACACACACTGAACTGTATGTCCGGCCTCGTCGCCGTCAAGTAGAGGAGGGAGCCGATCATGCTCCGGTACTCCTTCTGGTCCACGGGTTCACCATCCTCGTCCGCGTCCAAAGCCGTAGTGGTACTCATCGGTGTAGTCAGCGGCTTGGAGTCGTTCATGCCAAACTTCTTCACCATGTCCCTGGTGTACTTCGCCTGATGTACAAACGTCTCGTCCTTGCACTACTTGATCTGGAGACCCAAGAAAAACTGCAGCTCGCCCATCATGGACATCTCAAATTCCCTGCTCATGTCATCTGCAAATCTGGTAACAAGATCATGAGAAGAGCCACCAAAGATTATGTCATCCATGTATATCTGAACAATCAAGAGGTCATTCCCATGCTTAAGGAGAAACAGGGTCTTATCAACTGTGCCCATCACAAACCCCTTACTCAGCAAAAACCCTCTCAACCTGCCATACCAAGCTCTCGGTGCCTGTTTCAACCCATAGAGCACTCTCTGGAGTTTGTATACACGGTGTGGGTATTTCTCGCTCTCAAACCCCGGGGGTTGCCTCACATACACTTCTTCCTCTATCATCCCATTCAAGAAAGCACTCTTGTCATCCATTTGGTACAACATGAACCCTTTAGCCATGGCAAAGGCTAGAAGGATCCTAGTTGCCTCCAAATGGGCCACAGGAGCAAATGTCTCCTCATAGTCTATCCCCTCCTTCTGGTTGAACCCCTGAGCCACCAACCTCGACTTGTTTCTCACAACCATCCCATTCTCACCCTCTTTGTTCTTCCACACCCACTTGGTACCTATGGGACGGTAATTTGGTGGTAGATCGACTAACACCCAGACTTGGTTTCTCTCAAAATTCTCCAACTCCTCATGCATGGAATTCACCCAATTCTTGTCAGACAAAGCGTGTCGAATATCTTTGGGCTCAAACGACGCGACAAAAGTAGAGTGAGCAAAATGAGAAGTGTTCCTTGACCTCGATCGTGTAGTGCGTTCATGGATGTCACCTATGATCGTCGTCGGTGGGTGATCAATATGTACACGCCGGGGAGCCTCTCGCCTGGACACAACCTCCCCCTCAGCAGCAGCCTCCACTCGAACAGCCTCAGTCGTAGTGGGTGTAGGGGATGGTCCATCCTCGATCGTCGTCGTAGTAGTGGAAGTGGCGTGTACACGATCTGCCCCGGGAGCACCATCATCATCATCATCGTCGTCTCCTTCTCCATCCTTCTCATCTTCAAAGATCCTGGCACCAATCTCCTCATCACATGCACACTCAAAAGCAGAAGAGCTACATGGCTGTGTCTCGTCGAAGGTTACCTCGCAAGTCACCATGATTCGGTTAGTGTCAAGGTTGAGCACACGATATGCTTTAGAGTGAATCGCATAACCGAGAAAGATACCATCCGAACATCTAGACTCGAACTTATCCAACTTGCCCTTCTTCAGAATGAAACACTTGCATCCAAAAGCTCTAAAGTGACTCACCTTGGGTTGTCGTCCATGCATCAACTCATAAGAGGTCTTCTTCTTGAAATCTCGAAGAAAGATGCGATTTGAGTCATAGCAAGCAGTATTGACTGCCTCGGCCCAGAAGCGCCAAGGAGTCCTATGCTCATCGAGCATCGTCCTAGCCATCTCACAAAGGGTCCAGTTCATCCTCTCCACTACGCCATTCTGGCAAGCGACGTATGGAGAAGAGTACTGATGATCAAGACCAAGATCACTGCAAAAGGCATCGAAATGAGAGTTTCTAAACTCCGTGTCATTGTCACTGTATATAGCTCGAATGGCATCACCATGTCTCTCATTCTTCAACCTCAAGATCAAGTCTCGAACAAAGCCAAATGTCTCGCTCTTATCCTCCAAAAAGAAAACCCAAGAGTACCTCAAAAAATCATCAACAACCACAAAAACATACAACTTCGCACCAGCAGAGCGAGCACGAGCTGGCCCAACCAAATCCATGTGCAACAGCTCACAAGGTCGCTCAGTCATGACCGCAGTCAGAGGGACGTGAGAAGCAGCAACCATCTTTCCATGCTAACAAGAAGCACAAACCAAATCCTTCTCGAATTTCAACTTAGGCAATCCTCGGACAAGATCAAGACCACTCAAGCAGGAAAGCAACTCAAAGCTCAAGGGTCCTAACCTCCTATGCCATTTCCAAAGCTCGGCCGAAACGCCAGCAACAAAGCATCGAGGAGGACCAACAAACTGGAAAAAATTGGCACGAAAGATTTGACCCTCGGGGATGATTGTACAGACATGATCGCCTCGAGAATCAAGCACACGAGAAGCACCCGACTTAAAACAAATCTCAAAACCTTCGTCCAGTAACTGAGATACTGACAACAGGTTAAAACCAAGTGACTTGACCAGGGCCACACTTCTTAAGGTCACCTTGCTACTCACCTTCACCATACCTTCAGCAAGCACTTGTCCTCTCCCATTGTCCTCGAAAGTGATGTACTCCCTCGTACTCACCGGGGTGAGGCTGGAGAACCACCCACGATCTCCGGTCATGTGTCGTGAGCAAACGGAGTCGATCAACCAAAAGTCCTCCAAGCCTCCCACCTGCAATCAAAAACGAGAACGAGAATGAGCAAGTGACTCAACACTAGGGTTAGTTCCAAAAGAGTCAAACCAGTGTCGAGCCATTTGCTCAAAAGAAGGGTTAGCACAGTCCATCCTACCATAACCTCTAGGCGGAGCCCTCTCACGCCTACCACCAAAGGACCTGACATGTCTCACTGGAGGAGTACGCGCACCACGAGGGGGAAAATGTGGCCCGTAGTCCATCTGAGACCCAAAGCTCCGATCGTGCCTCCCAAACTCGTAACGGCCACGAGTAGGAGCACGTCGACCCAACTCACCACCCCTAAACCCAACACACCTATCTCTCTGAGGGAAACCACCTCCACGAGTGGGAACTGTACGCACATACACCTCACCCCTAGGTAGAGGCCCTCTACGAGGCTCAGGCACACCATGAGCAAGGTGGTACCAGTTCTTGTTTGCCATCTCCCTTGCAAACCTCTCATCCCTCTTTCTTCGGAAACAGAACTCATCCTTATGGCCATCCCTCCCACAATACTCACAATGGAAGCGGATCGACTGTGGCTTAGGCGGTGGTTTTTCTGTGGTTTTCTCAACACCTTTCTGTCCTGGCTTCCCATCAAAGACACTCCCCTGGGTGCTCACAAACTTGATGGGTTTTTGGTAGTTCTCAGCTTTGTGGGGAAACACTGGTGGATCTGGTGTCGTGTCCAGCTTGTAGCTTTGTGGGGAAACACTGGTAGATCTGGTGTCGTGTCCAGCTTGTTTCTGAGGTGGTTTGGCTTGGGTGCAAATTTGTTCATTGGTGTGGTATGTGGTGGAATAGGAATCTCTCCAGCTTTCTCTTCTCCCTCACCACTCTTCTCACCACACTTGTCTGCCCCCAACACCTGACCATCAAACCTCTTAAACTGAGCCAACATCAAACTCAATTGTGGCTCATGCCCAGACAACCACCCCATCATTTTTGTCAGTTCATCATTTTCATCCTGCAGACGATCAACATAGTGTGCAAGTTCCATATTTTTCAAAGCATGCATTTCACAGGTTGAACATGATGTAGGAAGAGGAGCTTTCAATGCCGCCTCAAGAGAAACAATTCTAGTGTGAGACTCATCTAGCCTAGCATGCAAAACAAGACATGAGGTACAAGCACCTAGTAAAGCTGGCCTAGACTTCAATTCATCACACTCAATCCTAATCACATCTAGTTCCTCCAAGGTAGAGGCATGCTTCTCCTCGAGAGCAGTCAAATCAGCAAGAAAAACTGAACAGTCACCATAGTCAATTTCATCAAACACCACAGGAGCAGATTCCAAAGCACCTATCTCATTTCTAGCATCCACAAGCAAGGATTCAAGCTCGGATATCTTATCCTTAGCTTCACCCAACAGAGACCTAAATTCCCTCTTCTCCTTGTTGGTCTTTCTAAGCACATCATCACGGTTATCAAGCAACTCATTGAGCCTAGCATTATCCTCTAGCAAGAAGTTGGGATCTTGTCGTACCTCTTCATCGGAGTCAGAGTTCGAATCCGAGCTGTGCTTCCCACCCTTCTTGGAGTGCGCCATGCCGCAAAAGCCTCATTGTGCGACGAAGCTTAGGCCGGTGAAGTTCTTGCCCGTGTGCCGCTTGTCCTTGCGCTTCTCTTGTCCTTCCTCGCAGCTCAAGTTGGAAGAAGCATCGCTTGATGTCAAGTCGATGTCGCTCGCTCCGGCCACCATCGCTCGAGCAGTCTTCTTCTTGTAGCTGCCACCCTTCTTATGCCTTCTCTCGCCCTTGTCCTTGTGCTTGTCCTTGTAGTCGTTCTAGGAGCAGTGCTTGTTGTAGTCATGCTTGGGCTTACCCTTGTAGTCGTTCTTGATCTCCATGGCTTCAGGGCATTCGACAATGAAGTGCCCGTGCTTCCCGCACCGATAGCACATCCCTGAGCTCCGCCTTGCATTCTTGCGGTTCTCGTACATCCGCCCAAACCTCTTTCTCAACAAAGCGAGATCGTCCTCGCTCAGCACCTTAAAGTCCTCATCTGGCAAAGACACAAGACAAGACAAAGAGAAACCACCAAAGTTAGCGTTAGACCTTGACCCGGAGACAAGAGCCAAACTATGAGGATCAGTGGGGCTCTCGCTCTTGGCTCTCAAGCCACGATCAACCTTTGAAGACCTGAGCTTGGAGAACAGCTCATCCAGCGTCAGCGTATCATACACGCTCGACTCCTCAATGGCCTCAACCTTGGCACTCCACATAGACCTATCCAGGGCATGCAAAAGCTTGATAGCTTGATCATGATCCGTGTGTGGGAGCACTGTCACATTGGCCCTCATGTTGTTGACTATGCTAGTGAAGCGCTGAAACATAGCATCGGTCGACTCACCGGGGAGATGAGTGAAGTTCTCGTACTCTCTCCGGTAAGTGGAAAACAAACGGGCTTGCACTTGGGCATTGCCAACATGAGTATTTCTCAACTTGAGCCATATCTTTCCGGCCACATTCTCTCCATACACTCGCTCGAACTCTGAGGCACAGAGAGCATGGAACAAGTAATCAACGGCCTTGCTGTTGGCCTCAAACATGTCTCACGACCCTAGAAGCAGAAAACTATCTGGGATGACATATTGAGGATTCTGAGTGACCTCCCAGATAAGAGTTCCCTTCCCTCGCAAAAACGTGCCCATGCGTCTCTCCCACATCAGGTAATTCTTGCCATCAAAGTGCGGAGGACCCGACCCCTTGCCGTAATCGCCCATCTTTGGATCTTAGACTAGTTAGAATCAAGAAGATCCGTAACCGGCTCTGATACCAATTGAAGGACCGATAAGGGCGACCAGAGAGGGGAGGGGAGTGAATGGGAGCCGATAAAAATTCTTCCCGAAGGTCGAACTCAGCCTATACCCCGATTGCCACTCCAAGTACTCACGCACACAAAGGAAGCTCCAAACAAGGCACACACAAGCCTAGAAGAACAAGAGACAAGCCTAGGAGCAAAGAGCGGAAGCACCAAAACAAGAACCAAAAGACTTAGCCAATTCAGCGAAGCCCTGGGCGGACGGTCCACACGAGTACGGCGGATAGTCCGCGAGTACGGCGGACAGTCCGATGACCCTCGGCGGACAGTCCGAATTAGGACTCCGAACCACCAGTACTGCACCGGCGAAAATCGGACAGTCCGGGAAAGCACCGCAGACAGTCCGGCCACCCCTGGAGGACTGTTCGGCCAAAATCCCTGGACACCCCAGACAAACTTCGAGCTACCCCAGACAACAAACAAGCCACGCGGACAGTCCGCAAGCTCCACGCGGACGGTCCGGCAAACCCCCTGCAACAAAACCCTAGCGACAAAACGGATCGAAACGAGGACGCGCACGAACACGTGACGAACTGTGACAAACAAGTATCCTGCGGACTATCCGCCCCAGTCCCGCGGACTGTCCACGGCTCACAAACAGAGCTGGAACAGCACGACCCCACGAAGTCAACCCCCCAAATTCATCACCAGATCTCCCAAACGCCAAAAGCTCTTGAGACAAGATTTGGGGGAGATGATAAGCAACACAAGAGGAAGCTATGCCCCAAAAATCTCGACCTCTAAGCCACTAAATCACCGGGAATCGCAGATCATATGAACTACCATCAAGAACTCGACCTTCGGCCAAAAACTCACGAATCGAAGGCTCTCCACAGCATTTGAGGAGTCAAGATCACACACAAAGATGCGCAAGGCATCCACCCATGATCTCCTCAAAGAAATCCGAAGGAAAACGCCCTCAAATCCCCGAATCAAGCGAAGAACGAAACTCCCCAAAAATAGCCCCGAAAATGACACGAAAATCACAAAGGACTAGGAGATCACCGCAACGCCGAATGCTTCCTTACATCCAGAGGTCAGAGTCTATACAAGAATCTAGCCTAAGGAATACAGAGGGAAAAGAAGCAGTTCAGAGCAATCTACCGGGGGAGGAAAACCTAGAGTCCAAGAGAGAGAGATGCCATCCACCTCTCCACTATTTATATGAAGTCCATCGGAGGGAGGTAAATGACCATGCTACCCCTACAACTTGAAATGAAGATACAACCCCTCAGGGGCATTTTGGTCAAGTCTTCATCAGACGGACACACTTCCACCGCGGCTTCACTTCACCTCGACGCAAACCCCGCGATCACACCACGTGCCCTCCGCCTCAAAGGTTCCAGCCCCCGGATCACCGCCTCCGTCGCCTCGGGCCTCCGGGCTTGGTTTTGCGGCCCAGACCAAGAAACCGTCCACCTGATGATTTTCTGGGCAAACCACCAAACCCCGCGTGCAAGCTTCGGGCTCCATCCGCTACCTTGCACCGGCCCATGTTCACGACTTCAGCCCGCTAGTCTTGCACCGCACGGCTCGCACTTGACCCCATCTGCCACCGGGTCCATCGAACCAAGCCTACTTGCCTCTCCATCACCCGGAGGCTGCCACAGCTAAGGCCTTTCGCGCTTGTTCTTCACCTGCACCGACACGAGTCAAGCCACAACCTGTACCTGCACACTTAGTCAAGCATCAGTCCACACAACATTGTCAATCACTCATCACTAAGGAGCGACCCTCCACTGGTCCTCGGATACACCTGGTCCTCATGGGTTAGTTCCAACCCCACTCCTTCATCTTCCCAACCTTGTGTGCAACCACCTTTACATTAGCCTTCTTCTTGATGATGTAGGAGTTGCTCTTGTTCTTATTCTTGCGGTTGGGCTTGGTGTAGATGAGGGAGCTCTTGATGGTGGTGTTTATCTTCTTATTCTCACCCTTTTCCATTTTCTTGACAAATTGAGGGCATTTGTAGAACTCGTGCCCTTCTCCATGACACTTGTAGCAAGTCACGGTTGAACCCTTCTCAAGCTTCTTCACCATGTGATCACGGTTATCTAGAGAAGGTTGGAGGTTGCTCTGCATGTCTTGAGAGGTTTCCACTTGTTCCTCTTTGTCCTTGCCCTTTAGCCTTGCCAACTTCTCTTGGAGCCATTTCACTTCTCGCTTGAGCTCATCATTACCCTTGCCTATGAGATCATCACATGTTTCTACTACAAGATTCTCATTGCAAGGTGGTGAGTAAGATTCATCAATTAAATCAATATAAGAAGTTAAAGCATCTACCTTGGATATAGGAATTGCACAAAGGAACATTAGTTTTAATCTCGATGCTCTCTATCTTGGATTTTAGCTCATCACACTCCTTGCTAAGCAATTTAAATTTGCACAATAAATGTTCATAATTTGTAGTAAGGGTAGCACTAAGATCATTGAGAGTATTGAGTTATTTAATTTCATTAGCTTGTTTTTCAAGGATTCCATTTTGCTCATTGATTAGCTCAACAAGATCATCAATTGAGGTGGCATCAGATTCATCATCACTTACATTGCTTTCCATACCTTGGGCCATAAGGCACATGTGTGATGATGATGAGGAACCTTGCATGAAGCGAGTAGTGAAGTTCTTGCTTGATTCATCACTTGAGCTACAAGAACTTGACTCTCCACCACTTATCCACTCACGAATAATGGTGAGTGCTTCTTGCTTTGCCTTCCTATTCTTGACCACCTTCTTCTTAATCTTGCGCTTGATCTTGGTGACCTTGACGTATTGATGATGACGCCCTTCTCTCAAGTGGACATTGTAGCCGTACATGTTGATTTTCTTCACGTATAGGAAGACCTTCTTCAAGTACATGGCAACCATGGATTCGGTCTCATCATCACTTGAGGAGTCTTCATCGTCACCATCATTGTTATCATCATCTTCACTAGAGCTACTATGGATTGCCATCCTTTTCATCATCTTCTCTTGTCGGCTTGAGAGGGCATGACTTGCGATTGGAGAAGATGGTTCTTGAGGTGTTGCCTTGAGCTCAACTTTTGGTTCTTCCATGGTCTTGAGCCCATCCTTGGACTTGGGCAAGATTTATAACTCATGCGCCATGATCTTGCTCATGATTTGAGATGGCTTCAATTCTTTGAGCTTCTTCTCATAGATAATAGCTTTCACCAAGTCACAGTCGGGCTTCCGGAGACTTTGAAAGATCTTGCGGTTGATGTTCATGTCCGCGATGTCCTTCACACTTAAAGCATTAATCTCATTGACAAGAACATTTTGGCATGAGTACATATATTTGGCATTTTCATTCTCAAGTTGCTTAAAGTTATTGAATTCCAAGGAGACAACCATAGTGTTCAGTAGCTACTTCTTTTGAACCCTCATTTTGTTCCTTGATGGTGTTCCATAGCTCATGAGCATTTTCATAATTAAAAACTCTATTGAAAACACCTTCATCTAGGGAAGACAAGATGATGTTCTTTACAATCACATCTAATTGCTTTTCTTTGTTAGTACCATTTCTAACACCAAGATTAATGACTCTCCAAACATCTAGGCCCTTAGCTTGAAGATAGGCTTTCGTGAGAACTTTCCAATGATGATAACCTGTGACATCGAAACGTGGAGCCAAATCGATCCAACAGTGAAGCCTAACCGTTCCAATGAGCCGGTTTTCACAATTTGCCAATCAAATTGGCATTTCCTTGTGAAGGAAGTGAGTCCCGGCTCTGATACCACTTTAAAGGATTCGATGCTCATAGCCTAAGAGGGGTAAGGGGTGAATTAGAAAATTTAAAATCTTAATCTATGGCTTCCAATACTTTGCATGAAAGTAAACTAGATCATTTCTATCTAGATGTCCTATCTAGTGTGGAACCATCATCCCAAATCAAGTTTTGCAACCTATAGCCAATCCTAACAAGATATTACTCTAAGAAAGTAAAGGCAAGCAAGGATTGTAAGTATGAAATACGGAAACGTAAAGAGGGGTGAGAGGAAGCAAACTCTTGTCACGCGATTTATCTCGTGGTATCGGTAGGCACTAAGCCACCCCTAGTCCATGTTGTTGAAGCACTCCACACAAGAGTATTGCTTCCCGGTTACCAAGTCTCTCCCAAGAGCACCACTTGACTAGCCACAAAGGCTCACCACAAAGGCACTCGCCAAGGTCCCTTGGTCACCTTGATGCCGCCTCCACTAAAGAGCTTCTCCACCAAGGCAGGGGTCTCCACGTCCCCCGCACAAAGTATCCTCGCCTCTCCACACCAAGCTGGAGGGTCGAAGACATTTGCCGGAGAGCCACTTAGGCCCCTAGGCTTCCGACGCACCTTGTACAACTTGATCCACTCAAGAATCACCTCCCAAGGTAGGCACACCTTGCACTCACTCAACTCTAAGCTAAACCTAGCACTAAGCACACACACCAAGCATGTGCATAGCCTTTAGATGTTCACTTAAGCACTAGAATGGCATGGATGTGATCTTCAATGTGTCCTGCACTTCTCTGCACTTCCACACACTCCAGCACACTCAAATGGTGGGGTGGAAGAGGTATAATAGCCCAAGGCATCCATAGAGCCGTTGCTCCAATGGCTAGTACTTTTCTGAGTATTGTCGGATGATCTGACGCTATACATTTTGAGGGAGTCAGTTCTTCCTGTGCTACTAGCCGTTGTCTTCCACCTCGGTCTCCTGCTGACATCAATCATCTGGCGCTTCATCCAATGGTGCGTCGGTTCATCCGTTGCTGAAGACTCCGCGGCGAAAACCTCTATGTCTTGAATTTCATAGCCATCGGATGAACCGATGCATGGACCGCTAGTTCATCCCGTGCTTAAGACCTCTGACTCAGAACCTCTCTGTCTTGGATTTCATAGCCATCGTGTCAACCGATGCCTGGACCGCCGGTTCATCTGGTGCTTAAGGCCTCTGACTCAGGACCTCTCTGTCTTGGACAACCAAGGCACCGGATGAACCGATGATGGACCAACGGTTCATCCGACGGTACTTGCACCATTTCTTTAATCTCTGAATTCATCCGACACAAATTGGACTGTCAGTTCATCCGACGGTGCCTGTTCACCCGAGACTCCGCTGCCTTCTTCCAAGGTACCGTCGGTTCATCCGGTCTTTTTTTCTTTCAAACTTGCCATACCATAGAGTCAACTTGAACTTGCTATGCTTTACTCATGGTACCATAGAGTCAACTTGTACTTGCCATACCTTCTTCCAAGGTACCGTCAGTTTTTGCTATGCTTTACTCATGGTATGTTAACTTGCTCATGGTATGTTAACTTTGATTGTGGCTTCATCCATGGGACCTAGAAATGTCTACGAAGACATGCTCAACAATATGGTTAGTCTCATTGATTATATTGTCATGGATCACCGAAATCATACTCGAACATTTGACAATAAAACCATGTTCGCTACACACTGTTGGGGAAAATAATTCTCTAGGCACCCCCTATTCAGCTCATTTGTATAAAATAGGAGCGCGGTTGTAATTTCTGTACCCACCAGGGGCTTGGGGCTAAATTTGCACCCCTCCCCTTGACTATATAAGCAACCCAAGGGGTTGGAGAGAGGGGACTCCCCCCCTCACTTGGCTTTCTTTTCTCCCACTTGTTTTCCTTTGACTATGAGTGTTGGCCTCACTTAGAGGATGATTTTTTACTCCAACATTTCTGACGCCCACCGTGATTTTTTCCCACACACTGTCGGATCAAACGAAAACTCTTCAACTCAGCAGTGACGCGGTATTCCATTTCGGCCCACCTTCGGCTCCCGAGCCACAAGTCAGCACCATCTTCGGCCTACAGGACACATTAATCGCTGAACGAGGATGATCCCTCTTCGGCAGCGTGAGTTTCTCTTCACGGTTTTCAATCCAGCAGTGATGATCCTCTTCGGCCAAAAGAGCTAGGCACAACCGGCGTAGGCACTTCTCTTCGAGCCAGGAAGTCTCGGCTCTCCACAGAAAGGTATTCACTTCGGGCTACTGCTTCGGCCCACAGCATTAAACGGAGTCAATCATCGCGCACCTGTCTTTTGCTGCTTTATTGCTCGGCTCTTCCGTGACGGTGTAAAGGCTAAGACGAAGTCCAGCATTCTTGCTACAGAGATAAGTCCACTACCATGCACAGCAGATATTGTTCTGGTGGTTATTTAATTAAGTTTTTTTATTGCTATTTTACCCAACGTGCGAAGTTAAAACACTAGAATTGCTGTCCAGAAAAATGAATTCCTCATATTCTAATTTTATCCGGTTGATTGTTGTTCGCATTTTGCTAAATAGTTTTACATACATGCTTATTTTCGGTGTTTTTTCTTTTCGGTAATAAGGGAAGGCACCGCATGTTAATTTATATCACAAATAATTTCTTGTAATCATTGTCATTATTTATTAATGTTTTAGTTGCAACGAAATATTTTTTCAACATTTGCTTGTAAATATATATATAGTTGGGTGTGCTAACGGAGCGATGCAGATAAAACCTGCTGCTTGTTGCGTACAAGAAAAAATAGGTGTATGTTTTTGTTAGTTCGCAAGATTTTGCAGATTAACTTGTTATTCATGGACCATCCTATCATATGGGTTGCCTTATAGTAAAGTTTTGGTTTGTCAAGTTTAATACACAGGTTTAGAGGAAAAAGAAAAAACTTCATTTATTGTTTATTAACTTTAGATATGCTCAAAACATTTGCTTATCATCCACTTGTCAAGAATATATATATATATATATATATATATATATATATATATATATATATATATATATATATATATATATATATATATATGTGTGTGTGTGTGGTCGCTCCCTAGATTTTGCAGATGAAATTTATTTTCCATCTTCACGGTATTGGAAAAATGTCATATGTCAATATTCCTTCGAATACAACTTACTTTATTGACAGCCGCCCTCCCAAAGTACCAGACATCTTCGGCCCATGGAACACTTCGGGCCCAAACGAAGAAGGATCTTCGACCCATCTCACGAATTTCCTCTTCGGCCACCAAGCTCACGGACCATCCCTTCGGGCTCAGCTTGCGCGAACGAAGAAGGTCCAAGACCTTCGACCAATCCCTTCAGTCAGGCTCAGCTTGCGTGAACGAAGGTCCACATTCTTCGTCCCAACCGCGAAGACATTCCTCTTCGGTACAACTCCGTGCGCAGCTGCCTCACCGAAGTCCAGCATCACCGAAGACCTCGGCCACCAGCGCTCGCAGACCAATCGAACCCCTTCGGCGAGCTTGCAGCTAGCCGGCCGAACGAAGATTGGCTCTCGGGTATCTTCGGCCCGGTGGCTATGGCCCACAAAGGACCTAATCTCTTCGAGTCCAGGACGCGAAGTCCTATTTCCTTCAGTGGCAAGACGCGAAAACCTACCTGTTCTCCTCTTCGGGCACATGCGTCGGTCGACTCCCTTCGATCCAGCTAGCGGAATGTCCTCCTCCTTGCTCGGAAAAGTCTTCGGCCGAATATTTGGCCCAACACGTTTTCGCTTCGGCACAGCTCAAGTCCTTCTTTGACCCACTCTTCGTAGTCACAGAAGCCGAGGTCTTAGGCCGAGGCCCAGCTAAGGCATGGCATCTCCTCCTCGGCCCAACACTAAGTGCTATTACAATCAGGCAAGTTCGTAGCATGCAGCAGACTCCTTTTCACCTCTTGAATTAATTACCGTATATGTGTCACCTCACGGAATAATCACACTGGGTTATTGAGAGATTGATTTTCACCCTTCGGAAGGGATTTAATCATTTACATTGAATAAGGCGGCTAATCCTTACTCTTTGGAATAAGTCCCAAGAACGTATCATTTTTTGGAATTTACACTTCGGGCATAATCTATTGGTTATTCAGTTACCGTCTTATGGATCTTCGCTTATTGTCTAATGACTTTACGGACACTGTTTTATGACTCTTCACTTATTGCTTTATGAGTTATGGCTCTTCGGCTGCTATCATCTTGAATTTTATTGGGACATTTATAACGTATCTTCAGATGTGACTTCGGTTTATTTGTCGACATATTGTCAACTCAAGATGGCCAATCATAATTTTCAAGATGAGCTACCAGTAGATCGCTTCACGTGAAGAGTTCAAGCAAGCAGGGCAGTTTCTTCTTGCTTATTTCTTTTACTCTGTCGACAGAACAATGATCTTTAACTACGTTTGAACTCATTGTCCGCGCCTGCGAAAGCATCAGTCGGGATCATTCTTCGGAATCATGAACCACGGTGCATGAATCACCATCGTTGGACTTTCGCATTTCGTTTCAACAAGCTCGAATTTCACATCTTCGGAGAATGGAGGACAAGTGTCAGGATTCGCATCTACAATTACTCCGTGTGTGTGTCAGATGTTATACATCTTCGGCCTATTTCAGCCTGTGCTTAAGCTCCGTCGGCCAGGCGGGCAAAGGTCAATGCATCTTCGGTTGGACAAAAGAAGAAAGCAAGGTCTAGTCCGAGTTCATGCGTTTTAGTTCAGACCCATGAATAAAGTCATCCTGCACCAATCAGACGACCCGAAATTATTCATCAGCGAATTTTTGATTTATTAACATGGCACTAGACCATCATCATCAGCATTCACCAGACAAGTCCAGAACAGCAAGCTCTCCTTGGAAGTCGCTCGTCTGTTGCTCTTCATTGCTCAGCTCTCGGGTGACAAAGCCCAGTACAAAAAATGGCTCGAATACAGAGCAATATCTTCGCTCAGGGAAGCAGCAGCAAAAGTGACCTGTCTGTGCGGCATTTGATGAGCTGATTTCTCTGATGCTTTTAACTTCTGCTCGTGCGCTGACAACATCGAGTCATCTGAAAAGAATTTTCGGGATTGGTTTTCACTATACATCCCGAGCAGATATTGAGAAGCTCTTTGACCCACCACCACGGAAGACATCTTCGGATCCAGCAGGTCCGAGGCCCATTGCACTTCTGGGTCCAACAACGGTCGTCGCTAATTATATCTCATTGCGTGCCAGCGAAGTCGTCAGCTCGTTGCGTGCTCGTGTTACCTACCGAAGTGATCTGAACGTTTTGGCTACTTGTATGCGCGCACACAGTGCAAGATCCGGTTAAACTCTTCGGCCCACGTCGGTCATTACATCTCATGGCACAGCTGATTCTTGGTCCGGTACAGATAGCTAGGAAGCAAACTCCAAGTGCCGCAAGAACAAGAAGCACCATTTTCTACTTCGCATCAGTCATCGAGCCGATTGAGAAATCATCTTCGTTCAGTGAAATCAACTTCATTCAAGGAAGAAAATTTTGGAGGTAGAGAGGCACTTCGTCGGAAGCTAGCCCATCAGCCAGTTTCGGCCCAACGAGCATGGACAGGGTAACCCGTTACCACCTCAAGGCCGGCGTCGACCACTTCGTTCAGCGAAGCCCAACCTTGATAGTAGCAGTTCAGCGAAGCGGACTGACTTCTTAAGGTCGATGAGCAAGCAAGCAGTCAAGCTAAAATCACCAAGCGGCCCGGCTAAGAGAACATTGGGTGTATTTTCAGTTTTGTCATCGGGCTGCAACAACAAGTTTTTACTTCGAGCAAGATACAGCCCACGGCCAATCAATCATGCCAGTTCAACTTTGCCTGCTACCCGGTGTCGGCGGTGGTATCTCCTAGGCTAATTGTTTAGTTGAACAAGTAATGGCGCCTTTCACGGAGGTATTCTTCCGTACAGTATTATCACAGTCAACTTCGGCCCCATACAATTGACTGCAGATGCGAAGCACAATCTCCATATAATACTCAAAGCAAGACCACAAGGTTGAGAACAATAGTCCGACCCGATCGACAGGTCAACCACTGCTTTGGCCCAGTAGCGCATGCTTCTTCGGAAGTCAGGGCTGACAAGTTGATCAACTCTGTTCACTCTGACCGAAGCTCTAGTCAACTTATCCAGTTATCCTCAGTCATGTGCCATCTCCATGACACAAAATGAAGTTTGATCTTCACCCCAGCTTGAGACAACCCGGAGGAAAAATAGCGTTTATGTCGGTGTCCGCATTGCACCAGGAAGCAAATCGCGGAGCCAACAAACAATTTACTTCGGCTATAGTAGTGCCCAGCCCTAATGCAGTTTCGCTCAGCCCACCACACGTCAGTGGCCTAAGAGGTAACAACTTCAAGTCGTACATTGTTTTGCTTCGCATACACACATATGGATAGATGGAGACAATTTATATGCAAGCAAAGTCACAAGACTTTAAGAACAACGAATTAGCTCAAGCAGGCCGAAAGCAAATTGGCTCAGCCCACAACTTTTTCTTCGGGCCCAAATGCCCAATGTCTACTTGGACCACGGCGGACTCGTGGAATTCTAAATGCCACATCACGTTGGATTGTTTAACTTCGGGGGCCGCACCAAGATGTATTGGCAATCTCTTTGGAATTTAGCAGCTTCGCGTCACTAGCAAGATGCTTCGGTAAATACTGTCCCAAATATATTTACATCATCGGTTTCCCATCAAGTATCTTAGGAAAAAAGGGGGCTCAATTTTCTACCGCAGAATGAACTTCGGATGTCACCTTGCTTTCGTTTTTCGCATCCATGATCTTTCAATTTGCAACCGAAGTGGTTTACATATCCGGGCAAGTACAACCAAGAATTGTCATTGTCAAGAAACACAGCTAGTTGTTTACTAGCAGTATCTTCGAGGGCTTTGTGCATGTGTGAAAGCTGTCATGACTCGGTTTAATTGTTTTTCGCGAAGTTAGTTCACTTAATACATTAGGTTTAGGACATCTTGGGTTTTTGTTCTTTGGAAGAATAGTATTCAAAGCAGTTTCTAGTTTGGATCACCCCGAAGTGACAACTCATGTAAATCGAGTTGTCACTTTCGGCACATGAAAACAGGTATAGAGAGTTAGGTGAACATTCACGTTTCGCTCTGAGGATGCAAAACGTGAATGATTCACCTAAAGCTTAGGTTTTGTGAGCTATAAATAATGATGATAATACTTCGTTCTCTAAATTTAAAAGTTTCACACCTTTTCATTTGCTACCTGTCTTTATGAACCTCTTTTCGGTAAGCTTTGTCACAAGCAAGTGGATCACTTTTGTGTAGTTAGCAAAGCAAAAATAGTTCAGTTGTGTATGAGCCGAAGTTGAACGTTATTGTTTAATGAAACAAAGTATTTTTAATAAGCCTGACAAATGTTTTTTGCGAAGTAGCTTCACCTTTGTTTAAAATATTTAATTCTGTATAGATCACTAGAGAGTAACGAAGGTATTTTCTTTTTTCAATCTGGCCTCAGTCTCTTCGGGCATCCTAGTTCCTGTATGGTATAGTGAAAAAAATTGTCATGCATTTCAATTGCTGGTCTTGATCACAACATATCTCTTCGGTCCATCGATTAACATTTTTTGTTTGAAAATACGACTGGATGGGCTAGTTCAAGTTTGCTTTGTTTACCTTGACGTTAAAAAAACGATCTAGATGTACAATACTACTTTCTTAAGTCCCAGCTTTCTTTTTCATTTGATGATAAGGCCGAAGGACTGGGGCTACGTACATACGTAGCAGTTATAAAAGCACGATCAGGTTTTTGCCTCGGTTTGTGACATGCCCAAACTTGTTATAGGCCAGTTCACTTGGTAATTTGTTTGTTATGTCTTCGGCACACTTTAGACTTTCTTTTGTGACAAGAATTTCATATAAGCATTCTAACTTCGTTTAAACATTATATGTTGGATATATTTGCAATGAGCGTCTCTACACTTACTATCCAAATCATCGGTATGCATTGGAAAAGTGCGAAGTGATGGAACTCAAGTTCAGAGTTGCCACTTCAAGCACAGGGGAACGAAAAAAATAGTAAACTAAGTGAACATTTACGTTTTGCTATGAGAATGGAAAACGTAATTGATTCACTTAAGGCTCATAAGTTCCATGAGCTAGATAAAAAGTCTTCGGCGGCCAAAGCGCGAAGCCCCTCGGGAAAACCGTAGGGATAAGTCGACTCGTTAAACGGCGTGGTCGCAAAATCATCCGCTTTATCACAAGCGAAGAAGCCTTCGGCGGTGAATGCGCGAAGCAAATTGCGAGGCAAGGCTGACAAGCCACCTCGAGGTCACTAAAAGCCTTCGGCGGTGAATGCACGAAGCAAATAAAACTCGAGTGGAAATGAAATCGAAGTTGAGTTAAAGAGCTACTTCGAGCAGCCTAGCTACCTGCTATACATAATTTATGAAATTTAAATCCAAGTTGCATGTTCATTAACCTCGTAACGCGAGAACTTGTTGTTTCGGAAGGCGTCCTTTGTCTTGAAAATTTTTTCTAGGATTAATGCTATGTTGCCATAAACTTTTCTATACTAATCCTTCAAGCCGAAGGAGTCACATGTCCTAACTCTGGAATAAATGGGTACTTCATGGAATTGGTCTTCGGAATAATGAGTTTCTAGCTAAGGTGGTTGGCTATCTTGGTATTGGTTCTTCGTGTATTCAACAATATATGGCTCTTCGGCCCAAAAGCTTCGGATATTTCAGCATTGACTCTTCGGTTCAATCTGTATGGCTCTTCGGCACAAGTGCCTCCGGTATTTCGGAATTGGCTCTTCGACCCAGGTGCCTCGGGTATTTCAGGCACTGACACTTCGGCTACCTCTATACGGTTGTTCGGACATTTCATCATTTATTCTTCGGTTTTAATCTATATGGCTCTTTGGACATTTCTATACGGCTCATCGGGTTATCACAACGAACTTCAATGCTTCTTCGGTTAATACCTCATGTGAAGAGGTTAAATAGAAGATTTTGTCTCTACCATCGACAAATACGTTATCTTTGCAATCAGCGGCTTCTTCTACGCATCAACATCGACTTTAATTTACATCGACCGCTCTACTACTACCATGACATACAGTCTTCACCACAAGCATCGGCCAAGGGGGCTATGGAGGGATCTCGGAGAACCAATTCACCCATCTTGCCCGATGCGTGTGAACGAAGACCCAAGAGCTTCAGGAGGACGAAGAAGGCATCACACTCTCCTCTACTTCGACTACACCGAGTACACGGGAGGAACGGCCACTAGAGGATGAAGCAGAACCGAAGCGGGAAGACCGTTTTTCAACAGGGACAGTGAAGCCGATGTCGTCACCAAAGAAACTTCCCGTCGTCAAATAAAGACCGAAGATGACGTTAGTTGGGTTAGCTGATGAATATGTATGTGTAAATCCGCGAGGTGTACGTGCTCTTTTCTCCATTCTGTTTTGTCCCACTAGGTTTTCTGAATGGAGTTTTTAGCGAGGCGTAGGGGCGGACGGTCCTGAGGGCGTGTCTTCGGGGCTGAGTAGGGTGTGCCTAGGCTTTCCCCTTGTTTTCATCTACTTCGCTTTGTTGTACCAGCCAAATCAAAGTAGCTGAGGGGCTAATGTTGGGGAAAATAATTCTCTAGGCACCCCCTATTTAGCTCATTTGGATAAAATAGGAGCGCAGTTGTAATTTCTATACCCACCAGGGGCTTGGGGCTAAATTTGCACCCCCTTGACTATATAAGCAACCCAAAGGGTTGGAGAGAGGGGACTTCCCCACCCCACACTTGACTTTCTTTTCTCCCACTTGTTTTCCTTTGACTATGAGTGTTGACCTCCCTTAGAGGATGGTTTTTTACCCCAACACACACTTCTTATTGTAACGCCTTCATATGATTGTTATCCCGTGAGTTGCACGGGCTATAACCTAGTCAAGAGATAAGCACAAATTGGAGCTGCCGCATAGAAAAGTTGCGAGAGGGGGCATAGGTGTTCGTTAGAGCCGGTAAACAATTGCCGCTGCTGCCACACAAACGTGTTCAATTGGTGAGCCACACAAAGGTGTTTAATTGGAATAGTTAATCTATAAAAACTATATAGGTGAGACTCACTACAAGTCATGGATAAACTTCTCTCAACATGCAAGAGGTCCACGTCATCATCCACTAGATCTTCTCTCAACATGCAAGCTGTCCACATCACAATCGATTAGAATCATGAATTTATGTCGTCTACCGATTTTCTGCAGCTATGTATTATATTAGTATTTGCGAGTACCATGCTACAAATTTCTAAGTAGTTCTTCTTAATAAAATGAATGTGTTTTCATTTACATTGTTGTGATGCAATCATTTTAGTGTTTCTACTTTCAAATTCCATCTTTAAAATTTGTTGAAGTTCCCGCAGCAACGCGCGGGGTATCACCTAGTGGAAATGAGAGCTGCAGTGGTGAGCGGCTAATGGAAACATAGCTTTTCTATACGTTGCAAATACATCTATGATATTTGATAAATGTAAACAACTCCATTTGAGTGTATTAGCTGCTATTTTCACAATATACGCATGATGCTTTGTTAATAAAAATATTTTGAATATTTTTCATGAAACATATACATTCCTATTTATTAGGACATGAATCCTAATTATCTTTATACAACTATATAAGTATTACATGATACCTATGAAGTAACTACTAATAAAGTGCTTAGTGGTACACTTGCCAACCTACAACGAAACCAATATAAGCACAATATACCTGAATTTTTAAAATATTATCTTGGACACTGCATTGTCTCACAATTGAAAAGGCATGAATTGTTATAACATTCTATATCAAGATGGTTTTAGAAAAACCGTAATGAAAGTTTAATAATAAAGATATGGGATATCCTTTCTTTCTATTAATTTAACAAATGTGTTTAATAGTATCTTATAATACTTCTTGAAATAATTATTTCCCGTAGCATCCCACGAACTAATATTTCTTGGTTTTGGACTTGGATGCACTGATGTATATAGTTTTAAATAATACATTAATTATATTTTTGGATTAAAATTTTGAAAATATTTATGTTTATTTTTGTAGTATTATTGTCTTGTTCAGTACTGCATATATTTTGATATAAATATTTCGCTCGTAGCAACGCATGAGTGCCAAACTCACCTTCGATGGTCCATGTCACATCACCTCATCCTAGGTGGGCTGCCAACAAGGATGCTACGCATGCACACCTGCCAACCTGGGCGCCATGCATGCATGCCATGCAAGCAATCAAGTGAAGCAACTCCCGACGAATCAGAGTGTGACACATGGACGTCACATGGATCCATGGGCCCACAAAGGCATGCAAATCGCGCCAAAACAGGGTGGACACCGGGAACCGACCTAAGGACCCACAGGACAGCCACCAGGAGGAAGCACACCCCAAGTAGGGCCCATAGGGGGTCGGCCGAACCAACCTTGTGGCCGCCACTCAGGGCCTTCCACGTGGTGCTTCCCTATTGGTTCTAGGCACCATTCCCGGGGTGTTTGCATCCATTCCTCACCGGTGCTCGGGCCTATAAA
Organism: Cenchrus fungigraminus; assembly: GCA_036936925.1. NCBI lineage: Eukaryota > Viridiplantae > Streptophyta > Magnoliopsida > Poales > Poaceae > Cenchrus > Cenchrus fungigraminus. The sequence goes on along the minus strand of CM072777.1, from coordinate 49,289,869 downwards.
TAGAAGGAGAGGGGCTCACTTATGAGACATCCACACTTGCAACACCTCTCTCACTTTTAGTCTCAAGGCTAGGAGGTAGGCTAGAGTAGTTCTAATTCAGGTTCCAAGTCTACTTTGGGATCTAGGTATGAGTTCTCTTGTATCTTATTTCTTTTGTATGACTTTGATCTACTTCAGTTATTCATCTATTTCATATAAAGTTGTGTTAGTATGCATGAGTGATTTGTTCATGTGTTCTTCACCTGTTCATCATTTAGAGGCTCCTGTTCTTGATGAACAAGGCCTTTCGATCCACTTGACGGGTGACTTTCACATGTTTCTGGTGTTTGTTCATAAGTTAGAGGCTCGTGTTCTTCGCGAACACGACCCTTTGATCCAGTTGAACAGACATAGGAAAACACGAATCCGTTTGTGTACATAACCTGGTTTGATCTACTTAGATGACATGACTGCGTTGTATGAAGTCTGTGCTTAAGCTACGGTACTCGGTGTAATTGGCTGGTTTATCTGGTGGCTTGACCTGGGTTACAATAGCTCGGGCCGTTCAAGTCCGGCTAACAATGTAAGCATGGTGCTTGGGTTGCATAGTTACCTTACTTATGAGCTTATCCCACTGTTTGTCTTGGGGTAGGCTGCGGTAGTGACAGCCGTTGGTCCCTCTGAAATCTCCCACGTTCGGATAAGCTGTAGGAGTCTAAAATCAAACAACCGGAGTTGTGCAGAAGCAACGCGGGAGGTTAGCTCCTCGTGGTACCTGTGTGCTTAAGTCAATGTTCTTCAACGCTAGTATATCTAACTCGTTCCTACCAGCTTTATGTGTATAGTACATAAGAACCTAGAACTAACTCGTATGTTGCCTCTTATGCCTAGGACCCCTTAGAGAGAGAGTGAGTGTATTTGTGATCACACTACCCCCATTATCATATTTTACCCCTGCACTTGAGTGTCTGATTTATTTCCGTCTATGATCTATACTCATTGCAATAGTGTTGAGCTTGTCAATCCACTAATGCCTTCCTTGGATTCGATACCCTTTGGAATACTCCTTTGGGGAAATGCTACAATGGTACTTCCGTGCGCTTGCAGACTCCTGTAACGTTAAGAATTACCAACCAGCATTTCTAGCGCTGTTACCAGGATGGGTTCCAAACTTGTTCTTAGGTGATTGCGTTAAGAAATGTCAACAAGCATTTCTGGCGCCGTTGCCGGGGAAGGCTTAAGGATGACATATCAACACTTTGCATATGTTTATAATCATGATAGGAATAAAATAGTTCTCAATGCAGGCTAACTTGGATTGTCTTCTTTGTCTATTGATGATGAAGACAGGTAGTGCATGACTGGTTTCGACTTACCGCCGAATTTTACTGAAGATCCTGAGTCACTCGTAAGGAAGGCACGAACTCATTTCGGCTCTCCTTTGCGTGAACGTTCGGAAGTCGACCCAGCTTCCTTTGTGCCATCCACATCAACTTCCATAGCCAACCCTGTCAAGAAGACTCTCCGCGAGTACTTCGCTCCCTCTGCTGACCAGGTGCCGACAGGCCCTGTGATCAACACTGGGAATGGAAACTTTGAGATCAAGACTGGCTTAATTATAATGGTATAGGCTAGCCCATTCTGTGGCAAGCCTAATGAAGACGCGAGCGCCCACCTGCAGCACTTCCTGGAACTGTGCAGTACCTTAACTATACGAGGAGTGGAGGAAGATGCTATTCGTCTACGACTGTTTCCCTTCTCACTCTTGGGAAAGGCGAAGCAGTGGTTCTATGCTAACCGTGCAGAAATTAACACTTGGGCAAAGTGCTCCGCAGCATTCCTCGCGAAATTCTTTTCGTTGGGCAAAACCAATGTCCTTCAGGGGCAAATTTCAAGTTTCCAGCAAGCAGCAAATGAGACTATCCCAGAAGCTTGGGAGAGACTCCAGGAGTACATCCTGGCTTGTCCTCATCATGGGATGGACAACTGGCTTATTCTTCAGAGTTTCTATAATGGGCTGACTCCGATAGCTCGAGGCCATATTGATGCTGTAGCTGGAGGGGCCTTCTTCTCTCTTACTATTACTGAAGCTACTACACTGATTGAGAAGATGGTTACCAATCAAGGGTGGAGTGATGATCGACTCCAGCCACGTCAAAGGGGTACACATACCATCAAGGAAGCGGATATGTTGCACGCCAAGATGGACCTAATGATGAAGAGAATGGATGATCTAGCCAATGAGAAGGCCGCCATGGCCACCACTACTCAAGCTATGGATGCTCGCATGATTTGCGAAGTCTGTGGTAATACTGGGCATTCAGGGAATTACTGCCCTGCTACTCAGGAGGATGTGATGTACATGAACGGCAACAACAACGGTTATCGTCCACAAGGAGGTCAAACATGGAATCAATCGCGCCCTTATTATCAAGGAGGTAATCAGGGTAATTCTTTTAACCCAAACCAACCTTCCTTGAAAGATCTAGTCTTTGGGCAAGCTAAGATTAATGCAGGTTTTAATAAGAAAACAACTTCCTATGATAAGGCTTTTGAGAGCCTTAATGTTAAAATTGATAGCCTTTCTTCTGATCTTAAAACCAGTTGAGCTTTAATAAAATGATAGAAACCCAGTTGGCTCAATTAGCTGCTTTGGTTCGCTCTGCTGAAGACGGAAAGATTCCAGGGCAACCTGTATCTTCCTGCGAAAATGTTTGTGTAGTGTCCACCAGATGGGGTAAGCCATCTGGGCGGGCACAAGCCACTGACTATGCAGGGAAGCCTATACAGTAGGTACTTGACCTATGAGAATCTTCAACAATCACACACAAGAAAGATCCTGGTTATCCGGCTATCACCTGCAAGATATATTACCAGAAGATTAAGCATGCTCTCTGTGACCTTGGTGCAAGTGTTAACCTTATGTCCAAGGCCATGTTTGAACAATTGGGGTATCCAGCTCTAACTCCAACTGCGACGACCGTCCAACTTGCTGATGCATCAATCCGATATCCAGAGGGGATATTAGAGAACTTATTGGTATTCATCCAAGGTTCATGCATCTTTGCGGATTTCGTGGTCCTTGATATGCAAGATGATGAGGGAATGCCCCTCATTCTTGGGAGACCATTCCTAAGTGACGCCAACACAAGGATCAATGTCGGAGCCGGAACGATCCGATTCCGCATTGGGAAGAGGAACTTAATGTTCCGATTTCAGGCAACGAAAGAGAAATACTATACACTGCAGGGCAAAAATGAGCAATCAGGGGCATGGACGGAGCCACAGCCCCCGCGACTTCCCACCACTCCAACAAAGCCTAAGAAAATAAGAAAGGTGTGGCGGGAAATACAGAGGTCATCTCCATCTATTTCTCGGGAATGGGGTGACGAGTGGAATTGATCACCGAGAAAAGTCTCGCTTTCAGACTTAAAAGGATGAGTCCTTTTTGCCAAAAGGTAAAATTGGTAGTTATCTCATATTTCCCTTTCAAAATTTTATTTTATTTTTTCAAATGTATATTTGAATTTTTTTTCCAACCTTGCATCTGCACGCTAGATTTTTTCTAGCCAAATTTCCTTTTCAAATAAAAATTCTGAAAATAAATTTTTGAGTGGAACATCCTAGCAAAACTGTTCGAGAAAAATTTTGGGCGAATCTGGACCTAGACATCTAGGCAAGACATCAGGTAACCGTTAGAGAGCCGTTGCAAAAAGTTGGAGGTAGGCGAGCCCGGCAGGGGTTCGGCCGACCCCAGGGGTCGGCCGACCCTGGCCAACGGTCAAGTGGGCGCCGCCTCCTCCAACGGCTCCTAGTCGTTGCCCTTGTCCTCTACCCCGGTGCCTGGCTCGGTTGCCTATAAATAGAAGGGGGATTGAGGGGTTTCTTCACCCATTCACTCATTTCCATCACCCTCTCTCCCTCTTTGCTCTTGCTCTTTGGTTTTCTTGGATTTCTTGCTCAAGTGGAAGTGTCAAGCACTCTCTCCAATTTGTCGTTGAATATTGAATATTGGTGGAGCAAGCTCGGTAAGGATTTCATTTTGATTTCACTAACCCATCACCGAGTTGCTCGTGTTGTCCCATTGTTGTGCAAGATGAGTTGGATCGCCGGTGCGTACCGGAAGGTGACCTACTCACGCCGTTCGAGAGACGGGGAGGGCTCGTCTCACCACTCTGGAGCTACACCGAGTCCAATGTCAACCGACCGTGAAGTAGAGGAAGAAGAGGAGCTACCCACGCCACAAGCCGAAGGAGTGTTCGACGCTGATGCCGCCTTCATCGATTTGAGGGACGACCGGGAGAGAAAAGCCTACGCTCTCATCAAGGATCGAGTCTTCGCCAACACCAAGGAGTTCGACTCGGCCCTTCTCGAGAAAACTGGTATGGACTCCGAGTTCGATTCCATTTGGCATGCTCTTGGTTGGGAGAACTTTGTTCTGGTGTGGGAGATCGGTTCTAGGCCTCTCACCATCCAGTTCCTCTATACTCTTCGGGAGGATGAGACCGGTATTATGTTTCGTTTCCATGGAACGTCGTATCGAGTCTCATGGCCAGATCTTAGTCGCGCTCTTAGTTTTCATCGTCGTTGTGCTATTTCTCTTGATCAAGCTTGCAACGATTTTATTCGAGATAATTTTTGGGAAGAGCTTTCTGGTCAGCCTATCCGTGGCAAGTTAGCACCTCGGTGCAACGATATCACGCATCCCACTCTCCGACTGTGGCACAAGTGGCTCGCCATCACTCTCTTTCCAAGGGATGATGTGCGAACTGTGCGCACAGACGAGATGAGGATATTATATGCCGCAGTCAGACGGATCAAAATCTCCCCAGTGCAAGCTATGATTCGACAGTGGTTGACAAATTTTAGGATGACGGATTCTATTGAGTGTATGTCTCTGATCACACGTATCATTTCGAGTCTTGGGATTACACAAGGGGCTAACGTTCCCTACATTGATTCTCCCCAGGCCGTCATAGATGTGGCGTATCTGATTCAAGGACATACTCTTAAAAAGGGCCCGGATGACTCCTTAGTTTTCTTCTACCCTGGCCATGCAAACCAGATTCGGTTACCTAACCCGGATTTCCGTTTGTACGGCCAAGGGCCACTGACTGTTCCTCTTGAGGAACCTCGTTGTTCTAGTGTTTCTGGAGACAGGGTCACTAGGAGTGCATCGAGGAGGGCAGCGACAGCACAGCAACCGCCACAACATCCGCCGCCACAGCCGTCACCACAGCCGTCGCCTCAGCCACAGCCTCAGCCTATCCCACTGCTGTTTGGCGCATGGGCCTCGGCCGGGTACATGTCTGGAGTTACACCTGGATATGCCCCCGGTTGGGACCAACCCATGAGTCAGCCGGGTGCGAGTGGCTCGACCTGGGCTAGTGCAGGGAGTGGCGAGTGGGTTAGGCCCGCCGGTACTACCTACGGGGACTCGTCCTTATCGTCCGGGTTGCGCTCGTCATCTCGTGGGGCCACCCTCACTCAGCGATGAGCGAGCTCAACATCTGTGTTGGTACCGTGGAGGAGACAATGCACCAGCAGGCTGAGTCCACTCGAGACTAGCAGTGTAGGACTGGCGAGAGACTTCACACCATGGAGCAGAGACAGCCGCGGCAGCTGGAGGAGCAGAGGGCTTACTACGCGTGGATGGGATACCACCCTCCGCAACAGTGAGCTTGAAGCTAGCTTGGGGGAGGACCCCTTCTGAGGTAACTTGTATCTTCTATTGTTTTTAGAACCCCATATGCTAAAAACACATAGAAATCTGAAAAGTTAAAAAGACCAAAAATATTTATGTGCTTTCTTAAATTAGTTTGTTTTCATATGCGCGGTAAGAGTGTTCTTATTCTCCATGGTTGAAATGATGAATAGTTGCTCTGTTTATTCCTCTTGTATGCCTTGTTTACAACTTAGTACCCTATCCAAGTTTTGAGTTTGTTGGATAGTATGATCGAACATGAGCTTGAAATTTGTGGGTAGCAAAAGCATGATCTTTGCCTAAGTTGTTGCGAGGTACGATACGGTATAATAGAGTTGCTATGAGCTAGTACTAAGTGATGTTTGATATCCAGAGTTTTCTTTTGAAAAATGTTAAAATGATAAGTTCCTCAATGATAAGAAATTCCTATCCGAGGCCATATGTAGATCTTAGCTTCTGTTAACCTCCACATATGCTACCTATTTTCTTCATTGAGTCTTGTCGAATTGTTGTGACCCTCGGCGAGTAAACTTGTCATTACTCCTATGATCAAGATCACGTACACACCACCATATGCGAAACTTCTACACTGGAAGTTAGCAACCATCATTTCCATCCCCCATCCATTACACAAAATAAAGCTCCGCGCATGTTCCATGATTACTCTCCCTCCAAAAATATTCAGTAAGGACTATGGGCTATGATCATACAAAAAAAAGAAAAGAGAGAAAAAGAATAAAGAGACATAGCCCAAGTCTCAAAAATTTCGAAAAGGAGGAGAGTAAAATCATGCAAATAGGAGTTCATTATCCATCCACCATACACACACTTTTGCACATCTTGATCAGGGTGCATGACTTGTTCTCCCAAGGATCCGGTTTTTGACTCGACAATATATGAGAAACAGGTATGCCACATGTTTTCCCTACCTACAGCTCCACATATCAGCTTATTAGAAGTAGGTGGTGAAAGAAGGCAAAATTATGCCTTGGTGAGGAATTATACACATTGAGCGATCTGAGAGTATCATTTGAGGAACTTTGATTTCTTTTTGAAAAACCTGCAAAACCTTTGGTTTGATAACTGATCAAAGTACATGTGATTGGTAATCTTTATACAACCATTCTATCTTTCAACCGCCCAAGGCAGGTGAAGCTACACGCCCCATATCAATCGAGTGTAAGGTAAGATCAATGCCAACTTCTTCAATCCTTGATAGAGTACCTAGCTATATCTTGTTATACACTAGGAATACAACATCGTAGCAACTCCTGATCAACCAACCTAAGTCCTTAATCTCTTGCTCGGGACGAGCAAGAGGCTAGCTTGGGGGAGTTGTTGATGGCTGTTAAGTACCTACTTTAGCCATCAATATACTCATGAATAAAGGAGCATAAGGCATTTCTTACACGTATTTAGTTAAGAATAATGTAGTTCCAGTTGTCCTTGGAGATTATTTGATTGCAGGAAAAGCAGGAAAAGAGTGCCAAACTCACCTTCTATGGTCCATGCCACATCACCTCATCCTAGGTGGGCTGCCAACAAGGATGCCATGCATGCACACCTGCCAACCAGGGCGCCATGCATGCATGCCATGCAAGCAATCCAAGTGAAGCAACCCCCGATGAATCAGAGTGTGACACATGGACGTCGCATGGACCCATGGGCCCACAAAGGCATGCAAATCACGCCAAAACAGGGTGGACACCGGGAACCGACCTAAGGACCCACAGGACAGCCACCAGGAGGAAGCACACCCCGAGTGGGGCCCACAGGGGGTCGGCCGACCCCACAGGTCGGCCGAACCGACCTTGTGGCCACCACTCAGGGCCTTCCACGTGGTGCTTCCCTATTGGTCCTAGGCGCCATTCCCGAGGTATTTGCATCCATTCCTCGAGGAGAGGGGGCTCACTTATGAGACATCCACACTTGCAACACCTCTCTCACTTTTAGTCTCAAGGCTAGGAGGTAGGCTGGAGTAGTTCTAATTTAGGTTCCAAGTCTACTTTGGGATCTAGGTATGAGTTCTCTTGTATCTTATTTCATTTGTATGACTTTGATCTACTTTAGTTATTCATCTATTTCATATAAAGTTGTGTTAGTATGCATGAGAAATTTGTTCATGTGTTCTTCACCTGTTCATCATTTAGAGGCTGTTGTTCTTGATGAACAAGGCCTTTCGATCCACTTGACGGGTGACTTTCACATGTTTCTGGTGTTTGTTCATAAGTTAGAGGCTCATGTTCTTCGCGAACACGACCCTTTGATCCAGTTGAACAGACATATGAAAACACGAATCTGTTTGTGTACATAACCTGGTTTGATCTACTTAGATGACATGACTGCGTTGTATGAAGTCTGTGCTTAAGCTACGGTACTCGGTGTAATTGGCTAGTTTATCTGGTGGCTTGACCTGGGTCACAATAGCCCGAGCCGGTCAAGTCCGGCTAACAACGTAAGCATGGTGCTTGGGTTGCGTAGCCACCTTACTTATGAGCTTATCCCACGGTTTGCCTTGGGGTAGGCCGCGGTAGTGACAGCCGTTGGTCCCTCTGAAATCCCAGACGTTCGGATAAGCTGTAGGAGTCTAAAATCTAACAACCGGAGTTGTGCAGAAGCAACGCGGGAAGTTAGCTCCCCGTGGTACCTGGGTGCTTAAGTCAATGTTCTTCAACTCTAGTGTATCTAACTCGTTCCTAACAGCTTTATGTGTATAGTACATAAGAACCTAGAACTAACTCGTATGTTGCCTCCTATGCCTAGGGCCCCTTAGAGAGAGAGAGTGTGTGTGTGTGATCACACTACCCCCATTATCATATTTTACCCCTGCACTTGAGTGTCTGATTTATTTCCGTCTATGATCTATACTCATTGCAATAGTGTTGAGCTTGTCAATCCACTAATGCCTTCCTTGGATTCGATACCATTTGGAATTCTCCTTTGGGGAAATGCTACAATGGTACTTCCGTGCGCTTGCGGACTCCTGTAACGTTAAGAATTAACAACCAGCATTTCTGGCGCTATTACCAGGATGGGTTCCAAACCTGTTCTTAGGTGATTGCATTAAGAAATGTCAACAATGAGCATGATCCTAGTTCTTTATAGGTTGAAATGTTATACCATCGCTAAAATACATCTTGTTATCTTTTTATTCCTAGATACTCCAACAACTCCTTAACTGTGTTATTTTTTGTATACTGCATCCATAGAACAAAAAACGAACCGGACGAGCAGTCCGGAAAAACCATGAACCAGCGATCTTGCCTGTCACCGTGAACCAACGATATTGCCGGTCCGGTCTAGATGAAACATCGATTGTATAAAAACCAAATAAAAGAGCATGCTGACCGCTGACGTTGCTCGGTGCCACGCTGGCTGCTAACGTGGCTCGGTGCCATGCTGGCTGCTGACGTGGCTCGTTTCTACGCTGGACGCTGACATGGCGACGTGCACCCGGACGATGATGTGTCTTGATCTGATTGGTCCAGGTGTCATGATGATGTGGCAGCCACCTGGCAGATGATGTGGCAGCCACGTGGCAGATGACGTGGTTGCCGCATGGCTGATGATGAAGTCACTTTTTTTTGCGATTTGTTAGCAAGCCGAATTTAAAATAGGCCTAAAATTGGACAGTTATTTCAGCCCATATAAATTTCACAACAGATCCAAAACAACAAAAAAAAGCACAAATCAATTCCAGCAAAAAAACATATTTTCCAGCCCATTTATCAAAACAAAAATTCCAGCACAAAAACAATAGCATTACATAAATCACCTTCCCAGTCAACATACATTTTCTACATAGCATCACTACCTGCCATTTGGCACCATAAATATTGTCTTTAACCTAGACTTGATGGCCATCTCTTTCATATCTATAACCGCATTGTACTTGCACATACACATGGTCAATTTCAGATGGGATCTTCAGACAGATCAATTAGAGTCAAACTTGGAAGATGACATGATCGATTATAATAGAAGAATTGCACTTCAATAGCAGTTGCAAATAGCTTTTATCAAGCATAAGTAAAAGAAGAACTAGAATTCATTTGAGCACACTCATCAAGCATAAGTAAAAGAAGAATTGCTCACATTAATAGTGGCATTGCCACTAAAAATAGCTAGTCATTTTTTTAGATGATGGAGTAGCAGCAAAATGGTAAAAGACACCTTATTAATCGACTAGAGCACCTTATTAACTTTGACAAGAGCACTTTGTTAATGTTTCAGTTAAAATCCTGATTAGCATAACTTCTAGTTTAACAAAATGACAGGTTTGCTGATTTCTTGTTTATTATACGCAAAATAGAGAGTTCAAGGATATATTAAATCTGTATGTACATCTTTTATTATTACACTTCACAGTGACTAAACCACCTACAGAGTATGATTTTCACCAAAGCAGCCTAAGATTTTCACAAATCTAATTTGGTAAGTTTTAAGGACTTATCTTCATCATTTGGCAACTCACTTAGATGCTCATTTGAGTTGAAGCCAATTCCAAGAGATCCTATTCCCTTTGACTTACAAGACCATGCAAATTTTGAAATGATATCATAATTGCAAAGAAATGCATATATCAGTTCAGATTCACAAGCTAGCAGAAGCAGATTCACCAAGATTGCAAGGACTCAACCCCAAGCATATATAGCGAATCCTCCAAAAAAAACCAAAAAGAGAGCTATAGCCTTGCTCTGGTCACAGCAACAACAGAGTACCAAACAACATTTTTACATACATGTCTCACTCCAACAATCATCTGCGTATGCGCAATGCAGCTAGGGTCATTATTGAATTGGTGCATCTCCTAACAACTGATCCAAACCCCCCGGCTTTCTTGCCAGGGGCAATTTGCAAGACAAGATGCATGAATGGTAACAACACAAGTAAACGGTGTTTAACTAATAATCGAAGTTGCCCAAATTGATCATCAACATCATAAATTAAAAGAGATAACCCCAATACATGATGGTATTTCTAACCATCCCTGTACTACACCTGTAGTGGAATCTACGTACACACCCACAAAAAGTGCCTCGATTGATTGTTTAGTCTCCGATCTAGTAGTACGTACGTCCCCCTCCCTCCCCCCCCAAAATGGCTGCTAGCTAGCTAACCTTTGTGTACACGACTACGGGGATTTGCAGACAAGCAGCAAGGTAGTGGCACTCGGCTTCAGCAAGGCACCTGCAAGGACTCGCTCACGGCACGAAGGCCGGACATGACGGAGTCAATGGCGGTCTGACCGTCTCCCCCTGTCTGAACCGAAAAACCAAGAACTCGAGGAACACGACCCCAAAACGAACCACGATTTCACCTGGAGACTTCTCTGATCAAGGCGAACAAACTCACAGAGAAACCCCCCACAAAATCAAACTTTCCTGGGTGAAGATCGCAGGATGGTTAGACCACCCTTCCCTGGTGGTTAGACCGCCCCCTGCCCAGAAAACAAACCACGGGTCAACTCTCAACTTCCCATCAACCGATCTCCCGATTCACCCCATGGATTGAAGCAAAACTTTGAGGATAGCTGGGTCACCTCCTGGACGACCTCTCCACCAAAGGAAATCCACCGAATCACTCTCAATCAAAGGGAATTGCGAATCAAAGCCCTCAACATCAAGAACTTGGGCAACTCCAAAAACCACCAAAATCAAAGGCCTTCCCACAGGTTTGGAGGGGACAAATAACCAAGAAAAGAGGCATAACATCCTCATGAGTAAATCCACCAACAAATCCCGCAAGGAAACACCTCCAAATCCTCTCCACGAAATTCCAAAGAAGAGGCTCTGAAAATCACCAAAAAAGGAAAAATGGGAGAGATAACTAGAGCACTTGAGCAACCTTGTCGAACCTTCTATACATACCATGAAAGATTCATACAAGGTCTAGCAACCACCACAATCATCCTCCCTCTCTCAATATGTGTACATGAAGCTCTCTTACTAGTCCTATGGAGAAAATAGGAAGGGAAAAAGAGAAAACTAGAGAGGAAAATGAAAACCCTAAGCCAAGAGATGGCAGCCAACTCCCACTAATCAAGTATATATATCGGGTCCCATGGTGGTGGCAAATGACTCTAATACCCTAAGTCGATAAATACCCCTTAAGGACAAATCCGGAACTTTGACGATTTCTTCCATCGGATGGATGCCCAGCAAACACACCTTGCATACCCTCGACGCCAAGCTTGCGATCCCGACGCGTGTCCTCCACTTCGAAGCACCTGACGCTCCTGCGGTGAGGACCTATGTGGTTCGAGGACCGGTGGATGGTCGCTCCTTAGTGATGAGTGATTGACAACATTGTGTGGACTGACTCTTGGCCTAGTATTGCAGGTGCAAATTGCGGCTTGATTCGCGTGGTGCAGGTGAAGATCAAGTGTGAAAGGTCTATGTCTGTGTGACCTCCCAGGAGCGGAGAGACAAGTAGGCTTCGATCGAGGTAGCCGGTGGCCGACGGGATCAAGTGCGGACCGTACACTAGCAAGAAGAGCAAGACGGCATCGAGAGGGATGGAGACGATGCAAGGTAGCAGCTAACAATTGAAGCTTGCACGTGGGGTTTGCAGTGGTTTGGCCACAAAACCAATGAGTTACTTGGATGAGCTACAAAGCCAAGGCCGAAGGCTCGACAGGGTGAACTAGCCTGACCAGGCTGGTCTAACCGCCCAGGTGGGACGGTCTGACCACCCGGCCAGGAGTGACCGAGGGAGGCCGGTCTGACTGCCCAGGAGGGGTGGTCTGACCGCCTAGCTCGCAGCGCGTCGAGAAGCTTCGAAGCGGAGGACACGCAACGCGATCGTGAGGCTTGCGTGGAGATGAAGCGGATTGCGGCCAGCGGGCATCCGTCTGTTCGAGAAAACGACCGAAGTTCCCAAAGTGCCCATGGTGGGCTTGTATCTTAAATTAAGTAAGTAGGGGTAGTTTGGTCATTGGTTGCCCTCCATATAAACTCAAGTGAGAGGAGATGGCAGCCACCTCTTGGAACCCTAGTTCATTTGCTTTCCTTCTTTGTTTTCCTAGGCCTAGCTTGAGAGCTTCTTGAGAGATCTTGTGAGAGGGTTGGATGTTCGGGCAGCTTGCTAGACCTTGTATGAACCTTTCATGGCATGTATAGAAGCTTCGGCATGGTTCATCTAGTCTCTGTTTGTCTCCCGGTGTTTTCCCTTTTGGTGATTTTCGGAGCTCTTTTTCGGGATTTTCGTGGTGGCTTGTTTGAGGGGTTTCTTGAAGGGATTCTTGTTGGGTATCACACTTGAGGTCTTTGTACCTCTTTTCTTGGTGATTTTGCCCCAGCAATCTCTCGGGAGAACCTTCGATTTGGGTGGTTTTTAGAGTTCTTGGAGTTCATGACCTAGAGGCCTTCGATTCGTGATTTCTCTTGATTGGATGGGTTTCAGTGGATATCCTTTGGTGGAGAGGTCGTCCATGAGGTGACCCAGCTATCCCCGAAGTTTCGTTGCAATCCGTGGAGTGAATCAGGAGATCGGGTGAAGGGAAGTTCAGGGTTGACCCGCGGCCAGGTTCTGGAGGGGACGCGGTCTGACCGCCCAGGGCACACGGTCTAACCACCCTGGGGGTTTCGCAAGGGAAGTTTCATTTTTCGAGGATTTTCTATGATAGCTTGTTTTCCTTGATCAGAGGAGTTTCCAGGCGAAATCTTGGGTCGATTTTGGAGTCGTGAGCTTCGAGTTGTGGTTTTGGGAAATTCCAGGCCTAGGCGGTCTGACCGCCCTGTCCATGTGGTCTCACCGTCCCTGGCATGAAGTTTCCCTGTGTGTGGTTTTCCGCTATTGTGTGTGCTTAGTTGCGTTGCTTGCTGGTGAGGTTTGCTCCTAGGATCAGTAGCACTCCAGTGGCTACGTGGTCTTTGGCAAATGTGCGGATAGAGTGGTGAAAGTGATTTTGGGATCAAGGCCGTGTTCATCTCATTGGAGGAGCTATCCTTCCCGAGAAGAATTTTTATCGTCTCCCATTCACTCCCTCCCTCTCTTGTCGCCCAATCCGGTCCTTCAATTGGTATCAGAGCCGGTTACGGATCTTTTTGATTCTAACCAATCTAAGATCCAAAGATGGGTGACTACGGAAAGGGGTCGGGTCCTCCGCACTTCGATGGGAAGAACTGCCAGATGTGGGAGAGGTGCATGGGCGCGTTCTTGCGAGGAAAAGGAACACTCATCTGAGAAGTGACGCAAAATGCAAACTATGTCATTCCCGATAGTTTCCTTCTTCCAGGTTCACGGGACATGTTTGAGGCCAACAACAAGGCCGTGGATTACTTGTTCCGTGCTCTTTGTGCCTCAGAGTTTGATCGAGTGTATGGAGAGGATGTGGCCGGAAAGATTTGTCTAAAGCTTCGGAATGCTCATGTTGGGAATGCTCAGGTGCAGGCTCGCTTATTTGCCACTCACCAGAGAGAGTGCGAGAACTTCACTCATCTCCCCGGTGAGTCGATTGATGTGATGTTCTAGCGCTTCACCTGTATTGTGAACAACATGAGGGTCAATGTGACAGTGCTTCCATACACGGATCATGATAGAGCTATCAAGCTCTTGCACTCACTTGACAGATCCATGTGGAGTGCCAAGGTCGAGGCCATCTTGGAGTCAGGTGTGTATGAGACCCTAACGGTGGATGAGCTGTTCTCTAAGCTCAAGTCTTCAGAGGTGGATCGTGGCCTAAGAGCCAAGGCTGAGAGCCCGACTAAGTCCCATAGTCTTGCTCTTGTGTCCGGATCTGGTGGAAGGACTAACACTAACTCCTCTTCGAGGATGTTTTCTCTGTCTTCCTTTGTGTCCTTGCCAGATGAGGAGTTCGATGAGCTTGGAGAGGACGAGCTGGCCCTGCTGACTAGGAAGTTCGAGATGCTGCACGAGAACCGCGTGAACATGAGGAGGACCACATGTACGTGCTACTGATGCAGGAAGCAGGGACACTTCATCGCCGAGTGCCCGCAGAAGATCGAGCCCAAGAACGAGTACAAGCACCGCCCAAGGATGGAGAACATGCACCGCTCCAGGCATGAGCACAAGCACAAGTATAAGGACAAGGACGAGCGGAGGTCGAGGAAGGGCGGTGGCTACAACAAGAAGAAGAAGGCTCGGGCGATGGTGGGAGTGGGTGACGTCGACTCCAGTTCTTGCTACACCTCGTCGAGTTCCAGCGACGATGACGACAAGTGCAAGAGCAAGAAGCACGGTTCCAAGAACCTGAGTGGCCTGAGTTGCTTCGCATGAGAGGACAGCTTCTGCGGCCTGGCCCACAGCTCTAGTAGCAAGAAGAGCCAGAAGGATGACTCGGGATCAGAATCTGAGGATGAGGTATGTGATGAGCTCTCTGCTCTGCACAAGGAGAATGCTGAGTTGGTTGCTTTGCTTGACAATCGTGATAGCATGTTTAGAGAGGCTAAGAAACTTAGGAAAGAACTTAGAGCCTCACTAGAAGAAGCTATTTAGAAAATTGCTAAGCTAGAATCTGTGAATCTTGATGCTAGACTTGAGATTGATTCCCTTAAGATTGCTCCTGTTGTTGTTGATGCTCCTGATTGTGATGACTGCAATGCTTTCTTGGCTGATTTGACTGTGCTTGAGGAAAAGCATGCCTAAAAGTTGGAGGAACTAGACTTGCTTAGGGTTGAGCTTGATGAGTTGAAATCTAGGTCTGCTCTACAAGATACTTGGACTTCTTGTCCTGTGTTGCATGCCAGACTAGATGAATCTCATGATAGGATTGTTTCTTTAGAGGCTGCTTTGAAAGTTCCTATTCCTACATCATGCTCTACATGTGAATTACATTTTGTTAAGAATATGGAACTTGCACACTATGTTGACCGCTTGCAGGATGAAAATGATGAGTTGAGAAAATTGATGAGTTGGTTGTCTGGGCATGAGCCACAATTGAGTTTGATGATGGCTGAGTTTAAGAGGTTTGATGGTCAGGCGTTGGGTTCTGACAAAGTTGGTGAGAGCATGGTGAGGGAAAGAAAATTGGAGAGATCTCTATTCCACCACAAACTACACCCATGAACAATCTGCTCCAAAACCCAACCACCTGAGAAACAAGCTAGACATCACTCTAGATCCACCAGTGTTCCCCCACAAAACCGATAACTTCTAGAAACCGGTGAAGTTTGTGAGCACCCTTGGGAACGTGTTTGGGGGGAAGTCAGGAGAGAAAGTGGTAGAGAAACCGAGAGAAGCTCCACAGCCAAAGCCAAAACCAGTTCGCTTCCATTGTGAGTATTATGGGAGGGACGGTCACCTTGGAGAGTTTTGCTATAAGAAGAAGAGGGATGAGAGGATGGCTAAGGAGTGAGCGAACAAGGACAGGTACCACCCTTCTCATGGTGTACCTGAGCCTCATATGCCACTGCCTAGGGGTCAGGCGGAGGTACGTATAGTTCTGGGTTGGGGAACGAGAGGAGTTCCTACCCGAGGTGGTTCGCGTGCTGCTGCCCAAGGGGGTGGTTAGACCGACCTAGGTAGGCAGTCTGACCGCGTCCCAGCTGGGAGCAGGGGGTTTCGATGCCCATAGTTGTGGTGTTGATCGTGTTGGTTCCTATGGTCGTGGTACAGGCAGTAGAGGGTTTGTTCCTGGTGGTGGTGTGTTTGCTGGACGTTCTCCACCCCGTGATCAATATGAGGGCGGTAGAGGCCGTCACAGCTTTGGGTTTCAGAAGGGCTACTTGCCACACTTTCTTTTTCATGGTAGTCATTCTCCTCCAGCAAGGCGTGAGGTGGTTCAGCGTGGTGGTCGTAGTTTTGGATGTGATAGGATGGATGTTGCTAACCCCACTTTTGAGCAAATGGCTCGACACTGGTTTGATTCCTTTTGTGCTAACCCCAGTGTTGAGTCGATTGCTCATTCTCATTTTCGTTTTTGATTTGCAGGTGGGAGGCATGGAGAACATTTGGTTGATTGACTCCGGTTGTTCGTGACACATGACCGGAGACAAGGGGTGGTTCTCCAGCCTCACCCCGGTGGTGTCAAATGTGTACATCACTTTCGGGGATAAGGGACGAGGACTGGTGCTTTCAGAAGGTGAGGTTAGGGTGAGCAGATTGGTGACCTTAAAGCGTGTAGCTCTGGTCAAGTCACTTGGGTATAACCTGTTGTCAGTATCTCAGTGGCTGGATGAGGGTTATGAGGTGCGTTTTAAGTTGGGGGCTTCTCATGTTCTTGACTCTCGAGGCGATCTTGTTTGTACGATCGTGCCCGAGGGACAGATCATTCGTTGATTTTTCTCAGTCTTTTGGTCCCCCAAGGTGTTTGGTTGCTGGTCCTTCTTCTGAGTTGTGGAGGTGGCATAGGAGGTTGGGGCACTTGAGCTTTGAGCTGCTTTCCCGCTTGAGTGCGCTCGATCTTGTCCGAGGATTGCCTATGTTGCGTTTTGAGAAGGATTTGGTTTGTTCGCGTTGTAGGCATGGCAAGATGGTAGCCACTCCCCATCCACCCCTGACTGTTGTCATGACAGAGCGTCCGACAGAGCTGTTGCATATGGACCTTGTTGGGCCAGCTTGAGTTCGCTCGTTGGGTGGGAAGTGGTATGTCCTAGTGGTTGTGGACGATTACTCTCGCTATGCCAGGGTGTTTTTCTTGGAGGATAAGGGTGAGACGTTTGGTTTTGTTCGAGACCTGATGCTGAGGTTGAAGAACGAGAGACATGGGGATGCCATAAGAGCTATACGCAGTGACAATTGGTTAAGAAAAGTTAATCAAATATTAAGCAAATTAACATTTGGTTTAAAAAAACTGGTGTGTGGCACTAATTAGCTTTTATTTATAAAAGTATATGAAGTAAACATTAATCAGGATAACATTGATTATGAAAAATGGTATGTAGCACTATATAGTTTTTATTTAGAAAAGACATATTTAGCTAAGCATTAATCAAAATTAATATTAAATTAATTTTCAGAAAACATGCATAAAGAAAACTCACTACTAACGTGTACTTCACATTATTATGAACCTAACGCAACTTGAACGGATTAAAACGGATCTAAAACGTGGAAACTATGGAGAAAATAAGGTTGTAAGGACCTAACTGTGATTACTTATAGGTTTCAGGGGCTAACTGATAAGATTCGCAAGACACATAAAACAGTGCTCGCGAAACTGATAAACTTCAGGGTTAGATCTGAAAAAGAGCTCGATTGGATTTATGTGTGAAGGGTGGGAATTCTGTAGGGGGTTTTCCACAAAAGGTACAAGATAAAAAAACTATCCTACTCATTACAAATTTCTCTAGGGACCTAATCGCAAGATGACCCTATCTTCTTCCTCCGTTCGTGACGGACAGGGAGCTCTAGGCGGACTGGGCTCTCGGTGATTTCAAATCACCGGCTATCTGAGCAGCTAGGGGCTTGGGTGAGCCTCGGAATCGGAAGTGGAGATCGAGGGGGTCGCCTGGGTATGCTCACCGGGGTTGGGGACAAAGGGGAGTCGCCGGAATCGGCCGGCGGCGGATGACCACGGTGGCCAGCTCGGTCCAAGCCGCAGCGGCGCTCCGGTGCATCACCGGCGATGGGCGAGGGCTCCCTGGACGCGAATCGACGACGCGAAGCTCTTTGTGGTCGTGGCTCGCTGTGTCGGCGTTCTATAGCATCGAATCGACGGCGATCGGTGGTGGCTCCGGCCCGGCGATAGTGCTATGCTCCACCGGATGTTTGCAGATGGCAGCGACGGCGCTCCGGCGGCGGGACGGGGTCGACGAGTGGCTGCCCGTGTGCAGCTCGTTGCCCCGCATCTCCTGGCGGCTTCACCTTGTGCCGGCATCTGTTGTGGCGAGCTCGGCAGTAGGAAGCCGGCGGCAGCGCTTGACTGCTGCGGTGGGGCTACGCAGACGGCGAGCTAGGGCACGGGGTAAGGCGCAGGTGGAGGAAGCAAGGATGCACGAGGCCGGGCGCTCGCCCTTTTATTGGCACGCGGACCGAGGATGGCCGTGACGCGCACGCCAAGGCCACCGGTGACGGCGCCCCGGACTCCGCCGTGTCCGGCCTGAGCACGCAAAGCTCAGATGAGCCGGAGCGGGCTCGCGGCTGGGCTGGGTGGAGATGGGTCGGGCCCTTGGGCTCGACCCAAACTGAAGGGATGGTTATTATTATATTTTTTTCGAAAATAATTTCTCATTTAAAGAAAAATCTAGAAAAGTCTAGATGATTCATTTAAAGCACGAAAAATACTCCAAAAATCCTGAAAATTCCAGGAAAATTCCCAGAGATAGATTGAGACACGAACAATCCAAATAAAATATTTGGAGCTCATGAAAAAGATTTTAGAGCCTTCTAATAAATAGAAACAACTCAAGGAAAATGAGAATAAATTCCAGAAAAATCAGGAAAATTCTCGGAAGGATTTGGTCAGCACCTAAGCACATTTTGAAAACATTTTGCACTCATGAACACCTATATTCTTCGGCATGTATGCAACACTCACATAATCATTTTATTTAATTTGGAAAATCAAACAATAGATTTTTCTTATACTATATTTCCTGTAAAGAAAATAAATGTTGGAAAAAATTTAAAATTGAGTGAAAACATTGTTTAATTTTTCCTTCTATTCACATCCTTAAATTGAGAATTTCAGGGTGTGACAAATCTACCCTCTTAAACAGAATCTCGTCCCGAGATTCGAAGAAAGATGAAACATGGCATAGGTAGACAAACAAGAATATTGCTGCTGGGGTAGGCAGGCGGTCATGCCTTTTTGTCTTTAGGGTGTAGGATCTTTAGTATTCACCTTTCTTAGTCATCGAGGTCTTCATTAGAATGAGCTAGATGAGATAGTAGCAAACACAAGATAGGAAGGAAGATAGAGTGAGGTCTTCTTTTCTTCAACTTGATCACTTCTTAATGGTGGCAATGGTTGTAGCATTTGCTTGTTGACGTTGGTGTTACCTTCCATTTCTTCTTCTTATGTTCTTCATGTGATCAGGTAAAGAGAAAGAGATAACAAGGGTGTGGGAGACACAAAGGAAAGAACCGAACTATACAACTAATGTTATTGCAGATATAAGACCCATAATACACCAACACTCACTACAAAGAACCAACTCAAACATCACCATAAAAAATCATGATCATGCAAGCACCGAATTTCACCACTCAACACACAGTCAAAGGATCGATGCTAAACATTATTAATAGTCATAGGGTATTCTCCTAAGCATGGGCATAGCTTCACCGATCATTGATCATATATGGATGTTGAATGAGAAAGGACACTTTGGGATCAAAATTCAAGGGAAAACCAAAGTAGTATTATATGAAGAACAAGGAGAGGTTTGTTGAGAAAGATAAGGATAGGAATTGACAGATATGATTAAGGTAGATAGGCGGCAGGATATCAAGGAGATGCATTGTATGAAACAAGAGGAAAGGAAAAACAAGATCAAGATCAAGGTCAAGGGGAGATGAGATAAACATACAAGGGTAGGGGTCATAACATTTACAAAATAATGAAGTGCAAATGAAAAGGAGTCAAGCGGGAAGGGTTAAGATATCAAGGGGGATTAGCAAAAGAAATGGTCAAGGAGTGGGAATATTCATCACAGAGCTCAAGGGAAAGGTAGTGATGAATTTTGCATCAAAAGAATCCTTAAGGAACGACCATTGCTATCTAGGCTTATGTCCTACAGTCGATACAGCTCTGATACGACTCTGTCACACCTGTTTTTCCAAAGAAAACCATGTGCAAGTCTATATGCATGCCAGGATCAAGTTTCATGCATATAGTTGACATAAGTGAATAACAGTACAGTATCACGTAAAGAAAAAGAAAGATTATCAGAGTATTATGCTAGATCCTGGAAATGAAGGCTCCAACCATCACAGGCACTTGACTGGGGGTTGCGTACGCCTAGCACCAGCAACATCTTCATAGCAGCTTCTTTTTTTGAGTAATATTGTTTATAGCAAGGGTGAGCACATGTCGTACTCAGTAAGTGTGGGGAAGGTATGAATGCAAAGGCTTAATCAAGGAAAGGCTGACATGTTGACTGCATTAAGCACTTTTAGTTGGTCCAATTTTATGAGCACCTGATTACTAATAAAGTATAAGTATATACCCACCCACAATTAACATAAAGATATACACCATATGTATATGGCTAACATAACCATAACCACAATTTAAGTCCATCTTCAAGTTCAATTACCATGTGAGGGTCCAGGCCGCTCTTGACCGTGAGCACGACTAATCAATTAGTTTTAAACACTCTGCAGAGGTTGCACATCTTTACCCACAAGTTGCGTAAAAGTCCCGAAGAACTTTGAACCCAACCATGCGATGCTAGCTAGGCATCATACCACACTACCGAGGTGTGATTGCATAGGGACGCTACGAGACCTTTACAAAGTTTCCCTAATGTGAAACAACCCGCGAAGGTTCCGAGCCGCCGTAATGTATAAAGTCCCCTAGTAGGTACCGTGTCAAGCCAGAGCCATATAGACTTGTGGTTGCACTGTTGTCCTGGGTGGTCGCTCCATGTTCCGATTAAACATGGTGATCTTTTATTACCCAAAGATATATCATAAAAGTAAAGCAAGTTCATCATTGTTGTTCATTAAAAACCACCATAACCCATGTAGAGCAACTAAGCATAGCTACCCAACAGAAAGGTAAAACCCAAGTTGACAAGGAATGATAATAAAGACTAAGATAAACCTTAATAGGACCCATCAATATTAATGCAAAGCATATGCAATGTGATTAAACACAGTTATTGCACTTGTAGGGATGTTGTCATCCATGACGTTGACCTAACATCCCTGAAGATGCCATAATCGTCACTGATGTTCATTTGTGACGATTTGGATTTCGTCACTATGGTCACGTCACATTTGGTCATCCGTGACGAAACGTAATATTTCGTCATAGATGTGTGTCTATTCTGTGACGAATTATATGTCGTCATAGAACTGATTTCAATCTATGACGAAAGCTATTGGTCACGGATGAATCCCTGTTTTCGTCACAATCGGCCGTCTGCCTGGCGTGCTGACGGCGCCGTTAACGACGTCTATTTTTTGTAACGACCAGGTTTGGTCATGGAACTTCGTTCTGTTTCGTCATAACCTACCGTTTGGGAGCACGACGATGGCGTATGCCACACTGGTAGCTGACGTCATTGCTGATGTGGCAGTGACGTCATTGTTGACGTGGCAGGTGATGTCATCATTTTGGAATCGTCATTGAATACATTTTCGCATTGTCATAGAATACTATTTCCCATCGTCACACTTTGAAGTAATATGGTCACAAATTTGCCATATAAATGGTCACAGATTGGACTTGATTTGGTCATAGATTTAACATAACTATGGTCACAAATCTGACATCACTTTGGTCACAGATAAATTGCAATTTATAATGCAATTGTAATTTGCAGATGATACTAGAATGGGAACACCATTCGATAAGATTAAAACTAGTATTCTAGTGTGCATACAACTGAGTGGACAACACCACTTGACATCACATTTCACTAAACAAGACCAAACTTAACTAATAGTTGCACACACGACCAAACCAAGTTCCTGAGTACCCAATAGAACATCCAGTTCACACCAGATCTGAGCAGCAGTTGTGTTCATGGGGATGAAGAACTATTTCCATGGAGGGACAAGAGCTTCTTGAGGAGCAAATTGGTCTCTACCATCTCCTTGGTGTACTTCTCTGTAATCTTCTTGTACTCCTCCAGCTCCTTTTGTGTCTTCCCCCGCTCTTCCTCAGCTTCTTGAATTTTCTTCCTGAGGTCATCTAGTTCACCTTGAATAGCTGCCGTCGCTTCAGCTGCTAGTTGTTCCCGAAGCTCACTGTCATTTGATGAACCTGACTTGTAGGATGGCTGTGTTTGGAAGCCAACACTCTTCAAGAAATGGTTGGAGCTGTTCTGGGAGAGCACCTTGGACACGACTTGCACACTTGATGCAGGCATCTCATCTTCAGGAACAGGTTCAACCCTCAACGCTTCCATATCAGCCTGAAATTTATGAACATAAAACAGTTACATGTAAATACCTTTACCAATAGTAAGATGATAATTGATAAGACCAACATCCAATGCAATTAGAATTAAATATCAACTAGTAGAGATAGACCCTATGCACTTACAAGTGCCTCTCTTGCCGGCTCACTCAGGCCACGTTTGGAGCTGGTATGGCAAGTCATGAAGGCCTCCACCGCATCTATTGCTTCATTATGATCTAGGTTGGGGTCGTCTATGATTCTATTCTTCTTCTGTATAGTGGATAAAAATCATAGCAAAGTAATCTCAGATGAAATGAAAATGAATTTGTTCAGTGCCAATGTGAATGTAAATGAACAAGGTAATGTTTTACTTACATATGCATGTAAGTGTGCCACATAGCAGCGAGAACCTGTAGCCTGATGATACTTGACTTGGCTGCGGTTGTGCTTGTTCTTTTCACATGTTTTCTACAAGAGATTCAACATGTGAGATGGTATCAC
This sequence comes from Cenchrus fungigraminus, assembly GCA_036936925.1. Classification (NCBI taxonomy): domain Eukaryota; kingdom Viridiplantae; phylum Streptophyta; class Magnoliopsida; order Poales; family Poaceae; genus Cenchrus; species Cenchrus fungigraminus. Next base: position 49,266,707 of record CM072777.1, on the reverse strand, counting down.
AAGTTCAGACTGTTAAGATTCTTTGGCAAATAAGTGAATGAAGAATATATTGCAGTATACCCATACCATATTCTTTGGATCATACCACTTTGTAACAAGTGCCCTCCATTCTGCATCAGTCATGTAACCAACAGGAGAAGTTGTCCGAACCTCATTTGCAGGTACACCATTGAAGTATCGCTTCTTGAGCCGATAACATTGCTTTTTTCTCGCAACGCGCATCAAATCGGTCATAGCTACCTTTGTTGGGGCATGGTTTGTGTTAACAGCCAAGCGACCCTAGGCATATGATAGTTCGATACTTAGTTAGACAAATAAGGTTAAGCATGTATGAAAGTTTCAAATAGGAACAGTAATGCACTTACAGCTATCTGTCCCTCAAAGGTCTCGAAGTGTTTGTTGTATTTCTTGTAATCCTTCCAATGTGGAAGGACAAGAATGCTTTCCCGAATGATGACGCCGGCCTCTGAAGCTAACTTGGCAGATTGAACAGGTTCATGTGGCCTTTTTTTCCTTCCTCAACAACTATGGGCAATCTTCTTCCCATAGCTTTAGTCATCCTATCCAGCTATTTTCCAACAGTAGCTGGTCTGGGCCTCCTTGGACGTCTCTGTTGAGGACCTACACAATAGAAATTGTATTTAGTTAAATGATTTAATTTCTGCAAAATGAACAAAAGAGATGTCAAAACTGACTGAAAAAATAGAACTTGCCTTCAACAAGTGTATTGTCATCAGCAGCTCCAATGTCTTCCTCTACAGCTGCATTGTCATGACCAGCTATGACATTGGCTTCCTCTGATGCTGTGTTGTCATGCCCGGCTGTTCCATTGGCTTCTTCTGCAGGTGTAGTGTCATCATTTGCAGTTGTAGGCTCCTGCACATGCAACCTTTTTGACCTTGCTGTTTCGGATGCAGAAGGCTGCACTTCAGCTTCAGCAGTTGCCCTCACTCTCTTACTATTCCTAACCCCAGGTGCCATTGTGGTAATAGACTTCTTGATCTTTGAAGAGATGAGTTTGCGACTACGCAGTGAGGGAATCTGTGGGGAAAAAAATAGTTAGGTAAGTCATGTGCATTAATAAGGAATAGCATATATTAAACAAGATGTATGTTTCAAAGAATGTGCATCTAAATCCTATAGCATACTTTAGAATAGAAACAAGTAATTGCAATGCTAGCATGGCCCATCGACTACATTGAAGATAGAAGAGGCACCTCATTTGCCATGGGTTGTGGCTGCTCATTAGATTCGGTGTCATCATCATCAGTACTATCTCCTTGATCATCCGCATCAACGAGATACTCCGATGATGATGAATCTTCATTATCTGTTCCCTTGTTTGCTGTTTTCCCCTTCTTTTGTGCAGATTGGGGCAAGGAGTTATTAAGGTCAGAAGCTAGTGTATTCAATCCGAGCTCTTCAAAGATCTTTTGATTCTCCGCAACTTGTCTATCTCGGATTCTCTCATAGTCCTCAGCTATTGTAGGTTCTTTGAAGGACAAGAAATTGGGTGTATTAGAAATTTAAAAAGGCTTCAACTAATAGGTAAGAGGTAATAAGACTACTTCAGAGGTCTAAGGTCTGAGATAAGAGGTACAACTATTTCTGGACCCCTAGATATTAAATCCCCTGGTTATTACACTAAACCAAACACTCTTATAACTCTATGAAAAAAGTATGTACATAGATGGGACTGGACTATTATTTTCGTATCAACATACATGGACGAAAAATACTATTAGCACACATTGAACTTAAGAATGGACCCATGAATCAGACAAATGCAATAAGAATGGCCAGACAAATAGAATTGAATAAGAAGCATGGACTGAAGCAATTTCACAAATTCTATTATCTACAACTAGATTGGTTTGACAAAAGCAATTGCAACAATATAAAGTAAACAGAATGGTATTGCGCAGACAAGTCCTTAACAATTTCAACAAAATTGCAGTTGTACTTCAACGAAATTGTAGATCTCGTTTAACAAATAAAGTTGCAGTATTCCACATACCTGCAGGTGTGTTCTTACGTTGACCCCTTGTGGCCACCATTGAGCTTGTGGCCAAGTTGGGAATTGAGACATGCAGATGTGCTTAGGGTTAGGTTCGGGAATCAAAAGAGGTGGATGGGGAGAGAAATGTAGGTGATAGAGAGGGATAGGTGGGCGGCGTGTAACCAAATCGTATTCGAAGAGAAAAGAAGGTCGTGGACGGACCTGCTTGTCAGGGGCGGCTATGGTTAGTGTTTCGTTGTTGTGAGTGAGCGGTTGATGGGGAGAGATAGGTAGGTGGGTCGTTGAGCGAGAGGGATAGGTGGAGGTGGGGTGGAACCAACTTACCTGGGATAAGGAAGCAGGTCATCGCCGGTGATGGAGTCCTGTGGCGGCGGCGGCTTCTCCGGTTCGAGGAATGGGGAGGGGAGAATATAGGAAGTTTGGGGGAGGTTTGACGAGAAGTAGGGTAGGGAGGTTAATAATCCGCGATTTTGGCGCAATTTTTTTTGGATAAAAGGCACAGAAAACGTTTGGCGCCAATCTTGGCGCCCTTTTTTGGTCAGTCTGATATAGTGTATAAGTAAACTATCTACTGACTCATATCGAACAAACTGAAATAGCCCAATGGTAAGGCCAATTGACTGCCAAGACTTGGCTCCCGGGTTCGAATCCTAAGGGGCCCATATTTTTTGGACAGTATTTTTATTATACTTTGTAAAAAGGCGTTTGTTTCTATGTTGTTTAACTTTTTTTTGCATTTTTATTGCAGAAAACCTCTTAGTTTGTGTCCATGAACACCCTATTAAAGTTGAAGATGATTTGGAGATAGTGGTGATACGAATATCTCACAAAGGGGCCACACTCTCACATAGTCACATAGGTCTTAGTTAGACATGTAAGCCGTTGTGAGGATGTGTAGTACCAGTTGCTCGAAATCATTTGAATCTTTTTTGGTATGGTTATGGATGCAAACTATGATGTTGTGTGAAGTTTTGGAATTTTCAGATCAAGTTTGCCTATTATTGTAAATATTTGTTGATTTAATAAAGAATAAATGTCGAAATCATCTAATCTTGCTTAAAAATTCTGATAACTTGCACAAGCACCACCTTTTGGTGTGTCATGTTGCCAAAAAAGTTTCAAGTGATTCTTAGAAAGTGATGATGCACATCCCCACTAAAGCATACATGTCTCACACATGTCATTGTCACTCAGCGGGAGATGTTCGTCCCTATTTGGGATGTGTAGTACAAGTTGCTCGAAATCATTTGAATATTTTTTGGTATGGTTACGGATGCAAACTACGATGTTGTGTGAAGTTTTGGAATTTTCAGACCAAGTTTGCCTATTATTGTAAATATTTGTTGATTTAATAAAGAATAAATGTCGAAATCATCTAATCTTGCTTAAAAATTCTGAAAACTTGCACAAGCACCACCTTTTGGTGTATCATGTTGCTAAAAAAGTTTCAAGTGATTCTAAGAAAGTGATGATGCACATCCCCACTAAAGCATACATGTCTCACACATGTCATTGTCACTCAGCGAGAGATGTTCATCCCTATGTGGGATGTGTAGTACCAGTTGCTCGAAATCATTTGAATCTTTTTTGGTATGGTTATGGATGCAAACTATGATGTTGTATGAATCATTTGAATCAAGGGAAGATGACGAAGCGGGTAAAGAAGAATCCCCAGCAGTCCGCCCGTGCGGGTAACCAGAAGCGGGACCCAGCGACCGGGAGGTTCACCAAGGCTCCCCTTGGCGTGGTGCTGCGCCGGGCCTCCGCCGCCTCCGGCACCTCCGCCACCTCTGCCGCCGTTGGGGACATCGTTCCTGACGTCCTACCAGGCTACGGGAGGGTCAGGAACAATCCCAATCGCACCGACGGATCTACATTCTCGTCTGCACAACCTGAGGTTCCATCTATTGGCTTTCCCAGTTCGTATTCAGTGTTTCTTTGCAATCTTTTTTAGTGCATCTGCTGAACAAATGAATGAGATTATGTTGAATCTTTTTTAGTTCAATTAGTCACTGAAAAAGAGTTAGCCCTAGATCAGATGATGTTGATGCTTTACACAGAGTGTGGGAAATGATTTGTGGGAAATGCTTTACGAGAGGGTTTTCAATTAGTCACTAAATCAGACACTTGCATTTGACAGTACTAGATATGGAATCACAGATTTAGTTTTATGCATAGTTCATATCAGGCACATGTATCCTTATGTTTTAGTGTAAAGTTTTTATATGATTTGTGGGTTTTTTCTTTTGCTGGATTAATTAAGAAATTTTAAGTTACTTGTCAATGATTTAGGTAGTGTAGAAATTATTCATGATAACTTAGTGCCCAGTTTATAATATGGTCCAAACAATGATTTAGGTAGTGTAGAAATTATTCATGATCACTTAGTTCCCAGTTTACAATATGATCCAAACAATGATTTAGGTAGTGTTATGCATTAATATTCTTTTGCAAGATTATTGATTATCCTATTTACAATATGGTCTTCTTTATCAAATATCAGCATTTGACTAGGCTGATTCAGGGTCTTGCTTATCAATTTTGCAGGCCAGCGCGCGCCGAGGGATCTCGTCCAGCGCCGCCGAGCGCGCGCTGAGAGTCAGCGAGCGCCGAAACAAGAAGTCAGAGGAGAAGGGCAAGGAGACGCTGACAGAGGTCAAGACAGAGGAGGAGGGGAAGGAGACGCTGACAGAGGTCAAGATAGAGGAGAAGGGGAAGGAGACACTGACACAGATGACCTCAGAGCTGAGGGGGAAGGAGAAGAAGGTGAGTTGACTGCTGCAGTCATCTACTTTTTTTTACTTCGACTTACTGCTATAGTCATCCATAATCTACAACTGGCAAAGCTTGAATTTGCTTGAGTATGCATGTTTAAGTGTATCCATAAACTGTTGTTTTACTGCCATAGTCATCCATAATCTATAACTGGCAAAGCTTGAATTTGCTTGAATTATATGCATGCTAAGTATACATGTCTAGTAATGTTTTACTTACATATGCATGCTGCTCATTTTTCAACAGATGGACTTCTGGGAGTCACACAACGCGGTGGTAGTGTCTCAGGAAAATGTCAAGTGGCTTGAGGGTGAGCTCAATGCGGAGAAGAAAAGGAAAGCAAGACTGCATGCTGCACTCATTGCTGCATCTGAGAAGGCTTTAGGGTTTAAGTAGTGCTTCTCAGTGATGGATGCTTTTGAATTTTTGTGGAACCTCTCTATGCCAACAGATGCAAACATGAACCTCTTACTTAGTTGTGTCGTAGCAGGCTAGAAGGCTTGAATATTTTGTGCCTCACTTGCTTTAGCTTGTAAATTGAAATGCTCACTGCAATGTGCCTAGTTAGTATTGCCCTATGTAGCAACAAGACAAGTAACCTTCATCTGGTGGCATGTAAGTGCCTATAAATATATGATATTAGCTTGTTAAAGTATCATTAGTGTTCATCAATCTGTTTTATTATGGATTTCGAGCTTTTAAAATCTGAGTTAAACTTGTTCATGTGCATTTATACATCAATCTGGTGGCTGAAGCATGTTCAGAGTTAAACTTGTTCATGTTCATGTGCATGTTCATCAATCTGGTGGCTGAAGCATTTATACATATGAAATCCATAATGTCATAACAAAATTTTGAAATCTCAAACAAACTCTGGCTGTTCGAAACAAATAGTATAAATGATATCAACTAATTATACTGGGATAAACACAATTATTATACTAGAAATCTTCATCTTCATCATCTGGGGATGTTGACGGCTGTTAAGTGCTACTTTTAGGCCGTCAACTCCTGCATAAAATAAATGGAAAGTGATCATCAACACTAGAATAGGGGTTTATACTAACAATTTCCACAAGTTTTGGTGTTTCTGGCTTTTGTTGTAGGACGCACCGAAATACGTGTTAAATGACACAGTTGAGAGCAAGTGCACCAATGGCATAAATATGGCATCATCATAAACAATCACAAATGACAAATTGGTCTGCACCATTGCGACGGGCTCGTCAAGACGATCGAAATGGATATATCATTTGTATACTTCGGAGCCCGGATGAAAGAGATATGCATAAGATAAGATCACACTATATCATGGACACGGTGGGACCCACACCAGGCCATGTGGCGGCGTGCTGGCACACAGGATGCCATGTGTCTATGACACTTCATCAATCCAAGAGAAGCACTTCCCGACGAACCAGACATCGCCACGTGTCCAGCAAAAGGATCCAAGGGCCCACAACCGAAGCAAACCGCCTCCAAAAAACCCATACACCGGGAACCGTCATAAGGGCCCACATACCCGTCACCCAGAGAAAGCACAAGGCAGGACGTGGTGGGCCCAGGTCGGCCGACCCCATGGATCGGCCGACCCAGGATTTCCTCCTTTCGCCATCTGCTTCCACGTGGTGCTCCCTGATTGGATCCTTAAGCCAGTCCGGGGGTGTATGGGGTGTTCTCGCGCCGGTACCCGGGCCTATAAATAGAAGGAGAGGGGTTAGAGATTAGGACACACACTTCTCCTCCTCCTCTTCATTTTGGCCTTGGAGCCTCTCTCTTTAGGAGAGGAGAGCTCTTTGTATAGGATTAGTGCTAGGAAGTGAGGTGGGCGGCTTGGGGACATGTCATGTTCATGACATCTTCCTCAAGAACGATCCTCAGTGGTGCCTCCGTTCTTCATCTAGACTAAAGTGAGTATTTCGACATTTTCTATTTAGACTAAAGTTTTGTGCTTGCATAGTTGCTTTGTTCTTGTGTTCTTCGTTTGTTCCTGGTTTAGAGGCTTGTGTTCTTCGAACACAACCCTTTCAATCTAGTAGACTTAGATCATAAGTTTGCATCTAGTTTGCCAGCTTGTCTATTAGAGTAATGTTGATGCTCCTACATATCTCTAGTTAGATCAAAGTGCATGCGTGATCTTGCATGAGTGATAGAGCATACCTTGAGCTAGTGCTAGTATCTCCCTTGCGGATTTGTAGTTCCGTATTTATACGGAGTGCTATAGTCGGGCTATAGGGACGTCAGACGGTGTCCGGCTATAGTAATAGTCTGTGGTATAGATGTGGTGTCTGGACCATATGTTATCCTGCAAATACCACGTGCGCTCGCATAACGATAGAGGTAGGCCGCAGTGGTGACAGCCTGTTGGACCCTTTGCAACCCTCCGCGCATGCATACCGAGTTGGGCTCATTGTTAGTACATTGGCCTCTCCCTAAAACGATAGGATGTGCTGGCGCCCAAAGTGAGTGTTATACCTGAGAGACCGTGCTAGACTCTGTGCTCGGTCGAGGCAGATCCTTTCTACTTATCCTATCTATTAGTGTTGTGTCCTTGGACCATCTATACTAGAGTAGAAGATAGTGCACATCGTTCCTTGGATTCGATACCCTTGGAATACTCTCCTTCCTTGGGGAAGTGCTACAGCGGTATTTCCGTGCACTTGCGGTATACCCGGTTGCTCTTATACGCTCCCTCTAGGTGTACAACTAGTGGTGACGTTAAGAAACGCCAACAAGCATTTCTGGCGCCGTTGCCGGGGAACGGTTGCTGTTTCTATCTTCGAGCCTAGTGGTCTTCGTATCTTTTTATCTTTTCCTTTTTGTTCTACCTTTACCCCTGTTACCCTTTTGAGATGACTTCCTGTCAAAGCCTCTCTATCCCTAGTGGCGAGTTCGTCTTAGAGCAACCATCAACTTCCTCATCTTGCTGCGAGCTTTGTCCCGACTTTGTAGCCATGGTTCGGAATCGACCTTTCTCTGGAGCGATCAATGATGATCCTAATGTTCATTTGGAGGAGTTTGAGGACTTGTGTTCGTGCTTGGTAATTCCAGGCATGACACAAGAAACTTTGAGGTGGAAGTTGTTCCCTTTCTCTCTCGTAGATAGAGCGGAGCAATGGTACGCCCACATAGCAGAGCATGTGAATAATTGGGGAAAACTACGAGAAAACTTTTGTGACTTGTTCTTCCTTTATGAACGCATAAAGCTCTTGCCGTGTGAACTCCTTGACTTTGAGCAATTAGAGGGTGAGTCCATAGGTGCAGCTTGGGCTAGGTTCCTACATCTTATGACATCTAGCCCAGACATGTCTATACCTGATGATATAGCGACGTATACCTTTTATACTCGTATAGACATGGAATCTACACAAGAGCTCAATCTTTTAGCTGGAGGTTCGTTCGAAAGCCAAACTCTAGTGGAAAGAAGAGAGATCCTAGAATTCTTCTTAGAAACCTCTTCTTCCCGTATCGTTTACAATGAACCCCATCTGGAGTCTGAGTTGGTCCATGAGAGTCTCTCAATAGCCGAATCTGAGCTTTCATTCTCTGAATTTCAGGATTCCTCTGTTGAGCCCTCTCCCGAACCACGAACATCGAAGGAAGAAGAAATTCAACCTTCGGAGTTCTGTTCCTGATTTGAGGATGATCCTTCTAGAAACATCAGAAATACCTCAGATCACTCTTGGCACGAGAAGCCTACGGCATCGCTAGACCTTTATGAGGTCCTCGATGAAGTTTGGAATCATGGGACAATAGTGGATTGGTCACCTCATACAGTAAAGAATACATCCGAAGTAATTCGGGTTAGCTCGACTTCCACGATCATCCACTGTTCCATGAGAGGAAACACCGTAGATGCTGTCCATGACCCTACTGTTGGGGCTTGCATCATACTAGAGACCCTTTTGGATACTCTGGTGGGTGACATGCCCTTGATCCCGACTGATAGACTTTTCCATAGTCCCAGGTGGCGCTGTGTTTTTCCATGTCGGGGGATTGCTAGGGATGTGTCGATCACCATTGATGACATAGAGGTGCGATTAGATTTCCACATCTATGACATCGTGGATTTCGATCTTCTTCTAGGTTTCCCCATAGAAAAACTACTTGCTAAATCTCAAGGAAACCCAGAAGAAGAGCTTAGGGAAACCGTTTCTGTCCATGCTGAACCATATAGACATCCTCTGACAGAACCTTTCCCGAGACCTACGGTATCTCCTTCGCCTCCCGATCCTCCTGACGAAGCATTTCCTGAGGAGGCCATGAAGAAGGAATGGCCGGATGGAGTGATATGCTTTTCTGAAGCATTTTGGGATAGTACACCCTCTCTGGTTATTCCTTGTTCTGTTAGAGGGATTACCGTAGAGGCCCATTGTGACCCCATCATGGAGGTTAACATCATGCCATGGCACTTAGCGGAAACTCTTTTAGGAAAAGTTCGGCTAGCACCATCCTACATGCTTCTCGAGACTTGTCCCTTTGGGCACGTTCTTGAATGTCGGGGGATCGCAAGTGTCGTGCCGCTCATCATAGACAGGATCGAAGCTAGCTTAGACTTCCACATCTTCGATGTCCTCGATCCTGATCTACTCCTAGGCTCCCCGCTAGATAAATTCTTTAAGGAATCCATAGGGAGCCTAGATGGTAATCTTGGGGAAGCCTGTTCCGCCACTGCTACCCCTTGTTTGGGACATCCTATGGCGAAGCCTCTTCCCCAGCAAAACCCGCTCGAGAAGACGACACGTATACCTCCATTCATGTCATCCGAGCCTGTTCTCATTGAGGGCATAGAACTTTCTACTCCTCATGAGTACGACTCGGAAGACCCTCCTCACCTTTGTGAAGGAGAACGATCATCATCACCCTCGACCGAGTTTTAGCCCCTTCCTGCTGGCCCGTATCATGTTGCTTTCGATCATGATCGAGAGTCAGCATCGAGCTTCCATGATGACTCTCTTGAGATGGAGAATTCATGGGCCACAGAACCTTTCGAGGCACTGACTCTAGAGTCCGGAGGAAAGGATTCCACACACGAGCATGGTAGCTTCACTCTTGATATACCATACGAACCATGCTCGCATCATGCCTCTCTAGAGTCAGCCATGCTTAGTGCGCTGAGCACATACGAGGGCTACAACCACCTTCTGGTCCTCTGTTGCAAAATGTTTGTAAGATTGATTGTAGATGCATACGTTTACCATAAGCATTGCAGATTTCGTGTGTGTACTGTGGCATTAACCTTACAGCTAAAGCTTCACTGATACATCAAGGATTGGTGGTGAGATGGGAATGACACCACCAACGATAGCTGCAAGATGAAGTTCCCATGGTCGAGCTTATGACCTTAAATAAACAAAGCACTACCAGGAGATAGCCTGGATTAGCATAGGTTTTATTTCCCTTTTCGAATAAAAGCAAGAACATGTTTTTAGGATAAGTTGTCCTTCGGGTATTTTTGGTCACTAACATTTCAGGTGGAGATTGAAAAGAAGAATGGACAGGTGATGCCTACAAACATGTGAGCTGCATCAAATGCAACACCTGAGGTAAGCTCTGGTGAGGGAACATTTACAAAAGGAAGCTTGATCTCCACACACTTGAGTTTTGTTGCTTAGCAATGCAAACTTCAAGTGTGGGGGAGGTATGTGAGCATCTTGAGTAAAGTTCCTCCTCTACCAAATCTTATCCTGGTGTGGCGATGATGTTAGCTCTTTCATCTTGCCTACTAGCTAGGTAAATCCTGCTTTTGACATTAAACAAAGCCCTTCCGGGAGGTTGCCCGAGGTTCACCGTCATATGCTCATGCTTATGTTCCATTTGGTAATAGCTTGATCATGCTTCCATTATCTTTGTTCTTATGCTCTGGTTTGAATGTTTGTTCGAACATACATTCATAGGTTGTTTTAAATTAAGCATGGTGCTTAGGTAAAAACTGTCTTCTTCAGTCAAAACAGGACATGGTGTCATGTTTTGATTGATGAACCTTAGAGTTATATTCTCATAGATCTTGGTTGCATATATGCTGACTAACCCCTGCAGAAGATTGTCAAATTTGAATGGGTAAGTCATTGAGCTAAATTCAAATGGGAAAGTAAGTTGAGGTGTCATGTTGCACAACATGCAAAGGTGGTACGTATGACCTCTAAAAGGTCGAAGGTAAGTATATTCCCCTTTGTTTATGGAATGCAATTTTGATCTAACCCTTCTTGAGTAAATGACATGGTGATAATAAAAAGAATCCCAAAAATATTTGAATTTGAATAAAGGCTCTATGGTTCTTGAACCAGTAGAGTCCACCTTTTGTTTCCAACTTTTGTTTGAAGAACAACACCAGGTTCAACCACCAGTGTGGGGGAGTTCTCTCAAGCTCATCATCACATCTCCACTAGAGAACTCCCACACAGGCGTTGCACAACATCGACTACACCTTCATGACAAGAGCAAGGTAAACTAGAGTGAGTCGGCCGCCTTATGGTCAGCCAAATCACCACTGGTCTTCCTTGGTCTCTTATCCTTCTGAAGCGATGGTATGTGCACCCCCTACCTCACTCTCCTTTATCCACGAGTTTGAATGAATTTCAATTAATATCCTTTACATCAAACTCAGCAATTTGTGCTATGCTTGCTCTACATGATCCCTGTGGTTGGCTTGCATATGTTTTATTCCTTACCTATCATCTTGATGCTTGTGAACCAATATCATTAGGGAACTCATGCTTATCTAAGTAGTTCATGTTTGAGATATGGTTTGATGATATGATCTTCGCTCTTTATGTTTGAGTGCTTGGGAATTTTATTTGAAAAATCATAAAAACCCTTTGCAAAGCTCTTCTTTGATATGCCACCGTCCTACCAAAGCCATATGATGTTTTAGTTGAAAACCTTATACTGATATGCTGCTTGTTGTTGCATTGAGCTTTGTCAAATTCTGTGACCCTTGTAAGAATTCTTTTCAATACTTTCATGATCAAGATTCATGTGCACACCCATATTCCCCTTGCTATGCTTCTACACTGGAAGTTAGCATTGTATCATTCATCCATTCCTGAAAATAAAGCTCCATAAGTGGTGTGACTCTCTCTCCAAAAGTATCCTTCAAGAGACATGGGCTATAAAAAAACAGAGAAAAGAAAAAAAAATAAAGACACATGCTCAAAGCATGATGACGAAAAAAAGAAAAAAAAGAAAGAAAGAATAGCCCATGTCCAAAAAAATAAAGGAGAAAAGGAGAGAGATGGTCATGCAAAAAGGAGTTCCATAACTTAGATGGTAATAACTAGTGTCCATTCCGGGGCTAGTGTCCACCTTACCATCACCCCAACATTCCCCATATATGTATGATAATATCTAGCACCCATTCCGGGCCTAGTATCCACCTTACCATACTCACCATATCCATACACGTGCACATCTTGATCTGATGGTATGATTTGATTTTCTCTGTGGATCCAGTCTTTGATTTTGCAATATATGTGATACAAGTATGCCTTATCTTTTATCCTACCCTGAGCTCCACATATAGCCATCATTAGAAGTAGGATGAAGAAAGGTAATCTAATGCCTTGGTGAGGACATATACACATTGAGCGATTTGAGAGAATCAAATGAGGAGCTAAGCAAAGTTTGTTTTGAAAATTTATTGCAAAACCCCAAGTTACTTTACATGATGAGCAGGAGTGATTTGATTCATAACCGTTCCATTCCTCAACTGCCCAAGATAGCATGATAGACACTTCAGAGTTCACAAGTACAAGGTATGGTTTGGAATATCTCTTATACTTGTTTCATACCTTTGGATATCATGTCTCACCTTGACCTGACTCCCTTTACTCGGGACGAACAAAGGTCAAGTGTGGGGGTGTTGTTGACGGCTGTTAAGTGCTACTTTTAGGCCGTCAACTCCTGCATAAAATAAATGGAAAGTGATCATCAACACTAGAATAGGGGTTTATACTAACAAGTTCCACAAGTGTTGGTGTTTCTGGCTTTTGTTGCAGGACGCACCGAAATACGTGTTAAATGATACAGTTGAGAGCAAGTGCACCAATGGCATAGATATGGCATCATCATAAACAATCACAAATGACAAATTGGTCTGCACCATTGTGATGGGCTCGTCAAGACGATCGAAATGGATATATCATTTGTATACTTCGGAGCCCGGATGAAAGAGATATGCACAAGATAAGATCACACTATATCATGGACCTGGTGGGACCCACACCAGGCCACATGGCGACGTGCTGGCACATAGGATGCCATGTGTCCATGACACTTCATCAATCCAAGAGAAGCACTTCCCGATGAATCAGACACCGCCACGTGTCCAGCACAAGGATGCAAGGGCCCACAACCCGAGCAAACCGCCTCCAAACAACCCATACACCGGGAACCATCATAAGGGCCCACATACCAGTCACCCAGAGAAAGCACAAGGCAGGACGTGGTGGGCCCAGGTCGGCCAACCCCATGGATCGGCCGACCCGGGATTTCCTCCTTTCGCCATCTGCTTCCACGTGGTGCTCCCTGATTGGATCCTTAAGCCAGTCCGGGGGTGTATGGGGTATTCTCACGCCGGTACCCGGGCCTATAAATAGAAGGAGAGGGGTTAGAGAATAGGACACACACTTCTCCTCCTCCTCTTCATTTTGGCCTTAGAGCCTCTCTCTTTAGGAGAGGAGAGCTCCTTGTATAGGATTAGTGCTAGGAAGTGAGGTGGGAGGCTTGGGGACATGTCATGTTCATGACATCTTCCTCAAGAACGATCCTCAGCAGTGCCTCTGTTCATCATCTAGACTAAAGTGAGTATTTCGACACATCCCTTTCGATCTAGTAGACTTAGATCATAAGTTTGCATCTAGTTTGCCAGCTTGTCTATTAGAGTAATGTTGATGCTCCTGCATATCTCTAGTTAGATCAAAGTGCATTCGTGATCTTGCATGAGTGATAGAGCATACCTTGAGCTTGTTCCAGTATCTCCCTTGCGGATTCGTAGTTCCGTATTTATACGGAGTGCTATAGTCGGGCTATCGGGACGTCAGACGGTGTCCGACTATAGTAATAGTCAGTGGTATAGACGTGGTGTCTGGACCATAGGTTATCTTGCGAAGACCACGTGCGCTCGCGTAACGATAGAGGTAGGCCGCAGTGGTGACAGCCTGTTGGACCCTTTGCAACCCTCCGCACCTGCATACCGAGTTGGGCTTGTTGTCAGTACATTGGCCTCTCCCTAAAAAGTTAGGATGTGCTGGCGACCAAAGTGAGTGTTATACCTGAGAGACCGTGCTAGACTCTGCGCTCGGTCGAGGCAAATCCTTTCTACCTATCCTATCAATCAGTGTTGTGTCCTTGGACCATCTATACTAGAGTAGAAGATAGTGTACATCGTTCCTTGGATTCGATACCCTTCGAATACTCTCCTTCCTTGGGGAAGTGCTACAGCGGTATTTCCGTGTGCTTACGGTATACCTGGTTGCTCTTATACGCTCCCTCTAGGTGTACAACTAGTGGTAACGTTAAGAAACGCCAACAGGGGACATGTCATCATTATTATCATTGCCATCATCACTACAGTACTGCAGCACTGTCTCATCCTCCTCCTCGCTAACTTCATCATAATTGAAGCTTGCTTCTTGTTTCTTATAAATTCTTTCAAATTGCCTTCAATTATAGTGGCTTCCCCACCTTGCATATTTGGCAATGGCACATTATCGTCACCTTCTTGCACCACATGCTCAGTATCTGAATGTTTAGAATGTTTTCCCATATGTGAATTTTCTAAAATTTAAAACTTTTTGATTGCACTTGTGTGCTACCAAATTTGATCCCAATTTGCTAGCCTCTCATCTTAATTTCCATATAAAATAAAACCATATAAAAATTATTTTTCAAATTAAGGTATAAATGTGATTTGGATTTTTCTTGGACTTTATTTGGATTTCAATTGTGTGGAGTTTGAATTTGAAAGGAATTCAAATTCAAACTTATATATAAAACAAAACCAATTTCAAAACCTATTTAAATAGCTAACATCTAACTTGGGCTCAAACCCTGTAGTCGAAGTCTGCTCGTCACCCCTTATCTCTTTGCACCGAACCAACCTCGCCAACCGGCCTAGCTCTGCGGCCCATCCAGCCCACCGAAACCAACCAATTCCTCTCCTCCCCTTGTTCCTCTATGACAAACAGGGCCCGCGAGTCAGCCAGCCCTGTAGAACCTTCTTCCTCCTCCCGGCCGTACGCCTCACGCGACGCGCGCGTGCATCCGTGATGGGATGGCCGCACCACGTCTGTCCTGGATGGCACGCACGTCGAGACCGCCCCGCGCCTCCTTGACCCTGCATCGTGCGCTCTGCCTGGGGAAAAACCCCTCTCTACCCCTGCGCCGCGCCCCACTGCGCCCCGTTCACACGGCTGTGGTGGTGTCCACGCTACATCCCTTCACCTCCAAGGCCAAGGGCACCCTGGACTTTCCGCCCATCCCGTGCCGCGGCCGCCGCCCACCAAGAGGGGACCAAAGCCTCGCGTGCTCGCACCAACTCAATTGGGATTTTGGTCCCCTTCCTTGTTTCCCCAAATCCCAAGCCGCCGCTCTCTGCTCCCCTCAATCCCCTGCATCTGCTGCCAAGAGAAGGAGAGGAGGAGAAAGGGGAGAAGAAGAAAGGAGGAGGTGCCGGAACGCGCGTGCCGAGGGCCTGCGTCGAACCACCACCATCGCCGCGCTAGTCAATGTCGCCGGAGCGCCACTCAGGAGGTCATCACCTTCGCCGCGTACTCACCCCACCACAACAAGATGCTGCCGTACCGAGTAAGCTGTGCCACGTCAAGGACGCCACCACCACCGGGGAGAAGCCATGGACACCTCCATCGCGCCGCCGCGTTCGTCGACCTCTTCGCCTCACCGCGGGACATGAAGACCCAGGGAGCACAGCACACGGAGCAGAGAACCGTGCAGTCATAGACATCGACAACGTCGCCGACGCCAACCTCAACCTGCACCACGACCTCAAAACCGGCCTGCGTCACCTCGTCATGGCCTCGACTTCCTCCCGCCTCGCCATGACCCACCTCGAGCCCCTGGTGAGCAGCACACCCAGGCCACCTCCTCTTGCTCTGTTCCTATACCCGTTCCGGATCGGACTTTGACGCCGCCGTACCGTGCTCACTATCGCGCTCTGTCCGGCCTTCGAGCTGCGTGAGTCCGTGCAGGTACCCTGCACGCTGGCACCACCTCGCTAGCATCACCGCCTCTCTCCTGCCATGCGCCGCGATGTGCTGCAGCCAGTGCCCGACCTCACCGCCGCGAACCCCGCCATGCCGCACCTTCTCTGCCGTCATGTCGCACATCCTTGCCTTGCATGCTGGCCATCGAGCGCTGCCCAACTTGATGCGCCACCATGCACCTCCGCTTTGCCGCCGCAGGCCGGGACGCAGAACTGAAATCTCGAGCCCGTACGCACCGCCGCTCGCTGTGCGCCGCTTTGCTCTGTTTTGCGTGGCCGCCGAGCTGCACGCCGGTGGTAGGAACTCTTTGGGTTTGGACCATGGCAGCGCCTGGATGACCGCACGTGACCTAGCCGACCCATCCTTAACCCAGTCGTGTCACCCATGACCAAACCGCCGCTCGTCGTACGCCGCTGCCCGCCGGAGCACCGCGCCAGACCGCGCCGACGGCGCGCCACCGCGTCAAGGTGCACCCGTGAACCCCAGCAAGGTCCAGGGGGCAGGACCAGACTTCTGCAACTATTTCTCCCCAATCAGGCTTAGTTGGACTTCCCGGCCCAAGAAGGCCCATCCGAACCCAGGGTTTAACAAGGCCAGGCTAGGAGAGCTTTTTGAGAGAGTTTTAGCAGACCTGTAGAACTTTGGGCTGGACTGGGCCGGCCCAATGGGCCACTAACACTTTGGGCCCAACTTCGGCCCACTAACCCGCTGATCGCTGACGTCATGCTGATGTCAGCATTATTTTAATAAAATTATTTTCTGATTTAATAAATGGATTTAATAAATGTTTTATAATCCCTTTTCCTTTAAAAATTCATAACTACTTATCTGGAGCTCCGAAAATTATGAAACTAGTTGCGTTGGTTTCATAATTCCGAGGCACTCGTTGCTACCTTATACTTTTCTGCTCTTGCCCTTGAACCGAGCCTCTTTTTGCCCCACGTTCTTGGAGTAGAATTCATGATCGCTGCCCGTCACTGCGCTAATGTGGGTCTGGGACACCGGAGCCCCGCAACTAGCCATTAGCGTGCTGCGGACAGGAATAACTTCCCCAAGTTGTGTCCACACTGCTCCTTGCTCGCACTGCTTCCACCGCTTTGTGCTGCAACCCGCATACCCGTATTCGCTCTGCTTTGCATCGAGCCTGGTAGCACGCGTCGTACCCAGTGTTAGTACCCGGAAAGCCACGCGTGATGAACGGTCGTGCCTTGAGCGGAGGCATCTGCTTCAAGCGCGGCAACCCCGCGTTGCAACCTAGCTACTACGCCGTGGTTATCGTCGTATTGCTAGCTCCCAAGCACGCCTTACAATATCACCACTCTTTTATCAAACACAAGTCAAACCTTTCCTTCTCTTTTTGCGGCTGCCGCACACCTTGGCTTGATAATGCCTTGCCTAGCTCGATTCACCTTGCTTCTCTCGCATCATCCCCCGAGCTTCTGCTTTATTGCACCAAACTGTTGCGCTAATACCTTGCAAGCGCGATCACCAAAGCCTTAGCCCTTGATCGGCAATCCGACCATGAACTAATCTTTCTCCCTAACATATTTTCTAAAATATATAGAGCTAGTAGCGTAAAACTATATTAATATAAAACCAATTACTTTAATTTCCTTAATTTAAAACTCGTGCTGCTTGTAGCTAGTTCGGATTCATTTGGTTCTTCTAAATTGATGTTATTTGGAGTTATTGCATAGATGAATGTCGTTATTTATTTTTGCGTCGCATCTCGTGTAGGCTTGTAATCCTGTTCGAAGACCCGAGCTGCGATGACGACCCGAGCTGTGACGACCGAGAAGACCTCTGACCCGAAGGAAGGCCACAACCTCTACAACTCTACAACGACTACCGCGCAGGTGTCATGTCACTCCCGACCATGTAGATCCCATGCATGCTATTTAGCTGCTAGTGCTTTATTTACTATACTTTGGATGATTGAAATGCATAGACAATCTTTTAGCCATGCCTTGATTTTGATATATCCTGTACCTTGAACTTCCTACCTTTGAGACTAGCTACAGACCCCTAGCTAGTCCCCAATACTTACTATCCATATATTTTACCTGATTTGTGATATGGATGGATCTCTGGTGATGGGCTGAGATTGGGATATCTCGGTCTATTCTAGCGTGTGTTTTGGGTGAGTGTGACTCCTTGATGTGTTACTGCGGGAGTGAGCCGCTTGGTTACTTGTGAACGCCTGTCTAGGGGAGATGCGACCTAGCCTCCCGCCCTAGCGACGTGTTGGACGAGTGGAGTTGGTGGAGTGCTCGCTCCTTGCAATTAAGGACCGATCGACTGTGTGACCTTGATCTTTGGGCTATTTTCGTCCAAACGATTCGCCTTGTTATGGGTGGGGTTCGGTCCGAGAACTAGTAGGTTGATAGCATCCAGCCTGTAGACGGATCGGTGTGATCGTGTGAGGGGGACGGGTTATACCCCCTGAGTAGACGTCGCCCCGGCTCCTCCGGGGATGGTTTCACAGCTCCGAGGCCCTGCTGGCATGTTTCGCACCCCAGTTCAGGACGAGTCAGGCTCGGAGAGGTTGGAGAGTGCTATCCACTGCTAGGTCTCTAGCCGTTAAGTAGGGATGTGGAGCGGATGATCCCTGTTTCTGCTCTATCCGGCGGGTCCAGTTGTACAACCTCTGCAGAGTGTTAAACCTATAGCTATAGTCCGTGTCCACTGGTATGGACAGCTCTTTCGATCTCTCACCTGGCTAGACTTTTCTTGTGTTGCTTCTCTCCCCCATGTGTGTGAGCCCGGCTTCGTGCCGTTGAGATGTGAGGTAGGAGTTGGTGACCTCACATCGTAGATGAGAGTGTGATGCTGTGACTCGGTTGAGATCCAGTGTGTTGGTGTTCCTTTCTTGTCCACGGAGGTGTGGATCTCCTTGGAGATGGTGACCTCTCTGCATTTTTGCTTACCTTGATGTTGCTACCGTTGCTTGCATAAACCTTTTACAGCCATATATAGGCTTATCCATGCATACTAGAATTCATCCACTGCTTTTGCGCTTTGTTGGGAAGCTGACTTGACCTACCCGCTTATCGAGTAGATGGCGATGCTTTCAGACCTGGTGATCAACTACGACATCGACGATGAAGGATGGGAAGACTAGAGCTGGTCCTACACTCAAGTTTGCCTGTGGAGCTGGAGACGCTTCGCTTCGATAGATCCGCTGCGTAGATGTGTTACCTTTCTTGTTTAGTCCAGCTGGACTTGTACCCGGCTTATGCCGAAATGGTGTACTCTGATGTTTTAATAAAACTTATGTAATAATTCCTCTATTCCTATGTTGTATTGATTTGTACCACTTGAGACAGGGTTTGCACGTGATAGCCACTTCCTGGGACTATCACAGAGGTGCAGAGGATCGGGTTTCCAGTCTCGGAAATCCGGTTCGTTTCAGGTGGTATCAGAGCCGTACTTGACCGTAGGATGAGCCCTAGCAATGGCCGATAGTATAGGACATCCGAAACATCCTTGATTGAGTACATACTCCTTGATTTCTATATAGACCCCTTGAATTCTACTATTACATCCTTGACTTCTCACTAACTAACTTACTAACAACCCCTCTATGTGTTTGCTGACCTTTGGAGAACAACGGATGTTGCTTGATCAAGACCAAGCCATACTACGGAAGGATGCCCCATACAAGACAAAGGCAACTACTATAAAGACAGTTATGGAGTTTGGGTACAGGGAAAAGATGAAGATAACTCTACAAGACTTACTTGGATTATTCCCTGTTGACCCCTCAATACAAGTTTACACCATCACAGATGCCCTACATTGGAATTCAGACTATCGAAGATGGAATAGACTGCCACCATGATGACACATGAAGTCCGCATACATATGAATCTACAACAACAAGATGTGCCCTTTTTATCCCTACTATGGACGAAGCTTGGATGACGCCACTTTGAAGATAATGAGTTAAGATTCTAATTCCATGTGCACCAACATAAGGAACCGGTTATCTACTATATGGATTTGGCACATGTAAGCTTGGTTGCAGGAGTCAGAACCTCCTAAGATGCTCGTAGCTCAGCATTTGGATAGGATACCTCGATTTGGAGTTACACAAATAGTTCATTGCAAAGGACTAAGATATTAGAACGAGCTGCACCTACAAGAGGCAAATAATGGATTGAATAGCTACGATCACCCAGGAATGAAGCATCAAATACTTGGAAAAAGGATTTGATAAGTTTATATGGAATTCCCCATTGATGTGAAGTGTGAAACTTGGATGCCTGGATTTGAATCTCTCTAACCAACCGAAGATGACGGTGGATTAAAATGAACAGATGAGAAACACGAGGCGCGGATGTAACAATCAACATAGAGCACCCATATTGCAAGGACAATGCCACGAGAACCATGGACGAAGAAGAGTAGTCCAACTAAGATGGAGTATCTGAATTTGAAGAATTGGGCTAAGATCAAGAAGATTTTACCTTCCTTCCGCAGGACCTCATTCGCCTCTTAGGCTACGTATGGAACTCCTTCCGGTCAGAAAGATAATTTCGGTAATTGGACCCTAACCCGGAGGATCGTGAAGGAAGCAATAGCTACAGGATACAACATCAGTACTACATGAGTCAAATAGATAACAACAAGTCATGTGACTCAAGGAGGAATATGGAACACAATTTACTGGTTCCCAATCAAGCCAGCACGGAGAAGAATTTCACCAGCCTATTTCAGAAAGATCAGCGCCGGGATGTCAGATGGAATGTATCTCCTCCAGTGGTGTAACCCTAACATTAGAGAAATCCCTCAAGTGCCCACGATATACTAGTATGCTTTTACCTGGTGCATTCTCCAAGGTTTTAGGAGTCGTCCTCGAGATACACGTTGGTGCATTGCTTGAGTGATTGGATCTTTATGTTCTTTTGGTTGTTATGCTTCTTTATGTTTGTGTGAAATTGTATTGTGTGATCATGCTTTCTAGATGATTAGATGACTCCTTTTAGAAGCCTTATCTTACCCATCCTGCAAGATCAAAGGCTAGAAGAATGAAGATCGACATGTCGAGCATACTCACAAGATCATGCTTCAGAAGGAGAGACGAATTTCGTGCAACCTCGACAACACAGATCAAGACTTCAGATAAGATACCTGATGATCATTTGAATCGGGTTCGCAAACTAGAAAATGAGTACTTGAGAATTTGAAACCACGAAAGCTCAAAAATGCATGTACTCCTATGGAAGCATATATTGGTTAAGAGTAGCTGAGTACCTGTTGGTATTTCTTAACGTCACCACTATGGCGTCGGGATAGCGTGAGCGTGTAAGAATCACCCGGGTATACTGACGGGTGCGAACGAATCCGCAAGCGCATGAATACACTGTTGTAGCACTTCACCTTAGGAGTATTCCCAAGGGTATCGAATCCAAGGAACGGTATGGGGGACTCTACGAGTGACTGCCCAAGGGGACACAATCTCTGCTGAGGTAGGTGAGTGATGTGAAGTCTCCTGTTGGTTCTCGACTCTAGAGAGGAACAAGCTCGGATAAGATCTCGCTTCAGACACCGGCCCCTCCTGACTATAACAGTTGGTTCACGGCAAAGGGTTGCCTACACACTGTATCCGAACGTGGGGGATTTCAGAGGGTCCAACGGCTGTCACTACCGCGGCCTACCCCAAGACAAATCGTGGGATACAGGGCATTCGAAGGATAACCAGCAGTCTGGACACCACGTCCACACCGCCGACTACTACTATAGCACGGCTACGTCTGACATCCCATAGAAACACTATAGCACTCAGTATAAATACGAAGCGACGAACCCGCGAGGTTGAGCTAGACCTTACTCGTCACTAAATCGATTCGCGCGAGGAGATATGATTGATACTTGGTCTAAATCAGATATGCATGAGCTCACTATACTCTAATAGACAGGCAATCATACAAACGAGATGCAAACTTATGTGATGATAACAGAAGATCTAGGGTCGTGTTCGTGAAGAACACGAGCCTCTAACTTATGAACAAACGCAAAAGTATGAATTACTTGTTCGTCGACTAGATCGAGGAGGCACATTCATGAAGAACGTGAGCCTCTAAATGATGAACGAACGAAGAACTCAAGAACAACTCATTCATGTGTGAGAGCCACTTTAGTCTAAATAGAAAATACTGACATACTCACTTTAGTCTAAATGAAGAACAGCATCGCTCACGAGGTACAAGGGGACGGTGGATGATGAACGGATCATCACCACCTCACCTCTACTCATCCACACTCCTCTCTACCTAGCACCACCTAGTCTAGATCCTCCACACACACACACTCATGGTGGGATGAGGTTTCACCTCCACCAAGAGAGAATGAGAGAGGGAGAAAGAGGCAAAGGTGAGAAATGGCTTCAAGTGTGCTTCCCCTCTTCTTACCCCCCTCTCCTTCTATTTATAGGCCTGTGCAACCGGCGTGAGAGCACCCAAACACCCCAGGGGTGGCCTCTAGGACCAATGGCCGAGCACCACATGGAAGCCCCTGAGTGGGCGCCACAAGGTCGGTTCAGCTGACCTGTGGGGTCGGCCGACCCCCTGTGGGCCCCACTCGGGGTGTGCTTTCGCGTGGTGGCTGCCCTGTGGGTCCTGAGGTCGGTTCCCGGTGTCCACGTGGTTTGGAGGTGGTTTAGGCACTTTGGTGGGCCATAGGATTCATGTGACGCCTGCATGGCAGCTTCTGATTCACCGAGGCTTCCTTCCTTGGATTGGTGATGTCATGGATCCAGGGGATGCTTGCATGCAGCCCCTCATTGGCTGAGCCTAACTTGCTAGGATCATGAGGGTATCTTTTCTCTTCATTTCTTATGTCAAACACCTGCATTCAACTTACATAGCCACTGGTGGAAATAGTCAGTTTAAACCCCTATTCTAGTGTGGATGCTTAGTTCTTATGATAAAATGCAGGGATTGACGGCCCTAAATTAGGTACTTAACATCTGTCAACAACTCCCCCACACTTGCCCTTTGCTCGTCCCTGAGCGAAAGGGAAGATCACATGGGTTTAAACCAAAGGTATAAGACAAGCATAGGAGTTGTTCCAGGTCATACCTTGCTCTTGTGAACTCTGTGGATTGGCTACAATGCCATCTTGGGTAGTTGATAAGAGGAATGACCATGAATCGAGTCTCTTAAGCACCTGTTGGTCAGCACTCGGGGTTTTCCTGATAATTTTTTTAAGAAAAAGAACTGATCTGCCCTCCTTCTTTGATTCTCTCGGATCGCTCAATGTGTATATGTCCTCACCCAGGCATTAGATTGCCTTTCTTCACCCTACTTCTAATAATGGCTGTGCTTGGAGCTCAGGGTAGGATAAAGGTAAAGCATACTTGTATTACATATATTGCAAAGCCAAAAACTGGATCCACAGAGAAAATCAAATCATACAATCAGATAAAGATGTGCACATGAATGGGTACGGTGAGTATGGTAAGATGGATACTAGGCCCGGGATGGGTGCTAGATATTACCATACATAAATGATGAACGTTGATTGATGGTGAGGTGGACACTAGCCCCGGAATGGATACTAGTTATCACCATCTAGATTATGGAACTCATTTTTGCATGATTCTCCCTTTTCTATAAGAAATCTTTTTGAGAGCATGGCTATCTTATACTTTCTCTATCTCTTTTCTTTTTTTAACTCTGGACCTTCATGTGTCCATATATTTATTTATTTATTTATTTATTTTCGATAGCCATGTATCTTTATGTAGTAAAACCAGGAGGGAGAGATCAACACATATGGAGCTTTTATTTTCATGGAATGGATGAATAATACAATGCTACCTTCCAGGGCAGAAGCATAGCAAGGGGAATGAGGTGGCGTGCACATGAATCTTGACCATGAAAGTAATGAAAAGAATTCTCACAAGGGTCACAGAATTTGACAAAGCTCAATGCAATAACAAGAGCATATGAGTATAAGGTTTTCAACTAGAAGCATCATATGGCTTTGGTAGGACGGTGGCACATCAAAGAGGAGCTTTGCAAGAGAATTTTTTTTCGAAAACAAAATTATCCCAAAGGCCGGAACCAACAGAGTTAAGATCATGTCATCAAATCATATCTCACTTGCCAACTACTTAGATAAGCATGTTGTCCTTATGATGATATTGTTCACAAGCCTCAAGGTTATAAACGATGAATAAAACTTACGCATGTCAACCCTAGGCATGGAGTAAGCATTTCCATAGATTTCTTGAGTTAATTTATGGAGAATTTATCAAGCATGAGCGTACAAACTCAGAAATCATGGTGAAATGAGGAAGAGATGCAAACCAGCGCTGGTTTCTATGTGGACCAGACGGGGATTCCTGTGATGCGCACGAATGTATGTCCCATTCAGGTTCTCTAAGCGTGGTCGATCGTAAGCGCTGTGTGAGCGTAGTGAGGGTGCAATAATGATCCGTCGTGTTCGCGTTTGGAGAGTGCAGCTCTCCCCCACACTATTTTGTACCTGGGTGCAGTTCTTCGATACAAAAAGCAAAAGCAAAAATAACTAACACACGAGTGACTCAACCGGGTTACATGACCAGTGGAGTCAAAATTTATTCATTCAAGTTCACTAATAATAAAGAAATAGGTGCTTACACAAATGATGGAATAAAGGAAATAAATGGAAGGGAAATAAATTAAACCTAACTAAGCGCCTATGAAGGGAAATAAAAGCGGGGCACGACCCTCTACTCAGCAAAGAGGGCTTCCAAACCCTCGACTTAAATCAACTGCTGTAGCTTGGCATTCATCTCCTCACGAGTCTTGAGGAGAAGGTTCCTGAGCTGTCGATATTCCGCCCGCTGCCTTCTCACAGTCTTCATCAAGAGGTCAAACTCAAAGTAAGCCTCTGCCAGATCATCTGCCATCTTGCCCACACGGAGGTTCTTCCAGTTAGGCAATGAAGCTAGGATGTCACCAAGCTCTGTCTCCCAATCCGGCGAGTAACGCTTGGGCACCCCACAGCTGTCCTTAGGGGTCCTCACTCCAAAGACGCGAAACCTAGTCTGCGGCTGCGGGACTTCTTCCCACACATCCTGCTCATACTTATGGCAAAAGGAGGCGCCATCTTCGTCAAACAGAGATCCTGAGTAGCATTCTCCAGCCTTTAGTGGCGGCCCTGGCCAATCATCAAACAACACCTTCTTGCTCGATCCAGGGGCCGGCTTCTTCCCTAGGACATTGAACAGGGAGCAATGACTGGTGAAGGTTGGAGGAGAGGATGAGCCGCGCCTAGCTGGGGGCTCTACCGAGTCTCCAGTAGGGCTTCTCCCCTTCCTCCCACGCTCCGGAGTCGTCAGACCATCCTGAGTTCCGTCCCATGGATGAAACTCGCTGCCCCCGAGGTCGCTGAAGCAGAAGGACTTTTCCCCCTTGAAGCCAGCGGAAGCCATTGGGCATAGGTGAGGAAGGCGGTGGAACGGTGAGAGGAGGATCGAGCAGAGGAGATGGGGTTCTGCGCGACGCAAAACTCTGTCACACGGCGAGAGAAGGGTTTCTGGAGGACGAAAGAGTGCGCACGCGAAAGTCGAGAGGTGGCGGCGGCCCTAGTGGGTCGGCTGACCTAGGGGGTCGGCCGAGCCCATCTGGGCTCCGCTGGGCCTCGGCTTCGGCGTGCAGGCTCTGGTGGGGCTCAGGGTCTCTGGGTCAGGTGGCCCACCAAATCTAAGGTCGGAGGATTTAGCAAGGGCCAGAATGGAATTTCGGGCATAATACTGCCTTCTACTCCAAACAACTTCACTTAAACCTCTTTATACTTTAATAGCTCAACTTGGGGACTTCACCTGAACTCACCTGGATTAAAAGTTTTTGTTGCCCTGTTGCTCATATCGTCCATTTTCTCTGATATTATCCTCTTGTTCTGCTCTGTGGTCCTCCTTGTAGGTTTCTTTATGATAGGATGCATTTTCTTTCCTGCATGGTTAGTGCATATGTGCGATGCAAGCTGTATCTATGGTGAAGCAGAGATGATCCTTACAACCATCGTAAGGGAACTATGATGGGTAACCTTAGGAAAGAAGCACAGCTAGCAAGGTTATAGCACTACGGACGAGAGATGATAGAGGTGCCGGAGTTGAGCACAAAATCTGGGCCTAAGGCCTAGAGTGCTCTAAGAGTGAAGCTTTCACCTCAAGAGCTCAATGATGATCGGACCCCAGATTGAGTGAGTGAAAGTTTATGGGTCGAACGATCATTTGAGCTGAAGGTCGAGAGTGACGGACTTGCTAGTTCATCCTGTCCTTGGGTTGACAAAGGACTTCACCCTCACCTAAGTGGGATGATACCTAAGTTAACCCAAGCTTCCAGCGGGAGTGTAAAGGATAGGAGTGTAACCACACTCCCGCAGGTTATCGATCAGGTCATTAAGTGAAGAGTAGGATTTACATCCACTTGACTTGATCGGCGTCGGTGTTAGCTTGAGCTTAAGATAATGAGATGGATTGCTAGCTAGACCGGATATAAGTTCGTGCTTCCGCAAGCCAAAGATATGTAAGTTTTACTGCGCCAGGGCTCGTGTCTTAGCATAACCCTCAGTGTGGCGGCACTTTGGATTAAGCCTTGACATGAAGCACAAAAAACTTCTATCGTGACCTCCCCTGGAGAGTTGCGGGCAAGGTTGAAGGGATCATCCCTGCCAGGAATGATTCTTCTTCCTCGACCACTACCCTCCTCCTTCCCTCGAGACTAAGTCTCGAAGGCCGGGTTTTTAAGAGAAGAAACGATAGGGGAATCTAGCGGCAGAATTTGCACTAAGTGCTCTTTCCCATAGATTCCTGCCAGTGAGGAGTGATATCTTCGACCAGAGCACAGAGAAATTTGGCATGTAAGCTCGGGCTCTCTCGAAGATTGGCTTAGGCATTTCGACATTTTCTCATTCGGCTACCTTGTCAGTCGAGTCAGGTGGGGAGCTAAAATCTCGGATTTCCCCTAGAATTTCCACTCCCTGTTCTGGCCCTAAGAGCACAAAGGCGCCTCCCAAAATGGCATCAAGCATCGTACCACAATCTCTTCGTAAACAAAACCGGAAATGCTGCAAGAGCACTGGGTCGGGTAGACCAAGGATCGGGCACGTTTCAACCAAAGAGGCAAAACGATGCCATGCCATGCCTAAGGTTTCCTTCTCTCTTTGTTTGAAACTAAGGATTGCCATTCTCAAGGAAACAACACGCCGCAGTAGAAAGAATCGAGTGCAAAAAGATGCTCTTAATTCTTCCCAGCGTAGGTGGTTGCAACCGAAACAATGGTACCAAGATTTCACTTCCCCGGAGAGGGAAAACGGAAACAGGTTCCTCTTAAGAACATCTTGTGTTGCCCCGGTTTTACCCTGGGTAGAACACAATTGCTCAAAGTCTCTTACGTGATCATAGGGATTCTCATGACTCATCCCTGAGAAGGGTTTTTCCTCAACTAGCTTCATGAAAGATGGGTGCACCATACAAGGTGTTAGAAGAGCGGGTTGTCTCCAGAAAGTTGATTCCATGGTTTCACTCATAATGGGCGGAAGGTGTGTACAAGGATAACCTTCCTGGGATAGCGGGGGTAAAGGTAGAAATAAAAGAAAAACAAAAGATACGAGGATAGTCGGGTTCGTAGATTCTCGACAACCGTTCCCCGGCAACAGCACCAGAAATGCTTTTTGGTATTTCTTAACGTCACCACTATGGCACCGGGACAGCGTGAGCGTGTAAGAATCACCCGGGTATACTGACGGGTGCGAACGAATCCGCAAGCGCACGGATACACCGTTGTAGCACTTCACCTCAGGAGTATTCCCAAGGGTATCGAATCCAAGGAACGGTATGGGGGACTCTACGAGTGACTGTCCAAGGGGACACAATCTCTGCTGAGGTAGGTGAGTGATGTGAAGTCTCCTGTTGGTTCTCGACTCTAGACAGGAACAAGCTCGGATAAGATCTCGCTGCGGACGCCGGCCCCTCCTGACTATAACAGTTGGTTCACGACAAAGGGTTGCCTACACACTGTATCCGAACGTGGGGGATTTCAGAGGGTCCAACGGCTGTCACTACCACGGCCTACCCCAAGACAAACCGTGGGAGACAGGGCATTCGAAGGATAACCAGCAGTCTGGACACCACGTCCACACCGCCGACTACTACTATAGCACGGCTACGTCTGACATCCCGTAGAAACACTATAGCACTCCGTATAAATACGAAGCGACGAACCCGCGAGGTTGAGCTAGACCTTACTCGTCACTGAATCGATTCGCGCGAGGAGATATGATTGATACTTGGTCTAAATCAGATATGCATGAGCTCACTATACTCTAATAGACAGGCAATCATACAAACGAGATGCAAACTTATGTGATGATAACAGAAGATCTAGGGTCGTGTTCGTGAAGAACACGAGCCTCTAACTTATGAACAAACACAAAAGTATGAATTACTTGTTCGTCAACTAGATCGAGGAGGCACATTCATGAAGAACGTGAGCCTCTAAATGATGAACGAACAAAGAACTCAAGAACAACTTATTCATGCATGAGAGCCACTTTAGTCTAAATAGAAAATACTGACATACTCACTTTAGTCTAAATGAAGAACAGCATCGCTCACGAGGTACAAGGGGACGGTGGATGATGAACGGATCATCACCACCTCACCTCTACTCATCCACACACTCCTCTCTACCTAGCACCACCTAGTCTAGATCCTCCACACACACACACTCATGGTGGGATGAGGTTTCACCTCCACCAAGAGAGAATGAGAGAGGGAGAAAGAGGCAAAGGTGAGAAATGGCTTCAAGTGTGCTTGCCCTCTTTTTACCCCCCTCTCCTTCTATTTATAGGCCTATGCAATCGGCGTGAGAGCACCCAAACACCCCGGGGATGGCCTCTAGGACCAATGGCCGAGCACCACGTGGAAGCCCTTGAATGGGCGCCACAAGGTTGGTTCGGCCGACCTGTGGGGTCGGCCGACCCCCTGTGGGCCCCACTCGGGGTGTGCTTTCGCGTGGTGGCTGCCCTGTGGGTCCTGAGGTCGGTTCCTATTGTCCACGTGGTTTGGAGGCGGTTTAGGCGCTCTGGTGGGCCATAGTATCCATGTGATGCCTGCATGGCGGCTTCTGATTCGCCGAGGCTTCCTTCCTTGGATTGGTGATGTCATGGATCCAGGGGATGCTTGCATGCAGCCCCTCATTGGCTGAGCCTAACTTGCAAGGATCATGAGGGTATCTTTTCTCTTCATTTCTTATGTCAAACACCTGCATTCAACTTAGCATAGCCACTGGTGGAAATAGTCAGTTTAAACCCCTATTCTAGTGTGGATGCTTAGTTCTTATGATAAAATGCAGGGATTGACGGCCCTAAATTAGGTACTTAACAGCCGTCAACAGTACCCTAAGATGTCAGTGACACATTTTGGATAAGTTCAGTCGATCCCACTTTTGGAATAAGCAATTGATAAAGAAGCTCTACTCGACACCATATATTGAACTAGTGGGGAGAAGAACTACTTAGACAACTACTGGACACAGGTTATCTGTTCGACCTCGCAGTTGGAACCTACCACCCTATTGGAAAATAAGTTAGAAGAGTTTGCTAAGCATACAAGAGTAAGGTAGGTGTGATCCTCACGTGAAGATCCATCCCAAGAAATTGGAACCAAATTGACTAGTGTGAGATTTCGAATGGGAAGAGTCACCCACATAGTCGAGGGTGTTGCAGATGACCCCTCTTAACGTGGACTCTCATGAATGGTAAGTAACCATTCATAGTGTTTACGACCAGGAGCTAATTGGACATCTCTGATGTTGCTAGCGCTTTGACAAGACTCATTGGAGACATGCTAAACCAACAGGTGAATTACTATAAGTGTGGCATACGAAGAATGGTAAAGATTTCTAGGCACTCAGAGAACTTCTGGTAGTTGAGAAATCATCATGGAATTTGAGGAACTTTGATTTACCACATGATACCCTATTATGGAATACAAGTACTGAAATAGGGTAAATTGGATGTGCTGTTACAAGGAACAGATATGCTCCCTAAGCCTCGAGATGGCTGAGTAAGTAGAGGAAGATATGTTCATCCAAGAGCAGCTAAATGTTGAGAGTGCACACCATAAGAGGTGCGCCCGCACTAAATGTTTTGGACAAACTAGTATATCTACTTATGGGTTAAGAGATAATATTTATATCTTCAACATATCCCAGACGGGTATGGCTTTAAGAAGATTTCTTGGATAAACTAGGGAAACCTAGAGAATATATGGAAACATGGATGAAGGAAAGATATTTCTAAGATAACTTTTGCTTAGCGTACCTCCTTTGGATAAGCAGTTAAATTTGGAAAAAAGATAATAATATACTTATGGGTACGCTAAGGAATACAAGAGCTTTGGTATAAGGCAACCAATTGGATAAGAGCTTGCCATATGCAATCCAATTACTTACCCACTACAAGTTAAGCCCAGATATACCGTCAGATTTGCAGGGCTCTGCTAGGCATAAAGTATACGACTCCCTCACATGGAAAGAAGTGGGAGGATTGTGCCTAATAGGATTTAAAGGTGTACATAATGGATGCCATGAGAATATGGCTGAGTTCAGAAGCAATAATTTTGGAATAAGCTAAATTAATAAGAAAGATGTAACCTCGAACGGGAGGGTTGGAATAATATGAGACTCTCATGCTCCAGACTGCTTTGAGCTTATCAAGTTTAGGTAACCCGGCTAGATGAGACAGATTGAGAAAAGGAACCTCTAGCCTACAGTTGGAATTTCTCATGGACTTGGACAAGAGTAAAGTTCTTGGAGATATATGGATTGAATCTAGCAAGTGCTTATGAATGCTAACGAAAGACTCACATGGGAACGATATATGATAAGATTAAACACAAGAGGAACCATGTGGAAGAGAGAGACATTGTCAATAAAGATCTACGTCATCAAGGTCATCAATACCTTGAAGCTGAAGCCAAAGAAGAAAGTGGAGCAACTGAGGTGGAGACATACCCTCGCCACACCCGGTACGAGCTTAATCTGAAGGACGAGATTCTCGTGAGGGCGGATGAATGTAACATCCCAGAATTTAGAATGTTTTCCCATATGTGAATTTTGCTAAAATTTAAAACTTTTTGATTGAACTTGTCTGCTACCAAATTTGATCCCAATTTGCTAGCCTCTCATCTTAATTTCCATATAAAATAAAACCATATAAAAATTATTTTTCAAATTAAGGTATAAATGTGATTTGGATTTTTCTTGGACTTTATTTGGATTTCAATTGTGTGGAGTTTGAATTTGAAAGTAATTCAAATTCAAACTTATATATAAAACCAAACCAATTTCAAAACCTATTTAAATAGCTAACATCTAACTTGGGCTCAAACCCTATAGTCGAAGTCTGCTCGTCACCCCTTATCTCTTTGCACCGAACCAAGCTCGCCAACCGGCCCAGCTCTGTGGCCCATCCAGCCCACCGAAACCAACCGATGCCTCTCCTCCCCATTTTCCTCTATGAAAAACAGGGCCCGCGAGTCAGCCAGCCCTGTAGAACCTTCTTCCTCCTCCCGGCCGTACGCCTCACGCGACGCGCGGGTGCATCTGCGATGGATGGCCGCACCGCGTCCGTCCTGGCTGGCCCGCATGCCGAGACCACCCCGCGCCTGCTTGACCCTTCATCATGCGCTCCGCCCAGGGAAAAACCCCTCTCTACCCCTGCGCCGCGCCCTACTAAGCCCCGTTCGCGCGGCCGTGGTGGTGTCCACACCACATCCCTTCGCCTCCAAGGCTAAGGGCACCCTGGACTTTCCGCCCATCCCGTGCCGCGGCCGCCACCCACCAAGAGGGGACCGAAGCCTCACGCGCTCGCACCAACTCAATTGGGATTTTGCTCCCCTTCCTTGTTTCCCCAAATCCCAAGCCGCCGCTCTCTGCTCCCCTCAATCCCCTGCATCTGCTGCCAAGAGAAGGAAAGGAGGAGAAAGGGGAGAAGAAGGAAGGAGGAGGTGCTGGAACGCGCGTGCCGAGGGCCTGCGTCGGACCACCACCATCGCTGCGCTAGTCACCGTCGCCGGAGCGCCACTCAGGAGGTCATCACCTTCGCCGCGTACTCACCCCCAACACAACAAGATGCTGCCGTACCGAGTAAGCTGCGCCATGTCAAGGATGCCACCACTGCCGGGGAGAAGCCATGGACACCTCCGTAGCGCCGCCGCGTTCGTCGACCACTTCGCCTCACCGCGGGACATGAAGACCCAGGGAGCACAGCACACCGAGCAGAGAACCGTGCCGTCATAGACATCGATGTCGTCACCGACGCCAACCTCAACCTACACCACAACCTCAAAACCGGCCTGCGTCACCTCGTCACGGCCTCGACTTCTTCCCGCCTCGCCGTGACCCACCTCGTGCCCCTGGCGAGCAGCACACCCAGACCACCTCCTCTTGCTCTGTTCCTATACCCATTCGGGATCGGCCTTTGACGCCGCCGTACTGTGCTCGCTGTCGCGCTCTGTCCGGCCTTCGAGCTGCGCAAGTCCGTGCAGGTGCCCTGCACGCTAGCACCACCTCGCTAGCATCACCGCCTCTCTCCTGCCCTACGCTGCGATGTGCTGCAGCCAGCACCCGACCTCGCCGCCGCGAACCCCGCCATGCCGCACTTTCTCTGTCATCATGTCGCACATCCTTGCCTTGCGTGCTGGCCATCGAGCCCTACCCAACTTGATGTGCCACCATGCACCTCCGCTTTGCCGCCACAGGCCGGGACGCAGAACCGAGATCTTGAGCCCGTACGCACCGCCGCTCGCTGTGCGCCGCTTTGCTCTGTTTTGCGTGGCCGCCGAGCTGCACGCCAGTGGTAGGAACTCTTTGGGCTTGGACCATGGCAGTGCCTGGATGACCGCACGTGACCTAGCCGACCCATCCTTAACCCAGCCGTGTCACCCATGACCTAACCGCCGCTCGCCGTATGCCGCCGCCCGCCAGAGCACCGCGCCAGACTGCGCCGACGGCGTGCCACCGCGTCGAGGTGCACCCGTGAACCCCAGCAAGGTCCAGGGGGCAGGACCAGACTTCTACGAGTGTTTCTCCCCAATCAGGCTTAGCTGGACTTCCCAGCCCAAGAAGGCCCATCAGAACCCAGGGTTTAACAAGGCCAGGCTAGGAGAGCTTTTTGAGGGAGTTTTACCAAACCTGTAGAACTTTGGGCCGGACTGGGCCGGCCCAATGGGCCACTAACACTTTGGGCCCAACTTCGGCCCACTAACGCGCTGATCGCTGATGTCATGCTGACGTCAGCATTATTTTAATAAAATTATTTTCTGATTTAATAAAAGGATTTAATAAATGTTTTATAAATCCCTTTTCCTTTAAAAATTCATAACTAATTATCCGGAGCTCCGAAAATTATGAAACTTGTTGCGTTGGTTTCATAATTAGGAGGCGCTCGCTGCTACCTTATACTTTTCTACTCTCGCCCTTGAACCGAGCCTTTTTTGCCCCACGTTCTTGGAGTAGAATTCGTGATTGCTGCCCGTCATTGCGCTAATGTGGGTCTGGGACGCCGGAGCCCGCAACTAGCCATTAGCGTGCTGCGGACAGGAATAACTTCCCCAAGTTTTGTCCACACCGATTTCCTTGCTCGCACCGCTTCCACCGCTTTGTGCCGCAACCCGCATACCCGTACTCGCTCTGCTTTGCATCGAGCCTGGTAGCACGCGTCGTACCCAGTGTTAGTACCTGGAAAGCCACACGTGATGGACGGTCGTGCCTTGAGTGGAGGCATCTGCTTCAAGCGCGACAACCCTGCATTGCAACCTAGCTACTACGCCGTGGTTATCGTCGTATTGCTAGCTCCCGAGCACACCTTACCGTATCACCACTCTTTTATCAAACACAAGTCAAACATTTCCTTCTCTTTTTGCGGCTGCCGCACACCTTGGCCTGATAATGCCTTGCCTAGTTCGATTCACCTTGCTTCTCTCTCATCATCCCCCGAGCTTCCGCTTTATTGCACCTAACTGTTGCGCTAATACCTTGCAAGCGCGATCACCAAAGCCCTTAGCCCTTTATCGGCAATCCGACCTTCAACTAATCTTTCTCCCTAACGTATTTTTTAAAATATATAGAGCTAGTAGTGTAAAACTATTTTAATATAAAACTAATTACTTTAATTTCCTTAATTTAAAACTAGTGCTGCTTGTAGCTAGTTCGGATTCATTTGGTTCTTCTAAATTGATGTTATTTGGAGTTATTGCCTAGATGAATGTCGTTATTTATTTTCGCGTCGCATCTCGTGTAGGCTTGTAATCCTGTTCGAAGACCCGAGCTGCGACGATGACCCGAGCTATGACGACTGAGAAGACCTCTGACCCGAAGGAAGGCCTCAACCTCTACTACTCTACGACGACTACCGCGCAGGTGTCATGTCACTCCCGACCATGTAGATCCCATGGAAGATATTTAGCTGCTAGTGCTTGACGATTGAAATGCATAGACAATCTTTTAGCCATGCCTTGATTTTGATATATCCTATGCCTTGAACTTCCTACCTTTGAGACTAGCTACAGAACCCTAGCTAGTCGCCGATACTTACTATCCATATATTTTACCTGATTTGTGATATGGATGGATCTCTGGTGATGGGCTGAGATTGGGATATCTCGGTGTATTCTAGCGTGTGTTTTGGGTGAGTGTGACTCCTTGATGTGTTACCGTGGGAGTGAGCCACTTGGTTACTTGTGAACGCCTGTCTAGGGGAGATGCGACCTGGCCTCCCGCCCTAGCGACGTGTCGGATGGGTGGAGTTGGTGGAGTGCTCGCTCCTTGCAATTAAGGACCGATCGACTGTGTGACCTTGATCTTTGGGCTATTTTCGTACAAACCATTCGCCTTGTTATGGGCGGGGTTCGGTCCGAGAACTAGTTTGTGGATAGCATCCAGCCTGTAGGCGGATCGGTGTGATTGTGTGAGGGGGACGGGTTATACCCCCAGAGTAGACGTCACCGCGGCTCCTCCGGGGATGGTTTTACAGCTCTGAGGCCCTGCTGGCAAGTTTCGCGCCCCAGTTCAGGACGAGTCAGGTTCGGAGAGGCAGGAGAGTGCTATCCACTGCTAGGTCTCCGGCCGTTAGGTTGGGATGTGGAGCGGCTGATCCCCGTTTCTGCCCTATCCGGTAGGTCCAGTTGTACAACCTCTGCAGAGTGTTAAACCTATAGCTATAGTCCGTGTCCACTGGTATGGACAGCCCTTTCGATCTCTCCCCTGGCTAGACTTTTCTTGTGCTGCTTCTCTCCCCCGAGTGTGTGAGCCCGGCTTGGTGCCGTTGAGATGTGAGGTAGGAGTTGGTGACCTCACATTGCAGATGAGAGTGGGATGCTGTGACTTGGTGTTGACGGTCTAATGTCGTAGTAAACTTCTATCCGCAAGCGTACGGATCAAGGGACCCTCTTTCCCTTGAGTGTAAACCCAAGGTTCTTGTCAAACCCAAGGAGCAAGGGGACTGCTATCGTTGATCTTGTATTAAACTAGTTAACCGAATCAATCTACTACTAGAGATCAATCTAACCAAACCAAACTCAACTAGAGGTGTGTGAGGTGCACGAGATATAAAGGACATTTGCCCATAGGGTTTGGGAAACATAAACATGCAACCACCTAAACGAATCGGAAACAATCTATCACGGGATGCGACCGATGCCTTCGCCCTTTCTCCCTCATCGTATTGTCACAACGAAGGGATAATCATGACGGTGAGACACGACCAAGGTGTGATGACGGGATCGTCGGGAGTATTGAGATCTATGCTCCCGAAAAGCATGGTAGCTAGCCTTAAACAACGAAGCATTCATCAACACAGAATTGATAGATTGAAACCATAAACGAGTTGGCGATTACATGATATGATCCGTTACAACCCCATGGACAAATGAAAGGTTTACCCCATCAAGACGCTAGACATGGCGTTGTTGATCATGGTAGAACCTCCGGCGATGTCGTCCTTCAACTCCGGTGGCGTGGTGGCAGCGCCTCCACGTCCTCCTTCGCTTGTGGCCGCCTCCTTCAACTCGATGAATATTT
This sequence comes from Cenchrus fungigraminus, assembly GCA_036936925.1. Taxonomy (NCBI): domain Eukaryota; kingdom Viridiplantae; phylum Streptophyta; class Magnoliopsida; order Poales; family Poaceae; genus Cenchrus; species Cenchrus fungigraminus. Next base: position 49,230,612 of record CM072777.1, on the reverse strand, counting down.
CTCGCGAATGTTCTCCTCGAATTCCCTCCGGTCTAACCTCTCTGCCTTGTGGTCGCCTTCGGGGGTATTTATCTCTGTCTCCAACGAATGGCGGCACCGCCAGCAACTTAGGGTTGAACAACCTTCACGCACGAGAAACGGCGGCCTGAACCGACGCCAGAAAAGGCTAGGCCGATCGGCCCAGTCCGATCGGCCTGGGCCCTTTTTGGCCCGGCTCGGCCCGATCTTCCTCAACGTTGCTTCTCTTGTGAATATGAACTTGTAGCCCAATACTTGTAGCATTTTGACGTCATCAACTCGGCGATAAATATAAGGGGTCTTCTCGTATGAAATCCGATCTTTACGCCTTGGTCCTCGGAGATGCTTCACCATAACACTTCGGTGCTTGCCACCTTTGGGAATGAATATGCCTTGTACTTGAACACGAACGGAACTCCCCAATTGGTCCTTTGAACTTGATGTGACTCCGTCCCTTTAGTTCATGTTTTCCTACAAGAACATTATACTTCCAAAAGCACATACACGGTTGAACTTGTTATATCATTAGTGTGCCTAGTGGCTGGTTAGTATCGTAATAAAGCTCAAACCAAAGTGTAACAAACGTCCTTGGTTGACGGAAATCGACCGCCAACATCCCCCCACGCTTAGATCTTGCGCGTCCTCGAGCAAGTTGCTCACAAAAAGATTTATCCATGGGGTTGAAACACTTCTCATCAAATATTTCCTTTACAAGTTAGTCAATCCTTTATCCTTAAAATAAGAGACTTGAGAACAAAGATCATAATGCAACATGGGCGTTTAGAATCTTTATCAAATCAAGACTTACCCCACAACTCATACCTTTTCACTAGAGATCTTCAACTCCAACCACACTTACTTTCTTACTTCCATCGGAGGGTTTTCATGAGTTTTCATAAATAAAATTCCTGCATCAAGTGTTAGACAAAATCCTTCTCCAAGTTCTCACATGTCGCTCAATTAAAGTGGCTATCCTAGATAGTTCATACACTCTCACCTTTCACAAGTCTCTCATTTATAATGTAAAGTGGAGCTATAGGTATGGCTAGTGAAACTAACACACATATTGTTAAGCTAAGAAAGTCCTCTAAACGTCAAGCACCTTCCGAGCCAATGATCATAAGAATTATCCATAATGTAAGGGGATCAAGGATAAGAAGATTTAGAATGGTGGACATGTGCAAAGGAACGAAAGAAATGACTTCAAGGCACTAATGATGTCCTCGATGTTGGATTGCACATGGTTAGAAAAGATTGAAGATTCGTTCCCAACATTGTAGCATCCTTCTTTGCACTTCTCTTGATCCTCATATGATTCATCATTCAACACATCTCTTCTTGCTTAGCCATGAATTTCCATACTTTTTCTTTCTTCTTTCTCTTTTTTTTATGCGCACCATACACACATATATATATATTTTTCTTTCTACTTCTTTTCTTCTCATCTTGGCCCCTTCCGAAGCTTTCCGCTTGCCCTTTTGACATGAACACCAATCTGAATTTTCAATGAATCCTCACGCAAAAGTGGAACGATCCTTCGGTAATGGGTTGAGTTCAAGGAATATGATAATAAAAAGATATATATGGTTTTGGGTATGGAATCCGGTGATGAACAGGGCATTCGATGTGAAATTCCCGTTACCGAATAATGACGAGGCTAGCAACAAAAGATAATAAACAAGGATATGATCATTGCTCGAAATTAGCCTTTCCTAGAGAGAAACGTCTTAACCCAACTCATTATGCTAGTGACACTTATGGTGGAGCAAAGATATATATGCTAAAGGCTTTATAGGATGATTATGCCTCTCAACTTGGAGAAAGAAAATGCTAAACTTTATTTGCGAGGATGGTTTTCTTAATTTTCAGAAATAAAAGCTCCTCCAATTTATTTAATAATCATAGTGTGGTAGAGGCGAAGTCCTAGATCAAAGGTTAAGCATGGAAGCTTTCAAAGACAATTTTCCACTAAGCACCACGAAGACAAAATTTGCAATGCTCATGCTTGAATAATTAAAGGTAATGGAAGAAAAACAAGTAAAGTAAATAAAAGACAAGGAAGTAAAGACACTTTTTTTTCTTTTTATTGACTCACACTAAATTAAGACACACTTCAAGCTAAAAATTTAAAAACAAGACTCTCTCGAAACTAAACTCTCAAAACTCTCGACTAAAGACTTGACCAAACACCACTTGAGCAAAAATCTAAAGAGCTAGCTCTCCCCTCACGCTTGAATCATACGACGTCCTCATCGTAATTTTACAAAAAGGGACAAAAGAGGGGAAAACTAGCTACAACGCCTAATGACACCTCCCGCAAGATTCACACCACTTCTTTTTGAGATTCCCATGCATGCTGAAAAGTTTCCTCACGTTCCGGTTAAGGAACTTGAAGTCATCCTCCACCACGCTCAAGATCCTCCATCCGTTGACGCATAGCCTCCATAGCGTGAAGGCATTCATCAAGGGACGCATAGAGATCCGAGATCACGTTGCGGCATGCCGAGCAACACAAAGGGTGCTTGCTCGGGCCATCCCCCTTGTCATCCGGGTCATCTCCATCATCGGGATCTCCTCCGTTGCCTTGCTCATCGTCACCCCCGGGCTCCTCCTTGGGCACTTCCTCCCAAAAGTAAAGGTCATTATCATCTCTCCCGGTGGCTCCCCATGAGCTAGGGCTCCGGTCATCGGAGAAGTCGCTATCCCCGTACAAGTCTACCGGCTCGGGAGTCTTCTCCTTGTAGCTCTTCCTCTCCATCTCGAGGAGTCTCATCGAGCGGCGTACGGGGGAAGCGGACTTCTTCTTCTTCTCCTCCTCCCTCGGAGTGCGGCTTGCAAGCTTCTTGTTGGGGATGCGGCCTCCTACACGAATCCTCGTGGTTCTCTTTACTTCTTCCTTAAGCACGGGCTTCAACTCACACCGACGAACCTCCTTATTCGTCGGTGTCGGAGAGGGGAGGCGCTCTTCAACTTCTATCACCACCTTGACCTCCGCCTCATCCTTTGTCAAACTCGGTCTCGCCATGGGCGCGTTTGATACTTTCGTGGAGGTGGGAGATTGCAAATGAGATGCAATTCCCGAACACCCCATGCACCCTTAAATATCCCGGAAAGACTCGGCCGAAACCCTACCCTACCATTTTTGGATTTGCCTAATTTCGTCGGTAGGAAAAAGGAAATACCAGACGAACATACCAGAGAAAAACGGGACCGAACCGGTGCGAAACGGCCCTAGGCCGACCGGACTGGTCCGATCGGCCCAGGCCCAATTTCGGCCCGGTTCGGCCTAGTTTTGGTGGTTCTCTTCATTACGCGCATATGAACTCGTGTGGCAAAAAGGTCTAACTAAAAATTGAGGAAAGGACTCAAAATAAATAAGAAAAGAAAATGAAAAAGTATTTACAGCGGGTTACCTCGTTTTGCGTCCTAGGCTCGACTCTCGGGCTCATCCTCCAATGTGTAGACGCAATGTAGTCAGTGGGTACCACATCGGGCTCCAGGTAAACCTTAAATTGTTGCCCATTCACCACATATCTATCTCCCTTCATGTCCATGATTGTCACCGCTCCATTCGGTAAGGCCGAGTGGACGACATAAGGTCCATCCCACTTGCTTTTTAGCTTCCCTTTTCCAAAGAGTTTGAATCTTGAATTGTATAATAGAACCTTGTCACCCTCTTTGAACTCTTTCTTTTTGAGCCTCTTATCGTACCACCTTTTCATCCGCTCCTTATATATACTCGCACTCTCGTATGCCTTTAGCCTCATTTCTTCCAACTCACTAATTTGTACCCTTCGCTTAAGTGTTGCCGCATCCAAATCAAAGCTCATTTCCTTGATCGCCCAATACGCCTTGCGCTCAAGTTCCACCGGCAAGTGGCAAGATTTTCCGTAGACGATTTGGTATGGAGTCATACCTATCGGTGTTTTGAACGCCGTTCGATACGCCCATAGCGCTCCGCTCAACTTTTTCGACCAATCTTTGCCTCCTTTTTTGACGGTCTTGTTTAGGATGCTTTTCAATTGCCGATTCGAAGTTTCCGCTTGACTGTTGGTTTGAGGATGATGTGCCGTGGATATTCTATGCTCGATCCCCAAATTGGACAAGAGTCTTTTAAAGCTTTTCCTGGTAAAATGAGATCCTCCATCACTTATCACAATCCTTGGCACTCCATATCGTGGGAATATCACCTCTTTGATTATATGTATAGATTCATCCATTGAAGCTCTTCGGCATGGGATTGCCTCCACCCATTTGGACACGTAGTCAACCATTACCAAAATATACTCATTCCCATTTGATTTTGTAAAAGGGCCCATGAAGTCAATCCCCCACACGTTGAATAAATCAATTTGTAAGTTATAATTCAGCGGCATGGCATTTCTTTGAGATATATTCCCTGTTCTTTGGCACTCCGGACAACAAGCAACGTACCTCTTTGAATCTTCATGCATTTCCGGCCAATAAAATCCACTAGCCCATACCTTTGCTTGCGTCCTAAAATGCCCATAATGTCCTCCATATTCACTTGAGTGACACTTTTTTAATATTTCACCCCTTTTCTCTCTTGGTATACATCTTCGCAACACTCCATCCGAGCCAAGCCTGTAGAGGTAAGGTGCGTCCCATATGTATTTTCGGCTATCAGAGATTATCCTTCTTTGAGTATTCTTATCCAAGTGATCTAGCGGCATCGTTCGTATGGCTCTTATGATATCGATCATCCAAGTGTCTTTGTCAAATACTCGATATAGGTGATCATCTCTCATTTTATCTTCAATGGGCTCTTTGTCATCCTCCCGATTCATTCTTGACAAGTGATCGGCCACAACATTTTCGGTACCTTTCTTGTCACGAATCTCCACATCAAATTCTTGAAGAAGAAGGATCCATCGAATCAACCTTGGCTTGACATCCTTCTTAGTCAAAAGGTACTTAATTGCCACATGATAGGTGTAAACAATTACCTTGGAATTCACAATATAAGATCTGAATTTTTCGAAAGCGAATACCATCGCAAGCAATTCCTTTTCCGTTGTCGCATAATTTAATTGAGCTCCACTGAGAGTTTTGCTAGCATAATATATGGCATGTACCTTGCCTTCCTTCCGTTGTCCCAATACGGCTCCAACGGCATAGTCGCTAGCGTCGCACATGATCTCAAATGGTTGGCTCCAATCGGGCGGTTGAATGACGGGCGCAGTTATGAGAGCTTCGTTTAGTTTCCGGAATGCCACCAAGCACCTATCATCAAAATCAAATTCCACATCCTTTTGAAGAAGGTTAGTCAATGGCTTGGTGATCTTTGAGAAATCCTTGATAAACCTCCTATAGAATCCCGCATGGCCCAAGAAGCTTCTCAATGATTTAATATCCGTAGGTGGTGGAAGCTTCTCAACCGTCTCAACCTTAGCCTTATCAACCTCAATACCTTTCTCGGATATCACATGTCCCAAGGCTATTCCTTGCTTCACCATGAAGTGACATTTCTCCCAATTTAGCACCAAATCGACCTCTGCACATCTTGAGAGAACCTTGTCCAAGTTTGCCAAACAATCCGCAAAAGTTTTTCCATAGACGGAAAAATCATCCATGAATACTTCGACAATTTCCTCGATGAATTCCGAAAAGACCGCCATCATGCAACGTTGAAAAGAGGCCGGTGCATTGCACAAACCAAAAGGCATCCTTCTATAAGCAAATGTTCCATAGGGGCAAGTGAAGGTTGTCTGATGTTGATCTTCCGGGTGAATAGGAATTTGCATGAACCCCGAGTATCCATCAAGAAAGTAAAAATATGCATGGTTTGCTAACCTTTCAAGCATCTCGTCGATGAACGGAAGGGGGAAGTGATCCTTCTTCGTTGCTTTGTTCAACTTCCAATAATCAATACACATCCTCCATCCGGTCATGGTTCTTTGCGGGATTAATTCATTCTTGTCATTCTTCACCACGGTCAATCCTCCTTTCTTCGGTACACAATGCACGGGGCTCACCCATTCACTATGCGGTACCAGGTAGATGATTCTAGCATCCAATAGCTTAATAACCTCCTTCTTCACCACCTCTCGCATGGCATGGGTTAACCTTCTTTGGGGGTCTATGACGGGCTTGCATTGTTCCTCCATGGGTATACGATAAGTGCAAAAGGCGGGGCTAAGTCCTTTGAGATCGTTGATCGAATATCCCATCACCTTCTTGTGTTTCTTCAATAAATTCAGCAACATATCATTTTCTTCGGGACTCAATTCATCGCTAACGATCACGGGATAAGTCTTGTCCAGCCCCAAAAATTCATATTTCAGCCCCTTGGGCAAAGGTTTGAGATCCACTTCCGGTACTTGCGGTTCTTCATGTTCAATTTCCCCGATGTCTTCGAATTTGTCTTCTTCCAAGCTTCCATTTTGTGGTTCTAGTCCTTTGGTTGCTTCCGCTAGTTCTTTATCAAGCTCCTCATTGGAATCATTCTCTATTGCTCTTTGTAGCAGATCCCTGAAAGTTTCAACAAAACGAAGGCTCCCTACCTCTTCGACATCAAGAGGTAGGGGTAAAGCAATATTCGAAGCACTAAGGAAATTATATGTGTGATTATCCCCATCAAGATTAAGAGTTACTTTTCCTTCTCCGGCATCTAAAATGGCATTAACCAACTTGAGGAACGGTCGACCAAGAATAACATGATCATTTTTATCATGGTGGACATCAATAATGAAGAAATCGGTTGGTATGCATTTTTCAGAAATTTTAACCTCAAGGTTGCGAGCGATTGCGAGTGAAATAATGATACTACCATCTCCCATGATTAACTTAGTAGATGTTGGAATTAAATCTATGGTATGATCATTAATCTCATCAAAAATTTTAGAGGACAAAACACTTACTTGTGCTCCAATGTCGCATAGTGCCTTGCATTCAATGTTGTTGACCTTGCAATCTATGCGTGGCGATGTCTTCTCCTCTTCATCGGTCCCAATGGAATTAATTTCAGCAAGGCGAGCAAATGGTGACGCCTCGGGCTTGACTCCCAAAAGTCTTTTAGCTTTGGCCAAATGGTCCGGATCTATTTCTCCTTCGCTAAAGAGTTTTTCAATGACTTCCTCGGTTGCCTCCAATTTGAATAGCGGTTTGGGTTTCTTTTCTGGTGGGAAGTCAACCTCTAAAGCTTTTACCGTCCCTCTTTGGCTAGGTAACGGTCTTTTCTTGTCGAATACCTTCTCAAAATCTATTGGAACCCAATCCATCTACTCGAACTCGCTTAACGGCTTTGCGCTTGAAAAAGATCTTTTTCTTTCCTTACTTGTTTCCACACAATTGCCCTCCGGGATAGCTCTAGGTTCCTTGTGTTCGAGTTCTTCCACTTTTTTTGGGATTGGCTCCACTTCCTTCTCTTACGGGGCTGCTTCTCTAAAAATCCCAGCAAGCGTCTTCACGCTTGTGTCATGTTCCGTATCTCCCGAAAGTCTTTCTTCCCAATCTCTTCGTGTGGCCACCGCTTTGCAAATTTTTTGTAGAAGTTGGGCGGCTTCCGTGAGTGTTTTCTCCATGAGATCCCCTCCTGCACACATTTCAACGTGTTGCATCCAACTAGGGGTCAGGGAAAAATAAAATGTATGCAAAAGTACATCACCGGGGAATCCAAGTCTCGGTCCTTGTTCGACTAGCGCATTGAAACGTTCCCACACTTCATCTATCCCTTCCTCTTCTCCTTGCTTAAAAGTGATAACTTGCCTCCTCAAATGTTGGACTTTGCTTATTGGGAAAAATTTGGCGCAAAATTTTTTCATCAATTGATCCCAATTTCCTCCAACTTCAAAAGAGGCAGCCGAATACCATTTCTTTGCTTCAACGGCAAGTGAGTAAGGGAAAAGATTCCATTTAAACCAAACCTTGGGGACTCCCTCTTGTTACACCGTATTGCATATCATCGTGAAGCACTCGATGTGTCTATATGCATTTTCCGTCTTCAACCCTTGGAACGGGTTAGTTGCCACCATCTCGATGATCCGAGCCTTGATCTCATATTTCATCGCTTCAAGAGTTGAATCCGACTCTTGTACTTTAATATCCTCACATCGTGGGCTGGCATAATCCCTTAATGATCTCTCCGGTTCCTCCACGGGTCTTCCAACGAACACCATCTAGACAATCAAAGACAAAAACAAAAACAAAAGAGGATTCTTTCTACAAAATTAGGGTTAGGAGTTAGTGATCATAAAAAATAAACACAAAATAAACGTAGCAAACTGGCTTGCTCCCCGGCAACGGCGCCAGAAAAAGGGGTGCAGCTTGTTGATGGTCTAATGTCGTAGTAAACTTCGATCCGCAAGCGTACGGATCAAGGGACCCTCTTTCCCTTGAGTGTAAACCCAAGGTTCTTGTCAAACCCAAGGAGCAAGGGGATTGCTATCGTTGATCTTGTATTAAACTAGTTAACCAAATCAATCTTCTACTAGAGATCAATCTAACCAAACCAAACTCAACTAGAGGTGTGTGAGGTGCACGAGATATAAAGGACATTTGACCATAGGGTTTGGGAAACATAAACATGCAACCACCTAAACGAATCGGAAACAATCTATCAAGGGACGCGACCGATGCCTTCGCCCTTTCTCCCTCATTGTACTGTCACGACGAAGGGATAATCATGACGGTGAGACACGACCAAGGTGTGATGATGGGATCATCGGGAGTATTGAGATCAATGAAGCATTCATCAACACGGAATTGATAGATTGAAACCATAAACGAGTTGGCGATTACATGATATGATCCGTTACAACCCCATGGACAAATGAAAGGTTTACCCCATCAAGACGCTAGACATGGCATTGTTGATCATGGTAGAACCTCCGGCAATGTCGTCCTTCAACTCTGGTGGCGTGGTGGCAGTGCCTCCACGTCCTCCTTCGCTTGTGGCCGCCTCCTTCAACTCGATGAATATTTCTCGCGAATGTTCTCCTCGAATTCCCTCCGGTCTAACCTCTCTGCCTTGTGGTCGCCTTCGGGGGTATTTATCTCTGTCTCCAACTAATGGCGGTGCCGCCAGCAACTTAGGGTTGAACAACCTTCGTGCACGAGAAACGGGGGCCCGAACCGACGCTAGAAAAGGCCAGGCCGATCGGCCCAGTCCTATCGGCCTGGGCCCTTTTTGGCCCGGCTCGGCCCGATCTTCCTCGACGTTGCTTCTCTTGTCAATATGAACTTGTAGCCCAATACTTGTAGCATTTTGACGTCATCAACTCGGTGATAAATATAAGGGGTCTTCTCGTATGAAATCCGATCTTTACGCCTAGGTCCTCGGAGATGCTTCACCATAACACTTCGGTCCTTGCCACCTTTGGGAATGAATATGCCTTGTACTTGAACACAAACGGAACTCCCCAATTGGTCCTTTGAACTTGATGTGACTCCGTCCCTTTAGTTCGTGTTTTCCTACAAGAACATTATACTTCCAAAAGCACATACACAGTTGAACTTGTTATATCATTAGTGTGCCTAGTGGCGGGTTAGTATCATAATAAAGCTCAAAACAAAGTGTAACAAACGTCCTTGGTTGACGGAAATCGACCGCCAACACTCGGTTGAGATCCAGTGTGTTGGTGTTCCTTTCTTGGTTGGGGCATTGACCCCGGAGGCGTTGGCCTCGGAGGTGTGGATCTCCTCGGAGATGGTGACCTCTCTGCATATCTGCTTACCTTGGTGTTGCTACCGCTGCTTGCATAAACCTTCTATAGCCATATATAGGCTTATCCATGCATACTAGAATTCATCCACTGCTTTTGCTCTTCGTTGGGAAGCTGACATGACCTACCCGCTTATCGGGTAGATGGCGATGCTTTCAGACTTGGTGATCAACTACGACATCGACGATGAAGGATGGGAAGACTAGAGCTGGTCCTACACTCAAGTTTGCGTGTGGAGCTAGAGACCCTTCGCTTCGATATATCCGCTGCGTAGATGCTTTACCTTTCTTGTTTAGTCCAGCTGGACTTGTACTCGGCTTATGCCGAAATGTTGTACTCTGATGTTATAATAAAACTTATGTAATAATTCCTCTATTTCTGTGTTGTATGGATTTGTACCACTTGAGACAGGGTTTGCACGTGATAGCCACTTCCTGGGACTATCACAGAGGTGCAGAGGATCGGGTTTCCAGTCTCGGAAATCCGGTTCGTTTCAGTAATCATCCTGATGAACATCATAACTGGCCTCATCTTTTTTAGCCACATCATAAATATTCCTATGTTCAAATTTCTGCACAACTCGCCAACCTTTACCTAAAGATGTATCTTGAATGTAAAATATCTTTTTCGATTGAGATGATAGGATGAAAGGATCGGTCTTGTACCATAATGACTGCACATTGATGGATTTGAAATGTCCGTCATCTTGAAGGCCTTTCCCCCTGCCTTCTTGGCTATACCAATCACATCGAAATATAACCACAGTCCGACGAACTTGAAGATTCGAGTTATACTGCAACTCAATTACCTCTTTGAGGACTCCATAAAAATCTATGATGTTGTTATTATGTTCACCTAGAGTCATCACACCACTATTTTGTGTCTGCAGGAACTTTTCGTGATCCGCTATGCTATACCGAACACCATTAATCTTGCAAGCTACAGAAAACATAACTCGTAGACATAGTCCACAAGACAGTGCCCACAATCCTTCGCTAACCGAATCTGGATTCTCCTCACGTTTCATCTCAATCTGCAGCAACAGAAATAATTAATTGAACAATTACATATGCATTTAATTACTAAATCTGTGTAGTTACTTACGTGGCGCCTAAACCACTTGGCAAATCCTTGTTCAACCATTTTATCAACATTACTTAGTTGTGCACCTTCCTGCAATAGCTCGTCTCTGTACAACCTGCAAGGACAAGTTTAATCAAATGAAAATTTTGTATAATCAGAAACAATTCAGAAAGTAATAAAACTCATACTTACTCCTTATATTCATCAGCTTCTTCACAATTATGTAGGACTTACCAAACTAACTTATCCATGACATCATCATCAATGTACTGGACCCTATTACCTCCAACAAGAGTAACACCATGCTTAAAAACAAACATGTCATTAGGCAATGGCACCTCTCCACCACTATCATCCTCTGTGTTGAATCTAGTGTCCATATCCTCCATGTACCTAGAACAAAAGATCAAGGTGTCACTTACCACATATGCCTCAGCAATTGATCCTTCTGGCTTGGCCCTATTCCTTACAAAATTGTTCAAAGTGCCTAGTCGCCTTTCTATTGGGTACATCCAGCCATACAGAACAGGACCTCTCAGCAGTGCCTCGTCTGGTAGATGGACACACAAGTGCACCATGACATCAAAGAATGCAGGGGGAAATATTTTCTCAAGCTTGCATAGGATCAACGGAATTTGTTCTTTCAGCCGCTTCACAACATCAATCCTTAGATTTCTACTGCATAGCTCCCGAAAAAATGTCCCCAGCTCTGCAGTTGCTTCATACACATCCTTAGGCACCAGTCCTCTAAGTCCAGTAGGTATGATTCTTTGCAGGAGTATGTGGCAAGAATGTGTCTTGAGCTTTGCAACCACCCTCGAACCGTCTTCACTTATGTATATTGCTAGGTTAGCAGCATATCCATCAGGGAACTTGATATCTTTTAGAAACATGCAAAACTGGACTTTTTGCTCCTTCCCCAAGACATAAGGAGTAGGTGGAGCACTGACTGAGTTGTTGCCTTTCTCCTGTAAGTGCAAATGATGTCTGATGCCCATATCGTACAGATCTAGCCTAGCATTATGTGTGTCCTTTGTCTTCCCTGGTACATTGAGTAATGTGCATAGAATGTTTTCACATATGTTTTTCTCTATGTGCATCACATCAAGATTATGTGGAAGCTTCAAATGTTTCCAATAAGGCAATCTCCACAACGCAGATTTGCGGCTATAAATCTTTGGACCCACATCACGCTTCCTTTTTTTACCAATGATTTCAGGTTCCTTCACTTGCTTCCATGGCCTAACATCTTTCACCTTCTCTAGCTCCACTAGGACCTCAGCCAAAGTGAACTTCTGTGGTGCATCTTTGTTTTCACACTTACCATCAAAAGCCAAGCTTCTCCTCCATGCATGTGGCTTTGGAAGATATCGATGATGTCCAATGTAACATATCTTATTCCTTATTGCCCGAGACAACAGATCCTTGTCGCAGTAAATACATGCATAATACCCTTTTGTTGTTCGCCTAGACAACGTGCTCAACGCTGGGAAATCATGTATACACCATAGCACAACAGCACGAAGGTCAAACTTCCTACCAGTACATGCATCATAGGTACTGACACCCTTCCATAGCTCTAGCAGTTCTTCAATTATGGGCTCAAGGAAAACATCAAAATCCTTTTCTGGAGATTTTGGACCTGGGATGAGTAAAGACATAAAACAATTTGCTGGATTCACATATTCCCATGGTGGGAGATTCAGTGGAGTCAGCAGCACTGGCCACATATTGTACTGGGTACTCATGTTGCCAAATGGATTGAACCCATCTGTAGCTAAGGCAAGCCTCAAGTTCCTCGGGTCAGCTGCAAAGTCTTTTTCCTTACTGTCGAAGTATTTCCATGCATCCCCATCAGCTGGATGGCTCATTACATTGTCCACTGGCGTCCTCACCTTTGCATGCCATTTAGTTTCCTCAAAAGTACGCTTTGAAGCATATATTCTCTTCAACCTAGGCAAATGTGGAAAATGCCTCAATACCTTATGTGGAACCTGCTTGGTCCCAGTCTCGTCTTTCCATCTAGACTCCTTGCATACTGGGCACACATTCAACTTAGCATACTTGGATGTTTTTGAATCCCGAAACAACACACAATTGTTCTTACACACATGTTTGTTTTCGTATCCAAGGCCCAACTCTCGAAGGTATTTCGTTGCCTCATCATAAGATTTTGGCAACTCACTCTTAGGGTATGCTGATGAGATCAAGTTCATCATCGTGGAAAATCCTGCATTGCTGATTCTATAACGAGACTTGATATACAACATCCTCACCATAAAAGAGAATTTCGAATGGCTAGATCCCGGGCTAAGTGCCTTCTTGGCATCTTCAAGGACTCTTGCAAACCTTGGCTGTTCTCCATCGGCCTCTGCTTGAGCATATAGATCTCCAATCATCTCTGGTACTCCAAGATCACCATCATCACCCACATCCACATGTATGCCATAGTCATGATCACCTTCAACATCCTGGTGCTCTGTATTCTCAACTTCAATAGTATCTGCTGACTCCCCATGATGAATCCACCTGGTATATGTGGCTGACATTCCAAAGATGTGTATATGGTTTTCTACATCACTCTGGTGTCGCACCCTTTGATTAAGACAAGTGCGGCAAGGACAACGTATGTCGGTGTCTTCGGGGTATCTTTCTCTAACAAATTTCATAAACTCTTCAACTCCTTTCAAATACGCAGGTGTGAATTATTTCCCAAATATCCAGCTTCTATCCATCTGTTTTGACAAACAGATCAAATATTTTAAAAACACCCAAACAGAGATTAAACTGAACACAATACAAAAAATTGCATATTTGAACAATTAATTGATAATCAGATGCAAATAGGATAAAAAAAATTAAAACCATTCATGCATATATGAACAAACCCTTCAAACACATATGAATATCTGAACAAAAAATTTAAACATCAAATTCATCAAACCTAGCAAGCGCCTCCTCTACCCTCGTCTCGCGTGCTGGCACTTTTCTCACTCCTACGTCGCCGCCGCGTCGATGGGGAAAACCTTGACGCCCTCGATCACCTGCCGGCCGGCTGCCGCACGAGACGATCTGGCCTCGACGAAGATAAATGCAACACAAAGAATCTGGCCGAGACGATCTGGCCGTGATCAAAACGAAGGGCAAGACTGATCAACATGTGACCACGATCAAAACTCTGGCCGCGATCAAGGGTACTCGGCCCAACTTCTCATCGATGTAGGTAAAGGCCCATTATTCATTAATAAAGTTACAAATAAAAAAACTACATACTTACAACATGAAAGACCATGTAGCGCAGTGGTAGAGCTCCTACCTGTGTGTCACCAGGTCCCTGGTTCGATGCTTCGTGGGAGCCTTTTATTTTTTGCCTTTTATTTTTGTGAAAGACAATTAAGAGGAGCGTTAGTTCTGGCCGACAGAAAAAAAAAGAGGATGGGTCGTGTGGCAGACTCAACCCACGTCGTTAAGTGCACTACTAATTTGTGACCAATTTGTTTCATCATTAGTTGTGCCAAACGATTCAAATAAATAATGATGATATCAAATCTATTCTGTGACCACTAGGTTTCATCATTACCATAAGCCATACCAAAACATAATCTATGACGATCTCCTTTTACTGTTTTGTGATGTAAATTTTATTTTCGTCATTATTCTTTCAGCCAAATCTTCGTCACTTGCAACTTATGACGAAGATGGACATTTCGTCATGGAATACATACCATTCTGTGACCAAAGTAAGCAGCATCACGAGCAAATCGTCACTGATGATCACTTTTCTAGTAGTGTTGGGACAAAAGAACAAGGACACACTTGCCTTCAACCAGTGTAATGATGTTGCTCAGAATGTCTTCACTTCTTGCTCTTCCAAAGCTCTCGAACCATGTTCATTCTACTCGCATTAATCATCGGGCACAAGCTTACAAAGCAAACAAACAAACTAAGAACAATGCATCAATCGAAAGAAAAGCTTTAAAAGAGCGTGCTAAAGGATAGGCTCGATTCTATGGTTATGCAACATTGAGAACGTAACTAAGGTTGAAGAGACAAAAGCTATCGAGGGATTTTTATCAAACAACAAGAGACTATGAGCTTGGTTTATTTTTAATTAGCAAAAGATATGTAAAGAATATTTCATAAATAAAATACCCTAAGTTGGAATTAATGCAACATTATATTTTAGTTGCAAAAACCGAGGTAAAGAACTAGTTAAATTTTATTTATAAAGATTCATATATAAATTAAACTGATTAAACATTTAATTTAGAAAAGCTAAACTATATGAATCATCTAAACGTAAGTTTATGATTTGAGTGGATCATATTATTATTGAAAATATCATAGCATTGATATTAAACAAATAAACTTTTATTTATAAAACCAGTGTAAAAGCCTAAGCACTTTTAATTAGAAAAGTTAATTAAATATTAAGCAAATTAACATTTCGTTTAAGAAAAACCGGTATGTGGCACTAATTAGCTTTTATTTATAAAAGTATATGAAGTAAACATTAATCAGGTTAACATTGATTATGAAAAACGGTATGTAGCACTATATAGTTTTTATTTAGAAAAGACATATTTAGCTAAGTATTAGTAAAAATTAATATTAAATTAATTTTCAGAAAACATGCATAAAGAAAACTCACTACTAACGTGTACTTCACATTATTATGAACCTAACGCAACTTGAACGAATTAAAACGGATCTAAAACGTGGAAACTATGGAGAAAACAAAGTTGTAAGGACCTAACTGTGATTACTTATAGGTTTCAGGGGCTAACTGATAAGATTCGCAAGACACATGAAACAGTGCTCGCGAAACTGATAAACTTCAGGGTTAGATCTGAAAAAGAGCTCGGTTGGATTTATGTGTGAAGGGTGGGATTTCTGTAGGGGGTTTTCCACAAAAGGTACAAGACACAACAATTATCCTACTCATTACAGATTTCTCCAGGGACCTAATCGCAAGATGACCCTATCTTTTTCCTCTGTTCGTGACGGATAGGGAGCTCCAGGCGGACTGGACTCTCGGTGATTTCAAATCGCCAACCATCAGAGCAGCTAGGGGCTTGGGTGAGCCTCAGAATCGGAAGTGGAGATCGAGGGGGTCGCCTGGGTATGCTCACCGGGGTTGGGGACGAAGGGGAGTGGCCGGAATCGGCCGGCGACGGATGACCACGGTGGCCGGCTCGGTCCAAGCCACAGCGGCACTCCGGTGCATCGCCGATGACGAGCGAGGGCTCCCTGGATGCGAATCGACGACGCGAAGCTCTTTGTGGTCGTGGCTCGCTGCGTCGGCGTTCCATCGCATCGAATCGACAGCGGTCAGTGGTGGCTCCAGCCCGGCGACAGTGCTCTGCAAAGCCGGATGTTTGTAGACGGCAACGACGGCGCTCTGGCAGTGGGACGGGGTCAACAAGCGGCTGCCCTTGCCCAGCTCATTGCCCCGCATCTCCTGGCGGCTTCACCTTGTGCCGGCATATGTTGCGGTGAGCTCGGCGGTTGGAAGCCGGCGACGGCGCTTGACTGCTGCGGCGGGGCAGCGCGGACGGCGAGCTAGGGCACGGGGTAAGGCGCAGGTGGAGGAAGCAAGGATGCACGGGGCCGGGCGCTCGCCCTTTTATTAGCGCGCGGACCGAGGATGGCCGTGACACGCACACCAAGGCCACCGGCGGCGGCGCCCCGGACTCCGCCGTGTCCGGCCTGAGCACGCAAAGCTCAGATGGGCCGGAGCGGGCCCGCGGCTGGGCCGGGTAGAGATGGGTCGGGCCCTCGGGCTCGGCCCAAACTGAAGGGATGGTTATTATTATTTTTTTTCCCGAAAATAATTTCTCGTTTAAAGAAAAATCCAGAAAAGTCTAGATGATTCATTTAAAGCACGAAAAATACTCTGAAAATCTCGAAAATTCCAGGAAAATTCCCAGAGATAGATTGAGACACGAACAATCCAAATAAAATATTTGGAGCTCATGAAAAAGATTTTAGGGCCTTCTAATAAATAGAACTAGCTCAAGGAAAATGAGAATAAATTATAGAAAAATCCGGAAAATTCTCAGAAGGATTTGGTCAGCACCTAAGCACATTTTAAAAACATTTTGCACTCATGAACACCTATATGCTCCGGCATGTATGGAACACTCACATAATCATTTTATTTAATTTGGAAAATCAAACAATAGATTTTTCTTATACTATATTTCATGTAAAGAAAATAAATGTTGGAAAAAAAATTAAAATTGAGTGAAAATGTTGTTTAATTTTTCCTTCAATTCACATCCTGAAATTGAGAATTTAAGGGTGTGACAACATCGGCAGGCTGTCAAGATGATTTTCAAGTACTTGAACTACTACACCCCTGAGTTTGGTCTTTGGTATTCTGCGGCCTCGACACTCAACCTTCACGGGTTTGCGGACGCTGACTTCGCTGGGTGTCATTTGAATCATAAGTCTACTTCTGGAGGGTGTCAGTTTCTTGGGTCTTCTTTGGTTTCTTGGTCACCCCGCAAGTAGTCCAGTGTAGCCCAGTCCACTACAGAGGCTGAGTATGTTGCTGCAGCCAGTTGTTGTTCCCAGCTCCTATGGATTTCCTACACTATGAGTGACTTTGGTGAGGAGTGTTCCCATGTTCCACTCTTTTGTGATAGCACTAGTGCCATAAGTGTAGCCAAGAACCCAGTTCTCCACTCCAAAACCAAGCATATAGAGGTGAGGTACCACTTCTTAAGACATAATGTGGAGAAGGGAAAATTGCTTTGATTCATGTACCCACCCAAAACCAACTAGCCGATATCTTTACCAAACCAATTGAGCAAGCCACTTTCACCCGCTTGCGGGGTGAGCTCGGTGTGTGTTCGCTTTCTTGAGTTGGTGGTGGGAGCTCCTTTGTAGCATATGTATCATATTTAGTTTGTTGCATGGCATTGCATTTGTAACATGTGTATAGTCATCTTTGTATCTTAGGTTGTTTTTGCATTTGTTTCATATGGTAGGATGAGCTTCTCCTATATACATTGATTGCTATGATATGCTAGTTGTGATCTTGTGAGCATGTTCGATATGACTTGATGATGGATAGCTATGCTCTTGACAGTTTTGCTATGTTTGCATGATGTGATGGCTAGTTTTTGAGAAATGCTAGATAGGCTCTCTCTTGTGAGTGTAAGGCTTTGCATGATCTTAGTGTGCTTTGGTGTCAGGGGGTGAGACCTGGACAGATCCACTAGGGGGTCACCCTAGAGGTTTGCAGGTTAATGGAGGATCGGGACCTAAGAGCGTAGGTGGTAGTCCACGTGGTGAACTCGGAACTAGGCGAATATGGCGGAGAACACGGGGAGACAAAGGGGTTTAGACTGGTTCAGGCCTCCGAAGAGTAAAACCCTACATCCAGTTGTGGTGGATTATGAGGGAGGTTGAAGATGAGATGTCCCCTTGAATGGAGCCCTAGGCCGCCATATATGGGGAGAACGGGCTAGGGTTTCCATTCAAGGTCGGTGGACCCATGTCCGGGTCAGTTACAACTGCGGGAAGCTTATCTCCTGGATTACATTGAGTATCCCGAGATACTCGGAGCTACAGGTGGCGGCGCGCTGTATCCTACTACCTTGACTTGCACGCCAATTGTCGCGGGTCTTCCGGGATCTTGATCAGGTCGCCCGCGGTTGTCGGAGTTGCAGATAAGGTCGCTGGGCCCACTTTGCAGGTCAGCAGGGCTTCTAGAAGGTCGGGTCCACTTGTCAGGGGTCCCTGGGACCCTGGCCGGTGGGGACCCATGGGTACCCATGTCTCTCATTTGGTGGTCTATACCATGCTTAATTTGTGTTTGGATATCATGTGCTTTTCACTTGGGGTCAAAGACTCATTTGTCATTGTGAATGTTTAGCCCATGTGATACCTTGTGGGGGAGAAGAAGCTTCTTTTTGCCGCAAAGGCACTTCATGTACCATTTTGTGCTTAAATGTGAAAAATGAAATTGGTATGAAATGCTTATGCTTGAAGTTATGCTCTCACTTGTTCCATGTCATAAATGCTTTAAAATTGCAATAATTTGGATGCTAAACCATTGCATGATGTCTACCATGAGAAGTCTCATTTTAAGAAGTAGACACATGGCTTGGTGGCTTTAACATAACATGAGATGCTTATGGGTGTTTGCAATGATCTTGTGATGAGGATATGTAACCTAAAATGAAGTTTGTGTGATCTAAATTCACTTTGGTAGACTTTGCTCATGTTTTGGTCTTTAGCTCATGAGAGGGAAATTTTTCGCAAAATTGTGTATTTTGGTCATAGCTTGCTCATATGCTCATATGGCTTTACTATCTTGATGGCAATGCTCATACGAATCTTTGGAATGTCTTGCTTGCTCATTTGCTCACTCGTAGCATTTTGTGGTGCTCATTGTCTATTTGAGAAGCTCTAGGTTGTAATTTTCGTAGAAGTACCTTGATTCATGCATTGTCAACAAGGGGGCGAAGATTGTGCATGAAAAATAGATCTGAGCATGTTTCGAAGGTTTTCAGATGGTTTCGGACCCTTTCGGAATAGGTTTTTCTAGAGGCAGTCACATAGGGCGGTCTGACCGCCCTGTCTGTGGTGTGACCAGCCCAGGCGGTCTGACTAGTCTGGCTAGGCGGACTGACCGACCTGGGTCAGTGCAGCTCAGTTTTGCCCTTTCTCATGCTTTTGTTGTAGTTCTTTGCATGCATATGTTCAGGAGGAGTGCATTTGCTCAGGGGGGAGCCTGCATGTGTTCAGGGGGAGCTCCTTGTGTCGCCTGAGTTATTGCTTTGGTGGATTGCTCTTTGTGAGCTTTGGATTTTATCCTAGTTGTGTTGAGCCATTGCCCTTGCCTTAGGGGACCGAGACTTTGGCTTCTAGTGATCAGGGTTGTGTTGTTTGGCTTTTGGATCACTTGATGGGTTGTTGTTAGTTTCTTTCTTTTTCATTTTCTCTGATGGTTACTATGTGTGTGGGTGTTGCCAATGCACTCATCAAGGGGGAGATTGAGGACCTGTGTGGTCCGAGGACTGGTGGATGGTCGCTCCTTGGTGATAAGTGATTAACAACGTTGTGTGGACTGACTCTTGGCCTAGTATTGCAGGTGCAGGTTGTGGCTTGATTCGCGTGGTCCAGGTGAAGATGAAGTGCGAAAGGTCTATGTCTCTGTGACCTCCTAGGAGTAGAGAGACAAGTAGGTTTTGATCGAGGTACTCGGTGGCCGACGGGATCAAGTGCGGACCGTACGCTGGCAAGAAGAGCAAGATGACGTCGAGAGGGATGGAGCCGATACAAGGTAGCTCCTAACAACTGAAGCTTGCACACGGGGTTTGCTGTGGTTTGGCCACAAAACCACTGGGTTACTTGGCTGAGCCACAAAGCCAAGGCCGAAGGCTCGACAGGGCGAACCAGCCTGACCAAGCTGATCGAACCGCCCAGGAGGGGCGGTCTGACCGCCCGGCCAAGAGTGACCGGGGGAGGCCGGTCTCACCGCCCGGCTAGGAGTGTCCGGGGGAGGCCGGTCTCACCGCCCGGCTAGGAGTGGCCGGGGGAGGCTGGTCTGACCGCCCAGGAGGGGCGGTCTGACCGCCTGGCTCGCAGCGTGTCGAGAAGCTTCAAAGCGGAGGACACGCGGCGTGATCGTGAGGCTTGCGTGGAGATGAAGCAGATTGCGGCCAGTGGGCGTCCGTCTGATGGAGAAAACGACCGAAGTTCCCAAAGTGCCCTTGGTGGGCTTGTATCTTAAGTTATGTAAGTAGGGGTAGTTTGGTCATTGGTTGCCCTCCATATAAACTCAAGTGAGAGGAGATGGCAGCCACCTCTTGGAACCCTAGTTCACTTGCTTTCCTCCTTTGTTTTCCTAGTCCTAGCTTGAGAGCTTCATGAGAGATCTTGTCAGAGGGTTGGATGTTCGCACGGCTTGCTAGACCTTGTATAAACCTTTCATGGCATGTATAGAAGCTTCGGCGTGGTTCATCTAGTCTCTCTTTGTCTCCCGGCGTTTTCCCTTTTGGTGATTTTCGGAGCTCTTTTCGGGGATTTTCGTGGTGGCTTGTTTGAGGGTTTTCTTCAAGGGATTCTTGTTGGGTATCCCACATGAGGTCTTTGTGCCTCTTTTCTTGGTGATTTTGCCCCAGCAATCTCTCGGGAGAACCTTCGATTTGGATGGTTTTCGGAGTTCTTGGAGTTCATGACCTAGAGGCCTTCGATTCGCGATTCCTCTTGATTGCATGGGTTTCAGTGGATATCTTTTGGTGGAGAGGTTGTCCATGAGGTGACCCAGCTATCCCCGAAGTTTCGTTGCAATCCGTGGAGTGAATCGGGAGATCGAGTGAAGGGAAGTTCAGGGTTGACCCACGGCCAGGTTCTGGAGGGGATACGGTCTGACCACCCAGGGCACGCGGTCTGACCGCCTTGGGGGTTTCGCGAGGAAAGTTTTGGTTTTCTAGGGATTTTCTTTGATAGCTTGTTTGCCTTGATCAGAGGAGTTTCTAGGCAAAATCTTGGGTCGATTTGGAGTCGTGAGCTTCGAGTTGTGCTTTTGGGAAATTCCAGGCCTGGCTGCCTGACTGCCCTGTCCATGCGGTCTCACCGCCCCTGGCAGGAAGTTTCCCCGTGTGTGGTTTCTGATTTTGTGTGTGCATAGTTGCGTTGCTTGCTGGTGAGGTTTGCTCCTTGGATCAGTAGCACTCCTTTGGCTATGTGGTCTTGGCAAACGTGAGAATAGAGTGGTGAAAGTGATTTTGGGATCGAGGTCGTGTTCATCTCGTTGGAGGAGCTATCTCTCTTGAGAAGAATTTTTATCATCTCCCATTCACTCCCCCCCTCTCTGGTCGCCCAATCCGGTCCTTCATGCGGCACCGGCGGTCAGACCGCCCCTCCTGGGCGGTTAGACCGCGTGACATCTCGCAGCCGACACATCGAGTCTTCGGGTCGGCTTTGTGGATAAACCGATGAGCCCAGTGGTTTTCTGGTGAACCACTGCAAACCCTGCGAGCTTGGTTTAGCCTCCACACCGAGCTCCTCAACTTGGCTGCCACGGTCGCCCTACTTGATGTTGGCTTTGGGATCAACCAACGAACCTACCAAACTTCGAGTTGCTCTTCTTGCACCATGTGACTCACACTTGATCCCGTCTAGCCACCTAGTCCATCGAACAAAGCCTACTTGTCCCTCCAGTCCTTCGGAGGCCCCAGCAGGGCTAAGACCTTTTGCACATGTTCTTGACTCGCACCAACGTGAACCAAGTCGCAGCCTACATCCACAACACTAAGCACAACATCAGTCCACACAACATTGTCAATCACTCATCACTAAGGAGTGGCCATCCACTGACTGTTGGAAAACTTTCTAAATGCATGCAGTAAGCTTTTCCATGCCCAAACTTCTCCCCCTTGTTGACAATACATGAATCAAGACATTTCTATGAAACTTTCAGCTATAGGCTTCTCAAATGGACATAGAGCCATAAAATTTGCTAGGAAAGAGCAAGTGAACCACTTAGACTTGACAAAGGTTCGGAAAAGCATTGCCATCAAGAATGTTCAATTACATACACACAAGATCAAGCCATGGTTAAAATTAGCATTTTGGGAAAAAATTCCTCTCATGAGCAAAGTCCTAAGCATGCACAAAATGAGCTCAAAATAAACTAGATCACTAAAAGATCATGTGAGGACAACATATTCTCATTAAAAGATCATGGAGGACACCCATCAAGCCAATCATGTCATGTCAAAGCCATGCAATCAAAGCTACCATTTAGCACCCATTATTATGAAAAAATGTAGCAAACAAGGCATAAAGAAATGATGGAGGACATTTTCACTCCATGTTCATTTCATTTGTTTTTCTTCTTTTTTCCTCAAATTAACAAGTTAATGGTACATGAAGTGCCTTTGCGGTAAAAAGAAGCTTATGCTCCTCCAAGATATGCAAAAGGGGCTAAACATCCACCATGATAAATGGTCTTTGACCCATCTAAGAAAAACATGCATCCAAGCATAATCTAAGCATGATAAAGTCATTCAAAGCACACATTAAGCATAATATAAGCCTCTACTCATGAGAATATCCGTCTTTTGGTCTTGGGTAGGGACATGGCTCAACACAATGCTTCCCTTCTCAACATTGTCCCGCAGGAAATGGTACCTTACTTCTATGTGTTTTGTTCTGGAATAGAGCACTAGGTTTTTCACTTATGGCATTGGTCCTGTCACGAAGAAGTGGGATCTGGGTGCACTCCTCACCAAAGTCTCTCATAGTGTAGGATATCCAAAGCAATTGGGAACAACAACTTCTGTGGTTCTGTGGTGGATTGGGCTACACTTGATTGCTTACGGGAAGACCAAGAGACCAAAGAGGAACCGAGAAGCTAGCAAGTACTAGAGGTAGACTTGCGCTCCACACGACACCCAGCAAAATCAACATCAGAAAATCTGTGAAGCGTCAGTGTCGATGTGGCAGAATACCAAAGGCCAAACTCAGGAGTGTATTGCAAATATCTGGAAATCCGCTTGACGGCCAGCCGATGCGAAGTCCTCGATGAAGCTTGAAAACGAGCGCACAGACACACACTGAACTGTATATCCGGCCTTGTCGCCGTCAAGTAGAGGAGGGAGCCGATCACGCTCTGGTACTCCTTCTGGTCCACTGGTTCACCATCCTTGTCCGCATCCAGAGCTATAGTCGTACTCATCGGTGTTGACATTGGCTTGGCATCATTCATGTTGAACTTCCTCAGCATGTCCTTGGTGTACTTGCTCTAGTGTACGAAGGTCCCATCCTTGACTTGCTTGATCTAAAGCCCAAGGAAAAATTGTAGCTCGCCCATCATCGACATCTCAAATTCCCTGCTCATGTCATCTGCAAACTTGACAACAAGGTTATGAGAGGAGGCACCAAAGATTATGTCATCCACATAAATCTGAACAATCAAAAGGTCATTCCCATGCTTGAGGAGAAACAAGTTATATCTACTGTGTCCATCACAAACCCCATGCAAAGCAAAAAGCCTCTCAACCTGTCATACCAAGCCCTCGGTGCCTGTAACACCCCGTGTTTTTAATCAAGTGTCATTAGGTGCTAATGACAACCTTAATCACCTTATGATCATTAGTGCTTAAGCCCTAATCACTTTTAAGGCCAAATCCATAGTCAAACCCTTTTGAAGCCATGGACCCTATCTAGAACTTTTGGCACGTTCTCCAAATTTCACCAAAACACTTCAAAATAGGCCAATACCAAAGTAGTACAGCTTTTCGAGGCCTACAACTTTGCTGTGGAGTGGCATTTGAGATTCGAAGTGGAAGCATGTGTAAAAGCTTGGTCAACGTAGTGAAACCCTGTTCATCGGCGCTGAGAAAATCGTCGAGTTCAAGAGCTGTTTATGCTCGATCCTTTGAGCAAGACACCTAACGGCCTTTGTAAAAGTTGTAGAGGGATAGTTGATCTACAACTTTGTAAATTGGCACTTGGGTCACTTCTATATCGAAAAATCGAGTTTGGGCTGGTCAAATAGGCGAACTTCGAAACAATTGGTGCCGGAACGCAGCCACCGCACGATGCCGTCGCGCACGCGCCCACACCACGTCGACGCGCTGCCAAGTAACCGGGCACAAACACCGAGGCATACAGGGATCAGTCGATCCCTCGGTGTCGCCGCACTACATTGGACGAGACGGTCGGTGTCTGGCTAGGCCGCTAGGCCGGTGCCACGCGCTGCGCCATCACCCGCCGGAGCGCACACGCCGAGGCCGCCATTGGCCGGCCGCGCCCGCGCACGTCGCCACCACCTTCCCGGCCATGCAGTGGTCACTGTGCCGCACCGTGTTCACATCGTGACCTCCTCTCCACGCCACAACCGCCTATATACAGCCCCCGCTCCTCCTCCGCCCTCGCCAGAGCTCTCCGCCGACGCCATTGCTGCTGCCGTGATGAGCTCACCTCTCCTCTAGTCCCCGCAGTCGTCTGAGCACTCGAAGCTCCTCTCTAGAGTCCCAGTGAGCTCCCCCGCACACACATTCATCAGCTCAGCCCCTCACCTCACCGAAATCCGAGCAGTGGCAGCCGCGCCGCCACTGCCTCGCCGCCACCGCTCGCCGGAGTCGTCTCTGGCCACACCGCCACCACCAATTGACCCCTTGTAAGCTCAATCACACATCCGTGCCGCTTGGTCATCACCTCCGGCCGTCCTTCACCGCCGGTGAGCTCGCCCCGCCGCGGGAGGGCACAGTTGTGAGGGAAACTTCTTTGTAGGGTCCTGTGTGCAAAAGCTGAGGGCCTATATGTGAACTTTTGAATCTTCTTAGGGTGTGTTGCGAAAGAAGATTCTTCATCGTTTACCCTTAGGTCCTGAGAACTGTAAAAATCATAGAAAATCACAGAAAAACCCTAAAAATGCAAAACCAATTTTGTTGGTTTCCTTATGAATAGACCTACATCTTTTACAAAACCTGTATATACTTTTGAGGTATAGTTTTTGAATGAAAATTCCAACTCAGTTTGGATAGGGATGTTCATAACTTGAGTTGTACACATGTTCTAGGCTTGATATTTGGATATGTTTGTAATCAGTATAGCCGCTTTCTTCCCACTACTTTCGTCCAGTTTTATTGCTCCTCCTCTCAACTTATTGTTCTTGTGAATATCAATCTAGGCGTAGGGCTATGCTGGCTTGCAAGATTCGCTTTTTTCTTGTACATAGGAAATGCGATTTTATATTTTTACTACAAATTAAAAAGCTGTTTTGTTTCACTCATATAGCTATCTAGTTTAACTTACCAATCCGAATACAGAATAAGCAAAGGAAGATAAGCATTCAATGTATTTTAGATAATACAAACCCTGGAAAGAAAGGAAATCTAATCCATAGATCTTTTCCGCACCTTTTCTATCCAATTAGTTTATGTTTGTTCTAATTACAAAACAAATAGGAACAAATCTTGTATTTTTGCGAGCCAATCGCTATACTAATAAGTTTTTGCACAAAGTTACTGAGTGGTTAATTAGGTATGCTAATATGTTTGCTGTGGTTCATCTTTTGGATATCACCTTGTTATGCTAATATGTGATTCTAGTAATTTTATCATGAGTTTAGGAGCTGTCTGCATATCTGTTTCTGAATGATGCTTGTTTTTGGAGTTAAATCTATAACTTAGTTTATATTGCTCCAGTGATGCTTATCTTTGGCATAGATGATGTGTATATCCTGTTTGTGTTGTGGTAGAAAGTTGGGCTACAGTTGAGTTATATCTTTCTCTGAATAATTACTTTGTGAATAAATAGGCTGAAAATGGTTATTTTTGTGTATCATGTTTTAAATAAGTACTTGAGATAATTTTTGGTGTGTAGTCTAGTTTTAGTCTATAGTAGCTCTGTGTAAAATTTGAACACCAGTGCATGAATAGTTTACTCTATATTTGATATTCTTGCTTTTGCTATGAATAACTTGTCACATTTTTCATGCTCTGTGTATAGCTTTGATTGCCATGAATTTTAAACCAGTAGCTCTGTTGTAGGACAGTGTGCTCACACAAAATTTCTCACTGTAAGATGTTACATGGTTTAACCAGAACAAATTTTGGAAGGAACTAAGTAAAGTAAAAAGAGAAATAAAGAAATATCCTTTTTATGAACTTAAGAGTAATATAACCTTTGGAAATGTCCCTAATAAACCCCTGACACCTAACTTGGTCTTTTGTGTAATAATTTTAATTTAATTAAATAGATGTGCACACAATCATTATTAAAATAATAATAATAATTAAATAAATGGTTGAATAATTAATCTTAAGGAAGAGTATGCTGGATATATTCTTGTCTGGGTGTATGTGGTCAACACAACACCCTAGACTTAATACATGTTGTTTGGTTTACACCATCATCAACCTTTAACTCCTACATTGCATTCCCCGTATAGAAGTTCCTGACGGTAGCTACACACTCGTGCCGGCTGACGAGAACGAGGGAGCAGGCGGAGATGTACACTTCGTGACTGTTGATCAAGACCTGGACCAAAGTCCGGAAGACTGTCTGACTGCTGGAGCTACCGAAGGCAAGCCCCGGTTTAACATTTAACTATGTGTTTCCTTTTTAAATTTCTGAATTTATGCCTGATTCTCTATGTGCATTTATGTTCAGGAGTTGAATGGAAACCCTAGATGCATGATCCATAAGTACCTATGATCTTTTACTAGTATGCTAGGTCGATAGTTGCTATGCACTAAGGACCCGGTACAAGTCGAGTGATGTACTTCGCTCGAGAGCATAGGTTCTTATGTTGGAATCATAAGACTTGTTCAATTGAATTGCTCACGTGGTAAGAGCATGGGATTTGGGCTCCGGTCCAATGGTTAAGTGATTAAGCATTTGAAAGTACTAAATATTTGTCGGACATGGGTACGGTAAACATAGTACCTGAATGACGCGGTGCGGGAACTTTAGGCTACTACTCTTGGGCTGCTGCCCCGGTCTTGCAAACTGTGGTGCATGGTGACGCTAGATGCTAGTGTGAGGCATGCTAGCTAGCTATGTACCTAGGACTATGGCATCAGTTCCTAATCCGAAGAATGACGGGAACCGTTTGGTTGAAATCACTCTTTGTGAGGGTTTTCTCCCGTATGTTTAGGTTCACCTTGCAAGGTTATTAATCGATCGATCATCGGCCTCTCACCGTTATCCGAGAATAGCTTAACCCTCTATCCATGATAATCCCTCCATGATGAAATGTTGATAAACTTGATGTTTGATTAATTGTTTGCACAAGTATGCTTGAATTAATTGCTTACCTAGTAAGAATGGATCTACTAGAACTTGAGCTAAAATATTGAAAATACGGATTAACTCCTTAGTCGCTCTTTGGCAAAACAAACCCAATAGCCAAAAGCCAAGCATGATTAGAAGGATAAGTTTTTTATTTCAGACAGGTAAGCCTTGCTGAGTATTAGTATACTCAGCCTTGCTATACTCAGCCTTGCTATAAATATTGTTTTCAGGTGATAATGTTTGGCCTGGTGAAATCCCACCCGGCTGGGAGCTGGAATAGGTGGATGACGAGTAGTAATGGCGTTATGGGTGGCCTCCCATGATGCCAAGTTATCGATTAGTATTATAATTTCCGCTGTTTCAAAACTCTGAACCATTTACCTTTGATGCAAGGACAAGGTTGTAATAATTAACCCCACGGGGAATCTGGATTAATTTGTAAGTTACTCTAGACTCTTCTTCGTGGCAGTTTTAATGTATGCGTTTCGATCCTCTGTGTGGTTTACCAGTGATTTACCGGGCTATGACCCGGCAACACTCAACGGGATAATTCTTTATTATCACTTAATGACCAAAGTGGATTGGTTTAGGTGATAGTACGGACATATCTCAGATGGGGTTGTCACAGTTGGTACCAGAGCATCTGTATACACCAGAGTAATTAGTTTAATCACTAATCACCATGATTTACAATTAAAACTTGCCAAGATTGATTGGATTTTGAAAATAAGTTAGATCGTTAAGGAATGTTTAGACCGAAAGACCCTAGAGGGAATTTTTGGGTTCTTTTAAGGTGGCTAAGTATTTATGGTTTATTTATGCTAACTTCCAGCACTTCTTAAACCACGTGTTTCATATGTGTGTGATACCACATCACGAGTATACGAGGGTCGATAGGGCAATCCATTCCACGGATCCTATCTTCTCGGTTGGATGCGCACATGTTTTATACGTGTGCTACCGTATGCAAGTCATAAGAAGGATGCCATGTTCTATTCAAGATGAATATGTCATGGGTTGTGATGTCGCCATGTTTTGCTATACGTGTGCATGATTCCGCATTACGAACATGCGAAGGGGGGCACCCTCCATTCAAAAGGGGCGTGTCTCATGTTGGACACTGTCCATGCGGTGTAAAATGCATGGAGATTATTTCTATAGTGAATGGAAATGTATGTGGACGCTCCCGTGACGTGCTGGCACGGAAAATTCTTTTCTGCAGGTACACTAACCACGTTATCGCGATCGTTGAACGACGTGTAGCTCGGACTAGTTATTATAGGGAGAGTCGTTTATAAAGCTTGCCACCGGCATTAACTTCGTCTTTTTAGATCTACAAGTGTGAGGTCGTTTAAGACGTGTGCATGCATCATAAAAAGCAAATGAACCTAAAAACTTGCTGTTCTACCCTTGTGTTATGCTTCTAAGTTGTTACATGATCTTAGAAAGGGTTTTTCTATCTTTTGATCCTAGTTGTTTTCTGTCAAAGTTAGGATGCTATCTGTTCATGATTTTTTTAGAGCCATTTCTAGGATGTTTCTGACTAGGCGACTTTTACAAAAGTTGTTCCTCATCAAATCAAGCATCTACTGTAAATTTTTCACAATTTTAGGGATTCTCAGTCTAGAGAGTTATGCTCAAAATAGTAAACCTCTGTTCTGCTGTTTTTCCTGCTGACCTTCCTTTGGTAGAAGAATTTTTAGAGCTTTTTCCCTTCGGATCCAGATCTACCTTTGAATACCAAAAATGTGCAGAATTATGTCACTGTTGTGCTGTAAAAAGTTGAGAATTTTTGGGGTTCTGGTTGCCGAGCTATGAATTTTTGTTCATACCACCAGATTTTTGTACCTATGCATGTTATACTCCTTTTTGAGTTTTAACGTGTTGTACTCATTTCTTGTACAGATGGAGTACCCGGAGTTTTTCGAGATCGACGTGGATGGTACCATACGTACCAACGGTCTCCACTGGGAGGGTTTTCCCCATGTTCTGTGGGACACCCTGCGCGAGGGGGGCTACACCGCTCCACCGACGTACGAGGTGCTCCACTTTTGGGACCGGGGTGTGCCCTACTCACGTACCATTGCTACGGTGCCACAGCACCCTGAGCACCCAGAGTGGCCTAACTTGGGCATGGTGTTCTACAGACACCGTGGCGTCGAGTCACTCGAGTCTGCAGCTCTGAGGGTTCTCCACACCTTCTGCGAGCAGCACCCAGAGGAGGTGATGTTCACAGCTTTGGGGTTGTTCCCAGCACTGGACCCACTCGACGAGGCTTGGTGTGAGCGCGTGTCTCTCACCGGTATGTTGCTCACTGCCGATCCTCCGGCGGTCACTGTATAGTAGCTTCTGAGGTTACTTGAGGCGCTGTACAATGTGCAGGTCTTCTGCCTCGCCACCAAGGCTATGCTTGCGGGTGTGATCCGCGAGACGTCCGCGCTGACCGACATCATCTACCACGACTTGCAGCAAGAGTGTTAGACCTCTGCTCACTTTAAGCAGGAGGTCGTGTTCTTCTAGGACCAACGTACATAGTGGGAGCAGGAGCGAGCCCAGTACATTGAGCAGTTGTACGCTCGCGATGACACCATTGACAGGTTGCATGAGTACAACGACAGGCTACGTGCAGAGTACATCCAGGCCGAGACTCAGCGTTTGACGCTGGTGCAGCACGTAGCAGAGATGCAGAACCAGGTGATTGATATGGAGGTTGAGGTGGAGGTGCGGCAGGCGATGGCACACCAGCAGCAGCCAACAGTTCCTCCACCGGCAGCACCTGTCGCTCTGGACGAGCTACAAGGAGCTTCGGGCTTGGACGAGGACAGTGTCGGGGGACCACCCCCGGATTCCCCTCAGTCCAGCGCTGGCTCCCCTGCTGGCTACTAGTTTCACTAGATGTTGTTGTATGGAGCTACCATGTACTCTTAGCTTAGCCTTATCAGCTAGATTTTGTGGAGGGATTAGGCTGCTCAGAGAGTATGTGAGTTGTGCTTCATGTTCCTTGTATGTTGTAGTTTTTAGGTAATCCACAAACTTTGCATCATGTAATGCTATTTGGATGAACACCTTGTGTTGTATGTTTCGTGAATTAATTCAGGTTGTTGCGATCAAAATTGGATCTTGCGCTGAATACCAAAGTTGTGTGGAATATTCTCAAGATCATGCTCACCAAAATTCGTTAAGTTTGCATAAGCGTACCGAGAATTATGGCAAATTTTGTGCAGCTCAGCCTCTTGTGAAAACAGCTAGGCAGAAGCTCGGTTACCGAATTTTTCGGGCATGATAACATCACAATTCGACCCTGAGTTGAATACCAATGTTGGAGCTTATAAAATTCTACACTTCCTGACCAAAAATGAGAATTTTTCTACGTATGGGCAGAAAGTTATGAATTTTTTTCTACGAACAGTGCGTTGTCTGGTCTTAACTTATGGATGTTACGGGTTTTCGTCTTACATATTCTTCTTGTGGATTGATGTAAGCAAGCTTGCGAATATGTGGCTAATGAAAACTCCATGAATTTCAGATGGTGGGACCGACACGCACCTCCCCAAATGGTTTTGGTGCAAGTGGGAGTGAGGCTCCGCCACCTCCTCCCCACATGACGATCCAGGAGCAGTTTATGGCCACCCAAACTGAGGTGATGCGCCAGTTACTGCAGACCCAGCAACAAATTGCTCAGCAGCTGCAACAAGCCCCATGCGGGGGAAATCAGGATGGCTTACCCATGGTCACAAGTATGAGCACTTATACGGCATGAAACCTCTGACTTTCGAGGAGGCCAAGGAGCCTCTAGCTGCCGAAGCATGGATCAGGGCCATTGAGGCCAAGTTCTCAGTGTTCACCCTACCGTGTTCGGAAGAGCATAAGGCCAGCTTTGCCGCCTTGCAGCTTCGTGGTGCCGCACTGATGTGGCGGGAGCACTACAAATCTATGGTCCCGGCTGGACATCAGGTCACATGGGCTGAGTTCAAGTGAGCCTTTAAGGAACATCACATTCCTATGGGTCTCATGGACCGCAATATGAAGGAGTTGCTGGCACTGAAGTAGGAAACTGACACGGTGTACGAGTACACCAAGAAATTTAACTCCCTGTGTCAGTACGGTGGGCATCACGTTGATAATGATGCTAAGAAGATAGAGCATTTCCATGATGGACTGGATGGAGAGCTCTATGAGAGGCTTAATCTCTGTGAGCCTAACAACTACCAAGACCTTGTGAACAAGGCCATCTCCCAAGAAGACGCTATGAGAAGAGCTCAGAAGGACAAGAAGAGGCAGGCTAGATTCACCACTTCTGGTGGATCAGGAAAGAAGTTCTGCTTCATCAAGAAGAGCAATCAGGGAAACTCCCAATCATCATCATCAGGACGCTAGTGAGTGACCCAATCTCAGAACAAGCCCTCTGGAAATTTCCAGTACCGTAAGGCGCAGCAGCAGCCTTACAAGCCAAATGCACCCCTGCCAAAAACAATGCTATCAAGGACCGTCACTGCTACAATTGCGGGCAGCCAGGGCACTATGCTAATGAGTGTCCCAAGCCGAAGCAGATCAAGACCTATCAGTAAGGTGAAGGGTCAGGAACCAAACTGGGTAATCGGGGCAAGAAGCCTACCGTGCAAGTGAAGCAGGGCGAGCTAAACTTCACTTCTCTGAGGGAGATGCCAGAAGGAGCACCAGTGCCGACGGGTACATTTTCTATCTGAGGCTATGCAGTTAAAGTGTTGTTTGATTCTGGTGCAACACATAGTTTTATAAATGGGAAAATTTTGAACAAGTTGGGTGTGAAAAGTTGTCAAACAAAACAACCATTCTTGGTAACCACACCTGGTGGCCGAATTTCTACTAGAGACCTATCTTGGAAAGTGCCAATTGAACTAGGTAGCAAAGTCTTCCCAACCAATCTCATTGTTCTGAACCTAGAAGGCATCGATGTGATCCTAGGCATGAACTGGTTGGCATATCACCAAGTCATCTTGGATCTAGCTACCAGAATGATAGAAATCAACTCACCTGCTGTTGGAACATCTACTCAATATTTACCTCTCAATGACAGTGGAAATTCGTATGCTTTCGCAACCATCATTTCTTCACTTGAGGACATTCCAATAGTTTGTAGTTATCCGGATGTGTTTCCCGATGACTTGCCTGTCATGCCACCAGACAGAGACATCGAGTTCGTGATTGAACTTCAACCGGGCACTGCCCCTATCTCCAAAAGACCTTATCGTATGCCACCTAAGGAGTTAGCCGAGTTGAAGAACCAACTACAAGAGTTGCTTGATAAAGGGTACATTTGCCCAAGTTCATCTCCTTGGGGAAGTCCCGCACCCTTTGTGAAGAAGAAAGATGGTAGTCTGCGAATGTGCGTGGACTATCGTCCTCTTAATGCGGTGACAATCAAGAACAAATATCTCTTGCCTCGCATTGATGTTATCTTTGATCAGTTGGCTGGTGCCAAAGTCTTCTCCAAGATTGATCTTCGATCTGGTTATCATCAGATTAAGATTCGATCGAGTGACATCCCAAAGACTTCTTTCTTCACTAGATATGGCCTTTATGAATTTCTAGTGATGTCCTTTGGTCTCACAAATGCACCTACCTACTTCATGTACCTTATGAAATCTGTCTTCATGAATGAATTAGACAAGTTCTTAGTGGTCTTCATTTATGATATCCTCATCTACTCCAAGAACGAAGAAGAACATAAGAAACATCTTCGGATCGTTTTGCAACGATTGAGAGATCACAAGCTTTATGCTAAATTCTCCAAATGTGAATTCTGCCTGGATAGTGTGAAATTTTTGGGTCACACTATTGCTAAGGATGGTATCTCCGTGGATCCTAGCAAAGTGCAGGAGGTCATGGATTCGAAACCACCCAAGTCTGTGCATCAGATTCACAGTTTTCTAGGTCTAGCTGGCTATTACCATTGATTTATTTCGGGCTTCCCCAGAATACCTAAACCTATGACAGAACTGTTGAAGAAGGGTGTCAAATATGTGTGGGATGAAGCTTGTGGCAAGGCTTTTCATACCCTGAGGGAACATCTCACACCAGCCCCAGTGCTCGCACAGCTAGATATGACAAAACTGTTTGACGTGTATTGTGATGCTTCTGGCACTGGCCTTGATTGTGTACTTATGCAAAACAACAGGGTCATTGCCTACGCCTCATGAGCACTTAGACCTCATGAGAAGAATTACCCTACTCACGACCTGGAGCTAGCAGCGGTTGTGCATGCCTTAAAGATTTGGCGGCATTATCTGATGGGAAATCGCTGCAATATTTTCACCGATCACAAAAGCCTTAAGTATATTTTCACCCAATCGGATTTGAACATGAGGCAAAGAAGGTGGTTGGAGTTGATTAAGGATTATGAGCTAGAAGTCCAGTATCATCCCAGCAAAGCCAACGTGGTTGCAGATGCGCTTAGTCGCAAGCATTGCAACTATACAACGGTAGAGCCATATAATGAAACTTTATGTGAAGAGATGAGGAAGCTCAACTTAGAGGTGGTCAAGTATGGGAATCTAAATGCCATCTCGATTGAATCCCCTCTCCATGAGAGAATTGCTTTAGCTCAGCTCACTGACGAAGGTATCCAGTTAATCAATCAGAAATTGTCCGAAGGAGACCCCAAATACGCTTGTTTCCGGAAGGATGAGAAAGGAGTAATATGGTTCGACCAGAGATTAGTCATTCCCCAGGATCTGGAAATAAGGAAGGAAATTTTAGATGAGGCTCACCTCTCTAAATTTACCATTCACCCTGGTAGTACCAAGATGTACAGAGACCTTAGGGAGAACTTCTGGTGGTCAAACATGAAGGGTGAGATAGCCAAGTATGTGTCCAGTTGTGATACATGTCAGAGGATCAAGGCTAGTCACCTAAAGACTGCAGGTCAAATGCAACCTTTATCTATACCTGCTTGGAAGTGGGATGACATCAGCATGGATTTCATAGTAGGTTTATCCCTCACCCCCAAGAAACATGATTCCATCTGGGTTATTGTGGACCGACATACCAAGACCACTCACTTCATCGCTGTCCACACTACCTATTCAGCTGAATGTTATGTCGAGATTTATGTTGATCTCATTGTGCATTTGCACGGTGTTCCAAAGACTATTCTATCTGATAGAGGCACACAGTTTCTTGCTCGATTTTGGGCACAAGTGCATGAATCCTTGGGTACCAAGTTGATCCATAGCTCTAGCTATCACCCTCAGACCGATGGTCAGACAGAACGAGTAAATCAGATAGTGGAAGATATGTTGAGAGCATGTGTCATTCATTTTGACAAAACTTGGGACAAATACTTAGCCTTGGCAGAGTTTGCTTACAACGACAGTTATCAAGCTAGTTTGAAGATGGCTCCTTTTGAAGCCTTATATGGACGAAGATGTCGCACCCCCTTGAATTGGTAACAGGCGGGTGAGAGGACACTATTTGGTCCTGAACTAGTACAAGAAGCTGAAGAGAGAGTGGAAGTAATCAGAGAAAATTTAAGAGCCGCTCAAATGAGACAAAAGAGTTATCATGACAAGGCTAAGGCACCCCGAGAGTTTGAAGTTGGTGATTATGTCTATCTGAAGGTGTCTCCAACCAAAGGTGTACAAAGATTCGAAGTAAAAGGAAAGTTAGCGCCACGCTATATCGGTCCTTATGAAGTCACTGAGAAATTCGGTACAGTTGCATATCGTATCAGACTCCCTGGCAAACTCTCCACAGTACACGACGTATTTCACGTCTCACACCTAAAGAAATGTGATCAAATACCGGAAGCAAAGATAATCGACGAGACCAATGCAGAAGTAGAACCTGACCTATCACTAGCAGAATATCCTATGAGAGTGATAGATCAGAAGGAAAGGCAGACAAGAAGGCAAACCGTTAAGATGTACAAGATACAGTGGAGTCATCACACAGAAGAAGAAGCCACATGGGAAACTGAACAATTTCTCAACACCAAGTACCCGGGTTTTCTTCAAAGCCAACATCGTACGTAACCCTTCCTAGCTATCTTTTAAATTCGAATCTCGGGACGAGATTCCTTTTAAGGGGGTTAGGCTGTAACACCCCGTGTTATTAATCAAGTGTCATTAGGTGCTAATGACAACCTTAATCACCTTATGATCATTAGTGCTTAAGCCCTAATCACTTTTAAGGCCAAATCCATAGTCGAACCCTTTTGAAGCCGTGGACCCTATTTAGAACTTTTGGCACGTTCTCCAAATTTCACCAAAACACTTCAAAATCGGCCAATACCAAAGTTGTATAGTTTTTCGAGGCCTACAACGTTGCTGTGGAGTGGCATTTGAGATTCGAAGTGGAAGCATGTGTAAAAGCTTGGTCAACGCAGTGAAACCCTGTTCATCGGCGCTGAGAAAATCGTCGAGTTCAAGAGCTGTTTATGCTCGATCCTTTGAGCAAACACCTAACGGCCTTTGTAAAAGTTGTAGAGGGATAGTTGATCTATATCTTTGTTAATTGGAACTTGGGTCCCTTCTGTATCGAAAAATTGAGTTTGGGCTGGTCAAACAGGCGAACTTCGAAACATTTGGCGCCGGAACGCAGCCGTCGCACGACGCCGTCGCGCGCGCGCCCACGCCATGCTGGCGCGCCACCAAGTAACCGGGCACAAACACCAAGGCATACGGGGAACCGCCGGTCTGTCGCTGTCGCCGCACTGCATTGGACGAGACGGTCGGTGTCAGGCTAGGCCGCTAGGCAGGTGCCACACACCGCGCCGTCAGCCGCCGGAGCGCGCACGCCGAGGCCGCCATTAGCCAGCCGCGCCCGCGCACGTCGCCACCACCTTCCCGGCCATGTCGTGGTCACTGTGCCGCACTGTGTTCACATCATGACCTCCTATCCACACCACAACCGCCTATATAGAGCCCCCGCTCCTCCTCCGCACTCGCCAGAGCTCTCCGCCGACGCCATTGCCGCCGCCGTGATGAGCTCGCCTCTCCTCTAGTTCCCGCAGTCGTCTAAGCACTCGAAGCTCCTCTCTAGAGTCCCAGTGAGCTCCCCTGCACACACATTCATCAGCTCAGCCCCCCACCACACCGAAATCCGAGCAGAGGTGGCCGCGCCGCCAATGCCTCGCCACCGCCGCTCGCCGGAGTCATCCCTGGCCACACCGCCACCACCAATTGACCCCTTGTAAGCTCAATCACACATCCGTGCCGCTTCTTCATCACCTCCGGCCGTCCTTCATCGCCGTCGAGCTCGCCCCACCGCGGGAGGGCACGGTTGTGAGGGAAACTTCTTTGTAGGGTCCTATGTGCAAAAGCCGAGGGCCTATCTGTGAACTTTTGAATCTTCTTAGGGTCTGTTGCGAAAAAAGATTCTTCATCTTTTACCCTTAAGTCCTGAGAACTGTAAAATTCATCAAAAATCACAGAAAAATCCTTAAAATGCAAAACCAATTTTGTTGGTTTCCTTATGAATAGACCTACATCTTTTATGAAACCTATATATACTTTTGAGGTATAGTTTTTGAATGAAAATTCCAACTCAGTTTGGATAGGGATGTTCATAACTTGAGTTGTACACATGTTCTAGGCTTGATCTTTGGATATGTTTGTAATCAGTATAGCCTCTTTCTTCCCACTGCTTTCGTCCAGTTTTATTGCTCCTCCTCTCAACTTATTGTTCTTGTGAATATCAATCTAGGCGTAGGGCTAGGCTGGCTTGCAAGATTCGCTTTTTTCTTGTACATAGGAAATGAGATTTTATATTTTTACTACAAATTAAAAAGCTGTTTTGTTTCACTAAAATAGCTATCTAGTTTAACTTACCAATCCAAATACAGAATAAGCAAAGGAAGATAAGCATTCAATGTATTTTAGATAATACAAACCCTGGAAAGAAAGGAAATCTAATCCATAGATCTTTTTCCGCTCCTTTTCTATCCAATTAGTTTATGTTTGTTCTAATTACAAAACAAATAAGAACAAATCTTGTATTTTTGCGGGCCAATCGCTATACTAGTAAGTTTTTGCACAAAGTTACTGAGTGGTTAATTAGTTATGCTAATATGTTTTCTGTGGTTCATCTTTTGGATATCACCTTGTTATGCTAATATGTGATTCTAGTAATTTTATCATGAGTTTAGGAGCTGTCTGTATATCTGTTTCTGAATGATGCTTGTTTTTGAAGTTAAATCTATAACTCAGTTTATATTGCTCCAGTGATGCTTATCTTTGGCATAGATGATGTGTATATCCTGTTTGTGCTGTGGTAGAAAGTTGGGCTACAATTGAGTTATATCTTTCTCTGAATAATTACTTTGTGAATAAATAGGCTGAAAATGGTTATTTTTGTGTATCATGTTTTAAATAAGTGCTAGAGGTAATTTTTGGTGTGTAGTCTGGTTTTAGTCTATAGTAGCTCTGTGTAAAATTTGAGCACCAATGCATGAATAGTTTTCTCTATATTTGATATTCTTGCTTTTGCTATGAATAACTTGTCACATTTTTCATCCTCTATGTATAGCTTTGATTGCCATGAATTTTTACCAGTAGCTCTGTTGTGGGACTGTGTGCGCACACAAAATTTCTTACATGGTTTAACCAGAACAAATTTTGGAAGGAACTAAGTAAAGTAAAAAGAGAAATAAAGAAATCTCCTTTTTATGAACTTAAGAGTAATATAACCTTTGGAAATGTCCCTAATAAACCCCTGACACCTAACTTGGTCTTTTGTGTAATAATTTTAATTTAATTAAATAGATGTGCACACAATCATTATTAAAATAATAATAATTAAATAAATGGTTGAATAATTAATCTTAAGGTAGAGTATGCTGGATATATTCTTGTCTGGGTGTATGTGGTCAATACGACACCCTAGACTTAATACATATTGTTTGGTTTACACCATCATCAACCTTTAACTCCTGCATTGCATTCCCCGTATAGAAGTTCCTGGCGGTAGCTACACGCTCGTGCCGGCTAACGAGAACGAGGGAGCAGGCGGAGACGTACACTTCGTGACTGTTGATCAAGACCCGGACCAAAGTCCGGAAGACTATCTGACTGCTGGAGCTGCCGAAGGCAAGCCCCAGTTTAACATTTACCTATGTGTTTCCTTTATAAATTTCTGAATTTGTGCCTGATTCTCTATGTGCATTTACATTCAGGAGTTGAATTGAAACCCTAGATGCATGATCCATAAGTACCTATGATCTTATTCTAGTATGCTAGGTCAATAGTTGCTATGCACTAAGGACCCGGTACGAGTCGAGTGATGTACTTCGCTCGCGAGAATGGGTTCTTATGTTGGAATCATAAGACTTGTTAAATTGAATTACTTACGTGGTAAGAGAATGGGATTTGGGCTCCGGTCCAATGGTTAAGAGATTAAGCATTTGAAAGTACTAAACATTGGTTGGACATGGGTATGGTAAACCTAGTACCTGACTGATGCGGTGCGGGAACATTAGGCTACTACTCTTGGGCTGCTGCCCCCGTCTTGCAAACTGTGGTGCATGATGATGCTGGATGCTAGTGTGAGGCATGCCAGCTAGCTATGTACCTAGGACTATGGCATCAATTCCTAATATGAAGAATGACGGGAACCGTTTGGTTGAAATCACTCTTTGTGAGGGTTTTCTCCCGTATGTTTAGGGCCTCTCACCGTTATCCGGGAATAGCTTAACCCTCTATCCATGATAATCCCTCCATGATGAAATGTTGATAAACTTGATGTTTGATTAAATGTTTGCACAACTCATGTTTGGAATTAGTTGCTTATCTAGTAATAATTTGATCTATTAGAACTTGAGATAAAATATTGAAAGTAAGGATTAACTCCTTAGTCGCTTTTTGGCAAAACAAACCCACTAGCCAAAAGCCAAGCATGATTAGAGGTTAAGTATTTTGTTTTAGACGGGTAAGCCTTGCTGAGTATTAGTATACTCAGCCTTGCTTAAATGTTGCTTTCAGGTGATAATGTTTGGCCTAGTGAAATCCCACCCGGCTGGGAGCTGGAATGGGTGGATGACGAGGAGTAATGGTGTTATGGGTGGCCTCCCATGATGCCAAGTTATCGATTAGTATTATCATTTCCGCTGTTTCAAAACTCTGAACCATTTACCTTTGATGCAAGGACATGGTTGTAATAATTAACCCTATGGGGAATCTGGATTAATTTGTAAGGTACTCTGGACTCTCCTTCGTGGGAGTTTTAATGTATGCGTTTCGATCCTCTGTGTGGTTTACAAGTGATTTACCGGGCTATGACCCAGCAACACTCAACGGGATAATTCTTTATTATCACTTAATGACCAAAGTGGATTGGTTTAGGTGATAGTACGTACTTATCTTGGATGGGGTTGTCACAGTGCCTGTTTCAACCCATAAAGTGCTCTCTGGAGTTTGTACACACTTCTTTCTCAATCACCCCATTCAAGAAAGCACTATTCACATCCATTTGGAACAATTTGAACCCTTTAGCCACATCAAAGGCTAGAAGAATCCGAATTGCCTCCAATCTGGCCACAGGAGCAAATGTCTCCTCATAATCTATCCCCTCCTTTTGATTGAACCCCTGAGCAACAAGCCTAGACTTGTTCCTCACAACCATCCCATTCTCACCTTCCTTGTTCTTCCACAGACATTTGGTACCTATAGGAAGGCAATTTGGAGGTGGATCTACTAACACCCAGACTTGGTTCCTCTCAAAGTTTTCAAGCTCCTCATGCATGGAATTCACCCAGTTTGCATCAGAAAGTATGTGTCCAATATCTTTGGGATCAAAAGATGCAACGAATGTAGAATGAGCAAAATGAAAAGTATTTCGTGACCTTGACCGTGTGGTTCACTCGTTGATGTCACCAATGATTCTTGAAGGAGGGTGGTCAACTTGCACACGCTGAGGAGCCTCTCACTTGGAGACTACATCCCCCTCCATAGCAGCTTCCACCCTTGCTTGCAGTACATGTTGATGCGTAGTTGTAGAAGTCGAAGGCCCGCCATCAACCATAGTCGTCGTGGAAGTAGAGGATACACGATCTGTAGTAAGTACACGATCCTCGCCATCATCATCACCAGCTTCTTCCTCCTCTTCAAAGAGTGTCTCAGACATCTCCTTATCACCTGCACACTCAAAACCAATAGGTCTACATGGCATTGTCTCGTTGAAGGTTACCTCGCAAGTCTCCATGGTTTTGTTAGTCTCAAGGTTAAGAACCCTATAAGTTCTAGAATGGTTAGCATACCCAAAAAAGACACCATCACTAGACCTAGCCTCAAACTTATCCAGCTTACCCTTCTTGAGAATAAAGCACATGTAACCAAAGACTCGGAAATGACTTACCTTAGGAGCTCGACCATGCATGAGCTTGTAGCTTGTCTTCTTCTTGAATGCTCGAAGGAAGATCCGGTTGGAAACATGACACGCGTATTGACCTCCTCAGCCCAAAACCTCCTAGGAGTCCTATGCTCATTGAGCATCATCCTAACCATCTCACAAATCGTTCGGTTCTTCCTTTCCACAACTCCATTCTGAGGGGGCACGTAAGGAGTTGAGTACTGATGTTCAAGACCAATATCACAGCAAAAGGTGTCAAAATGAGAATTCATGAACTCAGAGTCATTATCACTATGGATTGCTCGAATAGTGTTCCCATGCCTCTAATTCTTCAACCTCACGATCAGATCTCAAACAAAACCAAATGTCTCACTTTTATTCTCCAAGAAAAACACTCAGGCATATCGAGAGTAATCGTCCACCACAACCAAGACATACCACTTCCCGCCCACCGTGCGAACTCGAGCTGGCCCAACAAGGTCCATATGCAATAGCTCTGTAAGACGCTCTGTCATGACAGCGGTCAGGGCTGGATAAGAAGCAACAACCATCTTGCCATGCCTGCAAGGTGCACACACCAACTCAAACCTCAGCCTTGGTGCAGTCTGGGGGCCGGTGAGACCGCCAGACATCTCACAGCCGACACGTCGAGTCTTCGGGTCGGCTTTGTGGATCAATCGATGAACCCAGTGGTTTTCTGGTGAACCACTAGAAACCCTACAAGCTTGGTGCAGCCTCCACGCCGAGCACCTCGACTTGGCCGCCACGGCCGCCGCGGCTCGATGTTGGCTTTCGGATCAACCAACGAACCCACCGGACTTTGACTTGCTCTTCTTGCACCATGTGACTCGCACTTGATCCTATCTGGCCACTTGGTCCATCGAACTGAGCCTACTTGTCCCTCTAGTCCTTCAGAGGCCCCAGCAGGGCTATGACCTTTCGCACCTGTTCTCCACCTGCACCAACACGAACCAAGCCGCAACCTACATCCACAATACTAAGCATAGTGTCAGTCCACACAATGTTGTCAATCACTCACCACTAACGAGTGGCCATCTACTGACTGTCGGACACTCCGGGCCTCAACGATGATGCGGGCAACGCGGCGACGTGATGACTTAGCTCCTCGTCATGAAGGCTGGCATACATGACAGCAAGACGGGCTGAGAACTCTCACCAATGGGCTTGACAGGGTGTTCCGGCATTTTATCGAACACATCTAGGGTGAGGTGGACGGAATCCATGTAGAGTTGTGTGCTGATCAGCTGGGCTGTGTTCCTGCAAAAGAAGGGTGGCGTGAAGGCGCATGACACAACCACAGCAACAGGTGAAAGCTCTTGTCACTTAGATTCTATACTATCTGGACATTTAATCGAACAGCTCGAGGTCAAGGTGGGGGCTGTCTGTGTGGCTCACGACAAGGCTGAAGGCATGGTCTTGCTGGCGTTGTTGCAGCAACTCGTCGAATAGGTACAAGGCGAGGTGGACGGCAGGTCGCAGGATCTTCTTCAGCGGCATCGACAGCAGGACGTGGCACCATCTTTGTGGCCACAGCAACATCCTCTCAGCCTTGTGGCATGCTCCGATTGGAAGGTAGCAGCTATGCTTAGCTGCTATTGTTGGCTCCTTCAGGCCATGATGCCCCGGCTGCAGCGCCTCGCCTCCCAACGCATGTCGTTAGGGCCCGTCAGGCTCCCACCCCAGTTGTCAGTACCCACAAAATGAGAGGCAAAGTCGCTCGCCGAATCCCGAAAATCGACCCACCATGCTAGACCTGACCAAAGAGGGAGGGAGGAGATGGGGAGGCGATGGAGGAGTGGCGTACCCTGTCCTCGACGGTGAGGGGGATCTGGTGCATGGTGGGGCTGGGTTGGTTGGACCCGGGCCACCATGCCACAACTTCACGCACCCTGGCCAGCCACGCGCTGGATCTGAGCACCGTCGCCCGAGCGCGGCGCGGAGCTCCCAGGACGAGCATCGCTGGACAAGCGTGCCACCCTTCCTTTCTTGCCTCGCGCGAAGGAGATGACCGCCGTCGGGGTTGAGGAGGGGAAGGGAGAGATGGGGGCGCAACACAAGCCTCCATTGGATGCGGTCGTAGATCCGAGTGGGAAGGAGAATGGAGGGAGGAGTGCGGCGCATGGATTAGGGTTGCAGAGGGAGCTGGTTATACACCATGGTAAAATGAGTAGAGCCATTGGATCGACGATCGACAACCAGAAAAAGCTGGGCCAAACGGAATGAAATGGGCCGACATGGGCTTCTCTACTTATCGTTTTTCTTTTTCTTTTTTCTTTTTATAGCACCATTGTGAAGTAACACCTAAAAATAATTATCTTATATGCACAAATATATTTTTATATATAATAGTATGCATATAAGTTGTCACCTAGGAGTTTCAAGAATTTTCAAGTAAATTTGCTATTTTGTATCATATAAATGAATTTCTGCAGGTTTACCAGAAGTAATTCCAAATTGACCTATATGTACCTCTAATAAGATTCAAAAACATTCAAAAAAACTATAGTTAGGAGTTTGTGGTCCATTCTACGCCACATCTAGTAGATTGATGAAAAATTCAATTGACTTGTAGAGAACACTCGAACTTCTACTAGTCACCTTGTTATAAAATAATAATAATAATACCTAAAACTTCTTCAAAAATTATATAAATTTGTAAAGAATCATTTTATGGATGCACAAGGTTGACAAAAAAGTTTCATAAGATGTTGTGAAAATTAGAGTATACATTGTTCACAGACTATATAAGTCTCTCACATTGTTTCATACAACTCAACTTAAACTTTGAAGTTTGTATACCCTAAAATATTTTTTGCTCTTGTACACCTCAATTCTGGACATAACCTTACATTTACACTTTTATTAACATATGAGGATTCATATTGTCATTTGTTGCGCAAAAAAGATATTTTTCGATTTTTTAAATCACTAAGGAATACATCCTTATGAAGTAAGTTGCAAAATCTTTATCTTATATGCCCCAATATATTTTTCACACATAACAGACAACATAAAAGTTGTCATGTAGGAGTTTCAAGAATTTTCAAGTAGAATTGCTATTTTCTATCATTTAAATTAATTTCTATG
Source organism: Cenchrus fungigraminus (assembly GCA_036936925.1). Classification (NCBI taxonomy): domain Eukaryota; kingdom Viridiplantae; phylum Streptophyta; class Magnoliopsida; order Poales; family Poaceae; genus Cenchrus; species Cenchrus fungigraminus. Next base: position 49,186,630 of record CM072777.1, on the reverse strand, counting down.
TGCTTACCAAAAGTAATTCCAAGTTGAACTATGTGTACATCAAATAAGATTTTAAAAATTGCACAAAAAATGTATTTACTCTACTATGTTAAATCATAGCCCATTTCTTGGAGATAGGTGAAAATTTCAGTTTTCTTATAGTGACAATTCAAACTTCTAACTTGAAACTACCACATAATAATTACAATAATATCTAAATTTAGTCAGAAAATTCTATAAATTGATGTGCCAACGTTTTTTTGGCCCATAAGTTTATGATAAAAACATTAAAGGATCCTATGCAAGTAGAACTATACATTGTTCACAAATGGATACGTCTCCCAAAGAGTTTCTAATAACTTAACTCAAACTTCAAGATTTGAATAACTTATAACATATTCGAACTCATATAAACTTCATATTTGGAAATCACCTTATGTTGACTATAACATTAGAAAATATCAGATTATATTAACAATTATTAGGCAAATCAAATGATTTTCTATCATGTATAAGGTGTAAAAAAATAAGTCATACAAAACATATCCAATAAATAGTAATTTAAGTACAAACAAATTCCATAAAGTGAAAGAGCGTGATTTTACAAAGAAAACAAAAAAAGAATCATGAAATTCAGAGTTCATATGAGAAAGAAATACTAATTACAAATTTTTATTGCGAATCAAAAAGAAAAAATTAATCATCAGTGTGTTCTTCATCTTCTCCTCGACGTTGCCACGTGGTAGAACTGGATTGGTCCATGCGGTCGTCCCAACTAATAGCATGCTCACGTCCCAGAAAAATGATAATATATAAGTATAAAAACTTAAATACCAAATTTCTTCACAACCATCCTTGTGGTGTAGTGGTAAGGTGGAGAACTCACAATCTCAAGACCTGCGTTTGAAACCCAGACCCCGTCCCCCCTTGCCCGCGGCCTGCAAATTCTTTTTTAATTTGCACACGGGCGGATGCGCGGGCCCAGTTGGCCAGATGAGGTACTGCGGCAAAGTGATGTGGCTGGTGGCGGCCGGGTGACCTGGCGCTGTGGCCGGACACGTGGTTCATGTGTTGGCTAGTGGCGGGTGATGTGGCAAAGTCCAAGTTTGCTGAGAAATGAACAAAAATATAAAGATGAGAAAGGTGATCACCAAACAACATGTAGCCCAATGGTATGTGTGTAGTCTTTAAGGTTAGGCACGAGTCAAGGTTTGATTCCTAACCTTTTCTTTTTTTTCTGATTTCTCTATTTTTCATACATTAACCCATGTGGGGCGGCCGGGGCCGTGGCGTGGTCTGCCATGGCTTGGCCACTGCGTGGCTCGGTCAGGGTGCAGCCGGCCATGGCTAGGCCGTTGTGTGGCGCGGCCAGGGCGCAGCCGGCCGTGGCTCGGCTGCTGCGTGGCACGGCCGGCCGAGCACGGCCGCAGTTGGCCAGTGGCAAAACCAAGTACAAAAATGTTGAATGCAAAGGAAAAAATACAAATTTGTATGTAGTGTAGTGGTAAGGGTTGTTTAGTTGAGGCAAGAGGTGCACGGTTTGAACCTTGACCTCTTCAATTTTTCTCTGTTTTTTTTCATACATCGCTCAAATACCAATAACCAAAAAACTTTTGTCACCGCCAGAAGTGTTGGCTTCCATTTGAAAATACAGCAAACACACATAAATGCTCCACCCACCCCATCTGCATCTCTCCGTCTCTCATTTCCCTCCTCTCAAATCCAAATTAGTAGGAGGCTTCATTTTTTATGTTCTTTTGTGGTTCGCCAATAAATTCGTAAGAGAATTATTTGTAAATGAATTTTATAATAATCGAATGAAAGTTCTTCACATGTCTCTGTTCAATGGAATTATCTCGGTTCACTATAAGATTGCCCTACTATTTTCAACTATTTCCCTAGGAATTCAAGCTCCAGGGAAAACATACCAGATCATTGTTTTCTTTTTTGAAGTTATTTTGTGATGATAACATTGTTGTTCTGTGACGCTAGTTTGCTTTCTTCATTGGTTCCTCACGGGCACAACTAGAATGATTCATCTGTGACGAACAGGTTCGTTGTTCAGTGACTATCCGCTGAGTTTCATCATTATTTTTAGTGGCTTGGCACCGTCACTCGTTATCTGTGACAAAGTCACAAATTTCGTGACGATAGAGACCACTTCCATGACGAAAACTCAAAACGTCGCTATGAAATCGTCATGGATATTTACATTTCCACTAGTGAAGGCTCCAGACTCCAACTTCAACAGTTTGTGCTATGCATATAATGTTCACTATACCACAACCCCACACTAACGACGGATGTGCATCATTTTAAGTGTGAAATTACCATCGAACCGTCCGTTGTTATAACTGCGCATCGTTTTAACTGTGAAATTAAGTTGAGTGAAATTTACACTTCCTGTTGAACCGACCGTCCTTATATCTCAATTGTTGGGTTGGGCCATCCGTTGTTATATGAAGCGGGCCATTTTCCCGCGCTCTAGTAGGTCTATTTCACGCTCATCTAGCCCAATCTTGCACGCTACTGTTACTGGACGGTCCACCCGGCAGCAACAACAAACAACAGAACCCTAGCTCCCAAATCCCGCTGCCGCCCCTCCATCCCCAAATCTCGCGCCGCACGCACCGCGCGCTCCAGCTCCCGCCTCCGTGTGCTCCCAAATCTGTTGTCGCGCGCCTTCGCCCCTCCCCCAAAATTGTCGGGCGTCGCACACCTTTGCCTCCTCCCCCAAATCGCTACACACTGTGCGCCTTCTCCCCCTCCCCAATCGCCGCAATCGCTCCAAACGGCACCATGTGCCTCGCCCCCTCCAAAATGTCATGCTAGTCCCACCGCTCGTGCTCCCCAAACCCTCTCGCTACCTTAGGCGGTGCTACTCTGACTGTCGGCATCTCAGCCCCTATTGGCCGTCGTGACGGGTGCGCAGCACCACCGAGGAGCACAAGGCCAAGTTCGGTGCCAGCTGCTTTCCCTGCCAACTCTGCTACTACCAGGGATTTGACGTCCAGGGTTGATTTCTTTCTCCATCTGGGTGAGTAACCCTTGTGATGTATCCTATTACCACATCCATGCTATGCATTTAGTTAGCCGTGAATCTGTTGGTTGTTGCAATGCATCCTGCTCTTTATATGCATGTCTCATGTAGTCATGTTTTGGCTTCCTAGATGTGTTCAATATTTATTGATGTGATTACTTTCTAGGGAAATCTCTGATCTGCTACTACATTCTTATATCAATCTCATCTGCTTGCAGTACTGAAAGAAGAGTTGACACTTACAAAGTTGAGAGAAATACTATCTTCTTGTGTGATAGAGGGAACTATATGTGATCCTTGTTTTCTGAAGACTAGGATGTACTGCCAAATAAAATTAAATGATGTTTTTTTATTCTATATCTCTATTGTTGAGTAGGATACATCTAAAAGTGAAGTGTCTTCATTCATGTAGTAAGATGTGGTTGTTTAATCTGTGAACTGTTGAGATATTTTAGGCCCTATAATGATATGGCTCATAGATATAATCATTCATCTTGCATAGTAAATGTTAGATTACTTTATATTAATAATCAAAAATTTTATGTTATTTATATCTGAGCACAGGTAATAGTACAAGCAAATCTGAATGCATTTGTATATATACTGAATTCACCTAATGCATATGCTCACTATAGCTATTCAATCTGCCATTGTGCAAGCCGTCGTACCTTTGCACGGAGCTCACATGTACACCTTGGAGCCATTTGAAGAATATTGGTAGCAACCGGCCTTGTGTATTGGTATGTACTCCTTCTCTCCCTGTTCAGCGGGTAATTTATGTAATTTTCAGTCAATGTGTGTATGTGTGGACATTGACATGTGAATTGCTAAAGTATGCAGTTTTTTGTTTGTTATTTTTGAAATAAGCTCATTGGACACCCATCAAGGTTAATGGATAAAACGTGGATCGATTGTGATGCTAGGTACATAACACTTAATTTACAAATTCTAAAAGTGTTATTTGTGTTAAAATGAAATTTAACCTAAAACTTGCATGTAGTCACAACAAGGTATATTTGCATGGGGTAAACAGTTTCTTAGCTTTTGCATTTAGGAATTCAAAGGTAGGCAGCAAGATTTTATGTCCTTGTACAAAGTGTGTTAACTCATTTTGGAAAGAAGCAAGTGAAGTACGTGAGCACTTGATATGTGATGGGTTTCTAAAAGGCTACAAAATATGGAACTTAAATGGAGAAGCTAGCTCTTCTGCCAATTATGGAAATTATGATGGTGGAGAGGCTATGGAGGAGTCTAACGAGGAAGATGACATATCTGATTTGCTTAGAGACTTAGCTGCTGGTTTAGATGATAGAGGAGATTTTGATGACAACAATTCTGTTCTAGAACCTTGCGCTGAGCTAGTTGCCATTCCAAAGTTAGTAGCAGAAAATAGCAAGGAGTTGTACCCTAATTGCAAAAAAATATACACAACTATGTTTCCTAGTTAGATTACTCCACATCAAACTCCTTGGAGGATGGACTGATAGATCTTTTAACCTGCTACTAGATCTACTTAATGATGCACTCCTTGAGGGTTCAGCATTATCTAGAAACTTTTATGAAGCTAAGAAATTGGTGAAATCTATAGGAATTGGATGCACTAGTATTCATGTCTGTGATAATGATTTATTACGAGGACAATGCAAAATTGGATTCCTGTCCAAAATGTAAAGTTTCACAATGGAAATCAATAAGGAGGAGTTTAGATGGAAAGCATGTATATAAGGTCCCTATGAAGGTCCTCCGTTATTTTCCAATCAAGAAAAGGCTCCAAAGGTTATTTTTGACCTCTAAAACAACGAGTTTGACTAGGTGGCATGATGAAGGTTGAAAAAAGTATGGTCTGTTAAGGCATCCTGCTGATTCACCTCTATGGAAGGAATTTGACAAAATGCATCCAAAATTTGTTGAAGATAGTTGGAATATTCGTCTAGCATTCGCCACTGATGGTTTTAATCCATTTAGGACCATGAATGTTAGCTACAGTGTTTCGCCTGGTATTTGTATTCCCTACAACTTTCCACCTTCAATGTGCATGAAGCAATCAAATTTCATCCTTTCTTTGTTGATTCCTGGTCAGTATGGTCCTGGTAGTGATATGGATGTCTATTTGGAGCCACTGATTAATGATCTGTTAGATATGTTTGACAAAGGAGTTAGAACCTATGATGCTTCAAAGAGTGATTTTCCTAGTTGCGGGCTGTTGTATTGTGGACTATTACTGATCTCCCCGGTCTAGGCTATGTGTGTGGATCTGTCACAGCTAGTGGAGCAGCTTGTCCTGATTGCCACTCCGAAACATGTTCCTTTACACTTGGTAATGGTAGTAGGACCTGTTATATGAACCATCGTAGATTCTTGAATGAAAACCACCCATTTAGGTTTGACACTGATAAATTTGGTGGTAAAACTGAGTTTAGGCCAGCACCTATTCCGCTTACTGGAGAGCAAATTTTGGATTGCTCTAAAGATCTTAACAAATTTTTTGGTAAGGATCCATCTGGAAAGAAACCAGCAAGCAAGAGACCCAAGGAAGGAGAGCCATTAGTCATTTTCAAAAAGATATCTATTTGGTTCAAACTTCCATACTGGAAAGATTTAATGATGCAACGTAATTTTGACTTCATGCACATATGGAAAAATGTGAGTGAAAGCTTCTTAAATACATTCTTGAGCACCGCTAGTAAATCTAAGGATATTCTGAATTCTAGATTCGACATTCAGTCTCTAGGGATTAGGAGTGACCTTCATCCAGTTGAAGTTGATGACCAACATTATTTACCACCTGATTAGGAGTGACCTTCATCCAGTTGAAGTCGATGACCAACTTTATTTACCACCTGCACCATACTACAGAATATACCTTCTGTAACACCAGTATGTGTTACTATAGATCAAGAAAAGTGTTACCAAGACAAATAGAAACACAATTGTTAAGTGTTCTTATTTTCAGCGTTACGATAGTAAGACCTACTGTAACACAATGTATGTGTTTTTAATTGCTAAAAAAATTTGTTACAATCAAGTTGTAGTAACACATTTAACATGTTCTTGTACATAAGAAAATGTGTAACAACCATTTGGTAACACTTTTTAAAGTGTTACCATAATTTTGAAAGATGTGTTACTTATCAAATGTCCTAATAACACTTTTTTTTGGCAATAGTAACATGTATCATAGTAAGCTAGCAACACTTTTCCTAGTTTAGACTAGCTCTTGGTAACACAATCAATCTACAATAACACTATTAATAAATATAATCATTTGAAAATTAATTACCTATATTCTTAGATAAAATTTGGAGGACCATCCCGTGTCATACAATTAAAAAAATCAAATAATGGGCAATAGTAGCTCCGGGTACAAGCACTCCACAATTTACATTGACCCAATGCATACAGAAATGCATTTCTAACACATAAGTATGGTTTCATCATACTAAACTTGAAATGAATGAATTATCTCTATCTATTCCTTGAAATCCTTTGACTATTGATCCCCTGGTATGGCAAATAACAAAAGAGGTACTTTGAACATTGGCATTGGGAAACTGCACGCAGCGAAGAAAAAAAACATCATGAGCTTGCAGAAAGTATGATATAGTTTCTTTGTTTCATACATGAAAACTGAAAAAATGGGCTATGTATATAAATTATTAAATTAAAAAAAATAAAATCCTAAAAGGATCAGATGAAGTGTAAAAATAAATTCCAAAACTTTCTGTAATTTGCATTGACGTAGTGATTTATGCGAATCTAGATATGTGAAAACCCAACCAATTAATTTGAGTTTATTATAGACCATGAAACTGTGATAGCAAGGTATAATGGAAGTAGCATACACACTTGTACATTTCAATTCTCAACAAAGACGGATTGCATTTCTGAATTATGACAAGTACTCCTCTTATGAAATTAGAGTCACCGGTTCATTTAAAAATGGACAAGGAAATACGTCCATAGAACTTTCCATTAGATGAAAATGAAAAATGAACCGAGTAAACAATTGATGCTACAGGAAATGGAAAAAACGAACCTGTTAGCATATATAAATCCTTCCAGAGACCAGGATGATTGAAACTATCCAACCATCTACATTATCATTCATGGCAGCATCTACATTTGATCATGATATCATTCACTTAACAAAACACATTGAGTCATCAGGTGTTTCAGAAATATATGACTGGCTTCAAAATAAATCTAATCTAAATTTCAGACTAAATTACCCAAGGGTAAGACTAGGAGTTGCATACCAGAAGGGGGATCGGTGGAGGGTGACTGAGTGAGGGGTGTGATGTGCCACTGCACTGTATTCATGAGTTGACCACCCAATGTTAAGAAATCAAAGACCATGTCAGGGTCCTCCTCCTCCTGAATATTTTTCTTTAAAAACAAGTCTTGTGCTTAAGACCAGCGGTTGTATGCATTTTCTTAGACAAGGGAACAAGTGCTCAGTTTTCAGTAAATATATGCACTAACAATGTGCAGCAGAGCCAAGATATCCAATATCCCAGTAATGCTATAAGTGTGACTTTGGAGGAAAAATAGCAAACAGTAGATAAAGAATGTAACATATCTATATGCTTTGTTCAACCAGGAATCAACTAGCACTCATATTGATTGGCAAGCACCTGTGAGCACCTGGTGGTCTTTCAGATTGCCTGCATGGTCAAGGTTGGTATAGAATGGAAGTGACCCATAACCATACCTTAGTACAGGGGAGATAGGATCTTAAGCCAAGAAATAAACTGAAAACAAATTAAAGAATGTACTGAAACTAGTTGCAAAGAACGAAACCAATCTATTTGAGTAGTGTGATGCCATCTCTCAGTCTTACCTTTCTATGTGCACATTGGGGTTTTGTATTAATATGTTGAGGCATATAGTCGAACACCATGTGTGATTTGGCAACCAGAGTTTCACCCCATGGATCAACAGCAACATCAAGGGCGGACTACGGCAAGGGCTCCTGGCGCCCTTGTGGGCGGAGGGAGCGGCACGGAGGAAAATCGGTGCCGAAGAAGGGGCACTTATGGCTGGAGGACAGTGAAGGACCGAATAGGCGACTAGAGAGGGGGGAGTGAATGGGAGCCGATAAAAAATCTTCCCGAAGGTCGAACTCAGTCTATACCCCGATTACCACTCCGAGTTCTCGCACAAACCAGAGAATCTCAAGACAAGGCACAAACAAGCCCACAAGATCAACACCCCTAGAAGCAAACCGCGGAAGCACAAGACAAGAATCAAAGTACTTCGCAAAATCTAGAAAACGCCAGGCGCGGACTGTCCGTGCAGTACGGGCGGATCGTCCGCTAGGGTACGGCGGACTGTCCGCAAGTACGGCTCGGACTGTCCGAAATAAGCAACAGAGCCAACAGAGACGAACCCCGAAATACGGACTGTCCGGCTATGCCTTGCGGACTGTCCGCCAGTGTCGCGAACTGTCCGTGAGGGCAGTGCGGACCGTCCGTCCAGCTCGCTGGAAACCCCAGACAAGACTAAGCTCCACCCCAGACGAAAACTCAGCCACGCGGACTGTCCGTGATCAACACGCGGACTGTCCGCAAACACCTTGGTACAAAACCCTAGGGCCACGACGGATCAAAACGCGAGTTCGCAAGAACAGACGACGAACACACGACGAACCCTGACGCGCGGACTGTCCGCGGGGTCCCTGCCACTATGCCACAGCCTACTTTTAACGACTACATTGTGGTCGGTATAAGCCTCAATACCGACGCACCATCCGTCACTATATCGTTATACCGACAGATCACATCAGTCGCAATAACTGGCGTCACTATAAAGTTATACTGACGGATAAATATATACCGACGGACTGTTCGATGGTAGGAAAGATATACCGATGGACCCATAAATAACGACGGACCGTTAGTTACAGGTTTATACCGACGAATGGTTCGACGACATAGTTTTCTATACCGACTAATAATCCAACGCTACTGATTAAATCAAAATTAAACAATAAAATCATATATATATATATATATTAACCCCACATTGACAGTCCAATACTAATATTTCAAACAGTACTTGTCAAGCTGAACACAACACATAAATTTTAATTGAACCGATGGGTATCAAACACACACAAGTGAACATATATAATCTTAGTTGAGATTAAAGACATCAACAATTCTCTAGTCACTGAATTTAGTTCTAATAGTTCATAACTTCATATGTTTGGCTTGACAGCCACATACAAAATAGAGGAGGTAGCCATGTATAAACAAAATCCGTCTCTAGCTACGCAGCCATAAGTTAGGCTTGTCACAACACACACATGAGATGTGGCTACACAAATTCACATGACATACACAAAAGGTCTCAAATCTGTCAAAACAAAATAGCATCGGCAAGCACTGGTCCTCATGCTTGGTCCTCATGCTGCAGATACGATCAAGCATCATGCTACCTCTGGGACCTCCCACCTGAACAAAGTGAAAAGTGTAAATTGTTAAAAATGCATTTAGCATTTTAGCAGCATTATAGTTGTGATCAATCAACTACAGAACTATCAATTGGAGCACTGTTTTGTTATAAATACAGCATTATAGCAGCACTATTTTGTTGTAAGTACTAGCAATAAAATGGTGAGAGAAGGGTAAGGGGTTTTAACAAAAGAACTGAAGAACAGGGGTGTAAATACAGATGTGAATGTCAAACACGAAGTCATACAAAGAGAGCTAAAGTTTAGTAGAACAAGGACCAAAGAAAATTGGAGCTTTGATAACTATGTAAACTGTTTTGTTAAATAGTGCATTTAAATAGTTTTATGTGCTCAAAGTAAAATTGAGAAACATACCCTGGGAAGATTGTGATGCCTTGGTAACCTTCAACTGTCAAAAAAATAAATAATTAGAAACTATGGTCATTCTCTAACTCTCATGAACCTTGAAAAAAGGAACCAAAGATGTGTTTATTACCCTCTGATATGGCCATGCAATTGGCATCTTATGAGCATCAGCCATCGTCTCCACCTCGGCATAAGGTCGAGGCAAAACTGTATCCCTTTTCAGCACAACATTCACAACAACTTCACAATACTGTTTTCCAAGTGGCTCGCCTGCAAGAATGCTGCATGGATTAGTTGAAATAATAGTCCCCTTAGCCACAGCCTGCTCTGGTCTCAACACGGCATATAATATCACATCTTTTCCGACCTGCAGCAAATGACACATTCATGAGAGTTAAACCCATGTATCTAGTAATGTATGAATTGAAAACATTGTAGGCTGGATGAGACGATTACAAGTTCATCATGTGGAGAGCAAGTGGTGTCATTCCTTGGTATAGATAATGGGGCTGGTGCAGGTCTGCAAGGACGAGATTGCATTGCTGGGATTGCACTGTTGGGGCTTTCTTGATTGTGCTCCACTACCGCTGGGTCTACAACAAACCTATCCATAAGCAAGCGCTCATCCTCACCATCCGGATCAGAAGCTTCATCTTCATCAACTTCTTCTTCTGACCTTGGGCTCTACAAAAAAAGTACAGGAATGAGCCCCAATGGAAATAGATGCTAGGAGGTGGCTATGAGGTCATTTGGCAAGCAATTATATTAGGATGAAGTATATTACCACATGGTGTTGTGAATTAGAACCATTATGTGAGAGTATTTCCACATTTTCCCTCTCATCTTCCATCCTTTCCTCCCGTTCTGCTAAGCGTTGTTGTAGAGCTGCTACCTCACGTTCAGCCCTTTTACGAGCCAAAATTTCCATCTGAAGCCTTGTGGGTCTGAAGCACTTCAGTCCAGGGGTACCAATATCTTGAGGAGTTAGTCCTACACCCAAACCACGAACACGTCCTCTTGGCTCCTTTTGTCCACAGACAGCAGCCAGTGCATCACCTTCTTGAATTGTTCTTTCAGTCAACTCTGGATGTTCTACAACAATTGCTTCAAGTTTTTCCTACACAAATGGGATATGGATGGTGATGCACATAAATGTAACACTAGAATCTGCAATCTTTTGCATCGGAAAACTTACAATAATTGGTGCTGCTTGCCTTAATGGAACTCCATTCTTCCTTGTGTGTGTTTTAATAAAGACTTCATCTCTTCGAGGAGGACGCCCTAGCTTCTTACCCTACAAGTGTTTAATTTTCAGTAGTGAAATGGAACACAGTTCTGTACAAAATAATGACATATATTATCTTCTATACCAATTCATGCCTACAACAGGCAAAGCTCTTACTGCCTGACGAATGGTTTATCCCCAACTTCGAACGATTATCTTTTGCTGATAACGTGTGCCTCTGTTATAGAGATTGTTACATTCTACATTGATATTGAAGAACAAGTAATCTGATTTAATTAGATTCATAGTAGATGTTGCTTACTTCTGAACCAGAAGACTTCCAATAGTTTGACAGAAACACCCAATCTGCATCAGTAACTCTATCAGCATACATTTCCTTCAGTTGTGTATCTGAAATTGTTTTATCAAAATACTTCTTCAAAGTTGACTTAAATTCCTTCCATTTCAGACCACAAGTTGTCAGGAACCAATTGAAGGCATCCTCACTTACATCATAGATTTCCTGATTTGTCATGGAGAAGAAACCAAACAGAACTTAGACAAGCAACAGTGGTGTATGCATGGTGTATTTAATTTACAGCAACACAGAATTTTTTTTGCTAGCTGTGCAAGGAATTTTTTTTGGAAATGGTGTCAGCCCCTTTTGGATCGATTAGGCATGGAGGCGCACTACAGGCATGGATCGATCAGCAGTTCAGCACTGACGTGCAGCATTATGATACATATCAGTATCTTAATTTGGCTTCAGTTGCGCACAAAAAAGGTTTCATGGTAGAGGTATTTTATTTGTCTTTAGTCGCACACAAAAAAGGTTTCAGGATTCTTGTTTCAGAAAAATAATTAAGCCAGAAAGACCATAGTTAGTCATTATAAAATGAGACTTATGCAGTAAGCAGACCATGAACTAGATCAGATGTCTCAATTTCTCACAAGGACGAAGCCATTTAGCAGAATCTGTGATATATCAACATGGTAATCCAGCGGCCGTGCTGGAAAGATCACATGAAACACAAACACGCTAATTTATATAACTCAAATCCAGAAGACTATGTCTGTCAAGTAGCATTAGTCATTTGCACAAATGTTAGTAGAAGCAAGAACCCAGCCCAGCCTTCAAAAGTGGGGAAATTATGTTTTTTCTCACTGTTTACTCATCACAACTTCTCTCACAGTTCATTCGCGCAGATTTGAAGAAAAACACACCCTAAGTCTAGTTTAGTAAATATATATATAAGTATATGCATCATGCGTCACTGGTATATGCACAGGCGACAAAATGCAACTGTGCAAGGCTGCTTGCATTGCAGTTGCAGATAGATCGATGCAGAGTCACGTCACGACCACAGCCCCTTTATTTTTTTTGACAAACTCAGAAACTGGACTCCAAAACTCAGTACCTACAGCCCCTTTATTGCTATATACAGGAAGAGTAACATGTGGGTAAGGATACATAGAATACCTTTATGATAGTCCAAACTTCAAACTTCTTTTCAGCATCCACAAGCCTCCAGTCAGAATAACCAACTCTTAATTTCCTTCTCACAGTACACCCAATAGCTCTTGTGAACCGCTTAACATTCTCTCCAACAGGCTGACCATATTCATTCACTAATATTTTGATTTTTGGCATGTCAGGTGTCCTTGAAAATATGTTAGGCAATTTTGTGATACCCCTCCCTTTCCTCTTCTTTTGTGGACCACCACTAAAATCTGTTACAAGTGATCCATAAACATGAGAAGAAGAGTACTTAAAGTTTAAGATATTAATCAACAAACAAGAAGAGTACTGAAACATGAAAAAGTAAATGTACAATGACCATACCATTGTTGTCACATAAGAAATCTCCAGAGGTTTCACACTGAAAATCTTCACCAATCTCCTCATTTGTGTTCTTCCTGGCACAATTTCTTTGTGGCCTTGGGCGTAGATTATGAGCTTCAGTTGCAGCAGCACTTGTTTTATGAGTTATCTACAACAAAGAAACATGATGGTGTGAATAGTTTTTATGAAACAGGAGACTTGCAGCAAAACAATGTTTGCACAAACCTTTGATCTTTTCTTCTTTTGACCCTGTTGTTCCACACTACTCATAGAAGGGAGTTGAAGAGCAGCCAACTTTCTCTTATTGATTTCAATCTGTGCTAGCCGTTGCTGCTCATAAGCTTCGCCATCCTCATTGTTTCCTCTTTCTCTTGCCATTTAGTTTCCTGAAACAAACTAAAGAAATTAGCATCTTTCCAAGCAAGTAATGTTTAGACTGAACTACAGCTGTCCACTCAACCTTTATGCCTTTGAAAGGAAACAACAACAAATAATAGCAGCCAGAAATTATGCCAAGAAATAATAGCAGCCAGAAGTATACAAACAAATAATAGAAGCCATAAATTATACAATAAGAAATATATAGCAGCCAGAAAATACTTACTTTCTACGCCCTTTTTTAGGTTTTTTCTTCTCAACAATTATACCATCTATGTCTGTTCTAACAGAAGGAACAATTCCATTAATAATATCCACAGTCACATTTCGATTTAGATCAGGCAATGGTACAATTAGTCCACTATCATTATCAATGTGCTCATTCTCTAAATTATCAAAGTCGTACACATCTCTTGGTTTGGACTGAACAACAGCAGCCCATTCGGTGTCAACTGGATCAGGAACATAGTATACTTGCACTGCCTATGATGCTAGAATGAAGGGCTCATCAGATAATTTTTCACCTGTATTGAACAAATGCTTAAAGTTGACACTTGTGATCCCAAATTGATCAATTTTTACCCACTTATCCTGCACACGATTGTCAACCCAATCACACTTGAAAAGTACCACATTTCCTTTGTGGTGATAGTTCAGTTCAAGGATTTCCTTTATAATACCATAATAAGTCTTTTTCCTGATAATAATGTTGTCATTATTGCCCCTATCAGTACTTGCAGACTCTGCAACTACAGCAACACCGCTATTCTGAATAGATCTACCTTGATCATATGACTGTGTGTGGAAATTGAATCCATTTATGTTGTAGCTACTATACTTATATGCAATCATCATTGGCGCCTTAGCTAAAATTTTAATTTCTTCTGGTGACGTCTCACACATTTCTTCCACATGCAGCCTAAACCACTCATGAAAGGATTCATGTTGAATGCGATTGATGTCTCGTTTATTTCGAAAACCAATGGAGGATAGATACTGAGCATGCTTGCTGCAAAGGTAATTTAATCATTTTAGACAACAATGAAAAATAATCATGTGATGAATTGAGATTTTGCTAACTTACCTCAAGTAAGGTTCTATATTGGCATAGTTGAATAAAACATATCTATGTGCTTGTAACCATGTCTTGTGGTCTAAATTAACTATGGACTTTCCAGCCAATCCTCGACCAATGCTACGGAAGAAAGGAGTTCTACTACAATCTTCATCATATGTAACTTGACGGCTCAAATGAGTCCCATTATGTAAATAGCGAGCGCAAACAGTAAGACACTCAGTAAACATAGACCACTCCATAATTGATCCCTCAGGGTGATTTTTGGTATGGACAGAACCCTTCGCTCTCATCAAAAACCTACGCGCACAGATAATAGGCACATTTGTAGTGTCTTGAAAACAGTGCGTATATAGGAGTTGCTGGGTGTACAAAATTACCTCTCTACGGGCCACATGCTGCGAAAATGGACTGGACCAGCTATTCTTGCTTGTGCAGGAAGGTGTACCATCAAGTGTACCATACTATCAAAAAAAGATGGAAGGAATATAGTCTCAAGAAGGCTCAAGGTTTCAGCTATATCTGCCTCTAGACTTTCCATATCACTTATTCGAATGACAGGCGAGCTAAGTTTCTTGAAAAAGTTGCTTACATGAATCACAGCTGCTGCAACCATTTCAGGCAATATTTTCCTCACAGCAAGTGGCAGCAAATGTTGTAGAATAATGTGGCTCTCATGGCTCTTCAGTCCAGATATCTTTCTCTCATTAACATTTACATTATGTCGTATGTCAGATGCATAGCCATCAGGAAACTTTACCCCTTTAAGTATTTGACAAAATAGTTTCCTCTCATCAGGACTCATTGTGTATGGTGCAGGTGGTAAATAAAGTTGGTCATCAACTTCAACTGGATGAAGGTCACTCCTAATCCCTAGAGATTGAATGTCCAATCTAGAATTCAGATTATCCTTAGATTTACTAACAGTGCCTAGGAATGTATTTAAGAAGCTTTCACTCACATTTTTTCCTATGTGCATGAAGTCAAAATTATGCCTTAACATTAAATCTTTCCAGTATGGAAGTTTGAACCACATAGATCTCCTTTTGAAAATGACTAATGGCTCTCCTTCCTTGCGTCTCTTCCTTGCTGGTTTCTTTCCAGATGGATCCTTACCAAAAACTGTATTAAGATCTTTAGTGCAATCCAAAATTTGCTCTCCAGTAAGTGGAATAGGTGCTGGCCTAAACTCAGTTTTACCACCAAATTTATCAGCATCAAACCTAAATGGGTGGTTTTCATTCAAGAATCTACGATGGTCCATATAACAGGTCTTGCTACCATTACCAAGTGTAAAGGAACATGTTTCGGAGTGGCAATCAGGACAAGCTGCTCCACCAGATGTGACAGATCCAGACACATAGCCTAGACCGGGGAAATCGGTAATAGTCCACAATACAGCAGCCCGCAAATCGAACCATTCACTCTTTGAAGCATCATAGGTTCTAACTCCTTTGTCATACATATCTAACAGATCATTAATCAGTGGCTCCAAATAGACATCCATATCACTACCAGGACCATTCCGACCAGGAATCAACAAAGAAAGGATGAAATTTGATTGCTTCATGCACATTGAAGGTGGAAAGTTGTAGGGAATACAAATACCAGGCCAAACACTATAGCTAACATTCATGGTCCTAAATGGATTAAAACCATCAGTGGCGAATGCTAGACGAATATTCCGAGTGTCTCCAGAAATTTTTGGATGCATTTTGTCAAATTCCTTCCATAGAGGTGAATCAGCAGGATGCCTTAACAGACCATCCTTTTTTCGACCTTCATCATGCCACCTAGTTAAACTCGCTATTTTAGAGGACAAAAATAACCTTTGCAGCCTTTTCTTGATTGGAAAATAACGGAGGACCTTCATAGGGACCTTATATACATGCTTTCCATCTAAACTCCTCCTTATTGATTTCCATCATGAAACTTTACATTTTGGACAGGAATCCAATTTTGCATTGTCCCCGTAATAGAGGATGCAATCATTATCACAAGCATGAATACTAGTGTATCCAATTCCTATAGATTTCACCAATTTCTTTGCTTCATAAAAGTTTCTAGATAATCTTGAACCCTCAGGGAGTGCATCATTAAGTAGATCTAGTAGCAGGTTAAAAGATCTATCGGTCCATCCTCCAAGGAGTTTGATGTGGAGTAATCTAACTAGGAAACGCAGCTGTGTATATTTCTTGCAATTAGGGTACAACTCCTTGCTATTTTCAGCTACTAACTTTTCAATGGCAACTAGCTCAGCACAAGGTTCTAGAACAGAAGTGTTGTCATCGAAATCTCCTCTATCATCTAAACCAGCAGCTAAGTCTCTAAGCAAACCAGATATGTCATCTTCCTCGTCAGACTCCTCCACAACCTCTCCACCATCATAATTCCCATAATTGACAGAAGAGCTAGCTTCTCCATGTAAGTTCCATATTTTGTAGCCTTTTAGAAACCCATCACATATCAAATGCTCACGTACTTCACTTGCTTCTTTCCAAAATGAGTTAACACACTTTGTACAAGGACATAATATCTTGCTGCCTACTGCTGAATTCCTAAATGCAAAAGCTAAGAAACTGTTTACCCCTTGCAAATATACCTTGCTGTGCCTACATGCAAGTTTTAGGTTAAATTCCATTTTAACACAAATAGCACTTTTAGAATTTGTAAATTAAGTGTTATGTACCTAGCATCACAATCGATCCACGTTTTATCCATCAACCTTGATAGGTGACCAACGAGCTTATTTCAAAATTAACAAACAAAAAGCTGCATACTTTGGCAATTCACATGTCAATGTCCACACATACACACATTTACTCAAAATTAAATAAATTACTGCTGAACAGGGAGAGGAGTACATACCAATACAGAAGGTCAGTTGCTACCAATATTCTTCAAATGGCTCCAAGGTGTACACGTGAGCTCCGTGCAAAGGTACAATGGCTTCCACAGTGCCAGATTGAATAGCTACCTATAGTGAGCATATGCATTAGGTGAATTCAGTATATATACAAATGCATTCAGATTTGCCTGTACTATTACCTATGCTCAGATATAAATAACATAAAATTTCTGATTATTAATATGAAGTAACCCAACATTTACTATATAAGATGAATGATTATATCTACAAGCCATATCATTATAGGGTCTAAAATATCTCAACAGCTCAACAGCTCACAGATTAAACAGCCACTACTTACTACATGAATGAAGGCACTTCACATTTAGATGCATCCTACTCAGCAATAGGGATAGAAAATGAAAAGGCATCATTTAATTTTATTTGGCAGTACATTCTAGTCTTCAGAAAATAAGGACCACATATAGTACCTTCTGTCACACAAAGAAATAGTATTTCTCTCAACTTTGTAAGTGCTGAATCTTCTTTCAATACTGCAATCAGATGAGATAATATAAGAACGTAGTAGCAGATCAGAGATTTCCCTAGAAATTAATCACATAAATAAATATTGAACACATCTAGGAAGTCAAAACATGACTACATGAGACCTTCTTACAAAGAGCAGGGTGCATTGCAACAACCAACAGATTCACGGCTAACTGAATGCATAGCATGGATTTGGTAATAGGGTAAATCAGTAGGGTTACTCACCCAGATGGAGAAGGAAATCCGAGCCGGAGAAATCAACCCTGGACTTCGAATCCCTGGTAGCAACAGAGTCAGGGCAGGGAAGGCGGCTGGCACCGAACTAGGTCTTGTGCTCCTCGGCGGTGCTGTGTGCCCCTCACGGCGGCCAACAGGGGCGAGAGGGTTTGGGGGAGCGCCGGCGGTGGCACTAGGACTTCGCAAGGGGGCGAGGTGCAGTGCGTTTGGAGGGGGAGAAGGCGCTGGCACTAGGACTTCGCAAGGGGGCGAGGTGCAGTGCGTTTGGAGGAGGACTTCGCAAGGGCGGTGGCACTAGGACTTCGCCGGTGTTTAGAGGGGGAGAAGGCGCAGTGCGCAACGATTTCGGGGGAGGGGGAGCAGACGCGGTGGGCGATTTTGGGGGAGGGGGAGAAGGCGCGGTGGTGGGAGCGCGCGTGCTGCCCGACGCGGTTTTGGGGAGGCGCGCGTGTGGTGGTGCCGTGGTGGGGAGCGCCGCGGTGGAATGTAAGGCAGGGGGCGGCGGCGGGATTTGGGAGCTAGGGTTGTTTTGCCTCTGACCGGTGGACCATCAGTGCGCATAATTGGGCCAGTTGAGCGCGAAAAGGCCAACTAGAGCGCGCGAAAACGGCCCGCTTCATATACCGACGGATGGTCCAACTCAACAATTGAGATATAACGACGGACGATCCGACGAGAATTGTAAAATTTTATAACGACGGATGCGCAGATGTTACAATGTGAAATAGCGACGGTCAATGCGACGCAGAGTTATAACGACGGACCGAGCGACGGTAATTTCATACTTATAACGACGCACATCCGTCGTTAATGTGGGGTTGTGGTATAGTGTGCGGAGTGTCCGCTAGCCCCGGACAGAGCAGTTCGAGCTCGAGCTCGCGAAGTCAACTCTCCAAATCCATCACCGGATCTCCCAAACGCCAAAAGCTCTTGAGACAAGATTTGGGGGAGATGAGAAGCAACACAAGAGGAAGCTATGCCCCAAAAATCTCGATCTCTAAGCCACTAAATCACCGGGAATCGCGGATCATATGAACTACCACCGAGAACTTGAGCTCCGGCCGAAAACTCACGAATCGAAGGCTTTCCACGGCGTTTGAGGAGTCAAGATCACACCCAAAGATGCATAAGGCATCCACCCATGATCTCCTCAAAGAAATCCGAAGGAAAACACCCTCAAATCTCCGAATCGAGCGAAGAACAAAACTCCCAAAAAATAGCCCCGAAAATGACACGAAAATCACAAAGGACTAGGAGATCATTGCAACGCCGAATGCTTCCATACATCCAGAGGTCAGAGTCTATACAAGAATCTAGCCTAAGGAATACAGAAGAAAAAGATGCAGTTTAGAGCAATCTACCGGGGGGGAACCTAGGGTCCATTAGAGAGAGAAATGCCATCCACCTCTCCGTTATTTATACGAAGTCCATCGGAGGGAGGTAAATGACCACGCTACCCCTACAACTTGAAATGAAGATACAACCCCTCAAGGGCATTTTGGTCAAGTCTTCATCCGACGGACATGCTTCCACCGCGGCTTCGCTTCACATCGACGCAAACCCCGCGATCACGCCACGTGCCCTCCGGCTCGAAGCTTCCAGAAGCTCTGGGATCTCCGTCTCCGTCGCCTCGGCCCTTCGGGCTTGGTTTTGAGGCCCAAACCAAGAAACCGTCCACCGATGGTTTTGTGGGCAAACCAAGAAACCCCACGTGCAAGCTTCGGGCTCCATCCGCTACCTTGCACCGGCCCATGTTCTCGACTTCAGCCCGCCAGTCTTGCACCGCACGGCTCACACTTGACCCCATCGTCCACCGGGTCCATCGAACCAAGCCTACTTGCCTCTCCATCACCCGGAGGCCGCCACGGCTAAGCCTTTCGTGCTTGTTCTTCACCTGCACCGACACGAGTCAAGCCACAACCTGTACCTGCATAGTTAGCCAAGCATCAGTCCACACAACGTTGTCAATCACTCATCACTAAGGAGCGACCCTCCACTGGTCCTCGGACACACCTGGTCCTCAATCACCCCCTTGATGAGTGCATTGACAACACCCATAGAAATCACATAAAGAAAAAGAAAAGAAAACAACCATGAACGGAAACCTCCCAAGCAAGTGATCCAAAGCCAAAGAACAAGCGAAAAACAAGATCACACGCCAGACCAAGTCTCGGCCCCCTAAGACAAGGGCAACGGCTCGACACAGCTGAGACAAATCAAAGCTCACAAAGAGCACAACACAAAGCACAAAACTCAGGAAAACCAAAGGAGCTCCCCCTGCACAAATGCAAACTCCCCCTGAGCAAATGCAACCTCTTCTTCTCAATTTTTTTCTCCTCACATGCACAAATGCAAACCAATTTTCCACAAAATTCTCCCGAAGCATACATATTCTCCCCCTTGTTGACAATCCATGAATCAAGATATCATTAAGCTCCCCCCTTGTTTTCATGAAAAATGCATGTCAATGCATATATACAATCTACCAAGCTTCTCAAATATACACAGAGCACAACAAAATGCTACAAATGAGACATAGAGCAAGCAAAGTAGATATGGTGTAGTTAGCATATTGCCATCAAGAAGGTAGAGACATATAAGCATGTGACATGGCTAAAAGCAATTTTAAGTATTTTCACAAAGAAACATTTATCTCATGTGCAAGATCCTATCCATGTCAATTTGAGCACAAATCCACTAGCTCATCCAAAGTTTATACAATATCACAAATTCTCATCACAAGATCATTATAAACGCCCACAAGCTACTCAAGTCATGTTAAAGCCACCGAGCCATGTGTCTACTTCTTAAAATGAGACTTCTCATGGTAGACAACATGCTACGGTTTGGCACCCAAGATATGATTATCAAAACATAAATACATGACTTAGAGCTCATTTTTCAAGCACAAGGCAATTCATACACCAGTTTCATTTTCAAGTTTTAAACATGGTACATGAAATATCTTTGCGGCAAAAAGAAGCTTATGCTCCTCCCAAAGTGAACAAATGGGCTAAACATTTACAATGACAAAAGGTCTTTGACCCCAAGCAAAGAGAACATGATACTCAAGCAAAAACTAAGCATGATATAGGCATTTAAGCACAAAATGAGCATCGACAAGCATCTACTCATGAGAGACATAATTTTATCATTTTCACAAACATGAAGCTATCTCAACATAAATATATGGCAAAACCATCAAGAGCATAGCATTCACATCCACCATTTACCAAAACATGCACATATCACACATATAGCACATCGGTGATCAATGTATATAAGAGAAGCTCATTCCTAGCACAAGTGATCCAAAGATGGCTATCCTACCAGGTTTTGTACAGAAATTAAAATGCATAACAGAAATGCAACAAAATGATACATATGACACATATATACATGAGAAGCTCCAAGACCAAGCTAGAAAGGAAAGCACACCCCAAGTTCACCTCGCAAGCGAGTGAAAGTGACTTGATCGAGTGGTTTGGTGAAAATGTCGGCTAGCTAGTCTTGGGTAGGGACATAGGACAAAGATATGTTTCCCTTCTCAACATTGTCCCTCAGAAAGTGGTACCTCACTTCTATGTGTTTCATTTTGGAGTGGAGGACAGGATTTTTGGCTACGCTTATGGCACTGGTGCTGTCACAGAAAAGTGGAACCTGGGAGCACTCCTCACCAAAATCACTCATGGTGTAGGTCATCCAAAGCAGCTGGGAACAACAACTAGCAGCAGCTACATACTCGACCTCTGTAGTGGACTGGGCTACACTGGATTGCTTGCGAGATGAACAGAGACTAAGAAAGAACCAAGGAACTGATAGCACCCAGAGGTAGACTTGCGGTCCAATCGACACCCAGCAAAATCAGCATCGGAGTAACTGTGAAGTCTGAGTGTCGAGGAGGCAGAATACCAAAGACCAAACTCAGGAGTGTAGTTCAAGTACCTGAAAATCTGCTTGACGGCCTGCCGATGTGAAGTCCTCGGTGAAGCCTAAAAACAAGTGCACAGACACACACTGAACTGTATGTCCGGCCTCGTCACCGTCAAGTAGAGGAGGGAGCCGATCATGCTCCGGTACCCCTTTTGGTCCACGGGTTCACCATCCTCGTCTGCGTCCAAAGCCGTAGTGGTACTCATCGGTGTAGCCAGTGGCTTGGAGTCGTTCATGCCAAACTTCTTCACCATGTCCCTGGTCTACTTCGCCTGATGTACAAACATCCCGTCCTTGCACTGCTTGATCTGGAATCCTAAGAAAAACTGCAGCTCGCCCATCATGGACATCTCAAATTCCCTGCTCATGTCATCTGCAAATCTGGCAACAAGGTCAGGAGAAGAGCCACCAAAGATTATGTCATCCACGTATATCTGAACAATCAAAAGGTCATTCCCATGCTTAAGAAGAAACATGGTCTTATCAACCGTGCCCATCACAAACCCCTTACTCAACAAAAACCCTCTCAACCTGCCATACCAAGCTCTCAGTGCCTGTTTCAACCCATAGAGCGCTCTCTGGAGTTTGTATACACGGTGTGGGTATTTCTCGCTCTCAAACCCCGGGGGTTGCCTCACATACACTTCTTCCTCTACCACCCCATTCAAGAAAGCACTCTTGACGTCCATTTGGTACAACTTGAACCCTTTAGCCACGGCAAAGGCTAGAAGGATCCTAATTGCCTCCAAATGGGCCACAGGAGCAAATGTCTCCTCATAGTCTGTCCCCTCCTTCTGGTTGAACCCTTGAGCCACCAACCTCGACTTGTTTCTCACAACCATCGCATTCTCATCCTCTTTGTTCTTCCACACCCACTTGGTACCTATGGGACGGCAATTTGGCGGTGGATCGACTAATACCCAGACTTGGTTTCTCTCAAAGTTTTCCAACTCCTCATGCATGGAATTCACCCAATTCTCGTCAGACAAAGCGTGTCGAATATCTTTGGGCTCAAACGACGTGACAAAAGCAGAATGAGCGAAATGATAAGTGTTCCTTGACCTCAACCGTGTAGTGCGTTCATGGATGTCACCTATGATCGTCGTCGGTGGGTGATCGATCTGTACCCGCCGCAGAGCCTCTCGCCTGGACACGATCTCCCCCTCAGCAACAGCCTCCACTCGAACAGCCTCAGTCGTAGTGGGTGTAGGTGATGGAACATCCACAATCGTCACCGTAGTAGTGGAAGTAGCACGTACACGATCAGCCATGGGAGAATCACCTCCATCATCGTCTTCATCTCCATCTCCATCTTGCTCATCCTCAAAGATCCTCGCTCCAATCTCCCCGTCACCTGCACACTCAAAAGCAGAAGAGCTACATGGCTGTGTCTCGTCGAAGGTTACCTCGCAAGTCTCCATGATTCGGTTAGTGTCAAGGTTGTGCACACGATATGCTCTACAGTGAATCGCATAACCGAGCAAGATACCATCTGATCATCTAGACTCGAACTTATCCAACTTGCCCTTCTTCAGAATGAAACACTTGCTACCAAAAGCTCTAAAATGACTCACCTTCGGTTGTCGTCCATGCATCAACTCATAAGAGGTCTTCTTCTTGAAAGCTCGAAGGAAGATGCGATTTGAGACATAGCAAGCGGTATTGACCGCCTCGGCCAAGAAACGCCTAGGAGTCCTATGCTCTTCGAGCATCATCCTGGCCATCTCACAAAGGGTCCGGTTCTTCCTCTCCACTACGCCATTCTGGCAAGCGACGTATGGAGAAGAGTAATGATGATCAAGACCAAGATCACTGCCAAAGGCATCAAAATGAGAGTTCTTAAACTCCGTGCCATTGTCACTGCGTATAGCTCGAATGGCATCACCATGTCTCTCATTTTTCAACCTCAAGATCAAGTCTCGAACAAAGCCAAATGTCTCGCTTTTATCCTCCAAAAAGAAAACCCAAGAGTACCTCGAAAAATCAGCAACAACCACAAGAACATACCACTTGCCACCAGCAGAGCGAACACGAGCTGGCCCAACCAAATTCATGTGCAACAGCTCACAAGGTCACTGGGTCATGACCGCAGTCAGAGGGTCGTGAGAAGCGACAACCATCTTTCCATGCCGACAAGAAGCACAAACCAAATCCTTCTCGAATTTCAACTTAGGCAATCCTCGGACAAGATCAAGACCACTCAAGTGGGAAAGCAACTCAAAGCTCAAGTGTCCCAACCTCCTATGCCATTTCCAAAGCTCGGCCGAAACGCCAGCAACAAAGCATCGAGGAGGACCAACAGACTAGGAAAAATCGGCACGAAAGATTTGACCCTCGGGGACGATCGTACAGACAAGATCGCCTCGAGAATCAAGCACACGAGAAGCGCCCGACTTAAAGTGAACCTCAAAACCTTCGTCTAGTAACTGAGATACTGACAACAGGTTAAAACCAAGTGACTTGACCAGGGCCACACTTCTTAAGGTCACCTTGCTACTCACCTTCACCATACCTTCAGCAAGCACTCGTCCTCTCCCATTGTCCCCGAAAGTGATGTACTCCCTCGTACTCACCGGGGTGAGGCTGGAGAACCACCCACGATCTCCGGTCATGTGTCGTGAGCAACCGGAGTCGATCAACCAAAAGTCCTCCAAGCCTCCCATCTGCAATCAAAAACGAGAACGAGAATGAGCAAGCGACTCAACACTGGGGTTAGTACCAAAAGAGTCAAACCAGTGTCGAGCCATTTGCTCAAAAGAAGGGTTACCAAAGTCCATCCTACCGAAACCTCTAGGCGGAGCCCTCTCACGCCTACCACCAAAGGACCTGTCACGTCTCATGGGAGGAGTACGCGCACCACGAGGGGGAAAGCGTGGCCCGTAGTCCATCTGAGACCCAAAGATCCGATCGTGCCTCCCAAACTCGTAACGGCCACGAGAAGGAGCACGTCGAGCCAACTCACCACGCCCAAACCCAACACGCCTATCTCTCTTCGGAAACACACCTCCACCTCCACCTCCTCGAGTGGGAACTGTACGCACATACACCTCACCCCTAGGTAGAGGTCCTCTACGAGGCTTAGGCACACCACGAGCAAAGTGGTACCTATCCTTGTTTGCCATCTCCCTAGCAAACCTCTCATCTCTCTTCCTCCTGAAGCAGAACTCATCCTTATGTCCATCCCTCCCACAATACTCACAATGTAAGCAGATCGATTGTGGCTTAGGCGGTGGCTTTTTTGTGGGCTTCTCAACACCTTTCTCTCCTGATTTCCCATCAAAGACATTACCCAGGTTGCTCACAAACTTGATGGGTTTCTGGTAATTCTCTATTTTCTGGGGGAACACTGGTGGGTCTGGAGTTGTATCAAGCTTGTTTCTGAGGTGGTTTCGCTTGGATGCATATTTGTTCATGGGTCCGGTGTGTGGTGGAGTAGGAATCTGTCACACCCTGAAATTCCCGAATTTCAGGATGTGAATACGATGAAAATTTAAACAACGATTTCCCATAATTTCTAAAATTTTCCAAAAGTTTAATTCTTTACAGGGAATATAGTGCAGGAAAAAAAAACGAAAAACATTATTTGTTTTTTTTTCCAAATTAAATAAATGGCTTGATGTCTGCTGCATACATGCTGGTGCATGGAGTTTGTTTGATGGAATTCAAATTTGAATTTGAATTTCATTTGTTTGAATCCCTTTCCAAAATAGGCAAAACCTTTCTTCTTTCCCATCCCCTCCTTCCTCCTTTCTGGCCTGTTAGCGTGTTGCAGCCCAGCTACTAAAGTTCGCTGCCGCCCCCCTATCTCCTCCCCTCAGCTCACCTGCGCCTTGCCGCTTTCGGCCCAGCAGTGGCCCGGCGCCAGCCCCCTCCCGCAGCCCAGCTGGCCATATCGGCCCAGTTCAGCCCACCGCCACCTACCCCGCGCGCAGCCACCGACAGGCGGGCCCCGCCCGTCATCCCTACCAGCGCGCCGCGCCGCACCGGACTCGGGTCCGTACCGAGCCGCGCCGCATCCCGTGCCGCGCCGCCTCCCCGGCTTGGCCCGCACGCCAAGGCCTCCCTTGGCCTATTTAAAGGCCGCCGCCGCCGCTCGAGGCCCCTTTCCCCAAACCCTAGCCGAGCTCCGCAGCGCCGCCGCCCGCATAACCCTAGCCGCGCCGCCGCCGCAGCTCCGCTCCGCCGTCGCCGTTCCGCCGACGAGACGCACCCCTGGAGCACCGCAAGGAGGTGAGGAGCCCGGCTGTGTCGTTCGTAGACGTCCTCGCGCTTTACTTCGACCGTGCGCGCTCGCCGGAGTCCACCGCCGTGAGCCGTCCGCCCCGCCGTGTTGCACGCCTCCGTCGCCGCCCGAGAGTCCGCCCCGGTGCCCTAGTTCGATCGCGCATGTCGCCGGAGTCGTACTGATGTGATCCGCGCAAGGAATCGAGCCCTCTAGCTCGGGATTGATGGAGCTCGCCGGAGTTCTAGTGCGCGCCGCCGCCCGCCGGCGTTCCCGCCGCCGCCCTGCCGTCCGCTCCCGCGCGCTTGCGCACGATCCTGGCCGTTGGATCAAGATCCCGCGGATCAGATCTAATCCACCCCCGGTCAATACCGGTCAACACAGCCATGCGCCGCACGTTTTGCAAAAGAAACCCTTGGTTTTTCTAGTTCCACAGATGTGCCCTTCCGCAGTGAAAAGTTCCTCACACAAAGGTCCTTTTCTTTACGTTTGAAACCCTAGCCTTTATGGTTTTAGCGCCCGGGGTCCCTCCTTTAAAGTTTGGCACCGCAGCCCTTAGCTTTTTACACGTAATCTCGTTTTAAGCCCTCGGTTTCATACAGATAGGCCCCTGTAAGTTAAGTTTTCCTACAGAAAAGCCCCCGTATCTTGTTTTGGCCGTAGAATACACGTTTTAGCTCCGTTTTTAGCGTTCTTTATATCCACGCGATCGTCTCGACGAGTAGAACAGTTTTATGCCCCTGTTTTGTTATGTTAGTACTGTTTGGTGATTGTTTCTTATTTTATTCCATTGTTTGCTTGTATGTGTACGATGTGTTGCGTAGAAGACGGTTCGTACGTGGAATACGCTGAAGTTGAAGGATTTCAAGACCTTGAGCAGCAGCAAGCGTTGGTAGAAGGCAAGTCCTTGCTGCATTCCCGTTTATCCTATTACAACGTGCATTTTAATTACACCGTTTATTTACTTATTGCTTTGCATTAAATTGAAGGGTCCTACTATTTAAGGATTGACTAGCTTTGTTTATTCCTATGCCTTGATCAACCTGGGTTTATGTTTATGTTGGGTAGACCTTGCTTAGTTGCTCAACTTGGGATCATGGTGGTTTAAATGAACAACAATGTTAATCTTGCTTTACTTATGTTATACCTTCATTAAACAAGATCACCTGTGTTAATCGGAACATGGAGCGACCACCCAGGAAAACAGTACTACCACAAGACATATGGCTCTGTCTTGGCCAAGTAATTAGAAAACCTGGTGTTAGGTATGCTTTACCTGAAAGGGGTTGGGGGTTGCCGGTAGTTGGTGTATAGCCCGGCCCTCAGACTGATCTGCTCTATGGTAGCTTCGCAGCTGAGAGAGGTTTATGCATTGCGCTGTCAAGTAACCTAGCGAGCAGCCTGCACCTGGGGATCTTTGTAAAGGCCTCGTAGCGTCCCTATGCAATCACACCTCGGTAGTGTGGTATGATGCTTGGCCGGCATCGCATGGTTGGGTTTAAAGTTCCTAGAACTTTTACGCGACTTGTGGGTAAAGATGTACAACCTCTGCAGAGTGTAAAACTAACTAGTTAGCCGTGCCCACGGTCACGGGCGGCCTGGACCCTCACATGAGTAAACTATGAAAGATGGATTAAACCGGTTGCATTTACTTTCGTTTATGATGCTGATGCTTACGTTAATCTCTGGGTTGGTATAAACTTACATTTGCTAGTAATTCAGCTTGCTTAATAAAATTTGACCAACTAAAATGCTGACCTGCTATGCAACCACAAGCTTCCACCATAAAGCCTTTGCATGTTGTTATAGAGTTTTCCCTTGTTGAGTACGACATGTGCTCATACTTGTTGTTATTTATATTGCATCTACACAACCCGGTTGCTGCTCAGACGGACGCTTTGAAGATTTTCCTAAAGAGTACGACGGTTTCTAGGCGAGCGTACCACCAGTCAGCTGCCTGTGGAGACGTCCTTTTCCGCTGCTAGTACTCGCTTTTGTTACAATTATGAGACATTCGGTCATGTAATAAAGTTACAATACTTCCTTTACGCTTTTACACTATGTTTTGGTATTCACTGAATCGATGCATGTGTGTAACTTGATCCTGGCGCACATGTATTCTTTGCATTCGGATTTGCCCTTAAATCCGGGTGTGACAGAGTGGTATCAGAGCTGTGTTGACTGTAGGACGTTAGCCTAGTTAGAAAATGGTCGAACTTAAGGATTATATTATCTTAGAAGCCATTCTTACTTCATGCTATGCTTTAATTCTATTTTTAATATACATATCCTTGCTTTTACCCCCATCTTTGATATTCTATTTGCTCTCTATCTTATCTTTGGCTATCCTTTTCACTCTATACTTCCTTGTTCTTACTTTAAGGAATCTTTAGCATGTGTTCTATGCTCTATAATCTTTTCCTATCTTTACCCTACCCGTGTTCAGAGTTGTTCTCAGTAATCTTATGACTCTATCATGTTCAACCTGAAGGTCTTCCTTAGGATCTAGGTTCTTTAGGCTTTATGCTTATGTAATCGTTAGTCACGATCGTCGTTTAGGTGTGTTAGATTAGTGGTGTGTTTGAATGCTTGATCTTGTGTTAATGCTTGATTTGGATCTTTGCTTAAGTGCAATGTGTTGTGGATTGATAACCACAATGACATTGGTTTAGTATAAGTTTGATTAGTTGGGTAAACTCTGTCTCAACCATCCCTTTTATCTTACACCTTCTAAATCCTCTGTTAAATCTTTACTCATCTACCTTGGATTCTATCTTGCTGCAAATCTGTTCTCGTCAACCTTCGACACAACAGTAGTGTTTTGATAATATCTCGAGCTACAGAGCTCCGATTGATGCAAAACCAGTTGGGTTAGTTCACAAATTTCATAACAGATTTTCTGTCAAAAAAAATTCAGCCCCATACAATACATATCCTGGGAGTTATGCATGAAACATTGGAGCTATCAGAATCTGTAAAACTCTGTTGACACATTGACTTCATTATTTTATATCTTGGGCTATAGACCTCCGTTTGAGGCAAATCCAGTTGGAGAAGTTCAGAAATTTCATGGGTGTTTTTCTGTCCAAAATTCAGAAATTTTGATTACACAGTCAGAGAGTTATGCCCGAAACTTTACAGCTACTTGAATCTGTTAGCACTATTGATATACCTGACTTGTTAATTTTATATCTAGAGTTATAGAGCTCTGATTGAGGTGATTCCAGTTGGGTTGGTTCCGTAATTTCATTACCTTTCGCTGGTCAAAAGCTCATAATTTTTGGTTAGCCACGTTAAGAGTTATACCTGAATATCTGGAGTCAACAGGATCTGTCTAAAGCTGAATATCTTCATTATTGTACCTTCTGAGTTTTACTCCTGACTCAATCATCTAAAGTAATATCCCTAACACTCAGATGGTGAACACCAGGTCTGGGTCAGGTGTTGATCAACCAGCAGTGAACCGCCAAGGACGAGGCAGCAACTCAGGCAGTGCACCACAGCCAGGACAAATGGATCCGGCCATGCAGCAGTTTTTCCAGACTCAGACTCAGCTTCTCGAGAACTTGACCAACACTGTGGCCAACCTGCAGGCCCAAGTCAACAATCCACCTCAGCAGCAGCAGGCACCCAGGGACAAGCACAGGGAGTTCATGAGCCATCGTCCGCCGGTGTTTACACATGCTGCAGATCCATTGGAGGCTGATGACTGGCTGAAGACTATAGGCAAGATGCTCACTACCGCTCAGTGTGATGACAGAGAGAAGGTCCTGTATGCTGCAGGACGGCTTCAGGGTACAGCAGGAGCTTGGTGGGATGCTTATGTTGCCGCCCATGCTACACCAGATGCTATTACTTGGCAGGAGTTCACCACCAGCTTCAGGAGCCATCATATCCCAGCAGGCCTGATGAAGTTGAAGAAGAAGGAGTTCCTTTCTCTCAAGCAGGGAGGAATGTCAGTGGCAGAATTCAGGGACAAGTTCATTGAGTTGTCTCGCTATGCACCTGAGGATGTTGCTGATGATGGGAAGAAACAGGAGTTATTCATGGAGGGATTAGCTGGACCACTTCAGTACCAGCTTATGTCTCACACTTTTGCGTCGTTTCATCAGCTGATGGACAAGGCTATCTGCTTGGAGTCAAAGCGTAAAGAGTTGGGAGATCTGAAAAGGAAGGCCACTACCCCTGTGCCGTTTGGGAGCAGCACTCGCCCCCGTTTCATTCCACAGCAGAGGACAACACCCCATGTTGGAGGTTCAGGTGGTAACTCTGGGCAGAATCAGTTTTAGCGTAACAATCAACCGTTCAAGCACCCCATTCAAGAGTTGCAGCAGTCCACTCCACAGACTCCACGCCCCAATGACCAGCAGACCAGTCAGAACACCCCAGCGGGAACCCCAGTGAGACCTAGTGCGCCCAGCACTCCTGTTGGTAATACCTGCTTTAAGTGTGGAGAGACTGGTCACTATGCCAACAATTGTCCCCAGAGGAGCGTGCAGAATACCCCAGTGCAGAGTCAGCAGATGAGGGATGGAAACAAGACCCCGCAAAGCTCCAAGGGACAGCAGAACTCCGCACGTGGTAGATTGAACCACGTAAATGCAAGGACCGTGTTTGGTATGTTCTCTATCAACATTGCCCCCACATCACTTCTACCCTATCATTCTCAAAATCTTTCTTAGTTCTTCCGAATCTCGAGAACGAGATTCCTTTTAAGGGGGGTAGATTTGTCACACCCTGAAATTCCCGAATTTCAGGATGTGAATATGATGAAAATTTAAACAACGATTTCCCATAATTTCTAAAATTTTCCAAAAGTTTAATTCTTTACAGGGAATATAGTGCATGAAAAAAAAAATGAAAAACATTATTTGTTTTTTTTCCAAATTAAATAAATGGCTTGATGTCTGCTGCATACATGCTGGTGCATGGAGTTTGTTTGATGGAATTCAAATTTGAATTTGAATTTCATTTGTTTGAATCCCTTTCCAAAATAGGCAAAACCTTTCTTCTTTCCCATCCCCTCCCTCCTCCTTTCTGGCCTGTTAGCGTGTTGCAGCCCAGCTACTAAAGTTCGCTGCCGCCCCCCTATCTCCTCCCCTCAGCTCACCTGCGCCTTGCCGCTTTCGGCCCAGCAGTGGCTCGGCGCCAGCCCTCTCCCGCAGCCCAGCTGGCCATATCGGCCCAGTTCAGCCCACCGCCACCTACCCCGCGCGCAGCCACCGACAGGCGGGCCCCGCCCGTCATCCCTACCAGCGCGCCGCGCCGCACCGGACTCGGGTCCGTACCGAGCCGCGCCGCATCCCGTGCCGCGCCGCCTCCCCGGCTTGGCCCGCACGCCAAGGCCTCCCTTGGCCTATTTAAAGGCCGCCGCCGCCGCTCGAGGCCCCTTTCCCCAAACCCTAGCCGAGCTCCGCAGTGCCGCCGCCCGCATAACCCTAGCCGCGCCGCCGCCGCAGCTCCGCTCCGCCGTCGCCGTTCCGCCGACGAGACGCACCCCTGGAGCACCGCAAGGAGGTGAGGAGCCCGGCTGTGTCGTTCGTAGACGTCCTCGCGCTTTACTTCGACCGTGCGCGCTCGCCGGAGTCCACCGCCGTGAGCCGTCCGCCCCGCCGTGTTGCACGCCTCCGTCGCCGCCCGAGAGTCCGCCCCGGTGCCCTAGTTCGATCGCGCATGTCGCCGGAGTCGTACTGATGTGATCCGCGCAAGGAATCGAGCCCTCTAGCTCGGGATTGATGGAGCTCGCCGGAGTTCTAGTGCGCGCCGCCGCCCGCCGGCGTTCCCGCCGCCGCCCTGCCGTCCGCTCCCGCGCGCTTGCGCACGATCCTGGCCGTTGGATCAAGATCCCGCGGATCAGATCTAATCCACCCCCGGTCAATACCGGTCAACACAGCCATGCGCCGCATGTTTTGCAAAAGAAACCCTTGGTTTTTCTAGTTCCACAGATGTGCCCTTCTGCAGTGAAAAGTTCCTCACACAAAGGTCCTTTTCTTTACGTTTGAAACCCTAGCCTTTATGGTTTTAGCGCCTGAGGTCCCTCCTTTAAAGTTTGGCACCGCAGCCCTTAGCTTTTTACACGTAATCTCGTTTTAAGCCCTCGGTTTCATACAGATAGGCCCCTGTAAGTTAAGTTTTCCTACAGAAAAGCCCCCGTATCTTGTTTTGGCCATAGAATACACGTTTTAGCTCCCTTTTTAGCGTTCTTTATATCCACGCGATCGTCTCGATGAGTAGAACAGTTTTATGCCCCTGTTTTGTTATGTTAGTACTGTTTGGTGATTGTTTCTTATTTTATTCCATTGTTTGCTTGTATGTGTACGATGTGTTGCGTAGAAGACGGTTCGTACGTGGAATACGCTGAAGTTGAAGGATTTCAAGACCTTGAGCAGCAGCAAGCGTTGGTAGAAGGCAAGTCCTTGCTGCATTCCCGTTTATCCTATTACAACGTGCATTTTAATTACACCGTTTATTTACTTATTGCTTTGCATTAAATTGAAGGGTCCTACTATTTAAGGATTGACTAGCTTTGTTTATTCCTATGCCTTGATCAACCTGGGTTTATGTTTATGTTGGGTAGACCTTGCTTAGTTGCTCAACTTGGGATCATGGTGGTTTAAATGAACAACAATGTTAATCTTGCTTTACTTATGTTATACCTTCATTAAACAAGATCACCTGTGTTAATCGGAACATGTAGCGACCACCCAGGAAAACAGTACTACCACAAGACATATGGCTCTGTCTTGGCCAAGTAATTAGAAAACCTGGTGTTAGGTATGCTTTACCTGAAAGGGGTTGGGGGTTGCCGGTAGTTGGTGTATAGCCCGGCCCTCAGACTGATCTGCTCTATGGTAGCTTCGCAGCTGAGAGAGGTTTATGCATTGCGCTGTCAAGTAACCTAGCGAGCAGCCTGCACCTGGGGATCTTTGTAAAGGCCTCGTAGCGTCCCTATGCAATCACACCTCGGTAGTGTGGTATGATGCTTGGCCGGCATCGCATGGTTGGGTTTAAAGTTCCTAGAACTTTTATGCGACTTGTGGGTAAAGATGTACAACCTCTGCAGAGTGTAAAACTAACTAGTTAGCCGTGCCCACGGTCACGGGCGGCCTGGACCCTCACATGAGTAAACTATGAAAGATGGATTAAACCTGTTGCATTTACTTTCGTTTATGATGCTGATGCTTACGTTAATCTCTGGGTTGGTATAAACTTACATTTGCTAGTAATTCAGCTTGCTTAATAAAATTTGACCAACTAAAATGCTGACCTGCTATGCAACCACAAGCTTCCACCATAAAGCCTTTGCATGTTGTTATAGAGTTTTCCCTTGTTGAGTACGACATGTGCTCATGCTTGTTGTTATTTATATTGCATCTACACAACCCGGTTGCTGCTCAGACGGACGCTTTGAAGATTTTCCTAAAGAGTACGACGGTTTCTAGGCGAGCGTACCACCAGTCAGCTGCCTGTGGAGACGTCCTTTTCCGCTGCTAGTACTCGCTTTTGTTACGATTATGAGACATTCGGTCATGTAATAAAGTTATAATACTTCCTTTACGCTTTTACACTGTGTTTTGGTATTCACTGAATCGATGCATGTGTGTAACTTGATCCTGGCGCACATGTATTCTTTGCATTCGGATTTGCCCTTAAATCCGGGTGTGACAGAATCTCTCTGGCTTTCTCTTCTCCCTCACCACTCTTCTCACCACGCTTGTCAGCCCCCAACGCCTGACCATCAAACCTCTTAAACTGAGCCAACACCAAACTCAATTGTGGCTCATGCCCATACAACCAACTCATCAATTTCCTAAGCTCATCATTTTCATCCTGCAAGCGGTCAACATAGTTTGCAAGTTCCATGTTTTTCAAAGCATGCATTTCACAGGTTGAACATGACGTAGGAAAAGGAGCTTTCAATGCCACCTCAAGAGAAACAATTCTAGTGTGAGACTCATCTAGCCTAGCATGCAAAACAGGACATTAGGTACAAGCGCCCAACAAAGCTGGCCTAGACTTCAATTCATCACACTCAATCCTAATCACATCTAGTTCCTCCAAAGTAGAGGCATGCTTCTCCTTGAGAGCAGTCAAATCAGCAAGAAAAACTGAGCAATCACCACAGTCAATTTCATTAGACACCACACGAGCAAATTTCAGAGATCCTATCTCATTTCTAGCATCCACAAGCAAGGATTCAAGCTCAGCTATCTTATCCTTAGCATCACCCAACAAAGACCTAAATTCCCTCTTCTCCTTGTTGGTCTTTCTAAGCACATCATCACGGTTATCAAGTAACTCATTGAGCCTAGCATTCTCCTCTAGCAAGAAGTTGGGATCTTGTCGTACCTCTTCATCGGAGTCGGAGTTCGAATCCGAGCTGTACTTCCAACCCTTCTTGGAGTGTGCCATGCCGCAAAAGCCTCGTTGTGCGATGAAGCTTAGGCCGGTGAAGTTCTTGCCCGTGTGCCGCTTGTCCTTGCGCTTCTCTTGCTCTTCCTCGCTGCTCGAGTCGGAAGAAGCATCGCTTGATGTCGAGTCGATGTCGCTCGCTCCGGCCACCATCACTTGAGCGGTCTTCTTCTTGTACCCGCTACTCTTCTTGTGCCTTCTCTCGCCCTTGTCCTTGTGCTTGTCCTTGTAGTCGTTCCGGGAGCGGTGCTTGTTGTAGTCGTGCTTGGGCATGCCCTTGTAGTCGTTCTTGATCTCCATGGCTTCAGGGCATTCGGCGATGAAGTGCCCGTGCTTCCCGCACCGATAGCACATCCCCGAGCTCCGCCTTGCATTCTTGCGGTTCTCGTACATCTGCCCAAACCTCTTGCTCAACAAGGCGAGATCGTCCTCGCTCAGCACCTCAAAGTCCTCATCTGGCAAAGACACAAGACAAGACAAAGAGAAACCACAGGAGTTAGCGTTAGACCTTGACCCGGAGACAAGAGCCAAACTATGAGGATCAGTGGGGCTCTCGCTCTTGGCTCTCAAGCCACGATCAACCTCTAAAGACCTGAGCTTGGAAAACAGCTCATCAAGCATAAGCGTATCATACACGCTTGACTCCTCAATGGCCTCGACCTTGGCACTCCACACAGACCTATCCAGGGCATGCAAAAGCTTGATAGCTTGATCATGATCTGTGTATGGGAGCACTATCACATTGGCCCTCATGTTGTTGACTATGCTAGTGAAGCGTTGGAACATCGCATCGGTCGACTCGCCAGGGAGATGAGTGAAGTTCTCGTTCTCCCTCCGGTAAGTGGAAAAAAACAGACTTGCACTTGGGCATTGCCAACATGAGCATTTCTCAACTTGAGCCAAATCTTACCGGCCACATTCTCTCTGTACACTCGCTCGAACTCCGAGGCACAAAGAGCACGAAACAAGTAATCAACGGCCTTGCTGTTGGCCTCAAACATGTCCCGCGATCCTGGAAGTAGAAAACTATCTGGAATGACATATTGAGGATATTGAGTGTCCTCCCAGATAAGAGTTCCCTTCCCTCGCAAAAACACGCCCATGCGCCTTTCCCACATCGGGTAATTCTTGCCATCAAAGTGCGGAGGACCTGACCCCTTGCCGTAATCGCCAATCTTTGGATCTTAGACTGGTTATAATCAAGAAGATCAGTAATCGGCTCTGATACCAATTGAAGGACCGAATAGGCGACCAGAGAGGGGGGGAGTGAATGGGAGCCGATAAAAATTCTTCCCAAAGGTCGAACTCAGCCTATACCCCCGATTGCCACTCCGAGTTCTCGCACACACCAGAGAATCTCAAGACATGGCACAAACAAGCCCACAAGATCAAGAGACACCCCTAGAAGCAAACCGCGGAAGCACAAGACAAGAATCAAAGCACTTGGCAAAATCTGGAAAACGCCAGGCGCGGACTGTCCGTGCAGTACGGGCAGACCGTCCGCTAGGGTACGGTGGACTGTCCGCAAGTACGGCTCGAACTGTCCGAAATAAGCAACAGAGCCACCAGAGATGAACCCCGAAATACGGACTGTCCGGCTATGCCTTGCGGACTGTCCGCCAGTGTCGCGGACTGTACGTGAGGGCAGCGCAGACCGTCCGTCCAGCTCGCTGGAAACCCCAGACAAGACTAAGCTCCACCCAGACGAAAACTCAGTCGCGCGGACTGTCTGTGATCAACACGCGGACTGTCCGCAAACACCTTGCAACAAAACCCTAGGGCCACAACGGATCAAAACGTGAGTTCGCAAGAACAGACGACGAACACGTGACAAACCCTGACGCACGGACTGTCCGCGGGGTCCCTACGGACTGTCCGCTAGCCTCGGACAGAGCAGTTCGAGCTCGAGCTCGCGAAGTCAACTCTCCAAATCCATCACCGGATCTCCCAAATGCCAAAAGCTCTTGAGACAAGATTTGGGGGCCATGAGAAGCAACACAACAGGAAGCTATGCCCCTTAAATCTCGATCTCTAAGCCACTAAATCACCAGGAATCGCGGATCATATAAACTACCACGAAGAACTTGAGCTCCGGCCGAAAACTCACGAATCGAAGGCTTCCCACGGCGTTTGAGGAGTCAAGATCACACCCAAAGATGCACAAGGCATCCACCCATGATCTCCTCAAAGAAATCCGAAGGAAAATGCCCTCAAATCCCCGAATCGAGCGAAGAACGAAACTCCCCAAAAAATAGCCCCGAAAATGACACGAAAATCACAAAGGACTAGGAGATCACCGCAACGCCGAATGCTTCCATACATCCACAGGTCAGAGTCTATACAAGAATCTAGCCTAAGGAATATAAAAGAAAAAGAAGCAGTTCAGAGCAATCTACCAGGGGAGGAAAACCTAGGGTCCAAGAGAGAGAAATGCCATCCACCTCTCTGCTATTTATACGAAATCCATCGGAGGGAGGTAAATGACCACGCTAGCCCTACAACTTGAAATGAAGATACAACCCCTCAGGGGCATTTTGGTCAAGTCTTCATCGGACGGACATGCTTCCACCGCGGCTTCGCTTCACATCGACGCAAACCCCGCGATCACGCCACGTGCCCTCCACCTCGAAGCTTCCCGAAGCTCCCGGATCTCCGTCTCCGTCGCCTCGGGCCTCCGGGCTTGGTTTTGAGGCCCAAACCAAGAAACCGTCCACTGATAGTTTTGTGGGCAAACCAACAAACCCCGCGTGCAAACTTCGGGCTCCATCCGCTACCTTGCACCGGCCCATGTTCTCGACTTCAGCCCGCCAGTGTTGCACCGCACGGCTCGCACTTGACCCCATCGGCCACCGGGTCCATCGAACCAAGCCTACTTGCCTCTCCATCACCCGGAGGTCGCCACGGCTAAGGCCTTTCGCGCTTGTTCTTCACCTGCACCGTCACGAGTCAAGCCACAACCTGTACCTGCACACTTAGCCAAGCATCAGTCCACACAATGTTGTCAATCACTCATCACTAAGGAGCGACCCTCCACTGGTCCTCGGACACACCTGGTCCTCAGACAGTGGTGGGGCTACAGCTCCGTGCAATGCAGGTGGGTGAAGGTGGCATTCGGCGCCGGTGCTGCCGGACGGAGATGGGCAGATGGCGGCGCCGCGAGTGAAGGACGGCGGCTCTAGATGGCTCCGCGTGGTGGCGCGGCTCGTGCAGGCCTAGGCAGCCGACGGCAGCCGGCAGGGCAGACTGGCAGAGGCTCGGCATGGAGGCGAGGGTGGGCGGCGGTGTGTGCTTGGGAATTGAGACGACTAGGATGACAAGGGCACTCCCAACCCAGACTCTATGGTAGAGTCCAAAGTCATTAATTACACTGCCATATAGGCAATTTGCTGATGTGGCAAGCAATTTAATGATGAAAGAGAGGTGAAAACTAAGAAACCAAGTCTAAGTTAGACACCAAGTCTACACGCAAAACGAAGCTCATGCGGATCCCGTGTGGCTGCCCGCATGCTCGACGTGTCCGCTTATTTGATAAACGGGAGTAGAAGATCCGAGAGGAATATTAGATAGACTCCATGATAGAAAATCTGCATTGGAGACTATAGTTTCTTGTGATAGAGTCTTCGACATATAGACTCTATGAGTAGAGTTTGGGTTAGGAGTGCCTTAAGAAAGTACTCCCTCCTTTCGGTTTCTGTGCTCCTTTCGTTTAACTATATCATAGTTATTTTTACATTTTTATAAAATTTTTAAGTAAGACGAATGGACAAACGTGCTCAGCAATAGTCAATAATGCTTACATTTAGAAACAGAGGGAGTAAGTGAGAATCAAATTAGGTGTATAATTTTTATATTTTTATTTCCATGATGAAACTCTTTTAGAGACGTCACAAATACGTACTTTGGTCCTAGAATTTTCAAAGAAGATTCATGTATTGTTAAAAATTTTAACTATTAATACATAAGAAAACTAGTGTGTCAGAATAGATATGCACGTGTTGTTTACTAATTATACAATTTTTATAATCTAAAGATTCTTTATGTGGCTTGTGTAGTTCAAATGTGAATTAATCACAATAAATTGCCAAAAATACATTTTAATTCTAATAAATCATATTATTACCAATATGCCAATTTTGATTCCATATGTGTGTTTTTAAAAATATTGGAACGATACTTACCTACTTAAGAATTTCTTAGTTAAAGCCACTCAAGTAGCATAATAAATATAGTGGCGATATCATAGTATTTCATTTTGTGTCTATCGCTGTAACATTATAATTGTAACATTAATTTTATGTTACTATAAACAGACACAAAATTACAAAAAGAGGTATGTGTGTTACAATCTTCATTCGTAACACATAATATTGTGTTCCTACAAAAATTCTTTGTAACACATTGATGAATGTGTTACAAAAATGTGTTACAAAAACTAAGTTTTGTAGTATGTGTTACCACTTTCATTGGTAACACATAACTTGTCTCTCATCACACTCTTGGAGGTGAGGTTCTTGGAAACCAGTACTGTGAAGTTGTTGTGAATGTTGTGCTGAAAAGAGACCATTCTGCCTCGGCCTTATGGTGATGTGGAGACGATGGCTAATGCCCTTAAGATGTCAATTGCATGGCCATACAAGAGAGTAATATACTTGTCTTTGTTCCTTTTTTAATGTGTGATGAGAGACAAAATTTTCTAACTATTGCTATTTTTGACTGTTGAATGAGGCATCAAAGTCTAGTAGAGGCACTACATGTATGTTATGTATTTTATTTTAAGTAAACACCTACTCTGAACTATTAACTTGTGAAATAATTAGGAATATGCTCCACCCTAGGATATCTAGCACTTACAAAATAACAACTACTCTGCATGTGCACCATCCTAGGCTAGGTGAACTTATTAGGACTGTAAGAATTAGCAAAATTTTCCTGGTATAATTGTCGTGAGACTTGTCAATCAAATATGTGCA
Source organism: Cenchrus fungigraminus (assembly GCA_036936925.1). NCBI lineage: Eukaryota > Viridiplantae > Streptophyta > Magnoliopsida > Poales > Poaceae > Cenchrus > Cenchrus fungigraminus. The sequence continues at coordinate 49,147,099 of CM072777.1, read as the reverse complement.
GTTGTATATGGGCTGTGACCTTGCTTGCTTTCGCTCTTTGATATGGTGTATGCTTCAGTTATTTAGAGATATTCTTAACTTTAGGTTTTTTTGCCTCAAGTCTCTGCATTGTTTTTTTTTATTTGAATTCATCAATCTGTTTCCTTTCTTTGACTTGTGTCTGCTAGCTCATGTCTTAACAATGTTGTACTCCTAGTTTTTTAGAACCTTGTACAACTAGAGTGCATGCATGCTTCTGATTTTATTACAGGTGCTCCAAGAAGAGAGAATTCGGCCCCATGTAGGGTGAGCTAGATAGTTGTTGTTGCTGTTGCACAAGTGTTTCCCATGGACATGGAAGCTCGATCATGTTGACAGCAATCGTATCATCTTAGTCTTGGATGTTATTTTGTCTTGAACAATCCTAGAGATTAATCATTTTGTAAGCCAAACATGTGACCTTAGCACCTGTTTTGAACTTCATGGTTGGGACAAACTAATAGCTAATCATGTGATGATCTATGCTAGGCAAACTTATGTTGGTTGTGGAACCAAAACTTATATTAGTAGTGCACTGTTTGTTAGGAACATCTCAAATTGTGTGCACTATTGTTTGATGGTTGGAATTAAATTAGTATGATTGTATGTATGTTTCTCTTGATGGCTTGAATTGCACTACAAGAAACTATTTAATCTGTGATGCATTCTCCACGACATTTTCATAAAACATCATGAATGTGCATTGCAGCTCAAAACACTGCGACGATTTGTTTAATTCATCGCGATTCTACGACGTATTCCTTTTTTTCGTCACGGATGTGCATTGAAGCCCAAAACACTGCGACGATTTGTTTAATTCGTCGCGATTCTACGATGTATTCCTATTTTTCGTCACGGATGTGCATCGATGGATATTGAAGCCCAAAACAACACGATGATTTGTTAAATTCGTCGCAATGCGGCCCACAACGCCACGACGCTTGAGTAGATTCGTCGCGATTGGTAAAAAAAACAACCACCTCACCTAGGTGCCACCTAGGCACCACGTCACTGCCACGCGAGCACCTAGGACCCACCTCACTGCCACGCAAGCGCCACCTCACCCAGGCGCCACATCACCTCCACGCGAGCGACAAGGGCCCACCACAATGCCACGCAAGCACCACCTCACCCAGGCGCCACGTCACCTCCACACGAGCGCCGAGGGCCCAGCATACTACCACGCAGGCGCCACGTCAGCACCACGCGAGCGCCTAGGGCCCACCACACTGCCACGTGAGCGCCACGTCACACAGACGCCACGTCACCGTCACGCGAGCGCCCAGGGCCCACCTCACTGCCACGCAAGCGTCACCTCACCCAGGCGCCACATCACCTCCACGCGAGCATCTAGGGCCCACCACACTGCCACGCATGCGCCACCTCACCAAAACGCCACGTCATCGCCACCTCATCCAGGGCATGCACTCCTCACTAAAAAAATGATGCATTCTGGGGGACTCAAACCCCAGATCTCGCGCTTCAAACAAATTGGTAATAACTACTGTGCTACGGCCTCAATTGTGACTATGGGTAACATTTAATTGGTTTTGAACCTTACTATCCAGAAGAGAGAAAAGAACCCGCACCGAGCTTCCCTGTCCCCAATCCCCATCCCCTCATCCCCCGCAACCCGCATCGAGCCTTCGCTATCCGCCGCCGCTGACTACCAGCGCTGCCGCCCACCCACTCCTCCTTGCCACCCACTCACCGTGCCCCAAGCCGCCGCTGGTGCCGGTGCCGACGCTGTGGCCCCCGACCCCGAGGGCGCCCAGCGGCGGAACGGGCAGCCAGCAGAGCGTGCTGAAGCTGGGCCCATGCGCGAGCATGCTGGGCGGGCTGCTCAGCCTGGAGCTGGGCCAGTAGGCGGGTCGGCGGTCGCGGCTGCGTCATCCAGTCGTCCGAAGATGACGCAGCAGTCGTGCTGCCAGCTGCTGGGCGGGGTGGCCGACCTAGACGCGGTCGTGTGCCTCTGCACGGCGCTACGTGCCAACGTGCTGGGCCTCTGCACACCCCGGCGCCTCCTGCTCCACCTCTCTGACGGCCACCCCTCCTCGTCCTCTTCCGCCATCCAGCATTGCAAGGCTCATCCAATGACATTGCAGCCAAGGAAAGGTACATTTTTTTCTTGACTTAGTTGAATGTATATAGTTGAATTGGTGCAGAGGTGTTGATTTGTGTGTTTTCTGTAATGCTTGATTAGATGGATCGAAGTTGGGTTCATGGAAGGCTGTTTTCCTCTGAACACATTGATGGGGTCAAACAATTTATGAGCTTTGTTGCAGAGAAATTCAATGAAAATGTTGAGATTTTGTGCCCATGTTCAAGATGCCTGAATCACAAGTATCACTGTCAGCCTGTTGTGAAGAAGCACATTTTGATGAATGGTATGGATAGTAGTTATACTCATTGGTTTCATCATGGAGAGGACGTCAATGTAGATGTTGTTGAGCACCCTATTGTGCATGGCCGTGGTGATGGGGGAAATGTGGGAAAGGATTGTAGTGTTGACTGTGGGGTAATGTGGGAGAAGGTGGCAGTGCTGATCGTTTGGAAAACCTTATAGGAGAGCTACATGCTGCAGCAGAAGAAGGAAGAAAGGATGGAGAAGATGAGGATGGTGCTACAGACCCTCATGACAAAGATTCATTTTTCAAAATAGTCATGAGGGAGGCCAAGCGTCAGCTTTATCCTGGTTGTAGCAAATTTTTAAGGTTCTCTTTTGTGGTTAACCTTCTTCATATGAAGTCATTATATAGGATAAGCAGTTCTGCCTTTTCTGCAATATTGGAGTTGTTGGCTGAAGCATTCCCAGAGGGCAATGCACTTCCCAAATCATACAATACAATGAAGCAAAGAATCTTTTGAAGGAATCAGGTCTTGGATACGAATCGATACATGCATGCGGCAACAATTGTGTGTTGTTCAGAAAGAGATATGCCCGCCTTGACAAGTGTCCCGTTTGTGGTCTTTCGAGATGGAAGGATGAAGAAAGAAAGAAGATTCCACAGAAGGTGTTGCAGCATTTTCCACTAGCATCTAGGCTGAAGAGGCTCTTTGCAACCAAAGAAGCATCACTACTAGCACAATGGCACGACCTACAACGGCAGCCCAATGAGAAGGAAATGAGTCACCCAGCTGATGGTGAGGCATGGCAAGATTTTGATAAAGAATATCCGAAATTTGCTGAAGATGCAAGAAACATTAGGCTTGGCCTTGCCACTGATGGGTTCAATCCATTTTCAGAACAGAACACAAGATATAGCATGTGGCCTGTTTTTGTGGTGTGATACAACCTTCCACCTTGGGCATGCATGGAGGAGTCAAACTTTATGATGGCTTTGCTTATTCCAGGTCCTAAATCCTGCGGGAAGGATTTTGATGTGTTTTTGGAGCCTCTGGTGGAAGATTTGATTGAGCTTTCGAAAGGTGTGCGTGCTTATGATGCCAATACTCGCAAAATGTTCGACCTTCATGCTGCAGTTTTGTGGTGCATCCATGATTACCCTGCTTTGAGCACTCTTTCAGGTCATACCACAAAAGGTTACTTTGCATGTACTCACTGTGACAAGAACCCTCTTTCCTACGGCCTAAGGAGCAAAATTGGTTATTTTGGACACTATCGTTTCCTTCCAGAGGGACATCCTTTGCAGAGAAACAATCAGTTTGCCGGCCTTCATGAAAGCAATGATCCACCAGGTCAATTCTCTATAGAAGAGTTGTTAGCTGAATTGGAGAAAGCAATGAATCCACAAGTATGTGGGAAAAGGAAGCGTTCTGACTCTAAAGGTGCTCATGTGAAAATATGGAGTCACATGATGTGTTTATGGAAGTAGCCATATTGGCATAAATTGAAGTTAAGGCACAATCTCGATGTCATGCACATCGAGAAAAACATATGTGAGAGCCTTATAGGGACAATTCTCAATATAGTTGGGAAGACAAAGGACACAGTTAAAGCTAGGCTTGATTTGAAAGATCTGGGAATTAGAAAGGAGCTGTAATTTAAAGAGAATGGAGATGAGTGTGAGATGCCTCATGCTCGATATACTCTGTCCAAAGAAAAAAGAAGGCCTTTTGCGATTTTCTAAGAGAAGTAAAGTTTCCAGATGGGTTTGCTTCCAATATCTCAAGATGTATAAATGCTGATGGAACCAAGGTACAAGGCCTCAAAACGCATGATTGTCACATCATGTTGCAAAGAATATTACCTGCTGCTATGAGAGGATTTTTGGACAAGGATATCTATGAAGCAATAGCAGAGTTAGGGAAGTTTTTTAGGGAACTATGCAGCAAAACCCATAACAAGGATGTGTTGGCTAAAATGAAGAAAGAGATCCCTATAATTCTGGTGAAGCTTGAGAAAATATTCCCCCCAGCTTTCTTTGATGTGATGATGCACCTTGCTGTACATTTACCTGATGAGGGTTTGCTCAGAGGCCCTGTGCATTATGGGTCGACGTACCCAATTGAGAGGCGGTTGTATACTTTGAAGCGCTATGTGAGGAATAGGGCACGACTAGAAGGTTCTATTACCGAGGCATATATTGCTGATGAATGTTTGACATTTTGCTTCAGATACATGGATGGTGTTGAAACAAGATTTAATCGGGAACCAAGGAACATAGGTTTTTCTAATGAAGGGCCTATGGTGTTGACGTTTTTGGGCATGGAGTTCATTTTATTTCGGTGCCTGACCTTGTTCATGATGAAGATTGCTTTCATCAAATGGTGTGGTATGTGCTGAACAATTGTAGTCAAGCTGAAAAATATGTGACGTAAGTTCTGACCATTATCTTCTGTATACTTCTGTATGACAGCTTTGTGTCTTCTACATATGCTAATTTATGTCTTTTATGCAGAATGTTCAGAGAAGAATTAGAGAGAGAAGGGGTGGCTAACATTGAAAAAACAGTCTAGCTAAGATTCTAGAATTGGTTTAGGAACCATGTGAGTTTACTACCACAATATTTTAACTAACCATATTTTTAGTATAGATCTTGATGTGTTGTGTGTTGCACGTGACAGATCATGAAGTTGAGCAATGATGGTCAAGAAGAGATAGATGATGATCTATTTGCCTTGGCATGTGGTCCTGATTTCAGAGTCAAGAAATACACCTCATGTGTAGTGAATGGTGTTCGCTTCAATACTGTTGAGCGTGACAACAACAAGAAAACACAAAACAGTGGAGTAATGGCACTGGCCTCACATAATAATGAGCTCATTGATTTCTTTGGGACCTTGAAAGAGATAGTGCAGTTAGAATATCCAGAGGATGAGAGGTCAGTGGTGCTGTTTAAATGTGACTGGTATAAACTGGATGGGAAGAAAACTGAACTTCAATATCATGGTTTTTTTAAAAGCATCAATATTCAAAGTTGATGGTACAAGAATGATTGTTTCATTTTGGCCACTCAAGCTAGAAAGATCTATTTACGAGACACCAAGTTGGGAAAAGACTAGCAAGTTGTCCAAACATTTGACCATAGGCATCTTTTCAATGTGAGGGAAATTAAATCTGTACACTACAATGCTCCTGCATATCAAGAGGATGAGTGCTTTGAAGAGGATGGTACACGAGAACCAGTTTCAAGCACTGCAACTGAAAAGCCCTTAAATAGAGATGATGAACAAGGCCTTATGTTTGAAGCTGCTGATATTGCTCGGTTGATGAAAAATAGAGATGAAGAAGCACAAGTCAGTGATGGCAAGGAAGATGAAGATGACACACTTTTGGAGTACTGCAGCGATGAAGAAGGTAGTGCTGAAATGGAGGTTGACAGTGATGATGAATAACTGTAAGTCCATCTTCTCTAGCAATTTGCTGTTATTTATTATGTGTTCTCCAGGCTATTTATTCTGCTATATTTATTTTTACAATTTGATTTTTATGATTTTCAGGTTCGGCTGCTTGGAGGCAACTTCACTGTTAACCTGTCCTATGTTGTGAGTTTTCTTTCCTTTTGTCATGCCTCAGATGATAGTTTCCCTCCCTGTGTGCCTACGGTTCAGTTTGACACCTGAGAAAGGTGTGTTGATATGTTCAGCTCATTGTCAATTGAAGAATTGTGCTCAGCTGTCCAGCAGCTGTCCAACCTCAGATGATATTTTTTTCAGTTCAAGCCACTAATGAAAGATGCAATTTCTGATGCAAATTCATTTATTTTTTGTGTAGATTGTTGCAATAAGGGATATCATATCTCCTGCAGGGAGGAGCACTGCCAGGTTAGCTTTCTGTGCAATGAAAGAGCTATTTGTTCTATGTTTATCAAATTCACCATTTAGGAATATTTTCTTTATCAAATTCACCATTTTGTATGACTGTTTTCTGTGTTTTTTCTTTTGCAGTATTTTCTTTATCAAATTCACCGTGACTTGAAGCCTACCAATCTCCTTTTGAATGCAAACTGTAACCTCAAGACATGGAGTTTGGCACCCCTTACATTACCCATGGTGCAGCTGCTAAACCAAGCTTCGATGAACATGATGGCACTAGGCTAAGGAGCATGTGTATTGTGACATGATGAACATGATGCTCTGTAGTACTCTGTAACCCATCTATTTGCCCCCCGAATACACTTCTGTTTTTAGTTATGATGCAGAGAGGACCTTGTACTGGGAGTCACTCCTTGCAAATGATAAATCTGTTGGACCTTGTTGCGTAGCATCTCTGAATGCTTGTTGCTTTAGCACTCTTCATTTGGTGACTAAAAGTTTGGTTTATGTGGCTATGCAGCATAAACTGAAGTCAAAGTTTAGTAAAAGAAGAGGCCCGTATGTGGCTATGAATGTGTTTTCAAATAGCAGGCAGGTCAAAAAGAAGAAGAAATATTTCATGTATCCTAGCAATATGCTCTTCAGGCCTGATCATGCATACTGTCCTGCAGAAGACATGAAATATTTGACATAGTTTTAAACAGATCACAGAACACATGGCACAAGATACATGAAATATTTGACCCAATATTTGAACAAATCACAGAACACATGGCCTGCCATCAAACATGATTTCAACCATCACATTTTCATTAAGTTTACTTCAAGTCATCATAGATAGCATATATACATGACACATCATGACTTAGCAGCAACATGTCTTTGCTAATAGCATATATACATCACAGAAGGAACACCAACAGCCATCAAACAAAACACAGACATTGCATGAACATGCTTCTGATACTTAGCAGCAACATGTTTTTGCTGATGTTCCTAAGAGAGTTGGTCCTAATGCGGCAGCCATGTTGGTCCTAAGAGGGTTGCCACCAAAACCAAAACAAGTCAACTCCCAGATTGCTTCAACTCCTAGATTGCTTCAACTCCCAGATGCCTTCTTGCCCACATCTGCTAGTAGACACAAAAGCCACCTCTTCGTAGCCTGTAGGCCTTCAAGCTGAAGAGCAGCATCACTGATCTTTACATCTGTTGCTGCTATCTCCTTCAGCAATTTCCTCTTCTTCTCAAAACGATCCTGCGAAATTGCCTTGTGTCAAATTCAGTTGGAAAAACTTCCTCACAGATTAATTCCACAGTCAAGGAAGTATAATGCAGACATTCAGATCATTCAGCAGTAGACATTCAAGATCAGTAAACTCGAAATTAATTCAGAGCAGTAGACATTCAAATCAATTCAAATTGGATAGCAGCAAACTACAAATTAATTCAGTAAACTAGTGCTGAATGAAGGAGTGATTGAGTCACAAAAAAACCTATCACAAGCTATCTGAATCTGTAAAGCAAACACAATCACAAGCTATCTGAATCTGACATAGCACTGATTAAACAACTCAATAATTAGCTTAATGAAAAAGCTCCAACCAAACAACCTCGAGCTTTGCCTGAGAGTTCCAGTTTTGCACATCACTAAGAGCTCTAACTTCTAATGCAAAGTATCTAAGCAAACACAAGGTATTTTGAGAAATATTCATCAAAGCCCATGTCTGACACCAGTAGAATCATAAGAGCACCTAGTATCTTACTGATAAGCTACACAAGCTGAGTATCTTACCTTCTCCGAAGCATTCCCCTTCCCCTTCCCCTCTGAAGCCTTCTCCTTCACCTTCCCCTCCGAAGCCTTCTTCTTCCCCTTCCCCTCCGATGCCTTCTCCTTCACCCTCCCCTCTAAAGCCTTCTCCTTCACCCTCCCCTCCGATGCCTTCTCCTTCCCCTTCCCCTCCGATGCCTTCTCCGTCACCTTCATCTTCTTGCAAGGCCCGGTCAGCATCTCCTCTTCATCACTTGAGGTGTCCTCCTCGTCACTCCAGATCTCCTCCTCGTCAGTCGAGATGAGATCGATGACAACTTTCTTGCTGCTCCCTTCCCCTCCATTAGGCCCGCATCGGTGGAGCTCCCCTCCGCATTGGTGGAGTTTCCTGCTGCTCCCTTCCCCTCCATTGGGCCCGCGTCGGTGGAGCTCCCATCGGTGGAGCTCTCCGTTGGTGGAGCTCCCGTCGGTGGAGCTCCCATCAATGGAGGGGGAAGGGAGGCGCATCTCGTGGAAGCGGCCCCACTCATTGCGCTCTTGGCGACGGGCATTCTCAGAGCGCTTCTGGGTCGCGCTCTTGGCTGGTGGCATGCCGGATCTGCGATCTTGGCTGGTGAGACGGAGATGCCGACGCGGGTGAGGAGAAAGAGAAGGAGGCAGCGCCGGGGTGAGGCGAAGACGCCAAGGAAGAGAAATAGGCACGGGATGGGGGAAGAGGAGAAGACACGCCGTTTTATGTCACTCTGTCGAGAAATAGGCTCGGTTGAGTGATAAGTAAATAACGGAATGCACTCTGTCAAAATTACTTGAAGTAGCACAATGGTGAGATCTGTTCATTCGGAAGCTGGTGGCCAGGGTTCGAATCCGGGGTTGGTCACCCCGTTTTTAAAAAAAATCAAAAAAAGTTGTGCAAAAAAATTGGGTGGACCTGGGTCTCGAACCCGGGACTAAATGCTCAAGTGTCCCAAGTCCAACCACTACGCCAGTTCTGTGTTCATTCACATGTGTTGAAAAAAATATACTTCTTCTATTATGATAAGGGTCGGCACGTGTCAGCACGCTATTGGCTTGGCTGCCTTGGAGGTGAAGAACACAGGGATAGTTGGTATTTCTTCTTTTAATCTGGAATTAAATTTTGTAACTAGTATTTCTTCATCATACATAATCCAAATTCGACGTTTTTTCTTCCTATTTTTTCTAAAATCACGATCTTTTCTTTAATGATTTTGTTTTTTACAGATTCTATTTTGTGGATCCTATTTATATACTTCTATCTAGTTCCTCCTAAATACCGAATAGAAAAACCATTTGTTTTCCACAAACATTGCTAATGTAACTTCGTATTTTGCAATGATAAGCTAAACACGAGGTTATGGTAAAGTTTTGAAGTGCACATGAATTCGAAAATTTCGAAAGGTATCATACACTTCAATGTTCAAGTAACATTTCATGGAACTATGTCACACATGTATCCATTTCTAAACAACGTAGATTCTGTTGTTACCGAAATCATTTGAAATTTTTATCACAAGTTTATGGACCCAAATTATGTTACCACGTCAATTCGTAGGACCATCAGACCATTTTATGATATTATTTGAATTATTATATTGTAAATTCGAGATGTAAGTTTGAATTATCCATAATAAACTTTTGAATATTTCAAAGATCTCCAAGACATGAGTTATAATGGAGCATAAGATTATAAATATAATTTTTCTATATTTTTTGGAATCATATTGGACGTACACATAGTGCAACTTTACAATTATTTTAAATAAACATAGAAATTCAATTAAATGATCAAAGGTACCAAATATTTTCAAAAATACATGAAACTCCTTGGTAACACCTTAGATGTCATCCTTGTTATAAGTCAACATTTTACTGATGATATATAAAATAGTTTTTTGCTATTTTGTACACAAGATGTGTCAATTATAATTTCAAAAAATTGGAAATAGTGTGCCAAATGTAAAAAAACCGCCCAGGAAATTCAGAACCTCTTCACGGCCCACGCAACCAAAAATCGCACCACGAAATGACTAGAATACCCATAGGATTCCTGCCCTCCTTGCCCACCAAATGAAGGTCAAATTGGTCATTTCGCATAGCACGGCCCCCACCAATATATACCACGTTTCAGTCGAGGGGGAAACCCTAGCCGCATTTCCCCCACACCGCAGCCGCATTTCCCCCATCCCGCAGTCGCACGAAACCCTACCCCGCGCAGCTCCGATGTCCCGCTTCAAGGACCGAGGCTTCAAGGCCTCGTCGGCCATCCATCTACCACCGGCGAGAGGCTCGTCGGCCGTCTGTCGACCACCGGCGGGCGGCGCGGCACCGAGCGGCGGCGCGGCACTGTAGGGCGGCGCGGCACCGACGGCAGGCGCAGCGGCGCGGGGTCGACAACCGGCGGGTGGTGCGGCATCGAGGGCCAGCGTGGCACCAACGGCCGCCGCGGCGGGTCTCCACCTACCAGAAGCGGGCGACGTAGGGGGAGTACAACTACCAGAAGCACAGGCGACCTCAAGCTCCTACCCCAAGATCTCAAGCACCGACCCCAAGACCTCCAGCGCCAACCCCAAGCCTACGAAGGGTGGACCAAAGAAGCCAACATCACCACGTCAGATAACAAGTTTGTGCTCCTTCCCCCTCCTCCATCGATGTGGATCCCAATTTGCTCTCTACCTTTGCATGCCAATCTGTGTGGGTGGGTCTTAGTACCTTGCTCGATTTCATGTCAATCTTTGTGGTTAGAATGCTCTGGTTAGGATGTTCATGGTCAAATTTCATGTCAATTTGTGTGGTTAGAATGCTCTGGTTACAATGCTCTGGTTGTGATGCTTTGCTCGTTAATTGTCCTGGATGTGAATAAAGTACTGGATAGAAGTAGGTTTAATTGTACTAGATGTAAATAAATTCCCTGCATCTAGTCTGGGTCTGATTAGCTTAAGTAAAATATTTGGGTTTTCATTTTCCACTCTATGTTGCCAGATCCAAGTCTGTTTGTCTGGGATCTAGTTGCCACTAGTCTTCATTACTACTAATAATATTCAGTCCCTATATACAAGTCTGAGCATGATTCCTGGATGAAAAGATTGGCTAATATAAATTGGCATGGCTTACGGAATATAAGGATAGTTGATTATACAAGTGTGACCATGATTCATCAAATATGCTGAATAGATTGGGCAGAACCCATGTTAAAATATGTCAATCTGTGCATCTGGAAGTTTATTTCTGTGGGATTAGCACTTAACGATAGGCCTATGGGATAAGTTTATAATCTCTGTACAACTTGTTTACTTGTCATCAGATTTTAGTGTGCTCTGGATATTTAGTTATTTGTTTCTATCACCTGCCCAAAAATGCAATAGTTGTAATTAACTGCAGCATATGCTAAATTTAGACTGTTGTGCTGAAGATGAACTTAAATTAACTCCAGTAGATGCTAAATTTAGATTCTTTTGTATAATTATATCCGCACCATCTTGGTATTCTGGTCTCTTTTAATAATCTGATGCTCACCAATATGTTCTTGTTTCTTCTTGGCTCTTAGAAACACCACTGGCGGAGTACGAAGAGCTGCGCCTGTGAAATTGTATGTAGAACAGTGCACGACTGCGGGAGCTCGGAATTGTTGACAAGTACCCATACTTTAGGAAAAGTGTCATTTCTCAAGGAAAGAACAAGACAAATCCGCGTAGTGAAGACTCAAAATCTGCATATGATCCTTTAAAAGATGATGATGCAGAAGGAGATTCGATGTCATCAAATGGCAATGCAAAGGTGCTAGTTCTTCTAACTTCCCAGTCATTAAATTGTTGTGTGCCTCCTTGGGACATTTTAATTCTATGCGAGTAATCATGCATGCTCAATCCTGAATATTGTTAGCGCTACATTTTTCTCCAGCATTTTGTTCATGTGATCTCTCAGACAATAACGAGTGCCTTGATGCAACCTAACAGATGTTTGACAGCTTGAATTGTTTTATTTGCATGCCTATCCTAGTGGGATATAATGACTGTCAATAAAATCATGCAAATTAATTAAGGGAACACTACCATCAATTAATTCATAAGTCTCAAACTGTCTGATGTTGGTCAATCCTGAATCATAGGATATAATGACTATCAATGGAATCGTAGGATACTTATTTCTTTAGTCCTGATGCTGCTCAATCCTGAATGTCTCGAGCACTACATTTTAACCATTTTATAGCTATCTTGAAACTACATTTTAATCCTGAATGTCAGCTACTAGCAAATAATTTATTCAGAATTCTGTAACTAATGACGACACATTTAAGGAAGGGCATGACCTTCAGCCGTGCTTTAATTTCTCTACAACGTGACAGGTGTTCAATCTCCATCTCAACTAAATAATTCAATTACAGATATATGTGCGGACGACAATTTCTTCTCTATTAATTCCATTGTAATCCTGCCTGACTTATGGATGGGCTATCCAATCCTGCTTTGGGACATTTGAATTCTATGCACACTCCATTCACTAATCCATGCTTCTACTTCTACCAGGCCAGTAAGAAAAAGAGTTGCAACACCACTAAGAATCAAACTGCAGATGCTCCTTCATGTGGTGTTACGTTTCAGTCTCGTAAGAGGGTTTTGGCACCTGAACCGCCCACTAGACGTACAAAGTCAAAGCAAAGCAATGCTGAGCCAGCTGAACATTGTGACCCCCATGTGCCTGCTGCTGAACCAAGTGATCTTCATGTTGCAGCTGCGGAACCAAGTGATCTTCATGTTCCAGCTACTGAACCAAGTGAGATTCATGTTCCAGCAGCTGAACCTAGTGAGATTCATGTGCCATTTGCTGCTCAAGGTGAGTACCATGTTTCTTATGTCATTCTATAACAATTGATTACATGATTAATGCAATCTAACTTGCTGCATCTTTTCAGATGATGGAGCTGATGCCATTTCTCAGTCTCACAATCTCACTCATATGGCCAGTGAAGGTGGTTCTTTCTAGTTCCATGTGTTTTGCAGTCATGCTATAACCTTTGATTTGTGATGAATGCACTCTAACTTACATCTTCTTAATAGATGATGGAGCTGGTGTCATTCTTGGGTCTGATGGTCACAAGGATAACAACACTATGGCTGAAAGTGAGAACCAGATGACCGATGAAGGTGATTGTTTGTCCATTATTTGTCATATTGCAAATCACATTGCTGGTTTGGTTGCTGCATGCTACTAGCAATTACATTTATCATTTATTACAAGGAGTAGAGGAGGTGCGTTGGAATCGAGGAGTTAACATGGGGCATGGCCTCCAGAGGATAAACAGATCTTGTTGTGGCAAGCTACCCATTGTTATACCTGATGGAAGCATTAGGCCCCTCACACCTATTATTGCTGCCAAGTTTGCCACTGAATGCAATATTGCAGTTAGAAACCATGTGCCTGTGTTGTTGCATTGGAAGGAGTACAAGAAAAGACCTGCATTGATTGAAGCTTTTTTGGGATACCTTCGTGTAAGTTCATTCTCTAAACTTTCAGAATCTGCTAGCAAATATGGTCCCATGCATCGTTGATCTTTACGTCCCATGCAGCTAGTGAGAGCTTTCTTAGACATGACATGACTTTTAGCTTACAACTATGTTAAATTTGTGAAATGGTACTCATTTTGTGGCTGGTACTTATCCGCAACTTTTGAGTTGTTTCTGTACATGACATGACTTTTTTTTAGACATGACATGACTGTTTGTTAATATGTTACAAAGTATAAACCAAACAAATGTGTACTGCTGTTTGATATTTATATAATCTGAAGTCAATTGATTAGCTGAAGTTAAATGTCTTGCAAGCTATTTCTTTTCTCAAATATTATATTTCTTATATGTGTTCCATCTGGATAGGTCAAGTTCAACATCAACACTAAAGATGCTACAGTTAGAAAGGGTTGTGTTGAGATGATGAAAACTGCAGTTCGCCAACAACGACATAGGCTGAAGGAAAAATTTTTTGATCATTTCCCACTTCATTTGGTCACGAGGACTTCTCCAATGAACCCGCCGACAAGTGATGATGAGTGGCTTCGGCTTTTGGATGCATGGAAAAACCTGAAAAAATGGTACAAAAAACCAACTCTTGCCTTGTACTTCCTACTTTGGCACTTGTCTAACTTTTATTCTTTATGTGATGTAGGTGGCCTGTCAAAAGAACAAAGAAAACCGGGAATTGGTCCAGTTCCCTGGAACAACTGGCTCATGTAGCTATCAAGTTTTTGTAGAGAAAATGGTAAGTTAGCCATGGTTACTTGCAACAATTGCAAATCAGTTTTGTTCAAGTGATCATGCAGTTCTGTTACTAATATTAAATTTGTTTTCAGGGAGGTGAGACTGAGGGTAATGAACTGGATGCATTTGGTTTGTTCAAGCTGACTCACTTCAGCAAGAGGAAGAATGGCTACACACGTAATGTACAATCAGCCATTGTAAGTTTTCTCTCCTATGGATCTGTTTTCAGTTGCTTAGTTGCTTTTGTTAAGTGAGATGAATGTTAAGTGCTCTGTGGAGCTGAATTGTTATATATGACAAAATCTATCTTAACCTGATTGTCTCAACCTGCCCTTGTGTTGTACTCTGTCCATCCTAACTTTCTTTGTGAAGGCGTGGTACTGTATGGTGCCTTTCAATTTAGGTAACAAAAAAAACAGTAGGCTAATTTGATTCCTCAACCTCACTAGCTTCTGGAGTCATATACTTGAACAGTAGGCCTAATTAGAGCAGCACTGCTTCTGTTCAGATTAGTGTAGTACATGCCCTGTATCACTGCATTAGAAATTGCACCCTTGTCAAACTTTTAAATTTGATTCCACCAACTAATTGAGTCTTTTAAAAAACTTAATTTCCTGTTGTGAATAAGGCTTAGTTAACTATAATTCTGTATGTCTGTGCGGCACTCTTATTTTTTTGGTTCTTCTATAATTGGGAAATGGACAAATGGTGCTAGTATTGGTTGGTAGAATGGTAATGAAAATGGATAATCTGTCAGTTTCTTGGTGATGCAAACATGAATGCTAATATTTGAATCATGATCTTGTTGGTTGTGTACAATTGTGGTATTAACTTGTGCTTGACTAGGTAACCTAGTTCCTGTGTTTGACTTGGTATGACAGTAACCTGTAGCCTAGTTGCTGGTCATGTACAGTAGCTGTGCATATCATAGCTCTCCTATGGATCTGTTTTCAGTTGCTTATTTTAAAATATTCATAGTTACAAATGTTATTTTCTGCTTTCTTGCTAGACTGAAATGGAGAAACAGTTGGCTGCATCACCAACTGAAGGTGAAGAACCAAGGTCTACGAGTCAGGTTGTAGCTGATGTAATCCATGAAAAGTGCAAAAGCAGTATATTCCTTCAAAATGTTGGGATCATGTCTGCGAGGCCAAGATCCAGTGTCAAGGATGTTCAAGCACGACTAGAAGTGGAGATAAGGGCTAATGGTGACCTTCGATCTATTGTGAGTAGCCAGCGCATCGAAATTAATGCTTTGTCAAGTCAACTGCAGGAAACAGAACTGCCAAGGTTAAGGGACAAGGAGGAGATGGAGAAGAAGAAAGCTGCTTTGAAAGCGAAACTTGAACGTTTGCTCGGTCAAGTATCAACCAATGGATTGACATGAGGGTATGTTATATTTTCCTGGAACCAAACATATGTTGTTTTGCAAGTTGGATTGCCATATGTTGTCCTTTGCTTATCCTTTCGTGGATCTGGATCCTTGTTTACCCTTCTTGTCGATAAATGATGGATGCACACAACATGCGATCTGCATGGTAGCTCTCTAGAAGTTTCTGTTACTTGTTAGCTTGTTAATACTAACTGACATGATACTATGATTTAGATCTCTGGGCAGATTTGTGCTGCCCAGTTTCTCTAATATTTGTGGTTCAGTGGCTCTATATTGTAGGAATGGTTCTATATGTTTTCTTCTAAACAATCTGGTATGCTACTAGCTACATAATATTGTTTTTGTCTTATTAGCACTACAAGTTAACTATCTTATTTTTTTTGTTTCTAGGATGACATCCTTGTGACCTGCCTGTCTGATGGTGAGAAGTTGTTGGCTCACGGTGTGATATACAACTGATGCTTCAATCATCCTGGCGACCTGCATCTCTTTTTTGTTGCCCTTGCCTTGCTTCTGATGCAAGATGTGGCTGCTATATAGAGCTTTTTGTTGGTTCATACTTCTGTGCTCCTTGCTTCTATTTGTGTGGAGCTTAATTTTTGTTGCTGTATATTTGCTGTTGATGACCTGCTGATGTTGCTGATGCAACTATGCAAGATGTGACAGTTTTTTTATGTTGCCTTGCTTCTGATGCAAGATGAAACTACAGAAGATTATATGTGATACAAATGTTAAACTAGAGAAAATTCTGTGATTGTCTTTTGGGCTGAATTTGATTGTATTTGGGCTGAAATGGCTGTTGTATTTATTTTATTTGTTAAAATGGGTATATTTGGTGAGCTGAAATGGTTTCGATGGGCTGAAATTTTGGGTCACGAATGTGATCCACTTCTAAAATCGGCCATTAGCCCAGGAGTTCTAAAATTTCACATCAGCAAGACATGTCATTGGCCACATAATCTCTGTCATCCAATCAGCAGCCACGTCAGCAGCCACATGGCAGGCCACGTCAGCAGCCACATGGTATGCCGCGTCATCACAAAATCCGAGTCAGCACCCACGTCAGCAGCCACGTGGCAGCCACGTGCCATCCACGTCAGCAGCCACGTGCCATCCACGTCAGCAGCCCCGTGCCATCCACGTCAGCAGCCACGTGCCATCCACGTCAGCAGCCAAGTGGCATCCAAGTCAGCAGCCAAGTCAGCAGCAATCGTGACGATTTATTTTGTCACGGATAGTGGGTTAGGGGTTGGGCTGCATGGGCCTCGGGCTACTCCATGACGATTCGGATACGTCACAGACCGTGACGTTTATTAAGAAACGTCGACCGATTTAATCAATGACGCCCATTTCACCACGAAAATTTAAATCGTCGCGGACACTGATTTGTGACGAATTTTCAACGATCCATGACAGAATGATTGTGTCGTAGATTAAATAGTTTCTTGTAGTGTTGAATGAGTTCTTTAATGATTTAAGATAATATGATTATATTAATGGTGTTGTATTGGGTTGGTATAAATGTGGGCAACAGAATGTCTGTCGTTATAACTTGTGCAACTGAGAATCCGTCGTTATAACATGCATCTGTCGTCATAACCTGTGCAATAGAGCATCTGTTGTTATAACATGCATCCAATGTTATAACCAGTTCAATGGAGCATCCGTCGTTATAACATGCATTCGTTGTTATATCTTTTTGCCGACGCCAGTTATAACGACAGATGGTGACCGTTGGTATAAGTTTATAACGAAGGATAGTAAGTTGCTAAAACAACTTATACCAACGATGTCGTTGGTAATCTGGGGCTGTGGCATAGTGGTTGTGCCATGGGACGTAGAGCAACGAAAGCAGGTACCTCTTATCTTCTTACCCTTTCTTTTTAAAACAAAAACTATTGTTATCTTCAATGCATAAAAAGGTACTTTACCTCTATTTCAAATGTGATAGAATCTCAAATTTCTCTATCCAATCAAGTCATTTCATGGGATTATGACACATTCAATGACTTTGGCATCTGTAAAGCAACGTAGATACACATATCTGGAACACCTTAGCACTATGATTGAGTATGTGACAACGTAGGAGATGTGGAGCACAATGATGCAGTTGCCAACCACCCAGATCAATCATTTTCCCTGCAAACATCGGTTGTTACTCTCTTGGTCTCTGGTTATCTGTTATTCGGACAGCATCAATACCACATGGAATATATCTAGCTCCATGGCATATCAACAAACACATACATGGTGAGCATACCTAGACGGCAAAATCCCCGTCGAGGGTGTCATCCTTGTACCTAGGTAGCTCGCGAGACGCATCAAGGCCGAGGCGCCTCTCCGCATGATGAGAGAAGAATGGAGATATGGATTCATCCGCAACCGCAGCTCCATTTCTGCCAATGACGGAGCATATCCGTCTCTTTGTCGGAGAGCCACGGGATAGTGCTCTAAGCCAAGCAAGGTGACGGTCGCAGCAACAAGCGGACTGCGAGAGGAGGAGAGAGACAGGGGGCAAGAGAAGGCTAGGGCGGTGCAATAGGACGACAGTGGATGTGATGGTGTCCTCCCCATGTCTCCTCCACACCGGCACAAGTGCCACCGTCGTTTCCACTCCAAGCCTCACCCTGCGCAGATCCCGTGAGAGCGGGTTGTGCAGCGGCGGAGAGCGGGGAGAGGACTAAGGAGATAGAAGAGGGTGTGAGTTCAGGTTGGTGTTACAAGACTTTTTTTGCAATTTCCATTGAAAAGGGGTGTTTTTGCAAGATTGCTAGTGGGAGGCGCGGGAGCTAGCGCCGATGGCCACGTGGCCCATGAAATGCAGGGAGGGTAGCAAATGCCACCTGCTTTTAAGAAATCTAATTTGATGTATATAGAATACTGAATTATAGAAGAAAAATACATTGAAGATTTTTTTTTGAGATCAAGGTCAGCCCATTTGTTAAGGCAAACATTCAGAGTTTACAGTATATGCTAGATGTAACTGCGAACATACTGTCAGAAGATTGAGTAAGCTAAGAGCTCCACTAATAGTCGCAAATAGATGTCGCTGCAGGGAACTCCTCCATGGGTTTCGGTCAAAAACAAAAATGTCATGCAGCGTAGGTGTACTCCGTACCAACGTATTCCCTCTATCTTGTAAGAACAGAGGGTATCCAAGAATTCAAAATTTATCCTCAGATACAATGCATTTTAGGCACATTTTAATAATTGCTTATTTAATTTTCCCTAAAGTTGTTAAGATAAGGTGGCTGATTTATTTGTTGATTATTACTAAAATAAGTTATTTGTTATATGCAACTGTTGCCATTTTACACAAATCCTCCCCACATATAACTTATGAGTACATGCATCTTTTAGTACCCCTGCTAATATGTTGTAAAATCTCGAGAATGTCTTCTATTTCAGGACGGAGGGAGTAGGTGAATACGTAGATTGTAAATGAAATGAACTCCATGATGAACCACACAATTATATATTCCAGTGGCCCTGCTATTTGAGTACTAGAGTATAATTTCAGGATTCCTTTGGTCACATATGGAAGTTATCTTTTATGCTTCATTTTGGGAAGTAATAATGAAATCCCATCGGTGTTAATAACATTTACAATGACCCTTGAAATATCTGGCCAATGCGGCAAACACACCGTCAAAAGTGTTGACGGAAGTGGTCAACGCTGCCTACGCTCGATCTTCTGACCCATCCGCAAGAAGCCAAGTCATTTCGCCACTATGTTTGTTTCCAAAAACATAATAAAACCCACGAACATACAAAAACACGATCAACACATGGATGCATGAGAAATTCCAGATCGAACAAGCTAAGAGCTTCTGGGTCCAGCATCTAGATGCACAATGCTAGACCAAGTTATTAGGCTCTAGGTATATGCTGATCGATGCAAGGAAGAAACAGCCCACGCGAGCTACAGGAACCTCTGGCTATCACAACCCTCTAGACCTGGTCTTGTCCCTGCAACGTACCAAGCCGGCAGCTTCCCGGTCCTTTTCAGTTTTCACGGCGATAAATCAGCAAAGCTCCCGCGCGCGGAGGATTAGCAGTAGTATAAACTTGTCAATTGCGTGAGTGTTTCTCCGCAAACACCACTGGACGACGAGGTTGCTAGTTGACACGGACGAAGAGAGTACTTGAAAAGTATTTGAATTGGCCACCAAGGAACTTTTTATGAACGTTCAGCGTTGTCGGTGTCACATCCAACAAGTATGTACGTAGCGACTATTCCAGTGTTGATGCATCAAGCTTTTCTTGTCCTTGCACTGGAACCACGCGTGTAGGCACGCCTATAAATGCGAGACCCATCTCAGTTTGGTTTGTATATCTGCGTGCTAGCTGCAGGCATTCACGTACTAAGTTAATTTTCCAGCTTTTACATCAAGGAGGGATCGATTACTACACGCTGACAGGATTGTGTCCACCCATGGAAGGCATAAATGGAGCGATGGCTTGCGGTGGCAAGGGAAAGGTAGTGGTGGTGATGGGCGCCACGGCCACCGGTAAATCCAAGCTGGCAGTCGACCTCGCCCTGCGCTTCGGCGGGGAGGTCGTGAACTCCGACAAGATCCAGGTCCACGAGGGCCTCGCCGTCGTCACCAACAAGGTCACTGCCGATGAGTGCCGCGGCGTGCCGCACCACCTCATCGGCGTCGCGAGACCCGACGCCAACTATACCGCCGCGGACTTCTGCCGCGACGCCACTCGCGCCGTGGGGTCCGTCCACGCGAGGGGCCGCATCCCGATCATCGCCGGCGGCTCCAACAGGTACCTCGCGGCGCTGCTGGACGACTCGGAGCCGGCGGCGTTCTGCCGGCGCTATGGATGCTGCTTCCTCTGGGTGGACGCCGACCTGCCGGTGCTGGACCGGTACATCCGCGGCCGCGTGGACTCCATGCTGGAGCAGGGGCTCGTCGACGAGGTCCGGGGTGTCTTCCGGCCGGACGCCGACTACACCCAGGGCATCCGGAGGGCCATCGGCGTGCCGGAGATGGACACGTACTTCCGTTTCGAGGCCGCCGGGGAGCTGGACGGTGACGATGAGTTGCGTGCGCGGCTGCTCTCTGTAGCCGTCGAGGAGATCAAGGCCAACACGTGCGGACTGGCCCGCCGCCAGCTGCAGAAGATTCGCCGGCTCCGGGGTATCTCAAGGTGGAGCCTCCGCCGCCTCGACGCCACGGCGGTGCTCGAGTTGAAGAAAAGCAAGGCCATGGACCCCGAAGCCGAGCGCGCCGCGTGGGAGGAGCACGTCGCCGGGCCTGCCGCTAGGGCAGTGACCACCTTTCTGGGCCGTAATGGTAATAAGACGACAGACGGCAATGCTAGTTTTGTCGCGGCAGCGAGCAAAGAGGTGGCCATGGCGGGCGCTGGCACGAAGGCCGAGTGGCGCGGCGCGGACAGCAGCTTGAGTAGGCAGCGGTGGCGCCGGGCCGTTCGTGCTCGTGTGTTCCTTGGAATGAAGGCAGCTGCTGCGGCGGTTTGAGGTATAAGGGACCTCTTGGCTGATTGGCTCCCAGCCTCCGACCAACGTTTGGACATAATTTTTTAGAAAAAGAAATTGGTTTGTCGAACTAATGTGATATGCGTTTGTATACTAATTAAATAGGAGAGGTTAATCTGTTTAATTCATTGTAGTTTATTTGTTTGTTTTTATATTGAATAAGCTGTTGTATCGATTCATTTGATTTATTCATACATTTAAATTTTATCTTTACCTTACCTATTATTAGTTTGGCCTAACTTTTCACTTCTAATCCAAATTTGATCCTATTTCTTGTTCTGCGTCTCTGATCCTATAGGTACGCTTGAACGAAGCCGACTCTAATTAGATATATACTCATTCCATCTCCCTCGTTCAAAGTTCAAATCGAACTTCAACACATGCATTTTAATTGTCTCGACAAAAGCTACGTAATGGTGAAGTCCAAGATCCTTGTGTCTTTCATATTGATTAATCTGAGGGAACCCAACTACTAAACCTAAGAACGACAATATATATGTGGATAAATCCGGCGCCTTACTTGAACAAGCCGGCCTGTTAACTCGACGAGGAGGAGATAGTCATGTCGGTGTAAATAGCCAGACTAGGTGGAGAACGTCAGCAGCGGAGGACATCTGGTAGGCCATGTCAGTGCTGCTGCAGTTTCCGGACAAGGAGTCATTCGTTGCAGCGGCGTGCTGCGTGCTGAGGTCGGCCCACGTGACTCGCGGCCATGTCCTGGCGCCGGTTGCTGGCCTGGCCCTTGCTACCCCTAGTGGAGGACATTGTTAGAATAAATAAGCCTAGAGTCAGTTATTTTAATAATTAAAGAATTAAATTCTATAATTTTAATGCTAGGGAAATTAAAAGTGAGAAATACCGTACGGGTATTTCAGGAGCTTTTCATTCAACTTATGAGGTAGACTTTCGGTACATCTCTCGTGAAGTTGAATAAAGGAGAAAGGCGTGCCACACGCGTGCGCTCGCCTTGCCGCGTGGCGTGACGAGGCGAGGCGAGGCGAGCGGCGCAGACGGACGGACGTGATGTGCTGCGGGGCGGGAGCACCAACGGTGATTTGGTTTCCTTAACCGCGACTGTTCAGGTTCATCCCATCGCGTCCTCTCCGTGTCCCAGATCTAGATCTGGGTGCACCCCTCCGTGCCTGCCCATCTATATAAGGCCCCCCTCCTCCTCCAGCTCAGGAGACCTGTCCCTTCTCCCTCTATGTCTGCGCGCACGGTACCAGCGAGAGTAGAGCCTCCGGAACCTCGTTAGGTGGGCGATAAGGTTTTTGGGAGCGTCTTGATGCGACTGCTCGCTGCATGTATGACTACTTCGTCTACTTCCCGGTGGTCGTTCGAGAGATTACACTACGATCATCTTCCTGCACCGAGAATTCGTACAACTACATCAACCAAGGTCACTCCACACGACTAGCATGGCTGGTTCAAGTGATGACGGGACATCGGGTGACTCCGTCACTCGCCTTCCCATTGGGTACACTCTAAAACTCATATTCATGTTTATTAATTGTATATTTATGAATATGTTTATATTTAATTGTTGTTTAAACACGAACACTTGCACATGGATTATTTCACTCACCGTCATATTGAAATATCTATTTAATTATGAAATTAAAATATACTGGAATATTACCTATCATCTAACAATCCAAAAACCTTATATTGTTGATAGGATGATTTCGTTAGCTAGCTTCGCAAACACAATCAAACCAAAGCCTTTTGATGGTTCCAACTTTAAGAGGTGGCGTGATTTGACCACTCTTTGGTTGACGGCCATGAACGTAATGTACGTCATCTCCAGAGCTCCTCCCGAGGGTGTCTCGGCGGAGGTTTTTGCAGCTGCTGATAGCCTATTCCGGGTGTTGGCGTTTCGTAGCGTCATCATCTTGAGAACAGATCTGGGATCCATCCTTAGTGACAACACCAAGAAACGCCTTTTAGGCACCTCTCAATGTCACAACTAACGACGCCGGGTTAGCGTGAACATCAAGACTGGCCAAAGGTTAATCTAAACGACCATGAACGAATCCGCAAGCGCATAGATAAACCATTGTAGTATTTCCCCAAGGAAGGAGAGTATTCCAAGGGTATCGTATCCGTGGAAGGCAATGGCGGATATCTTAGACTTATGCTTTTGCTCTGAATGTAAACCAAGAGATAGATATAGGAAACAACACACTCAAAGACAGGGGTAAGATAAGAGATATAAGGGTAGTGCAACACACACACTCAGATCTACCTCTACTCTAGCACACTACGGCTTAGGGGGAACATACGAGTTAGCTCTAGGTTCTAATGCACTAAACATACAAAGCTAGAAGATACAGGAGATAGGCATGAATATTGCATGAGAGACATAAGGTTCAGCACCTAGGTACAAACGGGGAGCTAGCCCGCGACGACCAGCACTCTGCAAAACTAGACTTTAGACTCCTACAGCAGGTACCCCAGCGCGGAGGATGCCCAAGGATCTAACAGGACTGTCACTACCTGCGGACCGCCCTCTATCGTTACGGGGGGTATGCTCATAACTATCGTAGCCAGACAACCCATGCACCATGCCTACGTTGCTGCTAGACTCCACCTGGCCCGGGCTATTGTGACCCATGGTGAGAGCCACCAGAGGACTGGTCAACTAGACCGAGTACCATAGCTTGAACACAAACCTCATGCAACACTCTCATGCCATCTAACAAGATCAACTAAGTCTAGACATACAAACAGATATGAACTCTCTTATGTCTAATCAATAAGATCAAAGGGTCATGTTCGTGAAGAACACGAGCCTCTAACTTATGAACAAACACATAAGGAAGGAGTTTATCACCCTTCAAGTAGATCAAAAGGTAGTGTTCATGAAGAACACAAGCCTCTAAATGATGAACAGAAGATGAACTCAAGAACATATCAAGCATATGATTTACCATGACTTTATATGAAATAGCTGAATAACTGAAGTATATCAAAGTTATACAAAGAAATAAAGATAAAAGAGAACTCATACCTAGACTCCCAAGAAGACTTGGAATCTGAATAAGGGCTACTCTAGCCTACCCCCTAGCCTTGGATACTAAAAGTGAGAGGAGAAGGAGAGAGTGGTGTGTGGGAAATGGGAGCCCCCTCCCCTTCTATTTATAGGCAAGGACCAGGCTTGCTCGGAGGCTCAAAGTGCTCCAAAACACCCCGGGATGCAGCAAGTGACCAATGAGGAGCAACCACGTGGAAGGACACGATGAAAGGAGACAGAGGCGGTTCGGCCGATCCTAGTGTCGGCCGGCCCCTTCGGCCCTCTTTTCGAGGTGTGTTTCCTCTGGGTGGCTGCCCTGTGGGCCCTCTGATCCACCCCCGGTGCATGGCTTGATTTGGTATCCAAGGTGGGCCCTTTGATCCATGTGAAGTCCATGTGGCGTCATTTGATTCGTCGGTGAGTGCCTCCCCTGGATCGATGACGTGGAATGCCATGTTTCCCTTGGTGGTAGCCACCTCCTCAGCTGAGTTGGCATGGTTTCTTCATAGAAGGTGGGTTTCCATCTCTTTTAAGGGGTAAATCACCTACATACAAATAATCTCCAAGGACAAGTGGAACTACATTATTCAAACCAAAATGCTAGTAAATAATGCATTTGCCTCCATTTATGTGAGAATATTGTGGGTCGAAAGTGGTGAATTTCAATCGTCAACAAACTCCCCCAAGCTAACCTCTTGCTTGTCTCGAAGCAAGACATTAAAGACTTAGGTTGGTTGATCAGGAGTTGCTACAATGTTGTATTCTCAACTTATGGCAAACATACAACAAAGTATTCTATCAAGAGTTGAACAAGTTGGCAATGTCCTTACCTTTCACCTAATAACGTGGGGTATATAGCTTCACCTGCCTTGGGCGGTTGAGAGACAGAATGGTTATATAGCAAATGCACAATCACTCATACCTTGATCAGCTATCAATCCGGAGGTTTTGCAAATTTTTCAAAAGAAAATCAGAGTTCCTCAAATGATACTCTCGGATCGCTCAAAAGTGTATGGTTCCTCACCAAGGCATCAATGTTGCCTTTCTTCACATCCTACTCCTAATAGGCTTTATGTGGAGCTGTAGGTAGGGAAGATGTGGCATACTTGTCTCTCATGTTTCGCTAAGTCAAAGACCGGATCCTTGGAAGAAACAAACATACATCCTGATCAAGATGTGCATATGTGTGTGATGGATATGAGCATGGCAATGTGGATACTAGGCCCGGAAATGGGTGCTAGATATTGCCATGCTTTATATGAGGGAATGAGGGATTGATGCTAAGGTGGACACTAGCCCCGGAGTAGGTACTAGTTATTACCATCTATATGGTGGAACTCTTTCTCTTGCACATATCAATCCCTTTTCTCCTTTTATAATTTTTTTTGAGACTTGGGCTAGCTCTCTTTATTTATTTTTGCCATGCTTTTGAGCATGCTTTTCTCTTTTTTTTTCTTTTTTTTAGCTAGCCCTTTGTCTCTATTGAAGATATTTGGAGAGGGATGAATAATGCGAAGATACATAGCATTTTATTTATGGAAGAATGCATAAGCAATATGAAGCAAATGATGAATGCTAACTTCTAGTGTAGAAGTTTAGCGTGAACGTGTACGTGATCTTGATCAGGGGAGTATGAGTTCCAACAAGGGTCACAACAATTTGACAAAACTCAATGAGAGAACAAGCTGCATATGTGGAGGCTAAGAACTAGAATCTACATATGGCCTTGGATGGGAAATTCTCATCATTGAGGAACTCATCACGTTTTGATTTTTCAAAAAGGAAAACTCCGGATGTCAAGCATCACTAAGCACAAGATCATAGCACTCTATTCTACCATATCATGTCTCACAACAACTTAGGCAAGGATCATGCTTTTTGCTACCCACAGTTTTCAGGTTAAGGGTTGAACATGCAAGCCAACAAACTTAAAACTTAGGTAGGATACAAAGTTGTAAGCAAGACATACGAGGAGAATAAACAGAGCAACTATTCATCATTTCAACTATAGAGGCAAAGCATTCTTACTATGTATATCAAAGCAAACTAAGCAAACGATGATGGTGAAAGCAAATAAATATTTTTGGTCTTTTTATTTTTGCAGATTTTTTTGTGTTTTCATTTATAAGGTATTCTGAAAACAAAGGAAGATACAAGTTACCTCAGGATGGGGGTCCTCCCCCAAGCTAGCTTCAGGCTCACTGCGGAGGAGCGTAGAAGAAACCCTGACTCGCGTAGTAAGCCCTCTGCGCCTCCATTTATCACTGCTAATCCTGCTGCATGGCTGCTATCCTTTCACCAGCCTGACGCTGCCATGCGGAGGTAGACTTGACGTGGGTGTTCAGCGTCTCCTCCAATCCCGTAACCTGGACGGTGAGCTCTCCCATCTGCTACGCGAGCTGAGCATCACGTGCAAAGGCTGAGGAGTGCCGCCGGAAGGACGAAGACAGAGGTGGACCATTGGAGCTAGAAGTAGTGGGTGTGGCCCACTGAGCTCAGCTCGCGCCCGCCCAAGCTGTGCCACTTGCACTCGGCTGGTAGGTGGGCTGATCCCAGCTAGGTGCATATCCAGGGGTAACCCAAAACATATACCCCGCAGGGGCCCCTCCTGCCACCGGTGGTGTAGCAGGCTGTGGCTGAGGCTGAGGCTGTGGTGGTGGTGGTGGCTGTGACTGCTGCTGCTGCTACATGTGTGCTCTCTTCGCCGCGCTTCTGGTGGACCTGCCTAAAACACTAGCATGACGGCTTTCCTCTTGTGTAACAAGGGGAATGGTTAGTGACTCCGAGTTATACAATCCAAACCCCGTGTTAGGTAACGGGATTTGATTTGCATAACCCGAAAAGAAGAAAGTCAAAGAATCATTCGGGCCCCTCTTGAGTATATGCCCCTGGATCAAGTATGCCTCATCGATGAGAACTCGGGGTGCCCTGATGAAGGGTACGGGATTCCGGCTAAGAACCCCAAGTCTGAGAGCAATACGAGTCACCAAAGACGTCAATAGGACCTATCATCTTGAAATTCATCATCCACTGCCGAATCAAAGCTTTAACGGGAGAGACCTTGATCTGGTTAACAACGGCGTATAATAGCATCATCTCGTCGCTGCGCATGGGCCGAACATCCTCTCGTGGAAAGAGAGTAATGGCGAGCCACTTGTGCCACAGGCGGAGAGTGGGATGCACAATATCGTTGCACTGAGGTACAAACTTGCCACTGTAAACAAGACCAGAGATGTCTGACCAGAAACAGTCTCGAACAAAACCCTCACAAGCTCGCTTCAAAGAAACAGCACAACGAGGACTAAAACCAAGAAGACGACTAAGTTCCTTCCAAGAAACACAATAATCGGTCCCAAAAAGACGAAACTGAATGCCATCATGAATCTCGGTAAGAGAGCAAAGAAACTGGATGGTGAGGGGCCGAGAGCCAAGCTCTGTAACCGGCGCAAACTCCTCCCAACCAAGAGCATACCAAATGGAAGTGAACTCGAGATTCATACTTGTTTTCTCCATGAGAGCCGGGTCGAAGTCTCGGGTGTGGGCGAAGACTCGTTCCTTCAAGAGAGCATAGGCTTGCTCCTCTCGAGCGCCCCGCAAGCTGAGGTAGGGGGTGTCGTCGACGACCTCCTCCGCGGCTTGTGGCTCGGCTTGCTCTTCTGGCTCTTCTTCATAATCCATCGTCGATGGCTCGGCATTGGCTCGGCGGGGGTGGATGCACTCGTGCTTGCCCGCGAACGAGAGCGTGAGCATGTCACCCTCCGGAGAGTGTTCGCCGCCCAGTTCATGCTAGCACAAAAACAAGGGACGACAAGAGCAACTCGGTGATGGGTTAGTGAAATCGAATGAAGTTCTTACCGAGCTTGCTCCACCAATAACAATACTTTCAGTAACACAATAGAGAGAATGCTTGATGATCCAATCTCGAGCAAGAAATCCAAGAAAACCAAGAGAGCAAGGAGTAGAGAGGGGAGTGTGAGTGAATGGGTGAAAAACACCCACTCTCGGGTCCAATTTAAAGAGCAAAGGGGCAGCACGCCGCGGACTAGCCGTTGGACAACGGCTAGGAGCCGTTGGCCAAAGCTGGGCCCACATGACCGTTGCCAGGGTTCGGCCGAACCCTGGTTCGGCCGGCCCAGTTGGGGGCCCGGGGCTGGCTCCCTTTGGCAGGTGTGCTACCAACGGCTATATGAAGATATGCCAAGGTGCACCGGCCAAAGTTTACTCCAGAAATTGCCCAAATGAATTTTCTATGGTTTTCATACTCAGAAATTATTTTCAGAACTTTTATTTTGGAAAGGGAAAAGGGCTAGATAAATCTAGCATGCAGATGCAAGGTTTTTGGAAAATCAAATATGCAATTTTGGAAATAAAATTTTGGAAAGGGAAATATGAGATAAGTACCAGCTTTAACCTTTTTGGTAGAAAGGACCCATCATTTTTAGTCCGACGAGTTGGACTCTTCTCAGTGATCAATTCCACTCAGCACCCCACTCCTGAGAAGTAGAGGGTGGTGCCATCTCAATCTTCCACCATTCTTTCCGAATTTCCTTTAACCTTTTCGACGGAGATTTCTTCCTTGGTGGTAAAGGCTCCGTCCTTCCCCCAAGCCGCTCAACATTATCTTGCACCAAATAGCATTGCTCTTCTGTCCTGAAACTTGAACTTCAAGTTCCTCTTCCCAATGCGGAAACGGATGATTCCAGATCTCACATTGATTCTAGCTCGGACATCACTGAGAAATGGTCGCCCAAGGATGAGCGGCATTCCTCCCTCGTCATCCATATCAAGGACCACGAAATCTGCGAAGACATAAGAACTCTTGATCTTGACCAATATACTCTCAACAATTCCTTCTGGATATCGTATCGTTGAATCGGCGAGTTGGATAGTCCGTGCTGTAGGAGAGAGAGCTGGATATCCCAGTTGCTCGAACATGGCCTTGGACATGAGATTAACACTTGCACCAAGGTCACAAAGGGCATGCCTGATCTTCTTGTAATAGATTGTGCAAGTAATAGTCGGGTAGCCTAGATCTTTCTTTTGCACCACTGCTGATTCCTCCCATGGATCTAGAATTTGTTATATGGGCTTTCCTGCATAGTTAGAAGCATGTGTCTTCCTAGGTGGCTTACCCCACCTAGTGGACACTACACTAACATTCTCACAAGAGGATACGGGTTGCCTCGGGATCCTCCCGTTATCAGGAGATGGAACCAAAGCAGCTAACTGAGCCAACTGGGTTTCTAACAATTTGTTGAAACTCAGCTGACTCTTCTGAGCAAGAGAAAAACTATCAAGCTTAACATTGAGACTTTCCAAAGTTTTATCAAGGGCAGCTAGCTTCTTGTTAACACCTTCATTGATCTTAGCTTGCCCAAAAATGAGATCTCTCAAGGAAGGTTGGTTAGGATTGTAAGAATTACCTTGCTTACCTCCTTGATAATAAGGGCGTTGTTGATTCCACGATTGGCCTCCTTGTTGATGTGGATGATAACCGTTGTTGTTGCCATTCATGTACATCACTTCCTCCTGAGTCTCTGAACAATAATTGCCTAAGTGTCCAGTGTTGCCACAGACTTCACAAGTCATATGAGAGTCCATAGGCAGAGTAGTGGTGGCCATGGTAGCCTTCTCGCTGGTGTAGTAATCCAATCTCTTCATGAGAAGATCCAACTTGGCAGTAATCATGTCTGCTTCCTTCACAGTATGAGTACCCCTCGGTCGTGGTTGGAGTCTTTCATCACTCCACCCTTGGTTGGAGACCATCTCCTCAATGAGTACTTTAGCATCATCAACAGTGAGTGAGAAGAATGCTCCTTGAGCAGCAGCATCAATATGGCCTCGGGCTGTCAGAGTCAACCCATTATTAAAGCTTTGAAGAATGAGCCAATCCTCCATCCCATGGTGAGGACAGGCCAGGACATACTCCTGAAGCCTTTCCCAAGCCTCTGGAATTGATTCACTTGCTGCTTGCTGAAAACCAGAAATCCTTCCACGAAGAGTATTGGTTTTACCCAATGGGAAGAACTTCTTGAGAAATGCCTCTCAACACTTACTCCAACTATTAATAGCATCACGATTCACGTAGAACCATTGCTTAGCTTTCCCCAGGAGAGATAATGGAAATAGCTGTAGACGAACAACATCCATATTTGCACCCCTGATGATGAAAGTCCTGCATAGCTCTAGAAATTGCTGCAGATGAGCATTGGCATCCTCATTTGGCTTGCCACAGAATGGGCTAGCCTGTACCATCGTGATTAGACCCGTCTTGATCTCAAAATTTTCAGTCCCCATTGCCACCTCAGGGCCTTACAGCACCTGGTCAGCGGAAGGAGCTGAGTACTCACGAAGTGACTTCTGGGCCATAGCGTTGGACGTGGATGGTACAAAGGAAGCTGGTTCGCCTTCCAAACGAGTACGACGAGGTGAGTCGAAATGAATTCGAGCTCTCCTCACAAGTGACTCGGGATCTTCAGTAAAATTCTCCGGTAAGTCGAAACCAGTCATACACTACCTGTCTTCATCATCCAAATATAAAAGAAGACAATCAAGGTTAGCCTGCATTGAGAGTTGTCCTAACCTACTCATAGCTTATAAACAGATCAAAGCATAGTCATGATAATCCAGTGCCTTCCCCGGTAACGGCGTCAGAAATGCTTGTTGGCGTTTCGTAGCACCGTCATCTTGAGAACAGATCTGGGATCCATCCTTAGTGACAACACCAAGAAACGCCTTTTAGGCACCTCTCAATGTCACAACTAACGACACCGGGTTAGCGTGAACATCAAGACTGGCCAAAGGTTAATCTAAACGATCATGAACGAATCTGCAAGCGCACAGATAAACCATTGTAGCATTTCCCCAAGGAAGGAGAGTATTCCAAGGGTATCGTATCTGTGGAAGGCAATGGATGATATCTTAGACTTATACTTTTGCTCTGAATGTAAACCAAGAGATAGATATAGGAAACAACACACTCAAAGACAGGGGTAAGATAAGAGATATAAGGGTAGTGCGACACACACACTCAGAACTACCTCTACTCTAGCACACTACGGCTTAGGGGGAACATACGAGTTAGCTCTAGGTTCTAATGTACTAAACATACAAAGCTAGAAGATACAGGAGATGGGCATGAATATTGCATGAGAGTGATAAGGTTCAGCACCCAGGTACAAACGGGGAGCTAGCCCGCGACGACCAGCACTCTGCGAAACTAGACTTTAGACTCCTACAGCAGGTACCCCAGCGCGAAGGATGCCCAATGATCCAACAGCACTGTCACTACCTGCGGACCAACCTCTATCATTATGGGGGGTATGCTCATAACTATCGTAGCCAGATAACCCAGGCACCATGCCTACGTTGCTGCTAGACTCCACCCAGCCCGTGCTATTGTGACCCAGGGTGAGAGCCACCAGAAGACTGGTCAACTAGACCGAGTACCGTAGCTTGAACACAAACCTAATGCAACACTCTCATGCCATCTAACAAGATCAACTAAGTCTAGACATATAAACAGATATGAACTCTCTTATGTCTAATCAATAAGATGAAAGGTTCGAGTTCGTGAAGAACACGAGCCTCTAACTTATAAACAAATACATAAGGAAAGAGTTTATCACCCTTCAAGTGGATCAAAAGGTAGTGTTCACGAAGAACACAAGCCTCTAAATGATGAACAGAGGATGAACTCAATAACATATCAAGCATATGATCTACCATGACTTTATATGAAATAGCTGAATAACTGAAGTAGATCAAAGTCATACAAAGAAATAAAGATAAAGAGAATTCATACCTAGACTCCCAAGAAGACTTGGAACCTGAATAAGAGCTACTCTAGCCTACCCCCTAGCCTTGGAAACTAAAAGTGAGAGGAGAAGGAGAGAGTGGTGTGTGGGAAATGGGAGCCCCTCCCCTTCTATTTATAGGCAAGGACCAGGCTTGCTTGGAGGCTCAAACTTCTCCAAAACACCCCGGGATGCAGCAAGTGACCAATGAGGAGCAACCACGTGGAGGGACACGATGAAAGGAGGCAGAGGCAGTTCGGCTGATCCTAGGATCGGCCGGCCCCTTCGGCCCTCCTTTCGAGGTGTATTTCCTCTGGGTGGCTGCCCTGTGGGCCCTCTGATCCACCCCCGGTGCATGGCTTGATTTGGTATCCGAGGTGGGCCCTTTGATCCATGTGAAGTCCATGTGGCGTCCTTTGATTCGTCGGTGAGTGCCTCCCCTGGATCGATGACGTGGAATGCCATGTTTCCCTTGGTAGCAGACACCTCCTCAGCTGAGTTGGCATGGTTTCTTCATAGAAGGTGGGTTTCCATCTCTTTTAAGCGGTAAATCACCTATATACAAATAATCTCCAAGGACAAGTGGAACTACATTATTCAAACCAAAATGCTAGTAAATAATGCATATGCCTCCATTGTGAGAATATTGAGGGTTGAAAGTGGTGAATTTCAACCGTCAACACCGGGGTGCCGTCATTTGCGTCCTGGCTGAAAATTTGATTGATACCTATCTCCATTACAAGACGGGGAAGGAGATCTGGGATGCTCTTGAGGCTCAGTACGGAGTTTCTGACGCCGGTACTGAGTTGTACGCCATGGAACAGTTCCTAGACTACAGGATGGTGAAAGGCCGTCCGGTAGTGGAACAAGCCCATGAAGTACAAGCGCTGGCCAAAGAACTCAAGGAATATAGCAAAGAGAACCCATGTGAGTTGCCCGACAAGTTTGTGGCTGGAGCTATTATCTCCAAGTTACTACAATCTTGGAGGGATTTTGCTACGACTCTAAAACACAAGAGACAAGTGTTCAGTTTTGATGACCTTGTTGCGACTCTTGATGTTGAGGAGAAGGCGAGAGCAAAAGACACATGTAGAAAGGGAATAGCCGGTCCCTCAAGTGCAAATTTTTTGCAGAGGGGTAATCCCAAGTTCCAAAACAAGAGGAAGAAGCCCTCACAAAACCCACCCAAGGCTAAGCAAGCTGACGGGCCTGCCAAGAAGAAGAAGAAGCCGGGGGCTTGCTATACTTGTGGCAGTCTAGATCACTTTGCTTCAAAGTGCCCAGATCGCAAGCCCCCTAAAACAGCGAACATGGTTATCAGCGAGGGTGGAGGAACATCGGGTACGGTAATTTCTTACATACAATTCTTTCAGTGTGTTCTTCACCAGAGTGGTGGGTAGACACCAGTGCTAATATTCATGTATGTGCTGACATTTCTATGTTTTCTTCTTACCAGGTCGGGGGGACTAGCTCTTTCTTGATGGGAAACGGTGCCCATGCACGTGTTCTTGGTGTCGGTACGGTCACTCTGAAATTCACTTCGGGGAGACTATACAATTGAAGAATGTGCAGCATGTACTTACCATCAAGAAGAATGTAGTCAGCGGGTCTCTACTGTGTAGAGATGGGTTCAAATTAGTCTTTGAGTCAAATAAATGTATCATTTCTAAGTTTGGTACTTTTGTTGGAAAAGGCTATGATAGCGGAGGCTTGTTCTGCTTTTCTTTGTCGGATGAAAATAAAGTTGTGAACCATGTGTTTAATGATGATGAATCAAATGTTTGGCATTCGAGGCTTTGTCATGTTAATGTTGGTTGTATGATGCGTTTAGCTAGTTTGAGCTTAATTCCAAGATTTACCTCTATCAAAAATTCTAAGTGCCATGTATGTGTTGAATCAAAAGAAACTCGCAAGCCACATAAGGCTGCTGAGGCGAGAAACTTGGCACCACTAGAATTAGTTCATTCCGATTTGAGCGAAATGAATGGTGTGTTGACAAAAGGCGCTAAACAATATTTCATGACTTTGATAGATGATAGCACTAGATTTTTTTACATCTACTTGTTAAAATCAAAAGATGAAGTGTTGCATTACTTTAAAATCTATAAAGTTGAAGTAGAAAACCAACTTGAGAGAAAGATTAAACATCTAAGGTCTGATCGAGGTGGCGAATACTTCTCAAATGCTTTTGACTTATTCTGTGAGGAACACAGGATTGTTCATGAGAGGACACCGCCCTATTCACCAAAAGAAAGAACCGCACACTGACTGACTTGGTGAACGCCGTGTTAGAAACCGCGGGACTATCTAAGGCGTGGTGGGGTGAGGTGATATTGACAGCCTGTCATGTCCTGAACCGTGTGCCTATGAAGAATAAGGAAGTAACACCATTCGAGGAATGGGAGAAGAAGAGGCTAACTCTTTCATATTTATGTACATGGGGTTGCTTGGCCAAAGTTAGTGTGCCAATCACCAAGAAATGTAAACTTGGACCAAAGACGGTGGACTGTGTCTTTCTAGGTTGTGCTTTTCATAGGTCGGATATAGATTCTTGGTAGTAAGATCTGGAGTGCCTGACTTTCTTGTCGGCACAATTATGGAGTCTAGAGACGCTACATTCTTTGAGAATATTTTTCCAATGAGAGATGAAACAAGTTCATCTAGGCAAGAGTCTGTCGAGAAGGACAACTCCACCGAGCTGATGGAACTCGATGAGCCTACACTTATTGAGCATCCCGAGGAGGATAACGATGAAGCTCCTAGGAGGAGCAAGAGCCAAAGGACAGAGAAATCCTTTGGAGATGATTTCATCGTATACCTCGTAGATGACACTCCTAAAACCATTGCAGAGGCCTACTCTTTACCTGATGCTGACTATTGGAAAGAAGCAGTGAGGAGTGAAATGGACTCTATCATGTCGAATGGAACTTGGGAGGTCGTTGAGCGTCCCTATGGGTGCAAGCCCATGGGATGCAAATGGGTGTTCAAAAAGAAGCTTAGGTCCGATGGTACCATTGATAAGTAACAGGCTAGGCTTGTGGCCAAGGGTTACACCCAGAAAGAAGGAGAAGACTTCTTCGATACATACTCACCAGTCACTCGATTGACTACCATAAGAGTACTACTTTCTCTGGCAGCCTCTCATGGTCTTCTCGTTCATCAGATGGACGTTAAGACAGCTTTCCTAAATGGAGAGTTGGAAGAGGAGATCTATATGGATCAGCCGGATGGATTTGTAGTAAAGGGTCAAGAAGGAATGGTGTGTAAGCTGGTGAAGTCTCTCTATGGCCTCAAGCAAGCACCTAAGCAATGGCATGATAAGTTCGACATAACTTTGACATCTGTTGGCCTTGTCGAAAACAAAGCTGACAAATGTGTGTACTATCGCTATGGTGGGGGCAAAAGAGTGATTTTGTGTTTGTATGTAGATGACATACTTATCTTTGGCACGAGCCTTGATGTGATCAAGGAAGTCAAAGAATTTCTATCTCAAAAGTTTGAGATGAAGGACATGGGAGAAGCTGATGTCATCCACTCATCCTTAACATAAAGCTGATAAAGGGAGAAAATGGTGGGGTGACTCTGTCATAGACTCACTACGTCGAGAAAATCCTGAGCCGTTTCGGTTGCAGTGATTCTAAACCCGCCTCAACTCCTTATGACACCAGCTTGATTCTAAAGAAGAACATCAGGATAATGGTGGATCAGTTGAGATACTCCCAGATCATCAGTTCTTTGATGTATCTGGCTAGCGCCACGAGACCTGACATTGTTTATGTAGTTAGTAAACTGAGCCAGTTTGTCTCAAACCTGGGCAGCGAACACTAGCATGCTCTTGAGAGGGTAATGCGCTATCTAGTAGGAAAAATGAACTATGGAATTCACTATTCCAGAGACCCCAAAGTCTTAGAGAGATATAATGATGCAAACTGGATTTCTGATGTTGATGAGTTAACGGCCACAAGTGGATATGTGTTCACACTTGGAGGTGGCACTATTTCCTGGAAGTCTTGCAAGCAGACCATTCTAACAAGGTCAACAATGGAAGTAGAACTCGCAGCCTTGAATACTACCACTGTCGAGGCTGAGTGGCTTCGTGAACTCCTAATGGACTTGCCGATAGTTGAAAAACCGATACCGACAATTCTAATGAACTGTGATAATCAAACTGTGATTGTCAAGGTGAACAGTTCAAAGGACAACATGAAGTCATCCAGGCATGTCAAGAGGCGGTTGAAATCTGTCAGGAAATTGAGAAACACCTGTGTTATAGCTCTGGATTACATACATATGGCTAAGAACCTGGCAGATCAATTGACAAAGGGTCTGTCACGTATTGTGATAGACAATTCATCTATGGAACTGGGTTTGAGACCCATGTGAGTCTTTCCATAGTGGTAACCTGTCCTATGTGATCGGAGATCCCGTGAATTAGGATGGCGAAACAAGCTATGGTTTGACTGAGAGAAGAGAACCTTTGAAAAGACTCGATCCATGGAAAGATGCATTTCTCATCAAAACTGTATGGCAGGCTGGTATGTATACCTTAATGTGTTCCAAGTGGCTTCCATGAAACAAGACAGTTGTTTCTTTGAAGCAAAGACATTGTTCTATAGTATGTCTTGAAGGAGCACACCTATATGAGTCAGACTACTGGTCATAGTCTATGAGATTTGGGTGATCTCTAGAAAACTCATGAAGAGGCACAGAGTGTGACCCATAAGCTCCAACCTGCGGGGATGCTATGTGTAGCCAAGTATAAGTAATGGGCTCTGGGCAAGCTTAGATGCACAAAACTGGCAATTCAAGGCATAGTCCATTGTTCAGTTGCAAATAAGTGTAGCCTAAGTTCCTGGTGGATGTTTAACTTAACAGTCTCCACCGTAGTACTAGTATATCAAAACAGAAAGGGAAAATGAAAGCATTTACAATGTGACTTATAATTCTTGGTTGGGATTTTTAGAATAAATGGGCCTAGAGCCATTTATTTTAATAATTAAAGAATTAAAGACCATTGCTTTAATGCTAGAGAAAGTAAAAGTGAGAAATACCGTACAGGTATTTGAGGAGCCTTTCATTCAACTTATGAGGTAGACTTTCGGTACATCTCTCGTGAAGTTGAATAAAGGAGAAAGGCGTGCCACACGCGTGTGCGTGCTCGCTCGCCTCGCTGAGCCGAGGCCAAGGCCGAGGGCGAGGGCGTGTCGTGTTGAGACGAGCGGTGCGGTGCGTACGGACGGACGTACGGACGTGATGTGTTGCGGGGCGAGAGCACTTTTTTGCCATTGGAAGGGAATAATCTGTTGGAATATTCTCAATGGTGATTTGGTTTCCTTAACTGCGACCATCAAGGTTCATCCCACTGCGTCCTTTCCATGTCTAGATCTGAACGCACCCCTCCACGCCTGCCCGTCTATATAAGGCGCCCCTCCTCCTCTTCCTCAACTCGCCCATTCACAACAAGGTACTCCTGCTCAGGAGACATCTCCCTTCTCCTTCTCTATCTGCTGCTTTTCCCATTCCCATCGCCTGCACCGCACACACGTGAAGGACCGAATAGGCGACCAGAGAGGGGGGGAGTGAATGGGAGCCGATAAAAATTCTTCCCGAAGGTCGAACTCAGCCTATTCGCCGATTGCCACTCCGAGTACTCGCACACACCAGAGAAGCTCTAGACTAGGCACACACAAGCCCACAAGTCCTAGAGACAAGCCTTGAAGCAAAGTGCGGAAGCACAAGAGAAGAATCGAAGCACCTAGTCAATTCTGGAAAACCAGGCACGAACTGTCCGGCTGGTACGGGCGGACCGTCCGCAATGCTGTGGCGGACTGTCCGGACTGTCAACGTGGACTGTTCGAAAACTTCAGCAGAACCACCAGAGACACACCGAGAAAATCGGACTATCTGGCTGAGCCATGCGGACTGTCCGCTAGTGTCGCGGACTGTCCGTGAAGGCTGGGCGGACCGTCCGGCAAACCTCGCTGGAAACCCCAGACAAAACAGCCCTAACCCCAGACAAAATCTCAACCATGCGGACCGTCCGTGAAGGACTCGCGGACTGTCCGCAAAACCACTTGCAACAAAACCCTGGCAGCATGACAGATCAAAACGCAAGTTCGCAAGAACAGACGACGAACACGTGAAGAACCCTAACGCGCGGACTGTCCGGGGCCACCTCGCGGACTATCCGCGAGCCTCGAACAGAACCAAAACCTGCACGAGCTCGGGAGTCAACTACCCCTTTCCATGACCGGATCTCCCAAACGGCTAGAGCTCTTGAGACAAGATTTGGGGGAGATGAGAAGCGTCACTAGGTGAAGCTATGCCCCAAAAATCTCAGCCTCTAACTCCCTAAATCACCGGGAATCACGGATCACACGAACCACCACCATGAACTCGGGCTCCGACCAAAAACGCACGAATCGAAGGTGTTTCCCGGTGTTTGAGGGGTCAAGATCACACATAAAGATGCACAAGGCATCTACCCATGACCCCGTCAAAGAAATCCGAGAAGAAACGCCCTCAAATCCCCGAATCGAGCCAAGAACAAAACTCCCAAAAATAGCCTCGAAAATGACACGAAAATCACAAAGAGCTAGGAGATCACCGCAACGCCGAATGCTTTCATACATCAAGAGGTCAGAGTCTATACAAGAATCTAGCCTAAGGAATACAGAGGAAAAGAAGCAGTCCAGAGCGATCTACTGGGGGAGGAAGCCCTAGAGTCCAAGAGAGAGAGATGCCATCCACCTCTCCGCTATTTATACGAAGTTCACCGGAGGAGGTAAATGACCACGCTACCCCTACAACTTGAATTGAAGATACAACCCCTCAGGGGCATTTTGGTCAAGTCTTCATCGAGCGTACACGCTTCCACCTCGGCCTTGCTTAGCATCAACGCAAGCTCCGCGATCATGCCACGTGCCCCCGCCTCGAAGCTTCTCGACGCTCCCGGATCACCGTCTCCGTCGCATCGGGCCTCCGTCTTGGTTTTGCGGCCCAAACCAAGAAACCGTCCACCGATGGTTTTGTGGGCAAACCAACAAACCCCGCGTGCAAGCTTCGGTCTCGATCCGCTACCTTGCACCGGCCCATGTTCACGACTTCAGCCCGCTAGTCTTGCACCGCACGGCTCGCACTTGACCCCATCGGCCACAGTGTCCATCGAACCAAGCCTACTTGCCTCTCCATCACCCGGAGGCCGCCACGGCTAAGCCCTTTCACGCTTGTTCTTCACATGCACCGACACGAGTCAAACCGCAACCTGTACCTGCACACTTAGCCAAGCATCAGTCCACACAATGTTGTCAATCACTCATCACTAAGGAGCGACCCTCCACTAGTCTTCGGACACACCTGGTCCTCAATCTCCCCCTTGATGAGTGCATTGACAACACCCATAGTAACCATCATATTGAAAAAGAAAAGAAAACAACCACGAACACAAACGAAGTGATCAAAAGCCAAAGAACAAGCGAGAACCACGATCACTAGCCAGACCAAGTCTCGGCCCCCTAAGGCAAGGGCAACGGCTCAACACACATGAGACAAAACAAAGCTCACAAAGAGCACACCACAAAGTACAATACTCAGGCAAACCAAAGGAGCTCCCCCTGCACATATGCAAACTTCCCCTGAGCAAATGCAACCTCTTTTCTCAATTTTTCTCCTCACATGCAATAATCTCACAAATGCAT
The DNA here is from genome assembly GCA_036936925.1 of Cenchrus fungigraminus. Taxonomy (NCBI): domain Eukaryota; kingdom Viridiplantae; phylum Streptophyta; class Magnoliopsida; order Poales; family Poaceae; genus Cenchrus; species Cenchrus fungigraminus. The sequence continues at coordinate 49,107,417 of CM072777.1, read as the reverse complement.
ACCAATTCTCTCCAAATTCTCCCCCTTGTTGACAATGCATGAATCAAGGTATATGAAACTCTTCCCCTTGATTTCATGAAAAAAATGCATGTCAAAGCATATACAATCTACCAAGCTTCTCAAATATATAAAGAGCACAACAAAATGCTACAAATGAGACATAGAGCAAGCAAAGTAGATATGGTGTAGTTAGCACATTACCATCAAGAAGGTAGAGACATATAAGCATGTGACATGGCCAAAAGAAATTTGAAACACTTTTCACAAAGAAACATTCATCTGATGAGCAAGACCCTATCCATGGCAATTTGAGCACAAATACACTAGATCATACACAGTTTATACAAGATCACAAATTCTCATCACAAGATCATGGTAAACGCCCACAAGCTACTCAAGTCATGTTAAAGCCACCGAGCCATGTGTATACTTCTTAAAATGAGACTTCTCATGGTAGACATCATGCAACGGTTTAGCACCCAAGATATGAATATCAAAACATAAATACATGATCAAGAGCTCATTTTTCATGCAAAAGGCAATTCATACACCAATTTCATTTTCAAGTTTAAACATGGTACATGAAATGCCTTTGCAGCAAAAAGAAGCTTATGTTCCTCCACAAGTGAACAAATGGGCTAAACATTTACAATGACAAATGGGTCTTTGACCCCAAGCAAAGAGAACATGATACTCAAGCACAAACTAAACATGATATAGCCATTTGAGCACAAATTGAACATAGACAAGCATCTACTCATGAGAGAGGCATTTTTATCATTTTCACAAACATAAAGCTATCTCATCATGAATATATGGCAAAATCATCAAGAGCATAGCATTCACATCACCATTTACCAAACATGCACATATCTCACATATAGCACATCAGTGATCAAAGTATATAAGAGAAGCTTGTTCCTAGCACAAGTGATCCAAAGATGGCTATCCTACCCGGTTTTGTACAGAAGGTAAAATGCATGCATGAAATGCAACAAAATGAACCATATATCACATATATACATGAGAAGCTCCAAGACCCAGCTAGAAAGGAAAGCACACTCCAAGTTCACCTCGCAAGCGTGTGAAAGTGACTTGATCAAGTGGTTTGGTGAATATGTCGGCTAGCTGATCTTGGGTAGGTACATAGGACAAGGATATGTTTCCCTTCTCAACATTGTCCCTCATAAAGTAGTATCTCACTTCAATGTGTTTCGTTTTGGAGTGAAGGACTGGGTTTTTGGCTACACTTATGGCACTGGTGCTGTCACAAAAGAGTGGAACCTGGGAGCACTCCTCACCAAAATCGCTCATAGTGTAAGTCATCCATAGGAGCTGGGAACAACTAGCAGCAGCTACATACTCGGCCTCTGTAGTGGACTGGGCTACACTGGATTGCTTGCGAGATGACCAAGAGACCAAAGAAGAACTAAGAAACTGGCAACACCCAGAGGTAGACTTGCGGTCCAATCGACACCCAGCAAAATCAGCTTCGGAGTACCCGTGAAGTCTGAGTGTCGAGCAGGCAGAATACCAAAGACCAAACTCAGGAGTGTAGTTCAAGTATCTGAAAATCCGCTTGACGGCCTGCCGATGTGAAGTCCTTGGTGAAGCCTGAAAACGAGCGCACAGACACACACTGAACTGTATGTCCGGCCTCATCGCCGTCAAGTAGAGGAGGGAGCCGATCATGCTCTGGTACTCCTTCTGGTCCACGGGTTCGCCATCCTCATCCGCGTCCAAAGCCGTAGTGGTACCCATCGGTGTAGTCAGCGGCTTGGAGTCGTTCATGCCAAACTTCTTCACCATGTCCCTGGTATACTTCGCCTGATGTACAAACGTCCCGTCCTTGCACTGCTTGATCTAGAGTCATAAGAAAAACTGCAGCTCGCCCATCATGGACATCTCAAATTCCCTGCTCATCTCATCTGCAAATCTGGTAACAAGATCTTGAGAAGAGCCACCAAAGATTATGTCATCCACGTATATCTGAACAATCAAAAGATCATTTCCATGCTTAAGGAGAAACATGGTCTTATCAACTGTGCCCATCACAAACCCCTTGCTCAGCAAAAAGCCTCTCAACCTGCCATACCAAGCTCTAGGTGCCTGTTTCAACCCATAGAGCGCTCTCTGGAGTTTGTATACACGGTGTGGGTATTTCTCGCTCTCAAACCCTGGGGGTTGCCTCACATACACGTCTTCGTCTATCACCCCGTTCAAGAAAGCATTCTTCACGTCCATTTGGTACAACTTGAACCCTTTAGCCACGGCAAAGGCTAGAAGGATCCTAATTGCCTCCAAACAGGCCACAGGAGCAAATGTCTCCTCATAATCTATGCCCTCTTTCTTGTTGAACCCCTGAGCCACCAACCTCGACGTGTTTCTCACAACCATCCCATTCTCACCCTCTTTGTTCTTCCACACCCACATGGTACCTATGGGACGGCAATTTGGCGGTGGATCGACTAACACCCAGACTTGGTTTCTCTCAAAATTCTCCAACTCCCCATGCATGGAATTCACCAAATTCTCATCAGACAAAGCGTGTCGAATATCCTTGGGCTCAAACAAGGCAACAAATGTAGAGTGAGCAAAATGAGAAGTGTTCCTTGACCTCGACCATGTAGTGCATTCATGAAGGTCACCTATGATCGTCGTCGGTGGGTGATCAAACTGTACACGCCGGGGTGCCTCTCGCCTGGACACAATCTCCCCCTCAGCAGCAGCCTCCACTCGAACAACCTTGGTCGTAGTGGGTGTAGGGGATGGACCATCCTCGATCGTCGTCGTAGTAGTGGAAGTAGCACGTACACGATAAGCCACGGGAGCATCACCTCCATCATCGTCTTCATCTCCATCTCCATCTTGCTCATCCTCAAAGTTCCTCGCTCCAATCTCCTCGTCACCTGCACACTCAAAAGTAGAAGAGCTACATGGCTGTGTCTCGTCGAAGGTAACCTCGCAAGTCTCCATGATTCGGTTAGTGTCAAGGTTGAGCACACGATATGCTCTAGAGTGAATTGCATAACAGAGGAAAATACAATCTGAACATCTAGCCTCAAACTTATCCAACTTGCCCTTCTTCAGAATGAAACACTTGCAACCAAAAGCTCTAAAGTGACTCACCTTGGGTTGTCGCCCATGCATCAGCTCATAAGAGGTCTTCTTCTTGAAAGCACGAAGGAAGATGCAATTTGAGACATAGCAAGCGGTATTGACCACCTCGGCCCAGAAACGCCTAGGAGTCCTATGCTCATCGAGCATCATCCTGGCCATCTCACAAAGGGTCCGGTTCTTCCTCTCCACTACGCCATTCTGGCAAGCGACGTATGGAGAAGAATACTGATGATCGAGACCAAGATCACTGCAAAAGGTATCGAAATGAGAGTTTTTAAACTCCGTGCCATTGTCACTACGTATAGCTCGAATGGCATCACCATGTCTCTCATTCTTCAACCTCAAGATCAAGTCCCGAACAAAGCTAAATGTCTCGCTCTTATCTTCCAAAAAGAAAACCCAAGAGTACCTCGAAAAATCATCAACCACAACTAAAACATACCACTTCCCACCTGCAGAGCGAACACGAGCTGGCCCAACCAAATCCATGTGCAACAGCTCACAAGGTCACTCGGTCATGACCGCAGTCAGAGGAGCGTGAGAAGCAGCAACCATCTTTCCATGCCGACAAGAAGCACAAACCAAATCCTTCTCGAATTTCAACTTAGGCAATCCTCGGACAAGACCAAGATCACTCAAGCGGGAAAGCAACTCAAAGCTCAAGTGACCCAACCTCCTATGCCATTTCCAAAGCTCGGCCAAAATGCCAGCAACAAAGCATCGAGGAGGACCAACAGACTGGGAAAATCGGCACAAAAGATTTGACCCTCAGGGACGATCGTACAGACAAGATCGCCTCGAGAATCAAGCACACGAGAAGCACCCAACTTAAAACAAACCTCAAAACCTTCGTCAAGTAACTGAGATACTGACAACAGGTTAAAACCAAGTGACTTGACCAAAGCCACACTTCTTAAGGTCACCTTGCTACTCACCTTCACCATACCTTCAGCAAGCACTCGTCCTCTCCCATTATCCCCAAAAGTGATGTACTCCCTCGTACTCACCAGGGTGAGGCTGGAGAACCACCCACGATCTCCGGTTATGTGTCGTGAGCAACCATTGTCGATCAATGAAAAGTCCTCCAAGCCTCCCACTTGCAATAAAAAACAAGAACGAGAATGAGCAAGCGACTCAACACTGGGGTTAGTACCAAAGGAGTCAAACCAGTACCGAGCCATTTGCTCAAAAGAAGGGTTAGCAAAGTCCATCCTACCAAAACCTCTAGGCGGAGCCCTCTCACGCCTACCACCAAAGGACCTATCACATCTCACTGGAGGAGTACGCGCACCACGAGGGGGAAAACATGGCTCGTAGTCCATCTGAGACCCAAAGCTCCGATCGTGCCTCCCAAACTCGTAACGGTCACGAGAAGGACCACGTCTAGCCAACTCACCACGCCCAAACCCAACACGCCTATATCTCTGGAGAAACACACCTCCACCTCCACGAGTGGGAACTGACCGCATAAACACCTCACCCCTAGGTAGAGACCCTCTACGAGGCTCAGGCACACCATGAGGAAGGTGGTATCTATCCTTATTTGCCATCTCCCTAGCAAACCTCTCATCTCTTTTCCTGCTAAAACAGAATTCATCCTTATGCCCATCCCTCCCACAATACTCACAATGGAAGCAGATCGGCTATGGTTTAGGCTGTGGCTTCTCTATGGGCTTCTCAACAGCCTTCTCTCCTGACTTCCCACCAAAGACACTCCCCTGGGTGCTCACAAACTTGATGGGTTTTTGCCGAACTAGATAAGTGTGGCCCAAGAATTTCACACTATCCAACCAGAATTCGCATTTGGAGAATTTAGCATAAAGCTTGTGATCTCTCAAACATTGCAGAACAATGCGGAGATGTTCGGCATGTTCTTCTTCATCTTTGGAATAAATTAAGATGTCATCAATGAAGACCACCACGAACTTATCTAGTTCATTCATGAATACCGAATTTATGAGGTACATGAAGTAAGCAGGAGCATTAGTCAGCCCGAAGGACATGACTAAAAATTCATATAGCCCATATCGTGAGGAGAAGGCATTTTTTGGAATATCACAAGGCCGGATCTTTATCTGATGATATCCTGATCTAAGATCAATCTTGGAAAAGACCTTTGCTCCTGATAGTTGATCAAACAACACATCAATGCAGGGAAGGGGGTATTTATTTTTGGTAGTCACCGCATTGAGAAGTCGGTAGTCCACACACAGTCTCAAACTACCGTCTTTCTTCTTAACGAAGAGAGCAGGACATCCCCAATGAGAAGAACTCGGGCGAATGAAACCCTTATCCAACAATTCTTGAAGCTGGGTCTTCAACTCGGCCAGTTCCTTGGGTGGCATGTGGTAGGCTCTTTTTGAGATAGGTGTCGTACCGTGTTGAAGTTCGATAACGAACTCAATGTCTCAGTCCGGTGGCATACCCGGCAGATCATCAGGGAAGACATCCGGGTATTCACACACCACTCGAATTTCTTCTAATTGGGTGGCTATGGTCACATAGGCACATGAATCCATAAATACTCTGGAAAGTAAGTAGAGCGTTGATGCTCCTACTCTCGGGGAGTTGATTTCTATCCTTCGTTCAGAAATGTCCAAGATCACCTTGTGCAGGGTCATCCAGTCCATTCCTAGAATAACATCTATTCCATCTAGACCCAAGGTTATAAGATTCGTCTGAAATACCTTGCTACGTAACTCCAAAGGTACCCCAATGAGTAGGGTGCTAGAAGAAATTTTCCCTCCCGGGGTAGCAATCTTATAGATACTCCTAGTGTGCGTTTCCTTTAAACCCAACTTGATTTGTGTTTGCTTGTTCATAAAACTGTGCGTAGCACCAGAATCAAACAAAATCTTAATAGGTTTGCCTTGGATAGAGAATGTACCCGTCATGACTGCTGCTCCCTCAGGAATTCCCACCATTGTGGTGAAGTTGAGGTGACCCTGCTTGACTTGCACGGTCTGCTTCTTTCCGTTGTCCTTGTTGTCCTGAGTAGGTCCACGTCCTTGGTTCTGCTGGTTGCGCTGGTTCTGCTACTTGGGACGGGGGCACTCATTAGCATAGTGTCCCGTCTCACCACAGTTGTAGCATTTGCCATCCCTAGCATTCCGGTTGCGCTGCAAAGCATTGGACTTGTAATTCTGCTGCTAAGAAGCAGAAGAACGATAGTCTCCTCGCGACTGATTCTGGGACGGCTTAGCTACCCAGCATCCAAACCGCTGGTTCCTTTGAGAATCCTTGGAAACCTTTTTCACAAGGCGAAACTTCTGATTAGGCACGTTGTTAGAGTTGAACGCAGCCTTCCTCTTCTTTGCATTCTGCGTTCTCTTCATAGCATCTTCTTGAGAAATAGCCAAATTTACTATCTCATGGTAGGTGTCAGTCTTGATGGGGTTCAGCCTTTCATAAAGCTCAGGATCAAGACCACGTCGGAAACGATCCATCTTCTTCTCATCATTATCCACATGATATCCCCCATACTGACAAAGGTTGTTGAATTTCTGGGCATATTGATACACAGAATCCGACCCTTGCCTTAATGCCAGTAATTCACTGATCTTCCGATCAACCATTCCCTGAGGAATGTGATGAGTCATCAATGCTGTCTTGAACTCATCCCAAGTAATGGCATGTCCAGCAGGTTGCGTCATCTTAAAGTGCTCCCACCAGATCAGAGCAGGACCACGAAGTTGCAAAGCTTCAAAGCTAGCCTTGCGCTCCTCTGAGCAAGGCAGAGTGAGAGCATCGAACCTAGCCTCTATGGCACGAATCGAGGCATCAGCCTCCAGTGGTTCTTCTGCTTTGGTGAAAATTGGTGGCTTCATGGCCGTAAAGTGCTCATTCTTGGCCACTTGTGGCTGGTCATCACGCGGATTGCCGCATTGTTGCTACTGCTGCTGATTGTGCAAGATCTGGCGCATCATATCAGCTTGAGCCAACAGGAAGGTCTCCATGGGTGTCATCACCGAACCCATGGGGAGTATTGCGAGTGGGACCCACCATCTGAAAAATTGTGGGAATAGAGATTAGTCACACATTCACAAGCTTACAGATAGAATTATGCACAAGTAGAACAGTGAAACAAATCCATTCATTGCATAATTTTTCAGGAGGGTCAGCCACAAAACTGAAATGAAAAATTCATATCTCCCTGGTGCTCAAATTTGGTCAGAAGGAGCATCATTTCGTGCACTACGACCTTGGTATTCAACCGATACACAGATTTTGAAGATATCATGCTTGAAAATTCATTTACCGCCTCTCTGTCCTGGCTGTTTTTCAGCCAGCCGAGGGTTAAAAAATATTCATAACTCTCAGCACAAAAGAGGAATAAGGGTGAAAATTTGTGAGCATGCACAAAACAACTTTTCTTATCATTGCACAGCTCATATTTGATCATAAGGAGGTTCAAATTACAGATTTCTAGGATTACTGCAGAAAGTCTTGCAACACTAGGATCATATTAATGTTCAAAAAAAACACTAGGATCATACACTAGATTACATCACATGATTACAACACATGCTTGGTCCTCATTCAACGTACTGGTGGTTAACATGTAGCTTCTAGCCACACAAAAGAATACTCCAACTATGCTAGCCTATCCCATCCACGGACCAAAATTAGGCCATCGTACGAGTACACATGCTGCACTAACTACTACCATCTAGAAGTCATCTAGATTGCCTACGGAGGAAGCGCTAGAAGCAGATGAAGCAATCTCCATCGGCTCTGCCTGTGGTTCATCCTTCTCACTGTCTATCATGGACTGAGTGTCCTCCGGATTACCCTCCATAGCTTCTGGAGCTGGTGGTGGTGGCGGCTGCTGTAACACAGCGATCATGCCATGGGAAGCACTCAGATCCTCGTCCATCAACTCTAGCTGCTCTTCCATCTGTGCTATTGCTTGTATGTGCTGCAAATGCTCATTCCTCCTCTGATCCATCTCAACCTGCATCTGCTCTCGCTGCTCCTGGAGTCCTGTAACAGTCTCAAGGCGGTCAGCGAGCTGGTGTGCCCACTGAGCCATACAGGTCACCCAGTGAGCCTCTCTAGCCTGCAGTCCAACGATCCTCAATCGTGCCTCAACAAGGTCTCGCTCAGGGAAATGGCCTCAGTCCAACGATCCCAAATAGCCAAGGGAGATGGAGCGCGGGTGCTGATTCCGTACTCCCAACACTCCAGCAGTGTCGAGAGCAACAGTGGACACATCTGTGGTAGCCACACAGCGGAGAGCCTGAAGACGGTACAGTGCATTTATGCTCCGTGACATCTCATGCAGTACGTCCAGTGGGGTCCTCTCAGTCAGAAGCATTGCCATGTTCCCCATGCGGTTCCTCCACGCGGAATCCGCGGGGTCCATGGTCGGAAGTAGTCCCACCGGAGTCGAAGAAACCTCGAGAGGGTGCTGGTCACCAAAAGTGTTCAGCACTCTCAAAGCAGCAACCTCAAGTGTCTCCAACATGCGAATGCCTGGCACGTCCATACTCAGGTCCAACCACTCCGGGAGAGTAGGGTGAAGTGGCACGGTCACCCGAACATAGCAGCGAGGCACTCCAAGCTGCGTGGTCTCCAACGCCACGTACGTCGGAGGAGTGGTGTACCCTGACGAGCGAAGAGTGTCCCACAAAATGCGGGAAAACCCCTCAAGGTATAGCCCGTCAGTGCAGACCATCCCGTCAGGTCGTACCTCCCAGAACAGCGCTCCAGCCATCTGTATCAACAAAACTCCCACCCATTAGTGTGAGTTAAAAGATAATAGATTCTGTCCAAAGCACCAAAATGCATATAGCTCATATTCTGGTAGGCCAAAAATTCTCAAAATTTTCCAGCTACTCATTGATGTTATTTGACCCAAAATTGGTATTCAAAAGTTGGGCTAAAAACAAAAGGAAGATATCCTAATAGACCAAGGTTTAGTTTTCTGTCTCCTAGGAAAAACAGCAAGCAGACAGGGACTAAACTGAGCATAACTATAGATTCTCTTGCTCAAAAATTCTGAAATTTTTACAGCAGGATCTAGACTAGATTTGACACAAGTTTTGTATCTAACTTTTCTCCAGCAAACTCTGTTCAAAGGTCGAGAAATTCAGACCCACAGAGCATCCAAAAACTGTGGAACAAGGACAGCTATTAAGATTGGGGTGATGAAAGCGTTTTGGTGAGGTGTTTTAGGATAGATTTTGAAGTGATTTATTTACTTCTTAACAAATTTTAGCATGATGCAAAAGCGTCCTAAACATCCTCACAAGGCAAATCCATGCCCAGGAATCGTGGTTAGTGCCGGTGGCAAGGCACAATTATACGTCTCTCCCTATAATAGCTAGTCGGATAACTAACCGTTCGATCTACCGGAACGTGGCTAGTGTACTTGCAAAAGAAAGAACCTTCTGTGCCAGCACGTCACGGAAGCGTCCCCAAACATTACTGTTCACTATAGAAACGACACCCATGCATTTAGCGCTGCATGGACAGCGTCCAACCTGAGACACGCCCCTTTTGAATGGGGGGTGTCCCCCTTCGCATGTTCGTAATGCGGAATCATGGACACGTATGGCAAAACGTGGCGACATCACAACCCATGATATGTTCATGTGGAATAGAACATACCATCCTTCATATGATTTACATACGGAAAGCACACGTATAAAACACGTGGGCATCCAACCGAGAAGATAGGATCCGTTGAATAGGTTGCCCTATCAACCCTCGCATACTCGTGATGCGGCACAGCACACGTATGAAACACGTGGCTTAAGAAGTGCTGGAAGTCAGTTTAGATAAACCATAGATTACTAGCCACCTGAAAGAACCCAAAATCCCTCAAGGGCCTCTCGGACTAGTTTATCCTTAGCGTCCCTAACGCATTTTGCAAACACACCTTAATCTTGCAAGTTTTATTCCAAAAACATGTTATTAAGGGTGTATTAAGATCTCTGGTGTACAATTGAGCTCTGATGCCAGCTGTGACAGAACCACCCAAATTAATTCCATATTATTGCCTAAACCACTCCATTTGGTCATTAAGCAATAATACAGAAGTAACTTGTCGCCTCTGCCGGGTCAAGCCCGGTAAATCACTTTAACCAGGATCGAAGACTTGTACATTAAAACTCACACGACGGTGAGTCCAGAGACAAACATTTCAAAAATTATTACATCAAGCTCCATAAGGTTTTAATATTACAAACCAAGTCTTTTGCATAAGAGTAAATAGTTCAGAGTTCGGAACATAGCGGAAATAAAATACTAAAAGTCATAAGTAACATCATAGGAGGCCATCCATGACGTCACTAAGCACTGTCATCCTCCCACTCAACTTCCCAACCGGGTGGGAGAGAACCAGGCCACGGGAACCCATCATCATTCATATCACCTGAAAAGAACAACAAAAGCAAGGCTGAGTATACTAATCCTCAGCAAGACTTAACCGTCGGGTGATGGGACATCACCCACTCTCTAGACATGCAAGGCTCTTTGGCTGGTCGGTTTCTTTTGCTGAAAAGCAACAAAGAGTAGGTCCTTACTTTCAAGTTTTAGCTCAAACTTCTAGTTGATTAACCATTACAAATTAAGCAACTATTGCAAGCATAAGTTGTGCAAACAATTAAGCATATATCCAAATTACTTCTCAATTCCATCATTAAGGGACATAGAGTGTATGGTTAAGCAATCTCGGGTAACGGTGAGAGGCCGATGATCGATCGATTAATAACCTTGCAAGGGAAACCTAAACATACGGGAGAATGCACACCCCAAAAATAACCAAATAGAAACCAAAAGGGGATAGGGTGTGCACCAACCAGGCGGTTCCCAACCGTCCTCGACTCAGGATCCATTTCTACAGTCTTTGGTATAAGGTGTACTGGTCACAGAGACACACGCCACCCAGCTTCACACATGCACCACACTACTGCAGGCAGAGGGGACTCTTCCCAAGATTAGTGGTCATAGATCCCTTACCGGATCAAGAAGGTACTGGGCTTACCGGTCCCATTCCTGGCAAATGTTTAGTACATTCAAACGCTTAACCACAGACCTACTGGCCGGAGTTGGTCCCATGCTCTTACCACATGAGCATTTCCAGTTATCGACATCTTATGATTCCAACATAAGAGACCTATAGCTCGCGAGTGACGAACATCACTCGACTTTTACCGTGTCCTTAGAGCATGGCAACTAGCGACCTATCATGCTAGTATTTGAGCATAGGAACCTATGATCATGCATCTAGGGTTTCAATTCAATTCCTGAAACGTAAATGCACAAACATAGACAAACATAATTGTAAAAGTTAGAAAACTGGGTTATGCTCCGGGGCTTTCCTTCACTAGCAAAGTCAGTGGAGAATTCCTCCGAACTTTGGTTCGGGTCTTGCTGCACCTCCACCACGTTCACTTCTCCTTCCGCAAGATCTCCCTCGGATTCCGGTACCAACTCGTAGTTCCCGTCCGGAAGTTCTACACGACATGCATATGCATTAACTTCATGTATTTATAAATGAGGAGTGAAAACATAGTTTAGAATTGAAGGGTAAACGTGGGGGTGTATGGGTGACCACATTCACCTGGATAAGGATATATTCAGCATACTCTTCCTATCAAAGAAAGGGGTATGCGTGCGTGGTTTAACTCCTTATTTGATGGTGATTGTGTGCACATCTAAATTAATTAATTAATTTTTCTTCACCAATTTAAGGGTGTTGTTCATGGTGTGATTTGGTGAAGCTCAACCAAATGATTTAAAAAGTAAACAAAGGTGATTTTTTATTTTCCTTTCATTTCTTGAATTAAGCTTGATTTACTTCGAAAATTCACTCTGGAAGAAATATAAACAACATGACCATGAAACTTTGCAGGGAGGCACATCATCCTATAAATGAGCTTCTACCAAAAATTTAGATCAATCCAAGCCATAGATTTAGCATGAAAAAAATACAACTAGGTTCAATCATTAAAAACACAAATAAATCATACAAAAAAATATATACCACATCTTGAGCTAGAAATTCATTTAGAGGTGCAAAACATCTAATCATGTAGAGATATGCACTTACTCAGCAAAGAAATTTTAAATTACTTCAAATTTATGAAGGAAGGATAAATTTGTGCAAAAATTACTTGACCCTATAAAACATGGTAAAAACATCTCTACTATTTATCATGGATACAAAACCATCAAAAAGGACCATAGCAAAAAGATTGGACCCAGAAGATCAGCAGATTAATTTACAAAAATCATAAATAGGAACAATGCTGAAATTCAACTTTAATTAATAACTAAAGATCTACTTGATAACTTTGTGCCAAATTTGAACCAGAAGGCCAACATGACATGGCAAACAACATATCCAAAATGGAGCTTCAGATCATGCATAGAATTTGAATTATTTAAAAACTACACAGAAATTTGAAAACTTCCTTTGTAGAAAAGTTTGTTCTAGTCACAAGGATCACAACACAATTGAGGTTGCATTTTTACGATTTTTTTGTGAAGTTTTATGAATTTTACAAGATTCAGAGGATTTAAAACAAAAGGGAAGAATCTACTTTGCCGATAGGTCCCTGGCTTAAGATATTTATTCACAACACTGCCCTCGCATTTACAAAAGGACCCCTGGTTTCACGGTTTAGACCCTGGAAGGATTTAGGGGCTCGCAATTGGGCCCTTGGCCACAAGGGCGGCGGGTCCGGCCGGATTCCGGCAAGCCGGCGGCCGGACTTGGCCGGGGAAGTGGCCGGGGTCGACGGCGAGCTCACCTAGGTGCTGTCCGTGGCCGACGCGCAGGTCGGGGAAGGGCCGGCGAGGGGGCTCGGTGACGAGGTGCGGCGGTGGCAGCTGCACGGGTGGCTCCGGCGAGCAGCGCGGCGGAGCTCGACCACGTGCGGCACGGGAAGGTGCGGTGGGGTTGTGTGGTGGCGCTTAGGGGCTCGGACGGGCGCGAGCTGACGCGGGAGGTGGAGTTCCTCGGCGGGGTGCCAATGGTGGCGGCAGAGCTGGGCGAGGACGGCGCGGCGCCGTGGTGCTCCGGGGTTTAAATAGGCGACGGCGAGCGGGAGAAGCGGCACGGGGCCCTGGCCTCCAGCAAGCGTCCCGGCGCGGCCCAGGGCACGCACACGGCACGCGCAGGAGCGGCGCGGCCTGGCGGCCCTCCCCCTGGTGCGGGCCATCCCGGTCTGTAGCGCCTTGGGGAGGTGTCGTCTGGGCGCGGCGCAACCGGTGGCGAGGTGGGGCCCAATGAACGGCACGGACGCCGGGGCGGCTCGGCGCGATGACCGACGCGCGCACGACGCTCTGGAGTGCGCACCCGCGTTCCCGACGTGACACAAATTTAACTTAGGCATGTTTGACCGGCCCAAGCTCAAAAATTTCAAACTAAACTCGAAAATCGCCAAAAACCAAAGTTGTAGATGGCATAACCCTCTCCAACTTCTACAAAGGCCGACCTATGAAATTCTCCACGAATTTTGAACAAAACGGGCTTGAAATTGCTGTTTTTCTCGGCTAGGTCAAAATGAGTCCCTGAGCTTTGACGAAGATTTTGAGGGGTTTCCACTTTGAATTTCAAATGCCGCCAATTGAATGAAATGTGTCCCGTGCAAAAATGAACAACTTTCATATTGGCCGATTTTGAAGTTGTTATATGAAAAGTGGAGAATGCGCTAGATCATCGAAGAAAGATATAGAGTCTTAGGGTTTTGACCTTGTCAAGTACCATAATTTGCCTCACTAATGACGATGATTACTGTTGCATAAACATTAGGGATGTTACACTTTCTCCTCTCAAAAGATGATAAAAGTGTAAGGCTTTATCTGGAGCTTTGGGAAAAGTTTAGTCCTACCAAGATATTATAGTCGAGATATTATCAAAACAAGACAAGCTTCTCACGGTCTTACCGAGACTTATCAAAAAGGTCATTGGAAAAACAATGTTCCAAGGAGGGGGAAGAGAAAAATAGACACACTTTGAGATAGGTGGACATGTGCAAATGTCAAAGAGTGATCCCGAGGCACAAGAGAAGTCCTCATTATCGGATTGCACATGGTTGGAAAGATGAGTATGGGTCTTGATCTTGAATCCTCTTGAAATTCCTAATGCATCTAGAGAGCCGGGGAGCTTTATTTTTTCTTTCTCTCTCTTTTGTATATATATACACACATTTTTTTCTTCTCTTTTTTTCTTTCTTTCTTTCATAGTTCTTCTTTTTTTATACTCCCCTGAACTCTAGACTACATTGGAACCTACCTTCTTGGCAGCTTCCCCCATGCTTAGACGATTGCACGTCCTCGGGCAAAGAGGTGAAAAAATTGTTGTGCAAAGGTAGGTCCTAAAAGTCCTATATTTTCCTGGAGAGAAACACATGAAATCTTCTAAGCATCCTTCATGCACCTTCATTCTTGTGATCTTCCTCCAAATATTTTGGGTTTGTGGGTGGATATCGGACGAGATTTGCAAAATTCCCAAGGTGGAAACTTACAATGCACGGATAGAAAAGGCTAGCATAAATATAGATACGCAAAAAACGGAATGACTAGCTTCTTAGTCTCGGGCTAGAGAAATCAAGCCTTGAATCAATGCACCCAAAAATAAATCTTGTACACTAAGGTTTTTGCACTCAATTAAATATAAGACTTTGGATAGGTAGAGCAAAATGCAAGTGGTATTAATGACAAGGTCAGCATAACTTTTAAGAACAAAAATAAATCATCTTTAACCCACCAAAATTGAGAGCACGAGAAAAAATATGGGTCTCATCTTTATCATAACCTCCGCAAAGGATTAAGCTAGCACTGAAATTAATTTCAGATTTGCATTAAAGAGAGCATTAGGTTAATCATGCATAAAACAAGTACAAAGATGAGCAAAGCGGCAACGATCATCATATATCTCCATGGCATAAATTTTCTACCTTCACCAAAGGTCATAACAACGTGGCAAATTTTATTCATGGTGATTTAAGGCAAACATTACCACTAACACACATGCTGAAAATAAATAAAATAGAAAATGACACGCACACACGAATTTGCACACAAGCTGAAAAATAAAGAAAGGAAAAAGGAAAATCAAACCAAAGTATTAACACATTTTCTTCCTTCCTTCTCCTTCATTCTTCGGGTGGTGGTGATTGCTGAAATTCTTGCTCGTTGTATCCTTACACGTAGTTTGGTTGCATCGGTCCTCCATAAAATTGATCCAGTGGCACTATTTGACGGGGTTGATGGGTTTCTTCATCGTGGTTGCTGCACAAACTCACAAATAGCTTCCCTGGGGGTTTCTTGCCGATGAAAATACGCACAAAGAAAGTATACAGATTGACAATAATTTTAATGATTTTTTGGGGATTTTTAGAGAAGGAAGTGGGGCACAAATTTTTTCTGGGTGGTTTCAGAGACTCCTGTACTATGAACTCAAGAACACGAAATAGCAAATGAAAGAGTGACTCACCTGAGGAAGACGAGCGCCGGCGGCCAAATGAAGGGGTCAGGACGACCGGCCTTGGGTCCCTACTGCTCCATCTGCTTTGATTCTTCTCCGAGGTGCTCCTTGCTCCCTCGTTTCTTTGTGTGCTCGTACTCCACGAGATTCCACCGTCCAAATGGTCTCGGCCACACCTTTTGGTTGCATGATGAAGATTAATGCCTCCCTCCTTTACTTTGTATCACTTCTTCTCTTCCATGCCTCATGTGCCTTCACTAATTTCCTGCCAAACAAAGCTCTTGCTGCACCCCATGCTTGTCCGTTGCATGTGCCCAAGATGCCAAATGATGGATGCCTTCCCGTGATGCATTATGGAGCACTAGATGTTAATCAAAAACAAAATCCTCCCCTTAATCATGTTTTGACGCTAATCACTCCTCTAATTTCAAAAATTAAAAATTAACTCAGAGCTAGCAATGAGTCCAAATGTATTCTTAGAGGAGTTTTTAGACATCAAAAACATTTATAAGTCAAAAATTTTCCGACTACCTTTATTTTGGTTGTACCAGGATCGTTTGCTTTCATTAATTGATAGCAAGGTCCTCCGGCTTTACCGTGGGGGTTTGAGTTTACGTTCTAATTTTGGCCAAACATGAGAGAGAGATTTTGAACAAATAAAAACAATGGGGCTTTGTCAGTGTTTTAGACACCGAACCTACCACGGGGTACCCGAAGTAGTAGATTGTGCGGTGGGGCTCGCCGAGATCAGGAACACGATGGCAAGACACGGGGCACACAATTAGACAGGTTCGGGCCGCAAGTGCATAATACCCTACATCCTGTATGCTGCGTGGCTCTATATTGATTGCGTATGACTTGAGAGGGTCCCTGCCTCGCCTTATATGCCACGGGAGGTAGGGTTACAAGTCAGATTGGTACAAGAGTACTATTCGAGTAGGACTAGAAGTAGCCCATACGAGTTATAGAAAGCTATCCTAATCATAGTACAAGTCCTTGTCCGTCTTGTCTTGCCTTGTGATCCACGGTAATCTTGCACATGGCCCACTAGTCGAGTAGTTCAGGTATGTAGGACCTTATCTCCCGGGTATGGCCCACATGTGTGGTGGGCCCAAGGATGCCCGGTCGACAAGCCCCCGAGTACTTTGTAGTGGAGTGTAATGCTTCCAAGTAGTCTTGAAGATCTCCGCGAGTAGTTCCCAAGCGTCCCCGAGTTCTGCAAGCTTCAATCTTCAATAGTACTTGAATCTTCACGAGGCTGGAAGGTACTCCAGCTAACTCCACGAGTACTCTTGATGTATTCTCGAGTTGTTCCCAAGCGTCCCCGAGTACTTCCCTTGAAGGTCTTCAATAATACCCGCTTCATTCTTGAAATCTTTGCATCAAAGATCCATATGGCAATGCGATTACTAAAATCGCATTCCATATGGAATGTAGCCCCCGAGCCTTAGGTCGAATCCAGGATTCAAGCTGAGGGTCAATCTTCTAGCACTTGTTCTTGCTCCGAAAAATCCGTAGAAATCCCGAAGAAATTATATCGGAATGCGATTACTAAAATCGCATCCCATATGGATGTAGCCCCCGAGCCTTAGTTCGAATTGAAAATTCAAGCTGAGGGTCAATCTGAAGTCTTCGTCAAATAATCCTATGAAATCCTGAGAAAAAACTGAAGGACACGTGGCACGGAGCCCCCGAGCCTTGAGTCGAGTACTTTCTCGAATTTAAGGATCCAATCTGACTGTAGAAAGTGGCCTAAATTCAGTGAACTATAGCTGAGTGAAAACCAATCCCATTGAGTAGTCGAGCCCCTGAGATAGAGCCGAGCAGGTCTTGGAATTTGTACAAAGTCCACTGACTTAGCCGAAAAATATTGCCCTGTGTCAAACCAATTTGTTGAATACGAAGGGTCACCAGGTCGAACTGTTAGGGTTTTGGCTTATAAATACCGGAGGGGGTATCCCCTAGGGTTTCATTGCTTCCATTCGCCCTTAGATCTAGAAAGAAAACCTTAGCACCCGTAGCCGCCATAGAGTTTGAGCGTCTATACCGCCAAGTACTTCCATCTCCATCCTCTCGCAGCCCCCGAGCAGATGCGAAAGAAGACTCTTGTGACTCGAAGGATGAAGACTGCGCCATCCAAGGGACAGATGGAGAAGAAGAAATCTGGCCGCGGCAAAAATCAGTTGCCAGAGCCAAAATACAAGACGGTGGTGATCAAGAAACCACCGAGCCAGGCTGCGTCTTGGAAGAAGTCTAAGATGAAGGAGGATGACATCAAGGCCCTTGAGGTTGCTGGCTTGCTGCGCGAGAAGGCAATCGCAGGCTGGAGCTCCGCCGCTGGGGATGCGTGGCCCATGGAGAAGACTCCTGATGAAATCCCAATGTTCGACCACTTCGTTGAGCGTGGATTGACTCTGCCGGCCTCGGATTTCTTCAGCGGGTTCCTCGACTTCTTCAAGCTGGAGCACGTGCACTTGAACCTGAACAACATCTTCCAGATCGCAGTGTACATGCACTTCTACGAGGCTTTCCTTGTGATTCGCCCACACTAGGCTTTATTTAGGAAGATATTCCGGTTGAAGCCACAGCCCAACGCCAACTTCCCAGTAGTAGTCGGTGGAGCTGGTCTACAGATGCGTCAGAAGGCACAAGAGTTGTACTTCAAGTATGACTTTATAGATTCCAATCAAGATTGGAAGACCAAGTGGTTTTATATTGAGAACGCCCCGCCTCAACTGCCCAAGCCCAGCATGTTTGCACCAGTGTACAAGAGGCTCTAGAAGGACGAGCCGTCGATGCAAGAGTGTATCCAGATTCCAGAGTTGCTGGCGAAGATTGTGCAGAAGAAGGCGCAAGGCTTGACAGCTGAGAGGGTAGCCTTCAGCTTCATGAAGCGCCGAGTACAACCCTTGATGCAGCGGGAGCATCTAGGGTACGAGTACACAGCCCTTGGAGATGGCTCAAGAATGTCTGCAGAGGAGATCAGTGATGATCTTGTGATGGAAAGGCTGCAGAAGATCTTCAAGAACCTTCATAGAATTCCAACAGCTGTCCAAGAGTTCAGTGCTGATAATCCTCCACATCTGGTAAGTATCCGCAAACTAGCCCCCGAGTACTTATTAAAAGTAATCGTGAACTTAGAAATTTTCCTTGTTTTATAGGAGGATGTTCTAAAATATGTCTCCATCCCTCCTCCTCATCCCCATGATCCACTACAAGCGCCAGAGGAAGAGCCATCTGAAGTTGAGGCTCAAGCCCCCTAGAGTAGTCGATCTGCTCAAGGGGAAGATGAAGTGTTGGTGGAGGACGCCTCCTCGAGTGATGACGACGAGTAGACACTTCAACAACATTTTGAAGTGAAAGGTCGCTATGGGTACTCTAGAGCGCCAATCCCAGTGGTGTCTCCGCAGGGGCGTTGAAGAGGCCAGCTTCATCTCTTGCAGATGATGTGACGTAGCCGCCACAGAAGAAAAGGACCACTATGGGGAAACATGCTGTGAAGAAAATCACAGCCTTGACATCCATTACGGTGAGTTTTGAGAACATTATGTAGCCAATATCATGTTGGATACTTGTTTCCTTTGTAATGGCTTGTAATATTGACTTTTGCAGGTTGTCGAGAGTACTGCTCATGTTCCCCCGAGTAGTCCTGCAAGGTCGACAGAACCTGAGATGGTTCCAGCATCAACCGTCGAGACGGTGATGCCTAAGCGACAAGAAGCTACGACACTAGGAAGTGTGCCACCGGTGGAGAGTGTCCCAATGGAGCCGGCGGCGCCCATGTTCTTTGATATGCTGGGACCAAAGGTCGTGGTGCCTCATGCTGCTCTGTAAGTACCCAAGTACTTGAGTATTCTTGATGTTATTAATTTTGAATATGCTGACCAACTTGTTGATGCAGTAAATCAACTGATGTAAAGTGGGGAGCTTCTGGAAGTAGTCCCGTTGAAGGAAATCAGAATCCTCCAGCGGAACAAGAAGATGTGCTTCCAGAACCCCAAGTGGTAGCTGCTGAAGCTGAAGCCGCACAAGCACTGCGCCTACTTGGGAGTGATGTAGTCAAGGTAGCAGTGGATGCAGCTTCCAAGCCAAGGGCTCAGCAACCCGAAGACATAAAGGTGGTGGTGAATGAAGGCCTGGAGGTTGATCCAGAAGCTAGATTGTGCCATGAAAAAAACTTGGTTGCTAAAGCCCCCGTGCGTCAGATAGATGCACGGCTAGTGCTTGAAAATAGCCCAAAAGGTCGCATAGTGCCGCATGAGCTAGAAATTGAAGACCCGCTCCTCTGCGCAGCGCTGCAATGTACTCAAAGGCGAGTACAAGTACTCAATCCAGAGCTGAAGGCTTGATGCCGTATGATGATTCTTTCCTGGATGAAGACAACTTGCAAGCGCACTCCGAGATGTTCCGCAGTGTAGAGAAGCTTTTTGCGGTAAGTTATAGTCTCTTGTAGAGTACTTTAGCCAAAGATATCTTGTCTTTGACCCTTGAGTTGTTTTTCTTTTGCAGGAAGTTGTCAAGCAGTCGAAGCGGAAGACTCATCTGCTCGAACCATATGCGGCGGATATAGAAGAAGTCTCGCAGCTTAGAGAAGAACTCAAGGAGCAGAAAGCCTTGGCTCTGAGACTGCAAGAAAAACTTGATAGCAATGCCGCCGAGTACCACAGTGAAGTCCAGAAGCTGACAACTCAGAAGGATGACGTTGTTGGGAAAAACAAGTCACTGCGCCAGAAGAATAAAGGTATTCCCCCTTTCTGAACTTATCTTCGAGTACTTATTTCTTGCATACTGCACCCTTATAAGTTGTCTTGGTCCATTGCAGAGCTGGCTGAAGAGGTTGAGAGGCACAAGAACAAGTCTCTTGACTGGCAGTTGGCCTATAACCGTGAAGAATCAGCTTGCCTTGACCTCGAGGCAGAATATAAGGTGCGATGTATGGAACTTGAGCGTGAAATGCAGATTCGTTGACGGTTGGAATGATTTCCTGACTTGTATGCAGTCGCTGAAAACCAAGATCGATGAATCCGAGTGTCTGCGAGCGGAATTGAAAGTCTTGATGGAGGCAGCCGAGCCGGTAGCCGATCTCTTTGAGCCCAGAGTAGCTGGAGTTCAGCCACGTCCACTTGTGGAGAGGTCGAAGGACATGCCAAAGAAGATACTGGAGTATGCTCAAAGGCTGGCTTGCACAATTCCCAATCAAGTGTTGAGCTTCATCAAGTCCTTTTACACAGACGCGGATCGACAGTCATCATAAACGGAAGATCTGAAGATTGTTCCGACGATAGGCTGAACGAGTTGATGCAGCAGACATCTCCAATCGCGGAAGCAGTCTCCAAGTTCATAGATCTGCGTTAGATGAACCTGTAGGATAAACACTATGGAAAAAACAAGTGTAATTCCAAAGAAGTGTTTATGTAATATAATTGAAAACTTGAGTAAGTTAATTATCTGGATTCCTTGTATGCTTGTGTGAATGCCATGTACTCGAGTTGATGATCAATGAGTGTTTGGCTGCAACAAGAGATACGGTACTCGAGTAAAAGTACTCAAGTCTAGATGTGTTCCGAAGAACGTTAGCTTAATCACAACAAATAAAAAACCTTAGCTGTAGCAGCATAAAAGAGGGCTTTGTTGCAAAATAAGCAAAGACACAGTAACAAGTCGATATATAGAATAACCACTTTATTACTGAACACATTGTATTGAGTTTACAATGTCTGGATACACTATTGAGTAATAGTGCATTAAGTACCTCTGAGGCTATGAGCCTAGTGAGAGAGTACTCGCAAGAATGTTCCGAAGAACGAGTAAGACCGTAGGAGACAGTGTGATGAACTCATTCTTGCTATAGCAGCAACTTGTGTGAGAGTTCCACTAAGACCCTACTATGAAAGGTGTTACTCTAGGCCGCAGCCTCTTATTGAAAATAGAACAAGGATAGCATGTGCCACTTATTGCTCTATATGACACGAAGTCGTCTGGAGAGGGTTCTCATGACCCCTTATGAGTTGTCGCAGAATGAGACTGCCTGGAGAGGATTATCGTGATCCCCTACCAGTTGTCGCAACCGAAGCCGCCTAGAGAGGATTGTCATGAGCCCCTACAAGTAGTCGCAGCCGAAACTGCCTAGAGAGGATTATCATGATCCCCTATGAGTTGTTGCAGCCGTAGCCGCCTGGAGAGGGTTGTCGTGACTCCCTACGGGTTGTTGCAGCCGTAGCCGACTGGAGAGGGTTGTCGTGACCCCCTACGGGTTGTTGCAGCCATAGCCGCCTGGAGAGGGTTGTTGTGACCCCCTACGGGTTGTTGCAGCTGTAGCCGCCTGGAGAGGGTTGTCGTGACCCCCTACGGGTACAAGTGACAAAGCTGGTCGATGTTCCAAGAGTTGTCGACTTCTTCACCTTCAAGTGTTTGGAGACGATATCAGCCAGGGCCGGTGACCTTCGCAATAGAGAAAGGACCTTCCCATGGCGAGTTGAGTTTGTGTATTCCTGTTGTGTTCTGGATACGACGAAGGCCTTAACCACCAACGTTGAAGGAGCGTTCCTTCACATTGCGGTCATGGTAGCAGTGAATTTTCTCAAGATATCGAGCGGATTGAACGAGTGCGTTGCAGCGAACTTCTTTGAAACTGTCGACATCTATATGTCTTGTTTCTTCAGCTACACCTTCTTCGTACTAGTCAAATGTCGGAGAACGCCACATGACATCAGCAGGCAAGACGGCTTCAGAGCCATAGATCAGGAAATAAGGTGATTGCACTGTGGGAGTAGTAGGCTAAGTACGTAGCCCCCAGAGTGCATTGGGTAGTTCCTTGATTCACTTGCCGCCCTTGGTGTTTGAAACATCATACAGTCACTTTTTGAGAGCGTCGAGTACCATCCCATTGGTGCGTTCCACTTGTCCATTGGCATGTGGATGAGCGACAGAGACGTACCAGATGTCAATTCCGCTGTTCTCACAGTATTCCCAGAACTAGTGATTGTTGAAATTCAAACCCAGGTCTGTGATAATGCGATTAGGGAACCCATAGCGATGTACGATTTCATCCAAGAAGTTGAGGACTCTATCAGCCATGGGGCAGGTAACAAGCTTGACCTCAATCCACTTGGTAAACTTGTCGATAGCCACCAGAACTCTGTTGAATCCCCCTGGCCCATTTGGAAGAGGACCAATCATGTCCAGCCCCCAGCAAGTGAAAGGCCAAGTTGGTGGTATTGTAATGAGCTTGTAGGCTGGAACGTGTTGTTGCTTGGTGAAGAATTGGCATCCATGACATTTTCTAACTAGTTCCTCTGCATCAGCAAGAGCTGTAGGCCAATAGAAAGCACGTCTGAAAACTTTTCCCACCAAGGTGCGGGAAGAAGCATGATTGCCACAGATTCCTTTGTGTGTCTCCTCCAAGATTTCCTTGCCTTCTTCGCGAGAAACGCACTTCATGAGTACATCAGAACTTGTGCCTCGCTTGTACAGATGATCCCCAAGTAGGACATAAGCTTTGACGCAGCTTGAAACGTGCTTGGCTTCTAATTTGTCCACAGGAATCAACTGATTTTTTATGTAGTCGATGAAAGGAGTTCTCCAATCCACGTCAATCATAAGCACTTCACGATCAAGTGTAACAGAAGTAGTCGTGGGTGCGGATGATTGCTCCGGAATTGATGGTTTGTGTTGTTCATGAACGAAGATTCCTGCTGGCACTTGAGCTCGTGTAGATCCCAGCTTCGACAAGATGTCCACAGCAACATTGATGTCACGAACAACATGATGGAACTCGAGACCATGAAATTTGTTCTCAAGTTTGCGTACCTCCTGACAGTACACATCCATGTTCTCAGCATTATGATCCCAAGAATTGTTGACTTGATTGATTACCACCAAAGAATCACCATAAACAAGTAGTCGTGTAATGCCAAGAGAGACTGCAAGGCGAAGACCATGCAATAGAGCTTCATATTCAGCTTCATTGTTTGAGACCTTCCAGAAGATCTGCAAAACATATTTGAGTTGCTCGCCCTTGGGGGAGATTAGAAGTACCCCGGCACCAGCGCCGTCTAGCTTGAGTGAACCATCAAAGTACATGACCCAATGTTCTGGACGCTCAATTGGAGTTGGGACTTGATTCTCCCGCCACTCAGCCATGAAATCAACCAAGGCTTGGGACTTGATAGCAATGCGAGATTTGAACTCGAGTGATAGAGCGCCGAGCTCTACCGTCCATTTAGAAATCCTTCCTGTGGAATCCCGGTTGTGCAATATCTCACCAAGTGGGTAGCTAGTGACCACTGAAATGTTGTACTCGTCGAAGTAGTGGCGAAGCTTCCGTGAAGTAATCAGAACCGCATAGAGTAGCTTCTGTACTAGAGGGTAGCAAGCTTTGGATTCTGAGAGTACTTCACCAACGAAGTAAACCGGCCTCTGGACAGGGTAGCCATGGCCTTCCTCCTGCTGCTCAACGACAATAGCAGTGCTAACAACATGAGTAGTCGCAGCACTATAGAGCAAGAGCTCTTCATTTGGTAGAGGAGCTGTGAGGACTGGAGGCTTGGATAAGAACTCCTTGAGCTGAGAAAGAGCTTGATCAGCTTCAGTTGTCCACATAAACTTCTCTTGCCGCTTGAGTAGCTTGAAGAAAGGGAGACCCTATTCTCCAAGTCGCGAGATGAAGCGACTGAGTGACGCCATACATCCAGTAAGCTTCTGGACATCTTTGATAGTAGTCGGAGCTTGCATGTTGGAGATGGCAGTAATCTTCTCGAGGTTTGCTTTGATGCCACGATGGCTAATGATGAACCCGAGTAGTTTTCCTGATGATACGCCAAAGACGACTTTGTTGGGGTTGAGATTCCATTGGTACTCCCATAGCGAGGCAAAAGTTTCCTCAAGATCCGCGAGAAGCATGTCCGGATCCCTAGTCTTTACAACGATGTCATCCACGTATGCTTCCATGTTCTTGTGAAGTTGCTTCTTGAAGCACGCTTGGATAGCTCTTTGATAAGTAGCACCAGCATTTTTCAACCCGAAGGACATTGTTGTGTAACAATAAGCACCAAACAGGGTGATGAACGCAGTCTTCTCTTGATCAGATTCCTTGATTGCAATTTGATGATAGCCTGAGTAGCAGTCAAGGAAACAAAGTAGAGCATAGCCCGCCGTGGAATCAATGACTTGATCAATCCACGGCAACCCGAAAGGATCCTTGGGGAAATGCTTGTTAAGATCCGTGTAGTCGACACACATCCTCCAAACATTAGAGTTCTTCTTTCTGACAAGCACAAGGTTAGCAAGCCATTGTGGGTGAAAGACTTCTCGGATGAAGCCGGCCGCGAGTAGTTTGGCGAGCTCTTTCTTGATAGCAGCCCTGCGGTCATCAGCAAAGCGACGAAGATGTTGTCTCTTGGGGGTAGCATTAGGATCGACGTTGACAGAGTGCTCAATCAACCTCCTGGGCACACCTGGCATGTCAGATGGTTTCCATGCAAAGATATCACGGTTAGCCCGAAGGAAGTTGACGAGTGCGTCTTCCTATTTAGGATCAAGCTGTGCACTGATCATGGTCGTCTTGCTGCTGTCGCCAGTACCAAGATCAATGGCTTTGAGCAGGTCGTCACTAGTCGGTGCAGGCTTGTTGTTGATATCCGTCTTCTCAGGAACTTCCAGCTCACTCGGAGCAAGCTTTTTAGCTGCAGTGAAGACTTCCATCATAGCATTGGGGACTTGAGTTGTTGAGGCAAGTTCCACGGCTTCAGTGTCGTAGTCGTAAGAACGCATCAGATCCTCCTGCAGTGAGAGTACTCCTTTGGGGCTCGGCATCTTGAGTACAAGGTAGACATAATGTGGGATAGCCATAAATTTTGCTAGACTAGGTCTGCCAAGGATGGCGTGATAAGAAGTCTTGAAGTCAGCAATCTCGAACTTGATGTACTCGGAGCGGTAATGAGCCTTGGTCCCAAAGGTAACAGGTAGTACAACTGATCCCAAAGGAACAGCTGCATTACCTGGGATGATACCATAGAATGGTGAGTTGGTCTTGGTAAGCATCTTGGTGATATCCAGGCACATCTTCTTTAAGGTCTTGGCAAACAGGACATTGAGACCGCTGCCACCATCAATAAGAACCTTAGTAAGCCTAGAGCCTGCCACCACTGGATCTAGAACGAGAGGATATCATCCTGGCTCAGAAAAACTATTCCATTGATCCGCCCTTGAGAAGGTGATGGGGGTTTCAGACCACTTCAGAAAAGTTGGAGCTGCTGGTTCAATGGACATAATCTCTCTGAGAGCAAGTTTCTGCATGCGCTTGGTTAGAATCCCACCAAAGATGACATTGATAGTGTTGGATGGGTCTTGAAACCCAGTGTCCTTGCCTGTCTTAGCCTTCTTCCCCTTGTTCTTACGAAACCTTGGGTGCACTGGTTCGGGTGTGTTCTTAAGTGCACGACGAAGTTGGTAACACTGCTCTGTAGTATGATCACCCTCTGGGTGCCATGGGCATTTCTGCTTGGTCAATGTTGCCCAGTGAGAATCATCTTCAGGATTGGCGGTGGTTTCCATGGCTGCAACAGTGTTGTCGGGCTTGCGTTTACGATTAGGATTTCTCGAGTAGTTATTACCCGTGCAATTGCCCTGCTGTTGCTTGCCACTATTGTTTCCACCAGCATTATTGTTGTTGTTGTTGTTATTTTGGTTGTTGTGAATATGCTTGAACCGATTCCGAGCCTTGTCTTCCTCGTCCGCCCAGTGAGTGATCATCTCCTTGAGCTTGGTGATGTTGGCTGGGCGAGCGCGACCGAAGTCATGGAAAAGCCTATCATCATAGAATCCATCCTGGAAGGTGTCTATGACTTCTTTCTCGGTAACATCAACACAGTGGCTCCTTTTTCAAAGAAGCAGCGCATGTACTCGCAAAGAGTCTCACCTTGTTTTTTCTTGATCAACATAAGGTCCATCCGAGTACCATGACGGCCTAAAGAACCCGCGAAGTTGCTGGTGAAGCATTGCTTGAGTTGTCCCCAGTTGTCAAAGGAGCATCGCTTGAGATATTCGAACCATGTGAGGGGTTCTTGCTCCAGACAAAAAGGAAAGTAGATGCATTTAGTATCATCATTGCCCCGGCATTAGTGATAGACAAAGCATAACAGCGCAACCACTGCCTTGGATCTTGCTTGCCATCGTATTTAGAAATACCATAGGGTTTGAATTTCTCTGGAAGAAACAGAGCTTGAAGGCGAGCAGAGAAAGCAGGAAAGGAGTCAGAGTCAACATCCTTGTGCTTCTCATGCTTAGCACGCATGGCATTGATTGTTGTGCGAGCATCATAGCGAGAGTCTCCCGACTTGCTATTGACACTGCCATCACCGCCTTTGTCCTTGTTGCTAGCTTCCGGACATGTGCGATTAGGAGTGTGAGTGTTGCGATGAGCACCCCCACTGCTGCCATGGTGACTAGGTGTACTGATGTTTTGACGTAGCATAGTGTAGGCTAGTTCAGCCAGCTTCGTGACTTCTGCAGCCGCCTTGTCATGAGGCATAGAGCGACCAAGCAAGTTGATCGCATTGATAGCTTCCTCTGGAGTGCGGTATTGTCGAGTAGCAACCGCATCCAGAGCCTCTTGTCGATTACGAGTAGGTAGAGCTTCCGCGAGTTCATGACGACGGGTTGCACGATCAGTGTTGCATTGATGACATGCAGTCTTGGCCTCCACAGTTTCATTAGCAAGAGCATTGACAGAGAGTTCATCATCAGATATGTCATCTGAAAAGCGATAATTGGCGCAATGCCCTTGCGGAGTATCGACGACGAAAACTTCTCGATAGGACGAGTGAGTACCCGTACTCTTAATGAGCTCAGTGTCGGTATCATAGTCAACAAGCTTGGCGCCTTCCTGGAAAGGTAAGTTGTCGAGTTAGGCGATAACGCGCTCTTGAGCATCCAAGGTGAGATCAGCAGGCAAATACTCAGGCCATTAGACGAATCTACCCTCAGGTGTCGATGTGATCACCAGTCCTTCAGCAGGGCCAGAAAGTTGCTGTGCTTCAGTAGAATCCGAACCATAGTCGAACTTGAACTCAAATGAATCTGAATCAAAGTAGTCAAGGTTGACTTTCGAATCCGAAGAGTACTCAAGCACGGTCTTCGAGCCAGGGCACATGAGGAGCTTCAACACGGCTCGGTAAGCGACGCTGACATGGCGATGGCCGAAGATGGGTGGTGTTGGAAGACAATCCAGGCCGAGCGCAGGCTGTACAGCCAAGGAAGGCGACTCAGACTGAATTGTAGACGAAGTCGTGTTGTACTTGGACTCTGACTCGAGCTCGCTGACTGGGTCAGAAAGCGAAATTTCAGAAAAATTTTTGATGAAATCCTCCATCGAAGCTTGCGTAAGCGTCGAGGACTTGAGCTTTGACTCCGGAGTTGATGCTAGGAAACACAGGAAAGATCCAGTGCCGTCAGCAACACAAACCCAAGAGCCAAAGACGAAGGTGTCGCCTTGCTGGAAAGCGACGGTTGACTTGATGATGACAAGAGCCATCGAATTCGCCAGCGGATCAACGACGGGATCCCCTACCTGGCATGCCAGCTGTCAGTGTTTTAGACACCGAGCCTACCACGGGGTACCCGAAGTAGTAGATTGTGCAGTGGGGCTTGCCGAGATCAAGAACACGATGGTGAGACACGGGGCACACAATTAGACAAGTTCGGGCCGCAATGTGCGTAATACCCTACGTCCTGTATGCTGCGTGGCTCTGTATTGATTGCGTATGATTTGAGAGGGGTCCCTGCCTCGCCTTATATGCCACGGGAGGTAGGGTTACAAGTCGGATTGGTACAAGAGTACTATTCGAGTAGGACTAGGAGTAGCCTATACGAGTTATAGAAAGCTATCCTAATCTTAGTACAAGTCCTTGTCCGTCTTGTCTTGCCTTGTGATCCACGGTAATCTTGCACCGTGGCCCACTAGTCGAGTAGTTCAGGTATGTAGGACCTTATCTCCCGAGTATGGCCCACATGTGCGGTAGGCCCAGGGATGCCCGGTCGACAGTCTTAGAAAAATTCTAATTCTAGAGAAACCGGTGGATGTCAAGTCGAATGAAACCAAAAATCAAGTTTCCTAGGTTAACGTGAGTCGTACCATGCGTCATAGATTAAAAATCATTAAGGAACATAGCGAGGCTCTACTCATGTTTTTTAACATGTAAATCAAGCCAACCTTAACATCATGGAGAAGATGAAAGGCTTGGATAGGTTCTGACTTTTTTGTACTAGATTCTCCATAAGAGGCAAATAAAATATAGGATGGCTCATATCATTGGTTTAAGATAGAAAAATCCAAATAAAACAACCGAGCAAATTAAAAGTCTCAAAAATAAGTTCAGCCACTTAAAAGTTTATACCAAGTCTTGTGTAGCAAATTTTATGACCAACTAAGTTGGAATTCGGAAATCTTCTGAGTTGCCCTCCTGGTAGCTTTATTCTTGATCGGGTTGTCCTCCCGATAGCTTATTATTGACTCGACGAACGGGTTGCCTCTCGCCTAGCACTTCATTTATAGTCTATAGCTACACTTCTTCTCTTCTTCACTTCCGATCAACGCTCTTTGTGGGCGTTGCAATCTTGGGTACCCACTTCTGCACCATCCTTGGCTTGGGCGCAGGCTTATTCTTCAGCTTAGTCATATTTTTGGTCTTCACATGCTGACTTTGTTCGTTGGTCTTGATGGATGCAACAACTTCCTTGATCTCCTTTACTTCCTTCTTCTTTGGATCTTCCTTACTAATGCGATGATGAGGTGGAACATTTTTAACATTGATCATGTTGCATACCTCAAATCGTGGATGAAACTTGAATACGCTCCTTGTACCATTGATGTTGAACTTGATCTCCCCCTTGCCAACGTCGATCATCACTCCGACGGTCTTGAGGAACGGACTCCCTAGGATGAGAGACGGTTTCTCCCTTTCTCCCATCTCAAGAACCACAAAATTTATGGGGATGAAGTGATCTCAAATTTTTACGGGTACGTCTTCGGTGATTCCCAGGGGATAGTGAATAGAGTTGTCACCCAACTATAGACACATGGTCGTAGGCTCTAGCGGTAGGCGTAGCTTCTCGAACACGTCTCTTGGCATGCCACTCACGCTTGCTCCAAGGTCACATAATGCCTTCTTGAACTTGAATGAGCCAATGGAACACGGGATGGTCAGACATCCGGGGTCTCTTTGCTTCTCGGGTCCTTGATTTGCAATATCAGCGCTGCATTTCCTAAGACATCTTGATGTGATCTACCCCGAGTGTCTCCATCTCATACTTGTTGGCAAGTATGTCTTTGAAGTAGGGAGAATATGTTGGAACTTGAAGAGCATCCAACGGCGGCATGTTGATGCTTAACCTGCGCACCACTTCCACAAACTTTTCAAAGAGATTATCAATTTTACCTTGGAAGTAGCGTGGCTTTAGTGCAGGCATCTTCATGTCTTGGCTCAGCATCTCAAACTCTGTATCTTTGGTAGCATTCTCCAGAATAGTGGTCACCTTTTTTTAGTGTGATCTTCCGCCTCGGCGGCTGGCTTGGGCTTCCTTGCTCCGACTGGATATTCGGGGTCCTCCGTCTCCTTTCTCGAACGAGTTTGAATGGCCTTTGCTGTCTCGGGACCTTGGGGTTGTCTTGGCAATCATTCTTCATTGTCCATTAGGTGCCTGACAAGTTGTCCCACTTGCGTTTTTGGCATCTTCATCATGTTGAGCACTTGATGGTTAGAGCTTCCGGGCTCCATCACCTTGCCGTCTATATTCTCCAATATTTTGTCAATAGCCTTGAACTTAGTGACGGTGTTCTTGATTATTTTAGCTTGCTCGTCCATGAAGTCCTCCAATTGTATACGAAGAGGAACCGAATTTTGAATGGACGAGCTTGCATTAAATTGAGGTTTACCTTGCCCGTAGCGGAAGTTTGGCAACCCTCCTTTCCTCATGTAGATGAGCACCTTTGCTTCCCTCCGGACAATCTCCTTAGACATGGCCGTACTCCCCACACTCCTCACATGTGGATCTTGCTTCAACGTCCTTTATAGCTTCTATATTCTCTATCTCCATCTTCTCCAACCTCCTTATAAGTGAACCGATCTGCCATTCAAGGAATTCACCTCGCATGTATTCATTGAAATGCTCCAAAGCTTCTTCAATCGTCTCCGTGGAAAATTGAGCAAACGTATCTGAGGACCAGGAGCGTTCGAAGACCAGTGGTGGGTCAATCCTCAGTGATGAGTGATTGACAACGTTGTGTGGACTGATGCTTGGCTTAGTGTTAGGTGCAGGTTGCGGTTTGACTCGTGTTGGTGTAGGTGAAGAACAAGTGCGAAAGGCCTATGCCGTGGAGACCTCTAGGTGATGGAGAGGCAAGTAGGCTTGGTTCGATAGACAAGGTGGCCGATGGGATCAAGTGCGAGCCGCATGGTGCAAGAAGGGCGAGTTGAAGTCATAGACATGGACCGGTGCAAGGTAGTGGTTCGAGGCCGAAGCTTGCACGCGGGGTTTGGTGGTTTGCCCACAAAACCATCAGTGGACGGTTTCTTTGTTTGGGCCTCAAAACCAAGGCCGAAGGCCCAACGCGACGAAGACGGTGATCTGGGAGCGTCAGGAAGCTTCTAGGCGGGGGGCACGTGACGTGATCGTGGGGCTTGCGTCGAGGCTAAGCAAGTCCATCGTGGAAGCGTGTCCGCTCAATGAGAATATG
Organism: Cenchrus fungigraminus; assembly: GCA_036936925.1. NCBI lineage: Eukaryota > Viridiplantae > Streptophyta > Magnoliopsida > Poales > Poaceae > Cenchrus > Cenchrus fungigraminus. The sequence continues at coordinate 49,076,122 of CM072777.1, read as the reverse complement.
CTTGACTTGGGCATAAATGCCCCTGAGGGGTGTGTATCTTACATTTATGCACTAGGGGTAGTTGTGTCATTTGCCACCTCCAGGAGACTAAGTATAAATAGAAGGTAGAGAGGGGTGGTAGGGTTAATCGCTCTGGACTACTTCTTTTCCCAGTATTTCTTTAGGCTAGATTCTTGTATAGACTCTGACCTCTGGGTGTATGGAAGAATTCGATGTTGTGATTCTATCTCCTTAGCATCTTGTGATTTTTGTGTCATTTTCAGTGCTATTTTTGGGGGCTTTTGTTTTTCGCCTGATTCGTCGATTTGAGCGCGTGTCTCTTCGGATTTCTTTGAGGGATCATGGGTGGATGTCTTATGCATCTTTAGGTATGATCTTGGCCCCTCAAATGTCAGGAAAACCCATTGATTTGCGAGTTCTTTGAGGAACCCTAGTTCATGGAGGTGTTTTCATAGGATGTCGATTCCTCTCGTTTTAGTTGGTTTGAGGCCAAGATTTCGTAGGGATAGCATCTCCTAGAGATGCTTCATCTTCACCTATTATTTGGTAGCAAGCCTTTGGTTGATTCGAGAGATCAGGTGAAAGGCAGGAGGAGTTGACCTTCAAACGGTTGAGCTTGGACTGCTCTGTCCGGACCTGGCAGACGGTCCGTGGGCTCCGTGCGGACGGTCCGTGAGGAGTGGGCGCCTCAGGTGTTCATCGTGTTCTTCACGTGTTCTTACGTGCCGTTCGTTCGAACCATCGAGTCGGTTGGTTTTTGGTGTAAGAAGTTTGCGGACAGTCTATACTAGAGTGCCAAATGGTCTGTGACGAGGCGGACGGTCCGCGGGTCCATCACAGATGGTCCATTTTTCTCGGTGCACTACTGGAGGTTCGGGTAGCTTTTTTGGACAGTCCGTCGTGTCCTCGTGGACGGTCCATGCCCCCCTCGCTGACGGTCCGCCCGGCTCCCTCAGACAGTCCGCCCGGTGCATCGCAGATTGCCCAAGTCCTTTGCTCCCTGAGTTGTGCTTTCGCTTCGGTTTGGGTCGGGACTTGTTCCTAGGGTTGGTAGGTCCGTTGTGACCACGTGACCTTGGCAAGCTCGTGTGGAAACCCTTGGTTGTGATTTTGGGGCATAAGCCGAGTTCTTCTTCGGAAGAATTTGTTATCAGCTCCCATTCACTCCCCCCCCCCTCTCTAGTTGCCTATTCGGTCCTTCAGTATCAATCTTATTGCGCAAACTCTGAGTCTTGCCCGGTGAAAAATATTTCTTTATGAAGGCCCTTATCAATGCTTCCCAATTTTGTATCGACCCCGCCGGTAGAGTGTGGAACCAATGAAAAGCTTTTCCAAGTAGTGAATAGAAAAAGCCTTGCCCTCATTTGATTTTGAGTCACCCCATCAACATTGAAAGTTTGACATAATTGAACAAATGCTTGGAAGTGGAGGTTCAGTTCCTCTTTAATGGTGAAAGGCGAATGTTGCACCATGCAGATATTTCAGACCTTGATCTTGAACAACCTTCTGATGTCTTGAAGGTTTAGGATTGGTAGATCAACGATGTCCGGGATGCATAGCTCCCCGACCTTGCGCTCTGGCTGTGATTCTCCCATGGGTGGCGGTTGAGGTTGATCTCCCTTTGGACTTGGAGGTGGTGATTCCTTTGGAGATTCCGACGATCCTTCGGCCTCGGCTTTTGGATCTACAAATTCCTTAGCTTGTGTTGCACGTCTCCTTTGCCTGTAAAGTTTTTCTGGATCATCCACAAAAGAAAATTTGGGTTAGTTGGAGAGGTAGCCGTCCATCTCCCGTCAGGGTTAGCGATAAACAAAATATACAAAAATCAAAAAGAAAAATTTAGGGTTAGTTGAAAACTAGATTAGATTGATATTTGAGGATGATCAAAGTTAATAGACACAAAAGAAAAACCAAAAGAAAAACTGAAAAATACTTACAAACACAACACTAGATCAGATCTTGATTGCTTGTTCCCCAGTAACAATGCCAGAAAAAGGGCTTGTTGACGGTTCAATAACGCATCAAGTTTCACCGCAAGCTTACGGATCATGTAGGACCTTTTTCCCTCGAGTATTACACAAGGTTATCGAATCTGTGGAACATGTGCAATGCAAGATTCAATCCAATAAAGCGGAAAACAGTTTCTTTAGAGAGGTTGTTTTGCATCTAATCTACTAAACACGAGAGGTAGCGAGAGAAAGTGTAGATATAATCTATCTAGAGAGTCTAGATCATGCTTTTGTTGAAGTTCCAAGCGAGAGATGAAGATAACAACACGAATCTCATAAAAAGCATCTTTAAACCATGGCCTCTGTTTCAATCCTCGAAGGCACCCACCGTATGCGTGAACGACATCCTGTCACGATGCCCCCACTTTATGTGTAGGTGAACCTAAGAGCACGTTCACGAGGAACGTGTTGAAAACACTTGGTAGATCTGGTATGCACCTCTAGCCACCGCGGCTACAAGAGCACCGCGAGCTATCTATCTAGAATAGATTGAGGAAGAAGCAAAACCAAGACAAGACAAAACTATAGAGAAGGCACTTGATCGCTAGAAATGGATTCACAAATATAAATTTACCATGAATGTTTACATGAACAAGATCACCACCGGGATCCTACCTTGATCTTGATCCTAGCTCCGAAACTCCAACGTGGTCTTCCATGCAAGGTTCCCACGTTGGCTAGGGAAACCATACACAACTAGCACGACCCTCCTCCTCTCCGAGATGGTGTCCCTCTAGCTTCTCTGCTCCTCGGTGGCAGATGATGAATGAATTGATGCGTGGCTCTTCGCGTGGGGACTATAAACAGCCCGAGGGGGTTCTAGATCAAAGGGGGCGGCGAAAACCGAGCCTGAAATGGGCTGGGCCCACTAGCCTAGGCCCACTTCGGCCTAGTTCGCCTCTGTCTTTCTTCCTGAAGCTTCTCGCATCTTTTTGAATTTCCACCTCTCTGCATGTGGGTCCTTCACGTCATTTTCTCTAAGGTTTAGATAAGGGTACTTGTCGCGCAAGCTCTCACATCTTTTGTTCAGGTCCCCGGAGTTTTATAGCTTTGTGCTTCAGTTCTCGGGTCGTTTGGAGTAATGTTCACTTCGTGTCTTTACTTGTGTCGGGTTTCATGATCTTCTCATAAAGTGCTTGATGAACTTTACCCAGAAGTCCTCATTTAGGCGCTTAAATCCTGCGTAAACAACATACTCCAAAAACCACATGCGAGCGTGAACTTGATATATTACGGGGGTTAGGATCGTTAGTTTGAATATCAAATTAATACAAACATTGAAGGTAAACTCATGGATTGGTTGACGGAAATTGACCGCCAACACGAGTCCATGCAAGTTTTATCATCTCTATGACATCTTGGTATTTGCTTTTATCTGAAGTTGCCCTCAAAGAGTCAAAGATGCAGACCTTGCTTAGAGACGAGTAGAAACAAAAGAGAATCCAGTGGAAGTTGTCCATACATGCTGAAGTATTAGTTTCTTGAAACATATATGCAATGTGTTGGCGGTCGATTCCCGTCAACCAAGAGCACTTGTTACACTTTGGTTTGAGCTTTGAATTATAACTAACCCGCCACTAGGCATACTAATGATGTAACAAGTTCACACTTGCATGTGGTTTTTGGAGTATGTTGTTTACTCGGGATTTAAGCACCTAAATGAGGACTTCCGGGTAGAGTTCATCAAGCACTTTATGAGAAGATCACGAAGCCCGGCACAAGTCAAGACACGAAGTGAACATGACTCCAAATGACCCGAGGACTGAAGCATGAAGCCGTGAAACTCCGAGGACCTAAACAGAAGATGCGTGAGTTCATGTGCCAAGTATCCTTATCTAAACCGCGGGGAAAACAACGTCAAGGACCCACATGGAGTTCAGCAAATATTCAAGAAAGCACAAGAAGTGTCGTGGCGAAAGACGGGCCCGAACCAGGCCAGAAAGGCCCTAGACCGGCCGGCCCATGCCGACTGGCCTGACCCATTTTTGGCCTGGTTCGTGACCCTCTTTGACCTAGATGCTCCTCGGCTCGTTTATATCCCCTGCCTCCGATGGCCGCCTTATCCATTCACGACATCTCGGCGAAACCTAGAAGCAAGCACCAGAGGGTGACGACGGCGGCCACGAGTCCTCGAAGTTGTCTAGGAGATGGCCTAGGCCGACCCTAGCTGCCATGGCTACCCTGCGTGGTTGTGCCATGGTGGAGTTCCGGAGCTAGTTGAGGTCATCAATGGTATGTACTCGGTGGTGGTGATCCAAACGCATCTATTATTATGTGAGCAAGTACAATCATGTTTTCTGATCTTCCAGCGATTCCATGTCTCCGTCCATGCTTTCTACCTGTCGTGAATATGATTTGATACTTAGTCTAATGCTAGGTTAGACTACATAGCATGCTTTATGTAATCATGGTAATTAGATCTAGTATGTCGATCCTTCATGGTTTGTAGACACGCTCTCTTGGGTGTGCCCTTAGCCTCCCCATATCATTAAAGGTGTACCGTGACAGGGTGATGGCCACGAAAGTGCGGATGTCTTCGGGAGGTAGGCCGGAGGTAGGAGTTTAAGGATCCTATTAGATGAGATGCATGATTTGTTGCTCGTTTGTCGGAACTACAACTAAAAGGCGATATGCTTAGTTGTCCCCTTGGTGACGCTTTACCGTGCCTATGTTTGTGAATGTGATCAACCTTGTGCTATCATATACATATCTCTTAGGTTTATCTTTGTATGCAATCAACGCTTAATGTTAGGTTAGTTTGGCTAGACAAGGTAGAGAACCTTAGCGGTTTGCTTCCGATCCTTGGATTGACAAACCTTGGGGACCCTCCTTGGTGAAAAAGGCACCAAGTCACCTGTACGCTTGCGGTGAACTTCAACATGGTTTTGAACCGTCAACAAGCCCTTTTTCTGGCGCTGTTGCCGGGGAACAAGCTAGTTTGCTACGTTTAACTTGGTATAAATTTTGTTAATCACTAACACTAACTTTTCATCTAGAAAAACCTTTGTCTTTGTTTTTGTTTTTGTTGTCTAGATGGCTTTTGTCAATCACGCCATGGAGGATGAAGAAAAAACACTAAGGGAGTATGCTAGTCCGCGATTGGAGGATATTAAAATGTAAAAATCAGATTCGATACCCAAGGCTATAGAGTACAAGATCAAGCCTCAAATGATCAAGATGGCAGCATCAAACCCATTTAGAGGGGCGGAGATGGACAATCCATATAGGCACATTGAGCATTTCACGACGCTATGCAACATGGTACAACAAGGAGTTCCGGCCGATTGGTACAAATGGAATCTTTTTCCATACTCACTTGCGGATGAAGCTAAAAGATGGCACTCACTTGCTTCCTTCGAGGTGGAAGGAAATTGGATTCGATTGATGAAGAAATTTTGTGAAAGATTCTTTCGGATAAGTAAAGTTCAAAACGTGAGGAAGCAAGTGATAAATTTTGCGCAAGGAAAAGAGGAAGGAATAGATCAAGCCTGGGAAAGATTCAATGGATTAATCAAACAAGGGCCAAAGCTTGGGCTCTCCGATGATGTACTCTTGCATACTTTCAATGTTTCTCTAACCCCCGAATGCATGCGGTATGTTCAAATGTGTGCAGGCAGAAATATCATGAACAAAACACTCATGGAAGCCACCCAACTACTAGAAAGAATAAGCGAAGGGGTGGCCATGCAAAGAGATTGGGAAGAGCATATTTCAGGAAGCATTGAGCAAGAAACTCGTGTGGAGGTACTTGCTGGAATTTCTAGAAAAGAAGCCCCGGAAGTGAAGAACGAAGAAGCAAAGCAAGAAAGGATTGAAGGAGCAACCCACAATGGAAGAGACCAATCCAAGGCAACAAAATTTGCAAGCTAGAAGAGGAAAAAGGAAGAAGTTTAGTGAATGCAAAGCCGCTAAAGGAGTTCAAACAAATGGATTGGATCCCGATTGACTTCGAAGAAATATACAATAAGAGGAGACCATACCTGAACCAAAATGAATCTGCGAGAGTCATAGAGCTGAACTTCCCAAAGGAGAGACACTCGGGGTATGAGCTAGACAATGAATCGGCCGGAGAAATTATTCAAAGACTTTTCAATGAGGAAGAAGATGTAGATCCGGATCACATTGCTGAAGTAAAGAAGACTATGGGAGTGAAGCTTGAGGCCTCGCCATATGCACACCTAGCCGAGGTGTATGTGATAGGAGCCGATCATGTCAAAGGTACCTCTCTACCAACACCTCACATAAGTTGCACCATTAATGGGGAGAAAATTTGCAAAGCCTTATGTGACAGCAGAGCCCATGTAAGTGTCATGTCTTCCAAGATTTATCATGAGCTCTTTAGTAAAACTTTAAATCTTGCTCCAACACAAATAAATGATCATGGGAGATGGTAGAACAACAAGATCTTTGGGTGTGCTTAGAGATTTAGTTGTTGCTATCTCGGGTAAAATTATTCCAACCGACTTTTTTGTAATTGATGCTTGCCATGATGAACATGATGATATAATTCTTGGTAGGCCTTTTCTTAAGTTGGTCAATGCCATTCTTGATGCCGGAAAGGGTAGAGTTACGATTGATATAGATGGAACTAATCTCACATATGATTTTCTACCCGCTTCTCGTATTGCTTTACCTCTACCTCTTGATAACGAAGAGGTAGAGGACCTTCGTTTTGTTGATACTTTCTGGGATCCTCTCCAATGAGCAATGGAGAATGATGCTATTTATGGTGATCAAGTCAAGGAACTAGCGGAAGCAACCGAGAAATTGAAGGCACAAGAAGGAAGCTTGGAGGAAGAAAGTTTTGAAGATATTGGAAATTTGCAACAACAAGAACCCGAAGCACCCGATCTTGAGTTAAAGCCACTTTCTAAGGGATTAAAGTATGAATTTTTGGGAGCTGATAAGACGTACCCAGTCACTGTGAGCGATGAATTGTGTCCTGAAGAGATGGACAAGTTGCTAAATTTATTGAGAAGACATAAGAAGGTGATTGGGTATGCAATAAGTGACATGAAGGGTATTAGTCCAGCCTTTTGCACCACCACATACCACTTGAAGAATAATGCAAGCCCGTTGTTGAGCATCAAAGAAGGTTGAGCCATGCTATGCGCGAGGTGGTGAAGAAGGAGGTGATCAAATTGTTGGATGCCGGAATAATATACCCCGTGCCACATAGTGAATGGGTGAGCCCGGTGCATTGTGTACCAAAGAAGGGAGGAATAACGGTTGTGAAGAATGAGAAGGAAGAATTGATACCGCAACGGGTCGTGACCGGATGGAGAATGTGCATCGACTATAGGAAGTTGAACAAGGCAACAAGGAAGGATCACTTTCCACTACAATTTATCGATGAGATGCTTGAAAGGTTAGCCAAACATTCCTACTTTTGTTTCCTTGATGGATACTCAGGGTTCATGCAAATTCCCATCCATCCGGATGATCAACACAAGACAACCTTCACATGTCCGTATGGAACTTTTGCATATAGAAGGATGCCATTTGTTTTATGTAATGCATCGTCTACCATTCAAAGATGTATGACGGCTATATTCTCAGATTTTATTGAAGAAATTATGGAGGTATTCAAGGATGACTTCTCAGTGCATGGTACGTGTTTTGAAAGTTGCTTGGAAAATTTGGAAAAGGTCCTTAAAAGGTGTGTAGAAATTGACTTAGTGCTTAACTGGGAGAAGTGTCACTTTATGGTGAAACAAGGGATAGTCTTGGGACCTGTCATCTCCGAGAGAGGAATAGAGGTGGACAAGGCTAAGATTCAAACAGTTGAAAAGTTACCACCCCCAACAAATATCAAATCGTTAAGAAGCTTTCTCGGGCATGCCAAATTTTATAGGAGATTTATAAAGGATTTCTCGAAGATCACCAAGCCATTGACACAACTTCTCCAAAAAGATGTGGAATACGACTTTGATGAAGATTACTTGCATGCCTTTCGAACATTGAAGCAATCTCTCATAAGCGCACCAATTATGCAACCACCCGATTGGAATCTACCATTTGAGATAATGTGTGACGCAAGTGCTTATGCCGTTGGAGCCGTTCTTGGACAAAGGAAGGAAGGGAATGTACACGCAATTTATTATGCAAGCAAAACTCTAAATGAAGGTCAAGTGAATTATGCAACTACAGAGAAGGAATTGCTTGCCGTGGTGTTCGCATTTGAAAAATTTAGATCCTATATTGTGAACTCAAAGGTGATCGTGTATACCGACCATGCTACAATCAAGTACCTTTTGTCCAAGAAAGATGCCAAGCCACGTTTGATTAGATGGATTCTACTATTACAAGAGTTTGATATGGAAATTAGAGACAAGAAAGGGTCGGATAATGTTGTAGCCGACCACCTATCAAGGATGCATCATCGAGATGATGGGATGGGGCTAATTGAAGATAGAATGAGAGATGACCATCTATATCGGGTACTTGATTGGCGAGGATGGATGAATGATATCATAAGGTGCTTACGGAAGATGTCATTAGATCACTTGGATAGAAATGCTAAAAGAAGGGTAATTGCCGAGAGTAGAAAATTTTATTGGGATGCACCGTACCTATATAGATTGGGAGATGATGGAGTGCTAAGAAGATGCGTACCGCGGGAAGAAAGAGAAGAAATTCTAAGAAAATGCCACTCATAGGAATATGGAGGACATTATGGACACTTTGGAACGCAAGCAAATGTATGGGCAAGCGGATTCTATTAGCCTGAGATGCACAAGGATGCTAAAAGGTTTGTTACAACTTGCCCGGAATGCCAAAGGAGTGGAAATATATCACAAAGAAATGCAATGCTGCTGAATTGTAATTTGCAAATTGATCTATTTGATGTTTGGGGCATCGACTTTATGGGACCTTTCGTGAACTCGCATGGATATGAACACATCTTGGTTATAGTTGATTATGTATCAAAATGGGTTGAAGCGATTCCATGTCGGAAAGCATCTACGATGTTGATATTCCTAGAGCCCGACGTTGTGCCCATTAAATACATTGACGTCTACACCTTGGAGTCAATAAAAACAATATTCTTGTGCAAGTTTTTCCTTTCCTCTACTTGTTGGTTTGTTCTTTACCTTTATTATTTGAGCATTAACAATGAGCATTAATGTTTACTGTGGTGCTTAGTGGAAGTTTGCCTTTAAAGTACCCATACTCTACTTCAATCTAGAACCTCACTTTGACTTTGCTGTGAGTAAGACTAAAATTGGAGGCTTTTATTTCTGAAAATTTATGAAAAAACCCTTGCAATAAAGGTTAGCAACTTCTTTTTCCAAGTCGAGAGACAAGCATATCCTATTCAAGGCATATATTATATATACTCCACCATAAGTGTTGTTACCATGATGAATTGGGTTAGGACTTTTCTCTCTTGGAAGTTCTAATTTCGAGCAATGATCATGTCCTTGCTTTATATCTTTTATTGCTAGCCTCATCATATATTCGGTAACGAGACTTTTACATCGAAAGTCCCGTGTATCACCGGATTCCATACCCAACCCATAATATCTCTTTTATTCATCTTATTCCTTGGACACAACCTGTCGGGGTTCTCTACCACCGGCAGTAAATTTATATCGTATCGTGTGTCGGATCCGGATGGTTAGCTCAAGAGACACAGGGGTTTATACTGGTTCGGGCCTCCGGAGAGTAATACCCTACATCCAGTTCCAAGTAGTCGTGTTCTTATGCTAGGGATGTCTGTAGTAGGGGTTACAAACTAGTTGATCGAATAGCCCCTCAAATGGTTGCACTCCCCCCCCTTTTCCAGACGCATGGGTGAGGGGCAAAGAGGGAATACAAAAATATGCTACAGTGCTACGGTATTGGAAGGTCTTTTCCCACGTCGATGTCCGTGAGGGAGCATTGAAGGGCGCTGAGCTGTTGTGGTGTAGGCGACTGCCGCGTGTGCGAGCGGCACTGTACATTCCGAGTACTTGGCGCCTCCTCCGAGTAGTGCCTTAGATGACTCAGCTCCCTTGGGAGTTGATTAGGACCACCACATTATGTCCTAAGTGTAGGTAGGCGCCGTCCGTAGATGGTAATTGAGTGCATGTTCTGATGGGGTGGCGTACCGCAGAGTTTGGACGTGATGGTATTTTGGAGGCCATGTAAGCGCACTGTGCGGCATTACAGCTCCTGTTAACACGAGCCGCCCACGCGTCCCGACAGCTAGGGTGTTTGCATGGTGTGGAGAACCGGAGCCTTGCGTGTCGTCGCGGGGAAGCTTGAGCGTTGGGGCAACACCACGTTCGTGTGGGGCCCGTGATCCCACGCTCCGACCTCCACGTGTGGGCCCCGTCCTAGTAGGAGACAGAGACTACTCGTGCGAATGGGTAGTCGGAGACAGAGACTTACTCGTGCGAACGAGTAGTCGGAGGCGAGGCAGAAAGTACTCGTACGAGGCGGAGAGTACTCGGGCGAGTCGCCCTCTAGTCAGAGATGAGGTGTCTTGTCAGTGAGGGTCTTGACGAAGATCTGCATTCCTCCCTATCCTGGATCTTAGCCTTGACGTTGTCAATGGTGTCAGAAGACTCCATCTCAAGGGTGATTATCTCGCTCGCTTAGGGGGCCTTAACCCAGGCCCTCGTCAGTAGCCCCCGAACCTGTGGTGGGAGTGAAGGACTCATTCACAGGTTCAGAGATGAAGAAGTGTCGTGGTAGTTTTTGCTCTTTGATTTACTCGGTGGGTGCACGCGAGCGCATCCGCCGGATGTAGCCCCCGAGCCCACTAGGGAGTTGTAGACTCGCTTGTGGGGTTTTTATCTTGAAGAATTGTTGTCATTTCGAAATCTCCAGTTGAGGTGGTTGTGGCTGCATCAGCGGTCGCGCCCGTCATAATGGTCGCAGCTGACGTGGCGGATATGACGGTTGGAGGGGAGGCCGCACAGTCGGTTCAGATTCGTGGGCCCACCGGGCGTCGAACCGTCACGCGGGCGTGCGCCAGTTGCCTCGGGAGGTGCGCCCTCTGAGGGGGCGGTTTTACGGTGTGGTGGGACCGGCATTTAAGGCCGGTGCCCACGTCCGCTCCTTATTAACCGTGTGCCGGGAGAGTTTGAAACCATTTGCTCCCCTAATCTCTGCCAAAGCCAGCGCCGCCTGCTCCTCTGCTTTTCGCATCTGCTGCGCCGCCGCCGCTTCTTTCATCCGTGTCACGCCCCGAAGCTCGACGACGCCATGTCGAACTGGACTCGCTCCAACGTCTCCCGCTCAACTCTCCACCACCTCGTCGCCGCCGGGCAACTGCCGGAGCTCACCATCGCTGAGGAATGGAAGGTGCCGAGAGAGGTGTCCGTCCCGCGTCCGCCACGGGGCTACGTCATCTCGTTCATAGTGTTCCACGAGCGCGGCTTCTCCGTCCCCGTTGGGAGGTTCATCCGTGTGGTGCTCTGGGAGTACAGGCTCCGGCTCCAGAACCTCAACCCGAACAGCATCCAGCACATGGCTGCGTCCGAGGCGTTGTGCGAGGGGTACCTGGGAGTGGGAGCTCACTGGCACCTCTTTCGGTACTTCTTCAAGTTCGTCTGCTTGAAGGACAACAAGCTCCCGGCAACGATCGGGTGCGCCAACCTCAGGATGAAGCAGGGCAGGGGGGAGTACATCCCCTTCACATTGACGAGCTCCAATAGCGGCTGGCATAAAGGTTGGTTCTACCTCAAGAACGACCTCGAGCACCCGCTGCCGGAGTATACTGGCGCCTCCATCGCCGAGGCGCCAAGGAATTGGAGCTACGGACCCCCGAAGGAGGAGCAGGAGAAGCTGCTCAAAGATTGCTGGGCAGTGCTGACTCGGCTGCGCAGCGCTTGTGTCGACTTGGCGGCCGTCATCAGGCAGTACCATGCGTTGGGGATCGTCCCGCTCTGGCGGCGGCCCCTGCGCATCTGTCAGATGACGCCCAATAGGGCACCCTTCGAAGGGACCGTGACGGCGCCCGTGTTGCCTTCACTGGATGAGATCCAGCGCCGTGTGGGGTTGGCCATCAGGAGGGCATCGTACTCGTGGCCACCGTCCCATGCTCCCCCACGAGGGAACCAAGAAACTTGTAAGCCTACTTCTTTTCCGACTAGCTTTCCGACTAGTTTTGGAGTTTTGGTCGACAATGTCTTCTCGGAGCTTTTTGGGCTTCATATTGATTTCTTTCCTTTTCCTTATTCTTAGCTGAGGCCCGCGGATCCCACCCCCGTGAAGCCTCCTCTCCCCCATGACGCGATATGGAATCGCTCCAATGGCGCCGCGGAGAAGAGGCGGGCCGACCGCAAGGCCGAGCACAAGAAGAAGGAGATCGCAAAGCGCGAGCGGAATGACCAGAGCGCCAAGCATCAGAAGCGGAAGGAGATTGCCGTTTCCTCGGATGAGGATCCCTTGTCGTCACCGCCGTGGTCTGGCAACGAGAGGAGCGCTAGCGTCGACTGGAGCGCTCTGTCGACGCCGTCCACGTCGCCCCCTCCTCAACAGCAGACCGCGGAGGCCAGCTCGAGGCGGCGGCCGGAGCCATCGATTCGTGAGCAAGGGACGAGCTCCAGCTTGCAGCCGCATCCTCGGTCCGTCCAGGAGGACCGGAGGGTGACCCGCTCCCAGGAGAGCTCCATCAGCAATCCGTCTCCAAAGGAGAGGATGGATGCTCCGCGGCGGGATGACCCGTCTAGGCTGCCGGTGGATTGTGATTCGTCCTTCCGCCGCCCTTCTGGCGACACGACGCGACTGGGGTCGCGCTCCCCGAGGAGGCGGTCGTCGTCCGAGACAAGATCAACACTGCCAGCGCCGTCTCCGAGTGCGCCGCAGGGGAGAACACGAACATACCCCTATGGCACCTTCAATCTTTGGTCATCCGAGGCGGCGGGGCCCCGCCCGTGCAGGTCCTCCTCGCCCCAAGTGGAGGTCGGAGTCCACCCTCCGACGTGGCGGCGAGTAAGAGGCCAGCCCCCGAGTCGTCGGGCGTGGCTGCTAGGCCCATCAAGCGGGCCCGCATCACTTCCTCCATGTACGTACTATTTCTCAACATCTTGTTGTTTCGTTCTTGCTGTTTTTCATTCGCCCTCCAATTTGCTTTCTTGTGCCAGGCGCTTCGACACCAGCGCGCTCAGCCTTGCGCCGCAGAAATGCGTGGTCCTGGCCACGCGCAATCCTCCATCAGACCCCCGCCTGTCGACTCCTCCGCCCGTGCCGGCGATGGCGCAAATCGAGAGCAGGACCGCCGAGGTGGTCGAGGTCCACGAGGTGGCAGCACCTCCACCAGCGTCGGAGGTTGGTGGAGCGGTCGGGGGGCAGACAGTCCCCGAGGAGATCGAGCCCCCGATGGCGCCCACCATCGATCGCGATGCCGGCGCGTCTGCGGCTCCTGAGGCAGGCATGCCCCCGGCGTCGGATGCCGGCAGAAGCGGGGCCGAGTCGTTGGCGGCTCCCGAGTCATCCGCCCAGCTCCAGGAGGCCACCAACCTTGAAGGGCCCTACCTCTCGGGCGGTGACACGGCCGCCTTCGCGGCCGAGCTGGAACAGTGCCTGTCGGTACCGGAGGAGCCAGTGGTCGAGGCGCTCGTGCCGCCTACCTCCGTGGTTGCAGCCGCGGTCGAGGTGGCCGGGGCCGACCCCGAGGAGTCCGCGGCCAAGGTGGCAGAAGTGGAGCCGGACTCTCTCGCGCCCCCAACGCCTTCCGTAAGCGCGGCGGCACTCCCAGCGAGCGTGGTGGTGGCGGCCGCGAGTACAGTTGTGGAGCCACTGCTCCAGCCCGCTGTTCCCGTCGTGGAGGTGGTGGTGATCGCGGACTCGCCCCGCCCAGACGCGCAAGTGCCTGCCACTCCTGAGGTTGTGGAGGGCAGCGCCTCCCCGAATATGGTCCGAGAAGTTGGGGAGAGCTCGGGAGCTCGCACCTTCCCAGCCACAGAGGGGGAAGAGCACAACCTCGGCCTCGGGCGCTCCTCACGGACCGGGACCCACGAGGCCGAGCCGCACGATGACGAGGACGAAGAGGCCACAGCCCGTCATCGCCTCGAATGGGGCTTAAGGTGGGCAGAGCAAGTAGTCAACGAGCTCGTCCTCCCTGCCTCAACCATGAGTTTGCCGAGCTCGATTTTGGTTTTGTCTCTTTGTTTTTGCAGACGTTACTGTAGCTGACCTTCTACTCGGAACAGGTGCTTGCAAGCTGCAGCACCAAGAAGACGCGCACCATCGAGGAGCTCTGGGCTGGGAAGGTCCAGCTGGAGATACAGTTGGTGGCCGCTCAACTGGCTGCTACAGGGGCGGCGGCGAGCGAAACGTCGATGAGGACCGCGCTCAAAGCCGCGGCAAAGTCCGCGGAGGACCGTGCAGTGGCTGCGCAGCCAGCTGCTGATGCCGCCGTGTCGGAGAGGACGACCCTTGAAGCAAAGCTTGCCCAGGCAGAGGCCACAGCCACATAGCTGTGTACCGCCACCACAACTGCCGCTGAAGCTGCTCAAACTGCTGTCGCTGCAGCCACTGCCGCTGAAGCCGCTTCCCAGGCTGCCTCTCAAGAGAAGGCGGCGCTTGAGAAGAAGGTGGCCGAGCTGCAGCAGGACTTGGTTCACACCGAGGTGGACCTCAAGACGGCCAACAAATAGGTGGGTGTCCTCGCCACCAAGCTGCAGGAAGCCACTGATGAGGGGACCCGGCTCTGCGACGGCAATGCCAAGCTGGCGCAAGACCTTGATGGTGAGCAGCCGAGGACTTTCAGCTTCTGTGATGCTTTCTTCTTCATGTTACTCATTGACGATGTTGACTTGTCTTCTGGTTTTGGCAGGGCTTCGCTTGTCTCGTGCCGCATTGGCCAAGAGGCTCGTGGAAGAGGCGGAAAAGGTCACCGTCGCCGAGCTCAAAATCCACGAGATGACCTGGATGGCCAAGAACTTGTCGGACCAGCTTTCGAGTACGATCTTTTTAACTTGTCCCTTCCTTCTCTTGCTTGCGCTTCTTGCAACTAAAACTCTGGCTCGCTTTCTCTCTTCAGAGGTCAAGGCTGAGCTTGAGGATTCCAGGAAGGGTCAGCGCGAGGCGGAGGCGGCACGCGAGAAGGACCTCATAGACCGCACCAGATTCGGCTGGTTCGTCGAACGGATCTTGTCGGATCTTGACATCCCGCCCGTCCAGATGCCTCCCCGGACGCTTGTAGATCGAGTGGGGCTTCTCCTGGGTGTAGCCAAGGAGTGAGAGCTGGCGACATGTCGGAAGGTGGTGCACCGGGTTCTTGCAAAGTTCGGCTCGCACTACCAGGGGTTGGACCGCAAGGCATTCAGCGGCGGCTGGGCTCCCGGCTACTCGGGTAAAGAGTACGACAAGCTTGAGGAGGACTGCACCACCTTCGCCTGCGCCATGGCCGACGCAGCGATGAAGGACCTGGACCTGATCCCAGATCCCAAAAGACACACCAGAAGTCGAAGACGGCTCCGGGCCTTCTAGTTCGATGTATCAATTTGTATGATAGATAGACAAGATGAACTTGTATGCGCACTGCTTCGAACAGTTTTTGTTTTGTTTTTAAGTTGTCAGTTCTGAAACATTCCCCGAGTACTTGGGGATGACTACGACAATAGAGTAGTGGTACTTAGAAACTCAGGCCGATTGAACATTACTCTAAAGCTGTGGGGGCGTAGGAGTTAGAGAGCTCGAACAACCTGAGCCATAAAGTCATGCCACACGATCATAGCCCCCGAGTACATAGGGTCATTCAAAAAGTGACTTGCGCATTTTTCGTCAAAATCGTTTTGAGCCGTAGCCCGAGCGGTTACCCAATCACTTTTTGAAAGTAGTCGGACGTCAACCTGCCGGCCTAGGCTGCGCTCGCAAGTCTTCGCACCGTAGCCGCGGGGGCGTGGGTGCTAGGAGCTTTGAACGAGCGGCAACACCGAGACGCACACAGATCAACATCTTTTTCTTTCGCAAGATAGGGTGTTCTGCCAAAAAACTGCTCACGCGTGCGATTGGTCACGACAAACTTGTCGGAGATTTTTTGTTTTAAAAACAGGAAAACGAAAGGAGGGCATCGTGCCCCGGGTAGCCCCCGAGCGATGAGTGTTTCTGCGTGGGTGGAGGGACGCTTGCCGCTCAGCCTTAGTCAACATTGAAACATGCAGAGAAGATGCCAACGTGAAAGCTTGCGAACTTATGAAATTGTGAACAAAAGCTCATGGTATTATTCATTGATTATAAGGTAAAACGAGGAACATTACTCAAGGGTAAAAACAACATAGATGTTCTATGTTCCATGCGTTGGAGATGATTGTGCCGTCATCGTGCCGAAGCTTGAAGGTCCCCGGTCGGAGCACTTGATCAACGATGTACGGCCCCTCCCACGGGGGCGCAAGCTTATGTCGATCCTTGTTGCTCATAACTCGTTGGAGTACTAGGTCTCCGACCTGGAACTGGCGGTCGCGCACGTTGCGCTCGTGGTAGCACCGCAGAGCTTGCTGGTATGGAGCTGAGTGTAGGAGCGCCACGTCGCGTGCTTCATCTAGCTGGTCGATAGCATCTTCCAGTGCGACCTGGTTCCCCTCCTCGGTGTATGCTCGAACTCTTGGGCTGTCGTAGTCGATATCCGTCGGGAGGACAGCTTCCGACCCGTGCACCATGAAGAACGGCGTAGAGCCGGTGGCTCGACTTGGTGTGGTTCGCAGGTTCCAGAGAACAGATGGCAACTCAGCAACCCATCTTGCCCAAAACTTCTCGAGTCGTTTGAAGATTCGGGGTTTCAAACCTTGCAGGAGCATGCCATTGGCCCTCTCGACCTGCCCGTTGATCCTCGAGTGTGCAACATCAGCCTACTCCACACGGATGTTGTTGTCATCGCAAAACTTGAGGAACTTCTTTCCCATGAACTGCGTGCCGTTGTCGGTGATGATAGAATTTGGGATCCCGAAGTGATAAATTATGCCGGTGAAGAACGCCACGACTTCGTTGTAGTGGACCTTTGCTACGGGTCGGGCTTCGATCCACTTGGAAAACTTGTCGACAGCCACGAGCAGGTGTGTGAAGCCCCCGGGCGCTTGCTTGAATGGCCCGACTATGTCCAGCCCCCACAGAGCGAAAGGCCAAGTGATGGGGATGGTCTGGAGTGCTTGCGCCGGGAAGTAGGTTTGTCGAGCGTAGAACTGACAACCTTCGCAGCATCGCACGATGTCCTTGGCGTCGGCCAGTGCAGTTGGCCAGTAGAAACCTTGTCAGAATGCCTTTCCGACAAGAGTCCTTGGGGCGGCATGATGTCCGCATGTGTCGGCGTGGATTTCTTGGGGCAACTCTCTGCCTTGGTCCCTCAAAACGCAGCACATGAATATGTCTGCCGCGCCTCGCTTGTGGAGCTCGCCGTCGATGAGGACGAATGCCTTGGCCCGCCGTGAGATGCGGCATGCCTCTGTCTGGTCGGAAGGCAGTTTTCCTTCGACTAGCCACTCGAGGATCGGGAACCGCCAGTATGGATCCTCTAAGTTTGGCTCTTGTGGTTGATCGATCTCCATGACTTCCAGCACCTCTAGCTCTTGCGGTTGCTCTTCGTCGACCCGGACGGATGGTGTGTGCTGGTCGCTAGCAAACACACCGTGTGGTATAGGCTTGCAGCTCGATGCTGCCTTGGCAAGGATATCAGCAGCTTTGTTGTAGTCACGCAGCTCATGATGGAGCTCGAGGCTGTGGAATTTGTCTTCCAGCTGACGCACAGTTCGACAATAGGCCACCATCTTCGGATCAACACAATTCTTCTCTTTCATGACCTAATCTACGACAAGCTCGGAGTCTCCACGGATCTCGAGACGGCGGATCCCAAGCTCGATCGCGATTCGAAGGCCGTTGACGAGCGCCTCATACTCGGCGACATTGTTGGAGGCGGGGAAGTGCAGTCGAACCATGTACTCCATACGTACGCCCAGAGGCGAAATGAAGACAAGGCCTGCCCCCGCTCCTTCCTTCATGACGGAGCCGTCAAAATACATCGCCTATGTCTCGTGCTCGATCAGCGCCGGCGGAGTTTGAATTTCTGTCCATTCAGCGACAAAGTCTGCCAACACCTATGACTTGATGGCACTGCGCGGTGCATATGTTACATTTTGCCCTATCAACTCGAGAGCCCACTTGGCTATCCTTCACTCAGCCTCAGGGTTCTGGATCACTTCCCCGAGTGGAAACTTGGACACCACCATGATGGGATGCGTGTCGAAGTAGTGTCGAAGCTTGTGCTTGGTAATCAAGACAGCATATACGAGTTTCTGAATTTGCGAGTAGCGGGTTTTCGAGTTGGAGAGTACCTCGCTCACGAAATAGACTGGCCGCTGCACCTTGAGCGATCTCCCAGGCTCTTCTCGTTCAACCACCAGTGAAGCGCTCACCACTTGGGTTGTCGCAGCCACGTACAGGAGCATCAGTTCTTCTGGCATCAGTGCTGTGAGCACTGGTGGACTCTTCAGGAGGTTCTTGAGTGAGTCGAGCGCTTCCTGAGCCTCGGGTGTCCATGCAAAGTGGTCAGACTTTTTCATGAGGCGGTACAACGGCAAGCTGCGCTCTCCGAGTCGAGCGATGAATCGGCTGAGAGCTGCGAGGCAGCCTGTGACGCGTTGTACACCCTTCAGATTCTGGATCGGCCCCATGTCAATGATGGCCGAGATCTTCTTGAGATTAGCCTCAATGCCGCGTTCCGATACGACAAAGCCGAGGAGCATGCCCCTCGGAACCCCGAAAATGCATTTCTCAGGGTTAAGCTTCACCCCGTGTTCTCTCAGCTTCGCAAACACTTCCGTGACGTCGGGGATTAGATCGCATGTTTTCTTTGACTTGACCACGATGTCATCGATGCACGTCTCGATTATACGCCCTATGAGATCGCCAAAAATGCATCGCATGGATATTTGGAATGTGGCACACGTGTTCTTGAGACCGAACAGTGTCAAGTTATAATAATAAGCGCCAAACAGAGTAATGAAGGACGTCGCGAGTTGATCCGCTATGCACATCGCAATCTGGTGGTACTCGGAGTACGCATCGAGAAAACAGAGGGTTTCGCACCCTGCCGTTCAATCGAGTAACTGATCTATGCGAGGCAAAGGGAACGGGTCCTTGGGACATGCCTTGTTAAGGCTCGTGTAGTCAACACACATCCTGCATTTCTTATTCTTCTTCTTTACAAGTACAGGGTTAGCAAGCCACTCGGGTGGAATACTTCCTGGATGAACCCTACACTAAGAAGTTTCTTGATCTCCTCGCCTATGGCTTTGCACTTGTCGTCGTTGAAGCGGCGGAGGCGCTGCTTCACCGGTTTTGATCCCGGCTTGATGTCCAGTTTGTGCTCGGTAACTTCTCTCGGGATCCCCTTCATGTTGGACGGTTTCCATGCGAACACGTTGACGTTCGCTTTGAGGAAGTCGACGAGCGCGCTTTCCTATTTAGGATCGAGCGCCGTCCCGATACGGAGCGTGCGGCCATCATTGGAGACAGCCGCATCCTTGACGTCCTTGGCGGGCTCGAAAGAGCAGGCCGCACGCTTGGACGACTCGGGGATGTCTTGGTCCTCGGAGGGAGGCTCGGCGTGAAACCTCTCGGACCAGATGAGCTTCTCAGCGAAATGAAAGCACTCTGCATCACATTCGTATGCGTACTGGAACATAGTCCCCTCTGTGATGACACCCTTCGGACCGGGGATCTTCAACTTGAGATACGTGTAGTTGGGCACGGCCATAAACTTCGCGTAGGCCGGCCTCCCGAGGATGGCGTGGTACGTCCCCGAGAACCACACCACTTTGAAGGTAAGGGTTTCTGTGCAGAAGTTTCGTGATGTCTTGAACATGACGGGTAGATCGATCTGCCCTATCGAGAGTGCGTCCTTCCCGGGGATGACCCTGTGGAAGGGTGTAGGCGATGGGCGCAGTCGGGACCGCGAAATGCCCATGCTGTCGAGCATTGTCATGTATAGGATGTTGAGTCTGCTTCCCCCATCCATCAACACCTTGTGGACCCGCTTCGTCCCGATCAGAGGAGCCACCACAAGAGGGTAGCATCCCGGCTGCGGCACGTGGTTGGGGTGGTCTGTATGGTCGAAAGTAATCAGACTCTCCAACCACTTGAGGTACGATGGTGTTGCGGGCTCGGTGTTGTAGATCTCACGCCGGATCAGCTTTTCTTGGCGTTTTGAAGGTCACGCCGGTGCCCCACCAAAGATCATGTGTACGGCACCGTCCTTGCGGAGGAACACAACCTCCTCTTCATCATCATCATTGTCAGGGAGTGGCGCGGTCTTCTTCGGAGGGTCCACCGTCTTGGGCTTGAGCATGTCGTTGATGTAGTCCTTCATCAGGCGGCTGTCCTTGAGCGCGTGCTTGACGGGCGTCTCGTGGTGGGTGCACGACGCCTCCAAGAGCCTCTCAAAATGGTCCTTCGGAGGACCATTCTGGTTGTTCTTGGGTCGGGTAGCCTTGCGCTCGACTGCTGTGAGAATGTTGTCATCGCGGCTTCACTTGTCGTTCCTTTTCTTCTTCTTGGAGCGCGAGGATGTTCCCTCGCCGTTGTCCACGACTTGTTTCCCCTTGCCCGAAGGGGTGTTCAGCGTTGCCGCGACTGCTTTCTCCCCATCAGTAGTCCTCGTGGTCCTGCGCCCTAGCCGATGGATGAGGGTGGAGCAGGTGGTGCCGTTCTGGAACACTAAAATGGTGTCGTTGTCGGTCGCACTGGGGAGCTCGGTGCAGCGCTTGGAGAAGCACCAGATGTAGTCACGCAAGCTCTCGCCCGGCTTCTACTTGCAGTTCCACAACTCCCATTGCTTACCAGGATGGACGTACATGCCTTGAAAGTTACTGATGAAGGTCTCACGTAGCTCCGTCCAGCTGTTGATCCTTCCGCGAGGTAGGTGTTCGAGCCAGATCCGCGCAGAGTCGGCGAGGTAGAGCGGTAAGTTCTTGATGATGAAGAGATCATCTGTCGCTCCCCCCGTGTGACACTCGAGCCTGTAGTCTTCCAACCACATGCTAGGGTTGGTCTCCCCGTTGTACATAGGGACTGTTGTCGGCGCCCGGAACCGCGAGGGGAATCGCGCGTCGCGCACCTTCCGGCCGAAGGTGCGAGGTCCCTTCGGGTCGGGCGTCAAGCTGTGGTCGCGATCTTCCTCGCTGTCGTAGCACCCTCCACGCCTCTGGCTGTTCCATCGGCATGAGCGGTGCTCGTCGTGGTGGTCACGGCCATCGTCGTGGTTGCTGCCGTAACCATACTCGTAGTCGTCGTCGCTGGCAGCTCGGCGACGTGCTCGAAACGTGTGGCGGGCGTCGCGGTGGGGTCCCAGGTGCTGGTTGAGCGTTGCTTCGCCTGCCTCCCTATCGCGGCTCCGATGCCTCAACAGAGGTGGGTTCTGTTGCCGCGTGGACTGCGCCACCTGCGCCTCACGTGCTGAGCGTTGGCACGACGCTGAGCTTTCCGCCTGTTGCGCGGCTGCCATCTCGAGGAGGGTCTTGAGCTGCTGGCAGACCCTTTTCTCCTAAGGGGTGGCCGACTCGGGGCAGCCACGCAGAAGCATGGCCACGGCCGTGAGGTTCTGCGACGCGCGCCTGATGAGTGGCGCATCACCGCTGTCGACGACGGCGTCCTCGTTGATGCGCCGGTTCACATCACGCGCACGTGCGCGAGCTTGTGACACCGGCTGCTCTGCCTCTTGCTCGCGGTGTTGTTCACGCTGCTGGTCACGCTGAGGCTCGCGTGGCCTCTCCTCCTCCACTCCGAGTGCTTGGTGGAGGTTTTCCAGCTCTTCGTCGAGCTGGCGCCTGGCCTTGGCGATCTCGTCGAGGCGCGCCTGACGCTGGGCATCCACGGCTTGGTGGCGAGGGTTCTCTTCGCCATCCGTCGAGCTGGTGGCGGTCCGGGCCTCGAGGACGTTGCACTCGCGTATGAAGTCTGGCAGAGGCGCCGGTGGCCTCCGCCGCACGACCACGGAGCCCGGGGCGATGTAGGAAGCCCTCAACGTGTCCACGTAGGCCGTCACCGGGTCGTCCGGGAGGCCCCGCTGCCCGTGGGGGTACATAGCATTGTACCGCTCCATGAAATCACCCCATGTCAGCGGCTCGGACCCGCTGGCTTGGAAGGCGAGGTCGGTGAGGTAGTAGGCTGCGAGCCAAAAACGCTCATGTGTTTGGTTAGGCCCCAACATGGCCATGATCGACTCGTCCGTGAAGCCACGAACGAAAGTGGTGCGTCCCGCCGCCGCCGTCGAGGCGGTGGGACGCGTGGGTCAGGTGAAGGTCCTCCTGACGATAGACTCCGCTGGCTCGGTGTTGACGAAGCGGAGGGAGCCGAACAGCATGGTGGTGCCGGGCGTTAGCGAAACTCCGCGGCTCTCCATCCGGACCGCAGGTGTTCGGCGAGACACACGATGTGCCCCTACCTAGCGCGCCAACTGTCGGGGTTCTCTACCGCCGGTAGTGAATTGGTATCGTATTGTGTGTCGGATCCGGATGGTTAGCACAAGAGACACAGGGGTTTATACTGGTTTGGGCCTCCGGAGAGTAATACCCTACGTCCAGTTTCGAGTAGTCGTGTTCTTATGCCAGGGATGTCTGTAGTAGGGGTTACAAACTAGTTGATCGAACAGCCCCTCAAACAGTTGCACTCCTCCCCCTTTTATAGACGCAAGGGTGAGGGGCAAAGAGGGAATACAAAAATATGGTACAGTGCTACGGTATTGGAAGGTGTTTTCCCATGTCGATGTCCGTTAGGGAGCATTGAAGGGTGCTGAGCTGTTGTGGTGTAGGCGACTGCCGCGTGTGCGAGCCGCACTGTACATTACGAGTACTTGGTGCCTCCTCCGAGTAGTTCCTTAGATGACTCAGCTCCCTTGGGAGTTGATTAGGCCCGCCACGTATGGCCTAGGTGCAGGTAGGCGCCGCCCGTAGATGGTAATTGAGTGCCTGTTCTGACGGAGTGGCGTACCGCAGAGTTTGGACGTGACGGCGTGTTGGAGGCTGTGTAAGCGCACTGTGCGGCATTACAGCTCCTGTTAACACGAGCCGCCCACGCATCCCGCCAGCTGGGGTGTTTGCATGGCGTGGAGAACCAGAGCCTTGCGTGTCATCGCGGGGAAGCTTGAGCATTGGGGCGGCACCACGTTCATGTGGGGCCCCTGATCCCACGCTCCGACCTCCACGTGTGGGCCCCGTCCTAGTCGGAGACGGAGACTACTCGTGTGAATGGGTAGTCGGAGACGGAGACTTACTCATGCGAACGAGTAGTCGGAGGTGAGGAGGAAAGTACTCGTACGAGGTGGAGAGTACTCGGGCGAGTCGCCCTCTAGTCGGAGATGAGGTGTCTTGTCAGTGATGGTCTTGACGAAGATCTGCATCTCTCCCTGTCCTGGATCTTAGCCTTGACGTTGTCAATGGTGTCAGAAGGCTCCATCTCAAGGGTGATTATCTCACTCGCTTAGGGGGCCTTAGCCCAGGCCCTCGTCACAAGCTATGCCTGAAGATTCGTTCCGTTTCTAGAAAGGATTTTAGTTAAAATTCAGATTGTGTGTATGGTGAAGGAAACAAGCGAAGAGCTTCGGAGAAGAGATAAAGATGTCAAGAAAAGAGGAAAAGAAGAAAAAAATGTGTATAAAAGAAAAAAAAGAAGAAAAAGAGAAGTTTGGGAAAAAGCAAGGAAGGTATAAGAGGGATGGTAAATCAAGTGAAGATCAAGAAAGTGCAAGGAAGGATGTTACATTGTTGAGAACGAATCTTTGATTTTCCAACCATGTGCAATCCGACAACGAGGACATCATTAGTTCCTTGAAGTCATATTTTCTTTTGCCTTTGCACATGTCCACCATTCTAAATCTTCTCATCCTTGATACCCTCACATTATGGTTTCATTCTCATGGACATTGGCTCGGGAGGTGAATAACTATTAGAGGACTTTCCTAGCTTGATAATATTTGTGTTAACTTCACTAGCCATACCTATAGCTCCACCATGAATTATAAATGAGAGACTTATGGAAGGTGAGAGTTTATGATTTATTTAGGATAGCCACTTCAAATGGGCGACATGTGAGGACTTGGAGAAAGACTTTGTCTAATACTTGTTGCAGGAATTTTATTTTAAACTCGTGGAAAACCCTCCGATGGAAGTAAGAAAGTAAGTATGGTTGGATTTGAGGATCTCTAGTGAAAGGAATGACTTGTGGGGTAAGTCTTGAATTAGCAATATTTCTAAATGCCCATGTTTATATCATGATCATTGTTTTCATGTTTCTTATACTAAAGATGAAGGTTTAACTAACTTGTAAGGAAAGGTGAGACAAAGCACATTTCAAGCACCTCCATGGTTGAATGACTTTTGCAAGCAACTTGCTCGAGGATGAGCAAGATCTAAGCGTGGGGGAGTTGTTGGCGGTCAAATATGACATCCCTAAGGAACTTGTTACACTTTGGTTTCGGCTTTAATTTGGAACTAACCCGCCACTAGGCATAATAATAATGTAACAAGTTCGACACGAACATGTGTTTTTGGAGTTGTATGTTTATGCAGGAAATCACGAGCTTAATGGATAAGTTTGCATCATGTTCGGAAGGTGTTAAGCAAGAGGATCAAGGAGCTCCGTTCGTGTGCCGAATACAAGATGAACTTACTTCAAAATGGACCAAGGACCGAAGTGCAAGATGGCAAGACTCCCAAGGACCAAGACGAGAAGACCAGAGTTCATACGACAAGACCCCCTATCTATTCACAAGGATAAAGACACCAAAAGGCCATACATCTTAAAGGGCAGAAGGTCAAAATTGCAAGAGAAGCTCACTCGTGAAAGATGGGCTCGAACCAGCCCAAAAAGGCCCTAGGTCGATCGGCCTGGCCCCTTTTTGTGGCGGTTCGGCCTCCCCTTTCTTGTGCGTGATGTTTATCGAACCCTAAGTCTATGCTTGTGCCGCCATTCGCCAAAAAGACCGATAAAAGCTCCCGAGTTCGACCCCATTAAGGGATTCAACTTTCAAAGATTCAACAAAGGGAGAGAGCCACATATAGGAGAGAGGAGGACGCCCGGAAGCCCTAGCAAGGTCCCTCCGGCGCCGCCACAAGATCAAGAGCAAGGAGGAGATTGGATCTTCAAAGGAGAAAACAAGGCGGAGAGCATCTTCCTCGTCGATCTTCATCTACTTCGGGGGATTCTACACCATGTCCCGCGCTTCAATGTGTAACATTATGGGGTAAAGTCCTTGTTTGTCCATGGGGTTGAAGGGAGAGCATGAGTTGTAATCACCAAATCTATGTTTTTATCTATTTGCTATCATATTCATGTTGATAGTGCTATAATCTTAATGGCCGGCTGGCTTGCTTAGGGGATGCATCGCTCGTAGCCTCATGTATCGTGTTCCTTTTGTTCTTTATTTGATTATCGTCGTGTAGTGATAGTACGCGGGAGGGAAAGTATATTGAACTAGGTTCACACCCTTAGCCTTGCATCCCTAGTTTACATCAACTTCATGTGCACCTTTCGTTCGATCACGGATTACCTCGTGTAGTGACTAGTACACGAGAGGGAAAGGATTGAACTCGGTGCACCCTTACCTTTGATAGTTTAGATCGGATGTTCTTGCTCGGTGGTTACATCTCTAAGTGATCCTAGATCCCTTGGACAAGCATTCTTAATATCTTGTGCTCTCTATACAATTGCTCTCTATGTTGATTTCTTTAACTTAGTTTAGACTAGTTCTTTACTCATACACACTTCACTCGATAAAGAGCTTTGAATCAACGAGATTAGTGCTTAGTTGAGCATAGCAATCCACTTGTTCCACGGATTGATAAACCTTGGGGATACTCTAAGGGAAAAGCTACAACCGACCCGTGCGCTTGCGGATCGTAATTTGGCGCATTATCTACCGTCAACACAATGTCATTTGAAATAGATAAATAGATGAGATACACATTGCTCACCTGAAGTTGTATGGTAGAAGTATGGTCCCCTTGGAATGGTGTTTGTCAAGAAACATATATAAAGTGTCCAATGTGTCTACCTCCCTGTCTCTGACCATGACCTGATTTATCATTAGAGGATCCATGAAGCCGACGTCATTTATTCCTTTCCTCATGCACTGCTTCATCTCAAAGCTTCATGATTCAAATAAAATACAAATTAAACACAAGTTCAGATAAGGTAGAATGGCTAGAGCATTGATTTTCAGCTTATAGTAGAATCAAGACTTACAGATCCCAGCAAGAGATGAGTCTGACGTCAAGTGAATCTTGATTGAATAAGAACCATAACTCAGAAAGTGGCACATTGAAAGCAAATAGGCCATGGAAATAATGACAGTGCTCAATGCGAACTTCGAGATGGTCTAATCCGGTGGCTGATGCATCCACGTACCACTTGTGCAGTTGATACATCCTCGTCGGAAGATGCGCCAGCAAATGCAGCCACACAAGTGATTTACCGAGCTCAAACGGCGGTCTATTTGCCCCTTTATGCTTTGGGATTGATTCCTCCCCTCGAAGTTGACCAGGAGTCATACTTGTTTCCCTATTGAATATGAGCATCGCTGGTCAAACTTTGAAAAGACCTTGATGGGGGAGACATATTATTTTGACTAGGTGCCTAGTTGTGGAATTGTAGATTTAGCTTTATTCGCCTGCTTGTTCTGTCAAAGGAGGTTCCTTGGGTTTTTGTTGTTTATCCTCCTCGATTTGCCTCATGAAACGATGAAATTTCACCTGGTCAATTGGTTTCTCAACCGGTGGCTTCTTCGCTTCGAATTGTCTATCAAGCTCATCCAACACTGAAGCATCTAGTTCCTCCTCAGTCTTCTCGCAAGATAATTTCGGTTGAGGCGTCTTCTGCCTGGGCTTCATCTGTTTCTTTGGATGAGGGGCGGAGGATGATGAGTAGCTCATTGTTTGGTACCCTTGCCCTTAACAGACGATGGACTCTCGCTTGGGTCCCTGTCAACTACAGGACTCATGCATTCCACCCTTCCAGTTGGAGAAGGTGGTAGCTGATGATCTTCACCTTCAGACATGGCGGGTGTAGATCAGGCATCAGGATGAGGTGCTGGTTCCATAATGTTTATGTGAGCCTTGGGCCAAAATATCCAACCATGCATGGTATCTCCAAGCAACTCTTCACCATCAGGTCCTGGTAACTCCAAATTGAGGTCATCCCAACTGTCGACCACTCGGTCGACAAAAACTTTGGAGTAAATCCAATTGAAAGATCCATGCCCATGAAAGTTTCCCCAAGTGTCGGTTCCTCTGCAACACCGTAAGCCACCACAATAGTCTTGTTTCTGATTTGACCGAGAAGCTCACATGGCGACCTCACAGTGATGTCATCCACAGGGTACCATTCTTGGCTGACCGGGGCGGCCGCTTCTGGTGAGGCTAGGGGTACTTCCTTGGCTGGGGCTATTACTTCCGTGTTTGCTGGTGCTGCATCTGTTGAAGCGACACTACTTTTCCCCTTAGTAGATGGCGGACTCATTTCATCTACAGGGCCTTGCTGAGATGATTGTTGGTTAAGAGCAAGGGCCACACGCTGGTCAATGATTTCCTCCATTCTTGCCACAGCCATATCTACGTGCTATTGCAACAATCTTGTTTGCCTAGCTAGTTCGTCCTTGGTCCTTTTGCGCTTCTTATAGGAGTCAATGTGCTCATGCCATGCGACTTTCTATGGAATCACACCTTTGCCTCGGCAATGTCCACCATGTTCCGTAGTGCCTATTGCAGCAGAAAGCTCGTCCTTCTCTTGATCATCCATGAAAGTTCCTTCAGCAGCAGCCCAGATCAATGTTGACGGCTGTTATCCACTCATTTCATACCCATCAACACGTACCTTTTGGCATGAGAAATGATCATCAACACTAGAATAGGGCTTAAACTAATCATTTCCACAAGTGTTGGTGATTATGCAAATACAGGTAATTAGCACTAGAAAGAGGAATAAAAGCACAAGTCTTTGATCCAAGTACTTCAAGCTCAGCCAGGGGATGCCACGAAGGATTCCCCTGGATCACTGACATCATCAATCCAAGAGAGGCAAGCCCGACGAATCACGAATCGCCACATGGACATCACATGGATTCAAGGGCCCACTTAGCACCTAAAACCGCCAGGAAACTTGGCATGCACGAGGGAGTGACTTCAGGGCCCACATGTCAGCCACCAGGAGGAAGCACGGGGCGCCACGTGGCCCGGGGGCTTCGGCCGAACCGTGGATCGGCCGAACCGACCTTGGTTCGGCTGATCACAGCCCTCCACGTGGCAGCCCTTGATTGGTCCCCTGCTGCTACCCCGGGCATTTTGGAGCACTTTGAGCCCCGGAGCAAGCCTTCCCCTTGCCTATAAATAGAAGGGGAGGGGCCTCATTCTTGGACACACACTTCTCCTCATCCACTTCATTTTGGTCTTGGAGCCTCTCTTTAGGAGAGGAGAGCTCTTTGTATAGGATTAGTGCTAGGATGTGAGGTGGGAGGCTTGGGGCCATGTCATGTTCATGACATCTTCCTCAAGAACGATCCTCAGCGGTGCCTTTGTTCTTCATTTAGACTAAAGTGACTATCTCGGCATTTTCTATTTAGACTTAAGTTCTATGCATGATTAGTTGCTTGTTCTTGTGTTCTTCGTTTGTTCTTGATTTAGAGGTTTGTGTTCTTCGAACACAACCCTTTCGATCTAGTAGAACTGGATCATAAGTTTGCATCTTGTTTGTGTGCTAGCTTGTCTATTAGAGTAAAGTTGATGCTCCTGCATATCTCTAATTAGATCAAAGTGCATTCGTGATCTTGCATAAGTGATAGAGCATACCTTGAGCTAGTGCCAGTATCTCCCTCGCGGATTCGTAGTTTCGTATTTATACGGAGTGCTATAGTCGGGCTATCGGGACGTCAGACGGTGTCCGACTATAGTAGTAGTCAGTGGTGTAGACGTGGTGTCTGGACCATAGGTTATCCTGCGAATACCAAGTACATTCGCTTAACGATAGAGGTAGGCCGCAGTGGTGACAGTCTGTTGGACCCTTTGGAACCCTTCGCGCCTGTGTACCGAGTAGGGCCCCGTTGCCAGAACATATTGCCTAGCCTTAAACAGCTAGGGTGGGTTGGCGCCCAAAGTGAGTGTTATACCTGAGAGACTGTGCCAGACTCTGCGCTCGGTCAAGGCAGATCCTTTCTACCTATCCTATCAATCAGTGTTGTAACACTAGGATCATACACTAGATTACATCACATGATTACAACACATGCTTGGTCCTCATTCAACATACTGGTGGTTAATTTGTAGCTTCTAGCCACACAAAAGAATACTCCAACTACGCTAGCCTATCCCATCCAAGGACCAAAATTAGGCCATCGTAGGAGTACACATGCTGCACTAACTACTACCATCTAGAAGTCATTAGATTGCCTACGGAGGAAGCGCTAGAAGCAGATGAAGCAATCTCCATCGGCTCTGCCTGTGGTTCTTCCTTCTCACTGTCTATCATGGACTGAGTGTCCTCCGGATTACCCTCCATAGCTTCTGGAGCTGGTGGTGGTGGCGGCTGCTGTAACACAGCGATCATGCCATGGGCAGCACTCAGATCCTTGTCCATCAACTCTAGCTGCTCTTCCATTTGTGCAATTGCTTGTATGTGCTGTAAATGCTCATTCCTCATCTGATCCATCTCAACCTGCATCTGCTCTCGCTGCTCCTGGAGTCCTGTAACAGTCTCAAGGTGGTCAGCGAGCTGGTGTGCCCACTGAGCCATACAGGTCACCCAGTGAGCCTCTCTAGCCTGCAATCCAACGATCCTCAATCGTGCCTCAACAAGGTCTCGCTCCAGTCCCAAATAGCCAAGGGAGATGGAGCGCGGGTGGTGATTCCGTACTCCCAACACTCCAGCAGTGTCGAGAGCAATTGTGGACACGTCCGTTGTAGCCACACAGCGGAGGGCCTGAAGACGGTACAGTGCGTTTATTGAAGGACCGAGTAGGGCGACCAGAGAGGGGGGGGGAGTGAATGGGAGACGATAAAAATTCTTCCCGAATGTCGAACTCGGCCTATACCCCGATTGTCACTCCAAATGCTCGCGCACACAAAGGAAGCTCCAAACAAGGCACACACAAGCCTACGCGATCAAGGGACAAGCCTAGGAACAAATAGCGGAAGCAACTAGACAAGAATCAAAGCACTTGGCACAATCTGGAAACGCCAGGCGCGGACTGTCCGTGCAGTACGGGCGGACCGTCCGCTAGGGTACGGCGGACTATCCGCGAGTACGGCTCGGACTGTCCGAAATAAGCACCAGAGCTACCAGACACAAACCCGGAAATACGGACTGTCCGGCTATGCCTTGCGGACTATCCGCCAGTGTTGCGGACTGTCCGTGAGGGCAGCGCGGACCGTCCGTCCAGCTCGCTGGAAACGCCAGACAAAACCAGAGACAAAACTTCACCACGCGGACCGTCCATGAGCGACACGCGGACTGTCCGCAAAACACTTACAAGGAAACCCTAGGGTTGAAACAGATCGAAACAAGAACGCGCACGAACAAGCGACGAACTGTGACGAACTGGCCCCCTCGCGGACTGTCCGCGTGCACCAGGCGGACTGTCCGTAGCACATGAACAAAACCAAAACTGCTCGACCCGCGGGGTCAACTCTCCAAATCCATCACCGGATCTCCCAAACGCCAAAAGCTCTTGAGACAAGATTTAGGGGAGATGATAAGCAACACAAGAGGAAGCTATGCCCCAAAAATCTCGACGTCTAAGCCACTAAATCGCCGGGAATCGCAGATCACACGAACTATCACCAAGAACTTGAACGCCGGCCAAAAACTCACGAATCGAAGGCTCTCCACGGCGTTTGAGGAGTCAAGATCACACACAAAGATGCACAAGGCATCCACCCATGATCTCCTCAAAGAAATCCGAAGGAAAACGCCCTCAAATCCCCGAATCGAGCGAAGAATGAAACTCTCCAAAAATAGCCCCAAAAATGACACGAAAATCACAGAGGACTAGGAGATCACCGCAACGCCGAATGCTTCCATATATCCAGAGGTCAGAGTCTGTACAAGAATCTAGCCTAAGGAATACAGAGGGAAAAGAAGTAGTTCAGAGCAATCTATTGGGGGAGGAAAACCTAGAGTGCAAGAGAGAGAGATGCCATCCACCTCTCCGCTATTTATACGAAGTCCATCGGAGGGAGGTAAATGACCACGCTACCCCTACTGCTTGAAATGAAGATACAACCCCTCAGGGGCATTTTGGTCAAGACTTCATCGGACGGACACGCTTCCACCGCGGCTTCGCTTCACATCGACGCAAACCCCGCGATCACGCCACGTGCCCTCCGCCTCGAAGCTTCCCGAAGCTCCCGGATCACCGTCTCCGTCGCCTCGGGCCTCCGGGCTTGGTTTTGAGGCCCAAACCATGAAACCGTCCACCGATGGTTTTGTGGGCAAACCAACAAACCCCGCGTGCAAGCTTCGGGCTCCAACCGCTACCTTGCACCAGCCCATGTTCATGACTTCAGCCCGCCAGTCTTGCACCGCACGGCTCGCACTTGACCCCATCAGCCACCGGGTCCATCGAACCAAGCCTACTTGCCACTCCATCACCTGGAGGCCACCATAGCTAAGGCCTTTCGCGCTTGTTCTTCACTTGCACTGACACGAGTCAAGTTGCAACCTGTACCTGCACACTTAGCCAAGCATCAGTCCACACAACATTGTCAATCACTCATCACTAAGGAGCGACCCTCCTCTGGTCCTCGGACACACCTGGTCCTCAATCTCCCCCTTGATGAGTGCATTGACAACACCCATAGAAATCACATAGAGAAAATGAAAAGAAAACAACCACGAACACCAACCTCCAACAAATGATCCAAAGCCAAAGAACAAGTGAAAACAAGATCACTCGCCAGACCAAGTCTCGGCCCCCTAAGACAAGGGCAACGGCTCAACACAGCCGAGACAAACCAAACCTCTCAAAGAGCACACCACAAAGCACAAAACTCAGGCAAATCCAAAGGAGCTCCGCCTGCACAT
Organism: Cenchrus fungigraminus; assembly: GCA_036936925.1. Taxonomy (NCBI): domain Eukaryota; kingdom Viridiplantae; phylum Streptophyta; class Magnoliopsida; order Poales; family Poaceae; genus Cenchrus; species Cenchrus fungigraminus. The sequence continues at coordinate 49,044,119 of CM072777.1, read as the reverse complement.
ATGCAAACTCCCCCTGAGCAAATGCAACCTCTTCTTCTCAATTTTTCTCCTCTCACATGCAACATCTCACAAATGCATACCAATTTCCACAAAATTTTCCCAAAGCATACAACTTCTCCCCCTTGTTCACAATGCATGAATCAAGGTGTATGAACCTCTTCCCCTTGTTTTCATGAAAAATGCATGTCAAATCATATAAACAATCTACCAAGCTTCTCAAATATATAAAGAGCACAACAAAATGCTACAAATGAGACATAGAGCAAGCAAAGTAGATATGGTGTAGTTAGCACATTGCCATCAAGAAGGTAGAGACATATAAGCATGTGACATGGCTAAAAGCAATTTTAAGCAATTTTCACAAAGAAATAGTCATCTCATGAGCAAGAACCTATCCATGGCAATTTGAGCACAAATCCACTAGATCATCCAAAGTTTATGCAAGATCACAAATTCTCATCACAAGATCATTATAAACGCCTACAAGCTACTCAAGTCATGTTAAAGTCGACGAGCCATGTGTCTACTTCTTAAAATGAGACTTCTCATGGTAGACAAGCATGCTACGGTTTAGCACCCAAGATATGAATATCAAAGCAAAAAAATCATGATTAGGAGCTCATTTTTCAAGCATAAGGCAATTCACACACCAATTTCATTTTCAAGTTTAAACATGGTACATGAAGTGCCTTTGCGGCAAAAAGAAGCTTATTCTCCTCCCCAAGCAAGCAAAAGGGCTAAACATTTACAATGACAAAAATGTCTTTGACCCCAAGCAAAGAGAACATGATTCTCAAGCACAAACTAAACATGATATAGGCATTTAAGCACAAATTAGGCATAGACAAGCATCTACTCATGAGAGACATCAATTTTAGTATTTTCATCAAAAGAAAGCTATCTCAACACAAATATATGGCAAGACCATCAAGAGCATAGCATTCACATCCACAATTTACCAAACATGCACATATCACACATATAGCACATCAGTGATCAATGTATATCAGAGAAGCTCATTCCTAACACAAGTGATCCAAAGATGGCTATCCTACTAGGTTTTGTACAGAAAGTAAAATGCATGAATGCAATGCAACAAAATGAACATATGACACATATATACATGAGAAGCTCCAAGACTCAGCTAGAAAGGAAAGCACACCCCAAGTTCACCCCACAAGTGAGTGAAAGTGACTTGGTCAAGTGGTTTGGTGAAAATGTCGGCTAGCTGATATTGGGTAGGGACATATGACAAAGATATGTTTCCCTTCTCAACATTGTCCCTCAGAAAGTGGTACCTCACTTCTATGTGTTTTGTTTTGGAGTGGAGGACAGGATTTTTGGCTACACATATGGCACTGGTGCTGTCACCAAAAAGTGGAACCTGGGAGCACTCCTCACCAAAATCACTCATGGTATAGGTCATCCAAAGCAGCTGGGAACAACAACTAGCAGCAGCTACATACTCGGCCTCTGTGGTAGACTGGGCTACACTGGGCTGCTTGCAAGATGACCAAGAGACCAAAGACGAACCAAGGAACTGACAACACCCAGAGGTAGACTTGTGGTCCAATAGACACCCAGCAAAATCAGCATCAGAGTAACCGTGAAGTCTGAGTGTCGAGGAGGCAGAATACCAAAGACCAAACTCAAGAGTGTAGTTCTAGTACCTGAAAATCCGCTTGACGGCCTGCCGATGTGAAGTCCTCAATGAAGCCTGAAAACGAGCGCACAGGCACACACTGAACTGTATGTCCGGCCTCGTCGCCGTCAAGTAGAGGAGGGAGCCAATCATGCTCTGGTACTCCTTCTGGTCCACGGGTTCACCATCCTCGTCTGCGTCCAAAGTCGTAGTGGTACTCATCGGTGTAGTCAGCGGCATGGAGTCGTTCATGCCAAACTTTTTCACCATGTCCCTGGTGTACTTCGCCTGATGTACAAACGTCTCGTCCTTGCACTGCTTGATCTGGAGGCCCAAGAAAAACTGCAGCTCACCCATCATGGACATCTCAAATTCCCTACTCATGTCATCTGCAAATCTGGCAACAAGATCATGAGAAGTGGCACCAAAGATTATGTCATCCACGTATATCTGAACAATCAAAAGGTCATTCCCATGGCTTAAGGAGGAACAGGGTCTTATCAACTGTGCCCATCACAAACCCCTTACTCATCAAAAACCCTCTCAACCTGCCATACCAAGCTCTCGGTGCCTGTTTCAACCCATAGAGCGCTCCCTGGAGTTTGTATACCCCAGTGCGGAGGGTTCCAAAGCGTCCAACAGTTGTCACCACTGCGGCCTACCTCAATCGTTACGGGGGGTATGCTCATAACTAACGTAGCCACACAACCCAGGCACCATGCCTGCGTTGCTGCTAGACTTCACCCGGCTCGGGCTATTGTGACCCAGGGTGAGAGCCACCAGAAGACTGGTCAACTTAGACCGAGTACCGTAGCTTGAACACAAACCTCATGCAACACTTTCATGCCATCTAACAAGATCAACTAAGGCTAGACATACAAACGGATATGAACTCTCTTATGTCTAGTCAACAAGATCAAAGGGTCGTGTTCGTGAAGAACACGAACCTCTAACTTATGAACAAACACATAAGGAATGAGTTTATCATCCTTCAAGTGGATCAAAAGGTAGTGTTCATGAAGAACACAAGCCTCTAAATGATGAACAAGAGATGAACTCAAGAACATATCAAGCATATGATCTACCATGACTTTATATGAAATAGCTGAATAACTGAAGTAGATCAAAGTCATACAATGAAATAAAGATAAAGGAGAACTCATACCTAGACTCCAAAGAAGACTTGGAACCTGAAGAAGAGCTACTCTAGCCTACCCCCTAGCCTTGGAAACTAAAAGTGAGAGGAGAATGAGAGAGTGGTGTGTGTGAAATGGGAGCCCCTCCCCTTCTATTTATAGGCAAGGAGGAGGCTTGCCTCGGGCACCAAATGACCTCTAAACACCCGGGAGTGAGGTAAGTGACCAATGAGTAGCTGCCACGTGGAGGGCCGAGATGGGGCGGCCTAAAGGCGGTTCGGCCGATCCTAGGATCGGCCGGCCCCCTAGGCCCCCCACTCGGGGTGGTTTTCCTCTGGGTGGCTGCCTTGTGGGCCCTCTGATCCATCCCCGATGCATGGCTTGATTTGGTATCCGAGGTGGGCCCTTTGATCCATGTGAAGTCCATGTGGCGCTCTCTGATTCGTCGGTGAGTGCCTCCCTTGGATCAGTGATGTGGAACGCCATGTGTTTCCTTGGTGGCAGCCACCTCCTCAGCTGAGTTGGCATGGTTTCTCCATAGAAGGTGGGTTTCCATCTCTTTTAATGGGTATTTCACCTACATACAAATAATCTCCAAGGACAAGTTGAACTACATTATTCAAACCAAAATGCAAGTAAATAATGCTTATGCCTCCATTTATGTGAGAATATTGATGGCTGAAAGTAGTACTTAACAGCCGTCAACATGGCCGGGTGACCCAGAGTGGCTCTGGATGCTACAGGGTGACATGGACCTTTGTGGCCGGATGACCCGGTAGGACTCAGCCTTCCTCTATTTTGCTCGAGCTCCTTCGTGCTTGCTTCCGCTTTGCTTCGTAGGCTTTCAAGCTTTGTTCCTAAGGTCTCAAGAGAGGTTTGTTTGTGCTCTCGCTTGATCGTGTGTGACCCTCGGAGTTGCGATTGGGACATAGGCCGAGTTCTTTTGAGAAATAATTTTTATCAGCTCCCATTCACTCCCCCCCCTCTTTGGTCGCCTAATCGGTCCTTCAGCCGCGCATTGTTGGGCCGCGCGGGGAAAGAAGAGAAGGAGGTGGTGCGTTGTGCGGGAAAGAAGAGAAGAGGGGTGTGGGATGGACATTTGGTTGGCCCGAGGTGGGGAGGGAGCCCATCTATGGTTTTAAAGCTTTTAAAATATTTGAGTTAAGATTTGAATTCAAATTTGAATTCTAATTCAAATTTGAATGGTCTTTGAACTAGGGCTTCAACTAGAAATTCCTTAGGGGAGAAATTAGTGAGAATTTGAGGTGAGAAAGAATGTTAGCTCAATCAAATGCACATGAGTGTGTGAGGAAAAAGAGAGGGACTTAATTGAAAAATGCAAAACTATAGCCTTTAAGGCCTATTAGTTTTAAAGAAATTTTTAGGGACCAAATTTTAAAACCTAGAAAATTCGGGATGTGACAGCTTCCCTCCCTGGCCTATAAATAGGACCCCCAAGCTCCGTAAGCTCCTCACCTCTCCACACCGCACCTCCACACCTCACCATGCCACCACCACCACCCCCCCCCCTCCAGCACTCTCCCGGTGAAGCCATGGTCCGTCGGCGAGCAACCCTCTGCCACCGAGCACAACCACTGCACCTCCCATCTCCGGCGATCCTCCGCCGCCTTACAGCACCGGTGAGTGTCGTTATGCTGCCCAAGTAGCCTCACTTTCCTAGCCATAGCGCCGTAGGCCTTCCTCACTGCCACCACACCTCCGCTGGGCTCGTGCACGCCGCCGGCATAGTTTTGACGAGCCGTCATGCTGCCCGAGCACGCCGTCGTGCTCACTCAGCACCCGCACGCACGCACACACGCTTGTTTAGGCACAAGAGCCCCTCTAGGTATGATTCCGTCCATGACCGCGCCTTTGTCGTACTGAGGCGAGCCACTGCGCCGCCGCCGGCCACCCCCGTCGACCACTCGCCCCACTTATGGCTCCGCCTTGCCGTGCTGGACATCCACGGCGAGGTTTCGTCCCCGCTGGCGAACCACAGCCGCCGGAATCCCCAACTCCGGCGAGCCTGTTGACGGCTAATAGTTGTATGAAAGTTCGTTTAGATTTGAAAGCAGAAAAATCCCCCATCGTAGTCAAGGGACCCTTCTTCCCTTGAGTGTGAACCCAAGGTATCGAATCTGTGGAACAATGTGTAACGCAAGATCCAATCCAATAAGCGGAAAACACTTTGATCTTGACAAGGGCTTTTGCATCTAATATATGGAAGAACCATGCAAACACATCTAATCTACTTAACACCGGAGGTAGCAAGAGAAAGAGAGGGGAGGTAAAACGAATCTAGAGATTGGACCGGGTCTTTTGTTGAAGTTCCAAAACCAATAAGAATAAAGCAAACGAATCTCATTAATAGCCTCTTTAAATCATGGCTTCCGATCCAATCCTCAAAGGCACCTACCGTACACGTGATCAACATCCTGTCACGATGTCCCGCTTATTGTGTAGGTGAACCTAAGAGCATGTTCACGAGGAACGTGTTGAAAACGCTCGGTAGGTCAGGTAAGCACCTCTAGCAACCATGGCTACAAGAACATCCTATGCAATCTATCCGCGGAATAGATTGGAGAATAAAAAAACCCAAGCGAAGACAAAATCATAGTGAAAGCACTTGATCGCTAGAAATCGGATTCAATCTTGCAAATTCAACATGAAGTATAATACATGGACAAGATCACCACCAGGATCCTACCTTGATCTTGATCCTAGCTTCTAGAACTCCGACGTGGTCTTCCATGCAAGGTTCCCACATCGGCTAGGGAAACCCTAGTCAACCATCTCGACCCTCTCCTCTGCTGAAAGGTGTCCATCTCTTCTCTGCTCCTCGGCGACGGATGATGAATGGCTTGATGCGTGGCTCTTGGCACGAGGACTATAAATAGCTCGAGGGTCATCTAGGTCAAAGGGGGCACCGAACCGGCCCCGGAATGGGCTGGGCCGACCGGCCTGGGCCCATTTCGGCCCAGTTCGGTCCCGGCTTTCTTCTAGACGCTTCTCGTGTTTTCTTGATTATTTGCCGAATTGCATGTGGGTCCTTGACGTCATTTTCCTCGCGGTTTAGATAAGGGTGCTTGGCGTATGAACTCCCGCATCTTCTGTCTAGGTCCTCGATACTTCTCGGCTTCACGCTTTAGTCCTTGGCTCATTTGGAGCCATGTTCATCTTGTATCTTGACTTGTGCCGGGCTTCATGATCTTCTTGTAAAACCCTTGATGAACTTTACTCGAGTCCTCATTTAGGCTCTTAATCCCTGTGTAAACAATAAACTCCAAATACCATGCACGAGTGCGAACTTGACATATAATGGGGGTTAGGATCGTTAGTGTGAATATCAAATTAATACCAACATTGAAGGTAAACTCATGGCTAGGTTGACGAAAAACGACCGCCAACATCCCCCCATGCTTAAACCTTGCTCGTCCTCGAGTAAGCCTTCAATGGATATCAGTGTTGCCTTTCAATGTTCATACCCTACACTTGATCATACATGAGAAAACATAATGCTCTCTGAATTTATATTTGTTAAAGTTTCATAATGTAACGAGCCTTCATCCGTACGGAGGGTGGATATCAATTAAGCTCTTTCCACAAGTAATTAGTCATGCTCCCAAATTTCAAATGAATCTCAGAAATTTTGAAATAAAGTTCAAGATGAAGAAAAGAGCTAAACCAAGTTCAAAAATTTAAACCACCTTGCATTTTGCTCATGAACTCTCATCTCATCTTGTCTCTCAGGCCTATTTGTTCTACTCCTTTCCCTGTCAAAATACATATAAGTGGAAGGCTTTATCTGGAGCTTTTGGGAAAAGTTCAGTCCTACCAAGATATTATAATTGAGATATTATCAAAACAAGACAAGCTTCTCATGGTCTTATCAAGACTCGTCAAAAAGGTCATTGGAAAGATAATGTTCTCAAGGAGGGGGGAGAGAAAAATACACACACTTTTGAGATAGGTGGACATGTGCAAATGGAAAAGAGTGATCCCAAGGCACAAACGAAGTCCTCGTTATCGGATTGCACATGGTTGGAAAGATGAGTATGGGTCTTGATCTTGGATCCTCTTGAAAACTCAAAAAGCACTAAACATAGCTAGAGAACTGAGGAGCTTTATTATTATTATATTTTTTCTTTCTTCTTTCTTTCTATTTCTTGTCATACTTTTTCTTCTTTATCATTTTTTTCATCATACTTTTTCTCTTTTTTTATTTGCTCCCCTTGAACTCTAGACTATACTAGCACTTCCTTGGCAACCCCCCCATGCTTAGACGTTTGCTCGTCCTCGGGCAAAAGAGGTGATAAATATGCCAAGGTAGAAATTGAAGCTCTCATATTTTCTTAGAGAGAGATACTCGAAAATCTTCTAGGGATCTTTTTAGAAGTCTCCCAAAGTCTTACTCACTTGATGCACCTTCCTTATAATCTTCCTTGAAATATTCATCCATACTCATATATTGGGTTGTGGTCAAGGAGGTGAACACAAAAAGGATATTTTTGGGTTTTGTGGGTGGATATCCGGCGAGGTTTGCGAAATTCCCAATGTGGAAACTCACAATGCATGGATAGAAGAGGCTAGCATAAAGAAAGATACACAAAAATGGAATGACTAGCTTCTTAGTCTCGGGCCAGAGAAATCAGGCCTTGAATTAATGCACCCAAAAATAAATCTTGTATATACTAATGTTTTGCACTCAAGTAAATTTAGGCTTTGGATAGGTAGAGCAAAACGCAAGAGGTATTAATGACAAGGTTAGCATTACTTTTTAAGAACAAAAATAAATCATCTTTAACCCATCCAAAATTGAGAGCATGAAAAGAAAACTATGGGTCTTATCTTTATCATAACCTCTGCAAAGGATTAAGCTAGCATTTAATTTAATTTCAGATTCGCGTTTATAGAGAGCATTAGCTTAAACATGCATAAATCAAGCACAAAGATGAGGAAAGCGGCAGTTTTCATCATATATCAATATGGCATCAACTTATTATCTTCACTAAAGGTGATAATCATGGTGGCAAACTTTATTCATGTTGATTTAAAGCAAACACTACTACTAACACACATGCTGAAAATAAATAAAACAGAAAATGCTACGCGCACACAAATTTGCATAAAAGCTGAAAATAAAGAAAAGGAAAGAGGGAAAATCGAACCGAAGTTGAAGGCATCACTATTATTTTTCTTCTTCCTCCTCCATTCTTCATCTTACGGTGGTTGATATTGATGATCTTGCTTGTAGCATGGTTGCGCCGGTCTTCCTCGAAATTATTCCGGCGGAGATATGTGAAGGCGACCAACTAGATAGGCAATGTCTGCGGTCCCTTCTTCCATTTGACTTGCATTGGTTTGGATGGGGCGCCATAAAAATGTTAGGGACCATGTATGGTGGTGGCGTGGCTGCCCTACACCCCCATGCTTGCATTGGCATACTTCCTCCATATGGTGGTGGCATTGGAATCCCTCCATGTGGTTGTTCATTATCTTGATGTGCAGCCTCTCCTTCGTCTCGGGCCGCAGAGGGTGATCCCTCTCCCACAATTTACCTTTTTAATCTTCTTTGCCGGTACAAGAAAATCCTTCCTCTAACCAATTTTGTCTTCATTCAATCTCAACCTCATGTTGGGAAGAGGAACATTAATCTTTGTCAACTTGTACCTTCTCCTCTCATCTCCACTAATAAATTTTCCTTGCTTCATGTACTCAATCCCAAAGAAATCCTGACAAGGAGAAATTTTGGGTTCCTTATTATCTTCTCCCGAAATCATTCCCCAAAAATCCTTCTAACATATTTTCTTGGACATCAACTTGCTCCGGGGCTTCCTTCTTGTAACCGAGTAGTTCTCCAATATATCCATAAGGAACTAGTTGCTCTTTATCTTCAAGGCAGAATGAGAGGCATGACACCCCTTCATTAATGACCGGTGCCAATATATAGGAATTTCCAAGGCAAGCTCCTTACGAGTAGTCACACCAACTCCATTAAAGAATTGCACCCATCCAAGGTTGCTCAAGAATTGATCCGAGTAGAATCCTACACTTGGAGGGCGTCATCGAAGTCAACATTTGGCACAAGCCTCCTCTCAAGACGAACAAGCCTCTCCTCCTTCGTCTTCGTGATGATCCATTGGAATGCCTCGGGGTGTATGGTGGTGGAGTGGATGAACAAGTTGAGCGTCGTGGTGGAATGAGTGGCTCCTCTGCGTGTCCTTACGGTTTGGTGTACCGCATGGACAAGCTTCGTGTACTCCTTATGCCCCAAGGGGCAGCGTGCCACTCCTCGGTGGTGCCATGTTTTCCTCCATGCTTCAGGGAGACTCGGAGACCGAGTGCCTCCTCGAAGAGCTTGATGATGACCTTTGATGATGATGAACATGTCTTCTTGGTGAAGACATTGGTGGCTCTCTTCCACACAATTGCTGCACTAACTCACAACGAGTGCACCGAGGGTTGCTTGCCGGTGGGAAAAACACACAAGGGAAGTATATCGAGGGTGGAGTTTATTATTGTTATTATTATTTTTTTAGAGGGTGGAGTGTGAGGTGCACAAGATAGGAGGGATGTCTGCCCATAGGGTTTATGAATACTTGAACATGCAACCGCCTATCATGGTGAAGCTAAACCAAAAGAATCGGCGATTACATGACAAGATCCTACACCCCATGGAACTCAAAAAAATTTTCTAGGTTGTTTCTGGAACTTATGGGCTATGAACTCAAGAACACGAATTAACAAATGGATAAAATACTTACCAGGCGAAGGGGAGCACCGGGGGTCATCAACGGAGGCTAGGCCGGCCGGCTTAGGCCGATCGGCCTAGGGGGCCTCCTAGTCCTTTCGCCTCCAGTTTTCTTCAAGATGCTTCATGCTCCCTTCTTGCCTTGTGTCCGCATGACCCATGAGATTACATCGCCCAAACGTTCACAACCACTCCTTTGCTTGCATGATTTAGGGTTCCACCTCCATTATTTTGCTTTGTGTCACTTCTTTGCTCCCTTAACTCATGTGCTTCCACTAATTTCCTGCAAAACAAAGCCCTTGCTTCCCCTATGCTTGTCCTTTGCACGTGCCCAAGATGCCAAATGATTGATGCTTTCCCAAGATGCATCATGGGGCACTATATGTTAATCAAGGTCAAAAAACCTCCCCTTAATCATGTTTAGATGCTAATTACTCCTCTAATTTTGAAAATTTTAAAATTAACTCAGCGCTAGCGATGAGTCCAAATGTATCATTAGAGGAGATTTTAGGCATCCAAAACAATTGTAAAATTTATTTTGGTTGCACCGGGATCGATTGCTTTCATTAATTGATAGCGAGCTCCTCCGACTTGACCGTGGGGGCATAGGTTTAGGTTCTAATTTTGGCCAAACATGAGAGAGAGATTTTGAATAAAAATAAATTCAATGGGGATTAGAAAATTTCTAATTCTAGAGAAACCAAAAATCAAGTTTCCTATGTTCACGCGAGTTCTACCATGCGTCAAAGATTAAAAACCATTAAGGAACATAGCAAGGCTCTACTCGTGTGTTTTTAACATGTAAAACAAGCCAACCTTAACATCATGGACAGGATGAAAAGTTGGGGTAGGTTCTGAATTTTTGGTACTAGTTTCTCAGAAAGAAGCAAATAAACTTGGGATGGCTCAAGTCATTGGTTTATGATAAATATAAAATTGAAGTAAAACGACCGAGCAATTATAATGTCTCCAAAGATTGTTCAACCACATAAGAGCTTATGGTATGTACTGCGTAGCAAATTCTAAGACCAACTTACTTGAAAAAGTCGAGAAATTCTTTGGGTTGCCCTCCCGGTAGGTTGACTCTTCAACGGGTTGTCCTCCCGGTAGCTTATTCTTGACTTGACGAACGGGTTGCCTCCCGCCAAGCGCTTCATTTATAGTCTATAGCTAGACTTCTTCTCTTCGTCACTTCGGATCAACGCTCTTTGCGGGCGTTGCAATCTTGGGGACCGCACTTCTACACCATCCTTGGCTTTGGTGTAGGTTTATTCTTCGGCTCAGTCATCTTTTTGGTCTTCACAGGCGGGCGTTGATTCTTGGTCTTGACGGATGCAACAACTTTTGTGTCTCCTTTGCTTCATTCTCCTTGGGCTCCTCCCTTCCGATGCGACGATGAGGTGGAACGTATTTAACATTAGCCATGTTACATACCTCGAATTGTGGTTCACTTGAATGCACTCCTCACGCCATTGATGTCGAACTTGATTTCCCCCTTGTGAACGTCGATTGTGCTCCGATGGTCTTGAGGAACGATCTCCTTAGGAGGAGTGGCGGCTGAGGGCGATCTTCTTTTGATCTTGGAGGTGGAGTTTCTCTAGGGGATTCCGACGATGTCCGGCCTCCGCTTTTAGATCTTCGTGTTGCACATCACCTTTGCCTGCAAAATTTTTTCTAGACCATCCACAAAATATATTTTTTTACTGGAGATCTAGCCGTCCACCTCCCATTAGGGTTAGCCAAATATATACAAAAACTAAAAGAAAACTAGGGTTTAGCAAAACCCTAGATCAGATTGATTTTTTTATTGAGGATGATCAAAATTAAGAGATGCAAAAGAAAAATCAAGAGAAAAACTGAAAATATTCACAAACGCAATACTAGATTGAATCTTGATTACTTGTTCCCCGGCAATGGCGCCAGAAAAAGGGGCTTGTTGACGGTTAATAGTTGTATCAAAGTTCGTTTAGATTTGCAAGCAGACAAATCCCCCGTCGTAGTCAAGGGACCCTTCTTCCCTTGAGTGTGAACCCAAGGTATCGAATCCGTGGAACAATGTGTAACGCAAGATCCAATCTAATAAGCGGAAAACACTTTGATCTTGACAAGGGCTTTTGCATCTATCTATGGAAGAACCATGAAAACACATCTAATCTACTTAACACCGTAGGTAGCAAGAGAAAGAGAGGGGAGGTAAAACCAATCTAGAGATTGGATCGGGTCTTTTGTTGAAGTTCCAAAACCAAGAAGAATAAAGCAAACGAATCTGATTAATAGCCTCTTTAAATCGTGGCTTCCATTCCAATCCTCAAAGGCACCTACCGTACACGTGATCAACATCCTGTCACGATGTCCCGCTTATTGTGTAGGTGAACCTAAGAGCACATTCACGAGGAACGTGTTGAAAACGCTCGGTAGGTCAGGTATGCACCTCTAGCCACCATAGCTACAAGAACATCCTATGCAATCTATCCGCGGAATAGATTGGAGAATAAGACAACCCAAGCGAAGATGAAATCGTAGTGAAAGCACTTGATCGCTAGAAATCGGATTCAATCTTGCAAATTCAACATGAAGTATAATACATAGACAAGATCACCACTGGGATCCTACCTTGATCTTGATCCTAGCTTCTAGAACTCCGACGTGGTCTTCCATGCAATGTTCCCGCATCGGCTAGGGAAACCCTAGTCAACCATCTCGACCCTCTCCTCTCCGGAATGGTGTCCCTCTCTTCTCTGCCCTTGTCGACAGATGACGAATGGCTTGATGCGTAGCTCTTGGCACGGGGACTATAAATAGCCCGAGGGTCATCTAGGTCAAAGGGGGTGCCGAACCGGGCCCGGAATGGGCTGGGCCGGCTGGCCTAGGCCGACCGGCCTGGGCCCAGTTCGGCCCCAGCTTTCTTCCAGACACTTTCTCGTGTTTTCTTGATTATTTGTCGAATTGCATGTGGGTCCTTGACGTCATTTGCCTCGTGGTTTAGATAAGGGTTCTTGGCGCATGAACTCCTGCATATTCTGTCTAGGTTCTCGATACTTCTCGGCTTCACGCTTTAGTCCTTGGCTCATTTGGAGCCATGTTCATGTTGTATCTTGACTTGCGCCGGGCTTCATGATCTTCTTGTAAAACCCATGATGAACTTTACCCAGAAGTCCTCATTTAGGCTCTTAATCCCTGTGTAAATAATAAACTCCAAATACCATGCACGAGTGCGAACTTGACATATAATGGGGGTTAGGATCGTTAGTGTGAATATCAAATTAATACCAACATTGATGGTATACTCATGGCTAGGTTGACGGAAATCGACCGCCAATAGAGCCCGCTCCTGTTTCACGGCGGTTCGGCGTCCCAGCCGGGCGGCGCCACCCCTCTCTCCCTTTCCCCTGCACCCGGTCCACATACACCTCACACCCACGGCTGCCACGCGGGCACCACACCAGCACCGGCGCACCACACGGCACCCACGTGTGCGCCACGTGCACGCCTGCGCCGCCCTGCTCCGCGTCAGTGCTGGCCCCACGTGTCAGTCTCTCTCTCCCCCTGTTTTTGCTAGGTACACCTGGCGAACTGCACACACAAGCTTAGTTAGCCATCTCAAAAATCCCCAAAAATTCACCATACATATTAGAGCCTATTTATAGCCTATTCATACTCTTTGCACCCAAATCTCACATGTCTAGCTCCTAGATTAATTTTCGACATCTTTTCCTTAAAACCGGGTCCATATTTTATGTACCTGGGAAAAGGAATTTTCCTCCGTATCGATCACAAAACCCTAGGAACCCCATCCATTATTCTTTAACCCATGTTTGATGAATTGTTATGCTTGAATTGAGTGATTTACATTTTCCATATAACTACGCTTTATAGAAGACGACACTTATTTCGAGAACCTGATCAACGACCCGGATTACAAGGAAGAAGCTCTGAACGACCAGGACTTCGAAGAAGGCAAGTTCCACAGCACTCCTTGACTTCTACCATCCAGATAACTTCTCACCTTTATTTCATGCTTTCTCGCTTAAATACTACCAAAATTCTATATTTTGTATTTACTTTATTTCAGACATACTTTTAGATGGAATATGGTAGTTGCCTGAATTGAACTAGAGTAATAGAACCTCTAAGGATGGACATGGGAGTATGGGGGCAACCTTAGTGGAGGGTATTGTCCATGCTTACTCCGGTCGTATAAGGTCTGGTTCATGGGAAAGTCTTTTTAGTGTTTTGTACGGCCGCACGGGCCAAAAAGGCATAGCCTTCGGGAATGCCTATTCATGTGAGGACTTCATCCACACCCCGCCACTGAACCTAGTAAACCACCCCAAGGGGCCATGGTGGGCAACGGATATGCTGGAGCAGGACCTTCGCATAGTTCCAGGTCTGGTCGGCACGGGTCATCGGGTATGTTATGGAGTCAGGGGACGAAGTGGTATTGAATACCACATTTTATATCGATGCATCTTTTCCCGGGAAACTGGATCCGCGTGGTGGATGGTGGTGGAATGACCCCTGCTTAGACCCCAGTATAGACGTGGGTGGAGCTAGGGAATGTAGTCTAGGATTGGATGATAATGTAGTCCATGAATAGACGCCGGGGGGTACGGGTTTCGTAGGTCAGTACCGCCCCCGTACAGGGTATGGGGTGATCGACCGTGCGGGTAAAGCGTACCCCTCTGGCCAAAGTTATGAATCTATTCGAATAGCGAGGCTCGCGGTTATGAGCCCACTTGGTAAAAGCTCCCATTGATTAGAATACACCTTAGGATACTAGAAATGCTTTTGGTTAAGGTTAACTTGAACTTGAGTCGGGTTTGTCCTCGAATGGAGCCCGAGTATGGCTTAAGGCTGGATCGGGTTGTCCCTGACGGAACCCGGATAGATTTTATATAATCAGGGGACTGGTAGGGAAGTGAATGCCCTCTAGGACCAAAACTACTTTATACTGCTGCATTACATACTTCTCTCTTTCGCACTTAAATTCTGTACTTTACATTCAGTACCCTGGATGTGTGCTTAGGCCCTCTAGTGGCCAAATCCCCTTCATATTGGTCTTGTCCGCTGTGGAATTTGTTGAGTACTCTACTCGGTACTCACTCTTGCTTCCCTTATTCCTTCTACCAGACGAGGAACCAGAAGCTTATGACGAAGAGGACCTCCTGGGTCCGAGCTAGGAGTCAAGATGCCTGAGGAGTGAGTCTGCTACGTAGATTGCCGCTGCTTTAATAAGGATGAGGCTAGGGCCCCACTTTTATAGAGTGTGTTTTCTCTTTTTCAACCTTATGTAAAATACCAAAGTAAATAAATGAAGTACTGTTGTGATACTTCTTGTGCAAGTGCCCGTATCATCTAATGATCCAAGGAATGATACGTAAAGGCATTCGGGCCCACCCCTATAGGGCGGTCCCCACAGCCCTGTCATGGTCTGTGTATGGAAGCATGGCCACATTGACTCTCATGTTGTTCACAATACATGTGAAGCGCTGAAACATCGTGTTAATTGACTCACCGGGGAGATGAGTGAAATTCTCGTACTCTCTCTGGTGAGTGGCAAACAACCGAGCCTGCACCTGACTGTTCCCAACATGAGCAATCTTAAGCTTCTCCCAAATCTTACATGCCAAATCCTCTCCGTATACTCAATCAAACTCAGAGGCACAAAGACCTCGAAATAAGTAATCCACAACCTTATGCTTGGCCTCAAACATGTCTCAGGATCTCGGGGCAAGGAAGTTAGCGGGATGGACATAGTTGACATCCTCGGTCACATCCCAAAGCAACTGACCCTTGCCACAAAGAAACACGCTCATGCGCCTCTACCACATCTGGTAGTTCTTTCCATCAAAGTGCGGAGGACCCGAACCCTTCCCATAGTCAGCCGTCTTGGGATCTTCGACTGGTTAGAATCAAGAAAATCTGTAATCGGCTCTGATACCAATTGAAGGATCGAGATGGTGACAAGAGCAACATTCACAAGGAGACACACGGATTTGTTACCGGAGTTCAACCTCACAACTTGATGTCTACGTCTCCGTCGAGGAACCCACAAAGGGTGGACCTTTACACCTACGTCACTTTCCTCCCCCTAGCGACCACAAAGATCAAGCTAAGGTTACTTACTCAATCGTCGGGGGTAATTGTTAGCATTTCTAACATCATCACTAGGTTTGTATCCCCAACAATGGCGTCAGAAATGCCGGTTGGTATTTTTATATAAAAAGATTAATTATTAGAAAACATGGTGAGTGGGTGCTCCTGACATTGCTACCAGGCTCAAGGTCTGATAACATTATCAAGATGCGGGCCTTATTTATGGGGTGCAGGCGTATCCACAAGTGCACAGATACGTATTTATGAAGGACAGAATTGGCAACCAAAGATGGGGGGAGTGAATGGGAGCCGATAAAAATTCTTCACAAAGAACTCGGCCTATGTCGCAAAATCAAACCCACGAATCCTACAATCGCTCAAGCTAATCGTCAAGGTTACGTAGTTATAGAGGAACTACTAGCCTTAGGAATGATCCTTGGTTCACCTAGCAGAAGCGCGAATCAAAGAACCAAAGCAAACCAAACAATACAAAGACCAACCGGGTCACTCGGGCATAGGGGACGGGTCACCCGACAACCAACAGAACCAAAATGGGTCACCTGGTCATAGGGGGCAGGTTACCTGGCAACCAACAGAACCAAAACGGGTCACCCTGACATAGGGGGCGGGTCACCCTGCATACCGAGAAAAATCGCCCGCGAGTCACACCCAAACTTCTAATCGATGGATCTCCCAAACTGTTCAACAGATTGACTTGAAATTTTGGGGAGAGTTGTCTTGTATCATGGAGAGGCTATGCCTAAAAAATCAAGACCGCAATCCAAGTCAATCAAGCTGAATCAAAGATTGAAGCCATGAACATCAAGAACACGAGTTCAAACTTGAACTGGCACTACAAGAAAATCATTGACTAGTGACGCAACCACATTTTAGCGTCATTGATTTATGACGTTCTTGGCTGATCTCGTTATTAAATTTCACTTCCGAGCAAATTTAGTGACAAAAAAACTTTCATCATAACAGTCGCTACTGTAGCCGAGCATTCCCTGTTCCAAGCTAGTTTTGTGATGCCATAAGCTCCACAACAGCGTCATAAACCAACTTTGGTCCCACATGTAAGCATTATTTTAAAAATATAGTGTTCCAAGTCGTCATAAAATTCAGAAGAGTCCCACATGTAAGCATTCTTTCTAAAATAGAGTGTTCCAACTCGCCATAAAATTTTGTAGGGTCCCACCTGTAAGCATTTGTTTAAAAATAGAGTGTTCCAACTCATCATAAAATTTAACAGGTTCCACAAGTCAGTCTGGTAAAAAAAGGAGGAAAATTAAAAGGATACAATGTCACTAGCAGGGGTCAAACCCGGGACCTTTGATTCTAAAGGGGAAGGCGGCACTACCACTGAGACATGATGCAATTTGTGTTAGTTGAGCCAAGAAGTTTTTTTATATTAGTTTATTTGTGTTTAAATTATTTTGCATGCCCCATGTAAGTTGAAGCAGATAAATATAGTGGTAAAACAAGGAGAAAATATGCTCCTCCTGTGGGTCGAACCTATTACCACTCGAAGGGAAATTTTTAACATTGACCAGGTCCCACCTGTAAATTTCAGGTGAGTATTTAATATAAATCGGTAATTCGAAGGCGAAACGCTTCACTGCCATCGCAAAGACTTGACTTTTGCTACGCAGATCAACAACGGCTCGTGGCACGAATGGTGGATCCTAGCGGCGACAAGAAGATGGTTGCGCCACCACATCCAAGCAACAAGAGGATGAAACAGCACAACGAGGTCAGTCCTCTGGTTTGAGCCGCTATATGTTCCTCTATCTTCCTAGGGTTGGGGATATCGAAATTTAGGGATCTGGAGGATTGATGATCATATATGTTAGATTTAGATTTTATCGTACCCTTAGATTTGCACTTCGGTTGGTGTTAAAAGTTGATAGGCTATAGACAATTCATAGGTGTTAGATTCAGTTAGTTTTCAATTTGCATCGTCTTACGATAGGTTCTTGTGTTTTAGTAGCTTTTGGATGTGCTTCAAGCCACTCGTTTTAGGGATTTTTCTGGAGGTGCACAATTGATAGGATTGATAGGTTCTTATATTTTCAATTTGCATCATTTTATGGATTGATAGATTTAAGAGATTGAATGATGTCTAGATCGTGTTAAATTTAGTTAGTTTCCAATTTGCATCGTTTGATGGATCGATAGGTTCTTGAATTTTACTAGCTTCTGGAGGTGCTTCAAGGTACTGGTAGCGGCTGATCGGGGCCTCCTGATGCTGAATGGTATGCTAGGACAACCATGCCCTTGCTGAGTTTATGAAGGTAGCAAACAACTAGGTTCTGTGGCGTTTGGTGGACTTATTTTATTGTACTCATACAATTTGGGTTCAAGGGATTGAGGTTTTTATTATACACTGAGATGAGTTTATTTTTCAGATCAAGATGAGTTTTCTCCAAGGATGAAGCAGCAGACTGAAAAAATTGAAAGCGCAGAACATACTGAGGAGCATGTTGTTGATGTTGCTGTGGATGGTATAAGAACATCCAAGATCTGGATGGTATAAGAACATCTTAATGGTCTTTTAGAAGATCTGGATGTCTCATCCTGGGGGAGGATTCTTCATGATCTCTAGGGAGATTGAAAACTTAAGATCTCGGTAATCATCTATGAAAGATGAAGAGCTTCGGCACTTACCTAAGAACAAAAGAACTAAGGGCAAAGCTGGCTCTGAAGGCATCGCCCTTAGTTTTCTTGTTCTCAGGTAAGTGCTGAAACTCTCCCTCTTTCATAGCTAACCGAGATCTTAAGTGTCCAATGTCTTTGGAGATCGTAGAAGAGTCCTCGCCCTGGGATGAGACATCCAGCTCTTCTGAAACAACATTAAAAAAATGCAAGAGAGACCTGCAAGACCAAAAATTCACGGCAGGAGATGCAGAAGGTGCAGGAACAGCTGCAGGAGGCCAAATATGTGATGCAGAAGTTCCGACAATCATTATGATTATGAATGGGTAGTTATGACTATTGTGAAACCTGTATCATACTTGTATGAAACTGCCATGACACGCAGTGTTATGAAACTTGTTGTTGCTGATGTTTACTTTAGGTCACGCAAGCGAGAAATGGATCGGCAATGGGAAGGATCCTCAAAAGATAACATGAAGTTTGAAGCTACTGCCACTGAGTTGTAGAAGGTGGAGGGACAGCTGCAGGATGGAGCTATGGAAGGAGAATCAACGTCTACAGATGGAAATTGACGATTAGTTCTTATCGTTATGATTACAAATGGGTAGTTATGATTATTGTGAAAATTGTAATGATGATCATCCTATGATGGTTGCTACTTGGTGTTGCGAACTTTGTGGTCATGACTGGAGAAACTTGTTGCTACCTGAAAAAAGAAGCTAAAATTGTAAAAAGAAGCTAAAACTACAGCCAAGAGGGCCAACCAAGAATCGAACTTGCAACCTCCACTACAACATTTTGGACCATTCGCAGTGTCTCAAATTAGTTACTATATGGGTCATTTGGTCGAATGGTTAATCTTGAGCTCTTATGATGTTTGCTAACACGTAGGATAGCAAAAACTTACTGCTACTGCTGCTGCTACTGCTACTGCTGCTGCTACTACTACTGCTACTGCTACTAGTACTGCTGCTACTGCTACTAGTACTGCTGCTACTGCTACTGCTACTGCTTCTACTACTGCTACTACTGTTGCTGCTACTGCTACTGCTACTACTGTTGTTGTTGCTGCTGCTGCTACTACTACTACTGCTGCTGTTGCTGCTACTACTGCTGCTGCTACTACTACTCCTACTCCTACTCCTACTCCTACTACTACTACTGTTGCTACTACTGCTGCTGCTGCTCCTACTACTACTGCTCCTGCTGCTGCTACTCCTACTACTACTACTGTTGCTGCTACTACTACTGTTGCTGCTACTGCTACTACTACTCCTACTCCTACTCCTACTACTACTACTACTCCTACTACTACTACTACTACTACTACTACTACTACTACTACTCCTACTCCTACTCCTACTCCTACTCCTACTCCTACTCCTACTCCTACTACTACTACTCCTACTACTACTCCTCCTCCTCCTCCTACTCCTACTACTACTACTGTTGCTGCTGCTGCTACTCCTACTACTACTGCTGCTGCTACTCCTACTACTACTACTACTACTGCTGCTACTACTACTACTGTTGCTGCTGCTACTACTACTACTGCTACTACTACTACTCGTACTGCTACTACTACTACTGCTGCTACTACTACTACTACTTCTACTACTACTACTACTCCTTCTACTACAACTCCTACTACTGCTACTCGTACTGCTACTACTACTACTACTATTTCTACTCCTACTACTACTAGTACTCCTACTACTAAAACTACTCCTGCTACTACTCACGGAATACTCACACATGATTGGGCGGTCATATGCATTGATCATCCCGAATTTATGCTTGATCTCCATAGAAGATTACACGGAGGGTGGTACCAGCAGAGTCCCTCTAGTCTGTAGTTTTAATGTTTTATTGAAGTGTGTTAAGTCATGTAATAAGTAGTTGAAACGGTACGTTAATTTGTTGCAGTGAGTACATTTTTAATGCAATAATCGGATCATCCGTCAAACGTGAATATGATCCATGGTGGCACGGACAACCCAGTCAACAACTTGCCTCTATGTGTATGGTCACTGACGTTTGGGTCTGACACCCAAGCGGTCGTTCGTTTGGGTCACTAACGTTTGGGTCCATGATCCAAAGTTTTCGTTTCCCGCTCTGGAGCAGAAAGGTGGGACTTGAAATTTTGAATTCCCCGCTCCTCCTCCTGGTCCTCCCCGTTTTATATAAAACAAAGAGGGAAACCAAGCCTCCCAATTCTCTCCTGGTAATTTTCCAAAATCAGGGGATCTTCTCCTCTACCGCCGAAGAGACCTAGTAGATCTGCGGCGGAAGCAGCAACGGCGACCTAGCTACCGACGATGCCTTCCTCTGCTACGAGCGGTCGGCTTCCTCTGCTACAAGCGGCAACTTCCTTTGCTACGAGCGATGACCTTCCTCGGCAACCTCCTTGAAGCTGCAAGATGATTCAAACCCGTTGCTCCGTCAGCCACCCCGTGGCTCACCCTGGAGGCCGCAGATTTGCAACAGTTGCAAAGAACAATGTGTTCAAGGCGCAAGTTCGGGCTGCTAAATCGAGACGGCATTCGACACCTTCTTCCCTTCCTATTCATCAGGTCTGTGGGCTCCTCCCTATATTGATCAATTCAATTAGATTGCTTCCCCATGCTCTTTGGCATTCTATATTATTATTTCATGTTTGGGTGATTGTGGATCTACTGTACCCTATCGCAAGAGTTTGTTGGAAGTCATTTTATTTGAGGTTTGTAGAAATTTGTAGATGAAATTATTAGACTGCTTCCCCATGCTCTTTGCCTTTGAATTTTGTTGTTGCATGCTTGGGTGACTGTGGATCTTCTGTTCCTTATTGCAAGAGATTGTTCGAAGTCGACTTATTTGAGGTTTTTAGAAAATAAAGGATAAAATTATTATATTGCTTACCCATGATGTGTGGCTTTCCATATTTTTGTTGCATGCTTAGGTGATAATGGATTGGGTGTGATCGTTCATGTACCGCATTGAACTTAATAGATAAAATTGCTTCCGATTGCCAATGATCTCAACCCTTATCTCTTATTCTTGTGCTTGTTTTAGTAGGCCAAAGGGTCAACATCTGTAGTCACTCCTGTTCAGACCTGCTCCAAGGTAACAAACTTAATTAACACCTTCTTTGTTTCCTTAGTTCGAATCAATTGCAAGATCCTAATCTGACTTGGGATCCACTGTTGCTAGATGGAAGCTAAGAAGTCAATGATGCTTCTTCCCGAACAAATTAAAAACAGAGGAGTACTCAAGAATGGGTATCGAATCCTTATGTAGTAGTGTTGATGAAGAGCGAGTTGACACTCCCAATCAAGATGGGGTACAACTTCGACAATGGTTTGTTGCTCACCAGAAAGAGTTATGTAGCTTGAAGAAGAAGACCGAAGAATCAGAATAAACTCTGAAAATGTAGTCGGCTGAGATTAAGAGGTTGCAGAAGCTTACCGAAGACAGTGAAGACCTCCTTCGTCTACTGCTTAGCAGTAAAAGATGAAGAGGGTAAGATCCTTAGATCAAATCTCCAACATCTCTTGTGATTATGACCTGGATTTAGCTTTGTTAATCTATGTTCCTTGTGAGACTGTTATCTTGTAATTGTTTGTGATATATGATGAACAATATGGTCGTGCTTGATAGTAAACAACAGTTTGTTTTATTGTATAAAGAAATATGTGCTGATTACCATTTTGCCAACCAGATCAGAATTATTCTAAAAAAGGATCAACATTGAAATAAAATCAATTAATATTGATGCACGATTAGTTAATTTTCTATTGGCCTTCAGTGGGCTTAGCCCACTATTTATTAGGCCAAAAGTCAATTTCATTGAAATTAACATGACATATAAGGGCGCAAACAATGTGTGCAATTGTTGGACTCGACCCAACAAAAAGGGACAACCTAATCAAAATTTTGGTCAAAAAAACAACAAATGGGCCCAATAAAATCTTTTTTGGGCTATCTGCACAACGCCGGCCGACAGTAACAGTGTTGGGCTCAACCCAGCTTTAAACGGGCCAAATTCGTTTTATGACGCAAACGGTTCGTCACAATTGGCATGCCACATCGGATGCCATATCAGATTATGTCCAGCGTGGCAAGAATGCAGGAATGAAGTTATGACGTTTTGTAAGGATGATTTTATACGCGTCATTAAACTCGTGATGCCGCGAAATAAGGTCTCGTCATTAATCACGGTTTGTGACACTCGATTAATGACAGAGGTTTTTCATAACAACCGGCGTCATTAATCACGGTTTATGATGAGAATCGCCCTTTTTTGCGTCACTAGTCGGCACATTCCTTGTAGTGTGGATCGATCTCCCAACTCGTGCAACGGATTGAGATGAGATTTTAGGGAGAGTATACTTGTCTCATGGGCAAGCTTTATCTAGAAGATCAAGTTTCCAAACCTACTCAATCATGCAGAATCACAGATCGAAGCTATGAACACCAAGAACTCGAGCATAGGGTCACCTGGCCTCAAGTTTAGGGTCACACGGGGTAGCCCAGAAAACTCACCCGCAAAGTCAACTCAATTTTCCAATCCATGGATCTCCCAAACCACTGGATGGATTGAAGCCAAATTTTGGGTAGATGAGAAGTGTCTCTATGAGAAGCTATGCCCAAAAATTTGTGGCCTCAAACCAACTCAAATCCGCGGAATCGCAAATCACGTGCACACAAGGCACTAACTCGAGTTCATCCAAACTTCACCAAATCGAGACCGATTCCCGGTATTTGAGGGGTCAAGATCATCCACAAAGAGGCACAAGGCACTCACCCATGATCCCCTCAAAGAAATCTAAGAAAAAACATCCTCAAATCGACGAATCAAGCGACGAACGAAAACACCCAAAAGTAGCTTCGAAAATGATACGAAAATCACAAAAAGCTAAGAAGGAGATAGCATCACAACACCGAATTCTTCCATACATCCAGAGGTTAGATTCTATACAAAGTTTGTCCTATGGATCAAAGAAAATGGAAGCAAATCATCCGGGAGAGAGAGAGAGAGCCAGAGCCGAGAGAGAGAGATGCCATCCACCTCTCCACTATATATATGAAGTCTACCAGAGGAGGCAAATGACCACGCTACCCCTACAACTTAAAACGAAGATACACACCCCTCAGGGCCATTTTGGTCAAGTCTTTAGATATTCCCATCGAGCAGACACACTTCCACTGCGGACTTGCTTAGCCTCGACGCAAGTCCCGCGATCACACCATGTGCCCCCTGCCATGAAGCTTCCTGATGAGGCCATGGACCAGGGCCCACCAGGACCTCTAAACAACGCACTACGGGCCCACATATGGCGTACTTTACGGCTAATACAACGAGTATTAAGCCCCCGAGTACCCGAGAGTCCGTACGACCTGTTTCCGTCATGGGCCGGAAGGCAGGTGGCCCACGACCACCAGCACCTTGTCCTCCGAGTACATGGCAGTCCATATGACAAGTCTTCACCTCCGTCACCGACTACTTACTCGTACGAGTAGTCTCTGCCTCCGCCACCGACTACTTGCTCGTACGAGTAGTCTCCGCCTCCGCCTCTGCCTCTGACTACTCGTTCGCACGAGTAGTTTCCGTCGCCGCTCCGCGCGGGCTTCGCGCAGAAGGCAAAGGGCGCGTGGGCCCCTCCTGGTCGAGATCCTGGGATCTCTACGCACGTTCCCCCGCGTGCTGCCATGCGTCAGCTCCCTCGCGGCATCCCGCCCGGGCCTGGCTGATTCGGTGTCAGGAGGCGGATCCGTCAAACCCTGCCACGAATGGCACACTGGCTGTCGTACTGCGAACGGCGTGAGAAGTGCTGAGCAGCGAACGGTACAGTACACGCTATGCCCTAAGCATCGGAAGGCGCGGCATAGACCACCTACTCGCACGAGTAGTTTTTCCTCCTCCGACCAGTTCAAGACTTGACCGTCAAGGCCGCGGGTACACGGGCCCCGTTGATATCCCATGATATCTGGGCGCGTTAGCCCGTGACTCGCCATGTGCTGGCCTCTCCACGCTGGTCCGCCCTGACCAGGTCGATCCGGTGTCAGAGGACGGATCCGTCTACGGTTCCACGCATGGGGCAGCACGAGTCGTACTACGGACGACACGGGAAGCGCTGTGCCACGAACGGCACAGTGTACGCCACCCTCCAGTCCCATGAACACCATGGCATAGGTCACACCATCTCCACAGTTCCTAGAAAAGACAAGTCCCTGATCCGCTGACAGGAGTAGGATACGAATCCTACTTCCCGCACCCGACTAGCTACTCGGGGAAGGATGCGGGACGCCCCAGGAACAGCTACTTGGGACGCACGACTCAAGGAAGACTCACACCGTCACCTGAGGCACCGTAACAGTTCTTTGCTGCTCTGCCTGATAGCCCGATGCAGGAGGAGGACGCCCTACGCTGTAGACCGGCTTACACCCTCGATGTAGCCCCCCTGAACCTCTCCCTTGTGACTATAAAAGGGGAGGACAGGGGCACTTGCAATAGACGTTCGTTCTAACCCCCACACGCGCTCAGTATCGATATCTCATCTCATAAACCCTCGTAGATGCACACACACTCGCGTACGCAGAACCCTACTACAAGAACCACTTACACGCCAGGGACTTGGGCTCGAAACCCTATCCCAACTTGTTTGTATCCCCTACTACAAACTCCTGACCATAAAGAACACCCCCTCTCAGACTGGACGTAGGGTATTACTCTCTAGAGGCCCGAACCAGTATAATCTCGACTCTCTCTTGTGCAACTGTGCAGATCCGCACACGCGTTCTTATAAATTTACTTGCTGGCGGTAACAAACCCCGATAGTTGGCGCGCCAGGTAGGGGCCTTCGCGTGTTTTCGACGTTCTTTTTAGGGTCCGCACGGCCCTTCCATCGTTTGCTTTGACGGAAGGCATCACCAAGCCGTCGCTGATGAGCTACCCCATGGGCTCATCCGAGCCGCTCCTGGCTGGGCTCGAGATCCGCTTCGGGAGCCTAAACTTCCAGGCGACTGGAGACGGCTATCTCATGCGCCTCATCGATGAGACTATCGACGCACCTGCACCAGCTCCTGCTCCGACCACCACGTCACGCTCGCCCCGCCGCAAGAGGCGCTCAGGCAAGCGCTCGAAATAGGCCAAGGCAGACCGACGTAGGGCGGCACGTGCTCCCCTCCGCGGGTCAAGGCTGGCGCACCGCTGACCGCCGACGCAGCAGAGGACTCCTTGCCGTCGGACTCGACGAAGCGCATCGCCAGAGAGAGCGCGCCGATGCCACCTCTCTCCCGAGGGACATGCTACGCGGCGGCATATTCCTCTTCGTCAGGCATGGACCTGGCCGCGTATGAGAACTACCCTAGCCATCGCCTCTGGTGCAATATGGGGCTCCCGGCAACCTCGCCCGACGAGCAATACCTCGACTCCGACGGAATGGACGACGTCTTGGGCTCAGAGTGGGACTACGCGGGGCTTCAGGACGCTGGCGCCTTTCATCATTTCCAAACGGCGGTGAACTACTGCTTCAACTAGTCCGACGACTCCGACGATGGGGGTTACGACCCCTCACGCGAGTGCTTCGTCTTTGGCAATGCCCCGGTGGTGCCGTCCCCGGCCCACACTCCGGATGGGGCGGTTCACTCTGCCCACAGCTCGACGGCGGATAGTGCGGCCGAGGCCCAGGTCCCACCCAATGGCGTCGCACAACGTGCCTGACTAGACGAGCTGGAGGACGCACAGCGCCAGCTCGATGACAAGCGGACCCAACTCCACCAACAACTCGGGCAGGATCCGAATCCAACTCCCACTCGCGTGCACGCGAGGGATGTCCAGCAACGCATCATCAACGACGATCGAGACGTCGTTGACGGCATGCCCGTCTTCAAAAGGGCGTTGCAAAATCTGGCGACAGCGGCAGTTCTTCTCCGGAAGATCCCAGAGCCCGCCACGCCTCAACAAAAAGAAATGCACAAACATGTCAAGACGCTCCTCGAGACTGCCGCCGTACAGCAGGCGTAGAACTCCGCTTCTCGTCAGCGAGGCTCGCAGGGTCGCGGGCACTCTGAGCCACGACAACCTGCAGCACCGTCACAGCAGTCGCGACGGTCCGAGGAAGTCAACGTACCGGTCAAGAGCCGCTTGGGTCCTCACAGCGACGCGTGTGACACCATCAAGGCGCGGCGAAGGCTGGACGTGGGCCAAGACGATGATTACGAGCAACAGCCTCGCAAGGAGTATAGTCGGCGGCGCGGCGGCCGTTACGATAGCGACGAATATCGAAGCCGGAGCAACTCACCTGACGCCCAAGGATGTCATGCTTTCGGGAAGTATGTGCGCAACTGTAACAACCCAGAAATTTAAGTTATGAAAATGTGAGGAAATTTGAACTTTTATTTATTGATGATGTGCCACCTATATTTAAACCATTTCTAGCATCTTCCCTTAATTCCATATAAATAAATACCAAAAATATAAAAATATAATTCCAAATTATGGTAAAGTAGTGATTTGGATTTTATGGAATTCTTTTAGTTTTTATTGAGTGTGTTTTGAATTTGAAATTATTCAAATTCAAACCTATAGTTTAAACCTTAAATCAAAATATATTCAAAACTCCTTTGACTAACATGGGCCAGCTAACTGACCTCGAAGTCCAACGGACCTCCCTCACCTCCTAGCCCGTGCACGTCTGAACCCTTCGGCTTTTCCTTCCCAACCGGCCCACCGACCCAGCTCGGCCCATCATCCTTTTCCCCGCACAAGCCTCACTGACCGGAGGGGCCCGCAGCCACGCCCTGTTCTTCGTCCTCCCGGTCAAGGCCGCACCGCACCGCCACCGCATCCGTGCGTGCATGCGTGCACCCCCGGCCAGGGGACAAGCCCCCGACCGCACCTGCGGCACGGACGCCGAGCCAGCCTGACCCCGGCGTGCACCGCCCCGTGGTTTTTCCGCAACTGCCCCTGCGCCATGATGCGCTAGCGCGCCTGCCAGCCATTCCCATGCTGCCAAATCAACCTCCGAGCCATAGCAGCCAGTAGGAGCCCCGCCGAGACCCTTTTGCCCTTCGCCTCGACGTGCTCGAGCTTCTAATCCCCCAGGGAAGGCCCCTGCTGCAAGGCATATCGCAATTGGGGACTTCCCCCTTTGGTCCCCTGTCCACCGCCGAGTGAGTTGAGGAGGTGAAGGAGGAGGAGAAGGGGGGAGGAGGAGAAGGGGGGAAGAGGAGAAGTGGGAGGTGCTTCGCCACTGCGACGAGAAGCCGAAGCCAAGGAGCGTGAAGCCGGAGCTGTCCGTGATCTGGAGAAGCCTGTCCGCGTGCGAGCAGAAGCCGGAGCAGACAAAGGATCCGCGCCACCGCATCACCTCGCCGTCGCCGTCGTAATCTGCACTGACGCGGGCTCCACTGCAACGCCTACACCATCGCCTCTCGGTGAGCTAGTGACCCGCCCCACTTCCTTCTTGTGTTGGGAGCGAGCCCCTACGCCACGCCACGCCGGCCTTCGCGCCGTGTGCTCTCCGCGAGCCGCCGCCGCGATGCACCCCAGCGTCGCGCTGGTTCTCGCCTTCCTGTCTTGCCATGACCGCCGCCGCATCATTGTTCAGCTCTTGCCTGTGACCCGGCCTTCGCGCCGTGAGATCCCCTGCAGGGACGTTTGCGCCGCCGCTGCAGACGCGCCGCGCCGCGGACTCGGTCCGCCGAGCACCCGCGTGCGTCGGCCGGCCATGTCGCGGCCAGGCTAGGCCTGGACGCGCGTGTGCCTGGGTAAGCACCCCCCATATGCTACGCCACGCTGCGTTGTGCTTCTGATCTTGCTTACACCGCCGCCGCTTCACGTCCCGCATCATCGCGCCGTTCCGCGGCCCTGGAACTCCAGAACCCCGCGCGCCATGACGACCTGTCACGTTCAGGCTAGGCCCGTGCTTGCGCGCACGCACGCATGATGAGCACACCCAGGTGCTCAACTACGGCGCTACGTTTTTTGTTATGCTTTACGCGTTTGCAACCCCCGCCGCACCGCATGACCGCCGCCGCTCTGCGTCGGGAACGCCGCCGTGTCGCGCTTCGCATACGCGCAGGAGCTTCTCCCCAGAGCTGAGGCTGCACGGAAGTGACCTCGTGCACCAAGAGATCATTGTACACTGCTTACTTGAACACCGGGACCATCGCCGCCGTCAACCACCGCTCGCCGTCGCCGCCGGTCTTGCGCCGGGGCGCGCCGACGCGCGCACGCAGGGTGAAGGGGCGCCTTCGCGCCCCAGAACTTCTCAAGGACCCTCACCAGACTTCTCTGGTGTGGGACTGAGGGGAAGATGGGCCAGGCAGCCCAATAAGGCCTGTCACGGCCCTTTTTCTCTTTAACTGATGCACACGGAAATTAGTTTAGGGTGCTCTGCCAGACTTGGCTCGTTTGGCCCAATAGGCTGAGTCCAATGGGCCGATTGCGGCCCACTGACACTTTCGGCCCAATAAGGCCCACTAACCGTGATGCTAACGTCACGATGACGTCATGCTGACGTCATCACGTATTTTCAAAATAAAAATCCTTTTCTGTTTTATAAATGATTTTGGAAATTAATTTATAAAACCTTTAACCTTTGAAAATTCATAACTAATTATTTATAACTCTGAAAAATATGAAACCAGTTTCTATATTTTTCTAAAAATGAGATGGTGCTGATTGTAGGTAGATTGGTTCTGTTTGGATCTTTTAAAATTAGGTTTCTTTGGATTTATGCTTAGTTGATTGCTGGTAATTAAGCGTCTCGTATCTCGTGCTGCACAGACCCGAGCTACGACCAGGAGGAGGCCTACGACCCCGACTTCAACCCAGACCAGGACTACGGACACCAACCAGGTGTCATGTCACTCCCAACCATTTAGATCCTATGCATGCTTTAGTTGCTAGTGCTTAATTACCTTTGATGCATGTTTTAAAATTGCATAGACATTTGATTAGCCATGCCTTGGAAATGTTTATCCTGTCCTTGGAGTACCTACTTTTGGAACTAGCTACAGACCCCTAGCTAGTTCCCCAGCTTTATTCATCCATATAATTTACCCTTAGTTATGGATGGATCTCAAGTTTGGACCGAGGTTGGGATACCTCGGAATTCTTGCATGTGTTTTGGGTGAGTGTGCACCCTTGACGTGTTACCGTGGGAGCGAGCCGTTTCGGTTACTTGTGAATGCCTGTCTAGGGGAGATGTGACCTGGCCTCTCACCCTAGCGGCATGTCGGACGGTTGGAGTTGGTGAGTGCTCGCTCTTGCAATTAAGGACCGATCGTCTGTGTGACCTTGATCTTTGGGCTATTTTCGTACAAACCGTTCGCCTTGTTATGGGCGGGGTTCGGTCTGAGAACTAGTATGTGGATGGCATCTAGCCTGTAGGTGGACCGGTATGGTCGTGTGAGGGGGACGGGTTATACCCCTCGAGTAGACGTCGCCCCGGCTCCTCCGGGGATGGTTTCACAGCTTCGAGGCCATGCTGGCAAGTTTCGCGCCCCAGTCAGGACGAGTCAAGCTCGGAGAGGCAGGAGAGTGCCATCCACTGCTAGGTCTCCGGCTGTTAGGTAGAGAGGTGGATCGGGGGCACTCGATTCTGCTCTACTCGGCGGGTCCAATTGTACAACCTCTGCAGAGTGTTAAACCTATAGCTATAGTCTGTGTCCACTGGTATAGACAGCCCTTTCGATCTCTCACCTGGCAAGTATTCTTCTGTGCTGCTTTCTCTCCCCTGTGTGTGTGTGTGAGCCCGGCTTCGTGCCGTTGAGACGTGGGGATAGGAGTCAGTGACCCCACGTCGCAGATGAGAGTGGGATGCTGCGACTCGGATGAGATCCAGTGTTTGGTGTTCTTTCCTTGATGTGGTGTTGACCCCGGAGGCGTGGTCCTCGAAGGTGTGGATCTCTTCGGAGATGGAGACCTCTCGGCTATTCTGCTTACCTTGATGTTGCTACCGCTGCTTGCATAACCTTCTGCAGCCATAAATAGGATTATTCATGCATATTAGAATTATTCTCTTTTGCTTATGCTCTTCGTTGGGAAGCAGACATGACCTACTCGCTTATCGAGTAGATGACGGGTTTTCAGACCAGGAGCCGGACTACGACTTCGAGCACGATGGATGGGAGGACTGAGGCTTGCCCTACACTCGAGTTGCCTGCGGATATGGAGTCTACTTCGCTACATGAGAGACGCTGCGTAGATGTTTACTCTGTTTGATTCAGTCCCGTTGGACTTGTACCCGGCATGTGCCGAAATGATGTACTCTGATGCTTTATTATTATATTATTATGAGGACCTTCATGTATTTCCTTTCTGTTGTACGGTTATTCTTTACTTTCTGAGACAGGGATTTGCACGTGATAGCCTCCTGGGACTATCACAGAGGTGCAGGGATCGGGTTCCTTTCTTTGGAAACCCGGTTCGTTTCAGTTGGTAACAGAGCCGTACTTGACTGTAGGACGAGCCTAGGAACGGACGATAGAATGGGAAAGCCAAAACACCTTGTGCTTTATATACAATCCATGAAGTTTTATATAAGTACCTTGAACTTTATTATATACTACCTTGATTAACATTACTAACACTTATTAACTTCCCTAACAACGTGCAGATGGACCAGCTGACGTGGATCCCCCTCAAGACCGATGGCCAGTGGGCTGGAGGGTTCTATAAGATCCTTAAGGACTGCTTAGAGACAGCTGGAGTGGAGACCAGCGAGGTGCTCTACGAGGAACGAACCACTGCAGCCGTGGACCAGTCGCCGACAGAGCTGACCTTGAAGATACCAGCAGACCCCCGTGTGCCAGAGTTCGAGGAGGTCAGGGTCTCGTGCTTCGACAACTCCACACTAGAGGCTCACCAGTGTTGTGCCCGACACGCGCTGAAGAAAGTGTGTCGACAGTTGGAGCAGAGGTTGAAGGATACACCCTTTGGAGTCCTACCGACAGCAGTGTATGACCACAGCAGGTGGCACAAGGACGAGACAGCTTACACCGAGGAGTGCACAGAGGGCAAGGATGAGAAGGACCAGTTGGCCAGCAGGTTCATTCAAGCTCAAGACCAGGCACTCTACTGGGCCGATTCAGAGATAGTGTTTCTGCGATAGAAGTGGGACGACACCTTGGGACGGAACGCCCAGCTGGAGAGAGAGAACAACCACTTGGAGTTCTTTCTCAACGAGGCACACAGGAGGAACATCCAGATCACAGAGTGGGGACTCACAGTCGCCAGAGCCAGCATAGAGAGGGATGCACTTGAGATCACCACCTTGAGAGCCAGACTAGAGGAGACACAGACCGCCTTGCGGGAGTCAGAGGCAGTGACCAGAGAGGAGAGGTTGAAGCTGTGAGAAAAGGAGTACTTGGTAGAGTCGCTTGGAGCAGCTTGCACAGACTACCAGTTGAGGTTGTGGGGACACGAGGAGAGGCTGACCTTGGGAGGCAGAGTGTACGAGGCACAGGACACAGCCAGCCGAACCAGCTCAGCTTGGAGAGACTCCGACCAGAGACGGGAGACAGAGTTCAGAGAGTTGGCAGAGTTGGTACCACCACCGAAGAGACCCAAGTTGAGGACCGAGACTTTCGAGCTACCACCTACTCAGCTTCCAGCACAGCCACCCTACCCGAGAGGTAGTTCGGACACCCCTGAGATGAACAAAGCGATGCAGAGCTTGGCAGCCTACTTCAACCTACCAGAGATTGAGATTCCAGACTACCCGGGAGTGAACGACCCGCCGTTCTACTCGGTTCCACCCAGTCCGAAGACAGTGTCGCCACCGTACTCACCAGCTCCAGTTCAGAGGCAGGCACCTTGAGGGGATGATCCTGTAGTCAGATAGGGTAGAGTTCTTCATGATGTCCATGTTTAGTTGACCACCCTTTTTTTTGCATGTCATAGTAGTTCTCATGCTTCTGTGTAATCTCGAAGGTTGAGGAGTAGGCCTCGAGATACACACCTTTTGTATGGTGATCTTGCATGAGTGATTGGAGTTATTGATCCTTTTTGCCGGATTTCATGCTTCTTATATGTCTGTGTGAAATTGTTTGATTGTTAGCTAGATACTCCTTATATGTTTAAGTACCTTAAAGTTAAATTCCGACAACTCGTTTCTCACGATCTCAAATTCTTGGAATAGATGTCGGGGGTCAGGAGGTCGGGACGGCTCCTACGCCGTTTCGAGGAGGCTGCCAGGGAGGACACTGAGCAGGAGGACGTCCCTCTCCCCGCTGGAGGTCGAGATCGTGGCCACCGTGGAGGCCGTGCCCCACGTGGAGGACACCGTGGTGGACACCGCGGTGGGCGAGGAGGTCGAGGAGGCCGAGGAGGCTGAGCACCAGTTGACCCAGAGGAGGTCGAGGAGCCCGAGAAGGAGGCTAAGCCCGAGCCAGAGCAGGCACCGGAGCAGCCGGCACCACCGCCCAACCTAGCAGCAGTGATGGCACTACAGACCCAGCTGATACAGACAATCGCCGACGTTGTGGTTTAGAACAACAACCGCTAGAGGAATGCCAGGAACCAACCAGAGAGCTTGCAGAAGAGAGTTGAGGGTTTCTCCAAGCTGCGCCCACCGACCTTTGACAACTCTCCAGACCCGCTTGTGGCCGACAACTGGTTGAGGGAGATCGAGAAGAAGTTGGAGCTTACAGACCTTACCAAGGAGGAGTGTGTGTCAGTTACCGCACACCAGCTGGTCGGCACCGCAGGAGCTTGGTGGGACAGCTACTGTGACTCACACGCGGACCCGACCCACATCACGTGGGAGGAGTTTGTGGAGGCTTTCAGGGAGTTCCACATCCTGGAGGCAGTGATGGATAGGAAGGCAGACGAGTTCAGGCACTTGAAGATGGGGCAGATGTCAGTCCAGGAGTACACGAACCGCTTCCAGGACCTGATGCGGTACGCCCCAGATGACTCCAACACCGAGAAAAAGAAGATGTACTGGTACCGCAAGGGACTCCACAGAGGGATGGCACACCACCTGGCTGCTCACGACTGTGCTACCCTCCACGCCCTGGTGGGCAAGGCTTTGGTAGTAGAGAAGTCGAGCTTGGACTACGTGGAGGTCCGAGGAGAGAAGAGGCAGCGTGCAGACTGTGCAGGGCACTCAGGCTCACACTAGCGACAGAGGTCCGCACCGCCACAGTACCCACCTCAGAGACAGCGCCCGTACCCGCAGCAGCAGCAGACTCAGTTCACTCAGCAGGGCAGAGGTCACCCTGGAGGTAGTGGAGGTTCGAGTCAGTGGAAGCCCAGGCCACCGTAGCCGCTAGCCTACGACAGCTCACAAATCACCTGCTACCACTGCCGTCAGCTAGGCCACAAGTCCAACGTGTGCAGGTCAGAGCAGGAACACTCAGTACCAGACACCGGCGAAGGCACCAGTTCCAGGAGGACAGCCCCAGCAGAACCAGCAGAAGAGCGCTCCACCGCCCACTCGAGGCAGACTGAACCACCTGACCGCTGAGGAGGCAGCCGCAGCACCAGACGTAGCTCTCGATGAGTTTTTAGTCGATTCAGTTATGGCTTCCGTTCTGTTTGACATCAGTGCTCAGTTTTCGTACATTTCTACCAAGTTCGTAAAGGAAAGGTCATTACCAACTAAGCCCAGACCACGGCCTATAGTTACTAGTTCTCCGCTAGGTGAGAAGCGGAGTACGCTGGAGTGTAGAGGAGTGAACATGGTGTTCAAGAAGCAGTTGTTCGTGGCAGACTTGACAGTTCTGGAGTCGACCGGGATCGACGTGATACTTGGTATGGAGTGGTTAGCCCAGCACAAAGGATCGGTGAACTGCAACCCATTGTACGTGCAGTTGGAGCACCCCAGCGGAGCCAGAGTGTTGATCAAGCCACAGGGCCAGAGGTCGACGCCGATGCTGTGCAACATGAAAGGAAGGAGTATGGAGGAAATCCCGGTGGTGAGGGAGTACCCCGACGTGTTTCCAGAGGAGTTGACCGAGCTGCCGCCAGACAGAGATATTGAGTTCGTGATCGAGCTGATGCTAGGAGCTGGACCAGTGGCCAAGAGCCCGTACAGGATGTCCACGGATGAACTCGATGAGCTGAAGAAGCAACTCAAGAAACTGCAAGAGCAAGGGTTTATTCGACCGAGTGCCTCACCTTGGGGTTCGCCAGTTCTGTTTGTGGACAAGAAGGATGGCACCAAGAGGATGTGTGTAGACTACCGGACACTCAACTCGATGACAATCAAGAACAGATATCCTTTGCCCAGGATTGACGACTTGCTAGACAGGCTGCGAAAGGCAAAGTTCTTTTCCAAGATTGACTTGAGGTCAGGCTACTACCAGATGAAGATTCGGGACCAGGATATCCCGAAGACAGCTTTCACGACTCGGTACGGCCTGTACGAGTTCGTAGTGGTTTCTTTCGGGCTGACCAACACCCCTGCCTACTTCATGAACATGATGAACAAGGTCTTCATGGAAGAGCTGGACAAGTTTGTGGTAGTGTTCATAGATGACATTCTGATCTTCTCCGAGACAGCGGAAGAGCACGAGGAGCACCTTCGGATAGTGATGGAGAGGCTGAGACAGCAGAAGTTGTACGCAAAGTTCAGCAAGTGTGAGTTCTGGATGGAGGAAGTTGCTTTCTTGGGCCACGTGTTGTCAGCTGAGGGAGTTGCAGTCGACCCTTCGAAAGTGGAAGCAGTTACCAAGTGGGAGCAGCCACTCACAGTGACAGACATTCGGAGCTTTCTCGGGTTGGCAGGTTACTACAGGAGGTTCATAGAAAACTTCTCCAAAATAGCAAAGCCAATGACAAAGCTGTTGAAGAACGACAAGAAGTTTGTGTGGTCAGAGGCCTGTGAGAGGAGTTTCCAGGAGTTGAAGAAGAGCCTCACGACAGCTCCGATTCGTACCCTGCTAGATATCAAGAAAGATTTTGTGGTGTACTGCGACGCCTCGAAGCAAGGATTGGGATGTGTGCTGATGCAAGAGGGCAAAGTTGTTGCTTATGCGTCGAGGTAGCTCAAGAAGCACAAAGAGAACTACCCCACCCACAACTTGGAGCTAGCAGCAGTCGTTCACGCACTGAAGATTAGGAGGCACTACTTGATCAGCAACAAGTGTGAGCTGTACAACGATCATAAGAGTCGGAAGTACTTCTTTACTCAGTCAGAGTTGAACATGAGACAGAGGAGATGGTTAGAGCTGATCAAGGACTACGACCTGGAGATTCACTACCACCCTGGCAAGGCAAACGTTGTGGCAGATGCACTGAGCAGAAAGTCCTATTGCAACAACCTAATGGTGAGGCAGGAACAGCCAGCACTTCACGACGAGCTAGAGCAGCTTCAGGTTGAGATTGTGGAGCAGGGACAACTCAACGCACTGCAAGTGACCTACGACTTGGAAGGTAGAATTCGGGAGGCTCAGAAAGATTGCAAAGAGGTTGGAGCCCTACGAGAGCTGATGTTGGAAGGCAAAGCTGAGGATTACCGAGTCGATGAGCAGGGAACCGTGTGGTTGAAAGAGCGGATCTGTGTTCCGCAGGACAAGGAACTTCGAGAGCAAATTCTGAAGGAAGCCCATGATTCAAGGTACTCCATTCACCCAGGAAGCACAAAGATGTACCAAGACTTGAAACTGAGGTTCTGGTGGAAGGATATGAAGAAGGACATAGCAAACTATGTGGCTTGTTGTGACACTTGCAGTAGAGTGAAGATTGAGCACCAGAAACCAGCAGGGCTGCTAAAACCGTTGGATATTCCTCAATGGAAGCGGGATGATATTTCCATGGACTTTGTGGTGGGACTACCCAGGACACAAAAAGGCAACGATTCTGTTTGGGTCATAGTGGACCGGCTGACAAAGGTTGCTCACTTCATACCAGTGAAGATCCGCTACACGACAGACCAGTTGGCAGACTTGTACGTGGACCACATACTCAGGTTACACGGAGCACCGAGGAGCATAGTGTCTGACAGAGGGTCCTAGTTCATAGCAAGGTTCTGGCAGAGCTTACACGATAGAATGGGGACCACACTCAGCTACAGCACCGCTTTTCACCCTCAGACAGATGGGCAGACTGAGAGAGTAAACCAAGTGTTGGAGGATATGCTGAGAGCCTGCGGTTTGACCTACGGCACAGATTGGGAGAGCAGTTTGGCCTATGCAGAGTTCTCTTACAACAACAGCTTCCAAGCAAGTCTCAAGATGGCACCTTTCGAGGCACTTTACGGGAGGAAGTGCAGGACACCTTTGATGTGGTCAGAGGTAGGTGAGAGGATGGTCTTTGGAGCATATGCCATCCAGGAAGCTGAGGAGAAAGTGGAGAAGGTTCGAGACAACCTAAAGATTGCCCAGAGCAGACAGAAGAGCTACACCGACCGACACAGGAGGGACTTGTCGTTCGAGGTGGGAGACTTTGTCTACCTAAAAGTGTCCCCGATGAGAGGAACCAAGAGGTTTGCTGTGAAGGGGAAGCTTGCCCCGAGGTACGTAGGACCGTACCGGATCACTCAGAGAGTTGGGAAGCTCGCTTACAGGCTCGCGTTACCAGAGGAGATGTCTGCTGTACACCCCGTGTCTCACGTGTCACAGTTGAAGAAGAGTGAGAAGGAGGTGGAAGCAAAGCAAGTTCTGATTGAGATACTCGATCTACAGAACACCCTGGAGTATGTAGAGTACCCCGAGAAGATCTTGGACAAAGCAACAAAGGAAACCAGGAGGACCACTATTCCTTACTGCAAAGTGCTGTGGAGTCACCACACAGAGCGAGAAGCAACCTGAGAGAAAGAAGCCGACCTCAGGAGAGAGTTCCCTCACTTGTTCGAGGGAGAGGATGGAGCTTAAATCTCGAGGACGAGATTCCCGGTGGTGTGGGAGAATGTAACAACCCAGAAATTTAAGTTATGAAAATGTGAGGAAATTTGAACTTTTATTTATTGATGATGTGCCACCTATATTTAAACCCTTTCTAGCATCTTCCCTTAATTCCATATAAATAAATACCAAAAATATAAAAATATAATTCCAAATTATGGTAAAGTAGTGATTTGGATTTTATGGAATTCTTTTGGTTTTTATTGAGTGTGTTTTGAATTTGAAATTATTCAAATTCAAACCTATAGTTTAAACCTTAAATCAAAATATATTCAAAACTCCTTTGACTAACATGGGCCAGCTAACTGACCTCGAAGTCCAACGGACCTCCCTCACCTCCTAGCCCGTGCACGTCTGAACCCTTCGGCTTTTCCTTCCCAACCGGCCCACCGGCCCAGCTCGGCCCATCATCCTTTCCCCCGCACAAGCCTCACTGACCGGAGGGGCCCGCAGCCGCGCCCTATTCTTCGTCCTCCCGGTCAAGGCCGCACCGCACCGCCGCCGCATCCGTGCGCGCATGCGTGCACCCCCGGCCAGGGGACATGCCCCCGACCGCACCTGTGGCACGGACGCCGAGCCAGCCTGACCCCTGCGCGCACCGCCCCGTGGTTTTTTCGCAACTGCCCCTGTGCCCTGACGTGCTAGCGCGCCTGCCAGCCATTCCCGTGCTGCCAAATCAGCCTCCGAGCCATAGCAGCCAGTAGGAGCCCCGCCGAGACCCTTTTGCCCTTCGCCTCGACGTGCTCGAGCTTCTAATCCCCCGGGGAAGGCCCCTGCTGCAAGGCATATCGCAATTGGGGACTTCCCCCTTTGGTCCCCTGTCTGCCGCCGAGTCAGGAGAGGAGGTGAAGGAGGAGGAGAAGGGGGGAAGAGGAGAAGTGGAGGCGCTTCGCCACTGCGACGAGAAGCCGAAGCCAAGGAGCGTGAAGCCAGAGCTATCCGTGATCTGGAGAAGCCTGTCCGTGTGCGAGCCGAAGCCGGAGCAGAGGAAGGATCCGCGCCACCGCATCACCTCGCCATCGCCGTCGTAATCTGCACCGACGCGGGCTCCACTGCCACGCCTACACCATCGCCTCTCGGTGAGCCAGTGACCCGCCCCACTTCCTTCTTGTGTTGGGAGCGTGCCCCTGTGCCACGCCACGCCGACCTTCGCGCCGTGCGCTCTCCGCGAGCCGCCGCCACGACGCACCCCAGCGCCGCGCTAGTTCTCGCCTTCCTGTCTTGCCATGACCGCCACCGCATCGTTGTTCAGCTCTTGCCTGTGACCTAGCCTTCGCGCCGTGAGATCCCCTGCAGGGACGTTTTTGCCGTCGCTGTAGACGCGTCGCGCCGCGGACTCGGTCCGCCGAGCACCCGCGTGCGTCGGTCGGCCATGTCGCGGCCAGGCCAGGCCTGCACACGCGTGTTCCTGGGTAAGCACCCCCATATGCTATGCCACGCTGCGCTGTGCTTCTGATCTTGCTTACATCGCCGCCGCTTCACGTCCCGCATCATCGCGCCGTGCCGCGGCCCTGGAACTCCAAAACCCCGCGCGCCATGATGACCTATCACGTTCAGGCTAGGCCTGTGCTTGTGCGCACACGTGCATGATGAGCACACCCAGGTGCTCAACTGCGGCACTACATTTTTTGTTATGCTTTGCGCATTTGCAACCCCCGCTGCGCCGCGTGATCGCCGCCGCTCTGCGTCGGGAACGTCGCCGTGTCGCGCTTCGCGTACGCCCAAGAGCTTCTCCCCAGAGCTGAGGCTGCGCGGAAGTGACCTCGTGCACCAAGAGATCGTTGTACACCGCTTACTTGAACACCGGGACCGTTGCCACCGTCAACCGCCGCTCGCCGTCGCCGCCGGTCTTGCGCCGGGGCCCGCCGACGCGCGCACGCAGGGTGAAGGGGCGCCTTCGCACCCCAGAACTTCTCAAGGACCCTCACCAGACTTCTCTGGTGTGGGACTGAGGGGA
Organism: Cenchrus fungigraminus; assembly: GCA_036936925.1. Lineage (NCBI taxonomy): Eukaryota > Viridiplantae > Streptophyta > Magnoliopsida > Poales > Poaceae > Cenchrus > Cenchrus fungigraminus. The sequence goes on along the minus strand of CM072777.1, from coordinate 49,005,045 downwards.
AGATGGGCCAAGCAGCCCAATAAGGCCCGTCACGGCCCTTTTTCTCTTTAACTGATGCACTCGGAAATTAGTTTAGGGTGCTCTGCCAGACTTGGCTCGTTTGGCCCAATAGGCTGAGTCCAATGGGCCGATTGCGGCCCACTGACACTTTCGGCCCAATAAGGCCCACTAACCGTGACGCTGACGTCACGATGACGTCATGCTGACGTCATCACGTATTTTCAAAATAAAAATCCTTTTCTGTTTTATAAATGATTTTGGAAATTAATTTATAAAACCTTTAACCTTTGAAAATTCATAACTAATTATTTATAACTCCGAAAAATATGAAACTAGTTTCTATATTTTTCTAAAAATGAGACGGTGCTGATTATAAGTAGTTTGGTTCTGTTTGGATCTTTTAAAATTAGGTTTCTTTGGATGTATGCTTAGTTGATTGCCGGTAATTAAGCGTATCGTATCTCGTGCTGCACAGACCCAAGCTACGACCAGGAGGAGGCCTACGACCCCGACTTCAACCCAGACCAGATCTACGGACACCAGCCAGGTGTCATGTCACTCCCAACCATTTAGATCCTATGCATGCTTTAGTTGCTAGTGCTTAATTACCTTTGATGCATGTTTTAAAATTGCATAGACATTTGATTAGCCATGCCTTGGAAATGTTTATCCTGTCCTTGGAATACCTACTTTTGGAACTAGCTACAGACCCCTAGCTAGTTCCCCGGCTTTATTCATCCATATAATTTACCCTTAGTTATGGATGGATCTCAGGTTTGGACCGAGGTTGGGATACCTCGGAATTCTTGCGTGTGTTTTGGGTGACTTTGCACCCTTGACGTGTTACCGTGGGAGCGAGCCGCTTCGGTTACTTGTGAACGCCTGTCTCGGGGAGATGTGACCTGGCCTCTCGCCCTAGCGGCATGTCGGACGGTTAGAGTTGGTGAGTGCTCGCTCTTGCAATTAAGGACCGATCGTCCGTGTGACCTTGATCTTTGGGCTATTTTCGTACAAACCGTTCACCTTGTTATGGGCGGGGTTCGGTTCGAGAACTCGTATGTGGATGGCATCCAGCCTGTAAGCGGACCGGTGTGGTCGTGTGAGGGGGACGGGTTATACCCCCCAGTAGACGTCGCCCCGGCTCCTCCGGGGATGGTTTCACAGCTTCGAGGCCATGCTGGCAAGTTTCGCGCCCCAGTCAGGACGAGTCAAGCTCGGAGAGGCAGGAGAGTGCCATCCACTGCTAGGTCTCCGGCCGTTAGGTAGAGAGGTGGATCGGGGGCACCCGATTCTGCTCTACTCGGCGGGTCCAGTTGTACAACCTCTGCAGACTGTTAAACCTATAGTTATAGTCTGTATCCACTGGTATGGACAGCCCTTTCGATCTCTCACCTGGCTAGTATTCTTCTGTGCTGCTTTCTCTCCCCTGTGTGTGTGAGCCCGACTTCGTGCCGTTGAGACGTGGGGATAGGAGTCGGTGACCCCACGTCACAGATGAGAGTGGGATGCTGCGACTCGGATGAGATCCAGTGTTTGGTGTTCTTTCCTTGATGGGGTGTTGACCCCGGAGGCGTGGTCCTCGAAGGTGTGGATCTCTTCGGAGATGGAGACCTCTCGGCTATTCTGCTTACCTTGATGTTGCTACCGCTGCTTGCATAACCTTCTGCAGCCATAAATAGGATTATTCATGCATATTAGAATTATTCTCTTTTGCTTATGCTCTTTGTTGGGAAGCAGACTTGACCTACTCGCTTATCTAGTAGATGACGGGTTTTCAGACCAGGAGCCGGACTACAACTTCGAGCATGATGGATGGGAGGACTGAGGCTTGCCCTACACTCGAGTTGCCTGCGGATATGGAGTCTACTTCGGTACATGAGAGAGGCTGCGTAGATGTTTACTCTGTTTGATTCAGTCCCGTTGGACTTGTACCCGGCATGTGCCGAAATGATGTACTCTGATGCTTTATTATTATATTATTATGAGGACCTTCATGTATTTCCTTTCTGTTGTACGGTTATTCTTTACTTTCTGAGATAGGGATTTGCACGTGACAGCCTCCTGGGACTATCACAGAGGTGTAGGGATCGGGTTCCTTTCTTTGGAAACCCGGTTCGTTTCAGCAACGCCCATTTCCCCTCGCGTTTCAGAGCTCTGACCTCCGTACCTAAGTACGATGATGAAACCAACCCTAGTGTTTTGTTAGAAGACTACCGACTGGCGTGTAACACCGGCGGAGCACGAGACGACCTGTTCATCATCAAGAATCTCCCGCTACATCTCGCGGACTCGGCTCGCACGTGGCTCGAGCACTTGCCACGAGGCAAGATTGACAGCTGGTCGCAGCTGCACGACGCCTTCGTCGGAAACTTCCAGGGCACATACGCCCGACCAGGGAACCCCTGGGACTTGCGCAACTACAAGCAGATGAAGGGCGAGAGCTTACGCAACTACATCCGGCGCTTCTCCAAGCGATGTACCGAGTTGCCCAGCACCACCGACACGGACATCATTTCGGCCTTCCAGAACGGCACCATGTGTGCCACGCTGATCCATCGGATTGGGCGATGAAAGCCGCGATCTACTCGGGAGCTGCTCGACATCGCAACCGACCACGCCAACAGGGAGGAAGTTGTGGCCGCAACGCTCAGTCCCGGCACCAGCAAGGGGAAGCAGCCGGCCGGAGCTGACGACGGTCCATCTGTGCCAACCAACAGGAAAAAGAAGAATAAAGATAAGTGGTACCGCGATGACACCTTGGTGGCTGCTGTCGACCGAAAGACAGCAAGACCCAGAGGTGATCCACCGAAGGATCACTTCGAGAAGCTGCTGGAGGCCCCGTGCCCCAACCATGAGGGCCCGGTCAGGCATGCCTTCAAGGACTGCAACTTGATGAAGTCCTACCTCTCCGGCACGCTGAAGAAGCGAAACACTGCTCCGACCAGTGATGGAGGGAAGGACAAGGGCAACGACGAAGGTGCCTACCCCCGTGAAGATGGAGCTGTTATGATGATCTTCGGGGGTTCGGAGGCGCGGCCGCCCAGACGCCAAGAGAAGCTGATCCGGCGAGAAGTTTACCATGCTGAGCGCGTAACTCCAACGTACTTGAAGTGGTCGGAGACACCGGGCATGTTCGACCGGCGCGATCATCCCGACCACGTCCCACGACCAGGCAACTACCCGCTAGTCGTGGCACCCTTGTTCGGCACCAAGCGTGTGCACAAGGTACTAATGGATGGAGGCAGCAGCCTCAACGTCACCTACATGTTGACCCTCGACGGCACCTTTCCATGGGGTCGTACTCGGGATGGAGGCAGTCCCCCTCGGGCAGATCGATCTGCCTGTCACTTTCGGAACTCCGAACAACTTCCGAAAGGAGACCCTCACCTTTGAAGTGGTAGGGTTCCCGGGGACGTATCACGCGATACTCGGAAGGCCAGCTTACACGAAGTTCATGGCCGTCCCCAACTACACGTACCTCAAGCTGAAAATGCCCGGACCGAAAGGCATCATCACGGCAGGTACAACTTTCCAGTACGCGTACGAATGTAATGCTGAGTGCTTCCAGTTCGCTGAAGCACTAATCCGGTCCGAGAAGCTCTCCGCTGAGCCCCCCTCCGACGACCAAGATATCCCCGAGTCGTCCAAGCGAGCGGCCTGCTCTTTCGAGCCCGCCAAGGACGCCAAGGAAGTGCCCGTCTCCGAGGACAGCGGCACGATCCATATCGGGACGGCGCTCGGTTCCGACCAGGAAAGCGCGCTCGTCGACTTCCTCCGCGTGAACCTCGACGTGTTCGCATGGAAACCCTCCGACATGCCGGGGATTTTAAGGGAGGTTGCCGAGCACAAGCTTAACATTAAGCCCGGCTCGAAGCCGATCAAGCAGCGTCTGCGCCCCTTCAACTCCGACAAGTGCATGGCCATTGGCGAGGAGATCAAGAAGTTCATTAGTGTAGGGTTCATTCGTGAAGTGTACCACCCCGAGTGGTTAGCAAACCCTGTAATCGTTAAGAAGAAGAATGGAAAATGGAGAATGTGCGTTGATTACACAAGCCTGAACAAGGCATGTCCAAAAGATCTGTTTCCTTTACCGCGTATAGATCAAGTAGTCGATTCAACAGCCGGGTGCGAAACCCTCTGTTTTCTCGACGCTTACTCTGGGTACCATCAGATCGCAATGAGTCTGATCGACCAGCTTGTGACCTCATTCATCACCCCGTTTGGTGCATACTGCTACGTTTCCATGCCATTCGGGTTGAAGAATGCAGGGGCCACATTTCAGAGATGCATGCGATGCGTCTTTGGAGACATCATCGGACAGCTAATCGAGGCCTATGTAGATGATATCGTGGTCAAGTCGAAGAAGGTGGGTGACCTGATCCCCGACCTCACCGCGGTCTTCGAGAAGCTGAGGGAGCACGGTGTGAACTTAAACCCTAAGAAGTGTGTTTTGGGGGTTCCTAGGGGCATGCTACTCAGTTTCGTCGTCTCGGAACGCGGCATCGAGGCCAATCCCGAGAAGATCTCTGCGATCACGAGCATGGGACCCATCAAAAATCCGAAGGGAGTGCAACGCGTCACCGGATGCCTCGCTGCACTCAGCAGGTTCATCGCTCGACTAGGTGAACGCAGCCTACCACTGTACAAGCTCATGAAGAAGTCGGAGCATTTCGTATGGACACCTGAATCACAGGAAGCACTCGATTTACTCAAGAAACTACTCGAGAGCCCACCAGTGCTCACCGCACCGGCGGAGGGAGAGCCAATGCTCCTATATATCGCCGCTATGACCCAGGTTGTGAGTGTTGCATTGGTGGTCGAGCGAGATGAGCCTGGGAAAACGCAAAAAGTACATCGCCTCGTCTACTTTGTGAGCGAGGTCCTCTCTGACTCAAAGACGCGATACCCGCAAATCCAAAAGTTGATCTATGCTATCCTCATCACCAAGCGGAAGCTCCGGCACTATTTTGACTCGCATCGCATCACGGTGGTGTCCAAATACCCGCTTGGCGAGTTCATACAGAGCCCAGAGGCAGAAAGGAGAATTGCTAAGTGGGCCCTCGAGTTGATGGGACAGAACATCGAGTACGCGCCCCACACCGCCATCAAGTCGCAGGCATTGGCCGACTTCATCGCCGAATGGACGGAGATCCAAACTCCTCTTTCTCCCATCGAGCACGAGATGTAGCTCATGTACTTCGACGGGTCCCTCATGAAGGAAGGAGCCGGGGTCAGACTTGTCTTCATCTCGCCTCTGGGCGTGCGAATGGAGTATATGGTCCGACTACATTTCGCAGCCTCCAACAACGTCGTGGAGTACGAGGCGCTCATCAATGGTCTTCGGATCGCTCTCGAGTTAGGAATCCGACGCCTTGACATCAGGGGGGACTCCGACCTGGTCGTGGGGCAGGTGATGAAGGAGAAGAACTGTCTAAGTCCGAAGATGGCCGCGTACTGCCGGGCGGTGCTCGAGTTGGACGACAAGTTTCATGGGCTTGAACTCAATCATGTGCTGCGTGAGTACAATAAGGCGGCAGATACTCTCGCGAAAGCAGCATCGAATCGAAAACCCGTACCACACGGGGCCTTCGCCAGCGACCAGTACGAGCCGTCCATCCGCTCCGAGAAGGACAAGTCACTAGAGCCAGTGACACAAGAGGTCATGGAGATTGACGAGGTACGAGAGCCCAACCTCGAGGACCCAGACTAGAGGATCCCGATCCTCGAGTGGATGGTAGAGGGAAAATTGCCACCCGACAAGGAGACGGCTCGACAGATCGCTCGCATGGCCAAGTCATACAAACTGGTCGACGGCGAGCTCTGACAAAGAGGTGTTGAAGGCATACTCATGCGTTGCATCTTGGCCGATCAGGGCAAGGAGCTGCTACAAGAGATTCATGCGGGCACAAGCGGACATCATGCCGGTCCAAAGACCATTGTCGGGAAGGCTTTCCGACAAGGTTTATACTGGCCAACCGCGGTTGCCGACGCAACTCGGATCGTGCGCAGCTGCAAAGGTTGTCAGTTCTATGCACAACAAACTCATCTCCCGACGCAAGCGTTACAAACCATCCCTATCACCTGGCCTTTCGCGGTCTGGGGTTAGACATGGTCGGGCCACTAAGAAAAGCACCCGGGGGCTACACCCACGTGCTCGTCGCTATCGACAAGTTTTCAAAGTGGATCGAGGCCAAGCCCATAACTAATGTCCGCTCCGAGGAGGCCGTTGCGTTCTTCACCGACATCATCTACCGCTTCGGGATTCCGAACTCTATCATCACCGATAATGGTACCCAGTTCACCGGTAAGAAATTCCTCAAGTTCTGCGATGACAACAACATTCGCGTGGACTGGGCCGCTATCAGCCACCCGAGGACCAATGGATAGGTGGAAAGGGCGAACGGCATGATCTTACAAGGGCTGAAGCTGCGGATATTCAAGCGCCTCGAGAAGTTCCGAGCAACATGGGCCGCAGAGCTCCCGTCCGTCCTATGGAGCCTACGCACCACGCCTAGTCGGGCTACTAGTTGCACGCCTTTCTTCCTGGTCCACGGGTCGAAGGCAATCCTCCCGACAGACATCGACTATGGTAGCCCATGGGTTCAAGCTTACACCGAAGAAGGCAACCAGGTCACCCTCGAGAATGCCATCGACCAGCTGGACGAAGCGCGCAGTGTCGCTCTCCTCCACTCGGCACAATATCAGTAGACTCTGCGTTGCTACCACGAGCGAAATATACGGGAATGCGAGTTCCAAGTCGGCGACCTCGTCCTCCGACGAGTTCAAAGCAACGAGGGGCGACACAAACTCTCACTGCCATGGGAGGGTCCGTTCATCGTCGACCAAGTACTCCGTCCAGGAACTTTCAAGCTCAAACACGAGGACGGCACGATCATCTCCAACGCCTGGAACATAGAGCAGCTACACCACTTTTACCCTTAAGTTTCTTACTTTATTTCATCTTATGATAATGCAAGAGCTCCGAGCTACTTTCTTTCTTTTGTGAGATGATATCTTCTTCAAGCTTGCGTCTTTTACTTAAGTAAGATGTCTTTATGCTTGTCTCATCCCATGGGCAAGTCTTCGACTTGTCCACGGGCTTGGGGGCTACTCGGGGCCACGACACCCCTCCCCTGCACGTTTCGAAATATTTTTTCGATTAAAAACCATCTATGGTTTCTCGTATGATCGTCGTGGTATGCTTGCACTCCTTAGAGGGAGATGAACGACGGCTCTAGCGGTTACAAACCTGCGCTTGTCCGGGCTCCGGGTACTTACGCCCCCGCGGCTACGGTACAAAGACCCATGAGCAAAGTTCGCGACCTCAAGTTGTCGTTCACTCGCCCCCTCGAAAGGTTGTCGGATAACCGTCTGAGTCGTGAACTCTGAAGAGTTTTCTTGTTTGCAAACATACGCACACACCTATCCTCCTCGAAAGTACTCGGGGGCTGCCCACCCAAGTAGTACCGTTTAACCAAGCCCGGTCGAGTCGCCAGGTTCCTACACCCCCGCGGCTACGGAGCAAGACACCGCCAGCAAGGTCTTGAGCTACACCGCTTGGGCTCGCAAATCCCCTAACTACTCGGGAGAAGGTTAATGACCAAATAAATGAAATGTTGAACTTGAAATAAAAATGGATACTTGACCCACGAGTTTGCCACAAGTGCTCGATCCATAAGTCTATTACAAGTCACCACCAGCATAACCAAAAGCCTCAGCAAGGCGACTCTGTTTTTTCTACAGGCCCAGGTCGTGGAGGGCATGGTTCATCATAGTCTGGACGAAGTCGACAGCGTCCTCCTCGATGCGATCATACCCGTCATTACTATAACCCGGACACTATCCTTGGCCCAACAGCTCTCTGTCCATTTCCAGATAATGTGACAAAAAGATGGCCACCACCTTGCGGACGATGTCGCGGGCCACATCCATTGACTGCCGACGAGCTGTCGAGGCGGCCTGTTCCAGACGATCCTTCATGTTGAGGCCGGAAGGAACCCCAAGGTCGTCCATCGCCTTGGTGATGACCATCACCATCCTGTCGCGGATCGTCTGCACTTGCATGAGGTTGGAGTGGGTCGCCCCGTGCAATCTCCGTTCTTGTTCGAGCTCTGCCATGACCTCTGAAGGAAAAGTGGGACCGATGTTAGCAAATGACGTCCTGATTCAAAGAAGGCAAAGCATGAAGGGGATGCGTCTCTTACTGTTGAGTCTTTCGTTAGCCTCGCAAGAAAGCTCCGCCAGTTTCTCGTTCTCAATGAGGCGGGTGGCTGCAGCGCTCTCCTGATCCGCAACCTTCTTTTCCAAGTTGGTGCGGGCCACGCGGAGAGCTATCCACTCCAAAAACAAGATGACATCACGAATCAAGTGATCACATGCTAGAAAAAGCAAGAGCAACAGGTCAGGAGGCACTCACCGACGATCTCCTCCTCATGCTTCTGGGCGACCTCTTCGAGTCGGCCCTTCTCGGCGCTGACGCTGCCGACCTGGGCCTCAAGCACCGTCACCCTCTCGCAAGCCATCTGGAGGTCGGACTCGGCCTGGCCCGCCCTGGCTTCGAGCTCCGTCTTCTCTTGGTGGGCGGCACGGGCAGCAGTCTCAGCGTTGGAATGCAGCTCTGTCGCCGCCTGCTCCGCCGCGACAAGTTTCTCCTCCAGGGCGGCCTTCTCCGCCTGCACCGCGGCCGCGTGGTCCTCGGCAGCCTTCGCCCTCACCTCGAGGGTCGCACGTTCAGCCGTCCGGTCAACCTCGCTGGCCGCCGCTGCAAGACAAGTCGTGGCCAGCTGCGCTTCCAACTGAGTCTTCTCCGCGCGGAGCGCCTCGAAGGCCCGTGACTTGTCATCACAGGGCCCGACAAGCTCCTCGACCACACGCGAGCTTTACGGTCAAGGAAGACGAGAAAACAAGCACGAAATTTGAAAAGGTGGAAAAAGAGGGCTATGACTCACCCTCGAGACGGGCAGGACCAGCTCCCTAATTTCTCGCTCCGACTGACGCAGCGCCAGTTCGCTCAGGCGCAGGCTGCGCTCCAAGTTGCGACTGGCAAGGAGCTCCGCGTCGCCGTCAACGTCCAAGCCGACGGAGGCCTAAACTCACGAGACAGGCACCAGCTAGGGCGGCGAAGCCTCCATCTCCTCCTCCACCGTCGACACGATCGGCCCCGAGCTCCTTGAGCTCTCCCCGACCTCCGAGGTCGGAGGTAGCATCTGTTCATCTGCCACCGTGGCGGGAGAGGCGACTCCGGGATGACGACCACTTCCGTGGGGCTCGACCGGGGAGCGGCGTCAGACGCAGCGGCCGACGAAATTGGGACGGCCTCCTCGGTCACTACGATGACCATCGCAGCAGGGGCCTCCTCGGAGTCAAGGGTGGCCGTCTCCACCTCCGCTGTAGCACTCCCCATTCCCCCCAGCAACTCAGGGGCTGGGGGCTCGGAGTTCGCCGCGGCTCCAACCGTCCCCTCGGCGACTCGGGGGCTGGCCGCTCGACGTTTGCGGCGTCGTCGCCCGCCCCCATCGACGACTCGGGGGCCGGTTGCTCAGCGTCGTCTGCCCGCGCCTCAGGAGCAGGGTCTTCCTGAGTTTGCTCCGGAGCTCCGAACAGGTACCTCACCAACTCGGCCGCGCGGGCCGAGAGCGCTTCTTCTGTGGAGCCTCACCCCCCCAAACCCATCATGCCCATCGACAGGTTGCTGCGAGCTGGGCTCCCCGCGGTGGGACTGTCATCTCTTGGGTCCCGGACCCTCCTGTCTCTTCAACCGCCGCCCCCGACTGGCGGGAGGGCGGCGGACCACCTAACGGTGGCGTGTCCCCGACTACCTGAGCCGGGCGGCGCAGTGACTTCCCAGGCGCCGACCTCAGGGTACGGTGGTCGGGCACCCCGAAACGAGAAGAATGTCACAATGGCAACAAGCAAAAGGCATACTTCCCAAGAACACGGAGAGATAGTCAAAAGATTGCAACTCGGAGCTTACCTCTCTGCGGTGAGGCGGGGTCGCTTGGAGCCAAAAGTCGGGTTGCAGGGAGACGCTACCCTTTTGCTCCCCGCAGACGGAGCAGAGGTCGAAGAAGGCGTCGTTCCGCCCCCAGCAATGACAATCGACGAGAGACGCTACTGGGTCAGGGCTAGCCCCCTGCTCTGGGCCGCAGGTGGAGAAGAAACCATCGGCGCCCTCCGTCGCTCCCATGACGAGCGCGCCGAGGGTGAATGAGACCTCCGGTGCGAAGAGTGGTGGCGCGAGGTGTCGCGCCTCGACGTGTGGCGGGTGGGGTCACTGCACTGCGGAGAACTCCTACTCCTCTCGCAGTGGCCCGCTGAGAGGTGCGGCTGCTCGTTCCAGGCTGATTAGCCCGGGAGGACGGGGCGGCGCTTGCTGGCTCGAGCCGGCGCCAGCCGTGGTCGAGGCGGGCACTGACCCGCCGCGTGGCCGCGACATCGCCGCCGCCTCGTCGTCAGTCCACTCGAACTCGGACTCGGCCTCGTCCGTGTTCGGCGGCACCGATGAGGGGCCTCGTTCTCGAAGACGTTGGCCTCCCCGGCCTGCCGGCGCAAAGTGCGGCCGTCGTTCCTCGACCGCTTGTCGATCTCCTTTTGCTGATGGGCCCTCCTGCGTTCCCCCCGCCGCTGCTGCCGCGCAGCGATCTCTTGAGTGAGCGTCCGGTCCTCTTCCAGCGGAGGACGCGAGGCGAGGATGCGCACCGGCACCATCTGGGAAGACAGGAGAAAGTTATCACCCACAGTCACAGGAAACAAATCGAAAAGAAATCGAGAGAGGCGTACCAGGGCCGCGGTGGTCGGAGAAGGAAGCATCGACAGCGCGTTCAGCGGCGGCCAGAACAGATGAGTGACCCCAGTAGCCTGGGACACCCGGCGCTGGACCTCGTCCATCTAGGGTAGGGGGTTGGCCGTCATCGTCCCCACGAAGGGAGCCCGGTCGTCCGTCATCTCACAAAGGCGTAGAGCGCGACGGCGGAGCGGGACTATCCCCCTCGCGTGGTAGCCGCCGATCACGGTGATGAAGTCCACGCCGTTGTCACGGAGTATCTTGAGGGCGTCGAGGGTGTCGTTGAGGAACCGGGGTCGATCTTTCTTCTCCGGCCCGTACTTCCACTTCGCCGGCGCTCGGTCGTGCCAGTGGTCGGTGAACTTGGGCAGTGGGTTCTCGGGATCATTCTTGAGGTAGAACCAATCCCCGTGCCACCCGCTGTTGGAGCTTGTTAGGTTGGTAGGAATGTACTCGTCCATCCTCCCCTGCTTCCCGCGAAGTCCGGTGCACCCAATCGCCGCCACGGTGCGCTCGTCCTTCAGGCAGACGAACTTGTACAAGTATCAGAACAAGTCCCAGTGGGCTCCCTGTCCCAGATACCCCTCGCACAGAGCTTCGAACGCCGCCATCTGCTGGACGCTGTTCGGATTCAAGTTGTGGAGCTCGAGCTCGTACTCCTCGAGGACGGCGCGGATGAACCGCCCCGCCGGAACGGAGAAGCCGCGCTCGTGGAAGATCACGAACGAGACCACATATCCCTCCGAAGGCCGGGGGCTGCTCTCGGCTCTAGGAACCTTTCACTCCTCCGCTTCTGTCAGCAACGGCAGCATGCCATCGGCGGCAAGGCGGTCGAGCTTGGACCAGGTCGCCGTTGAGGACGCCCAGTTTGACATAGCGTCGGCCGTGGTGGCGGCGGCGGGCGGAGCTAGTGTGCGGTTGAAGGCGAGGAGCACTCGGTGGCTTGCGCGCGGCGGGTGCGGAGGCAAAGGCAGAAACGACGGCGGTGAAGTGCACAAGAAGGAGGAAGGGGAGAAATTTTAGCCGGCGGCCGCGGTATAAAAGGGGGGAAATAAGTACCCCCCAGCAGTTAATGCCTGGGCCGCCTCGGGCCACGTCCTCCACCCGCCGAAGCGTCGCCCCTCAAAAGACGCGCCCACTACTGTCAGCCGCCCACGACTGTGCCGCCACGTCATCCAGAATGGGACCCACAAATCTCGCGACTGGCGCGGGATCTCCGCTATTCATCCCGCGGCGCACGCTGCGCAGCAGGCAGCAAACTTCCCCAAATTCAAGAGTTCAACATTTAACCCCACGCACAAGTCTCCGACTTGTCCGTGGGCTCGGGGGCAACTACCCGCGGGTTCGCTCGCGCGTCCCTACCGGAGACAACATGACTGGCTTCCTCGTCTCCGTGGCAATTGAGCCTGGGAGCGAGTCCTTGACTCCCTCACCAGGCTCGGGGGCTACTGACGAGGCCATGGATCAGGGTCCACTAGGACCTCTAAACAACGTAGTATGGGCCCACATATGACGTACTTAATGGCTAATACAACGAGTATTAAGCCCCCGAGTACCCGAGAGTCCGTACGACCTCTTTCGTCATGGGCCGGAAGGCAGGTGGCCCACGGCCACCAGCACCTTGTCCTTCGAGTACATGACGGCCCATACGACAAGTCTTCACCTCCGTCTCCGACTACTTGCTCGTACGAGTAGTCTCCGCCTTCGCCTCCGACTACTTGCTCGTACGAGTAGTCTCCGCCTCCGCCTCCGACTACTCGTTCGCACGAGTAGTTTTCGTCGTCGCTCCGCGCGGGCTTCGCGCGGAAGGCAAAGGGCGCGTGGGCCCCTCCTGGTCGAGATCTCGGGATCTCCGCGCACGTTCCCCCACGCGCTGCCACGCGTCCGCTCCCTCACGGCATCCCGCCCGGGCCTGACTGATTCGGTGTCAGGAGGCGGATCCGTCAAACCCTGCCACGAACGGCACAGTGGCTGTCGTACTGCGAACGGCGTGAGAAGTGCTGAGCAGCGAATGGTACAGTACACGCTATGCCCTAAGCATCGGAAGGCACGGCATAGACCACCTACTCGCACGAGTAGTTTTTCCTCCTCCGACCAGTTCAAGACTTGACCGTCAAGGTCGCGGGTACACGGGCCCCGTTGATATCCCGTGATATCTGGGCGCGTTAGCCCACGACTCACCACGTGCTGGCCTCTCTGCGCTGGTCCGCCCTGACCAGGCCGATCCGGTGTCAGAGGGCAGATCCGTCTGTGGTTCCACGCATGGGGCAGCGCGCGTCATACTACGGACGGCACGGGAAGCGTTGTGCCACGAACGACACAGTGTACGCCACCCTCCTATCCCTCAAACGTCGTGGCATAGATCACACCATCTCCACAGTTCCCAGAAAAGACAAGTCCCTGATCCGCTGACAGGAGTAGGATACGAATCCTACTTCCCGCACCCGACTAGCTACTCGGGGAAGGATGCGGGACGCCCCAGGAATAGCTACTTGGGACGCACGACTCAAGGAAGACCCACACCATCACCTGAGGCACCATAACAGTTCTTTGCCGCTCCCGCCTGACTGCCCGATGCAGGAAGAGGACGCCCTACGCTATAGATCGGCTTACACCCTCGATGTAGCCCCCCTGAACCTCTCCCTTGTGACTATAAAAGGGGAGGACAGGGGCACTTGCAACAAACGTTCGTTCTAACCCCCACACGCACTCAGTATCGATATCTCATCTCATAAACCCTCGTAGACGCACACACACTCGCGTACGCAGAACCCTGCTACAAGAACCACTTACACGCCAGGGACTTGGGCTCGAAACCCTCTCCCGACTTGTTTGTATCCCCTACTACAAACTCCTGAGCATAAAGAACACCCCCTCTCAGACTGGACGTAGGGTATTACTCTCCGGAGGCCCGAACCAGTATAATCTCGAGTGTCTCTTGTGCAATCGTGCGGATCCGTACACACGTTCTTATAAATTTACTTGCCGGCTGTAACAAACCCCGACACTTCCCGACACTCCCGGATCCCCGTCTACGTCGCGTTGGGCCTTCAGGCTCGATTTTGAGGCCCAAACTGAGAAACCGTCCTCTGATGGTTTTGTTGCCAAACCACCAAACCCCGCGTGCAAGCTTCGATCGCTAACCGCCACCTTGCACCGGCTCTATGTCCATGACTTTAACTCGCTCTTCTTGCACCATGCGGCTCGCACTTGACCCTATCGGCCACCGGGTCCATCGAACCAAGCCTACTTGTCTCTCCATCACCCGGAGGCCACCTCGGCTTAGACCTTTCGCACTTGTTCTTATCTGCACCAACACAAGTCAAGCCGCAACCTGCACCTGCAATACTAAGCCAAGCATCAGTCCACACAATGTTGTCAATCACTCATCACTAAGGAGCGATGTCACACTTGACCCAATTGGATGGCCCATGAGTGGCCCATGAGCATAGGTGCGCGTGTTTAGTGCAACATTGCTAGTTGAGCAAGGGTGGAGCCAACTTATAAGTCTTTGTCCATCAGCCATCACCTTCGAGTTAACCCATTTACATGAAGCGAGGATGAAAGTGTAAGCAGGGTGCTATGTGTATGTGTGCCCGCCCCTATGGAAGGGCTGGGCGGTGCGGCTTTGGCGGGCGGGGTGTTACAAATGGTATCAGAGCCGACCCTCGCGGTTGCGCGTACGGGTCAGTGTGCGGACATAGGGCACAAGGCGCCTGTAGGTCTGAGATGGGACACACGGCATGGCATATGCGTCGGCACTAGACGTACGGTCGTGCGCTAAGGGGGGAAGGTTCATGGACATTTTCTTGGGTCAGTGTGCAGACAAATGCATGGACGTATTTGCCTGGGATGGGACACACGACATGGCGTATGGGTCGGCACTTGACAAGTGAGTTGGACCGACGAGGACGTCGGGTTCTTTGAGGGGGGTGTATGTCACACCCGACCCAATTGGATGGCCCATGAGTGGCCCATGAGCGCAGGTATGCATGTTTAGTGCCACATTGCTAGTTGAGCAAGGGTGGAGCCAACTTATAAGCCTTTGTCCACCAGTCATAACACCTTTGGGTTAACCCTTTTACACGAAGCGAGAACGAAAGTGTAAGCAGGGTGCTATGTGTACGCATGCCCGCCCCTATGAAAGGGCTGGGCGGTGCGGCTTTGGTGGGCGGGGTGTTACAAGTGACCCTCCACTGGTCTCCGGACGCTCCTGGTCCTCAGTTTCTTCTCCGGGGTCGACGCTAGGAAGCGCATGAAGGATCCTGCGCCGTCGGTGATGCAGACCCAGGAATTGAAGACGAAGGTGTCGCCTTGCTCGAAAGCAATACTGGGCTTGATGGTGATTGGAGCCATCGAGATCGCCAGCTAATCTACGACGATAGCCTCTACCTGGCGCGCCAGCTGTCGGTGTTTAGTCCCGGCAAACCTACCCAGGGGGTGCCTAAGGTAGTTGATTAAGTGGTGGGGCTCGCCGAGATCAGGAACTCGAAGGTGAGACACGAGGCACACAATTTAGACAGGTTCGGGCCGCAATGTGCGTAATACCCTACGTTCTGTATGCTGCGTGGCTCTTGATTGATTGCGTAAGTTTCAGGTATTGTTTGGGGGTGTCTCTTCCTCGCCTTATATGCACGGGGAGGTAGGGTTACAAGTCAGTTTGGTACAAGAGTACTAGTCGGGTACGACTAGGAGTAGCCAGAGGCGGTGTACATGATAAGCTTTCCTAATCTAGTACTAATCTTGTGTAGTCTTGACTTGTCCTTGTGGTCCACGCCATCCAGTGTCGTGGCTCACGAGTAGAAGAAGCCCCGGCGGGTACTTATGCGCACGGGTAGGTCCATCCCTGTGTTGGGCCCATAGATGCCCGTACGACATCGTCCTGCTTCTCTCTCTGAGCATACGGTATCTCAGAAGTATGGTGACCAGGGCGCATGGTCTTGGCCAAGGTGTGAGATGCTGACCATGTCAATGGATATAGCAATTTTTGCTCCATTGACTTTTCTAACAAATTGGCCTTTTTTCTCCTGCATGAGGAGCCCTGATAAGCTGAAGCCTTAGGGATTTTTGAGATATATATTTAGTGTGCTTTTACTTCGGCACTTGCAGGGAAGGCAGTTAGCTAGGTGGGTGCCGGATCTGTTGGAATAAATGGGTCTTGAGCCATTTATTGTAATGATTAAAGAATTAAAACCCATTATTTTAATGCTAAGGAAAAATAAACGTGAGTAATACCGTACATGTATTTGAGGAGACTTTTATTCGACTTAAGTGCTATATCAAATGTACACCACTTGTGAAGTTGAATAAGGAGTCTGGAGAGCCACATGCGCGCGCTCTCGCTCGCCTCACCGAGGCCGAGC
Source organism: Cenchrus fungigraminus (assembly GCA_036936925.1). Taxonomy (NCBI): domain Eukaryota; kingdom Viridiplantae; phylum Streptophyta; class Magnoliopsida; order Poales; family Poaceae; genus Cenchrus; species Cenchrus fungigraminus. The sequence goes on along the minus strand of CM072777.1, from coordinate 48,988,899 downwards.
CGAGACGTGACGTGACCATCCAGGTTTGTTGAACCGTGTCCCAGATCTAGATCTGGACGCCCTCGCACCTCTCCCCGACCTATATAAGGGCGGCCCCTTCCTCCTCTCCAACTCGCCAATTCACGCTCAGATACTCGAGATCTCTCCCTTCTCCCTCTCTGTCTGCTGCTTTTTTGCATTCCCATCGCCTGTACCGCGCGCACGGCACCGATGAGAGCAGAGTCTCCGGAACCTCGACCGCCGCAAGAAGATCATGCACGGTAGTGGCGGAACTAAGGGGGGGCTGGCAGGGGCCATGGCTCCACTCAATCCCCACAAATTTTTTAACACCTATGTATGTTTCTTTAGTCCCTAGCGCAAATATTGTATAAAATTAATTTGATATCTACGATTCAACGTACTACATTGCTAATTATAGATTAGTCATGTTATTAGTGCCCCTTCATCCTCTCCAACTTGCCCATTCACACTCAGATACTCGAGATCTCTCCCTTCTCCCTCTCTGTCTGCTGTTTTTTTTGCATTCCCATCGTCTGCACTGCGCGCACGGTACCAACGAGAGCAGAGCCTCTAGAACCTCGACCGCCGCAAGAAGATCATGCACGGCAGTGGCGGAACTGAGGGGGGACTGGCAGGGGCCATGGCCCCCCTCAATCCCACAAATTTCTTAAGATCTATGTATATTTCTTTAGTCCCTAGCGCAAATATTGTATAAAATTAATTTGATATCTACGTTCAACGTATTACATTGCTAATTATAGATTAGTCAAGTGATTAGATGGCATAACATTGCCATTAGATGACATTTAATCTTTATTAAACTAAGATGAGAATGATAAATGCACCTGTTTAGTTTATTAATGAGTTCATGTGCAACAAATTAAATATGAGAGATGAATATCACACTTTTACGATGCTTTTTTTGAGGAAACATGAGGGGAGACCCCTACTTGTTATATATTAATTTAAACTTATGTGAGCATTTATAACAACATTTTACATCAAGAAATAAAAACAGAAACTTTACGCTACTTTATGATAAAAAATACACTTTTTCTAATGTTGACCACTTTTACAAACTATTTGGATAATTAACTAGCATAATCATAACTTACTATCCTATGCTCAAAAATTAGGATGAATTATCATATTATTGATCTGGTGAATTTTTGCCTTGGCCCCCCTTAATTTTGTGTCTAGTTCCGCCACTGATGCATAGGATAGGCGAGCGATAAGGTTTTTGGGGAGCGTCTTCACGCGACTCCTCGCTCCTTGTACGACTACGTCCACTACTTCCTGAAGGCCGTTCGAGAGGCTGCACGGCACCAACTCTTTACTGCAACGTCTCTGTACGGCTATATCGACTAGGTCATTCGTGATGACGAATGATAACAGCGAAACGAGTGCCTCCGGCATTCATCCAGTTTTTTGGTACAAACTAAACCTTGTCGGGTTCTTTTGGTTTATGTTTAATAGTTGTTTCAATATGAACACTTTCACAAGTTATATAATAATCATCTTGAAATACTTTTTAATTTATAGAATTAAAATATATTGAATAATCATCTATTATCTATCATGATCTGCTCTGCTGGTGCTTGCCGGCAGGTGTTTCGGGCTTTTGCAACATTGATGGAGGAAGAAAAATAAAGGAGCTAGCTATTGTGGGTTGCTTGCTCGGTGGAAATAAGAAGACGTGAATGATGGTTGAACATTGGTCAAGTTCCTTTTTCTTCTTCATTCTCATAGTTGCGCATATGAGATTTGCCTATGATTTTTTCTGCATTGTGTCAGGATCGGAGATTAAAAAAGTGAAAGGCTTTCTGCATTTGTTTATTTCAAATATTTGTTAGAACAACTCTCACGCTTTTACTTCATCGCAGAAAAAGCAGCACTATTAAAAAGTAATCAAAAGGCATATACATGAAACTTGACACAGCTTTTACATTTAGTTAGATCATCTGATTCATTTAGGAGGGCAAGCGTTCTTTTTTACTACTGTAATTTTTTTTGTTTACTCAAGAGGGTAAGAGTTCTTTTTCTCAAAGATCAGGCAACACTGTATTTATTAAAGGTTTTCCGCTTTGGCACATCGAGTGGAACCGAGAAAAAAATAGCTCTTTTGTTGAAAATGCTCTTTTTGTTGAAAGATGTTGAAAATGCTCTTAGGCTCTGTTCTTTTGCTTAGAAATGAACAGTGAAAAATATTATTCACCCGTCACATACATCACATCTTCTCTTAAAAAAATACTATTTCAGTATTATTTATTTTCAACCACCTGATCCATCCATCCAAACGTACGGATAGCCTCGGGCCAGGAAAGCCCCCACGGTCCCGGTGTCCGCGCTTCTAGAACAACACCGCGGAAGCTAGTTGGATTAGGAATAACGAAGCAACGCGAGGCACCTCCGAAGGAAATGGCCACGCGGCCACTGGCCTCCGCCGCCCTCCACTCCAAAACCCCACGCGCCCTCTCCTCTGGCTCCCACTATTCCCCACCTCCCCTCGTCCGCCGCCTCCAAACCCTAACCCGCACGCTCGCGTCCTCGTCTTCGTCTCCCCAAGCCATGGCATCGGCCCCCGCTCCCAAGAAGGCAAGCTCCCCTCTCTCCCCACCTCTTTACCTCCTCGCCCAGCGATGCGTCGTGAGTCCTGACTGACTGGTGGCGGGGGGAACGGTTGGATTGCTCGCAGGTGCTGGTCCCGGTCGCGAATGGGACGGAGCCCATGGAGGCGGTCATCACCATCGACGTGCTCCGGCGCGCGGGGGCCGACGTTGCCGTCGCCTCCGTCGAGCCGGGGTCCGCGACCGTCGCTGCTGCGTGGGGCGTCAAGCTCGCTGCCGACGTGCTCCTCACCGACATCGCTGATGCCGAATTCGACCTCATCTCCCTGCCTGTGAGTGACCTTTTTGCCTTCCCCGTGCTAGTTGAGGTTACTCTTATACTTTTGTTCTTAGCAAAATGTTGTGCTGGGTTGGGACATCCCCGCCCCTTTTTTAGATGGAAATCAATCCCTTCGACTCAATAATAAAATTGAACCAAGTACGTTCTCGCACCATGTGTGTCTATTCAGAACTAACACCTGAACAGATCATAATTCGACTTAGCTGTAACGAATTTGACTCAGCTGTAATAGAGCAAAATTAGATACTGGCAAGTAGTGTTTCTTCTTGATACTCCCTCTGTCCCAAATTACTAGTTGTTTTGGTTTTTTCTAGATACATTTCTTTTGTTATGTATCTAGACATAAGTATATATATCTAGGTGCATAACAAAAGGAATGTACCTAGAAAAAGCCAAAACGACTAGTAATTTGGGACGGAGGGAGTAGAAAGTAGTAAAGGGTTGCAACCTTGGCTGTAAAGGGCGACATATGTTTGGATCAACGGATTTGTGGCAAAATCGCGTTGAATTTCAGCAAAATCTCGGCCCTGAAATTACTGTGCACAGCAGCTTCAACACAAATTTAAGCGGCTTTGCACTCAAAATTGGAATGTCCGCCAATTATGAAAAATGTGTTCCCGGAAATAAGGAACAACTTTTATATTGGCCGATTTTGAACTTCTATAGAGAAATTTGGAGAACGCGCAAGAAAACCAATTCAGCCTTTTAGATTCATAGGGGTTTGACCACGCATTTTGACTTTGACCAAGGTCTTTTGTGCAAATGTGTGCAAGATCATGTCAAAAATGTTTATGAGCTAATTAAACATGATTAACCACCCTAATTGAGGTATTTATCTTTAATAAACACCTGGGGTGTTACAGTCTACCCCCCTTAAAAGAAATCTCGTCCCGAGATTTGACAACAAGGTTAGAGGAAAACCTGTTGGGGAGATAACGGGTTTCATGAGGAAACCACAGAGCAAAGATAAACTCTTCCATATATAAATCTCAAAGATGATAAAAGGTACATGGGCTGCCTCAGACATCATCAATGTCGCTCGTGAGGAAGCGGGCGATGAATGTACACATGAAAAGCTAAAACCATCAAGAACTGGATCGCAAAGCAGACGTACAGTCCTACTAGAGTCCAGCAGATGGAATCAAACATCTCCAGGAAACGAGCCATGGTTGGCAACATCGGGTTGGATCCTCCGAACAAGGTATACAAAACAAACAAAAAAAGGGGGACAGCGCGACGGGGAAAGAGAAACCCGGGAGTGCAGCCTCCCGGTCCCCGAAAGCGTGCGGAACGCGAAAAGAGGAAGGGGCATTATTTCATAAATCATAGGAGGGAGAACTCCTAGTTACAAACTACGGAAGAGATCCCTAGTTACAAACTACGGGAGTCTCCCTCGGCGGTAGGTCGCGGACCACAAAGCCGCAAGATCAAGGATGCCTGCTGCGAGAAAATGCCAACACTGCAACTTCATGAAGCAGCCGGGTCCGGGATACAGGAGGGGATCGAAGCAAAACACCGCTCCTACAAGTGCGGGGAGGCTGGTTCGAAGGATGAACCATCCTCGCTAGCTCCCTTGTAGCACTCGGGCAACCGTATCACCCTGTCTCGCAAGTTTCCTTCCGGCATTCGAAACGCCCGAAGCAAAAGCGAGGGGGATGGCGCCACGGCAGGCTTTTGCCTCCCCAAACGGGACGCATCTTCCGAAGAGCTGCGTCACACGAAGGCGTGCGAAAACTCACCCACACAACCCCCCTCCACCTATTCTCTTAGACAGTGCGCCCGTCGTCGCAAGCTTCCTTCTAGCACTGAAGAGGGTCGGCCCCCGGCAGAGGGGCTCCAGGGATTCCCGACGGAGGAATTCCGAAGGGCCCCGGCGGGATGAAGCCGGGGGCGTCTAACGGGAGACCCCCGGGTCGCCACCTAGGATCACACCGCATCATCACGGCCTCCCTCTGGGCGTCCTGGGACCGCGGTTCGCGAGAGAACTACATATCTACAATGAGGAATGGCTCAAGTGGCCGGCCACACGGTCCTTTTATAGACCGTGCAGCGCGCTACAAGACAAAAGCAGCCAGACCAGGCGAAGAAGGCGGCCTGAGACATGGCAACCAAGGAGCGGGCGAGGGCAGCCCCAACAGGTCCATTTTCTCGTTATTACAAAAAAAGGAAAGAATAGTGGCGCATTCATGGGTCGGCAAGTAAGCACGAAGGAATTATCTTTATGGGTATACATTAATGAATACATTATTGGTATAAGTCATCCCGATCCAAGTAGTCAAGGAAGGTGCGTCACGAGCGGCCACTCCCACGGCCCCGAGGAGCGCAGGCCCGACCCTCATCGGAAGATCTCCCGCGACGGGAGCGACGAGCTCCATGGGTCGATGACTCCCCGGACCAGGAGCGCCCCTCCAGATCTACGACGAAGGCCTCCATAGCAGCACACTGCACAGCCACCATGTCCACTCCGGGAGTCGCGAAGTCCGTCGCCGCCATCTGACACGCCACCTCCTCGTTGGCCGCTACGAGCGGGTCCACCCAGCTCTCGTCCCCCTCAGACCAATTCTTTGCCGCGGAGTTGTCGGCCCCTTCCGGAGCTACCTCCCGGGGCAGAGGGGCGATCCCACCAGGCGAGCGGAGGAAGATGTCGCCGGATCCCTCCGCCGCGGGTACCTGCACCACAGAAGAACAAGCAACGTAGATTAGTTTTCCACGAAAAGGCAAGCGGAGGAGGTCATCAGGACCCCACCCCGCGGCCGGGGGAGGGACCCCCTGGGGGTCACGGAGAGGCCCCAGGGATGTGCTCCACGGGACGGGCTCCCGGTCGTACGGCCCAAAAGGCAAGGAAACGGCAAGATTTTTTTATTCAACTAAGAGATCGGGAAATACAACGGAAAGAATGAGATGCTACACCTCCGGAGCAGGGGCAACACCGAGGGAGAAAACTCGAGCCCCCCTGGGCGAGGCGGAGTCACCAAGGCCTGGGGAGCAGTCCCGCGCTAAAGGGCTCCCCTCCCAAGATGAGGGAGCCCCGGGATAAGGCGCAGAGGAGCTCCCTCCCGAGGCGGAGGAATCTTCGGAAGGCACTGCGAAAGGGCTCCCTCCCTCCAAGCAGGGGGAGCCCCAAAGGAAGACGCCTCAGGGCTCCCCTCCCTAGCGGGGGGAGCCCCGAAGGGGGTTACAATAGGGTTCCCCTCCCGAGAGAAAGGGACCCAGAGGAAAGACCTCCCCCGGATTGAGGAGGCAACAACGGTATGGAAGGAGGACGTAGCAAGTCGAAGAGACGGTGGCAATCCTCCACGAAGTCCGAGAAGTCGTCTTCCGGGTGTCGCTGCGGGGCAAAAGCGGTGTGCTGGCGCTCCATCCAGACGGACCAATCCCGGAGGAAGGTCCCGCTAATATACATTCCCTGGAAAATCAGGCCCTCCGGGAAGACATCACGTTCCGAAGGCTGGCGGGAGCTCGTGCGACTGGTGAAACCCCGCTTGGTGCGAGGCATGTCGCGCGGAGGCACTCCTCTCCGGGCAGGCGCTTTGCGGCCGTAGCGCGGCATCTGAAGACAAGGATGAAACACATTCACAGACGGAAGGAGTGCAAAGCGAAAAAGATGAGACTTCTATCCCACTCCAAAATAAGGGGGAAGTCCCGAGCGGACCCCTATCGGAAACCCTTCTGGTTCTTTACAAGAGAGCAAAAGGGGCTCCTCTTGGAGGAGCAGCCCAACAAAAGAAACTACCAAAAGAAAACGGGGGCGCTAAGCGCCGACAGGAAGGGTTCAGACCTGGGTTTCATCCCGGGAGTGCCCCCCTCTCGTCGCGGTGCTGCCATCGGGCGCCTTTTCCGCCTAGAGTTTGGCCACCGCCTCGGCGCCTGCTGCACCTACCTCCTGGGACAGCCTCTCACCGTGCTGCTCCCAGAAGCCGTGGAAGGCGCGGGAGGCCGACCACACGTTTTTGGCATCTCGGAGGAACGCCGCCTCGCTGGTCGGGAAATCCCCGACCATGTCCTCCACCTGGGACAAGTGGGTGCACCCCGCCTAGAAGAGAGAGGAAGGCCCCCCTCCAGGCGGTTTGAGCGCACACCCCGGCGAAGCTTCGGGCAGCAGCGGCCATGGTGGACACCCCCCGCCAAGCCAGGACAGGCTGGCAAGGATGTCTTTGGGGGGCCCGACGGAAGGATCATCACCACCCCAAGCCCCGCCAGTGAAGGGGTCAAGATGGTGATGATTTCCGTCACCGCGCTGGACGCTCGGGACAGAAGATCTCGGGCGCAGCGGAGCTCTTCTTCCGCCTTCTTCAACGCGTCTTTGTTGAAGGAGGACTCGTCCTCCACCTTCTACTGGGCCTCTTCCGCCTGTCGCGCGCGAGCCTCGACCGCCTCTTTCTCCTGCTGAGCCTAGCCCAGAGCCCCCTTAAGCTCGCGGATGCGCCCCGAGGCCGATGACGCCTCGGCTTCCGCAGAAGCCGCCAGAGACTTGGCCAGAAGCGAGACCTGCGGAGGGAGAGAAAGACGATGAGAAGACCAGGGGGAGCCGCAGGAACCAAGAGGGGTTCGAAGGGAAGGCCCACCTGCACCCCGAGGCCGGCCAGGGCCTCGATCTTTACGTCGTGCGGAAGCCTCTCCGTCAGGGTGTGCGAATTAGCCACGTGCGGAAGCCTCTCCGACAGGGTGTGCGAATTAGCCACGGAGAGGCGGTTCGCTAATGCCGCGCAAAGGCCCCGGGTCTTAGCGGGGCCCACCAGGTCTTCTGGGGACGACCACGCAGAAGAGGCCCTTGCCCATCCTGGGCCCGCGGGAGTCTCCCTCCCTGCACACGTCAAGGGAGTCTCTTCGGAAGCAGGAGGCTCCTGCTCGACAGTCCTCGGGGGAGCCTCGACGTCTGCGCGGAAGGAGGGCGGAGCCCACCCGACAAGGTACAGTGGCAAGGAGGATAACGGGACTAAGCCGTGAGAGGACGTGCTTACTCATCTCCTCGAGCTCATCGTCCGTATCTTCCCCAGAGCTTAGTTCCGGGTCCAAGATGGGGAGTGTGAAGACCGGGGCACCGGGAGCCCCACCAACCGAGGGAATCGGAGGGGAACGGGGCGGGGAGCCGCCCCGGCGGGCCCTCTGAGTCGGCCTTTTTAGTCCTCGTCCGGGCCTCCGCCGGACCCCGAGGGAGCATCGCTAGCGCCCCTCTTCCGGCTGCCGGCCTCCTCCGCCGGTCCTCCCGGGGCTAGGCGCTCCGGGGTAGTGATCCCCCAGGCCGCCAAGACGCGATTCACCCAGGGATGCAACACCAGCATCGCGCGGGCTTCATGCTCCTTTAGGGTGTACGGGCCCAGGAGGCGTGCGGCCGCCCGCTCGACCTCAGAGAGAGCTCTGATAAAAAAAATAGTTGGGAGGGAAGACGGGTCCGCGTCAGAAGACAAAGAAGAAAGGAGGGGAAAGAGCCGGAAGGATCCCGAAAACTCACCAGGAAGCTCCCACTGAAGATCCGAGCGGAAGTAGGTCTCGTCACCGGTCCTACCCACGAGGTTCGTACCCGTCGGGTCGGCCACCGGAATCTTCCAAGAGGTAGCCAACGGCCACATCCCGGCAGCAATGAACTCCTCCACCAGGTCCCAGATGGAGAAGCGCAGAGAGATGTGCCCCAGGAGGCTGATGCGGGTGCTGGTCAGCCCGTCGGGCACGACACCCTCGCGATGAGCTCCGTGAACTGGCACCTAGAAGTCAGGCCACTATCATCCCCGGCGGAGTGGTAGAACCAGGCATTGATCCAACCTGTTTCCATCTGGTCCTTGTTGGCGTGCGCCGGTACGACCGCGGCGGAGCGGGCGGTGAAGTGATGGCCTCCGTAACAGACCTCCGTCTTTACCATCTCGGGGTAGAGGTACTTCCCGCGCCACCCGGTAGTGTGCAGGCTGGCAAAGGCCTTGGCCGAGGAGGAGGCCCCTTCCGCCCGGAAGGCCCACTCGAAGGCAGAAAGGCGGACCACTGCGTTCGGCGAGAGGTGCTGAACCTCGACGTTGTAAAGGCTCAGCACCTCCCGAAAGAATGCTGAGCATGGCAGACGCAGGCCGCACTCCAGCTGCTCAACAAAAACAACCACCTCCCCCGGCTTGGGGGGTCAGCTCGCCTTCCAGGTGATGTGCAGCTTCCCGGTTGACCAACAGCTTGCGCCGGAAGAGCTAGTCGAGGGCGGTCCTGTCCACAGTACTCCGCTGGAGCTCCCGGGAGGGGGGCGCGCGCCCTTCCCTTTCACGGATTGCGCGGCGGTGGCAAGGTCGGAGACCGTTTTCTTCCCGCGGGAGCCGGTGGTGCGCTTCGGAGCCATCCCGAGAGGAGGGAGCCACGGGAGTTGAGTCTTCCGGGAGAATAACGCGGGGACGCACCGGGGAGGGGAGGAGGAAGGCCCGTCCAAGAGGGACGGTGGTGGCCGAGATCTCAGTGACTTAGCGAGGCAAGCGGTGCGGTAAAAAGGATTAGGGCTCGGGCGGGGCGCGGCGGTAACTTCTATAAGTTGGCCGCCCTCTCCCCCTTCCCACAGGCGCAGGCTCCCCCCACACCGACAGGTGGCGAGTGGTGGAAGGCCCCCTAGCAGGCTGACTCGTGCCACGTCCGCCGTGGGGCAAGGGCACAGGTCGCGGTGGGGGCTAGGCCACTCAAGGCCGTTGGGCCGTGACGCGAGGAAAGGTCCTAAAAGAGATCGCCCAAACCAAGAACGGAAAGTAGGACGCAAGAAGCAAGAGTACCGGAGGGTTTCCGAATCAAGATCTCCCTTCTTTGACCGTGAGGGAGCCCTTCTACCCCCCGGACCCCCCGACGGAGGAACTCCGATCAGAACCCGGGACTCCATCCCTGCCGGGTCCGCTCCTGGGAGGAACGCCTCGGGAAAGAGCTACTGTTGGGGATCCGGGGAGGGGGCCCCCTCCAGGCTGGCCTCCGCCAGGGACGAAGGTACGACCCCCGCACGAGGGTCCACGCGCAGGGCTGCCAGGGAGAAGACGGTCCCCGCGGAAGAAGGCGGCGCCGCGGCCCGGCTGGGAAAAGGCTGCGGAGGGGGAGACTGGAACGTAGGGGGACCCCGCGTTCGGCACTCGGGAGGACGCCGAGAGCCGGAAGAGCCCCGGAAGGAGGACACGTGGCAAGATCTACCCTAGGGTGTATAGTGACGCAGGATCCGGCGTCGTGTAGCGGGAGGGAGATTGTACCAAAATGCCCTCGTCCGGGCATAGGGGGTAGCGCGTCCGTACCGGAGCTGTACCGAGGCAGGATGGACTTTGTTCCGGAACGGCCTCGGAGGCCTATAAAAGAGGGCGTCGGCCCTATGTATTGGGTTTAGTGGAATCTAGGCATACATTTTTCTCTACTAGTCACTCAGTCCTCTAGTAGCTCTTCTGAGCCGTACGATCCGACTCAAGGGTCTCACTTTTACTGTTTGGGCTATTGTAACTACCAACAACCCGCATGCTAGTGACACCTAACCACTCACCCTGGCCCACTCGCCTGAACAACTAACCACCCCAGGAGTTAATGACACCACTTCTCTGAATTAGCATGATGTCACGGTGTAGAGGGAAGGGTTTTGTTGATAAGTGGGGCCTTACATAGTGAAGAAGACTAGTCATAAATAGCAGTGGTTAAATCCAGTTGGGTTTCTACTTTCTATTAGGTAGTCCCAGCCTCAGTAATAGTCTCTACTCTACCTATTTTGTACAAGTTATGTGCCAATGTAGATAATCGGTGCATCTTGGCAGCAACACATATTGCTTGTAGCATCATGGCAGCGACACATCTATACTTAAGAGGCACGGGATAATAGATCTTGGGTCCTTCAACTATTTAACTTGTAGGAGGGTACGCAACTGGAACTGGAACTGGTTTGCAGTGTGGTTTTGCAGTATGCTTTCTTTTTTTGTACTCTATACAATCACAAACTTTTGAATTCATATGGTTTTCACTATCTGCTGTCTCTGAACTGCAACTTTGGCCATTCGTTTTGTTACTTATATTAGCTAACATAAATACAATTTATCTGTTGATTTATGAATCTTTTTGTGTTTCATTCATGGGAGAAATATAGAATTAAAGAAATTCAATAAGATTAAATATCTATAAGTTTCATCACATTTTCCACAGTGATGAATTTTGCGATTAGAGTTTTTAATCTTTCCTCTGCATAAGATGTATAGCATAAACTTAACTGTGTTGCTTGTTTGCTTTTACTTTGCTGTTGCAATAAAAAGCAAGTTCGAATACATTGTGCTGCATTTCACAGTTTAAGGTTTTTTTTTGGAATTGCCTACACAGATTCTTGTACCAATTGCGAATGGGACAGAGGAGATGGAGGCAACTATGATCATTGACATTCTGCGGAGGGCGAAAGCAAATGTTGTGGTTGCCTCGTTGGAAGACAAGTTGGAGGTCGTTGCATCTCGGAAAGTGAAAATGGTTGCTGATGTGCTATTGGATGATGCTCTTAAGCAGCAATATGATCTCATTCTTCTACCTGTAAGTCTGGACAGATCGATTTTCCTTGAACAAGCAGAGTACAAGTCTCAGATGTTCTGACATTCAAATAATTTTTGATAGGGTGGTCTGGCTGGTGCTGAAGCTTATGCAAAATCTGATAAACTGATGGATCTGATCAAGAAGCAAGCTGAGGCAGACAAATTGTATGGCGCTATATGTGCCTCTCCTGCAATTGCACTTGAACCACATGGCCTCCTGAAGGTATAGCACGAGACAAACCCTACTATCCTAGCAGATAAAATGTCAAGAAATATTCAGGACTTGACACTTCCTGATTGTGCCAGGGAAAGAAGGCTACTTCCTATCCTGCTATGTGGAACAAACTTGCAGACCAAAGCGAGTGCAAGAACAGAGTTGTAGTTGATGGCAACTTGATCACAAGCCAAGGTTCAGGCACTTCAATGGAATTCTCACTTGCCATAGTGGATAAACTGTTTGGCCGGGGGAGGGCTCTTGAGCTCATGAAAACCATGGTTTTCATATGAGTTTAGTACCTTCAGTTGGTGTGTTTTTGGTTCCTGGAGTGTGAACTTTTTTGTGAATATGAGGCATCCTATGTTCTGTGGAATCTACATAACGTCCTTTTTAGCTACAATAACATGCCACCTTGTAATGATAGTATGCAATAAAAGCTTGGGGGGCAAACATTTGCATAGACGATTCCTGATCATAACTGTCACCTTGTATATAGTTGTATGAGAATGTTTTTGCTCTTTTTTCTGTTTACTTCCTACTGATGCACCCAGATCACTGTGGGCAATAAAAGTTCCTAGTCTGCCCACAGTGAACTGGGTGTATCAGTGAGGATTGAGGAGCCAATCATTCTGATGTGTATTGATTAGACGTAGGAGCTGGGTGTCTGGTATGATTAACATGTATACTTGGTTAGCTTTATATGGTTCTGATCAGCTGGAAACGGGATTGGCCTGCTTTCTAGGTTGCAGTGATAGCTTAAGAACCTAAATTGTCTGAATATTTTGTGCTGCCTTTCGGCTTTCTAGGCCTAATGCTAGCTACTTTTCATCCCCTTGAAACATAGGAAATATATGTGCTAATGTAGACCAATATTGTGGTTCTTTCACTTCACTTGTTTGGGCGTCCATATCGAGCTTAAGGTTTTGTTGTCAGCCATTCCGTGGAGAATTATTGTATTATTAATTGCGCAGGTAATTAAATACTCGTGAGATAAATTCATAACCGGACCTTCAACTTGGCACCAGGTGTCATCGAGGTCTCTAAAGTCTCAAAATGCACACCTAACTTCCTAAACTTGCTAATAAGTTCACTTGAGATCCAAACCTCAATTAGCAGCATTAAACTGCACACTTGGCATGCTGTCTTTATGCTGATGTGGACCTGACATGTGGGGTCCACATGTGAGGTCCACCACCTACACTACCGGAATCGCCGCCTTTGCCGAGAGCAAGATGCTCTTGGCACATGCCACTTTCCCCTCGGCAGAGCCTGTGCTGAGAGGAAGCCCTTAGCACAGAGCACTCGGCACAGAGCTCTTTGTCGAGAGTCACCTCAGACCCTCTCGGCACATGTGTGCCGTAAGGCCAGATGGCTCTCAGCAAAGAAGTTTTTCCAAAATAAAAAAAATCAAATCTAGCGGCCACCGGGCCCACAGGCCGGCCACCGTGCCCCCCCTCCGCGGCCGCCACCAGCACCGCCACCACCAGCTATTAGCACCGCCGCCACTAGCAACACTACCACCACCACCCGCCGCCGCCTCCACCACCAGCACCGCTCGCCGCTGCCTCCACCACCAGGACCACCCCCCGCCGCCGCCGCCAGTAACGCCACCGGCCGCCGCCACCACATCCACCCGCCACCACCTGCCACCATCAGCAGCACCAACAGAGAGGAGGGAGATGAGAGAGAGGGAAAACATGGTGGATCCGTCGCCGGCCCGCCGGACGAGATGCACGCGGATCTGCTGCCGGCTCGCCGGAGGAGATGCACGCGCCGGAGGAGATGCGCCGGGGGAGGATCCGCACGCCGCGCCGGGCCTCAGATCCGCCGCCGTCCGGCCTCGAGCTCCTCCCCCGGCGGTAGATGTGAGGGAGGACGAGGGGGTGAAGGGCGCCGGATCCGCCGCCACCGCGCCTCACCCCACCTCTGCTCCTCGCCACGAGGTGAGGGTCAAGCGGAGGGGGGCGCGGCTCAGTCGGCGGAGGGGAGAGGAGGGCGGGGTCGTGTTAGGCGGAGTGACCGAGAGAGAGGAGGGAGGCGGGGTGGGGAACGGGAGGCGGCGGTCGGTGGGAGGAGGGGGGATGGATTATATGCGGGTTAGGGTTAGGCAGCTGACGTGTTGATGGTACAAAAAGTTTGGACTTAAGAAAGTCTGGCTCCTCAAAGCCTGGCTCTCGACACAGACAATTTTAAACAAAAATAATTATTAAAATAGCAAATAGATTTGAATTTTTTTCAAAATGTAACATGACACTAATTATGTTGTATATTACTTATAAAAAGTTTTTGTAGTCAAACTCAAATTTGAATTTCTCTAAGACATCAAACCTAGTGATATTAGTTCAAAATCTTAAAAACTTCTCATGGGATGTTCCGGTTTCTAAACAGCGTACGTGTTAAAGTGTTCAAAACATTCTCAATTTTTTACCATAACGTCCACATACGATATCACGATAGACAAATTTCGTAATTTTCAAACTTCATTTGAATTTTATATAATTTTAAAACCTTTCTACCTCACGATCTTTATCATGACGAGAGAACCAAATGTCAGAAATTTAACTTCATTTCATGTACATGATCTTAGAGATGTCTCATGAACATGATTATCATTTTTTCACCAACTTTACTCTGATTTAATGCACTTGCAGTTCAAATCAGACGTAAAAAAATATTTAGAATGATACAAAATTGTTAAATATAGCAAACAAAGTTAAAATTGTGCCAAATTTGAGCATAAATTTTGTATATGTGTACGTTGATGGTACAAAAAGTTTGGATTTAAGAAAGTGATTTTTTTATTATTTTTTTGCTGAGAGCTCGTGGCTTTACCGAGAGTTTTTGGGTTGACTCTGGGCAAAGAAGTTTCTTTGCCGAGTGTTTTTTTTTTTTGCCGAGAGTTTTTCAGATGGCTCTCGGCAAAACCTTCTTTGCCGAGAGTTTTTTATTTGACTCTCGGCAAAGACCCGACTCTAGGCAAGGACGGCGATTTCGGTAGTGCTACCTCTCTCTCTTTTTTTCTCTCTCCGGTCGTCGTCTAGATCACCGTCGGTGGGTAAGCGATTGAGCGACACCGAGTCCCCTGCTGTTGCACTCACGCCGGGCGCAGCGAGCGCCGCCAGATGTTCCACCCTCGCGGGGCCCGAAGTGGGGGACAACAGCATCTGCCCGCAACCCTGCTTGCCTTCCTTGCTCGACGACATGCTACGCTCGGTCTCCGAGGCTCCGATGAACTGCAAGCCACCTGACAAGCCAGAGTCTTTTAGAAGCAAGAATCGCTTCCGATGGTTGCGAGAGCATTGCTGGTAGGTGTGTGATGCTTATCTCGTGTGACAAAGAAAGCGGAACGGTGCGGCGATGCCATACTGCCATTGCCGGCCGGCGTGGTCCTCGGCGTTTGGACTTCCGCGGCGTGCCTGCCTGCGATGATGGCAACGGCGATAGCGAGGGGCATCGACTGACTTGGTCCGTGACGTTGTGTTGGCTCGGACACCACGACTGCACCACAAACGATTGATTTGAGACGCCCGTCGTCAGCACACAGGCAATTGCAAGTCTGTCAATAGTTGCAGGAGAAATTTTGCGTCGCAGACCGCCGGACTCTGCCTCCTTGGTCCGTTGGGCGCCGCGCATCGGAGCCGCGAAGCCCAGTGTGTTGTTGAGGACAAGGACTGCTACACTGCAGCGGCGGCCCGAAGCGGGGGACAACAGCATCTGCGTGCGACCCCCCGCACGAGTGGAGCAGCCGGCGGTGCTCGGCGCGAGTGCAGCAGCAGGGGAGCCGGACCCGGCGTGCTCGAGCGGAGGTAGATTGAGGCGACGGCCAAAGGTAGAAAAAACAGAGGGAGGGAGGTAGGTGGTGGACCTGACACGTGGGCCCCACATGTCAGGTCCACGTCAGCGTAAGGTCAGCATGCCACATGTGCAATTTAATGTTGCTAATTGAGTTTTGGACCTCAAATGAACTGATTAGCAAGTTTAGGGAGTTAGGTATGCGTTTTAAGAGTTTAGTGACTTAGATGACACCCCGTGCCAAGTTGAAGGTCCGGCCATGAATTTATCTCAACACTCGTCTATACACTTGAGTTTTATCTCAGCACTCGTCTATACACTTGAGTATTGAAGTAGTGTCTCTTCAAGGCTTTGCATGGTTTTCAAATATCTAATCCGATCAATGCTCCACTTGTATTCAACCTGAAGAAACTACAACTAAACTTCAGGAAAAAAACTTGCCTCTGAACTAAACTTTTTTCATCCATAGAAAGAATAATTTCATTATAAGTTTAACTGATTATTACCGTAAGGCAACGCATGATATAAGTTTTCATTTATTTACATCACAGAGCACATATAGCCGTAATCTCCACCGATCACCCAGGTAAGAATGGTCAACTAATTGGAGTTACCAATAAATAAATGAATCAATGATATGTACACATAAATTCGCATCAGCAATGGCCTAACCCGCTGTTGGGCAAGGCAAACAGAATAAAGCCACCCTCTGAAAGAGACGCAGACCACCCTTTCCCTCCATGGCCGTCTCTTCCATCACATACAAATCCTGTGATTTCTTGTTCCTTCTCTGTAAGAAACCAATGCAAAGAATAAAGTTGCTGCGCCCGAAAATGGCGTCCCCGTGGTGCCATGCCTCGCCTCGTATTTACACGCTGTTGCCGTGTCCTCAAGATAGTGCCTTCCACATCGCCGCTCCCAGCTTTTCCTCTGCGCAATGGCAAAAGAGGAGCCCCCTTGCAGTTAAGTAGTAGTTGTATGCAACATTGCAATGCAAAGTGTGCCACAAATAAAGTTGTGTTTGGATCGGTTGTCCTATTGTGTGATCTTACAACATAGGAGGCCCCTTTTTTTCTTTGTGCGTGATATGGTTTTGGGTGTCCCATGGGTATGGCATGTGAAAAGGTGCTAGGAAAGGAGAGGCCTTTCTTTGCTTCATGGTTGGGGCTAGGTGATATAAAGCTGGAGATTAAAGGAGGAGGTTGGGCAAGGGGCGCCAATGCAAGGTTGTGTCATGCAAGGTCATAAGATCATGGCGGGAGGGGCCCATACCTTGGAATGGTGCATCTCCCCTTTGGTCTTGTAGGCTTTTGGTCCACAAAGGCCGTTCTGCTGGCCTTGCAGTCGGGCGCTATTGGGTGCTTTTGCTATCACAATAGCAAAGCTCGGGTGATAAGCAGGATGGCCAGAGTTGTGACGAGACACAGGCTGCCGAAGTCCTTCCTAACATCCTGCGTGACAAATAAAAGACACACAATGTTAGATATGTAGCAAGTTATTGATTACTGGAATCTACAGAGACAGGACTGTACAGAGAAGCATCTCCATCATCAAACTCCAGTGTCCTAAATCTATCAATATAATGTAGAATATAATGCCTCAAGCTCGTATCTACGTTGGTGTAAAATATTATCGCTACTTTCGGTGATTTATAGAGTTGATTAACAATCTTCATTTTGCTCCACCATAGAATGTCTTTAGCTGGAAGAATCCCATTGACACCTAACGCCGAATGCTCAATCATGAAAGTTTGCCCCCCTCAAGATTCTAAACCGTGCGAAAAGCGCACACCACGGGATTATTCTTGTGTGCCCAAATGCGCAAGGAATATTTAGAAATCTTTGCTAGTTTATCCATGATCACATTTTAAATAGATCATAAGGCCTTACAAATTTGACTCCTGCAAGCTAGGTAACATTTCAATTCCCCTCCACCAAGTTCCAAGAAGCTATGGTATGAACTCGACCATGTGGAAAAGGCCATTTTTTCCTGTCACTGGATATGGTATCTTTATAAGCTATGCTACCTTTGTGCCCTTTCTTTCTATGATGGTGCGATCTGTTGATGGTCCTCTTGTAGGTTTTGATACCATGCATCGTGCGCTTTGAGTGAAAACAGGGGCGAGGAATAACTGTGCGGCAAGGTCAATGATAAACTGCTGCCTAAGACACTACCTCTAGGCTGCGTGCTCTCTCTGACTTGATTTCTTTCTTTGGTTGCAAAGTTGCATCTTGGATGCGTATGGAAAGGATCGATCGGTCGGATCGATCAAGTGGTTCATTTTTCGTGTGGTGGTGATAGGGACACTGCAAGTGATATGCGCCGTGCATATATTGGCGATGGACCACTATGGATTGTATGTTGGGGCTCTCTGATTGCAGAAAACAATTCCAGCTTGGTCCAACGGTGCTCCACATGTGTAGTGCACCCATGTGGTCTCTTGGGTGACGTTTTCTGGTGGGGGGACGATGGCTATCTATAATCTTTAAAGGAAACATCACTGTGAATGATCTGGCCGAAAAGGAAGTGACCCTGTTGTGTGTAGTACCACATTTCTGACAAAAGCTTAGCTTTCATGCAAACATCGACTACTGGTGCTATGCACAAAAACACGCAATGCATATGACAAGGTCGTACGTCTTCAGGACCTTGATTTAAATATGCTTGATTATACGGCTCTTGTAGTCTTGTCAACGTAATTTCTATTTTTACGTCGAATTAATGTTTAAGATGATCCTAATAATCAGATATACATTCCGTGACCAAGCTAAGACGATGTTAGTTCACAATTAATTTACTTACGATTTGCAACATTCTAGCTCCAAGCTGAAATGTTGCTATTGTTTAGCACTCCGCCTTTCACTCATTGACAATCGTTTCATGTAGAAGTGTTAGTTAACTAGAGTTAGAATTCTGAGTTTGAATCCAGACTTTCTTTGCATTGCAATCAGAACATATAGTAGAACTACTACCAGAAGGAAAAAGCAGTTTGCGATGCAGTGATAGTAGTACTAGTACTCACGGTCCTGGTGGCCGGCGACGTTGCGAGGGAGAGCGAGGCAGCCGACGTCGTGGTGGACAGCTGGTTGAGGCCGACGTTGTATACCATGCTCATGTCCGGCTGGTACAACCCGTAGTTCCTCTCCGACGTTGGCCCGGGCTTCATGTCCTCGTTGAAGAGCGCGAAGAGGTAGACCTCGAGCCGGAGCTTGGGCCGCAGAGGCGTCCCCTCGCCGCTGACCTGCCTCATGAGCAGGTTGCGGTTGTACTGGTGGGCGTTCTCCATGGTGGCGCCGGCCTCGTTGGCGTCGCCCTTGGACGGCCAACCCGTCTCAGACACGTGCACGGGGACGTTACCGTAGCCCAGCCGCGCCGCCGCGAAGGTCACCGCGTCCACCTGCGCGTACAGCATGCTCGTGTACTGCAGGTGCGTGTAGGGGTCCACCGCGCCGACGTGGTACGGGTTCGACAGCGCGTAGTCCAGGGACACCCTGTGTGCATTACCATGTCAACGTTTCCAGCTCGCAGAAATAAAGTATTTCAAATGTGATTGAAGTGATGAGGTCAAATTTGCATTGAGTTCGTTGTTGAAGTGAACACTTAATCACTTATCCAGAAGAGAAAAGGGACGAAAGCAGAATAAGGAGAGAAGCAAAGAAATGCGCGCACTTTGTCGGGTCATCCTTGTAGGCAAAGTAGGGGTAGGCATTGATCCAGAATGGCGCGCTGGTGTCGGCGAGGAACCGCAGCAGCTGGGCCATGTAGGGGGCGGCGTCCTGCGTGAAGACCCCCTGAGACGGCGGGTAGGAGGTGGCGAGCACGGCGAGGGAGTTGGCCGTCGACACGCGCACGTACGCGTCCATGCCCAGCTGCGCCAGCGCCGCGTGCAGGTTGCGCATGGCGGGCACGAGGCTGGCCTTGAGCCGCTCGTCGTCGCCCGTGAACACCTCGTTGCCCACCGCGATGCCCGTCACGCGCGTCGCCGGGAAGTAGGGCCGCACGCCGGCGGTCACCCACTGCAGCGCCTGCGACGCGCTGGCGGCCATGCCCGGGACAAGGTCGTCGGGGACGGTGACTATGAGCTCGATCCCCGTGCCTGCGAACGCCGACAGCACCTGCGGGTTCACGTCGTAGATGCGGACCTTGCTGATGCGCAGCGACGTGAGAAGCTGCACCACCTGCGGCGGCGACGGCAGGTTGTTCGCCACTTGCCCGTAGTTGATGCCCAGCGCCGACGCCCGCCGCGGCACGCCGACCTCTGCACGCATTCCGATCGAACATATATTACCAATTAAGCCTATAATATATAGATATATGTATATATAATATATACATGTATGCATATATGTGGGTACTAATTATATCTAGGCAGACAGTAGTGCTGTTTGGTTCGCTGCCACGGTTTCAGAGCGCAGAGGAATGTGCACAGTACCTGAGAAGAGAAAGATGCAGAGGACGCAGATCACAAGCCTTGGCGATCTCGACAACAATGTGAATGCCATTGTTGCGAGATGAAGGAAGCTAGCAGGCCGGTGTGATCCGAGTGAGGGGAGGAGGGAAGGGGGAGGGAGGATGGTAGGAGGATGCCTGGTATTTATAGATGCGCAAAGTGCCAGAGGAAGGCTTGTGGAAATTCAGCTAGGTTGGCAGGTTGGTGAGGGCTTCAGGTTAAGCTAATTCCATTGGGCGATAATTCTTTTCTTTACGTGGTGTGAGGGCGTTGCTGGTATGGGAGCTGATCGAGCTTGTTGGGAGTTGGAAAGGCTTTGCACTGGGGGATTGTTGGGTCGGTTAACTGGGTTGCCTCTGCCGCCTTCCTCCGTTCCGTTGCCGTGTTTACTAATTATATGCATGTGGGAAGCCCTTTGGAGCAAGGAAAATGGCGGATGCCCGTGCGGAACAAGTTCGCCGACTGGGACGTGTGTGAAAGCACCCACACCTGGGATGCCGATCTATCATTTGCAGGGGTTCTGTTGGTGACTTTCTGAGAGAATCTTCAATTGTTTTTTATATTGTTTTGATGCGTAACGAAGCCCACCGAAAGAGAATGCCGGAACGGTTGTGCTCCTGGAAGCTTGTATGCAAAGATAGGGTAATTGTACGTGTCATGGGAAAAAAAAGAAAATAGAAGGACCCTACAATATATTTAAATATATGTCGTTTCAAACAAAATCCATAAACATACATGAAATTAATTTTAGAATACTTATAATTACTTGGATCGTACCCGTGCGTTGCTACGGGCAACTAAGTTTTATGCACACAAATAAAATTTTCAAAAATAAAATACTAATGCATAAAACCATTTTGGCTATATTAAAAGGAAACGTATATTGCACGCGCATTCTAACAGTTAACAATGTTCAGCATCATGAGCTTAAAGAAGAATGCAATGTATTTTCAATTTTGTTCGACATGATATACCTAGAGAGTGTATAAACTCTCAAGATATAATAAACCAATGCAAAAATATAGCGTAAGTTCAGCACTGATCTCCCCCATCGACAGACCCAGTCACCTAAATACTCCATCCCAGATGTCCTTGATCTGTGTCAGCACATTGTTGATGGCATATGTTCCATCTTCTGATGCAGTAGTCCACGAATAAGACAACAACACAGGAATCATCGGCGAGGACATCGGCAAGCTTCTCCGGCCATGAGGAAGGGCCTGTTTGACAGGGCTCCGGCTTGTCCGAAAACGGCTCCGGCTCTGGCTCCTAAAGTGGAGCGGCTTTTTAGATAGAGCTGAAGCCGTTTTGAAAAACGTTTGGCAAAACGGCTTCACCTGTTGGATTGAGGTTGTAAAATGTCTACATTGCCATTTTCTATTTTTTTTTCTTTTTTACCCTTTTCTTTATTTTTCTTTTTTTCCTCTTCTTTATTTTTCTATTTTCCTCTTCTTTTCTTTTCCTCTCCTTTTCCCCTCTACTTCTTATCCATTCACCCCTTTCCTCATCTGCTTCGGCGCTTCCCTCACGGCCACCCGCCGCCCGAGCTCCCTCCGCCCCGCCGGCGACGCGTGCCGCCGCGACCCGCCCCGCCTCCACCTCCGGCCGGCCCGAGCTCCCTCTTGCCCCGCCGCGACTCGCCCCGCCTCCGCCTCGGCAGGCCCGAGCTCCTGCCGTCTCGCGCTCCTCCGCCGTCTCGCGCCCACCTCTGCGCCGCGCCCCGCCTCCGGCAGGCCGGAACTCCCTCCGCCCGCCGGCGCCGCGCCCCGCCGCGACCCGCCCCGTCCCCTCCTCGCGCCGCGCCCTTCCTCTGCCTCCGGCCAGCCCCTGCACGCAGCACCGGGGGCAAAGCAGTAAAGGGGAGGCGGAGCCGGATGGAGCCACGTTTTCGTGGCTCCGCCTCCCCAGTGGAAGCCCTTTGTGGCTCCACCACCGGCTTCACCGCCGGAGCCGCCTTGCTCCGCACCGTTTGGCAGGACTCCGCGTGGAGCCGGAGCCGGAGCTCCTTTTGGAGCCCTGCCAAACAGGGCCGAAAAGTGTAGTGCATCAAGCTTCTAACCATTGTGTCTGCAATTGGTACTCGATAGTAATTCAATCACCAGAAAAGCCATTTAAAAAGCTGAACCTTTCTGCTTCCATCAGACCACGTCATTGTAGAAAAAGGGAAATGGTAATGACAAATCCTGTCAGAAAAGTGGGCAGTGTTGAATGATCACTTGAGCAAGAACAAAACTTCTTTGGTTAAACTCAAAGTATATAAATAAAATCATAGGATAAGTTGGGCCTGCGAGATCAAGGGCAAACTTGCAGATCAAAGGACAATTACCAGATCAAGTCTGTCGTCCTCAATTACTGACTGAGCGGATCAGATTAAAAGGCTAATTAGCTACTCGAATCATTAGCCAAGGCAACCCTGCACGATTAAACAAAGTAAACTACAGTCATGTAGCATAAAAGTGACATTTCACAAGAACAACAAAGCAATGCTGCTAGCCTACACCCATCTAATCTGAATCTAAGAACATAAGTTGCAAGTAGATGTTAATGCTGAATGACGCTGCCTGATCCTAGTCGAACTGAACTGTGGCATTGAAAATGCCTGCTAGTTCACCTGCATACCTCGAGAAACAAAACAATAAACTACTGCCAGGTAACAGCTAGGGAGCAAAGCCACGAGCTGCTGCACTGCTATTGCATAGAGGTAAACCTCGAAATGAAATCCAGCTAAGAGAACAAAATCGAGCTACTGCAGCTTGGGGAAACTACTGCACAAATTGAAAGGAAAGAAAACAGTTCAATCACAGATGGTAGTACTGATAGCACCTGAAGAGTCGTGAAGCATAGAAACAGTTCAAATCACAATGTGTGCACGTTAGGGTTGCTTACTTTGGTGCGTTGTCCAGCACCGGACAACAGCACTACTTGAGGTTGCAGAATGTCAGCGGCGTCCCAGCAAGACAGCCGTCAAGTACTACCCCGTGATTTTTGTGCCACCAAGACCAATGCCGTTGGATGGGATGCGTAATGAACTATGTAAAAATAATGTAATAAATATATCATCCAAGATCCTAGTCAAGATTTTGCTAATGAACTTTTCATACAAAACAAAGATAAATGATATACAAAGATAAGATTTTGCCTATTTGAAGTTTTCAGTGCACCAGTCACAAGCACCACTCACAAGTGCATATGGCACCTCAACTTTGTCAAGGAGGATGATCCGTTAGCCCAATTCACTTATGCGTCAAATAATTGTTTTCCCTTTTATCAATAATGAGCCATATGCATTCATATCAACACATCTTTTTAGTTATGAACAGAACACATAATTTTTTTATATGCATCTTAGTTAAATTAAAAGCATGTTAGACTTTCATATGCACATACAGCATACAAAATAATAGTTGTATAACCTTGCCACCTTAAGTAATGAAATATTTCTAGCTACTCAAGAACCAGGTCAGAAGGGAAACTACACATCTGACCGATTTAGAACAAGCAACAGCCAACAATAAAAAATACATATTGCATATGGAGGGAGGATGAACATGGTTTCTCATAAAAAATATAGGTGTAGCTGAATTGCAGAATGTATCAAGTTACGGCAAGATAGAAATCTGTGAACTTAACAACATTAGTGCATATATCATTAGCACCAAATGTGTTCCGTACATTATTAAAGAAAAAAGGCATCAAGTACAATATTGAATCATTACTATCTCTTCACTGTCTATGACTACTCAAGTCAGCACTACAAATATATTTCCACAAGAGAAACAATTCTTTCCAAATCAAGAATCAAGTTCAAAACTGGGAAGTGCGGAGACAATAGTCTAACAACATACCCTTCATATCTCTCGGTGAGATAAATGTGTTTGTGAAAGATAAAAAACCTTTAGCATAGTTGACTTATGATTGTGCGAAGACCCATAAATTTACTCCCCATTCCCCATAACCAAATAATCAAGGCCTGTAATGAGAAGGACCATAAAGTTAATATAGACACATAGGTACAAATACCGGACAATTAATTTGTCTTCTTTTTCTACAGGTAGCGACCGTTCTGCATGACACAAAGCAGGTGATGAAATAAACTTACCACAAGAAGAAGAGGATTATAGTACAAGAAATCCTCGTAAAGAAATAAGTCTCTCAGATCAGCACTCATTCTCATAACGGAGTGGCAACTTATCTGTAATGGCAATAGATATAGCAAATTACCACAAAGAGGTTAAAAATCATGCATAAGAAGGCCATGCTTAGATGATGGCAAGACTGACCTTGCAACAACTTTAACAATTAGCATTATAGACTTTTACCCTGCTGAGCAATAGAGCAGCATGTCATAAGAGAACACATAAAAAAGCTTGTAATGTAAGATGGAAATGCTGAAATTCCTTTTTATCAGTCATTTCAAGATTTTCAGCCATTTTCTTGGAGAACCATGTAGGGTGAGTTCCAGTAAAAGGTTAGCTTATACATTGACCGGTAACTTCTTAATTATCGACCCCACTTGTTGTCACTACAATGTGAGTTATTATTAATAGAGCAATTGCTTGCAAACTCAACTAAACCCTACGTGTTCCAAATGGGGACTCAAAGCATGCAAGTAGTTAACTGTCCGGCAAAATTTTCAGACAATGCAGAACATGGCAGACCTACTCCCTTACTCGTAAGATGAACTAAACAGACCAATTCAACGCAAGCTAGCTCGATCGCCTAATACTTTTACAGTATCTGCTAGATACTGAAAACAAAGGCACACATGAAAGTTAATGTAAAGGCTCGATTATTTGGAACACCACAGGCTCAATTATTTGGAAAACCACAAGCTCAATTATGCAACACATTCGATGATAGAAGGTCTGCTTGATGAACTGACACAGTACATGCTCAATTACACTAACAAAGGTTCATTCTATTTACACCAAAAGAACGTATGCGATCGGTTTGCACTTTATTAATGCTAATATATATGACTATGAAATAAACAGTAGAAGAGACTAATAAGAGGGAAAGGTGATCGCACAATTTGGATGGCAAGGAACACAAGGAGGATATCTGTAGCAACAAATAGTCAGAAATTCATTCTATGTCCCTCATACCTCTCTAGAAATTGCACCCGTAGATGGAATTGCACCAAGCATGTTGTGCAATGTGAAAAGGCAGTTCCTTCCAGGGGAGATACGTGAGGACAAATAAAAACTCAATGCCACCATGCTGACCAAACGAGGGACTATATGGATATCAGCAACAAGCAATTATCCCATGCTTTCATAATCAAAAGTTGGCAGCCTTAATACATGGTAGCACATTAAACCTGCTGCCTTTATTGCATACATTTCAATTTGTAGACTCAAATTAACTGAGAACAAGAATAAGAAAAGGAATGTTAAACCCCAATCCTATTATATACTTTTGCTTAGCTGCTTTAAAACAACATAAAAGAAACAAGGCGCAATTGGTGGATCGAATTTGACAGAAGTGAGCAAAGGCAAACAAGACCTCCAGTGGGCAATTTGATACTGAAGGACAAGTACAAATTATCCATGATAGATGGGCAGAATTCCCAAGTGTAGGCACACAAAAAAAGGGAAAATATTTTAAGTCCTTTTTAAACAGGCAAGCCTCCTGTGAATAGCTGATTGAACTTATTTTTGTTATTTTCTAATGTTCAACCAAGATATGTGTACATAGCCTTATTGTTAGCATCACATAGAAAGATGCATTAGAACCTCTGCAATTGGTATTGTTTTGAGGCAGTATGATGCAAGCATCACAGCATGAGAGTAACAGTCAGTGTTTACACAAAAACTAAGGGCACAATGCACAAAAATTATGATCTGCAGTCACTTAGGAGTAAAGTGCTAAGAATTATCATCTACTAAATAAATTTTGCAAGATTTAATCATCAACCCGAATTACAGGAAAGCACTGAAGTTCACAATTTATAGTAATCTAGTAAAGGCAGTTTTCTTCCATCCTTTCAGCATATAAAAGTTTGAAATTGTCCCATGAATGCATCTAAGTTATGAAGGCATGACAATGGTCAACATCTATGTTATGCAACAGCTAATGAAAAGATGTCGATTGTATGCTTATCTTCTCAGTACAACAGGCTGACAGATATGCACAATTGCATCACGATTTATATGCTTACCTTAGATTTTTTTTTAATTTAGAGAGGAGAATTGGGAGTATCCTTGCTACCTTTTCCGATTACTGTAGCTGAAGCTCATTTCAATAACATAGCAAACCTATCAGTTATTTTTCTTCCAGGTATTTTTATTGTTGGAAGACAAGCATGTCTAAAAGGGTCCCAGAAAATAATCAAATATAATACTTATTGAAAGGCAGACCTCCAGCCATTTTTTCACAGGAAAAAAGTGTAATCACAACTTGCAAGTCTAATGATCCTTTACCAGGAATCCAGGATGCATAGGCCAATTTTGATTATTAAGTGTGTGTTGATGATTTCAGCTTGAGCAGCACTACATTGACCAAAGAGTTTTACCAGATTGAGCAATAAAATTACAGCATTACAGATTGTAAAAATTTGTGATGAATCTCTGCATCAAATTTATATGCTGCAAAAAGACTTGAAATCATTACAGTCATGAGCAGCTGAACGTTTCACCTGCCGAAAATACTTAAATTAGATGGAGATGATGTGGTAACCTCTGACTGTGAATGACTGAACCTTTCTCCCGAGAAGCACACAAACTTCTGCACACACTCAAACACACATCAAAGACGGATTCATATTTTGATCAATTTGATTCCCATGGTGACACAGGAAGGGAAAGAAGAGGCGGTGACATCTCAACCTTGAACTCTGACAAGGGACTGAGGAACCCGTGGAAGCGGCCACGGGGTGGCGTAGGGAGTGACTGGTCTCCACTCCATGTCCATGCAGCCTCGTCGCCCCTACCCCCGCCACGCGTCGCCATGCCCTTCTCCTCCGCTGCAGTGTGGGGCTTGCCGCATGGAGCAGCAGTGGCGGCGAGGGGGCCGGGTAAGGGGAGCAGTGGCAGCGCAGGGGGACCGGCTCTGGGGAGCAGCAGCTATGGCAAGGGGGCAGCTTCGGCGACGCGGTGAGCCGGCAGCGAGGAGCTCGAGGTGCTGCGCGAGCCGACCCCTCCTCCGCCCCGGAGTCAAGCTCCTCTACTCCGGCATCTCGTTTCTTTTTGGGGGGTGGCAGCGGGATCTCAGGAAGGAAGGGGGAGGGATGTCTGCGCCATGGTCGATCCGCCGCGGGAGGAAGCACGGGTAGCTGGGGAAGGAGCCCGGCAGCAGAGGAGGCGACGACGGGAGCATGAATGCGACGATGTGCGGCAGATCGAGGGGAAGGGATGTTGGGTCGTCGGGTCCGACGGCTTCCGCTTCCTCCGGGCCCTCTTCTTCTTCGAGCCGGAGCCACCGGCCAATCGCCATTTCCACCTTGCACACGGACCCAAGGAGGAGGAGAGAGAGGTTAGAGGCCAGCGCCACCGGGAGGGGAGGGGGCGGAGGAGGTGGAAGAAGGGGATCCGTGTGGAGTGCGCGTACCAGAGGTGCTGCCGCGGATGACGAACAGCTGCAGGCGGCGCTCGCATCGTAGGATGCAATGCCGGCGGTGGATCGATCCTTTTTCTCCTCCGCAGCATTGCCCCCTCATGAACCGCCTGCGGCGGCGGCACCTACGGCGGCGGATCGATCCTTGTTGCAGGGGAGGCTAGGAGTGGCGGCGCGCGAGGGGATCGAGAGGGGGGACGGCGGGCGGAGCGG
Source organism: Cenchrus fungigraminus (assembly GCA_036936925.1). Classification (NCBI taxonomy): domain Eukaryota; kingdom Viridiplantae; phylum Streptophyta; class Magnoliopsida; order Poales; family Poaceae; genus Cenchrus; species Cenchrus fungigraminus. Next base: position 48,961,277 of record CM072777.1, on the reverse strand, counting down.
ACGGTTGGGAGGAGCGGAGAAGATCGGACGGACGCTGGCAGACCTGCGTGAGCGGCAAACCCGCGCGTGGCAGACTCTTTTAGGAGTAGAGAATGTAAGCCATCCATCTAGTAAAATCTAACAATGGTAATACCAGATTTACTAAACTGGTACTACCTGGTACTATCCAAGTAAATTAGCTGTTAGAAAAATATTAGTACAAGATACTACCCGGTACTATCTAAGCATCACAACAAAGTTGGTTTGAATTTTCCATGTAAATCATTCGGAAATATAATGATCTAATATGCAAAATTAATAACAGTTTTAAAAGGACATTTAGGTTAGTTTTCTAAAGGTAACTTTTTATCTACAATTGCAATTGGTACCACTGCCACAAAATTTTTTTTTTGCCACTAGTTGCACATATATGCCGATTTCCGCGACAGTTCCCCATTCAATTCATGCACGTAACACCGAGTTGACACCCAAACTGATATTCCTCCTCTGCGGGAGCACTCTAGTAGTTCTTCAATTTCCTTCCTTTTTCTCATTTCCCCCGGTCCCAACTTCTTGTCCACTTTTTCAGGGGCGTAGCTAGGATTTGAATGTAAGAGGGCCGAGATCGTTGATCGAGCATTCGTAAAAAAAATTGTCAGAACATATAACGAAGATGAATTTATAGTGACACAAAAAATGTGGTATACGAAAAAAAAACATTTAGATCTTTAAGCTATTTTTTTTAGATGAAGGGGCGCTACTCCCCGGCATTAAGAAGGCCAAGCGTGCGGGACGGGGTTCGAACCCTCGCCGGCAAGCTCCCACCCTTCGGGAGTTGCCACCAGGGCACAGGCCTGTCCCACTCTGGTAAGATAAAAAAACTGCAAATTAGAACATTTTATGCACCGAATGCCCTACTGCCCTAACCTCCCCAACCGATCTATCTCCCCAAATTGCAAACTTGATATTGGTGTAGCGAACATGGTCTCATACGTCATTTGTTCAAGTTTGATTTTGGTGATTAATGACAACATGATCAATGGGACTAACCATATTGTTGAGCATGTCTTTGTAGACATTTCTAGGTCCCATGGATGCAAAAATACTATATGCCAAAATGAGAAGATAGTATATTTTTCAAAGGGCAAAACCGTGGAAGAAGAAGAAAAGAAAAGACACCGTCGGATGAACCGACGGTACCGTAGGAAGAAGCGTCGGTGCATTGGCCGGATGGAGTAGTACACTGTATGAAGACTCGAGTCAACATGATGCTCACCGGATGAACCGACGGTGGATATTCTAGTTGCACCGGATGATTGCTAGTGAAGAAGCAGCTGGGTTAGTAGCGCCGGATGAACCGACGGTGTAGCAGTGTTTCATCTGGCGACCGTGTATTGGCTAACAGAGAGGTTCTTGTGTGAAACACTTAAGCACCGGATGAACCGACGGGCGAAGGGAATCAAACAGCGGTTCATCCGATGGCGTCAAGTCAGCTAACAGAGAGGTTTTTGTCGCCAGTCCTTCAGCACCGGATGAACCGACGACATGAGAGAAGGACCGTTGGGGTATGCGTCGGATGATTTGTGTCAGCAAGATTCAAACGGCTACATGACGTGGAGGGGCACTGGATGAACCGACGGTGGGAAAAAAGGACCATCGGTTCATCCGACGGTACGAGTTTCTGCAGCTTTTAGCCAACAGCTCTTTGGATGCCTTGGGCTATTTATACCCCCTCCACTCCCCATTTGGAGTTGCTGGAGTGTGTGGAAGTGCAGAGGAGTTCAAGACTCATAGAAGATCATATCCAAGCCATCCAAGTGCTAAATTGCTCATCCATAGACTTGCACATGCTTTGTGTATGTGCTTAGTGCTAGGCTTAGCTTAGGGCTGAGTGAGTGCAAGGTGTGCCTACCTTGTGAGGTGATTCTCGAGTGGATCAAGTTGTACGAGGTGCGCCGGAAGCCTTGGAGCCTAGGTGGCTCTCCGGCAAACGTCTTCGACCCTCTGACTTGGTGTGGAGTGGCGAGAACACTTTGTGCGGGGGACGTGGAGACCTCCTTCCCTTGGTGGAGAAGCTCCTTAGTGGAGGCGGCATCAAGGTGACCAAGAGAGCTTGGCGAGTGCCTTCGTGGCGAGCCTTTGTGGCAAGTCAAGTGGTGCTCTTGGGAGAGACTTGGTGACCGGGAAGCAATACTCTTGTGTAGAGTGCTTCAACAACGTGGACTAGGGGTGGTTTAGTGCCAACCGATATCACAGAATAAATCGCGTGTCAAGAGTTTGCTTCCTCTCGTCCCCCTTTACGTTTCCACATTACATTCTTGCAATCATTGTTTGCCTTTACTTTCCTAGAGTAGTATCTTGCTAGGATTGGCTATAGTTTGCAAAACTTGTTTTGGGATGGGAGTTTCACGCTAGAACAACCTTAGTTGCACATCTAGATAGCATGTTCTAATTTATATTTTATGCAAGTAGTGTTAAGCCATATGTTAAGTTTTTAAGTTGCCTAATTCACCCCTCCCCTCTTAAGCTACGAGCATCCGATTCCTTACAATTGGACTAGAGAACAAATCATTATGGCTTTGATGGGTTGCTGGGCTAGTGATTTTTTGAGCTAATTACTAGATTCAATAGGAGCTCAAATACTAAAATTAACAAAATTATTTAGGAACTCATTTGGGGGTGTCATGGCATCAGGCAGGGACAGATCCAGCGGTAGGGCGGGCGGAGCTCGAGCCCCCTACCGCTGGAAATCCAATGGAGCCTCCCTAAAACCTCTCCTATAAATTTAAGGAAGAACAATGAGAGAAGAAAAGGTTAGAGGAAGAAGAAAGAGAATAAACCCCACCTAAATTTATTTCTAGATCCGTCCCTGGTATAGGGAGGCCCCTGGCTCCGCCCCTGCACTTTCTAAGCATGAAAGTTGCGCCGACTAAGCTCTTTGCATCACCAGCACATCGACACGAAAGTGTGCTGGCTACATGTTCCTCTGCTATACCTATAGACAGACAGCTCGGTTCCTCAGCCTTCTTTGCCTGGGTTATTGTATACTATCGGCGCAGATGTGCTCCGCATATGCGGCTACACTCTAAGCTCTCTGATCAAGTGACCATCATGATGCAATCGCCGGTTCCCTTTACTTTTTTTCTTCTTTTTTTTCGACTCCAGTTCCCTTTACTCTTTGAGTTACACTAACGCCCTGTTTTGTCCTAACTGCCTACACACACGCGCTCACATTCACGGACCGGTTCATCATATTCCTAACATCAGTTTTATGTTGGAAAAAGGTACTGGATCCAATGAGTTGTTCTTTACACTTCGTCTCTCAAAAGTACAATACAACTTGAATGTCTCAGATCGAGCAATTAGATAAGTTGGATTCTTGCAGGATTCTGTTAGAAATTTCAATGTCCGTAGAAGAGAATATCAGTTGCACCATTACGCATCCTGACATTGTATTTCGACCGGTCGCTACAAAACTGTGTTATATGATAACCAGAAAGATGGTCGCAAAGGTGCCAACCGGTACTAAAGAGGGCCACGGGAGGCGTTTCGGGAACTAACAGTTAGACTCGGTATGTAGTAATGCTCACATTGGTACCATATCAAAAGCCAACTAGTATTGAGGCCGCAGATGAATGTGGAGTTTTCTAGTAATGTCGTTCTCGTTCACCTGGTTTTTTTGACAACACGTTCACCTGGTTAGTGGAAGCAAGCACATGTGTGCATATACAGAGCTTACGTGTTCAAGCTGGTTTTTAATTAGTAGTAGTTTTCAATTACTAGGAGCATTCCAGGATGTTATTATCACTGAAGAAAACTTTTTTTTTTGACAAGAACCACATATATTATCATTGAAGCAACCACATTACAAAGAGGTCCTCGAAGTAAAAATAAATTACAACAAGGTCCTCAGACCAGATGAGATCCACAGGTTCACTGGCGCGTTCAACAATGGGGAGCTCGCCGGCGAGGGTCGTCACTACGTGAAAACCTCAAATAGGTCACGTAGCATTTGTAACGGGCCCTTAACACCCGTTACATGAACCCCATCTGTAACGGTTGTTGTTTGGCGCCCGTTACGCATAAGCGCGGCAGGCTCGACCCCGACCTCGTCTTGACCTCGCCACCACAACGCCCGGTTACCAATGAGGACTTCTGGTAACAGACTTCTTAAACGCCTGTTACATGTTTTCTTTGTAACGGACGTTAACATGCGTCCGTTACGAAAGTAAAACCTATCGGTAACGGGCTCTTTAAGTCCGTTACCGATGACTTTCCTATTGGAGACGCGTGATTTTTAGGACGCGTCTCATTTTATGACGACCCAATTGGCGACGCTTGTTTGGAGCTAGCATTTCCTTTGTTTTCTCACAATAGAGACGCGTGTTGTTATTACGCGTCGTTGTCTTTGCGTTCCGACCACTCTGCTATCTCCGACAACTACACTCGCTTTCTCTCCTCTGAGAGCCCCACTCGCTCTCTCCCCGCCATTGCTGCAGCAACATTTTCGCGCGCTCTCTGAATGCCCCACTCGTTGCGTGCGCGCTCTCTGAAGGCCCCACTCGCTGCGCGCGCGCTCTCTCTCCTCAGAAAGCCGGCGCTGCAGCAGGCCGGCCGGCTGCGTGCGCGACGGCGAAAGGTGTCGGCGGACGTCGACCGCGGCGCGGCGTCCCTCCGCGCCGTACGTCGCCGTCCTCCAAAGCAGCAGCTGATCCTCCTCCTCGGTCTCGGCACCATCCTCCGCGCCGTCGCCGTCGCCGTCGCCGTCCTCCGCGCCGTCGTTGTCGCCGCGGCCGCGACGCCTCGTCCTCCTCCTCGGAAGCGCTCGCCTCGTAGATAGTCCTCGTCAAGGTGGAAATTGTCTCCTTTTATTGAACTTTGTTGTCCTAATCCTCTTACTCATCGGTTTTGGTGATGCATTATGTTCATTTGATGTATGAAAATTGCAGATGGCTGTTGCTGCTCGGGCTTAGTAAGTCCCGAGATTGGGACAGTTTCTTAAGGGGGGTCAATGGTTTTCTAGATCAAGCAGAGGCGGATATGAGAAACCGTGGTCTGTCTATGAGGCAAAGAAGATAATTTGTCCTCTGGGAATTGTCACACCCTGAAATTTCCAATTTCAGGATGTGAATAGGAAGAATCATTAAAATAATAATTTTCTCTCAATATTAAAATTTTTCAACATTTATTTTCTTTACAGGAAATATAGTATAGGAAAAAGGCCTTGCTTGTTTTTCAGAATTAAATAAAATGCTTGTGTGAGTGTTGCATTCATGCCGATGCATCTAGTGGTTCATGAGTGCAAAAGCTTTTCAAAATGTGCTTAGGTGCTGACCAAACCCCTCTGAGAATTTTCCGGAATTTTCTGGAGTTTATTCTCATTTTCTTTGAGTATTTTCTATTTATTAGAAGGCTCTAAAATCTTTTCATGAGCTCCAACTATTTTATTTGGATAGTTCGTGTCTCAATCTATCTCTGGGAATTTTCCTAGAATTTTTAGGATTTTTCAGAGCATTTTTCGTGATATTTATGAATTATCTAGCTATTTCTAGATTATTCTTTTCCCGAAAATAATTTCTGAAAATAAAAGAAATTCCTTTTCTTTTTCCTTTTTCTTTCTTCACTTTTGGCCCATCCAGACTTTCAGCCCGTCCCGAAAGTCTGGTGTTGCTCCTTGATCTCCTTTGCTCGTTCACTTCTTTTCACTTTCGCCCAGCTCTCCGAAGTCTGGCCGTGCCCCTTCTTTTTCCCTGGCCTGCTCATCCGTCCACCCTCCGGCCCAGCAATCCGGCCCGCTTTCCCCAACCCGATCCGACCCGTCCGACCCGGTCCGCTCCGCAGCCCGCTCCCAGGCCCGCCGTAGCCCATCTGAGCTCTGCCGGCCAGAGGCCATGGCCGGCACGTCAAGGCCGCCGCTGCCAGAGTCCGGCGCCTCCACGCCTTGGTGTCCGTGCACGCCACGTCTGGCCCGTGCCCCCATAAAACCCCTGCGCACCCTCGCCTTCGCCCAGCGCTGCCTCACCGCATGAGCAGCGCTCGCCGGAGCCGTCCGCCGCCGCCATGGGAGCACCGCCGCCGGCCGTCTCCGTTATGCCGCGCCGGGATGCCGATGGACCAAGTCGCCAACACCTCGGGAACCGCGACGACGAGCTGCACCTGAGGAGCTCTTTCCCGACGCCGGAGAGCCACCGGAGCACCGCCATCGTCTACACCCGCCGCCGGCCGCCGCTGTCAACCGCCGTGAGCCATGCTCCATCCGTCTCGGTCTAAGGTGAGCACGCTCACAGGTTCCCCTTCCCTTCCTCCTCCTTTTCCCTTGCTCACCCGAGCACCTGGCGGTCCAGGTCACCGGCGCCGCCGTCGGCCAGAGCCGGCGGGAGCCCCCTGTCCCCTGTTTCGATCTGAGGAAGAAGGAGTGCGACTTTCCACTTAGACCCCTGTCCTTTTCAGTAATCCATATATTCCATCTTGTGTCTTACCTCTTTTGCAGAAAACCCCCTATATCTTTTAGATTCCCAAGATCCAGTCCAATCTGAAGCTCTTGCAAGAAAGCCCTCGGGTTTTCATACATAATTATGTATATGCCCCTGTCTTTTCGCAGTAAAGCCCCTGAAATTTCTAATCTATCGCAACTAGGTCCTTCAATCTTGTTTTGGTCATAAAATCTCCGTTTTAGCTCCGTTTTCATCCGTTCAAGTTGCGTTAGGTTCATAATGAAGTAATGTACACGTTAGTGGTGACTTTTCATCATGTTTTGTTTTCTGAAAATAAATTTAATATTAATTTTGATTAAAGCCTCGTTATACATGCCTTTCATAAATAAAAGCAATATAGATCTATACCGTTTTTCATAATCAAATTTAATTTGATTAATGTTTATTTCACATGCTTTTATAAATAAAATCTAATTAGATCTTTTGCTCGGTTTTTCATAAACCAAATGTTAACTTGATTAATATTTAATTAACTTTTCTAATTAAAAGTTATTAGGCTTTTACACCGGCTTTTATAATAAATATTAATTTGATTAATGCTAATGCCATGATGTTTTTAATAATAATATGATCTACTCGAATTACAAAGTTTCGTTTGGATTGTTCATATAGTTTAGTTTTTCTAAATTAAATTTTTAATTGGTATAATCTATATATGAATCTTTATAAATAAAAGTTGACTAGTTCTTTACACCGGTTTTATAAATAAAATATAATATTGCATTAATTCCAACATAAGGTATTTTCTTTATGAAATATCCTTTACATATCTTTTACTAATTAAAATAAACCTAGCTCATAGCTTGATCTCTCACATATGCAAATCGATCGTTAGACGTTCTTTATCAAGCTCTGTCCCAGTGTGCCTCTGTTGTAGAGCTAATCTCCTTTCAAGATCCAGATCTCAAGATCCTAGTTCTTGCTCAGACCTTTTGCCCTTCAAAAAGCTAACCAAGCCTTTCCCTTATCTCAGCACGGTCTGTGTGCTTCAGTGATCCATAGCATCGAGCCTATCCTTTAGTGCGTTCTTTTAAAGCTTTTCTTTTGATTGGTGCTTTGTTCTTAGTTTGCTTGTATGTTTGTTTTGTATGCTTGTGCTCGATGATTGATGCGAGTAGAATGAACGTGGTTCGAAAGCTTGGAAAAGCAAGAAGTTGAAGAATTCTGAGCAACATCATTACTCTGGTTAAAGGCAAGTGTGTCCTTGTTCTTTTGTCCCAATAATGTGTTTAATCACTCATTGCATATGCTTGCATTAATATTGATGGGTCCTATTAAGGTTTATCCTAGTCTTTATTACCTTTACTCCTTGTCAACCAGGGTTTTACCTTTCTGTTGGGTAGCTATGCTTAGTTGCTATACTTTGGGTTATGGTGGTTCTAATAAACAACAATAATGGTGAATATGCTTTCTTTTATGCTATATCTCTGGTTAATACAAGATCATATGATTAATTGGAACATGGAGCGACCACCCAGGAAAACAGTGCAACCACAAGGGTACATGGCTCTGCCTTGGCTAATTAATTAGGGACTCTAGTGTTGGGGTGACCTTACCTGATAAGGGCAAGAGGAAGCGCCAGTGGGGTATAGACTCGCTCTAGTGGGGAGCGTGCTTTGCTAAGACACGGTCCTACTAGGGGACTTTATACTCTGCAACGACTTGGAACCTTCGCGGGTTGTTTCACACTGGGGAAACTTTGTAAAGGCCTCCTAGCGTCCCTATGCAATCACACCTCGGTAGTATGGTATGATGCCTGATCAGCATCGCGTGGTTGGGTTTAAAGTTCCTAGAACTTTTACGCGACTTGTGGTGAAAGTGTACAACCTCTGCAGAGTGTAAAACTAATCGATTAGCCGTGCTCATGGTCAAGAGTGACCTGGACCCTCACATGATAATTGAACTTGAAGATGGACTTAAATCGTGGTTATGGTTATGTTAGCCATATGCTTATGGCGTATCTCTATATGTTAATTGTGGGTTGGTATATACTTATACTTTATTAGTAAACAGGTGCTAATAAAATTTGACCTACTAAAAGTGCTTAATGCAGTCAACCTGTCAGCCTCTCCTTGATAAGCCTTTGCATTCATACTTTCCCTACACTTGATGAGTACGACATGTGCTCACCCTTGCTATAAACAATATTGCTCAGAAAGAGGAAGCTGCAATGAAGTCGTTGTGAAGATGATGTTGGTGCTAGGCGTATGCAACCCCCAGTCGTTTGCCTGTGATGGTTGGAGCCTTCGTTTCCAGGATAAAGCGTAAATCTCTGATAATCTTTGTTTTCTTACGTGATATTGTTTCTGTTATTCACTTATGTCAACTATATGCATGGAACTTGATCCTGGCATGCATATAGGTTTGCACTTGGTTTTCTTTGGAAAAACAGGTGTGATAGGAATAGAGGTTGAAAAAATTCATGCTTGCAAGAACAGTTGTGTATTGTTCCGTGGAGATTATGCAGACCTTGACAAGTGCCCCAAGTGTGGGTTCGATCGGTACAAGAGGAAAAAAGATGGTGGAGATGATAACAATGCTGATGATGACGAGAACGGGCCCGTGGAGATCACAGGCAAGAAGAAGAAGAAGAAGAAGGTTAAAGGGGCTCCTGTGAGGGTAGCATGGTATTTTTGCATCATTCCTCAGTTGAGAAGATGGTTCGCCACATGAAAGGAGGCCCAACTCTTGCGTTGGCATAAGACACGAACGAAGGAAGTTGGCAAGATTAAACACCCCGCAGATGGCCAACAATGGCAAAACATTGATTCCCACTTTAAGGAATTTGCCGGTGAAAGCAGGAACATTCGGTTCGCTATGAGCACAGATGGCGTGAACCCATTCGGTAACCAAAGCTCAACACATAGCACCTGGCCTGTCGTGCTATCAATGTACAACCTTCCACCCTAGCTATGCAAGCAACGGAAATACATGATGCTGACAATATTGGTCTCCGGGCCAAAGCAACCTGGCGACCGTATTGATGTCTACTTGAGGCCACTAGTTGATGACTTGAAGATACTTTGGAAGCCTGGTGTGAAGAAGGTTTGGGATGAGTTCGGCTGTGAGGAGTTCACATTTCACGCCATGTTGTTCACCACCATCAACGACAACTCGACTCATCGCAACCTTTCTGACCAAAGTAAAAGGAAAGGTGCAGCTTGCCCACACTGCTTGGAAGAAACTTGTGCAGTGTGGCTAAGAAATTCAAAGAAATTGTCATTTATGGGGCACCGTCATTTCCTCAGCAAGAAACATGCCTACCGGGACATGGATTGTCAGTTTAATGTGGAAAAGGAGAATCGACAGGCGCCAATGCATGTGACTGGAGATCTGCTCCACTTGCAAGTCAAGAACGTCGAAACTATCGATGAGTTACCCAAATTGTCTAAAAAGAAACTTCACAAAAGAAAAAGCGAGATGGTGAAGAAGAAGAAGATGGGCGAGGAATGTGGAACAAGAAATCAATTCTATGGGAGCTAGACTATTGGCCGCTTTTGGATGTGCGTCATTCGATTGACAACATGCACGTCAAGAAGAATGTGTGTGAAGCTACTTTGGGAACATTGCTACAACAGAAGTCAAAAGGAAAAGATCATAAAAATACAAGGGAGGATCTTAAAGAAATGGGCATTAGGCCGGAGCTCTATGCAGAGGAAACAGACACGGGGATGGACCTTCCCGTTGCTGCAACCACCTTGTCAAAGGCAGAGAGAAAAGAATTCTATGAGTTTTTGCATAGTTTGAAAGTACCTTCAGGCTACTCATCGAACTTCAAGAGGCTAGTGTCGGTGAAGGACATGAAAATGAATTTCAACTTGATGAAATCTCATGATTACCATGTGTTGATGACATCTATTCTTCCTGTTGCACTAAGAGGTATCAAGACAGAACTGGTTCACGACGCGGTCACGAGCTTGTGTTTATTCTTCAATGAAATAGAACAGAAGGTGATTGATGAGGAAAAACTATTGGACTTAGAGAGGAGGCATTTCGAGACCCTATGCCTACTTGAAGCTACCTTCCCACCATCATTCTTTGATCTCATGCTGCATCTAACAACACACCTCGCGAGGGAGATCTAGTACCTTGGCCCATCTTACCTTCATCAAATGTTTCCATATGAGAGGTACTATGGATTCCTCAAATCATTGGTACATAACAGGTCATTTCTAGAGGGAGCCATTGTTCGTGGCTATGAGACCATCGAAGCAGTGGAGTGGGCCATGGGTTATATGGACCCCCAAAACCCCATTGGTGTGCCTCGTTCACGGCATGAAGGTAGGCTTTCAGGTGTTGGGACCCTGGGGAAAAAGTCAATCACTCCGCACCCAGAGGCCTTCAAGAAGGCTCATTTCACCATGATAGAACAGAGCGTAGAGGCTTATTTCATTATTTAGTGTATATTCCGTTTCGTGAATAATGTTTATATGCCTTATCTTGTTCTTTGTAAGTACAACATAGAAATAATATTTGTTTTCCACAACCATTAGTAATGAAACTTTGCATTTCGTGATCTTAAGGTGAACACATGCTTGTGTTAAAATTTCAAATGCGTACGAGATCGAACATGTTGCAAAGTGTGGAAAACTTCAATGTTCAAGCAACATTCTAAGAAACTATGTGAGAGATGTAGCCATTTGTACACAAGTATATTCTTCCTTTATCGAAATCATTTGAATTTTTTATGACAAGTTTAGGTACCCAAATTATGTTTCCACGTAAATTTGTAGAATTTTTGGAGCAAACTAAGATGTTATTAGAATTATTGTATCACAAGCATGAGATGTATATTCGAATTATAAGAATGTTGGGTATACAAGTGTGACTATTGATATTTTTTTAAAATACTAAATGTCCAAATAAGAATTGATGTTATTTTTAATGAATTTTTAGGTGCTGTTTTACCGGTTCTAATATGTGATGGATGCGTGTTTCAGTTCTAAAAAATAGTGTCGGGCCCACGCGTCAGTGTCACCAGCCTATATAAAGAAGATAACCGCCCGGACCTACCTGCCAACGAAGGCGACGCGGGTTTAATAACCAGCATCGGCGATGACTATCCATTGTCTCCAAGATCGAGTTCATCACAGGAGGAACAGATACTGTAGGCAACGCGGATGGATCTGCCTGCGTCTCTTAGATCGAGTTCATGTGACATATATACAAAATCCAATAACCAAACTAACCAGTTCATGATCGACAAACAAACTAAGTAGTTCATGATCGACAAACTAAGCAGTGCAACAACCTGACGAACACACAATAATCACAAAAACATTATTAATGGTACATGAGTGGATCAATTAGTCGGTCACCGCTGTCGGAGTCCCGCCGTCGTCACCGCTGTCGGAGCCGTCGTCGCCGAGAAGAGACCGCTGGACCACAGGGAGCTTCTCAAGCTTTTCAGCCAACACGTGGATCCTGAAGGCGAGACCCTAATCCTTGTTATGGTCAGGCTCCTCGATCTTGAACGCTTTGCCAACATCTCGGAGCTTCATTAACGCGCCCTGGAGCAGTTCGACGGCGAAGCTGATGTCGGTGGCCTCATTCTTCTTCTTCTTCTCCTTGGGAGCCACCGGCTCCTTCCCCTTCTCCTTGATGGTCAACTTCCTCCGACGGCGGCTTTCGTCGTCGTCATCCTCTCTTCGTCCCCGCTTCGCCGACGGGCCACTCGATGCCATGCTGTTCTCGCTCCTTGTTGGTGTGATCTCTCAGTGACCGGAGTTTGTGGTTTGTGATGGCGAGGGGGAAGAAGATGAAGCGAAAGAAACGATATGATTATGGAGCAACCAGTCGGGGATTTATGATGACAAGACGTGAACCGTCAGGGCGCCTTCCTCCCCACACCCCACGTCCCCCTACGCCTCGGGAACCGTTTTTTGGGAGCAAAACCATCCAAAAACACGCGTCGCCTTTCAATTTCGCGGGAAGGTGGAGGGGTAGGGGCAGTTGTCGGGCCCACGCGTCAGCAGCCAAACCGCGTCGCCTTTCAAATTCCATATTATTAGTAACGGGTGTTTATAAATGGTCGCGTCGCCTTTCAATTTCCAAACCCCGTCGCCTTTCAATTTCCAGATCCCGTCGCCTTTCCATTTCCTTCCCCTTCTCCTTGATGGCCGCAGTGTGCTTCATGGAGCTGCTGCCAAATGAACTGGTCACCCAGATCATCCTCCGCTGCATCAAGGGTGAGCCCGTCATTCGTTTCCTGATCCTTCGTAATCGGGTCTACAGCACCTTCCGGTGCATCTGCGACTCGGATGAGGTACTCCTGCAGGTGTCGCTGCGTGAGCTTCGTCAAGAGTGCAAGAATCGCTACGTCAGGTCCTTTTTGGAGGAGCGCTTCCGCCTCGCCAAACATCCGGAGGCATTATGCTTTGAGGGGATGGAGAGGTTGATGAGGCGGCGGAATCCCGATGAGGGTCTGGAGTTCGTCGGAAAGGCCGCTGCCAAAGACACCGGTGCGAAGTACTTCTTAGCGATGCTGAAGTACCATCGCAACCCTGCGGACCCCGAAGTGATGGCACTGCTCCACGAAATCAGCGGCGGGCCATCACCCCCTGACGGGCAATGGAAGAACCACAACCTGCACCGGCTGTGCTACCTCGTCCGCCAGGATCTCCAAAACATTGTGTGGTGGTACTGGCTTCGTGACGACAACGATGACATTCCGTTGCTGCCCGTCCAGAATCCCCACATCTGCATTTGGTCAACGGGATGTAGGCACTACGGACCGGAGACCCCAAGGATCATCTACTACTGCAGTGCCGAGTGTCGCATTCGTCATGAGTTCGACCTCTGGACGCGTGGATTCAGCGTCGTGGTGGAGTACGCCGTCAGCAGGATGAACATCGGGATGTAGGCGGAAGCATTAATAAAAATTATGTTTCTTGAATGTAAATTATTACATATTCTGTGTCGCATCCACAAGATTTGATTTGTCACGTTTTTGAGTCAAATCGAAGGTTGTGGTGGTCTCATTTGCCGCATTAGAGGCCTAGGGTGCCCTCTTGGATGTCAAAGCGGGCACGGCGGCGGCTGCGGCGGCGGTGGCCTCTGCTAGTCTGCTTCGTCCTCTATTCTATTGGGTGGGCGTAGGAGACGAGGATTGGAGGGGCAAATGAGACGCGGGTTAACCACCCCCTCTGTTCTATTGGAATGAAGAACAGTTCTCATTTCTCCTTTTAATCTGCAGTCAAATTTTGTAACATGTATTTCTCCGTCGTACTTAGTCCAAATTTGATGATTTTTTCCTATTTTTTTCTTAAATCCCCATCTTTTCATTAATTTCATTGTTTAGTGTATATTCCGTTTTGTGAATAATGTTTATATGCCTTTATCTTGTTCTTTGTAAGTACAACATAGAAATAATATTTGTTTTCCACAACCATTAGTAATGAAACTTTGCATTTCGTAATCTTAAGGTGAACACAAGCTTGTGTAAAAATTTCAAATGCGTACGAGATCGAACATGTTGCAAAGTGTGGAAAACTTCAATGTTCAAGCAACATTCTAGGAAACTATGTGAGAGATGTAGCCATTTGTACACAAGTATATTCTTCCTTTATCGAAACCATTTGAATTTTTTATGACAAGTTTTGGTACCCAATTTATGTTGCCACATCAATTTGTAGAATTTTTGGAGCAAACTAAGATGTTATTAGAATTATTATATCACAAGCATGAGATGTATATTCGAATTATAAGAATGTTGGGTACACAAGTGTGACTGTTGATATTTTATTAAAATACTAAATGTCCAAATATGAATTGATGGTATTTTTAATGAATTTTTAGGTGCTGTTTTACCGGCTCTAATATTTGATGGATGCGAGTTTCATTTCTAAAAAATAGTGTCGGGCCCACGTGTCAGTGTCAGCAGCCTATATAAAGAAGATACCTGCCGACGAAGGCGACGCGGGTTTACTAACCAGTGTCGGCGATGACTATCCATTGTCAGCGTTAGCAGGCAAACCTTGCGCGCGTTTTTTAAAAAATTCCCTCCTATATTGACTATAATGCCCATGGAATTCCAATTCCACCAGAGAGCCGTTCAAGGGCACGCTAGTAATTTTTGTGAACATAGTAACGCACGCGCAGGGGACATATACTCGGGAGTCTAATTCAGACAGATCCACCACGCCCGCACTCTCCCCGCCGCCGCCCTGCTCCTTCTCCAGCCCTAGCCCGCCGCCGCCGCTCTCCCCGCCGCAGCCCTGCTCTTCTCCAGCCCCACCGTTCCCGGCGTGACATCGGCGAAGCAGCTCCAGCCGTGACGACGGTGACGAGGACGTGGTTAATGGCATGCGGATGGCGTCCCGGCCAACCTAGAGACGGTGACGCAGATCCGGCATCCCCGGCCACGACGACGAGCTGGCCACCTCAGGCAACGAGGCGACGCGGATCAGACCTCTCCGACCACCATGAGAACAACTACTTCATTCGCGATAGAGGTTAATGCTGCTTGAACCCCCAACGCCCTCTCTCTGCTCGGCCACCCAATCTGCTATTCCTGTCAAAGTGGATTAGGGAGACATGCTACTTTACTGTTGTTCACATAGGATTATTCTCCTAGAATTGCCTGCATTAGTACAACATGCCTTAATAGTTCATTTTTAATTGATTGGCTGTGAATTTGACGGATGAATTTTGTTGCTCTAAGTCTGTTTGAATAGATTGTTGCTAACAGATGAACTTATATGAACTGTTGAAATTCTGTTATGCTTCGAATGTACCAGATCGACAGTTATGCTTTGGACCTGTTAGCATACTTTAATTCTAATTGCTTTGTCCTCTTGTTGCATGTATACATGGAACACACAATTCATTGCTGCTGAAGTTGGACAAGGAAGCAGTTGAAGGAATTTAGTCTCTGCTTTGATATATAAGCATATTGCTTCACCCTGTCAAAATGGTTAGCACCTATCCCCAACTTGTATGCTAATATCTACTATTTTGCCTGTCAGAGAATAAGAATTTATCTTATTTTGTTTAGGTCTTCAATCTAGCTTATGTTGCTCTACTGACGATCTGACATATCATCTATGCAGTCTCCCACAACAACAAACTCCTCTACCTCCAGTGCACCATCACAGCCCATCGACGGTGAACCTTGTTCACAGCCTATCGACAGTGATCCTTCTTCACAGGGTCACTCAGCGCATACTGCTGCGAGTAGTACTCGATCCCGCGGGTCAAGGACACAAACCAAATGGCCAGAAGACAAGTTGACCACAACTGGACTTGATAACAATTATTGGCCTACCCCAGATGCTGCGAGGGATAGATTTGTATTGGTCTGTGGCCTCATTACTCGAGAGAGGGTGTCAATGAACAAGGCAGTTGAAGATCTCTCACCAATTGAGAAGGAAGAGTTGTTCACAGTTTTAGAGGAAAGGCTAGATTACCCAGCCAATCTGGCTGAATCTGTTCGCAAGAAGGTAGTTAAGGCAGCTATGTCAGAGATTGCAACCTTGCAACGGCGGTTCAAGACCCATTTAAGAAAAAAATATGTGAGCCAAGAGGAGACTCCCTTTGTGAAGCATACCTTTTTGCACTCAGAAGACTAGACCGTGTTTGTGCAGGAAACCAATTCTCCTAGATTTCTGCAATTGAGCCAGGGGATGAAAGGAAAGAGAGCATTGTATAATAAGCCACATAGGACAGGCAGAAAAGGTTATGTTCGTAAAAGGAAAGAGTGGGAGGAGGAGGATGCAAAGCTAGCTGAAGAAGGAAAACAGAACCCTTGGGACCAATTTCCTGGACGTTCGAGGCCTTATCTGCGGGCAAGGGTAGGGAAGAGGAAGACCACTAGTGAAGGAAGCGGGGACATAACATTCAGTAACCCTGCGGTGGTGGGGGTAGCAACTAGGGTGAAAACACTTGCAGCTCAGGCTAGCGATGGTTCATTCCATGGGGTTAGGGAGAATGATATCCTCCCCGCAGCACTTGAGACTCCAGAGCACCGAGGTCGAGTCCGAGGTGTGTCTAGTTCACTTGGCTGGGGTAAAGGGTTTGGTGAAGAGTTTGCTGGAATGTACAGGAAGAAGAGGAACAAGAAGGCTGTACCGCAGATGGAAGAGCTAATTGGTGAAGCAGTCACCAGAATTGTCTCCATGCTAGCAGAATCAGGCATTGTCCATATACCGGAAAATGTACTTCATCCTCCCCAATCACCACCTGTCAGTAGCAGTGAGGAAGAAGATGTGCATGGCCTCGAGGAAGAAGATGCGCATGGCAGTGAGGAAGAAGAAGCACGTGGCAGAGAGGAAGACCATTGGCATGTCAGCGAGGACGAAGGTAGTCAACAACACATTGATAGTCGATCACCTATGCTGGACACAATAGATAAGCTGACAGAGCCAACCAAGTGCAGCCTTTTGGATGGCTTCAGGAATAAAGTGGAGCTCGCACTAGCCACTGTCTTTCCATTGCAAAAGACTCTCCATACAGTACCGGTGCAGGATGGGTATGCTGTGGTGCAACCTAGTTATGTGTGGGGCAATACGGATCACTACCCTCTGCCTGTACCAATTGGGGGGGATGAAGTAACAACCCTAGCTGAGGGTCTCTGTCAAAGGATCTAATGGTCAAAGAACAGGATCCATGTACCACCCATTACGAGAAATACCAACCCTGCACCCACATCAAGTAGCAGGGGTATAGCATCAGATGGAGGTACTGCAGCTCAGCGTCAGCAAGAGAAAGCTCAGCAGTAGTAGATCAGCAAAACTACGCAGCAGGAATATCGACAACAGCAGGAGGAGGACAGGCAATCTCCGCCTAAGAAGCAGCAGCAGATCAGCAAAACTACGCAGCAGGAGCATCGACAACAGTAGGAGGAGGATAGGCAATCTCCGCCTAAGCAGCAGCAGCGACAAGTGGAGGACAGGCAATCTCCGCCTGAGCAGCAGCCACCGCAGAAGAAGGGGGCCAGGAAACCTCTGCCTAGAGATGAGCTTCTTAACTGTTTTTGGACAAAATGGGATCCAAAATACAAGCCTGCTATGCCTATGTTGTCAGAAGCGGACTTACAGGCTGCTGGACCGAATTGTGCCAGGTTGCATGCTTACGCCATGGAACACAGTAAGGATAAACTTAGTTTTCCAGCAAAGTTGCCTGAAGACTCCTTTCATGGTGCTGGTGATTTAATGATAAACATTGCATTCAGTCACGTGTATGACCTTATAACCCTGGTTGCTCTGGATGAGACCTTCTTGAGGTTGTGGACACTGTAAGTGCCTTAAAACCAAAATAGATATTTCTTTAATTTTGACCACAAAGTTGATGCATGCTAACATTTGGATTTTTTGTAGGAAAATGATGGACAAGGCAGCGGAGATGAAGATCAGTGTCGGGTTTTTGGATCCACAGGTTCTCACGACCACAAAGATTGATAAAGAGTCTACCCTTGTAATACAAGCATTGAGAAATGCAATGACGAATGACTACGTGGTGGGTGCCTTCTGCACCTGTGGCCACTACGTAACACTGATCATCTGTATGAAGTTCAAAGAGGTTTCGTATCTAGATTCTGCTAAACATCATCCCGCGTGAAAGTTCGAAGACCTCCGAGCGCTTGTGAATTGGTCCGTACCTTGTAGGTTTTGTTCACAAAATTCAATCTCTTAGTGTTTCTAATCGGTATTGCTGATCATGTAAGGCCTCTGAAAATATATGCCCAAAGGACGAAGTGATGAAAGGAAAGAAGAAAAAGCTAAAATCCAATCAGACATTCAAGCACAAGCCAAATACCACCGTAAGACCGAGGTTTTTTATGGTCCCTTCATACCAATTTGGTACTGCATTAACTTGTCATTTTGGTACCTCGATGCGCAGTGTGCTCAGCAGCCATTGGGGTCCTTTTTGCATGGATTCCATGTGGCATTCAATATGTTCAAACTACTCGAAGACATACCTCACATCAAGAAGGCTGCTGTAAGTAGATAATGCTCACCCTTGTCTCTGCTCATATTCTCCATTTGATTTTAGAAACTGATTTGTACTTGTATTCTCATAATTATTTTATTTTGCAGGATTTCAAACCTGCCCTAAATGTTTCTACAGAAGATCTAAAGCCGGTCCGGGAGATGCTGTGCGAGTACATTGTTAAGGAGATCCTCGACCGAAACGATAACCTCAATAATGGTGCACCGTGAGTTCATTTGTATTGCGTGACAAACTTGAAACTTGCTGCATTCAGGCTAGTTTAGTACTGCCTGAGAAACCTGCTTGGCTGGGGTCAGATGTTGTCTAGTTTAGGTAGTTTTCTCAGGACTCCATCCAAACAAAGCACCGATGACGAACTTGAAACTTTAGCATGCATGTCGATCTGATGAGGAACTTGATGTGATCTCGCATTGTGTATATATATGTGATCTTGCTTGTGTATATATGTGATGAGAATGTGTTTGTGATGTCTCCTTACATTGCTGTGGTGGCTGCCAAATCCTGGCTGTTTCCAGGATGCAGCCCCTGATCTGGTGGCTGCCAAATCCTGACTGGTTCCGGGATGCAGCCAGAAAACGAGCAGGTTACTGTAGGTGCCCTACGTATCGATCACGGGCGTTAAGTAAGGCACGTTACAAAAACTGATCCGTGAGTAACGGGCTTCACTTGGAACGCCCGTTACAAGTATGACAACACTGTAACGGGCCGCATAAAGACCTGTTACTAATACTGACCGGTGGGCCCCAGAAGTTGATGCTTTCGTCGAGACAGAGGAGATGCGCTTCCAGAGCACGCGTCTCCTGTCGTCGAGACAGAGGTGACGCGCATCCAGAGCACACGTCTCCTTTCATGGAGATAGGCGAGACGCGCGTCCAGAGCACGCGTCTCCTTTCGTCTAGACAGAGAAGATGCTCGTAAAAAAATACGTCTCCTTACGTGCAGACATGTGTCCATAGCAAACGTCTCCGATATTGAGTTCATGTAACGGGCTCGGTTTCTGTGCCTGTTACCAAAGGTCCATGTGGGCCTAGAGAAACAGACATTTCAGGTGACCGATAACTAGTTTCGGTAACAGTCTTTGTTAAACGCCCGTTACAATTACGTGTCATCAGTAACGGGCATCCGCCCGTTACCTTTGTTGGCTTATTTGTAACGCTTGATCGGTAACGGGCGTTTTGCCCGTTACCAATGGCCATCCGCGCCCGTTACCAATGTCTATTTTTCACGTAGTGCGTAGAGGTTGCAGAGGAGCATACACCCGGGTGGGGGACCGTGCACATCATCGGTTGTAGATGAAGCAGCGGGTCCGAAGAAGACCATTCCAGACGACCGATTGATTTGTTATTACCGTCGTTGGATGCAGTAGATTGGCCACCAAGTTGCTTGCAGGGGGGAGGCGAGCACGTCGGAACAACCAACGGTGAAGGGCCTTAGAGGCCGCAAGGATCCATCGAGAAGCTGTGGGCTGCTGCAAGAGGAAGGCAGAGGGGGAGCCAAAGGCACATCGGTGCGTTCTACGATTATAGATTCGCCTTGACGAATGAATCGGAACAACCACTGGAAGCCTGAGGCAGAGGAAGGAGCAGAGCTGGGTTCCAGACCCACCGGATAACCTAGATGCGTTCAACAGATGAAATCCGGAACAACCATCAGAGGCAAAGGCGGCGAAGAAAGGAAACCAGCAGCAAAAGATGAAGGCGGGCAGATCTGAGGAGAAGGCGGGATGGAGAGGAGCGGGGCAGAGCCGATTTGTGGGAGCGGCGAGGCGGAGAAGGGGGAACCAGCGCAGCTCGGCCAAGGAGGAAGGGGCGAGATGGGGAAGCGGAGACTAGATCCACCAGAGGGAGGAGAGGAGCGACTTATTTAGGTTTACCTCGGAGGAGACGACGACACCGGCGAGGTGACCGAGGATAACCGCGGCAACGACGGCGAGGGCGGCGGCGCACTCCGGAGAAGACGCCATACGACCAATACTACGGTGAGCACAACTACTAAACGCTATCTACAACTACTACGAGGCCAGGGGCTCCTCTCCCTACCCGCTACGGTGAGGCAAGCTCGCCGGAGCCGGGAGGGAGGAGGCCGGAGGAGGAGGGGAGCCCGGGAGAGGAGCCTTCGAGAGGAAGCCTCCTGTGGACAATCAATCAGATGTGGCAGTTGTCTTGGCCTGCACTGAAGAAAACTTTGACCCGGCTGCACAGCCTAGCTTGCGCTTTTAGAATTTAGACTTAATAGCAAGACATGGAGCACCTACTAACCAAAGGCTCAATTGTGTACCTTTTTGTCGTCGTCGTTGGAATTGGACCCAGACCACGTATGTCAGAAAAGCGATTATTTGTAGACCAGGGTTATCTTCTACTCAATTCTTATTTTAATTGATTTGCGCCTCAGCCCTAATCTATAGCCGCTGGCTCGTCATCAACAGCAGTTTCCTGAAGGATCCTGTGAATTTGCCGTCATTCAATGTTTTGTCTACTCAGCCACAGGGAAAATGTGTGGAAAGGAGTGGCATTCATATGCTAAAGCCCAAAGGGCACTTTAGTCTAACTTTGCCTTTGCACACAATGACACAAGTGCAATGTACTAATCTGCCTTTTTGCGGGGGACAACTGCTGATTGCAACATTTTAATTTGGTTTATCATTTTTATCCGGTCAATTTTCCGGTGCGCGTATGCAAAGGTTAGATTTAGTTTTAAATTTATGTGGTTATTGAGTACGCTTATGTAAAGTATAAATTTCTCTAATAAAATCTAAATAGCCCTCGGATGAAAAAAGTATTATTAGATAAGTCGCAATTTCAAGGCTCCATACAAAAGAAAAAGATGTGTATTTGTATCATACAATATTAGTTATAATAACTAAAATTGATACAGTAATATTTCTAAAAAATGCCACATTCACACATATTATTCACACATATTATGTGGCCAATAATTAATAATGTACTACACAAAGGACATACCCGTTAGTATCATTATTTCTTTTGATTATTATGGAAAATTTATTTTTTCCTTTAAAATGTTGTACTGTACAAATTTTGTGCCCTCAAAGCAAAGCGGGGATATCTAATCCTGTTGGTGCCTAATAACTGGCAAATAAAACTCTTGCAAGAGGGAAGGTGTAGATAAGATAATTTAAGCTATTACTACAACTTCAAATAACGGTAATCGGGACATATTAAGGATTCATATATATATATATATATATATATGACAACACTAAAATGCACGTGGGTGCATTTTAGTTCACAGGTGCACAGACCCCGCACCTGACCAGCTGCGCTCGTCTATCCTTGCGCCCTCTCCTCGGTCTGGACCCATACTCCGTGCGCCATCAATCCCCACGAGCGCCCAATCCACCGGTGCGAGCGTGAGCCGCGGATAGTGCGGCGAGTGGCAAGCGGCAAGCGCGAGACGTGGCGGCGCAGAATCCGAGAGCGCGGGATGGCAGGCCCTCGCGTGAGCAGGGAAGTCCCGAGCGTGAGCGGCGAGATCCATGAGCAGCGGGGGCCAGCGGCACACACGCAGTCGCGACTCGCGAGGGGACGGGGCACGGGGGTGCTGTGCGAATGCCCCAGCGAGGAGGACACCAGGGCAGGCTCATCAACAAGCACGCATCCGCAGCAGGCGGCGAAGACGATTCAACGGGAGCAGAGCTGCGGGTGCAGGCGAATGCACGAATCCCGGTAAAAATCTGTCGTTCGTCCCCATCCTCTCATTCTTCTCTCTCCCCCCCGGATGGCGAGGCCGGAGGCGAACTTCCCCGCAGGAGCAGTCGAAGGCAAGCTCCCTCTAGCAGGGTGCAGCGGCGCGTGGGCAAGGAGCTCCACTGGGAGCGCGCGGCGCGGGGCCGGGGTCACGGCCGGCTGTGTGGTGCTTCCACATCGGCCTCGAAGACGCCGCCCCTCCAAGTCGCAGCCCCCGCCCGCCGACGGGCTCCGCGCCAGGAGACTCGCGTGCCTCGAGCCGCTAGACCCGCGCTAGGGGACGCGCGACGACAGAGGAGAGCGAGGGGACGAGGGGCCTCCTGCTTGGGCCTGCCGCCGCTCCGGTTGCCGGCGTGCACCACAGATTAGAAGCCTCCTGCTTGAGCACAGTAAGTCATAAGGAGCTAGCTAGCAGAGTGGTTCAGATCGAGGGCGATTTTCGAGGTGAGGAACAGAAGAAGAGCCAGGGGTTCCTCTCTGTTCCTTGAATTCCAGGCCTTGGCCATCAGCTCAGCTCACCTCCTAGTAGTTCAGATTGTTAGATTTGTATGTAGTTCATGCATTGAAGGTAGACAGAATCATTGTCTGAAGGAATGAGCGAGGTTATCCAGAGAATCCCAGGTGACCAGCATGCCTCAATGAAATTCTTAGTTGCAATGCAACCAGGAAACACAAAGCATAGCATGAACTCAGACTGGCACCATAAGTATGTTTTCATGTAAAATTTTGTTGGTAGCTTTTTTTGTGAATAATTTCTTGGTAGCTTGATAATCTCCCTGATATTGTATATATTTTTTGGGTTCCAGTAGAGATATGCCTTGTAGTTTTGCATAACAGGCTTCTGATATGTATCCATAGCTTTTGTAAGAACTTGGTAGTGGTGTTACTTCAAGCTTTTGGAGGCTGATGGTTTAAGGAAGTTAGAATCAGCTGAAATGCAGTTTTTATAGTTATATAACATACTGCTATTTTATTTGACAATTTAATAATAATATTTTTCCCTAATGTAGATGGGCAATTTAGTCGACATGTTCTTTGAGGATTCCTCATCGGACGACGATGATGATTTGGACATGTTGACGTTGCTTCTGGTGGATTATGCAAGGAAGAAAAAGCGCAAGCGTCGTGGTTCCATCGTCGGCCGTGAGGTCGTTCGTCGTCCGCAACAATCTGGACATGACAAGCTCTTCCGGGATTACTTCAGTGAGAATCCTATCTACGACCATCACTTTTTCCGCAGACGCTTTAGGATGTCCCGTCGCTTGTTCATTCATATTGCAAATGTTGTGGAGGAGCATTGCCCGTATTTTGTGCAGAAGAGAAATGCAGCTGGGAAGCTTGGACATAGCTGCTTCAAGAAGGTAGCAGCAGTACTTCGAATGCTAGGCTCTGGTTGTGCCGCAGATTTTGTTGACGATTGCCTCTACATTGGTGAGAGTACTGCCATCAAGTGCATGAGGTTGTTTGTCAAGTCTGTGGTGGAGATCTTCGGAGATTGGTACTTACGAGCACCCAATGAAGAGGACACGGCAAGACTCATGCAATACAGTGAGTCTATCAGATTCCGTGGGATGTTGGGGAGCATTGATTGTATGCACTGGCCGTGGGATAGGTGTCCTACAGCATTGCACGGCCAGTGTACCGGCCATTGTTAAGGTTCGGCTATTATCTTGGAGGCTGTCGCGTCACATGATATTTGGATTTGGCACGCATACTTTGGGATGCCCGGAAGCTGCAACGATATCAATATTTTGCATAGATCCCCATTGTTTGCACGGTTAGCTGCTGGAGAGGCACCACCGGTTAACTTTGAGGTCAACGGTCACCAGTACAACATGGGCTACTATTTGGCTAATGGTATATATATCCTCCATGGACGACTTTTGTGAAGACAATTTCCAAACCCAGAGGTAACAAAAGAATTCACTTTGCACAAGCTCAAGAATCTGAAGTTGTAGCATTGCTCCCACCCTCATCATCATCTTGACATGTGGTAGAGTTCAGATCTGGTAAGGCACTGTTCTTTGTAGGGTTTTGATCAGCATATCTCTTGTTCCACTTTTCATTGTGCTGAAGCAAAACCCAACAGTGCATTATGACGAATGCCCTATGCTTCGGTTCCCTCTGCTTGTAGAGTGCATGGGTGGCGTTGAGCTACAAAAGTAAGCATTTTATTAGATAGTAATGCTAAAATGTTGCATCATGTCCTGTCAGCGAAAATGATATATTGCATACCCGTTCTTGCATCGTCGTTCCACTTTGGTGTTGCCGCTCAATGTTAAACACGCAGCCTGCCCACCGCGTGCAGCACTTGGAGATGCTTGTCCACCGATGGCTGAGGGATCCAATTGAGCAGTCGGAAGGATACTTGACATTAGCGTGGAAGTACTCCGACATTCGCGTCCAATACATTGAGCCCGATTGGTCTTTCCCCGCCACCGAATCAAGGCTAACATTCTGCCATGCTAGAACGAGTGCTTCATCTTCATCAACCGAATAGTTGGACCCTCTAGAACTCTTCTTTGAGTTTGGATTAGGGACCTCCTCGACATCTTCATCATAGTTCAGGGGATCCTCATCAATACCATCCATCATGGCACCAACGAAACTCTCCCTGCATCCATCAATGGAAGAATGAATTAATACAACCACACAGGACAGTAGATTACATATCTATTCAGCAAGCATTGTAACTAAGAAGTTAATCCACTACTATCTGAATGGAACATACATGTCACTCATATACAACCATTTTACACATTTTTAACCTTACTTTAAGTTCATCAGATAAAGATGCAGAGGAAATGTTCCATCTCCAAATGCAATGGCAAGCTACACCAACACTGACAACAAAAGAAATGCAGGTGCACTCACTGACAGACCACAACAGAAGTAACAGATGCCAAACAAAAGCCAATTAGTTTAATTTTCCTGGTGCTAAATACTTTCTGTCCATGAAAATTGACAAGATATGTTTACCTAGTGCTCTATAATGAATTCGGTGCAAAGATTGGCACCCTATCTCTAATTTGGTGCTAGGAAACAAGTAATCAGTGTCATGGAAAACAACTAACATATTAATAAGTAGTATGCCAGGTTAACAATCAGTAGAGTGAGAAGTACATGCCACACAGCCTAGTGCAGGTAATTCCTCACAGCATTTTGAAGTTGAGTATGTTTGCAATGTCTCAACTCGCAAATATTGTTGGTGATAGCACTTTATTTCCCTATTTCATACTCCAACAAGCCAATCAAACACCAATCTTTCAGAAAACTTCAAAAATCTCATGCAGAAAACTTAAGAAGGCATTGCACCAATGCATAATGCAATGCTATATCTCAAATAAGGATAAAAAAAGACAAATCGTTGTGCTTGTTGTTCTAAACAAAAAATATTACTTCCACTTGAAGATGGCATCACAAGAAAGTGAATCAGACTAGCATGAGCATTGAGTATAGCATATACATGTAGACAGAAGTACAGAACCTCCCACACCACTCATTCATTCAGAACCGTGACATTTTTAACAAATAAGATCATGCTAATAATGCATAAGGGTTACAAAAAATTCTTCTATATTACGGCTCCTATTGTTTCCTCCACATCACACACAGTATATAACATAGATTACAATTAGAGAATAGTAAACCAAAAAACAAATAAACATGCTACATCGCAGCTCTGCTGAAATTTTGGAATGACCTAAGAAATCATTGCCTATACTGTACAAACCTTCTGACTAACTGATAATATGGGATATCCAATCAGGAAGGAAAAATTCAAAAGCAGTCCAATTAGTCTCCTATAACAAGCAACATGTGCTTGTTGTCATCCAAAAAATTAGCATCCCAAGAAAGATATACGCAGAAAAATCTTCCACTGAACATATCAATCACCATGTAGATCTGGGGCAAATTAAAACCACACACTTCAACTTATCCAGTTGAAGTACTACGGTAACTTTGCTCATATCAAACTTAAACTGAACTAGAGCCATTTTTCATGATATAGCATAAATTTGGTAGCATAACCAAGACAAGCATAATGACAAGCAGCAAGCAAGAAGCAAAAGCATCACTGTGTCACAATCCATTGATGACAAATAAATTTGTACCTTGGCGTCTCATCGAAGAGGTCGAGACCATCATCCTCTGTGGCTGCTGCACTGTGTAGCAAAGATTGGAACTCTGTATGTACGGCATATTGATGGGGCCGAGCTTCAACCTCCATGGCATGGACAGTGGAGTGGAGGGCGACATTGGCATGGGAAGGCGGCTTTGGCAGTCCTTGAGGACGGGGTGCTGTTGAATTTGATCTCATTGATGAGGTGGTCGCCTTCTTGGCTTTTGGTACGGTGGACGCCTTCTTCTTCGCTGCAGCAGTTGTCTTCGTAGCTGTTGGAGCAAGCTTCAGTGGTGGGCACGGGGGAGGACGCATGGTGGAAAGGTGGGAGGTGGTCGGAGGCACCATATGACGAAGGTTTAAGACGGCCGGATGCTGGCGCTGCTCCCGGACCTCCCTTGCTGCAGAGGAGGAGCCCTGCGGCCAGGGCCGCGCGTCGTCCTGCGCCCAGGAGATGTGGCCCTCCTCCACGCCGCCGGCGAGGTGGACGCGCCCTGCCGTGACGTCGCGACGCCGTGGGCCCTCGGCACAGCTGGCGGCGGCGCCTCCTCCGAAGGGCTCGCCGGAGATGTGGCCCTCCACGCCGCCGGCTTGGTGGACGCACCCTGTGTCCATGCCACGGCGCCGCGAGCCCTTGGCATGGCTGGCGGCGGTGCCTCCTCCGAAGGGGTCGCCGGAGATGTGGCCGTCGGCGCCGCCTCCGAATCCCTCCTCCGTATCCATGCCACCGCGCTACTGGTGCTGCCGAGTCGAGGCGGCCGTGCAGCGGGAGGAGCGGGAGGAGGAGGGCGAGGCGGCCGAGCGGGAGGAGGGGGGCGAGGCGGCCGTGCTGCGGCCCGCGGGCGCCGCCGGCGAGACCGGGAGGTCGAGGCCGGGCGGCGGCGGCGGTCGATCTGCAGGGATGCGATCTGTTTCGAGTGGGTCCCACAGTTTGGGGGTGGAGAGATCCCCTCTATAGAGGGGATGGAGAGGGATTTTAGTCAATGGAGAAAAAAGGGGGGCTATATGGAATCTGCTGGAGGGGTTTTTTTTGCATTTCATCCCCTATATCACTATTTTTTTGCTATTGGGGAGGGGATAGTGAAGCTGCTGAAGTTGCTCTAAGAAGCGTTGCTATGTTTTTCTTTTCCTCAAAATATGTGAGCTCCAATTGCAATAAGGATAATTATCTGGTTACAACTAAACCAACACAAAATTGCAAGAAATATGTGGGCTTCAATTGCAACGAGGATAATTATTCAGTTACAACTAAGCCAACGTGAAATTGCAAATAGGGACCATAACCTAATTATAACAGAATTAGTAGTTGCAATTAGGAAAAAGGTAGTTGCAAAGTACAATAAAAAATCCAAGCACACGACTTAGCCATTGCAACTAGTTGCTTCCCCATTAAGAGAATAAAATAGGTAGAAAAATAATTGAAAAATCATGTACTCTCAGTCGCAATTGCAAGTGGTTGCTTCCTTCAATTGCAACTAGGATAATAACCTAGTTGCAACTGAACACTAAAATTAGTACAAAAAAAATTAAAAAATCATGCACACTTAGTCGCAATTGCAAGTGGTTGCTTCCTCCAAATGCAACTAGGATAATAAACCAATTTCTACTATGTGTATGAGCATATTTGTGACGATAAAATCAAAGTGAACCGAATTGCCACTGGTGTCATGAGCTAGTTGCAACAAAACTACTAAAGTGATTACTACTATGTAAATTTGGGCACAATTGTATGAGTGTGTGGGTTGTGCGGGTTCAGTATTTGCAACTCGGAGTTTACATCGATTGCAACTCGAACCACTGTCCGGTTGCAACTGATGGGGTAGTACAGTATCAGGCGGGAGCACTTAGTATTTGCAACTCGGAGTGTATATCAATTACAACTCGAACCACTGTCGGGTTGCAATTGAAAGGGTAGTATAGTATCAGGCGAAAGCACTCAGCATTTGCAACTCGGAATGTACATCGATTGCAACTTGAACTATTGTCCGGTTGCAACGAAAGGGGTAGTACAGTATCAGGTGGAAGCAATCAGTATTTGCAACTCGGAGTATACATCGATTGCAACTCAAACAACTGTCCGGTTGCAACTGAAGGGGTAGTACAGTATCAGGCGGAAGCACTCAGTATTTGCAACTTGGAGTGTACATCGATTGCAACTCGAACCACTGTTCGGTTGCAACTGAAGGGGTAGTACAATATCAGGAAGAAGTACTTAGTATTTGCAACTCATAGTGTATATCTGAGGACCAGGTGTGTCCGAGGACCAGTGGAGGGTCACTCCTTAGTGATGAGTGATTGATAACGTTGTTTGGACTGAAGCTTGGCTAAGTGTGCAGGTACAGGTTGTGGCTTGACTCGTGTCGGTGCAGGTGAAGAACAAGCGCGAAAGGCCTTAGCCGTGGCGGCCTCCGGGTGATGGAGAGGCAAGTAGGCTTGGTTCGATGGACCCGGTGGCCGATGGGGTCAAGTGCGAGCCGTGCGGTGCAAGACTGGCGGGCTGAAGTCGTGAATATGGGCCGGTGCAAGGTAGCGGATGGAGCCCGAAGCTTGCACGCGGGGTTTGTTGGTTTGCCAACAAAACCATCGGTGGACGGTTTCTTGGTTTGGGCCTCAAAACCAAGCCCGGAGGCCCAAGGTGACGGAGACGGTGATCCGAGAGCTTTGGGAAGCTTCGAGGCGGAGGGCACGTGGTGTGATCAAGGGGTTTGCGTCGAGGTGAAGCGAAGCCGCGGTGGAAATGTGTCCGTCTGATGAAGACTTGACCAAAATGCCCCTGAGGGGTTTTATCTTCATTTCAAGCAGTAGGGGTAGCGTGGTCATTTACCTCCCTCCGATGGACTTCGTATAAATAGCAGAGACGTGGATGGCATCTCTCTCGCTTGGACTCTAGGCTTTCCTCCGCTGGTAGATTGCTCTGGACTGCTTCTTTTCCCTCTGTATTCCTTAGGCTAGATTCTTGTATAGACTCTGACCTCAGGATGAATGGAAGCATTCGACGTTGCGGTGATCTCCTAGTCCTCTGTGATTTTCGTGTCATTTTCGGGGCTATTTTTGGGGAGTTTTGTTCTTCGCTCGATTCGGGGATTTGAGGGCGTTTTCCTTAGGATTTCTTTGAGGAGATCATGGGTGGATGCCTTGCGCATCTTTGTGTGTGATCTTGACTCCTCAAATGCCCTGGAGAGCCTTCGATTCGTGAGTTTTTGGCCGGAGTTCAAGTTCTTGGTGGTTGCTTGTGTGATCCGCGATTCCCGGTACTTTAGGGAGTTAGAGGTCGAGATTTTTGGAGCATAGCATCCTTGTGTGACGCTTTTCATCTCCCCAAAATCTTGTCTCAAGAGCTTCAACCGTTTGGGAGATCCGGTGATGAGTTCGTGGAGTTGACCCCGCGGGTCGGGCATTTTTGGTTCTATTCGTGGCTCGCAGATAGTCCGTGCGGTGGCCACGGACAGTCCGCGCGTCCAGCAGTTTGTCGCGTGTTCGTCGTGTTCTTGCGCGTCTTCGTTTCGATCCGTTTCGGCCCTAGGATTTTGTTGCGCGAGGTTTGGTGCGCGGCCTTGTTTGGAGCTTCCTTTGTGTGCGCGAGTACTTGGAGTGGCAATCGGGGTATAGGCCGAGTTCGACCTTCGGGAAGAATTTTTATCGGCTCCAATTCACTCCCCTCCTCTCTGGTCGCCCTATTCGGTCCTTCAACATCAATTGCAACTCGAACCACTATCGGGTTGCAACTGAAGGGGTAGTATAGTATCAGGCGGAATCACTCAGTATTAGCAACTCGAAGTGTACATTGATTGCAACTCGAACCACTGTCAGGTTGCAACTGAAGGGGTAGTACAGTTGAACTCAACAAGCACTACAATTGCAACTCCTCAAGTACTTCAATTGCAACTCAACAAGCACTCCAGTTGCAACACGGCAAGCACCTCAATTGCAACTCCTCAAGCAGTTCAGTTGCAACTCTGGACATGTAATTTTTATTAGACGAATTGCAACATAAATAACGTTCCAGTTGCAACATGACAAGCACTTCAATTGCAACTTCTCAAGCACTTCAGTTGCAATTCTGGACATGTAATTTTTATAATTTTTATCAGACGAATTGCAACTCGACAACGCTCCAGTTGCAACATGGAAAGCACTTTAATTGCAACTCCTCGAGCACTTCAGTTGCAACTCTAGAAATGTAATTTTTTTTAAATTTTTGTCAGACAAATTGCAACTCGACAACGCTCTTGTTGCAACTCGACATGCACCTCAATTGCAACTCTTCAAAACACTTCAATTGCAACTTGTGTCATGGACCAGTTGCAACTTGTGTCAAAGGCCGGCCAGCGGCCAGTGCCTCACCATGTGCGCGTGCGCATGAGAGCTCAGCACTAAGCAGCAAAGAGGGGCAAAGAGAAAGATAACAGAATAAAGGGGGGCGAGTGAGAGGAGGTGTGCAACGTGCGGGCCAGAGAAGGTACATCAACAGTAGCAGCATGGTATGAGCATGGGCAGGGCGAGTGCGGTAGAGCCATCGTCAAATTACAACCGAAGCTGGAGGTCCATCCATCTGAATCGATCTGCCAAGCGTTGAGTGTGCGCGACACGATTGGAGCTCCAGGGTTCGAGGATTTCGAGTGCTAGCGTCCCCATTGCAAAGAAGCGAGGAGCCGAGGCTCACGCCGGTACCCCTATTTGGTACTGCATACCCTGCATACACTGAAAAAGGCGTGCACTATAAAATGTAGATGAAGCCAATTGCAACCACAGATGTAGTGCAATTGCAAGCCTAACAATAACCCAATTTCCAATATTAAAAGTTTAAGAAAAAACTGAAAAGATACAAAAAGCCCACCAAAATGAAGACACGAGACAATTTGCAACCCGTGAATGCACTGCAATTGTCAGTAGTACAAAAACAAAAATTGTGAACCATAACTCTAACCACTATGCCAACGTGAATATTGGAGGTCAGTTATAACTAGAATAAGAGCCCAATTACAACTAGAATAATTGTTCAGTTACAACTATGCCAACGTGAAAATTGTAATAGGAACAATAAAATAATACTCTTATACGGGATGGTTTTTACGGGTCACTGTTGCGGATAGCCTCAAAGAGAGGAGAGGGGGTTGGTGTCCACGACCTGGTGGCAAAGCCTGGCTACGAAGCCTAATGCATACACCATACCAGCGGCGATGCGCGTGTAGTGCGGGGGAGCTCCAGAATCTAGCGGATGCAAGCGATAATTGCTGCATCCATCCAGTTGCTACCTGCATAGCCAAAACAGAGCAGGTGTGTCGAAAAAAGGATCACGGTAACATAATTGTTATGGGTCCCTCTTGCGTGGAAACGACAAGCTGTTGGAATTATTTATAGAATTATTTCGTTTTACCCTACTGTTGCAATGATGTGAGTGATTTGTGATCTTCCAATCTCATATTGCACGTCATAGAAACCAATTCTAACTAGTTATCATTAAAGTAATTGCAAGCGGTCAGAATATTCAATTACAACAGGGATAATAACTCAGTTGCAGCTAAGAGAAACTGCATGTGATCAGGTCTTCCAATTGCAACTAAGATAATAATCGGGTTACATGTACACTAGAATGACATGCACAAATCGGATTTGCAACTAGAGCACTAATCTAGTCACAAATTTGAGCAATTGCAACTAGTAGATTCACCCAGTTGCAACTAGTACGATAATGTAGTTACAATCACACTAGATTGCAACCAGGAGACTTAATAGATTGCAAGTAGTGCTATTTGTGAAGTGTATGGCTCCAACTTTCCTTTTCAATTAGAGCGATTGCAACTGGGAAGATAATACAGTTACAACAATACTAGAAAGACATACACACGACACCATAATTGTCATTGGAGCACTAATCTGGTTACAACCAGAGTAATTGCAACTAAATAGACCCTTTAATTGCAACTAAAATAATAACCTAATTACAACTATACTAGGAAGCTACACAAACCCACCACAATTGCAAGTGATGGGGAATTGCAACAGATCAGGTCCTCCAATTACAACCTGGATAATAATCGAGTTACAAGATGAAGCCAATTGTGACCATGGTGCAGTGAAATTGCCAATCTAACAATTATCCAATTTGTAGCATCAAGTGTTTAATCGAAAAGATAAAAAGCCCCACCAAATCTTTTTTTTTGCGCAGAAATGTGCGCAAAGAAAAAGAGGTGGTAAAACATAGGATGTGCCTCCAAGGAAGAGAGGGTGGCCTCGAAGGAAATGATCCGAGCTAGGAAGAAGTGCCTGAAACACAAGCAAGCAACATTGTGAGCAGAGGAGGTACTAATTGTAACTAGAACTTGCATACATCAATTACAAGGTAATAACATAGTTGCAACTGCTCGGGTCCTCCCATTTATAATTAAAAACATTTACTTATTCTTATGGGAAGCCTGTAATTACAAGTAAGGTTATAATTTTTCTTATGGGAAGCCTGGCAACAAAATAAAAAATATACATGCTTCAGCTTATTCCTATGTACAAGTTAGTTAGCTGAAAACAAGCAGATTTGACGCTTCCTTTCATCATCATCCGTTCATCGAGGTGAGAATTGTACATCTACAGATCATTGACAAACACATGCAGAAAGTTTTAGATGGCCGTACAAAAGTTGCAGATCCTGCGATGCATTGTTGTGGTGTCATGACACCCTATCAAAATAAGCTAAAGAAAATGTCATTTCAAGCATTCTCGAATGAATTTTTGTATATGAACTATCCCTTTTGTAATGTCATTATTCATTATGCCAACAAAAACTGAAACAAATTGCCACGGATGCAATGGTCTAGTTACAATATTAAATATAAACCAATTGCTACTGTGTAAATGGGACACGTGCAACACAACATGAATTGTGGGTTATGCTCCGATTTAAAAAAAATAAGTCCAAATTGAAATGAATTGCCACTAATTCAATGCGCCAGTTGTAACAATAAATCTAAACTAATTATTACTGTGTATATGGGCACAGTTCTGATAACACAAAGGAATTGCAAGTCCTGTAGTAACCCAATTCCTACATGAGACCATCAAAAAAATGTGTATGTGTTGCGGTGGGCTAGTTGCAACACAACCTTACTACAAATTACTACTAATAGGGTGGGTAAGTTGCAACACAAGAAGTGTATGTGTTTTTGATAAACTTCTGTTAAAAAATGAAACAAATTGCTAATAATGTAATGGTCTAATTGCAACAATAAATCTAAACCAATTCCTATTGTGTAAATGGGCAGGTTGCAACACATATGAGTACATGGATTGCAACTAGTGTCAGTTGCAACCAGACCCCTTAACCGATTGCAACAAGAGCACTGGCCAGTTGTAATCCTCCACTTGCAACTAGGACAATAATCTAATTACCATCACACTAGGGTGCAACCGGGACACTTAGGGCCTGTTTAGTTCCCAAAAATTTTCCTAACTACCCGTCACATCAATCTTCGGACACTGATTAGGAGTATTAAATGTGAATTAATGACAAAACCCATTCCATAACCCCTACCTAATTTTTCGATACGAATCTAACGAGCCTAATTATGACATGATTAGACAACGCTGTGCTACAGTAAACAATCTCTAATGATGGATTAATTAGGCTTAATGGATTCGTCTCGCGATTTCCCGTCCATTCATGTAATTAATTTTGTAATTAGTCTATATTTAATCCTCCTAATAGACCTTCAAAGATACTCCAAATTTTTTTGGGAGCCAACTAAACAGGCTCTTAACTGATTGCAATTTGCAAGTAGTACTAATTGCAATCATCGCACTTTGCTGATTGCAACTTGTACCAATTGCAATTGGGATCATTTACTGATTGGAACCAATGCACTAGTCAATTGCAACTAGAGCAAATTGCAACAAGAGCACTTTACCTGATTGCAACTAGTACCGGTTGCAACTATATCCCATAACCGATTGCAACAAGAGCACGGGCCAGTTGCAACTAGTTCCATGAGGTACGTGGCAGCTATGTACCTCATGGGGCAAGCAAGACATGACTATAATTTAAATTAGACGGCGAGCGGCGGTGGTCGGCGAGGGCGAAGGTGCGGTGCCGCCCTTGGTGCATGGCGGGCGCACGCGTACAGCCGTAGCAGCAAGCTAGGTGGTCTAGGTGGCGGCCGGTGGCCGGCACAGCCGGAGCAAGCACAAGAGCAGCTGCCGAGCAAGGACCAGGGAGCACTATATCCCAGTACATGCAACAAGACAACACTACGTCTGGACCAGCACACATCTGAGCTGTGAGCATTGCTTGCTTGTTTGTAAAACTGGGAAATTGGGAATTGGAATCATGTCTGATTGAGGATTGCATGGCAATTTGTTAAATTGGTCGATTCGTTAGTGCAATTTGTCAATCATTGTGAATTCATGACAATGTGATACTAATTTGATTTTAATTTTAGGTCTTATACATGAAGAGGAAGAATAGTGCCACTTTCATATGTTTATCAAGTAGTTGGACAATTTCAAATTATGATCAGTTTTATTAATCAATGGTGTTGCCACATAAGTCTGTGCTATGAAACTATACTTTAGGCCACAAGCAAATTCCGTGGTAACCAAAACTAAGCTCACTCTTCTTTCTAATTATACTAGGAAAAAAAGCAACGACACATCTAAAATGGAAACTTGTACATAAATCTATTTATCGGATGTCACGGCAGAATTATGATGGTAACAATTGCAATAGTTACTAGCAGTGAGTGAGAAAATATAGTGTACCAAAGTCACCTGTGGATTTTCACAAAAAGTCGATGAAAAAGTCAATGAGCTCTTCAATCCAACCTGCATTCCAAAACACAGATGTAATTTTGGAAAAAAACAGAGATGTTCAATCGAGAGCTAAGCAACATGAAGATGCATTCCTGAAAAGGAGCTGTAAGTCAATAGTTGCTACTGAATCGAATGAAAGGAAATGCGGACTGACAGAACATACGCACTCAGGCAACTAAACAAGCTCTTCAGATCTGAGACATTCTTGCACTGCATCACATTAGAGAGAGTTCTTGCACTGCAACACAGCAGAGAGAGAGAGAGAGAGAGAGAGAGAGAGAGATTACCAGTAGCTCATTCTGATCGGTTTCAGAGAAATCACTGAAGGAATAGGCACCTGATCCGTGCTGTCCGCTAGTGCCGGCCCGTGCGTGCCGTACGTGCCAGGGCCTGCGTGCCGAACCAATCCGCTCAGAGCTGGCCGCATCTCGCTGTAGCCTGGGCACTTGCTGCGTGCCGTGCTTGCCGCAGACCGTGTGCTCGCTGTTTGTGCCCCTCGCTGCCCGCATCTAGCTCCGGGCCGCCATGCTCGCCGTAGCCCTGGTGCTCGCTATGCTCCACGCCGCGCCGGCCGCAGCTCGCTTGCCTCCATGCCAGGACTGCTCACACTCGTCTACTTGCCGGATGGAGATCTATCGGCGTGCTGGAACAGCCCCACACCGCCGCTGTCCTCCTGAATCGTCTCGCAGTCACTCAAGGGGGCCGCACGCCCGTCGCCGTCGTGGCCGGCACGGCAGCATCACGGCAAGGCGCCGCCACCGCTGCTCCTCGGGGGAAGCTCGACCGGGTGCCGCGCGTTGCCGCTCCCAGCGATCGAGCTCGCCCCGACCTGGTGCCGCCGCTCCCCGCGGGGAAAGTTGCCTCCGGTGGCTTGAGCGCCGCCGCTCCCCATTGCGCCAGCGTCTGAGCTCGTCACGTGCTGCTGGAGGAGTTGCTCTGTCGACGCCGCCCCTTCCCCTCGCGTATGTGGGTTGTGCTGCCGTGCTCCCGCAGTCACGAAGCCCAATCTGGATCGGGAAGGGAAAAAAGAAAGAGAAATAGATAGAAACTGAGATTTTTTTTAGAATATCGGGAAGGAAATCTGAATCACGAAGCCCGACCTGCTGCGGCCTGCGGGAGATGGTGGGGGTCGCGGACGGGCGGGTGGGTGCGGGACACACGAGGGCGCCCGAGAGGCCGTCAGCTAGCTGGTCGGCCTTGGGTGGTTGCGCGGACACTAGGCGTGCCGGTTGGATAGGGTGTATTTTATGTATAGAATGCACCAAAGTGTATTATATATATATATATATATATATATATATATATAACATGTTAATATATAAGGAAATTTTGATTAAGATGCTTGTAATTTTTGTGAGCCATCCATCCCGTAAAATCTAATGGTTCTAGTACCGGGTAGTACTAGGTAGTACCAGTTCGGTGGCCCAATAGTTAAATTTATTTAATTAATCTTTAATTCAGTAAGAATATATGGGTAATTTATTCTAGCTAATTTGACCAACACCCCTGTTATGTGTCCCATTGACTAAACAGAGAGAAATAGGTGGTATTTTACCATAATACCCTTTTAATTATCAATTTAATTTTTTAGTTAAGTTAGTTCGTGGAAAAATATTTGTACAAGGTCCTACCTGGTACTACCCAAGCGCCGGAACAAAACTTGTATAGGATAACCCTTGAATTTGTGTGGATGTGTATCTATTATATTATCTCACAGATACAGATACTACCATGTGGTACTGGGTTGAAGCTCCGGATGTACTACTATTGCTTTTGCCTCACTTTGTTCTTAATTTGCTTGGCATACTCTTGATCCGCTGATAGTCATGGGACATGGTCTTTTGTTCAACTTGGTTTCTTGTTCCACATTTCCCTAGCCTACAGGCACGTACCCTGAAGGATGTAGGAGGGTGGTGTGCAACTGTGCGGCAAGAGTGGCAGGAATGATGGAGGCACATCAGAGGCATAGCTGGAATCATTATGGGCGCGTTCAGTAGCCTGGTCCAGGTGCTAGCCAGGCCCGCGTGGTGCAATGCAGCCCGTTCAGTGGCCTGTGGAGCCAGGCCCTGCGGCTGAGCAGCCCGCGAGGTTGCACTGCGAGCCAGTCCCGCGAGGCGCGTGTGGCTGCACGCAGAGAGAAGGGCGGGAGACGACCCGATGCTGGTGCCATTTTTTCAGCCTGCTAGGGTTACCGCCTCTGCGTCTCTCGTGGTATAAAGCGGATCTCACCCTCCACCGCCTCCCCTCCTCCCCCATTTCACCTATTTCGGCCACCTCCACCTACCGTTCCACTCCACTCTCCTCTCCTGTGAACCCGGCGAGTTGACGGCTACGACGCGGGTGGTGGTGGTGCGGCTACTGAGGAGGCGTCCATGGTCGGTGCTGGAGGCGTTCCCACTCGCGGGTTCGTCTTCACTGGCGCGTGTGGGGTCTTCGTCGAGTCTGAGCATTGGATCCAGTCTTCCTCTTCGTCACCGAGCAGATCTGCTTCCTCTTCGTCCCCGATGAGTTGAGAAACCTCTTCTTCCCTGACTTCACGTGCCTGTTGCTGTCCACAGAGCAAATCTCCCTCATGTTCTTCCTTCTCCAGTGGAGCCTCGAGGCCCCCCCGCACGCAGTACCTCCTCCTTTTCCACACGACCGTCGTCTTCGTCGAGGTGTTGATGGCTGTTATCCACTCATTTCATACCCGTCAACATGTACATTTTGGCATGAGAAATGTTCACCATCACTAGAATAGGGCCGAAACTAATCATTTCTACAAGTGTTGGTGATTATGCAAATACATGCAATTAGCACTAGAAATGGGAGCAAAAGCACAAGTCTTTGATCCAAGTACTTCAAGCTCAGCCAATGAGGGGGTGCCACATAGGATTCCCCTGGATCAATGACGTCATCAATCCAAGAGAGACAAGCTTGACGAATCACGTAATGCCACATGGATATCACATGGATTCAAGGGCCCCCTTGCTACCCAAACCGCCAGAAAACTTGGCATGCACGGGGGAGTGACCATGTGGCCCACTTGTCAACCACCTGGAGAAAACACAAGGTGACACGTGGCCCCTAGGGTTCGACCGAACCCTAGATCGGCCGAACCGACCTTGGTTCGGTTGATCCTGGCCCTCCACGTGTCACCTCTTGATTGGTCCATTGCTACAATCCCAGGCATTTTGGAGCACTTTGAACCCCGAAGCAAGCCACCTCCTTGCCTATAAATAGAAGGGGAGGGGCCTCATTCTTGGACACACACTTCTCCTCCTCCTCTTCATTTGGGCCTTGGAGCCTCTCTCTCTTTAGGAGAGGAGAGCTCTTTGTATAGGATTAGTGCTAGGAAGTGAGGGGGAATGCTTGGGGCCATGTCATGTTCATGACATCTTCCTCAAGAACGATCCTCAGCGGTGCCTTTGTTCTTCGTTTAGACTAAAGTGAGTATTTCGACATTTTCTATTTAGACTAAAGTCGTATGCATGCATAGGTGATTTGTTCTTGTGTTCTTCATTCGTTCTTGATTTAGAGGCCTATGTTCTTTGAACGCAACCCTTTCGATCTAGTAGAGCTGGATCATAAGTTTGCATTACGTTTGTATGTTAGCTTGTCTATTAGAATGAAGTTGATGCTCAGCATATCTCTAATTAGATCAAAGTGCATTCGTGATCTTGCATGAGTGATAGAGCATACCTTGAGCTAGTGCCAGTATCTCCCTCACAGATTCGTAGTTCCGTATTTATACGGAGTGCTATAGTAGGGCTACCGGGACGTCAGACGGTGTCAGGCTATAGTAGTAGTCAGTGCATTCGCGTAACGATAGAGGTAGGCCGCAGTGGTGACAACCTGTAGGACCCTTCGAAACCCTCCGCGCTTGTGTACTAGGGCCCCGTTGCCAGAACATATTCCTAGTCCTATACAACTAGGGTGGGTTGGCGCCCAAGGCGAGTGTTTATACCTGAGAGACCGTGCTAGACTCTGCGCTCTGTCAAGTAGACCCTTTCTACCTATCCTATCATCCAGTGTTGTGTCCTTAGACCACCAGCTAGGTGAGAAACCAGAGCTCTTCCGTCCTAGGAACGAAACCCTTTGGGAATACTCATTCTCCGAGGGAGAAGTGCTACAACGGTGTATTCGTGCGCTTGCGGATTCATTCGCACTCGTCAGTGTACCCCGGGAGTTTCTAACACACTCACGCTAGTGCGCTAGTGGTGGTGATGTTAAGAAACGCTAACAAGCATTTCTGGCGCTGTTGCTGGGGACGGTTGCTGTTTCTATCTTCGAGCCTAGTGGTCTTCGTATCTTTTTATCTTTTCTTTTGTTCTACCTTTACCCCCGCTACCCTTTGAGATGTCTTCCTGTCAAAGCCTCTCTACCCCTAGGGGTGAGTTCGTCTTAGAGCAACCATCAACTTCCTCATCATGCTGCGAGCTTCGTCCCGGCTTTATAGCCATGGTTCGGAATCGACCATTCTCTGGAGCGATCAGTGATGATCCTAATGTTCATTTAGAGGAGTTCGAGGACTTGTGTTCGTGCTTGGTAATTCTAGGCATGACACAGGAAACTTTGAGGTGGAAATTGTTCCCTTTCTCTCTCGTAGATGGAGCGGAGCAATGGTACACCCACACAACAGAGCATGTGAATAATTGGGGAGAACTACGAGAAAACTTTTGTGACTCGTTCTCCCTTTATGAACGCATAGAGATCTTGCTGTGTGAACTCCTTGACTTTGAGCAATTAGAGGGTGAGTCCATAGGTTTAGCTTGGGCTAGGTTCCTACGTCTTATGACATCTAGCTCAGACATGTCTATTCCCGATGATATGGCGACGTATACCTTTTATACTCGTATAGACATGGAATCTACACAAGAGCTCAACCTTTTAGGAGGTTCGTTCGAAAACCAAACTCTAGTGGAAAGAAGAGAGATCCTAGAATTCTTCTTAGAAACCTCTTCTTCCCATATCGTTCACAACGAACCCCATCTGGAGTCTGAGTTGGTCCATGAGAGTCTCTCAATAGCTGAATCTGAGCTTTCATTCTCTGAATTCCTTGATTCCTCTGTTGAGTCCTCTCCTGAACCACGAACATCGAAGGAAGAAGAAATTCAACCTTCGGAGTTCTCTTCCCGATTTGAGGATGATCCTTCTCGAAACATCAGAAATACCTCAGATCACTCTTGGCACGAGAAGCCTACGGCATCGCTGGACCTTTATGAGGTCCTCGATGAAGTTTGGAATCATGAGACAATAGTGGATTGGTCACCTCAGAGGCATACATCCGAAGCAATTCGGGTTAGCTCAACTTCCACGATCATCCATTGTTCCATGAGAGGAAACACCGTAGATGCTGTCCATGACCCTACTGTTGGGGCTTGCATCATACCAGAGACCCTTTTGGATACTCTAGTGGGTGACATGCCCTTGATCCCGACTGATAGACTTTTCCATAGCCCCAGGTGGCGCTGCCTTTTCCATGTCGGGGGATTACTAGGGATGTGCCAATCACCATTGATAACATAGAGGTGCGATTAGATTTCCACATCTATGACCTCATGGACTTCGATCTTCTCCTAGGTTTCCCATTAGAAAAACTTCTTGATAAATCCCAAGGAAACCCAGAAGAAGAGCTTAGGGAAACTATTTCTGTCCATGCTGAACCATCTAGACATCCTCTGACAGAGCCTTTCCCTAGACCTACGGTATCTCCTTCGCCTCCCGATCCTCCTAACGAAGCATTTCCTGAGGAGGCCATGAAGGAGGAATGGCCAGATGGAGCGATATGCTTTTCCAAAGCATTTTGGGATAGTACACCCTCTCTGGTTATTCCTTGTTCTGTGAGAGGGGTTGCCGTAGAGGCCTATTGTAACCCCATCATGAAGGTTAACATCATGCCATGGCACTTAGCGGAAACTCTTTTGGGTAAAGTTCCGCTAGCACCATCCGACATGCTCCTCAAGACTTGTCCCTTTGGACACGTTGTTGAATGTCAGGGGATCACAGGTGCCATGCCGCTCATCGTAGATGGGGTCAAGGCCAGCTTAGACTTTCACATCTTTGATGTCCTCAATCTTGATCTTCTCCTAGGCTCCCCGTTAGAGCAACTCTTTGATACATCCTTAGGGAGCCTAGATGGTAAGCTTAGGGAAGCCGCTTCCGCCACTGCTACCCCTTGTCTAGGACATCCTATGGCGAAGCCTCTTCCCCAGCAAAACCCACTCGAGAAGACGACTTAATCATATATGTTCGTGTCATCCAAGCTCATTCTCATTGAGGGTGTAGAATTCTCTACTCCGCATGAGTATGACTTGGAAGACCTTCTTCACCTTTGTGAAGGCGAACGATCGTCATCGTTCTCGATCAAGTTTCAGCCTCTTCCCGCTGGCCCGTATCATGTTGCTTTCAATCATGATCGAGAGTCAACATCAAGCTTCCATGATGACTCTCTTGAGATGGACAATTCATGGGCCATGGAACCTTTCGAGGCACTAACTCTGG
Source organism: Cenchrus fungigraminus (assembly GCA_036936925.1). NCBI lineage: Eukaryota > Viridiplantae > Streptophyta > Magnoliopsida > Poales > Poaceae > Cenchrus > Cenchrus fungigraminus. Next base: position 48,919,743 of record CM072777.1, on the reverse strand, counting down.
AGTCCGGAGGAAAGGATTCCACATATGAGCATGGTAGTTTCACTCTTGATATACCATACGGACCATGCTCGCATCATGCCTCTCTAGAGTCAGTCATGCTTAGTGCGCTGAGCACGTACGAGGGCTACAACCACCTTCTGGTCCTCTTTTGCAAAACATTTGGAAGGTTGATTGTTGATGCATATGTTTACTATAAGCATTGTAGATTTCGTGTGTGCACTGTGGCACTAACCATGCAGCTAGAGCTTCACTGATACATCAAAGATTGGTGGTGTGAGGACCAGGTGTGTCCGAAGACCAGTGGAGGGTCGCGCCTTAGTGATGAGTGATTGACAACGTTGTGTGGACTGATGCTTGGCTAAGTGTGCAGGTACAGGTTGTGGCTTGACTCGTGTCGGTGCAGGTGAAGAACAAGCACGAAAGGCCTTAGCTGTGGCGGCCTCCGGGTGATGGAGAGGCAAGTAGGCTTGGTTTGATGGACCCGGTGGCCGATGGGGTCAAGTGCGAGCCATGCGGTGCAAGACTAGCGGGCTGAAGTTGTGAACATGGGCCGGTGCAAGGTAGCGGATGGGGCCCGAAGCTTGCACATGGGGTTTGTTGGTTTGCCCACAAAACCATCAGGCGAACAGTTTCTTGGTTTGGGCCGCAAAACCAAGCCCGGAGGCCCGAGGCGACGGAGACGGTGATCCGGGAGCTTCGGGAAGCTTCGAGGCGGAGGGCACGTGGTGTGATCGAGGGGTTTGCGTCGAGGTGAAGCGAAGCCGCGGTGGAAGCGTGTCCGTCAAATGAAGACTTGACCAAAATGCCCCTGAGGGGTTGTATCTTCATTTCAAGCAGTAGGGGTAGCGTGGTCATTTACCTCCCTCCGATGGACTTCGTATAAATAGCGGAGAGGTGGATGTCATCTCTCTCTCTTGGACTCTAGGTTTTCCTCCTCCGGTAGATTGCTCTGAATTGCTTCTTTTCCCTCTGTATTCCTTAGGCTATATTCTTGTATAGACTCTGACCTCTGGATGTATGGAAGCATTCGGCGTTGCGGTGATCTCCTAGTCCTTTGTAATTTTTATGTCATTTTCAGGGCTATTTTTGGGGAGTTTCGTTCTTCGCTCGATTCGGGGATTTGAGGGCGTTTTCCTTCGGATTTCTTTGAGGAGATCATGGGTGGATGCCTTGTGCATCTTTGCGTGTGATCTTGACTCCTCAAACACCGTGGAGAGCCTTCAATTCGTGAGTTTTTGGCCGGAGTTCAAGTTCTTGGTGGTTGCTTGTGTGATCCACGATTCCCGGTGATTTAGGGAGTTAGAGGTTGAGATTTTCGGGGCATAGCATCCTTGTGTGACGCTTTTCATCTCCCCAAAATCTTGTCTCAAGAGCTTCAACCGTTTGGTAGATCCGGTGATGAGTTCGTGGAGTTGACCCCGCGGGTCGGGCGTTTTTGGTTCTGTTCGTGGCTCGCGGACAGTCCGCGCGGTGGCCACGGATAGTCCGCGCATCCAGAAGTTCGTCGTGTGTTCTTCGTGTTCTTGCACGTCTTCGTTTCGATCTGTTTTGGACCTAGGGTTTTGTTGCGCGAGGTTTGGCGGACAGTCTGCGAGTGCTTCACGGACGGTCTGCGTGACCAAGTTTTCGTCTGGGGTTAGGGTCGTTTTGTCTGGGGTTTTCAGCGAGCTGGACGGACGGTCCGTGCTGCCCTCACGGACAGTCCGCAAGGCATAGCCGGACAGTCCGAATTTCGGGGTTCGTCTCTGGTGGTTCGGTTGCTTATTTCGGACAGTCCGCGAGGTAGGTCCGGACAGTCTGCCGTACACCAGCGGACAGTCCGCCCGTACCAGCCGGACAGTCCGCGCCAGGTGTTTCCAGAATTTGCCAAGTGCTTTGATTCTTGTCCTGTACTTTCGCGGTTTGCTTCTAGGGGTGTCTCATGGTCTTGTCGGCTTGTTTGTGCCTTGTCTTGAGATTCTTAGGTGTGTGTGAGAACTCGGAGTGGCAATCGGGGTGTAGGCTGAGTTCGACCTTCGGGAAAATTTTTTTATCATCTCCCATTCACTCCCCCCTCTCTGGTCGCCCTTTTCGGTCCTTCAATTGGTATCAGAGCCGGTTACGGATCTTCTTAATTCTAACCAGTCTAAGATCCAAAGATGGGCGATTACGGCAAGGGGTCGGGTCCTCCGCACTTTGATGGCAAGAATTACCCGATGTGGGAAAGGCGCATGGGCGCATTTTTGCAAGGGAAGGGAACTCTTATCTGGGAGGTCACTCAAAATCCTCAATATTTCATCCCAGATAGTTTTCTACTTCCAGGATCGCGGGATATGTTTGAGGCCAACAGCAAGTCCGTTGATTACTTGTTCCGTGCTCTCTGTGCCTCGGAGTTCGAGCGAGTGTACGGAGAAAATGTGGCTGGAAAGATCTGGCTCAAGTTGAGAAATGCTCATGTTGGTAATGCCCAAGTGCAAGCCCGTTTGCTTTCCACTTATCGGAGAGAGTATGAGAACTGCACTCATCTCCCCGGCAAGTCAACTGATGCGATGTTCCAGCGCTTCACTAGCATAGTCAACAACATGAGGGCCAATGTGATAGTGCTCCCATACACGGATCATGATCAAGCTATCAAGCTTTTGCATGCTCTGGATAGGTCTGTGTGGAGTGCCAAGGTCAAGGCCATTGAGGAGTCGAGCGTGTATGATATGCTGACGCTGGACGAGCTGTTCTCCAAGCTCAGGTCTTCAGAGGTTGATCGTGGCTTGAGAGCCAAGAGCGAGAGCCCCACTGATCCTCATAGTTTGGCTCTTGTCTCAGGATCACGGTCTAACGCTAACTCTGGTGGTTTCTCTTTGTCTTGTCTTGTGTCTTTGCCAGATGAGGACTTTGAGGTGCAGAGCGAGGATGATCTCGCCTTGTTGAGCAAGAGGTTTGGGCGGATGTACGAGAACCGCAAGAATGCAAGGCGGAGCTCGGGGATGTGCTATCGGTGCGGGAAGCATGGACACTTCATCGCCGAATGCCCTGAAGCCATGGAGATCAAGAACGACTACAAGGGCAAGCCCAAGCTCGACTACAACAAGCACCGCTCCCAGAACGACTACAAGGACAAGCACAAGGACAAGGGCGAGAGAAGGCACAAGAAGAGTAGCGGGTACAAGAAGAAGACCGCTCGAGCGATGGTGGCCGGAGCAAGCGACATCGACTCGACATCAAGCGATGCTTCTTCCAACTCAAGCAGCGAGGAAGAGCAAGAGAAGCGCAAGGACAAGCGGCACACGGGCAAGAACTTCACCGGCCTAAGCTTCGTCGCACAAGGAGGCTTTTGCGGCATGGCGCACAAGGGTGGGAAGCACAGCTCAGATTCGAACTCTGACTCTGATGAAGAGGTACGACAAGATCCCAACTTCTTGCTAGAGGAGAATGCTAGGCTCAATGAGTTGCTTGATAACCGTGATGATGTGCTTAGAAAGACCAACAAGGAGAAGAGGGAATTTAGGTCTTTGTTGGGTGACGCTAAGGATAAGATAGCCGAGCTTGAATCCTTGCTTGTGGATGCTAGAAATGAGATAGGCTCTTTGAAATCTGCTATTGTGGTGTCTGATTAGATAGATTGTCGTGATTGTTCAGTTTTTCTTGCTGATTTGACTGCCCTCAAGGAGAAGCATGCCTCTACTTTGGAGGAACTAGACGTGGTTAGGATTGAGTGTGATGAATTGAAGTCTAGGCCAGCTTTACTAGGTGCTTGTACCTCATGTCCTATTTTGCATGCTAGGCTAGATGAGTCTCACACTAGAATTATTTCTCTTGAGGCGGCATTGAAAGCTCCTCTTCCTACATCATATTCAACCTGTGAAATGCATGCTTTGAAAAACATGGAACTTGCACACTTTGTTGATCGTCCACAGGATGAAAATGATGAATTGAGAAAAATGATGGGGTGGTTGTCTGGGCATGAGTCACAATTGAGTTTGATGTTGGCTCAGTTCAAGAGGTTTGATGGTCAGGCGTTGGGGGCTGACAAGTGTGGTGAGAAGAGTGGTGAGGGAGAAGAGAAAGCTGGAGAGATTCCCATTCCACCACATACCACACCCATGAACAAATTTGCAACCAAGCCAAATCATCTCAGAAACAAGCTAGACACAACCCCAGATCCTCAGGTGTCCCCCCACAAATCTGAAAACTACCAGAAACCCATCAAGTTTCTGTGCACCAGGGGAGTGTCTTTGGTAGGAAGTCAGGAGAGAAAGATGGAGAGAAGCTTGTAGAGAAGCCACAGCCTAAGCCAGTGCCAATCTGCTTCCATTGTGAGTATTGTGGGAGGGATGGGCATAAGGATGAGTTCTGTTTCCGGAGAAAGAGGGATGAGAGGTTTGCTAGGGAGATGGCAAACAAGGACAGGTACCACCTTGCTCGTGGTGTGCCTGAGCCTCGTAGAGGGCCTCTACCTAGGGGTGAGGTGTATGTGCGTACAGTTCCCACTCGTGGAGGTGGAGGTGTGTTTCCTCAGAGAGATAGGCGTGTTGGGTTTGGGCGTGGTGAGTTGGCTCGACGTGCTCCTTCTCGTGACCGTTACGAGTTTGGGAGGCACGATCGGAGCTTTGGGTCTCAGATGGACTACGGGCCACGTTTTCCCCTTCGTGGTGCGCGTACTCCTCCAGTGAGACGTGACAGGTCCTTTTGTGATAGGCGTGAGAGGGCTCCGCCTAGAGGTTTTGGGAGGATGGATTTTGCTAACCCTTCTTTTGAGCAAATGGCTCAGCACTGGTTTGATTCTTTTGGTACTAACCCCAGTGTTGAGTCGCTTGCTCATTCTCGTCCTCGTTTTTGATTGCAGGTGGGAGGCTTGGAGAACTTTTGGTTGATCGACTCCGGTTGCTCACGACACATGACCGGAGATCATGGGTGGTTCTCCAGCCTCACCCCAGTGAGTACGAGGGAGTACATTACTTTCGGGGACAATGGGAGAGGACGAGTGCTTGCTGAAGGTATGGTGAAGGTGAGTAGCAAGGTGACCTTAAGAAGTGTGGTCCTAGTCAAGTCCCTTGGTTTTAACCTGTTGTCAGTATCTCAATTACTTGACGATGGTTTTGAGGTTCGTTTTAAGTCGGGTGCTTCTCGTGTGCTTGATTCTCGAGGCGATCTTGTCTGTACGATCGTCCCCGAGGGTCAAATCTTTCGTGCCGACTTTTCCCAGTCTGTTGGTCCTCCTCGATGCTTTGTTGCTGGTGTTTCGACCGAGCTTTGGAAATGGCATAGGAGGTTGGGACATTTGAGCTTTGAGTTGCTTTCCCGCTTGAGTGGTCTTGATCTTGTCCGAGGATTGCCTAAGTTGAAATTCGAGAAGGATTTGGTTTGTGCTTCTTGTCGGCATGGAAAGATGGTTGCCGCTTCTCACGCCCCCTTGACGTCTGTCATGACCGAGCGACCTTGTGAGCTGTTGCACATGGATTTGGTTGGGCCAGCTCGTGTTCGCTCTGCTGGTGGGAAGTGGTATGTTCTTGTGGTTGTTGATGATTTTTCAAGGTACTCTTGGGTTTTCTTTTTGGTGGATAAGAGTGAGACATTTGGCTTTGTTCGGGACTTGATCTTGAGGTTGAAGAATGAGAGACACGGTGATGTCATTCGAGCTATACGTAGTGACAATGGCACGGAGTTTAAGAACTCTCATTTTGATGCCTTTTGCAGTGATCTTGGTCTCGATCATCAGTACTCTTCTCCATACGTCGCTTGCCAGAATGGCGTAATGGAGAGGAAGAACCGGACCCTTTGTGAGATGGCCAGGACGATGCTTGATGAGCATAGGACTCCTAGGCGTTTCTGGGCCGAGGCGGTCAATACCGCTTGCTATGTCTCAAATCGCATCTTCCTTCGTGCCTTTAAGAAGAAGACCTCTTATGAGCTGATGCATGGTCGACAACCCAAGGTGAGTCACTTTAGAGCTTTTGGTTGCAAGTGTTTCATTCTGAAGAAGGACAAGTTGGATAAGTTTGAGTCTAGATGTTCGGATGGTATTTTCCTTGGTTATGCGATTCACTCTAGAGCATATCGTGTGCTCAACCTTGATACTAATCGAATCATGGAGACTTGCGAGGTAACCTTCGACGAGACACAACCATGTAGCTCTTCTGCTTTTGAGTGTGCAGGTGACGATGAGATTGGAGCGAGGATCTTTGAGGATGAGAAGGATGGAGATGACGACGATGATGATGGTGGTGCTCCCGTGGTTGATCGTGTACACACTACTTCCACTACTATGACGACGATCGAGGATGGACCATCCCCTACACCCACTACGACTGAGGCTGTTCGAGTGGAGGCTGCTGCTAAGGGGGAGGTTGTGTCCAGGCGAGAGGCTCCCCGGCGAATACAAGTTGATCACCCACCGTCGACCATCATTGGTGACCTTCATGAACGCACTACGTGGTCAAGGTCAAGGAACACTTCTCATTTCGCTCACTCTGCCTTTGTTGCATCGTTTGAGCCCAAAGATATTCGACACGCTTTGTCTGACGAGAATTGGGTAAATTCCATGCATGACGAGTTGGAAAACTTTGAGAGAAACCAAGTCTGGGTGTTAGTCGATCCACCACCAAATTGCCGTCCCATAGGTACCAAGTGGGTGTGGAAGAACAAAGAAGGTGAGAATGGGATGGTTGTGAGAAACAAGTCGAGGTTGGTGGCGCAGGGGTTCAACGAGAAGGAGGGGATAGACTATGAGGAGACATTTGCTCCTGTGGCCCGTTTGGAGGCAATTAGGATCCTTCTAGCCTTTGCCGTGGCTAAAGGGTTCAAGTTGTACCAAATGAATGTCAAGAGTGCTTTCTTGAATGGGGTGATAGAGGAAGAAGTGTATGTGAGGCAACCCCCGGGGTTTGAGAGTGAAAAATACCCACACCGTGTATGCAAACTCCAGAGAGCGCTCTATGGGTTGAAACAGGCACCTAGAGCTTGGTATAGCAGGTTGAGAGGCTTTTTGCTGAGTAAGGGGTTTGTGATGGGCACAGTTGATAAGACCCTGTTTCTCCTCAAGCATGGGAATGACCTTTTGATTGTTCACATATACGTGGATGACATAATCTTTGGTGGCTCTTCTCATGATCTTGTTGCCAGATTTGCAGATGACATGAGCAGGGAATTTGAGATGTCCATGATGGGCGAGCTGCAGTTTTTCTTGGGTCTCCAGATCAAGCAGTGCAAGGACAGGACCTTTGTACATTAGGCGAAGTACACCAGGGATATGGTGAAGAACCCGTGGACTAGAAGGAGTACCGGAGCATGATCGGCTCCCTCCTCTACTTGACGGCGACGAGGCCGGACATACAGTTCAGTGTGTGTCTGTGCGCTCGTTTTCAGGCTTCACCGAGGACTTCACCTCGGCAGGCCGTCAAGAGGATTTTCAGGTACTTGAACTACACTCTTGAGTTTGGTCTTTGGTACTCTGCCTCCTCGACACTCAGGCTTCATGGGTTTTCTGATGCGGATTTCGTTGGGTGTCGTTTGGATCGCAAGTCTACTTCTGGGTGTTGTCAGTTCCTTGGTTCTTCTTTGGTCTCTTGGTCATCTGGCAAGCAATCCAGTGTAGCCCAATCCACCACCGAGGCTGAGTATGTAGCTGCTGCTAGTTGTTGTTCCCAGCTGCTTTGGATGACCTATACCATGAGTGATTTTGGTGAGAAGTGCTCCCAAGTTCCACTTTTCTGTGATAGCACCAGTGCCATAAGCGTAGCCAAAAATCCTGTCCTCCACTCCAAAACGAAACACATAGAAGTGAGGTACCACTTCCTGAGAGACAATGTGGAGAAGGGAAACATATCTTTGTCCTATGTTCCTACCCAAGACCAGCTAGCTGACATTTTCACCAAATCGCTTGACCAAGTCACTTTCGCTCGCTTGCGGGGTGAGCGTGGGGTGTGCTTTCCTTTCTAGCTGGGTCTTGGAGCTTCTCATGTATATATGTGTCATATGTTCATTTTGTTGCATTTCATTCATGCATTTTACTTTCTGTACAAAACCTGGTAGGATAGCCATCTTTGGATCACTTGAGCTGGGATTGAGCTTCTCTTATATACATTGATCACTGATGTGCTATTTGTGAGACTTGTGCATGTTTGGTAAATTGTGGATGTGAATGCTATGCTCTTGATGGTTTTGTCATATATTTGTGTTGAGATAGCTTTCTTTTGATGAAAATGTTAAAATTGTGTCTCTCATGAGTAAATGCTTGTCTATGCTCAATTTGTGCTTAAATGCCTATATCATGTTTAGTTTGTGCTTGAGGATCATATTCTCTTTGCTTGAGGTCAAAGATCCTTTGTCATTGTAAATGTTTAGCCCTTTTGCTTGCTTGGGGAGGAGCATAAGCTTCTTTTTGCCGCAAAGGCACTTCATGTACCATGTTTTAACTTGAAAATGAAATTGGTGTATGCATTGCCTTATGCTTGAAAAATGAGCTCCTAATCATGTTTTTATGGTTTGATATTCATATCTTGGGTGCTAAACCGTAGCATGCTTGTCTACCATGAGAAGTCTCATTTTAAGAAGTAGATACATGGCTCGGTGGCTTTAACATGACTTGAGTAGCTTGTGGGCGTTTATAATGATCTTGTGATGAGAATTGGTGATCTTGTATAAACTTTGGATGATCTAGTGTTTTTATGTTCAAATTGGTATAAAGAGAGTCTTGCTCATGAGATGACTATTTCTTTGTGAAAATTGCATAAAATTGCTTTTAGCCATGTCACAAGCTTATATGTCTATACCTTCTTGATGGCAATATGATAGATACACCATGTCTACTTTGCTTGCTCTATGTCTCATGTGTAGCATTTTGTTGTGCTCTTTGTATATTTGAGAAGCTTGGTAGATTGGATATATGCCTTGACATGCATTTTTCATGAAAACAAGGGGAAGAGTTTCATATACCTTGATTCATGCATTGTCAACAAGGGGGAGAGAATTTTGTATGATATGGGGAGAGTTTTCATGCATTGGGACATTTTGTGGAAAATTGGTATGCATTTGTAAGATGTGGCATGTGAGGAGAAAAATTGAGAAGAAAAGGTTGCATTTGCTCAGGGGGAGTTTGCATATGTGCAGGGGGAGTTCCTTTGATTTTCCTGAGTTTTGTGTCTTGTGATGTGCTCTTTGAGAGCTTTGTTTTGTCTCGACTGTGTCGAGCCGTTGCCCTTGTATTAGGGGGCCGAGACTTGGATTGGCGAGTGATCGAGTTTTCGCTTGTTCTTTGGCTTTGGATCACTTGCTTGGGAGGTTTGTGTTCGTGGTTGTTTTCTTTTCTTTTTCTCTATGTGATTTCTAAATGCACTCATCAAGGGGGAGATTGAGGACCAGGTGTGTCTGAAGACCAGTGGAGGGTCGCTCCTTAGTGATGAGTGATTGACAACGTTGTGTGGACTAATGCTTGGCTAAGTGTGCAGGTACAGGTTGCAGTTTGACTCGTGCCGGTGCAGCTGAAGAACAAGTGCGAAAGGCCTTAGCCGTGGTGGCCTCCGGGTGAAGGAGAGGCAAGTCGCCTTGGTTCGATAGACCCGGTGGCCGATGGGGTCAAGTGCGAGCCGTGCAGTGCAGGACTGGCAGGCTGAAGTCATGAACATGGGCCGGTGCAAGGTAGCGGATGGAGCCCGAAGCTTGCACTCGGGGTTTGGTGGTTTGCCCACAAAACCATCGGTGGACGGTTTCTTGGTTTGGGCCTCAAAACAAAGCCCGGAGGCCCGAGGCGACGGAGACGGTGATCCGGGAGCTTCGGGAAGCTTCGAGGCGGAGGGCACGTGGCGTGATCGCGGGGTCTGCTTCGATGTGAAGCGAAGCCGCGGTGGAAGCATGTCCGTCCGATGAAGACTTGACCAAAATGCCCCTGAGGGGTTGTGTCTTCATTTAAGCAGTAGGGGTAGCGTGGTCATTTACCTCCCTCCGATGGACTTCGCATAAATAGCGGAGAGGTGGATGGCATCTCTCTCTCTTGGACTCTAGGGCTTTCTCCCCCGGTAGATTTCTCTGAACTGCTTCGTTTTCCTTTGGATTCCTTAGGCTAGACTCTTGTACAGACTCTGTCCTCTGGATGTATGGAAGCATTCGGCGTTGCGGTGATCTCCTAGTCCCTTGTGATTTTCGTGTCATTTTCGGGGCTATTTTTGGGGGGTTTCGTTCTTCGCTCGATTCGTGATTTTGGGGGCGTTTCTTCACGGATTTCTTTGAGGGGATCATGGGTGGATGCCTTGCGCATGTTTGTGTGTGATCTTGACCCTTCAAACGCCGTGGAGAGCCTTCGATTCGTGCGTTTTTGGCTGGAGCCCGAGTTCATGGTGGTTGCTTGTGTGATCCGCGATTCCCGGTGATTTAGGGAGTTAGAGGTCAAGATTTTTGGGGCATAGCATCCTTGTGTGACGCATATCATCTCCCCAAAGTCTTGTCTCAAGAGCTTCTACCGTTTGGGAGATCCGGTGATGAGTTCTTGGAGTTGACCCCGCGGGTCAGGCATTTTTGGTTCTGTTCTTGGCTTGCGGACAGTCCGCACGATAGCCGCGGACAGTCCGCGTGTGCTGGAGTTCGTCGCGTCTTCTTCGTGTTCTTGCGTGTTTTCGTTTCGATCCGGTTTGCCCCTAGGTTTTGGTTGCGAGAGGTTTTGCGGAGAGTCCGCGAGGACGTCACGGACGGTCTGCGTGGCCTAGTTTATGGCGGACAGTCCGCGTGTCCTCTCCGGACAGTCCGTATTTTCGGGGTGCGTCTCTGGTAGCTCTGGTGTTTATTTCGGACAGTCCACGGGGTAGGTCCGGACAGTCCGCCATACACTAGCAGACAGTCCGCCCGTACCAGCCGGACAGTCCGCGCCTGGCATTTCCAGATTGTGCCAAGTGCTTTGATTCTTGTCCAGTTGCTTCCGCTCTTTGCTCCTAGGCTTGTCTCTTGTTCTTCTAGGCTTGTGTGTGCCTTGTTTGGAGCTTCCTTTGTGTGCGCGAGCGTTTGGAGTGGCAATCGGGGTATAGGCCGAGTTCGACCTATGGGAAGAATTTTTATCGGCTCCCATTCACTCCCCCCCTCTCTGGTCGCCCTATTCGGTCCTTCAACCCCGCGGGTCGGGCGTTTTTTGTTCTGTTCGTGGCTCGGGGACAGTCCGCGCGGTGGCCACGGACAGTCAGCATGTCCAGAAGTTCATCACGTGTTCTTCGTGTTCTTGCACGTCTTCGTTTCGATCCGTTTTGGCCCTAGGGTTTTGTTGCGCGAGGTTTGGCGGACAGTCCATGAGCCACGAACGGATGGTCCGCGTGACCAAGTTTTCGTCTGGGGTTAGGGTCGTTTTGTCTGGGGTTTCCAGCGAGCTGGACGGACGGTGCGCACTGCCCTCACGGACAGTCTGCGACACTGGCGGACAGTCCGCAAGGCATAGCCGGACAGTCCGAATTTCGGGGTTCGTCTCTGGTGGTTCGGTTGCTTATTTCGGACAGTCCGCGAGGTAGGTCCAGACAGTCCGCCGTACACCAGCGGACAATCCGCGCCTGGCGTTTCAAGAATTTGCCAAGTGCTTTGATTCTTGTCCTGTGCTTCCGCAGTTTGCTTCTAGGGGTGTCTCTTGGTCTTGTGGGCTTGTTTGTGCCTTGTCTTGAGATTCTTAGTTGTGTGTGAGAACTCGGAGTGGCAATCGGGGTATAGGCTGAGTTCGATCTTCGGGAAGAATTTTTATCGGCTCCCATTCACTCGCCCCCTCTCTGGTCGCCCTTTTCAGTCCTTCATGGTGAATCGGGAATGACACCACCAACGATAGCTGCAAGATGAAGTTCCCATGGTCGAGCTTATGACCTTAAATAAACAAAGCACTACCAAGAGATAGCCTGGATTAGCATAGGTTTTATTTCTATTTTCGAATAAAAGCAAGAACATGTTTTTAGGATAAGTTGTCCTTCGAGTATTTTTGGTCACTAACCTTTCAAGTGGAGATTGAAAAGAAGATGGACAGGTGATGCCTACGGACATGTGAGTTACATCCACTGCAACACCTAGATAAGCCTTGGCGAGGGAACGTTTACAAAAGGAAGCTTGATCACCACACACTTGAGTTTTGTTGCCTAGCAATGCAAACTTCAAGTGTGGGGGAGGTATGTGAGCATCCTGAGTAAAGTTCCTCCTCTACCAAATCTTATCCTGGTGTGGCAATGATGTCAGCTCTTGCATCTTGCCCACTAGCTAGGTAAGTCCTGCTTTTGACATTAAACAAAGCCCTTCCGGGTGGTTGCCCGAGGTTCACCGTCATATGCTCATGCTTATGTTCCTTTTGGTAATAGCTTGATCATGCTTTCATGCTTCCTTTATCTTTGTTCTTATGCTCTGGTTTGAATGTATGTTGCAACATACCTTCATAAGCTGTTTTAAATTAAGCATGACGCTTAGGTTAAAATTGTCTTCTTCAGTCAAAACAGGGCATGGTGTCGAGTTTTGATTGATGAATCTCAGAGTTATATTTTTCATAGATCTTTGTTGCATATATACTGACTAACCCCTACAGAAAAATTGTCAAGTTTGAATGGGTAAGTCATTGAGCTAAGTTCAAATGGGAAGGTAAGTTGAGGTGTCATGTTGCACAACATGCAAAGGTGGTACATATGACCTTTCAAAGGTCCAAGGTAAGTATAGTCCCCTTTGTTTATGGAATGCAATCTTGATCTAACCCTTCTTGAGTAAATGACACGGTGACAATAAAAAAGCCCAAAAATATTTGAATTTGAATAAAGGCTCTATGGTTCTTGAACCAGTAGAGTCCACTTTTTGTTTCCAACTTTTGTTTGAAGAACATCACCAGGCACAAATACTAGTGTGGTGGAGTTCTCTCTAGCTCATCATCGACATATCCACTCGAGAACTCCCACATAGAAGTTGCACAACATCGACTACGCCTTCATGACAAGGACAATGTAAACTAGAGTGAGCCGGCTACCCTACAGGTCAGCCGAATCACCGCTGGTCTTCCTTGTTTCCTATATCCTTCAGGAGCGATGGTACGTGCACCCTGTATCTCACTCTCCTTTATCGATGAGGTTGATTGAATTTCAATTCCTATCCTTCATATCAAACTCAAAGTATTGTGCTTCTCTTACTCTACATGATTCCTGTGGTTGGCTTGCATATGCTTTATTCCTTACTTATCATCTTGATGCTCGTGAACAAGTATCGTTATTGGGAACTCATGCTCATCTAAGTAGTTGGCGTTTGAGATATGGTTTGATGATATGATCTTCGCTCTAAATGTTTTAGTGCTTGGGAATTTTATTTGAAAACCCTTTGCAAAGCTCCTCTTTGATATGCCACCGTCCTACCAAAGCCATATGATGTTTTTAGTTGAAAACCTTATACTCATATGCTGCTTGTTATTGCATTGAGCTTTGTCAAATTCTGTGACCCTTGTGAGAATTCTATTCATTACTCTCATGATCAAGATTCATGTGCACACCACCATTTCCCCCTTGCTATGCTTCTACATTGGAAGTTAGCATTGTACCATTCATCCATTCCACCAAATAAAGCTCCATGCATTGTTCCATGATTTATCCCTCTCCAAATATCTTCAAAAGAGACTGGGCTATACAAAAAAGAGAAAAGACATGCTCAAAAAGCATGATGAAAAAAAGATAAAAAAAGAAAAAGAAAGAGAGATGGCCCATGTCTCGATAATTTCAAAAAGGAGAGAGGAGAAAATCATGGAAAAAGGAGTCCCATAACTTAGATGGTAATAACTAGTACCTATTCCGAGGCTAGTATCCACCTTACCATCACCCAGCTCTCATCATATATGGTAATATCTAGCACCCCATCCGGGCCTAGTATCCACCTTACCATATCTATCCATGTGCACATCTTGATCTGATTGTGTGATTTGATTTTCTCTGTGGATCTAGTCTTTGACTTTGCAATACATGTGATGCAAGTATGCCTTATCATTCATATCCTACCTTGAGCTCCACATAAGCCATCATTAGAAGTAGGATGAATAAAGGCAATCTAATGCCTTGGTGAGGACATATACACATTGAGCGATACGAGAGCATCAAATGAGGAGCCAAGCAATGTTTGTTTTGAAAACTTATTGCAAAACCCCAAGTTGCTTGACATGATGAGCAGGAGTGATTTGATTCATGACTGTTCCATTCCTCAACTACCCAAGATGGCATGATAGACACTTCACAGAGTTCACAGGTACAAGGTATGGTTTGGAATATCTCTTATGCTTGCTTCATAGCTTTGGACATCATGTCTCACCTTGATCTTGTTCTTCCCTTCACTCGGGACGAGCAAAGGTCGAGTGTGGGGGTATTTGTTGACGGTTGTTAGCCACTCATTTCATACCCGTCAACATGTACATTTTGGCATGAGAAATGTTCACCATCACTAGAATAGGGCCTAAACTAATCATTTCTACAAGTGTTGGTGATTATGCAAATACAAGCAATTAGCACTAGAAAGGGGAGCAAAAGCACAAGTTTTTGATCCAAGTACTTCAAGCTCAGCCAATGAGGGGGTGCCACATAGGATTCCTCTAGATCAATGATGTCATCAATCCAAGAGAGGCAAGCCCGACGAATCACATACCACCACATGGATTCAAGGGCCCACTTGCTACCCAAACCGCCAGGAAACTTGGCTTGCATGGTGGAGTGACCATGGGGCCCACTTGTCAACCACCTGGAGAAAACACAAGGTGACACGTGGCCCCTAGGGTTCGGCCGAACCCTAGATCGGCCGAACCGACCTTGGTTCAGCTGATCCTGGCCCTCTACGTGTCACCTCCTGATTGGTCCATTGCTGCGATCCCGGGCGTTTTGGAGCACTTTCAGCCCCGAAGCAAGCCACCTCCTTGCCTATAAATAGAAGGGGAGGGGCCTCATTCTTGGACACACACTTCTCCTCCTCCTCTTCATTTTGGCCTTGGAGCCTCTCTCTTTATGAGAGGAGAGCTCTTTGTATAGGATTAGTGCTTGGAAGTGAGGGGGAATGCTTGGGGCCATGTCATGTTCATGACATCTTCCTTAAGAATGATCCTCAGCGGTGCCTTTGTTCTTCGTTTAGACTAAAGTGAGTATTTCTACATTTTTTATTTAGACTAAAGTCATATGCATGCATAGGTGATTTGTTCTTGTGTTCTTCGTTCGTTCTTGATTTAGAGGCCTGTGTTCTTCGAACGCAACCCTTTTGATCTAGTAGAGCTGGATCATAAGTTTGCATTCCGTTTGTATGTTAGCTTGTCTATTAGAATAAAGTTGATGCTCAGCATATCTCTAATTAGATCAAAGTGCATTCATGATCTTGCATGAGTGATAGAGCATACCTTGAGCTAGTGCCAGTGTCTCCTTCGCGGATTCATAGTTCCATATTTATACGGAGTGCTATAGTAGGGCTACCGGGATGTCAAATGGTGTCAAGCTATAGTAATAGTCAGTGGTGTAGACGTGGTGCCTGGACCATAGGTTATCCTTCGAGTACCAAGTGCATTCGCGTAACGATAGAGGTAGGCCGCAGTGGTGACAGCCTGTTAGACCCTTCGAAACCCTCCGCGCCTGTGTACCGAGTAGGGCCCCGTTGCCAGAACATATTCCTAGTCCTAAACAGCTAGGGTGGGGTGGCGCCCAAGGCGAGTGTTTATACCTGAGAGACTGTGCTAGACTCTGCGCTCTGTCAAGCAGATCCTTTCTACCTATCCTATCATCCAGTGTTGTGTCCTTAGACCACCAGCTAGGTGAGAAACCAGAGCTCTTCCGTCCTAGGAATGAAACCCTTTGGGAATACTCATTCTTTGAGGGAGAAGTGCTACAACGGTGTATCCGTGCGCTTGCGGATTCATTCGCACTCATCAGTGTACCCCGGGAGTTTCTTACACGCTCATGCTAGTGCGCCAGTGGTGGTGACATTAAGAAACACCAACACGAGGTAAGCCTCGGATCCACCCCTTCTTTTGGTTACCCATTGTCGATCTTGTTGATTGCAACCAGGATGGTTCTCCTACGAAGGAGTTTTCGTTGCAAAGTTGATGGATTCATGAGTCCGAGTTTGATGGTAGGCAGGCGCCTACAAATGCGAAAGAACTCTTCAACTTGAGGCACTCATCGCTATGCACAATCATAGAACAGGCTTTTGGGGCACTGAAGGGTAGGTTTAGAATGTTAGACAACAAACCCTTCCATCCATACCCATCTCAGGTCAAAGTTGTCATTGCATGTTGTATCCTGCATAACTGGATTTTGGGCTTTGGGGTAGATCACCTAGTCCCTAGGGAGGATTTCACTGAACCACCATCCCAACCGCATGTTGTAGGTAGTCAGCAACCTACGTCTCAGGCAGTTAGATCATGAGGTGCACAATGGGATGAGTGGGCTCAGGTAATGTGGCGGGACAAGGGATCTTCTAGGGTGTAGTCTGTGCACTTAGTTGGAACAAGTAAGGAACCATGATGTCACTGTGATGTTGCTGTGTTTGGAACTGGCTAAGACCAGTGGATGTTGCTTAATCCATTTGCATTACTTATTTGATGTTTGTTCCTGCCTTTTTTATTTCTTTTACTCGGGGTGTCCAAAGAGCTGCAATTCGTACATGTGATGTCTCTCGTACTTAAATGGTTTGGTGGAATCCTTGGTCTTGGTGACATAGGCCCATGGCTGAGGAGAACCCCTTCTTTGTTGTTGTTTCTGCTGGGTTTGGTCTTGCTGGTCAGCTGCTTGCTGACCATGGTCTTGCTGGTTCGGTCTCGTCACTGGGTGCGGCTACTGTTGAGGCTGTTGTGCATGGTGTTGCTGTGGGTGATGCTGCTGGTGCTATTTTGGTGGGTGGTGATACTGTTGCTCACGGGTAGGGTGCTGGTGGTGATGGTGGTGTGGTGCAGAGGGGTGGGGCTGGTGGTGGTGGTATGCCTCGCCCTCCTATGAGGTGGACTAGTGCCACCTCTTGGCTTGTTCTGCATCGCATGTGTGAGCTGATAGGCAGCGGTGTGAGGGCCGACAAGGGCTTCAAGGAGGTGCACATCAACAAAGTTGTCAATTGTGGTTGAAACATGTGTCGAGTTTCGATCTGCAAGCGTACGGATCACGTGTGACCTTTTTCACTCGGGGTGACCCAAGATATCAAACCGTGGATCAGAAGCAAACTACCTAGGGTTTACCATCTAATCTATTGAACTAACCTACATGAAGCATAGATTGCATAAAGGGTTTAACATACAAAGAAGGGTGGATGTATGGATCTCATTCACTAGCCAAAAGGTAACACGACAAAAGGGTAGCACGAGCCTACCGTCTCCTAGTTGCAACTCCGGCCAAAACAATAAACTAACCTAAAGCTCATACCATGATAAGGAAACCTAAAGCTCATACCATGATAAGGAGATATCCATTGCACATTCATTCGGTGCTTTCCCTATATCGTATTGTCACTATGCAAGGTAATCAACACCAAACGACTACTCTTAAGTTCGTGCACCACTTTGATGTATCTGCAAGATGTAGATTAGATCTATTCCTACTAAGATCATATGCTATCTACACACATGAATGAGAGAAGGCATACATCAAAGTAGATCAATAGTAGAGGCAAGATTAGATTGATATCACTGTCAAAAGTACATGTGCCTTGATGAGTCTAAGGCATGGCTCTGGAACTCCACCACGGCTTCACCACGTAGGGCCAACCATGGTGGCTAGGGTCTAGCCTAAGCCATCTCCTAGGCAATGTCGAGGACTCGCAGCGGCGACGGCTTCCTTCGGTGTGTATTCCTCGATTCGGTGACTCTCTGATGAATGGATGCGGCGGCTCTTCGGGGTAGGAGCTATAAATAAACTGAGGAGGGTCTAGGTCAAAGAAGGCACCGAGCCGGCACGAAAAAGGGGTGGGCCGACCGGCCTATGATGTGAACCCACTGGGGTTTGTGGCCGATCTTTCGATGAGAGGCGTGGGGGATAATCGATTGGAGGAGACGATGTTCACGGCCCGACTACAACCTTTCCAAGGATGCGCCTTAGCAACAGATACACCACCTCCTATGGCTGCAGCCATCTTGTGGAGCGTGTCAACCGCCACTAGGGCACCCGTTCCCGCAAGCAATCGAAGAACAAGCAAGAACAAGTATAACAAGCAACTCAATTGTGGATAGGGAGATGGAAACCAATCTGATATCACAAAGTTGGGGTTCCGAAATCAGGTAGAACGGGTGGTCTAGCCGACACACGCGTCTACAAGGAAGTAGCAATGGCTAAACTTACAACGAAACAAAACCCAATCTGTTTGTGACAGCTATGGGGGTATATGAGAGGTAGGGGCACGACCAGGACCTGGTGGGGGTCGTGCTCCAACCCTAGGACGCGCCCCTATGGGCTCCAACATGATACACGGGCCAATGGGCCAAAACCGGGCGACGCAACACCTTCATAAATTCTGGACGTCCACTTATTTTGACAATTCCTATCAACTCAGATATTATTTTGACATGAGACTGGTGCCATTGGAAGGTCTATGAAATTATCTTTCCAACCATATAAAGAACGTCCAAAATGGAGTCCGTATGAGGTCGTGGCGTCCGTTGCAAGGTCGTGGCGTCCGTTGCAAGTTGGCCCAGTCATGTAGTCCGAATCCAGCACCCAAAACGTGTTGGCCTTGATCTCTTTCCATCTTTGGGCCAAAAGTGACGTGGTGGCCTAGTGGAGGACGTGGAAAACACTCGTACTGGTCCCCAATCAACTTCTTTGGTCCTCCATGCTTGCCATGTACGATTAACACTCTTTTTCATCCACGTTAGTATTTCTGAAAATGACAAGCAACATACATCATGATGCAGCAACAATTCATCAAATATACCAAATACAATGATGATAAAGAATTGTTTCACCTCAGAATCAAAACTTGCTATTATGGTCGTATCCGAGCCGGTGATGTCCTCATGACAACGGGCCAAAACCGGGCGACGCAACACCTTCATAAATTCTGGACGTCCACTTGTTTCCACAATTCCTGTCGACTCAGATATTATTTTGACATGACACCAGTGCCATGGGAAGGTTTATGAAATTATCTTTCCAACCATATAAAGAACGTCCAAAATAGAGTTCGTATGAGGTCATGGCGTCCGTTGCAAGTTGGCCTAGTCATGCAGCCCGAATCCAGCGCCCAAAACGTGTTGGCCTTGATCTCTTTCCATCTTTGGGCCAAAAGTGACGTGGTGGCCAGGTGGAGGACGTGGGAAACACTTGTACTGGTCCCCAATCAACTTCTTTGGTCCTCCATGCTTGCCATGTACGATTAACACTCTTTTTCATCCACGTTAGTATTTCTGAAAATGACAAGCAACATACATCATGGTGCAACAACAATTCATCAAATATACCAAATACAATGATGATAAAGAATTGGTTCACCTTAGAATCAAAACTTGGTATTATGGTCGTATCCGAGCCGGTGATATCCTCATCATTCTCTCCTTCTTGGCTGCAAGTCGTCCTCGACTTGCTCCGGTGGCATCTAAAGGTCCTTACCTCGATATTGGAACACGAAGCGACTTGTATACTGCAAATCGAGTACCAACAATGCTCCTCTTCTTTGGGCTGACCCTGTTGCTTAAAATAAAAACTAGAAGGACTTTGCAAGATATTGTTAGCTTTAGTGCAGCTCTCTATTTTATCATGGTCATATAACCCAAAAGGAGATTTCAGATCTGAGCAAATGTAAACTCTATGCACCAAATATTCTCCTTTGGAATTATATTTGCCAATAAAGTGATATGTATGATCAGCCAAACATTTCAATTCATAATACACAAAAAGTTTCTCCTCTAAACAATTTAGATCACATAGAACATCAAATTCAATATAACCTAGAGTATTCAAAGAAGACAACAATTTCAGTTCATCTTGTGCACAAGTAATAGGATGAAAAAGCTTTTCTTCAGCACATATGTATGGATCCAAACAAAAAGTATCACTCTTATTCACTACTTGTGGCATAGGAGTAAAAGAAACATCAGCACACAAGTCCTCTGTTTCATAGGGAACAACAAGCAATTCATCATGTAACAAAATCAAATCAGCAGTAGGTTCCACAACTTGTTGCTCTTGATTAGCAAGCAGAGTGGACAAATTTCCAACATTATGAGTCCCATTATTCTTGCAACTACTCACAGATGAAAGAATTTCCTTTTCAGCACTCACAGCAAGCCAAAATAATGAACCAATATTGTTGTATGATTTGCTAACTAACAAGGTTCGAATATCAGAATTGAGCCCTTTCATGAACCTACTCATATTATCTTCCCGACATTCTTGCAATCCACCAAAAATGACACAAATCTTAAAGGTATGATAGTATTCTTTGATAGTCCTACTACCTTACTTCAAGTTATCTAATTTTGCAAGCAAACAATTAGCATAATATTCAGGAACATATTCATCTCGAAAAAGCATTTTAAAATCTTTCCAAGTTTGTGGAACTTTGTTGTGCCTACAAATATGTTTCCATGTAGTACAAGCATAGTTTGTTAAAGCACTAGAAGGAGCAAAAATCATTTGATGTTTAGACAAGTCATACTTATCAAATTTTGCATCTACCTTAAGCTCCCATTCAATGTAAGCGTGAGGATCAAACATACCAGCATATAACGGCAAGTGCTGAATGATACCTTGGATGTGAGGGTCAAGCTTCAACTGCTCAAAAATCTCTATATCACCTACCATGATTAGTAGAAAACAAGAAACACAAAATATTTTGTTTTCTCCTATGAAATACTAGGATGTGTCGGGTGTAATTCTCTCAAACTCAACTTGTTCAAAACAAGCTCTTACAAGTTCTTACCAAGAAAAACAGGAGGGGACGGCAACCAACAAGACGTCAACCTCGAAAAAAGTGTAACGGTGCAACAGCAACAAGACCTGTCAAGCTGTAGTCGAATATGTAGAGCTATAGGTGGGCTAAAACAAGGAATGGACTAGCACCACATTAGTTATAAAAGCAAGCTGAAAAATCGTTCAACAGAGGTACTGTGCTGGTCCTAGGCTAAACCATGCTAGAGACATGAGCCTAGGCACAAAGGTAATCACTGACAAAGAGGAACTAGCACAACACAAGGAAAACACCAAATTCAGCCCTTTTTTTCATTCACTTTCTTTCCTCCTCTCTTTCTTTTTTTCTCTTCTTTTCTTTCTGTTTTTCTACTTCTTTTTCTCTCTCTTTCTTTCTTTCACTTTTTTCACAAGACTAAACTCTTTTGCTGAATAACATGACAAATCCACACCAAAGGATGAGTTTACACAGATTGCAGATCGCCAATCTCCAGGACAATTGCGGAACGCTCAAAACAAATTTTGCAACATGGCTAGATCCGCCAGAAAGATAAAAAGCTAAACTTTCCAGATTGTACTCAAACACTTGAATCGGACTTAAGATGGATCCGTGCTGGCCAAAACACCACACTGATGTATATGGTGATGCTGGATCTCGTGGTGATCAATACGTGATAGAGCTCAAAACTCTAGAGGATTAGACACTAAGACCAGCAACTCGACACAACTGATGCAACCGAAAATTCAACAAGCCCTAACTAAGCAGTACTAGTAAAGGCTCGAATGGTTTATAGGATTGCAGGTAAACTAATCCACTATTTTTTTTGGCTTTTCTAGACTATAGGAAAATAAAAATAGCAAAGGATTGATAGTTTCTCACCGATAAACCTCGCTTTGATTACCAACTGATGTGAACCCACTAAGGTTTGTGACCGATCTTTCGATGAGAGGCGTGGGGGATAACTCGATTGGAGGAGACGACGTTCACGGCCCGACTACAACCTTTCCAAGGATGCGCCTTAGCAACCGATACACCACCTCATATGGCTGCAGTGATCTTGTGGAGCGCGTCAACTGCCACTAGGGCACCCGTTCCTGCAAGCAATCGAAGAACAAGCAAGAACACGTATAAGAAGCAACTCAATTGCGGATAGGGAGATGGAAACCAATCTGATATCACAAAGTTGGGGTTCCGAAATTAGGTAGAACGGGTGGTCTAGCCGACAGACGCGTCTACAAGGAAGTAGCAATGGCTAAACCTACAACAAAACAAAACCCAATCTATTTGTGATAGCTATGGGGGCATATGAGAGGGTAGGGGCACGACCAGGACCTGGTGGGGGTCGTTCTTCAACCCTAGGATGTGCCCCTATGGGCTCCAACATGATACACGGGCCACCGGGCCAAAACCAGGCGACGCAACACCTTCATAAATTCTGGACGTCCACTTATTTCGACGATTCCCATCGACTCAGATATTATTTTGACACGAGACCAGTGCCATTGGAAGGTCTATGAAATTATCTTTCCAAGCATGTAAAGAACGTCTAAAACGGAGTCCGTATGAGGTCGTGGCGTCCGTTGCAAGTTGGCCCAGTCATGCAGTCCGAATCCAGCGCCCAAAACGTGTTGGCCTTGATCTCATTCCATCTTTGGGCCAAAAGTGACATGGTGGCCTGGTGGAGGATGTGGGAAGCACTTGTACTGGTCCCCAATCAACTTCTTTGGTCCTCCCTGCTTTCCATGTACGATTAACACTCTTTTTCATCCACGTTAGTATTTCTGAAAACGACAAGCAACATACATCATGGTGCAACAAAAATTCATCAAATATACCAAATACAATGATGATAAAGAATTGGTTCACCTTAGAATCAAAACTTGATATTATGGTCGTATCCGAGCCGGTGATGTCCTCATCAGCCTAGGACCAATTCGGCCCGGTTCGGCCCGGTTCGCTCCCTGACGCTTCTCGTGTTTTCTTGAATTTCTGCCAAACTTCATGTGGGTCCTTGACGTCGTTTTCCCCGCGGTTTAGTTAAGGGTGCTTGGCACGCAAACTCTCGTATCTTCGGTTCAGGTCCTTGGAGTTTCACAGCTTTATGCTTCGGTCCTCAGGTCATTTGGAGTCATGTTCACTTCATGTCTTGACTTGTGCCGGCCTTCACGATCTTCTCACAAAGTGCTCGATGAACTTTACCTAGAAGTCATCATTTAGGCGCTTAAATCTTGCATAAACAACATACTCTAAAAACCACATGCAAGTGCGAACTTGTTACATCATTAGTATGCCTAGTGGCGGGTTAGTTATAATTCAAAGCTCAAACCAAAGTGTAACAAGTGCTTTTAGTTGACGGAAATCGTCCGCCAAAATACCTCCATGCTTAAACCTTGCTTGTCCTTGGGTAAGCCTTTAATGGATGTTAGTATTGCCTTTCAATGTTCATACCCTGCACTTGATCATACATGAGAAAACATAATGCTCTCCAAGTTTATATTGGTTAAAGTTCCATAATGTAACTAACTTTCATCTCTATAGAGGGTAGATATAATTTAAGCTCTTTCCACAAGTAATTAATCATGCCCTCAAATTTTAAACAAATCTCAGAAATTTTGAAAATAAAGAGCAGGATGAAGAAAAATTGCTTTACCAAGATCAATAATAAACCTGCTTGCATCTTGCTCATGAACTCTCATCTCATCTTTTCTCTCAAGCCTATTAGGACTACTTCGTTCCTCTCTCAAATATTTGGTGGAAGGCTTTATATGGAGCTATGGAAAAGTTTAGTCCTACCAAGATATTATAGTTGAGATATTATCAAAATAAGACAAGCTTCTCATGGACTTACCGAGACTCGTCAAAAAGGACATTGGAAAATAATGTTCCAAGGAGGGGGGAGAGATGAACACACACTTTTAGATAGGTGGACATGTGCAAATGGCAAAGAGTGATCCCGAGGCACAAACGAAGTCCTCGTTATCGGATGCACATGGTTGGAAAGATAAGTATGGGTCTTGATTTTGAAATCCATTTGAATTCTCCAAACGTTGCTAGAGAACCGAGGAGATTTATTATTTTCTTCTCTTTTTTTCTTTTCTTGCTTTTTTCATCATACTTTTTTCTTTATTATTTTTCTTTCATCACTTTTTTTACACCCCTTGAACTCTAGACTACACTAGTAGTTACTTGGCAACCCCCCTGCTTAGACGTTGCTCGTCCCCGAGCAAAGAGGTGATTATTGTGCTAAGGTAAGTGCTGAAATTCTTGTATTTTCTTGAAGAGAGATACTTGAAACCTTCTAGGGATCCTTTCATGCTAAAATTTTACTCCAATTGGTGGCACCTTCGTTGCTTGTAATCTTCCTCGAATATTCATCCATACTCAAAGTTTTGGGTTGTGGTCAAGGAGGTATACACAAAAAGATATTTTGGGTTTGTGAGTGGATATCCGGCGAAGTTTGCAAAATTCCAGATGTGGAAACTCACAATGTACTGATAGAAAAGGTTAGCATAAAGATAGATACGCAAAAACAGAATGACCAGCTTCTTAGTCTCGGGCTAGAGAAATCAAGGCTTGAATCAATGCACCCAAAAATAAATCTTGTATACTAAGGTTTTTGCACTCAATTGAATATAAGGCTTTGGATAGGTACAACAAAATGCAAGTGGTATTAAAGACAAGGTTAGCATATCTTTTAAGAACAAAAATAAATAATCTTTGATTCATTCAAAAGTGAGAGCAATGAAAAATATTGTGGGTCTCAAGTTATTATAACCTCCACAAAAGATTTGGCTAGCATTAATTTAATTTTCAGATCATATTTAAAGAGAGCACTAGCTTAATCATATACAAACCAAACACAAGAATGAGCAAAGTGGCAACAATCATCATATATCCATAAGAAAGAGCATACAAGATATCATCATGGTGAGCACAAGGTAACGGTGATTATTATTTGAAAAATAAAAACAAATCTAGGTTGTACTCCTAGTAGCCATGTTATTCTATAGAGAGATACACAAAGGTTGCATCTAAGGTTGTGGAAAGCATATACAAATATGCAGACATAAAGAAAGACAAGGACAAAAAGAGGGTTGAGGAATTGTTACCGTCCTTTGATGCTTGAAGTGTAGCGCGGCCTCCCCCATGCTTAAGCATTGTGCTTAACATGGAAGAAGAAAATCAGCATCGTGTGGCAATCATGATCCTTGTACTCCATGCGGTCTTCTCATGTCCACCAAGTCCTCCCCCATGCTTAGCATCTTGCTAGGCATGGAAGATGATGAACCATATTGTAATTCTTGAAGTCCTACCGCCATGTGTGGAGATCATCACCATGCCTTGATGTCCTTCAATGTCCGCTCTTTGTCGCGAGTCTTGCTCCCAATCGCTTCTCAACTCGTCTTCATCTCTTTCCATGTTGTCCTTTATCACTGCTTTAAATTCCATGGAATTTTCATTAACCTCCAGAACAAAAAAATCTACTGAAATATTGCTCCATTGTAAATTTCTTGAAATTATCTTTCCAACGAGTGGTCATTCAACCCAATCGGACTCCGAACAAGAGAGTTACGCCCTTTTTACTCCATCAATGCAAAACTGTCTCGGGCTGATTTCAGAACGTGTGACGCCCAATGATTTGGTTGTAACTCCTTGCACGGGTCTCCTAAAATGTTGAATATCGATGTGTTGGAAAGAAGGCTTAGTAGAGCACCTGAATATCCAAATTTCTTATTTTGTACATCTCTGAACATGTGCTTAATCTTGGTGAGGACAGCGGTGTTTCTTTCGGGATTTTGGAGGTGTTGACGATCTTAAAAAACTTATGAGAGTGATTGGCCATATCTGCAAAACAACTCTAAAGCAAAAAATACCCTCGAGGTGACGGTTGGGAATACTCACTCTATGCCAGCAAACCAAAGACATCCCCTAAGATCTTAACTTGTGGCATAGTTAATCTAGTGAAAGAAAAATTAAGAACCTAATGGGTGTACGTGCATGCGAAAGAGAGGAAGGTGCGTAAGTAAAGACAATGTTTACACCTAATTCTAAGCACCATGCTTAAAATCAGGTTGCCGAATTTCCCATGGCCACAAAGACTTATTAACCAAAGGTAGAACACCATGTTTATCCCAAGGTCAATAATTCTTTAAAGAACAAGAAAAACCAAGCGCATTGCAAAGCTTAAATACCAACCAATGCAATTATGGAAGTTAGCAAGGGTTATTGAACTAAATGATGATGGTCCGCAAACAAGTTTAAACACCACGTTTACACAAGATTGCTAAGGAAAAATGACATGCATCATTATCATGGATATGAAATCATTCATCATTAAGTATAGAGAACAACCCAGCCAACTTTATGCAAAGATGGACTGCAAAAAGAATGGTGATGGTAAGATGCAATGCATGCATGAAATAAATATAAACATGATCATGGTGGTGGTGTAAAAAGAAAAATCAAACCTAGATTAATTAGCCACAAGCTCGGAATGAAAGGGGTGGTGCAACTCTTCATATTTCTCTCAAAAATGACACAAATAAAAAGACTCTAAACACTAATAGGCACACAAAAGGGGTCTACAAGTTATCCAAATTCAAATAACAAAGTGCTATCTCAATAGCAATTAAATCGTACAACATGATGTTGTGGTATTTATTAGAGCAATGGTACAATGATACTTGATGGTTCAGTTTAAGAGCTCAATGTAGACGGTCATATAATATAAATAAGCAAAAGAAAACGGGTTGCCTCCCGCAAAGCGCTTCATTTAAGGTCATAGAGTTCGACTTTCTTACGTACCTTCTCGTGGTCGGGAAGCCACGATTCTTCATGTAAGATTTGAAGATGTCCATGCAGCTTTGATCCACTCTCCATGCTTGACACGATCATTTTGCTTGATGAGAGGCTTGCCCGATCGTCTCTTGCATCATCATCCCCTCCTTCTCCTTTGTTCTTCGTCGCTGCCTCTCCTTTCATGAATTCTCCTCTCTGTCCAGATCAGACCATGTAGCAAACAATAACTTCCACATGTGGCGCATGAAATTGTCTTTGCATCAAGTCTTTGTTGACCCCCAACAGACTCCGATCAAGTGAGTTACGCCCGTTTTACTCCAATGCTGCAATCTGTCCAAATCTGATTTCAGACTACGCAGCGCCTAATGTTTTTGTCATATCTCCTTGTACGGGTCTTCAAATTCATCAATCTTGGAGGAGTTGGAATCGGCACTTGATGGAGCTTCTGATTTTCAACTTTTGGCTTCTTCTACATATCTGATCAGGTGCTCAAAACTGATGAAAACAGTGACGTCCACTCTCGAGATTCGGGGAAGGCGATGCACGAGCTTGCAATTCCTTTGGGCATGGCTTCTCTCCTATTGAATAAGGTTTAATGACCTGCATGGTTAGTGAAACTCGGATTTTCCCCTGACACATGCTCTTTTAAGGTCATGAGCTTGACCAAGCACAAAGCAAGTCCAAGATTTGCAAGACGTAAAATAAACATACGCAATCATTAACCACAATTTAAAATTGGATGAACAAAATGTGATTAAAGGTAGAGTAAGTTTCTTGGTCAGCGCTAAGGCTCTCATTAGGCATAGGTTCATTAGGCAAGGAATTAACAAAGTTTAAGCACAACATAGCCTCGTTATCATTCTCAAGAAATTCTAGCCTATCATGATCATCAAAGGTGTAAGGCATAGAATCAAATCATACTATTGGATATGAACATGAATATTTTCAAAAGATATCATCTCCAAAAACACCTTGAGAGTTTAATGTGTACCTTAGCCTTCGAGTTTTTCATCATGAGTGGTCCTCTGGAGCTGCAAGCGAACAATCCTTGAACATCGGAGGTGGCTCACGTAGACTTCTTCTCAATTTCTCTCTTCGTGCCACATGTCAAGAAGGTTGCTTTGAGTAGGATCACTCCTCTTCACTTGTGGGCTCACATGTCTCTTAAATGTCTTCATGTAGCTCCATGAGCCTTCGTGTGAGAGCCCAAAGTGTCTACGCCATTGGATGTTGTCCTCTGTGTGTAATCCTTCGTGGTTTGCTCCAAACATCTCCTTGTGTCGGATGTCGCCATCTTTTGCCTTCATTTGCCAATGCTCCAGGGGTCTTCGTTTTGTTCCAAGCCTCTGATTTCTTCATGTGTGGTCAAATGAAAGTATTCCCCAAGCTCCTCTTCGTTGTTGTCGTCCTCATCTTCACCATCTTGTCCTCATCGTGTTGCTGCTGCCTCTTCTTCGTGGATTTTACCCTGTATACATAACAGAACATATACCAAAATATAGTTCTATTGAAAGGTTTATGAAATTACCTTTCCAACAGGTACTTTTTCATCTTAATCGGAGTCCAAATTAGGAAGTTATGGCTGTTTCACTTCAGTTTTGCTTGCTGTCCAGATTTCAGGACGTGCAACCATCGGTGATTCGGCCATATCCGCTTGTAGGAACCTCCGATTGACTTGATTCTTGACTCGTTGAAAGCGTAACTTTGTGAGGCTTCTAGATATCCAAAGATATTATGTTGTTCTTCCCATGAGGATGTGCAAAAATTGATGCGAACAGAAACTTCGAAGATGTTGACGAGCTTGATCTTGTGATCTTGGGGGCACCGTGATTGCTTCCAATACCTATTGCTTGAACAAACGATTCTCCATGAGACATTAGTCTTAAAAAATTTAATTAACATGTTGACTTACCTTGTTTATTATCTCTCGTGTAGGGTGTGGGCTCGATTGCGGATGATGGGCCACTAACAAAAGTTAGCACCTGCCACTAAAGAGCAAATCTTGATGTTGCGATCATCTTGTTGGGGTGCGGATGTCGAGAACTTCTCGAATGTCTTGTGTCTAGGGTTTTACCTGCTTTCAAGGATACAAAGAAGAAAAATAGGATATATGCAATAATAATATAATGGTTAGTCCAAAAGAAAGATAGATCTCCCTAGGGTTCGAGTTCCAATCCCTGGCAACGACACCAGAAAAAGTGCTTATTGACGGTTGAAACACGTGTCGAGTTTCGATCCACAAGCGTATGGATCACGTGTGGCCTTTTTCACTCGGGGGTGACCCAAGATATCGAATTGTGGATTGGAAGCAAACTACCTAGGGTTTACCATGTAATCTATTGAACTAAGCTACATGAAGCATAGATTGCATAAAGGGTTTAACATACATACATGGGTGGATGTTTGGATCACATTCACTAGCCAAAAGGTAACACGACAAAAGGGTAGCACGAGCCTACCGTCTCCAAGTTGCACCTCCAGCCAAAGCGATAAACTAACCTAAAGCTCATACCATGATAAGGAGATATCCATTGCACGTTCATTCGGTGCTTTCCCTATATCGTACTGTCACTACTCAAGGTAATCAACACTGAACGACTACTCGTAAGTCTGTGCACCACTTCATGTATCTGCAAGACATAGATTAGATCTTTTCCTGCTAAGATCATATGATAGCTACACACATGAATGAGAGAAGGCATGCATCGAAGTAGATCAAAAGTAGAGACAAGATTAGATTGATATCACCGTCAAAAGTACATGTGCCTTGATGAATCCAAGGCATGGCTCCGGAACTCCACCATGGCTTCACCACACAGGGCCAACCATGGTGTCTAGGGTCTAGCCTAAGCCATCTCCTAGGCAACGTCGAGGACTCACGGCGGCGATGGCTTCCTTCGGTGTGTATTCCTCAATTCGGCAGCTCTCTGATGAATGGATGCGGCAGCTATTCGGGGTATGTGCTATAAACAAACCGAGGAGGGTCTGGGTCAAAGGAGGTGCCAAACCAGCACAAAAAAGGGGTGGGCCGGGTGGCCTGGGCCGGCTGACCTAGGCTCAGTTCAGCCCGGTTCGGACCCGGTTCGCTCCCCGACGCTTCTCTTCTTTTCTTGAATTTCTGCCGAACTTCATGTGGATCCTTGATGTCGTTTTCCCCTCGGTTCAGATAAGGGTGCTTGGCATGCAAACTCCTGCATCTTCTATTCAGGTCCTCAGAGTTTCACGGCTCTATGCTTCGGTCCTCGAGTCATTTGGAGTCATGTTTACTTCGTGTCTTGACTTGTGCTAGGCTTCACGATCTTCTCACAAAGTGCTTGATGAACTTTACCCGGAAGTCATCATTTAGGTGCTTAAATCCTACGTAAACAACATACTCCAAAAACAACATGCAAGTGCAAACTTGTTACATCATTAGTATGCCTAGTGGCGGGTTAGTTATAATTCAAAGCTCAAACCAAAGTTAACAAGTGCTTTTAGTTAACGGAAATCGAGCGCCAACACTAGTGCACTTAGGGAGTTCACTGGTGAGCATGTCACCGGGACTCAGGTGTACAACCACCTCCGCAAGTGGAGGAAGCAGTGCTAGGGTCTGCAAGCTTAGGAATCTCAGTAGTGCACTGTGGGATGGGCTCAGTTGCATGATATCTCTTGATCAGGACCACTACCTCGACCACTACAAGGTTTGGGACTACTCTACTTTTTTCACTTTTCTTGTGTTAATGTTTATTTTCATGCAATAAAGTACTAACTCAATTTGTTTTCTTTGCTTTTGGTGTTGCTGCAGGACCATCCCAAGGATGCAGAGCTACTCAACAAGCCCATAGAGTACTACGAGCAGATAGAGGTTATCTTTGGTGGTGGCATGGCAACTAGGAGGTGGGCACATGGCAGTGGAGAGCCCCTTGGTGTGTTTGGGTTTCATGACACCATGGAAAGGAAGCCCGTGGTGGACCTAACCTCTGTTGAGTAGCAGGTGGACCAGAAGACGGTCTTGAAGCCTCCTGGCTCGACGGAGGCTTCAAAGGCCCCTTCCTGCTGCACTGGATAGAAGAGAAAGATGGATGGGATGTCTCCAGAGGAGGTACTTGTGCTCACCAACATGACCGACACTGTCAACAATGTCACCGATGCACTTAAGCTGTTTGGCCCTGAGCAAGTTCACCCTGATCTCTACCATGGTGTGATGTTGACCCCTAGGTTCTCCGAGGGGGCTCTCATAGTTTTCTTCTCCCACCTCTTGGAAGGCTCAAGGGACTGCCTTTGTGAACATGGCTGAGAATCACCGCACCCTTTGGCTTAGGACCTGGCTGGCCAAGCGTAACACCCAAAATTCCATCACGTAAAAATGCTAGCAACAAAGTTAGAATTTATTTTCTAAGGGTTTTATTAATTTTGACTAATTAAATTTGCTCTTAAGTATTAAATAATATTTAATTAATTTAGAGTCACCCAAGTGCTTGTGCATCATTTTTGGTTGCATGTTTTGTTTGAGTTTGTGTGTTTTCAAAATCAAGAAAAGATGCAAAAAGTTTAAACCTAAAACCTTTCCCTCCCTCTCCCCTTTCCCTTTCCAGCCCAAAGCTTCTTCCCAGCCCGTTTTCCTTTTTCTTTCTCTTCTGCTGTGGTCCAAAACCCCGCCGGCCCACCTGATCATTCGGCCCATGCGTCCCCGCCGGCCCAGCATCTCTTTTCCCCCTCTCCCTCTCACTACCGTGTGGGGCCCACATGTCGGGATCATCACCCTCCTCCAACTCCTCCCCTGCTCGTGAACTGCCGCGCCGCCGGCCGAATTCCAGCGCTCCGCGCCCTTCCCCTTTCCCACGGACCACACCACTGAATGTGCTGGTGCGCACTACCTCCACCCCCTCGCTTCCCCTCCTGAAACGGACGCAACCGAGCTCCACCGAGCTATCATGCGCCCCACCACCGGAGCTCGACTTTCATCACCTCCACGCCCCTTCCTTTGCCCCTCCCTGCCATATATAAGGCACCCCAAGGATCCTGCTCATCCCACACCTCTCCCCGCTTCTCCCTGCTCGCGCACAGCGCAGCTGCTCGAGGATCAGAGCCGCCGTCTGCCGGAGCTCCGCCGCTGGGTCGATCTGCGCTGCTACTTCTCCTTCTTCGCCGTGTATCTCGTTGGAGCTCCAGAGCAGAGTAAGAAACCTCCCTGAGCCACTCTTTTTAGCCCTCGGTTCGCCTAGTGCCCCGCGCGCCTCGCCGGAGTAGTGCCGCCCGCCTCGCCGACCGATGTGCTGCCGCCGCCGCTCAACTCTCCTCCCTAGGCCCCCACCTAAGTCCGCGTGCTCCCCAGCTACCCGTAGGACCCATCGGAGCTCAATTTGATGCCCGAAAGCCCCATCCCGAGCATCGCCGGCAAGCTCTGCCTCCACCACCGCCTGTCTCCGCCGTGTCCCGCGCCGCCATTCCTGCCGAAGCTACCGCAGCCGTCCATCACTTGATCAACGGCTCGGATCAAGCCGAAGCCCTGAGTCAAATATCAAGGTAATGGTCAACCCAGCGCTGCCTCAGCCACTTTGCAGAAAGGACCCTGTACTCTTTAATATCACAGAAGTGCCCTTCCACCTTCAAGAATCTTTACAGTTAAGTCTTGGTTTTTATGTTTAGGCCCCTAAGTTTTCAAGTTTCTTTCACCCACAGTCCATCCTTTATCTCTTACAAGTTAAACCTTCAGTGTTTAATCATAATTAGGTATAAGGCCCTGGTTTCTTGCAGATAAGCCCCTGAAAGTTAGTTTTTCTCACAGTTTAGCCCCTAGAGCTTGTTTTTGCCATATCTTTTGCATCCTTCGTCCGTTTTAGGCGTTTTTGGTGTCCATGCGACCGTCTCTCAGTGCCCGTTAGTTTTAGAAGGTTGTTTTAGCTTTTTAGATTGTTTGATGTACTGATTTTATTTATTGAATGATTTTTGATGTGATCGTAGATATCGTTCCAGTTGGAACCGAGCTTCCGATCAAGGAGCAAGATCAACCTTTTGAAGAAGAAGAGTTGGACTTTTTAGAAGAGGAAGGCAAGTGGATTTCCTCCCCTGCATATTCTATTTTTGACCCACACAACTTGCATAATAACTAAAATTTACTTTTAATGTTGCTATGCATAAATTGATGGGAAAATCACCTTTTTAAGGACATGACTAGAATTTTACCCCTATCACCTTGAACAACCCTTTTAATAAATGTTTTGGGTAGAAATGCTTAGTTGCTTAACTTGGGATGGTTGAAATAAATATTTATAAATGTTGATCATGGAACTTTGGTGAACCTTGGTAATTTATAAGATCAAATAATTTAATTGGAACATGGAGAACCACCCAAGAAAACAGTGCAACCACAGTGGCATATGGCTCTGCCCTTAGCCAATTAATTAGGCATGTGAACTATCTGACAACCTTTCCTGAAAGGGGCACAGGGGGCCGGAGTTGAAGGGGTATAGCCCGATTCTTTTGGGGTAGCAGCCTTTGCTAAGGTGCTGACCATTAGGGAGGGTTATGGTCCGCTACGCTGCTGTAATTGTCGTAGGTTGTTGGTCTTTTGCATTGCCTTTGTAAAGGCTACGTAGTGGACCCCTAGCCACTCACCTCGGAAGTGTTTAAGGGTCTAGCTAACCCGGACAACATGGGGAACACGAGCTGTGGGTAAAGTGTACGACCTCTGCAGAGTGAAAACTGATCGATCAGCCGTGCTCACAGTTAAGAGCGGCTTGGACCCTCACATGATAAGTGAACTTGAATTTGGAAATTAAATCATGGTTGTTTATGGTTTTTGGGATAATGTTTCAAATGTTTAATCTTTTGGGGATGGTATAAACTTACAGTTAGTAAATAGGTGCTTGCTAATAAAATTTGACCAACTTAAAATGCTAACCGCTGCAAACCTTTAGCCTACCCTTGATAGCCTTGCATACTTTTCCCCCACTTGCTGAGCTCCAACCACAAGTGTGCTCACCCTTGTTTACCGCTGTTCAGAGGAGAACAACGGTGAGGAGTACTTCAGCGACTTCGACGAGTTCTGAGGCTTGCTTTCACCAGTCAGACGCCTGTGGAGCCGAAGACGGAGTTGCACCGTTGTAGTTATCGATAATCGTGTAAAGACCTTCGTGTCTATCGATGAGTGTAATAAAATGTTAATAAACCTCTTTTGTACGCTTTTGAGCATTTGTATCTGATATTACACTCTTTGTCTATCATATGTGTGAAATTATGATCTTGGCACACATATGAGATGCATTTGGTTTCTTTACGGAAATCGGATGTGTCACCAAGCACTACCCAGGGAAAACATTGAGCACTTCTCCCCTCCCTTCTTTTGCACAGATCTCTATAGATAGGTCTGACCTACTAGGGTGTAGCCTCACTTGCACATGACCTTTTGTGGTTTGTTTTGGTCTCACAACAGGGGGTGCCTAATTACTACATACTGATCTAGTGTTTCGCAGCTGCAAGAACTAACTATTTGCTATGACGCTGCATGGTAAGTACCGTGATGCATTTATTTGGTGAACTTCAAGCTTGGTATTGTAATATTAAGGACCCAGAACTGCTATATGTCTGTGATGGTTTCAGTTGAACTGCATGGTAGGTATATGCCTGTGATGCTAAATGCTATCTGTCTGATGTGTATGATGTCATGGAACCTACAATTGCTATCTACCATTGTGCATGCTATTTTTGCCATGTATATTTGCCATGTTTCTTGCTGTTCTTCATGATTTGGTCTCTACCTTGTTTGATGTTATTATTCACTGTTTGCAATCTTACTTGGTTCTTTCTGCTGTTCTACACTTGTTTGTCATGTGCCATATTTCATGCTATTATTATTCACTGATTGGTATCTGACTTGGATGTTGATGCTATTGTCTATTTGCTTTCTGCCTTATTTACAACTGCCTAGCTTACGTCTGCACTTTCTAGCTTGCAACTACTGCTTTATTCTCCCCCTCCCCCTGCCTTCTTTGGTTTGCTTGCTTCTTTGGCCAGTGAAGATTCAAATGTGTTGGCGATGATGAAGTGGCTCTCCCTGTTTCTTCTTTCGCCTTTTCATGTCTCTTCTGCGTCTATTCTTTCACCTTATTTCACCACCACTTTGGAGCCACCCTCTTTTATGACTGAATTGTGGCAGATATAACTTAAAAATTTGAGGCCTCTAACACAAAGTCGTATGCCTATGATGCACTTGTTTTTAGGCTACCCATTTCACATTTCTGTTTGGTCTCTACTTTGAATTTATATGGTTATTGCCGCTTCATTTGAGTTTTGGGAATAAAGAGCTTGTGTGGTGTTAGCTTTGACCCAACACATTGCTTATCTGACCTCTTGCCTTACACCTTCCATTGCAGTTTGATATATTTTCTTACAGATCGGTTTTGCAGACTTGCCCCCCATTTTGTTGCAAACTAATGAATGGTGAGCCTCCCACTGCTGTCCTACTTTATATTGCGGATGATGAAGGGATATGTTGGCCAAAATTTGTATTAAGCGAGCTCGATGTGGACCTTGTCTATTGTGCACACTTGTACAATTGGCAACATCCACTCGACCTTGCTGAACAGGACCTTGACAACCTAACGTGTCTGACACCTCTCGTAGCATCTCCTTTTGTTTGTTATGGCAACGACAATGATGTAGTGGTGCTTAGGATGCATGCTCCAAGAAGGTGCCTCCATACTAAGGAAATCATAGCTACCGCTGCTTTGATTGCCTCACTATAAGGCATCTATTTGGCGCGTGCATCTGAACTACAACCTGAGCCTCATCAATTTGGTTGTATCTCTTACAGTAGTGACTCTTGTTGCTTCAGTTTTACCGTATTGGAGCATGGGGATGATGATGAATGACCCTGAGTGATGCATTACCATATGCCGGATCCACCTAGGTGTTAACTCCTTTTCATGCAGTCAGGGCGTGCCCCGATTGCCTGAAAAGAAGGCTACTCCTACTTGTATCCGATTTCGTATTCAAGTACTTAACCAAACTACATCTGAGCCATCGATGTCACTTCATTGTTGCAGAATTTTTTATCACTTGCACATTTCCCAGACTTGTTCATTGTATTCTTCATCATGTTGTTGTTTTCGGCTGCTTCCAATGGTGCTTTGAGATGTCTGATTCTACTACGTGGGTGTTTCGAGAGCTTTGCCTCTTTCAAATTGTGCAACTTGTTGTAGCTGCTGCTATTAGATCTCACGCTTCTGCCTGCCTTAAAGCTCTTAGAAAGCTACTGTAGCTGCCTAATCAACTAGAAATTTTTGTAATTGTCTTGGTGTGCAATTTTCATGTAATTATCAACTAATGACCCCATAATTAGTTATTTGATCATATATTGAAAGTTTAAACCTTTGCTATTTGCATTTTTGGAAGGTCTGAGCATGGGGTGGTAACCTTCACCTGCATCTGTGCGTGGTGAGGCTACCCAGCCCAGCTGTAGC
This sequence comes from Cenchrus fungigraminus, assembly GCA_036936925.1. Taxonomy (NCBI): domain Eukaryota; kingdom Viridiplantae; phylum Streptophyta; class Magnoliopsida; order Poales; family Poaceae; genus Cenchrus; species Cenchrus fungigraminus. Next base: position 48,883,702 of record CM072777.1, on the reverse strand, counting down.
CTGCCGAACGCCTTCTGTGAATGGCGGTTTGGGGTAGTTATACGGGCCCCACCTACGTCCCAGGCTAACTAACGCCAGCCCAACTCAACCAGCACCATGGGACGTAGAATTCCCGAACACATTCTGAGCATCCCGTGGGCTTGGCCTGTCGGGCTCCGGCTTGGCTCACTAGCCTGGCTGACCTGGGCCAGGCTACCGAACGCGCCCTATATGGATAAAAAGAGCATACCAAGCATTATTTAGAATATGCATTATTATTGGAATTATGTATATGATAGATTACAAGAGAGGCACATTTAATCAGTAAAATATTCTTATGTTCAGCCCTTTTCTTTCATTTAATTAATCAAAATTCCAGTAGAAGTTCGATCTATTGTTTATTCCATTATAACAGAAGATGCACTACGGGAGAAGCATGCTTCCCCGAGTGCCAAATACACTCGAGGAAGGCCCAATAACACTCGGGGAAGCCTTCCCCGAGTGCAACACTCGAGAGCTTCGGGCTATACCTCTCATGGTGAAGAGGCCTTCCCCGAGAGCCGAATATCACGCACTCGGGGAAGATTTGACGCCGTCGGTGCCGTCCGCTTGTTTTTCAAAAAAAAATCTCTTCCCCGAGTGCAACACTGGGGGGAGAAATTCATTTTTTTTAAAAAAAACTCTCTTCCCTGAGTGCTTTTACAAGGCACTCGGGGAAGAAATTAGGCTGTTTTTTATTTAAAAACCTCTTCCCCGAGTGCCGCTGCCCATGCACTCGGGGAAGCCACTTTTTTTTGCTTTTTCCGTGTGGACAACAAATCATATATATATATATCACAAACCACATTTATAAATCACAAACGACCAAATTTGTCCGAGATCCACAATATATTACAAACCACACGTTCTGAAGTACAAATATTCCAAGTTCACAAGTTCAATACATAAAGACGACTCCGCGGGCGGCTCACAACAACTGTGAAGCATGGGATGTCCCACCGTGCGATCCCGGTGATGGTCTAGGTGGGGATGGCCCGACGTGCAATCCCAGTGATCCTCCGACATTGTTCGACGATGCCCCCGATTGATGCTGAAAAAAGAGAAGAAATTGCACGTGAGTGACAAGATAAAAATCTAAGTTGTAAAGAAAAGTTGAAAATTTCGGCAGCACCTCCCCTGCATAGGGGGGGGTTTCCAAAACCTACAAGAAGAAGGTGGGCACGAAGGCCGACAACCACATTTCTGGCACCAAGGCCGACAGATCAACAAATCCGGCACGAAGGCCGACACTTCAACAAATCCCGCACAAAGGCCTTCACTAGGTTTGACACTAAGCGTGAGCAAAAAAAAGTAAGACAAACGTACTCATACTCACCAGAGTGGACTCTCGACGATGTGGTGGTGGTGGTGGTTGTTGGCGGTTGATTTTCGTCAACCTAGCCACATGTTTACCTTCTATGTTGGTATTAATTTGTTATTCACACTAACGATCCTAACCCTCATTATATGTCAAGTTCGCACTCCCATGTGGTTTTTGGAGTTTATTATTTACACAGGAATCAAGAGCTTAAACGAGGACTTCCGGGTAAAGTTCATCAAGGGTTTTACAAGGTGATCACGGACCCCGCGACAAGTCAAGATACAAGATGAACATGACTCCAAATGAACCAAGGACTAAAGCGTGAAGCCGAGAAGTGTCGAGGACCTAGACGGAAGATGTGGGAGTTCATACGCCAAGCACCCTTATCTAAACCGCGAGGAAAATGACGTCAAGGACCCACATGCAACTCGGCAAAAAGTCAGGAAGTCGCGAGAATCATCTGGAAGGAAGACGGTGAAGGACCGATTAGGCGAACCAGAGAGGGGGGGGGGAGTGAATGGGAGCCGATAAAAATTCTTCTCGAAGGAGATGAGAACTCCAACAAGACGAACACGGCTTCCAAAACATGTCTCCGACTCAACTACCCAAGTTGGTCAAGACCACGTAGCCACTGAAGTGCTACTGGTCCTAGGAACCAACAACCACCTACCCCTACTCAAGAACGCAGCTGAAAAACCAACTCGAGTAGCTACTGGGCTACACGGGTCAGGCCGGTGAGCAGCACCGGTCAGACCGGTCCCTGCTGGCAAAATCTGAGAACTTCCACAGAAGGCCTCTACACCGGTCAGGCCGGTGTAGCTCGCCGGTCAGACTGGTCCAAGCCAGGAAATCCCAAATCCACCAAACTGACCTACCGAGCTCCAAACAGGACCAAACCCGAAACAGCAACAACACAGGACAACAGGGAACTCACCAAGACGTTCACCTGAGCAAAACTCAACAGAGAGTCTGCACCGGTCAGACTGGTGAGAGGCACCGGTCAGACCGGTGTGACCTGAGCTCTCGGGATGAACAGCGCCCGCGGGTCAACTCCCCCAAATCCAACTCCCGATCTCCCGAATCGCTCCACGGTTTTGCACAGGACTTTGGGGATAGTAGGAACACCTCATGGGCACTCCATAGCCAAGATTTGGTCCACCAAAACTTGTCAAAACAAGAGGAATCGAGGAAATCCCACCAAGAACGCCTCTAACCCTAGAGCCAAGAAAACCCCAAAATCGAGCCCCTTTGCTCACGGATTTGGGTGGGGAATCAAAGGGAAAAGAACCACGAAGGGTTCACACATACATCCCCCACCAAATCCCAAAGAGAAAGACCTCGAAATCGCTCCAAGAAAATCGCCAAGAAAGGGCTCCGAAAATCACCAAAAAGGAGAAACGGGAAAGACACATCCAAGCCTTGAGGAACCACGCCGAATCATCTATACATACCAAAGAGGTTCATACAAGGTCTAGCTTGCCGCCCGATTATCCTTCCCTCTCACAAGATCTCACCATGAAGCTCTCAAGCTAGTCCTACGAAAAATCCTAAGGAAAATAGGAAGAGAAAATAGGAAAACAAATGAGCTAGGGTTCCTAGAGATGGCTGCCATCCTCTCACCACTTGGGCTATATGGAGGCAACCGAAAGATGAAAATACCCTTACTAGCTAACTAGGGATACATGCCCCTCAAGGGCGAATTCGGAAATCTTTGTCTTCGCTCCATCAGACGGATGCCCAGCGACCGCAAACTTGCTTAGCCTCCACGCAAGCCTTGCGATCCCGACGCGTGTCCTCCGCTTCGAACATTCCGGACTGCGTCATCGCACACCGGTCAGACCGGTGCTCCTCACCAGTCAGACCGGTACCCACCGGTCAGGCCGGTCTGGAGCTGCTACACCTCCGTCTTCGGTTCTTCTGTCTTGGCTTTGTGGATCAACCAAGGAACCCAGTGGTTTTCTGGTGAACCACCGGAAACCCCGCGAACTCGGTGTAGCCTCCGCCAATCACCACTCATGACTCGGCTCCCACGTAGTCCCGGCTCGACCTTGGTTTTGAGGCTCAACCAAGAAACCGTCCATGACTTCATCTTGCCGTTCTTGCCACCATGCGGCCCGCACTTGACCCCGCTGGCCACCGGGTCCCTCGAACCAAGCCTACTTGTCTTCTCCACACCTGGAGGCCTCACCGACAACGACCTTTCGCGCTTGTTCTTCACCTGCACCAACACCAGTCAAGCCGCAACCTGCACCTGCAATACTTAGCCAAGAATCAGTCCACACCACGTTGTCAATCACTCATCACACCAGGAAGCGACCATCCACCGGTCCTCGAACCACACATGGCTCTCAATCTCCCCCTTGATGAGTGCATTGACAACACACACGTTTTGGTAACCACGAGAAAAGAAAAGAAACGAAACGACTAAACGAAACGACTAAAAGAAACTCCAATCAAGCGATCGAAAGCCAAAGAAAGGCAAAGAGCAAGATCACTTGAAGAAGACAAGTCTCAGACCCCTTAGGCAAGGGCAACAGCTCGACACATCCGAGACAAAACCATGCTCAAGCAAAGAGCACAAGCCAACAATCCAAAGCTCGAAAACCACAAAGAGCTCCCCCTGCACACATGCAAGCTCCCCCTGAACCAATGCAACTCCCCCTGGACGAATGCATGCAAACCACCTCGCAAAACAGAGCAGCTGCTTCAGCTTCGCTCTGACCGGTCAGACCGGTCAACCACACCGGTCAGACCGGTGTGCTAGATCGCCCAGCACCTGAACCTCACACCGGTCAGACCGGTGTACCTCACCGGTCAGGCCGATGACCACCTGGGAAAAACTGGGAACTGCACGAGCTCAAAACTAGCTCGAAACCACATGGAAACCTTCTAAATGCATGCAGCAAGCCAAAACATGCTCAAACTTCTCCCCTTGTTGACAATGCATGAATCAAGCTAAAAATGCAAAAAATGCAACCTAGAGCTTCTCAAATAGACAAAATTCAACATAGGATGCTACACATGTCCAAGAGAGCAAGTTAGATACTCTATAGCTTCGTAATGACATCAACTACAAGATCACCAAGTTTCACAACCATTGGACGAAGCTAAGATAGAATTGAGCAATTTTGTGAAAATTTACCCGATCAAGGCTTTCTCTTCTATTTTGTCTTCGCTTGGGTTTTCTTATTCTCCAATCTATTCTAGATAGATTGCATAGGATGTTCTTGTAGCCATGGTGGCTAGAGGTGCAAACCTGACCTACCGAGCGTTTTCAACGCGTTCCTCGTGAACGTGCTCTTAGGTTCACCTACACAATAAGCGGGACATCATGACAGGATGTTGATCACGTGTACGGTAGGTGCCTTTGAGGGTTGGAACGGAAGCCATGATTTAAAGAGGCTTTTAATGAGATTCGATTGCTTTATTCTTCTTGGTTTTGGAACTTCAACAAAAGACTCGATCCAATCTCTAGATTGGTTTTACCTCCCTTCTCTTTCTCTTGCTACCTCCGGTGTTGAGTAGATTAGATGTGTTTTCATGGTTCTTCCATAGATTAGATGCAAAAACCCTTCTCAAGATCAAAGTGTTTTCCGCTTATTAGATTAGATCTTGCATTAGACATTGTTCCACGGATTCGATACCTTGGGTTCGCCACTCAAGGGAAGAAGGGTCCCTTGACTACGACGGAGGATTTGTCCGCTTGCAAGTCCAAACGAACTTTGCAACGATAATCAAATGTCAACAGTGGTGCAAGCAGTTGTGCTGGGATCTCCCAACCTTGTTGCTGCCCAAGTTGTTGCACGAACTTGAGCAAACCTTCTTGCTGGGCCTCCAAAGCTTGTATCCTCTAATGCTCGGCCTCCCACTCAGTCCTCTCAGCCTCTCGCTCAGTAGGTGGCATTGGATGATGCCAGTATTGATCAAAAAATTCCCTACATCGACAAGCAACAAGTTTGTTGGATGCAAAAAATTTATGAAGTATGTAACAAGGTTCGTAGAGAATTTACCTCTGATACTTGTCGACTTCGTCAAGGTTCGTCAACAAGTAGATCATGATCTTACGCCACTCTGGATTGGTCAAGAACTTTGTGGCCGCTCCACTTGATCTCCCGTGTTGCCCTTTGTTGACGGCTGTTAAGTGCTACTTTTACACCGTCAATACCTGCATAAAATAAATGAAAATTGATCATCAACACTAGAATAGGGCTTGATACTAATGATTTCCACAAGTGTTGGTGTTTCTAGCTTTTGTTGCAGGATGCACCGAAATGCGTGCCAAATGGTACAGATGAGAGCAAGAAGTCCAATGGCTATTAAAGGACGTCATCATAAACAATCTCAAATGCCAATTTGGTCTGCACCATTGCGATGGGCTCGTCAAGATGATCGAAATGGATATATCATTTGTATACTTCGGAGTCCGGATGAAAGAGATATGCATAAGATAAGATCACACTATATCATGGACACGGTGGGACCCACACCAGGCCACGTGGCGACGTGCTGGCACACAAGATGCCATGTGTCTATGACACTTCATCAATCCAAGAGAAGCACTTCCTGACGAATCAGACACCACCACGTGTCCAGCACAAGGATCCAAGGGCCCACAACCCGAGCAAACCGCCTCCAAACAACCCATACACCGGGAACCGTCATAAGGGTCCAGATACCAGTCACCCAGAGAAATCACAAGGCAGGACGTGGTGGACCCAGGTCAGCCAACCCCATGGATGGGCCGACCCGGGATTTCCTCCGTTTGCCATCTGCTTCCACGTGGTGCTCCCTGATTGGATCATTAAGCCAGTCCGGGGGTGTATGGAGTGTTCTCGCGCCGGTACCCGGGCCTATAAATAGAAGGAGAGGGGGTAGAGAATAGGACACACACTTCTTCTCCTCCTTCTCACTTTTGCCTTTTGCCTTCTCTCATTAGGAGAGGAGAGCTCTTTGTATAGGATTAGTGCTAGGAAGTGAGGTGGGAGGCTTGGGGACATGTCATGTTCATGACATCTTCCTCAAGAACAATCCTCAGCGGTGCCTCTGTTCTTCATTTAGTCTAAAGTGAGTATTTCGACATTTTCTATTTAGACTAAAGTCATATGCATGCTTAGTTGCTTTGTTCTTGTGTTCTTCGTTTGTTCTTGGTTTAGAGGCTTCTGTTCTTCGAACACAACCCTTTCGATCTAGTAGACTTAGATCATAATTTTGCATCTAGTTTGCAGCTTATCTATTAGAGTAAAGTTGATGCTCCTGCATGTCTCTAGTTCGATCAAAGTGCATTCGTGATCTTGCATGAGTGATAGAGCATACCTTGAGCTAGTGCCATTATCTCCCTCGCGGATTCATAGTTCCGTATTTATACGGAGTGCTATAGTCGGGCTATCAGGACGTCAGACGGTGTCCGGCTATAGTAGTAGTCAGTGGTATAGACGTGGTGTCTGGACCATAGGTTATCCTACGAAGACCACGTGCGCTCGCGTAACGATAGAGGTAGGCCGTAGTGGTGACAGCCTGTTGGACCCTTTGCAACCCTCTGCGCCTGCGTACCGAGTTGGGCTCGTTGTCAGTACATTGGCCTCTCCCTAAAAAGTTAGGATGTGCTGGCGCCCAAAGTGAGTGTTGTACCTGAGAGACCGTGCTAGACTCTGTGCTCGGTCGAGGCAGATCCTTTCTACCTATCCTATCAATCAGTGTTGTGTCCTTGGACCATCTATACTAGAGTAGAAGATAATGCACATCGTTCCTTGGATTCGATACTCTTGGAATACTCTCCTTACTTGGGGAAGTGCTACAGCGGTATTTCCGTGCACTTGCAGTATACCCGGTTGCTCTTATACGCTCCCTCTAGGTGTACAACTAGTGGTGACGTTAAGAAATGCCAACAAGCATTTCTGGCGCCATTGCCGGGGAACGATTGCTGTATCTATCTTCGAACCTAGTGGTCCTCGTATTTATCTTTTTCATTTTCTTCTACCTTCACCCGCGTTACCCTTTGAGATTCCTTCCTATGAAAGCCTCTCTACCCCTAGGGGTGAGTTCGTCTTAGAGCAACCATCAACTTCCTCATATTGCTGTGAGCTTCGTCCCGGCTTTATAGCCATCGTTTGGAATCGACCTTTCTCTGGAGCGATCAGTGATGATCCTAATGTTCATTTAGAGGAGTTCGAGGACTTGTGTTCGTGCTTGGTAATTCCAGGCATGACACAGGAAACTTTGAGGTGGAAATTGTTCCCTTTCTCTATCATAGATAGAGCGGAGCAATGGTACACCCACACAGCAGACCATGTGAATAATTAGGGAGAACTACGAGAAAACTTTTGTGACTCATTCTCCCTTTATGAATGCATAGAGCTCTTGCCGTGTGAACTCCTTGACTTTGAGCAATTAGAGGGTGAGTCCATAGGTGCAGCTTGGGCTAGGTTCCTACGTCTTATGACATCTAGCCCAGACATGTCTATACCTGATGATATAGCGACGTATACCTTTTATACTCGTATAGACATGGAGTCTGCACAAGAGCTCAACCTTTTAGCTGGAGGTTCATTTGAAAACCAAACTCTAGTGGAAAGAAGAGAGATCCTAGATTTCTTCTTAGAAACCTCTTCTTCCCATATTGTTTACAACGAACCCCATCTGGAGTCTGAGTTGGTCCATGAGAGTCTCTCAATAGCCGAATCTGAGCTTTCATTCTCTGAATTCCTTGATTCCTCTGTTGAGCCCTCTCCTGAACCACGAACATCGAAGGAAGAAGAAATTCAACCTTCGGAGTTCTCTTCCCGATTTGAGGATGATCCTTCTCGAAACATCAGAAATACCTCAGATCACTCTTGGCACGAGAAGCCTACGGCATCATTGGACATTTATGAGGTCCTCGATGAAATTTGGAATCATAGGACAATAGTGGATTGGTCACCTCAGAAGCATACATCCGAAGCAATTCGGGTTAGCTCGACTTCCACGATCATCCACTATTCCATGAGAGGAAACACCGTAGACGCTGTCCATGACCCTACTGTTGGGGCTTGCATCATACCAGAGACCCTTTTGGATACTCTGGTGGGTGACATGCCCTTGATCCCGACTGATAGACTTTTCCATAGTCCCAGGTGGCGCTGTGTTTTTCCATGTCGGGGGATTTCTAGGGACGTGCCGATCACCATTGATGACATAGTGGTGCGATTAGATTTCCACATCTATGACATCTAAACATCCTCTGACAGAGCCATTCCCTAGACCTACGGTATCTCCTTCGCCTCCCGATCCTCCTGATGAAGCATTTCCTGAGGAGGCCATGAAGGAGGAATGGCTAGATGGAGCGGTATGCTTTTCCGAAGCATTTTGGGAGAGTACTCCCTCTCTGGTTATTCCTTGTTCTGTGAGAGGGACTGCCGTGGAGGCCCATTGTGACCCCATCATGGAGGTTAACATCATGCCATGGCACTTGGCAGAAACTCTTTTGGGCAAGGTTCCGCTAGCACCATCTGACATGCTCCTCGAGACTTGTCCCTTTGGGCACGTTCTTGAATGTCGGGGGATTGCAAGTGTCGTGCCACTCACCATAGATGGGATTGAGGCTAGCTTAGACTTTCATATCTTCGATGTCCTCGATCCTGATCTACTCCTAGGCTCCCCACTAGAGAAATTCTTTGAGGAATCCATCGGGAGCCTAGATGGTAATCATGGGGAAGCCACTTCCGCCACTACTACCCCTTGTTTGGGACACCCTATGGCGAAGCCTCTTCCCCAGCAAAACCCGCTCGAGAAGACGACGCGTATACCTCCCTTCACGTCATTCGAGTCTATTCTCATTGAGGGCGTAGAACTTTCTACTCCTCATGAGTACGATTTGGAAGACCCTCCTCACCCTTGTGAAGGCGAACGGTTGTCACCACTCTCGCCCAGTTTCAGCCTCTTTCCGCTGACCCGTATCATGTTGCTTTCAATCATGATCGAGAGTCAACATTGAGCTTGCACGATGACTCTCTTGAGATGGAGAATTCATGGGCCATGGAACCTTTCGAGGCACTGACTCTAGAGTCCGGAGGAAAGGATTCCACGCATGAGCATGGTAGTTTCATCCTTGCTCTACCACATAAACCATGCTCGCATCATGCCTCTCTAGAGTCAGCCATGCTTAGTGCACTGAGCACATACGAGGGCTACAACCACCTTCTGGTCCTCTGTTGCAAAATGTTTGGAAGGTTGATTGTAGATGCATATGTTTACCATAAGCATTGCAGATTTCGAGTGTGCACTGTGGCACTGACCTTGCAGCTGAAGCTTCACTGATACATCAAGGATTGGTGGTGAGACGGGAATGACACCACCAACGATAGCTGCAAGATGAAGTTCCCATGGTCGAGCTTATGACCTTAAATAAACAAAGCACTACCAAGAGATAGCCTGGATTAGCATAGGTTTTATTTCCCTTTTCGAATAAAAGCAAGAACATGTTTTTAGGATAAGTTGTCCTTCGGGTATTTTTGGTCACTAACCTTTCAGGTGGAGATTGAGAAGAAAGATGGACATGTGATGCCGACGAACATGTGAGCCACATCAGCTGCAACACCTAGATAAGCTTTGGAGAGGGAACATTTACAAAAAGGAAGCTTGATCACCACACACTTGAGTTTTGTTGCCTAGCAATGCAAACTTCAAGTGTGGGGGAGGTATGTGAGCATCCTGAGTAAAGTTCCTCATCTACCAAATCTTATCCTGGTGTGGAGATGATGTCAGCTCTTGCATCTTGCCCACTAGCTAGAAAATTGTCAAATTTGAATGGGTAAGTCATTCAGCTAAATTCAAATGGGAAGGTAAGTTGAGGTGTTAGATTCATGTTGCACAACATGCAAAGGTGGTACGTATGACCTCTCAAAGGTCCAAGGTAAGTATATTCCCCTTTGTTTATGGAATGCAATCTTGATCTAACCCTTCTTGAGTAAATGACATGGTGACAATAAAAAAACCCAAAAAATATTTGAATTTGAATAAAGGCTCTATGGTTCTTGAACTAGTAGAGTCTCTCTTTTGTTTCCACTTTTTGTTTGAAGAACAGCACCAGGTTCAACCACTAGTGTGAGGGAGTTCTGTCAAGCTCATCATCGACATATCCACTCGAGAACTCCCAAACAAAAGTTGCACAACATTGACTATGCCTTCATGACAACGACAAGGTAAACTAGAGTGAGTCGGCTGCCTTATGGTCAGCCGAATCACCACTACTCTCCCTTGATCTCTTATCCTTCCGAAGTGATGGTATGTGCACCCTCTACCTCACTCTCCTTTATCCATGAGTTTGATTGAATATCAATTCCTATCATTTGAAATCAAACTCAGCAATTTGTGCTATGCTTGCTCTACATGATTCCTGTGGTTGGCTTGCATATGTTTTATTCCTTACCTATCATCTTGATGCTTGTGAACAAATATCATTAGGGAACTCATGCTTATCTAAGTAGTTGATGTTTGTGATATGGTTTGATGATATGATCTTCGCTCTTTATGTTTGAGTGCTTGGGGATTTTATTTGAAAACTTGAAAACCCTTTGCAAAGCTCCTCTTTGATATGCCACATTCCTATCAAAGCCATATGATGTTTTTAGTTGAAAACCTTATACTCATATGTTGCTTGTTATTACATTGAACTTTGTCAAACTCTATGACCCTTGTGAGAATTCTTTTCATTACTCTCATGATCAAGATTCATGTGCACACCACCTATTCCCCCTTGCTATGCTTCTACACTAGAAGTTAGCATTGTACCATTCATCCATTCCGTGAAAATAAAACTCCATATGTGGTATGACCTCTCCCTCCAAAAGTATCCTTGAAAAAGAGACATGGGCTATGAAAAAAAAGAGAGGAAAAAAAGAGAAAAGAGAAAAGACATGCTCAAAAAGCATGATGAAAAAAGAGGAAAGAAAGAATAGCCCATGTCCAAAATAAAGGAGAAAAAGGAGAGAGATGGTCATGCAAAAAGGAGTTCTATAACTTAGATGGTAATAACTAGTATCCGTTCCGGGGCTAGTGTCCACCTTACCATCTACCAACTCTCATCATACATGTATGGTAATATCTAGCACCTATTCCGGGCCTAGTATCCACCTTACCATACTCACCATATCCATACACGTGCACATCTTGATCTGATGGTATGATTCGATTTTTCTCTGTGGATCCAGTTTTTGACTTTGCAATATATGTGATGCAAGTATGCTTTATCCTTTATCCTACCCTGAGCTCCACATATAGCCATCATTAGAAGTAGGATGAAGAAAGGCAATCTAATGCCTTGGTGAGGACGTATACACATTGAGCGATCTGAGAGAATCAAATGAGGAGCTAAGCAAAGTTTGTTTTGAAAATTTATTAAAAAACCCCAAGTTACTTAACATGATGAGCAGGAGTGATTTGATTCATGACCGTTCCATTCCTCAACTACCCAAGATAACATGATAGACACTTTAGAGTTCACAAGTACAAGGTATAGTTTGGAATATCCCTTATGCTTGCTTCATACCTTTGGATATCATGTCTCACCTTGATCTGACTCCCTTTACTCGGGACGAGCAAAGGTCAAGTGTGGGGGTGTTGTTGACGGCTGTTAAGTGCTACTTTTACACCGTCAATACTTGCATAAAATAAATAAAAAATGATCATCAACACTAGAATAGGGCTTGATACTAATGATTTCCACATGTGTTGGTGTTTCTAGCTTTTGTTGCAGGATGCACCGAAATGCATGCCAAATGGTACAGATGAGAGCAAGAAGTCCAATGGCTATTAAAGGACGTCATCATAAACAACCTCAAATGCCAATTTGGACTGCGCCATTGCGACGGGCTCGTCAAGACGATCGAAATGGATATATCATTTGTATACTTCGGAGTCCGGATGAAAGAGATATGCACAAGATAAGATCACACTATATCATGGACCCGGTGGGACCCACACCAGGCCACGTGGCGACGTGCTGGCACACAAGATGCCATGTGTCCATGACACTTCATCAATCCAAGAGAAGCACTTCCCGACGAATCAGACACCACCACGTGTCCAGCACAAGGATCCAAGGGCCCACAACCCGAGCAAACCGCCTCCAAACAACCCATACACCGGGAACCATCATAAGGGCCCACATACCAGTCACCCAGAGAAAGCACAAGGCAGGACGTGGTGGGCCCAGGTCGGCTGACCCCATGGATGGGCCGACCCGGGATTTCCTCTGTTCGCCATCTGCTTCCACGTGGAGCTCCCTGATTGGATCCTTAAGCCAGTCCGAGGGTGTATGGGGTGTTCTCGTGCTGGTACCCGGGCCTATAAATAAGAAGGAGAGGGGGTAGAGAATAGGACACACACTTCTTCTCCTCCTTCTCACTTTTACCTTTTGCCTTCTCTCATTAGGAGAGGAGAGCTCTTTGTATAGGATTAGTGCTAGGAAGTGAGGTGGTAGGCTTGGGGACATGTCATGTTCATGACATCTTCCTCAAGAACGATCCTCAGCGGTGCCTCTGTTCTTCATTTAGACTAAAGTGAGTATTTCAACATTTTCTATTTAGACTAAAGTCATATGCATGCTTAGTTGCTTTGTTCTTGTGTTCTTCGTTTGTTCTTGGTTTAGAGGCTTGTGTTCTTCGAACACAACCCTTTCGATCTAGTAGACTTAGATCATAATTTTGCATCTAGTTTGCCAGCTTGTCTATTAGAGTAAAGTTGATGCTCCTGCATGTCTCTAGTTAGATCAAAGTGCATTCGTGATCTTGCATGAGTGATAGAGCATACCTTGAGCTAGTGCCATTATCTCCCTCACGGATTCGTAGTTCCGTATTTATACAGAGTGCTATAGTCGGGCTATCAGCACGTCAGACGGTGTCCGGCTATAGTAGTAGTCAGTGGTATAGACGTGGTGTCTGGACCATAGGTTATCCTGCGAAGACCACGTGCGCTCGCGTAACGATAGAGGTAGGCCGCAGTGGTGACAGCCTGTTGGACCCTTTGCAACCCTCCGCGCCTACGTATCGAGTTGGGCTCTTTGTCAGTACATTGGCCTCTCCCTAAAAAGTTAGGATGTGCTGGCGCCCAAAGTGAGTGTTATACCTGAGAGACCATGCTAGACTCTGCGCTCGGTCGAGGCAGATCCTTTCTACCTATCCTATCAATCAGTGTTGTGTCCTTGGACCATCTATACTAGAGTAGAAGATAGTGCACATCGTTCCTTGGATTCGATACCCTTGGAATACTCTCCTTCCTTGGGGAAGTGCTACAGCGGTATTTTCGTGCGCTTGCGGTATACCTGGTTGCTCTTATACGCTCCCTCTAGGTGTACAACTAGTGGTGACGTTAAGAAACGCCAACACCCTTTGAATAGGCTGAGGGTCAATTCATTTTCGTCCTCGTGGTAATGAGTGGATGGATTATGCACGCTTGGAAGTTTGTCACTATAGTATGGTGTTGTGAAGTTTGACACCTCCTCACGAATGAATGCCTCTGCTATGGAAGACTCAATCCTGCCTTTGTTTCCACATTTCTGGCGAGCAGTCTTTAGCAATCTCTCGATTGGATAGCACCAATGGTTCTGCACAGGCCCCCCAATCGTACCTCGTTCGGGAGGTGCAAAATCAAATGTTGCATCGACAAGAAAAAGCCAGGTGGAAAGATCTTCTACAACTTACAGAGCAACTCAGGTGCTATTTTTTCCTACTCCTCAACCACTTTCAGAGATATCTCCTTGGCACAAAGCTGGCAGAAGAAAAAGCTCAACTCTGCCAGCACCTTCCAGACATGCTCAGGGACGTAGCCTCTAACCATCGACGGAAGAAGCCGCTCAATCCATATGTGGAAGACATGACTCTTCATCCCTAAGACTCGGCCAGTATTTGGGTTCACTCCCCTCCTCAGATTCGTTGCAAACCCATCAGGGAAACTTAATGTCTGCATCCATTCTATCACTTTCGTCCTGTGCTTCTTTTCCAATACGTAATCGGCTTTAGGCCTTTTCCATGGTTTGCCATCTCTTGGAGGCATCATCTGTAGCTTTGGTCTGTCACATAGTGTTGCCATGTCTACTCTAGCCTTAGGGTTGTCCTTCGTCTTGTCAGGAATGTCCATTAGTGTTGCCCAAAGTGCTTCAGCGACATTCTTCTCAGTGTGCATTACATCTACGTTATGAGGAAGGAGAAGGTCATCACAATAGGGAAGCCTCTCTAATCCCGACTTACGAGTCCACATATGTTCCATACCATAGCCGACAAAGCGATCTTTGTTTGGCTTATCTGTCTTTGGATTAAGTTTCTTTCTTTTACCCTTCTTTGGATTATCTTTCTGCGTCGGTACCACGAGAGCATCTATCTGAGCATGAACCTGAGCACTAGTCATTTTCTGAGGTACAGGGTCGGTCACTGTGACACCTTTTGTGAAGTTCTTGGTGTCTCCTCTAAATGCATGGTCAAGAGGGAGGAACTGTCGATGCTTGTCGAACGACGAGAACTTACCACCCTTCTTCAACCAAATGAACTCTAGAGGTGCCTTGCATACCGGGCATGGAAACTTCCTGTGGACACACCAGCCAGCGAATATCCCATACGCCAGGAAGTCATGCATGGAGTACTGGTACCAAACATACATTCTGAAGTTCTTCTTTGTAGCTCGATCGTAAGTCAATACGCCTTCATTCCAAGCCTTGATCAATTCATCATAGACAGGCTGCATGTACACACCCATTTTGTTTCCTGGCTGTCCAAAAATTATCAACGTCAAGAATATGTTTTGTCGTTGAAGTAGGACCCCGGGAGGGAGATTTAGGGGGATAGCGAAAACGGGCCAACAAGTGTATGGGGCCGACATCATTCCATAAGGATTGAACCCATCCGTTGCTAGCGCAACACGTACATTACGGGCCTCTTCATCTTTCCTACGATGGTTGACATTAAACCTTTTCCATGCTTCACCATCTGCTGGATGTACCATCTTGTCAGGATTGTATCGAACGCCTGTCTTGTGCCATGTCATCTGTTTCGCAGATTCCTCAGACATGAATAGCCGTTGGAGCCTCAGTACGATCGGAAGATGTCTTAGGACTTTCATGGGGATGTTCTCATTCTGCTCCTTCGTTCCATCACCCTTGTCTACCTCCACATACCTAGAGGATTTACACTTTGGACAGTACTTTGCATCCTTGTGTTCTTCCCTAAATAGGACTCACCCCTTCGGACAAGAATGTATCTAATCATACGGCATCTTCAGTGCCCGAAGGAGTCTCGTTGACTCGTGCAAGCTGCTTGGAAGATGATGACCCTTCGGAAGCAGCCCCCCAATAATTGCCATCATAGCATCGAAGCAGGCTCGAGTCATGTTGTGCTGGGACTTCAACCCTAGTAGGCGCCGAATGGCATCAAGTTGAGAAACCGTTGTCTTCTCATGTAGGAGCTTCTGTGCCGACTCCAACATGGCCAAGAACGCCTTAGCGCTCGGCTCTGGCTCCTCCTCCTCATCATCCTGCTCGTCCTCTGTAGGCCTTTCAGCGAACGCCGCATCCTCATAGCCACCTAACCATCCTGCTACCCCGCCATCACCATCAAATGCCTCCAAGTGTCGTCTCACGACCTCCTCTCTGGGACGATAGGCTTCACCATGGCACACGCACTGGGTATAGTTTGGCATAAATCCATACTTGCAAAGATCCTTCAAGATGACTTCCCTTGTTTTTTTTCTTGTTTTCACATTGGTTGTAGGGACAAAACGTGTCTCTCCCTCCCTTAGCTACCTTAAACGCATGGTCCAAGAATTTCTCGGTCTTATCCATCCATTCACGAGTGACTTGAGACTGACTTGGGCGTCCTGTGTACATCCACTCATGGTTATCCGTTCTCTAGCATATAAACATAACGCAATAATATAACCATCAGTCGCATCTGCACGGTGTGCCTACTGTCTAATAGGTAAGGATAGGTCCTAATCCCACCCGTGGATGCGTAGATGAGGTTAGTTTCCATGCTCTGCTCCGATCCGAGACGAAATTTCGGTAGCACCTCCCCGCTGCTCTCCCAATACACGTCCTGGAAGGGAGAGTGTGTATCCAGAGAACAACAGGGAGGTGGTGCCGAAACTCCATCTCAGATCCGAGCAGAACATGGAAACTAACCCATCTACGCATCCGCAGGCTGTCCAAAAAACGTGGACAATCCGAAACAGATACGGTCATAGATATACAAAGATCTGCATATCTCCAACCGTATCTGTTTCGAACGGGTGACGCCTAACTGGGCTACAACGATCTACGTACGACAACGGTAAGAAAAAGAGCTCAATTATACCTAGGTGGAGGTGGAGACACGCTAGCGGTGCAGTGGCGAGTCGGTGCAGTGACGAGTCGGCGCTGTGCAGGCAGGACCACAGTGCCGACGAAGACGATCGGGGTAGCCAAGGTGCTCCGGGTTCCTTCCGATAGGTCCTGCTCTGCAAAACAAGAAAAACAACACTGTAAGTACAAAATTTCGGCAGAACCTCCCCTGCACGGGGAGGTTTCCAAAACCTGCAAGAAAGAAGCCGGCTCAATGGCCGACAACACATATACGGCACGAAGGCCACACATCCACAATTTCGGCACGAAGGTCGTCAATGACACATCCGACACCGAAGTGCACATTCTTTGTTCAAATATAGATGCACGTGGCATAGTTACAAATACTTGGGTACATAAATTACTTAGAGATGCAACAAATGAACATAAGCAGCCCTAAAATAATACTTGATTACATTAATTATTTAAAGATTGAAAGTTACTATTCACTACCTGAAAACTGAAAAATGGTCAAGTCTGGAATCATTATTGATTAGCTTATTGTATGTAAACTTTGGAATGTGACTGAGTGGAAATAAAGTTTGAACTTCAAACTTTATCTTGGTCCAGTGGTTTGAGAAAAGTTTGGCGAAGAATCTTAATTTTTGAAGAGGCGCAAAATGGGCCAATAGCTCTGTTTCAGCCACTTGGAAATCAGCCTAAGTCTGAAAGTAGTATGGATTAGCTATGTTTGCAAGCAATTTCAGAGAGATTTTCTTTAAGCTCAATGGCTCCTTAGTAGCAAAATGGGATGTTCGTACATTGGTTGAGCTAGAGTTTTCATTTGCTCCTCAGAGATTTTCTTTAAGCTTAAGTTTTCATTTGTTGAGCTAGATGTGGAAGATAAGTAATTTTTAGAGAGCTCCCAACATAGGAACGTGACACTGTGACAATGGGAGCCAAACAGGAAATTTGTCAAGTCTGAAACTATGGTTTTCAGAGAAATTGAAGACTGATTTGTGAACAAATTCCTTTAGCAAGTATTAGTGACCTTTGATGGTAAATAATCTATGCGGAGGATGAGTAGTGTCTTACCAGTCCGGCCGATGTGGTGAAGGGGGGAAGGGGAATCCGGCGGCGGCGGTGCTCCTCCTCCCCTCCGCTGCAGTGCAGCCTGCCCGGTGTCAGCTGCTGCTGCGGGGTGCGGCAGCGGGGGCGGGCCTCGGCGGCGGAGCGGCGGGACGGGACGGGACGGCGCAGCGCCGGCGGGAGCGGGGGTAGGACGGCGCCGCCGGGGGCGGGGGCCGGAGCGGGTCGGCGCCGGCACCGGCGGGGTCGGAACGGCGCGGCGGGGTGGGGGGAGGCGGCGGCGCGGCGGGGTCGGGGTAGTGTGCGTGCGACTGTGCAAGGTAGGGTTGCGCCGTGCCGTGTGAGTGGCCTGTTGGGCCGTGTGTTTTTTTAAATTTCTTCCCCAAGAGCCCGGCCCTTGCACTCGGGGAAGGAGGCCTCTTCCCCGAGTGCCTCAGATCTGGCACTCGTGGAAGGGTCTCTTCCCCGAGTGCCAACAAAGGCACTCAGGGAATTAATAATTTTTTATATAGTTTTTTTGCCTCATTTTTTGTGAGGCTTTCACATATTATTTGAAACTCCTTGCTCAAATTTGGACTAATTTTGAATTTTTTTGTTATATTTCGTTAGTTTTTTCGTTTTATTGAATTTTTTTTCATACTTCAAATTTGAACTGCAGGTGCATTAAGTAATATAATTTGGCGATTCAAAAAATGATATTCATGATATCTGGTGTATATTGAGGCCTTATCCAGGAACACATATGAAATGTCGAGCATTTTGTTGTCGTAACATGACGAATAACATACGGGAAAAGTGTTTCTAAATTAGAAAAAATCCGAACGAAGTCCGAAAATCACGAAACATGTCGGGGCGTCATGTTATCACATTTATAGATTGTGTGCAAGAATTGAGAAGATTTCGAGCAAGTTGGGATGTCGGATGCCTAAAACCCAGACATCTCCGTATGCGTTATCACATTGATCACATGTGGAGAAGTCTGAGTTTTAGGCATCCGACGTCGCAACTTACTCGAAATCTTCTCAATTCTTGCACACAACCTATAAATGTGATAACACAACGCCGCGACAAGTTTCGTTATTTTTGGACTTCATTCAGATTTTTTGTAATTTAGAAACACTATTCCCGTAAATTGTTCATCATGTTACGGCAACAAGACGCTCGACATTACATGTAAGTTCCTGGATAAGGCCCCAATATACACCAAATATCATGAATATTATTTTTTGAATCACCAAATTATATTATTTCATGCACCTGCAGTTCAAATTTGAAGTATGTAGAAAAATTCAACAAAACAAAAAAACTAACG
The DNA here is from genome assembly GCA_036936925.1 of Cenchrus fungigraminus. Lineage (NCBI taxonomy): Eukaryota > Viridiplantae > Streptophyta > Magnoliopsida > Poales > Poaceae > Cenchrus > Cenchrus fungigraminus. The sequence continues at coordinate 48,864,682 of CM072777.1, read as the reverse complement.
AAATATACCTAAAAAATTCGAAATTACTCCAAATTTGAACAAGAAGTTATAAATAATGTGGGAAGGCCTCACAAAAAAATAGAGCAAAAAAACTAAAAAAATAGTTCCCCGAGTGCCTTACCTGGCACTCGGGGAAGAGACCCTTCCCCGAGTGCTAGAGCAAGGCTCTCGGGGAAGATTTTTTAAAAACGGTTCCGTCCACCATAGCTGTCAAATGCAACTTTACTTTTGCGAGTGCCGGTCTTTCCCGAGTGTTGCACTAGCCTTCCCCGAGAGTCTCCCTTCCCCGAGCGCCGTGAACATTTCGGCACTCGGGAAAGCCTCTCTTCCCCGAGTGCAATTCTTCCCCGAGTGCCCGATTTTTAGCACTTGGGAAAGCAATTGACACTCGGGGAATTTTGCTTCTCCGGTAGTGATGTGTTGTGCTGCGATGCATAGTGATCGGAGATTTATACCAATATCCCTTTGCTGGACGGATGCTGCATAGTACAGGTTGTATTCACTTTACTTTATGCTTCCACTACGCAATAGTTGTCTTCAGAGATCCAATTGTCAACGTTTCCCATTTTCTCAACTATCTATTCCTTGTTGCTTTATTTTACATGATAAGATCAATAGGCATCTAATATAAAGTGTTCTCACTGTTCTATGTTCACGCATTGAGACGACCGAAGAAATTTCCAGGAATTTTGTCACAAGTGGAGCAAAAAGTCCAGAACTATGTGAAAGAGCTTGCAAAAGCAACTAAGATTATTACACTACTGAAAAAATGATCATTTGTACCGGTTGGAAACTCTGATTTGTACCGGGTATCCAACCAGTATAGGCCAGTCGGTACAATGTGGAGATCACATTTGTACCGGGTGGCTCGCCCGGTACAAATGCCCCTCGTCCGCCCGTCTCTGTCTGTCCTGTCTCTGCCCGTCTCCGTCCACCACCGCCGTTTCTCTTTCTTTTTTCTTTTCTTCGTTTTCCACATACTCACATTCATGATCTCAGATTTCAACACAGATATCTGATAGCAAATTTCACGCTCATAAACATATTTAGAAGAACTAGAATCACATATTCACACGAACAACTCAGATTCACATGAACAACTCAAAAAGAAGAGAGATCCCCATGAACAACACAATCAGAATCTGAGAGATCCCCAGGCAGCCAGCTGCACCGGCCTCCTCCCACCGCCAACCACCTGCTCCGCCACTCGCCGCCAGAGCTGCGCGCCCGCGTGCTGGCGAGGCTTGGCCCCACGCCGCCGTGCACCGGGAGGCCTGACCTGGCCCCGCGCTGCCGCGTGCGGCCGCCCCGCGGCCGCGCCACCGCTTGCGGCTGCCCTGCAGCAGGGAGGCCTCGCGCCCGCGCTACCTGGCCCCGCGCCGGCATGCACCGGGAGGAGGCCAGCGCCCTGCAGGAGAGGAGAGAAATTGTGAGATCGAGGTCTAAGGGAGATAGACCTAGGAGAGAGATAAGGAGTAAGGGTAAGAGAAGAAAAGATGTGAGGAGGAGATCGAGACGAGAAGAAAATTATAGGCCACACGGCACACGGGGTGACGGCGTCGGGGTTGCGACCAGCGTTTGTTGCGGCCCGGTACAAATAGTCTCTTGGGACATTTGTACCTTGGGGAGCCACCACTCGGTATAAATACTCCGTCATTTGTACCGGGGCTAGTCCCCACTTGGTACAAATGATCCCTCACGGGGGCGCGTCGGGGGTCCTTTCTCCCCACCTGGTACAAATATCCACATTTGTACTGGGTCCAAAAATACCAGGCACAAATTTGAAAATCGGCCTGGACAAATGCATGATTCTACTAGTGTTAGTTTACTCGATCTCCCGCCGGGACACGAGTGTTGAAAAATATATAAGAAAATTATGGTGGTGACATCGGCAGGAGGTGATGACTTCCGCAGTAGAATTGCATCATCTCTTTTTGCCAAATGAGCAAGATTGCACTATATATTGTTGGCGATCTTTTGACGGATATAGAAAACAAAGTGATCGAGCAGTTGATATCTATCCAAAGCAAGCATTAGTGTGCTTTTATGATTAGTGAGTATAAGCAAGCATGGCACCATCCTCCATGTCCATACCTGCAACTGCGAGGAGAAGGTCGATCGGGACACATAGACGTCATTGTCCAGCTAGCTGCCTTTGTTTGTCAACTTTAATTTTTCAATCTGTAATGGAATGTGAAGATTTCATGATCATCATTAGATGATAAGCTGACTAGGATAGCACCTAAATTTGACTGCTGCTTGCGGTTTTTTTTAACACCAAATGGAAACCAGATGATATGCATCATCATGTTTCAATCTTTAGTTGATATCATCTGTTTTGTTTGAAAGAGGTCCAGAGATACTTAGAGGACAAGTATTGGCAAAATGGTGCACATATCAAAACAAGATATGGGGTTAGCAACTTCAATAAATATCTTTCCAGTGGTCACTATTTCGGGGAACAAAAGTGAATCTCTTGCCCACATTTTTCCAGTGCCATCGTAGCTATCCTGAGCCAAATATAGCCCTGTTTCTGTACTCCCAATTAACCGATCCATGCAGTCTGTGTGTTTTCCGTGGGTGGAGAAAAAAGGATAGATAGGATGCAGCGAGAGAACAAATGCCGATATATAGATGGCAACTTGTAGTTAGTTTTCTTTTTGACGTGAAACAAATTAATACCTGGGCATTGCTTATGTGGCGGTCCTTGATTTTTTTTTTGAACTACTATTTGGGATCTGTTGGGTGAGAGTTTTCTTATTTCTCCCTTTTTTTTGGCAAGGTTCCAAAACTAGTATTTTGGAACTCTCTATTTTTTGGTACTATGGGTTCAGTCAAATGAAATTGAGGATTATTATTTTGGATTTTTTTGCGACTTACATAGTACATCGGAGAAACTCACAAGTCACAACGCACACACACTCATCCCTATGAACACACGCGTGCAAGGAGCATCTTCGAAGACTGGGCCGGCAAATTCTCAAGATTTACGAAGTCACCACAGGCGCCTCGCTGTCGACGCGAACGTCGCCTACCACTGAAAGTACAAACACCGTTAAATCCTGAGAAACCAGGACTTGAGGTGCTACGGAGGCTCTATTAACCACTAGGCTACAGGCTGTTTCGTTATTATAATAATGTGCCTTACATTAAAATGAATACAAACAATTGGGGTTCGCTAGCTTTAAAAGTACTACCGAGAGGGTAACGACCTTACATATAATCAAGGATATATATGAGCAGCAGCTCAATGCAACAATCTGCACCAATGGTTCTTAATAACCCTGAGAAGAGAATATACCTGATGTTTGCATATGGAATTCAACTAATGCAGCAGTACGTACATGAACAGTTTCAGATTGGTTGATGATTGCCTCCAAAATGGCATCCGTTGCCCAAGATATATAGCATCATTTTTTAATCATTTTTTTATGTTCACATTTCACACGGATCTTTAGATCGGCATATTCAAAATTTTCCATAGTCTGATTATATCTATAAAATGGCAAACGAAACAATTCGCAAACAGCTTATTCCAAAATCTTTTGCAGCGCAGTGATAAATTAAACCTTAAAAGCTTATGCACCTCCTGGTTAGTGCATGACCACGTTCCCGATGATCATGTCCCCCTTTCTGTCTTGTGTTCTTGCTATACATGTACACTTGTTTAGTTCTGTGATTTATTTCAGACACTTATTTAATCGATCTCTTTGTGGCACTAGTGGAGACTAGGTCTTTCGTCCCCGTTGGGAAGGGTGTAATATCCCTAAGGCCCAACCAGGACGAAAGCTGAGAGACAAAAGGCCCCCTTCTTTTGTCCCGGGTGCGCAACCGGGAATAAAGACGCCCACCCTTTAGTCTCGGGTGGTAGCCTCGCCCGGGACAAAAGGGTGGGCAGGGCAGCGCCTGTGCGCCCACCCTTTAGTCTCGGGTGGTAACACCACCCAGGACTAAAGGTTTCGCCGTCTTTTTTTTTGTTTTCAATTTCAGTTGTTTTAATAATGTTATACGCGTATATTCTCACGTATATGGGTGTATTTTACATGTACGTATAAATGTTTGCACTAATTATACATGTCTACTATATATACGTACTATATCAAGAGAATAAACTTATAAATAAATATATACACACTATATATATATATATATATATTACATCGAAAGCAGAGATTGTATTTTCTGAAACTAGTATATATACATCAAAATATCGTTTCATTCTAATTCTAGTCTTAAGTTCCACCAGAGGTGCTAATTAATATTTCTGAATTGGATGACCGTCATAAAAATGTCTTCCCTTTGAGCTAATCACCTCGTCCATCATGAATCTCATGAGACTTTCTTGAATCGCCAAGAGACGATCCTTCTCAATGATTGCGTCCCTAATCATGCAGTTCTGTAATGTGCAAATATGTTAATATATAACACCCAAGAATTAAATATATACGTGGTTAGAAAATGATGTCTTATTAATTGGTTTACCATAATACTTATAGTATGATCTCCCGGGTTCGCAGTGCAAAAATTGTGGATGAACTCACACACATAGTATGCACATAAATTGGTCCCTTGTTCCTGTCTTATACACTAAATTGGAGAAAACAATTATGAAATATTAGTGTTATTCCTTGTACAATTTGTTCAAGCTGAAATTATTTTTTGTTTTACGTACCGGAAAATCGGTATAGAATCTAAATTTAGGTTTTCATTGTCCAACGTTCATAGCAGTAAATTTTTCCCAAGCTCTGGCGGACAATAATGAAAGTTAGAGCTAGTGTTAGTATATAAACACACTGTTGCATAAAAGTAACGTATTGGATAGAATTATTACTCTTGAAACGTATCTTAAAGGTCTTGGTATTTTTCAGGGGGTCTTTTCAACAAATCAAAGACCATGATGTTGCTCTTGTCGACTTGAATTACTAGAAGAATACAGTGGAAGCTGTATATACATGCATGGTGAAAAGATGAGAAGTAAATAATAATAACTAGGATATAATTAGAAATGCAAACCCTTAATAAGATGGTAATCGCACATACTCGAAGTTGTAAGGTAGTAGTATCACTTCCTTGAAACGCAGCCGATTCAAGGTCATAAGGATTTTTGCCAATGCTGTTTTTGGTTGGAGCCTTACTTGATTTTGACAAACTAATGGTGGGTCCATGAAACCTATTCGGTGATAACCCTGCTTTCTCATCGTAGTAAGTTCCAGACTACAGAAAATGAGAGACAAAGTTAATTAGCGGAAGCATTAATTTATTAATTAGCACATGGATTGCACCGTCACTTACCAACACCAGGCCATGATAAGGTCGGTATTCAGGGAGTCAAGATGGTAAAGTTCATAAATATCCTTGAATCGCAGCCAGACCAACTTCTCGCCTTCACCAGCAAAATCATCCGGTCTAACAAGCATGCCAATCATCTTCAGCCCCTCTTTAGATGTCTTCATGTAAAAGTCATGAAATCTGCGCATCTGAGTAGGCAGTTTCTTCACCAACTCTGGCCTGACAAGAGATTTCCTAGGCTCGTAGTGCCATCTAGGTACGAAGGTTTTGTCCCAAGAAGGTGATTCGTGGCCGAGAACATATTCTAGTGGGAGCCCTGTTGCTTCTTGCATTTGAATGACATGTGCTACTTGTTCTGTGTCCATAAGTGCAAGAGCTCGTTCATGTGCAGTGAGGCTGGAGGCGACGTAAGTCTGTACTCCCCACGTCGATGCTTGTGTTGCCTTCTTCGTTGAAGGCTCTTTCGCTGACGTTGACGCTTGTGTTGCCTTCTTCGTTGAAGGCTCTTTCGCCGACGTCGACGCTTGTGTTGCCTTCTTCTTTTTCCTATAATCCTGTGGCATCGTCGACCCCGGTACTTGGTCGATATAACTATTTGGTGACCCTCCCCGTCTCTTCTTCTGTAGGGACTTCTCCAGGGAGCGGTCATAATCAGTTTTCAATTTTACCCGTTTCTTTTCATTTTCCTGCCAGTCTACGAAAGCTTTGAGTTTCACCGGATCTACTTTATTCTTTTCTTCCAGCTGCTGCTCCCTAAAATCCATAGTTACTTTATGAAAATAATCCTTTACTTGTTTTTGGCACTCCGCCTCATTTTCTGATTCTGTCATGTCATATGGTAGCTTTCTTTTAACTGGCTGCTTTTTCCCTTTCTTCGTCGGGGGCTTCGTATTTGTTGGGGGCATAGACTTGGTAGATCGTGACCTTTTGGGAGCTAGCTTCGGGGAAGATTGCTTTGGTGAAGGTTCCTTCGGTGGTGATTGATGACGAGGGAGGTCATCGTCATCATTATCGCTCGCACCAGCAGAATTCGCAGGTTGTGGAGACGGTGAGCGATGAGGACTCGGTCTCGGTGATGGGCCGGTAGTTGGTGGCTGCTGCTTGGCAGCACTCTCGGGTATCGGTGGCTGCTGCTCGGCAGCACTCTCGAGTATCGGTGGCAGCATCTTAAGTATTATGATGTAACGTTTGGGGCACAATATGATACCGTGAAGGGCATCCTGCAGTGTCCTTTCCCCGTCACCTCCTGGGATGTCTAGCTCCATGTCGTTAAATTGTGGGTTAGCAATCTCCTCCACAGCAACTGAGGCGTAGCCAGGTGGAATCTGCATGCCGTGGCTTGTACGTCCTGGGAGATGTGCAAAAGCACTTCCGTACGCCACCTATATATCAAAGGTAGAGAAATGATGAAGTTATTAAATGCCTGAGACATGCATCAGAGGTTGAGATATAATTGCATGTATAATCATATTTATACCTTCATTGTGATGTTGCCGATCGACTTGTGCAGCTCACATGCGGTGCGCTGACAAAGTTCATCCACTGGGTACCATTCGTTGTCCTCTACTTGAACTTCTTCTTGGATTGCCCTTTGTTCTTCGGGGGCCTCTGTGGAAGCACAGCTGCTTTTGCGAGCGGAAGGGCTAATGATGGGATCCACCGGTGCTTGGGATAGTGCTCCAGAATGGGTGATCTCAGCTACCGCGGCGGCCACTCGTCGTTCAATCTCTGCATTCATACGTTCTTCATGTTGTTTAAATTTATCCTCCATCGTCTCGCGCCACTGCGCTAGTTTACGCTCTTTTCTTCTTTTACGGCTTCTATAGGTGTCATCATATCCCTTGAAAGCATACTTCCACGGTACAACTCCGCACCCCCTGCAACGTCCTGAGTGTTCCGGATTCCCGAGCGCCAAAGTGAGCTCATCGTTCTCTCTGTCAACAGTCAATCTTCCCGCTTTGACATCTTTGCACAAAAGACACATCTTTGCAACGGATGATCATGGTGCAGTTGAGATGTGCATCGCATATGTTGTGTACGTAAAGATTCATGATTCGTAGTTGTTAGCAGAGATGTTTAATTATGAGGCACATTACTGATTAGATTCTTAGGGTATAGCTTCTTTCCATATTAAAATGTCTAGGACAACTATGTGCACGAGGTGCCCACGATAGAAGGGTAGTAATAGGGTATTTAGAGGTGCGGTTGGTTCATAAAGGCAACATCTCTTAAGGCTTAAGCCAAGAATGATTTAAGGGAGCTAAGATCTGCCACCTCGATTGAGTGAGCTCACCCAGAATATGCCGATCGAAAAGATCCGGTGTACAAAATCTTATTTGTATAAATCAAGTCAGCATCATGTCGATTAATCAAGTCAAGCTTGGGCTAACATTACACTCACACAGTTGAAAATTGGCCTATATTAGTATAAAGGAAAAAAAATCTATTTTCGACCATGCAACTATAGGCTAAATTTGGTTTTAGCCATCGAACTCCGAAATTAGAAATCTTTGACATCTAACTGCCAAAATCGTTCAAATTTGACCATCAGACTGTTTTGATGGATAATTTTCAATTTTTTATTTACGATTTAGTCTTTAGATCTTAAAATGATTATTATTTTTTGTCCGTACCTCCAATTTTGGTGATTAATGCGATCACGTGTTCATAATGATGAGCTTTATCTTTTCAGATGTTATTTATACTACTTTATCACTATTTGTTATATATTATTATTTTGTGATGTAAAAACTAATATAAGAAAAGTAAAATAAATGGTTACAAAATAATATGAACAACATTTTAAAAGATAAAATTAATCGTTACAAGCGCATGACAATAACAATCACTTAAATCGGAGCTATGAGAAAAAAAATAGTAATCATTTACAGTTTAGTCCTCCTATGTTAAAATGATTACTATTTTTTGCTCATATCTCCGATTGAAGTGATTCTTGTGGTCATGAATTCTTGTAACGCTGAGTTTTATCTATTAAAGTGTTGTTCATATTATTTTATAATTGTTTATTTTACTTTGTTATATCGTTGTTTCTACACTACAACATAAGAATAATATAACAAATAGTGATAAAATAGTATAAATAGCATCTAAAGAGATAAAGGTCACCATTATAAATGTGTGACTGCAAGAATGACCAAATCGGAGGTACAGACAAAAATTAATAATTATTTTAAGATCTAAGGACTAAATTGTAAATAAAAAGATTAAAACCACCCATCAAAACGGCCAGATGGCCAAATTTGAACGGTTTTGACAGTTGGATGGTCAAAACTTTTTGATTTTGGAGTTCGATGGCCAAAACCAAACTTAGGTTGGATGGTTAAAAATGGATTTTTTCCTAGTATAAATAATAATTTTATACAAGGCCACAATTTTCTTTCTTATGGAAATCACAGTTGAAAATTGACATCACTTTTATTTAAAAGGCTTTTGACATCTAAATTGAAATTTTGAGCGAAGATAATATAATATGTGTAGATGGGGATTGGTTATTACCTCTACTCTAATTATTATCTGTCTATACATGCTTAGTAGATTGGATCTGAATCACTCATTAACACCAATCCCATACTAACAAGTAACAACAATGCTAGTTGAAATAGATCTTGTACTATAAGTTCTACGGATTGATAAATCATTGAGGAGTACGAGAGAAAGATTACGATGATCCGTGAGCTTGCGGTTCGCAAACTGGTATACTAACAACCGTCAACACCCTTATCTTATTGATGTACGATTAGGTTACATATATTATATTATATTATATTATATTATATTATATTATATTATATTATATTATATTATATTATATTATATTATATTATATTATATTATATTATATTATATTATATTATATTATATTATATTATATTATATTATATTATATTATATTATATTATATTATATTATATTATATTATATTGTATTGCATGTGCAATGTTCTTTGAGTGTTGGATCTTAATGGGTTGATTGAGAACCACATTTTAAAAATTTGATGTTAAAATGGTACAAAGCTTTGGTGGAATGACATTTCCATGAGCGGGTGCCACCATCAACCACCTCTGAAAAAATATTTTCACAACAGCTCATGGCGTCATCCGTCCCTGAAGACACCATTTTCAAGTGCATGTGATGGCGTCACCCGCCTATGGAAAAGACTTTACCAAGTGCGAGCCTATTATCCGCTCCTGAAATCAGCTATTTGTAGCTGCGAAGGCTAAAAGCGCGTGACATGTCTGCTCCTGCAAATGTCGTTTCAACCACCCTTGCAAATTGGTTTTTCGTAGTGAAACAAACAGATCCCAGAATATAGCTATTTCTACCCCTGCCACATTCCGGTTTTTCAAAACCTTTAAAAATAGCCCCGTAAATTTTTTGCTAAAAACATATAGCAATTCCACACAAAAGCCCATGCATTTTCTTTATTTTTCAATGCAACCCTTAAATTAAACCCTAAGTTTCATATTCATATGAGTGGCTAACATCTTTTCTCATCCCAAAATTCTTCTCTAACTTTTCCTAAGGATTTTCTAGAGCACCTACACCTCTTGGTCCATTCAAATTTGAAATCCAAATTCAAATTTGAATTCAAACTAAGGTTTAAATAAATAGAAAACCTTTCAAAGCTCTAGCGGGTCGGTTACTACACTTCCAGCCCACAGAAGTCCGCCCCACCCCCTCCTTCTCTTTTTCCCTGCTCAGCCCGCCACCCATTCCTTTTCCCACGTGCGGCCCAGCTCAGCCCAACCCCGACCCAGCTCGCCCCCGCGCTGACGTCGTCGTCAACCTCCCACCCATCTCGCGATGCTCCCCTCCGCCGCGACACCGCCGCCATCTCCCCGCCCTTTTCCCTCTCCCGCCGCCCTGCCCTCGCGCGCGCCGCACTCATTTGATGCCCCGCCACAGCTTTTGACAGCTTGGTGGCCTCGCTGAGTCCCTGCGCCGCACTTCGCCGTAGCGCCGTACCGCGCCCGAGCTCCACGGCGGCCGCGCCCACCACCTAATCTCCTCTCCCGGCGCCTCTCTTAATCAGCCGAGACACGCGCCGCAATCCTCAGCACCAAGTCAACCTCCCCGAGACGCTTGAACACCTCCACGGCCCCTCATCCACTCACACGCCTTGCGCCACTATCGACGGTGGTGAACGAGCTCTAGAGCGCTGCCGCTAGCACGCTGCTCGATCTCGCCCTCCGCTGCTCCAAGATCATCACTGAGGTGAGCACTGCATCCACCTGCACCACCCGGAGCTGCTGCGCCCACATCCTCACTCGAGCTCGCCCTCCCTAGCCCTAGTCCCTGGCGCCGTGCTCGTCGCCCCGGCGCAGAGTTGCGCCACAGAGCTCCGCCGCAGGCCGCCTCCTTCCCTGCAGCAATACCAGGCCACCTGACACGCGCGTGGCAGTCGCCTGCACCGCCTACACCCGCTCCGCCCGTATCCCTGCCACTTCCCCCTCTCCGCGGCCTTATCCGCCGAGCGCTGATGACGTTGCCATGGCCGCCGCCGCATCACAACCGAGCTCTCCTCCCCTCTCTAGCCTATAAATAGCACCCAAGGCCTCACCGAACTCCTGACACCGACACACCGCACGCACAGCCACTCCTCCCCTCCCTCCCTCCCGGCGAAGCCCTACTCCGCCGGCGAGAACACCACGCCGCCGCCACTCCATCACCGGAGCTAGCCCTGGCCAAGGCCAAGGGGAACTCCGACGAGCTCCTGGCCACCAAGGCTTTGCTCCGTCCCAGCTAGATCACGCCGTAGAACCATAGGTAGTCCGGCCACCACTCTTTCCCCTCCGCTGCCCGCCATCACCGGCGAAACTTGATTCCGGCCGTTATGCTGCCAGAATTGAGCACGCTGCCGTGTTGAACTCCTCCAGGTACGACCGTTATGCTGCCCGCGCCGTTGCTCCTCACCCTCTCCCTTCCTAGCACCGCCGCCGCATGTAGGCCGCGCCGCCGGCGGCGAGCCTCCAGCTGTGCTCCGACCACCACATGCCCCGCTAGCCGTCCCTCTTCTCTCACTAGGCACGCACTCTTTTGGCACGAAACGCCCTCCAGGGTGATTTCCGTGCACGGCTGTGCGCCGCCGCCACTCCGACGAAGTCACGCCACGCCGCCGTGCCCCTTCCGGTCACCACTACACTCCTCCTGGCTCCGCCATGACCTCCCGAAGCCATAGGGCCATTTGCCGTCGCCAGAGACGCCCCCTAGCGGCCAGCGGCGAGAACTCTGGCGAGTTCTCTGCCCGCGCCGCCGCGCTCGCGCTGATCTTGGGTGGTGCCGCTCGTCGTCGTCCGACGTCGTTCTGTCCTCTCTCGCTGCCGTGTGGGCCCGGCCAAGATGGCGTCACCCCGCCGTCCGCCTCCTCTGTCCCTTCCCCACGTGCACCCGGTCCACGTGGACCTCAGGCACATGGGTGCCACGCGTGCACACCACGCCAGCCAGTCCACCGTGTGGCACCCCACGTGTATGCCACGTTGGCCGTGTCAGCGTCCCGCGTCGCGTTAGCACCTGGCCCCGCCTGACAGCCACTCAGCCGCCTCAATTTTGCTACATCCACACAACCTAGTGCACACCAAGTCTTAGTTTGCTATCTTAGAAATTTCCAAAAATTCTCAAAAATTCACCATAAATCTTAGAGGCCCTAAAAACCCTAGAAATGTTGTCCAATTCATTTTGGCACATTTCTAGATATTAGATTTCTTTTTGTCCTTTTTCAACATATAGAAAAGCCCCTTTAGTGTACCTGAGAATCCGTTTTTCCATATCCTTGATTCCAAAAATTTCCCCAAAATTCCTAAAAATATTAGAAGCCCATAGAAGCCAAATCATATCTTAGGCACATGAAATCTCCCATTTTTAGCCCTAGTTTCTTGTAAGCATCCTTTTTCTTTATCGAAGGTCCATATTTTATGTGACCGGTTCGATCGTCTCTCGTCACGATCATCACTTTTGATCCTAAGATCACACTCTAGATTCTTAGATCATGATCTCATCTCTCTAACATATGTTTGATGATTACTATGATTGATGTTTGATTTATATTTATGCGTATAACTGCGTTACTATAGATCGAGTGTGAATCATCGGAAGATCAAGCCAAGCTCCAGAAGACCATCGAGATCCAGACATGGAAGCTCAAGACAAATTCTATAGTTTTTCTCCCTCTTTGGATTAAGGCAAGTCCCAAGAACACCCCCTTGATCATATCTTATTCACCGTCATAAAGTAAAATGAACCCACATAATAAATTGATATGCATTCTGCTTTAAGGATTCGATGGTACCGATCTCGATTCAGACGACGATCGAGCATCATCTTAGTTTACTTATTCACAACTATTCATGAAAGGATCTCAATTGATAGGGAGAGATAGATTGGGGGTAATAAAATGAACCCACTTAAGAGAGTTAGACTCCTTAAGGATGGACATGGGAGTATGGGGGCATCCTCAGTGGAAGATCCTGTCCATGCTTACTCCAGTCATATAAGGATCGGCTCTCGGGAAAGTCTTTCCAGTGTTTAGTACGACCATACGTAGCAAAAAGGCATAGCCTGTCAGGAATGCCTGTTTATGTGTGGCCTTGGATTGCACCCCACTACTGAACCTAGTAAACCATCCCAAGGGGCCGTGGTGGGCAACAGATGCGCTGAAGTAGGACCTTCGCATAGTCCCAGGTCTGGCTGATACGGGTCATCGGGGACGTTATGGCGTCTTGGTGAGCGGTGGTATTTATACCACACTTTATTGCATATGCTTTTGTCCCGGGACGTGGACCCGCGTGGCAGGTGGTGGTGGAATGACCCCTACTTAGGCCCCAGTGTAGACGTGGATGGAGCTAGGGAATGTTGTCCACGGATGGATGACAATGTAATCCATACGGGGACATCGGTGGGTATGGTTCATGTGGCCCGCCAAGGCCATGGTATGGGCTGGTCAGACGTATGGGTACAGTGTACGCCTCTGTACAAAGCTTGATCTATTCTAATAGCCATGGCTCTCGGTTATGAGCACTCTTGGTAAAAGCTCTCGCTGATTAGATACATTTTGGGTGGGAATGGATATGGTGAGACAGGGCTGTGGCCCTTAGAAAGTGGAATGGCAAATGCCGGCTCAGTGGACCCTGATGATCGCTGATTTTAATAAAACTTGGAGACTGGTAGGGGAGGCTGCGTGTTCCCCCTCCAGGACCAACCTACTTATTAATGATACTTGCTTTACTTTCTATTTTCCTTAGAATTTACTTCACCTGCATTTATTTACTTTCATAATAATGAAGACCTGTTTCCTTTCCATCGGCAATCTTGTGTATAGACATAGGTTAATTTCCTATACATTGGGATTTGCTGAGTACCTATTTTAGGTGCTCACTCTTGCTTCCCTGTCCCTTCTGTTCAGAAGAAAGAGAGGAGGAGCTTTGTCACAGGGGAGGGTTTGCCCGACCCATTTCCGGACAAGCTGCCTGAGGTTATGGTTCTGCTACGTAGATCTCCGCTGCAAGTTTGAGGTATCACTGTTGATAGAATTCTTCTCTTACCCTCAAACTCCTTTAAAATAATATCTTGTTTGCTTTACGATAAATGGATCTGATACTTCTTGTGAAGTGTCGGTACCATCAGCTGATCCAAGGAATGGTACTATGGGCAACTAGACACCCAGATATACTTATGTAAAGTATATAAAAGGGTGGATCCCACACCCCCTTGAAAAGGTGAGATTTAGAGCAACTCCAAGAGACTCACTAAATTAGACTAGCTAAATTCACATTTAGCTAGTCATTTAGCTAGTATTCTTTCTCTATATTTCCTTTTCTTCCAACAGACTAGCTAAAATGACTAGCCATCCCACAACTAGGCCCACATGTCATACCTTATCTTTTCTCCCACCTCTTTGGCTAGCGAAGGATAGCTAGCAGAGGGCGCTAGCAATCTTTGGCTAGCGAATACGCAAGTTTAGCTAGCGGGGTGTTTAGCTAGTCTGTTGGAATGCTATTTTTGTTATTTTTTTTTATTTTAGCTAATCAAGTCAAGATAGTTAGTCTCTTGGAGTTGCTCATAGGCGCTGAAGCAGCTGAGGTATGCGAGGCTTCTGATCCAGCAGTTAAAATTTCGTTTTCATAATGTACCCCACCGAGATTTGCAGCGCTGTGCACCGGATGATCCATCGAAAAGGCCCAAAAGGAGCAAGAGCTAGCTCCCGACATGTGCACGCCCGAATGATGAGGACCCCATGCAGAGAAAGCAGGTGGGCCGGCTGGTACAATGGATAAGATGAAGGACTGCGTCAGGACGTCGAGTCGTCGACAAAGGCAGCAGACAATGCATACAAACGTCACACACCTTCTCTCGATCTCTCTCGACCTCCCTTCCTACGTTGGACGACGACCCCTCTCTCTCAGAGCTTTATTTGCTTTTCCCTAGCCTGCTGGTTCGGATCCTTTCCATGGCCATCATGTCCCACACGCATATATGGATGGATCGCGACGTACACGCGGGCCATCATCTCCATCGACGATCCACCTCTGACCTCTCTCAATGCAGGGACATTAATCCCCCTCTTGTCGATCGCAAGATTTGGCCAAATCTTTCGGCTACACCGTCGCCATCTCTGGAAGGCCAGTTTAGATCATCGTTCCGGCCGTATGGTCCATATCAAAGGCATTAGGCAATGTTTGGTTCCTGTTCCATTGCCACCCTACGGAACTTTTATTTTGGTCGAGTGCGGCTGTAACATGCTTCGTGGTCCATGGCTCCACAAACATGGGTAGCCGTTCTGCTGGTGCACATAAAATTATTGCAAAGATATGCCGACTTGGAAGAGTATCTATGGGCATGAGTACAATAGTTAGATCCGTTTAGTTCCCAAAATTTTCTCTAACTAACCGTCGTAGCAATCTTCGAACACTAGCTAATTATGAGTATTAAACGTGGATTAATGCTCCATTCCATAATCTCTCCTCAATTCGCGAGGCGAATCTAACCAGACTAATTATGTTCTGATTAGACAATGTTGTGCAGTAAACAATCTCTAATGATGCACTACCAAAAATCCCAAAGACGTCGAGTGCTAAAAAAGACGCTGAGTGTTTTGCATCAAGCACTCGGCAAATAGTCTCTTCGCCGAGTACGGACACAAAAACACTGGAGGTATTAGACGATAGGACATGTATTCGGTTGTATACTTTTGTATTGTACAAGGCAATTAGTTAGGATATGTAGTTGAGATATGTTGTAATCCAAACTTCTTGTACAACCCACCGGGAGGGCTGTTCTCCCCTTATTAACACGTAACCGAGAGAGCCAGGAGGCCATCTGATTCCATCCATTTTGACATGGTATCAAGAGCCTTCTTCTCCACCGAGTTCTTCCATGGCTTTCGCTAGTTCATCCTCCGCTCTCTCGGCTGCCGTCTCCCTCACCACCTTTCTTCCGGTGACGGAGAAGCTAAGCCGCTCCAACCACCAGTCGTGGAAGGCCCAGGTTCTTTCGGCGTTAAGGGGTGCGCAGCTGGCGGATTGGCTGGAGGCCGATGCCCAACCACCGGCACGATATCTCCCCAAGAAGAAGCCTGATGACGACGCCGAGCCTCCTGTGGCGAACCCTGATTACGCCACTTGGGTAGCAAAGGACCAAACGGTCCTCAGCTATCTCCTCACCAACCTCTCCAAGGAGATTCTCGGCCACGTCAACATGGAGATCACAACCAAGGGCGCGTGGGTGGCAATTGAGGTGATGTTTGCGTCTCAATCCCGCGCCAAGATCATCAGTACCCATATGGTCCTTGCCACGGCCTCGAAGGGTACATCGTCCATCAGTGAGTACTTCGCCAAGATGAAGGGTTTGGCGGATGAGATGGCGGGTGCTGGACGCCGTCTTGAAGATGTGGAGCTTGTCTCCTATGTTCTGACAGGCCTAGATGTCGACTTTGATCCGGTTGTGTCAGCGGTGGCGGCATGCGTAGAGCCGATCTCCGTGGACGAGTTGTACACTCAGCTCATCAGCCATGAGCAGCGACTCGAGCTGTAAAATGAGGGCTCTCAGTCCTCGGTGAATGCGGCGATCAAGGGACACCACAACAACAACAACTCATCCCGAGGAGGACGTGGTAGCAACGGTGGTCGCAATGGCGGCGACCGCGGTGGTCGTGGAGGTTTTGGGTGAGGCGGCGGCGGCGGGCGCAACATGTTTCAGCCTGGCGTCTTCTGCCAGATCTGCGGCAAGGAGGGACATCCTGCGCCACGCTGCTTCAAACAGTTCGACAACAATTACCAGGGGCCGCCACAAAAGAAAGCTTCATCAGCAATGGTGGGCTATGGCGTCAACACCAACTGGTACATGGATACCGGTGCTACGGATCACATCACGGGTGAGCTAGAGAAGCTCACCACACGCGACAAGTATCTTGGCGGTGATCAAGTTCAAACTGCAAGTGGTTCAGGTATGGAGATTCAACATATTGGTCATGGTGTATTACGTTCCCCTAATAGAAATCTCCATCTTAAAAATATTTTGCATGTTCCATCTGCTAGCAAAGATCTTCTTTTAGTTCATCGCATTGCCAATGACAATAATGTTTTCTTTGAATTTCATCCCAAACACTTTTGTGTAAAGGACCAGGAGACGAGGAAAATTCTTCTCACCGGACCATGTAAAAATGGTCTCTATCCAGCCGAGTCGATCAATAAAACTGTGCGTGGAGTCACCAAGCCTTCAGCGTCCTTGTGGCATCATCTGTTAGGGCATCCTGCATCGCGTGTTGTCCAACGAGTGCTCAACCTCCACAAGCTTCCTTTTGTTAGAGAATCCAATAAAGATGGTGTTGTGACGCTTGTCAACAAGGAAAAAGCCACCAGCTTCCCTATCCTTGGTCAACCAGTGTTTATACTGGTGTTTTAGATCTCATATTTTCAGATGTATGGGGTCCGGCCCCTAGTTCAGTAGGCCGCAATAAATATTATGTTAGCTTTATTGATGATTTCAGCAAGTTCACGTGGATTTACTTGCTGCCACAAAAATCCGAGGTGTTTTCCTGTTTTCGTGATTTTCAATCTCTTCTTGAGTGTCAATTTGATCGTAAGATTCGTGCTATCCAAACCGATTGGGGAGGGGAGTATCAAGCCTTGAGTTCTTTCTTCTCACGCATGGGAATTTCCCATCATGTCTCCTGCCCCCATGCACACCAACAAAATGACTCCGCAGAACGAAAACATAGGCACATTGTTGATGTCAGTCTTACTCTTCTTGCTCATGCTAGTATGCCCTTGAAATTTTGGGATGAGGCGTTCTTAACTTCGGTGTTTCTTATCAATCGTCTGCCGTCAAGAGTCATAGATAATGAGACTCTTTCTTTCGCATATACCAGAAGCATCCGAACTACTCCTTTCTTAAAACGTTTGGTTGTGCGTGTTGGCCAAACTACAATCATAAATTTCTCTAACTACAAAGCACAAACCTTAGAGTACTAAACATTGGAGAAGACAAGATTGAATTTCTAACCTTTAGAAGATGTTGAAATAATAAAACAACTTCAAATTGTGAGAAAAAGAGCATCAACTCCCTAGGGCACCATTGGAGAAGTGAAGCCTGAGCTTAGTCAAATTGTTTAATGAGCTTCGGCTCGGGGAATGAAGGACCGAATAGGGTGACCAGAGAGGGGAGGAGTGAATGGGAGCCGATAAAAATTCTTCCCGAAGGTCGAACTCGGCCTATACCCCGATTGCCACTCCAAGTACTCGCGCACACAAAGCAAGCTCCAAACAAGGCACACACAAGCCTAGAAGATCAAGAGACAAGCCTAGGAGCAAAGAGCGGAAGCACCAAAGCAACAATCAAAGGACTTAGGCACCTCTGCGAAGTCCCTGGCGGATCGTCCGGGATGACCAGGCGGACCGTCCGCATAGAGGGCGCGGACCGTCCGAGAGGTCACGACGGACTGTCCGTAAAAGCACCCCGAACCACCAGTAGCGCACCCCGAAATTCAGACCGTCCGTGGAGGTCACGCGGACTGTCCGCCAGTGTCACGGACCGTCCGTGAGGCCTAGGCGGACTGTCCGCCAACCTCGCTGAAAACCCCAGACAAACCTCAAGGCACCCCAGACAAAATCTCGGCCGCGCGGACCGTCCGTGAAGCCCTCGCGGACTGTCCTCCAAACCCCTCGCAACCAAAACCTAGGGCCGAAAAGGATTGAAACGAAGATGCGCAAGAACACGAAGAACACGGGACGAACCCTAGGCGCGTGGACTGTCTGTTGTCACCACGCAGACTGTCCGCGAGCCACGAATAGAACCAAAAACGCCCAACCCGCGGGGGTCAACTCCAAGAACTCATCACCGGATCTCCCAAACGGTTGAAGCTCTTGAGACAAGATTTTGGGGAGATGAAAAGCGTCACACAAGGATGCTATACCCTAAAAATCTCGACCTCTAACTCCCTAAATCACTGGGAATCGCGGATCACACAAGCAACCACCAAGAACATGAACTCCAGCCAAAAACTCACGAACCGGAGGCTCTCCACGGTGTTTGAGGAGTCAAGATCACACACAAAGATGCGCAAGGCATCCACCCATGATCTCCTCAAAGAAATCCGAAGGAAAACACCCTCAAATCCCCGAATCGAGCGAAGAACGAAACTCCCCAAAAATAGCCCCGAAAATGACACGAAAATCACAGAGGACTAGGAGATCACCGCAACGTCGAATGCTTCCATACATCCAGAGGTCAGAGTCTGTACAAGAGTCTAGCCTATGGAATCCAGAGGGAAAAGAAGCAGTTCAGAGAAATCTACCGGGGGAGAAAGCCCTAGAGTCCAAGAGAGAGAGATGCCATCCACCTCTCCGCTATTTATACGAAGTCCATCGGAGGGAGGTAAATGACCACGCTACCCCTACTGCTTGAAATGAAGATACAACCCCTCAGGGGCATTTTGGTCAAGTCTTCATCGGACGGACACGCTTCCACCGCGGCTTCGCTTCACCTCGACGCAAACCCCATGATCACACCACGTGCTCTCCGCCTCAAAGCTTCCCGAAGCTCCTGGATCACCGTCTCCGTCGCCTCGGGCCTCCGGGCTTGGTTTTGAGGCCCAAACCAAGAAATCATCCACCGATGGTTTTGTGGGCAAACCAACAAACCCGACGTGCAAGCTTCGGGCTCCATCCGCTACCTTGATCCGGCCCATGTTCACGACTTCAGCCTGCCAGTCTTGCACCGCACGGCTCGCACTTGACCCCATCGGCCACCGGGTCCATCGAACCAAGCCTACTTGCCTCTCCATCACCCGGAGGCCGCCACGGCTAAGGCCTTTCGCGCTTGTTCTTCACCTGCACCGACACGAGTCAAGCCGCAACCTGTACCTGCACACTTAGCCAAGCATCAGTCCACACAACGTTCTCAATCACTCATCACTAAGGAGCGACCCTCCACTAGTCTTCGGACACACCTGGTCCTCAGGGAGGAAGAAGGGAATTAATGGACCATGGAATTGGTTGGTGTTACCAACCGATACAAAATTCTGACTTATAGTATCGGCTGGTAACACCAGCTGGTACAAAGTTGAGAGAAAGGCATTTAGTACCGGCCCGTAACACTAGTTGGTATGTAATGCCTCACACGGTTTTCGGACACACCTGGTCCTCAATCTCCCCCTTGATGAGTGCATTGAGAAAAAGAGAAAAAGAACCACGAACATAAACCTCCAAAGCATGATACAGAAAAAGAAAAGAAAACAACCACAAACATAAACCTCCAAAGCAAGTGATCCAAAGCCAAAGAACAAGCGAAAACTCGATCACTTGCCAATCCAAGTCTCGGCCCCCTAAGACAAGGGTAACGGCTCGACACAACCGAGACAAAACAAAGCTCACAAGGAGCACACCACAAAGCACAAAACTCAGGAAAATCAAAGGAGCTCCCCCTGCACATATGCAAACTCTCCCTGAGCAAATGCAACCTCTTCTTCTCAAATTTTTCTCCTCACATGCAACCTCTCACAAATGCATACCAATTTTCCACAAAATGCATACCAATTTTTCACAAAATCTCCCAATGCATGAAAATTCTCCCCATATCATACAAAACTCTCCCCCTTGTTGACAATGCATGAATCAAAGTATACGAAACTCTTCCCCTTGTTTTCATGAAAAATGCATGTCAAAGCACATATACAATCTACCAAGCTTCTCAAATATACAAAGAGCACAACAAAATGCTACAAAAGAGACATAGAGCAAGCAAGGTAGACATGGTGTATCTAGCACATTGCCATCAAGAAGGTAGAGGCATATAAGCATGTGACATGGCCAAAAGCAATTTTATGCAATTTTCACAAAGAAATATTCATCTCATGAGCAAGACCCTATCCATACCAATTTGAGCATAAAAACACTAGATCATCCAAAGTTTATGCAAGATCACAGATTCTCATCACAAGATCATTATAAACGCCCACAAGCTACTCAAGTCATGTTAAAGCCACCGAGCCATGTGTCTACTTCTTAAAATGAGACTTCTCATGGTAGACAACATGCTACGGTTTAGCACCCAATATATGAATATCAAACCATAAAAACGTGATTAGGAGCTCATTTTTCAAGCATAAGGCAATTCATACACCAATTTCATTTTGATGTTTAAACATGGTACATGAAGTGCCTTTGCGGCAAAAAGAAGCTTATGCTCCTCCCCAAGCAAGCAAAAGGGCTAAACATTTACAATGACAGAAAGGTCTTTGACCCCAAGCAAAGAGAACATGATTCTCAAGCACAAACTAAACATGATATAGGCATTTAAGCACAAATTGAGCATAGACAAGCATCTACTCATGAGAGACATCATTTTAGCATTTTCATCAAAAGAAAGCTATCTCAACATAAATATATGACAGAACGATCAAGAGCATAACATTCACATCCACAAGTTACCAAACATGCACAAATCTCATCCATAGCACAACAGTGATCAATGTATATAAGAGAAGCTCAATCCAAGCTCAAGTGATCCAAAGATGGCTATCCTACCAGATTTTGTACAAAAAGTAAAATGCATGAAAGAAATGCAACAAAATGGACATATGACACATATATACATGAGAAGCTCCAAGACCCAGCTAGAAAGGAAAGCACAGCCCAAGATCACCCCGCAAGCGAGTGAAAGTGACTTAGTCAAGCGGTTTGGTGAAAATGTCAGCTAGCTGGTCTTGGGTAGGGACATAGGACAAAGATATGTTTCCCTTCTCAACATTGTCTCTCAGGAAGTGGTACCTCACTTCTATGTGTTTCGTTTTGGAGTGGAGGACAGGATTTTTGGCTACGCTTATGGCACTGGTGCTGTCACAGAAAAGTGAAACTTGGGAGCACTCCTCACCAAAATCACTCATGGTATAGGTTATCCAAAGCAGCTGGGAACAACAACTAGCAGCTACCACATACTCAGCCTCGGTGGTGGACTGGGCTACACTCGATTGCTTGCGAGATGACCAAGAGACCAAAGAAGAACCAAGGAACTGACAATACCCAGAAGTAGACTTGCGGTCCAATCGACACCCAGCGAAATCCGCATCAGAAAACCCATGAATCCTGAGTGTCGAGGAGGCAGAGTACCAAAGACCAAACTCAAGAGTGTAGTTCAAGTACCTGAAGATCTGCTTGACGGCCTGCCGATGTGAAGTCCTCGGTGAAGCCTGAAAACGAGCGCACAGACACACGCTGAACTGTATGTCTGGCCTCATCACCGTCAAGTAGAGGAGGGAGCCGATCATGCTCCGGTACTCCTTCTGGTCCACGGGTTCGCCGTCCTCGTCCGCGTCCAAAGCCGTAGTTGTACTCATCGGGGTAGTCAACGGCTTGGAGTCGTTCATGCCAAACTTCTTCACCATGTCCCTAGTGTACTTCGCCTGATGTACAAAGGTCCCGTCCTTGCACTGCTTGATCTGGAGACCCAAGAAAAACTGCAGCTCGCCCATCATGGACATCTCAAATTCCCTTCTCATGTCATCTGCAAATCTGGCAACAAGATCATGAGAAGAGCCACCAAAGATTATGTCATCCACGTATATCTGAACAATCAGAAGGTCATTCCCATGCTTAAGGAGGAACAGGGTCTTATCAATAGTGCCCATCACAAACCCCTTACTCAGCAAAAAGCCTCTCAACCTGCTATACCAAGCTCTAGGTGCCTATTTCAACTCATAGAGCGCTCTCTGGAGTTTGTATACACGGTGTGGTATTTCTCACTCTCAAACCCCGGGGGTTGCCTCACATACACTTCTTCCTCTATCACCCCATTCAAGAAAGCACTCTTGATATCCATTTGGTACAACTTGAACCCTTTAGCCACAGCAAAGGCTACAAGGATCCTAATTGCCTCCAAACGTGCCACAGGAGTCTATCCCCTCCTTCTGGTTGAACCCCTGCGCCACCAACCTCGACTTGTTTCTCACAACCATCCCATTTTCACCCTCTTTGTTCTTCCACACCCACTTGGTACCTATGGGACGGCAATTTGGTGGTGGATCGACTAACACCCAGACTTGGTTTCTCTCAAAATTCTCCAACTCCTCAAGCATGGAATTCACCCAATTCTCGTCAGACAAAGCATGTCGAATATCTTTAGGCTCAAAAGAAGCGACAAAAGTAGAGTGAGCAAAATGAGAAGTATTCCTTGACCTCGACCATGTAGTGCGTTCATGAAGGTCACCAATGATCGTCGTCGGTGGGTGATCCACTTGTACTCGCCGGGGAGCCTCTCGCCTGGACACAACCTCCCCCTCAGCAGCAGCCTCCACTCGAACAGCCTCAGTCGTAGTGGGTGTAGGGGATGGTCCGTCCTCGATCGTCGTCGTAGTAGTGGAAGTAGCACGTACATGATCAGCCGCTGGAGCATCACCACCATCATCGTCGTCGTCTCCATCCTCGTCCTTCTCATCCTCAAAGATCCTCGCTCCAATCTCCTTGTCACCTGCACACTCAAAAGCAGAAGAGCTACATGGCTGTGTCTCGTCGAAGGTAACCTCGCAAGTCTCCATGATTCGGTTAGTGTCAAGGTTGAGCACACGATATGCTCTAGAATGAATCGCATAACCAAGGAAAATCCCATCCAAATATCTAGACTCAAACTTATCCAACTTACACTTCTTCAGAATGAAACACATGCAACCAAAAGCTCTAAAGTGACTCACCTTGGGTTGTCGGCCATGCATCAGCTCATAAGAGGTCTTCTTCTTAAAAGCACGAAGGAAGATGCAATTTGAGACATAGCAAGCGGTATTGACCGCCTCGGCCCAGAAACGCCTAGGAGTTCTATGCTCATCGAGCATCGTCCTGGCCATCTCACAAAGGGTCCGGTTCTTCCTCTCCACTACGCCATTCTGGCAAGCGACGTATGGAGAAGAGTATTGATGATCGAGACAAAGATCACTGCAAAAGGCATCAAAATGAGAGTTTTTAAACTCCGTGCCATTGTCACTGCGTATAGCTCGAATGGCATCTCCATGTCTCTCATTCTTCAACCTCAAGATCAGGTCACAGACAAAGCCAAATGTCTCGCTCTTATCCTCCAAAAAGAAAACCCAAGAGTACCTCGAAAAGTCAACAACAACCACAAGAACATACCACTTCCCACCAGCAGAGCGAACACAAGCTGGCCCAACCAAATCCATGTGCAACAGCTCACAAG
Organism: Cenchrus fungigraminus; assembly: GCA_036936925.1. Classification (NCBI taxonomy): domain Eukaryota; kingdom Viridiplantae; phylum Streptophyta; class Magnoliopsida; order Poales; family Poaceae; genus Cenchrus; species Cenchrus fungigraminus. The sequence goes on along the minus strand of CM072777.1, from coordinate 48,840,700 downwards.
GTCGCTCGGTCATGACCGCAGTCAGAGGGACGTGAGAAGCAGCAACCATTTTTCCATGCTGACAAGAAGCACAAACCAAATCCTTCTCGAATTTCAACTTAGGCAATCCTCGGACAAGGTCAACACCACTCAAGCGGGAAAGCAACTCAAAGCTCAAGTGTCCCAACCTCCTATGCCATTTCCAAAGCTCGGCCAAAATGCCAGCAACAAAGCATCAAGGAGGACCAACAGACTGGGAAAAATCGGCACGGAAGATTTGACCCTCGGGGACGATCGTACAGACAAGACCGCCTCGAGAATCAAGCACACGAGAAGCACCCGACTTAAAACGAACCTCAAAACCTTCGTCAAGTAATTGAGATACTGACAACAGGTTAAAACCAAGTGACTTGACCAGGGCCACACTTCTTAAGGTCACCTTGCTACTCACCTTCACCATACCTTCAGCAAGTACTCGTCCTCTCCCGTTATCCCCGAAAGTGATGTACTCCCTCGTACTCACCGGGGTGAGGCTGGAGAACCACCCACGATCTCTGGTCATGTGTCTTGAGCAACCGGAGTCGATCAACCAAAAGTTCTCCAAGCCTCCCACCTGCAATCAAAAATGAGGATGAGAATGAGCAAGCGACTCAACACTGGGGTTAGTACCAAAAGAGTTAAACCAATGCTGAGCCATTTGCTCAAAAGAAGGGTTAGCAAAATCCATCCTCCCAAAATCTCTAGGCGGAGCCCTCTCACGCCTACCACCAAAGGACCTGTCACGTCTCACTGGAGGAGTACGCTCACCACGAGGGGGAAAACGTGGCCCGTAGTCCATCTGAGACCCAAAGCTCCAGTCGTGCCTCCCAAACTCGTAACGGTCACGAGAAGGAGCACGTCGTGCCAACTCACCACGCCCAAACCCAACACGCCTATCTCTCTGAGGGAACACACCTCCACCTCCACCTCCACAAGTGGGAACTGTACGCACATACACCTCACCCCTAGGTAGAGGCCCTCTACGAGGCTCAGGCACACCACGAGCAAGGTGGTACCTGTCTTTGTTTGCCATCTCCCTAGCAAACCTCTCATCTCTCTTCCTCTGGAAACAGAACTCATCCTTATGCCCATCCCTCCCACAATACTCACAATGGAAGCGGATTGGCACTGGCTTAGGTGGTGGCTTTTCTGTGGGCTTCTCAACCGCTTTCTCTTCTGACTTCCCTTCAAAGACATTACCCAAGTTGCTCACAAACTTGATGGGTTTCTGGTAATTCTCTGTTTTCTGGGGGAACATTGGTGGGTCTGGAGTTGTATCAAGCTTGTTTCTCAGGTGGTTTGGCTTGGGTGCGTATTTGTTCATGGGTATGGTGTGTGGTTGAGTAGGGATCTCTCCAACTTTCTCTTCTCCCTCACCACTCTTCTCAGCCCCAACGCCTGACCATCAAACCTCTTGAACTGAGCGAACACCAAACTCAATTGTGGCTCATGCCCAGACAACCAACTCATCAATTTCCTAAGCTCATCATTTTCATCCTGCAGACGATCAACATAGTGTGCAAGTTCCATGTTTTTCAAAGCATGCATTTCACAGGTTGAACATGATGTAGGAAGAGGAGCTTTCAATGCCGCCTTAAGAGAAACAATTCTAGTGTGAGACTCATCTAGCCTAGCATGCAAAACAGGACATGAGGTACAAGCACCTAGTAAAGCTGGTCTAGACTTCATTTCATCACACTCAATCCTAATCACATCTAGTTCCTCCAAGGTGGAGGCATGCTTCTCCTTGAGTGCAGTCAAATCAACAAGAAAAACTGAGCAATCCCCACAGTCAATTTCATCTGTCACCACAGGAGCAGATTTCAAAGCAACTATCTTATTTCTAGCATCCACAAGCAAGGATTCAAGTTCAGCTACCTTGTCCTTAGCATCACCCAACAAAGACCTAAATTCCCTCTTCTCCTTGTTGGTCTTTCTAAGCACATCATCATGGTTATCAAGCAACTCATTGAGCCTAGCATTCTCCTCTAGCAAGAAGTTGGGATCTTGTTGTACCTCTTCATCGGAGTCGGAGTTCGAATCCGAGCTGTGCTTCCCACCCTTCTTGGAATGCGCCATGCCGCAAAAGCCTCCTTGTGCGACGAAGCTCAGGCCGTTGAAGTTCTTGCCCGTGTGCCGCTTGTCCTTGCGCTTCTCTTGTTCTTCCTCGCTGCTCGAGCCGGAAGAAGCATTGCTTGATGTCGAGTCGATGTCGCTCGCTCCGGCCACCATCGCTCGAGCGGTCTTCTTCTTGTGGCCGCCACTCTTCTTGTGCCTTCTCTCGCTCTTGTCCTTGTGCTTGTCCTTGTAGTCATTCTGGGAGCGGTGCTTGTTGTAGTCGTGCTTGGGCTTGCCCTTGTAGTCGTTCTTGATCTCCATGGGTTCAGGGCATTCGGCGATGAAGTGCCCATGCTTCCCGCACCGATAGCACATCCCCGAGCTCCGCCTTGCATTCTTGCGGTTCTCATACATCCGCCCAAACCTCTTGCTCAACAAAGCGAGATCATCCTTGCTCAACGCCTCAAAGTCCTCATCTGGCTCTCAAGAGCCAAACTATGAGGATCAGTGGGGCTCTCGCTCTTGGCTCTCAAGCCTCGATCAACCTTTGAAGACCTGAGCTAGGAGAACAGCTCGTCAAGCGACAGCGTGTCATATGCGCTCGACTCCTCAATGGCCTCGACCTTGGCACTCCACAAGGACCTATCCAGGGCATGCAAAAGCTTGATAGCTTGATCATGATCCGTGTATGGGAGCACTGTCACATTGGCCCTCAAGTTGTTGACTATGCAACTGAAGTGCTGAAACATAGCATCGGTCGACTCACCGGGGAGATGAGTGAAGTTCTCGTACTCTCTCCGGTAAGTGGAAAACATACGGGCTTGCACTTGGGCATTGCCAACATGAGCATTTTTCAACATGAGCCAAATCTTTCCGGCCACATCCTCTCCGTACACTCGATCAAACTCGGAGGCACAGAGAGCACGGAACAAGTAATCAATGGCCTTGCTGTTGGCCTCAATCCTGGAAGTAGAAAACTGTCTGGGATGACATAATGAGGATTCTAAGTGACCTCCCTGATCAGAGTTCCCTTCCCACGCAAAAACACGCCCATGCGCCTGTCCCACATCGGGTAATTCTTGCCATCAAAGTGCGGAGGACCCCCACCCCTTGCCGTAATCACCCATCTTTGGATCTTAGACTGGTTAGAATCAAGAAGATCCGTAACCGGCTCTGATACCAATTGATGCACCGAATAGGGCGACCAGAGACGGGGGAGTGAATGGGAGCCGATAAAAATTCTTCCCGAAGGTCGAACTCGGCATATACCCCGATTGCCACACCAAGTACTCGTGCACACAAAGGAAGCTCCAAACAAGGCACACACAAGCCTAGAAGATCAAGAGACAAGCCTAGGAGCAAAGAGCGGAAGCACCAAAGCAAGAATCAAAGGACTTAGGCAACTCTGCGAAGTCCCTGGCGGACCATCCGGGATGACCAGGCGGACCATCCGTATAGAGGGCGCAGACCGTCCGAGAGGTCACGACGGACTGTCCGTAAAAGCACCCCGAACCACCAGTAGCGCACCCCGAAACTTGGACCGTCCGTGGAGGTCACGCGGACTATCCGCCAGTGTCGCGGACGGTCCGTGAGGCCTAGGCGGACTGTCCGCCAACCTCGCTGAAAACCCCAGACAAACCTCAAGGCACCCCAGACAAAATCTCGGCCGCGCGGACCGTCCGTGAAGCCCTCGCGGACTGTCCGCCAAACCCCTCGCAACCAAAACCTAGGGCCGAAACAGATCGAAATGAAGACGCGCAAGAATACAAAGAACATGGGACGAACCCTAGGCGCGCGGACTGTCCGTTGTCACCACGCGGACTGTCCGCGAGCCACGAACAGAACCAAAAACGCCCGACCCGTGGGGGTCAACTCCAAGAACTCATCACCGGATCTCCCAAACGGTTGAAGCTCTTGAGACAATATTTTGGGGAGATGAAAAGCATCACACAAGGATGCTACACCCTAAAAATCTCGACCTCTAACTCCCTAAATCAATAGGAATCGCGGATCACACAAGCAACCACCAAGCACTTGAACTCCGGCCAAAAACTCACGAATCAAAGGCTCTCCACGGCGTTTGAGGAGTCAAGATCACACACAAAGATGCGCAAGGCATCCACCCATGATCTCCTCAAAGAAATCCGAAGGAAAACGCCCTCAAATCCCCGAATCGAGCGAAGAACGAAACTCCCCAAAAATAGCCCCGAAAATGACATGAAAATCACAGAGGACTAGGAGATCACCGCAACGCCGAATGCTTCCATACATCCAGAGGTCAGAGTTTGTACAAGAGTCTAGCCTAAGGAATCCAGAGGGAAAAGAAGCAGTTCAGAGAAATCTACCGGGGGAGAAAGCCCTAGAGTCCAAGAGAGAGAGATGCCATCCACCTCTCCGCTATTTATACGAAGTCCATCAGAGGGAGGTGAATGACCACGCTACCCCTACTGCTTGAAATGAAGATACAACCCCTCAGGGGCATTTTGGTCAAGTCTTCATCGGACGGACACGCTTCCACCTCGGCTTCGCTTCACCTCGATGCAAACCTCGCGATCACACCACGTGCCCTCCGCCTCGAAGCTTCCCAAAGCTCCTGGATCACCGTCTCCGTCGCCTCGGGCCTCCGATTTTGGTTTTGAGGCCCAAACCAGGAAACCGTCCACCGATGGTTTTGTGGGCAAACCAACAAACCCCATGTGCAAGCTTCGGGCTCCATCCGCTACCTTGCACCGGCCCATGTTCACGACTTCAGCCTGGCAGTCTTGCACCGCACGGCTCGCACTTGACCCCATCGGCCACCTTGTCCATCGAACCAAGCCTACTTGCCTCTCCATCACCTAGAGGCCGCCACGGCTAAGGCCTTTCGCGCTTGTTCTTCACCTGCACCGACACGAGTCAAGCCGCAACCTGTACCTTCACACTTAGCCAAGCATCAGTCCACACAACGTTGTCAATCACTCATCACTAAGGAGCGACCCTCCACTGGTCTTCGAACACACCTGGTCCTCAGGGAGGAAGAAGGGAATTTATGGACCATGGAATTGGTTGGTGTTACCAACCGATACAAAATTCTGACTTATAGTATCGGCTGGTAACACCAGCTGGTACAAAGTTGAGAGAAAGGCATTTAGTACCGGCCGGTAACACCAGTTGGTTTGTAATGCCTCACACGGTCGCCTAGTCGTTGCTTTAGCAGGGTCCATGCTGCCATTTAGTACCGCTGAGGATGCTAGCCGGTACTAAATGTGGTGCGGTTGGTACTGTACCTACTGACCTGTACTAACGTGCACCTTTTGTACTAGCCAAAAGTTTGACTGGTACAAACATGTTGGATGAAAGATCGATCTTCCGGTAGTGAATGATGCTTTATTAAATGGTTCCTCAATAAGCTCTATATATAAGTAATTTGTGATTACATAGTAGACAAGTAAGACAATTTGTACAGAGTGTTGTAAATAAAACATCATACGTTCTTACAGCCGTTTAATTTGTGAAGAGATGACTTTATGATGAGGACATGACACCCATGCATATGTCCATGAGTGGTGCATGGAGTGAAGAAGAAGGAGTGCAGCAAGATTTTCCAAGTAAAAAAGGAGGCTCGAGGCTAATCCGGTTCAAATCCCCAAGGTGGAGGCCCAAAACAACTCAAGTTCGAGCCCAATTCGGAGTCCAGGAGCAGTGGTGTAACGATTGTGGGATCCAAATCGTGTTGATTCGAAGCCAAGATCGCCAACTATTGGTGGTCGATTTCCGTCAACCAAGAGCACTTGTTACATTGTGGTTTGAACTTTGTTTTGGAACTTAACCCGCCACTAGACATACTAATGATGTAACAAGTTCACCGTTGTATGTGTATTTTGGAGTATAATGATTCTGCAGGAATTTATGCACTTAATGAGGTGAGATACACCTTGTTCGGAGGACGTTTTGCAAGTCAATCAAGGAGCTCCGACCATGTGCAAACTTGCCTCCAAAGGTGGCAAGGACCGATGTGCTTCAATGAATTATTCCCGCTGAGCGACATGAAAGATCGGAAGTTCATGCATTAAGACTCCCTAACTTGGTCGCGGGGATAACGGCGCCCAAAGTCCACATCTGAAGGAGCAAAAGGCCCAAAGTGCAAAAGATGACGTGTGGTGCAAGACGGGCCAAAACGGAGCCGAGAAGGGCCTAGGCCGGCCCACCCCCATTCGGTGTCAGTTTGTCACCCGCTTTCTTCGGTGTCAAGTTCGTGGAACCCTAAAAGCCTGCTGAAGCCACCATTCACGAAGGACGAACAGAGAGGCCTAGGAGATCGTCCACAAGGGAGAGAGCCGATCGAGAGGAAGAGCATTCAGGAGAAATCATCATCGAGGTCAAGGGAGGTTGCCACGAGGAAGGAGGACGCCGAGGCCTTGCCACAGTGCCATTGGAGTTGAAGGACAACAAAGATCGAACTTCTTCGGGGGCATCCACCATGTTCAATGGTGCCATTCCTAGTGTCTTGATGGGGGTAAAGTTAGCGTTTGTCCATGGAGTTGTAATGGAACTTGATGTGTAGTCACCTACTCTTGTTTGGATCATATTCTATCATATCTTTGTTGATGATGCTTAATGTTTTAAGGCTAGCTACCATGCTTTCGGGTTTGCTCCTATAGATCGTGTCAACATACCGTGTTCATATAGGCTTAGTATCGATTACCTTCGCGTAGTGACATGTACGAGGGAAGGTAAATGGCTAAACCTTTGGCCACATGCTTAGATAGATTGGATCGTTTTATCATGTTTTGGTGATTGTATCTTCAAGTACCCTAGACTCCATGGGCATACGTTCTCCATACTTGTGGACCTCTTATCTCTCTTCAACGTAATTTAGATTGCTTTATTAGTTTGTCTTTAGTTTATAGATTAACCTCTCTATCATAGACTTCAATCAACTAGATTAGTGCTAGGTTAAACGCTAGCAATCCCCTTGCTCCTTGGGTTGACAAGAACCTTGGGACTCCCCTAGGTGAAAAAGGCTACAAGCGATCTGTGCGCTTGTGGTGAACATTGACGTGTTATTGAACCGTCAACACCAACGTCGAGTGTCCACCAATCGATCTATCGTCAACCTCTCGGAAGATCGGGCCATCGCCTATCATTTGGTATCAGATTCTTAGGTTTCCCGTGAGGTATTATCTTGTTCCCCTTTAGATTCGGTTGTGTTCATCACCTATAGTCCACAAAAAGCCCAAAAATATTAACTTTTCCGCTGTCCTACTGCCCCTTTTAGCCTTGCAATTTCGTTTTTAGATTGCTTTGTTGAGTTTGTGTCCATGGTCGAGTCTTGTTGCTGGTTTAGGTTGTGTTCGTCATCGTAATTCAATGTGCTCGTCGCTGTTATTTTGTTTCCGCCGCTAGCCCATCCACCATTAGCCATACAACATGTCGAGCCACCACATTACTCGATTTTCCCTCGCTAGCCGCCTTCTGCGATTTCTCACCGTGCAAGCCCTAGATAGGTTGTAAGCCGCTTTTATCGCCCTTGCTTCGCATACTTGATCCTTGATTCGTTATCTGGCGAATACCTATTGGTTTGCATTTACCAGGGAAGTTCATGCCCTGTGCTTGTTGCCGTCACCGCTAGGAGGAAGTTTTGCCCTAGCCACGCTGTTGTCTTTTGTGCCTTCAGAAAATATAGGTTGTGACATCTTCCATAAAACAAGCATAATTTTTTTGCTTGGTGCTTTGTTTGAGCTCAAATTTTTATAGCAGATTCTGGACTCCATTCTGAGGTGGCCCAAACTGACCTTTGGTTTGTTTGGTTTCGTCAAACATTCGAAAAAAGTTTGGGAAGATAAAGAAAAAAATGTTTAAGTTGTTTCAGGATTTCCATAGAACGTTCCTGATTTTCCCTAGACCGCAATACACCTCTATTTCAGGTGAAATTTTGTGTGCTTCTATCTTTTGTGATCATTGTTCAGTGATAAAAAAATTCAGAAAAAGATAAGGTTGTTTGCTACTCATTTTGGCAGTGACTATCAGAAAAAGAAGCAAACCGAGTGCTTTCTTTGCTGTTTTTCTTTGTTCAGTGAGTTCCATCTTCCTTGCTTGTTTCACCTTGTTGTGCTATGTCTAGGACACATATTAGCCAGCAATTATGACTTGTGCTTTGGACTCTTATTGAACTTTGCTAATCTGCACTCGTTATTTGCAAATCCTTGCTATTGTATTGTGCCTACTCATAGCTTCACATATACTTCTGTTAGGCATAGGTTCATCTTGCAACTGTTACACCTAAGCTCGACAACCAGATTGTACCGCCTGTTTGGCTTTGGTAAGAACACTTGTAAGACGGTGGTAAGATACTTGAGATATTGCATTCCATTGTCACCACCACCCAATAGTTTCTAGTTGATAGGGATAATACTTTTGTGTTGTCTTTTGCTATCTTCTAACAATGTCAGGTTCTTCATATCCACCAACATATTATGGTGTGGGTGCTGATGCGTACATCGAGTGGGAAATTGCCATAGAAGAAATTTTTGCTACTCGTTTTATGTGTCCAAGGAGGAAGGTAAAGAATGCAGTTAGTGTTTTGTGACACTCAACTTTAACTTGGTGGGAGTCTTTAAATAATTCTGATAAACCTCAAACTTGGAAATATGAAAATTCTTATGAGAGAAACTTTTGTTCATCCACCTCCTACATTAAATTCATATGACGGGGTGAATAATTTAGCGGATCAGTCTATTGTTGTATCTCTTGCTCCACCTAACCTTTTGCAGGATGCTGACCAAAAGCAAGAGGGCAAGGATGACATGGAAGAAAATGAGGAGCTCACATCCTCATGTGAAAATTCAGAACCACCACTTCACAATGCACCTGATAATTCTACTGAGGACATAGGTAATGACCATGGTGCTATACTCACGGAAGGTGAGAATTGCCATAATATGCTGAATTTTTCCACACACCATGCAATCAAAGAGCAATTGTTAGTGGAACCCTCTCTAGATTTATCTTTGTCACATGATGATTTGCTTGATGTTCCTTGTGATAAAGATGAATTATTCGATAATGCTTCAGTTTTACATGTTTTGGAACCAAACTCTTATGCTCAAAATAAACATGTTATTCCTATTGCTAGTGCACATGATGAGAAAAAATTGTTGTCTTCTTTACATACTTTGGGTTACATTGAAATTGATGATTTGTGTCATCTAGATTGTTTAGAAGAGAGACTTTTTGCATATGCTGATTTGTTATGGTTGTCTAGACATTCATATCATGTTATTGGCAAATATAACAACAAAGGACAATATATGATACATCAGGTTTACATTTGTACAAAACTGAATTCTCCTTTTGTTGTGCAAGATTGTGATCGATTAGAGGGCAATCATCATACAAACACATTCACATGTTCCTCTAGTTCTTTTGTTTTAAAGAAAAAGGTCCACTCCCGAGAAGGGGAGTATGGTTGTTTAGTACAATCTATTCCTGCATTGTCATTTGTTGGTGCTAATCTTTTGCAGGATGGTGTTGACGTACAACGTGTGCCTTCCGATCAAGAAGGTTGCATGCTTGTTGAGTTTTTCATACAAGATGACACACTAGAAAATTGGAAACAAGGTTCTGTCCCTCTTCACAATTATTTCAGTTCCATTTATTTTTGCAAACCTGTTCTTTGTGCTTTGCAGGATTGGCTTCGAGTACAATCGTCACCGAGGACAACTTTTCGTCAAGAAGGGGAGGATGATGAGGACATGACACCCATGCATATGTCCATGAGTTGTGCATGGAGTGAAAAAGGAGTCCAACAAGATTTTCCAAGTCAAAAAGGAGGCTAGAGGCTAATCCAGTTCGAATCCCGAAGGTGGAGGCCCAAAACAACTCAAGTTCGAGCCCAGTTCGGAGTCCAGGAGCAGTGGTGTAACGGTTGTGTTGACACCGTTTTTTGACATGTGTCGGAGAAGAGTCGAAGAGACATCAGGAAGATCTCAAAGCCGATGGAGAAAGGGAAAGGAGCAACCAGCCGATTTGGGATCAACCGATTGATGGAGGAGAAACGTGGCAGGAGAAGAATACACCAAAGGAAAAAAGACGGAGGTTGGTCAACGATCAAGTTAGCATTGGGTCAAAGTCAGTCTAGGGAGTCCGAGTCTTGTAAGAATCGTTAAGTTTTTGGTAGTTTTATTTCTTTAGAGTCAAGAAAAACATTGTCGTCATCGACTAGGAGTCAAGTTGTCCTCAGGACATAAATAGCGACCATGCGTGGTCGGAGAAAGTTTGTACACACCAATATACACAAAACCCTTTACTTTTCAAGTCGGTGACTTCGCCAAAATTTTTTACTTCTTCTTATTTTCCTGTTTCTTCAAACACCGTTCTTCTAGCTCGTTGGGCTGCATCGATCGACCTCCGGCAAGCTTGTAAGTACCGTTTTATCGAATATTAACTAGACTTTAACCTCCGGGCGCATCTTACAAGTCTAGTTCGTCGGGCTGCATCGATCGATCTAGCTCGTCTAGTTTTATTCACAATTTATCGATACTAGATAGATTTGCAAGTCTTTTCTTGTTTATTTAGCTTTTATCACCAATTTATCCAGCTCGTGATCATATCATATCGACTATCCTCACTCCTGCATCTTCTCACAACGATACAACCGATCTAGATTGATTCGAGTGTTGTCTAGTAGTGCTTAGCTTGCTCTGCTTTTGCTTGTGCTTTACCTACGTCATCAAATCGTCTGATCTAGCCGTTTTGACCATACTTGCACTTCGGCTGCTATCAGCTAGCCGATTCGCTCTACAATCATATCGGCCGATCGGGCTGTTACTTATTGAAGACCCACATCGGTTCTCTAGCCGATCTAACCCAAATCTAATGTTTCCTATCTTTTCGTGCCGATCAACAGGTCAGGTCGCTGGCACGCCTTGTTACATCCCGAGGATCCGTTACGTGTTGCCGTTGAAGAACTTTATTCCGTTTTTTGCATCAACAGTTGCAGGGTCCAAATCATGTTGATTCGAAGCCAAGATCGCCAACGTCGAGTCTCCACCAATCGATCTATCGTTAACCTCTCGGAAGATCAGGCCATCGCCTATCACTTTACCGTGTACGCTAAAAGTGTTTACATGTCATCTATATAATCTATATAGAAGCACCCCACTAAGAGTCATTAACTCTGTTTCTCTCTACATGCAAGCTACCGCATCATCTTCTACTAATTCTTTCATGCATACTATTCATGTTATCTTTCACCTTATTCATTAATTCTGTTACTCTCTACATGTAAGCTATGGAGATCATCTCCCATGAATTATCTATTCATACAAGCTTTCTGTATCATCTTCCATCAACTAAGGATCATTACATAAACTGGTAGTGCTGGACAAAATGAATGGTTAATTTTGTCACCGGTCTCATTCTATCAAATCCCGAGTTGTCACACCCTCGGATTTATTTTTTTTGCTGTTTTTGCTTTTTTATTTATCAGAACTGGTAGTGGTTCATAATTTATTAGAAATATATATCAAATCCTGCAGCAATGCGCGGGGTATCACCAAGTATTATATATAGATGAGTAAACTTATTGCCGTTCTACCACTACAAGAAAAATGTTGACTAGTGACACAACTTATTTTTGGTGGCATTGATTTATGACATTCTTGGCTGATCTCGTCATAATATTTCGCTTTCGAGCAAATTTAGTGACAAAAACACTTTGATCATAACGGTTGGTACTATAACCGAGCATTCCTTGTTCCATGCTGGTTTTGTGACGTCATAAGCTCCGCAACAACATCATAAACCAACTCTGGTCCCACATGTAAGCATTATTTTAAAAATAGAGTATTCGAAGTCATCGTAAAATTCAGAAGGGTCCCACATGTAAACATTCTTTCGAAAATACAATGCTCCAAGTTGTCATAAAATTTTGCAGGGTCCCACATGTAAGCATTTGTTTAAAAATGGAGTGTTCCAAGTCATCATAAAACTTAGATCAACCACAATTTAGTGTGATAAAAAGGGAGGAAAATAAAAGAAAACAATGTCAATAATTTGCCATTGCAAAGGTTAAAACCAAATACCTACAGGAACAAGACTGCGCTGTTTGCCACTGCACCACTTCTTGGTTGTGTCAATTTTATGGGAAATATTATCCTTATGATAATTTTAGTAAAATTCTTTACAGTGACTAGGTCCCACATATAAGTTTCAGGTGAGTTTTCAATATAATTACCTATCTAATGGCTAGAGAGATGCTTCACTCAGACTTTGCAAAGACTTTCGACTTCTGCTACGCAGATCTGCAATGGCTCATGGTAGGAATGGCATACCCTAGCGGCGAGGGGAAGATGGTTGCACCGCCACCTCTTGGCTACAAGATGATGAAACAGCACGATGATGTCATCCTCTACTTTGAGCCACTATATTTTCCCCTATCGTCCTAGGGATGGGGATTTCTAGATTTGGGGATCTGGAGGATTGATGAACATATATCCTAGATTAATATTTCATCATACCCTCTGATTTTCATTCTGATTGGTGTTAGCAGTTGATAGGCTATAGACAATTCATAGGTTTCAGTTACTTTTCAATTTGCATCATTTTACAGGATTGATAGTTTCTTGTATTTTACTAGCTTCTGGAGGTGCCCCAAGCCACTAGTTGCAATAGACCAGGGCCTCCTGATTCTGATTTTATCCTTGGGGATCCTTATAACAAGTGTGAGCATGGGCATGCTCTCCATGTGAGGTATAGTTGGACATTTGCCGACCCCTGCTATGAGGTAAACAATACTAACTTGTTTCAATTCTAATAAACCTTACCTGTACTCTTGATGTTAGTGTTATAAATGGAGAATTGTATGAACATATATGTATTTGGTGCGTGCAGCCTGAAGGAAAACAATGTGCGGCATTTATGTGGATTGATCCTGAATGGGATGCTAGGACTAAAGCAGTTCTGATGAAGCTAATGGACAGGAACACAAAAGCTGAAGAGGATGCAAGGTCATGGAAAGAATAACGCGCAAAAGCTAACATGAAGGTTGAAGCTATTGTCGCTGAGCCGCAGAAGGTGAAGAGATACCTGCAAGAACAACAAGTCAACGAGCACATGTCGCTGCAAGAGGCTCTAAAATACAAGCACATGTATGAGTAATCATTACAGGAGTAGACTGCTCAGGTGAAAGAGATTAAGAAATGTAGGGAACAGTGTAATCAATTGATGCAGCAGGAGAATGCTCGGTTGAATGAAATGGTATCATTACGGCAGGACAACATTGCCATGATGGAAGAGCTGACCAAATGCAGGGACCGGTGTAATCAATTGATGTAGCAGGAGAATGCCCGGTTGAATGAAATGGTATCGCTACAGAAGGACAAAATTGCCTTGATGAATGAGCTGACTGCTCAGATAAAATAGACTCGCAAATACAGGGATGAGGCTAATCAATTGTTATGACGAGACTGCCCAGGTGTAAGAGATTCACAAATGGATGGACAAGTGTAAGCAATTGTTACAAGAGATTGCCCTGTTGGAAGAAGAGCAATCAGACTCTGACTGAGCTGCAGACAATCGATAAAACATGTCTATTGTTATTTCTAGCTAGACAGTTCATAGGTGGTATCATGCTTGTATTTTGGTGTTTGCTACTTGCTGGTGGTCTGAACTTTGTGGTGATGAGTTGCTATGAGATGCCATCTTATTATGCCGATTTGGTTTAATCTATTTCAAATTGATTCAAGCATACTCACCATTCTGAATTCATATGCGTTGCATAACTGCGAAACTAGGCAAAAAAGAAGGTAGAGGGACAGTAATGGAGGTATCATAATTATAGTCAGAAGAGTGAAGTTATGGACGAGAAAGGTCCGATCTGTTGATGTTTTGGTGGAAGGACCTTCCTGAGTAACGATCGCGTAACTGCTTGTTTCCTACTGTGGTTCCAACTCGTTATAAAATTTAAGAGGGTCCCACAAGTTAGTCTAATAAAAAACAGAGGAAAATTAAAAGCATACAATGTCAATAGGAGGGGTCGAACCCATGACCTTTGATTCTGAAATGGGTACACAGAACCACTGAGACATAATGCATTTTGTGTCTTCCTAAACAAAGTGAACCTTTATCTTATAATTTTACTAAGTGTGGCCAACTATCCTAAAGGACAGAATAGGCGACCAGAGAGGGGGGGAGTGAATGGGAGCCGATAAAAATTCTTCCCGAAGGACGAACTCGGCCTATACCCCGATTGCCACTTCGATCACTCGCACACACCAAAGAAGCTCTAGACTAGGCACACACAAGCCTACAAGTCCTTGAGACAAACCTTGAATCAAAGAGCAGAAGCACCGGACAAGAATCAAACCAAAGGAAGCAAGTCTGCAACAAACCTCGCGGAGAGTCCGTGGTGTACGGGCGGACTGTCCGTGGGGCCTGGGCGGACTGTCCGCAAGGACCTTGCAGACTGTCTGCTAAAGCGGACAGAACCTCCAGAGACGCACCCTGAAAAATTAGACTGTCCGGGCGAGCACCGCGGACTGTCCGCACCTTCACGGACTGTTCGACACTTCAGTTCGGACCGTCCGCCAACTCCGTGCAACCAAAACCACTTGTGGCACCAGATCAAAACACGAACACGGAAGAACTCATGAAGAACACGAAGAACACCTGCAATATTCCAGGCCTCGCGGACCGTCCGCACGAGGCTCGCGGACTGTCCGCGGGTTGCGAATCTCCGAATCTCCCAAACGGCTAAAGCTCTTGAGACATGATTTGGGGGAGATGAGAAGCGTCACTAGATGAAGCTGTGCCCCAAAAATCTTGGCCTCTAACTCACTAAATCACCAGGAATCGCGGATCACACGAACCACCACCAAGAACTCGGGCTCCGACCAAAAACTCACGAATCGAAGGTGCTTCCTGGCATTTGAGGGGTCAAGATCACACACAAAGATGCGCAAGGCATCCACCCATGATCCCCTCAAAGAAATCTGAGAGAAAATGCCCTAAAATCCAAGAATCGAGTGAAGAATGAAACACCCCAAAAATAGCTCCGAAAATGACACGAAAATCACAAAGAGCTAGGAGATAACCGCAACGCCGAATGCTTCCATACATCCAGAGGTCAGAGTCTATACAAGAATCTAGACTAAGGAAAGCAGAGGAAAAGAAGCAGTCCAGAGCGATCTACCGGGGGAGGAAACCGTAGAGTCCAAGAGAGAAAGATGCCATCCACCTCTCCGCTATTTATACGAAGTCCACCGGAGGAGGCAAATGACCACGCTACCCCTTCATCGAGTGGACACGCTTCCACCACGGACTTGCTTAGCCTCGACGCAAGCCCCGCGATCACACCACGTGCCCTTCCCGACGCTCCTGAATCCCCGTCTCCGTCGCATCGGGCCTCTAGACTTGGTTTTGCAGCCCAAACCAAGAAACCGTCCACCGATGGTTTTGTGGGCAAACCACCAAACCCCGCGTGCAAGCTTCGGCCTCGATCCGCTACCTTGCACCGGCTCATGTTCACAGCTTCAACTTGCTAGTCTTGCACCGCACGGCTCGCACTTGACCCCGTCGGCCACCAGGTCCATCAAACCAAGCCTACTTGCCTCTCTTTCGCGCTTGTTCTTCACCTGCACTAACACGAGTCAAGCCGCAACCTGTACCTACACACTTAGCCAACCATCAGTCCACACAACATTGTCAATCACTCATCACTAAGGAGCGACCCTCCACTGGTCTTCGGACACACCTGGTCCTCAATCTCCCCCTTGATGAGTGCATTGACAACACCCATACTAACCAACATAGAGAAAAAGACAAGAAAACAACCACGAACACAAACCTCCAAGCAAGTGATCCAAAGCCAAAGAACAAGCGAAAACTGCGATCACTCGCCAGACCAAATCTCGGCCCCCTATGGCAAGGGCAACGGCTCAACACAGCCGAGACAAAACAAAGCTCACAAAGAGCACACCGCAAAGCACAAAACTCAGGCAAACCAAAGGAGCTCCCCCTACACATATGCAAACTCCCCCTGAGCAAATGCAACCTCTTTTCTCAATTTTTTCTCCCCACATGCACAAATCACACAAAATGCATACATATTCTCCCCAAATTCTCATACATATTCTCCCCCTTGTTGACAATGCATGAATGAAGGTATCATGAAGCTCTCCCCCCTGTTTTCATGAAAAATGCATGTCAAAGCATATACAATCTACCAAGCTTCTCACATATACAAAGAGCACAACAAAATGCTACAAATGAGACAGAGCAAGCAAAGTAGACATGGTGTAGATAGCACATTGCCATCAAGAAGGTAGAGACATATAAGCATGTGACATGGCCAAAAGCAATTTTCACAAAGAAACATTCATCTCATGAGCAAAGCCCTATCCATGGCAATTTGAACAAAAATGAACTAGATCATCCAAAGCTCATACAAGATCACAAGTTCTCATCACAAGATCATGGCAAACGCCCATAAGCTACTCAATGTCATGTCAAAGCCACCGAGCCATGTGTCTACTTCTTAAAATGAGACTTCTCATGGTAGACATCATGCAACGGTTTAGCACCCAAGATATATACATCAAAACATAAAGACATGATTAAGAGCTCATTTTTCAAGAATAAGGCAATTCATACACCAAATTCATTTTCAAGTTTAAGCATGGTACATGAAATGCCTTTGCAGCAAAAAGAAGCTTATGCTCCTCCACAAGTGAACATATGGGCTAAACATTTACCATGACAAATGGGTCTTTGACCCCAAGCAAAGAGAGCATGATACTCAAGCACAAACTAAGCATGATATAGGCATTTTAGCACAAATTGAGCATAGACAAGTATCTACTCATGAGTGAAGCATTTTTAGCATTTTCAATAAAAGGAAGCTATCTCATCATGAAAATATGACAATACCATCAAGAGAATAGCATTCACACAACCATTCCCAAAGCATATACATATCTCACATATAGCACATCATAGTGATCAAAGTATATAAGAGAAGCTCATCCTAGCACGAGTGATCCAAAGATGGCTATCCTACCAGGTTTTGTACATAAATGTAAAATGCATGCATGGAATGCAAGAAATGATACATATATCACATATATACATGAGAAGCTCCAAGACCCAGCTAGAAAGGAAAACACACTCCAAGCTCACCTCGCAAGCGTGTGAAGGTAACTTGGTCAAGTGGAATATGTCGGCTAGCTGATCTTGGGTAGGTACATAGGACAAGGATATGTTCCCTTTCTCAACATTGTCCCTCAGAAAAGTGGTATCTCACTTCGATGTGTTTCATTTTGGAGTGAAGGACTAGGTTTTTGGCTACACTTATGGCACTGGTGCTGTCACAAAAGAGTGGAACCTGGGAGCACCCCTCACCAAAATCGGTCATAGTGTAGGTCATCCATAGTAGCTGGAAACAACAACTAGTAGTAGCTACATACTCGGCCTCTGTAGAGATGACCAAGAGACCAAAGAAGAACCAAGAAACTGGCAACACCCAGAGGTAGACTTGCGGTCCAATCGACACCCAGCAAAATCAGCATCGGAGTACCCATGAAGTCTGAGTGTCGAGGAGGCAGAATACCAAAGACCAAACTCAGGAGTGTAGTCCAAGTACCTGAAAATCTGCTTGACGGCCTGCCGATGTGAAGTCCTTGGTGAAGCTTGAAAACGAGCGCACTGACACACATTGAACTGTATGTCCGGCCTCGTCACCGTCAAGTAGAGGAGGGAGCCGATCATGCTCCGGTACTCCTTCTGGTCCACGGGTTCGCCATCTTCATCCGCGTCCAAAGCCGTAGTGGTACCCATCGGTGTGGTCAGCGGCTTGGAGTCGTTCATACCAAACTTCTTCACCATGTCCCTGGTGTACTTCACTTGATGTACAAACGTCCCGTCCTTGCACTACTTGATCTGGAGTCCTAAGACAAACTACAGCTCTCCCATCATAGACATCTCAAATTCCCAGCTCATGTCGTCTGTAAATCTGGCAACAAGATCATGAGAAGAGCCACCAAAGATTATGTCATGCACATATATCCGAATAATCAATAGGTCATTTCCATGCTTAAGGAGAAACAGGGTCTTATCAACTGTGCCCATCACAAACCCCTTGCTCAGCAAAAAGCCTCTCAACCTACCATACCAAGCTCTCGGTGCCTGTTTCAACCCATAAAGCGCTCTCTGGAGTTTGTATACACGATGTGGGTATTTCTCGTTCTCAAACCCCGAGGGTTGCCTCACATACACTTCTTCCTCTATCACCCCATTCAAGAAAGCACTCTTCACGTCCATTTGGTACAACTTGAACCCTTTAGCCACGGCAAAGGCTAGAAGGATCCTAATTGACTCCAAACGGGCCACAGGAGCAAATGTCTCCTCATAATCTATACCCTCTTTCTGGTTGAACCCTTGAGCCACCAACCTCGACTTGTTTCTTACAACCATCCCATTTTCACCCTCTTTGTTCTTCCACACCCACTTGGTACCTATAGGATGGCAATTTGGCGGTGGATCGACTAACACCCAAACTTGGTTTCTCTCAAAATTCTCCAACTCCTCATGCATGAAATTCACCCAATTCTCATCAGACAAAGTGTGTCGAATATCCTTGGGCTCAAACAAAGCGACAAATGCAGATTGAGCAAAATGAGAAGTGTTCCTTGACCTCGACTGTGTAGTGTGTTCACGAAGGTCACCTATGATCGTCATCGGTGGGTGACCCACTTGTACACACCGGGGAGCCTCTTGCCTGGACACGACCTCCCCCTCAGTAGTAGCCTCCACTCGAACAGCCTCAGTCGTAGTGGGTGTAGGGGATGGACCATCCTCGATCGTCGTAATCGTAGTGGAAGTAGCGTGTACACGATCAGCCAAGGGAGCATCACCACCATTCTCGTCTTCATCTCCATCCTTCTCATCCTTAGATCGTCGCTCCAATCTCCTCATCACTTGCACACTCAACAGCAGAAGAGCTACATGGTTGTATCTCGTCGAAGGTTACCTCGCAAGTCTCCATGATTCGGTTAGTGTTAAGGTTGAGCACACGATATGCTCTAGAGTCAATCCCATAACTGAGGAAAATACCATTCAAACATCTAGACTCAAACTTATCCAACTTGCCCTTCTTCAGAATGAAACACTTGCAACCAAAGGCTCTAAAGTGACTCACCTTGGGTTGTCGCCCATGCATCAGCTCATAAGAGGTATTCCTCTTGAAAGCACGAAGGAAGATGCGATTTGAGACATAGCAAGCGGTGTTGACCTCCTCGGCCCAGAAACGCCTAGGAGTCCAATGCTCATCAAGCATCATCCTGGCCATCTCACAATGGGTCTGGTTCTTCCTCTCCACTATGCCATTCTGGCAAGCGACGTATGGAGAAGAATACTGATGATCAAGACCAAGATCACTGCAAAAGGCATCAAAATGAGAGTTCTTGAATTCATTGCCATTGTCACTGCGTATAGCTCAAATGGCATCACCATGTCTCTCATTCTTCAACCTTAAGATCAAGTCTCGAACAAAGCCAAATGTCTCGCTCTTGTCCTCCAAAAAGAAAACCCAAGAGTACCTCGAAAAATCATCAACCACAACTAGAACATACCACTTCACACCCGCAGAGCGAACACGAGCTGGCCCAACCAAATCCATGTGCAACAGCTCATAAGGTCGCTCGGTCATGACCGCAGTCAGAGGGGCGTGAGAAGCAGCAACCATCTTTCCATGTCGACAAGAAGCACAAACCAAATCCTTCTTGAATTTCAACTTAGGCAATCATCGGACAAGATCAAGTCCACTCAAGCAGGAAAGCAACTCAAAGATCAAGTGTCCTAACCTCCTATGCAACTTCCAAAGCTCGGCCGAAACGCCAGCAACAAAGTATCAAGGAGGACCAACAGACTGGGAAAAATCGACACGAAAGATTTGACCCTCGGGACGATCGTACAGACAAGATCGCCTCAAGAATCAAGCACACAAGAAGCGCCTGACTTAAAACGAACTTCAAAACCTTCGTCAAGCAACTGGGATACTGACAACTGGTTAAAACCAAGTGACTTGACCAAAGCCACAATCTTCAGGGTCACCTTGCTACTCACCTTCACCATACCTTCAGCAAGCACTCGTCCTCTCCCATTGTCCCCGAAAGTGATGTACTCCCTCGTACTCACCGGGGTGAGCCTGGAGAACCACCGACGATCTCCGGTCATGTGGCGTGAGCAACCGGAGTCGATCAACCAAAAGTCCTCCAAGCCTCCCACCTGCAATAAAAAACGAGGACGAGAATGAGCAAGCGACTCAACACTGGGGTTAGTACCAAAAGAGTCAAACCAGTGTCGAGCCTTTTGCTCAAAAGAAGGGTTAGCAAAATCCATCCTATCAAAACCTCTAGGTGGAGCCCTCTCACGCCTACCACCGAAGAACCTGTCACGTCTCACTGGAGGAGTTAGCGCACCACGAGAGGGAAAACGTGGCCCGTAGTCCATCTGAGACCCAAAGCTCTGATCGTGCCTCACAAACTCGTAACGGTCACGAGCAGGAGCACGTCCAGCAAACTCACCACGCCTAAACCCAACATGCCTATCTCTCTGAGGAAAACCACCTCCACCACCATGAGTGGGAACTGTACGCACAAACACCTAACCCCTAGGTCGAGGCCCACTATGAGGCTCAGTGTAACATCCTGAAATTTTCAAAATTTCAGGATGTTACTAGGAAAAATAATTAAGCAACAATTTCTCATAACTTTAAAAATTTGCCAACATTTATTTTCTTTACAGGAAATTTAGTATAGGAAAAATCAATTGATTGTTTTTATAAATTAAATAAAATGAACATGTACGTGTGTTGCATTCATTGTGGTATGCATTTGTTCTTGTTTGTTGTGTGTCGAAAAAGAAAAAAAAACCAAAACCCCTTCCCTCTTCCCTCTTGGCCCAACCCTGCTCACGGCCCATCTCACCCTTCCTTTTTCCTTTTCTTTTCTCCTCTCTATTCCTTTTCCAGCGGCCTGCCATCTCCCTTTCGGCCCACCTTCCGCTAGCCCACTCTAGCACCTCTCCCCTCTCTCCCGCCCACAACCAGCCGGGCCCCGCTTGTTGGGAGCATCCCCAACCTCTCGCCACCTGCCTTCCGCCGTGACCGCACTGGCACCGCCTTCCTTAGCGCCGTCCCCTCTCCCTCGCCTCCTCTCCTCCCTCCACCGAGCGGCGCACTCAACGAAAAAGGCACCCTGAGCACTCGCACCGCCTCGCCTTCCCATCTCCCGAAACGGCCGTCACCACCACGGCCATTAATGGCCACTGAGCTCCACCGCCCCACCGCCGGAGCCGCCCCTTCTCCTCCTTCTCCGCCCTATAAAAGGCGCCCTGAGCACGGCCTCTCCTTGCACCTCTCCTCCGCTTCTCCTCGTCCGAGCAGAGCCGTCGCCCCAAGGTCAGAGCGCCGCCCGGAGCGCCAACGTCGTCTTCAACCTCTGGGCGCTGGCGTCGATCTCCTCCCCCTCCGCCTCTCCACCACCAAGAAGTCCTTCTGGAGCTTCGCATCAAGGTGAGGAACTCGCGCCCTTCAAAATCTGACCGCTCCCGTGCAACTCCCACCACTCCACGCTCGCCGGAGTAGGCAGCGCCGCCCCCTTCCGATGTGCGCCACCATGGCCCACTCTAAACGCCTCCCTAAGCCCCTATGTAGCTTCTCCATGTCCCCAGCTCTGTGTAGGGCCTTTCCGCGCTCGAAACCATGGCCGGACGCTCGAGGTCGAGCTCCTCCGGCGAGCTCTGTGCCGCCGCCGCCGCGCGCCGGCCAAGCGCCACCGCCTGGCCGCTCGCGGTTCACCGCAGCCGCCCGATCCGGCACCAACGGCTCGGATCCAACCCGGCCGCGAGTCAAACCCGCCGCGTACCGGTCAACACCAATTGGCCGCCGCAACTTTACAAAAAAGGCCCTGTTTTTTCTAATATCACAAGTATACCCTTCCACCTAGAAGAATGCTTTCCTTTAGGTCCTTGCTTTTATCAATAGACCCCTGAGCTTTTAGTTTTCCCGCCAGCCGTCCGTGGCTTGATCTGCGGCTCAGATCAAGTCAACTCAAGGTCACATACCGGTCAACACAGTCAAACAGCCACAGTTTTGCAAAAGAACCCTCTAGTTTTCGAGTTTCACAAAAAGACCCTTCCACCTTCAAAGATCCTTCCTTTTAGGTCCATTTTCTTCCGTTTAAGCCCCCGACCTTTCTAGTTTCTCCCATTCGCAGTCCTTAGCCTGCTCTTTTACACTATAAACCTTGAGTTTATACATGTAATTATGTTTAGGTCCCTGGTTTCTTGCAGATAAGCCCCTCTAGTCCAAGTTTCTTCACAGTTTAGCCCCTAAACCTTGTTTAGCCCCTAGTTTTCACGTTTTAGCTCCGTTTCGACTGTTTCAAGTTGCGTTAGGTTCATATCAACTCAAAGTACGTGTGAGGAGCAATGTTGAACATGTTATTTGTTTTATAATTTATTTAAATATGATTAAACCCTTATATATATATGTTTTTCTAATTAAAATCAAATTAGTGTTCAACACGTGTTTTCATAAGAAAGCTAATATGATTAATACTTATTTAAATATTTCTTTCAATTAAAAGTTAATTAGAGATATACCTCAGTTTTTATAATTAAACTTAAATTGATTAATGATTATGCAATTTGCTTTCTAAATAAAAGCAATATAGGTTCTATCTCGAGTTTTCTTAATTAAATGTCAATTTGATTAATATGAACATAAATGTGTTTTTGAATTATAATTTGATTAGTACAACTCGAAATATAAAGTTACACGTTTAGTAGCTTTACATGCTTTCTTCGAAATTAAATGTTTAATTTGCATAAATAATACTTGAATATTTGTAAATAAAATTGGACTAGGTTCACATCGTCTTTTTAATATAAATATAATTTGATAATTCTAAATAGGGTATTTCTCTGAAATAACCTATGCACATATTTTTTGAATTAAAATATACTAAGCACATAGCCTTGTGTGATATAATCCAAATCTCTCAATAGATCCGAGTGTTTTTGCGTTCGCGGTCCTAGAACCAAACCCTGCTCTCTTTTAAAGCCTCTCTTGCTTGGTGTATTGCTCTTAGTTGTTCCTGTTTGTCTGCTTTGCATGTTTGTGCTCGATTTTTGCTTTGAGTAGAAGATTGAGCTGCTGATCAGAAGTCTTGAAGATCAAGAGAGCAAGAGCCGAAGAGCAAGAGTAGCTTATCGTTGGAGAAAGGCAAGTGACCCTAACCATCCTTCTACCTATGCTTTAAACAAGAATACTGTGAATTAATTGGAACATGGAGAACCACCCAGGAAAACAGTACAACCACAAGACATATGGCTCTGTCTTGGCTAACTAATTAGGGAAGTCTTGTGTGGCTATTAGTCATGGTAGCTTGTGGTACGGAGGAATGCTGTTATGACTCTTCTACTCTGGACAGCTATTGGAACGGAATTGCTATTCTAGGCTGACCTGGTCTGAGAGTAGAAGGAGGGTACGAAAGATAGCCTCTAGGACGTGCTACTATGGACTAATACACATAGGAGGACTCTTTGTAATGGCCTCGTAGCATCCTTATGCAACCACACCTCAGAAGTGTGGTATTGTGCCTACTTTTGCACAACATGGTTGGGTTCAAAGTTCTTCGAAACTTTTACGCGACTTGTGGTGAAAGTGTACAACCTCTGCAGAGTGTAAAATTGTTATAACAGCTGTGCTCACGGTGAAGAGCGGCCTGGACCCTCACAATATTAATATACTTAAAGATGGACTTTAATTTGCTTTCTGGTTAATTTTCGTGGCCTTGCTGAGTACCAACCATAAGTGTACTCATCCTTGCTAACCGTTACTCAGAAGAAGAAGAAGAAGGTGTATGAAGTTCAGAAGATGGTGCTAGGCGTACGCAACCCCCAGCCGTTTTCCTGTGAAGTTGGGGCCTTTGCTTACCCAGGATTCCGCTATAAATCTCTGATAATATCTCTGTCTTTTTGTGATATTATTTCTGTTATTCACTATGATGTCACTATATGTATGAAACTAGATCCTGGTATACATATAGCTATCACTTGGTTTCCTTCGGAAAATCGGGTGTGACAGAGTGGTACTAGAGCTATATCGACTGTAGGACGTAAGCCTAGATAGCAATGGTCTCTTCCTAAGGTCTGTTTTACTCTAAAACTAATTCCTACCTCACCCTTGACCATTCTGAGAATTATTCTCACTCTTTGATTTTTTTTCTTTTCTCAATTCCTCTTTGATATTCTTGTTTCTATCTTATCCTTGTACACCTATTTCCTAATGTATCTATCTCCCTATTTGAATCTCTTCTGGCTTCTATAGATGCATCACAACCAAGCTTAGGAGGATCCCTCTAACCATAATAACAATGTGTAGCATCATTCCTTTGACTATATGCTATTTAGTGAAGCTATGTGTTTGCTTGATGATGCTTGTCATTATGGTTTTGTTTGAGTTGGTTCTTTGTATTGATTGTTGGTGTATTGTGAGTCTTCTACCTACAATGACATGAGTTGCCTAGTTGGGTTCTTCTTTTTGTACCTCCCACCTCCTTGTTTCTCTCTTTCTTTCTACCCAATCCATTGGAGGATGTCAGAAGATGAAAGTTTGGAAGGCAACACCATCATCAACAACATAATTCTACAAGCAAATACAGACATCAACACATGAAAGAATTTGAAGAAAAGGATGATCAATTTCTTTTGTTACCCCCTGTTATTCTCCTCTTTACCACAAATTGATACAATCACAACAACCAAGAAAAGATGGATATGCTATTAATTATTGGCAAAATAGGCGATGACATCCCTAAACTTTTGGCGAAGGGTCAAGTTCGTCCTCAAACTTTTGCATAGACCAGTTTAGTCACTGAACTTCTATGATTCAAGTCAGTTAAGTCCTTCGTTCCCTTTTGCCATAGATGCCGTCAGGTAGGCGTGACGGACAAAACAAAATGACCTGTTTGCCCCCTTCATCTTATCTGTTGCTTGCGGCCGCCCCCAGCAGAGTAGCATCGCCCCGCGGCATCTCCGGTGTATGGCGGTGTCTCTCTTCTTGGTTCTCGCGCCCTAGAGGTCCGCGACGTCTCTGGTGTGGCCGTACCGTCCCGTCCTCGTCCGCCATACCCCTGCTCGGCCCGTCCTGTCCCGTCCTCATCTCCCTTCCTCTCCTTCCTGTCCCGTCCGTGGTCGCGCCGGTGGCAGTGGGCAGCATCGGTGGGCGGCGTCCGTGGCGGCGGTGGAGGCGGATAAGATGCAGGCCGCTCAGCTGGCCGATCGCCCCTCATTTCTTCCACATCCCGCTGATCCTCCTCAGCACGTTGCCTTTCTTCCTCGCCGCCGCGTCGTCCTCCAAGTCCTTGCACAGGCCCGCGTACTTGCCGCCCTCCCATGACTTGCTCCGCTCCACGACCTTGCCACCGTCAGCAGGGCCATGGCCTTCTCCGCGGCCTTCTGCCACTGCTCGACCTGCAGCCTTGGTCTTGGCGACTCCTCGAGCTCCTTGACCACAAGGCTGAAGGAGTACATCAGCTTGGAGCCGTCGGTGAGCATCGAGTCAATCGTGGCCCGGCCGGCTCGCCTCCAACCGCTGCTTGCACTCCTCGTGCATGGCGCACGCCTGCGCCTCGGCCTCCTCGCTCGCCTTCAGCTTGACCCAGAGATCGTCGATGGTGGCCACTGGCCAGCGCCTCCACCACGTCCTGCCTGCAGTCGGCGCGCGCCGCGGCGGCGAGCTGCACGCGGAGGTGGTGCATCTCGCCCATGGCTGTGGCCAGCGTAGTTGAGTCCGCGGCGTGCTGCTTCTGCAGGGCCTCCAGCTCTGACTGCTATGATCGATCGCGCTCCTGCTCCTGCGAGAGCCGGCGTAGCTCCAGGAGGTGGGCCTCCTCGGCCGACGAGAGCTCGGGGAGCTGGGCTTCGGAGTCGCGCACCGGTGGCGTGTGGGCAGCGTCGGTGGCCGGTGGGCGGAGTCCGTGGCCGGCGTCGGTGGGCGATTTCACCCTCCCACCTCGCAGTGGCAGCGGGTGGAGGTGGATAAGATGCAGGCCGCGTCCTGTGGAGCCTACAAGGGCAAACAAAGGGCCGTGATACAATACAAGGGCAAACGAAGGACGGTCAGCTACCGTGTAACGGCGTCAACGGCAAAGGTGGACGGAGGACTTAACTGACTCCAATCAGACAAGTTCAGGGACTAAACTGACCTTTGCAAAAGTTCGAGGACGAACTTGACTCTTCACCAAGAGTTCAAGGACGTCATTGCCTATTTTGCCTTAATTATTCTACCTGCTCTTCAATTTATTCTTGTCCTCTTCTGATTTTGATCTTTGTCCACCAACCAGATGGAAAAAGGCAACCAAGACAAGAGCAATGATAGCAGTTACAATCATGGATACGACCAATATGTGTCACTATATCTAAACCTGGAGGATACACATACAAAGTTCTGGAATACTGAGCCACCTAGGTTCTCTAACACTATGGAGCACCTAGAAGCCGAAGATTGGATCATGACAATTGAGAAGAAACTGGATATGGTACAATGCAATGATAGAGAGAAGGTTCTGTATGCATCAAGACTACTTGTAGGAGCAGCCGCAGAATGGTGGGATTCCTACATCTAGGAACATGAGCAACCGCAAAGTATTGTTTGGAAGGAATTCAAGGACAACTTTGTATCACACTTCATTCCTGTAAGTACGATGAAGCTCAAAAGGAAGCAGTTCCTTAGCTTGAAGCAGGGGCAAATGACAGTGACTGAGTATAGGGATAAATTTATTCAGTTATCTATGTACGCACCAAGATCGTCTGAAAGTGATAAGAAGAAACGAGAACATTTCATCAAAGGGTTGAATGAAGACCTTCAGAGTATACTAAGCTTACATGAATATTCCAGTCTGCAAGATGTAATCAACAAAGCTATTGAACTAGAAAGCAAACTACAGGGAATCATAAGTAAGAAAAGGAAAGTGAATTTTCTAGAGCAACGTGATAACAGTTCACACCTTTACCATTTGTCTCAAGCACCAGAAGATGAGTACGAAGATCCACCACGCAATCGTCGAAACATTAAAGAAAGTGGAGTTTGTTTCTACTGCAAAGATCATGGACATTTTATTAATAGGTGCCCTAAGAAACGTGTGGACCGATATGAGAAGAAAGCTCAGCAGAGACAAAATAAGCAAATCAATACCCAAGAAGCATTTGGATCAAATGGAGAAGAATTTTAAAGGTTGTGTATGAAGACTCGAAGTGTGACTCAAGACAGTTAAGCATAAAAAATGATCATGGAGTCAATCCAGCTCTATTCAAATCACTTTATCAAGATGAGAAGACAATCCTACAAAGGCGAATCAATAAGGTCGAGGAAAGGAATGGACAAGTGGAGTTAGATTGAGTATCCCATGAGGTGTTTTATTTATAAAGTGAGTTGTCAAGAATAAAGAAGTATGTTTATGGAGCTTGTGTAAAGTGAACTATATGGAAGCAAGTTAAACAGTGTTGGATGGTAACCACCCAAACCTTTGTTTCTTGCTAGCCCTTGCGAATCTCGGGACGAGATTCCTTTTAAGGGGGGTAGATTTGTAACACCCTGAAATTTTCAAAATTTCAGGATGTTATTAGGAAAAATAATTAAGCAACCATTTCTCATAACTTTAAAAATTTGCCCAACATTTATTTTCTTTACAGGACTTTCAGTATAGGAAAAATCAATTGATTGTTTTTATAAATTAAATAAAATGAACATGTATGTGTGTCGCATTCATTTTGGTATGCATTTGTTCTTGTTTGATGTGTGTTGAAAAAGAAAGAAAAAAAAACCAAAACCCCTTCCCTCTTCCCTCTTGGCCCAACCCTGCTCGCGGCCCATCTCACCCTTCCTTTTTCCTGTTCTTTTCTCCTCTCTATTCCTTTTCCAGCGGCCCACCATCTCCCTTTCGGCCCACCTTCCACCGGCCCACTCTAGCACCCCTCCCCTCTCTCCCGCCCACCACAAGTCGAGCCCCGCTTGTCGGGAGAATCCCCAACCTCTCGCCGCCTGCCTTCCGCCGTGACCGCGCTGACACCGCCTTCCACGGCGCTGTCCCCTCTCCCTCGCCTCCTCTCCTCCCTCCACCGAGCGGCGCATTCAACACGCCGGCGCACTCGCACCGCCTCGCCATCCCCTTTCCCAAAATGCCCGTCACCACCACGGCCATTAATGGCCACTGAGCTCCACCGCCCCACCGCCGGAGCCGCCCCTTCTCCTTCTTCTCTGCCCTATAAAAGGTGCCCTGAGCACGACCTCTCCTCGCACCTCTCCTCCGCTTCTCCTTGCCCGCGCAGAGCCGTTGCCCCAAGGCCGAAGCGCCGCCCGGAGCACCGCCGTCGTCTTCAACCTCTGGGCGCCGGCGTCGATCTCCTCCCCCTCCGCCTCTCTGCCACCAAGAAGTCCTTCTGGAGCTTCGCATCAAGGTGAGGATCTCGCGCCCTTCAAAATCCGACCGCTCCCGTGCAACTCCCACCACTCCGCACTCGCCGGAGTAGGCAGCGCCGCCCCCTTCCGATGCGCGCCACCATGGCCCGCTCTAAACGACTCCCTAAGCCCCTAGGTAGCTTCTCCATGTCCCCAACTCTGTGTAGGGCCTTTCCGCGCTCGAAACCATGGTCGGACGCTCGAGTTCGAGCTCCTCCGGCGAGCTCTGTGCCGCCGCCGCTGCGCGACGGTCAAGCGTCGCCGCCTGGCCGCTCGCGGTTCACCGCAGCTGCCCGATCCGGCATCAACGGCTCGGATCCAACCCGACCGCGAGTCAAACCCGCCGCGTACCGGTCAACACCAGCTGGCAGCCGCAACTTTACAAAAAAGGCCCTGTTTTTTCTAATATCACAAGTATACCGTTCCACCTAGAAGAATCCTTTCCTTTAGGTCCTTGCTTTTATGAATAGACCGATGAGCTTTTAGTTTTCCCGCCAACCGTCTGTGGCTTGATCTGTGTCTCAGATCAAGGCAACTCAAGGTCACATACCAGTCAACACAGTCAAACAGTCACGTTTTTGCAAAAGAACCCTCTAGTTTTCGAGTTTCACAAAAAGACCCTTCCACCTTCAAAGATCCTTCCTTTTAGGTCCTTTTTCTTCCGTTTAAGCCCCCAACCTTTCTAGTTTCTCCCATCCGCAGTCCTTAGCCTGCTCTTTTACACTATAAACATTGAGTTTATACGTGTAATTATGTTTAGGTCCCTGGTTTCCTGCAGATAAGCCCCTCTAGTCCAAGTTTCTTCACAGTTTAGCCCCTAAACCTTGTTTAGCCCCTAGTTTTCACGTTTTAGCTCCGTTTTGACCGTTTCAAGTTGCGTTAGGTTCATATCAACTCAAAGTACGTGTTAGGAGCAATGTTGAACATGTTCTTTGTTTTATAATTTATTTAAATATTTAAATATGATTAAACCCTTATATACATGTTTTTCTAATTAAAATCTAATTAGAGTTCAACACGTGTTTTCTTAAGAAAGTTAATATGATTAACACTTATTTAAATATTTCTTTCAATTAAAAGTTAATTGGAGATATACCTCAGTTTTTATAATCAAACTTAAATTGATTAATGATTATGCAACATGCTTTCTAAATAAAAGCAATATAGGTTCTATCTCGAGTTTTCTTAATTAAATGTCAATTTGATTAATATGAACAAAAATGTCTTTTTGAATTATAATTTGATTAGTACAACTCAAAATATAAAGTTACATGTTTAGTTGCTTTACATGCTTTCTTGGAAATTAAATGTTTAATTTGCATAAATAATACTTGAATATTTGTAAATAAAATTGGACTAGGTTCACATCGTCTTTTTAATATAAATATAATTTGATAATTCCAAATAGGGTATTTCTCTGAAATAACCTATGCACATCTTTTTTGAATTAAAATATACCAAGCACATAGCCTTGTGTGATATAATCCAAATCTCTCGATAGATCAGAGTGTTTTTGCGTTCGCGGTCCTAGAACCAAACCCTGCTCTCTTTTAAAGCCTCTCTTGCTTGGTGTATTGCTCTTAGTTGTTCCTGTTTGTCTGCTTTGCATGTTTGTGCTCGATTTTTGCTTTGAGTAGAAGATCGAGCTGCTGATCAGAAGTCTTGAAGATCAAGAGAGCAAAAGCAGAAGAGCAAGAGTAGCTTATCGTTGGAGAAAGGCAAGTGACCCTAACCATCCTTCTACCTATGGTTTAAACAAGAATATTGTGAATTAATTGGAACATGGAGAACCACCCAGGAAAACAGTACAACCACAAGACATATGGCTCTATCTTGGCTAATTAATTAGGGAAGTCTTGTGTGGCTATTAGTCATGGTAGCTTGTGGTACGGAGGAATGCTTTTATGACTCTTCTACTCTGGACAGGTATTGGAACGGAATTGCTATTCTAGGCTGACTTGGTCCGAGAGTAGAAGGAGGGTACGAAAGATAGCCTCTAGGACCTGCTACTATGGACTAATACACATAGGAGGACTCTTTGTAAAGGCCTCGTAGCGTCCTTATGCAACCACACCTGGGACGTGTGGTATTGTGCCTACTTTTGCACAGCATGGTTGGGTTCAAAGTTCTTCGGAACTTTTACGCGACTTGTGGTGAAAGTGTACAACCTCTGCAGAGTGTAAAACTATTATAACAGTCGTGCCCATGGTCAAGAGCGGCCTGGACCCTCACATGATTAATATACTTAAAGATGGACTTTAATTTGCTTTCTGGTTAATTTTCGTGGCCTTGCTGAGTACCAACCATAAGTGTACTCATCCTTGCTAACCACTGCTTAGAAGAAGAAGAAGAAGAAGGTGTATGAAGTTCAGAAGATGGTGCTAGGTGTACGCAACCCCCAGCCGTTTGCCTGTGAAGTTGGAGCCTTTGCTTCCCCAGGATTCCGCTGTAAATCTCTGATAATCTCTCTTTCTTTACGTGATATTGTTTCTGTTATTCACTATGATGTCACTATATGTATGAAACTAGATCCTGGCATACATATAGTTATCACTTGGTTTCCTTCGGAAAATCAGGTGTGACACTCAGGCACACCATGAGAAGGGTGGTATCTGTCCTTGTTTGCCAACTCCCTATCAAACCTCTCATCCCTTCTCCTCCTGAAACAGAACTCATCCTTATGCCCATCCCTCCCACAATACTCACAATGGAAGCAGATCGACTGTCGCTTAGGCTGTGGCTTCTCTATGGGCTTCACAACAGTTTTCTCTCCTGACTTCCCACCAAAGACACTCCCCTTGGTGCTCACAAACTTGATGGGTTTTTGGTAGTTTTCTGACTTGTGGGGGAACACTGGTGGATCTGGGGTTGTATAGAGCTTGTTTGTGAGGTGGTTTGGCTTGGGTTCGAATTTGTTCTTGGGTGTAGTGTGAGGTCGGATAGGAATCTCTCCAGCTTTCTCTTCTCCCTCACCACTCTTCTCACCGCTCTTGTCAGCCCCCAAAGCCTGACCATCAAACCTCTTAAACTGAGCCAACATCAAACTCAATTGTGGCTCATGCCCAGACAACCACCCCATCATTTTCCTTAACAAATCATTATCATCCTGCAAACGGTCAACATAGTGTGCAAGTTCCATGTTTTTCAAACCATGCATTTCACAGGTAGAGCATGATGTAGGAATAGGAGCTTTCAATGCAGCCTCAAGAGAAACTATCCTAGTGTGAGATTCATCTAGCCTAGCATGCAACAAAGGACAAGAAGTGCAAGCACCTAACAAAGTAGGTCTAGATTTCAATTCATCACACTCAACCCTAAGCAAATCTAGTTCCTCAAGAGTAGAGTCATGCTTCTCCTTGAGAGCAATCAAGTCAGCCAGAAAAACATTGCAATCACCACATTCAACCTCATCAGAAACAACAGAAACAACTTTCAAAGAACGTATCTCATTTCTAGCATCAACAAGCAAGGACTCAAGCTCAACTATCTTCTCCTTAGCATCATCCAAAAAAGACCTAAATTCCCTCTTCTCCTTGTTGTTCTTCCTAAGCACATCATCACGGTTATCAAGTAACTCATTCAGCCTAGCATTCTCCTCTAGCAAGAAGTTGGGATCATGTCGTACCTCTTCCTCGGAGTCGGAGTTCGAATCCGAGATGTTCTTCCCACCCTTCTTGGAATGTGCCATGCCGCAAAAGCCTCCTTGTGTGACGAAGCTGAGGCCGGTGAAGTTCTTGCCTGTGTGCCGCTTGTCCTTGCGCTGATCTTGCTCTTCATCACTGCTCGAATCGAAAGAAGCATCGCTTGATGTGGAGTAGATGTCGCTCGCTCCGGCAACCATCGCTCAAGCCGTCTTCTTCTTGTACCCGCTGCTCTTCTTCGGCCTTCTCTCGCCCTTGTCCTTGCGCTTGTCCTTGTAGTCATTCCGGGAGCGGTGCTTGTTGTAGTCGTGCTTGGGCTTGCCCTTGTAGTCATTCTTGATCTCCATGGCTTCAGGGCATTCGGCGATGAAGTGCCTGTGCTTCCCGCACGGATAGCACATCCCCGAGCTCCGCCTTGCATTCTTGCGGTTCTCGTACATTTGCCCAAACCTCTTGCTCAACAAGGCGAGATCATCCTCGCTCAGCACCTCAAAGTCCTCATCTGGCAAGAACACAAGACAAGACAAATAAAAGCCAACTCAAGCCACAATCAACCTCCGAAGACCCACAAGACAAGAGCCAAACTATGAGGATCAGTGGGGCTCTCGGTGTTGGCTCTCAAGCCACGATCAACCTCCAAAGACCTGAGCTTGGAAAATAGCTCATCAAGCGACAGGGTATCATACACGCTTGACTCCTCAATGGCCTCGACCTTGGCACTCCACACAGACCTATCCAGGGCATGCAAAAGCGTGATAGCTTGATCACGATCTGTGTATGGGAGCACTGTCACATTGGCCCTCATGTTGTTCACTATGCTAGTGAAGCGCCGAAACATAGCATTAGTCGACTCACCGGGGAGATGAGTGAAGTTCTCGTACTCTCTACGGTAAGTGGAAAACAAACGGGCTTGCACCTGGGCATTGCCAACATGAGCATTTCTCAGCTTATGCCATATCTTTCCGACCACATTCTCTCCGTAGACTCGCTCAAACTCCGAGGCACAGAGAGCACGGAACAAGTAATCAACGGCCTTGCTGTTGGCCTCACACGTGTCCCGCGATCCTGGAAGAAGGAAACTGTCTAGAATGACATCGTTTGGATTTTGAGTGACATCCCAAATCAGAGTTCCCACACAAAAATGCGCCCATGTGCCTCTCCCACATCGGGTAATTCTTGCCATCGAAGTGCAGAGGACCTGACCCCTTTCCATAATCACGCATCTTTGGATCTTAGACTGGTTAGAATCACGAAGATCCGTAACCGGCTCTGATACCAATTGGACCAAATTGGCAACCAGAGAGGGGGGTGGGAGTGAATGGGAGCCGATAAAAATTCTTCCCGAAGGACAAACTCGACCTATACCCCGATTGCTACTCCGATCACTCGCACATACCAAAGAAGCTCTAGACTAGGCACACACAAGCCTACAAGTCCCAGAGACAAACCTCGAATCAAAGAGCTGAAACACCGGACAAGAATCAAAACAAAGGAAGCAAGTCTGCAACAGACCTCACGGACAGTCCCTGGTGTACAGGCAGACTGTCCATGGGGCCTGGGCGGACTATCCGCAAGGACCTTGCAGGCTGTCTACTAAAGCGGACAGAACCTTTAGAGACGCACCTCGAAAAATCAGACTATCCGGGCGAGTACCGCGGACTGTCCGCACCATCACGGAGTGTCCGACACATCAGTTCGGACCGTCCGCAAACTCCGTGCAACCAAAACCACTTGTCGCACTGGATCAAAACACGAACACAGAAGGACTCACGAAGAACAGGAAGAACACCTGCACTATTCCAGGCCTCGCGGACCGTCTGCACGAGGCTCGCGGACTGTCCGCAGGTTGCGAACAGAAACAGAAATGCGCGAACCGCGGGGGCCAAACCCACCTATCCATCACTGGATCTCCCAAACAGCTAAAGCTCTTGAGACAAGATTTGGGGGAGATGAGAAGCATCACTACATGAAGCTATGCCCCAAAAATCTAGGCCTATAACTCACTAAATCACCAGGAATCGTGGACCAAAAACTCACGAATCAAAGGTGTTTCCCGGTGTTTGAGGGGTCAAGATCACACACGAAGATGCACAAGGCATCCACCCATGGTCCCCTCAAAGAAATCCGAGAGAAAACGCCCTCAAATCCACGAATCGAGCGAAGAACGAAACACCCGAAAAATAGCTCCGAAAATGACACGAAAATCACAAAGAGCTAGGAGATAACCGCAACGCCAAATGCTTCTATACATCTAGAGGTCAGAGTCTATACAA
Source organism: Cenchrus fungigraminus (assembly GCA_036936925.1). NCBI lineage: Eukaryota > Viridiplantae > Streptophyta > Magnoliopsida > Poales > Poaceae > Cenchrus > Cenchrus fungigraminus. The sequence goes on along the minus strand of CM072777.1, from coordinate 48,806,210 downwards.
GAATCTAGCCTAAGGAAAGCAGAGGAAAAGAAGCAGTCCAGAGCGATCTACCGGGGGAGGAAACCCTAGAGTCCAAGAGAGAGAGAGATGACATCCACCTCTCCGCTATTTATACGAAGTCCACCGGAGGAGGCAAATGACCACGCTACCCCTACAACTCAAATAGAAGATACACACCCCTCAGGGGCAATATGGTCAAGTCTTCATCGAGCTGACACACTTCCACCGCGGACTTGCTTAGCCTCGACGCAAGCCCCGCGATCACGCCATGTGCCCCCTGCCTCGAAGCTTCCTGACGCTCCCGGATCCCCATCTCTGTCGCATCAGGCCTCCGGACATGGTTTTGCAGCCCAAACCAAGAAACTGTCCACCGATGGTTTTGTGGGCAAACCACCAAACCCTGCGTGCAAGCTTCGGCCTCGATCCGCTACCTTGCACCGGCCCATGTTCACGACTTCAACTTGCTAGTCTTGCACCGCACGGCTCGCACTTGACCCCATCGGCCATCAGGTCCATCGAACCAAGCCTACTTGCCTCTCCATCACCCAGAGGCCGCCACGGCTAAGGCCTTTCGTGCTTGTTCTTCACCTGCACCAACACGAGTCAAGCCGCAACCTGTACCTGCATACTTAGCCAAGCATTAGTCCACACAACGTTGTCAATCACTCACCACTAAGGAGCAACCCTCCACTGGTATTCGGACACACCTGGTCCTCATATCTAGTTGCAGGCGGGAGAAACAACTATATCTCCAACTGCATACACTACAAGGGACTCGGCAGCACGCCCCTGTGTGGGTCGTTGTGGCAAATATCTAGTCTAGAGGCATTAGTGCGCAAATTTGTAACCCGCGGCGGGAATGGCGCATCCTCGCATCGAAGGTACAGGTCAGTACCCTGTTTTGTGCCTCTACTTTCCCCTTTCGTCAGAGGGATGTGATCTTTGGAATTAGGGATTTTGGTTGAAGCATGATTGGTGTTACAAGTTGATTGATAGGCTTTAGTTTAGAATGTGCAAAACTAAGCATTGGTTTCAAGTTGAAATGAATTTTGTAGCATCTGTGTACTCCAGTATCTTCTTCCATCGGTAGCTACTGCTCGGAGACATCTTCCTGCAACAGTAGCCATTGGCATCCTAAAGACAAGTGCAAACATGGGTTGAGAGCTGTGGTGAAGTATACTTGGACCTTTCTCAACCTTGGCCGCCAGTTTGCCACTTGCCCAAAGGTAATGGCTAGTTGGCTACCTGCTTGTGTGGTTCCTGTGGTCAACGACTATTGTTAATGGGGCATTTAATTTGCAGCAAGAAAATGAGCAATGTGATTACTTCTGCTGGATTGTTCCAGAATGGGATGAACAGTCGTATGTTGTTATGGTGAAGCTCATGAAGAAGAAAGTGAAAGTTGAAGAGGATGCAATGCAGTGGGAGGAAGAATTGGGAAAAGCTAACTGTGAGCTGAGAGAGATTAGGAAAGATCTCAAGATAGTGCGACAAAAACTTCAGAAGGCTACCGCCAAGCTGAAGTCAATTGGGAATTATAGGCACAATGTCAAACTCACGCATGTGTTGCATGCTTTATTTGTTGTTGTCACGAGAATGGCGGGATTCATGCTTGGTGACAGGGCTAATTAGATGTATCTAAACGTTGTGTTGATCACGTATTCTGCAAGTGCCACTTTGATATTCTGAACATTGTGTCGATCATGTATTCTGAACATTGTGCCTTATGCTTCTGAATATTTGGATGGATGTTCATTTGAAAAATGTGAACCTATTTTGCCAACAAATCAACAAATAATTTAGTTCGGTCTCGCCACTTTTTCTTATCCGTAACATCCGCCCATTGCCATCCTCGTGAGGCCGAGGCGCCCGTTGCCACAACTTCCCGTAGAAGGTGGTTGCCATCATCAAGACATCACATACGTGTTGGTCATACAGCACGGTGACCCACACATCAGCCACTCAACGGTAGACGATGAATGGCAGCCACTCAAGCGCTACCCGTTGCTTAGCTTCTCACCAAAGCTGGCACAACTTCCCATGGAAGGCGAGTAACTCCACACAAATCGCCATTCCTAGCCCCACCATCGGCATCCTCACCAGTTCCGAACCACTCTACCACTTATGTAGTTCTCTTCCCAAACACTCGCACCTCACTCCTACTACCCGGCTGACATAATGAAGTGATCAGGCTCCCCATCGCTCTGGCTACCCCCCCCCACCGGCCCTCTGTCACGTCGGCTCTCACCCTCGCATATCAAGCGATCCTCCATCGCCACATCCTCATCTTCGTGCGCCCATGATGAGCTAGAAGAATAAGTGGAGCCGCCACCGCGTCGTGGCCAGGAACGAGGGATGGATGTAGATGGAGTGTGCGAGCTGCGCTGGTGGAAGATCTATGCTGCTATGTTATCTGTGATGTTAATTAGTATCTTTAGATTTTGTTGGAATTTTGTCTTATGTATGTGAACATTGTGATGTTATGATATATGTGATGTTAATTAGTATCTTTAGATTTGGTTGGAACATTGTCTTATGTATGTGAACATTGTGATGTTATGTTATCTATGATGTTAATTAGTATCTTTAGATTTCGTTGGAACATTGCCTTATGAATTGGACATTGTGATATTTAATTAGTAACTTTATATTTTGTTGAAACATGGTCTCATGTTTGTCCGGCCTATTCGTGTTTTGTAGACAAGAACATCCGTCCACTTATTGTGCCTACATGTTCGTTCGTTTGTTGTTCAAAAACCCTGATCAAAACATGCATCTTTTGCCAACAAAGGACTGAAAAGGTTTGTCCGGTTTGTTCATGTTTGCTAAACAGAAATATATGGCCCCTTATTGTGCCCATGTTGTACTGCCTATCTCATTGTCAGCAAAGGACCAAAAATATTTGTGTGGCTTTTTCATGTTTCTTAAACCCAAACAATTGTCCTGCCCAGGTTGTAATGCCTATCTCATTGCATGATTTCATTTTGTTGTTACCATGCGTGCCTCATCAACTAGGAAAAATGAACCATGGATGAAACTCTGGGTCAGCTTGGTTGTCCTAACGATGCTTGCGTAATAACCATGACTTGGCAAATTAAATCGTTGCTAGATGCGGTTGGCCCTGTTTGGATCCATGGGTTATAGTTAGTTTGAGCTAGTTGAGGCTCAACTATCCCTAAAGGATCCAAACAACAAGGTTAGATTGGGGTTAGTTGCCTCTAACCACCCAAATAACAATCCCCTCCAAGAGGTGTTAATTAGACATAGTTCATGTTTGGCCCACCAAAAAATGACTTTTATCTCTCCCTCTACCCACACCTAAGTAGACACAGTTTTACTTCAAACCAATTTATTAGTCAATATTACACAAGTGCGCTACTGCTCGGAGACATCTTGCACAAATCACTAGTCAATATTAGACGACTAATGTCAATGAATGCGATCCTTTTTTGGTTCACTCTCAAATGTTTTGAAATCCGTGCTCAACTTTTACCAGCAAAAGACCGAAATATTTGTCCAGTCTGTTCATGAATCATACACCAAAACTTCCGCCCTCATTGCAAATCACCTGCTAAGGCCTCTAAATATTTGTCCGTACCTATCATGTTACGTAAACCCTAATGAGGACATCCTCCACTATTATCTGTTGCCAAAGACGCAACATGGGCCGTAGCCCAGTTGTAGTCAGTGACCGTGTGAGCCTCATAATCCCACCTTGCGTAACTTGGGAGGAGGAAGCCACCTTAAAAGGGAGAGCCACCCTTCCCCTATCAGACTAGTCTTTTGGGGTAATTGGGCCTTTCTCCGAGGAGGCACGCCATATGGTGCTAAGATTGTGGGATTCAGGGAATCCAGATCGATGTGTCAGGAGTTGCGGTGCTAAGATTGCCGAGGCGCAACAAGAGGCCCTAGTAGCATTGCAGCCGGATCAGTGTGTTGGGCTTTTCGGGTGTGTGATGCTAAACTGCGTAATCAGTGCATCGGGCTTTCATCATCCAATCCTTGCCTGGGCCGGACTCATCATTTGGTATCAGAGATGGACCCTGGTTAAGAAGGGGAGAATGATGAGGACATCCACCACTATTACCCATTGACAAAGATGCAACATGGGCCGTAGCCCAGTTGTAGTCGGTCAGCGACTGTGTGAGCCTCATAATCCCACCTTGCTTAGCTTGGGAGGAGGAAGCCACCTTAAAAGGGAGAGCCTCCCTTCCCCTATTGGACTAGTCTTTTGGGGCGATTGGGCCATTCCTCGAGGGGGCACGCCATATGGTGCTAAGATTGCAGGGTTCAAGAAATCCGGATCGGTGTGGCAGGAGTTGCAGTGCTAAGATTGCCAAGGTGAAACAAGAGGCCCTAGTGGCATTGTAGCCGGATCGGTGTGTCAGGCTTTTCGGGTGTGCAATGCTAAACTGCGTAATCAGTGCATCGGGCTGTCATCATCCAATCCTTGCCTGGGTCGGACTCATCAAACCCAAACATCTGCTCTCCTATAATAGTTGTAATTATGTGAGAGGTGGTTTTGTTATAAAATGCCATGGTAGTCTTCTTCTCTGACCGAGAATGATGAGGACATCCACCACTATTACCCGTTGGCAAAGACGCAACATGGGCCGTAGCCCAGTTGTAGTCGGGCCACGACTGTGTGGGGCTCATAATCCCACCTTGCTTAGCTTGGGAGGAGGAAGCCACCTTAAAAGGGAGAGCCTCCCTTCCCCTTCGGACTAGTCTTTTGGGGTGATTGAGCCTTTCCTCGAGGGGGCACGCCATATGGTGCTAATATTGTAGGTTTCAAGGAATCCGGATCGGTGTGGCAGGAGTTGCGGTGTTAAGATTGCCGAGGCGCAACAAGAGGCCCTAGTGGCATTGTAGCCAGATTGGTGTGTCGGGCTTTTCGAGTGTGCAATGCTAAACTGCATAATCAGTTCATCAGGCTTTCGTTGCGGTGCTAAGATTGCTGAGGCGCAACAAGAGGCCCTAGTGGCATTGTAGCCGGATTAGTGTGTCGAGCTTTTCGGGTGTGCAATGCTAAACTGCATAATCAGTGCATTGGGCTTTCATCATCCAATCCTTTCTTGGGTTGGACTCATCAAACCCAAACATCCACTCTCCTAGAATAGTCATAATTATGTGAGAGGTGGTTTTGTTATAAAATACCATGGCAGTCTTCTTCTCTGACCGCTCTCAAGCACTGGAAAGCCCCTCTTGTCTCGGCGCAAGAAAACCGCATCTCCTCCTTTCGGCTCAAGAAAACCCCATCTCCTCCCCTCGGTGCTAGAATACCCCATCTCCTACACTCAGAAAAACACATCTTTCGCAGCTCCTCTCAGGGCAAGTAATGTCCTCTCTCCTAATTTAAGTCTGTCTATCGATCGATTGCTCTGTGGGTTCGACATTTCCACCTATATGGTCAAACTAATTTGTATGAGCATTTCAGAATATATGTCCCTAGTGAACGATGGGAATCATTTGGTGGGCCCTCGCGTCATAGGTAATGAGCTACAATGGCCTTCATTGACGCTCAACCTCCTTCCATCCACGCTGGCAAAAGTGGTGGTGGGGCCGAGGTGCAGAGACTGTAGCACGACGAATGTGTATAAATGAAGGTCCGACCCGATAGGGCGGCACATGCTCTGCAACAGATGTGGGGATTGTCGATGGTATTACGGGGAGCAGTGGCACAAGCCACGTCGTCACCAACGCCAGAATACCATGACAGGCATGCAGTGGGTGGAGTGCCCGAGAGGCCGCTGATGTCAAGTGCACCCGCCTCATTGACGGTCCCTAAGAGCTCAGGGGCGCAACCATACCTGTTCCTGCTCCATGAGCCACAGGTGTTCCAGGGTGCTCTGTGCCTGATGTCAAGTGCGCTGACCGTGTTGACTTTCCAAAAGGGCTCAAGGCTGCGGCCGTACCCATTCCTGCTCCACGAGCCAACGGCGTTCCCAGGCGCTCAATGACTGTTGTCAAGTGCGCCCGCTGAGTCGACATTCCAGTTGAGCTCAGGGCCGCGGCTATACCTGTTCCTGCTCCACGAGCCGGCGACGTTCCTGGACGCTCAATAATTGATGTCATGTGCGCCGGCCGCATCGACTGTCCAAGAGAGCTCAGGGTTGTGGTCGTAACCATTCCTGCTCCACGAGCTGCCAGCGTTCCCGGGCGCTTAGTGACTGATGTCAAATGCACCCGCCATGTCAACTGTCTAGGAGAGGTCAGGGGCATGGCCGCACCTGTTCCTGCTCCACGAGCCAGCAGCATTTCCCATCGCTCGGCAACTGACGTCAAGTGCGCCCACCATGTTGACCATTCTGGAGAGCTCAGGCGCACGACCTTACCTGTTCCTGCTTGATAGACCGGCGGTGTTGCCATCCGCTCGGCCACTAGTGTCAAGTGCGCCCGCTACGCTGACTGTTCCGGAGAGCTCAGGCGCACATCTAGACCCGTTCCTGCTCGACGGCGAGGCTCCTTACCTGATCCTCGACGAAACAGACTAGATGAACCCTTCTCACCAAGAATAGAAAGTGTCCTTTTGCTGTAATGCTAATTAGTAGTTCTAGATTACATTTGGTCCCTCCATATTTGATTATGCTGCTATCGCTTGATTGTAATATGAATGGACTCTGTTTCCTACTTTAGATGGATGTTCATTCAAATAATACAATGATGTTTTCCTAATAAATTAACGAACCATTTAGCCCGGTTCGATCAGTTTTGCTTATCAGTAAGATCGGCCGTTGTCATCCTGGAGAGGCCGAGGTGCCTGTTGCCTAAGTACCCAGGGAAGCTTGTTGCCACAATGTACCATGGAAGGTGGTTGCCATCATCAAGAGGTTAGTGACATGTGGGTATACCCAGATGGGACCCACACGTCAGCCACTCAAAGCTCGAAGATGAATGGCAGCCACTCGATCTATAGGCCCGTTTCTTAGCTTGCCACATAAGCTTGCACAACTGTCAATGGAAGCTGGCCATTATATTCCTCGCCAGTTCTGAACCACTCTACTCATAGTTCTCTTCCCAAACACTCGCATTTCACTCCTACTGCCTAGCCGACGCAATGAAGCGATTAGTCTCCCCCAGACATGGAGAGCTCAGGTGCATGGTTGTACCCATCTCTACTTGCAACCTCCACTTCATCCGCACCTACTAAAACTGGCTAGGGTGTCAATTTCATAGCACGGAGCCGCCCTATTCTGACGTCGCTAACGTCAACCCACCGTTGCTCACCGGTGGTTTGCACGGAGCTGTTTGTAGCTTGTCGAAAGATTCCCAACCTCCACTACCACTGGCAAAGTTGGACTCCGACTTCGACTCCAACTCCGACACCCAAACTGACATAGACCATCTGAATACCATTGCTCTGTGCGTCTTCCAGCGCACTACCAACACCTACAGGTGCCATGTCTGCCTCAAATGTATGCACCGGTGGAGGAACCTGAATGAGGTTAAGGACCACGTCCTTGGGATGGCCAGGTCTGAGGCCCTGAGGGAGGACAACGTGAAGAAGTGGAGCTGCCACCGCGTCCTGCCCAGAAACGAGGGATGGATGTAGATGGAGTGAGCGAGCCGTGCCTGTGGAAGATCAATGACGTTACATTATCTATGAAGTTAATTAGTATCTTTACATTTCGTGGGAACATTGTTGTTGACGCTCATTTATGACACCATTAAGGCTGTTGTTACACAAAGGTTTCAGCTTTAATTTGGAACTAACCCGCCACTAGGCACACTAATGATGTAACAAGTTCACTTTTGCATGTGCTTTTGAAAGTGTAATGTTTATGCAGGAAATCATGCACTTAATGAATAAGATGGCATCAAGTTCGGAGGATGCCATGCAAGAGGGTCAAGGGAATCCATTCGTATGCAAATACAAGATGAACTTATTTCCAAAGGTGACATGACCAAGATGAATTGCAAGATTGAGGACCAGAGTGTCTGATGGCTAGTGGTTGGCCACTCTCTAGTGATGAGTGATTGACAACGTTGTGTGGACTAATGCTGTGCTCTATCTTATGGATGTAGGCTGCGGCTTGATGTGCGTTGGTGCAGGTGAAGAATAAGCGTGAAAGGTCTTAGCCTTGTGGGGCCTCAAAAGGACTGGAGGGACAAGTAGGCTTGGTTCGATGGACCCAGTGGCCAGACGGCAACGAGTGCGAGTCACATGGTGTGAGACAAGCAAGTCGAAGTCAGATGATAGCGGGTTCGTTGGTTGATCCGAAAGCCAACACCGAGCCGGAGCGAACGTGGTGGCCAAGTTGAGGAGCTCGGCGTGGAGGCTGCACCAAGCTCGCGTGGTTTGCAGTGGTTCACCAGAAAACAGCTAGGTTCCTTGGTTGATCCACAAAGCCAAGTCCGAGTGGTCGGCGGCTCAGCTCTGCGTGGGCTGGTCTGACCGGTGCACCACACCGGTCTGACCGGTGCCACTGTTCTGACCGGTGGGGAGCACTCGCCTAACCGATGGAGGGCGAGGAGCATCGGGTGACTCGAAGTGAAGGACACGCGTCAGGATCGCAGGCTTGGCATCGAGGCTACGCAAGGTGCGGTTGCTGGGCGTCCGTTCGATGGAAAGGCTGTCAAGTTTCCAAATTTGCCCTTCGAGGGGTTGTATCGCCTAGAGGGCATTCTAGTCATTTACCCCCACCAGAGGACCTCATATATAAACCGAGTGGAAAGGGTGTGGCAGCCATCTCTTGGGCTTTATGGTTTTCATTTGCTCTAGTCTTTTTCTCTTTTTAGCTTCCTATTTTCACCTTAGGCTAGCATGAGAGCTTCTTGTGAGAGGGTTGGATGTACGGGCGGATGCTAGACCTTGTATGAACCTTTCATGGCATGTATAGAAGATTCGGCGTGGTTCCTCAAGTGTTCTTGGTGTCTCCCCCGTTTTCCTTTTTGCTGATTTTCGGAGCCTTTTTCTTAGCATTTTTCTATTAGTGGATTTGAGGCCTTCCCTTGACGGATTTGGTGTGGGATGTATCCTTGAGCCCCTTGTGGTTCTTTTCCTTGTGATCCCCCTCTAAATCCGTGGGCTTGGGTGCTCGATTTTGGGGTTTTGTTTCAGTTCCGGGAAAAGGTGTTCTTGGTGTTCATCCTCCGATTCCTATTGATTGAGTGCATCTTTGGGGCTGATCTCTTAGGAATGACTCATTCATGAGGTGATACACCTATCCCCAAAGTTTTACTTCAATCTGTGGAGCGAATCTTGAGATCGAGGCATCGGAAGGTGGGAGTTGACTCGCGGGCAGAGTTCATCCCGAGCAGCCCAGGCGTGACCGGTCAGACCGGTGCACCCCACCAGTCAGACCGGTGCGGCCTGCTGTGGCTGTTTCTCGGGGAGTTCTTCTCTGGAGTGTTGGTTGTGTTCTTGGCTGGCTGCTGTTTCAGTTCAGTGCAGTTTTGGCCCTTGGGAGACATTTTTCTTGCAGTGGGGATTTCCTGAGCTAGACCGGTCAGACATGTGGTGGGCATCGGTCAGACCGGTGCAGAAGCTTTCAGTAGGAATCTCTTTTGCTACTGGTTGTTGTGCTGCTTGTTCACAAAGTGCTTCTGGAGCAAGTTTTGCTCTGGAGAGTTTTTGGTATGCTCGAGGTTTGGAGGGTTTTTGCTTGCCAGGCAGATTTCAGGATCCCTCTCTGTTGCTCCACATCCTAGAATTGATCTAGGTTTGCTGGACAAATTTGGGAGGATTCTGAGCAGGTTCATCTTGACCAGTCTGACCGGTGCAGGTTGTTTGCTGCTCGAGGTGTTTTCCGCTACGTGGTCGAGTAGCTTGGGGTGTGTGGCTAGCTCCTAGGTCTAGTAGCATTTCAGTGGTTGCATGGATTTGGCTAGCGAGGTGTTGAGGACTACGGAGTTGCGTTTGGGACCATAGGCTGAGTTCGTCTCTTCGAAGAAGAATTTTTATCGGCTCCCATTCACTCCCCCCTCTCTGGTCGCCATTCCGATCCTTCAAAGATATCCCCGAAAACCGAGATAGAAGACCGGAGTTGATGTGAGAAGTACCCCTATCTTGATCGCGGGATAATGACGTCTAAATCCAACATGCAAAGGAGCAGAAGGTTCAAGGGCTGAAAGAAGCTCGCACATGAAAGATGGGGCCGAGGCGGGCCAAAAAGGCCCTGGGCAGGTCGGCCCACCCCCCCCTGTGCCGACCTTCACAACCCATTATTTTGGCGGTTCGGTGCCCTCTTTGACGTAGGGTTCCCTCAGACTATTCAAAGCACCCACGCCAGGGCTCACGCATCAATTCATTCATCATTCATTGCCGAGGAGTAGAGAAGCTAGAGGGACACCATTCCGGAGAGCGAGGGTCGTGCTAGTTGTCTAGGGTTACCCTAGCCGGCATGGGAACCTTGCAAGGAAGACCACATCAAAGTTCCGGAGCAAGGATCAAGATCGAGGTAGGATCCCGGTGGTGATCTTGTATCATGTAATCATTCATGGTGAAGTCTTTTGTGAATCCGATTTCTAGCGATCAAGTGCATCTTTTTATGATTTTGCTCTCTCTTGGTTTTGCCTATTCTTTAATCTATTCTCAAGATAGATTGCTCCGGGTGTTCTTATAGCCATGGTGCCTAGAGGTGCATGCCAGATCTACCAAGTGGGTTCAACACATTCTTCATGAACATGCTCTTAGGTTCACCTGCGCAAAAAAGAGGGGCATCGTGACAAGATGTTGATTCCGTGTACGGTGGGTGCCTTAGGGTTAGACCGGAGGTCACGATCTAAAGATGCTTTTTATGAGATTTGCAATTTTATCATCTTCATCTCTTATGCTCGTAGCTACAACAAAGGCATGATCAAGGCCTCTCTAGTTTGGTTATCTCTACACTTTCTCTTGCAACCTCTGGTGTTTAGTAGATTAGATTCGAAACCAATCTCTCTAAAGAAAAGTGTTTTCCTCTTATTAGGTTGAATCTTGCATTACACATGTTCCACAGATTGATAACCTTGGGTAAATACTTGAGGGACGAAGACTACGATGATCCGTAAGCTTGTGGTGAATCCTGGTGTGTTATTGAACCGTCAACAACCCTTTTTCTGGTACCGTTGCCGGGGAACAAGTAAGCAAGATCCAATCTAGTATTGCGTTCGTAAATATTTTTAGTTTTCTTTTGACTTTTCTTTTGCATCTCTCAATTTTGATCATCCTTAAAAATCAATCTAATCTAGTTTTTGACTAACCCCTAGTCCATAATCTTTCTTTTAGATTTTTTTTAATTTTGTTTATTGCTAACTCTAACAGGAGATGGACGGCTACCTCTCCAACAAACTGAAAATTTTTGTGGATGATCTAGATAAACTTTACAGGCAAGGAAGACGTGAAGTACGAGCTAAGAAGCTAGGAGTTGTAAATCGAAAAACCGAAACCAAAGAATCATGGGAATTTCCAAAGAAAACTCCACCGCCAAGTCCAAAGGGAGATCCAATCCAACCGCCACCCATGGGAGAACCACAGCCGGAGTGCAAGATCAGGGAGCTATGCACCCCAGACATCATCAATCTGCCCATCATAAACCTCAACAACATCAGAAGACTGTTCGACATCAAGACCTCAACTATTCGTATGGTGCAACATTCACCTTTCATCGGTAAAGAGGACCCCAACCTTCACCTTCAATAATTTATTCTACTTTCTCAGACTTTCAACATGGATGGGGTGAATCAAAATCAAATGACGGCAAGGCTCTTTTCGTTCTCCCTACTTGGTAAAGCTTTGCAATGGTTCTGCACCTTACCGGCAACCATGGTACAAAACTGGGAAGCATTGATGAGGGCCTTCATGAAGGAATATTATTTGCCAGGCAAGACCCAAGCTTGCACAACAAGACTGCTACTTTTGCTCAATTTCCAACGGAGACAATAGTGGAAGCCTATGAGTGTTTCAATGAATATACTCGAGCTGTGCCAAATCAAGTTCCCAAGGGAGGACCTAGTTCAGAAGTTTTATCAAGGGCTTACAATGGCATCAAGGACGACCATTGACACATCAGCGGGAGAATCTATCATCGAACTTACTCCAACCGAAGCATTCACTCTATTAAAGAATGTTGTGGATAACGTACGTGGGTGTCATCCGGACTCTTAGTCCTGGTTGAACCCACGTGCAATGTTAAAAGTGTTTTGCATGTAGAAAGAGAGGAACTCCTTGAAGGAAAGATCGACTCACTCATGAGGAGGATGGAGAAGATGGAGATTGAAAGAAAGAAGCTCAAGACCTAAAGGCAGCCGAAGTAAGATCCACGTGCGAGGAGTGTGGGGAGTACGACCATGTCCAAAAGGATTGTCCGGAGGAAGCAAAGGTGCTAGACTACATGACGAAGGGAGATTTATATTCATCACCGAATTTCTGCTACAGGCAAGATCAACAAGGACACCGTCACTAAGTTCAAGACTATGGGCAAATTATGGGAGAATATAGATGGCAAGGTGACGGAGGTTGGAAGACCTAACCACCAAGTGCTCAATATGATGAAGATGCTCGAGACGCAAGTAGGCCAACTTCCCATGCGCCTAACGGGCAACGAAGCAATACTACCGGGACAGCCTCAAGGTCCCTAGATGGCGAAGGCAATTCCATTCGGGAAAGGAGACCAAAGACCCCAAATATCTAGCTAGAGCTAGAAGGCCCATGCAAACCGCCGAGGCGGAAATGACTACTAAGGAGAAGGTGCCACTCCTATTCCAGAGATCGTCACGGAAGAACCAGAGTTTGAGATGCCGGACCAAGACATGAAGATTCCTTCACTTAAGCCACACTACTTCCGAGGTAAAATTGATAATCACTTTGAAAAGTTTGTGGAAGTGGTGCGCAGGTTAAGCATCAACATGCCCCTCTTGGATGCTCTACAAGTTCCAACATATTCTCGCTACTTCAAAGGCATACTCACTAACAAGCATGAGATGGCAATGCTCGAGGTAGATCACATCAAGATGTCCAAAGAATGTAGCGCGACTATTACAAATCAAGGGCCCGAGAAGCAGACAGACCCCGGATGTCCGACCATCCCGTGTTCCATTGGCTCATTCATGTTCAAGAAGGGATTATGCGACCTTGGAGCAAGCGCGAGTGCCATGCCAAGGGATGTGTTCGAGAAGCTACACCTACTGGAGCTAGAGCCTATAGTCATGTCTTTAGAGTTGGAAGACAACTCTATTCGCTATCTCGTGGGAATCACCGAAGATGTACCTGTAAGAGTTGGAGATCACCTCATCCCCATCGACTTTGTGGTTCTCGAGATGGGGGAAAGGGAAAAACCGCCACTCATTCTTGGGAGGCCATTCCTCAAGACTGTCGGAGCTACAATCGACATCGGCAAGGGGGAGATCAAGTTCGACATCAATGGCACAAGGAGCGCGTACAAGTTTCATCCATGTTTCGAGGTATGCAACATGATTAGTACTAAATATGTTCCACCTCATTGTCACAATGTCAAGGAAGGGCTGAAGGAGAAGAAAGTGAAGGAGATCAAGGAAGTTGTTGCATTTGTCAAGACCAAAGAACAAAGCCCGCCTGTAAAGACCAAATAGATGACTAAGCAGAAGAATAAGCCTGCACCCAAGCCAAAGATGGTGCATAAGTGGGTACACAAGATTGCAATGCCACTCCAGAGTGTTGATCCAAAGTGAAGAAAAGGAGAAGTCTAGCTATAGACTATAAACGAAGTGCTTTGCCGAAGGCAACCCATTTGTCAAGTCAGGAATAAAGCTACCGGGAGGACAACCCGATCAAGAATAAAAGCTGCTGGGAATACAACCCTGAAGATTTTTTGATTTTCATCAAGTAAGTCAGTCTTAGAATTTGCTACGCAAGTCAGTTTGTTTTACATGGTAAAAATACATGAGTAGAGCCCCGCATTATTCCTTATTTATTTTAAAACTTTTGACGCATGGTACAACTCGCGTGAACCTAGGGAATTCAATTTTTAGTTTGATTTCACTTAATAACTGCTGGTTTATCTAGATTTAGAATTTTTTTGAGGCCCATTTGATTTCATTTGTCCAAAACCTCTCTTTCATGTTTGGCCAAAATTAGAACCTAAACCCGTAACCCCACGGTCAAGCTAGGGAAGCTTGCTATCAATTAATGGAAGCAAACGATCCCGGTGCAACCAAAATAAATGTAGTTGGAAAGTTTTTGACTTATAAATGATTTTGATGCCTAAAAACTGCTCTAAAAATATATTTCGACTCATTGCTAGCTCTGAGTTAATTTTTAATTTTCAAAATTAGAGGAGTAATTAGCATCTAAATATGATTAAGGAAGGGTTTGATTAACAACTAATGTCCAAGGATGCATCACGGGGAAGCCTAAAGTCAACATGCATCATTGCCACATGCTAAGACAAGCATGGGGGGCAGCAAGCACCTTAGATCCCTTTGGTTTTGCAAGAAATAATGGAAGCACTTGAAGCGAGGAGGCAAATAAGTGACATAAAGGAAAGAGGATGGGGCACAAACTTTCATCGTTTAATCAAAGGAGTGGTTCATAGTAAATGGGCGGTATAATATCATGGAGCACGAGGTCAGAAGGCAACAAAGGAGCAAAGAGCAAGTGGGAGAAAGATTGAAGCAGATGAGGTAGGGAGGACCCCGGGCTGGTCGGCCTAGGCACGGACGGCCTCCCTCCTTTTATCGGCCTCCGGTGCCCCCCTTCCGCAGGTAAGTCGTTCATTCATTTGCAAGTCTCTGTTCTTGAGTTCATAGCCCAGAAGCTTTAGGTTCCACCCAAAAAAATTCGAGCCTCAAGACCAGCCCCAAAAATCTACAAAAATTCATCACAATTCTTGCCACATTCTATACTTTGTTCGTGTATTTTTCCACCGGCAAGAAACCTCTGGTGTGCTTGTTTGTGAGTGTGTGCAGCAAGGAGTCATGAAGAAAGTTGGCAACTTCATATTTGGAAGGAAGACACGTGCATCATTTTTGAAGGCGCCATCATCTAGCTCTTCGCAGAGGCAGTCGGTCTCTGAGTCTCCACGAATCATGGAGGAAGACGACATGGCACCAAGGAACGACATGCTGCTCCTTGGTGGCATGAGAAATACGAGAAGCTCCTCCATGCGGTTCACCGGACCGCATGAGCACGCACCACCCATTCCACCATGACCATCGACATGTTCAACCGCTCTACCACCGTACGTGCCCAAGCTCTCTGAGTACAGGTTCACCATCAAGACAAAGGAGGAGGAAGAAATGCTTGGACGCCTTGAAGGAAGGATGGTGCCCAACATTGAATTCGATGAAGATGCACTACGGATGCTCGGGCTTTATTCGGATATTTATCAGCTATTGAACAACCTTGGTTGGAGGCAATTTTCTGATGGAGTCCTGGTTCACTTCATAAGGATTTTGCCATGGAGATTTTCATGACCATGAAGCCCATCATGAGGAAGATAAGAGCTAGTGATGAAGAAGTGGCTCATGTTTCATTTCGTTTGAAGGATGAAGAGTATTGTGTCTCCTATCAAGATATTAGGGAGTTGCTTGGCTTTAAACCAAGTGCCTCGGAAGAAGTTGAAGTACAAGGAGATGAATTGGATAAATTCTGGGAGAAGCTCTCACAGAAGGAAAATCGTCAAAGAAGCAACATCAAGAACTATCTAGATATACCACTCATGGATGTGCAAGAGGATATTAGCAAGAATGAAGGAGTCGAAGGTTGCCGACATGGAGCTAAATTGGCTTTATGTAGGGTTGGTAAAGAGGCAAGCCATTGATCCAACCAACATTATGATTAATCAGTGGACTTGTGAGGCGGTCTCCGGCTCTGGAGAAATTGGTTCGGGCTGCTACCTCACTATGATAGTAGTTTGGTTGAAGCCGAGAATTAGAAGAAACCCAGAATTTCTGATCAAGGGGAATTCAGTTGGAACTGAATATATGAAGCATGGCCGCTACATCGCAGGAGATGGAATAAAAGGGTACAAAATTGCAAAAATCACCATTCCTCTTCCCGAGTCACGGATGAAATTATTTGTGAGGGGGAAAGAAAATTGGTTAGAAGAAGGACTTTTCGTCCTCGTAAGAAAGAACAAAACAGGAAGGATTATAGGAGAATCATCGACATCGGCAGCTCAAGTTGGAGGAGAGGCACAATTTCAAGGCGCACCAAGTAGTTATGCGCTTTCCGGGCAGCAATATGGAGGAGTTCCAATGCAACAATGGGGAGGAGTACCAATGCAAGCATGGGGGCATGGGCATCCAGCCATGCCGCCACCTCCACCTCCTTATTTTCACCCCCAATATATGCCTCAACCATTTCAGGGAATGGTGACCAACCTGGAGTTTGCAGAACAATATGCACACATGCCTCGACCTCAACAAAGTGGAGCCATCATTGGAGCGTACGCGCAAAGGAATATGCAAAGCATTCAAGCCATCTGAACTAATCTAGATCAATTTGAAGAGGGGACTACAAATATGGTTTATCAATTGGGTCGCCTTCACGTGATGCCAACGGAACAATTTGAAGGAGGACAAACACAACAACATTATGACCAAGGATATAATGAGCAAGGATACCAACCACAACCACCTCAAGAATGAAGAAGAAGCCACGAATAAAAATGCTTGCACATTTGGTTTGATTTTCCTTTTCCCTTCTTTATTTTTTCAGCTTGTGTGCAAGTTTCTGTGTGCGTAGCATTTTCTGTTTTCTTTATTTCCAGCATGTGTGTGGTAGTAGTAGCTTTTGTTTTCCATCACCATGAATAAATTTCACTACCTTTTTATGATCTCTGGTAAGGATGGAAAACTGTGCCATGTTGATATATAATGATCGTTACCACTTTGTTCATCGTTGTACTTGCTTTATGCATGATTAAGCTAATGCTCTCCTGTAATATAAATTAAAATTTGAATTAAATGCTAGCTTAGTCTTTTGTTGAGGTTATGATAACTCGAGACTCATTGTATTTTTCTTTGCTCTCACTTTTAAATGGATTAAAGATCATTTATTTTTGTTCTTAAAAGTGATGCTAACCTTGTCATCAATACCACTTGCATTTTGCTCGACCTATCCAAAGCCATATATTCACTCTATGTGCAAAACCTTAGTTTACAAGATTCATTTTTGGGTGCATCGATTCAAGACTTGATTTCTCTGGTTCGAGACTAAGAAGCTGGTCTCTGTTTTTGTGTACCTATCTTATTGCTAGCCTTTTTCTATCTGTGTATTGTAAGTTTCCACATGTCGAATTTTGCAAACTTCGCCGGATATCCACCCACAAACGCAAAATATCCTTTTGTGTTTACCTCCTTGGCCACAACGCAATACTTGAGTATGGATCATTACTTCGAGGAAGATCAGAAGGATTGAAGGTGCTACAAATTGGAGTACAATTTTGGGAGAACTCCAAGACGACAAAGGAGAAAACTGAAGTGAAACCAAGGCTGACACATGGTGTGCCGGTCGGCACACACCCTATGGGCTGATGGGCCTAGGCCCCTATCACCTCAAGAAATTTGCAGATTTTGCGTGGAGGATCCCCAAAAGATTTCAAGTATTTATCTCCACGAAAATACGGGATTTTCAGTTCTTACCTTGGGAGAAAAACTTCACCATCTCTTTGCATGAGGACGAGCAGTCATCTAAGCATGGGGGGAGCTGCCAAGAAGGTAGGTACTAATGTAGTCTAGAGTTCAGGGGAGTAAAACAAATATGACGAAAATGAAGAAAGAAAAGAATATATATATATGTAATAAATAGAGTAAAGCTCCTCAGTTCTCTAACTGCATTAGGAACTTCAAGAGGCTTCAGGATCAAGACCCATAGTTATCTTCCAACCATGTGCAATCTGATAACGAGGACTTCGTTTGTGCCTCGAGATCACCCTTTTGCCATTTGCACATGACCACTTATCTAAAAAGTGTGTGTCCATCTTTCTCCCTTTCCATAAGCAATGATTTTCCATGACCTTTTTCACGAGTCTCGGTAATTCTATGAGAAGCTTGTGTTGTTTTGATAATATCATGACTATAATATCTTGCTAGGACCAACTTTCCCAAAGCTCCAGATAAAGCCTTTCACAAATATTTGAGAGAGGAAAGAAGTAATTTTAGTAGGCTTGAGAGACAAGACGAGATGAGAGATTCACAAGCAAGATGTAAGGAGCTTTAAATTATTGATCTTAGTTTAGCAATTTTTCATCTTCCGCTTTATTTCAAAACTTATGAGATTTGTTTAAATTTGAGAGCATGTTGATTAATTACTTGTGGGATGTTCTTAATTGATATCTACCCTCCATAGAGTTGAAGGCCAGTTACATTTTGAAACTTCAACGAATAACATGTTGGGTGCATTATGTTTTCTCATGTATGATCAAGTGCAGGGTATGAACAATGAAGGGCAACACTGATATCCATTGAAGGCTTACTCGAGGATGAGCAAGGTTTAAGCATGGGGGGATTGTTGACGCTCATTTATGACACCCCTAAGGCTCTTGTTACACATAGGTTTCAGCTTTAATTTGGAACTAACCTACCACTAGGCACACCAATGATGTAACAAGTTCACTCTTGCATGTGCTTTTGAAAGTGTAATGTTTATGCAGGAATCCATGCGCTTAATGAATAAGTTTGCGTCAACTTCGGAGGATGCTATGCAAGATGATCCAGGTACTCTGTTCGTATGCAAATACAAAATGATCTTATTTCCAAAGGCAGCAAGGACCAAGATGTAATTGCAAGATATTCCCGAGGACCGAGATAGAAGGCCGGAGTTGATGCAACAAGTACCCCTATCTTGATCGCGGGGATAATGACGTCTAAAGCCCACATGCAAACGAGCAGAAGCTTCAAGGCTTGAGAGAAGTTCGCACGTGAAAGATGGGGCCGAGGCGGGAAAAAAGGCCCTAGGCTGGTCGGCCCACCCCCTCTACCCATTATTGTGACAGTTCGGTGCCCCCTTTGACCTAGGGTTCCCTCGGACAATTTAAAGCCCCCACACCAAGGCTCATGCATCAAGTCATTCGTCATTCGTGCTAGTTGTCTAGAGTTACCCTAGCCGATGTGGGAACCTTGCAAGGAAGACCACATCAGAGTTCCGGAGCGAGGATCAAGATCGAGTTAGGATCCCGGTGGTGATCTTGTATCATGTAATCATTCATGGTGAAGTCTTTTGTGAATCCGATTTCTAGCAATCAAGTGCCTCTTTTTATGATTTTGCTCTTTCTTGGTTTTGCCTATCATTCAATCTATTATCGAGATAGAATTCTCAGGGTGTTCTTGTAGCCATGGTGGCCAGAGGTGCATACCGGATCTACCAAGTGGGTTCAACACGTTCCTCGTGATCATGGTCTTAGGTTCACCTATGCAAGACGGGGGGCATCGTGACACGATGTTGATTCCGTGTACGGTGGGTGCCTTTGAGGGTTAGACGGGAGGTCGCGATTTAAAGATGCTTTTTATGAGATTTTCAATTTTATCATCTTCATCTCTTATGCTCGGAGCTACAACAAAGGCATGATCTAGACCTTTATAGATCAGTTATCTCTATGCTTTCTCTTGCTATCTCTGGTGTTAAGTAGATTAGATTCGAAACCAATCTCTCTAAAGAAAAGTTTTTTCCGCTTATTAGATTGAATCTTGCATTACACATGTTCCAGGAATTGATAACCTTGGGTAAATACTTGAGGGAAAAAGATTGATGATCCGTAAGCTTGCAGTGAATCTTGGTGCGTTATTGAACGTCAACAATTGTCTTATGTATGTGTACACTGTGATGTTATTAGTAACTTTACATTTTGATGAAATATGGTCTCATGTTTGTCTGGCGTGTTCGTGTTTCATAGACAAGAACATCTGCTCTTATTTTGCCTACATGTTTGTGATTTTGATTATCGTTTGTTTGTTGATCAATCCCCTTATTTCTACTCTGATTCCCTCACCATCTATCTTTCTTGTCTCCCTATAAATGTTATCCTATTTTAGCTCTCTCTCAGAAACTATGAAATCCTAGATCACCTTTGCCCAAAATCAAAACAAGCATCTTTTGCAGGACCAAAAATTTTTGTCCTTTCTGTTCATTTTTCCTAGACCCAAACATCTGGTTGTGCCGATGGAATTGCATGATCTCATTTGGTCATTTCCTAGCGTGCCACATGAATGAGTAAAAAACCATGAAAGAAACGGTGGGTCTGCTTTGTTTTCTTGACCATGTCTTGTTCCCATGTAGTGTACGCTAGGCAGAGTAGCCATGGTTTTACTTCAAACCAATTTGTTCTCTTACTTCATGTACAATGGTAGTGCACCAAACCCCTCACTTCAACAAGCTCTAGCTAATAGCAATGTGACTGTTGCTCACCTTGACCAAATTCAAAACAAGCATCCAGTTTCCTATTGCCGAACATCCGATCTGCTAATGCATCCCAAACCCAAACATCCGGTCTCCTATTGTGCCCATGTTGTATTCCCTATCTCAATGCAAAATATTTTGTCCGATCGGTTAATGCATCCTAAACCCAAACATCTAGTAATGGCAGTGAAATAGTTCATCTCTGCATGTTGAAGTGCTTGCAAATATAGTTTGCTCTAAATTCACTAAGATTACAAATTTACATTGTTTTTCCATTACAAAAGACCGTTACATTATTAGAGATCGAGGCGCCTCCTTGCATTAGCGTGATACGATTCCCGAAGAGACACCCCGCCTTTCCCTGAAACTGAGATCCATTAATATACTGGTAACCTCCCAACTCCCTCCATTGCCTTGCCTCAAACTCTCTTCCTCCAGAAAACCACAACCATCATGCCTTCTTCTCCAATTCCACTGTCCACCTCCCCCTGCCCTTCCAACCCCTCATCTAATGGGACACCGCCGACTCCCCCAACCCAGTGCATGCGCTCCATTTGAGCCCTCCTCTTGTGAATCTGATGAGAAAGACATGGAGAGGCAGGAGAGTGAGGACAGCGAGGACAAGTACAACTACGTGGAAGAGGAAGAAGAGGACGAGGACTAGGAAAAATAAGAGGACGAGGATGAGGTGGAGACGTGGGTGGCCATTGAGAAGAAGCAATTGGAGGCCAAGAAGAGGAAGCGGATGGAGGCTAAGAAGAACTTGCGTGAGATGGAAGCATTTGTGAAGAAGCTCGAGAAGGATTTCAAGGCCGGTAAGCTTGATACGCTCAACGGCACTCCACGAGTGAAGAGGAAGAAGAAGGGTGCGGAGGAGGAGGAGGTGGTGGACTCGAAGATGACAAAGAAGAAGATGGATGTCGGTGATGGTCGCTCTAATGCCGGCCCCGCCAATCTCGGTCCCGTGGTTCCCCCAGCCATTGAGGCTCCTACGACACCCGAATCATCGGGGTAATCCTCGGAGGTGTCAACGTAGATTACTTCGATTTGGGGTTTTCTTTTGCGTGTTCGTAGGTGGTCTTGTGGATGGAAAGATCAATGATCTATTTTCTTTTGGATGGAAAGATTGTTACCCTGTTTTACTGCTCTGTGAATCTTGTAGTGGTAGGGAAATCCCCTGTTCTCCCCTGTTTTCACGGAAGAAGAATGGTGTTCATCTTCCTTGCTTCAGTGGTTTTCCCTGATCATGACGCATTATCATAGTCTGACATGCAATGTGTTGCCATGTCATTTTTATTCTTATCACACCACATTGCAATGCGTAAATGATGACTGTTATTACCAAATTTACCATTTGACTAAATTCATAGTTTTCCAAGAAGATAGACAACAAGATAGACAACATAAATGATGCTCACCTTGCCCAAATTATTCAATGTTAATGTCCATATACATGATACATCCTCATGGACCCACACTCGTACAGTGACTCTGGCACAGGCACGCGCGCATGCACACACACACACACACACACACACACACACACACACACCCAACAACGTAACCTTTGGACTTGGCAACGAGGAGACAACGGACATGGTCATGGAGATGGATATGACACACGCCTATTTCGCCATACCTAATGCATGACAGAATGTAGCAAAACGAGGATCCGTGCAGAGATATTCCTCCAATGCATGATGCCTACTCCTCGACTTCATGGTACGTTTCGAGTGACCAATGACAGAAGCATGCTGCAGGGTGTCACGAAAACCCTACTGCCGGCGGGCATGATTGTAGTAAGCACACACACAACAACCATGGCGAAGCACACGAGTGTAACCCTACTCCTACAGCCAAGCCAAGGCATCTTTCTTTGTCTCCTCCGTTTCTTCCTCATCCGCTTCGTCCATGTTGTACATATCATATGGATCCACGTATCATGCCCACTACGGAGGTGGCACAACATGGAAGTTAGCGGTTGCTCTGTTCGCATCAGAAGCCATCCTCCTACACACACTTGCCAACAAAGTAAACATGATAAGCACTAACCACAAACAATGGTGGTAACCTATAAAAACATGATGCAGAAGCTAAGAGCTCACCTCTTTTTACAGGGCGCAGAACCAAGTAAAGGTCTGCTAGCACAATGCGTGGAGGATGAAGATGCGATGAGCAAAGGCCTTGGGGGCATGCCTATTTATCAAACCATGACTGATCATAAGGCACCTCGTGGCAGAGCATGCCTCACGAGATTATAGTAGCCATGAAAATATGGGGGATGCTCGGAATACGCATGCCTACACTGATCAGGAATCCTACCACCAGCATAGGGTGGAATATGCAGTCTTTTTCACGGGTAGGCATGTGAAATATTCGGTGGGTACATGAGTGTGCTTTGGTCCGGATAAGAACGAAGAAGGAAGATCCTTATATCTGCATAAGTTAAGAAATAGTCGTGTAAGCATTATAGTGGGAGAAGCAGCTGTTCCGCTTTGTGATCTGCGACTGGAAATGCACCCAACTTCACTGAAGTGTGGGCCTCTTCCAGATATCTGTCTCCCGCCTATATTGTACCCCACCGGAATCCCACCCAAACTCGCTGACAATATGCACGGCCCCATCTTGTCAGTGGCCCCGAAGCAAGTGCAACTTACGAAATTTTCATTTCGCAGTCTGGAAGTCGAAAGCGGGATTTTTAAATTCTGCATTCTCTTGCCTCCCCCAAATAATAAATACTCTAAAATATTATTACCGTGTTGCGCCACCAAACTCCCGCCTTCCATTTCCAAAAAGTATCACTCTGCTCAGCTACCGTGTTGCGCCAGCAAACTCCCGTGTTGCGCCACCAAACTACCGCATTTCTCCACCAAACTCCCGACCTCGCCGATGGAGGGGGAGGGGTATCTCAACGATAGGCCTAGGTAAAAAAACTGAGAACCGAACCGAAAGAACCATGAACCGGAACCGAAAGAACTGGAATCGAGAAAATCAGTTCCTATTCGGTTCCTGGTGCTCTGCAACCGAAATACCCCAGTTCTTTGGTTGGGTTAACCGAGAACCGAACCTACGACCCTACTCAACAAAAAGCCTAATAAGAACAAAAAATCCCTAGCCCTAGACGCGCCCCTCCCTTAGTCCCACACACGGCTCTGCTCGCCCTCTGCCAATGCCATTTCACTCGCCCTCTTCCTGCGCCACTCCACTCGCCCTCCGCCCACACCGCTACACATGCCGCTCTGCTCGCCCTCCGCCCACACCGCTCCGCTCGCCCTCCGCCCACGTGGCCGCGCCCAGCCCTCGCCGCCGCGCAGCGCCCATGCCCAACTGTGGCTGGTCCCTACTGCAAGGAGCGAGGCCAACGCCCCCAGGCATCGCCCCCGGCCGGCCACGAGCCTGTCGCACGGGGCACCGCCGCCACCCCCATCCCGCCAACCATCCCAGCACGCGGAGCCACTGATCAAGCTGGCGGCCGGCGTCCAGCGGACGGCAGCAGGCTAACAACTCTTCCTCTTCATTTGTACAATCTCATCTTCAAATTGATCGATTTGGAAGCATCAACTCACCCTGTTCTGGTTTTTTTTGTGTTGATTTGTGTTTCATATTGTTGATTTGTGCTCAAATTTCTCACTGAGTTCATGATTTTGCGATTCTATTCATTGTACCTCAGTTTCCTTGGTTAGAATCGGAACCGAACCGAAAAGAACTGAACCGAACAGTTCTCTCTTCGGTTCTGATTTTTGAGGAACCGAAATTTTTAAGAAACCGAAGTGTCAACCATACACCTCTGGGTACCCATACAAGGAAGGATGAAGACAGATTTCTACTAGAATTCCCTTGTAATCCTACTAGGACTCATACCGTGTAATCCTATCCGAACTCCTATCTTGTAACCGACTAGGCACCCGTCCCCTGGACTATATAAAGGAGGACTGGGTACCTAGGAGGAAGGACGAACACACAATCCCTCCGGGGACAACACCAAGCGCAGGGCACAATATGCTACACCAAACAAGACGTAGGGTACGCTATTCTGGCTACTCGAACCTGTATAAATATGTGTCTTGTGCCCTTGCCTATACCTTCAAGTTCCAGGTCATGACGATCGTCCACTATCTACTCTCCGACGGGTAACCCCTACAGAGGTTGCCGGATATAAAATTCCGACATTGGCGCCCATCGTGGGGTGATCATCAAGATCATTGGGAAAAATCAAAGGACATCAATCAACAAGATCAATCAACAGACGACACTGCGTGGTTACTCATCAAATCAGCAGCTCGCCAAGTTCCAATCCAAAGCAGGCTCGTGAGAAGAAAAAAAGTGTCGGCGGAATTCTTTTCCGAGTCCAAGTCGAATTGCTTGACGGTGCAACGTAAGTTAATTGCCTCCGGTTACAAGTCCTACACCGAATCAGGGCAGGACATGCTCCTCGCTTCTTGCGGACGGATCAAAGGATCTAGACAAGGTGCTACAACAAGCTTTAATGGTACTCCGTGAAAAGCAATTCAATTGGCCAAATTGTGCTACACACACATGAAGGCCACCAAAGATGTTCTCTAAAGATCTTTGCTTCACACACACAAGGGCTCCGCAAGAAGACTTCAAGATTTTTGCTTTGCATACCAAAAAGACGTACTCAAGTACAACTACATCAACGCTCGGATATACCATGCATCCGGTTGCCTCGGTTCATCACGCAGCTCGTCGTCGACTACTTCGCCTACGCTGTGCAACCGGGTGCTTCGGTTCCTCGTATGGCCCGTCGTCGCGACTACGACTACTTCACCGTCCGGCTGCACCGACTCCTCATCGACTACTTCGACTACTACTCTCAACAAGTTTTGACTAGAAACTAGTCGTGAATAGCTTCGCATGCCATCAACAACTAGTCGGAACGGACTCCGATTAGTCGACTTCAGCAACAACCATCGCGGCTCCATCACCGAACACCATGACTTCGTCGACACTCATCTGTGAATCAAGCTAAGTCACTTATTTCACTAATTTTTTCTTTGGCTTGTTTTCCGCGTTCATGAACCAACACTGAAGACTACTTCGTGTACGCCTCTCGACGGCTACTTGCCAGCAGAGTTACACTGCGCACACGCTCTCTTCTCTCCGCCACACGGAATAGTCTCAATGACTACTTTATGAGAAATCACGCTCTCTCTTGTCGCCATGCCGACTACCTTCGTCTACCTCTTAATGGTCTCGCTCTAGTAGCACATGTCTCGATCTGTGCAAAGCCTCTGCTCTACTGTCATGCCTCCATGCCTCCCGCGGCTATGGCTAAACAGATACCTTAGACACCAGGCACCTAACTGGCTCTACTGTCATGCCTCCACGTGAGAGCCAGGTGTGGTTCGAGGACCGGTGGATGGTCGCTTCCTGGTGTGATGAGTGATTGACAACGTGGTGTGGACTGATTCTTGGCTAAGTATTGCAGGTGCAGGTTGCGGCTTGACTGGTGCAGGTGCAGGTGAAGAACAAGCGCGAAAGGTCGTTGCCGGTGAGGCCTCCAGGTGTGGAGAAGACAAGTAGGCTTGGTTCGAGGGACCCGGTGGCCAGCGGGGTCAAGTGCGGGCCGCATGGTGGCAAGAACGGCAAGATGAAGTCATGGACGGTTTCTTGGTTGAGCCTCAAAACCAAGGTCGAGCCGGGACTACGTGGGAGCCGAGTCATGAGTGGTGATTGGCGGAGGCTACACCGAGTTCGCGGGGTTTCCGGGGGTTCACCAGAAAACCACTGGGTTCCTTGGTTGATCCACAAAGCCAAGACCGAAGAACCGAAGACGGAGGTGCAGCAGCTCCAAACCGGTCTGACCGGTGGGACTGACCGGTCTGACCGGTGGGTACCGGTCTGACCGGTGTGTGACGACGTAGTCCGGAATCTTCGAAGCGGAGGACACACGTCAGGATCGCAAGGCTTGCATCGAGGCTAAGCAAGTTTGCGGTCGCTGGGCATCCGTCCGATGGAGCGAAGACAAAGATTTCCGAATTTGCCCTTGAGGGGCATGTATCCCTAGTTAGCTAGTAAGGGTATTTTAGTCTTTCGGTTGCCTCCATATAACCCAAGGGGTGAGAGGATGGCAGCCAGCTCTTGGAACCCTAGCTCATTTGTTTTCCTATTTTCTCTTCCTATTTTCCTTAGGATTTTCTTAGGACTAGCTCGAGAGCTTCACGGTGAGATCTTGTGAGAGGGAAGGATGATTGGGCAGCAAGCTAGACCTTGTATGATCCTCTTTGGTATGTATAGATGATTCGGCGTGGTTCCTCAAGGCTTGGATGTGTCTTTCCCGTTTCTCCTTTTTGGTGATTTTCGGAGCCCTTTCTTGGCGATTTTCTTGGAGCGATTTCAAGGCCTTTCTCTTTGGGATTTGGTGGGGGATGTATGTGTGAACCCTTCGTGGTTCTTTTCCCTTTGATTCCCTACCCAAATCTGTGAGCAAAGGGGCTCGATTTTGGGATTTTCTTGGCTCTAGGGTTAGAGGCATTCATGGTGGGATTTCCTCGATTCCTCTTGTTTTGACAAGTTTTGCTGGACCAAATCTTGGCTATGGAGTGCCCATGACGTGTTCCTACTATCCCCAAAGTCTTGTGCAAAACCGTGGAGCGATTCGGGAGATCGGGAGTTGGATTTGGGGGAGTTGACCCGCGGGCGCTGTTCATCCCTAGAACTTAGGTCACACCGGTCTGACCGATGGATGTGAAGAGTGCTTTCCTGAATGGTGTGTTGGAGGAAGAGGTGTTTGTGAGGCAACCACCGGGGTTTGAGAGTGAGAAGTACCCCAACCGCGTGTACAAGTTGAGGAAGGCGCTGTATGGGTTGAAGCAGGCGCCTAGAGCTTGGTATGGTAGGCTGAGGGGGTTCCTGTTTGAGAGAGGGTTTGAGATCGGGAAGGTCGATCAGACCTTGTTTCTCCTCAGGCAGGGCAGAGATATCCTGATTGTGCAGGTGTACGTGGATGATATTGTCTTTGGTGGCTCGTCTAACTCTCTTGTTGCAAGGTTTGCAGAAGACATGAGCAGGGAATTTGAGATGAGCATGATGGGTGAGTTGTAGTTCTTCCTCGGGCTACAGATCAAGCAATCAAAGGAAGGAACATTCGTGCACCAAGCTAAGTACACCAGGGACATTGTGAGGAAGTTCAAGATGGAGGACTCCAAGGCCATGGCGACGCCTATGAGTACGACTACAGCTCTTGATGCGGACGAACAAGGTGAACACGTGGACCAGAAAGAGTACCGGAGCATGATCGGGTCACTCCTCTACTTGACGACGACGAGGCCGGACATCCAATTCTCGGTATGTCTGTGCGCTCATTTTCAAGCGTCTCCGAGGACTTCGCATCGGCAAGCAGTCAAGCGCATATTCAGGTATTTGCGACATACTCCCGACTTTGGCCTTTGGTACTCCGCGTCTTCTTCTTTGGCTCTTCATGGATTTTCGGACGCGGATTTTGCCAGGTGTCGGTTGGATAGGAAGTCCACTTCTAGGACTTGCCAGTTCTTGGGTTCTTCTTTGGTGTCTTGGTCTTCCCGCAAACAGTCGAGTGTTGCTCAATCCACTACCGAGGCAGAGTATGTAGCCGCAGCTAGTTGTTGCTCTCAGCTCCTTTAGATCACATACACTATGAGTGACTTTGGTGAGGAGTATACCCATGTCCCACTTCAATGTGATAGCACCAGTGCCATAAGCGTTGCAAAGAACCCAGTGCTCCATTCCAAAACCAAGCACATAGAAGTGAGGTATCATTTTCTGAGAGACAACGTAGAGAAAGGAAAAATCGCTTTGATCCATGTACCCACACATGACCAGCTAGCCGATATTTTCACCAAACCCCTAGATCAAGCAACTTTCACTCATTTGGGGGGGAGCTTGGTGTGTGTTTGATTTCTTGAGTTGGTGTGTGGGAGCTCCTTTGTAGCATATGTATAGCTTTCCTTTGTGCATTTCTTGCATTTGGCATGGCATATGTAACATGATGTATAGGCATCTTTGTATCTTAGGTTGCATGCATTTTGTATCATATGCAATGTTTAGGAAAAGCTTCTCCTATATACATTGTTCACCATGGAATGATATGTATGTCTTTGTGAGCTAGATTGGTAAGCTATGGTTAGTTTGGCTTAGCTCTTGATAATCTTTGTTTATATCCATGGTTGATGGCTATGTTTTTTGAAAAATCTCACATGTATGCTCTCGTGTGAGTAAATGCCTTTATATGATCTTGACATGTTTTAGTGGCTTGGCTATGCTTAATTTGTGGTTGGATAGCTTATTTTGATCATATGGGGCCAAAGGCTCATTTGCCATCATGAATGTTTAGCCCCCATGCTTGATCTTGTGGAGGGGCATAAGTTCCTTTTTGTCGCAAAGACATTTCATGTACCAATTTCAAATCTGAAAATAAAATGTAAATTGCTTGGAAAATGTGCTCCCGTGTCATATGTGCTAATTTTAATTTGCTTTGGGTGCTAAACCGTTGCATGATGCCTACCAATGAGAAGTCTCATATATAGAAGTAGGCACATGGCTCGGTGGCTTTGACATGACATGAGGTGCTTGTGGGTGTTTATGATGGTCTTATGCTTAGAATGGTTGTCCTAGCATGAAGTTTGTGTGGCTTTGCCATTTTGACATGTTTTGCTCATGAGAGGGTGATTTTTCGCAAAATTGCTCAATTCTATCTTAGCTTCGCCCAATGGTTGTGAAACTTGGTGATCTTGTAGTTGATGTCATTACGAAGCTATAGAGTGTCTAACTTGCTCTTTTGGACATGTGTAGCATCCTATGTTGAATTTTGTCTATTTGAGAAGCTCTAGGTTGCATTTTTTGCATTTTTGGCTTGATTCATGCATTGTTAACAAGGGGGAGAAGTTTGAGCATGTTTTGGCTTGCTGCATGCATTTAGAAGGTTTCCAAGTGGTTTCGAGCTAGTTTTGAGCTCGGGCAGTTCCCAGTTTTTCCCAGGTGGTCATCGGCCTGACCGGTGAGGTACACCGGTCTGACCAGTGTGAGGTTCAGATGCTGGGCGATCTAGCACACCGGTCTGACCGTTGTGGTTGACCGGTCTGACCGGTCCATAGCAAAGCTGAAGCAGCTGCTCTGTTTTGCGAGGTGGTTTGCATGCATTCGTCCAGGGGGAGCTTGCATGTGTGCAGGGGGAGCTCTTTG
Source organism: Cenchrus fungigraminus (assembly GCA_036936925.1). Taxonomy (NCBI): domain Eukaryota; kingdom Viridiplantae; phylum Streptophyta; class Magnoliopsida; order Poales; family Poaceae; genus Cenchrus; species Cenchrus fungigraminus. Next base: position 48,776,734 of record CM072777.1, on the reverse strand, counting down.
TGGTTTTTGAGCTTTGGATTGTTGGCTTGTGCTCTTTGCTTGACCATGGTTTTGTCTCGGATGTGTTGAGCCGTTGCCCTTGCCTAAGGGGTCCGAGACTTGTCTTCTTCAAGTGATCTTGCTCTTTGCCTTTCTTTGGCTTTCGGTCGCTTGTTGGAGTTTCTTTTAGTCATTTCTTTTCTTTTCCTTTTCTCTTGGTTACCAAAATGTGTGTGTTGTCAATGCACTCATCAAGGGGGAGATTGAGAGCCAGGTGTGGTTCGAGGACCGGTGGATGGTCACTTCCTGGTGTGATGAGTGATTGACAACGTGGTGTGGACTGATTCTTGGCTAAGTATTGCAGGTGCAGGTTGCGGCTTGACTGGTGCAGGTGCAGGTGAAGAACAAACGCGAAAGGTCGTTGCCGGTGAGGCCTCCAAGTGTGGAGAAGACAAGTAGGCTTGGTTCGAGGGACCCAGTGGCCAGCGGGGTCAAGTGCGGGCCGCATGGTGGCAAGAACGGCAAGATGAAGTCATGGACGGTTTCTTGGTTGAGCCTCAAAACCAAGGTCGAGCCGGGACTACGTGGGAGCCGAGTCATGAGTGGTGATTGGCGGAGGCTACACCGAGTTCGCGGGGTTTCCGGGGGTTCACCAGAAAACCACTGGGTTCCTTGGTTGATCCACAAAGCCAAGACCGAAGAACCGAAGACAGAGGTGCAGCAGCTCCAGACCGGTCTGACCGGTGGGTCTGACCGGTCTGACCGGTGGGTACCGGTCTGACCGATGAGGAGCACCGGTCTGACCGGTGTGTGACGACGTAGTCCGGAATCTTCGAAGCGGAGGACACACGTCGGGATCGCAAGGCTTGCATCGAGGCTAAGCAAGTTTGCGGTCGCTGGGCATCCGTCCGATGGAGCGAAGACAAAGATTTCCGAATTCGCCCTTGAGGGGCATGAATCCCTAGTTATCTAGTAAGGGTATTTTAGTCTTTTGGTTGCCTCCATATAACCCAAGGGGTCAGAGGATGGCAGCCAGCTCTTGGAACCCTAGCTCATTTGTTTTCCTATTTTCTCTTCCTATTTTCCTTAGGATTTTCTTAGGACTAGCTTGAGAGCTTCACGGTGAGATCTTGTGAGAGGGAAGGATGATCGGGCAGCAAGCTAGACCTTGTATGATCCTCTTTGGTATGTATAGATGATTCGGCGTGGTTCCTCAAGGCTTGGATGTGTCTTTCCCGTTTCTCCTTTTTGGTGATTTTCGGAGCCCTTTCTTGGCGATTTTCTTGGAGCGATTTCGAGGCCTTTCTCTTTGGGATTTGGTGGGGGATGTATGTGTGAACCCTTCGTGGTTCTTTTCCCTTTGATTCCCTACCCAAATCGGTGAGCAAAGGGGCTCGATTTTGGGATTTTCTTAGCTCTAGGGTTAGAGGCGTTCTTGGTGGGATTTCCTCGATTCCTCTTGTTTTGACAAGTTTTGGTGGACCAAATCTTGGCTATGGAGTGCCCATGACGTGTTCCTACTATCCCCAAAGTCTTGTGCAAAACCGTGGAGCGATTCGGAAGATCGGGAGTTGGATTTGGGGGAGTTGACCCGCGGGCGCTGTTCATCCCGAGAAGTTAGGTCACACCGGTCTGACCGGTGCAGACTCTCTGTTGAGTTTTGCTCGGGTGAACGTCTTGGTAAGTTCCCTGTTGTCCTGTGTTGCTGCTGTTTCGAGTTTAGTCCTGTTTGGAGCTCGGTAGGTCAGTTTGGTGGATTTGGGATTTCCTGGCTTGGACCGGTCTGACCGACAAGCTACACCGGCCTGACCGGTGTAGAGGCCTTCTGTGGAAGTTCTCAGATTTTGCCAGCAGGGACCGGTCTGACCGGTGCTGCTCACCGACCTGACCGGTGTAGCCCAGTAGCTACTCGAGTTGGTTTTTCCGCTGCGTTCTCGAGTAGGTGTAGGTGGTTGTTGGTTCCTAGGACTAGTAGCACTTCAGTGGCTGCGTGGTCTTGACCAACTTGGGTAGTTGAGTCGGAGACGTGTTTTGGAAGTCGTGTTCATCTTGTTGGAGTTCTCATATCCTTCGAGAAGAATTTTTATCGGCTCCCATTCACTCCCCCCTCTCTGGTTCGCCTAATCGGTCCTTCACCACGCCCCCAGCGGCTATGGCTAAACAGATACCTTAGAGACCGGGCGCTTAACTGCATCAGGCTAACTACTTGACGCCTTACGACCACAACAAGAGAATGACACATGACACTTACATTTATATTCACATTTGTAGCTTGTATCTGTCACTAGTAGAATCAATTTCTACAAATATGCTACATAATGTACGCATCTTTACTTTCAGGTCAAGCTCCGGCGACGACTCTCCAGGACGCTCTGTGTACCTCCATCAGCGCGGCTAGTTCCCAAACTCGGGGGCTACACGTCAAATCACTACTCGACGACGACTTGAGTAGTCTCCGCTAGTTCTCTAGCTCGGGGGCTCGACACCAACAACTACTCGACGTGGCTCATACGGCTCGCTCAGTGACGAGCTCAAGGGCTGGACGCTACAAGAGTACTCGAATGATGACATCCGCAAACACTGAAGACCCTTGGATTGATTCTTCAATCGTTCCAAGGCTCGGGGGCTACTAGGCTACACCCATCAGTTGATTTTTTCGAGACGGAAGATGCAGAATCAAGATTGATCCTCAACTAGAGTCCACGAGTCAACCTAAGGCTCGGGGGCTACTCCATATGGAGTGCAATTTTGCAATCGCACTTCCATATAGACTCGACTTCAAGACAGATGAGCTGGACCACCTTCCAGCCTCGTGGCAGTTCAAGTACTATCGAAGACCTTCTCGAAGCAGTACTCGAGGACGCTCAAGAACTACTCGAAGGGGCTTCAAGACTACTCGAACCACTACACTCGACTACAAAGTGCTCGGGGGCTTGTCGACCATACACCCCTAGGTACCCATACAAGGAAGGATGAAGACAGACTCCTACTAGAATTCCCTTGTAATCCTACTAGGACTCATACCGTGTAATCCTATCCGAACTCTTATCTTGTAACCGACTAGGCACTCGCCCCTGGACTATATAAAGGAGGACCGGGTACCTAGGAGGAGGGACGAACACACAATCCCTCTGGGGACAACACCAAGCGCAGGGTGCAATATACTACACCAAACAGGTCGTAGGGTACGCTATTTTGGCTACCCAAACTTGTATAAATCCGTGTCTTGTGTCCTTGCTTATACCTTTGAGTTCGAGGTCATGGCGATCGTCCACTATCTACCACTACAAGAAAATCGCTGGCTAGTGATGAAACCTAGTTTTGGCGTCATAGATTTATGACGTTCCTGGCTGATCTCATCAGTAAATTTCACTTCTGAGCAAATTTAGTTACAAAAAAACTTTCGTCATAACGGTCGGTACTGTAGCCGAGCATTCCCTGTTCCAAGCAGTTTTGTGACGCCATAAGCTCCGCAACAGCGTCATAAATCAACTTTGGTCCCACATGTAAGCATTATTTTAAAAATAGAGTGTTCCAAGTCGTCATAAAATTCGGAAGGGTCCCACATGTAAGCATTCTTTCGAAAATAGAGTGTTCCAACTCTGAAGGACCGAATAGGCGACCAGAGAGGGGGGGAGTGAATGACATTAACAGAGGATTTCGGGACTTTCATCGGAAGATCCACTAGGTCATCCGGCCGGATCATCCGGATCAGCACAAAAACAGCCTGCTAAAGGAACAAAGAAAAATCCAAAACTCAACCAACAGGCCTCCTAAAATCACGAAAATTTAACCATAAGGTCACAACAACCTAGTGAGTCTTTGTCCGAAAGATCTTCTCCAAAAGGGACTTCACCCAATGCTTCGTGATTTAGACAAGAACGAGAGACTAACGTGCACAGGAATGTCAACGGGACCGGATCATCCGAAAGAACACTGGACCATCCGGTAGACCGAGGAAGAACAAGCCCGCGGCTCGAACACCAATTTCCACAATGGATCTCCCAAACCACTAGATGGATTGAAGCCAAATTTTGGGTAGATGAGAAGCGTCACTATGTGAAGCTATGCCCAAAAATTTGTGGCCTCAAACCAACTCAAATCCACAAAATTGCAAATCTCATGCACACAAGGCACCACCTCGAGTTCATCCGGAAAACTTCAAATCGAGACTGATTCCCGGCATTTGAGGTCTCAAGATCATCCACAAAGATGCACAAGGCATCCACCCATGATCCCCTCAAAGAAATCCGAGGAAAATCACCCTCAAATCAATGAATCGAGCGAAGAACAAAAGCCAACAAAAATAGCTCCAAGAATGACACGAAAATCACCAAGAGCTAAGAGAGGGATTGAACCACAACGCCTAATGCTTCCATACATTCCGAGGTCAGAGTCTATACAAGAATGTGTCCTAAGGAAATACTGGGAAAAGAAGCAGTCCAGAGCCAGAGAGAGAGATGTCATCCACCTCCCCGCTATATATATGAAGTTCACCGGAGAAGGCAAATGACCACGCTACCCCTACAACTTAAACTTAAGATACACACCCCTCAAGGGCATTTTGGTCAAGTCTTTGTTGACATTGCTAACGTCATCCACTAGAAACGGATATAAGATCCATCTCTATCGACGGCACCAGAAATGCAAAGGTATATCTTAACATGATGCTAAGTGTATATCAGATATTGCTTTCAGATTAAACTAAAAGGTGAACTCCGACACGATTCATAACACAACTCGATATAGGTTGTCAGCCCTGACAGGTGTGCCAGAAAACGCATGGATATGGTACTCTTACATATGCCTTGGATCTCTAGAAAAGAAGATATATATAAACAGGGAATCCGCAAGCGCACAAATATGAATATACTATTGTAGCATTTTAACCAGGAGTAAAACCAGGTATCGTATTTATATTCTACCACAGGGAAAGAAGTCTTTCTAATCCATAATAGCTAATACATGCTCATCTCTCAGTTTTATAATGTAGAGTGGCCAAAATGTATCAATTGCTATAAACAGGGGTAAGTCACATAAAGATAAAGATATTGATAGCATTGTTCAAGTCATAACATCATGAGCAGCTAGAAAGTGTCATTATAGCAAGAGAAACATAGCAAAGTCTAGTTAGAGAGGATACTCCTCGGTAACTCTAAACTATATGTCAATGCAAACTATGATTAGTGCAAACATTTAACAATCATGGAAGAAAAACTATTATATTAATGCATGGGGAGACTATAAAGGAGGATCAAGGCCGATACTTGAAACAACCCAAACAGTATAAGGCTCCACTAGTCCTATACATGGGGGGTGGACTGCGAAGGACTCAATAGTGCTGTCACCACCACGATCTACCACACGACCCAGCATATAGGGTGCAATCGCAGATAAATACAATATAAGCACCACGCTTACACTGTCTTTACCGTTCCCCCATGTTAACAAATGATCTAGGTGAGGGCTATACGACTCCATACATGAATATAAAGGCAAATCAACTATGCTAAACATGTAATCATAATAAACACCAAAGCATATAATGTCAAATATAATCATTGATAAGAACATATGTCTGTATAACAAATGTAAGGAACTAGATAAGAACTTACAAGAGCGAAGCTAGATCAGTATCTCGATCAGCCTCTAGACGACCAGGAGCCAAGTAGACGCCTTGCCTCCTCCTAGCTCTAGACTAGCTAGCTACTCTGCTATATGGTGTTTCTAGGGCGTAGTATCTCTGACTTGATGACTTGATCTGGTGTATGCAAACTCAGGTTTCCAGATGCCTCTGCCAGGGGGCAGGGGGGCTGCTTATATAGCCCTGAGGGGTAGACGTGCGCCGTTTGATCAAACTGACCTAACGAGTGGTTTAGATTGATCCTCATAGGCGGTGGAAGAACCTTCTGGAAGTAGGGCTGAGGTGGCGCCCGGGGGAGGCCGACCGGCCCCACCACCAGGCCGATCGGGCTGGGGTGGGCCCCCCTCAGGGCCCACTTCGGCCAGGTGGTCCGTCGCTTCTTCTAGATCTTCTTTCTTGGGTGCCAAGTCTCGTTGAGTTCCGGAGCCTTCTGGAGTCTTCTAGATTTGATTCTTTTAGCACTTTTCCCGAATGGTTCCTGGATTTATATAATTTACCAAATCTCCAGAAAAATTGTTAGTGGCACCCTATTCTAAGTTGATATTAACATTTATGCCCTTTTCTCATGTTTAGTTGACTTATAAATATATAGGATAAGATGTGTCAACAAACTCCCCCAAGCTTACCCTTTGCTAGTCCATAGCAAAGATATGCTTTAGCAGGATCAGGAGTTGCTACAACGCTTTCACACCTCAAAAGTACTATGGTTTTCAAAAAGCAATTCTCCTCAACAAGATTGCTCTCTCTTACCTTCAGCCTTTTCATAAATCTTGAGCAAATAAAAGACAAAAGAATCAAGTCAAGCAGTATATCTCAAATTCTTTGATCAGCTATCATCCTGGGGTTTTGCACATTTTTCAGATAAAACTCAGAGATCCTGTGTATGACCTTCTGAAGCATGGAGTCACACTTGGCAAGATATGTATGGATGATAGTGTTGGATGGATGAGGGTGAAAGGTGGTAAGCCTTTTAGCCTAGCTCTTGGACTATATCTCTCTCTCTAAGATTTTTAAGATCTGGGCTTTCCATTCTTGGAGAGGTGGGCTCTACTCGCCCCGGACTTTTGTCCATTTTTCTCTCTCCTTAGAGATGTGGGCTCTACTCGCCCTCGGACACGTGTCCATTATTCATCTCTAAATTTATTATTATTATTTTTAGGGAGGTAGGCCCTTCTCGCCTAGTATGACACTTGTCCTTTTCTCTCCCTCTCTCTTCTCACTTTTTCCTCTCTTTTCTCTTTTTTTCCTCTCTTTTCTTTTCTTTTTATTTCGAATGTAGCCCCAGAATCCTTTTTAACATTGAGAGAGATATATCCTAGAGTTGCATGAGCTATATGGCTTGATGGAAAATGCGTACTTCCATGTCAGAAGCAGCATAAATGGTGGAATGGAATGATCTTGATGTGTATGACAAGCTCTTAAGGATCATAGACATAGGAACTCATCATATAAAATTTAATGATTTTTAAGATAAATCCAGGAATCAAGCTTCTCTAGGAAAATGATCAATAGCAACTCAACTTTTCATGAATCATCTTTCAAAGCCTAGACTCAGATTAAGCATGTACTTGCACAGGCTTTGGGTTTAGAACAAATTAAGCATTTAAGCTTCAGGAGAATTTAGGTCTGAAAACTAAGCACTTTTAAAAGGAATTACGGCGGAGCAACTATTCATCATCTCCAAGCATATATCATCAAGATCATTATTAAAGAGAAAATCCAACTAGCAGACTCTAGCATTTTATTCAAACTAAGACTTTTAACTAATACTCAAATAACTAGCTAAAAACATAGGATAGTGATACTTATCGTGATAACTGGGGGTGCTCTCCCCCAAGCTGGATCTTGAAGTGATTCTTGATTCATCCTTGGAACTTGTTTGCCTTCAGGTCCTTATTAAATTCTTCCTGTAAATATTAGTCTCGCACATACCCGAAGGAACAAATTGTAGGATTATGCTGTGAGCCTTCATGTGCCCACTTCTTTTTGGGTTTTTTTATATGCAAAAGGGATGCTAAATGCAAAAACATGTGAATGCAAAAATATATTTATTATGCCGCCACGGTACGGAGTACATGGGGCCTTAAAGAATGCAAAAGCAGAAAATATTTTTATGATTTTTTCAATGCAGGTATAGGGAAATAAACATGCTAATCTAAATATGTAGTGCAGAATATAAAGATAAATACCGAGTTACCTCTCGGCGAGAGTTTAGAGTACTTACTCCCATGGCGTAGATGTAGTGGCCATTGATTGATCAGTTGATGACGCAGGTAGTGATTGGTCTTCCGAAGGTGTACTTTGATCTTTCTTCCTCCAAACTTGTTTCTTCGGTGGAGACCTTTCTGGAGTAACAGGTTCAGAATACTAGGCTGGTAGAAGCTGAGCGGACTTCTCCTTAATCTCTTCTTCAATGTTCTTGACATCCGTCAACTTTGTGTTCAGCTTGCGTTGTAATTTCTGAAGGCGTCTCCGCATCTTGTTCTTCTTGGGCTGCTCAGGATTAGTATAAGTATTGAAGTAGCAGCGTACCTTTTCAGTTCTAAACTGGAAGTGGATCTCGCCAGTCCTGATGTAGATGATTGCTCTTGTTGTGTTCAGGAACGGTCTTCCAAGCACGATGGGAGGATCTTGCTCATCTCCCATGTCTATGACTAAAAAGTCAGTCATGACATAGTGGTCCTTTATCTTGACAGGTACATCTCGTGCAATTCCTTCCGGGAACCGTTGTGATTGATCCGCCATCTGCAACATTATATATGTGGAATATAAAGGCAGGTCACCATATATTAATTCATAGGTTACCTTAGACATTAGGTTGATGCCCGATCCCGTGTCGCAGACAACTCGCTGGAAGTTCCATTGATTGATGGAGCAGTGGATTGATGGAACTCCAGGGTCTTCAAGCTTTGGCAGTAATGGTGAAGGGAACAGGTTCTCATTCTCTGATTGAATCGTGTTGGTCATCCAAACTTTCTCCACATGCGGTTGAGGTCGATTGTTCTTCTTATTCCTCCTTCTATCTCTTCTCTTCTTCTCGACAACTAGCTCGTGTTCTTGGGGGTAAGGATATCGGGGGTGCGCAGGAGCTTTTAGGATCTTGTTCTTGAAATTGAATCTCACCTTTCTCCCATTGATGGTGAAGACGATCTTAGCGGCGTCGGCGTAGATGATGGCTTTGGCTGTGTCAAGGAAAGGACGACCCAAAATGATTGGAGCGTTCTCACTTCCCCCAGTCTCAACCACAGCGAAGTCGGCTGCCACGTAGGAGCGTCCTACCGCCAGACATATGTTGTCTAGGATGCCCTGGGGTAGCATAGTGACAGGTCTGCAAGCTGCAAGCACATGGTTGTATACAATAAAGGTGAACCATTGATTTTCTTATATATTACCTTAGGCATTATGTTGACGCTAGACCCATAGTCACAAAGTGCATTCTTGAAGGTGTAGGCTCCAATAGTGATGGTGATGACGGGCCTTCCTGGATCTCCTCTTTCAGCGGGCATGCCCCAGTCAGTCCATCTTGGGCCTTCTTCTATCTTACTCGAACACAGATCTACAGAGTAGATATCGACGAGATTTGCAGATTCTAATTCTTCCGGCTGGCCCGGAATCTTACATGGGTTAGCCGTGGGAACAGATGATGCCAGCTGAGAAATCTGAGATTCTAGCATTTTATTAAAGCTATGTTGGTTCTTGATGGCAGAAGAAAAGCTTTCCATTTTATTACTAATAGTTTCTAGCATTTTATCATTGGAAGCTAACTTCTTAGACAGATTATCCATAATTCTACCTTGGTTTTGGACTAAGTCTCTTAAAGGTGAGAAATTATTGGAAGAATTATTACCTTGATAATTACCTGAATAGTTACCTGGGTAGTTGATCCTCTGCTGAGTCCATCCTTGATTCTGCTGGGGACGATATTGGTTGTTATTGTTGATGTAGTTCACGTCCTCCTCCAGCTGAGGGCATTGACTCCCTGAGTGTCCAGTGTTTCCACACTTTTCACAGGTCATGCGGGATTCGAAGAGTTGCATGACTTCCTTCTTCTTAGGGGCTTTGTCCTCAAGCCTCTTCATCAGTAAATCCATTTTGGCAGACAGCATGTCTACCTCCTTGAGCTGGTGCATTCCTCTTTCTTTCTTGCGGGGTTGACGTTCCTCGTTCCAAGTTTGATTAGACGCCATCTTTTCCACAAGGTTAGTAGCTTGAGTAAGTGTAAGGGACAGGAAAACACCTCCAACTGCAGCATCCATCGTTTCACGAGTGTTGGTAGAGAGCCCGTGGTAGAAGGTCTGCAAGAGCAACCAGTTTTCCATTCCATGATGTGGGCATTCTGAAATGTAGTCTTGAAAGCGCTCCCATGCTTCAGGAACAGATTCCTCGTGTTGCTGCTGGAAACTCGAAATTTTCCCCCGTAAGGCATTGGTTTTGCCTATAGGAAAGAACTTTGCTAGAAAGGCAGTAGAACACAATGTCCAAGTTGTAAATTTGTCTTTGTTGGAGTAAAACCATTGCTTCGCTCGTCCCAATAATGAGAATGGGAATAAACGAAGTTGGACTACATCACTTGGCACATCTTTGATCGTGAAGGTGTTTGTTGGCATCTTCATGAGCTTTTCCACAAAATTGGCTAGCTTGTACCATGTTGATTAGTGCAGGCTTGAGCTCAAAAGCAGCATTTCCTATAGCTACTGTCGGACCAGTACGAATGTTGTCCGGGGTCGGTGCGTAGTATTCGCGTAGGGACTTGTTTGCCATTACTTCAAACGTGGGTGTTAAGCTTCGCGCTGTTGAATCTCCCAAGGCAGAAGTCGTGGGCCGAAAATCAGGAGACCTGAGCTTTGACCTTGCCTTCCTTAAGATTTTCTCTGGATCTGAAACGAAGTTTTCTAGAAGATTCTTATTCATACATTACCCTGAAATAAGATAGACAAAAGTGGAAAGAACAAGGGTAAACCTGTTTAAGCAATGATAATTTGGGTTCTTGATACATTATGTGTGAGAGATGCATGCATGCTATTACTGAAACTTTTTCATCTAGGCTATAGACTTTCTTTCCCCGGCAACGGCACCAAAAATGCTTGTTGACATTGCTAACATCATCGACTAGAAACGGATATAAGATCCATCTCTATACGGCACCAGAAATGCAAAGGTATATCTTAACATGATGCTAAGTGTATATCAGATGTTGCTTTCAGATTAAACTAAAAGGTGAACTCCGACACGATTCATAGCACAACTCGATATAGGTTGTCAGCCCTGACAGGTGTGCCAGAAAATGCATGGATATGGTACTCTTACATATGCCTTGGATCTCTAGAAAAGAAGATATATATAAAAAGGGAATCCGCAAGCGCACAGATATGAATATACCATTGTAGCATTTTAACCAGGAGTAAAACCAGGTATCGTATTTATATTCTACCACAGGGAAAGAAGTCTTTCTAATCCATAATAGCTAATACATGCTCATCTCTCAGTTTTATAATGTAGAGTGGCCAAAATGTATCAATTGCTATAAACAGGGGTAAGTCACATAAAGATAAAGATATTGATAGCATTTTTCAAGTCATAACATCATGAGCAGCTAGAAAGTGTCATTATAGCAAGAGAAACATAGCAAAGTCTAGTTAGAGAGGATACTCCTCGGTAACTCTAAACTATATGTCAATGCAAACTATGATTAGTGCAAACATTTAACAATCATGGAAGAAGAACTATTATATTAATGCATGGGGGACTATCCAGGAGGATCAAGGTCGAAACTTGAAACAACCCAAACAGTATAAGGCTCCACTAGTCCTATACACGGGGGGTGGACTGCGAAGGACTCAATAGTGCTGTCACCACCACGATCTACCACACGACCCGGCATATAGGGTGCAATCGCAGATAAATACAATATAAGCACCACGCTTACACTGCCTTTACCGTTCACCCATGTTAACAAATGATCTAGGTGAGGGCTATATGACTCCATACATGAATATAAAGGCAAATCAACTATGCTAAACATGTAATCATAATAAACACCAAAGCATATAATGTCGAATATAATCATTGATAAGAACATATGTCTGTATAACAAATGTAAGGAACTAGATAAGAACTTACAAGAGCGAAGCTAGATCAGTATCTCGATCAGCCTCTAGACGATCAGGAGCCAAGTAGACGTCTTGCCTCCTCCTAGCTCTAGACTAGCTAGCTACTATGCTATATGGTGTTTCTAGGGCGTAGTATCTCTGACTTGATGACTTGATCTAGTGTATGCAAACTCAGGTTTCTAGATGCCTCTGCCAGGGGGCAGGGGGGCTGCTTATATTGCCCTGAGGGGTAGACGTGCACCGTTTGATCAAACCGACCTAACGAGTGGTTTAGATTGATCCTCATAGGCGGTGGAAGAACCTTCTGGAAGTAGGGCTGAGGTGGCGCCCGGGGGAGGCCGACTGGCCCCACCACCAGGCCGATCGGGCTGGGGTGGGCCCCCCTCGGGGCCCACTTCGGCCAGGTGGTCCGTCGCTTCTTCTAGATGCTTCTTTTTTGGGTGCCAAGTCTCGTTGAGTTCCGGAGCCTTCTGGAGTCTTCTAGATTTGATTCTTTTAGCACTTTTCCCGAATGGTTCCTGGATTTATATAATTTACCAAATCTCTAGAAAAACTGTTAGTGGCATCCTATTCTAAGTTGATATTAACATTTATGCCCTTTTCTCATGTTTAGTTGACTTATAAATATATAGGATAGGATGTGTCAACAGTCTTCGGATATTCCCATCGAGCGGACACACTTCCACCGCGGACTCGCTTAGCCACGACGCAAGCCCCGTGATCACACCACGTGCCCCCCACCTCGAAGCTTCCCGACGCTCCCGGATCACCGTCTCCGTCGCATCGGGCCTCCAGTCTTGGTTTTGAGGCCCAAACCAAGAAACCCTCCACCGATGGTTTTGTGGGCAAACCACCAATCCCCGCGTGCAAGCTTCGGCCTCGATACGATACCTTGCACCGGCCCATGTCCATGACTTCAACTTGCTCGTCTTGCATCGCATGGCTCGCACTTGACCCCATCGGTGTTGACGGCTGTTAAGTACTACTTTCAGCCATCAATATTCTCACATAAATGGAGGCATATGCATTATTTACTAGCATTTTGGTTTGAATAATGTAGTTCCACTTGTCCTTAGAGATTATTTGTATGTAGGTGAAATAAGCATGAAAAGAGATGGAAACCCACCTTCTATGGAATGATCCATGCCAACGCAGCTGAGGAGATGGCTGCCACCTAGGAAACATGTGGCAATCCACGTCACTGATCCAAGGGAGGCACTCACCAACAAATCAGAGAGCGACACATGGACTTCACAAGGATCCATGGGCCCACTAGAGATCCAACTTATCAGGAACATGGCATGCACGGGGGAATGATCAAAGGGCCCACATGTCAGCCACCCAGAGGAAACACAAGCAGGGGGCCACCCTAGGGGGCCGGCCGATCCTAGGATCGGCCGAACCGACCTAGGGGGCTTTGATCCTGGCCCTCCACGTGGCTGCTCCCCATTGGTCACTTGCTGCATCCCCGGGTGTTTTGGTGGCGTTTGGTGCTCCGAGCAAGCCTGGTTTTTGCCTATAAATAGAAGGGGAGGGGCTCCATTTCCCACACACCACTCTCTTCATTCTCCTCTAACTTTTGGTTTCCAAGGTTAGGGGGTAGGCTAGAGTATCTCTTATTCAGGTTCCAAGTCTACTTTGGAGTCTAGGTACGAGTTCTCTTGTATCTTTATTTCTATGTATGACATTGATCTACTTCAGTTATTCAGCTATTTCATATAAAGTTGTGGTAAATCATATAATTCATATGTGTAGGATCGATGGCCTATAGAAGGGGGGGTTGAATATGGGCCTTCTTCAAATTTCTACAATAAGGAACAAACCTTAGCCTAGATCTCTAGTGTTGCCCATCTAAAAAGGTTTCCTCCTACCAACTAAGCACACTAACAACAAAGTTCCTTAGCAAGAATCACACTAACATGTGAAAGGCACTCTAGTCAAGATAAGCAACAAGCAAAGCAAACTAGAGGGAACAAAAGCAAAGGAACTTAAGAGCTGAAAGTAAATGCGGAATTAAGTGCAAGAAGGTAGAAACGGAGGACACGAGACAACCGAATTTTTTCCCGTGGTATCGAGAAGTTGACGCTTCTCCCTAATCCAAGTTGGAGCACTCACAAAGAGTTTTGCTCCCCCTCAAGCCACTTAGACTTGAGTGCTCACTAAGAGTACCCATTCTCCATCTTCAGAATGGTGGGTCTCAATCCATTTACACCAAGAACTTCCCGGGGCTCCCACAATCTCCAAGAGCTCACCAAGAACCCCAATCACCGAGACCGTCTAGGAGCCGTCAAACTCCAAGAGTAACAAGCTAACAACCTTTCACTTGACCAATGCACTTAGCTATGCCAATGAAAGCACCTTAAAACCCTTGATTGCCAAGAAAGAAACCCTCTTGGCTAGGAAGATGTAATCCAAATGATCAAAGCACTAACTCTCCTTCTCCTTGGCTGCTGTGGTTCTTCAGAGTGGCAAAGGCAGCTCAAGAGACGCCGGGGGTCCAATTTATAGGCCTAGCAAGAGAAGTTAGCCGTTACAAAAGTTATCTGAAAAGTAGTACCGTCGGATGATCCGGCGGTTCCCCCTGCGACAGCATCGGTTCATCCGGTCACTCTGTGTCTCGAATTATAGCTGTTGAACTCGAACGCTGTACCACTTCATCCAACGCTCACACTGTTGTAGCGTCATTTTATCCGGTGCTAAAGTCTCCTTACTCAAAATGTCTCTGCGTAGAATAAACATATTCGCCGGATGAACCACTGATGGAGTCCATGTGCGTCAGTTCATCCGGTGCTGAAGCAGGTTCACTCGGTGCGTCTCTATTAGAAATATATGCATGCGCCGGATGAACCGCTGCCTCGACCATCGCTTCATCCGGTGCTGAAGGCCTTGACTTGATTTGTTACTGTTACCAAACCCTAGGTCATCGGATGAACCGATGCATCTACTGATACACCGTCGGTTCATCCGGTGCTATTGAATTCTGCTGAGTCTTTCGCATCAATCATCCGGTGCAACTAAATTTGATAGCGTCGGATAATCCGGTGCACCCTTTCCAGTTTCAACTCATCCAATTCAATCTCCTTTGAGTTTTTCTTCAAGTGTTTTGCTTCCATAGTGTTTCCATGAGTGTCTTGAGCTATTTAGTGACCAAGGAACTTGAGAGTGCATAATTATGGCATAGCATTTGGGATGGTCAAGCTAATCAAGTGTGAACCCCTCTTTATAGTATGGTCAAACACTACAAACTAGCAAGTCCAAGTGTCCTTCATCTCCTTGTGACACATGGAACTAGAAATGTCCTTAGCCTTGTAGTCTTTGTCCATTGATCATCCATTAATTCAAATTGAGGGGTCTCTTTTCATTAAATACTTATGACAATAACCCAAGGATAAATCCGCTACAAAACAAAGGTTAGTCACGAGTATATGGTTGTCATTTATCACCGAAACCCACCCTTACCAAAGGTGCGGTGGGGCCTTGATGCTTACAATCTCCCCCTTTTTGGTGATAGATGTCAACACAAGTAGAGATACACAAAAAATTTGAAATTAAAGCGTAAACTCAACAACTAATGCATGAAAGAGATAAGCATAAGCACACATGCATTAATTAAACAAACACACACAAGCATGAGTAGACATGTAAACCATCATCATACACAAAAGCCAAGTGGTCGGTACATGGAGAACACGAACATCACCGATAGCCACCCGGTCACGAACGAAGTGCAAGTCGATCTCCACATGCTTCATCTGCTAGTGCTGAACCAGGTTGGTGGAGAGGTACACGGCACTGACGTTGTCACAGTAGACGAGTGTGCTCTTGGCGAGCGGGCTGTGAAGCTCAGCCAAGAGCTGCCGGAGCCATGACGCCTCAGCCACGCCGTTAGCAATAGCCCAATACTCTGCCTCAGCACTCGAGCGGGAGACAACCGGCTGTCGCTTCGATGACCACGAGATCAGGTTGCCACCGAGGAAGATGGCGTAGCCTAAGGTAGAGCGGCGGGTGTCTGGACAACCCACCCAGTCAGCATCAGTGTAGACAACCAGCTCACTAGGAGAAGACCGGTGGAGGACCAAGCCGAAGTCAATCGTGCCTCTGATGTAGCGAAGAAGACGCTTCAGTGCAGCAAGATGGGACTCCCGAGGATCATGCATATGGAGGCAGATCTGCTGGACAGCGTAGGTGAGGTCCGGCCTGGTGAAAGTGAGGTATTGTAAGGCTCCAGCAAGACTCCGATAGGCAGTCGGATCAGAAACTGGATCACCCAGAGTAGCAGACAGCTTCGCCTGAGTATCAACAGGAGTGGAGCAAGGCTTGCAAGCAGTCATCCCAGCACGCTCCAGGATATCAAGAGCATACTGATGCTAGTGAAGGAGAAGACCAGCCTGGTGGGGCTCAACAGTCACACCCAAGAAGTGGTGAAGCTTGCCCAGATCCTTCATAGCAAACTCCTGCTGAAGAGAAGAGATAATCAATTGGAGCAACTGTGGGTTGGAGGCAGTCAGGACAATATCATCAACGTAGAGGAGGAGGTAAGCAATGCCATCAGCATGGTGATATATGAAAAGTGAAGTGTCTGACTTGGCCTCAACAAAACCCAGTGTCATCAAGAAAGCAGCAAACCGAAAGTACCAAGCCTGAGGAGCCTGCTTCAGACCATAGAGTGACTTGTTCAGCCGGCAGACCAAATCCGGACGACTGGAGTCCACAAAACCTGCTGGCTGACTGCAGTAGACTGTCTCTGTCAGAGTGCCATGGAGAAAAGCATTCATGACATCGAGCTGGTGCACTGGCCAAGAGCGAGAGAGAGCCAGAGAGAGGACATTACGCACTGTAGTGGGCTTCACCACTGGACTGAAAGTCTCATCATAATCAACATCGGGGCGCTGAGTGAACCCCCCGAAGAACCCAACGCACCTTATAGCGCTCCAGAGTACCATCAGCCCGACGCTTGATAGTCCAAATCCACTTGCCGGTCACCACATTGCAACCAGACGGACGCGGCACAAGATGCCAAGTCTGGTTGGCAAGAAGAGCTCCATACTCCTCTTCCATCGCACGACGCCAGTTCAGATCTGCCAGAGCCTCTCGAACTGACGTCAGGATCGGAGAGAGCCACGGCTCTCCCTCTATGGCGGAGAGAGCCGCGGGCCGAAGAACCCCGGCCGCCTGTCGAGTCACCATGGGATGGGTGTGACGAGGATCCCGATGGATGATCGGCGGGTGGTACACAGCCGGCTCCACCCAAGAACGACGTGGTGGAGGCGGCGGTGACGGCAGAGGAGGAGGCGGAGACGGCACCGGAGACGGTGGTGGAGGAGGTGGAGACGGCTCCGGAGACGGTGGTGGAGGAGGCGGAGCAGTCGAGCGGCGCTCGTAGAAATAGCGCACAGGGGGCGCATAGTCCACGGGCACCTCCGGAACCAGAGGCAGAGTAGTAGGCATCTATGGATGGCGTCGGTACACCTGCACCGGCTCGGCGTAGCGTGCAGGTGTCGTTTGGGCCGCGCGTGGCACGGGAGGAGGCACCGGGACGGTGCTGGGCGCAGCAGAAGGCGCCAGGGCCACCCGTGGCCCGGCTGGAGGCTCCAGGGGTGCAAAAGGCGCCGGTGCCGCGCATGGTGTGGTGGGAGGCTCCGGGGCCACACGTGGCGCGGCCAGAGGCACCAAGCCCGTGCCAGGTGCGACAAAGGGCACCGGAACCGCGGGTGGTGCAAGAAGAGGCTCCGGCGCCGCGCGTGGCGCAGCTAATGGTGCCGGAGCCGGTGGTGGGTCAGAAGTACCTTCTGAAAAAGGAAAAATAGAAACAGGTGGCTGAACCACCGGGTCAGAAAACATAGACTCAGGGTCAGGATCAGGAGAAGGTGTGGAGGTGGAGGAGTAGGGGAAGTCCGACTCGTCAAACACAATGTGTCGGGAGATAAGAACCCGACGAGAAGTGAGGTCAAAGCAACGGTACCCCTTTTGGTCAGGGGAGTAACCAAGGAACACACAACGTGTCGAGCGAGGTGCGATCTTGTGAGGAGTAGTGGCAGCAAGGTTCGGGTAGCAAGCGCACCCGAAGACACGTAGGTGAGCGTAGGTGGGTGGGGTACCGAAGTGTGCGTGGTGAGGAGTCGGAGCAGGTGGAGCTGTGGAAGGAAGACGGTTGAGAAGGTAGGTGGCGGTGTGAAGGCTCTTTGCCCAGAAGCGCGGGGGTAGAGAGGCCTAGAGGAGAAGGGTGCGCATGACATCGTTCGTGGTCCGAATCATGCGCTCAGCCTTGCCGTTCTGGGGAGAACTGTACGGACAAGACATACGTAGCTGAACACCTCGGGAGAGAAAGAAGGAGCGAGAGGTGTTGTTATCGAACTCACGACCGTTGTCACACTAGACAGCCTTCACGGTGGGGCCGAACTGAGTGGACACCCAGGCAAAGAAGTGAAGGAGGGTGGGGAAGGTGTTGGACTTGGCACGTAAAGGAAAAGTCCAGGAGTAGTGAGAAAAGTCATCAACGATCACAAGATAATACTTATAACCAGACATGCTGAGTACAGGAGATGTCCACAAGTCACAGTGAATAAGATCAAAGGCATGCAACGCATGCGGAGAAGAAGAAGAAAAAGGGAGCCGAACATGGCGACCAAGCTGGCACGCATGACAGAGGTGCTCAGCAGTAGTCCTAGTACAAGGGACATCAGTACTACGACTAATCTGAGCCAAAACATCTCGGCCGGGATGACCAAGACGGCAGTGCCAGGTGATGGAGGATGGAGTCGCAGCAAGAGTAGCAGACGAGGAAGGCGAAGCGGTCGAAGGTGAAGCAGCGGAGGTCGGAAGGCGGAGTGTGTAAAGGGGCCCGGAGCTATCACATCGGAGGAGAGGACGCCCGGTAGCCGAATCCTTCACAGAAAGACCAGAAGAGTCAAACTCGACAGAACAAGAATTGTCAGAAGTAAATTGACGAATGGAAAGAAGATTGTGGACCATCTGAGGAGCAACAAGAACATCAGAAAGACGGAAAGCACCAGGAGCCGAGCCCATAGAGGTGACGGGAAGACAAGAACCATCACCGACCATGATGGAGGAAGGACATGAGGGGTGAGGAGGTCGGACAGAAGAAAGAATACCTGCATCAGGTGTGGTGTGGTAGGAGGCTCCCGAGTCAGCGATCCACTCGGCGCCAACCGGCGGCGTCAGCCCCACGGTGCTGAAGGACTGTGCCAGCGCAGCCTGATCCCACCCCCCGGCCACGGCAAGCTGGGCTGAAGAGGACGTGGAGTCCAGGACGGTGTGTAGGTGGCAGCACCCGTGACCATGGCAGCCGGCTGGTGCGGGGGACGAGGCCCCCCTCCCTGACCCTAGAAGGGCCACATGGAGATGCGCCCTGACCACGGGTTGGCGAAGGTCAGCCAGGGCGCACCCCCGGGTAGAGGAGCGAGCACAGGAGTCAGAGCCTGGGTGGGCGTCCCACGACCCCCACGACCCCCACCACCACGTCCTCGGCGGCCTCAACGGCCCCCACGGCCCCCCACCCCCGCTCGGCCCGGGGGGAGGAGCACCAAGGAGAGAGGCGGGTGGAGAGGCGAAGGACGGTGGTGGGGCAGCGACGAGTGCACGGGAGGCGGTGGAGGGCGAAGAAGTGGTCGAGGCAGGCGTGTAGAGGCCCCCGGTGAGCTCCTCCAGGTTGAGAGCATCGCGAACCTGGAGGAAGGTGGGAGTCGGCTTCTGGTGAGTGAACAGCGTCCGCAGGGCCTTGTAGCTGGTAGGAAGGCCCCGCACGACGTTGAGCACCAGGACGTGTTCCGGGACCGGGTACCCAAGGTCCTGAAGTCCATCGGCCGTGCTCTTCATCTTCCTGCAGAAGTCGCCCACGGACATGTCACCCAGCTCGAGGGTGCGGAGCTCAGTGTCGAGATGGAGGGCGCGCGTCTGGGCGTTCCCGAGAAACTGGGTCTCGAGAGCAAGCCA
Source organism: Cenchrus fungigraminus (assembly GCA_036936925.1). Taxonomy (NCBI): domain Eukaryota; kingdom Viridiplantae; phylum Streptophyta; class Magnoliopsida; order Poales; family Poaceae; genus Cenchrus; species Cenchrus fungigraminus. The sequence goes on along the minus strand of CM072777.1, from coordinate 48,757,048 downwards.
GGCCTCGCGCGCGGTGGCGCCGGGAGTCCGTATGATGTCCTGTAGGTCGTGGGAGATGGTCCCAACGATCCAAGACATGGCGATGCTGTCGAGACGGAGCCATGCCAGGTCGCGAGCCCGGACCGGAGTGTCGAAGAGGACGTGGTCGTCGAGGGCGTAGCGGCAGAGCGCGAGGAGAATCTGGTCCTTCCAGTGAGCATAGGAGGTGGAGGTGGAGTCGAGGAGGACGGTGACCAGGTTCTTGATGTTCGGTACCCCGGCGGCCTGAAGGTGGAGGTAGGCAGTCATGGGGTCGACTGGGTCGCACAGGGGACCGGCACTCTGAGGGGTCAGAGTAGAGGGCAGCGTCTGGTATGAAGAGGAGGTAGCGTGATCGATGACGAGGACACCAGGCGACGCGGAGGGACCGAGGAGGAACTGCTCAGTCTCGGCAACCTGACGAGTGAGAGCATCTGCCATGGAGCGCTCGTGCTCCCAGGCACGCGCCGCGGCACGAACACGATCCTGGGCCGCGGCAGCCTTGGCTTTGGCAGCAGCAAGGGCCACGGCCAGAGCTCCATCAGGCACGGTGTTGGTGTCAACGAGAGGTGCCTTGCTGGTGCCAGGGTGGAGGGGAGCAGTGAGGGGCAGCAGTTGGCCGCCGGAGAAAGGCGGCAGGTAGCCCCCCACGCCCGCAGCAGACGCAGCAGCGGCCAAGAGTCCGGCATCAGTGCGGGGGCTGCGCCCAGTCAGAGGTGCTGCAGGCAGGGCGGTGTCGGCCATGGCAGCCTGGCGCATGGAGGCAGCAGTGGGGTCATCGTCAGGGAAGAGAGCAGAGGAGGCTGCGCCCAGCTGGATCGCGCGGAGGGCAGCGATGGCGGCGGCAACCTTCTCTGGAGACGGGGTCGATGCAGGAGGCGGTGTGGTGGCAGGGAAAGGGGCCGCATCCGGGAGGGGGGCGTCCTCAGGGGCGTCATCGTGCCCTGCATTAGCATGCCCCGCGCCCATGGCCTGCCCGCCGGTGGCCACGCCCCCCATGGCCGTGCGAAGGGAAGCTGCGGCAGCCGGGTTAGGAAACAGGGGAACCCGACCGTCCGCAGCAAAATACCCCCGCAGGGCGGAGGCGGCGGCCATGTCGAGGATGGAGGGGCCGTGGCCGCCCCCGGCGAGGTCGCTGGGGCGCGAATCAGGGGCCCCCAGGCCGGCCGCAGCCGAAGCAGAGCTTGCTGGGGTGACCAGGCCGTGCGCCGGGTCGGGGAGGAGGGGAGGAGCACCGACGCGGGTCACGGCGGTGGCGTAGGAGGAGTAGAGAGGGGGGAAGAAGGAGAGATGAGGCGGCTGTAGAGGAGGCCGGCCAGCCATGGTGGTGGTGGCGGCAGAGCCCAGGAGAGAGAAAGAAGGTGAGGAAGAAAGCCCTAGTCTGATACCATGTTGGAAATAATGATTCCAATGGTATTCCTCCAACCCTAGATGGGTGGGTATATAGACAGTGATACATGGGCCTCTATGTGTTGGAAATAATGATTCCAATGGTATTCCTCCAACCCTAGATGGGTGAGTATATAGACAGTGATACATGGGCCTCTATATGGGCCATACACACACATACTCTAACACCCCCCCGCAGTCTGGACTACCGGCGCAGCGGTGTACGAGACTGGGCAACAAAGAAAGAAACACACACACACAGGGCCCCCCGCAGCCACAACTAGCCACTGACTACGTTGAGGCTGGACCAAAACTCCGAGAAGGTCGAGGAGTGTCACACCTGATTTTCCAAAGAAAACCAAATGCATCTCATATGTGCGCCAGGATCAAGTTTACACACATATGATAGACGTCATGAGTGAAATATCATAAACAGTAATCAAAGCATCCAAGAGTTAAACCATTAAATTATCTTTTATTACACTCAGACGTTAGACTCGAAGGTCTTTAAAATGAACAAACGATAACTAGACGAAGCAACTCCGTCTTCAGCTTCCACAGGCACATGACTGGGGCACGCGAGCCTCAGAACTCATCGAAGTCGCTGAAGTACTCTTCTCTAGTGTTCTCTTCTGAACAGCGGGTAAGCAAGGGTGAGCACACTTATCGTTGGAGCTCAGCAAGTGGGGGAAGATGCAAGGCTATCAAGGATAGGCTAAGAGTTTGCTGCGGTTAGCATTTTAATGTTGGTCAAATTTTATTAGCAAGCACCTATTTACTAGGTGTAAGTTTATACCATCCCACTTAAAAAGACTTTTAGAAATCTTTCCATCTCAAACCATACACAAACCACAATTTAATTCCATCTTCAAGTTCATTAATCATGTGAGGGTCCAGGCCACTCTTGACCGTGAGCACGGCTGATCCATCAGTTTTAACTCTGCAGAGGTTGTACACTTTCACCACAGCTCGTGTTCCCCATGTTGCCCGGGTTGATCAGACCCTTAAACACTTCCGAGGTGAGTGGCTGGGGGTCCACTACGAAGCCTTTACAAAGATATGCAGAAGACCAACAGCCCGCATAGTTACAGTAGCAGAGTGGGCCATAACCCTCCCTAATGGTCAGCACCTTAGCAAAGGCTGCTACCCCAAGAGGACCGGGCTATACCCCTGCAACTCTGACCCCCTCTGCTCCTTTCGGATAAGGCTGCCAGATAATTCCACACACCAAATTAATTGGCTAAGCCAGAGCCATATGGACTGTGGTTGCACTGTTTTCCTGGGCGGTTCTCCATGTTCCGATTATAACATATGATCTTGTTATTAACCATAAGCATCAGCTTCACCATAGTTATCATGATCAACATTCATCATTTTGTAAAAGATTCATTTGAACCATCCCAAGGTATAGCAACTAAGCATTTCTACCCAAAACATTTATTAAAAAGGTTGTTCAAGGTAATGAGGATAAAATTCTAGTCATGTCCTTAAAAAGGTGATTGCCCATCAAATTTATGCATAGCAACATTTAAATGTAAACTTAGTTATCATGCAATTATTTAGGACAAAGAGGAATATGCAGAGGGAGAAGTCCACTTGCCTTCCTTGCTTAAACACTGGGGTTCTTCTTCTTCAAAAACTTGCTCTTGATCCACTTCATCTGGCTACTCACTTGAAACTGGTATGATGTCTACGAGCACACAAGAAAGCATTCAATAAAAAAAACAACACATCAAGCATGAAAAGCTTAAAGAGAGGACAAGGTTTGGCTCCAAGACCGCGAACACAAAAACACTCGGAACTATCGGGAGACTTGGATGATCACAAACAAAGGCTAGCTATGTGCTTGGTATATTTTAATTAAATAAAGATGTGCATAGGTTATTTCATAGAAATACTCTATTTATAATTAAGCAAGTTATTTTATATTTAAAAGACGATGTAAACCTAGTCCAATTTCATTTATAAATATTCAAGTATGATTTATGCAAATTAAACATTTAATTTAAAAGAAGCATGTAAAAGCATCTAGGCGTTTATCTTTATATTTCGAGTTGTCCTAATCAAATTATAAATCAAAAACATATTTATATTCATATTAATCAGATTAACATTTAATTAAGACAACTCATGATATAGCCTATGTTGCCTTTTATTAGAAAGCAAATTGCATAATCATTAATCAATTTAAGTTTGATTATGAAAACCGAGGTATACAACTAATTAGCTTTTAATTGAAAGAATTATTTAATAAGTATTAATCATATTAACTTTCTTATGAAAACACGTGTTGAACTCTAATTAGATTTTAATTAGAAAAACATGTGTATAAGGAGTTAATCATATTTAATATTTAAATAAATTATAAAACAAAGAACATGTTCAACATTGGTCCTATCACGTAGGTTGAGTTGATATGAACCTAACGCAACTTGAAACGGTGGAAACGGAGCTAAAACGCAAAAGATACGGCCAAAACAAGGTTCATGGGCTTTTCTGTGAAGAAACAGGGCTTCCAGGGGCTTAACTGCAAGAAACCAGGGGCTAAAATATAAAACTACAAGAGAGTCAAGGGACTTAGGTGCAAAAAGATGGCTTAGGACGGCGGATGGGAAAAACAGAGAAGCTTCGAGGCTTAAATGCTAGAAACAGGACCTGTTTAAAAGGATTCTTATAGGTGGAAGGGCATGGTTGTGATATTAAAAACTGCAGGGGTTTAATTGTAAAAAGACGGTGGCCAGTTGAGTTGACCGTTATGGTCTTGGTTGACTCTGCGATCTCAACCGTTGATCGAGGATCGGACAGCTGGCGGAAAACCAAGAAGATCAGGGGTCTAAACGTAAAGATAAGGACCTGTTTGCAAGAGTTTCTACTGGTGGGAGGGCATACTTGTGAAAAGGAGAAGCTCGGGCGCTTTTTTCGCAAGATGGCCATGGCGGGGGCTCCGTTGACCGTTACTGGGTCTGTTTGACTCCGGGCTCCGCAGATCTGGGCCATCCGTGCCAGATCTGACGGCGGGGAACGGCTGCGGGCGGACGGGCGGTGGCGGTCACGCGAAGACGGCGGCGCACGGCGGCGAGGTTCACCGGCGACGCACGATCTCGGGCTAGGGGCCACGGATGGGGACGCGGCTGGGCTCTACGCGGAGCTGGGAGGACGGCGAACCCAACCGGGGCTACAGGGAGGTGGCTCAGGCGACAGAAAGGGCACCGCGACGGCCGTGGCGGACGGCGGTGGCAGGGCTCGCGGCCGGCGTGCTCATGCGCGGTGTGAGACACACGGGAGTGCATGAGGGGCATCTCACCTTGCTGCGGAGCCACGGGTGCCAAGGAGAGTGACAAGGAGACAGCGTCGAGGGAGATCGAGGCGGCGGCCGAAGATTGAAGACGACGGCAGCGGCGCTCTGTGCAGCTCGGTCCGGCAACGGAGAGCGGACCTGGGACAGAGGTAGGCTCGGTGAGAAACACACGTGAAGAAGAAAAAGAAAGAGAGGGGCTAGAGTCACTTCACCGACGGCGGAGAGCTCCAGGGCGACCAACAATGGTGCGACGGCCGGAAACTCGGGTGGCGGCACGGCTGCGGCGCGAGCGCGAGGATGGGGAGGTGCTAGGGCGAGAGCGGGTGTGGAAAGGGTGCGCACAGGGCACGAGCTTGGCTCATATAGGGGAAAGGAAAGGAGAGGGGAGACGAGAGGCCGGCGGCTGAGGAAGCGATGGCCTTCAATGGCCCGCATTCAAATAGGGGGGAAAACGACTTGAAGGCGGCAAGGTAACTGATGGAGGGAGTAAAGGTGGGAAGGGCGCCGGTGCTGCTCTTGATTGCCCCGATTGAAGGCTGGGCGCGGTGGATGCGGAGAAACGGCCGGCGCGCGGCGCGGCTGTTACGACTCCACGCGAAGCAGAGGAGGGGAGGGAGGCTGGAGGAAGGCGGAGGACCCGACAGGTGGGCCCGGCCTGTCAGCGGAAGAAAGGGGGAAGGGGAAGCGCGAAGCAGGCCGCGCGGTGCTGGGCCAGAAGGAGGGATGGGCCGGCGGCCTGCGCTGCAGCTCGGGCTGAAAGGAAAAAGGAGGAGGGGGAAGAGAAGTTGGGCCGCGAGCCGAAAGGGAGGGAGAGATGGGTTGGGAGGGTTTTCTCTTTTTTTTTCAAAGCTTTTCCGTTTAAACCTTTTAAACCTTTTCAAACTTAAACACTTTTCAAACATTCAAACAAATTTTAAAACTTTTAAAACTTTACATCATCACACATAAACCATGCAAACAAAATATGATGCACAAGCACTTATTGCTTCTAAAATTATTCAAAAGTGATATTTAAATACTTTAAAAGCCAAATTTATTTGATAAATTATTATTTCCTTAGAAGATTAAATCTAAAACACCATGTTGCTAATATTTATTTGGTGATGGAATTTAGGGTGTTACAAGGAGGGAAGACCCTTGGTGAAGATGTCAGCGAACTGGGAGGTGGTCGGTACATGGAGAACACGAACATCACCGATAGCCACCCGGTCACGAACGAAGTGCAAGTCAATCTCCACATGCTTCGTCCGCTGGTGCTGAACCGGGTTGGTGGAGAGGTACACGGCGCTGATGTTGTCGCAGTAGACGAGCATGCTCTTGGCGAGCGGGCTGTGAAGCTCACCACTGGGTACCACGTCGCTCCTCGCTCCGGCCACCACCAGGACACCTCGACGCCGCCGACTTCTCCTCCGCCTCAGCAGGATTTGGACCCTTTTTGGTGCTTGTTGCCAAAAGGGGAGATAGATAGGGGGAGTAGAGATAGGGGGAGCTTGGGAGTTTGTTTTGAGAGTTTTTGTGCCCCTTGTATGTTTTATGGAGTTCATGAGTAGACATGTAAACCATCATCATACACAAAAGCCAAATACATGTCTCATCATGAACTCCATAAAACATACAAGGGGCACAAAAACTCTCAAAACAAACTCCCAAGCTCCCCCTATCTCTACTCCCCCTATCTATCTCCCCCTTTGGCAACAAGCACCAAAAAGGGTCCTAATCCAGCTGAGGCGGAGGAGAAGTCGGTGGTGTTGAGGTGTCCTGGTGGTGGCCAGAGCGAGGAGCGATGTGGTACCCGGAGGTGTCACCATCATCGGACTCGAACCCTGACAGCTCTGAAGAGCGGACCGGCGAAGATCTGACAGGTGAAGCGATACGAGCTGTATCGGTGCCGATAGAGGTGGGAAGCGCCTGAGAGCTCACAGCTGCCATCTCGGACTCGATCTGCTGAGTGATAGAGCAAAGAGTGGTATCCTCCTGATCGAGTCGCTCTGCCTGAGGAGTAGCCATGGAGGGCATGGGCGGGGTGAACCCCAGAGAACGACGTGCTGGTGTCTCGAAGATCAGTGGTCCTGTCGGGAAAGGAGACATCAGCTGGGTCGACGGAGTCTGAGAAAACTGTCCTGCCCTGAGCTGCTCAAGTAGTGTCATCGTCTGTGGAGTCGCGAGCTGCTGAGTAGTGAACGTCCCGGACGGAAGGAGTGGTGAAGCTGAGATCGAGACCGTCGGGATTGGGAAGCTCACCAATTTGATAGGAGGTACTAAAATAGCCGGCTCAGGCTGAAGAAGCTGCTGGGTCGGGAGAGACGGAAGCTGAAGCCCTGTGTGCTGGAAGAGCTGACCCAAGCAAGTGGACATGAACGAGAACATCTGAGCAGTCATCATCTGGTGCTACTGTAGCTACTGCCTCTGAGCCTCCTGCTGCTGCCTCTGAGTCTCCTGCTGCTGCTCGAACTGCAACCTCTGTGCCTCCTGCTGCTAGCGTATACTGTCGAGTATAACCTGCTGTTCCTCCTGGTGCCTCTGAAACTGCGCCTGCATCTCGCGTTGCATCTCCATCATGGCCTTCGACTGATTAGCCAAGGACTGAATCACAGAGGCTAAGGCGTCGGGCTGAGTGACCGGAGAGGTGGAGATAGGTGGAATCGGCGACTCAGCCTCTCTTTGTCCTGGCAAACGGGAGCCCCCAGCCTCGTCGTCATGAGCACAACGAGTACGGAAGATGTGCTGTGGCTCGGGCTCAAAGTCAGGCTCAAAGTCCTCATCCTCGCTCGAGTCCTCCTCTGTGTCAGTGGCAAGGTACGCGGGCAGAGGCCCCTCAGCTAGAGCAAGTAGCTCATCCTGTCGAGCGGCCTCGTCCATCACTACCTCAGCTGCAGCACGAGCCTGGAGGTCCTCTACTGCTCGACTCCATCCCCTGGGTCCCTGCCTCCTGTCCCCTGGCATCGGCGGCTGGTATGTCTTGAACACGTACCGAGAACGCTCCAAGACAGAGATATATCTCTGAGACTCCAACCGCGAGAGTATCCAACTAATCCAGTGGACAAAAGGAAACTGTCGTGTCATCCCCATCCCATCCATAATAGCATCCTCAACCTCGCTGAGAAGGATATCCACGATATCGAACGGTCGGTGAGTCATGATATAAAGAAGTATCCACTGCTGGACTCTGGTGATCGACTCTGCATTCCCCATCCTGAAAAGAAGGGACCTCCTGAGTGCAAAATGGACCACGTAGGCCTCACGTGTCAGCCTGTCAGGAGTCCGAGGGGTGCCGGGGAGGAAAGGCTGTTGAAACAGGAAGCTGATCTCCTCGTGTGGTGGTACAATAGGAGAGTTTGCACGACGAGAAGCCTCAACATCGGGGTAGGCCATGTAGTGTATCGAAGTGTCATCGACCTGAACCCCGAGGAACTCTGCAATCCCCTCTCGAGTGAGTCTGTACTGCTGCCCCATAAACATGAATCTGATCGAGAGCCGGGCATCCTCAACATAGACTGTGGAGTAGAACACTCTGACCCACTCTGGCACGTAACGTGGCCTCTCACTGACCAGAGCTGCAAGTCCCGGCAGGTAGTCGAAGTGTGGGAGTATCGGGACTCCAGCTGCTGCTGCCCTGAGTGCTGTCCACTGGAGCATCCTGTGCTGGCTCAACTGTGATCCCTTCCTGACATAGGAGGCATAGAAGCTCTCCTGAAGAATAGTCCAAAACCTAGGGTCACAGTTCTCTCTCTGAGGAGGGAACCACTCGTCCTCCGTAACAAACCTCAACTTCCGGATCTTCGGACCAGAAAGGCTCCTCAGATCACGGAGGTAGACCCCGAAGGCCTCTGCACGCGGTGCACCAGTACGGATCTCAGGGCCCTCTCTCAACTGATCCTCCTGATCCTGCTCCACGTGTTGCTCTGCTGCTGTCCTCCTCTGCCTAGGAGTCGGCTAAGCCTGAGTGTGTCCACCACGAGTCCGAGGATCGATACGTGGTGCAGAGGAAGGTGACTGAGTCTCTGTCTCTGTCTATCAGGTATTGGTACAGCCTGAATGCCGTAACACCTGCTGCTCATGGGGCTGCTCCCCCTGACCCTGTGCACTGCTGCCGATCCGTATGTCCCTCTGTGGCTGACCCACGGTGTCGGGCACTTGGAGCACACGATCCCACTCCTTTTCCTGTCTGGTCTTCTTCTTCGGCTCAACAACGGCTTTGCCCTTCCTCTTGTCACCTACCATCTGTCAGAGAAATGATGGAAGATTACAGAATGGCGAGCAAAGTATATAAACGAGAATAAATATCTAAGGGAAGAGGTCCTTAAGCAAAGCATATGAGTAGATAGAGCCTAAGCATGCATCCTAGAAGATGATCATGGCACAAGATAAAGAGGGAAGATTCTAGGACAGTCCTTATGTGCACAAGGATGTGTGTGTGTGAGTGCAAAACCATGAAAATGAGCTACTGACAGAGATAAGGTATAAAAACAGCAAGAACAGTAACTCATTTACTATGAAAAACATGAAGGAGAGCATGACATGATCAATATGAGCAGGATAAGTGATCTAGGATACAGTGATGTGCTACTGTGATGGATGATCAGTACTCAAACAGGGATGTACAGTAGCCGCAATGCTCAAAACATGAGATACAGAGGTCTTTTAATGGATTTGAGCACTAATCTCTGAGTTAATGAGAGTCTGCAGAGAATCTTAAGGTCACAGATCACAGAACTACAGCAAAATCACCCTGAATTTCTCTCTAAACAAGCAGAGGCAGTACTGGGAGGAAGAACAGGGAGGCGGTCGGCTCACCACTGCGAAGAGATCGACGAGATGTGGCAGTGGAAGGCGGAGAAGCCTCTTGCGAGCCTCTGGACAGCGGCCGACGAGTCGCGGCGGCGCCGGCGAGCCGGAGCAGCCGACGGTGGCGGAAACCCTAACCAAGGGTCCGTGGCGGCGCGCACGAGTTTCCGTGCGGAGGGGACGGCGACTGCGGAGGTGGCCGGTGGTGAGCACAGGAGGCCGGCGAGTCGCGCACGTGGCTGTGCTGACCGGCGGCGAGCGAATCGGTGGCGTACGGGTGAGGAACGGAGGCGGCCGTGATTTGATTTGGGGGAGAAAAACGAACGGGATGGATATGACATGTGGGGCCAACTTGCAGAGAAGCGCCGGATGAACCGACGGTAGAAAACGTGCAACGTCGGTATATCCGTCGGATGAAATGGTCAAAACTGTGAAACACATCACCGGGTGATCCGTTGGTCAGATTTTTAGATTCGTCAGATGATTGACACGCGGGTCCGAATTTGCCCTGGATTTTAGTAGCACCGGATGAACCGCTGAAACCACAGAGGTGAGCATTGGTTCATCCGACGATAGCTAACAGAGGCGCACGAGGCAAAATTCAAACTGACCCGGCCACCGGATGAACCGACGCTGGAACCTATATAGCAGCGGTTTATCCGGTGAAGATAAAAACAGAATGTTGAACTAAAGCTCATTTTCAATCCGACAAATGCCACACACAAGCCAATACAAGCACATTTTTGGATCAATCCTGAGTGACAACCTCACCCCTCAAGCACTCCTTTGCAAAATAGAGGTATATAAACCATAGATTCCCTTCAAGGGATAGACCTTATAAATTTTTAGAAAAATAGGCGAATAAGATCCAAAAAGGGAATGTATGAGTCATTGCCTTTGAACTTAGAGATAGAAACTTTAAGCTCGTTAGGACATAACTCAATAGGCATTAAGCACCATCATTTGTCTTAGCACACTTTTGGAGATGTTGATTTGCATTGAACGCTAAGCAACTTTCTCATAGTGTGATTTTCCTTTGTGACACCTCTCACGCAATGCTATGCAAGAACAAATGCATGAAATTAAACATGAATGCATATTATATGACAAGAAAAGATGCAAAGCGGAAAGATAAACTATCTTGTCAAGTTTGAACCCTTGTTAAGCTTACTCATGGTGAGTCTTTCAGCATGCCTTGAGCGAAACTTTGGAACCACCGACTCAAGCAAGACCCATACTCACCACTATCTTAACGAGGTTAGACAAGCCCCTAAATCATGTACATATGCAAATGCAAACTATATGACAAGCATCACATGATGTTAGACGCATCAAGCACATTTAATTCACTCCTTAGCCTACAAAAGGTGTTTTCATCAAGAGGCTTAGTGAATATATCCGCCAATTGCTCCCCGGAGCGAACACCACAAAGGAGAATATCACCTTTAGCAACATGGTCTCGCAAGAAGTGATGGCTGATATCAATGTGCTTGGTGCGCGAGTGTTGAACCGGGTTGTTAGCAATTTTTACAGCACTTTCATTGTCACAAAGGAGAGGAACCCTATCTAGAACCACTCCATAATCCAAGAGGTTTTGCTTCATATAGAGGATTTGAGCACAACAAGCCCCGGCGGAAATGTATTCCGCCTCCGCGGTGGATAAGGCCACGGAGTTTTGCTTCTTAGAGGACCAAGCAACCAAAGATCGACCTAGCAAATGACACCCACCCGAAGTGCTCTTACAGTCTACTCGACATCCGGCAAAATCCGAATCCGAATAACCCAAGAGCTCAAAACAAGCACCATGGGGGTACCACAAGCCAATACTAGGTGTGTATTTTAAGTATCTAAGGATCCTTTTCAAAGCACTTAGGTGAGATTCTTTAGGGTTAGCTTGAAACCGAGCACACATGCAAACACTAAACATGATATCGGGCCTAGATGCGGTAAGATAAAGAAGAGAGCCTATCATTGAACGGTAAAGCTTTTGGTCAACCAGTTTACCTCCCTCATCTAAGTCGAGATGTCCATTGGTAGGCATTGGTGTCTTGATTGGCTTGCAACCATCCATCTTGAACTTCTTGAGAATATCATTGGTGTACTTTTCTTGATGGATGAAGGTTCCTTCCTTCAATTGCTTGATTTGAAACCCAAGGAAGAAGTTGAACTCCCCAATCATAGACATCTCGAATTCCTTAGTCATGAGATCACTAAAGTCCTTGCACACTTTAAGATTGGTAGAGCCAAAGATGATATCATCAACATAGATTTGACAAATGAAGAGCTCTCTGTTGATGATCTTGGTGAATAGAGTATTGTCCACTCTTCCAATCTTGAAGCCTTCCTTGATGAGAAAGTCCCGGAGCCTCTCATACCATGCCCTAGGAGCTTGCTTGAGTCCATACAAAGCCTTGATCAACCTATAGACATGGTTAGTATGTGTGGTATCTTCAAAACCGGGAGGTTGCTCAACATAGACTTCTTTATTGATGAAGCCATTTAAGAAGGCACTCTTGACATCCATTTGGAACAATTTCATTTTGTGACAAGAGGCATAAGCAAGAAGGATACAGATTGCTTCAAGATGTGCAACCGGAGCAAAGGTCTCCCCATAGTCCAAGCCTTCTACTTGCGAGTAGCCCTTGGCGACAAGCCTTGCCTTGTTCTTCACCACTACTCCATGTTCATCTTGCTTGTTTCGGTAGACCCACTTGGTGCCAATCACATTCTTGTTCTTAGGGCGCTCTACTAGGACCCAAACTTCATTTCTTGTGAAGTTGTTTAGCTCTTCTTGCATAGCCAAGATCCAATCCGGGTCCTCTAAAGCTTCCTCTATAGTAGTGGGTTCTACAAAAGAAACAAATGCATGATGTTTGCAAAACGAAGCATATTGTTTGCGGCGAGTACGTGTACCACCCTTGGGATCACCCAAGACAAGATCGATGGGGTGGTTTGATGAAGTCCTTGTACGCCTTTCAAGTGTGGATGGATCGTCTTGAGGTTGCACTACTTCCGGTTCTTCTTCTCCTTGATCTTGGGTGTCTTGTGATGTAGGAGGTGGCCCATTTGAGGAAGATGGGCTTTCTTGTCTTGTACACCTTTGATGGTCATCATTATCATTATCGGAAGAGGATGAGTCTTCATGGTTGTGGGAAGTAGAAGGTGCATCATCATCCTCTTTGCATCATCATCCTCTTTGGGCTTGATGTCCCCAATAGCCATCTTCTTCATTGCTTCTCGTAGAGATTCTTTTCCTACATCATCACAACAATAGCCATCTCCTTGGGAGCCATTAGATTCATCAAACTCCACGTCACATGTTTCTTCAACGGCACATGTAGTGTTGTTGAATACTCTATATGCCTTGGAGTTTGATGCATAACCAAGAAACATGCCCTCATCTACCCTACTCTCAAACTTCCCTAGGTGCTTCCTCTTCTTGTAAATGAAACACTTACACCCAAAGACTCGAAAGTAGGAGATGTTGGGCTTCCTCCCAATGAGAAGCTCATAGGGTGTCTTTATGAGTAGTCGATGGAGATACACCCTATTTGAAGCATGACACGCCGTGTTGATAGCTTCCGCCCAAAATCTTTGAGAGATACCATAGTCATCCAACATAGCTCTAGCCAATGTGATGAGAGTCTTGTTCTTCCTTTCTACCTCACCATTTTGTTGTGGTGTGTAGGTTGAAGAGAATTCATGCTTGATGCCTAGCTCATCACAATATTCTTCCACATTAGTGTTCCGGAATTCCGATCCATTGTCACTCCGGACCTTCACAATAGATGACTCAAATTCATTTTGAGCCCTTTTTGCAAAGTTCTTGAAGATCCCGAATGTCTTGCTCTTGTCCTCCATAAAGAATGTCCAAGTGTAGCGTGAGTAATCATCAACAATGACAAGACAATAGAGATTACCCCCAAGACTCTTGTATGTAGTAGGGCCGAAGAGGTCCATGTGCAAGATTTCCAAAGGTCTTGAGGTAGATACATAAGCCTTCATAGGATGGTGACTTGCTACTTGCTTGCTGACTTGACATGCTCCACACAACTTGTCCTTCTCAAATGTGACATCCTTCACACCAAGAACTAAACCTCTTTTGAAAGCCTTCTTGAGTTGACTCATGCCTATATGTGCAATACGATGATGCCATAGCCAACCCTTGGATGTCTTGGTGAAAAGACAAGTAGTCAAGTTTGCTTCATGAGAGGAGAAGTCCACAAGATAGATGTTTCCATGACGAAAACCTTTGAACACAACTTCATTAGATTTCTTGTTAGTAATGATAACTCCCTCATCATCAAACAAGCAAGATAAGCCAAGATCACAAAATTGTGTAATGGAAAGCAAGTTATAACTACAAGAGTCTACAAACAAAATATTGGAAAGAGAGAGATCTTTTGCTATGGTTATGTCACCCAAACCGAAAACTCTTCCTTTAGAATTATCACCAAAGGTGACTTGCTCATGATTCCCCGCATCATCCACTAGAGAGGTGAACATTTTACTTTGGCCGGTCATGTGTTGAGTACATCCACTATCAAGGACCCAATGACTTCCTCCGGCCTTGTAGTTCACCTACACACAAAGAGATCAAGTTGAAGATTTAGGAACCCAAGCAAGTTTGGGTCCGATCACATGAGTTACTAAAGCTTTGGGAACCCAAATTTGCCTAGGTTGATTCACTTTAGCCTTGGTCCCTATGAACCTTGCCGCCACTTTGCCCTTGCTATTCTTCAACAATAAGAAATGGTTATTGTTGAACATGGAACGATAGTTGCAAGGTAATTTAGGCAAAGGACGTGATGGTAAAGGACACTCCCTTGTGTGATGACCGGTGATGTTGCAATGTTGGCAATAAGACCCAACTTCCTTCACAAAGCACCCATATAGCTCGTTTGACATGCGAGTCTCTTTGATGGGTTGAGGGAAGGAGCCAAGTCCCCTTGTGCCATAATCTCATGCATTGTGATAGAGGATCTCCTTATGCAATGCTTCACCCTTGGCCATTTTCTTCACACAAGATCTTAGGCTTCTTACTTCCTCTTCAAGTGATTTCACCCTATCATGGTTAGTCTTGGAAGAGGAGGCAACATTCTCATCATTAGGCAAGATCTTAGGTTCTTCAATCAAATCATCACAAGAAGTAGAAGCATTTGTCTTAGTGATGTCTCTAGCAATTTCTTGCCCACTAGCACAAATAGCCTCATAAGCAAGCTCAATCTCTTGATACTTCATCTCTAAGACCACATGATCTTTCTTAAGCATCTTTTGACTTGACTCAAGAGACTTGTTAAGCACGGTTATATCATCATGTTTGACGATTAGCTCATTGTGCTTATCAAGTAACTTGTTGTGGTCATCTCTGAGTGACTTGTTAGACACTACCAAAGCTTCATGCTCTTTGCTAAGGTCATTATGTCGCACAAGCAACTCATCATTGGATAGCTTAAGCTTCTCATGGGTCTCTTCAAGAGCCTTGAGCTTACTCTTTTGTTTCTTGATCATGTCGGTGTATTGATCTAGAAGTCCCTTAAGAGCTTGAGGTGAAAGTTCATTATCACTATCCGATGAGTCACTATCTTCACTATCGCTCACCTTTGAGTGTTTAGCCATGAAGCACATAGGCGATGGAGGAAGAGGAGGTTCTTCATCATCCATGATCACAAGACCGGCAAACTTCTTGTTCTTCTCATCTTCACTTCCACTTGATTCACTAGAAGTTTCACCATCCGTGATCCACTCATTTGCCAAGAGAGAACGATGACCACCCTTCTTCTTGTTGTAGGGCTTGCTAGAAGACTTCTTCTTGTATGAGTCCTTCTTGGAGTGCTTGTCATCCTTCTCATCATCATCATCATTATTGTTCTTCTTGCTTGAGCTTGCTGCTCGCTTGTCGGGCTTGGGACAATCATATGATAGATGATCATAGCTTTGGCAATTGTAGCACTTCCTCTTGCCACCTTCACCACTTCTTCTTGATGAGCGAAACTTGTTCTTCTTAGGATCATAGTTGTAGCCCTTCTTGCCAATCTTGGAGAGCAATTTGGTGGTCCTCCTCATGAGGAAAGCAAGTTCACCATCATCTTCATCACTTGAGTCACTCTTGTCTTCACTTTCACTTGAAGAGGGAGGAGGCTTCGCTTTTGACTTTGAATTGGGCTTGTCACTAGCCTTGAGTGCAAGATCCTTCTTGGAGCTTGATGTGGAAGAAGATCCTTCAATTTGACCCATCAAGAACATCTCATGAGATCGAATCTTGTTCACAACTTCGGTGATGGTGAGAGTTTCGAAGTCCTTCTCAAAGATGAGTGCCTTCACGATGTTGTACTTGGGCTTGGGAAGTGTTTGAAGAATTTTCTGAATAATTTCCTGCTCAGACACGTTAGCAATATCGAGAGCATTGATATTTTGAATAAGAACACCCATCCTAGAATACATTTCCTCTACACACTCATCATCCTTCATCTTAAACTCATTGAGCTCAACCTTAAGCAACTCATACTTCTCCTCACGGATTTTCTTGTTGCCTACATGGATTCTTTTGAGCTCTGTCCAAACCTCATGAGCGGTATCCAAGGCAAACACCCTATCAAACAAATCCTCCTCAAGAGTCTCAAAGATAAAGTTTCTAGCACGATAGTTCCACTTAGCTTCACTTTCGGTGGGAACATTTGGAAAGGGATACATGGTGGTGATCCATGGATCATGGTGTTGTGCTTGAAGAAAGCAGCCATTCTATATGCCCAAAAAGTGAACCGTTTCCCCGCCAACTTGGGAGGGCCATTTCCACTCCCCTTGCCCATCTCTCTAGGCGGTTAAGCCACCAAAAAGAGAGCCTAACCTCTGATACCACTTGTAGGATCGATGGCCTATAGAAGGGGGGTTAAATATGGGCCTTCTTCAAATTTCTACAACAAGGAACAAACCTTAGCCTAGATCTCTAGTGTTGCCCATCTAAAAAGGTTTCCTCCTATCAACTAAGCACACTAACAACAAAGTTCCTTAGCAAGAATCACACTAACATGTGAAAGGCACTCTAGTCAAGATAAGCAACAAGCAAAGCAAACTAGAGGGAACAAAAGCAAAGGAACTTAAGAGCTGAAAGTAAACGGGGAATTAAGTGCAAGAAGGTAGAAAGGGAGGACACGAGACAACCGAATTTTTTCCCGTGGTATCGAGAAGTTGACGCTTCTCCCTAATCCACGTTGGAGCACTCACAAAGAGTTTTGCTCCCCCTCAAGCCACTTAGACTTGAGTGCTCACTAAGAGTACCCGTTCTCCATCTCCGGAATGGTGGGTCTCAATCCATTTACACCAAGAACTTCCCGGGGCTCCCACAATCTCCAAGAGCTCACCAAGAACCCCAATCATCGAGACCATCTAGGAGCCGTCAAACTCCAAGAATAACAAGCTAACAACCTTTCACTTGACCAATGCACTCAGCTATGCTAATGAAAGCACCTTGAAACCCTTGATTGCCAAGAAAGAAACCCTCTTGGCTAGGAAGATGAAATCCAAATGATCAAAGCACTAACTCTCCTTCTCCTTGGCTGCTGTGGTTCTTCAGAGTGGCAAAGGCAGCTCAAGAGATGCAGGGGGGTCCAATTTATAGGCCTAGCAAGAGAGGCTAGCCATTACAAAAGTTCTCTGAAAAGTAGTATTGTTGGATGATCCGGCGGTTCCCCCTGCGACAGCGTCGGTTCATCCGGTTACTCTGTGTCTCAAATTATAGCCGTTGAACTCGGACGCTATACCACTTCATCCGATGCTCACACTGTTGTAGCGTCATTTTATCCGGTGCTAAAGCCTCCTTACTCAAAACGTCTCTGCGTAGAATAAACATGGTCGCCGGATGAACCACTGATGGAGTCCATGTGCGTCGGTTCATCCGGTGCTGAAGCAAGTTCACTCAGTGCGTCTCTGTTAGAAATATATGCATGCACCGGATGAACCGCTGCCTCGACCGTCGCTTCATCCGGTGCTGAAGGCCTTGACTTGATTTGTTACTATTACCAAACCCTAGGTCATCGGATGAACCGATGCATCTGCTGATACACCGTCGGTTCATCCGGTGCTATTGAATTCTGCTGAGTCTTTCGCATCAATCATCCGGTGCAACTAAATTTGATAGCGTCAGATAATCCGGCGCGCCCTTTCTAGTTTCAACTCATCCAATTCAATCTCCTTTGAGTTTTTCTTCAAGTCTTTTGCTTCCATAGTGTTTCCATGAGTGTCTTTAGCTATTTAGTGACCAAGGAACTTGAGAGTGCATAATTATGGCATAGCATTTGGCATGGTCAAGCTACTCAAGTGTGAACCCCTCTTTATAGTACGGTCAAACACTACAAACTAGCAAGTCCAAGTGTCCTTCATCTCCTTGTGACACTTGGAACTAGAAATGTCCTTAGCCTTGTAGTCTTTGTCCATTGATCATCCATTAATTCAAATTGAGGGGTCACTTTTCATTAAATACTTATGACAATAACCCAAGGATAAATCCGCTACAAAACAAAGGTTAGTCACAAGTATATGGTTGTCATTTATCACCGAAACCCACCCTTACCAAAGGTGCGGTGGGGCCTTGATGCTTACAATATGTTCTTGAGTTTATCCCTTGTTCATCATTTAGAGGCTCGTGTTCTGCATGAACACTACCTTTCGATCCAGTTGAAGGATGATTTACTCATTCCTTATGTGTTTGTTAATAAGTTAGAGGCTTGTGTTCTTCACGAACACGACCCTTTGATCTTGTTGACTAGACATAAGAGAGTCCATATCCATTTGTATGACTAGCCCTAGTTTAATCTTGTTAGAAAGCATGTTTGTGTTGCATGAAGTTTGTGTTTAAGCTACGGTACTCGGTCTAAGTTGACCAGTCTTCTGGTGGCTCTCACCCTGGGTTACAATAGCGTAGGCCGGGTGAAGTCTAGCAGTAACGCAGGCATGGTGTTTGGGTTGTGTGGCTACGTTAGTTATGAGCTTGCCCCCCGTAACGATTGAGGTAGGCCGTAGTGGTGATAGCTGATGGACCCTTTGAAACCCTCCGCGCTAGGGTATTGCTGTAGGAGACTAAAGGATAGTTTCGTAGAGTGCTGGTCATCACAGGCTATCTCCCCGTTTGTACCTGGGTGCTGAACCTTACCTTTCATGCAATGCTTTATGCTTATCTCTTGTATCATCTAACTCTTTATGTTTAGTACCATAGAATCTAGATCTAGCTTCGTATGCCCCCCAAAGCCGTAGTGTGCTAGAGTAGAGGTAGATTTGAGTGTGTGTCACACTACCCTTATCATATCATTTATCTTACCCTTGTCTTTGAGCTGTTGTCTTCTATATCTATCTCTTGGTTTACATTCAGTGCAAAAGCCTAAGTCTTGATATCTGTCATTTCCTTCCACAGATACGATACTCTTGGAACACTCACTTCCCTGGGGAAATGCTATAATGGTTTATCTGTGCGCTTGCGGATTTGTTCATGTTCATTAGATTTACCTATGGCAAGTCCTAATGCTCAAGCTAACTCGGCGTCGTTAGGTGATTGCGTTAAGAAATGTCAACAAGCATTTCTGGCGCTGTTGCCAGGAAGGCATAGGATAATCATGACTATGCTTTGCATCTGTTTATAAATCATAAGTAGGTTAGAGCAACTCTCAATGCAGGCTAACCTTGATTGTCTTCTTTTATTTGTGGATGATGAAGACAGGTAGTGTATGACTGGTTTCGACTTACCGGAGAATTTCACTAAAGATCCCGAGTCACTAGTGACTCGAGCTCGAATTCATTTCGACTCACCTTGTCGTACTCGTCCGGAAGGCGATCCAGCTTCCTTTGTACCATCCACGTCAAATGCTATGGCCCAGAAGACGCTTCGTGAGTACTCAGCTCCTTCTGCTGACCAGGTGCTGCAAGGCCTGTGGTGGCAATGGGGACTGGAAAATTTGAGATCAAGACGGGTCTAATCACGAAGGTACAGGCTAGTCCATTTTGTGGCAAGCCAAAGGAGGATGCTAATGCCCATCTGCAGCAATTCCTAGAGCTATGCAGCACTTTCATCATCAGGGGTGCAAATATGGATGTTGTTCGTGTTCGACTGTTTCCTTTTTCTCTCCTGGGGAAAGCCAAGCAATGGTTCTATGCGAATCATGAAGTTATCAATACATGGGACAAGTGTTCAGAAGCATTCCTCATGAAGTTCTTTCCATTGGGTAAAACCAATGCTCTTCGTGGAAGAATTTCTAGTTTTCAGCAAGCAGCAAGTGAATCTATTCCAGAGGCTTGGGAAAGGCTTCAGGAGTACGTCCTGGCCTGTCCTCACCATGGGATGGAGGATTGGCTAATTCTTCAAAACTTCTATAATGGGCTGACTCCGACAGCCTGATGCCATATTGATGCTGCTGCTCAGGGAGCATTCTTCTCACTCACTGTTGATAATGCCAAATCACTTATTGAGAAGATGGTATCCAACAAAGGGTGGAGCGATGAAAGACTCAACCACGTCAGAGGGGTACTCATACTGTCAAAGAAGCAGAAATGATTACTGCCAAGCTGGACCTTCTTATGAAAAGATTGGATGACTACACCAGCGAGAAGGCTGTCATGGCCACCACTACTCTGCCTATGGATTCTCATATGACTTGTGAAGTCTGTGGCAACACTGGGCATTTGGGAAACTACTGTCCTGAAACTCAGGATGAAGTGATATACATGAATGGCAATAACAATGGTTATCGTCACCAACAATAAGGAGGCCAAACGTGGAATCAACAACACCCTTATTATCAAGGAGGTAACCAAGGTAATACTTACAATTCTAACTAGCCCTCCTTGAGAGATCTTGTTTTCGGGCAGGCTAAAATTAATGAAGTTGTTAATAAAAAGTTAGCTGCCCTTGATAAATCCTTGGAAAGTCTCAACGTTAAGTTTGAAAGTTTTTCTTCTGCTCAGAAGAGCCAGCTAAGTTTTAACAAAATGTTAGAAACTCAGTTAGCTCAGTTAGCTGCTTTGGTTCCGTCTACTGATAACGGGAGGATCCCGGGGCAACCCGTGTCCTCCTGTAAAAATGTTAGTGTAGTGTCGACTAGGTGGGGTAAGCCACCTAGGAAGACGTATGCTCCTAACTATGCAGGAAAGCCCATACAACAAATCCAAGATCCATGGGAGGAATTAGCAGTTGTGCACAGAAGAGATCATGGCTATCCAGCTATCACATGCACAATCTATTACAAGACGATCAAGCATGCCCTTTGTGACCTTGGTGCAAGTGTCAATCTCATGTCCAAGGCCATGTTCGAGCAACTGGGATATCCAGCTCTCTCTCCAACAGCACGGACTATCCAACTCGCTGATACTACTAGGAATTGACCCTTAGAGCACCATTTTTTCGCAACACCACACATTTGGTTGCAATATTTGGTTTTATAGCAACCAACATATTAATGGATTGCAATATCTGGATCTTATGGCCACCAAAAATGTGGGTTGCGTCTGTAGAAACATTCGTTGCAACAGGTTGGTGTTAATGCCACGGTGAAAAAGGTGGTTGCCTTTATGGGCACCTATTGCCACAACTAATTGTGCATTACGATAGTATCGATTTAGTGTTGCGATAGATGTGTGTTTGTTGCCATGAATAGTTATTTGGTTGTGAATAGGCATGCCTTTGACCATGATAAAATAACGTTGTCTACAATTTAACCTTTGTTGCGATAGCTCATGTGCCTGTTGCATCCAAAAAACCATTCATTGCGTTTGATGTGTGTTTGTTGCCACAAATATTTAGTTGGTTGCGAATAGGTTTGTCTGTGGCCACAATGAAATAACGTTGTCTAAAATTTAATCTTTGTTGCGGTAGCTCATGTGCCTGTTGCATCTAGAAAATAATTCGTTGCATTTGATGTGTGTTTGTTGCCACGAATATTTAGTTGGTTGCAATTATGCATGCCTGTGGCCACAATAAAATAACGTTGTGTAAAACTTAACTTTTGTTGCGATAGCTCATGTGCCTATTGCATCCAGAAAACAAATCGTTGCATCAATTAGCTTCTATTGCCACCAATGAATTATGTGAATTCTTTTCACGTGGTAATGAGCCAGAAGGGGAAGCTGCTGGGCTGCTAGGTCAAGGGAACACAAGCAGGCCGAAGGAGGGTGCACTCTGGTTTGTCCTCGCCAAATGTCACTACTGCAATGATGGGTGTGGCCGTCGACTATGTGTGGACGCTGGGCTGGTGGCAAGCTGCGTGGTTGAACCGGCAGTTGCTGAGCCTGGGGCTGAGCTTCAAGTTCCGCCTTGGGCCGAAAGAAAGAAAAGAGACATGGTAGAGATGGAACTGGGCTGGCTGAAACGTTCAGCCCAATGGTGAAAGTGAACCTTTTCCTATTCTTCTAAGCCCCACTTGGATCATTAGAATTAAATGCATGACCTTATTTTTTTATTAATAGTTTTTTCCTTACGGGACTGTCCCATTTAGTCATAATCGGTGAGAATCGGTCACTAGTCATTAGATAGAATTAGGGATGAAAACGAAAACGATAATTCCCGATTTCCGGAAATCGTTTTTGAAGTTTTACCGAAATTTGACTCTTAACGAAAACAAAATCGGTTATCGAAAATCCGAAATCGAAGACGATAAAATAATCTAAAATGAAAAACGAAAACGATTTCAGACACTTCCGATCATTTTTGAAAAATACCGTATTTAGCCGGTATTTTACCATCGAAAATATATAATATCTCCCACGGAAAGATGTAGCAATCTGCGTCATGCCGCCGCCGCCGCGGATTGTACCATGCAACTTGGGGATGCAGTAGTCAGCAATGAAATTGAAAGCACAAGAGAGAAGATCAGACCATAATAAGCAGTCGATTTTATTAGTACCCGATTCAAAGTGTTGGTGGACGGTGATGAATTTTAGGCCGGCGGTGATGGGTTGACTGAGGGGGGGGAGAGAGATGCACTGCAGGAAAGAGGCGGCTGCTCACGTGAGGTTAGGATATTAGGTTTACGTAGATAGTGGGCTGGATGGGCCAACGTTTGCTTGGTGTTGAGCTGTATGTAGGCCAAAATATGGCAGCCCAGGTAATCTTTTCTTCTATATTTTATTCTTTTTACCTTTGTCTTAGTCCAAATACGTATGAAGCATGTTTAATTAAAACTTGGTTAATGATTTAATTAGTTGTGTTTTGTGATGTACGGACCCTTGCTGTCTTGCTGAGGGAGGTTCATCACGTATGTCAGTATGTGTGTTGTGTATAAGACTGTGTGGTGTATCATGGATGTATGGTTCATGGTTTGATACTTGGATTAATGTCTTAATCGAGTTGTGTGGCAAATTGTCTGCTTCAGTTTAACGTATTTATCGTTTTTCAAGTATCGTTTTGATGGGTTTCGATCATTATCGATGAGTTAGTGATTGTATAGTTTCAGTTTCGGACTAGGATCGGCAGTGCCAAATTATTATTCTACCCTTGACCTAAGTGAAGAGGTTCTGGAATATGTATGGACAAAAATATCATTTCGCATCTAAAATTTGGTTGCAGCGGGATGACGCTAAATTTTGGTCCCAGCGTGAAGGTGTCATTGTTTTAAATTTCAAAGTTTGACTTGGTCAAACCTTATCAAACTTTGACCTGGGATGAAAAACTTTTGAATACAAAGGTGTTAGAACTCATCAAGATCTACAATCTTTATATAGGTCATTTTTCCTTTTGAGAAAGTGTTTGTAAACGCTAGTCACAAAATCATGGATGTGACATAGAGTTTATGAAACTATGTGAGAGACTTGTCAATTTTGAACTAAACTTTTCTAACACTTTCTCAAATGAAAAAATGACCTAAATAAATTTTGTAGATCTTGATGAGTTATGAATTTTGGGTATTCATGACTTTTCAAGTTGAGACCATCTAGAGATTCGAAAACTAGTTTGGAGGAGTTAAAATTTAAAAATCCAAAATTTGACTTGTTCAAAATTCGTCAAATGAAAAGTTGGCCAAAATACCAAATTTAGATCTTGATGAGTTGAAAACTTGGTATTCATGACTTTTCGATGAGCTAATAAGAATGTATGCAAGTGATGCATATGTTTGGTACTGCATATCAAACCTTGCACTGTATCGTCCATTATCACAAAGTTCCCGGGTCGAACGAGTCGAGGAACAGGGTCGAGGGTCGATATTTTGTAAAATTGTGCTACGAAGGGGGTATATACCCTTTTGGAACGTGAATCCTAATTTTGGTATGTGAACCCAAGGCTAATGGGTCGATTGTAAGCTATTATACATAGTTGCGGTATGTCGTCAACACTACTACACAAAACATTTTTAGCACCGGGCGGAACTGTATTTCCAGGTGCGGGCGCCAAACCCGCTCCTAGCTGTCGCTTTTAGAAATAGCGATGGCTAGGAGCAGGTAATCGACCCGCACCTGGAAACGCATTTCCAGGTGCGGTTGACGCCGTAGTCCGTACCTAGAAATCGATTTCTACGTGCGGGTGACGTGGTGATCCGCACCTAAAAATCGATTAAAAAGAAAGTTTGAAAACTACATTAAAACGATCGAAATAAATAGCAAAAAAAATTTATTTTTAGGGGAGGACCCACTGGCCAGCCATCAAGTCTCAAGTCGCGGCATCTGGGTTCGCGCGAACCTTCCCTTACCACTGCACTACACCGTCACATACGTCCATACTCAGTTGCTTTTCTCCTCATATTATACCTAACCGAGTGTAAATTGCTTTGTTAAGGCTCTAAACAGCATCAAATGAAAAAGTTGTAAGCTACAAAGTTTCATAACTTTTTGAGACACACAACTTTCATGTTTGCAGTTTCTCCATTTGAGGTCGTTTACAAAATTTGAATTTCAAATTTGAATGATTCAGACTCTGTTTTTCGTAGTCAATATGATTTCAAATAAAAAAATTTTAAACTACAAAGTTTCATAACTCCTCAGGATCTACAACTTTTATTTTGAATGTTTCTCCATTTGAGGTCGTTTGAAAATTTCAAATTTCCAATTTCAAAAACTCAGAGGTACATTTCGTTGACAAAAGTAATTCAAATTAAAAAACTTTGAACTACAAAGTTTCATAACTTCTCAATATGTACAACTTTTATTTTGATCATTTGCTCATTCGGTATAGTGGTAGTAACATTCTTCACAAATCTTATATACCTCTCATATAGTTCCGTTAAACTATATAAGAGATATATGAAAAAGTTGTATAAGAGATATAGAACTTAAATGGATATTTTGAAATTTTAAACTATCTCAAATGAAAAAGTTGTCAACTACAACATTTTAGGTCTCGTCGAGCTATACAATTTTCATATAAAATTTGTCTTCATCCGAGATCATATGCAAAAGTTATGAATTTTTTTTGCACGAGACCATTTCTAGGAGCGGGTGATGACGTCGCCCGCACCTAAAATGGAATTTCTAGGAGCGGGTGATGACATCACCCGTTCCTAAAAATCATTTTTAGGTACGGGTGACGCCATCACCCACTCCTAGAAATGAGTATATTTCCAGGAGCGGGTGATGGGGTCATCCGCACCTAAAAATTATTTTTAGGTGCGGATGACCCCATCACCCGCTCCCAAAAATGATTTCTATGTGCGTATTTAGTTGCTACACTGTTACGCGGATTTCTTAGATCGGACGGCAAATTCGTCCGCTCCTAAAAAAAGGTCTGGCTCCTACAAATGTTTTGTGTAGTAGTGCAAGATGTTTCCGGAGTATCGCTAAAAAAGAAATCAGCTGTAAATTGATACATGGGCCAGACTTATATATGCTCATCTCGTACGGCCCCGTCCAACAAAAAAGAGCCCCCTTTTATTTGCTTCCCAGACAGCACAGCGGCTGCTTCTTTTTTTTAAACCATAGCTGCAAGATCCCATCACCCCCCCCCCCGCCCGCCGCCTCCCTCGCACAAGATCCCGTCCGCAAGACCGCGACTCCGACGCTTCGCAGCGACGACGGCTCTTCACTGCCAGGCCATGTGAGCTGGGAAGTCACGGAGGCTGAGCGAAGTCAACTCGATTGGACGGCGCCATGGAGCATTGACGACTGTGCCTCGCGCATCTTCACCAGCGACGGCGATGACATGACAGAGGAGCGAGGCGACGCCATGTCCAGGTTTCTTGTCCCATTTGAGCCCCTGCCCGATCCATCTTGACGGAGCGACGACCTGTCCTGAATCGGGACGTCGACCCCTGTCGTCCCCGACCCGCGAATTGGGACAACGATCCCGGGTCACGGATCACGGCATCGACCACGAATTCTCTGACTATGGTATCGTCCCTTTTCACACTCTGATGTGATTTTCTTGAAGACATTCTTCTAACATTTGGCTCAATTTTCGATAAATCCATCACAGAAATTGCTATAGGGAATTGTATGTATCTGTAGATAGCATCAAGGTGGAAATTAGTGCCAGCTAGCTTAAGATGGAAGTCAACCTTTGGTTGTAGGAGTTAGAGCTCCACTGCTGCTAACCGAGAATATGATGAGTAACTATAATAAAAAAAATGATGCATTTGCAATCAAGTACGTAGCTGAAGCATCTTATTTTGTTATAACAAGTATTGCATCTTACTTCTATAGGTGATCTTTATAGAAACCCAGGATGCCCAGATGTGTTGGGGAGCACGACAGCTTCCAAATATGTAGTGGCAATGCGGCGGCTATGCGCTGATGGTGTATGTGGATCATGAATGGTGAGCATCACCCTCTCCTCTCCAATCCTCTGACTATGTGAAGACATGGCAGCATTAATCATCTGACTATTTGAAGCAAATTGTGCTACTTACAAAAGGTGGGAAAAGGGGAAGCGTTGTCTTCACTTATATTTCCTTGTGCTCCAACTTTCGATCTCACATTTGTCCAGGTGATGCAGCTATCTGCCCATCTCCTTCCAGCTCTCACTTAAATGATAGACATTTTGAGTAGCCAAATTTTTTATATGTGATGACTTTATTCTCCTGAAAAAATTGAGACTTCATCTGTTGCAAAAATAGTTGCATAAATAAACTTGTCACTACTAGTTATTTAATTGGTCTATAGAAAATATGTTACCTATAATATCAGGTTAATTTCTTATTGCTTTAGCTCTCGTCAGAATGCATGTCTTGGTTTTGCATTGAATTAGCTTCATTGTTGGTAGCTGTGTGCTCTTTTTGCATTGCAGTCTGTATGCACATATGAGTATTTAATTCACTGAAATTTGATGAACCTGACAAATGCTTGGATCCGAATTTTTTGAAACCCTAAGTGGAGCCTAGTTTGTCATACAGTGAGGTAATTGCATGTTTTCAACCCTACCTTGAAGCCTCCCCTTTTTTTCTTGTGTGGATATTTCTTTTTGCATGGATCTGGTGACCTCCCCTTTGGCTGAATCAACATACTTTTTAGTGATTAAATAAAAAACCTGAAAAGAGAAGGCTGTAATTTTTCCACATGTTTAGCCAGTTAATTAGTATTGCTCTTGGATTTTTTTTCCACGTGTTTGGCTAGTTAATTAGTTAGCATTCATTTCCTTAGTTATAATAAGATTAACACCAGTTGGCTAGGAAAAAGCTAGCATCGTAGTTACCAATGCAGAAAAAGGGAAGGATAGGCTCTTGTTAATTAGTTAGCATTCATTTCCTTAATTCTTTGGCTAGTTAATTAGTTACCATTCATTTCCTTAATTGTTTGATCTTAATTGCTCTTGTTCTATGATTGCTAATTACTCCATTAATTTAATCATATGTGTTTTCATGAATCGTAGAGAAACTTGGACAGCCAAAATAATTAGAGAAAGCTTCTATGGCTTAATGTTGATGGCCGGTACCAACAAGAATGACAAGTTACAAAGATGCTTATTTATGATGGTGTAGCTGATGGGCGACGGAGCAACCAACGAACTCATTTTTAGATCGATTTATTATATGCTAAAAAATGTTGTGAACTTAGTTAAATATGGTGTCTTTATTTTGTTAGTTGGGGTCATATTCTTTTAAGCAGAACTCTGGTCATTGTGTGTTACTTTGGTTTGAGACAAAATTTAAATTAATGAATGTATTAGTTGTTATACGTGATGTGCATGCTGTGAAAATAATTTTAAAACTACTATTCAAAATCCCCTCGTTGTGATAGAATAATAGGCAACCATTGATTTTGGTTGCAATATGCATTATTGCCCCTCTATTACCACCAACACAAATTTGTTGCAACTTTCATATATTACCTCGAAGACTAGTTCGTTGCATTATCATATCATCTATTGCCACCAATAATTGTTTGTTACATGTGACCTCTATTACCACCAACACAAATTCATTGCAACCTATGTATATTACCTCGAAGACTAGTTCGTTGCGTTACCATATCATCTATTACCACCATATCTGATATGTTGCGAAACCACTGTAATGCAATGGAACACACTTCGTGATAATATGACCATATGCCCACATAGTTTTGGAGTGGCAATACTTTTCTATTGCAACACATTCGTTCGTGGCAACCATGAAATATTGCAGCCAAGTCTTTCGTTGCAATAGAACCTTAGGCAACCAATCTAATTGTTGCAATATTTGTTCTTGCAACCAAGTATTGGTTGCATTAGGCTATTTTATTCATTGCAATATTTGTTCTTGCAACCAAGTATTGGTTGCATTAGGCTATTTTGTTCGTTGCAATGTTTGTTCTTGCAACCATGTATTGGTTGCATTAGGATTTTTTGTTTGTTGCAATAGCAAACTCTATTGCAACGCCACATCTAATGGTTGCCTGAGGCTAATGCACCGTTCGAATTGCAACCATTTGTCGACCAAAAGACTTATATGCAATTGATTCTAGTTGCAACCAAAATTGTCATATTGCAATCAAATATAGGCGTTGGCCAAGGCATCATTCCTAGTAGCCGATTCAACGATACGATATCCAGAAGGAATTGTTGAGAGTCTATTGGTCAAGGTCAAGAACTCTTATGTCTTCGCGGATTTCGTGGTCCTTGACATGGACGATGAGGGAGGAATGCCCCTCATCGTTGGGCGACTATTTCTCAGTGATGTCCGAGCTAGAATCTATGTGGGGGCCGAAGTGATCCTTTTCCGCATTGGGAAGAGGAACTTAATGTTCAGGTTCCATGATAAAGAAGAGAAATGCTATTTGGTGCAAGATAGTGTTGAGCAGCTTGGGGGAAGGATGGAGCCTTTACCCCCAACGAAGAAATCTCCGTCAACATTGATGCAAAAGAAAATTTGTAAAGAGTGGCAGAAAATTGAGAAGGCATCACCCTCTACTTCTCAGGAGTGGGATGCCGAGTGTTATTAACCACTGAGAAGAGTCCAACTCGTCAGACTAAAAATGATGAGTCCTTTCTACCAAAAAGGTTAAAGATGGTATTTATCTCATATTTCCCTTTCCAAATTGTATTGGATTTTCCAAACTGCATATTTAATTTTTCCAAACCTTGCATCTCCATGCTAGATTTATCTAGCCCATTTTCCCTATTGAATGAAATTTTTGAAAATAATTTCTGAGTTTGAAAATTCTAGAAAAAATCAATTGAAAAATATATTGGGAAAATTGGACCGTGGCACTCAGGCAGGCCCCCAAGTAGCTGTTGGGGAGCCACTGGCCAAAGCAGGGGCCAGGTGGGCCCGACAAGGGGTCGGCCGTCCCCTGGTTCGGCCGAAGTAGCCCAACGGTTGCTGGGCCCCACCTTGCTCCAACGGCTCCTAGCCGTTGCCCAACGGCCATGTCTGGATGCCCGGCGCATTTGCCTATAAATAGCAGGGCCAGAGGGGGTGTTCTTCACCCATTCAACTCATTTCACTCACACTCCCCTCTCTACTCGTTGCTCTCTTGGTTTTCTTGGATTTCTTGCTCAAGTTTGGATTCAGCAAGTACTCCCTCTATTGTGTTCCTGCAAGAATTGCTATTGGTGGAGCACACTCGGTAAGAATTTCATTCGATTCACTGATCCATCACCGAGTTGCTCTTGTTGTCCCTTTGTTGTGCTAGCATGAGTCGGGCGGCGAACGCTCTCCGGAGGGTGACACACTCCCATTCACGGGCAAGCGCAAGTTCATCCATCCCGGCCGAGCCAACGTCGAGCCCATCAACGATGGACTATGAAGAAGAGCAAGAAGAACAAGCCGAACCACAAGCAACGGAGGAGGTCGTCGATGACACCCCCTACCTCAGCTTGCGCGGTGCTCGAGAGGAGCAAGCCTACGCTCTCCTAAAGGACCGAGTCTTCGCCCACACCCGGGACTTCGACTCGACGCTTATGGAGAAGACAGGTATGAACCTCGAGTTCGCTTCTATTTGGCATGCTCTTGGTTGGGAGGAGTTTGTGCCTGTTACAGAGCCAGGCTCTCGGCCCCTCACCATCTAGTTTCTTTGCTCTCTTACTGAGGTGCCTGATGGTATTCAGTTCCGTCTTTTCGGGACCGATTACCGAGTTTCATGGAAGGATCTTAGTCGTCTCCTTGGTTTTAATAATCATTGTGCTCTTTCTTTGAAAAAGGCTTGTGAGGGTTTTGTTCGAGATTCTTTCTAGGGAGATATTTCCGATCTAGTTTATAGTGGTAAATTTGTACCATGGTGCAATGATATAGTGCATCCCACTCTTTGATTGTGGCACAAGTGGCTCGCCATTACTCTCTTTCCACGAGAGGATGTTCGGCCCGTGCGCAACGATGCGTTGATGCTTCTATATGCCGCTACTAAAAGGATCAAAGTCTCCCCTGTTAAAGCTTTGATTCGGCAGTGGTTAACGAATTTTAAGATGATAGGCCCTGTTGAGTGTACATCTTTGGTGACTCGTATTGCTCTCAGACTTGGGGTTCTAAGAGGGAATCCTGTACCCTTCATTGGGACGCACCGAGTTCTCATTGATGAGGCGTACTTGATCTAAGGGCATACGCTTAAGAGAGACCCAAATGATTCTTTGACTTTCTTCTTCCCGGGTTATAAAAATCAAATCCCGTTACCTAACCCAGGGTTTCAGATGTATAACTCGGAGTCGTTAACCATTCCCCTTATTACATAAGGGGAAGACCGTCGTGCTAGTGTTTCAGGCAGGTCCACCAGAAGCACGGCAAAGAGAACACACATGCAGCAGCAGCAGCAGTAGTCGCAGCCACCACCACAGCCATAGCCTACTACACCACCGGTGGCAGGAGGGGCCCCTGCGGGGTACATGTTCGTGGTTACCCCTGGATACGCACCTGGTTGGGACAAGCCCGCCTACCAGCCGAGTGCGAGTGGCATGGCTTGGGCGAGTGCGAGCAAGGACCAGTGGGCTACACCCGCTAGTTCTAGCTCCAGTGGTCCACCTCCGTCTTCGTCCTTCAGACGACACTCTTCGGCCTTTGCACGAGAGGCTCAGCTCGCACAGCAGCTGGGAGAGCTCACCGTCCAAGTCACGGGAGTGGAGGAGACGTTGAACACACACGTTGAGGCTAACTCATCGTGCCAGCGTCAGACTGGCGAGAGGATTGACGCCATGCAGCAGGCGCAACAGCGACAGATAGAGGAGCAGAGGGCTTTATAGGTGAGTCAGGGTTTCTTCTACCCTCCTCCACAGTGAGCCTGAAGCTAGCTTGGGGGAGGACCCCCATCCTAAGGTAACTTGTATCTTCCTTTGTTTTCAGAATATCTTATAATGAAAACTCATAAACATCTTCAAAAAAGACCAAAAAGATTTATTTGCTTTCATCGTTAAGTTTGCTTTTATATGCATAGTAAGAATGCTTTGCCTCTATGGTTGAAATGATGAATAGTTGCTCTGTTTATTCTTCTCACATGTCTTGCTTACAGCTTTGTATCCTACCTAAGTTTTGAGTTTGTTGGCTTGCATGTTCAAACCTTAGCTTGAAAACTGTGGGTAGCTATGATCCATGCCTAATTGTTGTGAGACATGATATGGTATAATAGAGTGCTATGATCTTGTACCTAGTGATGCTTGACATCCGGAGTTTTCCTTTTTGAAAAAAAATCTAAACATGATGAGTTCCTCAATGATGGGCATTTCGTATCCAAGGCCATATGTAGATTCTAGCTCTTGTTAGCCTCCGCATATGCAGCTTGTTCTCTCATTGAGCTTTGTCAAATTGTTGTGACCCCTGTTAGAACTCATACTCCCCTGATCAAGATCACGTACAAGTTCATACTAAAATTTCTACACTGGAAGTTAGCACTCATCATTTGTTCCATTTTCTTACGCATTCTTCCACAAATAAAACTCTGTGCATCTTTGTGTCATTCATCCCTCTCCGAATATCTCCAAACGAGACGAAGGGCTAGTAAAAAAAGCATGCTCAAAGCATGGCAAAATAAAATAAAGAGAGCTAGCCCAAGTCTCGAAAAATTCCAAAAGGAGAAAAGGGGATTGATATGTACAAGAAAAAGAGTTCCACCATATATATGGTAATAACTTGTATCTACTCCGGAGCTAGTGCCCACCTTACCATCAATCCCTCATTGTTCATATAAAGTATGGTAATATCTAGCACCCATTTCCGGGCCTAGTAAACACCTTACCATGCTCACATTGATCACACACATATGCACATCTTGATCAGGATGTATGTTTGTTTTTTTCCAAGGATCCCGTTTTTGACTTAGCAAAATATGAGAGACAAGTATGCCACATTTCTTCCCTACCTATAGCTCCACATAAGCCTATTAGGAGTTGGATGTGAAGAGTGGCAACTTAATGCTTGGTGAGGAACCATACACTTTGAGCGATCCGAGAGTATCATTTGAGGAACTCTGATTTTCTTTTTGAAAAATTTGCAAAACCTCCCGATTAATAGCTGATTAAGGTATGAGTGATTATGCATTTACTATATAACCATTCTGTCTCTCAACCGCCCATGGAAGGTGAAGCTATATGCCCCATGTCATCAAGCAAATGGTAAGAACATTGCCAACTTGTTCAACTCTTGGTAGAGTACTTTGTTGTATGTTTGCCATAAGTTAAGCATACAACATCGTAGCAACTCCTGATCAACCAACCTAAGTCCCTAATGTCTTGCTTCGAGATGAGCAAGAGGTTAGCTTGGGGGAGTTTGTTGACGACTGTTAAGTACTACTTTCAGCCATTAATATTCTCACATAAATGGAGGCATATGCATTATTTACTTGCATTTTGGTTTGAATAATGTAGTTCCACTTGTCCTTGGAGATTATTTGTATGTAGGTGAAATAAGCATGAAAAGAGATGGAAACCCACCTTCTATGGAATGATCCGTGGCAACTCAGCTGAGGAGATGGTTGCCACCTAGGAAACATGTGGCAATCCACGTCACTGAACCAAGGGAGGCACTCACCGACGAATTAGAGAGCGACACATGGACTTCACAAGGATCCATGGGCCCACCAGAGCTCCAACTTATTAGGAAACTTGGCATGCACGGGGGAATGATGAAAGGGCCCACATGTTAGCCACCCAGAGGAAACACATGCCAGGGGGCCACCCTAGGATCGGCCGAACCGACCTAGGGGGCTTTGATCCAGGCACTCCACGTGGCTGCTCCCCATTGGTTACTTGTTGCATCCCTGGGTGTTTTGGTGGCGTTTGGCACTCCGAGCAAGCCTGGTCCTTGCCTATAAATAGAAGGGGAGGGGCTCCAATTCCCACACACCACTCTCTTCATTCTCCTCTCACTTTTAGTTTCCAAGGCTAGGTGGTAGGCTAGAGTAGCTCTTATTCAGGTTCCAAGTCTACTTTGGAGTCTAGGTATGAGTTCTCTTGTATCTTTATTTCTATGTATGACTTTGATCTACTTCAGTTATTCAGCTATTTCATATAAAGTTGTAGTAGATCATATAATTGATATGTTCTTGAGTTCATCCCTTGTTCATCATTTAGAGGCTTGTGTTCTTCATGAACACTACCTTTCGATCCAGTTGAAGGATGATTTACTCATTCCATATGTGTTTGTTCATATGTTAGAGGCTCGTGTTCTTCACGAACACGACCCTTTGAT
This sequence comes from Cenchrus fungigraminus, assembly GCA_036936925.1. Taxonomy (NCBI): domain Eukaryota; kingdom Viridiplantae; phylum Streptophyta; class Magnoliopsida; order Poales; family Poaceae; genus Cenchrus; species Cenchrus fungigraminus. The sequence continues at coordinate 48,723,565 of CM072777.1, read as the reverse complement.
CTTGTTGACTAGACATAAGAGTCTGTATCTGTTCGTATGACTAACCCTAGTTTGATCTTGTTAGATAGCATGTTTGTGTTGCATGAAGTTTGTGTTTAAGATACGGTACTCGGTCTAAGTTGACCAGTCTTCTGGTGGCTCTCACCCTAGGTCACAATAGCCTGAGCCGGGTGAAGTCTAGCAGCAACATAGGCATGGTGCTGCAGTGGTGACAATTATCAGACCCTTTGAAACCCTCTGCGCTGGGGTATTGCTGTAGGAGTCTAAAGGATAGTTTCGCAGAGTGCTGGTCGTTACGAGCTATCTCCCCGTTTGTACCTGGGTGCTGAACCTTACATTTCATGCAATGCTTTATGCTTATCTCTTGTATCGTCTAACTCTGTATGTTTAGTACCATAGAACCTAGAACTAGCTTCGTATGCCCCCCTAAGCCGTAGTGTGCTAGAGTAGAGGTAGATTTGAGTGTGTGTCATACTACCCTTATCATATCATTTATCTTACCCCTATCTTTGAGGTGTTGTCTTCTATATCTATCTCTTGGTTTACATTCAGTGCAAAAGCATAAGTCTTGATATCCGCCATTGCCTTCCACGGATATGATACCCTTGGAACACTCACTTCCCTGGTGAAATCCTACAATGGTTTATCTGTGCGCTTGCGGATTCGTTCATGATCGTTAGATTTACATATGGCAAGTCTTAATGCTCACGCTAACTCAGCGTCATTAGGTGATTGCGTTAAGAAATGTCAACAATCGGCCACCGGGCCCATCGAACCAAGCCTACTTGCCTCTCCATCACCTGGAGGCCACCACGGCTAAGGCCTTTCGCGCTTGTTCTTCACCTGCCCCAACACGAGTCATGCCGCAACGGTACCTGCACACTAAGCCAAGCCTCAGTCCACACAACGTTGTCAATCACTCATCAGTAAGGAGCGACCCTCCACTGGTCTTCGAACACACCGGGTCCTCAATCTCCCCCTTGATGAGTGCATTGACAACACCCATAGTAACCAACATAGAGAAAAAGAAAAGAAAACAACCACGAACACGAACCTCCAACAAGTGATCCAAAGCCAAAAAACAAGTGAAAAACAAGATGACTCGCCAGACCTAGTCTCGGCCCCCTAAGGCAAGGGCAATGGCTCAACACAGCCAAGACAAACAAAGCTCACAAAGAGTACACCACAAAGCACAAAACTCAGGCAAACCAAGGAGCTCCCCTGCACATATGCAAACTCCCCCTGAGCAAATGCAATCTTTTCTCAAATATTTCTCTTCACATGCAAAACTCACAAGTTCTCCCCCTTGCATATAGATTCTCCCCCTTGTTGACAATGCATGAATCAAGCTAACATGAGAGTGCACCAATGCATGTCGAAGCATATACAATCTACCAAGCTTCTCAGATATACAAAGAGCACAACAAAAATGCTACAAATGAGACATAGAGCAAGCAAAGTAGACATGGTGTAGTTAGCGCATTGCCATCAAGAAAGTATAGACATAGATACATGTGACATGGCCAAAAGCAATTTTAAGCAATTTCACAAAAAAACATTCATCTCATGAGCAAAGCCCTATCCGTGGTCAATTTGAGCAAAACTGAACTAGATCATACAAAGCTCATACAAGATCACTAGTTCTTACCACAAGATCATAGCAAATGCCCATAAGCTACTACACGTCATGTCATTGCCACCGAGCCATGTGTCTACTTCTTAAAATGAGACTTCTCATGGTAGACATCATGCAACGGTTTAGCACCCAAGATATGTACATGAAAGCATAAAGACATGATTATGAGCACATTTTTCAAGCATAAGGCAATTTCGTACACCAAAATCATTTTCAAGTTTAAGCATGGTACATGAAATGCCTTTGCGGCAAAAAGAAGCTTATGCTCCTCCACAAGTGAACATATGGGCTAAACATTCACCATGACCAATGGGTCTTTGACCCCAAGCGAAAAGAGCATGATACTCAAGCACAAACTAAGCACGATATAGGCATTTGAGCACAAAGAGAGCATGAAAGAGTATCTACTCATGAGTGAAGCATTTTTAGCATTTTCACAAAAAGGAATCTATCTCGTCATGAACATATGACAATACCATCAAGAGAATAACATTCATATCACCATTCCCAAAGCATACACATATCTCACAGATAGCACATCATAGTGATCAAAGTATATAAGAGAAGCTCATCCTAACTCATATGATACAAAGATCGCTATCCTACCATGTTTTGGTACAAAATGAAAATGCACGCAATGCAAAGCCACAAATGATATATATATATCACATATATACATGAGAAGCTCCAAGATCTAGCTAAAAAGGGAAACACACTCCAAGTTCACCTCGCAAGCGTGTGAAGGTAACATGGTCAAGTGGTTTAGTGAATATGTTGGCTAGCTGATCTTGGGTAGGTACATAGGACAAGGAAATGTTCCCTTTCTCAACATTGTCCCTCAGAAAATGATACCTCACTTCGATGTGTTTAGTCTTTGAGTGAAAGACTGGGTTTTTGGCTACACTTATGGCACTAGTGCTGTCACAAAAGAGTGGAACCTGGGAGCACTCCTCACCATAATTGCTCATAGTGTAGGTCATCCATAGGAGCTGGAAACAACAACTGGCTGCAGCAACATACTCAGCTTTTGTAGTGGACTGGGCTACACTGGATTGCTTGCGAGATGACCAAGAGACCAAAGAAGAACCAAGAAACTGGCAACAACCCGAGGTAGACTTGCGGTCCAAACGACACCCAGCAAAATCAGCATCGGAGAATCCGTGAAGTCTGAGTGTCGAGGAGGCAGAATACCAAAGACCAAACTCAGGAGTGTAGTTCAAATACCTGAAAATCCTCTTGACGGACTGCCGATGTGAGGTCCTCGGTGAAGCCTGAAAACGAGCGCATAGACACACTGAACTGTATGTTCGGCCTCGTCGCTGTCAAGTAGAGGAGGGAGCTGATCATGCTCTAGTACTCCTTTTGGTCCATGAGTTCGCCATCTTCATCCGCATCCAAAGTCGTAGTGGTACTCATCTATCACACCCTACTTTAAAGGCAAATTTGAATGCTCATATTATATGTGTGCCAGGATCAAAGTTCACACATATAACGACTCAGTGAATACCAAAACACAGTGCCAAAATGTAAAGAGAGTATTAAACTTTATTACAGACCAAATGTCTCATAACGAACTAATAATAACAAGTAGCTAGCAGTAGAAAGGGTCAACACCACAGGCAGTTGACTGATGACACGTCCGCCTAGTATTCGTCGAAGTCTCCAGGGAAATCTTCAAACCTCTCCAAATCTGAACAGCATCCGGGTAGTGTCATTGCAATAATGAAAACAAGCATGAGCACATGCCGTACTCAGCAAGCGGAAACAAAATACAACATGCAAGGCTATTTGGTGGGAGGCTGATGGGTTTAAGCATTCAGCATTTTAGTTGGTCAAATTTTATTAGCAGCATAATTACTAGCAAGTGTAAGTTTATACCAAACCCATAATTAACATAAGAGATAAACAACATAAACAAAGAAAGATGCATCAAATATAAACATCAACTTTCATAGATTAATCATGTGAGGGTCCAGGCTGCTCTTGATCGTGAGCATGGCTAATCAATTAGTTTTAAACACTCTGCAGAGGTTGTACATCTTTACCCACAAGTCGCGTAAAAGTTCTAGGAACTTTAAACCCAACCATGCGATGCCGGCCAAGCATCAGACCACACTACCTAGGTGTGATTGCATAGGGATGCTACGAGGCCTTTACAAAGTTTCCCTAGTGTGAAACAACCCGCGAAGGTTCTGAGTCGTTGCAGAATATAAAGTCCCCTAGTAGGTACTGTGTCTTAGCCAAGCCCAACTCCCTACTAAAGCGAGTCTATACCCCACTGGTGCTCCCCCTTGCCCTTTATCAGGTAAGGTCACCCCAACACTAGAGTCCCTAATTAATTAGCCAAGACAGAGCCATATGGGCTTGTGGTTGCACTGTTGTCCTGGGTGGTCGCTCCATGTTCCAATTAAGCATGGTGATCTTGTATTAATGAAAGGTATAACATAAATAAATCAAGTTTCATAATGTTTCATTAATACCGCCATCCAAGTTAAGCATAGTGAAACTACCCAACAACAAATTAAAACCAGGTTGTTCAAGGTAAAGGGATAAAATAATCTAGTCAAATCCTTAATTGGGTCCCATGAATTTAATGCAAGCAAAAAGTAAATATAGTGAATTAAATGCACATTGTATAGGTAAACGGGTATGCATCAAGGAAGACTTGCCTTCAACAAATCCTTGTTGCTGTTCAGACACTTCAGCTTCTTGGTCTTCAAATCCTTCAGTTCAAACGTTCTCTACGCATCACATCAAGGTACATACAAGCACACAATAGAATAAAATAAGAAACAATCACTAAACAGTATTATCAAAGCAAAATAGAGGCTTAAAACTATTCTACACTTCGATACGATCGTTTGGACATAAAGAACGCTAAAAACGGAACTAAAACGAAGAAGATATGGCTTAAACAGGGTGCAGGGGCTTAACTGTAAGAAAACTAAACTTACAGGGGCCTAACAGCAAGAAACTGAGGGCTAATACGTAATTAAACGTATAAACCGAAGGGTCTCGGTGAGAAACTAAAGGACTGGACCACGGGCGCTATATCTAAAAAAACTTAGGGTTTAAAACGAAAGAAAAAGGACCTATCTGTGATGAACTTCCTAATGCGAAAGGATCGGCTTGCGATATTAAAAAGACCAGGGACTTTTCTGCAAAACGGCATGGTCACGCGGGGAAATTGACCGGTTGACCGGTATTGACTCCGGTTGGATTGGATCTTGGCCGTTGGATCTAGATCTGGCTGCTGGGAAGCTCTGCAAGCGGCTGGCGGCGGGGCTAGCGACGGCGAGCGGCGGCGCTCGGCGGAGAAATCACCGGTGGGAGCGGAACTCGACATGGGGTGCTCGATTTGCAGCGCGGTTTGGCCGGAGACAAAGCTGGCGAGACGGCGAAGTAAACTAGGGGCTCAGAGAGGCGGGACGGGCGACGACGATGGCACGCAACTCGGTGAGGCGGACTGCGGCGGCGGAGCAACTCCGGCGAAGCGACGCAGGCGAAGCGAGAACGTCAACGAGCGGCACTGGAGGGTTCCTCCCTCCTTGCGGTCTCTTGAAGCAGCTCCTCGACAATGGAACAGCGAAGAGACAGCGGATCAGCAGCAGCGGGCTCCTAGGGTTTTGGCGGCGGTGCGGCTGAGCTCGAAGGCTAGGGTTTGGGGTTTGAGGAGCGGTCCTTGCCAAGGCGGTGCATTAAATAGGGCCGAGCGCAAGGTCTTGGTGTGCGGGCTACGCCGATGCAGAGGCGGGGACGACCAGGACACGGCCACAGCGGGAGTGCGAAGCGGGGATGAGACGGAGGTGGGAGATGACAAGGAGGGCCCACTCGTCAGCGGCTCCGGGCGACGAGGAACGCGCACAGGCCAAACCAGGCCAAAACAGAAGCTGGGTCGCGAAGCGAGGGATGCAGGGCTGAGCCGAGAAAAAGAGAAGAGGGGGCGGTGTTGGACTTTGGCTGGCTAGGCTTTGAACACAGATGGGCCGGAAGAGGAGAAAGGTTTAAGAATAAAAGGGAAAGGGTTTTGGGTTTTTAAAAGGGATTCAAACACCTTAATTCAAATTCAAATTTGAATTCAACCAACCAAAAATAATGCACCAGCATGAAATGCATCAATGAACTCCTATATTTATTTATTTATTTTTCAAAAATATATTTAAATGCCTAAAAATTTAAATACACCTTATAATCCTTAAACACATACCTTGTTTCTATCAAATTTTTATTGAAAGAAAATTTTTGTAAAATTATGGTGTTACATCATCGGTGTAGTCAGCGGCTTGGAGTCGTTCATACCAAACTTCTTCACCATGTCCTTGGTGTACTTCGCCTGATGTACAAACATCCTGTCCTTGCACAAACCCATACACACAAACCCATCACCTCGAGGTAGAGGCCCTCTACGAGGCTCAGGCACACCATGAGAAGTGTGGTACCTATCCTTGTTAGCCATCTCCCTAGCTAACCTCTCACCCCTTCTCCTCCTGAAACAGAATTCATCCTTATGACCATCCCTCCCACAATACTCACAATGGAAGCGGACTGGCTGTGGCTTAGGTTGTGGTTTCTCTGTGGGCTTCTTAACAAATTTCTCTCCTGGCTTCCCCCCAAACACATTCCCCTGGGTGCTCACAAACTTCACGAGTTTCTGGTAGTTTTCTGTCTTGTGGGGGAATACTGGTGGATCTGGGGTTGTGTCTAGCTTGTTTTTGAGGTGGTTTGGCTTGGGTGCATATTTCTTCATGGGTATGGTGTGTGGTGGAATGGGAATGTCACCAGCTTTCACTTCTCACTCACCACTCTTCTCAGCCCCCAACGCCTGACCATCAAACCTCTTAAACTCAGCCAACATCAAACTCAGCTGTGGCTCATGCCCAGACAACCAACTCATCAATTTTCTCAATTCATCATTCTCATCCTGCAAACGGTCAACATAATGTGCAAGTTCCATGTTTTTCAAAGTATGCATTTCACAGGTAGAGCATGATGTAGGAATAGGACCTTTCAATACAGCCTCAAGAGAAACTATCCTATCATGAGATTCATCTAGCCTAGCATGCAACGCAGGACAAAAAGTGCAAGCACCTAGTAAAGCAGGTCTAGATTTTATCTCATCAAGCTCAATCCTATGCATATCTAGTTCCTCAAGAGTTGAGGCATGCTTCTCCTTGAGAGCAGTCAAGTCAGCCAGGAAAACATTACAATCACCACAATCAATCTCATCAGAAACAACAGTAGCAGTATTCAAAAAGTCTATCTCAGTTCTAGCATCAACAAGCAAATACTCAAGCTCAACTATCTTATCCTTGTTGGTCTTTCTAAGCACGTCATCAAGGTTATCAAGCAAATCATTCAGCCTAGCATTCTCCTCTAGCAAGAAGTTAGGATCTTGACATACCTCTTCCTCGGAGTCGGAGTTCGAACCCGAGCTGTGCTTCCCACCCTTCTTAGAGTTGTGCACCATGCCGCAAAATCCACCTTATGCGACAAAGCTGAGGCCAGTGAAGTTCTTGCCCGTGTGCCGCTTGTCCTTGCGCCAATCTTGCTCTTCCTCGCTGCTCGAACCGGATGAAGAGTCTCTTGAAGTGGTGTCGATGTCGCTCGCCCCGGCAACCATCGCTCGAGCCGTCTTCTTCTTGTACCGACTGCTCTTCATTGGCCTTCTCTCGCCCTTGTCGTTGTGCTTGTCCTTGTAGTCATTCCGGGAGCGGTGCTTGTTGTAGTCATGCTTGGGCTTGCCCTTGTAGTCGTTCTTGATCTCCATGGCTTCCGGACACTCGGTGATGAAATGCCCGTGCTTCCCACACTAATAGCACATCCCCGAGCTCCTCCTCACATTCTTGCAGTTCTCGTACATCCGCCCAAACCTCTTGCTCAACAAGGTGAGATCCTGCTCGCTCAACACCTCAAAGTCCTCATTTGGCATGGACACAAGACAAGACAAAGAAAACTGCATGGCAGCAGGGTTCGCATTAGTCCTCGATCCTGAGACAGGAGCCAAACTATGAGGATCAATGGTGTTCTCGCTCTTGGCTCTCAAGCCATGATCAACCTCCGAAGACATGAGATTAGAAAACAGTTCATCCACGGTCAGCGTCTCATACACGCTCGACTCCTTGATGGCCTCGACCTTGGCACTCCATACGGATCTATCAAGTGCGTGCAAGAGCTTAATAGCTCTATCATGATCCGTGTATGGGAGCACCGCCACATTGGCCCTCATGTTGTTCACGATGCGAGTAAAGAGCTGAAACATCACATCAATCGACTCACCAGGGAGATGAGTGAAGTTCTCGTACTCTCTCCGGTGAGTGGCAAACAAGTGAGCCTGCACCTAAGCATTCCCAACATGAGCATTCTTAAGCTTCAGCCAAATCTTTTCGGGAATGACATAATGAGGATTTTGAGTGACTTCCTAGATTAGTGTCCCCTTCCCACACAAAATACGCGCCCATGCACCTCTCCCACATCTGGTAATTCTTGCAATCGAAGCGCGTAGGACCCGACCCCTTACCATAGTCACCCATCTTTGGATCTTAGACTGGTTAGAATCACGAAGATCCGTAACCGGCTCTGATACCAATTGAAGGACCAAATAGGCGACCAGAGAGGTGGGGGGAGTGAGTGGGAGCCGATAAAAATTCTTCTCCAAGAACTCGGCCTATGCCCAAAATTCGACTCTAGGTCACACACACAAGAGATGGGTCAAACTAACACTCGATCGCCAAGATCACGTAGTCACAACGGACCTACTGACCTTAGGAACAATCCTTGAGAGGCTAAAACACACCACGGAAGTGACAAACTGAAACAAGGACTTTCTGGGATCTACCAGATCATCCTACATAGTACCGGATTTTCCGAGATGGTTACCGGGACATTAACAGAGGATTTTGGGACTTTCATCGGAAGCTCCATGTTGACGGCTATTAAGTACTACTTTCAGCCATCAATATTCTCACATAAATGGAGGCATATGCATTATTTACTTGCATTTTGGTTTGAATAATGTAGTTCCACTTGTCCTTGGAGATTATTTGTATGTAGGTGAAATAATCATGAAAAGAGATGGAAACCCACCTTCTATGGAAGATCCATGCCAACTCAGCTAAGGAGGTGGCTGCCACCAAGGAAACACGTGGCAATCCACGTCACTGATTCAAGGGAGGCACTCACCGACGAATCAGAGAGTGACACATGGACTTCACAATGATCCATGGGCCCACTAGAGCTCCAACTTATCAGGAAACTTGGCATGCACGGGGGAAGGATCAAAGGGCCCACAAGTCAGCCACCTAGAGGAAACACAAGCCAGGAGGCTACCCTATGGGGCCGGCCGATCCTAGGATCGACCGAACCGACCTAGGGGCTTCCATCCTGGCCCTCCATGTGGTTGCTCCCCATTGGTCACTTGCTGCATCCCCGGGTGTTTTGGTGGAGTTTGAGCCCCGAAGCAAGCCTCCTCCTTGCCTATAAATAGAAGGGGAGGGGCTCCATTTCTCACACACCACTCTCTCCATTCTCCTCTCACTTTTAGTTTCCAAGGCTAGGGGGTAGGCTAGAGTAGCTCTTATTGAGGTTCCAAGTCTACTTTGGAGTCTAGGTATGAGTTCTCTTGTATCTTTATTTCTTTGTATGACTTTGATCTACTTCAGTTATTCAGCTATTTCATACAAAGTAGTGGTAGATCATATTATCGATATGTTCTTGAGTTCATCTCTTGTTCATCATTTAGAGGCTCGTGTTCTTCGTGAACACTACCTTTTGATCCACTTGAAGGATGATTTACTCATTCCTTATGTGTTTGTTCATAAGTTAGAGGCTCGTGTTCTTCACGAACACGACCCTTTGATCTTGTTGACTAGACATAAGAGAGTTTGTATCCGCTCGTATGACTAGCCCTAGTTTGATCTTGGTAGATAGCATGTTAGTGTTGCATGAAGTTTGTGTTCAAGCTACGGTACTCGGTCTAAGTTGACCAGTCTTCTGCTGGCTCTCACTCTGGGTGACAATAGCCCGGGCCGGGTGAAGTCTAGCAGCAACGCAGGCATGGTGCCTGGGTTGTGTGGCTACGTTAGTTATGAGCATGCCCCCCGTAACTATTGAGGTAGGCCGCAATGGTGACAGCTATGGGACCCTTGGAAACCCTCCACGCTGGGGTATGCTGTAGGAGTCTAAAGGATAGTTTCGCAGAGTGCTGGTCATCGTGGGCTATCTCCCCATTTGTACCTGGGTGCTGAACCATACCCTTTCATGCAATGCTTTATGCTTATCTCTTGTATCTTCTAGCTCTGTATGTTTAGTACCTTAGAACCTAGAGCTAACTCGTATGTTCCCCCTAAGTCGTAGTGTACTAGAGTAAAGGTAGATGAGAGTGTGTTTCACACTACCCTACCATATCATTCCTCGTACCTCTGTCTTTGAGTTGTTGTCTTCTATATCTATCTCTTGGTTTACATTTAGTGCAAAAGCATAAGTCTTGCTATCCGCCATTGCCTTCCACGGATACGATACCCTTGGAATACTCTCCTTCCTTGGGGAAATGCTACAATGGTTTATCTGTGCGCTTGCGGATTCGTTCATGATCATTAGATTTACCTATGGCAAGTCTTGATGCTCACCCTAACTCGGCGTCGTTAGTAGTAACATTAAGAAATGCCAACAAGCATTTCTGGCGCTGTCGCCCAGGATGGATTCTAAATCTTTTCTTAAGTGATCGTGCTACAAAATGTCAACAATCCACTGGGTCATCCGGAATTAGGCTGGATCTTCCGGATCAGCACAAAAACAGCCTGCTGAAGGAACAAAGAAAAATCCAAAACTCAACCAAGAGGCCTCCTAAAATAATGAAAATTTAACCATAAGATCACAACAACCTAGTGAGTCTTTGTCCAAAAGATCAAGACTTCACCCAATACTTTGTGATTTAGGACAAGAACGAGAGACTAACTTGCACAGGAAAGTCAACGAGACTGGGTCATGGATCATCCGGTAGACCTAGGAAGAACAAGCCCGCGGCTCGAACACTAATTTCCAACCAATGGATCTCCCAAACCGCTGGATGGATTGAAGCCAAATTTTGGGTAGATGAGAAGCGTCACTATGTGAAGCTATGCCCAAAAATTCGTGGCCTCAAACCAACTCAAATCCACAGAATCGCAAATCTCGTGCACATAAGGCACCACCTCGAGTTCATCCGGAAAACTTTAAATCGAAACTGATTCCCGGTGTTCGAGGGGTCAAGATCATCCACAAAGATGCACAAGGCATCCACCCATGACCCCCTCAAAGAAATCTGAGGAAAAACACCCTCAAACCAACGAATTGAGCAAAGAACAAAAGCCAACGAAAATAGCTCCGAAAATGACATGAAAATCACCAAGAGCTAAGAGAGGGATCGAACCACAACGCCGAATGCTTCCATACATCCAGTGGTTAGAGTCTATACAAGAATCTATCCTAAGGAAATACTAGGAAAAGAAGCAGTCCAGAGCGAGTCCAGAGCTAGAGAGAGAGATGCCATCCACCTCTCCGCTATATATATGAAGTTCACCGGAGAAGGCAAATGACCACACAAGCCCTACAACTTAAACTTATGATACACACCCCTCAGGGGCATTTTGGTCAAGTCTTCGGATATTCCCATCGAGCAGACATGCTTCCACTGCGGACTCGCTTAGCCTCGATGCAAGCCCCGCGATCACGCCACGTGCCCCCCGCCTCGAAGCTTCCCGACACTCCTGTATCACCGTCTTTGTCGCATCAGGCCTCTGGACTTGGTTTTGAGGCCCAAACCAAGAAACCCTCCACCGATGGTTTTGTGGGCAAACCACCAAACCCTGCGTGCAAGCTTCGGCCTCGATCCGCTACCTTGCACCAGCCCATGTCCATGACTTCAACTTGCTCGTCTTGCACCGTACGGCTCGCACTTGACCCCATCGGCCACCGGGTCCATCGAACCAAGCCTACTTCCCTCTCCATCACTCGGAGGCCACCACGGCTAAGGCCTTTCACGCTTGTTCTTCACCTGCACCAACACGAGTCAAGCCGCAACCTGTACCTGCACACTGAGCCAAGCATCAGTCCACACAACATTGTAAATCACTGATCACTAAGGAGGGACCATCCACTGGTCTTCGGACACACCTGGTCCTCAAACTCATCATAAAATTTTGCAGGGTCCCACATGTAAGCATCTGTTTAAAAATAGAGTGTTCCAACTCGTCATAAAATTTAATAGGGTCGCACAAGTCAGTCTGGTAAAAAAGGGAGGAAAATTAAAAGGATATTATGTCAATAGCAAGGGTCGAACCTAGGACCTTTGATTCTGAAGGCGATGGCGGCACTACCACTAAGACATGATGCAGTTTGTGTTATTTGCGCCAAGAAGATTTTTTATATTAGTTTATTTGTGTTTGTATTATTTTACATGCCCTATGTAAGTTAAAGCAGATAAATATGGTGTCAAAACAAGGAGAAAATCTGCTCCTCCCATGGGACGAACCTATTACCACTCGAAGGGGAATTTTTTACATTGACAAGGTCCCACCTATAAATTTTAGGTGAGTGTATAATATAAATCGGTAATTCAAAGGTGAAACGCTTCACTGCCTTCGCAAAGACTCTCAACTTTTGCTACGTAGATCAGCAACGGTTCGTGGCACGAAGGTGGATCCTAGCGGTGACGGGAAGATGGTTGCGCCACCACATCCAAGCAGCAAGAGGATGAAATAGCACGACAAGGTCAATCCTCTGGTTTGAGCCGCTATATGTTCCCCTATCTTCCTAGGGTTGGGGATATCGAGATTTAGGGATCTAGAGGATTGATGATCATATATGTTAGATTCAGATTTCATCGTACCCTTAGATTTGCACTTCGATTGGTGTTAGAAGTTGATAGGCTATAGACAATTCATAGGTGTTAGATTCAGTTAGTTTTCAGTTTGCATCATTTGATGGATTGATAGGTTCTTGTATTTTCTAGCTTCTGGAGGTGCTTGAAGCCACTAAAGCTGAGCTGTAGAAGCTGAAGAGAGACTTGGAAGAACAACAAGTCAGCAAGCTCAAGTCACTGCAAAAGGCTCTAAATTACAAGAACATGTATGGGCAATCGTTACAGGACAACATTACTCAAATGGAAGAACTGACCAAATGCAGGGACCACTGTAATCAATTGATGCAGCAGGAGAATGCCCGGTTGAATGAAATGGTATTGTTGCGACAAGACAACATTGCCCAGATGGAAGAGCTGACCAAATGCAGGGAACAGTGTAATCAATTGCTACAACAGGAGAATACCTGGTTGAATGAAATGACATTGTTACGGCAGGACAACATTGCCCAGATGGAAGAGCTGACCAAATGCAGGGAACAGTGTAATCAATTGCTGCAACAGGAGAATACCCGCTTGAATGAAATGGCATTGTTACGGCAGGACTACATTGCCCTGATGGAAGAGCTGACCAAATGCAAAGACCATGTTAATCAATTGTTACAGTAGGAGAATGACCAGCTAAAAGAGATTCACAAATGGACAGACCAGTGTAAGCAATTGTTAGCGGAGAATGCCCTGTTGAAAGAAGAGCAATCGAACTCTGACGGAGCTGCAGACAATCGATAAAACATGTATGGTGTTACTGCTACCTAGACAGTTCATAGGTGGTGTGTACTTTGTGGTGATGAGTTGCTTGTATTTTGGTGTTTGCTACTTGCTGGTGGTGTGAACTTTGTGGTGATGAGTGCTATGAGATGCCATCTTATTATGCCGATTTGATTTAATCTATTTCATATTGAGTCGAGCATACTCTCCATTCTGAATTAATTTTGCTGATGTTTTGCTGGTCTGGTCTGTTGATGTTTTGCTGGAAGGACCTTCCTGAGTAACGATCGCGAAACTGCTTGTATATCCATGAGCAACATCGTGGCTGCTGCAGAATTGGTATCTGAACCATTTAATTCAGCTGCAACTAATGTGTTAAGTAAAACTTACATAGCACTAAATGTTGATTGCGTGTTTTCAATTTTTTGGGTTGTTTGCTGAAAAGCTTTAATGTATTCCTTCACAGACCGAGAGTAGATTGGAGAACCCAGAGTGCGCAAGATATGATGTCTCAACTAGTGACAAAGAGGTACATTAGCTGTTTTAACAAATTCTCATTCACCTGTGCCTAAAAATGTAGGCTCGTGATTAGTTGTTAAAACTGAGTGTCAATATGAATGCATCAGGATCAGAGAGGGTCTTCATATTCACATCGCCAAGACGACGATGAAGAGATGCATGATGGTTTGGATGAACGAAAGGAGAGTGAGGTTAGTATATATCTTTTGTATAAAACTGAATCCTTTCAAAATCTTCTGAGCTAATATTCTGATTCTATGTTGAACTCAAATGATTTGTTTCACATAGATGAACTTATCTTACCAGAGAAGTTTTGATCCCTTGCATGGGCACATAACCAAGGTTGCTTTTTTCGAATTCTAGGCACCACTAGGATGCTCTCCAAAGGATCCCATTCAAGTTAGCATAGAGGATTGTGCTTCAAATAATCATTAGTGGTTCTTCATTAATAGTACAAGTTAACTTTTTGATGATGCCCAGTACTTCCAAGATCATGTAATTAATAGTTTTTTACGAAGTTATTCCTGTATATCCATGAGCGCTAAAAATGATTGAATGAAACGGGCATTACGAAATGGAGTTCCAGACGACCGCATTTGTTCAATACTGGTGCTGAAATTAAGTGCATAAAACAGAAAATAGCAATCACAGATTGCAGATGTCTCTTGTTCTGTAGTAGCCTGTGTCTGCAATTCTGCAGCAGGAGCACTACATCCCGTTTGCTATTCCTTTTGTTTCTCGTTCTTGACATGGAGTTTGATCTAGTTCTGCAGCAAAACATCTCGTTGAATAATTGATGTGCTTTATTGCTCTTGCATAAATCTCATCACTCAGTTCAAAAGCTTATACGTTTGGATTATGCAGGGAAATCAAGAAAGTACCATGTGTGGTGCAAGTGAAGAAGATGCTTCGTCTGTGGCCTGCATTCAGCCTCAAGATACTGAGTTGCCTGGGGAAAAACTCGTCGTGGCTGCTGCAAAATTAGTATCTGAACCATTTAATTCAGCTGCAACTAATGTGTTAAGTGAAACTTACATAGCACTAACTGTTGATTGCTTGTTTTCAATTTTTTAGGTTATTTGCTGAAAAGCTTTAATGTATTGCTTTAAGTTACAAGTGACGAAGTTTTGCCTTGATCATTAATGACGGAAATAAAAATATCATCACATAACACTAAAAGGAAATCATCGTAGATTATGTTTTCGTATTGTGATGAAACATAATCGTCACCGATTAGATTTGGCATCGTCATAGTTTATTTGCCTCGTTAGGCACACCTAATGATGAAACAAATTGGTCAAAGATCAATTTTAGTGCTCGTCATAGATAATGTGTCTAGTTTCCCCACGTGTACTACTTGACGGCGTGCCATGCGTGGGCAAATTGGTCACATATTTGTTTTAGTAATCGTCATAGATAACATGTACTAGTTGACGGCATGCATAGTGGGCCACAGCTCTTGCTCGACAGTAGGTTGGGACTTGGCCAGGCGGCCCGCTCCACCTTTTTTGCACAAGGTTGGGCCTTGGCCAGGCGGCCCGATCTAATGTTTTTTGCAAAGAGGGATACAGGTCGACGTGGTGATTTTGAGGCCCACCTAAGGGTCCCCCAGGACAACGTTGCGCAGGCCACTAGTGTTAAATTGTATTTGGCAAAATGACTGCTCCCACAGAGCGTTGAACCCGCGACCTGGTGGTGCACAGGCAGGAGCACTAGCACTACACTATGTGAGCTTTCATGTTGAAGGAATGAATTTTTTCTATTTATAAGTTGAATAATAAATTGTGGGTCCCTGAACTGTATGGATCAGACATTATGGGTTCACCCATATGATCCCGCGAACATAGACCCCGATCACAGATGATCTAATGATGCAGCCGCTAGGGCAGAGGAAGCGTCGGACATTCCCCATTGACGTGGTGGCGGCGTTGCAGTCGTAGGTCATCGCAACACCGGTTCACGCACGGCGAGGGTAGACCTAGCATCTGGCTTGGTAGAAACGCGACGGCGAGGGCAGAGGAGGCATCGGGCGTGGCAAAGCAGCGACGATGCGACGAGAGCGGTGCCAGGTGTGGACATAACAACGGCAACAGACTATGAAAGGATTAAAAGAACTATACATTGACTGCTAAGGAAAACCTCTAACTAGCATAGTGGTAACACACTTGGAGTTTAACTCACAGCTCTCGGGTTCAAACCCAAATGGAGCCATTTTCGTTTTACAAACATTTATGTCTTTTTTGCTTTCTCTATTTTATATTCTTTTTATGCACTTTTTTTTCAGAATCAATAGAAATTATTTCTCAGAAAAATTTACTAATGCTTTGGAGAAACAGGTTTAGTGGGGATGTGCATGTGTGTGACAAGGGCACGTGTGTGACATGTATGTTTTAGTGGAAATGTGCATCACCATTTTCTCAGAATCACTTAAAACTTTTTTTACAACATAGTACACCAAAACGAAGACCTCATGCAAGTTTTTAGATATTTTAAACAAGATTAGATGATTTTAACATTTATTCTTTATTAAGTCAACAAATAATTATAGTAATATGCTAATTTGGTGTGAAAATTCCAAAACTTCACACAACATCATAGTTTGGATCCATAATCATCCCAAAAAAGTTTAAAATGATTTCGAGCTACTGGTACTATACATCCCACATAGGGATGAACATCTCTCGCTAAGTGACAATAGCATGCGTGAGACATGTATGCTTTAGTGGCGATGTGCATCATCACTTTCTCAGAATCACTTGAAACTTTTTTGACAGCATAATACACCAAAAGGTGGAGCTTATACAAGTTTTCAAATTTTTTAAGCAAGATTAGATGATTTTAACATTTATTCTTTATTAAATCAACAAATATTTATAATAATAGACTTGGTTTGAAAATTTCAAAACATCACACAGCATCATAGTTTGGATCCATAAGCATCCCAAAAAAGTTTCAAATAATTTTGAGCAACTGGTACTATACATCTCACATAGGGATGAACATCTCTCGCTAAGTGATAATGGCATGTGTGAGACATGTATGCTTTAGTGGGGATGTGCATCATTAGTTTCTCAGAATCACTTGAAACTTTTTTGACAACATGATGCACCAAAAGGAGGAGCTCATGCAAGTTTTCAGATTTTGAAGCAAGATTAGATTATTTTAACATTTATTCTATATTAAATCAACAAATAATTACAGTAATATGCTAACTTGGTCTCAAAATTCTAAAACTTCACACAACATCATAGTTTGGATCCATAAGCATCCCAAAAAAGTTTAAAATGATTTCGAGCTACTGGTACTATACATACCACATAGGGATGAACATCTCTCGCTAAGTGACAATAGCATGCGTGAGACATGTATGCTTTAGTGGCGATGTGCATCAGAATCACTTGAAACTTTTTTGACAGCGTAATACACCAAAAGGTGGAGCTTATACAAGTTTTCATATTTTTTAAGCAAGATTAGATGATTTTAACATTTATTCTTTATTAAATCAACAAATATTTATAATAATAGACTTGGTTTGAAAATTTCAAAACTTCACACAGCATCATAGTTTGGATCCATAAGCATTCCAAAAAAGTTTCAAATGATTTTGAGCAACTGGTACTATACATCCCACATAGGGATGAACATCTCTCGCTAAGTGACAATGTCATGTGTGAGACATGTATGCTTTAGTGGGGATGTGCATCATTAGTTTCTCAGAATCACTTGAAACTTTTTTGACAACATGATGCACCAAAAGGAGGAGCTCATGCAAGTTTTCAGATTTTGAAGCAAGATTAGATTATTTTAACATTTATTTTATATTAAATCAACAAATAATTACAGTAATATGCTAACTTGGTCTCAAAATTCTAAAACTTCACACAACATAATAGTTTGGATCCGTAAGCATCCCAAAAAAGTTTAAAATGATTTCGAGCTACTGGTACTATACATCCCACGTAGGGATGAACATCTCTCGTTAAGTGACAATGGCATGCGTAAGACATGTATGCTTTAGTGACGATGTGCATATTTGGTCTGAAAAATAGAAAACATAAAAAAATGAACATTGGGCTACCAGCTCCATAATAAGCATTACATTTGGCGCAAAGCTAATCCTGGCACACGTTTAGCCATTAGATCTAAATGGACGGCCAAGATGACTCGGTTCTCAAATAAAAACTACTCGAAACCCTACCCATCACCTATGTTACACAGATACCGGTACGGGTATCGGATACGATACGTATCCGATACGCGGATACACACTTTGTAAAAAAACACTGATACGGGATACAGTTAGTATATTTAATAGAAATGAAAAATATATAAAATATCACTTAGATATTCACTGGTTTAATAGAGAAGGTAAAAGAAAAAGAAAAAATAAAGGAGATTTGGAATATATGGGCCACCGGCTTGGTGTTTCCCAGCACAGCCAGCCCACCATACGTGTATATGCAATCACGACACCCCCTGTCCCCCTCCAATCTAGCGCTTTCTCTTCTCTCTCCACTTCGATTCTAGTGGCGGCGCTCCACTCCGATTCCGACAGTAGTGCGCCCAAATCCCGGTGGTAGCCCTCAGATCTAATTGCTGGACTACCTCCTCTCCCTCCCTCTGGTCTAGATCTGGCGGCGGAGCTCCGGCTTGCGCCACCTCTGTCGCGGGCGCCGACCTCCGCCTCGACGCTCCAGAGGCGTCGGCCTCTGTCTCCGCCGCCGAGGGACGGCGCTTGGGACGCGTCGCGGCGGCCTCCGCCTCCGCCATCGAGGGACGACACCCTGGACGCGCCGCGCCGGTTTCCGCCGACCACCGCCGAGGCAGGGGCAGAGCCACAGGGGTGCGCGCAGGGGCCTGCCCCCCCTAATGCTCCGGTAAACCAGGTAGAGGGCATTCAAATCCCTTTGCTAGTCACCCTGATTAGTATACATAGGCTCAAAGTAGGGCAATATAGTTCCAATATTTGTTAGGTGAATCCAGTGTAGCTAATTTCGACTCAGTTTTCCGGTCATCTATTCTGGCGCCAAGCATATATCCGAAGCCACTGCTCCTATTGCAATCTAACCATAAAGCAAAATGATGATTTGACTGGATCCGCTAATCTGTAGAGTTTCATTAAATTAACCAATCAATACTTGTCTTGTTTGGTGCTTAGATTGATTAATCGACTACTCGATCCCTTCTACTGTTCTACATCCCCTCAAATTTCAGTATCCATTTTGTCTCACGCAAGATCCATTTTGTACCACTTACCTCCAGTACTATATTGCATTAACTTGTCGTTCCTCTGTTGTTAGCAATGGTGGATTAGTCCTTCGGCTGCTGTCTCTACAAATTATACTTGCTTGCTGATCTTGATTAGTCACTAGGCTGCCGCATTTACCTGCTCTCTTTGAGAGGGCTCCAGCACGAGAATCTCCATGGGGCTCCTGTGATTAGAAAGTGCAAATACCAATGCTTTCTTTCGTTATCTCTTTTGTGCCAAAGGTGCATGGCAAGAAATTTGAAGATGTTGGATTCCAAATGAAAAAAGAACTGTTGAGCTTATGATCTTTATTTGCATTTGATTCATTCCTCAAATTTTGCTTCACCATTGGTCAGCTTTTTCACTGCCGATTTACAACATAGTGTGTGAGTGCAACATAGCAACTCAATGATAAATCAGGTTATTCCTCCGACATCTTCTCACCTACTTTCTTATTAATTAGTTTTATCTTTATTATGAGTTTTCAATATAACCAACATGTTAAAGAACACCGCACTCGTCTATTTCATACTATATGTTTACAGATGCTACAGTTCCTAGCATATGGCTTTGAGAATTCAAAATGTTGCCTTTCAGTTAACAATTGTTAATTGCATTAGGTAAATGATTTTGGCATTTTGCAGTTTTCTTGAGATGGATTGGCAGCCTCCATCCATCCATGTAGTTCATCCCATCAGGTAGTTCTTGATATTATCTTCTTATTGGTTTATGTACAATATCAATTTGGCCTATGAAGGTCATTTGTAGGTAAATAGATAGACATTGCATAATACAAACGTGCCTTAAGCTTGAAATTTACTAAACCTCTAGGTAAGACAACATTATAACATAGCTTTTCTTTTTACGTATTTACCCCTTAAAATTCAAAGTCTAGATGGGTAAACTAATTACCCATTTTCAGTTTCCTTGGGTTCAAGTACATAAGTTTCAAGTTCTGAAGCCAAGTTAGTTTCACCCTCATCTATGACTTTTGCTTTTCAGTGTCCAAGTCACTAATGTTTCTGTTCAACGTATGTTCAGTCCTCATATTCTACATAGAGGATGCAATATTGATTACACACCGATTAACAGGAATCCAATGGTATCATCTTTGAGTCCCCATAACTTCATAAATATGATTCTTTTTTAGCTGTGTAATGAAATTTGTTTTTCGTTGTTCTAATATAATTTTCTTTTCAAATTCTATCCCAAGGAAACAATTGTAATAAGTTAAACATACTGTATACTCTAATTTATCTAGTTGACTTCATTAATCCTAGATGTTTCTTAAATTTTTCTCAGTTGTCTTTTCCAGTAGCTTGTGCCCATTCGTTCCTTCTATATGTGTACGTCGGTGACAACCATGAACTCATGCCTTCCCTCGGTTTTAAATAACAGCAGTAGCACCTGCGCTAGTGTTCCAATATTTTCTTGCAGGGGTTTAGTTTAGACATCAGTTTGTCTCTTTTCTTACATATTTTGTATTGCATATCCTACTACTTCTAATAACATGGGAATTTACTGTTTTGTGTTTTGCGTACCAGGTTGTCTTCATGTTCATTGGCCGCTTTGTGATTATCATGTACACGTCATGGCCTAGAATCCGGACTAATGCCATGCACTGTCGTCTAGCACTATGCATGAGCCCAACTACATGTTTCTCTCAGATTTTATCCACAATGTAATAGCTACTAGGTACTTTGTTATGTGTAAACGAATTTGTAGAAAGTGATTCTATTCCAAAATGAGATTTGTGTACTATGATATACCATAATTGTTTCTGTGACAAAAATATAATTGTTTCTATGGCAAATTTGTTATTACATTTGTTACCATAGTGATGCTACATCCGTGACCATTTCATATCAAAGTGTGATGATGAGAAAGATTATTCTGTGACGATTTAAAAAATGTATTATGTGATGATTCTTACACGATGACGTCAGCTGCATCGCTGATGTGGGAGCTGACGTTAGTGCTAACGTGACATACGCCGTCGAACGAATCCAAATGGACGGTAATGACGAAAAAATAAGACTATATGTGACCAAATCAGATCATCACCGAACAAGAAACGCAGTTAACGGTGCCGTCAAGACGCTTGGCAGACAGGAGATTATGACGAAAATGGTGTTTCATCCATGACCAAAAGCGATCGTCACAGATTGAAACCACTTCAATGACGACACATCAATCGTCACAGAATAGCGACACATCTGTGACGAAAATTTGCATTTCGTCACTGATGGATAAATGTGACGCGACCCTAATGACGAAACCCAAATCGTCACAAATTCGTCACAAATTACTATCTGTGACCAAAATAGCGTTTTCAGTGACGAAAGGTAAACGTCACCGATACCAACATCCCTACTAGTGTGTCGGTCACGAAATGTTGCAAAAACAATTTGCCATAGCAAGCGTTCGAACTAGAGAACTATAGGAACAAGACTGCGTTGTTTGCCACTGCACCACCTCTTGGTTGTGTCAATTTGATGGGAAACAATTTCCTTATGGTTGTGCCAGGTGAAAGTTAGGAATGACGAAGGTCTTTAATATAAATCAGTATTTCACAGGGGAAATGCTTCACTACCTTCGCAATGACTCTCGACTTTTGATACGCGCAGATCTGCAACGGCTCGTGGCAAGAATGGCAGATCCTAGCGGCGACGGGAAGATGGTTGCGCCGCCACCTCCCGGCTACGAGAGGCTGAAACAGCTCGACAAGGTCGGTTCTCTGGTTTGAGCCACTATATTGTCCCCTATCGTCCTAGGGATTTCTAGATTTGGGGATCTAACGGATTGATGAGCATATATAATAGGTGTTAGATTCAGTTATTGTTCAATTTGAATCGTTTGATGGATTGATAGGTTCTTGCATTTTACCAGCTTCTAGAGGTGCTTGAAGCAACAAAAGCTAGGCTGCAGGAGGTGAAGAGAGACCTGCAAGAACAACAAGGCAGAGAACTCATGGCGCAGCAAGAGGCTGTAAAATACAAGGAGCTGTGTTAGGAAATTTCAAATAAATATATGCTAGAGATGAGGGAATTCAAGGAGATGACTGACCGATTGTTACATGAACAATTGCAACGGACCAACAAATACAAGGAGATGTGTGACCAAATGTTACGCCAGGACAATGCCTTGTTGAAAGAAATTGGTGAGACTCTTGACCAGGAGTCGAAAGACCTGGTACTGGACTGGAAGGCAAAACCTGAAGAGGAGGCAAGGTCATGGAAGAAAGAATGTGCAAAGGCTAACATCAAGCTTAAAGCAACTACCACTGAGCTGGAAAACGTGAAGGGAAAGCTTAAACAGTCCATCCATGCGATGGAGGTGTATAAGAAATCAGTTGAGCAGGTAATTATCGAGATCAAGAAGGAGAAACAATCGATACAACAGAGTGTTATCCAGATGCAGAAGGAGAAGCAGTAGATACTGCGTGATAAAGATAAAAATAGGTAGTGCTTGGTTATTATGAAACTTGTTCCTTGTTGATGTTTAATTACTGGTTGTTGCTCCTGCGCACTTCATAGTGATGAACTGCCATGACACGTACTGTTATGAAACTTGTTGCTACTTATATTTTCTTTAGGGAAAAGGGATCAACAATGGGAAGGATCCTCAGAAGCTAACATGAAGCTTGAAGCCACTGCCGCTGATGTCACACCCTGAAATTTCCCAATTTCAGGATGTGAATAGAAAGAATAATTAAGCAATGAGTTTCACTCAATTTTAAAATTTTTCCAACGTTTATTTTATTTACAGGAAATATAGTATAGGAAAAAAAACCTTTGTTTGTTTTTCTGAATTAAATAAATGTTTATGTGTGAGTGTTGCATTCATGCCGATGCATCTCGGTGTTTATAAGTGCAAAATGTTTTTAAATACACTTAGGTGCTGACCAAAACCTTCCAAGAATTTTCTAGCTTTTTCTGGAATTTATTCTCACTTTCCGTGAGCTATTTCTATTTATTAGAATGCTCTAAAATCCTTTTTCATGAGCTCCAAATATTTTATTTGGGTTCCTCGTGTCCCAAATCATCTCTAGCAATTTTCCTAAAATTTTCTGAGCTTTCAGAGTATTTTTCGTGATTTAATTATGATTTCAGAATTTTTTGAAATTGTTTTCTAATACGAAATTAATTCCCCAAATTAGAAAAAGAAGGGAAAATAAAACCGGACTCTATCTCGGCCAATAAATAGTTGCCGGTTATCTCCTTCACGTCTTCTTTCCAACGCCGCAAACCTCATCTCGTTTCGAGAACCCTAGCTCCCACAAACCATCGCCGAACTTTCGCATCTACTAAATTCCGGCAAACTTTCCGGCGAGCTTTTCCGGCGAAATCGTGGACTTTCGGTGCGAACGGACACCACCATGGAGTTTCTATCATCAAGCTCTACGCCGTGGTGTGGTGGATTGCTCAATTCCGATGTCGGCTCCGTCATCTTCCCCAACTCCGGCGAGCTCTTCCGTCGCTATCGTTCATCCCTGGCTGAAGGTGAGCACACCATCGCGTTCGTCTCGTCGTTTCCTTTTCATTTTGCCGTTCACTCTCGAGTTCTATGGTCGTCTCCTATGAATCCCTGTTTTCCCTCTTTGTTCTGTACACCATAGCCATGGCCGAGCCGATCGAGGTTCTGCTCCTCCCCGACCAAGATTCTGCCACACGCCGCCGCTAGCTCTCCTCCGTGCACCAGTGCAGCACGCCCAGTCTCCTGGCCCAGCATCGAGCTGAGCCGCGCACGCCGCCCGTTCCGCACCTGCAGCGCGCATACCTGGCCGTTGTGTCTAGCAGTCGCTGTTCCTCCGCCGCCGGCTAGATTCCGGCCACCTCCGCTCCGTCCCTAATGCCGGTGAGCATCTCCCTGCGACCCCCTTGATTTCCTCTCTCCGTTTTGTTTCCCACCCAATCCCCTAGCTGCCCGGAACCCCACCGATTTGATGCGCCATGACCATGTTCCTGTACAACAAGAGCTCCTGTTCGTCCCAGGCTTGCAGGTTGAAGAAGATAAGGTTTTTGTGAATAGGCCCCTAGATCTTCTTGTAATCTATAGATTTGTTTATGAGTCTTGGCCAATCTGCAGATAACCCCTTAGAAAAATCCCACCTTTCGCACATAACGCCCACCCGAGACTTTTATAGATCTAACCCTATCTTTTATTCTTTTCGTGAGCACTATTCAATGTGTCTTGCCAATGTTTTTCGCTAGTCCCTGTCAGTTTTGGTTAATCACAAATAGGTGCTTCCAATCTTGTTTTCTCCATAGTTTTCACGTTTTAGCTCCGTTTTAATCCGTTCAAGTTGCGTTATGTTCATAATAAAATAAAGTACACGTTAGTAGTGAGTTTTCTTTATACATGTTTTCTGAAAATTAATTTAATATTAATTTTGATTAATGCTTAGTTATACATGCCTTTTATAAATAAAAGCTATAGTGTTGTACACCGTTTTTCATAATTTATATTAATTTGATTAATGAGTATTTCACATTCTTTCGTAAATAAAATCTAATTAGATCTTTACTTCGGTTTTTCATAAATCCAATGTTAATTTGATTAATATTTAATTAACCTTTCATAATTAAAAGTTGCATAGGCTTTTACACCGGCTTTCATAATAAATATTAATTTGATTAATCTCAATATAATGTTATTTTCAGTAATAATAATATGATCCACTTGAATCATAAAGTTGCGTTTAGATGTCTCACATAGTTTAGCCTTTTCAAAGCTAAATGCTTAACAAGGTATAATTTATACTTTAATCTTTCTAATTAAAATATGGTTAAGCTATAACTCAGTTTTCATAATTATTTGCTAAAATGACTAATGTCAACGTGCATGTGTTTTCTAAATAAAGTTTGTCTAGCTCAACACGACATATGTTTTAATTCGAGTAGTTGTTTTAACCTTTCTAAGTTAAATGCTTAATTGGTATACTTTATACATAAATATTTATAAATAAAACTTGACTAGTTCTTTACGTCGGTTTTGTAAATAAAGCTTAACTTGCATTAATTCCAACTTAGAGTATGTTCATATGTTTTGTTAATTACTAAGCTTATATTCTTCCATGTTCATATATGCAAAGTGTCCGTTAGACGTTCTGCCAGCTTTATCTCAGTATCTTTCTTTTGTGTATCTAGCCTTGTGTAAGCTTTGGATCTTTCCAAATCCAGCTCTAGCTCAAATCAAGTTTTTTTTCTACATCTAGCCGAGCCTTTCCCTTTTAAGCACAGTTTGTGTGCTTTGGTGATCCGAATAGATATCTTAGAGCTTCTGTTCTGCTTTTCTCTATCAAGTAATCCTATCATAATGGTTTCATGTTTCTCTTAGAATCTCGTTTATCAATATCTAGTTCATGTCTATCCTATCTCAGTTAGGTTGTCTCTTTATGAATCAGCTATGTTCTTGTGTCTAATCTTCCATAGCTACCTTTCTTTAGAGCTTACCTTGTTAACTGTTTCTCCTACCAGATCAGTTTACCTTTGGTTAGTGTGTTAGTCGTTCAACCTAACTCTCTTTGTAGACTAGTTCTCCTAGACCTTAGCCTAAGGTTTGCATGTGAGTTATAGTTCGTTTCTACCGTTCTCGTTCGTTTCACCTTAACTTGTACGTTAGCATGTGTATCACCTGTTACATGTTTTAACACTAAAGTTGCATGTTAATCTTGATTAATTATTATTCCATTGTTTTTTAAAATAAAAGTGATTAGGTTCTATTCCGATTTTCTTTAATCATGATGTAAATGGGTTAATTCTTATTTATAACTAGTTTTTGTTAAATAAAAGATGTTAGATACAACGGTTTTCATAATAAAGTTAATATGCTTAATGTTATTATAAATGCCTTTTTAATGTTAATATGTTTAGTTGAACACGAGATATAAAGTTATTCGGTTAGATATCTTGCACATACTTTGTCTTTCTAATGTTAATTGTTAATTTGATATAACTTGTACTTAAATATCTGCAAATAAAATATGATTAGGTTTATCGTGTTTTCTATACTTAAATATAACTTTGCTTAATTTTAACATAGAATATTTCTCTGAAATTTTCTTTCACATGATTTCTCATTAAAATAAATCCAGCATCTAGTCTCTTGTTGTTTGATAATAATCTCTTGATAGCTTTGTCTTTTCGACCGTAGTCCCGTTTTCAGCGTTCCTTACGTTTGCGTAACCATAGATTCAAGCCTATCCTTTAGTGCGTTCTTTTGAAGCTTTTCTTTTGATTGGTGCCTTGTTCTTAGTTGTACTTGTTTGTTTCCCTTGTATGTTTGTGCCCGATGTTTGCTTCGAGTAGAAGAAGGATTGTTGTTCGTTTGCTTGAAGGTAAAGAGTTCCAAGAAAACAAGAGCTGAAGAGCAGTAAGAGTAGCTTTTCGTTGGAGAAAGGCAAGTGTCCCTAACCACCTTCTACCTATGCTTTATTTACAAGATTACTATGCAATAATTGGAACATGGAGTGACCACCCAGGAACTAGGTGCAACCACAAGACATATGGCTCTGTCTTGGCTAATTAATTAGAAACTTTAGTGTGTGGTATGCTTTACCTGATAAGGGTTAGGGGGTGCCGGTAGTTGGTGTATAGCCCAGACCTCAGGTTGATCTGCTCTGTGGTAGCTTCACAGCCTCGAGAGAGGGTTATGCATTGCGCTGTCATGTAACCTAGTGAGCAGCCCGCACTAGGGGATCTTTGTAAAGGCCTCGTAGTGAAACCCATGCCACTCACCTCGGAAGTGTTTAAGGGCTTTGCAAACCCAGGCATATATGGGGGACACGACTTGTGGGTAAAGTGTACAACCTCTGCAGAGTGTAAATCTAATCGATTAGCCGTGCTCTCGGTCATGGAGCGGCCTGGACCCTCACATGATTAATATACTTAAAGATGAACTTAAATTGCTTTCTGGTTATTTCTTGTGGCCTTGCTGAGTACCAACCATAAGTGTACTCAACCTTGGTAAACTGCTGCTCAGAAGGAGAAGATGTGTGAAGCTGTTGAAGATGGTGATGTTGCTAGGCGTACGCAGCCCCCAGTCGTCTGCCTGTGAAGTTTGGTGCATTCGTTTCCAGGATAAAGCGTAAATCTCTGATAATCTTTGTTTTTCTTACGTGATATTGTTACTGTTATTCACTTATGTCGACTATATGCATGAAACTTGATCCTGGCATGCATATAGAACTACATCTGGTTTTCTTTGAAAAATAGGTGTGACAGCTGAGCTGTAGAAGGTGACGGGACAGCTGCAGGATGGAGCTATGGAAGGAGAATCGACATCTACAGATGGAAATTGATGATTAGTTCTTATCGTTATGATTACAAATAGGTAGTAATGATTATTGTGAAAATTGTAATGATGCTCATCCTATGATGTTTGCTACTTGGTGTTGTGAACTTTGTGGTCATGAGTTGAGAAACTTGTTGCTACCTGATCATAATATGATGTTTGCTGCTCGGTGGACGAGAGAGGTCCGGTCTGTTGATGTTTTGCTGGCAGGACCTTCCTGAGTAACGATCGTGTAACTGCTTGTTTCCTACTGTGGTTCCAACTCGTCATAAAATTTAATAGAGTCCCACAAGTCAGTCAGATAAAAAATAGAGGAAAAATAAAAGGATACAATGTCAATAGTAGGGGGCGAACCCGCGACGTTTGATTCGGAAAAGGGTACACAGAACCACGGAGACATAATGTATTTTGTGTATATCTAAACAAAGTAGTATACCTAGTATACTAAGTACGGCTAACGGCTATATCTCCAATCGCGTACACTGCAAGGGGCTCGCCAGCACGCTCCTGTGGATCGTTGTGGCAAATATCTAGCCTAGAGGCATTGATGCGCAGATCTACAACCCGCGGCGGGAATGACGCATCCTCGCATCGAAGGGAGGAGAGTGAGCTACGGTCAGGCCAGTACCCTCTTTTGTGCCTCTGCTTTCCCCTTTCGTCAGAGGAAAGTGATATTTGGAATCAGGGATTTCGGTTGAAGCACGATTGTTGTTACAAGTTGATTGATTTAGAAAGTGCAAAACTAAGCATTAATTTCAAGTTGCGATGAATTTTTTGAAGCATCTGTGTACTCCAGCATCTTCTTCCATTGGTAGTTACTGCTCAGAGACATCTTCCTACAATAGTAGCCATTGGCATCCTAAAGACAATTGCAAACACGGGTTGAGTGCTGTGGTGAAGTATGCTTGGACCTTTCTCAACCCTGTCCATCGGTTTGCTGGCTGCCCAAAGGTAATGGCTAGTTGGCTACCTACTTATGTGGTTCCTGTGGTCAATGGTGATTGTTAATGGGGCATTTAATTTGCAGGAAGAAAAAGAGCAATGCGATTACTTCTTCTGAATTGTTCCAGAATGGGATGAAAGGTCGTATGCTGTTACGGTGAAGCTCATGAAGAAGAAAGCGAAAGCTGAAGAGGATGCAAAGCAGTGGGAGGAAGAATTGGGAAAAGCTAATTGTGATCTTAGAGAGATTAGGAATGAGCTCAAGATAGTGCAACAAAAACTTCAGAAGCCTACCGCCGAGCTGAAGTCAATTGGTAATTATAGGCACAATGTCAAACTCGCGCATGTGCTACTTGCTTTATTTGTTGTTGTCACGGTAATGGCGGGATTCATGCTCAGTGGGAAGGCTAATTAGATGTATCCAAACATTGTGTCGATCACGTATTCTGCAAGTGTCACTTTGGTATTGTGAACATTGTGTCGATCATGTATTCTGAACATTGTGCCTTATGATTCTGAACATTGTACTGATGATGTATTGCCAAAATCCACCAAGAAATGTGCGGCAGTTAGTATCCACCACATTGTACTGATCATTTAGTCCGACCTCTTAACATTTCCAACAACGTAATTTCCATTAGGTTCGCCAACAGTCAGAATGAATTATTATTGTTATACCAAAATCAACGGAGCAGAAGCGAAGGTTGTTTTGGTATTGTTATCCCGAAATCAACTGGGCAGCAGCGACAGTTGTTTTGGGTGGTGAAGGAGCGGTGAATTTACTGTAAATGTGGAGAAAGGAGCGGTGGATTTGTTGTAAATGGGGCATCCCTCGGCTTCTTCCGCCTGGCATACACAAAACCAATTGCATCTCCTCCTCTCAGAAGGAAGATCCGTGAGATTACAGTGCTCTCTTCCTAGTCTCTGTATCAATATGAATGTGCATTTGACCTGGGACCCTGATGTTTGATCAAACTATTTTCAGGATGCCGGTAGGTCAGTAATCGTGCCGTCGAGGCAGTTGCTGCTATCGCTGGTGGCTCTCCCTACCAAGGTGAAATTGACATCGCCGGCCACCTCGCTGCGACCTCGGAGCGGGCCATGGACGACCTCCGCAGCCAACGGGCGACCTGTTGGGATATGCGTCGCGTGAGCAAGAACATGGCCGTTCGTCGGCATGTGGCACAAGAACAATTTGTCGTCGAGCTGCAGTGGAACGACCGCAAGGGCTACGACGCCCTCCTCAATTGCCTGACCCGCATAAGAAACCCGGAGGCATGTTTCCTCTCCGGGATGGACATCCTGTTCGTGGAAAACTACAGCTCCCGGTCATCCATCACCAAGCTTGAGAAGGTCGCCCAGGCCGGGCACAATGTGGCAGCCTACGTAGCCGCCATGGTCCTCTACAGGGCCAATGGCGGCGCCGGTGATGATGACACTACGAGGCGGTACATCAGACAGGTCCAGGGCGAGGAAGAATCAGTGGCCGCGACAGCGATGATGATGCGAACGAACAAGGGTTGCTTGCGGTGCCGTGAGGCAGCCTCAGAGGTGATCCAGCGAGTGACGTGGCGCCGACGGGCAATGCTGGCGCTGCCAGTGGGGCGCGGCAATCATCAGTGCGCAGGCAGCCTGTGCTTTAACAGGTGCTGGGAAGAATGGTCACATTTTTGTAATGAGGAATGTAGAATTCATGTTGAATGTGATTTGTTCTTTAGCAAAATAACTGGATATCTGCATCAAAAATAATTCTCTGGCCTGTTCATGTATCCTGAACCCAAACATTCGGTCCTTCTCAGGTTGTATTGCCTATCCAACCAAGTCATGGAAAAACAAGGAAAAATGCGGATGGTTGAAACTCTGGGTCCTGGACGGATTGTTACCATGCATGCCTCCTCAACAAGGAAAAATGAAGTCGTGGTTGAAACTCTGGGTCAGCTTGCTTGTCTTCACGATTCTTTCCTACTAACCAAGTCTTGGAAAAACAAATCTTTCCTAGATGGGGTAGTGTACACTAGAGAGTAGACACGATTTTACTAAAAGCCAATTTGTTGCCCATCACTTCAATTTGCTCTAGCTAAGCCACGGCTTCGCATTCGAATTGTGCATGTATTTGGCTCTCCCTAAGAAGGATGATATCATAGCTCACCTTGTCCAAATTTAAAACAAGCATCTTTTGCCATCAAATGACTAAACATATTTCTCCGATCTACTCATGGTTCGTAAACCCAAACATCCGTCCTCCTTGTGTGCACTTCTTGTATTGCCTATTTCATAGAAAATGCTTTAGTCCAGCCTGATAATGTTTCGTAAACTAGATTAACTGGTCTCGTGGCAACATTCAATCACATCATGTTCAAGTGAATTAAGTTTGCTCCATTTGACTGACACAATCCCCGATGCGTCCCTGCGCCTTTCCCTTGGCAAATGAGATCTATTAATATATACTGGAAAACAGTTTTGCATCTCCTCCTCAACGCAAGAAAACCCCATCGGCATCTCCTCCTCTCGGCACAACCACACAAGAAGACCCCATCGGCATCGCCTCCTATCGGTGCATGTACTGTCTTCCTCTCTCCCAAATCAATTGATTTCTTTGTTGTTTCGACATTTTCTGCCTCTTTGAGAAAACTAATTTCTATGTGCATTTCAGAGCATCTCCCCCAATGGCCGGCGACAATCATCACGTGCCTCCTGTGGAGCTCGCTCTCCTACCATCCACGCCAGTTAAAGCTCCGGCGGGGCGGAGATGCGGCGACTGTGGCAGCACAAAAACGCCTCAATGGAGGGCAGGCCCGATAGGGCCCGGCATGCTCTGCGCCAACTGTGCCAGTCGTCGCTGGCATGCCGGGGAGCGGTGGGGCAGGTGCCGTTCTCGCCGGAGCAATAAAGCCGGCGTGCAGTGGGTGGAGTGCCCAAGAGGCCGGCCATTGTGGCAGTCGTGGCCCTCCACTCCGCCATTGATGTCAAGTGCACCCGCCGCGTCGACTGTCCCGAAGAGCTCAGGCGCACGGGCGTTCCCGTCCCTGCTCGACAGGCCGGCAGCATTGCTAGCCGCTCAGCCATTGACGTCAAGTGCGCCCGCCATGCCGAATGTCCCGGAGAGCTCAGGGGCACAGCTGTTCTCGTCCCTGCTCCACAGGGCAGCGGCGTTACTTGCCGCTCGGCCATTGATGTCAAGTGCGTCTGTCGCGTCGACTGTCCCGGAGAGCTCAAGCGCATGACTGTTCCCGTCCCTGCTCGACAGGCCGGCGGCATTGCCAGCCTCTCGGCCATGGATGTCAAGTGCACCCGCCGCGCCGACTGTCCCGAAGAGCTCAGGGGCACGGCCTTTCCTATCCCTACTCCATAGGCCGGCGACGTTACCAGCCGCGCGGCCATTGATGTCAAGTGCACCCGCCACACCGACTGTCCCGAGAGCTCAGGGGAACGACCGTTCTCGTCTCTGATCGAAAGGCCAACGACGTTGGCAACCGCTCATCCACTGATGCTGGGGCCATCCCTGCTTGACGGCGAGGTGACGCCTTTGATCCTCAACGAACCAGACTAGATGAAAAGCTAATTGCCAACAATAATAAGTTGTTGGTGTTTCTTAACGTCACCACCACTAACGCACTAGCATGAGTGTGTAAGAAACTCCCGGGTACACTGATGAGTGCAAACGAATCCGCAAGCCCACGGATGCACCATTGTAGCACTTCTCCCTAGGAGAATGAGTATTCCCACAGGGTTTCATTCCTAGGATGGGAGAGTAACTAGACGAAGGTCTACCCAAGGACACTAGCTACTACTGAGATAGGCAGGGTATGAGAAGTACTTTCTTGAGGAGCATAACTCTCGAGATGGATCTGTCCGCTATTAGTCCTCCCCATGGGGCACTAGCCCATCCTAAGTTTTTAGGGCTAGGCCAATGTTTTGGCAACGGGGCCCTAATTGGTACACAGGCGCGGAGGGTTCCAAAGGGTCCAACAGGCTGTCACCACTGCAACCTACCTCTATCGTTATGCGAATGCACTTGGTATTCGTAGGATAACCAGAGTCCAGACACCACGTCTGCACTCCTGATAACTACTATGGCACAGTTATGTCTGTCGACCCGCTAACAACACTATAGCAACCCATATAAATACAGGACTATGAATAAGAGAGAGAACGGCTCAGATCATACTAGTCATCAAGTTACGAACCAGCAAGAAAGGTTTGGATGCGAACGAGATACAACAAACTTACTCAACTAAACAGGATCAAAGCATGCAAATAGATACTTGAACTAATGCACTAGATCTAAGGGATCGAAGCCTTGTGCCACGAAGAACACAAGCCTCTAAACTATGAACGAGCCAAGAACACAAGAACATATCATTCATGCATGATGTCCACTATAGTCTAAATAAAAAATGTCAATCACTCACTTTGATCTAAATGAAGAACAATGCACCCATGAGGACATCAACTCACTCCTCACTCCTACTCTATCTATCAACTAATCCTAGTCTAGATCTCTTCTCAACCCCATTCTACCACATAGAGGTGAGAATCACCTCACATGGGCAGAATTAGAGAGACGGAGAGAGAGCTACACAAGAGAGAAGTGGAAACTTGAGAGCTTGGAAGTGTGTAGGAAATGAGGCCCCTCTCCTTATATTTATAGGCAAGGGGGTGGCTTGCTCCGAGGCTCCAAGTGCTCCAAAACACCCCGGGACGCAGCCAAGAACCAATGGGCAAATGACACGTGGAAGGAGGGGATGAACTGACCCTAGGTCAGTTCGGCCGATCCTAGGGTCGGCCGAAACCGTCGGCTGGCCATCTGGCATATGCTTCCTCTGAGTGACTTCCATGTGGGCTCTGATGCTTATCTCCCGTGCATGCCAAGTTTCCTGGCGGTTTGGTTAGCAAAGTAGGCCCATGGATCCATGTGATGCTGACGTGGCAGCGTGTGATTCGTTGAGAGCTCTTCACATGGATTGGTGACATCATGGATCCAGAGGAATCCATGTGGCAGCCCCTCATTGGCCAGAACCTGAGTGCCTTGGATTGGAGTGGAATGAATGTGCATGGATTCTTCCCATTTTCTATGCTAAATACCTGCATTCGAATTGACATCGACACTGGTGGAATGTATTAGTTTAAGCTCCTATTCTAGTGTGGATGTGCATTTCATGCTCCAATTTGCAGGAGTTGACGTCCATGAAAATGGTACTTAACAGCCGTCAACAACACCCCCACACTTGACCTTTGCTCATCCCGAGTGAAAGGGAAACAAAGCCAAGTGGGTCATGAATACCAAAGAGTTAAGACAAACATAAGAAATATTCCAAGTCATACCTTGCTCTATGAACCTTTGTGGATTGGCTATCATGTCTCCTTGGGTGATTGAAAAGTAGAACATCTATTAATCAAGTCACTTATGCATCTGATGATAAACACCTTGGGGTTTTGCAAAGTTTTTCATAAACAAATCTCTTGGCAGCTTCCTCATTTGATTCTCTCAGATCACTCAATGTGTATATGTCCTTACCAAGGCATTAAATTGCGTTTCTTCACCCTACTTCTAATGATGGCTATATGTGGAGCTTAGGGTAGGATAAAGGATAAAGCATACTTGTATCAAATATATTGCAAAGCCAAAAACTGGATCCAAAAGAGAAAATCAAGTCATACTGTCAGATCAAGATGTGCACTGGTATGGATATGGTGAGTATGGTAAGGTGGATATTAGGCCCGGAATGGGTGCTAGTTATTACCATACATATATGATGAAAACTGTGGTGATGGTAAGGTGGACACTTACCCCGGAGTAGGTACTAGTTATTACCATCTTAAATGCATAAAATGATTAATTCCTTTGCATGAGTCTCTCTCTCTTTCAAAAACTTGTGAGGGCATGGCTACCCTTCTTTAGGTGGACCTTCATGTGTCCAAATATATATATTTTTTTAGCAGGGGACCTTCATGTGTCCCGATTTTTTTTATTCAGACAGCCATGCCTCTTTATAAAGGACTCGAGAGGAGAGAACATCAATGTTTATGGTAGAGTTTAAATTATGGATGGGTGTACAATGTTGATCTCCAGGGTAGATATTTAGCAAGGGGAATGATGGTGGTAGTGTGCACATACATCTTGATCATGAAAGCAATGAGAAGAAGTC
Organism: Cenchrus fungigraminus; assembly: GCA_036936925.1. Lineage (NCBI taxonomy): Eukaryota > Viridiplantae > Streptophyta > Magnoliopsida > Poales > Poaceae > Cenchrus > Cenchrus fungigraminus. The sequence continues at coordinate 48,689,174 of CM072777.1, read as the reverse complement.
TCACAAGGGTCATAGAATTTGACAAAGCTCAAAGTAATAACAAGCAGCATATGAGTATAAGGTTTTCAACTGTAAACATCATATGGCTTTGGTAGGACAGTGGCATATCAAAGAGGAGCCTTTCCAAGAGGTTTTATGTTTTCAAAAATAAATATCCCAAGAGAGCTTAGTCATCAGAGCAACGGATCATATCATCAAGCCATATCATACTCGTCTATTACATAGATGAACATGCTTGTCCTTAAGACAGTTATGGTTCACAAGCATCAAGATAGATAACAAGGAATAAAACATATGTGAGTCAACTCAGGCATCAAGTAAGCTGGGTGATCTTAGCATCAACATTCGAGTTTTAATTCATATGAGATAGACAGTTAGGGCTTTTGAAACTCAGAACTGAGAGAGTGAGTTGTCTAGATGCAAACCGGCGCTACGCATAGATGTTGAACCGTGAGAGGCTCTCCACAGGAGCGAGCTCGTGCGGGTCCCGTTCAGGTTCTCTATAAATGATCGATCATCTAGCACGGAGTGCTCATAGTGGGTACGTGAGAATGCATCGTGCCTGCTTTGGGAGAGTCGTGGCTCTCCCCCACACTGTCTCGAACCTAGATGTCCTTTGATAACAAATGACCAAAGTGATAACACAAATGTGGCTTGGTCGGGTTACATGACCGGCGAGCCAGCTTTATTCAAATCCAAATGTTCTAAATTAAAAACATTAGGCGCTTACAATCATGAAAGGAAATAAATGAATGGAAGGTGAATAAATAAGGTAAAGGAAAGGGAAACAACCTAGACCTAGACTAGTGCCTAATGAAACTAAAATTGGGGCGAATCCCCACTACTCGGCAAGGATCTGATCCTTCCCCTCAGCAGCTGCCAACCTCTGCAGCTTCTGAGTCATGTCCTCCCCTAGCTGGCGATACTCAAGCTTAAGCTCCTGGTACTCATCCCTCTGCCTCGCCAGCCCTTCAACTAGCTTTTCATGCTCTATGTAAAGATCAGCTAGTTTGTGCACTAGCTTCGCTAATACAGAGGTCTTCTTAGCACCATTTCCTCGGATGTTAGCGAGGATCCTGATGATGTCCCACTCCCACTGTGGCGTCTTGTGGTAAGGTCTACCATAGCCTCTAGTTGCAGTCTTCACTCCAAAAATCTTGCATTTGGTCTGCGGGAGTGGAAACTCATCCCACACGTCCTGCTCGTACGTGTGACAGAAGGCCTCTCCATAGCTGTTGAAATCGGAGTCGACGTAGTGTTCTCCAAGCTTCAATGGTGGGCCAGGAGGATCATGAAACAAGACACGCTTGCACGCAGCGGTCTTTCTTCCCATGGTGGTCGACCGGGCTGGAAAGGAAGGCGGTGAAGAGGAGCCTCGTCGAGACGAATGAACCGAGGAAGCGCTCTCCACACTCCTGTCCCTTTCGGGAGTCTTGATCTCCGGCGATCCCATCTTCTCGTCCAGGTCGTCAAGGTTGACGGGGCGAGAGGAGCTTCCTGCCGCTGGAGCGTAGGGCGAGGCCGCCTATGAAGGCGTGCGAAACCGAGGTCAGCCATGGATGCGCTAGGGATGACAAAGGTGAGGTGGAGGAGATGGGTTTTGCGCGACTCGAAACTCGTCGTGTGACATGGAAAGGGTTTCTGGAGGAGGAAGAGATGCACACACGAAAGAAGAAAGGGGGCGGCAGCACCCTGGCTTCGGCCGAACCTGGGTTCGGCCGGCCCCAGGTAGGCCCCTCTGGTCCTCCCCCTTCGCGTGTGGGCTCAGACAGGCTTCAAGGCCACAAGCCCAGGTGGATGCCCCGAGATGGAAAGGTTGGGTTTGGCTAAAGCTAGGATAAGGTTGGGGTTGAAGAATCAACCTCTACTTTATAAAAGCTATGGCTAAGCCACTATTATAACCATATGTATTCCGGGGGAACTCACCTCGACAACATACTGTTGACACCGGATTTTGACCAAATCCAGAGTCAAATATCTAGGCTTGGTAACCGGCAGAGAAGGACCTGAGAAAGAGATGGGCAAGGAAATATTAGCCGATGAAGTCAGCACATATGCATGAGACAAGTGCACGCAGGCGTATACATGTATGCATTGGAGGGTCATCAGCACTAAAGGAGGGAAAAGAGGCTAGCATAGTCAAGACACGTATAAGTACAAGGCTTATATTGTGAGAGTATGCACGAGACAATTGCCTGGATAACGACGCGAATGATCGGCCACCAATATATTGGCATGAATCGGCCAGCGGTAACGATCGGCCGGCAGTGATGATCGGCTGGGTAGGAGGCTAAGATGACGTCAGGACATGCAAGTGTAGAAGCAAGGAAAGATTCACACGTAAAAGGAAAGGAGTCCTAGTTGATTGCGCCTGCGCGTTGATCTCTTCCCGGACAAGTCAAAGAAGAAGCTTAATTGAGAAGGATTCTACATAAAGGGAAATAGAGTCCATGTATCTTAGTATTTCCTTTAATTTAGACGTATAATTAGGAGAGTTCGTTGTGTAACTCGTCAGGAGTCTTTAATTAGGAAGTTTTGAGCCCTTCCGGCTGCAGGAGTCTAGAGGAGCCCAGGGTATAAATATAAGCCCCGGCTATTGTAATAGAATCATCACACGATCAATATCAAAACTGCCTCCGGGCACCCCTTTACCAATTAGTGCATCTACTTTACTGCATCTACTTTACCGCATCTACTTTTCGGCGACTTCGCCTTCGTACCTTTTCTCTTTCACGAGTTCTCGCAAACTCGTCGGGCTGCATCGCTTCGATCTCCGGCTTGCTGGTGAGTTCCTCTTTACCGAGTAAATTCTAAGCTTTAACCACCGGGCACATCGCTGTGGTTTCGTCTAAATTTATTCACCAGTTATCGATATCAGCTAGATTAGCAAGTTTTATCTTAATTCTTGCTGTTTCAGCTTTTATCACATTTATCCAGCTTGAAACTGTTTCCTATCAGCTTTTCACATTATTATTATTATTATTATTAATTATCACATAGCCGATTAGATCTGTTTCAGGTGATTGCTTCACGTAGCTCTGTTCAAGTTGCCTCTGGTAACTTACACTTTGCCTACGTCATCATATCGGCTGATCTAGCCGATCTGTTCTACCCCGTATCGGCTACCTAGCTGTTACGATTTTATCAAAAGACACATCGGCTCTCTATCCGATTTTCCATTGTCAATCAACAGGTCAGATTGGCTGGCACGCCTCGCAACAGACCGGGGAGTCACGTGTGTCGCGCGCAAGGGTGACGTCCTATTTTTGCGTCAACACATACCTGGTCCATCATAGGTGTAGGAGCCACTGATGGGGATCATGAAGTGTTCACTGTGTTTCCACGATGGTGTTGTCTTTTATGATCCTTTGCCTTACTCCTTCTATCTCTGATAATTCCTTTCTCTTGCATGGTTAGTGCTCACAAGATACCCGAAGGATAATTCTTCTTAGGGAAACAAAATAAATGAGACCCAAGAGTATTGTTGACGGCTGTTATCCACTCATTTCATACCCGTCAACATGTACATTTTGGCATGAGAAGTGTTCAACAACACTAGAATAGGGCTTAAACTAATCATTTCCACAACTATTGGTGAATATGCAAATACAGGTAATTAGCACTAAAAAGAGGAGTAAAAGCACAAGTCTTTGATCCAAGTACTTCAAGCTCAGCCAATAAGGGGGTGCCACATAGGATCCCCCTGGATCACTGACATCATCAATCCAAGAGAGGCAGACCCGACAAATCACGTATCGCCACATGGACATCACATGGATTCAAGGGCCCACTTCGCTACCCAAACCGCCAGGAAACTTGGCATGCACGGGGGAGTGACCATGGGGCCCACTTGTCAGCCACCTGGAGGAAGCACAAGGTGCCACGTGGCCCTGGAGCTTCTGCTGAACCCAGGATTGGCCGAACCAACCTTGGTTCGATTGATCCTGGCCCTCCACGTGGCAGCTCCTGATTGGTCTCTTGCTGCTATCCCGGGCGTTTTGGAGCACTTTGAGACCCGAAGCAAGCCACCTCCTTGCATATAAATAGAAGGGGAGGGGCTCACTTTTGGGACACACACATCTCCTCCTCCTCTTCATTTTGGCCTTGGAGCCTCTCTCTTTAGGAGAGGAGAGCTCTTCGTATAGGATTAGTGCTAGGAAGTGAGGGGGAATGCTTGGGGCCATGTCATGTTCATGACATCTTCCTCAAGAACGATCCTCAGCGGTGCTTTTGTTATTCATTTAGACTAAAGTGAGTATTTTGACATTTTCTATTTAGACTAAAGTCATATGCATGCATAGGTGATTTGTTCTTGTGTTCTTCGTTCGTTCTTGATTTAGAGGCTTGTGTTCTTTGAACACAACCCTTTCGATCTAGTAGAGCTGGATCATAAGTTTGCATCTTGTTTGTATGCTAGCTTGTCTATTAGAGTAAAGATGATGCTCCTGCATATCTCTAATTAGATCAAAGGGCATTCGTGATCTTGCATGAGTGATAGAGCATACCTTGAGCTTGTGCCAGTATCTCCCTCGCGGATTCGTAGTTCTGTATTTATACAAAGTGCTATAGCAGGGCTATCGGGACGTCAGACGGTGTCAGGCTATAGTAGTAGTCAGTATTGTAGACGTGGTGTCTGGACCATAGGTTATCCTTCGAATACCAAGTGCATTCGTGTAACAATAGAGGTAGGCCACAGTGGTGATAGCCTGTTGGACCCTTCGAAACCCTCCGCGCCTGTGTACCGAGTAGGGCCCCGTTGCCAGAACATATTCCTAGCCTTAAATAGCTAGGGTGGGTTGGTGCCCAAGGCGAGTGTTATACCTGAGAGACCGTGCTAGACTCTGCGCTCTGTCAAGCAGATCCTTTCTACCTATCCTATCAATCAGTGTTGTGTCCTTAGCCAATTAGCTAGGTTTGAGCTGGAGCTCATCCGTCCCATGGATTCGATACCCTTGGAATACTCCTTCCTAGGTGAAGTGCTACAACAGTATTTTTGTGCGCTTGCAGATTCGTTCCTACTCGTCGGTGGACCCAGACACCTCTTGACGCTCATGCTAACAGGCGTCGTTAGTAGTGTCGTTAAGAAACGTCAACAAGCATTTTTGGCGCCATTGCCGGGGACGGTTGCTGTTTCTATCTTCGAGCCTAGTGGTCTTTGTATCTTTTTATCTTTTCTTTTTATTCTACCTTTACCCCAGTTACCATGGAGCAAATTTCTATCCAAAACCTTTCTACTCCCAAACCTGAGTTGTTAGAGCCACCGCCATCGGAACATCCAATTACCACACCTAGCTATCAAATCAGTACCGATCTTATCTCTTTGATTAAGGAATTGTATTCCTTTTCTAGGGAAAAGTAGAAACATTATGAGCATTTGTGAGAGTTTGAGCATCTGTGTTCATGCTATGCCTTTGCTGGCATGACACACGATACCGTCCGTTGGAAGTTGTTTCCTTTTTCCCTAACGGGAAGTGCAAGACAATGGTACAACAAACACGTAGGCTCTGTTAGTGGCAGATGGACGGAACTTGTCGGTAATTTTTGCCGACTGTTTTTTCCACCTACCCATCTCATCACCCTACGAAAGGATGTGCTCGGATTTAAGCAAAATGACAAGGAAACCCTGGGTGCAGCTTGGGAAAGACTCTTATGTTTAGTAAACTCTGGTCCCACGCTGTCGATACCTGATCATGTGCTCTATCAGCATTTTTATGCGGTATTGGACGTTAAGTCTGCCGGGCACCTTGACGATGCCTTGAGAGGATCCTTGCTGGATAAGACTCCAAGTGAGGGAAGGTAGATTCTTGATCGTATAGCAGCTAATGCCTCCTTCACGGTCGAACCGGAAGACCCTCAAGAGGAATGCGTACCTGAAGAAGAGATCACTCCTGAACCTGAGCCCGAACTTTCATCATCCAAATCCATTAACCCAGTTCAGGAGGCCATGACACCAGAGGAAGAGGCAATTCGGCTCCTGGAGTCTCTTTTGATGTTTGAGGACCGTGTATTTGAAGACTTTGGAAATACCTCAAACTATTGTTGCGAGAGAAAACCACCATCTCCCATTTCTCCCTCAAACCCTATGGAAATTGCCTCCCTTAGAGACAATGTTCGGGAATTAACGACCATCATGACCCAAGAATGGTCGAGAGAGTTGGAATCAGTGGCTAGAACTTTCCAGCTCCTCCCACCTCGGTGGACCCTCTCTTGTGTTTTGCATGGAAAGGTAGTGAAAGATCTCTACAACCCCTTGGTAGGAGTCAATATCATGTCCGGTGCCTATGCTTTGAGAAACTTCGTAGACGAACCATTGACTCCTACCCAGACGTCTATCAGGACTCCTGAAGGAGAAATCCTAGAAGGAGTAGGGATCTTGAAGGCTATCCCTGTCATGTATAAAGAGGCCGACTTCACCCTTGATTTCCATACCTATGATGTCCTTAGCTTCGACCTCATGATAGGATTGCCCCTCGAAAAATTTCTCGTAGAGGCCCCTACCCAGGGTAAGCTCAGCGTTTGCCTACGAAGGGAGGTCTTCTCTGTAGAACTTTCAAGAGCGAAAAATGCAAGAACCGATCCTCCTGATGACTCTACACAAATTGAGGAGGTTAAGGCAATCATTCCAGGAGATTCGCCGGAATCCCTCCTCAACGAGTGGGCACTTGAGTTCATAGATGAGATTGAAGAGCCTGCCGAGCCTATAGATATATTTGAATTCCAGACTCCACCTAAGCACCCTATCGAACTCAAACCTCTACCCACTGGCCTTCGATATGTTTTCCTCCGTGGGGAAACTGACTCCCCTGTGATCATAAACGATAATCTTTCTGATGAGGAATCTAGGAGGCTCATCTCCATCCTAGAGAAGCACTGATCTGTGTTCGGATACTCGCTTCAGGACCTTAAGGGGATAAGCCCGACTCTCTGCACCCATCGCATCCCCTTAGATATAGATATCCCACCGACGAGGGAGCCTCAGAGAAGGCTGAACAATGCGATGAGAAAGGTCGTGAAGAAAGAAGTTCTTAAACTTCTTCATGCTGGGATCATTTATCCAGTTCCCTATAGTGAATGGGTTAGCCCTGTTCAATGCGTACCCAAGAAGGGAGGAATGACGACAGCCCCCAATGAGTTCGGCGAGCAGATTGCTCAACGCCTTCCCACGGGATGGAGGATGTGCATAGATTATAGGAAGCTCAACAAGGCTACAAAGAAGGATTACATCCCGCTCCCATTCATTGATGAGATGCTAGAGCGGTTGGTGAACCACTCCTTCTGTTTCCTTTATGGGTATTCTGACTATCATCAAATTCCTATCCACCCTGATGACCAAAACAAGACCACCTTCACTTGCCCTTATGGAACCTATGCTTATCGGAGAATGTCTTTAGGGTTATGCAATGCACCAACATCGTTCTAAAGGTGCATGATGTCTATCTTCTCGGACATGATTGAGCAGATCATGGAGATTTTCATGGACGACTTCTCCGTCTATGGAAAAACTTTTGATGAGTGTCTCAGGAATCTAGACAAGGTCTTGCAAAGGTGTCATGAGAAGGATTTAGTCCTCAATTGGGAGAAACGCCATTTCATGGTTAGAGAGGGCATCGTGCTAGGACATCTGGTGTCCGAACGAGGGATAGAAGTGGACCGCGCCAAGATTGAAGTAATAGAAAAGCTTCCACCTCTTGTTAATGTCAAAGGCATTCATAGCTTCCTTGGCCATGCTAGCTTCTACCGGCGATTCATTAAGGACTTCTCGTAGGTCGCTAGACCCCTCACCAATCTCCTGGCCAAGTGTTGACATTTCTTAGCGCGATCACTTTAAGAACAGATTTAGAATCCATCCTTAGCGACCTCACCAGAAATGCTTGTTGGCATTCCTTAACGTCACTACTAAGGACGCTGAGTTAGCGTGAACATCAAGACTTGCCAAAGGTAAATCTAAACGATCATGAACGAATCCGTAAGCGCACAGATAAACCATTGTAGCATTTCCCTAAGGAAGGAGAATATTCTAAGGGTATCGTATCCGTGGAAGGCAATGGCGGATATCATAGACTTATGCTTTTGCACTGAATGTAAACTAAGAGATAGATAAAGGAAACAACAACTCAATGGCAGGGGTAAGATAAAGATATGGTAGGGTAGTGTGACACACACTCAAATCTACCTCTACTCTAGTACTCTACGGCATAGGGAGAACATACGAGTTAGCTCTAGGTTCTAATATACTAAACATACAAAGCTAGAAGATACAAGAGATAGGAATGAAACATTGCATGAGAGGGTAAGGTTCAGCACCCAGGTACAAACGGGGAGATAGCCCGCGATGACCAGCACTCTGCGAAACTATACTTTACACTCCTAAAGCAATACCCCAGCGCGGAGGGTTCCAAAGGGTCCAATAGCTATCACCACTGCGGCCTACCTCTATCATTACAGGGGGTATGCTCATAACTAACGTAGCCACACAACCTAGGCACCATGCCTGCGTTGCTGCTAGACTTCACCCGGCCGGGGCTATTGTGACCCAGGGTGAGAGCCACTAGAAGACTGGTCAACTTAGACCGAGTACCGTAGCTTGAACACAAATCTCATGCAACACTATCATGCCATCTAACAAGATCAACTAAGGCTAGACATACCAACGGATACAAACTCTCTTATGTCTAGTCAACAAGATCAAAGGGTCGTGTTCGTGAAGAACACGGGCCTCTAACTTATGAACAAACACATAAGGAATGAGTTTATCATCCTTCAAGTGGATCAAAAGGTAGTGTTCATGAAGAACACAAGCCTCTAAATGATGAACAAGAGATGAACTCAAGAACATTCAAGCATGTGATCTACCATGACTTTATATGAAATAGTTGAATAACTGAAATAGATCAAAGTCATACCATGAAATAAAGATAAAAGAGAACTCATACCTAGACTCCAAAGAAGACTTGGAACCTGAAGAAGAGCTACTCTAGCCTACCCCCTAGCCTTGGAGACTAAAAGTGAGAGGAGAATGAGAGAGTGGTGTGTGTGAAATAGGAGCCCCTCCCCTTCTATTTATAGGCGAGGAGGAGGCTTTCCTCGGGCACCGAATGCCCTCAAAACACCCGGGAGTGAGGCAATGTACCAATGAGCAAGTGACACGTGCAAGGCCGAGATGAACCGACCCTAGGTCGGTTCGGCCAATCCTAGGGTCGGCCGAACCTCTAGGGCAGCCATCTCGTCTGTGCTTTCTCCAGGTGCCTGACCAGTGGGCCCTTTGATGCTTCCCCGGTGCATGGCTTGTTTTGGTATCCGAGGTGGGCCCCTTGATCCATGTGAAGTCCATGTGTCGCTCTCAGATTCATCGGTGAGTACCACCCTTGGATCAGTGACGTGGAATGCCATGTGTTTCCTTGGTGGCAGCCACCTCATCAGCTGAGTTGGCATGGTTCTTCCATAGAAGGTGGGTTTCCATCTCTTTTAATGGGTATTTCACCTACATACAAATAATCTCCAAGGACAAGTGGAACTACATTATTCAAACCAAAATGCAAGTAAATAATGCTTCTGCCTCCATTTATGTGAGAATATTGATGGCGGAAAGTAGCACTTAACAACCGTCAACACCGAGGATGCACCCTTTGAGTTCACAGAGGAATGCATGAAATCCTTTCTCACCCTCAAGAACGCGCTCATCTCTGCCCCAGTCATCCAGCCTCCCGACTGGATGCTACCTTTCGAGATCATGTGTGATGCTAGTGATTACGTTGTAGGGGCCGTCTTAGGCCAAACTAAGGATAAGAAACACCATGCTATAGCCTATGCTAGCAAAACCATGACAGGAGCTCAACTAAACTATGCTACTACTGAGAAAGAGCTCCTTGCCGTTGTCTTTGCTATAGACAAGTTTAGATCTTACTTAGTGGGAGCCAAGGTAATAGTTTATACTAATCATGCTGCTCTCAAATATCTGCTCACTAAGAAACATGCTAAACCCCGCCTGATAGATGGATTCTGCTCCTTCAGGAATTTGACATAGAAATAAGAGATAAAAAAGGAGTAGAAAATTCTGTTGCAGATCATTTGTCTCGTATGCGCACTACTAACCTACAGGAAGCACCCATCAATGTCTCTCTACGAGATGACATGTTGCTAAAGGTCACGGTAGCAACCCCTGGTATGCGAATATTGTGAATTATCTGGTTACAGGGTATATACCACCAGGACTTGATAAGAAGAAGTTGATCCATGAAGCTAAAAGGCACCTGTGGGATGATTTGTACATGTATAAAGTCTGTGCTGATGGGATGCTGAGAAGATGTGTGCCGAGTGCTGAAGGAATGCAAATTATTGAAAAATGCCATGTTGGACCATATGGTGGCCACTATAGCACTTACCGTACACATGCAAAGATATGGCAAAGTGGGTTCTTCTGGGCGACCATGTATGATGACACAAGAAATTTCATCCGAAGATGCAAGGCCTGCCAGAAACATGGAGGAATAACTACCAGAGATGCAATGCCTCTACATGATAATTTGCAAGTGGAAATTTTTGATGTATGGCGTATTGATTACATGGGACCATTCCCGAAGTCTGAGCGAGCTGAATATATATTAGTGGCAGTCGACTATGTGTCAAAATGGGTGGAAGCTATAGCCTGCAAGTCGGCCGATGCCAAACAGCCCAAAAAGATGTTCAATGAAGAGATATTCCCTCACTTCGGCATTCCAAGGATGGTAATTAGCGATGGGGGATCCCATTTCACTGATACGGGATTTAGAAGATTTCTACAAGAATGAGGGATTCAACACAGCATCGCCACTCCGTATCACCCTCGGACTAATGGCCAAGCTGAAACCTCCAACAAACAGATCAAGAATATTCTACAGAAAACAGTGTAGGAGGCAGGCAGATCTTGGAGAAAGCATCTCCCTGACGCTTTATTGGCCTATCGAACAGCCTACAAAACCCCACTGGGAATGTCTCCGTATCAATTGGTATGTGGGTAAACATGTCACCTACCCGTGGAGGTGGAGCACAAAGCCCATTGGCAATCCAGAGATTTAATCTAGAATTCCTTAAGGCCGGAAGAAACAGGCAGAAACAAATATCAGAGTTGGAAGAGTGGAGAGAGAAAGCCTATCACAGTGCAAAGATCTATAAAGAAAGAACCAAGAGGTGGCATGATAAGAAGATCAAGAAGAAAGAATTTGCACCTGGTGATAAAGTGCTACTATTCAACTCCTGATTCAAGCTATTCGGAAAAGGGAAGCTGTGCAGCAAGTGGGAAGGACCATTCACAATAGTATAGGTAGCCCCTCATGGAGCTATCACTCTACAAAACGATGAAGGCGACTGCTTTAAGGTGAATGGCCATCGGTTGAAAATCATCCTCGAGCCGGACGACATGGAATATGAAGTAATCAACTTCGTCGAGGATGAAGAGCATGGGCAAGGGCATGCCCGGCCATCTGGTAAGTTCCCCCTCTCCCTACTCTCTTTGTCTTTTCAATTTTATTTCGCTTATTAGAAGAAGACAGTGTGGGGGAACCCCCAACCTGCAGAATAAAAGAAGAACATGAGGTACGCACATTATCTATCTCACCTTCCTGTATCTCAGAGTTTGACTGAATTTCAAAACTCATCTTTTATATCATACTCAGAGAATAATTTTCCCGTGCCATGCATGAATCCCGAGGTTGGCTTGCATATGTTTTATTCCTTAGTTATCATCTTGATGCTTGTGAACGAATTTCATTAGGGAACTCATGCTTATCTAAGTAGTTGACGTTTGAGATATGGTGTGATGATATGATATTCGCTCTAAATGTTTGAGTGCTTGGGAGTTTTATTTGAAAACCTGAAAACCCTTTGCAAAGCTCCTCTTTGATATGCCACCGTCCTACCAAAGCCATATGATGTTTTTAGTTGAAAACCTTATACTCATATGCTACTTGTTATTGCATTGAGCTTTGTCAAATTCTGTGACCCTTGTGAGAATTCTTTTCATTACTTTCATGATCAAGATTCATGTGGACACCACCATTTCCCCCTTGCTATGCTTCTACATTGGAAGTTTGCATTGTACCATTCATCCATTCCACCAAATAAAGCTCCATGCATTATTCCATGATTTATCCCTCTCCAAATATCTCCAAAAGAGACTGGGCTATACAAAAAGAAAAAAAGAGAAAAGACATGCTCAAAAAGCATGATGAAAAAAGAGAAGAAAAAGAAAAATAAAGAGAGATAGCCCATGTCCTGTCTGGGTGCCCTGTCTGCCCTTACCATATGCACCGGTGACGCAACCTGAATGAGGTCAAGGACCATGTCCTTGGGATGGCCAGGTCTGCGCGCCAGAGGTAGGACTTCAAGAAGAAGTTTAGCCGCCATTGCGTCGTGGCCAGGAACGAGGGATGAATGTAGATGGAGTGAGTGAGCAGCACCGGTGGAAGATCTATGCTGTTATGTTATCTGTGATGTTAATTAGTACCTTTAGATTTTGTTGGAACTTTGTCTTATGTACGTGAACATTGTGATGTTATGTTATCTACGATGTTAATTAGCATCGTTAGATTTCGTTGGAACATTGTCTTGTGTATGTGGACTCTGTTTCCTACTTTGGGTGGATGTTCGTTCGAATAATGCGATCATATTTTCCTAACAAATCAACGAACCATTTAGTCCGGTCCAGACACTTTTGCAAATCAGTAAGATACCGCCGTTGTCATCTTGTTTTGCCCACCAATCAACAAACAATGTTAGGTCTAGTCACTTTTTCTTATTAGTAACATCCGGCCGTAGCCTTCCTCAACAGGCCGAGGCGCCCGTTGCCTAATTTCCCAGGGAAGCTTGCCACATCATCCCATGGAAGGTGGTTTCCATCATCAAGAGGTTAGTGAAGGTGGTATACCCAAATGGTACCCACATGTCAGCCACTCAAAGGTTGAAGATGAATGGCAGCCACTCGATCTAGAGGCCCATTGCTTAGCTTGTCACGTAAGCTTGCACAACATCTCATGGAAGCTGGCCATTGTATTCCTACCACCATCGGCGTTCTCGCCAGTTCCGAACCACTCTACCCATTGTTCTCTTCCCAAACACTCCTGTTTCAGTCCTACTGCCCGTCCAGACACAGAGAGCTCAGGCGCATGGCCATACCTGTCCCTGATCGTCAGTCCGGTGGTGTTGCCAGCCTCTCGGCCACCGCCTCCTCAGGAACTGAATCCGGGTCCTGGCTTTCACTGCGTGGCCTCTACTTCATCCGCACCTACTTAGAGTGGCTAGGACATCAATTCCACAGCATGAAGCCGCCCCGCTGCAATGCCGCCAATGTCGACCCGCCGATGCCCGGAGCCGCTTGTAGGTCGCCGGCGGATTCCCAGCCTCCTCCACTACTTGCAGAGTTGGACTCCGACTCCAACTCCAACTCCGACACCAAAACTGACACATACCATCTGAAGACTATTGCTCTGTGCGTCTTCTGGTGCACTACCAACACCTACAGGTGCCCTGTCTGCCCCAACCGTATGCACCAGTGGAGGAACCTGAATGAGATCAAGGACAACGTCCTTGGGATGGCCAGGTCTGAGGCCCTAAGGGAGTACAACATGAAGAAGTGGAGCCACCACCGCGTCCTGTCCAGAATCGAGGGATGGTTGGAGATGGAGTGAGCGAGCCGCGCCAGTGGAAGATCTATGCATTATGTTATCTGTGATGTTAATTAGTATCTTTAGATTCTGTGGGAACATTGTCTTATGTATGTGAACATTGTGATGTTAATTAGTAACTTTACATTTCCATGAAACATGGTCTCCTGTTTGTCCGGCCTGTTCGTGTTTCGTAGACAAGAACATCCGCCCCTATTGGACCTACATAATTGTGATTTTGGTTGTCGTTTGTTTGTTGATCAATTCCCTTATTTCTGCTCTGTTTCCCTGACCATCTCTCTTCCTTTTCTCCCTATAAATGTTATCCTATTTTAGCTCTCTCTCAGAAACTATGAAATCCTAGATCACCTTTGCCGAAAATCAAAACAAGCATCTTTTACAGGACTAAAAATATTTGTCCTTTCTTTACATTTTTGCTAGACCCAAACATTCAGTCGTGCCTATGGAATTGCATAATCTCATTTGATCGTTTCCTAGTGTGCCACATGAACAAGGAAAAAAACTATAGATGAAACACTGGGTCTACTTGGTTGTCTTGACCATGTCTTGTTCCCATGTAGTGTACGCTAGGTAGAGTAGCCATAGTTACTTCAAACCAATTTGTTGTCTTACTTCATCAATACGCACGCCCAAAGGCGAGAAAAAGACAAGCCTGACCCCGGCTCCTTCTTTCATGAGCGATCCGTCGAAGTACATAAGCCACGTCTCGTGCTCTGGGTGCTGGCAGAGTCTAAATCTCCGTCCACTCAGCGACGAAGTCGACTAGTGCCTGCGACTTGATTGCGTTGCGGAGCGTGTACGTGATGTTCTACCCATCAACTCGAGGGCCCACTTAGTGATTCTTCCTTCTGCTTCTGGGCTCTGTACGACCTCGCCGAGTGGGTATTTGGACACTACCGTGAGGCGGTGCCAGTCGAAATAATGCTGGAGCTTCCGCTTGGTGATGAGAACAGCGTAGATCAGCCTTTGGATCTGCGGGTAGCGTGTCTTTGAGTCGGAGAGGACCTCGCTCACGAAGTACACGGGGTGTTGCACCTTTTGTGTATTCCCGGACTCGTCTCGCTCGACAACCAGCACCCCACTCACGACCTGAGTCATTGCAGCGATGTACAAGAGCATGGGTTCCTCCTCCGCTGGTGCCGTGAGCACTAGCGGGCTTTTGAGCACGTTCTTGAGCAAGTCGAGGGCTTCTTGTGCATCGGGTGTCCACGTGAAGAGTTCTGACTTCTTCATGAGTTTGTACAGCGGCAGGCTGCGTTCACCAAGTCGGGCGATGAAGCGGCTGAGAGCCGTGAGGCATCCTGTGACGCGCTGCACTCCTTTCAGGTTCCTGATCGGCCCCATGCTTGTGATTGCGGAGATCTTCTCGGCATTCGCCTCGATGCCACGTTTCGACACGACGAACCCGAGAAGCAGACCTCTAGGGACTCTGAAAACGCACTTCTCGGGGTTTAACTTTACGTCGTGTTCCCTTAGTTTCTGGAAGACCACGGCGAGGTCGGGGACTAGGTCGCCCACCTTTTTTGACTTCACCACTATATCATCAACGTAGGCTTCAATTAGTCGTCTAATGAGGTCGCCAAAGACGCATAGCAAGCATCTTTGGAACGTGGCATTCGCGTTCTTCAACCCGAACGACATGGATGCGTAACAAAACGCACCAAAAGGGGCGATGAACAAGGTCGCGAGCTGGTTAGCCAGGCTCATCGCGATTTGGTGGTACCCGGAATACGCGTCGAGAATACAAAGGGTTTTGCACGCTGCTATCGAGCCGACTACCTGATCTATGCGCGGTAACAGAAATGGATCTTTCGGACATGCCTTGTTCAGGCTCGTATGGTCAACACACATCCTCCAGTTTCCATTTTTTTTCTTAACGAGTACAGGATTTGCTAACCATTCGGGGTGGTACACTTCACGAATGAATCCTGCACCAAGGAGCTTCTTGATTTCCTCGCCGATGGCCTTGCACTTGTCTGAGTTGAAGCGGCCAAGACGCTGCTTGATCGACTTCGAGCCGGGCTTAATGTTAAGCTTGTGCTCGGCGACCTCCCTTGGAATCCCCAGCATATCAGAGGGTTTCCATGTGAACATGTCGAGGTTTGCGCGGAGGAAGTCGACGAGCGCGCTTTCCTATTTAGGATCGAGCACCATCCCGATACGGATCGTGCGGCCGTCGTCGATGATGGCCACCTCCTTGGCATCCATGGCAGGCTCGAAAGAGCATGCCGCTCGCTTGGACGACTCGGGGATGTCGGGGTCCTCGGAGAGGGGCTCTACGGCGAGCTTCTCGGACCGGATCAGTGCCTCGGCTAACAGAAAGAACTCAGCATCGCACTCGTATGCGTACTGGAACACCGTACCTACTGTGATGATGCCCTTCGGGCCGGGCATCTTCAGCTTAAGGTACTTGTAGTTGGGGACGGCCATGAACTTCGCATATGCTGGCCTTCCTAGTATCGCGTGATACGTCCCCGGGAACCCGACCACCTCGAAGGTGAGGGTCCCGTTCTGGAAGTTTCTCGGTGTTCCAAAAGTGACGAGCAGGTCAATCTGCCCAAGGGGAACCGCCTCCATCCCGGGTACGACCCCGTGGAAAGGCGCCGTCGACGGCCGCAGTCGGGACCGCAGGATTCCCATGTTGTCGGGGGTCGAGGCGTAGATGACGTTGAGGCTGCTTCCTCCATCCATCAGCACCGTGTGCATGCGCTTAGAGCCAAACAAGGGTGCCACGACCAGGGCATAGTTGCCTGGTCGTGGAACATGATAAGGATGGTCACGGCGGTCAAACGTGACTGGCATCTCTGACCACTTCAGATATGTTGGTGTTGCGCGCTCGACGTGGTAGACTTCCTACTGGATCAGCTTCTCCTGGTGCCTGGGTGGCCACGCCACCGAGCCCTTGAAGATCATCATGACTGCACCGTCTTCTCTGGGGTAGCCAGCTTCGTCATTGTCCTTGTCCTTCCCCCTGCTGTTGGTCGGAGCGGGGTCACGCTTCTTTAGCGTGCCGGCATGGTAGGCCTTCATCAGGTTGCAGTCCTTGAGCGCATGCTTGACCGGACCTTCGTGGTTGAGGCATGGTGCCTCAGCAGCTTCTCGAAGTGGTCCTTGGGCGGGTTGCACCTGAGTCTCGCCGTCTTCCGATCGACAGCACCCACCAGGGTGTCATCGTGGTACCGCTTGTCTTTGTTCTTCTTCTTCTTGTTGGACGGAGCGGACGGACCCCCATCAGCTTCTGCTGATTGCTTCCCCTTGCTAGTGCTGGGGCTGAGCGTTGTGGCTACGGCTTCTTCCCTATTGGCGTGGTCCGTGGCGATGTCGAGGAGCTCCCGAGTAGATCACAGCTTTCGTCGCCCGATTCGGTGGATCAGCGTGGCACAAGTGGTGCCGTTCTGGAACGCTGAGACGATGTCTATGTAAGTGGTGCTGGGCAGCTCGGTGCACTGCTTGGAGAAACGTCGGATGTAGTCGCGTAGGCTCTCGCCCATCATCTGCTTGCAGTTGTACAGATCCCATGGATTTCCTGGATGGGCGTACGTGCCCTGGAAGTTGCTGATGAAGGTGTCGCGCAGCTGCGACCAGCTGTCGATCATGCCTCGGGGCAGGTGCTCGAGCCACGTGCGGGCCGAATTCGTGAGGTGAAGCAGAAGATTCTTGATGATGAATAGGTCGTCCCGCGCACCACCGGTGTTGCACGCCAGCCGGTAATCTTCTAGCCAAACGCTAGGGTTGGTCTCTCCATCGTACTTAGGCACAGAGGTCTGAGCTCAGAAATGCGAAGGAAAATGCGCACTAAGGACATTCTTCTTGAAGGCTCGAGGGTCCTGGGCGTCGGGCGAGTTGCTCCGGCTCCGGTCCTCGTTGCTGTCATAGCGGCCACCGCGCCGTCGGTTGTACTCCTTGTGAGGTTGTTGCTCGTGGTTGTCACCCTGGCCCGCGTCTGTCCTCCGCCGCGCCTTGATGCTGTCGCGTGCGTCGCAATCGGGACCTAGGCGGCTTTTGACGAGAACATTAACCTCTTCGGACCGACGCGGCTCTTGTGACAGTGCCGCAGGTTGTCATAGTTTGGAGTGTCCACGCCCCTGCGAGCCCCGCTGACGAGAGGCGGAGCTCTCCGCCTGTTGCACGGTAGCAGTCTCAAAGAGTGTCTTGATCTGTTGGCGCATTTCGTTTTCCTGGGGCGTGGCAGGCTCTGGGATCTTTCGGAGAAGAACAGCCACCGCCGCCAGGTTCTGGGATGCCCTCTTGAAAATGGGCGTGCCATTGACGATGTCGCGGTCGTCGTTGATGATGCGTTGCGGGACGTCTCTCGTGGGCACACGCGTCCTGCCCGAGTTGTTGGTGGAGGAAGGCCCGCTCGTCGTCGAGCTAGCGCTATGCATCCTCCAGCTCATCTAGCTATGCCCGTTGCACGGCGTCGTTGGGTGGGTCCTGCGCCACAGCTACGCTGTCCGCTGTCGAGCTGTGGGCGGACTGGACGACCCTTTCCGGAGTCTGGGCCGGCGCTGGTGTGACCGGGGCGTTGCCAACAATGAAGCACACACGCGTGGGATCGTACCCCTTATCGTCGGAGTTATCGGAGTAGCCGAAGCAGTAGTCTGCCGCCGTCTGGAAGCTGCTGAAAGCGTCGGCGTCCCGGAGCCCGGAGTAGTCCCACTCCGAGCCCAAGCTGTCGTCTGTGCCGTTGGAGTCGGGGTAGTGCTCGTCGGGCGAGGTTCCAACGAGGTTCCTGTTTGCCAGGAGGTGATGGCCCGGAAGGTCCTCGTACACGGCCAAGTCTGTGCCCGATGACGAGGAGTACGCGGCTGCCGCGTTGCGCGTCCCGCGGGGATGTGGCGGTGCCAGTGCACCTTCCTTGGTGAGGTGTGCCGTCGAGTCTGCTGACATCAGGGTTTCTTCTATTGCGTGGGCGGGTTGTGGCTCGCCAGCTTCGACCCGCAGAGGGGAACCGGCGCGCGCCGCCCTGCATCGTTCTGCCTTCGCCTGCCGCGAGCGCCTGCCCGAGCGCCTTTTGCGCCGGGGCGACCGTGGGGCTGACGCCGGAGCCGGTGCCGGCGCAGGCGTGATCGCGCCCTTGTTGAGGAGGCCCATGAGGTAGCCGTTGCCGGTCGCCTGGAACTCCAGGCTCCCAAAACGGATCTCGTACCTGGCTGGGAGCGGGTCAGACAATCCCATGGGATAGCTCATCGGTAGCGGCTTGGTGATGATCACCATCAGAGATGGTGGCGGATGGGCCGTGCGGACCCTGAAGTGAATGTCGAGATGCGCGAGGCCCCTACCTGGCACGCCAACTGTCGGGGTTCGTTACCGCCGGCAAGCAAATTTATACGAACGTGTGTCGCGAACCGCACGGTGGCACAAGAGACACACAGGATTATACTAGTTCGGGCCTCCGGAGAGTAATACCCTACGTCCAGTTCGAGGGGGAGTGTTCTTTATGCTCAAATGTCTGTAGTATGGGTTACAAACTAGTTGGGAGAGGGTCTCTGCACCCAAGTCCGTGGTGCAAGTGATCTGAGTTCTTGTAGCAGGGCTCTGCATACACGAGTGGGTGTGTGTGACTACGGGGTGATATGAGATGAGATTTCGATCGTGAGTGCGTGTGGGGGTGAATTTGAATGTGTTTACAGGTGTTCCCCTCCTACCCTTTTATAGTCGCAAGGGAGAGGTCTATGGGGGTAAAATCGAGGATGGAGACTAGATTACAGGTAGGGTGTCCTTCTCCATGTCGGGCCGTCATGATGGTGCGGCAGGAGCGGCGAAGAACTGTTACGGGGTTGCAGGTGACGGTGTACGCCTCCGGGAATCACGAGCCTCGAGTGGTTGGTGCCGGGGCTTCTCGAGCTCGCCTCCGAGTAGTTCGTCAAACGTAGGGCATAGACTCCGTACCCTACTTTCACCAGTAGAGCAGGAGCACATCTTTCCCTGGCACTGTGGGAGTGGGGTGACCTACACCACACCGTTCGAAGTTTAGGGGGTGGCACGTACTGTGTCATTCATGGCACAACACGCACTATGCTGTTGTGGCACAGTGGACGGATCCGCCCCCTGACACCAGATCGTCCTGGTCAGGGCGGCCCGGCGTGGAGGAGTTGGCACGTGGCGGCGTGTGGGCGAGCGTGCGTGGATATTCCGAGATATCGGTAGGGGGCCCACGTCGCCTGGTTCCTTTGAGGCGAAGCTAGAAGTTATCGGGGATGGAAACTACTCATACGAACGAGTAGTCTACGCCACGCCGTTCAAGGTTTACGGCGAGGCGCGTACTGTGCCATTCGTGGCACAGTGGACGGATCCGCCTCCTGACACTAGATCGTCCTGGTCACGGCGGCCTGGCGTGGAGGAGCCAGCACGTGGCGGCGTGTGGGTGAGCGTGCACGGATATCTCGGGATATCTGCGGGAGGCCCACGTCACCTGGTGCCTTTGATGCGAAGCTTTGAACTAGTCGGGGACGGAAACTACTCGTGCGAATGAGTAGTCGGTGGTGGAGAGGGAAACTTGTCGTGCGAACCCCCACGCGGCCGGGGACTTGTCGTGTGGACCCCCGGGCGCTTGGATCTTGTCGAATGGGCTGTTATGTACTCGGAGGAGGGGGTAGTGGTGTGCATGGGCCGCCTAGCTCCCGACCCATGACAAAAACTTCTCGTACGGGCTGCCAGGTACTCGAAGGCGTAGTACTCGTTGTACTAGCCGCCAAGTACGCTGTGTGTCAGTCCGTACTGTGTTTTTCGGTGGTCGTGGTGGGCCCTGGTCTAGGGTCTCGTCAACAACTGACCAGTGTCTAGATCTATCTGCAAGGCTACTAATGGTCATGGTACACTCTGTTCCAGATATCTAAGGCAACTAACGTAATACTTATTGTGCAGGGCTTAGCATCCCATTCCTGCATTGCTGAGATTCAATCACATGTCGTGGTATGTAACAGAACGCATGATTATCCTACTACTTTATTCTTAAGATTATTTGCTTGGTTTGTTTTTAGGTTCATGTTTGACTTCTCCTTTCATTTGTAGGCTCAAATATTGAGGATAATCCTTGCGGTTCAAATATTAAATTCCTGTCGCTCCAATGTGAAGTCAAAGCTATTCGTTGATTACATGCCTCGAGATTATCTAGCCGCCGCAACATGCTCAAGATCTGAAGTTTCTTTGGGAGGGCTACATGAAGCTGCTGACCTTGGTGCAATCTTTGTTGAACAGGACCAAGTTTTGACAGACTTGCAGATCAAGGCACAAGCTTCAGATGTAGCAATGAAAGTGCAGACTAATGAGATTGAGAGGTCGATGAAACAAGTACAAGCTACTCAGACCCTCCTTTGTCAACTGCTAAGCTCACGCCTTGGCTAAGGCCATTGTGTTTCTTAGTCATCTTCTTGTGTCCTCCCAGCTAATTGTGTTGGTTTGTGAGTATTGTGCTTTTGTTATCTTAGTGAGTTCTATTTCAAGACCAACTTTATTAGTGTGCAGGGAGATATCATGTGTATTGGTTTGTGAGTTCCTAGTGACAATCTGCTTGTCATTGTCCTGTGTTCATTCATAATAATGTGTCATGTGTGATCCAAAACATTTATTTGTGTCAGTGGTATAGAAATATTATCTGTGATGTCAATTATTGAATTGATTAGCATGTAATATGAGATTGAATTATATTTAATTAAGTACTACCTAGACTACAGCCCAAAATAACAGAGTAAAAACTTATGTGAGCTAGCCCCCTCGGTCCATTATTTTTTTAAGAATTCAAAAAATGATCCAAAAAGAAACGGGCCGGAACCAAAAATGACGTCAGCGATTATTGGGCTCAGTCCAACTAGTATCGGGCCTAAAAGCTTCTATGATGGCTGCGATTATTGGGTCGGTCCAACCAGAATAGGACCTAAAACAATCTGAAACGACCACAATTATTGGGCTCCATCCAAGGAAACACACCTTCGACCAACCAAGAGCCAGTACGTGGATTCAAGGGTGAAGGACCGAATGGGGCGACCAGAGAGGGGGAGAGTGAATGGGAGCCGATAAAAATTCTTCCTATAGGTCGAACTCGGCCTATACCCCGATTGCCACTCCAAACGCTCGCACACACAAAAGAAGCTCCAAACAAGGCACACACAAGCCTAGGAGAACAAGAGACAAGCCTAGTAGCAAAGAGCGGAAGCAACTGGACAAGAATCAAAGCACTTGGCACAATCTGGAAATGCCAGGCGCGGACTGTCCGTGCAGTACGGGCGGACCGTCCGCTAGGGTACGGCGGATTGTCCGCAGGTACGGCGCGGACTGTCCGAAATAAGCACCAGAGCTACCAGAGACAAACCCCGAAAATACGGACTGTTCGTAGAGGTCACATGGACTGTCCGCCAAAATCTCGGCCACGCAGACCGTCTGTGAAGCCCTCGCAGACTGTCCGCAAACCACTTGCAGTGAAACCCTAGGGACGAAACAGATCAAAACAAGAACGTGCACGAACAAGCGACGAACTGTGACGAACTGGACCCCTCGCGGACTGTCTGCGTGCACCAGGCGGACTGTCCGCAGCACACAAACAGAACCAAAACTGCACGACCCGCGAGGTCAACTCCAAGAACTCATCACCGGATCTCCCAAACGGTTGAAGCTCTTGAGGCAAGACTTTGGGGAGATGATATGCATCACACAAGGATGCTTTGCCCCAAAAATCTCGACCTCTAACTCCCTAAATCACCGGGAATCGCGGATCACACAAGCAACCACCATGAACTCGGGCTCCAACCAAAAACGCACGAATCGAAGGCTCTCCACGGTGTTTGAGGGGTCAAGATCACACACAATGATGCGCAAGGCATCCACCCATGATCCCCTCAAAGAAATCCATGAAGAAACGCCCTCAAAATCATGAATCGAGCGAAGAACGAAACCCCCCAAAAATAGCCCCGAAAATGACACGAAAATCACAAGGGACTAGGAGATCACCGCAACGCCGAATGCTTCCATACATCCAGACGACAGAGTCTGTACAAGAGTCTAGCCTAGAGGAAAACGAAGCAGTTCAGAGAAATCTACCGGGGGAGAAAGCCCTAGAGGCCAAGAGAGAGAGATGCCATCAACCTCTCCGGTATTTATACGGAGTCCATCGTCGGGAAGTAAATGACCACGCTACCCCTACTGCTTAAATAAAGATACAACCCCTCAGGGGAATTTTGGTCAAGTCTTTATCGGACGGACACGCTTCCACCATGGCTTCGCTTCACATCGACGCAAACCGCGCGATCACACCACGTGCCCTCCGCCTCGAAGCTTCCCGAAGCTCCCGGATCACCGTCTCCGTCGCCTTGGGCCTCCGGGCTTGGTTTTGAGGCCAAACCAAGAAACCGTCCACTGATGGTTTTGTGGGCAAACCACCAAACCCCGCGTGCAAGCTTCGGCCTCGATCCGCTACCTTGCACCGGCCCATGTTCACGACTAAAGCCTGCCAGTCTTGCACCGCACAGCTCGCACTTGACCCCATCAGCCACTGGGTCCATCGAACCAAGCCTACTGGCCTGTCCATCACCCAAAGGCCGCCACGGCTAAGGCCTTTCGCGCTTGTTCTTCACCTGCACCGACACGAGTGAAGCCACAACCTGTACCTGCACACTTAGCCAAGCATCAGTCCACACAACGTTGTTAATCACTCATCACTAAGGAGCGACCCTCCACTGGTCTTCGGACACACCTGGTCCTCAATCTCCCCCTTGATGAGTGCATTGACAACACCCATAGAAATCACATAGAGAAAAAAGAAAAGAAAACAACCACGAAAACCTCCCATGCAAGTGATCCAAAGCCAAAGAACAAGCGATAACTCGATCACTCGCCAATCCAAGTCTCGGCCCCCTAAGACAAGGGCAACGGCTCGACACAGCCGAGACAAAATAAAGCTCTCAAAGAGCACATCATAACGCACACAACTCAGGCAAACCAAATGAGCTCCCCCTGCACATATGCAAACTCCCCCTGAGCAAATGCAACCTCTTCTTCTCAATTTTTCTCCTGACATGCCACATCTCACAAATGCATACCAATTTTCCACAAAATTTCCCAATGCATGAAAATTTCTCCCCATATCATACAAAATTCTCCCCCTTGTTGACAATGCATGAATCAAGGTATATGAGAGTCTTCCCCTTGTTTTCATGAAAAATGCATGTCAAGGCATATATACAATCTACTAAGCTTCTCAAATATACAAAGAGCACAACAAAATGCTACAAATGAGACATAGAGCAAGTAAAGTAGACATGGTGTATCTAGCACATTACCATCAAGAAGGTAGAGACATATAAGCATGTGACATGGCCAAAAGCAATTTGAAGCAATTTTCACAAAGAAATAGTCATCTCATAAGCAAGACTCTCTCTATATCAATTTGAGCATAAATACACTAGATCATCCAAAATTTATGCAAGATCACAAATTCTCATCACAAGATCATTATAAACGCCCACAAGCTACTCAAGTCATGTTAAAGCCATCGAGCCATGTGTCTACTTCTTAAAATTAGACTTCTCATGGTAGACAAGCATGCTACGGTTTAGCACCCAAGATATGAATATCAAACCATAAAACATGATTAGGAGCTCATTTTTCAAGCATAAGGCAATTCATACACCAATTTAATTTTCAAGTTAAAACATGGTACATGAAGAGCCTTTACGGCAAAAAGAAGCTAATGCTCCTCACCAAGCAAGCAAAAGGGCTAAACATTTACAATGACAAAGGATCTTTGACTCCAAGCAAAGAGAATATGATCCTCAAGCACAAACTGAGCATGATATAGGCATTTAAACACAAATAGAGCATAGACAAACATTTACTCATGAGAGACACAATTTTAGCATTTTCATCAAAAGAAGGCTATCTCAACACAAATATATGGAAAAACCATCAAGAGCATAGCATTCACATCCACAATTTACCAAACATTCACAAGTCTCACAAATAGCACATCAGTGATCTATGTATATAAGAGAAGCTCATTCCTAGATCAAGTGATCCAAAGATGGCTATCCTACCAGCTTTTGTACAGAAAGTAAAGTGCATGAATGAAATGCAACAAAATGAACATATGACACATATATACATGAGAAGCTCCAAGACCCAGCTAGAAAGGAAAGCACACCCCAAGCTCACCCCGCAAGCGAGTGAAAGTGACTTGGTCAAGCGGTTTGGTGAAAATGCCAGCTAGCTGGTCTTGGGTAGGGACATAGGACAAAGATATGTTTCCCTTCTCAACATTGTCCCTCAGAAAGTGGTACCTCACTTCTATGTGTTTCGTTTTGGAGTGAACGACAGGATTTTTGGCTACGCTTATGGCACTGGTGCTGTCACAGAAAAGAGGAACCTGGGAGCACTTCTCACCAAAATCACTCATGGTATAGGTCATCCAAAGCAGCTGGGAACAATAACTAGCAGTAGCTACATACTCAGCCTCGGTTGTGGACTGGGCTACACTCGATTGCTTGTGAGATGACCAAGAGACCAAAGAAGAACCAAGAAACTGACAACACCCAGAAGTAGACTTGCGGTCCAATCGACACCCAGCAAAATCCGCATCAGAAAACCCATGAAGCCTGAGTGTCGAGGAGGCAGAGTACCAAAGACCAAACTCAGGAGTGTAGTTCAAGTACCTAAAAATCTTCTTGACGGCCTGCCGATGTGAAGTCCTCAGTGAAGCCTGAAAATGAGAGCACAAACACACGCTGAACTGTATGTCTGGCCTCGTCGCCGTCAAGTAGAGGAGGGAGCCGATCATGCTCTGGTACTCCTTCTGGTCCACAGGTTCGCCGTCCTCATCCGCGTCCAAAGCCGTAGTTGTACTCATCGGTGTAGTCAGCGGCTTGGAGTCGTTCATGCCAAACTTCTTCACCATGTCCCTGGTGTACTTCACCTGATGTACAAAGGTCCCGTCCTTGCACTGCTTGATCTGGAGACCCAAGAAAAACTGCAGCTCGCCCACCATGGACATCTCAAATTCCCTGCTCATGTCATCTGCAAATCTGGCAACAAGATCATGAGAAGAGCCACCAAAGATTATGTCATCCACGTATATCTGAACAATCAAAAGGTCATTCCCATGCTTAAGGAGGAACAGGGTCTTATCAACTGTGCCCATCACAAACCCCTTACTCAGCAAAAAGCCTCTCAACCTGCCATACCAAGCTCTAGGTGCCTGTTTCAACCCATAGAGCGCTCTCTGGAGTTTGTATACACGGTGTGGGTATTTTTCACTCTCAAACCCCGGGGGTTGCCTCACATACACTTCTTCCTCTATCACCCCATTCAAGAAAGCACTCTTGACATCCATTTGGTACAACTTGAACCCTTTAGCCATGGCAAAGGCAAGAAGGATCCTAATTGCCTCCAAACGGGCCACCGGAGCAAATGTCTCCTCATAGTCTATCCCCTCCTTCTGGTTGAACCCCTGAGCCACCAACCTCGACTTGTTTCTCACAATCATCCCATTCTCACCCTCTTTGTTCTTCCACACCCACTTGGTACCTATGGGACGGCAATTTGGCGGTGGATCGACTAACACCCAGACTTGGTTTCTCTCAAAGTTTTCGAACTCCTCATGCATGGAATTCACCCAATTCTCGTCAGACAAAGCGTGTCGAATATCTTTGGGCTCAAACGATGCGACAAAATCAGAGTGAGCGAAATGAGAAGTGTTCCTTGACCTCGACCGTGTAGTGCGTTCATGAAGGTCACCAATGATGGTCGTCGGTGGGTGATCAACTTGTACTCACCGGGGAGCCTCTCGCCTGGACACAACCTCCCCCACAGCAGCAGCCTCCACTCGAACAACCTCAGTCGAAGTGGGTGTAGGGGATGGTCCATCCTCGATCGTCGTCGTAGTAGTGGAAGTAGCGTGTACACGATCAGCCATGGGAGCACCACCATCATCATCGTCGTCGTCTCCATCTCAATCCTTCTCATCCTCAAAGATCCACGCTCCAATCTCCTCGTCACCTGCACACTCAAAAGCAGAAGAGCTACATGGCTGTGTCTCGTCGAAGGTTACCTCGCAAGTCTCCATGATTCTGTTAGTCTCAAGGTTAAGCACACGATATGCTCTAGAGTGAATCGCATAACAATACCATCCGAACATCTAGACTCAAACTTATCCAGCTTGCCCTTCTTAAGAATGAAACACTTGCAACCAAAAGCTCTAAAGTGACTCACCTTGGGCTATCGCCCATGCATCAGCTCATAAGAGGTCTTCTTCTTGAAAGCACAAAGGAAGATGCGATTTGAGACATAGCAAGCGGTATTGACCGCCTCGGCCCATAAACGCCTAGGAGTCCTATGCTCATCGAGCATCATCCTGGCCATCTCACAAAGGGTCCGGTTCTTCCTCTCCACTACGCCATTCTAGCAAGCGACGTATGGAGAAGAGTACTGATGATCGAGACCAAGATCACTACAAAAGGCATCAAAATGAGAGTTCTTAAACTCTGTGCCATTGTCACTGCGTATAGCTCGAATGGCATCACCATGTCTCTCATTCTTCAACCTCAAGATCAAGTCCCGAACAAAGCCAAATGTCTCACTCTTATCCTCCAAAAAGAAAACCCAAGAGTACCTCGAAAAATCATCAACAACCACAAGAACATACCACTTCCCACCAGCAGAGCGAACACAAGCTGGCCCAACCAAATCCATGTGCAACAGCTCACAAGGTCGCTCGGTCATGACCACAGTCAAAGGGGCGTGAGAAGCGGCAACCATTTTCCCATGCCGACAAGAAGCACAAACCTTCTCGAATTTCAACTTAGGCAATCCTCGGACAAGATCAAGACCACTCAAGCGGGAAAGCAACTCAAAGCTTAAGTGTCCCAACCTCCTATGCCATTTCCAAAGCTCGGCCGAAATGCCAGCAACAAAGCATCGAGGAGGACCAACAGATTAGGAAAAGTCGGCATGAAAGATTTGACCCTCGGGGACAATCGTACAGACAAGATCGCCTCGAGAATCAAGCACACGAGAAGCACCCGACTTAAAACGAACCTCAAAACCTTTGTCAAGTAACTGAGATACTGACAACAGGTTAAAACCAGGTGACTTGACCAGGGCCACACTTCTTAAGGTCACCTTGCTACTCACCTTCACCATACCTTCAGCAAGCACTCGTCCTCTCCCATTGTCCCCGAAAGTGATGTACTCCCTCGTACTCACCGGGGTGAGGCTGGAGAACCACCCACGATCTCCGGTCATGTGTCTTGAGCAACCAGAGTCGATCAACCAAAAGTTCTCCAAGCCACGCACCTGTAATAAAAAACGAGGACGAGAATGAGCAAGCGACTCAACACTAGGGTTAGTACCAAAAGAGTCAAACCAGTGCTGAGCCATTTGCTCAAAAGAAGGGTTAGCAAAATCCATCCTCCCAAAACCTCTAGGCGGAGCCCTCTCACGCCTACCACCAAAGGACCTGTCACGTCTCACTGGAGGAGTACGCGCACCACGAGGAGGAAAACATGGCCCGTAGTCCATCTGAGACCCAAAGCTCCGATCGTGCCTCCCAAACTCGTAACGGTCACGAGAAGGAGCACGTCAAGCCAACTCACCACGCCCAAACCCAACACGCCTGTCTCTCTGAGGAAACACACCTCCACCTCCACCTCACCCCTAGGCAGAGGCCCTCCACGAGGCTCAGGCACACCACGAGCAAGGTGGTACCTGTCCTTGTTTGCCATCTCCCTAGCAAACCTCTCATCCCTCTTTCTCTGGAAACAGAACTCATCCTTATGCTCATCCCTCCCACAATACTCACAATGGAAGCGGATTGGCACTGGCTTAGGCTGTGGCTTCTCTACAAGCTTCTCTCCAGCTTTTTTCCTGACTTCCCACCAAAGACACTCCCCTGGGTGCTCACAAACTTGATGGGTTTCTGGTAGTTCTCAGATTTGTGGGGGAACACTAGAGGATCTGGGGTTGTGTCTAGCTTGTTTCTGAGATGGTTTGGCTCGGGTGCAAATTTGTTCATGGGTGTGCTGTGTGGTGGAATAGGAATCTCTCCAGCTTTCTCTTCTCCCTCACCACACTTGTCAGCCCCCAACGCCTGACCATCAAACCTCTTGAACTGAGCCAACATCAAACTCAATTGTGACTCATGCCCAAACAACCACCCCATCATTTTTCTCAATTCATCATTTTCATCCTGCAGACGATCAACATAGTGTGCAAGTTCCATGTTTTTAAAAGCAAGCATTTCACAGGTTGAACATGATGTAGGTAGAGGACTTTCAATGCCGCCTCAAGAGAAACAATTCTAGTGTGATACTCATCTAGCCTAGCATGCAAAACAGGACATGAGGTACAAGCACCTAGTAAAGCTGGCCTAGATTTCAATTCATCACACTCAACCTAACCACATCTAGTTCCTCCAAAGTAGAGGCATGCTTCTCCTTGAGGGCAGTCAAATCAGCAAGAAAAACTGAACAATCACCACAATCTATCTCATCAGACACCACAAGAGCAGACTTCAAAGCGACTATCTCATTCCTAGCATTCACAAGCAAGGATTCAAGCTGAGCCACCTTGTCCTTAGCATCACCCAATAGAGACCTAAATTCCCTCTTCTCCTTGTTGGTCTTTCTAAGCACATCATCACGGTTATCAAGCAACTCATTGAGCCTAGCATTCTCCTCTATCAAGAAGTTGGAATCATGTCGTACCTCTTCATCAGAGTTGGAGTTCGAATCCGAGCTGTGCTTCCCACCCTTCTTGGAGTGTGCCATGCTGCAAAAGCCTCCTTATGCGACGAAGCTCAGACCGGTGAAGTTCTTGCCTGTGTGCCGCTTGTCCTTGCGCTTCTCTTGCTCATCCTCGCTGCTCGAGTCAGAAGAAGCATCGCTTGATGTTGAGTCAATGTCGCTCGCTCTGGCCACCATTGCTCGAGCGGTCTTCTTCTTGTAGCCGCCACCCTTCTTGTGCCTTCTCTCGCCCTTGTCCTTGT
This sequence comes from Cenchrus fungigraminus, assembly GCA_036936925.1. Taxonomy (NCBI): domain Eukaryota; kingdom Viridiplantae; phylum Streptophyta; class Magnoliopsida; order Poales; family Poaceae; genus Cenchrus; species Cenchrus fungigraminus. The sequence continues at coordinate 48,659,546 of CM072777.1, read as the reverse complement.
GCTTGTCCTTGTAGTCGTTCTGGGAGCGGTGCTTGTTGTAGTCATGCTTGGGCTTGCCCTTGTAGTCGTTCTTGATCTCCATGGCTTCAGGGCATTCGGCGATGACGTGCCCGTGCTTCCCGCAATGATAGCACATCCCCGAGCTCCGCCTTGCATTCTTGCGGTTCTCGTACATCCGCCCAAACCTCTTGCTCAACAATGCGAGATAGTCCTCGCTCAGCACCTCAAAGTCCTCATCTGGCAAAGACACAAGACAAGGCAAAGAGAAACCACCGGTGTTAGCGTTAGACCTTGACCCGGAGACAAGAGCCAAACTATGAGGATCAGTAGGGCTCTCGCTCTTGGCTCTCAAGCCACGGTCAACCTCTGAAGGCATGAGCTTGGCAAACAGCTCATCCAGCATCAGCGTATCATACACACTCGACTCCTCAATGGCCTCGACCTTGGCACTCCATACAAACCTATCCAGGGCATGCAAAAGCTTGATAGCTTGATCATGATCCGTGTATGGGAGCACTGTCACATTGGCGCTCATGTTGTTGACTATGCTAGTGAAGCGCTGGAACATTGCATCGGTCGACTCACTGGGGAGATGAGTGAAGTTCTCGTACTCTCTCCGGTAAGTGGAAAACAAACGGGCTTGCACTTGGGCATTGCCAACATGAGCATTTCTCAACTTGAGCCATATCTTTTCGGCCACATTCTCTCCGTACACTCGCTCGAATTCCGAGGCATAGAGGGCATGGAACAAGTAATCAACAGCCTTGCTGTTGGCCTCAAATATGTCCCGCGATCTTGGAAGCAGAAAACTATCTGGGATGACAGATTGATCATTTTAAGTGACCTCCCAAATAGGAGTTCCCTTCCCTCGCAAAAACGCGCCCATGCGCCTCTCCCACATGGGCTAATTCTTGCCATCAAAGTGCGGAGGACCCGACCCCTTACCGTAATCGCCTATCATTGGATCTTAGACTGGTTAGAATCACGAAGATCAGTAACCGGCTTTGATACCAATTGAAGGACCGAATAGGGCGACCAGAGGGGGGGAGTGAATGGCAGCCGATAAAAATTCTTATCGTAGGTCGAACTCGGCCTATACCCCGATTGCCACTCCAAACACTTGCGCACACAAAAGAAGCTCCAAACAAGGCACACACAAGCCTAGGAGAACAAGAGACAAGCATAGGAGCAAAGAGCGGAAGCAACTGGACAAGAATCAAAGCACTTGGCACAATCTGGAAATGCCAGGCGCGGACTATCTGTGCAGTACGGGCGAACCGTCCGCTAGGGTACGGCGGACTATCCGCAGGTACGGCGCGGACTGTCCGAAATAAGCACCAGAGCTACCAGAGACAAACCCCGAAAATACGGACTGTCCGTAGAGGTCACATGGACTGTCCGCCAAAATCTCGGCCACGCGGACCGTCCGTGAAGCCCTAGCAGATTGTCCGCAAACCACTTGCAACGAAACACTAGGGCCGAAACAGATCGAAACAAGAACGCGCACGAACAAGCGACGAACTATGACGAACTAGACCCCTCGCGGACTGTCCGCGTGCACCAAGCGGACTGTCCGCAGCACACGAACAGAACCAAAACTGCTCGACCCGCGAGGTCAACTCCAAGAACTCATCACCGGATCTCCCAAACAGTTGAAGCTCTTGAGGCAAGACTTTGGGGAGATGATATGCGTCATACAAGGATGCTATGCCCCAAAAATCTTGACCTCTAACTCCATAAATCACCGGGAATCGCGGATCACACAAGCAACCACCATGAACTCGGGCTCCAACCAAAAACGCACGAATCGAAGGCTCTCCACGGCGTTTGAGGGGTCAAGATCACACACAAAGATGCGCAAGGCATCCACCCATGATCCCCTCAAAGAAATCCATGAAGAAACGCCCCCAAAATCACGAATCGAGCGAAGAACGAAACCCCCCAAAAATAGCTCCGAAAATGACATGAAAATCACAAGGGATTAGGAGATCACCGCAACGCCGAATGCTTCCTTACATCCAGAGGACAGAGTCTGTACAAGAGTCTAGCCTAAGGAATCCAGAGGAAAACGAAGCAGTTCAGAGAAATCTACCGGAGGACAAAAGCCCTAGAGTCCAAGAGAGAGAGAGATGCCATCCACCTCTCCGGTATTTATACGGAGTCCATCGGAGGGAGGTAAATGACCACACTACCCCTACTGCTTAAATGAAGATACAACCCCTCAGGGGCATTTTGGTCAAGTCTTCATCGGACGGACACGCTTCCACCGCGGCTTCGCTTCACAACGACGCAAACCCCGCGATCACGCCACGTGCCCTCCGCCTCGAAGCTTCCCGAAGCTCCCAGATCACCGTCTCCGTCGCCTCGGGCCTCCGGGCTTGGTTTTGAGGCCCAAACCAAGAAACCGTCCACCGATGGTTTTATGGGCAAACCACCAAACCCTGCGTGTAAGCTTCGGCCTCGATCCGCTACCTTGCACCAGCCCATGTTCACGACTTCAGCTCGCCAGTCTTGCACCGCACGGCTCACACTTGACCCCATCGGCCACCGAGTCCATCGAACCAAGCCTACTTGCCTCTCCATCACCCGGAGGCCGCCACGGCTAAGGCCTTTCGCGCTTGTTCTTCACCTGCACCGACACGAGTCAAGCCACAACCTGTACCTACACACTTAGCCAAGCATCAGTCCACACAACGTTGTCAATCACTCATCACTAAGGAGCGACCCTCCACTAGTCTTCGGACACACCTGGTGCTGAAAGGGCCCACATCCCCATGGAAACGAGCTAAAAACACTGCATATAAACCCATACACGCCTGAGGACCCACCTGGCAGTCACCTAGACGAAAGGCGGTGGAAACGAACCGACCTGGGTTCGACCGAACCCCAGTTCGGCTGAAACCTTCGGATCTTCCCTCGTCCCAGCCGACGTGTGGCAACTCTCCATTGGTTCCTCAAGGCATCTCGGGGTGTTTTGGAGTCATTTGGCACTCCGAGCAAGCCACCCCCTTGCCTATAAATAGAAGGGGAGGGGGTCGGAAATGGGACACACTCCACCCATCCAAGGCTCCTCTCCTAGCTAGTGTTAGAGTAGAGAGGGAGAGAGAGAGGCATGTGCCTTTACGATGTTGCTTGTTCTTCAATTAGAGTAAAGTAAGTACTTCTGCATTTTCTATTTAGACTAAAGTGTTATTCATTCTTGAGTGATATGTTATTGTGTTCTTCGCCTGTTCATCATTTAGAGGCGCATGTTCTTCACGAACACGCCCCCTCGATCTAGTTGATTAGGTGCACAAGTTTGGATCCTGTTTGTATGACTTGTCTATTAGAATAAAGTGGAAATGCTTGCATGCTCTGATTAGAATAAAGTGTGTTCATGATTCCTTTCTAATAGTTTATGCTAGGTTGCATGAGTAGACTTTTTCCTCTGCTAGTGCGTAGATCCTGGGTTTATGCGTTCGTCTGCTGCAAGTCGTTCGCATACGTTGGAAGCATAGTACGGGGTCAAGTGGTCTCCTATATGCCTTTAGTATAAGCTAGTAGTACCTATAGTGAGTGAGATCAGTTCTCTTTCGTGGTCGTAGTTCTATAAATACAGAGTGCCGTAGTCCGTTGGCTACGGCAGTAACCACAGCGTAGACGTTGTGTCACGCGACCGGTTATCATTTGTTCGGCTTATCCAAAGGTTAGGTAGAGGTAGTCCAGGTGGTGGTGACAGCCTGTCTGGCCCTCGTTGCTCCTCCGCAGCTAGATATAGTCAGAGCTCCGTTCCACATAGATCCGCGTGTCGGAGTCGCCTGTTAAGTCAGGGCTATCGGTACCCTAAGCCAAGTTCTATCTAGAGATCGACCTTTAATCTCGTCTATAGTGCTATATTTAGGAATCCTCTCTATCCTTACCTTTTATCTGGGTGTGTCCTTGGACTGACTAGTACGAAGTTAGAGCACACTATTCCCTTGGATTTGATACCCTTGGAATACTCTGAGGTGAAAGCTACAACAGTATCCGTGCGCTTGCGGATTTATTCGTGTGACGCTAAAATACCCAACAGTCTCGTCACTAATCGTGGTTTGTGATGCTCGATTAATGACGGAGGGTTTTCTTAACAACTAGCGTCATAAATCATGTTTTATGACGAGAATCACTCTTTTTTTGCGTCACTAGTCTGCGTTTTTCTTGTAGTGTATTAGTGGGTGGTTTCATTCTTATTGAATGATGTATATATATATATATATATAGATAGATAGATAGATAGATAGATAGATAGATATAGGACAAGTTTTATCTACACACGCGTGTAACTACTCTCATCATCAAAATACCACCGTGGGTATGTCTACATACCTACTATCATTTTGAGTATGTTTATATACTAATTGTACGACAATCCAAATGGATATATACGAAAATTTTCAAAAGCCTCTCTAGTTTTTGATATATATCTATTATACCTTACTGTTAGTATATAAAAATTAGTATGTTCACATCACTATGTGAAAAACAGACATTGGTAACGGGCGCGGATGGCCATTGGTAATGGGCAAAACGCCCGTTACCAATCAAGCGTTACAAATAAGCCAACAAAGGTAACGGGCGGATGCCTGTTACTGATGACACGTAATTGTAACGGGCGTCTAACAAAGACTGTTACCGAAACTAGTTACCGGTCACCTGAAATGTCTGTTTCTCTGGGCCCACATGGACCTTTGGTAACAGGCACAGAAACCGAGCCTATTACATGAACTCAATATCGGAGAAATTTGCTGTGGACACGCGTCTGCACGTAAGGAGACGCATTTTTTTACATGCGTCTTATCTGTCTGGACGAAAGTAGACGCGTGCTCTGGATGCGCGTCTCGCCTGTCTCCATGAAAGGAGACGTGTGCTCTGGACGCGCGTCACCTCTGTCTCGATGACAGGAGACGCGTGCTCTGGAAGGGCGTCTCCTCTGTCTCGACGAAAGCATAAACTTCTAGGGCCCACCGGTCAGTATTAGTAACAGGCCTTTATGCGGCCTGTTATAGTGTTGTCATACTTGTAACGGGCGTTCCAAGTGAAGCCCGTTACTCACGGATCTGTTTTTGTAACGTGCCTTACTTAACGCCCGTGACCGATACGTAGGGCACCTACAGTAACCTGCCCATTTTCTGGCTGCATCCCGAAACCAGCCAGGATTTGACCGCCACCAGATCAGGGGCTGCATCCTGGAAACAGCCAGGATTTGGCAGCCACCACAGCAATGCAAGGAGACATCACAAACACATTCTCATCACATATATACACAAGCAAGATCACATATATATACACAATAATGCGAGATCACATCAAGTTCCTCATCAGATCGACGTGCATGCTAAAGTTTCAAGTTCGTCATCGGTGCTTTGTTTGGATGGAGTCCTGAGAAAACTACCTAAACCAGGCAACATCTGACCCCAGCCAAGCAGGTTTCTCAGGCAATACTAAACTAGCCTGAATGCAGCAAGTTTCAAGTTTGTTAGGCAGTATAATGAACTCATGGTGCACCATTATAGAGGTTTCCGTTTCGGTCGAGGATCTCCTTAACAATGTACTCGCACAGCATCTCCCGGACCAGCTTTAGATCTTCTGTAGAAATATTTAGGGCAGGTTTGAAATCCTACAAAATAAAATAATTATGAGAATACAAGTACAAATCAGTTTCTAAAATCAAATGGAGAATATGAGCAGAGACAAGGGTGAGAGCATTATCTACTTACAGCAGCCTTCTTGATGTGAGGTATGTCTTCGAGTAGTTTGAACATATTGAATGCCACATGGAATCCATGCAAAAAGGACCCCGATGGCTGCTGAGCACACTGCGCATCGAGGTACCAAAATGACAAGTTAATGCAGTACCAAATTGGTATGAAGGGACCATAAAAAAGCCTCGGTCTTACAGTGGTATTTGGCTTGTGCTTGAATGTCTGATTGGACTTTAGCTTTGTCTTCTTTCCTTTCATCCCTTCGTCCTTTGGGCATATATTTTCAGAGACCCTGCATGATCAGCAATACCGATTAGAAACACTAAGAGATTGAATTTTGTGAACAAAACCTACAAGGTACGGACCAAGTCACAAGCGCTCGGAGGTCTTCGAACTTTCGCGTGGGATGATGTTTAGCAGAATCTAGATACCAAACCTCTTTGAACTTCATACAGATGATCAATGTTACACAGTGGCCACTGGTGCCGAAGGCACCCACCACGTAGTCATTCGTCATTGCATTTCTCAATGCTTGTATCACAAGGTTAGACTCCTTATCAATCTTTGTGGTCGTGAGAACCTGTGGATCCAAAAACCCAACACTGATCTTCATCTCCGCTGCCTTGTCCATCATTTTCCTACAAAAAAATCCAAATCTTAGCATGCATGAACTTTCTGGTCAAAATTAAAGAAATATCTATTTTGGTTTTAAGGCACTTACAATGTCCACAACCTCAAGAAGGTCTCATCCAGAGCAACCAGGGTTATAAGGTCATACACGTGACTGAATGCAATGTTTAACATTAAATCACTAGCACCATGAAAGGAGTCTTCAGTCAACTTTGCTGGAAAACTAAGTTTATCCTTACTGTGTTCCATGGCGTAAGCATGCAACGTGGCACAATTCGGTCCAGCAGCCTGTAAGTCCGCTTCTGATAACATAGGCACAGCAGGCTTGTATTTTGGATCCCATTTTGTCCAAAAACAGTTAAGAAGCTCATCTCTAGGCAGAGGTTTCCTGGCCCCCTTCTTTTGCGGTGGCTGCTGCTCAGGCGGAGATTGCCTATCCTCCGCCTGTCGCTGCTGCTGCTTAGGCGGAGATTGTCTGTCCTCCTCCTGTTGCAGAGGCTGTTGTTGCTACTGCTGCTTAGGTGGAGATTGCCTGGGTTCCTCATGCTATTGTCGATGCTCCTGCTGCGTAGCTTTGCTGATCTGCTGCTGTCTCTTAGGCGGAGATTGCCTGTCCTCCTCCTACTGTTGTCGATGCTCCTGCTGTGTAGTTTTGCTGATCTGCTGCTGCTTAGCTTTCTCTTGCTGATGCTGAGCTGCAGTACCTCCATCTGACGCTGTACCCCTGCTACCTGATGTGGGAGCATGGTTGGTATTTCTCGTAATGGGTGGTACATGGATCCTGTTCTTTGACCATTGGATCCTTAGGCAGAGAGCCTCGGCTAGGGTTGTTACTTCATCCCCCCCAATTGGTACAGGCAGAGGGTAGTGACCCGTATTGCCCCACACATAACTAGGTTGCACCACAGCGTACCCATCCTGCACTGCTACTGTATGGAGAGTCTTTTGCAATGGAAAGACAGAGGCTTGTACGAGCTCCACTTTATTCCCGGAGCCATCCAAAAGGCTGCACTTGGTTGGCTCTATCAGCTTATCTATTGTGTCCAGCATAGGTGATCGACTATCAATGTGCTGTTGACTACCTTCGTCCTCGCTGACATGCGAATGGTCTTCCTCTCTGCCACATGCTTCTTCTTCCTCACTACCATGCACATCTTCTTCCTCGAGGCCATGCACATCTTCTTCCTCGCTGCTACTGATAGGTGGTGATTGGGGAGGATGAAGTACATTTTTCGGTATATCAAAGCCTGATTCTGCTAGAATGGAGACAATTCTGGTGACTGCTGCACCAACTAGCTCTTCCATCTGCGGTACAGCCTTCTTGTTCCTCTTCTTCCTGTACATTCTAGCAAACTCTTCACCAAACCCTTTACCCTAGCCAAGTGAACTAGACACGCCTGGGACCCGACCTCGATGCTCTGGAGTCTCAAGTGCTGCAGTGAGGATATCATTCTCCCTAACCCCGAAAGAACCATCGCTAGCCTGAGCTGCAAGTGTTTTCACCCTAGTTGCTACCCCCACCACCGCAGGGTTACTAAATGTTATGTCCCCGCTTCCTTCACTAGTGGTCTTCCTCTTCCCTACCCTTGCCCGCAGATAAGGCCTCCAACGTCCAGGAAATTGGTCCCAAGGGTTCTGTTTTCCTTCTTCAGCTAGCTTTGCATCCTCCTCCTCCCACTCTTTCCTTTTACGAACATAACCTTATCATGCAATGCTTTCTTTTCTTTCATCCCCTGGCTCAATCGCTGAAATCTAGGAGAATTGGTTTCCTGCACAAACACGGTCCAGTCTTCTGGCTGCAAAAATGCATGCTTCACAAAGGGAGTCTCCTCTTGGCTCACTTATTTTTTTTCTTAAATGGGTCTTGAACCGCCGTTGTAAGGTTGCAATCTGTGACATAGCTGCCTTAACTGCCATCTTGCGAACAGATTCAGCCAGATTGGCTGGGTAATCTAGCTTTTCCTCTAAAACTGTGAACAGCTCTTCCTTCTCAATTGGTGAGAGATCTTCAACTGCCTTGTTGATTGACACCCTCTCTCGAGCAATGAGGCCACAGACCAATACAAATCTATCCCTCGCAGCATCTGGGGTAGGCCAATAATTGTTATCAAGTCCAGTTGCGGTCAACTTGTCTTCTGGCCATTTGGTTTGTGTCCTTGACCCGCGGGATCGAGTACTACTCACAGCAGTATGTGTTGAGTGACCCTGTGAAGAAGGATCACTATTGATAGGCTGTGAACAAGGTTCACCGTCGATGGGCTGTGATGGTGCACTGGAGGTAGAGGAGTTTGGTGTTGTGGGAGACTGCATAGATGATATGTCAGGTCATCAGTAGAGCAACATAAGCTAGACTGAAAACCTTAACAAAATAAGATAAATTCTTATTCTCTGACAGGCAAAATAGTTGATATTAGCATACAGGTTGGGGATAGGTGCTAACCATTTTGACAGGGTGAAGCAATATGCTTATATATCAAAGCAGAGACTAAATTCCTTCAACTGCTTCCTTGTCGAACTTCAGCAGCAATGAATTGTGTGTTCCATGTGTACATGCAACAAGAGGACAAAGCAATTAGAATTAAAGTATGCTAACAAGTCCAAAGCATAACTGACGATCTGGTACATTGTTGACGGTTGAAATTCACCACTTTCAACCCTCAATATTCTCACATAAATGGAGGCATATGCATTATTTACTAGCATTTTGGTTTGAATAATGTAGTTCCACTTGTCCTTGGAGATTATTTGTATGTAGGTGATTTACCCCTTAAAAGAGATGGAAACCCGCCTTCTATGAAGAAACCATGCCAACTCAGCTAAGGAGGTGGCTGCCACCAAGGGAAACATGGCATTCCACGTCATTGATCCAGGGGAGGCACTCACCGACGAATCAGAGGACGCCACATGGACTTCACATGGATCAAAGGGCCCACCTCGGATACCAAATCAAGCCATGCACAGGGGGTAGATCAGAGGGCCCACAGGGCAGCCACCTAGAGGAAACCCACCAGGTGGGGCCACCCTAGAGGGCCGGCCGATCCTAGGATCGGCCGAACCGACCTAGGGGGTGCCCATCTGATCCCTACACGTGGCAGCTGCTCATTGGTCACTTGCTGCATTCCGGGGTGTTTTGGAGCACTTTGAGCCTCCGAGCAAGCCTGGTCCTTGCCTATAAATAGAAGGGGAGGGGCTCCCATTTCACACACACCACTCTCTCATTCTCCTCTCACTTTTAGTTTCCAAGGCTAGGGGGTAGGCTAGAGTAGCTCTTATTCAGGTTCCAAGTCTTCTTTGGAGTCTAGGTATGAGTTCTCTTTTATCTTTATTTCTTTGTATGACTTTGATCTACTTCAGTTATTCAGCTATTTCATATAAAGTCATGGTAGATCATATGCTTGATATGTTCTTGAGTTCATCCTCTGTTCATCATTTAGAGGCTTGTGTTCTTCGTGAACACTACCTTTTGATCCACTTGAAGGGTGATAAACTCCTTCCTTATGTGTTTGTTCATAAGTTAGAGGCTCGTGTTCTTCACGAACACGACCCTTTGAAATTATTGACTAGACATAAGATAGTTCGTATCTGTTTGCATGTCTAGCCTTAGTTGATCTTGTTAGATGGCATGAGAGTGGTTCATGAGGTCTGTGTTCAAGCTACGGTACTCGGTCTAGTTGACCAGTCTTCTGGTGGCTCTCACCCAGGGTCACAATAGCCCGGGCTGGGTGGAGTCTAGCAGCAACGTAGGCATGGTGCCTGGGTTGTCTGGCTACGACAGTTATGAGCATACCCCCCGTAAAGATAGTGGGCGGTCCGCAGGTAGTGACAGCCATGTTGGATCCTTGGGCAATCCTCCGCGCTGGGGTACCTGCTGTAGGAGTCTAAAGTCTAGTTTCGCAGAGTGCTGGTTGTCGCGGGCTAGCTCCCCGTTTGTACCTGGGTGCTGAACCTTATCTCTCTCATGCAATACTCATGCCTATCTCCTGTATCTTCTAGCTTTGTATGTTTAGTACATTAGAACCTAGAGCTAACTCGTATGTTCCCCCTAAGACGTAGTGTGCTAGAGTAGAGGTAGATTTGAGTGTGTGTGTCACACTACCCTTATATCTTTTATCTTACCCCTGACTTTGAGTGTGTTGTTTCCTATATCTATCTCTTAGTTTACATTCAGAGCAACATCATAAGTCTAAGATATCCGCCATTGCCTTCCACGAATACAATACCCTTGGAATATTCTCCTTCCTTGGGGAAATGCTACAATGGTTTATCTGTGCGCTTGCGGATTCGTTCATGATCGTTTAGATTAACCTTTGGTTAGTCTTGATGTTCACGCTAACCCGGCGTTGTTAGTTGTGACATTGAGAGGAGCCTACAAGATGCTTCCTGGTGTTGTCACTAAGGATGGATCCCAGATCTGTTCTTAAGATGACGGCGCTATGAAACGCCAACAAGCATTTCTGGCGCTGTTGCCGGAGAAGGCACAGGATTATCATGACTATGCTTGGCATCTGTTTATAAGCTATGAGTAGGTTAGGACAACTCTCAATGTAGGCTAACCTTGATTGTCTTCTTTTATCTTTGGATGATGAAGACAGGTAGTGTATGACTGGTTTCGACTTACCGGAGAATTTTACTGAAGATCCTGAGTGACTTGTGAGGAGAGCTCGAATTCATTTCGACTCCCCTCGTTGTACTCATCCAGAAGGCGAACCAGCTTCCTTTGTACCATCCACGTCCAATGCTAGGGCCCAGAAGACACTTCGTGAGTACTCAGCTCCTTCCGCTGACAAGGTGCTGCAAGGCCCTGAGGTGGCAATAGGGACTGAAAATTTTGAAATCAAGACGGGTCTAATCACGATGGTACGGGCTAGCCCATTCTGTGGCAAGCCAAATGAGGATGCCAATGCTCATTTGCAGCAATTCCTAGAGCTGTGCAGCATTTTCATCATCTGGGGTGCAAATATGGATGCTGTCCGTCTACGGCTGTTTCCATTCTCTCCTGGGGAAAGCTAAGCAATGGTTCTACGCGAATCGTGATGCTATTAACACTTGGAGTAAGTGTTCAGAGGCATTTCTCAAGAAGTTCTTCCCATTGGGTAAAACCAATGCTCTTCGTGGAAGGATTTCTGGTTTTCAGCAAGCAGCAAGTGAATCTATTCCAGAGGCTTGGGAAAGGCTTCAGGAGTATGTCCTGGCCTGTCCTCACCTTGGGATGCAGGATTGGCTCATTCTTCAAAGCTTTTATAATGGGTTGACTCTGACAGCCCGAGGCCATATTGATGCTGCTACACAGGGAGCATTCTTCTCACTCACAGTCGATGATGCTAAAGTACTTATTGAGAAGATGGTCTCCAACCAAGGGTGGAGTGATGAAAGACTCCAACCACGACCGAGGGGTACTCATACTGTCAAGGAAGCAGACATGATTACTGCCAAGTTGGATCTTCTTATGAAGAGATTAGATGACTACAGCAGTGAGAAGGCTGCCATGGCCACCACTACTCTACTTGTGGACTCTCATATGACTTGTGAAGTCTGTGGCAACACTGGGCACTCAGGCAATTATTGTCCGGAGACTCAGGAGGAAGTGATGTACATGAATGGCAAGAACAACGGTTATCGTCCACCTCAACAAGGAGGCCAATCGTGGAATCAACAGCGTCCTTATTATCAAGGAGGTAACCAAGGTAATTCGTACAATCCCAACCAACCTTCCTTGAGAGATCTTGTTTTTGGGCAAGCTAAGATTAATGAAGGTGTTAACAAGAAGCTAGTTGCCCTTGATAAAACTTTGGAAAGTCTCAGCATTAAGCTTGATAGTTTTTCTTCTGCTCAAAAGAGTCAGCTGAGTTTCAACAAAATGTTAGAAACTCAGTTGGCTCAGCTCACCACTTCTGTTCCCTCTGTTGAAAATGCAAATGCGGTGACCACGAGAGGAGGTAAGTCCACTCGGGATCCACCGTATCCTAACCATGCAGGGACAGATAAGAGAGGCATAACAGAAGTTGAGAATATTCATGAGGATTCATCTGACTCGGACGAATCCCCCCAGGTAAGGAAGGTGCCACCGACAGATAAAGCACCTGAAGGAGTGACGGCACACCCGGGATTCATAGAAGCCAAGGTGATGTCGTTCCCTCAAAAGAGCAGGATGGCAACAGTAGATGAACAGTTCAACCGCTTCGTGGACATGATTCAGAAAGTTTATATCAACGTCCCATTGCTCGAGGCAATACGCATACCCACTTACGCACGTTATCTCAAGGACATCCTAACCAAGAAGCGAGCTCTTCCTACAATCGAAGTGGTACGACTCATGGAGGAGTGCAGTACCGCCATACTCAACCGCCTTCCTGAGAAAAAGAAGGATCCAGGGTGTCCCACAATCACTTGCATGATTGGGACCCAGCGTTTCGACCATGCTCTCTGTGACTTAGGGGCCAGCGTCAGCGTCATGCCTAAGGTAGTCTTTGATCAACTTAACTACACGAGTCTATCTCCAACCACTTTGCAGCTGCAGCTAGACGATTCTTCAGTCCGATACCCAGCGGGGATAGCCGAGGACATTCCAGTGAAAGTCCGAGATTGCTTTATCCCCATTGACTTTGTGGTGCTTGACATGGAGATCGCCAAGGAGGTGCCGCTCATACTTGGGCGACCATTTCTAAGTACAGCTGATGCACAAATTGATGTGGGGGCTGGTGTGATCCGTCTCTACATCAATGGCAAGGAGGAGAGGTTCGAGTTTCGTCCAAGAAAAGAACAATGCTCGATGATCAAGGATTTACCAACTTCCGACGCCTTAGCACGAGAGGTCAAAGTGCCACCACGGCAAGAGGACAGCCTCATTACATTCGTGAAGAATTTTTGGAAGGAAAAACGCCAACTCATGGGCATGGGACAGAAACAGTATTAGAAGTCTTAGTCCCAGTCCAAGAAATCACCTCCTACACGTCACAACCCATACAACACTCAGAAGATGTGGCAGAGGGTGAGTAGGAAGCCGACTTCTCCTCCAAAGGAAACGGCTGCCCCACTGCCCAGGTGAGAACTTTGGAACCAAGCCTAGCTCTAAAGATTCAAAATAATGAGCTCTGCGCCGACAGGTAAGTTCGGTAAGTTATCCTATTTTCCATACAATAAAATTCTAGTTCAGGAAAAGCAATCTACTTCTGCTTTGTGTTTTCTGCACTCTCGCTGTGGCGAGCTCAGGAGTGATGTCCATCCTGACTTTCCTTGAGCTTGCACCATGGTATTAACTTGTCATAGCCACCACCACAGCCTCAGCCATAGCCTGCCACACCACCGGGGGCAGGAGGGGCCCCTGCGGGGTACATGTTCGGGGTCACCCCTGGATATGCACCTAGTTGGGACCAGCCCACCTACCGCTCGAGTCTGAGTGGTACGGCTTGGGCGGGTGCGAGCAGTACTCAGTGGGCTACGCCCGCTAGTTCTAGCTCCGGTGGTCCACCTCCGTCTTCGTCCTTCCGGCGGCACTCCTCAGCCTCTGCACGCGATGCTCAGCTCGCGCAGCAGATGGGAGAGCTCACTGTCCAGGTCACAGGATTGGAGGAGACGCTGAACACCCACGTTGAGTCTACCTCAGCGTGGCAGCGTCAGGCTGGTGAGAGGATAGCAGCCATGCATCAGGATTAGCAGCGATACATGGAGGCGCAGAGGGCTTACTACGCGAGTCAGGGATTCTTCTTCCCTCCTCGCAGTGAGCCTGAAGCTAGCTTGGGGGAGGACCCCCATCCTGAGGTAACTTGTATCTTCCTTTGTTTTCAGAATATCATATAAATGAAAATCCAAAAAAAATCTGCAAAAACAAAAATACCAAAAATATTTATTTGCTTTCATCATCATCGTTTGCTTAGTTTGCTTTGATGTGCTTAGTAAGAATGCTTTGCTTCTATGGTTGAAATGATGAATAGTTGCTCTGTTTATTCTCCTTGTATGTCTTGCTTACAACTTTGTATCCTACCTAAGTTTTGAGTTTGTTGGCTTGCGTCTTCAAACCTTATCTTGAAAACTGTGGGTAGCAAAAAGCATGACCCTTGCCTAAGTTGTTGTGAGACATGATATGGTAGAATAGAGTGCTATGATCTTGTGCTTAGTGATGCTTGTCATCCAGAGTTTTCCTTTTTGAAAAAAAATCAAAACATGATGAGTTCCTCAATGATGAGAATTTCCCATACAAGGCCATATGTAGATTCTAGTTCTTAGCCTCCACATATGCAGCTTGTTCTCTCATTGAGTTTTGTCAAATTGTTGTGACCCTTGTTGGTACTCATACTCCCCTGATCAAGATCACGTACACGTCATGCTCAAACTTCTACACTGGAAGTGAGCATTCATCACTTGTTCCATATGCTCATGCATTCTTCCACAAATAAAACTCTATGTATCTTTGTATCATTCATCCCTCTCCAAATATCTCCAATAGAGACAAAGGGCTAGCTTTTAAAAAAAGAAAAAAAAAGAAAAGCATGCTCAAAAGCATGGCAAAAATAAAATAAAGAGAGCTAGCCCAAAGTCTCGAAAATTTCAGAAAGGAGAAAAAGGGATTGATATGTGCAAGAGAAAGAGTTCCACCATATAGATGGTGATAACTAGTACCAACTCCGGGCCTAGTATCCACCTTACCATGCTCATATCCATCACACACATATGCACATCTTGATCAGGATGTATGTTTGTTTCTTCCAAGGATCTGGTCTTTGACTTAGCAATATATGAGAGACAAGTATGCCACATCTTCCCTACCTATAGCTCCACATAAAGCCTATTAGGAGTAGGATGTGAAGAAAGGCAACATTGATGCCTTGGTGAGGAACCATACACTTTTGAGCGATCTGAGAGTATCATTTGAGGAACTCTGATTTTCTTTTGAAAAATTTGCAAAACCTCTGGATTGATAGCTGATCAAGGTATGAGTGATTGTGCATTTGCTATATAACCATTCTCTCTCTCAACCGCCCAAGGAAGGTGAAGCTATATGCCCCACATTATCAGGTGAAAGGTAAGGACATTGCCAACTTGTTCAACTCTTGGTAGAGTACTTTGCTGTATGTTTCCCATAAGTTGAGATTACAACATTGTAGCGACTCCTGATCAACCAACCTAAGTCTCTAATGTCTTGCTTCGAGACGAGCAAGAGGTTAGCTCGGGGGAGTTTGTTGACGGTTGAAATTCACCACTTTCAACCCTCAATATTCTCACATAAATGGAGGCATATGCATTATTTACTAGCATTTTGGTTTGAATAATGTAGTTCCACTTGTCCTTGGAGATTATTTGTATGTAGGTGATTTACCCCTTAAAAGAGATGGAAATCCACCTTCTATGAAGAAACCATGCCAACTCAATTAAGGAGGTGGCTGCCACCAAGGGAAACATGGCATTCCACGTCATCGATCCAGGGGAGGCACTCACCGACGAATCAGAGGACGCCGCATGGACTTCACATGGATCAAAGGGCCCACCTCGGATACCAAATCAAGCCATGCACCGGGGGTGGATCAGAGGGCCCACAGGGTAGCCACCTAGAGGAAACCCACCAGGTGGGGCCACCCTAGAGGGCCGGCCGATCCTAGGATCGGCCGAACCGACCTAGGGGGCGCCCATCTGGTCCCTAAACGTGGCAGCTACTCATTGGTCACTTGCTATATCCCGGGGTGTTTTGGAGCACTTTGAGCCTCCGAGCAAGCCTGGGGAGGGGCTCCCATTTCACAGACACCACTCTCTCATTCTCCTCTCACTTTTAGTTTCCAAGGCTAAGGGGTAGGCTAGAGTAGCTCTTATTCATGTTCCAAGTCTTCTTTGGAGTCTAGGTATGAGTTCTCTTTTATCTTTATTTCTTTGTATGACTTTGATCTACTTCAGTTATTCAGCTATTACATATAAAGTCATGGTAGATCATATGCTTGAAATGTTCTTGAGTTCATCCTCTGTTCATCATTTAGAGGCTTGTGTTCTTCGTGAACACTACCTTTTGATCCACTTGAAGGGTGATAAACTCCTTCCTTATGTGTTTGTTCATAAGTTAGAGGCTCGTGTTCTTCACGAACACGACCCTTTGATCTTATTGACTAGACATAAGAGAGTTTGTATCTGTTTGTATGTCTAGCCTTAGTTGATCTTGTTAGATGGCATGAGAGTGTTGCATGAGGTCTGAGTTCAAGCTACGGTACTCTGTCTAGTTGACCAGTCTTCTGGTGGCTCTCACCCAGGGTCACAATAGCCCCAGCCGGGTGGAGTCTAGCAGCAACGTAGGCATGGTGCCTGGGTTGTCTGGCTACGACAGTTATGAGCATACCCCCCGTAACGATAGAGGGCGGTCCGCAGGTAGTGACAGCCCTGTTGGATCCTTGGGCAATCCTCCGCGCTGGGGTACCTGCTGTATGAGTCTAAAGTCTAGTTTCACAGAGTGGTGGTCATCGCGAGCTAGCTCCTCGTTTGTACCTGGGTGCTGAACCTTATCTCTCTCATGCAATACTCATGCCTATCTCCTGTATCTTCTAGCTTTGTATGTTTAGTACATTAGAACCTAGAGCTAACTCGTATGTTCCCCTTAAGCCGTAGTGTGCTAGAGTAGAGGTAGATTTGAGTGTGTGTGTCACACTACCCTTATATCTTTTATCTTATCCCTGCCTTTGAGTGTGTTGTTTCGTATATCTATCTCTTAGTTTACATTCAGAGCAAAAGCATAAGTCTAAGATATCCGCCATTGCCTTCCACGGATACGATACCCTTGGAATATTCTCCTTCCTTGGGGAAATGCTACAATGGTTTATCTGTGCGCTTGCGGATTCATTTATGATCGTTTAGATTAACCTTTGGATAGTCTTGATGTTCACGCTAACCCGGTGTCGTTAGTTGTGACATTCAGAGGTACCTACAAGATGTTTCCTGGTGTTGTCACTAAGGGTGGATCCCAGATCTGTTCTTAAAATGACGGCGCTACGAAACGCCATCATACATTCGAAGCATAACAGAATTTCAACAGTTCATATAAGTTCATCTGTTAGCAACAATTTATTCAAACAGACTTGGAACAACAAAATTCATCTGTCAAATCCACATCCAATCAATTAAAAATGAACTATTAAGGCATGATGTACTAATGCAGGCAATTCTAGGAGAATAATCCTATGTGAACAACCGTAATGTAGCATGTCTCCCTAATCCACCTTGACAGGAATAACAAATTGGGTGGCCGAGCAGAGAGAGGGCATTGGGGTTTCAAGCAGCACTAACCTCTGTCGCGAATGAAGTAGTTGTTCTCGTGGTGGTCGGAGAGGCCTGATCCGCGTCACCTTGTTGCCTGAGGTGGCCAGCTCGTCGTCGTGACAGGGGATGCCAGATCCGCGTCACCATCTCTAGGTTGGACGGGACGCCGTCCGCACGCCAGTAACCGCGTCCTCGTCACCGTCGTCACGGCTGGAGCCGCTTCGCCGACGTCACGCCGGGAACGGTGGGGCTGGAGAAGAGTAGGGCTGCGGCGGGGAGAGCAGTGGCGGCGGGCTAGGGCTGGAGAAGGAGCAGGGCGGCGGCGGGGAGAGTGCGGGCGTGGTGGATCTGTCTGAATTAGACTCCCGAGTATATGTCCCCAACACGCGCGTTACTATGTTCACGGAAATTGCTGGCGTGCCCTTGAACGGCTCTCTGGTGGAGGAATTGGAATTCCATGGGCATTATAGTCAATATAGGTGGGAATTTTTGAAAAGCGCACGCAAGGTTTGCCTGCTGACGCTGACAATGGATAGTCATCGTCGACGCTGGTTAGTAAACCCGCGTTGCCTTCGTCGGCATGTATCTTCTTTATATAGGCTGCTGACACTGACGCGTGGCCCCGATACTATTTTTTAGAAATGAAACTCGCATCCATCAAATATTAGAGCCGGTAAAACAACACCTAAAAATTCATTAAAAATAACATCAATTCATATTTGGACATTTAGTATTTTAATAAAATATCAATAGTCACACTTGTGTACCCAACATTCTTATAATTCGAATATACATCTCATGCTTGTGATATAATAATTCTAATAACATCTTAGTTTGCTCCAAATATTCTACAAATTGACGTGGCAACATAAATTTGGTACCTAAACTTCTCATAAAAAATTCAAATGGTTTCGATAAAGGAAGAATATACTTGTGTACAAATGGCTACATCTCTCACATAGTTTCTTAGAATGTTGCTTGAACATTGAAGTTTTCCACACTTTGCAACATGTTCGATATCGTACGCATTTGAAATTTTTACACAAGCTTGTGTTCACCTTAAGATTACGAAATGCAAAGTTTCATTACTAATGGTTGTGGAAAACAAATATTATTTTTATGTTGTACTTACAAAGAACAAGATAAAGGCATATAAACATTATTCACGAAACGGAATATACACTAAACAACAAAATTAATGAAAAGATGTGGATTTTAGAAAAAAATACGAAAAAAATCATCAAATTTGGACTAAGTACGACGGAGAAATACATGTTACAAAATTTGACTGCAGATTAAAAGGAGAAATGAGAATTGTTCTTCATTCCAATAGAACAGAGAGGGTGGTTAACCCGCGTCTCATTTGCCCATCCAATCCTCGTTTCCTACGCCCACCCAATAGAACAGAGGAGGAAGCAGACTAGCAGAGGCCACCGCCGCCACCGCTGCCGCCGCCGCCGTGCCTGCTTTGACATCCAAGAGGGCACCCTAGGCCTCTAATGCGGCAAATGAGACCACCGCAACCTTCGATTTGACTCAGAAACGTGACAAATCAAATCTTGTGGATGCGACACAGAATATGTAATAATTTACATTCAATATAAATAATTTTTATACATCCCGATGTTCATCCTGCTGACGGCGTACTCCACCGCGACGCTGAATCCACACGTCCAGAGGTCGAACTCATGACGGATGCGACACTCGGCGCTGCAGTAGTGGATGATCCCTGGGGTCTCCGGCCCGTAGCGCCTACATCCCGCTGCCCAAATGCAGACGTGGGGATTCTGGACGGGCAGCAACGAAATGTCATCGTCGTCGTCACGAAGCC
The DNA here is from genome assembly GCA_036936925.1 of Cenchrus fungigraminus. Taxonomy (NCBI): domain Eukaryota; kingdom Viridiplantae; phylum Streptophyta; class Magnoliopsida; order Poales; family Poaceae; genus Cenchrus; species Cenchrus fungigraminus. The sequence goes on along the minus strand of CM072777.1, from coordinate 48,640,136 downwards.
AGTACCACCGCGCAATGTTCTCGAGATCCCGACGGACGAGGTAGCGCAGCCGGTGCAGGTTGTGGTTCTTCCACCGCCCGTTAGGGGGTGACAGCCCGCTGCTGATTTCGTGGAGCAGTGCCATCGCTTCGGGGTCTGCTGGGTTGCGACGGTACTTCAGCATCACTAAGAAGTGCTTCGCACCGGCGTCTTTGGTAGTGGCCTTTCCGACGAGCTCCAGACCCTCATCGGGATTCCGCCGCCTCATCAACCTCTCCATCCCCTCGAAGCATAATGCCTCCGGATGTTTGGCGAGGCAGAAGCGCTCCTCCAACAGGGACCTGACGTAGCGATTCTTGCACTCTTGACGAAGCTCACGCAGCGACACCTGCAGGAGTACCTCATCCGAGTCGCAGATGCGCCGGAAGGTGCCGTAGACCCGATTACGAATGATCAGGAAATGAATGACGGGCTCACCCTTGATGCAGCGGAGGATGATCTGGGTGACCAGTTCATTTGGCAGCAGCTCCATGAAGCACACCGCGGCCATGAAGGAGAAGGGGAAGGAAATGGAAAGGCGACGGGATCTGGAAATTGAAAGGCGACGGGGTTTGGAAATTGAAATGCGACGCAGCCATTTATAAAAACCTGTTACTAATAATATGGAATTTGAAAGGCGACGCAGTTCTTGATGCATGGGCTCGACAATTGCCCCTACCCCTCCACCTTCCCGCAAAATTGAAATGCAACGCGTGTTTATGGACGGTTTTGCTCCCAAAAAATGGTTCCCGAGGCGTAGGGGGACGTGGGGCGTGGGGAGGAGAGGCGCCTTGACGGTTCACGTCTTGTCATCATAAATACCCGACTGGTTGCTCCCTAATCATATCATTTCTTTCGCTTCATCTTCTTCCCCCTCGCCATCACCACCACAAACTCCGGTCATCGAGAGATCACCAACAAGTAGCGAGAAGAGCATGGCGTTGAGTGACCCGTCGGCGAAGCGGGGACGAAGGGAGGATGACGACGACGATGAAAGCCGCCATCGGAGGAAGTTGACCATCAAGGAGAAGGGGAAGGAGCCGGCGGCGCCCAAGGAGAAGAAGGAGAAGAATTCAGAGGCCGCCGACATCAGCTTCACCGCCGAAGTGCTCCAGGGCACGTTCATGAAGCTCCGAGATGTTGGCGCAGCGTTCAAGATCAAGGCGCCTGGTGATTACAAGGATCGCAGCGTCAAGGGTCTCGCCTTCAGGATCCACATGTTGGCTGAAAAGCTTGAGAAGCTCCCCGTGGTCCACCGGTCTCTCCTCGGCGACGACAACGGCTCCGACGGTGGCGACGATGGCTCCGACGGCGGCGACAACGGCTCTGACGGTGGGACTCCGACAACGGCGACCGACTAATTGATCCACTCATGTACCATTAATAATGTGTTTGTGATTATTGTGTGTTCGTCAGTTTGTTGGACTGCTTAGTTTGTCGATCATGAACTGCTTAGTTTGTTTGTTGATCATGAACTGGTTAGTTTGGTTGTTGTATTGTGTATACATGTCACATGAACTCGATCTAAGAGACGCGGGCAGATCCATCAGCGTCGCCTACAGTATCTGTTCCTCCTGTGATGAACTCGATCTTGGAGACAATGGATAGTCATCGCCGACGCTAGTTAGTAAACTTGCGTCGCTTTCGTTGGCAGATAGGTCCGGGCGGTTATCTTCTTTATATAGGCTGCTGACACTGACGTGTGGGCCCGACAATATTTTTTAGAACTGAAACTCGCATCCATCAAATATTAGAGCCGGTAAAACAACACCTAAAAATTCATTAAAAATAATATCAATTCATATTTGGACATTTAGTATTTTAATAAAATATCAACAGTCACACTTGTATACCTAACATTCTTATAATTCGAATATACATCTCATGCTTGTGATATAATAATTCTAATAACATCTTAGTTTGGTCCAAAAATTCTACAAATTTACGTGGAAACATAATTTGGCTACCTAAACTTGTCATAAAAAATTCAAATGGTTTTGATAAAGGAAGAATATACTTGTGTACAAATGGCTACATCTCTCACATAGTTTCCTAGAATGTTGCTTGAACATTGAAGTTTTCCACACTTTGCAACATGTTTGATCTCGTACGCATTTGAAATTTTAACACAAGCATGTGTTCACCTTAAGATCACGAAATGTAAAGTTCCATTACTAATGGTTGTGAAAAACAAATATTATTTCTATGTTGGACTTACAAAGAACAAGATAAGGCATATAAACATTATTCACAAAACAGAATATACACTAAACAATGAAATTAATGAAAAGATGAGGATTTTAGAAAAAAAATAGGAAAAAAATCATCAAATTTTGACTAAGCACGACGGAGAAATACATGTTACAAAATTTGACTGCAGATTAAAAGGAGAAATGAGAACTGTTCTTCGTTCCAATAGAACTGGGACCCACCCTAATTAGAGACGCGGGATGGTTAATCCTCGTCTCATTTTCCCACACAAACTGTTCTTCATTCCAATAGAATAGAGGAGGAAGCAGAGGGCGCCGCAACCTTGGATTTGACTCAGAAATGTGAGAAAACAAATCTTATCTATCAATAACCGATTGGATGATACTTTACACGATAGAAGAAGACATTACATTCGTAACGAAGCCTACATTCATCACTACAGAAATACATGCAAAACCCCCTCCGGCTCGGTGCCATACCGCAGAATGCTTTGCCTGCGCAATGTTGAATGTTGCCTCGCGCCACTGCCGTTGGCAGCGTCGGCCGGCGGAGGCCACGGCGGAGGGCAACACTCCTAATTTGCCAAGCCAGATTGACCTCACGATGCCGGAAATCTAGGGATTGCACATTGCTGATCAAACGCGGACGCCACTGCCCTTGCTCCTCACCCTCAACCTGTTTCATGTACGCAATTGCAGTGGTGTCGGCGTCGGCCCCACTGTTGGCTCTGTAGAGGAAGACGGCGGCCACATAGGCCGCCCCTCTGTGCCCGTCCTTGGCAGCACAGTGGAGCTCGTTGAGGGGAGGCTGAGGGCTGTGGTTCCTACCGAAGATGTCATCCATCCCGGTGAGGAAGCAGGCCACCGGGTTGCCGGCTACAGCCAGGCTACGAAGGAAGACGTCGTAGCCGACGGGGTCGTTGTTCTGCATCTGCTCGACTGGAACCCGATCCAGTGCCAAGCGCCTACTGACGTCTCTGTTACGGTAGGGGCAGAGCATGTCCTTGCAGGTTGCCCGTAGGCTGCAGAGGTCCTCCATAGGCCGATTTGATGTCGCACCGACTCGGCCAACGATGATCGCCAGCACCTCCGCCGGGAGTTCCGCGAGCGACCGCGGCTGCTCACTTGATGCCATGAGTGTCGGCGTGGAAGGGAAGTCGCTTGGCGTGGAGCGGAGGAGGCACAACGGAGGGGCGAGGCAGAGGGGCACGACAAAAAGTGTAGGCAGTTGTGGTTTTCTCGCGAGTAGATGAAGGGCTGTGGTGGTTTCGCGGGTAGAAGAAGGGGTTGGGGCAACGGTTATTTATTTTGGAGAGAAGATACAGGAGACTACTATTTTTTTTGAGAATTACAGGAGACTATTGATTGCACATCTCGCTTATCGAGGAGTCAAACTCTTTGAAATTTGACGAAATGTAGACAAAATAATATCAATACTCTCAAATGATTGGTACTACTAATTGCACATCTCGCTTATAGGCATCTTAGGCAGTATCTTAGGCATCTTAGGCAGTATCTTAGGCAGAATATATAGGCATCTTAGGCAGTACCTTAGGCATCATATATTACAGAAAGGAGACGCTCTTGGCATCCTGGGCCATAGTGTAGAACGTGTATCCATTGATATCCATTGCTTGATATGTTGTAACTGTGAATAATGGCCCTGCTGCTAGTTTTCTTAGATCGTCGGTTATAGCAGCGCTGCCACTCTGCTGGACATAATCTCGGAGCCACCTGTTGAAGCATTGCATGTGCCTCTTTGCAACCCAATCCTCTGTACAGCCAGGGTTTTGTTCACGTAGTTGTTGCTTGTGCTCATTGCCAAATGGTGTAACCTCTACGCTCTGTTCTATCACGGTGAAATGGGCCTTCATGAAGTCCTCTGGGTGCGGAGTGATTCACTTTTTCCCCAGGGTCCCAACACCTGAAAGCCTACCTTCATGCCGTGAACGAGGCACACCAATGGGGTTTTGGGGGTCCATATAACCCATGGCCCACTCCACTGCTTCGATTGTCTCATAGCCACGAACAATGGCTCCCTCCGGAAATGACCTATTATGTACCAAAGATTTGAGGAATCCAAAGTACCTCTCATATGGAAACATCTGATGAAGGTAAGATGGGCTAAGGTACCAGATCTCCCTCGCGAGGTGTGTTGTTAGATGCAGCATGAGATCAAAGAATGATGGTAGGAAGGTAGCTTCAAGCAGGCATAGGGTCTCGAAATGCCTCCTCTCTAAGTCCAATAGTTTTTCCTCATCAATCACCTTCTGTTCTATTTCATTGAAGAATAAACACAAGCTCGTGGCCGCGTCGCGAACCAGTTCTGTCTTGATACCTCTTAGTGCAACAGGAAGAATAGATGTCATCAACACATGGCAATCATGAGATTTCATCAAGTTGAAATTCATTTTCATGTCCTTCACCGACACTAGCCTCTTGAAGTTCGATGAGTAGCCTGAAGGTACTTTCAAACCATGCAAAAACTCACAGAATTCTTTTCTCTCTGCCTTTGACAAGGTGGTTGCAGCAACGGGAAGGTCCATCCCCGTGTATGTTTCCTCTGCATAGAGCTCCGGCCTAATGCCCATTTCTTTAAGATCCTCCCTTGCATTTTTATGATCTTTTCCTTTCGACTTCTGTTGTAGCAATGTTCCCAAAGTAGCTTCACACACATTCTTCTTGACGTGCATGTTGTCAATTGAATGACGCACATCCAAAAGCGGCCAATACTCTAGCTCCCATAGAATTGATTTCTTGTTCCATATTCCTCGCCCATCTTCTTCTTCTTATTTACCATCTCGCTTCTTTCTTTTGCAAAGTTTCTTTTCAGACAATTTGGGTAACTCCTCGATAGTTTCGACGTCCTTGACTTGCAAGTGGAGCAGATCTTCAGTCACATGCATTGGCGCCTGTCGATTCTCCTTTTCCCCATTAAACTGACAATCCATGTCCCGGTAGGCATGTTTCTTGCTGAGGAAACGACGGTGCCCCATAAATGAGAATTTCTTTGAATTTCTTAGCCACACTGCACAAGTTTCTTCCAAGCAGTGTGGGCAAGCTACACCTTTACTTTTACTCTGGCCAGAAAGGTTACGATGAGCCGGGTTGTCGTTGATGGTGGTGAACAACATGGCGTGCAATGTGAACTCCTCACGGCCGAACTCATCCCAAACCTCCTTCACACCAGGCTTCCAAAGTATCTTCAAGTCATCAACTAGTGGCCTCAAGTAGACATCAATACGGTCGCCAGGTTGCTTTGGCCCGGAGACCAATATTGTCAGCATCATGTATTTCCGTTTCTTGCATATACAGGGTGGAAGATTGTACATTGACAGCACGACAGGCCAGGTGCTATGTGTTGAGCTCTGGTTACCGAATGGGTTCACGCCATCTGTGCTCATAGCAAACCGAATGTTCCTGCTTTCACCGGCAAATTCCTTAAAGTGGGAATCAATATTTTGCCATTGTTGGCCATCTACAGGGTGCTTAATCTTGCCAACTTCCTTCGTTCGTGTCTTATGCCAACGCAAGAGTTGGGCCTCCTTTCGTGTGGCGAACCATCTTCTCAACCGAGGAATGATGCAAAAATACCATGCTACCCTCACAGGAGCCCCTTTAACCTTCTTCTTGTTCTTCTTACCTGTGGTCTCCACGGGCTCGTTCTCATCATCATCAGCATTGTTATCATCACCACCATCTTTTTTCCTCTTGTACCGATCGAACCCACACTTAGGGCACTTGTCAAGGTCTGCATAATCTCCACGGAATAATACACGACTATTCTTGCAAGCATGAATTTTTTCAACCTCTATTCCCAGAGGACAAATTATCTTCTTTGCCTCATATACAGACTCAGCTATTTGGTTTCCCTCGGGTAGCATGTCCTTAAGGAGATCTAATAGTTGTTTGAAACTTTTGTTGCTCCAACCATGATCTGCCTTAAGCTGCAGAAGTTTTTTAGATCACCAGAAAGGCGAGAGTACTTCTTGCAACCAAGATAGAGGGATTTCTTTGAATCTTCAACGAACTGCTTCAGCCTCGCTAATTCAGAAGCTGTATACACTCCTTGAAACTGAACATCCCACAACATTTGATCAACGTTGTGCACACGTTGCAACAACTCATCATCATTGAAGCCCGTAACTTCTTGATCAGTGATATCCTCAGGCATCATCACAATTGGTGGGAATGGTTATTTTTTCTCATCAAAAACTTCACCTTCATCAAGCTCTTCATCATGGCATAGCGCTGCCCCTTCATTATTAAGGCCTGTAGCATGGTGTCGCGCTTCACCTTCATTTAGGCATCCTGCTTCGACTTCATTAAGCCCTTCCTCACCAAGTTTATTCCAACACGTGTAATTTTCTTTGAAACCACGTGTGATCAAATGATGAAAATGTTATCCCGTTGTCCGAACTTCTTCTGGTTGAGACAATCTATACAGGGGCAAAGCATTGCCTGAACATCACGGTTTCTCATATCCGCCTCTGCTTGATCTAGAAAACCATTGACCCCCATTAAGAAACCGGCCCAATCTCGGGACTTACTACTGTACATCCAAGCCCGAGCAGCAACAGGCATCTGCAATTTTCATACATCAAATGAGCATAATGCATCACCAAAACCGATGAGTAAGAGGATTAGGACAGCGAAGTTCAATAAAAGGGGGCGATTTCCACTTTGACGAGGACTGTCTACGAGGCGAGCGGTTCCGAGGAGGAGGACGAGGCGTCGCGACCGCGGCGACGGCGACGGCGCGGTGGACGGCGACGGCGACGGCGCGGAGGAGGATAAGCTGCTGCTTTGGAGCACGTATGGCGCGGAGGGACGTCGCGCCGCGGTCGACGTCCGCCGGCACCTTTCGCCGTCGTGCACACGGCCGGCCGGCCTGCTGCAGCGCCGGCTTTCTGAGGAGAGACAGCGCGCACGCAGCGAGTGGGGCCTTCAGAGAGCGCGCGCAGCGAGTGGAGCCTTCAGAGAGCGCGCAAAAATGCTGCTGCAGCAACGGCGGGGAGAGAGCGAGTGGGGCCCTCATAGTAGAGAGAGCGAGTGTAGTTGTCGGAGATAGCAGAGTGGTCGGAACGCAAAGACAATGACACGTAAAAACAACACGCGTCTCTATTGTGAGAAAACAAAGGAGATGGTAGCTCCAAACAAGCGTCGCCAATTGGGTCGTCATAAAATGAGACGCGTCCTAAAAACAACGCGTCTCCAATAGGAAAGCAATCGGTAACTGACGCATGTTAACGTCCGTTACAAAGAAAACATGTAATGGGCGTTTAAGAAGTCTGTTACAAGAAGTCCTCATTGGTAATGGGTGTTGTGGTGGTGAGGGTAGGGCGAGGTCGGAGTCGAGCCTGCCACGCTTATGCGTAACGGGCACCAAACAACAACCGTTACAGATGGGGTTCATGTAACGGGTGTTAAGGGCCCGTTACAAATGCTACGTGACATATTTGAGGTTTTCACGTAGTGCATACTCTATGTATGATCACATACTCAACTTATATAACACCATAAATAGTCTAGTATCATCACATACTACGTGTACATACTTTTTGTTCGCTCCGATTCAATGTATATCATGAGATATGGAGGTAGGAGTAGTTACACGCGCGTGTAGAAAACCATATGTTGTGTTCTGTGCCATATTTTCGTATATGCACATGCAAGTGAGAAAACCAGTTACGTAAACTCATAGTCACAAAACAGGTGCGCCATATGAGTGACGGAGTTATCACAAACTAGGGCCTCACACTGTTTCAAGTAATGTGATTACTATATGCAAGATTTGTGTATATCATATACAAGATGTATATACGGTATAGTAAAATGTGAAAAAAAAATTTGTGCATGACTCTAGTAATTTTACATATATGATTCATAGATTGTAGTAAATAAATCAGTCAAAAAACTCGAAAATACATTCAACCCCATCTCATATATGACTCATAGATTGTAGTAAATAAATCAGTCAAAAAACTCGAAAATACATTCAACCCCATCTTTCCTTGAAGGACAGTAGCTGGTTCCTCAGACAAGTTTGATGCCAATTGTGGCAGCTCCCAAAATCAGAGTGTGCATACGACAAGAACAGATTACTTTTACAATTTAGTCTCCTGCACAGTTCAAGGTGAAACAATACATCTTTCTTTTGCACATGACAGTACATCAACAGTAAATAATTTATGAAAAGTTGTCCTATTCTCGATAGTTCGCTGCTTGTAACACTGGAGAAGCCATCCTGTCTAGGCAGTTTGCACTAAATACCGAAGGAAAATCGCTTCCCTTGGAATAAACTCTCTGCAACAAAATTTGTCACCAATCGATGCCCATGACGAATATATGCAAAGATCATAAATGATTGATAGCAATTAGAAGTAACCCAAAGTTCGTAATTACATAATGATCTGATAATGATAAACATTGTATTTGTTTCTGCTAGACAGTGACCATATTGTACTAAACAAGCAAGTTATGTAAGCAGTAAATCAAGCTTCACAACTTTACCCTCTACCATTTCTTTGCATATCAGATATACTATAACCAAGGATATTTGATCACGCAACTGCAGTAAAATATGATCACGTAATTAAATTACTACAACGACAGGATTGTAAGACAATTCCAAAAAAAAAAATCTGTGCAAAAGAATGCAAAAACCATACCAGATTTTGATCCTTTTGAATTATAAGAAGGCAGATTTTTCTGGCTTTTATTGCTGCTAACCAAAAAGAAAAGCAATGCAAGATTGGATGGACAGCGAACCAAAATCTAATCCAAGCGGAATCTGCTGCTAATCCAAAGGGGTTCACATCAATAATTAATTAGTGTTGTTCCCAACCTACTGCAATAGAAACAGAGGAAAAACAGATCTTGTCTCCTCCACGGGGCTGGCAACTGACAGGCCACCGTGCAGTCTCTCGGTGGAGAGATGCCAAAGTGGAACGAAGATTGGAGGTCAGGTTGGAATGAGGTCGCATCTGCGGGAGGATTTGGGGTCTCCTAGTTCCGATTGAAGTGCAGTCAATCAAACGATTAAAATGAGAACCAATCAAACAAGAACAAATTAGTACGGACGGGTTTCTTCTCAATCATACCTGGATAGACACTGTCACAAGATGGAAAGGGCCGCCGCCGGGCGCTGAGTCGACGCCAGGCCTTCGCCGGGCAGCCGTGGCCCCCACCGATGGGACCCACCCCGAACCTGCAGATCCATGGACAAGAGGGATCGATCGTGGAAGCCATGGCGAATGGTGAGCGGAGGTCGCCGGACCATCACACCGCATCGTCTAGCGACGGCAGCGAGGAAAACCGAATTGATGCGAGGATGAGATTTTTCATGATTTCTTCGGAGAATAAAAATGAGCGCAATTTTGGGGTCACCGCAGCTGTCGGTAGAACCCAAACGGAAGCGCGAGGCGAGACACCGGAGTCAGGGGGCAGGTCCACGTGGTTTTGGTGGGACCGTGCGAGAGGAAAGGGGTGGCCTGCGCGCTTGTTCACATGTTCGGTCCGGCCACAGAATTAGCTATTCTGTGGCCGGCTACACAGTAAGAGTTCTATATATATATAAAAGTAAATTTAGTTACACTGCATTAAAGTTATTATGAAGAGAGATGTGAGGTCTTGTCTAGATGAAACTGAATCCGCACTCTTTCCAAAACTTTTAAAAATTGTGACCGCCAGCATTGGCAGCAAATGTTCCATTTCATTGTACTATACCCCCAAATCCGGTGTGTCGCATTGCACATCAAATTCTATGGGCGGCTTATGCAACAAAGAAATGACGCCATGCAACGTTGAGTGAGATCGTTGTTTCATTCATCAATAAAGCATTCAACATAACTTAGTACACAGCAAAATAATACTCCCATTCTACAGAAAAAATAAAACTCCCATTAGGATTAGCCGCCGAGTCTCAAAACATTTGCAGTGAAACTTTAGAATCCTAGAAAATATTAATATTTTCTAAAACAATATTTATACTTCTAGCTACCTTAGGTTGGAGAATATGTTTGCCACGGGACATATGGTAAAACTAAGTCATATCATCACCATCTTTCAACCTGAAACTTGACACATATGCTCATCTGAATTTGTACCAATAGAAAACTATCTTGACAATAAATTAATAAATCAATAATACCACACTGGTGGAAAAACACCCTTCCGTCCCGGGTGGGAAAGGCTTTAAGTCTCTAAAGCCCACCCGGGACGAAAAGGGAGACACAAAAGGCCCTCCCCTTTGTCACCGGATGGGCAACCGGGAATAAAGGGGGGCCTTTATTCCCGGGTGGTAGCCCCGCCCGGGACAAAAGGGGAGGGCACACCAGCGCATGTGCGCCACCCCTTTAGTCCCGGGTTGTATTACCACCCGGGACTAAAGACCCTGCTGTGAATTTTTTTTGTTTCAATTCCAATTGTTCTAATAATATTATATGCATATATTCTCACGTATATGGGTGTAATTTACGTGTACGTATAAATGTTTGCACTAATTATACGTGTCTACTATACGTACTATATGAAGAGAATAAACTTATAAATAAATATATACACACATTATATTACATCGAAAGCATAGATAGTATTTTCTGAAAGTAGTATATATATACATCAAAATACCGTTTCATTCTAATTCTAGTCTAAAGTTCCACCAGAGGTGCTAATTAAACTTTATGAATTGGATGACTGTCATAGTGATTTCTGCCTTGTGGATTAATCACCTGGTCCATGATGAATCTGCAGAGACTTTCTTGAATCGCCAAGAGTCGGTCCTTCTCAATGATTGCGTCCCTAATCATATTGTTCTGTAATGTGCAAATAAGTTAATATATTACACACAAGAATTAAATATATAAGCGGTTAGAAAAAATGTATTATTAATTGGTTTAAAATAATACTTACAGTATAATCTGACGGGTCTGCCTCGCAGAAATTGTGGATGAACTCACACACATAGTATGCACATAAATGTGTCCCTGGTTCCTGTCTCATACGCTAAATTGAAGAAGATAATTATGAAAAATTAGTGTTATACATTTTTAATTTGCCCAAGCTGAAGTTGTTATTTGGTTTACGTACCAGAAAATTTGTAGAGAAGTTTATTCTAGGTCTCCATGTTCCAGGGTTGACAGCCTTGAATTTTTCCCAAGCTCTGGCAGAAAATAATGAAAGTTACAGTTAGATAGTGTTAGTAAAAGCACACTATTGCATAAAAGGGAACGTATGGATAGAATTATTACTCTTGAAACATATCTTGAAGGTCCAAGTATTTGTTCGGATCTCTTCTCAACGAATCAAAGACAAGGACGTTGCTTCTGTTGACATCAATTATGAGAAGAATCCAGTGGAAACTGTATACACATGAAAGCTCAAAAGATTAGAACTAAATAATGTTAACTAAGATAATTAGAAATGCAAACCCTTAGTAATTAAGATGGTAATCACACTTACTCGAAGTTGTAAGGTAGAAGTATCAAATCCTTGTAATGCAAATTACACAAGGTCCTTAGGATTGTTTTGAATGTTGTTTCTGGTTGGAGCTTTACTTGATCTTGATTAACTAAAGATGGGTCTATGAAACCTATTCGTTGGTAACCATTCTTCCGCATGTTATGCATTTCCAGGCTATAGAAAATGAAAGACAAAGTTAATAATTAGAGTATGCATTAATTTGTTAATTAGGGTATGTATTGCACTGTCACTTACAGGCACCAGGCCATGACAAGATCGGTATTCAAGGAGTCAAGATGGTAAATTTCATAAATATCTTTGAATCGCAGCCAGACCAACTTCTCGCCTTCACCAGCAAAATCTCCGGTTTAACAAGCATGCCAATCATCTCCAGGCCCACCTTAGACGTCTTCATGTAGAAGTCATGCAATCTGCGCATCTGAGTAGGGAGTTTCTTCACCAACTCAGGCCTGACAAAAGATTTCCCATGCTCGTAGTGCCATCTAGGTACGAAGTTTTTTGTCCCGAGGAGGTGATTCGTGGCCGAGAACATATTGTAGTGGGAACCCTGTTGCTTCTTGCATTTGAATGACATTTGCTAGTTGTTCTGTGTCCATAAGTGCAAGAGCTCGTTCAGTTGCAGTGAGCCCGGAGGCGACGTAAGTCTGTACTCCCGACGTCGACGCTTGTGTTGCCTTCTTCGTTGAAGGCTCTTTCGCCGACGTCGACGTTTGTGTTGCCTTCTTCGTTGAAGGCTCTTTCGCCGACGTCGACGTTTGTGTTGCCTTCTTCGTTGAAGGCTCTTTCGTCGACGTCGACTCTTGTGTTGCCTTCTTCTTCTTCCTATAATCTTGTGGCATCGTCGACCCCGGTACTTGGTCGATGTAACTATTTGGTGACCCTCCTTGTCTCTTCTTCTTTAGGGACTTCTCCAGGGAGCGGTCATAATTAGTTAGTAGGGGTTTTATTATTTTCTTTTCTGCTTCCTTCTTCTCTATGAAAGCTTTGAGTTTCTGCGGACGATATTCTTTTCTGCTTCCTTTTCTGCGAGCAGTGCCTGTTTAGCAGCCTCTTTATTCTCTTCAATCCACGCCTTGAGTTGCTTAGCACACTCCGCCTCATTTTTTGATGCTGTCATGTCATATGGTAGCTTCCTTTTAACAGGCAGCTTTTTCCCTTTCTTCCTCGGGGGATCCGGATTTGGCACGGGCATAGACGCGGTAGATTTTGATCGGGACCGCCTCTTTGTAGGCTTTGGTGAAGGCTACTTTGGTGGTGATTGCTGACGATGGAGGTCATCGTCATCGTTCGCGATAGGAGAAATCCCCCGTTGTGGAGACGGTGAGCTCCAATCATTCGGCGACGACCGTCCCGGTGACAGCCCGGGAGATGGTGGCTGCTGCTCGGCAACACTCGGAGGGATCGTTGACGGCCCGGGAGATAGTGGCTGCTGCTCGGCAACACTCAGAGGGATCGGTGGCGGCATGTTAGGTATTACGATGTAACGTTTGGGCCACAATATGATACTGTGAAGCGCATCGTGGAATGTCCTTTCCCCATCACCTCCTTGGATGTCTAGCTCTATGTCGTTAAACTTTGGGTCAGCAATCTCCTCCAAACCAACTGAGGCGTAACCAGTTGGAATCTGCATGCCGTGGCTTGTACGTCCTGGGAGATGTGCTAAAGCCATTCCATACGCCACCTATATATATGTAGAGAAATAATGAAGTTATTAAATGCCTGAGATATGCATCAAAGGTTGAGATAATTGCACGTATAATCAGGTTTATACCTTCATTGTGATGTTGCCGATCGGCTTGTGCAGCTCACATGCGGTGCGCTGATAGAGTTCATCCACAGGGTATCGTTCGTTGTCCTCTACTTGAACTTCTTCTTGGTTTGCCGCCCTTTGTTCTTCGGGGGCCTCTGTGGAAGCACAGCTGCTTTTGCCAGCGGAAGGGCTAATGACGGGATCCACCGGTGCTTGGGGCAGTGCTCCGGCAGGGGTGATCTGAGCTACTGCAGCAGCCACTCGTCGTTCAATCTCTGCATTCATACGTTCTTCTTGTTCTTTAAGTCTCTGCTCCATCATTCCACGCCACCGCCCCTCTTCACGCTCCCTTCTTCTTTTGCGGCTTCTGTAGGTGTCGGTGCTTCCCTTGAAAGCAAACTTCCACGGGACTACCCCGTAGCCCCTGCAACGTCCTGGGTGTTCCGGATTCCCGAGCGCCAAAGTGAGCTCATCCATGTCTCTGTCAGGAACCAATCTGCCCGCTTTGATGTCTTCATTCTTTTTGATTATCTCATGTGCCGCCTCCCGTAACGTGGGTGGGAATTCGAGGGAACCATCATCAGGGTTCAATCTTCCACCGTGGGCGTAATACCAATTCTTCGATCGTTCTTCCCAGTCAAAGACCGCTGGTATGATACCTTTGTTGAGGAGGTCTTGTTCAATCTTCCGCCACTTGGGTGCTGCAACCGCGTAACCACCTTGACCAAGACGATGGTTGTAATCCGTCTTCTTACTGGCACTTTTCTGAGCTTGTGCGCTCTTGTTGGCGAATTCTTCACTATTTTTGTAATCCACAAAGGACTGCCAGCGATCCTTTAGCTTGGGATACTCATCAAAATTTGGAGTTCGATCTACTTGATATAATCTCTGTGCAGCTGCTTCTTGAAACTCTGCAATCGAGTTGCCATCTTTGTGAGAGTCCACAGTTTCACAAGGTTTGCGTTCACGCCCGGTGGAAGTGTGAAGTGTTTTAGGATATTATCCCATAACATATTCTTAACTGAATCCGGAACCACCCATGGATTATCTTCCTTTCCCTTCCATTCTCTATATGATATGGGCACGTTGTCCCTCACAATAGCACCACATTGGGACACAAACTTGTCCCTGACCTTCTTTGGTTCCTATGGCTGGCCAAGCTCATTGACTTCAGTGATATGAAACTTCACGTCATGATCGACGATTACTTTTGTACGGCGTCTCTTAGTCTTTTTGCTTGTTGAGGTTGAAGCCTACAAGTTGCGGATTTGTTATTCACGCGGGGTTCCAGAATGATATATATACCTCATTGTTAATGCATTTATGGATTTGTTAATGCATGATATATATACCTCGTTGGAACCTTCTGCATTAACTATGAAAAGGTCTTCATTATTGTCCTCGGCGCGGGTGTCGATGTCCGCGGTGCGGGTGTCGATGTCTGCGGTTATGTTGATGAACGCGTTCGCCTGGCTACGCTCCTCCTCGGTGAAGGTTGGGACCTCAGTATTTGAACCCCCAGCAATAAGGCTCTCCATCAGCTGCTCCTCGTCCTCATTGTTATCCATAATTAGAAATTACTGAAAACATAAATGAGACCGATACAACACTGCAAAGTGCATGGACTTCAGAATCGTTAAGAACATAAGTGGTATAGACATGGTTTGATGAAAGGTTCCATATAGCTTTGTGAAGCACGTGTACTCCATCTATGTCGAAATGGTCTGAAATTTTTTTGGTTGTCATTTACACTCAAAATATTAGCTCACGCAAGATCTTAGATTTTTCTGATGACTAAATGTATTTTAGGTTTTTTCTTCATGCTAAAGGAGCTAGAATATTGTGAATTACACATCAATAACTCAAGAATTATGATTCGGCTTCCAGATAAATTAGACTCCTAAGGCACAAGAGAACTTGTGCCCAAGTTTGGCACCATTCCGGATCGTTTCAGCTCAACTTTTAATTTCTAAGTGATGTCGCACGGAAATTCAATTAAACCGAAAGAAATACTAAACTAATTCAGAAAAATCTCAAACTTGGTGGGTCAATCTCACATGACATATTCAAGCTTCATAAAAATTTTGAGACCGATACAACACTGCAAAGTGCATGGACTTCAGAATCGTTAACTTGTTGGAGACCAATAAAAGAGTTGATCACATTAGCATTACACAATTGATTTGATCAATAATCATTACATTATGACATTAATCTCAAGCATGTAAGTACGGTGTCTCTTCACGTCCAAGCAATATGCTTGGGTCAACTTCGACAGCGAACGGAGGCATGCCATCAAACTGATCATAATCATCGGATTGATCTGTTTTGTCCTCGACTCCCACGATTACTCTTTTACCTGGAAGAACTATGTGACGCTTTGCCTCTTGTGGTCCTGCTTCTTGGGGATTTTTATTCTTCGGTATGCTAGTCATATCCTTGACATAGAAAACCTGATGCACATCTTTGGCAAGCACGAATGGATCATCTTTGAACCCAATCTGGGTAAGGTCCACTACTGTCATTCCATATTCATCTTTCTTTACGCCATTCAGGTTTACCCATTGGCAAAAAAATAGAGGGACGTTCATCGCTTCATACTCAAGCTCCCATATCTCTTCTATGATACCATAATAGCAGGTCTTGCCCCCATCTTTTCCGATGACGTCCATACGGACACCACTATTTTGGTTTGTGCTTTTGCGATCTTGAGCTCTTGTGTAAAAATTGTAACCATTCATATCGTAAGTTTGAAATCTTGTAATTGTGCTACAAGGTCCCCTGGCTAACAAAGCTAGTTGTGGATGAATCGTTGAGTTTCTGATGAGTTGTTCACTCAACCATGAGGGAAATGTTTCCAAGTGACGGCGTGCAATCCAGACTGGGGATTTGGTTGGATTTTGAGAAGCAATAATCTGCTCGTGTTCCGTCCTATACGGAGTCACCAGTGATGATTGTTGCAGGACTGTTAGGTGTGCTTTATGGAACAAATCAGTATTATTGCTCAAACTTGATTTCCTTCCGATGGTACCCTTTCCCTGTAGCCTCCCCTCGTGTCATGATACTGGAAGCCCAATCGAGTCAATTGTGTCGACAAAATCAACACAAAACTCAATGACCTCCTCAGTTCCATATCCCTTAGCAATGCTTCCTTCCGGACGGGCGCGGTTAAGAACATATTTCTTGAGGATCGACATGAACCTCTCAAAATGCCACATGTTGTGAAGGTAAACTGGACCGAGAATAGTAATTTCTTTCACAAGGTGTACCAGGAGGTGCGTCATAACATCGAGGAAGGAAGGTGGAAATGCCAACTCAAAGCCGACAAGACATTGAACCGCATCATTCTGTAGCTTTCCTAGCTTGGCTGGATCGATTGCCTTCTATGAAATTGCATTGAGAAATGCACAAAGCTTTATGACCAGTAATCGTACATTCTCTGATAGAACACCCCTCAAGGCAACAGGAAGCAACTGTGTCATCAACATGTGACAGTCGTGGGCCTTTAGATTTGTGAACTTCTTCTCTTTCATATTTATGATCCCCTTTAAATTCGACGAGTAGCCAGACGGAACCTTAATACTATTCATGCAATCAAACACGCTTTCCTTCTCTTTCTTGGTGAGAGTGTAACTAGCAGGACCAAAGTAATCAACATCATCTCAACATCATCATCATCCTCTTCCGGATTAGTTTCATCATCACCCTCCTGCGGAACTTTGGGAATCTTATGAAATTCTTTCAGGTCCTCTCGTGCTTCGTTGGTATCCTTCGGGTTACCATAACAACCCATGAAGCCTAGCACATTCACGCAAAGATTCTTCGTAAGGTGCATCACGTCAATTGCGTGTCGGACCTCAAGGCTACGCCAATAAGGTAGCTCCCAAAGTATAGATTTCTTCTTCCACATTGGTGCACGCCTGTTGGCGTCAGTTGGAACAGGTTCACTACCGGCACCCTTTCCAAAGACTACCCTTAGATCATTTACCATCTCAAATACGGCATCTCCATTAAAATGGGGTGGCTTCGTACGATGGTCAGCCTTCCCTTTCCAATGCATCCCTTTCTTCTGTAAGGGGTGATTAGTTGGAAGGAAACAACGGTGACCATTATACACGACCTTCTTACAGTTTTTGAGATGAATACCTTGTGTTCTATGTAAACAATGCGTGCATGCCCGATATCCCTTGTTTGTCTGCCCAGAAAGGTTACCTAGGGCAGGCCAATCGTTGATGGTTATGAACAACAATGCTTGCAGATCGAAGTTCTCTTGCCTATCCTCATCCCACACATGTACGCCCTCTTCTCGCCATAGCAGTAATAGTTCATCGACCAATGGTCTTAGGTACACATCAATGTCGTTGCCGGGTTGTTTTGGACCTTGGATGAGCACCGGCATCATAATGAACTTTCGCTTCATGCACATCCAACCAGGAAGGTTGAACATGCATAGGGTCACAGGCCAAGTGCTATGACCACTGCTAAACTCCCCGAATTGATTGAAACCATCCGTACTTAAACCAAACCTTATGTTCCTTTCCTCGTCCTCAGAAAATGTCTTGAATTCTCTATCAATCTTTCTCCACTAAGACCCATCAGCCGGATGTCTCAGCAGGTTGTCTTGCTTATGTTCCTCGGTGTGCCATCTCATCAACTTAGCATGTGCTTTGTTCCGGAACAATCGCTTCAAACGTGGTATTATAGGAAAATACCACATAACCTTCACCGGAACTTTCTTCGTCTTGTCACGGTGCCCCTAGAGATCACCAGCATCTTCATCTTGCTGAATCTTATAACGTAGCGCTTTGCACACAAGATAAGCATCCAAATTCTCGTAATCCTTACCCCGATAGGATGCAATCATTAGGGCATGCATGGAACTTCTGTACCTCCAACCCAAGAGGGCACACAGTCTGTTTTGCTTCATATGTGGTGGACGGTAATTCATTATTCTCCGGAAGTTTGTCCTTCACAATATTTAGCATCCCTTCAAATACCTTATCAGACACACCATGTTTTGCCTTCCATTGCAGCATTTCTAGTGTAGTACCAAGCTTTTTGTGACCTGGCTTGCAATCTGGGTATAACAGTTTTTTGTGATCTTCGATCATACGTTGGAACTTTGTCTTTTCTTTTTCGTTTTCACAGTCCCTATGTGCATCCTGTAGAACCTGGCCGAGATCATCAGCAGGCCCGTCAGCATGTGCTGGTAACTCTTCTTTGTCAGCATCTTCCATTAAAGTATCTGCAAAAGCTTGACCTGCGGCCCAGTCCGGATTACCCTCCTCCTCTTCTTCGTCGTCTTCCATCACAACCCCTCTTTCAGCGTGCTTGGTCCAAACCACATAGTTCGGCATGAATCCGTATTTCAACAAGTGGAGGTGAAGTGTGCCCGGGTCATGGTAGTCTCTTTCGTTTCTGCAATCGGAGCATGGACAACACATGAACCCACTCACATCCTTGTTTTTTCGCCACTCCGAGAAAACCATGCATGCCGGTAATGTACTCCGCTGACCGTCTGTCGGTGTTGTACATCCATTGCCGGTTCATCTGCATCATATAAGTGAAAAATATCCATGTTAATTCTACAACACTATCCCTAGGTATCATTTTCTAATAACTAAATTAATAAATTCTATTTTCTTTAATATTAAATATAGCTAGCTAAAAGTAAAATTTATATAAAAACAAAAAAAAATCTTAGTACAAATGAATGAAAGAAGATAATCATAACAAATGAAAACTACTTATTACCAAATCTAAAGTATACTAATATAAAAACTACATCTCTTAGCTCTTAAATCAAAATTTCTAATTTCTTAATTGTGGCATAAATTTTAAGTATAAAAGATATACACTATCCCTAGGTCTCATTTTCTAATAACTAAATTAATAAATTCTATTTTCTCTAATAATAAATAAAGCTAGCTAAAAGTAAAAATTTTATAAAAACAAAAAATCTTAGTACAAATGAATGATAGAAGATTATCATAACAAATGATAACTACTTATTACTAAAATCTAAAGTATACTAAAAACCTCATCTCTTAGCTCTTAAATCAAAATTTCTATTTTCTCCTTCTCTAAATCATAAAACGAAATTTAAACACAACAAATGAATGGAGGATGAACAATAATACCTTAGCAACACCTTGGAGGTGAGAAAACTCCACGAATTGATGAGGAAAAAATTGGGCAGCACCTCCCTAGGTTGAGGCGCCATGGAGCTAAGAGGAGCTTGGTGCTTTGAGCTCTCGGTGAAAAATGGTCAGGCAGGGAAGAAGAAGGGTGTGTGCTATCGATTTTGTATAGGGGAGGCCTTTTGTCCCGGTTGGTAAAACCAACCGGGACAAAATGGTGCCTTTTGTCCCGGTTGGTTTTACCAACCGGGACAAAAGGCCTCTGAAGGCCGGCCCCCCTACCCTTTAGTCCTGGGTTGGTTTACCACTCAGGACTAAAGGCCCGCCCCAATCATTGCGGCCGTGGAGGGCTGGCCTTTAGTCCTGGGTTGGTTTACCAACCGAGACTAAAGGGTCGCCCCCCAATGAACCTGTTATTTTTTTTAGTTTAATATATATTAAGGTCTCCAAAATTTGTGATAAAGGCTAATATTAAGGCTTAATCAATACTTTGGAGGTGAGAACCCTAATATTATGGTTTCCAATAAATTAGTCACCGGCCTAACATCAATACTTAAGGTCTTAACAAAAAATATAAAAAAGTTCATACATCAATACTTAATTAAGGTCTTACAAACATAAAAAGTTCATACATGAATACTTAAGGTACGGTCTTAACAAAGATAGAGGGGTGCATCAATGCACGACACATATTTCATACTTCATTCTTCTTCCTTAGATAGTCCATATAGTTGAAGTCTCCGATCTTGAAGTCGAGAACTTCAGCGAAATATGCCAGAGAATGGATTAGTGCACTCTCTATTGGTTCACAATTACGATCACATGGACTTCCATAAATTTCAAACAGTGGCGGCGAGGAAAACTGATATGGCCTGTAAAATGAAAGATGAGCCTGATACTTCCAATTTCTTGTTTGTATAGCATTTGAATCTGTGTAAGAAAATCCCACAACATCCATCACTTGCTCTAGAATTGCATGAAAGCTCATTGCCGCAAAGGTTTGACCAAACATATCCTACAGTTAAGAATAATATTATTACGACGCATTAAAAATGCTAAATTAGAAAATTAAAAAAAGTTAAATCGTGCTCCATACCATGTCATGTTCATTTAGCCGACAAAGTCTCTCTGCGGTCGTGGTGACACTTTCTCCTTCCTCGAGTAACTTTATTAGAAAATAAGAGTAATCTGGCACAAAATACCCATTAGCGTTTAGTTGTTGTAAACATGCCTGCACGGCGGTCCTTTCATAAGTCCTCTTAACCAGTGCAGGGGTACCCCACCCAACAATTGATACCATTTGGATGGGTTCTGAAGACAGCGAGGAGTAATTTTGTCCTCGAACAGCTATGTCAAACGAGATTTTTAATTGTACGCAATTGTTTGGACCGACAATGGCGTATTGTGTAACAAGAGGGGTACCACCTAAATTTTCAACAACATGTGCGAGCCACTGCAAATGATTGAGAACCTGCATTGTATGAAAATAATATTATTATCCGTGTGTAGTACGTAAACATCAAATTTATACAACGAAAGAATATTACTATGTTGGGACGAGGTCCCTGGCTTCGATCACCAGTAGGTAACTCAATCACACCATGGGTGAAGTGTATGCCTGGACGACGAGCCAAAGGTGGCCGGTCATCAAAACTGATTCCACGACCGCCGCCACGGCGACCTCCACGGCGACCACCGCGACCAGAGTAACTTGCCATAGTTATTCTGGACTACTCTGTAATATATATAAAACAATGCTTAAATAAGAGAATGCTTAAATCTATTCTATATAAAAACAAAATATATAAGACCTATTTTCTCATTTTCTAATAACTAAACCGATAAGTGCAAGAGCTCGTTCAGGTGCAGTGAGCCGGAGGTGACGTAAGTCTGTACTATACCTTTTCTAATCACCCTGATCATTTAGGAAGTACAACCTCACCTCACCATCATATACACGCACCTCGCTCTCCCACTTACAGTACATCGCCAAGCTACAGCCCTGCATCTCCTACCTAGCTACAGCCCGACATCACCGAGCCACGTATAGCCCCAGCTCGTCGGTGATGTCGGACTGTAGCTAGCTAGGATGTAAGGCTACTGGTACAAAACGTCCAACCGACTGTATATATGGAAAAAAGAAAAAAAAATAAGAGAATGCCTAAATGTATTCTAAAGAAAAACAAGAAATACTTAACAAAAATGAATTAAATAGGTAGGTAGTATATTTACATTTGGTAATGACCATTTTTTTAATAAACTAACTTCTAATAAATTAAGCTAATTGTAAAATTAAATGCATCTCTCATCTAAAAGTTAAAATCAATTATCTCTATAGCAAAAACTATAAAATTAGAGGATAAATCCCTATGTGAAACTATGCTTAAAAAATATGTGAAACTAAATACAATATTAGCTAAATCTAAAACATCTGAAAACATCATCTCTTAGCTCCTCCTACCACCTAAAAATCTAAATCCATATTTTCTCCATTTCTAACCATAAAAACAAAATTTAATCATAACAAATGAAGGAAGGATGAAGAATCAAACCTTAGCAACACTTTGGAGGAGAGTAATCTTCACAAATTGATGACGAAAAAATTGGACATCACCTCCCTAGGAGAAGAACTAGCTCTTCACAAATTATCTCTTAAGCTCTCGGGTGAATGTGAGCTCGAGCAGAGGAAGAAGAAGGGAGGCAGGGATATATAATCGCACCCTTTAGTTCCGGGTGGTATTACCACCCTGGACTAAAGATGAGCCTTTAGTCTCGGGTGGTAATACCACCCAAGACAAAAACTTTAGTCCCTGGTGGTGTTACGACCCGAGACTAAAGGCTCACCCTTTAGTCTCGGGTCGTAATACCACCCGGGACTAAAGTCTGGTGCCAATAATTGCAGCTCAGAGCCGTTGGACGCCAGGCCTTTAGTCCCGGGTGGTATTACCACCCGGGACTAAAGGGGGGCGCCGCAAACAACCTTCCGAGGCCACGTCGCCCCAATAGCATTTGTCCCGGCTCCAAAGTTGAACCGGGACAAATGCTTGGGAACAAAGGTCGTTTTTCCACCAGTGCCAGACTTGTGGCAAAATGAAATAAATAAATAGATTCATACATATAATGTCCTGCATGAAGTTAACTTAGCGTTCTGGGTTTCTGTACATGTCCTATTGTTGAGGTCCATATGGTCGCACCTTTATGTATAGGATATATACAGGGGATCTATATATGCTACTTTAATTTTGCTTTATTTCTTGCTAATCGCTTTCATTCGTGAGATCTGATCTGATCAGCCAGCTAAAGCTGCTGCCTACCAATGCAAGGAAAAGGCGAGTAACTCAACATATATATACATGAATGCATGCCGGCCGGTACGGTGCAGGAGACGTGCCTGTTCTTTACTAGTTTTGGCAACATGGCCTGCCGCCGAGGTTGAACACGGTGCCGGCCGGCCGGCGATGGTGGTGGACTGCTGGTTATTCTAGAGCGATGACGACGTCCGGCCGCTGCGCTTTCTCTTTACGTGGAGGTGAGTCAGTGACATGCTCAGATCCATCGGCGCTGCCGCCTGTTCTTGGCGGGCCGCACGTGGTCGCGTCCGGAGGCCGCGTCGACGAGAGCGATCGGACATGCTGCATGACACACATGCATGCATGCGAGGGAGACTAGAAGAACGAGAAGACTTAGCGTGGTGGATTTTCTCTCTTTTATCGTGCTGGCTATAGGTACTACAGTAGTAGTGACTGGTCGATCGATCGAGATCGGGGTCTTTAGCAAACAACTTGTCCTTCCATGGCTTTTGTTGAGAGGACGATGCATGTGTGAAATGGATGTGGTTTCCGAGAGCAGCGTCTGGGTTGCTTGTCTTTTTGATGAGTCAACTGATCCACATCATGTCTTCATGGACTTGCAAAAGGCAGTGACGATGCAGTTCTTTTCTCTCATTAGTACTCTTTTCTTTGTTTCTCGATCAAGATGAACCAAGTAATAAAAGGATGTTGTTAAGTAACTCAATCGGGGTACTCCGATCCCTCCGTTGAGTAATGCAAAACATCCAAGCATTTAAAAATGACAACGTATCCTATGTAAACTAACTTGGTGTGCAAAGTATGAAAACTCCTATATCACAGCTGCTGGATCTCCACCGACAACCAGATAGAGAGATGGAAAATTTTAGCACTTAAACCCTCCCATCATTAGAATTGCTAATCACAATTTTCAAAAAAAAAACCCTATCCTCGACTGGGACGCCGCCCCCGCCTGGACTACTACGCTGCCGCCGCCATGGAGCAATAAAAAAAGCTTATTCCCTTCATGATATTGTGCCAAAAACTTGCAGGTTGAAGCAAGGCGCGCTAGGGAGGCAAGATCAGTGATGTGAGACAGGATCTTATCGATCATGTCCACCGGAAGCTGCAGCATCACGCCATCATCCATGAACCTTTTCTATGCAAAGAAAAGACAAGAACCGATTCTGTTTAAAACGCAACCAGAAGGAGACCAGCTCCAAATGAACTCAATGGCGGCGGCGGCGTAGTAGTCCAGATGGGGCGGTGACAAACTCCCGGTAGCGGCGTCCCAGTCGAGGACACGAGGGTCGCGTGAGAAACGGCGCCACAACGTTTTCCCTCTGTCCCGGCTTGAATAGGGTAGGGGGTTTTGTGGAAAATTGTGTTTAGCAATCCTACTGGTGTGAGAGTTTAAGTGCTAAAATTTTTCACCTCTCTACCTGACCCTCGGATGGAGATCTAACAGCTGTGATGACACTTAACCAGCGGCGAGAGCTTCAGGCGACGGCGCATTTGTGAGGGTGAGATGGTGCAGGGGCGAGAGCGGGGTGGAAAAGAATGCGCAGGGCTCGATCTCAGCTTTCTTATAGAGCAAAAGAGGGAGAGGGAGCGACGGCCGGGGAGCAATGGCCCTCAATGGCCATGGCCATGATGGCAATGAAGGAAGGGACGCCTTGATTAAGAGAAATGGAAGCACTACTTGAGAATGAACCTTTTGTCCTGAGAAAAAAATACCGGTTTATATTGCAACCGGTACTAATGTGTACATTAGTACCGGCTCGGAAGGGAGGGTCCTCTAGCAGCCCGCCAGTGTGACACATTAATACCGGTCCTTGGCTGGAGCTGGTACTAATGTGCGACATTAGTACCGGGTGGTACTAAGGACCGGTACTAATGTGGTTGCCGCACATTAGTACCGGCTCCTGTCCAGGCCTAGTACTAATGTAGCCACATTAGTATCGGCTCCAGCCAAGAACCGATACTAATATTCCCCGCATAAAAATTCAGCTCCTTCTTCTTGCCTGAGCCACTCTCCCCTCCACTCACCAACTTGAGCTCTCACTCATCCATGGCGCCCTAGGGGAGTTTTTGCCCGATTTGCGACGATTTGACTCATAGAAGTGCTCTAGAGGTTCGTTACTTCATCCTCTTTTGATTCATACTTATTTGTTGAGTTTTATCGGTTGAAATTGGAGTATTTTGGCACTTTATAATGAGCTAGGAATGAGAATTTTTTTCTATTTATATGCATTTTTGTATACGTTCTAATATAGTTGATTGCAAAGGATGTGCCATGTTAGTTGGATGAGATGTTGTATGTGACAATTTATTTTTTTAATAATAATTATTTATTTGAGCATATGTCATAATTAAATATATAAATAGTTTTAGAATTACTAGAAAGGCTACGAAAGCTGGAATTGATTTTAGAATTACTAGACATAGTTTTAGAATTGATTTTTTTGGAATAATTTTTTATTTGAGTATATGACATAATTAAATATATAAATAATATTAAAATTACTCAAAATGCTAGAAAGGCTAGGAATGATAGAATTTGTTTTAGAATTAGTAGAAATAGTCTTAGAATTATTAGAAATGCTAGAATTTCATAGATGGGTCAAATAATTTATTGTCATTAGTATAGATGTCTACTGCTGCCGGAGGGAATGGGGATGATGGAAGTGGTGATCATCGTTCTTCACACAGCCAGGAGAAAACCAAAGTAGGACCTCCTGATAAACCGAAGAAAATGAGCATGTTGGCTAGAGAAACGCTTCGTTATTTGCAAGGAAAACATATAGATGTTGTTGCAGCGGGGCAGGAACCTCCTTTTGGTGGCATTTATGCTCCACCAGGAGACCCTGTTGTTGGAGATCCACCGATTAGTACTAAACCACAGGGCGATTCCAAGAAAGCTAAACCTTCATCGTCATGTCACAAGAATGGCTAAAGTTTCTCGTATTGTATCATGTATTAGTGTTTCATATGTCGTATTTTAAATTTATGTAAGACATTGACTTAAGTTTGTTGTATTGTATCTTGTGGATCGGATATGAACACATTAAATTCATGAGTAAGAACTCTATTTAAGTTTGTCATATTGTATAACGTGGATTGTAAATGAAGACTTTAAATTTGTATATAACTTTTATTTCGAAATACTTAAAGATTGTTTGGTGGTACTTTATAGATGAATCGACAATGGATGTACCCCGACAAGAGAATCTCCATTGAATACATTAATGGGTTGCGTGGATTTCTAGATGTCGCGGAAGCAAACAAGCAGCTGTCTGGTTTCATTATTTTTCCATGCAAAATGTGCAAAAATCAGAAAAAATTCTCATCGATAAAGAGTCTTCATGATCACCTATACAAATGGGGGTTCATGCCAAATTATTTTGTTTGGACAAAGCATGGGGAAAGGGGGGTTATAATGGAAGACGATGAAGAGCGAGATGATCTTATTCCAGATTGGACTCAAGAAGGTGCCTTTGCAGATGATCCAATGAGAGAGGATCACATGCAAGAGACTCAAGAAGCTCCAACAACTGCAGATGAACTTCTCGACGATCTACGTCGGGTGTTGCACGATGCAAAGGGAGATTGCGAAAAGGTGAAGGAGTCAAAGAAGTTTGAACGTATGTTGGAAGATCACAAGAAACCATTGTTCCCAGGTTGCAAAGAGGGGCAGAAAAAGTTGGGTACCTCTTTGGAAATGCTGCAATGGAAGGCTAAACATGGACTTTCAGACAAGGGATTTGATGACTTGATGATGATCGTCAAGGACATGCTTCCCAATGGGAACGAATTGCCAGAGTCCACATACAAAGCTAAAAAGGATGTCTGTCCTCTAGGTTTAGAGGTAGAAAAGATACATGCATGTTCTAATGATTGTATCCTCTACCGAGGTGATGAATATGAGAATTTGGAGGCTTGTCCTGTGTGCGAAGCGCAGCGTTATAAGATCCCAAGCAATGAGCCTACTGAAGTTGAGGGTGGGCAGAAGAAGAATATTCCTGCGAAGGTAATGTGGTATTTTCCAGTGATACCATGACTGAAGCATTTATTCAGGTGCAAGACCAACACAAAGTTGATGCGTTGGCACAAAGAAGAACGCAAACAAGATGACCATATCAGGCACCCCACTGATGGGTCCCAGTGGAGACTAATTGACAGATCTAAAGAATGTAAGGAATTTGCAGGGGATCCAAGGAACATTCGGTTTGGTTTAAGTACGGAAGGATTCAATCCATTCGGTGAGTTTAGTAGTGGTCATAGCACTTGGCCTGTCACCTTATGTATGTTCAACCTTCCTCCCTGGTTGTGCATGAAGCGGAAGTTCATTATGATGCCAATAATCATCCAAGGCCCAAAGCAGCCAGGCAATGACATCGATGTGTATCTAAGACCATTGATTGATAATCTTAAAACATTATGGAAGAAAGAAGGTGTACCCGTGTGAGATAAGGACAAACAGGAGACCTTCAATCTACGAGCATTGCTGTTCGTCACCATCAATGATTGGCCGGATACAGAGCATGCACGCATTGTCTAGATGATACTTGCTGCGTGTATGTAAAACACAGTAAAAAGGTTGTGTATTTGGGCCATCGTCGCTTTCTTCCTCCTAAGCACCCGTTAAGAGAAAAAGGAAAGCACTTTGAAGGTGTCGGAGAAAAACGTAAGAAGCCCATTCACCATGGTGGTAAACTCGTATTTGCCATGGTGAAAGATTTGAAGGTAGTGTATGGCAAGGGTTCTGGTAGTGTACAAGTTCCAAAGGACGCCGCTGGACATACACCTATGTGGAAGAAGAAGTCGATATTTTGGGAGCTACCTTATTGCGAAATCCTTGAGGTTCGCAATGCAATTGATGTGATGCATGCGACGAAGAATTTCTGTGTGGACTTACTTGACCACCTAGGTGTATATGGAAAGACAAAAGATACAATTGAAGCATGTAGGGATCTGGAAGCTATGAACCAACGAAAAGGCCTACATCCCGAAAAGAGAGAAAAAGGAAATTACTTGGCTCCTGCTAGTTACACCCTAAGCAAGGAAAAGAAGCAAAGAATGTTCGATTGCTTGAATAGTATGAAGGTCCCAACGGGCTACTCCTCAAACATACAATGAATAATAAATATGAAAGAGAAGAAATTCATAAGTCTGAAGGCTCAAGACTACCACGTGTTGATGACACAATTGCTGCTTGTTGCACTAAGGGCTATTCTGCCAGAGAATGTGAGATTAGCAATCACTATGTTCTATGCATTCCTCAACCAGCTTTGTCAGAAGGCAATCCGTCCAGAAACTCTAGTGAAGATGCAGAATGATGTCGTGCAATGCCTCGTCAGCTTGGAGATGATCTTTCCACCTTCATTCTTTAATATCATGACCCACCTTTTGGTCCATCTAGTTGAAGAGGTTATTATCCTCGGGCCTGTATGTCTGCACAACATGTTCCCTTTTAAGAGGTTGATGTCTTATTTTAAGAAGTATGTTCGCAATCGTGCCCGTCCCGAAGGAAGCATCGCAAAGGGATATGCTACAGAGGAGGTCATAGAGTTTTGTGTCGACTTTATGGATGACATGTGTCCAATTGGACTCCCTGTATCACGCCATGAGGGGAGGCTCAGAGGAAAGGGCACAATAGGGAAAAAAATCTCAGATGGACATGGATGCAATGTTATATGATCAAGCACATTACACTGTCCTGCATCAATCATCACATGTGGCTCCATACTTGGAAGAGCACAAGTCCATTCTTCGTACTGCAAATGAAGGGAAGTCTGAACCCTGGATTACACGACACCACATTGATAACTTCGTGTCCTGGCTGTGGAAAAAAGTGAGGGGTGATAAAACTGTTGATGAGATACTGCTATGGTTGGCTAGGAGGCCATCTATCACAGTAGATACATTCCAAGGATACGAGATAAACGGCTACACATTCTACACCAGAGCCCAAGAGAAGAAGAACGTAAACCAAAACAGTGGTGTTTGTATGGATGCAGTAGACAAGGAAGGGAACGTACAAACATACTATGGTTTCATTGAAGAGATATGGGAATTGGACTACGAAGCTTTGAAAGACCCTCTTCTCAAGTGCTAGTGGGTCAACAATACCGGAGGAGGTTTAACGACAGACAAATTTGGGATGACAATTGTGGATCTCAACAAGATTGGATACAAAGACGAACCATTCGTCCTAGCCAATGATGTGACTCAAGTTTTCTACGTGAAAGACTTGTCGAGCAAACCACAGATAAAGAAGGGTGCCGAGAAGTCGGTTGCTGACGAGCCGAAGCGTCACATAGTTCTACCAGGAAAAAGAAAAATCGTTGGAATTGAGGACAAGACTGACATTTCAGAAAATTATGACCAATTCGATGATCTTCCTCCATTTTCAGTCAAGGTTGACCCAAGCATCCTGTTAGCACAAGAGGACGCTCCATATTTACGCCATGATCACAAGCAGGGGACGTTCATGAAGAGGAAGGTTATTAACGTTCCGTTAGATAATAATGATGATCTATAATAAGTTTTATTAACTTATGATTCTATAACAAAGTACTGTAATATTTTGTAACAAGAAATTTTGTTTTATTGGTGAAAATATTAATCATTTTAGTTTTATATACATCATTTATTATTAAATCGAGGTAAACATGTTAATAACACGACATGTACAAGTTATATATAATTTTGCATGGCAAAAATGTATTTTCGTTCGATTAAAAATTCAACATGAATTTTGACCAAAATAACCTATTACTAAGTTTAATTAATAAATTTGGCAAGTTTGAGATCTAACTTCACATTCCATAGTATATACCTACATTAAGCACAATAGGATCTGTTTTTGCATTTCTACGTGTCAAATATGATTTATAATAAATTTAACAGTAAATTGGGAAATTAAAAAGGAAAGTAAATAAAAATCACATTAGTAC
The DNA here is from genome assembly GCA_036936925.1 of Cenchrus fungigraminus. NCBI lineage: Eukaryota > Viridiplantae > Streptophyta > Magnoliopsida > Poales > Poaceae > Cenchrus > Cenchrus fungigraminus. Next base: position 48,610,289 of record CM072777.1, on the reverse strand, counting down.
CGGGCCTAGATAGGACCCGGTACTAATGTGCTTTTCGTTTTGGCCTAGATGGAATGCACATTAGTACCGGGTCCTCTCTAGGCCAGGTACTAATGTCACATTAGTACCTGTGCCAGGTGAGGCCTGGTACTAATGTGGGGGGTATATAAGCCTGCCCCCCTCTCCTCCCTCTCCAACACTTAGCCGATTGAGATCGATCCGCGCCGCCGTTGTCCTCCTCTGCGGCGTCCACAGGCCCGGCCGCGCGCCCCTCCTCGCCCTCCTCCAGCAGCCGTCGACCTCCGCGCTCGTGTGCGCGTCCCTGCAGCGCCCCTCCTCGCCTCCGGTAGCGCGCATCAGTCGGCGCAGTCTCCTCATCTCTGTCGTCGCCGATGTCCCCCCGCCCGCGCCCATCCACACCGCGGGTGCGCCCGGGTGCCGCCGTCCCTGTCCGCGCTGCTTGTCCCCGCCGGTGCGCCCGGGAGCCGTCGTCCCCGGCCTCGTGAGCTCCACGCGCCGGTCGCCGTCCCCGGCTGCGCCCGGCCCGGCCCTCCTCACCGCCGCATCCCTGGCGGCACCCTCCTCCACGCCGACCGCCCGCCCTCTGCGCGCCTCGCCCTCCTCCACGCCGGCCGCCCGCCTCTCCTCCGCGCGGCTCGGCCTTCGTCCTCGCCGTCGATGCCGCACCGCCGTCCCCTGCCTCCACGCCGGTCGCCGTCCCCGACCGCGCACGGCCGTCCCCGCCGCCGCATTCCCGCCCGCCCTCTCCCTCGCGCCGACGTCGTCGCCCGCCAGTGCCGGCCGCCGCTACACGTAGGTGCCATGCTGACGTCAGCCCGCAGTGGCTGATGTCATCATTTTTTAATTTTGATTTTGAATTAGTGATTTTATATAATTTTGAATGAGTGATTTTAGTTAATTTTGAATTAGTGGTTTTAGTTAATTTTTAATTAGTGATTTTAGTTAATTTTGAATTAGTGATTTTAGTTAATTTTGAATTAATGATTTATTTAATTTTGAATTAGTGATTTTAGATAATTGTGAATTAGTGATTTTAATTAGTGAATTAGTGAAATTATTTTCTGATTTTAGATGAAATGTGTATTTATTGTGATAGAAATATGTATTTAGAGATGAAATATGTATTTATTGAGATAGAAATATGTATTTAGATAAAAATATGTATTTAGAGATGAAATATGTATTTAGGTAGTATCGCTCGACACGGTCAGTTCCCACCCGACACTTAGCTAGTAGCGCTCGACACGCTCGATTCTCGCCCGACTCGCTCGATTCTCGCCCGACTCGCTCGCTCGAGCCCGGTCGACACCTAGCTAGTATCGCTCGACACGCTCGATTCTCGCCCGACTCGCTCGCTCTAACCCGCCCGACACGATCGATTCCCGCCCGACACTTAGCTAGTCTCGCTCGGCACGCTCGATTCTCGCTCGCTCGACCCCGCCCGACACTTACCTAGTCTCGTTCGACACGCTCGATTCTCACCTGACTCGCTCGGTCGACCCAGCCCGACACGGTCGATTCCCACTCGACACTTAGCTAGTATCACTCGACATGCTCGATTCATTCATATACTCAGAAATTCATTTACGTACTCAGAAATTCATTTATGTACTCATAAATTCATTTATGTACACAGAAATTCATTTATATACACAGACATTCATTTATGTACTAATTCATTTATGTACTCATAAATTCATTTATGTACACCGAAATTCATTTATATACTCCGAAATTCATTTATGTACACAGAAATTCATTTATATACTCAGAAATTCATTTATGTACACAAAAATTCATTTATATACACAGAAATTCATTTATGTACTCAGAAATTCATTTATGTACTAAGAAATTCATTTAGGTACTCAGAAATTCATGTACAATTGTTTTAGTTACGATAGTTCGATCAGAGAGGGAACAAGAAGATTAGAAAATGATCTTAAATATAATTGGTCAATCTGCGCCTGAGCAGCCTCAAAACGAAGATGTACTCAACAGGGAGGCTGATAGCTTCCTCAACATGGAAGTTGATGGGCAAGAACATGTAGAAGAGCAACCAATTGCCCAGGAAAGCAACGATGTGCAATAACAATAGGTATAATGATGGCCCTCAAGATTTGCATCCTGACTTTTCATCAGGAGTTTTCATATATTAATAGTAGTTTTTCCATTCTCCAGGTTCCTTCATCTTCGAGCTCCAAGAAGCGTCAAGGGAAACGCGGGCCGAAGAAGCCCCTAGAGGGTCGCTTCATCATAACAGAAGTCGATGATGCTGGGAAACCTGTGGCTCCGGAACATATCGTGACCAAATTGGTGAACCACATTAGAGTTCTTGTCAAGGATCACATCCCAATAAGCATTTCATATTGGAAATCTTCTGATGCTCCCCAGCTCCGTTACCTGAAGTAATGGAAGGTGATGATGAGAATGCTGAACAGGCACCGGTCGTGCGGGAAGATGTGGTCGCAGACACGGATAAGGACATGATTTGGAAACAATTGTTAGCTCACTTTGCATTCTCGGACTTGAATGAAGACCGGCTGGCAACCGTGCATTATTAAGCGATGCAAAAGGGTGCAATTGCCTTCTAGTCGTACAAGAAGTGTCTGACCAAAGACTACATTAAGAAGGGGATTATACCAGATTTCCAATAGAAGGGATTGGGGAAGTTAAGAGATCACTGTGATGCATTTGTGCGGCACATGGAATCGGCAGACACCATCAAGATGATTGAAACCAACACCGTCAATGCACGCAAGAAGAAAGAATTTCATACGCTCGGGCTCGGAGGTTACAAGAAGGCCATTCCGAAATGGGATCGGGAGGAACAAGAGCTAGTAGCTAGAGGAATCATACCCGCAACTCTAGATTGGGACGAGCGAGCAAAGCATTATTATTTTGCACATGGTGGCAAGCTCAATCCCGAAGATGGATCTTTGTTACCTGGCGATCAAATAAGAGAGATAGCTGCAAGGCTTGTTGAGTTAATACAGCAAGCGGCGGATGGATCTTTCGTGCCTAATCAAGAGAATGACGAGCTTACAATGGCACTAGGTACAAGAGAACACCTTGGACCTTGTAAAGGCAAAGGTGTTATTCCATGGAAATATGCATTTCAGGAGCACATTGATTCCTACAGAAGTCGTCAAAGAACTAAGGAACAACATGCACGACAGATACGAGAGCTGCAACAGCACGTCTTTATGAATGAGAAAAAAATAGAAGACATAATCGACCAGCGTGTGGCGCTTGCTCTTAGCAAGCAATCAAGTCAGCAGGCACCTGCAGCTTCAGGGCCACATCATGATGAAGTTAGCCCATCCAACAAGCGTAAAAGTAGCGTCGCTTCCACATAAGCATCTCCAACTGCCATGGAAGCAGCTGCCCCGTTAGAACAATGTCGCTACCCCATGGACGACATCACTGCGAGGTCCGCATGTGACATTTTTTTAAGTCAGAAACAAGAGGATTCTGGTGGCGTACGGTGTGGCTGACGTACCGCAACCAGGGGATATATTTTTGAACGTCGATTATTCCAGTCACGGGTGCGCCAAAGTCTTTCTGGATCGAGTGGTTGATACCTGGGATGACCTCTGTTGGCGTTTCTTAATGTCACTACTAACGACGCCGAGTTAGAGTGAGCATCAAGACTTGCCAAAGGTAAATCTAACGATCATGAACGAATCCGCAAGCGTACAGATAAACCATTGTAGCATTTCCCTAGGGAAGTAAGTGTTCCAAGGGTATCGAATCCGTGGAAGGCAATGGTGGATATCAAGACTTATGCTTTTGCACTGAATGTAAACCAAGAGATAGATATAGAAGACAACAGCTCAAAGACTGGGGTAAGATAAATGATATGATAAGGGTAGTGTGACACACACTCTGATCTATCTTTGCACTAGCACACTACGACTTAGGGGGGACATACGAAGCTAGCTCTAGGTTCTATGGTACTAAACATACAAAGTTAGATGATACAAGAGATAAGCATGAAGCATTGGATGAGAGGAAGGTTCAACACCCAGGTACAAACCGGGAGATAGCCCGCGACGACCAGCACTCTGCAAAACTATCGCTTGTCCGTGATTTCCATGCGCCTACTGTGGAGACCTTATACACATTTCCGGACCTTCAACACTTCAAGGACTGCATACTTATTCCATACAACTGCCAGTGAGCAACGTTTTTTCTCAACTCTTTATCTTTTTCGAAATACATTCATTATTTCAATTAACTGATTCTTCCCTAAAATGTATTGACAGCTTCCACTGGATTCTCATTATTATTATACCTGATTTAAGTCTTCCCACGTCTTTGACTCTATTGGCGGATATAGTCAATGGTACGAACCTCTCGTACAATTGTTGAATACTGCAAGGGATATGTTCCGTGTAAAGGGGGGGCTTGAAAGAGAAACTTCAATTCTACCATGATTTCCCAGTACGTGTTTTCTTCGCTGATCTCATGTCACATTTTCAATACAAGTTAACAAATATATCTTAACTTTTATTTTCACATATGTGTAGTGCCTGAAACAGCCACCCGGTACCAATCTATGCGGATTCTATGTACGTGAGTTCATCCATCACTTTGCAAGTGGTAGCTTGGGCTCCTTCAGTGATAAGGTGCGTACACAAAAATGCAGACAAACATATCCCTAGTTCTTATTGTTCATATACTTTTTTCTAACAATTACTAACTTCTTTTTTAGATTGCTAACATCAAGGAAGGATTACTCAAGACGCAAAGAATCCGGTTAATTCAAGAACAACTCTGCGGATTTATTCTAGACGAGGTGATTAATCTCGCAGGAGAGTTTCATGCCAGTGACTCAATTGTAACAGTGAGCAAAGAAGACACTGCTAGCATTGCCAATGAAGCTCAGCAAAGCACCGACAAGAACAAGGACAAAGACATCGATAAAGAATGATCTTCTTCTAAGGACAAGGAAAAAGACGTCGATAAAGAAGTAGGGCGAGAAAGAAGCAACTTCTGCTAAGGACAAGAAGATGGAGGGCGAGAAAGAAGCAACTTCTGCTAAGGACAAGAAGAAGGAGGGCGAGAAAGAAGCAACTTCTTCTAAGGACAAGTAGAAGGAGGGCGACAAAGAAGCAACTTATTCTAAGCACAAGAAGAAAGACGTTGAGAAAGTAGGAGCTTCTTCTAGGGTCACTACCAGAGCACATCAATGACGAGGAGGGGCTTAAAACGATGACGTTACACTTCTAACATTTGATTCTGTGTGTCTATATATATATATATATTATATATATATATATATATGTATGTATGATGTCATATTATATATGCACAAACGACTTTATAACGCTGCGTATTTGATTAGTATAAACGAACCAAACAAATACGTCTAAATACGTTCAAATATGAAACAAACAAAAAAGAAATAGAATTAGGAAATTAAGAAAATACATATTAGTACCGGTTGGCCAGCACAACCAGTACTAATGTGGAGGCCGCCACGTCGCCTTGGGGAGGCCACATTAGTACCGGGTGGTCTCCCCATTAGTACCGGGTAAGGAGAACCAGTACTAATGTGGCCTCCACATGAATACCGGATGGGCTGTACCGGTTCCAAAACCGGTACTAATGGGGTTTTGGAACCTGTACAGAAGGTCATTTCCCTAGTAGTGAAGGGGATTGATGGGAGGGAGTGTGGGACATGGGTACCCCTGGGTCCCCACCGACCAAGCTCATGGCCGTCCCCGACAAATGGGTCCGGCCCACCAGAAGACTTACCGACCTCGTAGTGGGCCGAACAGACCTGACATGTGGCCCAGACGACTTCCTAAAGATCTTATCTAGAACGGCTACCAGACTTGGAGTACACGACAAGATGGCACGGGATCGGAGATTACGAGGAATAGTTGTAATCAACTAGAGATAGGTCTCCTGGTCGTACCCGACTAGGACTCTGGGCGATCGACCTTGTCCGCTGGCCAATATAAGGCGGGCAGGGCATCCCCCGATGTACTCACCAATCAATACAATCTCTACCGACAACTAGACATAGGGTTTTACTCTCTGGAGGCCTGAACTAGTATAAACTCGCCGTGTTCCGTGTGCTCTGGCATAACCATCAAGTCTTTAGCTCTAGATCGCCCCCAACTGAACCTAAATAAACCACCGGGGTTAACCCCCCTATGGGTTGTGCAGATCTAAACCTCTGACAGTTGGCGCGCCAGGTAGGGGCAGATCCAGAGTTCTCCGTGCGACTTCGCTGGCTCTGATCAACGGTGGCATCTTCCCTCCAGCATGACGGACTTCCTCGCCAACCCCGTCAACATCAGCTTCGGCTCTATGCCGTCGGGTTCCACCGCTCCAGCCGCTGGCCTAGTCGTCCTCGACAACACCGCAGTCACCCCTGTTCAGCAAGTCGAATCCGACTCGCCGACAGAAACCCACCCACCCACACCTCGCGATCTCGTCGTGGGGTTCGACCGTGTTGCAACTGTGCTTACCGACACAATCAAGATCTGCGAAAGCGTCAAGCGCTCTAGCAAATCGAAGGCAACTCCAACCCGCATGCCCTTCAGCCTGCGGAACACAAACCACACGAAGAAGCAGATCTAGATCCAATCTGGGTTGAACTCGACCAACCTGTAGGTTCCAGCCTGCGGACATCGCAGGGATCCTCCCAGACAGTCCTTGCCCTATCCACAAGAAAGCCAAGCACACAGCCCGTCAGTGCCGTGCTTTGAAGAAGGTTCGATGACCTACGCCTCCAGCAGCCACTCAAGGTCGCCCGATCCATCTTCCCACATAGTCCCCAGACTGTGGCGATTTCCAGTTCGCCCGTGTCATCCTCACGCCCAACACCTATGGTGATGAGGTCTGGGCACGTCGCGGCTTCCCCGATCGCGAAACCTTTGTGGTCTCCCCGGATGTACCGGCTCAACCCGGCAAAACCGACGCTCAACGTGCACAACATGAAGCTGACAATGCTGGTCGAGCTCAACACTGGCAGGCGGAGATCGATCAAGCCAACGCGGTGACTCAGGTCGGCGGTGTGGCACCTCAAGATAATTCCCAAACAAACAACAATGGACCGCCCCCTGGGGGTCAGGTCGGAGCTCAGCAACAACGCCAAGATGACCCACCACCGCAACGTCACCTACGCGCACGTGATCTCCAGAGGGACTTCGAGGATGCTGGCCACGATGTATTCAACTCTCCCCGAGCCAACTTGGGTGCTGCCCTCGCAGAAATTGGCCTACTGCCTGATACTCCACTGATGCGTTGAGCTCTTGCCCACATCCAGATCGCCACGGCCCAAGTAGAAGAACAGAGTCAAGGCTACAGCAGGTCGGCTCGAAGCCAACACTCCAGGAGTAGGTCGGTATGACCTCGCACAAACAACAACGCCAGCCAACCTCCTCTTCAGCCCGTAGCTAAGGAAGGGGGCGGCGAGAACGAGGTGGTGCAACAGTCGAACGTCGGCGGCAATGCAAGACCTCAAGCTGCAGCTAATGTGCCGCTCCCGACCGCACAGGCTCCTCCAGCCAACCAACATCAGCCACGATGAGACGAGCACGAGATCCAGCGTCGCGCTAACTACGATCGCATTAATGGTCCCCCGGACCCTCTTAATGCCAACAACCCAATCCAAGCTATAGACCTCCGGGCGTTGCACGATGAAGAGCAACGGTGTCACACTAACTACGACCAAGCTAATGACTCGCCTGAAGATTTATATGTCGCCCCCGAGGGACCTCATACTGACTTTGATGACCAATCAGGCGCCAGCGCCGTCAACAACTTCGTGGCCTTCTCGCGGCGTCTCCGAACCATGCGCTAACCAAAAGATTTCAAGGCAACCATCAAAAAATATGACGGTTGCTCTGACCCGAATATTTGGCTCAGGATGTACTCGCAGCTCGGGCAGCAGGTGGAAACCACTACAAGAAAATCGCCGACTAGTGACGCAACCTAGTTTTGTCGTCATTGATTTATGACGTTCCTGACTGATCTCGTCATTAAGTTTCACTTCCGAGCAAATTTAGTGACAAAAAAACTTTCGTCATAACGGTCGTTACTGTAGCCGAGCATTCCCTGTTCCAAGCTAGTTTTGTGACGCCATAAGCTCCGCAACAGCGTCATAAACTAACTTTTGTCCCACATGTAAGCATTATTTTAAAAATAGAGTGTTCCAAGTCATCATAAAATTTAGAATGGTCCCACATGTAAGCATTCTTTCGAAAATAGAGTGTTCCAACTCTGAAGGACCGATTAGGCGACCAGAGAGGGGGGAGTGAATGGGAGCCGATAAAAATTCTTTCTCAAAAGAACTCGGTCTATGTCCCAATCGCAACTCCGAGGGTCACACACGATCAAGCGGGAGCACAATCAAAGCTCTCTCGAGACCTTAGGAACAAAACATGGAAGGCTAGGAAGCAAAGCGGAAGCAAACCCGAAAGAGCTCGAGCAACAAAGCAAAAGGCTGAGTCCTACCGGATCATCCTGACACTTGGGACGGATCACCCTGTATCCTCTAGAGCCACTCTGGGTCACCCGGTCACAAGTGGCCGGATCATCCTACCACTCCGGATCATCCAGTCACTTGGGCCGGATCACCCGGGACAGCCCAGAAAACAGCCCGCGGAATGACCCCAAACTTTCGATCGATGGATCTCCCAGACCACTTGGAGTCTTGAGACGAAATTTTGGGGAGATGATGAACACCCTAAGAAGATTCTATGCCCCAAATTCTCGGCCTCAAACAACCTACAACTAGAATCACGAATCTTGGCCAAGAACACTATGAACTAGGGTTCATCTGAAAATCAACGAATCGAAGGCCAAATCCGGCGTTTGAGGGGTCAAGATCATCCACAAAGAGGCACAAGGCACTCACCCATGATCCCCTCAAAGAAATCCGGAGAGAAACGGCCTCAAATCGATAAATCGAGTGACGAACAAAAACACCCAAAAATAGCTCCGAGAATGACATGAAAATCACAAAGAACTAGGAGAGGGAAATCATCACAACGCCGAATTCTTCCATACATCCAGAGGTCAGATTCTGTACAAGGAATTGTCTAGCCTATGGATCGAAGAAAATGGAAGCAAATCATCCGGGGGAGAGAGAGAGCTAGAGCTTGAGAGAGAGAGATGCCATCCACATCTCCGCTATTTATACGACGTCCACCGGAGGAGGCAAATTACCACGCTACCCCTGAAACTTGAAAGAAGATACACACCCCTCCGGGGTAATTTGGTCAAGTCTTCGGATATTCCCATCGAGCGGACACGCTTCCACCGCGGACTTGCTTAACCTCGACGCAAGCCCCGCGATCACGCCACGTGCCCCCCGCCTCTGTCACACCTGTTTTTCCAAAGAAAACCAAGTGCAAACCTATATGCATGCCAGGATCAAGTTCCATGCATATAGTTGACATAAGTTAATAACAGTACAGTATCACGTAAGAAAAACAAAGATTATCAGAGATTTATGCTTTATCCTGGAAACGAAGGCTCCAAACATCACAGGCAGTCGACTGGGGGTTGCGTACGCCTAGCACCAGCAACATCTTCACAACGACTTCATAGCAACTTCCTCTTTCTGAGCAACATTGTTTATAGCAAGGGTGAGCACATGTCGTACTCAGCAAGTGTAGGGAAAGTATGAATGCAAAGGCTGAACAAGGAAAGGCTGACAGGTTGACTGCATTATGCACTTTTAGTTGGTCAAATTTTATTAGCACCTGATTACTAAAGTATAGGTATATACCAACCCACAATTAACATATAGAGATACGCCATAAGCATATGGCTAACATAACCATAAACCATGATTTAAGTCCATCTTCAAGTTCAATTATCATGTGAGGGTCCAGGCCGCTCGTGACCGTGAGCACGGCTAATCGATTAGTTTTACACTCTGCAGAGGTTGTACACTTTCACCACAAGTCGTGTTTCCCATGTCTCCCGGGTTTGCAAAGCCCTTAAACACTTCCTTTGGTGAGTGGCTAGGGATTCACTACGAGGCCTTTACAAAGATTCCCCAATGCGAAGCAACCCGCGAAGGTTCCGAGTCGTTGCAGAGTATAAAGTCCCCTAGTAGGCGCCGTGTCTTAGCCAAGCCCACGCCCCACTAGAGTGAGTCTATACCCCACTGGCACTCCCCCTTGCCCTTATCAGGTAAGGCCACCCCAACATCAAGGTTTCTAATTAATCAGCCAAGACAGAGCCATATGTCTTGTGGTTGCACTGTTTTCCTAGGTGGTCGCTCCATGTTCCGATTAAACATTGTGATCTTGTATTAACCAGAGATATAGCATAAAAGTAAAACATGTTCATCATTGTTGTTGTTCATTAGAACCACCATAACCCAAGGTAAAGCAACTAAGCAGTGCTACCCAATAGAAAGGTAAAACCCAGGTTGACAAGGAATAAGGGTAATAAAGACTAGGATAAACCTTAATAGGACCCATCAATATTAATGCAAGCATTTGCAATGGTGATTAAACACAGTTATTAGGACAAAAGAACAAGGACACACTTGCCTTCAACCAGAGTAGTGATGTTGCTCATAATTCTTCATCTTCATACTCTTCCAAACTCTCGAACCACGTTCATTCTACTCGCACCAATCATCGGATACAAGCATACAAAGCAAACAAACAAGCATACTAAGAACAAAGCACCAATCAAAAGAAAAACTTTAAAAGAACATGCTAAAGGATAGGCTCGATGCTAAGGATCACTGAAGCACACAGACCATGCTAAGATAAGGGAAAGGCTTAGTTAGATTTAGATAGGACACTAGGTCTGAGCAAGAACTAGGATCAAGAGATCTGGATCTTGAAAGAAGATTAGCTCTACAACTGAGACACACAGAGACAGAGCTTCGACAGAGAGCGTCTAACGATCTGCATATATGAGAGAGCACAATCTATGAGCTAGGTTTATTTTAATTAGCAAAAGATATGTAAAGGATATTTCATAAAGAAAATACCTTAAGTTGGAATTAAAGCAAATTAAACTTTATTTATAAAATCGGTGTAAAGAACTAGGCAACTTTTATTCATAAAGATTCATATATAAGTTATACCAATTAAACATTTAATTTAGAAAAAACTAAACTATATGAACAATCTAAACGTAACCTTATGATTCAAGTAGACCATATTATTATTAAAAACATCATGGCATTAGCATTAATCAAATTAATATTTATTATAAAAACCGGTGTAAAAGCCTAATCAACTTTTAATTATTAAAGTTAATTAAATATTAAGCAAATTAATATTTGACTTATGAAAAACCGGGTAAAAGATCTAATTAGATTTTATTTACAAAAACATGTGATAGAAACATTAATCAAATTAAATTTGATTATGAAAAACGGTGTATAGCTCTATGTTGCTTTTATTTATAAAAGGCATGTTTAATAGGCATTAATCAAAATTAATATTAAATTTATTTTTCAGAAAACAAACATGATGAAAAGTCACCACTAACATGTGCTTGACATTATTATGAACCTAACGCAACTTGAACAGATGAAAACGGAGCTAAAACGGAGATTTTATGAGCAAAACAAGATTTGGGGCCTAGATGTGAAAGATTGAAAACTACCAGGGCCTAACTGCGAAAACCAGGGGCATATACATAATTATGTGTATAAACTCAGGGGCTTTCTTGCAAGATTCTTAGGATGGACGGAATCTAGGGTATCTATTAGACCCAGGGGGTTTCTTGAAGATTGGTTAAGACACATAAAAGAGATCTGGATATTTCATGAAACCACAGGGGGTTATTCGCAAGACCGCCAGGGTCTTCATCTCCTACCTCTGGACAGAGGGAGACGGCGGACAAGGCAAGCTTCGGCCGGTGGGGTTGCCGGCGACCTGGGACAGCGACGGGCTCGGCTAGATGGGGAAAACGAGGAGGAGGAGAAGGGGAACGCATGGAGTTGCTCACCGCGGCGAAGAGATGGCGGGAGGTGGCCGGCGGCGGGCGCACAGAGGCAGCCGGCGGCGGCTCAAGCGGCGGTGGCTCTCTGGTACTTCACCGGTGATGTCGACCGGCGCAGCGTGCTCAGCTCGTCACGGCGAAGCTCCCGGTGATGATGGCTTGCCCCGGTGACTACCTCATCCGGCGAAATCGGCTCGGCGCCAAGCCCCTGCAGCGGCGGCGGCGCTGGCTTGACTGCTGCAGCAGGCTGGACGCGAGGCAGGGCGAGGGCACGGGATGCCACGGGGGCTCGGCTTCGCTTTAAAGGGCACAGGGCACGAGGTTGCCCGAACGCACACGGCACGGACGCCGAGGGGTAGTCCGGCGGCGCTCGGCCGTGCTGCTCCCGGCCTCTGGCCATGGCCGGATGGGCTCCGGCGGGCTGGCGGGTTGGAGCAAGGCTAGGTGCTGGGCTGCGGCCTGATGCTGATGATGGGCTGGAATGCGCCGAGCGGACGGAGCCAAGGAATCCAGGGGGTGGTAGCGGACTTCGGTCGGCTGGGCTAAAACTAGAACTGGCCGCGAAAACGCGAGAGGCGAAGGAAACTCCAAGGTGCACGAGCAGACTTCTCCTAAACGGGCTTAAAGGTTTTATGGGCCGAAAAGGAAGAGGGAAAGGGATAAAAGAAATTATTTTCTTTTTTATTTTCGGAAAACATTTTCGTGAAAAGAATAATCTCGAATTAGCTGGATAATTCATAAAAGCCACGAAAAACATTCCGAAAATCCCAAAAATTTCAGGAAAATTCCCAGAGATAGATTGAGACACGAACAACCCAAATAAAATATTTGGAGCTCATGAAAAAGATTTTAGAGCCTTCTAATAAATAGAAATAGCTCAAAGAAAATGAGAATAAACTCCAGAAAAATCCGGAAAATTCTCGGGAGGATTTGGTCAGCACCTAAACGCATTTTAAAAGCTTTTGCACTCATGAAACACCAAAATGCATCGGCATGAATGCAACACTCACACTATCATTTTATTTAATTCATAAAAACAATCAAAGATTTTTTCTTATTCTAGATTTCCTGTAAAGAAAATAAATGTTGGACAAATTTTCAAATTGAGAGAAATTATTGTTTTAATTATTATTCCTATTCACATCCTGAAATTGGAAATTTCAGGGTGTGACAGCCTCGAAGCTTCCCGACGCTCCCGGATCACCGTCTCCGTCGCATCGGGGCTCCGGACTTGGTTTTGCGGCCCAAACCAAGAAACCGTCCACCGATGGTTTTGTGGGCAAACCAACAAACCCCGCGAGCAAGCTTCGGCGTCGATCCGCTACCTTGCACTGGCCCATGTTCACGACTTCAGCCCGCTAGATTTGCACCGCACGGCTCGCACTTGACCCCATCGGCCACCGGGTCCATCGAACCAAGCCTACTTGCCTCTCCATCACCCGGAGGCCGCCACGGCTAAGGCCTTTCGCGCTTGTTCTTCACCTGCACCGACACGATTCAAACCGCAACCTGTACCTGCACACTTAGCCAAGCATCAGTCCACATAATATTGTCAATCACTCATCAATAAGGAGGGACCCTCCACTGGTCCTCGGACACACCTGGTTCTCAATCTCCCCCTTGATGAGTGCATTGACAACACCCATAGTAACCATCATAGAGAAAAAGAAAAGAAAACAACCACAAACACAAACCTCCAACAAGTGATCCAAAGCCAAAGAACAAGCGAAAAACACGATCACTCGCCAGACCAAGTCTCGGCCCCCTAAGGCAAGGGCAACGGCTCAACACAGCCGAGACAAACAAAGCTCACAAAGAGCACACCACAAAGCACAAAACTCAGATAAAACCAAAGGAGCTCCCCCTGCACATATGCAAACTCCCCCTGAGCAAATGCAATCTCTTTTCTCAAATTTTTCTCTCCACATGCAAAATCTCACAAATCTCCACAAATTCTCATACACATTCTCCCCTTGTTGACAATGCATGAATCAAGATATCATGAAGCTCCCTCCTTGTTTTCATGAAAAATGCTTGTCAAAGCATATACAATCTACCAAGCTTCTCAAATATACAAAGAGCACAACAAAATGCTACAAATGAGACATAGAGCAAGCAAAGTAGATATGGTGTAGTTAGCACATTGCCATCAAGAAGATAGAGACATATAAGCATGTGACATGGCCAAAAGCAATTTTAAACAATTTTCACAAAGAAACACTCATCTCATGAGCAAAGCCCTATCAATGGCAATTTGAGCAAAAATAAACTAGATCATACATAGCTCATACAAGATCACAAGTTCTCATCACAAGATCATAGCAAACGCCCATAAGCTACTAAATGTCATGTCAAAGCCACCGAGCCTTGTGTCTACTTCTTAAAATGAGACTTCTCATGGTAGACATCATGCAACGGTTTAGCACCCAAGGTATATACATCAAAACATAAAGACATGATCAAGAGCTCATTTTTCAAGCATAAGGCAATTCATACACCAATTTCATTTTCAAATTTAAACATGGTACATGAAATCCCTTTGCGGCAAAAAGAAGCTTATGCTCCTCCACAAGTGAACATATGGGCTAAACATTTACCATGACAAATAGGTCTTTGACCCCAAGCAAAGAGAGCATGATACTCAAGCGCAAACTAAGCATGATATAGGCATTTGAGCACAAATTGATCATAGACAAGTACCTACTCATTAGTGAAGCATTTTTAGCATTTTCAACAAAAAGAAGCTATCTCATCATGAACATATGACGATACCATCAAGAGCATAGCATTCACATCACCATTCCCAAAGCATACACATATCTCACATATAGCACATCATAGTGATCAAAGTATATAAGAGAAACTCATCCTAGCACAAATGATCCAAGATGGCTATCCTACTAGGTTTTGTACATAAAGGTAAAATGCATGCATGGAATGCAACAAATGATACATATATCACATATATACATGAGAAGCTCCAAGATCCAGCTAAAAAGGGAAACACACTCCAAGTTCACCTCTCAAGCGTGTGAAGGTAACTTGGTCAAGTGGTTTAGTGAAAATGTCGGCTAGCTGATCTTGGGTAGGTACATATGACAAGGAAATGTTCCCTTTCTCAACATTGTCCCTCAGAAAGTGGTATCTCACTTCGATGTGTTTCGTTTTGGAGTGAAGGACTGGGTTTTTGGCTACACTTATGGCACTAGTGCTGTCACAAAAGAGTGGAACCTGGGAGCACTCCTCACCAAAATCACTCATAGTGTAGGTCATCCATAGAAGCTGGGAACAACAACTGGCGGCAGCTACATACTCGGCCTCTGTAGTGGACTGGGCTACACTAGATTGCTTGCGAGATGACCAAGAGACCAAAGAAGAACCAAGAAACTGGCAACACCTAGAGGTAGACTTGCGGTCCAATCGACACCCAGCAAAATCAGCATCGGAGTAACCGTGAAGTCTGAGTGTCGAGGAGGCAGAATACCAAAGACCAAACTCAGGAGTGTAGTTCAAGTACCTGAAAATCCGTTTGACGGCCTACCGATGTGAAGTCCTCGGTGAAGCCTGAAAACGAGCGCACAGACACACACTGAACTGTATGTCCGGCCTCGTCGCCGTCAAGTAGAGGAGGGAGCCGATCATGCTCCAGGTACTCCTTCTGGTCCACGGGTTCGCCATCTTCATCCGCGTCCAAAGCCGTAGTGGTACCAATCGGTGTAGTCAGCGGCTTGGAGTCGTTCATGGCAAACTTCTTCACCATGTCCCTGGTGTACTTCTCCTGATGTACAAACGACCCGTCCTTGCACTGCTTGATCTAGAGTCCTAAGAAAAACTGCAGCTTGCCCATCATAGACATCTCAAATTCCCTGCTCATGTCATGTGCAAATCTGGCAACAAGATCATGAGAAGAGCCACCAAAGATTATGTCATCTACGTAAATCTGAACAATCAATAGGTCATTTCCATGCTTAAGGAGAAACAGAGTCTTATCAGCTGTGACCATCACAAACCCCTTGCTCAGCAAAAAGCCTCTCAACCTACCATACCAAGCTCTCGGTGCCTGTTTCAACCCATAAAGCGCTCCCTAGAGTTTGTATACATGGTGTGGGTATTTCTCCCTCTCAAACCCCGGGAGTTACCTCACATACACTTCTTCCTTTATCACCCCAGTCAAGAAAGCACTCTTCACGTCCATTTGTTACAACTTGAACCCTTTGGCCACGGCAAAGGCTAGAAGGATCCTAATTGCCTCCAAACGGGCCACATGAGCAAATGTCTCCTCATAATCTATACCGTCTTTCTGGTTGAACCCCTGAGCCACCAACCTCGACTTGTTTCTCACAACCATCCCATTCTCACCCTCTTTGTTATTCCACACCCACTTGGTACCTATGGGACGACAATTTGGTGGTGGATCGACTAACACCCAAACTTGGTTTCTCTCAAAGTTCTCTAACTCCGCAAGCATGGAATTCACCCAATTCTCATCAGACAAAGTGTGTCGAATATCTTTGGGCTCAAACGAAGCGACAAATGCAGAGTGGCAAAATGAGAAGTGTTCCTTGACCTCGACCGTGTAGTGCGTTCATGAAGGTCACCTATGATCGTTGTCGGTGGGTGATCCACCTATACACGCCGGGGAGCCTCTCTCCTGGACACAATCTCCCCCTCAGTAGCAGCCTCCACTCGAACAGCCTCAGTCGTAGTGGTTGTAGGAGATGGACCATCCTCGATCGTCATCGTAGTAGTGGAAGTAGCGTGTACTCGATCAGCCACGGGAGCATCACCACCATCATCATCTTCATCTTCATCTCCATCCTTCTCATCCTCAAAGATCATCGCTCCAATCTCCTCGTCACCTGCACACTCAAAAGCAGAAGAGCTACATGACTGTGTCTCATCGAAGGTTACCTCGCAAGTCGCCATGATTCGGTTAGTGTCAAGGTTGAGCACACGATATGCTCTAGAGTGAATCACATAACCGAGAAAGATACCATCTGAACATCTTGACTCAAACTTATCCAACTTGCCCTTCTTCAGAATGAAACACTTACAACTGAAAGCTCTAAAGTGACTCACCTTGGGTTGTCGCCCATGCATCAGCTCGTAAGAGGTCTTCTTGTTGAAAGCATGAAGGAAGATGTGATTTGAGACATAGCAAGCAGTATTGACCGCCTCGGCCCAGAAACGCCTAAGAGTCATATGCTCATCGAGCATCGTCCTGGCCATCTCACAAAGGGTCCGGTTCTTCCTCTCCACTACACCATTCAGGCAAGCGACGTATGGAGAAGAATACTGTTGATCGAGACCAAGATCACTGCAAAAGGCATCAAAATGAGAGTTCTTGAATTCCGTGCCATTATCACTGCGTATAGCTCGAATGGGATCACCATGTCTCTCATTCTTCAACCTCAAGATCAAGTCCCGAACAAAACCAAATGTCTCGCTCTTATCCTCCAAAAAGAAAACCCAAGAGTACCTCGTAAAATCATCAACCACAACTAACACATACCACTTCCACCCGCAGAGCGAACACGAGCTGGCCCAACCAAATCCATGTGCAACAGCTCACAAGGTCGCTCAGTCATGACCACAGTCAGAGGGGCGTGAGAAGCAGCAACCATCTTTCCATGCCGACAAGAAGCACAAACCAAATCTTTCTCAAATTTCAACTTAGGCAATCCTCGGACAAGGTCAGGACCACTCAAGCGGGAAAGCAACTCAAAGCTCAAGTGTCCTAACCTCCTATGCCATTTCCAAAGCTCGGCTGAAACGCCAGCAACAAAGCATCGGGGAGGACCAACAGACTGGGAAAAATTGGCACGAAAAATTTGAGCCTCGGGGACGATCGTACAGACAAGATCGCCTTGAGAATCAAGCACACGAGAAGCACCCAACTTAAAACGAACCTCAAAACCTTTAACAAGCAACTGGGATACTGACAATAGGTTAAAACCAAGTTACTTGACCAAAGACACACTCTTCAGAGTCACCTTGCTACTCACCTTCACCATACCTTCAGCAAGCACTCGTCCTCTCCCATTGTCCCCGAAAGTGATGTACTCCCTAGTACTCATCGGGGTGAGGCAGGAGAACCACCCACGATCTTCGGTCATGTCACGTGAACAACCGGAGTCGATCAACCAAAAGTCCTCCAAGCCTCCCACCTACAATAAAAAACGAGGACGAGAATGAGCAAGCGACTCAACACTGGGGTTAGTACCAAAGGAGTCAGACCATTGTCGAGCCATTTGCTCAAAAGAAGGGTTAGCAAAATCCATCCTATCAAAACCTCTAGGCGGAGCCCTCTCACGCCTACCACCGAAGAACCTGTCACGTCTCATTGGAGGAGTACATGCACCACGAGGGGGAAAACGTGGCCCGTAGTCCATCTGAGACCCAGAGTTCAGATCGTGCCTCCCAAACTCGTAATGGTCACGAGAAGGAGCACATCTAGCCAACTCACCACACCCAAACCCAACATGCCTATCTCTCTGAGGAAAACCACCTCCACCTCCACGAGTGGGAACTGTACGCACAAACACCTCACCCCTAGGTAGAGGCCCTCTACGAGGCTCAGACACCCCATGGGACGGGTGGTACCTGTCCTTGTTTGCCATCTCCCTATCAAACCTCTCATCTCTCTTCCTCCTGAAACAGAACTCATGCTTGTGCCCATCCCTCCCACAATACTCACAATGGAAGCGGATTGGCTGTGGCTTAGGCAGTGGCTTTTCTGTGGGCTTCTCAACAGCTTTCTCTCCTGACTTCCCACCAAAGACACTCCCCTGGGTGCTCACAAACTTGATGGGTTTCTGGTAGTTTTCTGACTTGTGGGGGAACACTAGTGGATCGGGGGTTGTATCAAGCTTGTTTCTGAGATGGTTTGGCCTGGGTTCAAATTTGTTCATGGGTGTAGTGTTAGGTGGAATAGGAATCTCTACCGCTTTCTCTTCTCCCTCACCACTCTTCTCACCACTCTTGCCAGCCCCCAACGCCTGACCATCAAACCTCTTAAACTGAGCCAACATCAAACTCAATTGTGGCTCATGCCCAGACAACCACCCCATCATTTTTCTCAACTCATCATTCTCATCTTGCAAACGGTCAACATAGTGTGCAAGTTCCATGTTTTTCAATGCATGCATTTCACAGGTAGAGCATGATGTAGGAAGAGGAGCTTTTAATGCCGCCTCAAGAGAAACTATCTTGGTTAAGAACTGCAAGCACCTAACAAAGCAAGTCTAGATTTCAATTCATCACACTCAATCCTAAGCACATCTAGTTCCTCAAGAGTTGAGACATGCTTCTCCTTGAGAGCAGTCAAGTCAGCCAAGAAAACATTGCAGTCACCACAATCAACCTCATCAGAAATAACAAGAGCAGCTTTCAAAGAGTCTATCTCAGTTCTAGCATCAACAAGCAAAGACTCAAGCTCAACTATCTTGTCCTTAGCATCACCCAACAAAGACCTAAACTCTCTCTTCTCCTTGTTGGTCTTCCTAAGCATATCATCACGGTTATCAAGCAACTCATTCACCCTAGCATTCTCCTCTAGCAAGAAGTTGGGATCATGTCGTACCTCTTCCTCGGAGTCAGAGTTCGAATCTGAGTTGTGCTTCCCGCCCTTCTTGGAGTGCGCCATGCCGCAAAAATCCACCTTGTGTGACAAAGCTGAGGCCGGTGAAGTTCTTGCCCGTGTGCCGCTTGTCCTTGCGCCGATCTTGCTCTTCATTACTGCTCGAACCGGATGAAGAGTCACTGGAAGTAGAGTCGATGTCGGTCACTCCGGCAACCATCACTCGAGCCATCTTCTTCTTGTACCTGCTACTCTTCTTGGGCCTTCTCTCGCCCTTGTCCTTGTGCTTGTCCTTGTAGTCATTCCGAGAGCGGTGCTTGCTGTAGTCGTGCTTCGGCTTGGCCTTGTAGTCATTGTTGATCTCCATGGCTTCAGGGCATTCGGCGATGAAGTGCCCGTGCTTCCCGCACCGATAGCGCATCCCCAAGCTTCTCCTCGCATTCATGCTATTCTCGTACATCCGCCCAAACCTCTTGCTCAACAAGGCGAGATCATCCTCGCTCAGCACCTCAAAGTCCTCATCTGGCAAGGACACAAGACAGGACAAAAAAACCGATAGAGTTAGCATTAGTCCTTGATCCTGAGATAAGAGCCAAACTATGAGGATCAGTGGGGCTCTCGCTCTTGGCTCTCAAGCCACGATCAACCTCCGAAGCCTGAGCTTCGAGAACAACTCATCAAGCGACAAGGTATCATACACCTTGACTCTTCAATGGCCTCGACCTTGGCACTCCACACAGACCTATCCAGGGCATGCAAAAGCTTGATAGCTTGATCATGATCCGTGTATGGGAGCACTGTCACATTGGCCCTCATGTTGTTGACTAAGCTGGTGAAGCACTGAAACATAGCATCAGTGGACTCACCGGGGAGATGAGTGAAGTTCTCGTACTCTCTTCGCTAAGTGGAAAACAAACGGGCTTGCACCTGGGCATTGCCAACATGAGCATTCCTGAGCTTAAGCCATATCTTTCCGGCCACATTCTCTCCGTACACTCGCTCAAACTCCGAGGCACAGAGAGCACAAAACAAGTAATCAATGGCCTTACTGTTGGCCTCACACATGTCCCGCGATCTTGGAAGAAGGAAACTGTCTGGAATGACATAATGAGGATTTTGAGTCACATCCCAAATCAGAGTCCCCTTCCCACGCAAAAACGCGCCCATGCGCCTCTCCCACATCGGGTAATTCTTGCCATCGAAGTGCGGAGGACCCGACCCCTTTCCATAGTCACCCATCTTTGGATCTTACACTGGTTAGAATCACGAAGATCTATAACTGGCTTTGATACCAATTGAAGGACCGATTAGGCGACCAGAGAGAGGGGGGAGTGAATGGGAGCCGATAAAAATTCTTTCTCAAAAGAACTCGGCCTATGTCCCAATCGCTACTCCGTGGGTCACACACGATCAAGCGGGAGCACAATCAAACCTCTCTCGAGACCTTAGGAACAAAACTTGGAAGGCTAGGAAGCAAAGCAGAAGCAAACACAAAAGAGCTCGAGCAACAAAGCAAAAGGCTTAGTCCTACCGAATCATCCTGACACTTGGGCCGGATCACCCTGTAACCTCCAGAGCCACTCCGGGTCACCCGGTCACAAGTGGACGGATCATCCTACCACTCCGGATCATCCGGTCACTTGGGCCGGATCACCCGGGACAGCCCAGAAAACAGCCCGCGGAATCACCCCACACTTTCGATCGATGGATCTCCCAAACCACATGGAGTCTTGAGACGAAATTTTGGGGAGATGATGAACACCCTAAGAAGATGCTATGCCCCAAAACTCTCGGCCTCAAACAACCTACAACTCCTGGAATCACGAATCTTGGCCAAGAACACTATGAACTAGGGTTCATCTGAAAATCACCGAATCGAAGGCCAAATCCGGCATTTGAGGGGTCCAGATCATCCACAAAGAGGCACAAGGCACTCACCCATGATCCCCTCAAAGAAATCCGGAGAGAAACGGCCTCAAATCGACAAATCGAGCGATGAACAAAAACACCCAAAAATAGCTCCAAAAATGACACGAAAATCACAAAGAGCTAGGAGAGGGAAATCATCACAACGCCGAATGCTTCCATACATCCACTGGTTAGATTCTATACAAGGAATTGTCTTGCCTATGGATTGAAGAAAATGGAAGCAAATCATCTGGGGGAGAGAGAGCTAGAGCTAGAGAGAGAGAGATGCCATCCACATCTCCGCTATTTATACGACGTCCACCGGAGGAGGCAAATGACCATGCTACCCCTACAACTTAAAAGAAGATACACACCCCTCAGGGGCAATTTGGTCAAGTCTTCGGATATTCCCATCGAGCGGACACGCTTCCACTGCGGACTTGCTTAACCTCGACGCAAGCCCCACGATCACGCCACGTGCCCCCCACCTCGAAGCTTCCCGACACTCCCGGATCATCGTCTCCGTCGCATCGGGCCTCCGGACTTGGTTTTGCGGCCCAAACCAAGAAACCGTCCACCGATGGTTTTGTGGGCAAACCAACAAACCCCACGTGCAAGCTTCAGCCTCGATCCGCTACCTTGCACCGGCCCATGTTCACGACTTCAGCACGCTAGACTTGCACCGCACGGCTCGCACTTGACCCCATCTACCACCGGGTCCATTGAACCAAGCCTACTTGCCTCTCCATCACCCGGAGGCTGCCACGGCTAAGGCCTTTCGCGCTTGTTCTTCACCTGCACCGACACGAGTCAAACCGCAACCTGTACATACACACTTAGCCAAGCATCAGTCCACACAACGTTGTCAATCACTCATTACTAAGGAGCGACCCTACACTGGTCCTCGGACTCACCTGGTCCTCAAACTCGTCATAAAATTTTGCAGGGTCCCACATGTAAGCATTTGTTTAAAAATAGAGTGTTCCAACTCGTCATAAAATTTAATAGGGTCCTACAGGTCAGTCTAATAAAAAAGGGAGGAAAATTAAAAGGATACAATGTCAATGGCAGGGGTCGAACCCGGGACCTTTGATTCTGAAGGGGAAGGCAGCACTACCGCTGAGACATGATATAGTTTGTGTTATTTGAGCCAAGAAGATTCTTTATATTTGTTTATTTGTGTTTATATTATTTTACATGCCCCATGTAAGTTAAAGCAGATAAGTATGGCGATAAAACAAGGAGAAAATGTGCTCCTCCCGTGGGTCGAACCTATTACCACTCAAGGGGAATTTTTTACATTGACCAGGTCCCACCTATAAATTTCAGGTGAGTCTTTAATATAAATCGGTAATTTGAAGGTGAAACGCTTCACTGCCTTCGCAAAGACTCTCGACTTTTGCTACGCAGATCAGCAATTCGAAGGTGAGACTTTTGGCACAAATGGTGGATCCTAGCAGCGACAGGAAGATGGTTGCGCCGCCACATCCAAGCAACGAGAGGACGAAATAGCACGATGAGGTAAGTCCTCTGGTCTGCTATATGTTCTCCTATCTTCCTAGGTTTGGGGATATCGAGATTTAGGGATTTGGAGGATTGATGATCATATATATTAGATTCAAATTTCATCGTTTTCAATTTGCATCGTTTTATGGATTGATCGATTGAAGAGACTATCTGTGAGCAACAGACTGTGAAGGGACATATGAGCTACAGACTATGTCGATCATGTATTCTGAACATTGTGCCTTATGCTTGTATTTTGGTGTTGACTACTCTTGAGCTCATCAGTGCGCAGGCGGCCTCTGCTTCAAAAACTTGTTGCTACTACTACTACTACTATTTTTTCATTGTAAGATGTTGGGTTTTCTCATTGTGTAGCAGTGAGAGTTTAATCCTGTCCGACTGAATACTATAGAACAAACTTTAAGGATGAGGAAGATATGGACGAGGAAGCTAAGGTCTTTTGATATTTTGTAGGGAGGACCTTCCTGCGTAACAAATGCATAACTACTTGTTTCCAAGTGTCACCTATTGCAGTCCGTAAAAAAAGCAAGGTCCCACAAGGCCACAATTTAGTGTGACAAAAAAGGAGGAAAATAAAAAAACAAACAACATCAACAACAAAGGTCGAACCCATGACCTTTATTCTTAAGGGGTAGGCAACACTACCACTGAGACATGATGCAGTTTGTGTTATTTGAGCCAAATACATATCTCATATAAGTTTTTTCTACCATTGCCGATATGTTGATGTTTGCTACTTGGGGGTGTCAACTTTGTTGTTATGAGTTGAGAAACTTGTTGGTACCTGATCATATTGTTGTGATGACCCAAGAAACTTGTTGCTACCTGATCATCTTATGATGTAAGTGTTGGCATTTCTTAACCTCAACGCTAGGCACCGTAATAGCGTGAGCGTGTAAGAGACTCCCAGGTACACTGACGAGTGCGAACTAATCCGCAAGCGCACGGATGCACCGTTGTAGCACTTCTCCCTAGGAGAATGAGTATTCCCGTCGGGTTTCGTTCCTAGGACGGAGAGTAACCAGAGGGGTCTATCCAAGGACACCAGCTTCCGCTAGGGTAGTTATGGATGTGAGAAGCACTTCCTTAAGGGACTTAGCTCTCGAGATGGATCTGTCCGCTATTAGTCCTCCCGGTGGGGCACCAGCCCATCCTAACTTTTTAGGGAGAGGCCAATGTACTAGCAACGGGGCCCAACTCGGTACGCAGGCGCGGAGGGTTGCAAAGGGTCCAACAGGCTGTCACCACTGCAGCCTACCTCTATCATTACGTGAACGCATGTGGTCTTCGTAGGATAACTAGAGCCCAGACACCACGTCTGTATCCCAGATAACTACTATAGTGTGGTTACGTCTGTCGACCCGCTAACAACACTATAGCAACCCTTATAAATACGGAACCACGAACTAGAGAGAGAATGGAATCAGATCATACTATTCATCGAGCTACGGAGCAGAAATGATGCTATGGATGCAAACAAACGAGATACAACAGACTTACTCAGCTAAACAGGATCAGAGCATGCAAACAGGTATATGAACTACTGAGCTAGCTCTAAAGGATCGAAGCCTTGTGTCACAAAGAACACAAGCCTCTAACTTATGAACGAGCTAAGGACACAAGAACAAATCAAGCATGCTTGATGTCCACTATAGTCTAAATAAGAAATGCTGAAATACTCACTTTGATCTAAATGAAGAACGAGCATCCACGAGGACATCAACTCACTCCTCACCCCTACTCTACCTCTCAACTAATCCTAGTCTAGATCTCTTCTCAACACCATTCTACCACATAGAGGTGAGAATCACCTCACATGGGCAGAATTAGAGAGAGGGAGAGAGAGCTACACAAGAGAGAAATGGAACTTGAGAGCTTGGTGGTGTGTGTGAAATGGAGCCCCTCCCCTTCTATTTATAGGCAAGGGAGTGGCTTGCTCCGGGGCTCCAAGTGCTCCAAAACACCTCTGGATGCAGCCAAGGACCAATGGGCGAGGAACACGTGGAGGGGGGAGATCAACCGACCCTAGGTCAGTTCGACCGATCCTAGGGTCGGCCGAAGCTCCCGGCCGGCTTTCTGGCTTGTGCTTCCTCTGGCTAGCCTCCATGTGGGCCCTAGTGCCTCTCCTCCATGCATGGCATGTTTCCTGGCGGTTTAGTTGGCAAAGTGGGCCCATGGATCCATGTGATGCTGATGTGGCAGCATATGATTCGTCGAGAGTTCTTCACATGGATTGGTGACATCATGGATCCAGGAGAATCCATGTGGCAGCCCCTAATTGGCCAGCATTTGAGTGCCTTGGATTGGAGTGGAGTGAATGTGCATGGATTCCACTAATTTCTTATGCTAAATACCTGCATGTGAATGGACATCGACACTTGTGGAAAGTATTAGTTTAAGCTCCTATTCTAGTGTGGATGTGCAATTCATGCTCCAATTTGCAGGAGTTGACGGCCATAAAAATGGCACTTAACAGCCATCAAAAGTAAGATACTCAGTGGTGTGAACTTTGTGGTGATGAGTTCCTAAGAGATGCCATCTTATTATGCCGATTTTGTTTAATCTATTTCAAATTGATTCGAGCATACTCCTAATCACCATTCTAAATTCATAAGTGTTGGCGGTCGATTTAATTCAACCAAGAACACTTGTTATGTTATAGTTTGGATATCATTTTGGAACTAACCCGCCACTAGGCGTATTAATAATATAACAAGTTCACCGTTGGATGTGCATTTTGGAGTATAATGTTTGTGCAGGAATTCATGTGCTAAATGAGAGGAGATGCACTTAGTTCGGAGGACGCTTTGCAAGTCAATCAAGGAGCTCAGACCGTGTACGAACTTGCCTCCAAAGGTGGCAAGTACCAATGTGCTTCAATAAAGAATCTTCGAGGACCAAGATGAAAAGATCGAAAGATCATGCATAAAGATCGCTTAACTTGGTCGCGGGGATAACGACGTCTAAAGCCCACATCCGAAGGAGGAAAAACCCCAAAGTGCAAAAGATGACACGTGGCAAAAGACGGAGGCGAACCGGGCCGGGGATGATCCAGGCCGGTCGGCCCAGGCTGGCTGGCCCACCCCCATTCGGGGTCGGTTCGCCGCCGCCTTTCTTCGGTGATAAGTTTGTGCAACCCTAATTTTTGGTAGAGAGAGCCATTCGTGAAAGACGAACAGAGAAGCCTCGGGAGATCAACCACAAGGAAGAGGGTTGATCGAGGGAGTGAGCATTCAAGAGAATCATCACCGAGGTCAAGGGAGGCCACCACGAGGAAGGAGGACGCCGAGGCCTTGCCACGGTGCCGCTGGAGTTGAAGGACACCGAGAAACGAACTCCATTGGAGGCATCCACCATGTTCAACGGTGCCATGCCTAGCATCTTGATGGGGTAAAGTTATCATTTGTCCATGGAGTTGTAATGGATCTTGATATGTAGTCACCCACTCTTGTTTGGATCTTATGTCTATCATACCTTTTGTTGATGATGCTTAACATTTAAGGCTAGCTACCATGCTTTCGGGGTTGCTCCCGTAGATCACGTCAACATATCGTGTTCATTAGGGTTAGTATCGATTACCTTCGTGTAGTGGCATCTATGAGGGAAGGGAAACATCTAGTTCTTTGTTCAATGCTTAGATAGATTGGATCGAGGTTTTATCATGTTTTGGGTGATTGCATCTTCAAGTACCTAGACTCCATGGGCATATGTTCTTCATACTCGTGAACCTCTTATCTCTCTTTAACATAATCTAGGCTTAGATTGTCTTTACTTTATAGATTAATCTTCACATCATAAAGTCCTTAATCAACTAAGTTAGTCTTGGGTTAAACGCTAGTAATCCCTTGCTTCGTGGATTGACAAGAACCTTGGGGGTCCTTCCCTTGCTGAAAAAGGCACCAAGTCACTCCGTGTACTTGCGGTGAACTTGAACGCGGTTTTGAACCGTCAACAAGCCCCTTTTTCTGGTGCCGTTGCTAGGGAGCAAGCCAGTTTACTTCGTTTAATCTCTCATTGATTTTGTTGATTGCTAACACCTAACCTTTGTGTTCTAGAAAAACACTATTTTGTTTTTGTTTTTGATTGTCTAGATGGCGTTCGTTGGAAATCCTTTGGAGGAACCAGAAAGATCGCTAAGAGACTATGCTAGCCCTCGATGTGAGGATATCAAGGTACAAGAGTCGGATTCAATTCTCGAAGCAACAAGGTACGAAATCAAGGCTCGAATCGTCGAGATGGCAGCAACTAATCCGTTCCGAGGGATGGAGACAGACAATCCATATAGACATACCCAGCGCTTCACGACGTTGTGCAATACGGTACGACGAGAGGGAGTTCCCGATGCTTGGTTCAAATGGAATCTCTTCCCCTACTCACTTGTCGATGAAGCAAAGAAGTGGTACTCATTTGTGTCCTTCGAAGTCGGAGGAAATTGGGATCAATTGATAAAGAAATTTTGTGCCAAATTCTTCCCTATAGGCAAGTGATTACCTTTAAGCAAGGAGAAGAAGAGGGGATCGATCAAGCGTGGAATCGTTACAACGAGCTAGTTGAACACAGACCAAGACTCAGATTTCCCAGTGACGTACTCTTGCATATATTTTCTTTTCCCTAACCCCTAGTTGCATGGAACACGTTCAAATGTGTGCAGGAGGGGATCTCATGGAGAAAACACTCACGGAAGCTGCCCAACTTCTACAAAAAATAAGCAAAGCGGCGGCCATGCGAAGAGATTGGGAAACACAACTTTCGGGAAAGCCGGAATGCGACACAAGTGTGAGACCACTTGCTGCAATTTTCAGTAATACGGCCCCAGAAGAGAAGAAAGAGGAGCCAATCCTAAAAAAGATTGAAGAAGGCAAACACGAGGAAACTAGAACTATCCCAGAGAGTGATCACGCCGAGATAAGCAAACCAAGTGAAAGAACTATGTCAAGCGCGAAGCCATTAAGGGAGTTCGAGCAAATGGATTGGATCCCAATTTATTTTGGAGAAATCTTTGACAAGAGAAGATCGTTCCCTAATCAAAAGGGGATGGCAAAAGCTTTGGAGATAGACTTCCCGCCGGAGAAACAAGTGGAACATCCATACAACCTAGAGACAACTGGGGAGATCCTTCAAAAACTCTTTAGCGAAGAAGAAGTTGATCCAGACCATGTGGCCGAAGCTAAAATAATTATGGGAATCAAGCCCGAGGCATCACCATTCGCTCGCCTCGCTGAAATTTTTTCCATAGGATCCGATGAAGAAGAAAAGACTTCGCCGCGTATAGATTGAAAGGTTAACGACATTAATTGCAAGGCGTTATGCGACATTGGAGCACAAGTAAGAGTCTTGTCTTCTAAAATTTTTGATGAAATTCATGATCACACCATTAACCTAGTTCCAACCTCTACTAAATTAATTATGGGAGATGGTAGAATTATTAAACCTCTAGGAATTGCCCGTGACCTAGAAGTTTTAATTTCCAGAAAATGCATTTCAACCGATTTCTTCATTGTTGATGTCTACTATGATAAAAAATGATCATGTAATTCTTAGTAGACCCTTTCTTAAGTTGGTTAATGCCGTTTTAGATGCCGGAAAAGGAAAAGTGACCATTAATCTTGATGGGGATAATCACACATACAATTTTCTTCCCACTTCTAGAATTGCCTCACCCCTACCTCTTGATGACGAAGAGGTAGGGAGCCTTCATTTTGTTGAAACTTTCTGGGATCCTCTACAAAGAGCAATGGAGAATGAATCTAATGGTGAGCTATATGAAGAGTTAGCGGAAGCAACCAAAGGACTAGAACCGCAAGACGGAACCTTGGAGGAAGATAAATTTGAAGACCTTGGAGAAATTGTTCACGAGGAACCACAAGTACCAGAGGTGGATCTTAAGCCATTGCCCAAAGGATTGAAATATAAATTTTTGGGGCTGGACAAGACTTATCCCGTGATTGTGAGCGACGAATTGAGTCCCGAGGAGAATGATATGTTGCTGAATTTATTGAAGAAACACAAGAAGGTGATGGGATATTCGATAAATGACCTTAAAGTACTTAGCCCAGCATTTTGCACTCACCACATACCTATGGAGGATCAATGCAAAGCCGTGATGGACCATCAAAGGAGGTTAAGCCATGCCATGCGAGAGGTGGTGAAGAAGGAGGTTATCAAGTTGTTGGATGCTAAAATCATCTACCCGGTGCCGCATAGCGAATGGGTGAGCCCCATACATTATGTGCCTAAGAAAGGAGGTTTAACTGTGGTGAAGAATTAGAAGAATGAATTGATACTGCAAAGAACCTTGACCAGATGGAGGATGTGTATTGACTATCGGAAGTTGAACAAAGCAACGAAGAAGGATCACTTCCCCCTACCGTTCATTGACGAGATGCTTGAGAGGTTAGCAAATCATGCATACTTTTGCTTTCTTGATGGATACTCGGGGTGCATGCAAATACCTATTCACCCGGATGATCAACACAAAACAACATTCACTTGTCCTTACAGAACATTTGCATATAGAAGAATGCCTTTTGGTTAATGCAATGCTCCAGCCTTTTTTCAATGATGTATGATGGCGGTATTTTCGGAGTTCATCGAGGAAATTGTTGAGGTATTTATGGATGACTTCTCCGTCTATGGTAAAACTTTTGTGGATTGTTTGGCAAATTTGGATAAAGTTCTCAGTAAGTGTGCGGAGGTTGATTTGGTGCTAAATTGGGAGAAGTGTCACTTCTTGGTGAAACAAGGAATAGTGATATCTGAGAGAGGGGTTGAGGTGGACAAGGCTAAGGTTGAAACGGTTGAAAAGCTTCCACCACCGACGGATGTCAAGTCTTTGAAAAGTTTCTTGGGCCATGTGGGATTCTATAGAAGATTTATCAAAGTTTTCTCAAAGATCACCAAGTCGTTGACTAATCTCATCCAAAAAGATGTGCCATTTAATTTTAATGAGAAGTGCTTGGTGGCATTCCGGACACTAAAGAGGGCTCTCGTCACCGCACCCATCATTCAACCGCCTGATTGGAGCCAACCCTTTGAGATCATGTGCGACGCTAGTGACTATGCCGTTAGAGTGGTGTTGGGACAACGTAAAGAAGGCGAGGTACACACTATTTATTATGCTAGCAAAACCCTTAATGGAGCTCAATTAAATTATGCAACAACAGAGAAGGAACTGCTAGCGGTAGTGTTTGCCTTTGAAAAATTCAGATCATATATTGTGAATTCTAAAGTGATTGGCTACACCGACCACGGCGATCAAGTATCTCTTGTCTAAAAAAGATGCCAAGCCAAGGTTGATTCGATGGATCCTTCTCTTGCGAGAATTTGATGTGGAGATTCGGGACAAAAAGGGGTCGAAAAATGTTGTGGTTGACCATCTATCAAGGATGAATCGTGAGGATGATAAAGAGCCCATTGAAGATAAGATGAGGGACGATCACCTTTATCATATCCTTGACAAAGATACCTAGATGATCAACATTATTCGAGCCATACGAAGGATGCCACTTGATCATTTAGATAGGAACGCTCAAACGAGAGTGATCACCGAGAGCTGAAAATATTATTGGGATGCACCTTACCTCTTTAGACTTGGAGCGGATGGAGTCTTACGAAGGTGTATACCAGGGGATGAAAGAGGTGAAATATTGAGGAAGTGTCACTCGGGCGAATATGGAGGACTCTATGGACATTTCAGGACTCAAGCAAAAGTATGGGCTAGTGGATTCTATTGGCTGGAAATGCATGAAGACTCAAAAAGGTATGTTGCTTCTTGTCCGGAATGTCAAAGAGCGGGGAATATAAATCAAAGGAACGCTATGCCTTTAAATTATAACTTGCAAATTGATCTATTCGACGTATAAGGAATTGACTTCATGAGGCCCTTCACTAATTCAAATGGATATGAGCATATTTTAGTCATAGTTGATTATGTATCCAAATGGGTAGAGGCTGTCCCTTGTCGAAGAGCTTCAACGGAGGAATCCATATCAATGATCAAAAATGTTATATTCCCACACTATGGAGTCCCGCGAGTCTTAATAAGCGATGGAGGAACACACTTTACGGGAAATAGTTTCAGAAAATGCTTCTCCAAGTTGGGGATCTAGCATAGAGTGGCCATGGCTTACCACCCACAAACCAATGGTCAAGCAGAAACTTCAAATAGGCAACTCAAGAGTATTCTTTACAAGACCGTTGAAAAGGGAGGTAAAGATTCGTCGAAAAAGTTGGACGGAGCATTGTGGGCATATCGGACGGCACGCAAAACACCAATAGGTATGACACCATATCAATTCGTTTATGGTAAATCATGTCATTTGCCTTTGGAGTTAGAGCATAAAGCATATTGGGCGATCAAGGAGATGAATCTTGATTTCGATGCCGCGGGAATCAAACGGAGAATTCAAATAAGTGAATTGGAAGAGATGAGGCTCAAAGCTTATGAGAGTGCAACCATCTACAAGGAAAGAATGAAGAGATGGTATGATAAAAGGCTTCGAGCAAAGGAATTCAAAGAAGGTGATAAGGTTCTCCTCTATAACTCAAGGTTCAAGATATTCGGAAAAGGGAAGTTAAAGAGCAAATGGGATGGACTGTATGTCATTCTCTCGGTCTCGTCAAACGGAGCGGTAACAATCATGGACGTGAAAGGAGATCAATATGTGGTTAACGGTCAATGATTGAAGGTTTTTCTTGAACAAGACATCATGTCCATCAACTACATTGATATATATCACATGGAGGACGAGCCCGAGCGTCAAGCGTAAGACGTAAAACAAGGTAATTTTTCTGTAAATAAGTTTTTGTTTTTATTTTCGTATTTATGTCGAGTCCATTTTGTGATTTTTAGCTAGATCTTTTCACCACCTAAGCTAGTATACACGCAACACAAAGGCCCGCAGAAGATAGGCCATGGGGTCCCGAAACAGGGGGCAGGCCGGCTGGCCCATGCCGATCGGCCCAGCACCCCCTACCTCGGTTTCCGCCCGTTTTTCTCTGGGACGCCGTTCAGGGTATTTCCTTTTCTTCCCTACCTTTTTAGGAGCTACCAAATTAGGTAAGGAAGGGTTTTGGCTGAATATTCCAGGGATATTTAAGGACGCATGGGGAGCTCGAGAATTGCATCTCATTTGCAATCTCTCACCTCCACGAAAACACCCTAAGCCCCCATGGTGATCCCGAGCAGCACCAAGGGGAAGGAAGTGGTGAAGTCAACAATAGAAGAAGAAGCACGCCTCCCCTCTCCAACGCCGGCGACCGAAGAGCTTCGTCGGTGTGCTATGGTGCCCAAGCTCAAGGAAGAAGTGAAGAGGACCGCACGGATTCGTTGCGAAGGGCGTGTTCCAACAAGGCAATGGCTAGCCGAAATCCGTGGGTTGAAGAGAAGAAGGAGAAGCCCGCTACTCCCGTACGCTGTTCAAAGAGGCTCTTAGGGACGAAGAGAAAGAATTACAAAGAGAAGCCCCCCAAGCCGGTGGAGATATATGGGGATAGCGACTACTCTAATGACCGGAGCCCTAGCTCGTGGGCAGCCGGTGGTAGAGATGATAATGACCTCTATGTCTGGGAGGAGGTGCCCAAGGAGGAGCCGGAAGACCACCACGAGCAAGGCGAAGGAGGCAACCCGGACGGCGGCGACGATCCGGACGACGAAGACGACGGAAGCAACAACGATCCGGTGGAAGAGCACCATATGTGTTGTGCGGCTTGCCGCAATGCTATAGCGGAGCTCTTCACTTCCCTTGATGAGTGCTTCCACACTGTCAATGCCATGCAGCAAAGGATTGTAGATTTAGAGCGTATGGTGGAAGATGACTTTAAGTTCCTTAACTGGAATAATAAGTGTCTGATGCAAGTCTCTTGTTTCTTTTCTTGTTATGTCTTTACTTTATCTTTGTTATTCAAGCATAAACTTGGTGATTAATCATTTACCGTGGTGCTTAGTAGAAACTTACTTTTGTAAAGCACCCATATTCAAACATTGATCTAGGACTTTGCTTCGTCTATGCTTTTAGTAATGCTAACATTGGAGGCTTTAATTTCTGAAAAATTAAGAAAAACACCTTGCTATGAAGGTTAGCGATCTCTTTCTCCAAGTTGAGAGGTAAAATATATCCTATACAAAACCTATATATATATAGGGCATAGGGCAGCGCTATTCCATTCCCTGGGTATGGAATATTATTCCATACCCAGGCCATCCTCGACTTAGGCGCGCATCGATGCGCTCGAGCGAGCGTCAAAGGCGCCAGCCCACCACGCAACGTGACCCGGTTTTTCCCCCACCTGTATTCCCGGTCCACGTGTCCGAGGCTTCCGTGAGAACCACCCACCCCCGGTTTTTTTGCACCGTGCAGCAGATTGACCGTGACCGGCACCTGTTTTTTCAGTGCACCTGCACCTCACGTGGCTACATTCTCCATTCAACCTATTTATTTTCTTTCTTTTCTCTACTCACCGGACCTGTGCATGGTGCGCTCCGCCAGTTTTTTCTTCATAAAGAGATCAACACCTGACGAAGTACTTTTTACATCATTTGATACTGTGTAATTATAACAAAACTTTGTTTGCACAGCGCACCGTATAGTGAGCAATCTTTCTGTTTATAATGCGAACAAGATCAATTAAATAAAAGATTCATTTGGAGAGAAGTGAGTGGTGATAACCTCTTTGGTTCTCATTATTTTTCTCATAAATTTTAGTAAATATTAGTTGTGACTAGTTTTTATGCTTGCATGATTGATTATGACTTACATTCAACACGTAGTACTATATTATACAGAATAAAAATCACAAAATGTAGAAAAGATAAATCAACGTTAAAAAAACTTCAAAATTACAAACCTCCAAAAAAAAACAAGAGAGCTAATTATATGAATAAAATAAAAAAGGATTAGGATCCAAAAAATCTATAGAAATAGTTTACAGTTCTAGAACCCACAATCTAACAGGTGATTGGCATACAAGCAAAGCAAGTAAGCTATACATACTCTGGCCTTCACCTACATGACACATGAGCTTATGATTTCTTTGGGATCCATAATTGGGCCATATGAAGTAAGGTCATATTACAGGCATACAAGTAATCATCCATTTCCGAATTAAGGATACAAGATGGAGTAGAAAAGAGTGATACAAGGGCCGTATGTACATGACGTCATGGGTACAGTATTACAAGTATATTAAAACAAAAAAAAAGCAATATCACTAGCACACTAGAACTTCTTGAGACTCTGTTTCATGAACCCGAATGGACAATTAAGAAACTGCATAAAGATTTCCTGTCAGTGAGGAACCCAGCCGACATGCAAGTCTTGCCAAACTACAAAGAATGTAATGAACAACCAGAATAAATAGTTAATATCCTATTTTGAGTTATATAATTAGCTGATTATTGATTTTTGTATCCATTCATTTACATTAAGCATATTTTTTAATATATACTCCAGATGCAGTCTCAATGGCAAAGTAGGTAAGGCAAGAAGTGATTTGAATCTGATACACTACTAGACAAATCATTTTTACATTACTCGGATCATTGCAATTGGACTGTCTAGGAAATCATAAGTGCACGGTTCAACAATTGGGTCGGAAACACAAAACAAAGCATCAGGAACACCAAATCAAAAAATAGGATGGATAAAACTGCTTGCGAGATGATATAATCATGGAAGATTGAACACAAAATCTTAAGCATGCTCAAGTCAGTCCAAAAAGCATCCTTCAGGAATCAGGAGTAATAACCTCTGATTTCTATGGCTAAGCTCGCAGAGGTCCATGAACAACTAGACAGAGGAGGTGCCAAAAAATGGTAGGGGGCTCCATGATCTCACAGCGACAACACTGTTATTATACTCTGATTTTCAGAACCCTGATTGAAGTGCAACCTAACCTTTTGTAAATACAATATATCAGTTAATTTTGTACTGCAGAAGTTCGGTGAAAACTGAAAAGGACCAATCTATGTTGTGGGTATGA
Organism: Cenchrus fungigraminus; assembly: GCA_036936925.1. Taxonomy (NCBI): domain Eukaryota; kingdom Viridiplantae; phylum Streptophyta; class Magnoliopsida; order Poales; family Poaceae; genus Cenchrus; species Cenchrus fungigraminus. The sequence continues at coordinate 48,575,353 of CM072777.1, read as the reverse complement.
GACAAAGAGATAATTCTAAATGCATATAATGGTGAAAGCTTAATCAACCTTTGTCTCTGCCTCCATCAGTGTATTTTCTGATAAGCACATCTAAGTTGTAATTCATAATCAGAAAAAGATCCAGACATGTAGCAATCCTAATTCCTAAATGCACGAGAGAGGAGCATATTAACCACCTCACCTGAATCACAGCCAGTGCCACGCATAATCTGAATTAAATTCAGTAGAGCATTTTGGAAATGCTGGAAAGTGAACTCCGATTTGAGTACACATACACCTTGTTATTGCTCTCGTTGCTGACCTCTATCAACAACAAGCTCCTCATTCTCCTGCAATTTTATTTCCAAATACTCTTTCCATTAAAGTATCATTGTGTTGGTTTCATTGTTGTAAATAACAAATGCGAACGCAAAAACTAGTAAACATCCAAAAGACAACAACGATGAAAGCGTTATATTTTTAATTGAGATTGTATTTAGGAATAACATCACAACTTGCTAAATTCATCACAACTTTCATACATGGATCATTTCAGTGTTGCATGATACATATTAATATTAACATGGAACAATCAGTTTCTGAACTATCTTTATGATGGGCTAGTTTCTGAAGAGACAAACCCAAATATAAGCTTTGTTTTCGCCACTTGTTTTAATAAACTGGAAAGAAATGGTGAAAGCTTGCAACCATGAATCAGGGCACCAAAACTGCAAAGCATCCCAATCTCCAAAAAGGACTGAAGGCAGAATTGTTAATTGTTAATCAAGGTACTGTACTATTGTTTCACTATGTTCCATTCAGTTCCGCTCATACAATTTTCGAAAAAGCATGATATTTTGTGAAAACATTAGGTGCGACTCCTGAAACTATCAGTATTAAACATCCACCATCTAGGTCAAATCAGATTGTATTTTACAATATATACACCATATGAGACATGCATACCTACCACTGTCTCTAGTTCATGCAGTTTCATGTTTATCGAGGTGAAAATCTATACCAATGTTCTAATGTCTCAAATCTGCACAGTAGAAATTTTGGGTTCTAATGCATTAGTCGAATTGAGTACAGGCTGGAAAGAGTTGTAAAGAAAAGATGATATCAAACCACCACATTTCGATTGTTATAGCAACATTAGGAAATCCTCAAGAAATCTACTTCATTAATCTGGAATCACAAAGCACAAAAGGAATAAGAATAAGATACTTCTCTTTTGCATTGTCTGATCCATCAATGTTGCAACTTCATTATTTGCTTGGTTTCAACCAGTGCCTGCATCTACAACATATTTATGTTGTTTAGTCGATGGAAAGGTGGAGCTTGATGCTTCAACATTAACTGTAACATAAACGTATAGGACTTCTCTTATGGCATGGTTCACACGGATATAGTTTCACGAATTGGTGCGGTTGATGAAAGCATCCCAGAACTAAAAAAACTAAATACAAGCAAAGAAATTTCATGATCTCTCGTGGGTGCAGGTTGGCATGATCTATGTTACAAGTAGACATCAACTAACTAATGAACCAATTATATATTCAGTAGTAGTAAGAGGTATAAAAAATTGAAGATACAGGTAAGTTTTATATGAGTAAAATAACACAGTATGAACAGCTTCAACTCATGAGACGGGCAAAGCTATTGGCAACTAATTTGCTGGACACACGGACAAATTTATGATCAATCCGCCCATAATCGGATATACAGCTGATCATGTCTCATCAATGAGCTCAGAAATTGCAGAGAGACTATCTGGATCGCACGGTCAAGATGTATATAGGAAGTCAGCAATCCAATGTGCACTGACCTTTATGTCAGATGTGATAGGAACTAAATTTAGATACCGAAACAAATATCATGACATCGATAAAAAAAGAACTCTTGGAAACTTAGTGGTGTCTATCATCAAATCGCACTATCATACAAAGGAATTGAGCAGATCCACAACAGCCTTATTTGGCACAAGCGTTATGCCAAGCTTGTGATTGTGGTAAATTAAAGATGATGTAGTTAGCAATAACAAATTAAAGAACACAGACAAAAATGCTGCACATATGACTTCTAGTTGAGCAGATTCATGAACAACATCGCTGACATCGTTGAACATCTTCTGGCCGTAAGGCACAGCATGGAAGGAAAAATAGAGAGAAAAGGAATTAAGACTCTTTCACGAGTCGTTTTCTTAAATTGAGCACAAACCTGACGAACTTCAGTCTCCGCCGTTGAGGGCCTCTACTTCCCCTCCTCCTTCCTCCCGACCCCTCCTCCACCTCCGCTGCCCCTCCCTTCCAGCCGCGTCGCCGTGCGGAGATCCACACGCCGCTGGCCCGCGACGCACCGCTCTTCCTGGACTGGTACGGCAGCGCGCTGTCGGCCGACGAGCTCGCCGCCTTCGACACGCTCAGCCCGGATTATGAGGTCGACTGGCACCTGCGCCGCCTCCGCGCCGCCGCCCGCGTCGCGGGTGCAGAACAGGCGCTGCGCTACCTCGACCGACTCGTCCGCGACGGGGACTACTTCTCCGAGGAGGGCATGCGAGAGCGGGAGCCCTACCTGCACCACGAGTACCTCGGGAGGTCCGCTCGGCAGGGCCATGGCGCGGCCCGGGGAGAGAGCGGGGGAAGGCGGGGGTCCCGGAAGGCGGAATAGGAACGGACTGAACGGACGTGCGCCAATCTCAAAAAAAAACGGACGTGCGCCCACGATCTAATCGATTGCGAGTCAACATCCGAAACAAAAAAAACCGGAAGAAAAAAATCAGATGCGATCCAATGCTGGTTCGACGGATGGACTCGGGTATGGAATAATATTCCATACCCAGGGTATAGAATATAAATACCCTATATATATATATACTCCACCATAAGTGTTGTCTAGCATGCTGAATTGGGTTAGGATTTTACTCTCTCGGGAGGTCTAATTTCGAGCAATGATCATGTCCTTGATGTACATCTCTTATTGCTAGCCTCGTCATACATTCGGTAATGGGAATTTCACATTGAATGCCCCGTACATCGCCGGATTCCATACCCAAACCCATAAACATCTTTTTATCATCTTATTCCTTGAACACAACCCATGTCCGAAGATTCGTTCAATTTCTAGGCAAGGTTTTATTTTAAATTCAGATTGGTATTCATGTCAAAAAAATGAGCAAAAAGCTTCGGAGAAGAAGATAAAGATGTGGAAAGAAGAAAAAATAATAATATGTGTATGTGTATATGTGTGGCGCGCACACAAGCAAGAAAAAAAAGAGAGAGAAGAAAGAAAAAGAGAAAAAGAAAAAGAATAGAAAAGAAGGAAAAGGACAAAAATCCAAGGTAAAGCAAGAGAGGTATAGTGAGGGATGATAAGTCAAATGAAGATCAAAAGAAGTGCAAGGAAGGATGTGATGATGTTGAGAACGAATCTTTGATATTCCATACCATGTGCAATCCGACATCGAGGACATCATTAGTGCCTTGGAGTCATTATTCTTTTTCCCTTTGCACATGTCCACTATTCTAAATCTTCTCATCCTTGATACCCTTACAATATGGTTTAATTCTTATGATCATTGGCTTGGAAGGTGAACAACTACTAGAGGATTTTCCTAGCTTGATAATACTTGTGCTAGCTTCACTAACCACACCTACAGCTCCACCTTACATTATAAATGAGAGACTTGTGGGAGGTGAGAGTTTATGAAATTATCTAGGATAGCCACTTTAAATAAGTGACATGTGAGAACTTGGAGAAGGACTTTGTCTGCAGGAATTTTATTTCTAAAAAGTTTGTAAAAATCCTCCGATGGAAGTAAGAAAAGTAAGTATGGATGAAGTCGAGGATCTCTAGCGAAAAGGTATGAGTTGTGGGGTAAGTCTTGAATTGGTAAATTCTAAACACCCATGTTTACATTATGATCTTTGTTTTATGTCTCTTATATTAAAGATGAATGATTGACTAACTTGAAAGGAAAGAATGGACGAAGCATGTTTCAACTCCTTGGATAAACGATTTGTGAGCAACTTGCTCGAGGACGCGCAAGATCTAAGCGTGGGGGGATGATGGTGGTCGATTTTCGTCAACCAAGAACACTTGTTTTGTTATAGTTTGGATATCATTTTGCAACTAACCCACCACTAGGCATACTAATGATATAACAAGTTCACCATTGGATGTGCATTTTGGAGTATAATGTTTATGCAGGAATTCATTTGCTAAATGAGAGGAGATGCACTTAGTTCGGACGACGCTTTGCAAGTCAATCAAGGAGCTCCGACCGTGTACGAACTTGCTTCCAAAGGTGGCAAGGACCAATGTGCTTCAATGAAGAATATCCGAGGACCAAGATAAAAAGACCGGAAGATCATGCGTAAAGACCCCCTAACTTGGTCGCGGGGATAACGACGTCCAAAGCCCACATCCAAAGGAGGAAAAACCCCAAAGTGTAAAAGATGGCACGTGGCAAAAGACGGAGGCGAACCGGGCCGGGGATGACCCAGACCGGTCGGCCCACCCCCATTCGGGGTCGGTTCGCCGCAGCCTTTCTTCGGTGATAAGTTCGTGCAACCCTAATTGTTGGTAGAGAGAACCCTTCGCGAAAGATGAACATAGAAGCCTCGGGAGATCAACCACAAGGAAGAGAGTTGATCAAGGGAGTGAGCATTCAAGAGAATCATCGCCGAGGTCAAGGGAGTCCACCACGAGGAAGGAGGACGCCGAGGCCTTGCCACGGCGCCGTCGGAGTTGAAGGACACTGAGAAACGAATTCCATCAGAGGCATCCACCATGTTCAATGGTGCCATGCCTAGTGTCTTGATGGGGTAAAGTTATCGTTTGTCCATGGAGTTGTAATGGATCTGTATATGTAGTCACCCACTCTTGTTTGGATCTTATGTCTATCATACCTTTTGTTGATGATGCTTAACGTTTAAGGCTAGCTACCATGCTTTCGGGGTTGCTCCCGTAGATCACGTCAACATACCATGTTCATTAGGATTAGTATCAATTACCTTCGCGTAGTGACATGTATGAGGGAAGGGAAACATCTAGTTCTTTGTTCACATGCTTAGATAGATTGGATTGGGGTTTTATCATGTTTTGGGTTATTACATCTTCAAGTACCTAGACTCCATGGGCATACGTTCTTCATACTCGTGAACCTCTTATCTCTCTTTAACATAATCTAAGGTTAGATTGTCTTTACTTTATAGATTAATCTTCACATCATAAAGTTCTTAATCAACTAAGTTAGTCTTAGGTTAAACGCTAGTAATCCCCTTGCTCCGTGGATTGACAAGAACCTTAGGGGTCCCCTACGTTGGTGAAAAAGGCACCAAGTCACTCTGTGTACTTGCGGTGAACTTGAACGCGGTTTTGAACCATAAACAATAAGCGTTGCATAACTGCGGAACTAGGAAAAAAAGAAGGTAGAGGGAGAACAACGGATATATCATAATAATATAGTGATACAAAGGGGAAGTTAGGAACGAGGAAGGTCCGATCTTTTGATATTTTACAGGGAGGACCTTCAGGAGTAACAATTGTGTAACTGCTTGATTCCATGTGCTGCCTATTCCAGGTGGCCAGCCGCCTCGTGGTAACTAGACACGTCAGCCCCAACAACAGCACGGAGTGATTTTGGTAAGTTGGCGGGAGAAAAGCCCGCACTGCAGCCAAAAAAAGTTTTCCCGCAGACAAGTGTATATATCTCAATTATCTCGACGACACAGCGTACACTACTGCAACTCTGCAAGAGACTCACTGGCACCACGCTCTTGTTCCTTGTGGCAAAGGCTAGAGCTAGCATCGGTGCGTAGATCTGCTCTTGCCCATGGTGGGAATGGCAAATCGTAGCGGCCCTAGCGGCGAACGGAGGAGCTGGACCGCTTCGGTCAGGTCAGTCCTCTGTTTTACCATGCTACTTTGACCTGTCACTCTAGGTAATAGACTATATTCATGTATTTTAGAGGTGTTTGGAGTAGACTCTGATAGCCCCAGATCGCCGACGCCTGGTCCTCGTGAAGTTATCGTTCTAGATCCTAATGAAAACAAGTGCAAGGACGATTTGCCTGTCCATCTGAGGTATGACTGGACAGGCGTTAACCCTGGGCATCGGTATGTATGCTGCTGCAAGGTAAACGATAACTTGTTTCACTTCTAACAAATTTTGCTTCTGCATTTCATGTTAGTGTGGTCAATCGCTAATTATATGAACAAAATCGATGACTGCAGATTGATGGCATGAAGTGCGCGTCGTTTAGGTGGATAGATCCAGAATGGGATATTAGGACTCTAAAAGTTCTAGAGAAACTAATGGAAATGAAGGGAAAAGCAAAAGAGGGAGCAAGGTCGTGGAAAGAAGCATGTACAGCTGCTAAGGAGGAGGCCAATGTCAAAGCAGATGAGCTGAAGATGATGGTGCGATACTATGGGGAGGTAACCCATAACCTATTTGAGACAAGAAAGAAAATGAGAAACGATGCTCTGTTGTCTCCTACAGAAAAGGGTGAAGCCAACAGGTACCTAAAAGTTGAAAGCGAGGCAAGGACATGGAAGGAAGAATGTGCAAAGGCTAACAGGGAGATTCAAGAGACTGTCTCTGAGTTGAAGACGGTGAAGAAGCACCTGGATTCTGCCACAATTGTGGTGAAGAAGGTGAAGGAATTGTTGCGACATGCCTCATATAAGAGGTCACTCAAGGACAATAATGAGGCATAATGTGATTCATGGTGTTATTGCTAGGTAGACGGTTCAGATTTGTATCATGGTTGTATTTTGGTGTTTGCTACCGGATCATCTTATGATGTTTGCTGCTTATTATATGTGGTTTGAACTTTGTGGTGATGAGTAGCTATGATTGCGAATTTGATTGTGGTAGCAACTTGTTCCATCATATTTACCATTTAAAACTAATGCACTGCATAATTGAGGAAGTCTAATAATATAGATATTTGTATGTTATATATAGAAATGTGTTACAGATGGTTACATAATCAAAGATCCACATTATGCATAGCTTCGAGTAGAGAAGAGTTGCTCATGCCAATAACCCATGACAACCGAAGTCAAACAAGTGCATATTTTTCACTCCTCGAAAATTGAGATGTGCACTTAACTTGGGACGAATAAGTGCACATTTTCACTCCTCAAAAAATGAGATACGAAGTACAATATACGATTATTTTGGGACAGAGGGAGTACAACGTTTCTTTCGGTCCCCATAAATATCCCACTCTTGCGACCAACAACAAATCCCGTTCTCGCACAGCACCCTCTCTCTTCCTCTCCTCAGTCTTGCAACTAACAACAAACTCCATTCTCTCACATCGCCCTCTTCCTCTCCCCATGGAGCCATTATCTCCTAGAGGTGCGGCGCAAGCCACATCCTCCTCTTCTTCTGATGAAAGGGAGGATCCCCAGTCGTCTGATGAAGAGGAGGTACAACAAAGCCCCATTCGAGTGCTGGTGGACACATCCTTTGATGATTCGGAGTTTGTGGAACAAATGGAAATCCAAGATGGGGTGCCTCTGAAACATCGCACCCCTCGCAGGTCAGCAAGAGGTGTTAGGGGTCAGGGGCGCGGAAGCACCGCCACTAGCTGATGAACTGTCTTCTCCAAGTGCCATCATCCTATCTCATCTTCATCGGTCGGCGGCAGTCAATCTCTGCCACCCTCGTCGAGAAGAGGCCATCATCCACCTTCCTCAACCGACCGCCATGGAGTGCCACCATCATCCCCAGGAGGCGCTAATGGAGGGAGGACCTCATATGCGGTTGATGCCCGGGGTGGTCCGCCGCCATCTTCCATGGGCGGCGGCAACAGAACGACTACCTCATCCGTGAGCAGCTGCAACAAGGTGCCGAGTGCACCATCGACCAAGAAGCAACACCACAATTAGTGGTAACTGCTACTAGTAGATGGATTAGAAGAAGAAGAGCAGCGGCTCTATTTTATCATTTCTTTTACTACTAAATTATAAGATGTTGGGTTTTCCTTATAAAATGTTGCGTACCGGTGACACTTTAATCCGGTCTGACTAAATACTGCACAACGGACTTTCGCCTGTTGTTCATGCAGTCTCATTGCGTAGAACGACTATTGTTCGGCTCTGTTTTATCTTTTCTTTTACTACTATTTTATCAAGATGTTGGGTTTTATCATATGCGGGGAGAATTGCCGATATGTTGATGTTTGCTACTTGGTGGTGTGAACTTTGTTGTGATGAGTTAAGAAACTTGTAGCAACTTGATCATCTTATGATGTTTGCTACAAATTGAACTTTCGCCTTGTGTTCATATTGAAGGACCGATTAGGCGAACCAGAGAGGGGGGGGGGAGTGAATGGGAGCCGATAAAAATTCTTCTCGAAGGAGATGAGAACTCCAACAAGACGAACACGGCTTCCAAATCACGTCTCCGACCCAACTACCCAAGTTGGCCAAGACCACGCAGCCATTGGAGTGCTACTGGTCCTAGGAACCAACAACCACCTTCACAGACTCGAGAACGCAGCGGAACTAGCAACTCGAGCGCTACTGACTTACACCGGTCAGGCCGGTGAGCACCACCGGTCAGACCGGTCCCTACTGGCAAAGCCTGGGAACTTCCACTGAAGGCCCCTACACCGGTCAGGCCGGTGTAGCTCACCGGTCAGACCGGTTCAAGCCAGGAAACCCCAAATCCTCCAAACAGGCCTACCGAGCTCCAAACTGACCCAAACTCGAAACAGCAGCAACACGGGGCAACAGGGAACTAACCAAGATGTTCACCCGAGCAAAACTCAACAAGGAGTCTGCACCGGTCAGACCGGTGAGAGGCACCGGTCAGACCGGTGTGACCTGAGTTCTCGGGATGAACAGCGCCCGCGGGTCAACTCCCCCAAATCCAACTCCCGATCTCCCGAATCGCTCCACGGTTTTGCACAAGACTTTGGGGATAGTAGGAACACCTCATGGGCACTCCATAGCCAAGATTTGGTCCACCAAAACTTGTCAAATCAAGAGGAATCGAAGAAATCCCACCAAGAACGCCTCTAACCCTAGAGCCACGAAAACCCCAAAATCGAGCCCCTTTGCTCACGGATTTGGGAGGGGAATCAAAGGGAAAAGAACCACGAAGGGTTCATGCATACATCCCCCACCAAATCCCAAAGAGAAAGGCCTCGAAATCGCTCCAAGAAAATCGCCAAGAAAGGGCTCCGAAAATCACCAAAAAGGAGAAACGGGAAAGACACATCCAAGCCTTGAGGAACCACGCCGAATCATCTATACATACCAAAGAGGTTCATACAAGGTCTAGCTTGCCACCCGATCATCCTTCCCTCTCACAAGATCTCACCATGAAGCTCTCAAGCTAGTCCTAAAAAATCCTAAGGAAAATAGGAAGAGAAAATAGGAAAGCAAATGAGGTAGGGTTCCAAGAGATGGCTGCCATCCTCTCACCACTTGGGTTATATGGAGGCAACCGAAAGACGAAAATACCCTTACTAGCTAACTAGGGATACATGCCCCTCAAGGGCGAATTCGGAAATCTTTGTCTTCGCTCCATCGGACGGATGCCCAGCGACCGCAAACTTGCTTAGCCTCGACGCAAGCCTTGCGATCCCGACGCGTGTCCTCCGCTTCGAAGATTCCGGACTGCGTCGTCGCACACCTGTGCTCCTCACCGGTCAGACCGGTACCCACCGGTCAGACCGGTCAGACCCACCGGTCAGACCGGTCTGGAGCTGCTGCACCTCTGTCTTCGGTTCTTCGGTCTTGGCTTTGTGGATCAACCAAGGAACCCAGTGGTTTTCTGGTGAACCACCGGAAACCCCGCGAACTCGGTGTAGCCTCTGCCAATCACCACTCATGACTCAGCTCCCACGTAGTCCCGGCTCGACCTTGGTTTTGAGGCTCAACCAAGAAACCGTCCATGACTTCATCTTGCCGTTCTTGCCACCATGCGGCCCGCACTTGACCCCGCTGGCGACCGGGTCCCTCGAACCAAGCCTACTTGTCTTCTCCACACCTGGAGGCCTCACCGGCAATGACCTTTCGCGCTTGTTCTTCACCTGCACCTGCACCAGTCAAGCCGCAACCTGCACCTGCAATACTTAGCCAAGAGTCAGTCGACACCACGTTGTCAATCACTCATCACACCAGGAAGCGACCATCCACCGGTCCTCGAACCACACCTGGCTCTCAATCTCCCCCTTGATGAGTGCATTGACAACACACACGTTTTGGTAACAAAGAGAAAAGGAAAAGAAAAGAAACGACTAAAAGAAACTCCAACAAGCGATCGAAAGCCAAAGAAAAGGCAAAGAGGAAGATCACTTGAAGAAGACAAGTCTCGGACCCCTTAGGCAAGGGCAACGGCTCGACACATCCGAGACAAAACATGCTCAAGCAAAGAGCACAAACCATCAAACCAAAGCTCAAGAACCACAAAGAGCTCCCCCTGCACACATGCAAGCTCCCCCTGAACCAATGCAACTCCCCCTGGACGAATGCATGCAAACCGCCTCGCAAAACAGAGCAGCTGCTTCAGCTTTGTTCTGACCGGTCAGACCGGTCACCTTCACCGGTCAGACCGGTGGACAAGATCGTCCAGCACTTGAGAACTACACCGGTCAGACCGGTGTGCCTCACCGGTCAGGCCGATGCCACCTGGGAAACTGCCCGAGCTCAAAAATAGCTCGAAACCACTTGGAAACCTTCTAAATACATGCAGCAAGCCAAAACATGCTCAACCTTCTCCCCCTTGTTGACAATGCATGAATCAAGCCAAAAATGCAACCTAGAGCTTCTCAAATAGACAAAATTCAACAAAGGATGCTACACATGTCCAAATGAGCAAGTTAGATACTCTATAGCTTCGTAATGACATCAACTACAAGATCACCAAGTTTCACAACCATTGGGCGAAGCTAAGATAGAATTGAGCAATTTTGCGAAAAATCACCCTCTCATGAGCAAAGTCCTAAACATGAGCAAAACATGTTAAAGTGGCAAAGCCACACAAACTTCATGCTAGGACAACCATTCTAAGCATAAGACCATCATAAACACCCACAAGCACCTCATGTCATGTCAAAGCCACCGAGCTATGTGCCTACTTCTATATATGAGACTTCTCATTGGTAGGCATCATGCAACGATTTAGCACCCAAAGCAAATTAAAATTAGCACGCATATGACATGGGAGCACATTTTCCAAGCAATTTACATTTAATTTTCAGATTTATAATTGGTACATGAAATGTCTTTGCGACAAAAAGGAACTTATGCCCCTCCACAAGATGAAGCATGGGGGCTAAACATTCATGATGGCAAATGAGCCTTTGGCCCCATATGATCAAAATAAGCTATCCAACCACAAATTAAGCATAGCCAAGCCACAAAAACATGTCAAGATCATGTAAAGGCATTTACTCACAAGAGAGCATACAAGTGACATTTTTCAAAAGCATAGCCATCAACCATGGATATAAATCAAGATTATCAAGAGCTAAGCCAAACTAACCATAGCTTACCAAATTAGCTCACAAAGGCATATATATCATTCCATGGTGAACAATGTATATAGGAGAAGCCTTTCCTAAACAATGCATATGATACAAAATGCATGCAACCTAAGATTCAAAGATGCCTATACATCATGTTACATATGCCATGCCAAATGCAAGAAATGCACAAAGGAAAGCTATACATATGCTACAAAGGAGCTCCCACACGCCAACTCAAGAAATCAAACAAACACCAAGCTCCCCCCGCAAACGAGTGAAAGTTGCTTGATGTAGGGGTTTGGTGAAAATATCGGCTAGTTGGTCATGTGTGGGTACATGGATCAAAGCTATCTTCCCTTTCTCTACGTTGTCTCTCAAGAAATGATACCTCACTTCTATGTGCTTGGTTTTGGAATGGAGCACTGGGTTCTTTGCAACGCTTATGGCACTGGTGCTATCACATTGAAGTGGGACATGGGTATACTCCTCACCAAAGTCACTCATGGTGTATGTGATCCAAAGGAGCTGAGAGCAACAACTAGCTGCAGCCACATACTCTACCTCGGTAGTGGATTGAGCAACACTCGACTGTTTGCGGGAAGACCAAGACACCAAAGAAGAACCCAAGAATTGGCAAGTCCCAGAAGTGGACTTCCTATCCAACCGACACCCAGCAAAATCCGCGTCTGAAAAACCATGAAGCGCCAAAGAGGAAGACGCAGAGTACCAAAGGCCGAAGTCGGGAGTGTGTCGCAAATACCTGAATATGCGCTTGACTACTTGCCAATGTGAAGTCCTCGGAGACGCTTGAAAACGAGCGCACAGACATACCGAGAATTGGATGTCCGGCCTCGTCGCCGTCAAGTAGAGGAGTGACCCGATCATGCTCCGGTACTCCTTCTGGTCCACGTGTTCACCTTCCTCATCCGCATCAAGAGCTGTAGTCGTACTCATAGGTGTCGCCATGGCCTTGGAGTCCTCCATCTTGAACTTCCTCACAATGTCCTTGGTGTACTTAGCTTAGTGCACAAATGTTCCTTCCTTTGATTGCTTGATCTGTAGCCCGAGGAAGAACTGCAACTCGCCCATCATGCTCATCTCAAATTCCCTGCTCATGTCTTCTGCAAACCTTGCAACAAGAGAGTTAGACGAGCCACCAAAGACAATATCATCCACGTATACCTGCACAATCAGGATATCTCTGCCCTGCCTGAGGAGAAACAAGGTCTGATCGACCTTCCCCATCTCAAACCCTCTCTCAAACAGGAACCCCCTCAACCTACCATACCAAGCTCTAGGCGCCTGCTTCAACCCATACAGCGCCTTCCTCAACTTGTACACCCGGTGGGGGTACTTCTCACTCTCAAACCCCGGTGGTTGCCTCACAAACACCTCTTCCTCCAACACACCGTTCAGGAAAGCACTCTTCACATCCATCTGGTACAACTTGAACCCTTTAGCCACGGAAAAGGCTAGAAGGATCCTGATCGCCTCCAAACGAGCTACAGGAGCAAAAGTCTCCTCGTAGTCGATCCCCTCTTTCTGACTGTACCCCTGAGCAACAAGTCTCGACTTGTTCCTCACCACTTCTCCTTTCTCTCCCTCTTTGTTTTTCCACACCCATTTTGTCCCAATCGGCTTACACCCTGGGGGAGGGTCAACCAACACCCAAACTTGGTTCCTCTCAAAATTCTCCAACTCCTCATGCATCGAGTTAACCCAATTGTGATCAGATAACGCGTGTCCAATGTCTTTGGGCTCAAAGGTGGCAACAAAAGCAGCATGAGCGAAATGAGAATTGTTCCGAACCCTCGACCGTGTAGTACGTTCATTCATGTCGCCGATGATTCTTGAAGCTGGGTGATCCACTTGCACTCGCCGGGGAGGTTCTCGCCTTGATGCTACCTCCCCCTCAACAGCAGCTTCGCCTTGATCTGGGTTTGTCGTTGAAGGTGTGGGAGAGGGTCCATTCTCGATCGTCGTTGAAGTAGTAGGTACATGTTCAGCTGCGGGCACCACACCGCCATCTTCATCATCTCCATGTTCATGCTCCTCCTCCTGAAAGATCTCCTCGCCAAGTTCGTCGTCACCTGCACACTCAAAAACAAGCTGACTACGTGGCTGTGTCTCACCAAAGAAAATGCCATCGACAGACCTAGCCTCGAACTTGTCCAACTTCTTCCCTTTCTTCAGAATGAAGCATTTACAACCAAAGACATGGAAGTGACTCACCTTGGGTGTGCGACCGTGCATCAACTCGTAACAGGTTTTCTTCTTATGAACCCTGAGGTAGATCCTGTTTGACACATAGCACGCGGTATTGACCGCCTCAGCCCAGAACCTTCTCGGAGTCCTATGCTCGTCGAGCATCGTCCGAGCCATCTCGCACAAGGTCCTGTTTTTCCTTTCCACAACGCCATTCTGGGGAGGTGTATACGGACTCGAAAACTGGTGTTCAAGACCCAAGTCATGGCAAAAGGTTTCGAAGTGAGAGTTTTTGAATTCCGAGCCATTGTCACTGTGAATCGCTCGTATGGCATCTCCGTGCTTCTCGTTTCTTAACCTCAAGACAAGATCTCGAACAAAACCAAACGTCTCCCCTTTCTCCTCAAGAAAGAATACCCACGCATACCGAGAATAGTCGTCCACCACAACAAGGACATACCACTTCCCACCTGCAGATCGCACACGAGCTGGGCCAACAAGGTCCATATGGAGCAGCTCGCATGGACGCTCAGTCATCACATCGGTGAGGGGCGGGTGAGAAGAAGCTACCATCTTGGCATGCCTACACGGCGCACAAACCAACTCTTTCTCAAACCTCAACCGTGGCAATCCTCAGACCAAATTGAGTTTACTCAAGCAAGACAAAAGGTCAAAGCTCAAGTGACCCAACTTCCTATGCCACTTCCACAACTCACTCGAAGAACCAGCCAAAAAGCAACGCTCCACACCAGAAGACTGAGAGAAATCAGCTCGGAACACTTGACCCTCGGGAACGACCATGCAAACAAGGTCCCCTCGAGAATCTAAAATCCGAGAACCATCAGGCCGAAACAACACCTCAAAGCCCTCATCCAACAACTGGGACACAGAAAGAAAATTGAACCCCAGCAATTGAACAAGAGCAACATGCCTGAGAGTGACCTTGTCACTTACCTTGATCTCACCTTCTGAGAGCACACGCCCTCGCCCATTGTCCCCAAAGGTGATGTATGTCTTGGACACCACCGGGACGAGACTTGAGAACCACCCCTTGTCTCCGGTCATATGCCTCGTGCAACCGAAGTCAATCAACCAAACGTTCCTCAAGTCTCCCAACTGAAATTCAAAAGCGAGCACGTGAGTGAACAAACGACTCAGCACTGGGGTTAGTACCAAAAGAGTAAAACCAGTGCCGAGCCATTTGCTCCAAAGTGGGGTTAGCACAAACCAAATCATCACGCCTATCAAAGCTACCACCACGAACACTACCACGGTAACCACTACGAGGGAACCAACCCTCTCTAGCTGGAGGAGGACGAAAGCCACAAAAGGAAAACCATGGATCGTTCCTCCTCTCCATCTCAAAGCTACGACTCCTCCCACCCCCGTATTGAGCACGAGGTGGAGAACGCCTAGCAAACTGACCACCTGCAAACTTTCCAGACCAACTACCAGAACCACGACCTCCAGAACCAAACCGAGCATCCTCACGAGCACGAAACCCGACTCGCTGTCTGCCCAGACCTGCACCGGTCTGACCGGTGTAGCTCGGCCAGCAACAGCACCTGCAGCCTTCCGGTCTCCCCAAGCCAGAACCGTCCTCACACTTGCCTTGGCCCTGGGCATCTGCATACGAGGCTCAGGTACACCATTAGAGGGGTGGTACCTGTCCTTGTTAGCCCACTCTCTAGCCATTCTCTCCTCACGCTTCCTCTTGAAGCAAAACTCATCCTTGTGACCATCTCTCCCACTATACCCACAATGGAACTTTATAGGCTGTGGCTTAGGCTTTGGCTTGGGTTGGGGCTGCCCACTCGGCTTCTCACCCTTCTTCTCTCCTTCCTCACCTCCCTTTGGACTCACAAACTTCACCGGTTTCTGAAAATCATTTGTTGGGTGAGGGAATATGGGTGGATCTGGAGTAGTGTCAAGTTTGTTTCTGAGATGGTTAGGCTTGGGCTCAAACTTGTTCTTGTATCTGCTTGGTGGTGGGATAGGAATCTCTCCAACTCTCTCAACTCCCTCACCACTGTTCTCTCCAAGCTTGTCAGCCCCAAGTGCCTGACCATCATAGCGTTTGAAAGCCGCTATCATGATACCAAGCTGAGGCTCCTGACCCGACAACCAGCTCATACATTTTCTCAGCTCATCATTCTCATCCTGCAAGCGATCAACATAATGTGCAAGCTCCAAATTCTTAACCGCATGCAATTCACAAGTAGAACAAGAAGTGGGAATAGGCTCTTTCAACTTAGCCTCAAGCGAAACAGTGTAAGCATGCATCTCATCAATCTTTCCATGCAAAACAAGGCAAGAAGTGCAAGCACCTAGCAAAGCAGGTCTAGACTTAAGCTCAGCCACTTCAACCCTAAGCATTTCTAGTTCATCACAAGTAGAAGCATGCTTATCCTTAAGAGCAGTAAGATCAGCTAGGTACACAGAGCAATCACAACAATCAATCTCATCAGAAACCACAGGAGAAGCCATAAGCGAATCAATCTCAAGCTTAGCATCTAGGTTCTGGGTTTCTAGCTCAGCCACACGGTTCCTAGCATCTTCTAGTGAGGCCCTAAGCTCTTTCCTCATCTTCTTGGCCTCTCTAAGCATGTGATCGCGGTTATCAAGCAAGTCAACCAACTCATCATTCTCCTTGCGCAAAGAGGAGAGCTCATCACATACCTCATCCTCGGAGTCGGAGTCCGAGTCGCTCTGGTGACTCTTCTTGCTGCCGGAGCTGCGAGCCATGCCGCAGAAGCCATCTCCCACGAAGTAGCTCAACCCGCTCAAGTTCCTGGATGACTTCTTGTTCTTGCGCCGATCACCTTCATCTTCACTGCTACTCGAGCTCGAGGAAGAGTAGGCAGAGCTGGAGTCGACGTCGCTCGCTCCGACCATCGCTCGGGCCTTCCTGCCGCGGCCGTCCTTCTTCCTCGACCGTCGCTCGTCCTTGTGCTTGTTCTTGTGCTTGTGATCGCGCCTCGATCGGTACTTGCCGCCCTTGCTCGACCGGTGCCTGTAGCCGTCCTTGTAGCCGTCCTTGTTCTCCGTCTTCTCCGGGCAGTCGGCGACGAAGTGTCCGGGCTTGCCGCACTGAAAGCACGTCCGTGCTGTCCTCCTCGTGTTCACCCGGTTCTCGTGCAGCCTCTCGAACCGCCTGGTCAGCAACGCCAGCTCGTCCTCTCCAAGCACGTCGAACTCCTCGTCTGGCAAAGACATCAAAGAAGACAAAGAGTACATCCTAGAGGATGCATTAGCATTAGACTTAGCTCCTTTGCCACCAACGAGAGCGAGACTATGAGAATCAGTCGGGCTCTCGATCTTGGCTGTCATACCATGGTACCAACTCAGCCGACTTGAGCTTCGAGAACAGCTCGTTCACCGTCAAGGTGTCATACTTCTCGGACTCAACAATAGCCTCAAACTTCCCGTCCCATACGGTACGATCCAACGAGTGCAAGAGCTTCATGGCTCTATCATGATCATTGTATGGGAGGACGTCCACATTGGCTCTCATGTTGTTCACAATGACCGTAAACCGCTGGAAAAGGGCATCGACGGACTCGCTGGGGAGATGAGTGAAGTTCTGGTACTCTCTCCGGTAAGTCGCGTACATCCGAGCCTGAACCTGAGCATTCCCAGCTTGAGCATCCTTCAACTGCTCCCAAATCCTACAAGCTAAGTCCTCTGTCTGAACCCGATCGAATTCAGGCTGACACAGAGCACGAAACAAGTAGTCGACAGCCTTGTTGTTGGCTTCGAACATATCCCTCGATCCTGGAGCAAGGAAGTTCATCGGATGAACATAAGCTGTGTTCACCGTGACATCCCAAAGAATCTGACCCTTTCTGCGGAGGAACGTCGCCATCCGCCTTTGCCACATCTGGTAGTTCTTCCCATCGAAGTGCGGAGGACCCGAACCCCGTTCCTGGTACGCCATCTTTGGATCTTAGACTGGTAAGAGTCAATAAGGACCCAAACCGGCTCTGATACCAATTGAAGGACCGATTAGGCGAACCAGAGAGGGGGGGGGGAGTGAATGGGAGCCGATAAAAATTCTTCTCGAAGGAGATGAGAACTCCAACAAGACGAACACGGCTTCCAAATCACGTCTCCGACCCAACTACCCAAGTTGGCCAAGACCACGCAGCCACTGGAGTGCTACTGGTCCTAGGAACCAACAACCACCTTCACAGACTCGAGAACGCAGCGGAACTAGCAACTCGAGAGCTACTGACTTACACCGGTCAGGCCGGTGAGCACCACCGGTCAGACCGGTCCCTGCTGGCAAAACCTGGGAACTTCCACTGAAGGCCCCTACACCGGTCAGGCCGGTGTAGCTCACCGGTCAGACCGGTTCAAGCCAGGAAACCCCAAATCCTCCAAACAGGCCTACCGAGCTCCAAACTGACCCAAACTCGAAACAGCAGCAACACGGGGCAACAGGGAACTCACCAAGACGTTCACCCGAGCAAAACTCAACAAAGAGTCTGCACCGGTCAGACCAGTGAGAGGCACCGGTCAGACCGGTGTGACCTGAGTTCTTGGGATGAACAGCGCCCGCGGGTCAACTCGCCCAAATCCAACTCCCGATCTCCCGAATCGCTCCACGGTTTTGCACAAGACTTTGGGGATAGTAGGAACACCTCATGGGCACTCCATAGCCAAGATTTGGTCCACCAAAACTTGTCAAATCAAGAGGAATCGAAGAAATCCCACCAAGAACGCCTCTAACCCTAGAGCCACGAAAATCCCAAAATCGAGCCCCTTTGCTCACGGATTTGGGAGGGGAATCAAAGGGAAAAGAACCACGAAGGGTTCATGCATACATCCCCCACCAAATCCCAAAGAGAAAGGCCTCGAAATCGCTCCAAGAAAATCACCAAGAAAGGGCTCCGAAAATCACCAAAAAGGAGAAACGGGAAAGACACATCCAAGCCTTGAGGAACCACGCCGAATCATCTATACATACCAAAGAGGTTCATACGAGGTCTAGCTTACCGCCCGATCATCCTTCCCTCTCACAAGATCTCACCATGAAGCTCTCAAGCTAGTCCTAAGAAAATCCTAAGGAAAATAGGAAGAGAAAATAGGAAAGCAAATGAGCTAGGGTTCCAAGAGATGGCTGCCATCCTCTCACCACTTGGGTTATATGGAGGCAACCGAAAGACGAAAATACCCTTACTAGCTAACTAGGGATACATGCCCCTCAAGGGCAAATTTGGAAATCTTTGTCTTCGCTCCATCGGACGGATGCCCAGCGACCGCAAACTTGCTTAGCCTCGACGCAAGCCTTGCGATCCCGACGCGTGTCCTCCGCTTCGAAGATTCCGGACTGCGTCATCGCACACCGGTCAGACCGGTGCTCCTCACCGGTCAGATCGGTACCGACCGGTCAGACCGGTCAGACCCACCGGTCAGACCGGTCTGGAGCTGCTGCACCTCCGTCTTCGGTTCTTCGATCTTGGCTTTGTGGATCAACCAAGGAACCCAGTGGTTTTCTGGTGAACCACCGGAAACCCCGCGAACTCGGTGTAGCCTCTGCCAATCACCACTCATGACTCGGCTCCCACATAGTCCCGGCTCGACCTTGGTTTTGAGGCTCAACCAAGAAACCGTCCATGACTTCATCTTGCCGTTCTTGCCACCATGCGGCCCGCACTTGACCCCGCTGGCGACCGGGTCCCTCGAACCAAGCCTATTTGTCTTCTCCACACCTGGAGGCCTCACCGGCAACGACCTTTCGCGCTTGTTCTTCACCTGCACCTGCACCAGTCAAGTCGCAACCTGCACCTGCAATACTTAGCCAAGAGTCAGTCCACACCACGTTGTCAATCACTCATCACACCAGGAAGCGACCATCCACCGATCCTCGAACCACACCTGGCTCTCACATATGATATTTAAGAAATCAAGGGAACAGACTTTTCGTTTTCACGACATTAGGAGACAAATGCATGCATACGCATTGATTACACATGAGGATGGATCGATCCACTATCGGTGGAAGTACAGCGACATACTCTTATGACATACTACTAGCAATCTACCATCACGGCTCATACTACTACCATCACGACACATTACTACCATCACAACATACTACTACCATCACGGCCTCAAGGCAATCTTGCCGCTGCACGGAGTGCAGCAAAACATGTATCCTGGAGCAGATACTCCTCCAAAGCGCGATGCCTCGCCCTTGTATCCCACAGCCAGGCAGGCGAAATGGTGATGTTATGCGCGTGTAACAACAGGTCACGAATGGTCCATTGCCTATGACCCCTCAAGCAAAAAGGGCACACCCACATTCCTTCGTGAAAAACACGAGCTGGACCATGGTGAAAAACAGTAGGTCACGAATGGTCTAATGCTGAAGCCAAAGCAACACAGACCATTTCAGGTCATGCGCTTCATCTTGTTCAATAAGCACTGGCCGCGAGGGTGGCATTTCAACGGGCAACAGCAGAGGTGGCGGCCTGGGCCGCGGGCGAAAAGGTGGTGCCATGAGGTTCAGCTGATCCTGAGCTGCCATTAGGGCCGGGTGCTGCTGCGGCGCCGATGTCAGCGGAAGTGGAGGTGCCATTGGGGCTGGGTGCTGCTGCAAGCAGAGGTTGGCCCGATCTTCACGACAATAGGTTTTGTAACAAGATAAATTGCTACAAGCAGAGGGTAAATAGTTTTATGCTAGATGCGACCAAGCGACGGGGAGAGAGGCACCGAAATCGTCAAGACTTCGACTCGATCTCCAAACAACCCGGAACTAATCAACACAATACGGTGCAGCAAAGCTGGAATCTGTAGAGCATGATGTAGCGGAACCTAGAGGGATCTCTTCACAAGTCTAAGAAGAACAAGGAAGAACAGGGGTGTGCAAGGCACTTAGCAGCTCGGCTGCAAGAAACTATATGTAGTTGTCTATTCTCAATAATCAAAAAACTGAGTTCTTTGGGCTACATAGGGGATATTTATACTAGGAACAACTCTCCTAAATGGGTGTGGGATAAGTGTGAACTGAAGTGGCCACGTTGGGAGATGGAAGCACAACTGGTGGAAGCATTCACGAAGTCTTCTTCAGTTCACACGCGTCTGTTCAGCTTCTGCGCAGCCCTTAGTAAATTGGCCATTACTCCTAGCTCGGAAGTCGAAATGATATGCCGTTTATTGGGTTGGAATCTTGACTTCAAGGAGCTTCCAGTCATGTGTCACTTGGACCCCGTCTCTTCCCGAGATGGTACAGACTTGGACGTGAAGTTGATGCTTCTGCAGCATAACCTTGAGTTTTGTGAGCGTAACCCTTCTCAGCTTGGGCAGTAGTCTTGGTGTCTTCCATGTAACGTTCTGCGTCCTCCACATAACCCAGCGGAGAGGCCTCTTGTGTAAACCTGAGTAGGAGTAAAGTACAAGACTTAGGTAGTATATGACTCTCATTAATGTTACATCATAACTCAGAGAGGAAAGCATGCACCTCTTGTTGAAGTTTCTTTGCACGGCTACGCGTAACCGGTTGTGCACTTGATTCTTGATGCGTAACCAGAGGTGGGCTTGGTGTAACCTGTGATGCGTCCGGTGTAACCAAGGCATTCGGGTTACGTATGGCTGTGATGTCCTCATCATCCTCCCTCTCTTGAAAAGGAGTCACCCTCGACTCTTCAAATCCAAAGAATGGAGATAGATCGACAACATTGAAGCTTGTACTAACACCATATGAACTTGGAAGATCAATTTCATAGGCATTGTCATTGATCTTGCGAAGCACTCTGAATGGTCCATCGGCGCATGGCTGCAACTTACTCTTGCGTTGTTCGGGAAGCGATCCTTGCGCAGGTGCACCCAAACCAAGTCTCATTGTTCGAACACAATCTTATTGTGACCCTTGTTGGCTCACTTCTCGTACATCTTGGTCATCTTCTCAATGATAGCTTTTGCTAGTTCATGAAGTGTCTTGACAAATTCAGCACGCCTGCTTGCATCAAAGTTGACACATTCCTGTAAAGGCAAAGGCAAAAGATCCATGGGAGCAGCAGGTTTGAAACCATATACAACCTCAAATGGACAGAATTTTGTGGTTGAGTGTACCGCCCTGTTGTATGCAAATTCGACATGAGGCAAGCTTTCTTCCCAAAGCTTCAAGTTCTTCTTGAGAACAACCTGCAACAATGTTGACAAGGTGCGGTTCTCAAATTCAGTTTGTCCATCCGTTTATGGGTGACATGTTGTGGAGAACAACAATTTGGTCCCATGTTTTCCCCACAAGGTATTCCAAAAGTAGCTCAAAAATTTTGTGTCATGATCAGACACAATGGTTCGTGGAACTCCATGTAAACATTCCCTGAAAAATAATTCAGCAATATGTGAAGTATCGTCGCTCTTATGATAGAAAATATAATGAGTCATTTTGCTAAAGCGATCAACCACAACAAAGATTGAATCCCTCCCCCTCTTTGTTCGAGGTAAACCAAGAACAAAGTCCATAGAAATGTCTTCCCATGGTACACTACAAATAGGCAAAGGGGTATATAAACCATGAGGCTTCAAGCAGGACTTAGCTTTGTGACACGTTACGCAGCGTAGCACGTATCTCTCCACATCTCTTCGCATCTTTGGCCAAAAGAAGTGATCAGCCAACACTTGCTCTGTTTTCTTGGCACCAAATTGACCCATTAGTCGTCCGGCATGAGCTTCCTGCAAAAGCAAAGGACGAACAGAGCAATATGGGATGCAGAGTTTGTGTAACACCCCATGTTTTTAATTAGTGCTAGTTACATCTTTGACCAAGTCAACACCCATTAAGGATAAACCCCTAGTCAAATCCTTGGTCAAAACCCCAAGATAAACCCTTGATCACATAGGCAACTCTGGAACTTTTGCCACGTTCTCCAAATTTCACATAAACACTTCAAAATCGGCCAATACAAAAGTTGTGCATCTTTTCATGGGACACAATTTTCATGTTGGGTGACATTTCAAATTTTGAGTGTAAGATGGTGAAAACCTTGGTCAAAGGCAGAAGCCACATTTTTCAGGTGCCGACAAAATCTGCATCTTGGCATGCCATTTGTGAAAAATTTGTTGATCAAAACACCCATCCGCCTTTGTAAAAGTTGTAGAGGGTCATGGGATCTCCTACTTTGTTATTTACCTCTTGGTGCACTTTAGTTGCAAAAGTTGGAGAAAACGTCAGTCAAACAGGACATGGCTGGAACGTTTCTGCGTCCTGGCGCTCTAGAGCGCGCACCAACGTCATGCGTCTGCGCTGGCCACCGTGGATCCCCTGGACCTGGATGCCGATAATCATCACGTCCATGTGGCGAGCCAGGAGCCTTTGGACTGTGCCGACCGGACCCACCTCCTCTCCTCGCCCAATCCCACGCCGCCCCGCCCGTCCAACAGCGACACCGCCGTACCGCCGTCCCACGTCACTCGCCATGCCGTCGTAATCCCTTGACGTGACCGGGGTCTTCGAGTCGTCGTCTCGCTGCCTATAAAAGGTGTTCCCGAGCTGGCTTCGTGCGTGCACTACCCGCTGCCGCTAGCCCTTGCTCTCCGCCGTCGCCATAGCCACCGCCGCAGTGGAGCCGCCTGCTCCGGTCACCTCCGCAGTGGACCGACGCCTCTAGCACTTCGACCTGCCCCTGCCAAAACTCCCCGTGCCATTTGTTGCCCTGGCTGCAGCTCCAGTTCGCCGGAGCACGAGCTCCCGCGGACCCCGCCGAGCCCCCTCGCCGGCCACTCCTCCGACTCGTCCAACAGCTGGAATCGAACCCTAGGTAAGCAGGGACCACTCTCCCACCCTTTCCCCGCCGAGCCTGGCCTTCCCTTGCTGGAATTCCGACGCTCCCCGCCGTTGGCCGCCCTCAGGGACCCAATTGCAAGGCCTGTTGTTTTTATAGGGGCCTATGTGTGTTGGCGGTCAATTTTCGTCAACTAAAAGCACTTGTTACACTTTGGTTTCAGTTTTGAATTATAACTAACCCGCCACTAGGCATACTAATGATGTAAGATGTTCGCACTTGCATTTGGTTTTTGGAGTATGTTGTTTACGCAGGATTTTAGCGCTTAAAGAAGTACTTCCGGGTAAAGTTCATCAAGCACTTCATGAGAAGATAATGAAGCCCGACACAAGACAAGACTTGAAGTAAACATGACTCCAAATGGCTCAAGGACCGACCCGTGCGTTTGCGGATCGAAACTTGATGCGTTATTTAACCGTCAACAACGTGGGAACTAGGGACCTGTTCGTAACAATCTTTGTCTTAGTTTCCTAAATAGTTTTTGAATAAATTTGAAAAATCGGTTTGAACTGTTTTTGTTGTAGTTTAAATTCTAGATGTGAGTTTGACTTGAAATTTGGATATGTTGTGCACCATGTTGTTCATGAGCTCTGGATAAAGTTTGCACAAAGTTACTGAGTAGATTTGGAGTTATGCTTTACTTAGCCTTTATGCTAGTAGTAGCTTCATCTTTTTGCCTAGCACTGTATACGGTTGCTCTCTGGCTACTTTTACACCTTGAGCTATCTATGATGAGTTGAGCCTCTGGTAATTTTTGTGTGCTGGTTTGGACAAGTTAAAATAGGTTTTTGATTTATGCATGCTAGAGGGACCTATGTGTATATGTGAAGTTAGGTGTAGAATAAGGTTTTGAATCTTGGTGTAGGCCCTTGTTTTGGTGATGTTGTCCTCTGGTAAAAATGTGAGGTCGTTTGCATGAGTAGTTTTGCCTAGATCAATTATGTTTTATTTACTAGGCTGGTTTTGTTATTTTTGTTAGATTTAATCTAGATTTTTCCTATGCATGATTTTTGGTGTGAGAGTATGTTTTGTGGTCATCTTACTGTATGAGAAAAATCAGGACAGAGGCGCTATATTTATTTATTTTATATGCTTAAGAGTAGTGTGAATATCTATAAATGCTTGATAATGTGTGTTATGTGCATGTTGATCTTGGCCTATTTATTTCAGTGGCTTGTTAATAAATTTCAGTGCATGTGTGAAGTTTTATTTACTATTGTGAAGTGTTTTTATCTTTGTTTGTATATATGTGTACACAATCACCGTCAAAAAGAATGTTTAATAAATGGTTGTTTACCTTTTTCCTTTTCTTTTGAAGAGTATATTGAATATATGTTTATCTAGCTGAATGTGACCAAGCATGCACCCCGTGTTTGTGATGTGTTGTTTGCTTTTAATTAAATTTATTTCACCAATTAATTCTTGCATGTGCATCTCCGTGTAGAACCTTCTAACGGTAGCAGTGAGCTCGTCTCTGAACGAGGTGACGAACCGTTCGAGGGAGAAGTGAATTACGTGGAAGTGCAGCAAGACCCGAACCAGAGTTCGGAAGACTTTCCTACTAACTTTGCTAGTGAAGGCAAGCCCCGGTGTATCATTGACATATGTGTTCTTTTTTTAAAACTTCTAAATTTATCTTTGATTATCTTTGTGCATTTACATTCAAGAGTTGAATTGAAACCCTAGTTGCATGATCCTTAAGTACCTATGTTCTTTTACTAGTATGCTAGGTCGATAGTTGTTATGCACTAAGGACCCGGTACAAGTCGAGTGATGTACTTCGCTCGCGAGAATAGATTTTTCTGTTGGAATCATAAGATTGTTAAATTGGATTGCTCACGTGGTAAGAGCATGGGATTCTAGGCTCTAGTCCAGTGGTTACGAGATTAAGCGTTTGAACGTACTAAATATTTGTCGGGAATGGGACCGGTAAGCCTAGTACCCGATTGACGCGGTAAGGGAACCTTTCCCTACTACCCTGGGGCATAGTGACATGTCCCTCTGCTTGCAACAGTGTGGTATCTGTGTGAGTCTAGACATTCGTGTAGGAGCGATCCAGTAAGCCTTGTATCAAGGGATGTAGGTTCCGATCCCGAACTGAAGATTGACGGGAACCGCCTGGTCGGTGTGTACCCCGTTTCGTTTTTATTTGATCTTCTTGGGGTATGCATTCTTCCGTGTGTTTAGGTCCACCTTACAAGGTTATGAATCGATTTATCGTTGGCCTCTGACTTGTAAGGTATCGGATGCTCGTAGCCTAAGAGGGGGAGGGGGTGAATTAGTCAACTTAAAACCTTATGCCTAGGGTTATCACTATTTGCTCAAAACATAAACTAGAACATACTATCTAGATGTGCAAATATGGTTGTTCTAGTGTGAAACTCCCATCCCAAAACAAGTTTTGCAACCTATAGCCAATCCTAATAAGATACTACTCTATGAAAGTAAAGGCAAACAAGGATTGCAAGAAGGTAATGTGGAAACGTAAAGGGGGATGAGAGGAAGCAAACTCTTGACACGCGATTTATCCCGTGGTATCGGTAGGCACTAAGCCACCCCTAGTCCACGTTGTTGAAGCACTCCACATAAGAGTATTGCTTCCCAGTCACCAAGTCTCTCCCAAGAGAACCACTTGACTTGCTACAAAGGCTCGCCACTGTTGGCGGTCAAATATGACACCCTTAAGGAACTTGTTACACTTTGGTTTCAGCTTTCATTTGGAACTAACCCGTCACTAGGCATACTAATGATGTAACAAGTTCGACACAAGCATGTGTTTTTGGAGTTGTATGTTTATACAGGAAATCACGAGCCTAATGGATATGTTTGCATCAAGTTCGGAAGGTGTTAAGCAAGAGTGATGTGCACATGCCAAGTCTCACTTACAAAATAGAGTCGAAGAGGACTCCTTTTCAAGAGGGGGAGGATGATTAGGACATCCCAACCATGTGTAACACATATGCCATGGTTACACCAGATATATCATTGGTTACACCAAACCCACCTCTAGTTACGCAAAAACAAGCATCGGATATGCAAGTACAATTGAACGAGAGCCAGTTACGCGCAGCCGTGCAAAGAAACTCCAACATGAGGTGCATACTTTCCTCTCTGAGTTACATTGCAATATTAATGAGTCATATACTACCTAAGCCTTGTGTTTTATTTCTACTCAGGTTTACACAAGAGGCTTCTCCGCTGGGTTACGTGAAGGACACAGAAGGTTATGTGGAGGACACCAAGGCTGCTGTCCAAACTGAGAATGGTTACGCACACAAGACTCAAGATTACGCATTAGAAGCATCAACTTCATGTCCAAGTCTGTACCATCTCGGGAAGACACGGGCTTCAAGTGATACACCACTAGAAGCGTCTTGAAGTCAAGATTCCAACCCAACAAACGGCGCATCTTTTCGACTTCCGAGCTAGGAGTAAAGGCCATTAGACTGAAGACTGCGCAGAAACTGAACAGACGCGCGTGAACTGAAGGCTTCCTCCAGTTGGCCTTCCACCTCCCAACGTGGCCACTTCAGTTCACACCTATTCAAAACCCACCTAGGAGGGTTGTTCCTAGTATAAATACCCCCAATGTACCCCAAAGAACTCAGTTTTTGATAATTATGAATTGATAGCCTCGTATGGTTTGTCGGAGCCGAGCTGTTGAGTGCCTTGCACACCCTTGTGTGGATTAGTTCTGGCTTGTGGTTCTGCGGTCGTTTGGAGATCGAGTCGAAGTCTTGCAGTTTCGGTGCCTCTCTCCCCGTCGCTTGGTCGCATCCAACCTTTGTCAAGTATAAAGCTATTTACCCACTGCTTGTAGCAATTATCATGTTACGAAACCTACTACCGTGAAGATCGGGCCATCCCCAGGACCTTTCTTGCAACGGTCCATATCAAGTGGTATCAGAGCTATCGTTGTCATGGTAGATTTTGGTTATTACCCACCCTCCCACCCTTTATATTCTGTTACATCATTTTGTTCATGTCCTACAGTCTACTAAAAAGCCACACAAAAAAATCCCATAGCCTTTTTGTGGTACGAGTGCATTGTGTGTTGCGTTCATCTTGTTGCTAGTCACCACCGTTGTTCTTTCGCTGTGTTTTATTTTTTTCCGCACCCCTCATATGTGTTCTTGTGTTTGCTGAAAAAAATCAGAAAAAAAGTGTGAAAGAAAGAGCCAAAAAAAAAAGAGTGAAAAAAAGAACGAAAGAAAGGAGAAGTTGAAAGGGGCTGTGTTGCGGATTGTGTAACAAAAAGTTTGATATTTGTAATCTCAAGTTGGTGGTGGTTCTGGACAGCAACATTTTCACCCGGTTACACACTTTGTTTCAGTACCATAGCCATCCTTGGACAGCCACCTATAGCTCCACAAAAATCTGAAACCGGGGCTTTTGATTCGTAATCCTTTCAATCGCTTAATCACAAGTTTGGTTACGCTACACTAGCACACTCACGGTCCTTGAGAACGGGTAAGAACTTGGGTAAGCAAGAGGTGAGATTGTGTGATTCCACATAATTTTCCTATTCCACTTTCTCTTGCAATATCTTAACATGGCAGGACCTAATTCGAGTGTTCGTGGTCACCATCGTGGTGCTCAAGAGGCCACTATTTCACGAGCTGAGCTACATCAAGTACAAAATTCGGTGTTGCAGGCATGGAAAGGATGTTTGATGAACGTCTTCCAATCTCAAATAGTAGGGTTCGACGTCAACGTGTTCCTGCTGCTCCACAAGTGAATGATGGTGTGAAAAACTCCATCAATGGTGCTTCCGCAAGTTCTCTGCAGTAAGGAAGAAGTTCTCTTAGGCGTGGCCTTGTCCCCCATGAGCGCTTCAATGGTAAACACATAAAAGGTGATCTCTATAATCCTTATGATCATTGTGATGGAAGAAATTCAGATTGTATCCCTTTGGTTGATTTGAGTGTACCAAAATTTGTTGGGAGAGAAGACCCCAAAGCTTATCTTGTTTGGGAAGAAAAGTGTGATTATATTTTTGGTATACATCATGTCTCGGATGCACAGAGAGTGCACGTAGCTGTAATGGAATTTTATGGTTATGCTCTGACATGGTGGAAAGATGTGCAAGAAAATCAGCATGTGTTGGGGAGAGATCACATCAACACATGGGCTGAGATGAAGAAAGTTATGCAAAGGCGATTTACTCCATCATATTCTCATCATAAGCAGCATCAAAGATCTCAAAAAATTGGCGATTATTGCATCCGGAAATCATCTAAGGAGAACAAGTTATTGGACAGCGAGAGAAGGTCCAAGATGCAAAGGTGCAGAAGTACAATGGCAAGAAGGATGATCATAGAGCCCATAAGTCGAGAAATCATTCATCCGAATCTGCACATATACAAGATATCCCACACATGGAGATTGCGACTGATGGTTATGATGGTATATTCCAAAACCCATGTCAGAAAGAGTGCCACCAGCCCAAATTGAGTGCGAGAGTTAAAAGAAATATGTTGAGAGATTCCACCATATGTGAGAATGAGTTCCACCAACCAATCCTGAGTGTGAGTGTTCAACATCAAAATATGAGAGATTCCACCGTACATGAGGAGAGCCACAAAACTATGTGTGAAGAAGATACACAAAAATTGAGCGAAGAAGATGGATCTTGTGAGGAATTATTTAGCACTAACATGATAATCTCTTCTAGTTTCTCTTTTGATGTGCTGTAGGTTACTGAAGAAAATAATGTGGTTAAATATGATCAGCCCCAATTTTTGACGAAGAAGATCAGGTGATTACCATGGACAAAGGTGCTGAAATTTCATTGTGTTTGAAACATAAAGTTCAGATTGAAGCCAATAATAATGCAAATGCTTCCCATTCAAGTGATGCAAGTTCAGTAGCATTGGAGGAAGCTTTAGTTCTTGGTTCTTTTGCAACAGTTGCTGCTCCATTGCCTTTTCACAACTTGGTGAAGTATGACATGTATGCATATGTTGCTTCACAAGATGTTGAAGTGATTGTGCATCAAAACCTTTGTGAGAATGAGGGCCACATAACCAAATTTAGAGAGAGTGAAAATAATAATGAGTTGTGTGACTCCACCCACTGTGACCTTGAGAGTACAAACAATGCAAATGTTTGGGATACACCACAGAGCAATAGAGAGTTTGAATGCTAATCATGTGAAGATACCTTTGAAACTAACACTCTCATCTCTACCACTAGTGTTTTTTTTCCAAATGTGTAGGTTTGCAATGAAAAAGAGGAAGATATGGCTGTTCATGGTGTCACCATACTTGTTGAGAGAGAGGAGAAGGTAGCCAATCAACCGAACCAATTGTGTGCAGCCCAAAACATGAAACATGATGGGACAATTGGTACGATTTCAGAAACACCATCCATGATACTAGCACTACCAGAAATTATAACATGTACTGCAAATGGTTCAGATCTGAATATGCAAAATATAGTAGTGAGTGATTGTGATAGAACACATGTTTCAAATGGAATTAACCATAATATTTGTGCTGATTTGGTAGTGTCACATGATTATACCTTTGCTGAAAATTTTCAAGTTGATAACAAATGTTCAGTCATGCATGATCATTTCTATGCTTTGATATGGTTGATTTACATGATACTTTGCAATCATATATCTAGTGTACCTATGCATGTAAATAAATTTGGTAATATAGAAATGAATACTCATGATAATTTTGTTTTAGCAATAGGACATAATCCAAACCTTAGTGCTGATTTGATTGAACTACATGTTGATACGAATGATGAATTTCGCCATAACATTTGTGATGGTAATAAAATTTGTACTTTCCTGATCCATGCAATATTTTATATGCCAATAAAAACCACCAATTTCAGTTGATTAGTGGTGGTGAATTCTTTGCCATGCTATCTCCTACCAACTGCTTGTTTTATACTAAGCTTGCTATGCCTATTGATGTCAACCACATGTTTGAAAATATTTTTGTGATAACATCTTCCAAATCTTCGAACATAGTTCATAGCTGCAAGTTTACATTTATTCTCATTGGAGAACATGTTGTAAATAGTTTTTATGTTCATGCCATTTACATAATGATTGATAAGCTTGCTGATTTGAAGTCAAAAATCTTGTGTGATAATTCTTGTGATCTATATTTTCCTAATAAGATCAATCAATTGTTTAGTACTTGTAATTCAGAACTTTCACTGTATTTTTCTTGTGCATATAATCCATCGTCAGAAACAAATTATGTACAAAGAAGTGCAATTTGTACATGTGAGGAACCCTCATCCATGAGTAGTCAATTTGAAAGGCACGCCTCTAAACTAGAGAATAAGTTGTGCAATCATAATTTTAGGGTTGTTATGAATGTTTCATCACCATATTTTGAACAATTTGATCTTGGAATGGCAAAATTGGAAATGTTAAATTAGTTGTGTTGTTTGAAAGAAATTTTTGTTCTCCCATCCCATAAATTATTTGCAGGTACACAAAAGTCAATGGAGCTTTTTCATCGTGGTAAGATGAAAGTTGTTAATACAATGTTTCAAGCTAACAATCTTTTGTGGTATAATCAAAAGTCGAGGTCCACTTTTTTCCAAGGAAGGGAGGATGATGTGAACATCATGATACTTGTGACATATGGACCAACTCCATGCAGTTTTTCCTTTCTTGAGAATGGTGTTTTGCACAACAAAGACAATGACAAAACAAATGACGTATTCATATACCATGCACATACTTTTTCCCTTTTGTACTGTCTTTATTCAGGTTATGAAAAGCTTGTAGTAGCTTATCCTCAAGAGGGCAAGAATGATGAGCATTACCTATGGACACCAAAAGCCGTCGTTATTGTCAGACGACTATCCAAGGTGAAAGCTATATTAAACTTCAATCCTTCTTATTTTCATATGGCAAAGCTACTACTTGGGTTATATGATTATAGATCAAAACACCTTGGAATATTGGAGGAAATAAATGTCATGACTCCAACAATTAGTCATTTGAATAATTTCAACCATGAAGGGGTTGTCAAGTATCGTGGAAAGAAAAAGAAGATCCCCATGCAAATGAAGTATGATGCAACTACAATCCTCAATGATGGTGATCCATCACCATTCTTTGGGTTAGAAGAGTCGAGGATGACTCCTTTTCAAGAGGAGGAGGATGATGTGCACATGCCAAGCCTCACTTACAAAATAGAGTCGAGGAGGACTCCTTTTCAAGAGGGGGAGGATGATGAGGACATCCCAACCATGTGTAACCCATATGCCATGGTTACACCAGATATATCATTGGTTACACCAAACCCACCTCTGGTTATGCAAGAACAAGCATAGGATATGCAAGTACAATTGAACGAAGAGCCAGTTACACGCAGCCGTGCAAAGAAACTCCAACATGAGGTGCATACTTTCCTCTCTGAGTTACAATGCAATAGTAATGAGTCATATAGTACCTAAGCCTTGTATTTTATTCCTACTCAGGTTTACACAAGAGGCTTCTCTACTGGGTTACGTGAAGGACATAGAAGGTTACGTGGAGGACACCAAGGCTGCTGTCCAAACTGAGAAAGGTTACGCACACAAGACTCAAGATTATGCAGTAGAAGCATCAACTTCACGTCCAAGTCTGTACCATCTCGGAAAGACACGGGGGTCAAGTGATACACCAATAGAAGCATCTTGAAGTCAAGA
The DNA here is from genome assembly GCA_036936925.1 of Cenchrus fungigraminus. Classification (NCBI taxonomy): domain Eukaryota; kingdom Viridiplantae; phylum Streptophyta; class Magnoliopsida; order Poales; family Poaceae; genus Cenchrus; species Cenchrus fungigraminus. Next base: position 48,543,213 of record CM072777.1, on the reverse strand, counting down.
TTCCAACCCAACAAATGACGCATCTTTTCGACTTCCGAGCTAGGAGTAAAGCCCATTTTACTGAAGACTGCGCAGAAACTGAACAGACGCGCATGAACTGAAGAGTAATTTGTGAATGCTTCCACCAGTTGGCCTTCCACCTCCCAACATGGCCATTTCAGTTCACACCTATTCAAAACCCACCTAGGAGGGTTGTTCCTAGTATAAATACCCCTAATGTACCCCAAAGAACTTAGTTTTTTATAATTATGAATTGATAGCCTCGTATGGTTTGTCGCAGCCGAGCTGCAGAGTGCCTTGCACACCCTTGTTCTTCCTTTTTCTTCTTGGAATTGTGAAGAGATCCCTCTAGGTTCTTCTACTTCATGCTCTACGGATTCCAGCTTTGCTGCACCGTATTGTGTGGATTAGTTCCGGCTTGTGGTTCTGTGGTCGTTTGGAGATCAAGTCGAAGTCTTGCGGTTTCGGTGCCTCTCTCCCCGTCGCTTGGTCGCATCCAACCTTTGTCAGGTATAAAGCTATTTACCCGCTGCTTGCAGCAATTATCGTGTTACGAAACCTACTGCCGTGAAGATCGGGCCATCCCCAGGACCTTTCTTGCAACGGTCCATATCAAAGAGGATCAACGAGCTCCGTTCATGTGCGAATACAAGATGAACTTACTTCCAAAGGTGGCAATGACCAAGATGCAACCGCAAGATATTCCCGAGGACCAAGACAAAAGACGGGAGTTCATGCGACAAGACCCTCTATCTTGATCGTGAGGATAACGACGTCCAAAGCCCACATGTGATGGAGCAAAAGATTCAAGGGTCGAGAGAAGCTCGCTCGCGAAAGATGGGCTCGAACCAGGCCAAAAAGGCCCTGGGCCGATCGGCCTGGCCCCTTTTTGTGGCGGTTCGGCCTCCCCTTTCTTGTGCGTGATGTTTACTGAACCCTAAGTCTATGCCTCCGCCGCCATTCGCCAGAAAGAATGATAAAATCCCGCGAGGTCGACCACATCAAGGCATCCAACTATTAGAGATTCAACAGAGGGAGAGAGCCACATAGAGGAGAGAGGAGGACGCCCGGAAACCCTAGCAAGGTCCCTCCGGCGCCGCCACAAGATCAAGAGCAAAGAGGAGATTGGATCTTCAAGGGAGAAAGCAAGGTGGAGAGCATCTTCCTCGTCCATCTTCATCTACTTCAGAGGATTCTACACCATGTCTCGCGCTACAATGTGTAACATTATGGGGTAAAATCCTTGTTTGTCCTTGGGGTTGAAGGGAGAGCTTGAGTTGTAATCACCGAACCTATGTTTTGGATCTTTTTGCTATCATATTCATGTTGATGGTGCTTCAATCTTAATTGTCGGCTGGCTTGCTTTGTGTATGCATCGCTCGTAGTTTCAAATATCGTGTTCCTTTTGTGCCTTATTTGATTACCGTCGTGTAGTGACAGTACGCTGGAGGGTAAGCATATCGAACTTGGTTCACATCCCTTAGTTTTGCATACCTAGATCACATCAACGTCTTGTGCTCTTGTTGTCCAACCACAGATTACCCTCGTGTAGTCTCTAGTACACGAGAGGGAAAAGGTTGGACTTGTGCACCTTTACCTTTATAGATTAGATCGGTCCGTTCTTTCTAGATGGTTACATGTCTAAGTGATCCTAGACCTCTTGGGCAAGCTTTCTAGATTCTTGTACTCTCCATACCTTTGCTCTCTTTGTTAATCTCTTTAACCTACATTAGATTAGTTCTTATTTATACATCATCACTTGATAAAGAGCTTCAAATCAACGAGATTAGTGCTAGTTGAGTGTAGCAATCCACTTGTTCCACGGATTGATAACCTTGGGGGATACTCTAACGGAAAAGCTACAACCGACCTGTGCACTTGCGGATCGTAATTTGGCGTGTTATCTACCGTCAACAAGCTTTTCTGGCGCTGTTGCCGGGGAACAAGCTAGTTTGCTACGTTTAACTTGGTTTTAATTTTGTTGATTACTAACACTAACTTTTCATCTAGAAAAACCTTTGTTTTTGTTTTTCTTTTTGTTGTCTAGATGGCTCTTGTCAATCACGCCATGGAGGAAGAAGAAAAAACAGTAATGGAGTATGCTATCCCGCGATTGGAGGATATTGAAGTGTAAAAATCAGATTCGATACCCAAGGCTATCGAGTACAGGATCAAGCCTCGAACGATCAAGATGGTAGCATCAAACCCATTTAGAGGGGTGGAGACGGACAATCCATATAGGCACATTGAGCGTTTCACAAGGCTATGCGACATGGTACAACAGGAAGTAGTTCCGGCCGATTGGTACAAATAGAACCTTTTTCCATACTCACTTGTAGATGAAGCGAAAAGATGGCACTCATTTGCATCCTTCGAGGTGGAAGGAAATTGGACTCGATTGGGGAAGGAATTTTTTCAAAGATTCTTTCTGATAAGCAAGGTTCAAAACGTGGGGAGGCAAGTGATAAATTTTGCACAAGGAAAAGAGGAAGGAATAGTTCAAGCTTGGAAAAGATTCAATGGACTAATCAAACAAGGACCAAGGCTTGGGTTCTCCAATGATGTACTCTTGCATACTTTCTATTTTTTCCCTAACCCCCGAATGCATGCGGTATGTTCAAATGTGTGCAGGCGGAAATATCATGGAGAAAACACTCACGGAAGCCACCAAACAACTAGAAAAATAAGCAAAGGGGTGGCCATGCAAAGAGACTGGGGAGAACATATTCCGGGAAGCGTTGAGCAAGAAACTCGTGTGGAGGTACTTGCTGGAAATTCCAGAAAAGAAGCCCCGGAAGTAAAGAAAGAAGAAGCAAAACAAGAAAAGATTGAAGGAGCAACCCACAATGGAAGAAGACCAATCCAAGGCCACAAAATTTGCAAGCTAGAAGAGGAAAAAGGAAGAAGTTTAGCGAATGCAAAGCCGCTAAAGGAGTTCGAACAAATGGATTGGATCCCGATTGACTTCGTAGAAATATACAACAAGAGGAGACCATACCCGAACCAAAAAGAGTCCGCGAGAGCCATAGAGTTGAACTTTCCAAAGGAGAGACACTCGGGGTACGAGCTAGACAAAGAATCGGCCGGAGAAATTATTCAAAGGCTTTTCAATGAGGAAGAAGAGGTAGATCCGGATCACATTGCCGAAGTAAAGAAGATTATGGGAGTGAAACCGGAGGCCTCACCATATGCACACCTAGCCGAGGTGTACGCGATAGGTGCCGATCATGTCGAAGGTACTTCTCTACAAACACCTCACATAAGTTGCACCATTAATGGGGAGAAAATTTGCAAAACTTTATGTTACATCGGAGCCCATGTAAATGTCATGTCTTCCAAGATTTATTATGAGCTTTTTAGTAAAACTTCAAATCTAGCTCTAACACAAATAAAATTTATCATGGGAGATGGTAGAACAACAAGACCTTTGGGTGTCCTTACAGATTTAGATGTTGCTATCTCGGGTAAAATTATTCAACCGACTTTTTCGTAATTGATGCTTACTATGATGAACATGATGATATAATTCTTGGTAGGCCTTTTCTTAAGTTGGTCAATGCCATTCTTGATGCCGGAAAGGGTAGAGTTACTATTGATCTAGATGGAACTAAACTGACATATGATTTTCTACCCACTTCTCGTATTGCTCTACCTCTACCTCTTGACAACGAAGTGGTACAGGACCTTCGTTTTGTTGATAATTTCAGGGATCCTCACCAACGAGCAATGGAGAATGATGCTATTTATGATGATCAAGACAAGGAACTAGCGGAAGCAACCGAGGAATTGAAGGCACAAGAAGGAGGCTTGGAAGAAGAAAGTTTTGAAGATATTGGAATTTTGCAACAACAAGAACCCGAAGCACCCGATATTGAGTTAAAGCCACTTCCCAAGGGATTAAAGTATGAATTTTTGGGAGCTGATAAGACGTACGCGGTCATTGTGAGCGATGAATTGAGTCCAGAAGAGATGGACAAGTTGCTGAATTTATTGAGAATACAAAAGAAGGTGATTGGGTACGCAATAAGTGACTTGAAGGGTATTAGTCTAGCCTTTTGCACCCACCGCATACCACTTGAAGAACAATGCAAGCCCGTTGTTGAGCATCAAAGAAGGTTGAGCCATGCCATGCGTGAGGTGGTAAAGAAGGAGGTGATCAAAATGTTGGATGCTGGAATAATATACCCCGTGCCATATAGTGAATGGGTGAGCCCGGTGCATTGTGTACCAAAGAAAGGAGGAATAATGGTTGTGAAGAATGAGAAGGAAGAATTGATACCGCAACGGAACGTGACCGGGTGGAGAATGTGCATCGACTATAGGAAGTTGAACAAGGCAACAAGGAAGGATCACTTTCCGTTACCATTTATCGATGAGATGCTTGAAAGGTTAGCCAAACATTCCTACTTTTGCTTCCTTGATGGATACTCGGGGTTCATGCAAATTCCTATCCATCCGGATGATCAACACAAGACAACCTTCACATGTTCGTATGGAACTTTTGCTTATAGAAGGATGCCATTAGGTTTATGTAATGCACCGGCTACCTTTCAAAGATGTATGACGGCTATATTCTCAGATTTTATTGAAGAAATTATGGAGGTATTCATGGATGACTTCTCAGTGCATGGTACATGTTTTGAAAGTTGCTTGGAAAATTTGGAAAAAGTCCTTAAAAGATGTGGAGAAATTGACTTGATGCTTAATTGGGAGAAGTGTCACTTTATGGTAAAACAGGGGATAGTCTTGGGACATGTCATCTCCGAGAGAGGAATAGAGGTGGACAAGGCTAAGATTGAAACGGTTGAAAAGTTACCACGCCCGACATATATCAAATCGTTAAGAAGCTTCCTCGGGCATGCCGGATTTTATAGGAGATTTATAAAGGATTTCTCGAAGATCACCAAGCCATTGACACAACTTCTCCAAAAAGATGTGGAATACGACTTTGATGAAGAATGCTTGCATGCCTTTCGGACGTTGAAGCAATCTCTCATAAGCGCACCAATTATGCAACCACCCGATTGGAATCTACCATTTGAGATAATGTGCGACACAAGTGATTATGCCGTTGGAGCCGTTCTTGGACAAAGGAAGGAAGGGAAGGTACACACAATTTATTATGCAAGAAAAACTCTTAATGAAGCTCAAGTGAATTACGCAACTACGGAGAAGGGATTTCTTGTTGTGGTGTTCTCATTTGAAAAAATCAGATCCTATATTGTGAACTCAAAGGTGATCGTGTATACCGACCATGCTGCAATCAAGTACCTTTTGTCCAAGAAAGATGCCAAGCCACATTTCATCAGATGGATTCTACTATTACAAGAGTTTGATATGGAAATTAGAGACAAGAAGGGGTTGGATAATGTTGTAGCCGACCACCTATCAACGATGCATCATGGAGATGATGGGATGGAGCTAATTGAAGATAGAATGAGAGATGACCATCTATATTGGGTGCTTGATAGGAGAGGATGGATGAATGATATTATAAGGTGCTTACGGAAGATGCCATTAGATCACTTGGATAAAAATGTTAAAAGAAGGGTAATTGCCGAGAGCAGAAAATTTTATTGGGATGCACCGTACCTATATAGATTGGGAGATGATGGAGTGCTAAGAAGATGCGTACCGCGGGAAGAAAGAGAAGAAATTCTAAGAAAATGCCACTCATCAAAATATGGAGGACATTATGGGCACTTTAGAACGCAAGCAAAGGTATGGGCAAGCGGATTCAATTGGCCTCAGATGCACGAGGATGCAAAAAGGTTTGTTACAACTTGCCTGGAGTGCCAAAGGAGTGGAAATATATCACAAAGGAATGCAATGCCGCTGAATTATAATTTGCAAATTGATCTATTTGATGTTTGGGGCAACGACTTTATGGGACCTTTCGTGAAATCACATGGATATGAACACATCTTGGTCATAATTGATTATGTATCAAAATGGGTTGAAGCGATTCTGTGTCGGAAAGCATCTACGGAAGAAGCTATTCAAATGATCAAGACGGTGATATTCCCTCGATATGGTGTTCCTAGAATTTTAATAACTGATGGTGGATCACACTTTATTGGCAAGGATTTCAAAACATGCTTGGCAAAGTTGGGAATCGAGCATAGGGTCTCCACGGCCTATCATCCAAAAACAAATGGCCAAGTGGAAACATCGAACAAGCAACTCAAAGACATCCTCAAGAAGACGGTGACTAAAGGAGGAAAGGATTGGTCAAAGAAGCTAGACGGAGCATTGTGGGCATACCGGACTGCACATAAAACACCGATAGGTATGACCCCTTATCAATTTGTCTATGGAAAACATGTCATTTGCCGGTAGAACTAGAGCACAAAGCTTATTGGGCAATAAAGGAGATGAATCTTGATATTGATGCAGCACGAATAAAGAGGATGATTCAAATAAGTGAAATTGAAGAGCTAAGATTGAAGGCATATCACAGCGCTAGCATCTATAAAGAAAGGACGAAGAGATGGTACGACAAAAGATTGCATAAAAAGGAATTCAAGGAAGGAGACAAGGTCCTACTATACAATTCTAGATACAAGGTCTTCGGCAAGGGAAAATTGCAAAGCAAAATGGGATGGACCATACGTTGTACACTCGATGTCACCATCAGGAGCGGTAACAATCATGGACGTCAAGGGAGATCAATATGTTGTGAATGGACAGAGACTCAAGGTATTCCTAGAGCCCGACATTGTGCCCATTAAATACATTGACGTATACACCTTGGATGGTGACCCGGATCGTCAAGACTAGCGACGAAAACAAGGTAAGTTTCTAAATAATTTTTATTTTCTTTGTGAGCATCCCACCTTTGCCCTTAAATTTATTTTATGACGAGGACGTCGTATGTTTTAAGTGTGGGGGGGGGGGAAGGTGTGATCTCTTGTTTTTTTAGTTGAGTTGTTTCCCTTAAAAAATAGTTCGATGGTGTGATTTAAATTAGTGTAGAGTCAATAAAAACAATATCCTTGTGCAACTTTTTCCTTTCCTCTACTTGTTGGTTTGTTCTTTACCTTTATTATTTGAGCATGAGTAATGAGCATTAATGCTTACTGTGGTGCTTATTGGAAGTTTGCCTATAAAGTACCCATACTCTACTTTAATCTAGAACCTCACTTTGACTTTGCTATGAGTAAGACTAAAATTGGAGGCTTTTATTTCTGAAAATTTATGGAAAAAACCCTTGCAATAAAGGCTAGCAACTTCTTTTTCCAAGTCGAGAGACAAGCATATCCTATACAAGGCCTATATTATATATACTCCACCATAAGTGTTGTTAGCATGATGAATTGGGTTAGGACTTTTCTCTCTTGGGAGTTCTAATTTCCAGCAATGATCATGTCCTTGCTTTATATCTTTTATTGCTAGCCTCATCATATATTCGGAAACAAGACTTTCACATTGAAAGTCCCATGTATCACCAGATTCCATACCCAACCCATAATATCTCTTTTATTCATCTTATTCCTTGAACACAACCTATGCCCGAAGATTCGTTCCGTTTCTAGAAAGGATTTTAGTTAAAATTTAGATTGTGTGTATGGTGAAGGAAACAAGCGAAGAGCTTCAGAGAAGAGATAAAGATGTCAAGAAAAGAGGAAAAGAAGAAAAAAATGTGTATAAAAGAAAAAAGGGAGATAGAAAAAAAATGAAGAAAAAGAGAAAATTAAGGAAAAGCAAGGAAGGTATAAGAGGGATGGTAAATCAAGTGAAGATCAAGAAAGTGCAAAGGAAGGATGTTACGTTGTTGAGAACGAATCTTTGATTTTCCAACCATGTGCAATCCAACAACGAGGACATCATTAGTGCCTTGAAGTCATATTTTCTTTTGCCTTTGCACATGTCCACCATTCTAAATCTTCTCATCCTTGATACCCTCACATTATGGTTTCATGCTCATGGTCATTGGCTCGGGAGGTGAATAACTATTAGAGGACTTTCCTAGCTTGATAATATTTATGTTAACTTCACTAGCCATACCTATATCTCCAACATGATTTATAAATGAGAGACTTATGGGAGGTGAGAGATTATGAATTATTTAGGATAGCTACTTCAAATGTGCGACATGTGAGGACTTGGAGAAAGACTTTGTCTAATACTTGTTGCAGGAATTTTATTTTAAACTCGTGGAAAACCCTCCAATGGAAGTAAGAAAGTATGTATGGTTGGATTTGAGGATCTCTAGTGAAAGGAATGAGTTGTGGGGTAAGTCTTGGATTAGAAATATTTCTTAATGCCCATGTTTATATCATGATCATTGTTTTCATGTTTCTTATACTAAAGATGAAGGTTTAACTAACTTGTAAGGAAAGGTGAGACGAAGCACATTTCAACTTCTTGGATGAATAACTTTTGCAAACAACTTGCTCGAGGACGAGCAAGATCTAAGTGTGGGGGAGTTGTTGGCGGTCAAATATGACACCCCTAAGGAACTTGTTACACTTTGGTTTCAGCTTTGATTTGGAACTAACCCACCACTATTCATACTAATGATGTAACAAGTTCGACACGAGCATGTGTTTTTGGAGTTGTATGTCTATGCAGGAAATCACGAGCCTAATGGATAAGTTTGCATCAAGTTCGGAAGGTGTTAAGCAAGAGGATCAGGGAGCTCCGTTCGTGTGCGAATACAAGATGAACTTACTTCCAAAGGTGGCAAGGACCAAGATGCAACCGCAAGATATTCCTGAGGACCAAGACAAAAGACGAGAGTTCATGCGACAAGACCCTCTATCTTGATCGCGGGGATAATGACGTCCAAAGCCCACATGCGAAGAAGCAAAAGATTCAAGGGTCGAGAGAAGCTCGTTCGCGAAAGATGGGCTCGAACGGGGCCAAAAAGGCCCTGGGCCGATCGGCCTAGGCCGATCGGCCTGGCCCCTTTTTGTGGCGGTTCGGACTCCCCTTTCTTGTGCGTGATGTTTATTGAACCCTAAGTCTATGCCTCCGCCGCCATTCGCCAGAAAGACCGATAAAAGCCCCCGAAGTCAACCACATCAAGGCATCCAACTTTCAGAGATTCAACGGAGGGAGAGAGCCACATATAGGAGAGAGGAGGACGCCCAGAAACCCTAGCAAGGTCCCTCCGGTGCCGCCACAAGATCAAGAGCAAGGAGGAGATTGGATCTTCAAGGGAGAAAGGAAGGCGGAGAGCATCTTCCTCGTCAATCTTCATCTACTTCGGAGGATTCTACACCATGTCTCGCGCTACAATGTGTAACATTATAGGGTAAAATCCTTGTTTGTCCTTGGGGTTGAAGGGAGAGCTTGATTTGTAATGACCGAACCTATGTTTTGGATCTTTTTGCTATCATATTCATGTTGATGGTGCTTCAATCTTAATTGCCGGCTGGCTTGCTTTGGGTATGCATCGCTCGTAGCTTCACATATCTTGTTCCGTTTCTTCCTTATTTGATTATTGTCGTGTAGTGACAATACACGGGAGGGAAATCATATCGAACTTGGTTCACATCCCTTAGTTTTGCATACCTAGATCACATCAATGTCTTGTGCTCTCGTTGTCCGACCATAGATTACCCTCGTGTAGTGGCTAGTACGCGAGAGGGAAAAGGTTGGACTTGTGCACCTTTACCTTGATAGATTAGATCGGTCCGTTCTTGCTAGGTGGTTACATCTCTAAGTGATCCTAGACCTCGTGGGCAAGCTTTCTAGATTCTTGTACTCTCCATACCTTTACTCTCTTCGCTAATCTCTTTAACCTAGATTAGATTAGTTCTTATTTATACATCATCACTTGATAAAGAGCTTTGAATCAACGAGATTAGTGCTTAGTTGAGCGTAGCAATCCACTTGTTCCATGGATTAATAAACTTGGGGGATACTGTAAGGGAAAAGCTACAACCGACCTGTGCGCTTGCGGATCGTAATTTGGCATATTATCTATCGTCAACAGCCACAAAGGCACTCGCCAAGCTCCCTTGGTCACCTTGATGCCGCCTCCACTAAGGAGCTTCTCCACCAAGGGAAGGGGGTCTCCACGTCCCCGACACAAAGTGTCTTCGCCACTCCACACTAAGCCGAAGGGTCAAAGACGTTTACCGGAGAGCCTCTTAGGCTCCAAGGCTTCCAGCACACCTTGTACACCTTAATCCACTCAAGAATCACCTCACAAGGTAGGCACACCTTGCACTCACTCAGCTCTAAGCTAACCTAGCACTAAGCACACAGACCAAGCATGTGCAAAGCTTTTGAATGTTCACTTAAGCACTAGCATGGCATGGATATGATCTCCAATGTGTCTTGGACTCCTCGGCACTTCCACATACTCCAGCATCATCAAATGGGCGAGTAGAGGGGGTATAAATAGCCCAAGGCATGAAGCTAGCCGTTGTCTAATGGCTACTGATAAGTATACCATCGGATGAACCGACGCTTGCTTTTCAGGGTCATCGATTCATCTGGTGCCCCCCCTCTACGTCACATAGTCGTTGCAACCCTGCTGACGCCTTTCATCCGACGCTTCGACCGATGCACCGTCTGTTCATCCGGTGTTGAAAGGTTCCTCGCCAAAACCTTACTGTTAGCTTCTTCATAGCCGTTGGATGAACCGTTGCTTGTATCCTTGTGACCATCGGTTCATCCGGTGCTTAAGGGTTTCGCGCCATAGCCTTTCTGTTAGCAAACACACGACCGCCGGATGAACCGCTGCTACACCGTCGGTTCATACGGTGCTACTAACCCAGCTACTTCTTCTCCAGGAATTCATTCGGTGCATGTAAAACTGGGGGCATCGATTCATCCGTGGTCCATGCTGACTTGAGTCTTCCTCCGTAGTATACCACTTTGTCTGGCCATTGCACCGACGCTTTCTTCCAAGGTACCGTCGGTTCATCCGACGGTGTCTTTTCTTCTCTTCTCATTTTGGCATGTGGTATTTTTGCATCCATGGGACCTAGAAATGTCTACAAAGACATGCTCAACAATATGGTTAGTCTCATTGCTTGTGTTATCATGAATCACCAAAATCAACTTGAACAAATGGCATATGAGGCCATGTTCGCTACATCACCATTATCCGAGAGTGCTTAATTACCTGGCCATTGTGATCCCCTTTATGATGGAATATTGATAAACTTGATGTTTGTTTAATTGTATTGCACAACTCATGCTTGCAATAGTTGGTTATCTAGTAATGTTTTAATCTACTAGAACTTGAGCTAAAATATTGAAAGTAAGGATTAACTCCTTAGTAGCTTTTTGACAAAACAAACCCACTAGCCAAAAGCCTTGCATGATTAGAGGTTATGTCTTTTATTTTAGATGGGTAAGCCTTGCTGAGTATTAGTATACTCAGTCTTGCTATAAATGTTGATTTCAGGTGATAATGTTTGTCCTGGTGAAATTCCACCCGACTGGGAGCTAGAATGGGTGGATGACAAAGAGTGATGGCGTCATGGGTGGCCTCCCATGATGCCACTATATCGTTTAGTATTTCCACTATCTTTTTAAACTCTGAACTATTTACTTTCATGTCAAGAACAATGGTTTGTAATAATTGACTCTACGGGGAAGATTGGATTTAATTTGTAAGGTACTCTGGACTCTCCTTCGTGGGAGTTTTAATGTATGTGTGTTGTACAAGTGATTTACCAGGCTTTGACCTGGCAACACTCAACGTGATGGTTCTTTATTATTACTTAATGACCAAATGGAGTGGTTTAGGCAATAGTACGGAATTATCTCGGACGGGGTTATCACAGTTGGTACCAGAGCATCCGTATACACCAGAGTATTAGATTAACACTAATCACATGTTTTATAATAAAACTTGCCAAAATTGATTGGATTTTGAAAATACGTTGGATCGCTAAGGAATGATTTAGACCGAGAGGCCCTAGAGGGAATTTTGGGTTCTTTAAGGTGGCTAAGTAATCTATCGTTTATTTATACTAACTTCCAGCACTTCTTAAGCCACATGTTTCATACGTGTGTTGTGCCGCATCACGAGTATGCGAGGGTTGATTGGGCAATCCATTCCACGGATCCTATCTTCTCTGTTGGATGCTCACGTGTTTTATACGTGTGCTTTCCGTATGCAAGTCATACGAAGGATGGCATGTTTTATTCAAGATGAATATATCATGGGTTGTGATGTCGCCACGTTTTGCCCGACGTGTGCATGATTCCGCATTACAAACATGCGAAGGGGGACACCCTCCATTCAAATGGGGCGTGTCTCAGGTTGGGCGTTGTCCATGCGGTGCCAAATGCATGGGTTCCATTCCTATAGTGAATGGTAATGTATGTGGATCCTTCCGTGACGTGCTGGCACGGAAGGTTCTTTTCTGCAGGTACACTAACCACGTTAATGCGATTGTTATGTAACGACGTATAGCACCGATTAGTTATTATAGGGAGAGTCGCTGATAAGCTTGCCACCGGCGCTAACTACATCTTTTAAGATCCATGGTTTGTGACATCATTTAAGATGTGTGCATCATGATAAAATTTTGTTGAACCTGAATTTTGTTGTTCTACTCTTGTGCTATGCTTCTAAAAAAATGTCGCTTGCTCTTAGAAAGGGTTTTCTCTCACTTTGATCATAAGTACTAGTTTTCTGCTGAAAATCTTCTGTAGTCAGCTCATAAATTTTTATAACCAAATCTAGGATGATTCTGACTAGGCAACTTTTACAAAAGTTGTTCCTCATCAAGTCAAGCATCGACTGTGATTTTTTCACGGTTTTAGGATTTCTCAATCTAGAGTTATGATCAAAATAGTGTACCTCTGTTTTGCTGTTTTTCTTGGTTAACCTCACTCTGAAACTTGTCTAATTTGACCTTGCTCCAAGATGATCTAGCTCAACCCTTGAATACCAAAATGTGCATAAATATCTTACTGAGTTGTCAGAAAAAATTGGAGATTTTTGGGGCTCTAGTTTTTGAGTAGTGAATTCTTATTTGCAACCGTCAAAGCCAAACCCCAGTACCCAAATTGTTGTGGTTCTCGAGTCATGATCATATTCTGGAAATTGGGCTGTTGGAGTTTTCGTCGTGCATGCTCTACTTGTTTATCTTTGTATGAACAAGCTTATGAATATGCATTTAATGAAAGCTCAACCCTTCTTAGATGGTGGGCTCGACCCGCAGTACTCCTGGTGGTTTCGGTTATTCTTGTGGCAGTAACCAACCCTTGCCACCACCGAACAGAACCCTTTCGGAGACGTTCTTTGCTACTCAAGCTGAGTGGCTGCGCCAAATTCTTCTACATCTACAGCAGCAACAGCCCCAGGTGAATCAAAATGATGCACCAAATCAAGTGGCAATGTATGAGCACTTTCGGACCATGAAGCCACCGCAGTTCACTAAGGCGGAAGAACCCCTTGATGCGGATGCTTGGGTCCGGGCCATCGAAGCCATGTTCACCGTGTTCACCTTACCATGTTCAGAAGAATGCAAGGCCAGCTTTGTGGCATTGCAGCTGCGTGGTCCTGCCTTGATGTTGTGGGAACACTACAAGTCCATGCAGCAGTCCAGGCATGAAATCACCTGGTATGAGTTCAAAAAGGCTTTCAGAGACCATCATATCCCTAAAGCGCTCACAGACAGGAAAATGTGGGAGTTGCTGACTCTCAAGCAAGGGTCAGATACTGTGTATCAATAAGCACAGAAGTTCAACAACCTATGCCAACATGGAGGATATCATGTGGATACTGATGCGAAGAAGATGGAGTGTTTCCGTGATGGCCTGAATAGTGATTTGTATGAACGACTGAATCTGGTAGAGCTCGATAGCTATCATGAGTTGGTGAATAAGGCTATCTCGCAGGAGGATGCCATGAAGAGGGCTCAAGCTAAGAGGAAGAGAAAGACTAACTTCACGCCTAATAATGCGCAGATTCGAAAGTTTTGCATGATGCAGAAGCCCTCACCAGACTCCCAGCTGACTTCACAGTCAGAAAGGTTGGTGGTTAAGCAGTCCCAGGATCGACTTCAAGAGAAGTTTCTTTTCCCAAATCCCCAGCAGCAGTTCCCAAAGCCTGCTATACCTACACCTCCTAGTGTTAGCAATGGGCATAGTTGTTTGAAGTGTGGTAGTCCAGAACACTTTGGGAAGAAATGCCCACACCTTCGCCAGACCCATAAACATAACAAGCCAAATCAGCCGAACCAGAGACCAGATTCCAAACCAAGCAACAAGGGCAAGAAGCAGATTGCCCCAGTCAAGTAGAGCAGACTCAATTTCACTTCTGTGGTGGATATTCCAGAAGGAGCACCAGTGTTGATAGGCACATTCTCTATTTGAGGCAAACCTATCAAGATCTTGTTTGATTCTGGTGCTACGCATAGTTTCTTGAATGGGAAGGCACTAAGCAAATTGGGACTAAATCCTTGCAATACCAATAAGGTGTTTACGATAAAGACGACTGGAGGAAAAATCTCTTCCGAGCTGTTGACCAGAGGGGTACCATAGGAATTAGGCAGCAGAACAGTTGACACAGACCTTATCATTCTGGGTTTGGAAGGCATAGATGTCATCCTAGGGATGGATTGGATGGATCGACATAAGGTTATCCTAGATATTTCTGAACGAAGGATAGAAATCAATTCACCAATTGTTGGAGCCACGATTTTGTACTGACCTTTTAAAGAGGGTGTAAACCCTTGTTCTTACGTAGTGATCACTTCTCACCTAGAAGATATTCCAGTGGTTTGTGAATATCCGGATGTGTTTCCCGATGACTTACCTGGCATGCCACCAGATAGGGACATCGAATTCCTAATAGAGCTCCAACCTAGCACTGCACCTATCTCAAAAAGACCTTACTGTATGCCACCTAAAGAGTTAGCCGAGTTGAAAACTCAATTGCAAGAATTGCTTGATAAGGGGTATATTCGCCCAAGTTCTTCTCCTTGGGGATGTCCTGCTCTTTTTGTGAAGAAGAAAGATGGTAGTTTGCGGATGTGTGTTGACTATCAACCTCTCAATGCGGTGACAATCAAGAATAAATATCCTTTACCCCGCATTGATGTTCTCTTCGATCAATTGGCTAGTGCCAAAGTCTTTTCTAAGATCAACCTTCGATCTGGTTATCATCAAATCAAGATTCGACCAAGTGATATTCTGAAAACAGCCTTCTCCACCAGATATGGTCTTTATGAATTTCTGGTGATGTCCTTTGGTCTCACAAATGCACCTGCCTATTTCATGTACCATATGAACTTCGTCTTCATGACTGAATTGGACAAGTTCGTAGTGGTCTTCATTAATGATATTCTGATTTATTCCAAGAATGAAGAAGAACATGCAGCACATCTCCGGATTGTTTTACAACGTTTGAGAGATCATAAGCTTTATGCTAAATTCTCCAAATGTGAATTCTGGTTGGATAGTGTGAAATTTTTGGATCACACTATTTCCAAGGATGGTGTCTCCGTGGATCCTAGCAAAGTGGAGGAGGTCATGGATTGGAAGCCACCCAAGTCTGTGTATCAAATTCGCAGTTTTCTGGGTGTAGCGGGCTATTATTGTCAATTTATTCCGGATTTCTCCAGGATAGATAAGCCCATGACTGAACTGTTGAAGAAACGTGTCAAGTTTCTGTGGGATGAAGCTTGTGACAAGGCCTTCCACACCTTGAGAGAACACTTAACATCAGCCCCTGTACTAGCACAGCCAGATATGATGAAGCCATTTGAGGTGTATTGTGACGCTTCAGGCACTGGCCTTGGTTGTGTGCTTATGCAAGAAAACCGGGTTATTGCCTATGCTTCACGAGCACTTCGACCTCATGAGAAGAATTATCCTACCCATGATCTTGAGCTAGCAGCAGTTGTTCATGCCTTAAAAATTTGGCGGCATTATTTGATGGGAAATCGATGCAATATTTTCACCGATCACAAGAACCTTAAATATATTTTCACCCAATCGGATCTGAATATGAGGCAAAGAAGGTGGTTGGAATTGATAAAAGATTATGATCTGGAAGTCCAATGTCACCCCGGCAAAGCCAACGTGGTTGCAGATGCGCTTAGCTGTAAGCATTGCAACTGCATGATGGTAGAGCCCTATAATGAGACTTTATGTGAAGAGATGAGGAAGCTTAACCTAGAAGTGGTTAGGAACGGAAATCTATATGCCATTTCCACAGAATCCCCTATACATGAGAGAATTTCTTTGGCTCAACTCAGGGATGAAGGTGTCTAGATAATCGAACAGAAATTATCTGAGGGAGACCCCAAGTACAATTGTTTCCGGAAGGATGAACAAGGAGTGATATGGGTTGATCAAAGATTGGTCATTCCCCAGGCTTTGGAAATAAAGAAAGAAATTTTAGATGAGGCTCATCTCTCTAAATTCACCATTCACCCTGGTAGTACAAAAATGTAGAGAGACCTTAGGGAAAATTTCTGGTGGTCAAACATGAAGGGTGAAATAGCCAAGTACGTGTCCAGCTGTGATACATCCCAAAGGATCAAGGTTAGTCACCTAAAGACCGCATGCCAAATGCAACCTTTGTCTATACCCACATGGAAGTGGGATGACATAAGCATGGATTTCATTGGAGGTTTACCCCTTACTCTCAGAAAGCATGATTCCATCTGGGTTACAGTGGACCGACTTACCAAGACCGCTCATTTCATCGCTGTCCACACTACCTACTCAGCTGAGCGATATGCAGAAATCTATGTTGACCTCATCGTGCGCTTACACGGTGTTCCAAAAACTATCCTATCCGACAGAGGCACCCAATTTGTTGCTCGCTTTTGGGCACAAGTGCATGAATCCTTGGGTACCAAATTGATCCATAGCTCTAGCTATCATCCCCAGACTGATGGTCAGACAGAAAGAGTAAATCAAATAGTGGAGGATATGTTGAGAGCTTGTGTTATTCACGTTGACAAGACTTGGGACAAATGCTTAGCTTTGGCAGAGTTTGCTTACAATAATAGCTACCAAGCTAGTTTGAAAATGGCTCCTTTCGACGCCTTGTATGGACGAAGATGTCGCAACCCCTTGAATTGGTCACAAGCGGGTGCGAGAACATTATTCGGTCCAAAGCTAGTACAAGAAGCCGAAGAGAAGGTGGAAGTGATGAGGGAAAATTTGAAAGCCGCTCAGATGAGACAAAAGAGCTACCATGACAAGGCTAAGGCACCCAGAGAATTTGAAGTTGGAGATTATGTGTGCTTAAAGGTGTCACCGACCAAAGGTGTACAAAGATTCGGAGTAAAAGGGAAGTTAGCGCCATGCTATATCGGGCCTTATGAAGTCACCGAGAAGTTCGGTACATTTGCATATCGTATTAAACTCCTGGACCGACTCTCCGCGGTACACGATGTGTTTCATGTCTCACAATTGAAGAAGTGTGATCAAATATCAGAAGCCCAAATAATTAGTGAGACCAATGCAGAGATAGAACTTGATCTGTCGCTAGCAGAATATCCAATGAGAGTGTTAGATAAAAACGAAAGACAAACAAGGAGACAAATGGTGAAAATGTACAAGATACTATGGAGTCACCACACTGAAGAAGAAGCTACGTGGGAAACCGAGCAGTTTCTAAACACCAAGTATCCGGGTTTTCTTCAAACTCAGCATCGTAAGTATCTTTCCCACCTATCTTTTGTTTTCAAATCTAGGGACGAGATTCCTTTTAAAGGGGGTAGGCTGTAACACCCCGTGTTTTTAATTAGTGCTAATTACATCTTTGACAAAGTCAACACCAATTAAGGATCAACCCCTAGTCAAATCCTTGGTAAAAACCCTAAGATAAACCCTAGATCACATAGGCAACTCTGGAACTAATGACCAGGTGTGTCCGAGGACCAGTGGAGGGTCGCTCCTTAGTGATGAGTGATTGACAACGTTGTGTGGACTGATGTTTGGCTAAGTGTGCAGGTACAGGTTGCGGCTTGACTCGTGTCGGTGCAGGTGAAGAACAAGCGCGAAAGGCCTTAGCCGTGGCGGCCTCCGGGTGATAGAGAGGCAAGTAGGCTTGGTTCGATGTACCCGGTGGCCAATGGGGTCAAGTGCGAGCCGTGCGGTGCAAGACTGGCGGGCTGAAGTCGTGAACATGGGTCGGTGCAAGGTAGCGGTTGAAGCCCGAAGCTTGCACGCGGGGTTTGGTGGTTTGCCCACAAAACCATCTGGTGGACGATTTCTTGGTTTGGGCCGCAAAACCAAGCCCGGAGGCCCGAGGCGACGGAGACGGTGATCCGGGAGCTTCGGGACGCTTCGAGGCGGGGGGCACATGGCGTGATCGTGGGGCTTGCATTGATGCTAAGCAAGGCCGCGGTGGAAGCGTGTTCGCTCGATGAAGACTTGACCAAAATGCCCCTGAGGGGTTGTATCTTCTTTTCAAGCAGTAGGGGTAGCGTGGTCATTTACCTCCCTCCGATGGACTTCATATAAATAGCGGAGAGGTGGATGGCATCTCTCTCTCTTGCTCCCAAGGGCTTTCTCCCCTAGTAGATTTTCTCTGAACTGCTTCTTTTCCCTCTGGATTCCTTAGGCTAGACTCTTGTACAGAATCTGACCTCTGGATGTATGGAAGCATTCGGCGTCCCGGTGATCTCCTAGTCCTCTGTGATTTTCGCGTCATTTTTGGGACTATTTTTGGGAGTTTTCGTTCTTGGCTCGATTCGTGATTTTGGAGGCGTTTCTTCACGGATTTCTGAGGGGATCATGGGTGGATGCTTTGCGCATCGTTGTGTGTGATCTTGACCCCTCAAACGCTGTGGAGAGCCTTCGATTCGTGTGTTTTTTGGTGGGTGCCCGAGTTCATGGTGCTGGTTCGGTTGATCCCCGATTCCCAGTGATTTAGTGGCTTAGGAGTCGAGATTTTTGGGGCATAGCATCCTTGTGTGACGCTTTACATCTCCCCAAAATCTTGTCTCAAGAGCTTCAACCGTTTGGGAGATCCGGTGATGGAAAGGTTGGGTTGACTCCCGAGCTCGAGCTTTTTCTGTTCTGTTCGTGCTTGGCGGACGGTCTGCGGGTCCCTGGCGGACGGTCCACGCGGCTAGGGTTCGTCCCGTGTTCTTCGTGTTCGTCGCGTGTTCTTAAGCGCTTTCGTTTCAATCCGGTTGGATCCCAGGGTTTGGCTGGAAAGCGTTTGGCGGACAGTCCGCGGTGGTCTCACAGACGGTCTGCGTGGCCGGTTTTCTGGCGGACGGTACGCGTGCTCACCACGGACAGTCCGAATTTCGGGGATGCGCTACTGGTGGTTCGAGACGTGTTTGTGGACGGTCCGCCGTGACCTGCCGGACAGTCCGCGCCCACCTCGCGGACGGTCCGCCCGGTCACCCCGGACAGTCCGCCAGGGGCTTCACAGCAGTGCTCAAGTTCTTTGATTCTTGCTTTGGTGCTTCCGCTCTTTGCTCCTAGGCATCTCTCGTGATCCTCTAGGCTTGTGTGAGTCTTGTTTGTTGCTTCCTTTGTGTGCAAGGATTGGTGGAGTGGCAATCGGGGCATAGGCCGAGTTCGACCGTAGGGAAGAATTTTTATCGGCTCCCATTCACTCCCCCCTCTCTGGTCGCCCGATTCGGTCCTTCAGGAACTTTTGCCACGTTCTCCAAATTTCACCTAAACACTTCAAAATCGGCCAATACAAAAGTTGTGCATCTTTTGATGGGACACAATTTTCATGTTGGGCGGCATTTCAAATTTTGAGTGTAAGATGGTGAAAACCTTGGTCAATGGCAGAAGCCACATTTTTCAGGCGCCGAGAAAATCTGCATCTTGGCATGCCATTTGTGAAAAATTGGTTGATCAAAACACCCATCCGCCTTTGTGAAAGTTGTACAGGGTCATGAGATCTCCAACTTTGTTATTTACCTCTTGGTGCACTTTAGTAGCAAAAGTTGGAGAAAACGTCGGTCAAACAGGACATGGCTAGAACGTTTCTGCGTCCTGGCGCTCTAGAGCGCGCACCGACGTCGTGCGTCCGCGCTAGCCACCATCGGTCCCCTGGGCCTTGACGCCGAGAATCATCACGTCCACATTGCGAGCCAGGATCCTTTGGACGGCGCCACCGGACCCACCTCCTCTCCTCGCCCAATCCCGCACCGTGCCGCCCGTCCAACCGTGACGCCACCATACCGCCGTCCCACGTCGCTCGCCATGCCGTCATACTCCCTTGACGTGGCCGGGGTCTTCGAGTCGTCGTCTCGCTGCCTATAAAAGGTGCTCCCGAGCTGGCCTCACGCGTGCACTACCCGCCACCACTCGCCCTTGCTCTCCGCCGTCGCCATAGCCACCGCCATAGTGGAGCCGCCTGCTCCGGTCACCTCCGCAGCGGACCAACGCCTCCAGCACTTCAACCTGCCCCTGCCGAAACTTGTAAGGAATCAGATGCTCGTAGCCTAAGAGGGGGAGGGGGCGAATTAGGCAACTTAAAACCTTAACCCATGGCTTTCACTATTTTGCATAAAACATAAACTAGAACATACTATCTAGATGTGCAACTAATGTTGTTCTAGTGTGAAACTCCCATCCCAAAACCAGTTTTGCAACCTATAGCCAATCCAAGCAAGATACTACTCTAGGAAAGTAAAGGCAAGCAAGGATTGCAAGAGAGTAATGCGGAAACGTAAAGGGGGGAGAGAGGAAGCAAACTCTTGACACACGATTTATCCCGTGGTATTGGTAGGCACTAAGCCACCCCTAGTCCACGTTGTTGAAGCACTCCACACAGGAGTACTGCTTCCTGGTCACCAAGTCTCTTCCAAGAGCACCACTTGACTTGCCACAAAGGCTCGCCACAAAGGCACTCGCCAAGCTCCCTTGGTCACCTTGATGCCGCCTGCACTAAGGAGCTTCTCCACTAAGGGAAGGGGGTCTCCACATCCCCCGCACAAAGTGTCCTCGCCGCTCCACACCAAGCCGGAGGGTCGAAGACGTTTGCCGGAGAGCCACCTAGGCTCCAAGGCTTCCGACGCACCTCGTACAACTTGATCCACTCGTGAATCACCTCACAAGGTAGGCACACCTTGCACTCACTCAGCCCTAAGCTAAGCCTCGCACTAAGCACACACACAAAGCATGTGCAAGTCTATGGATGAGCAATTTAGCACTTGGATGGCTTGGATATGATCTTCTACGAGTCTTGAACTCCTATGCACTTCCACACACTCCAACTACTTCAAATGGGTGAGTGGAGGGGGTATAAATAGCCCAAGGCGTCCAAAGAGCCGTTGGCTAACGGCCACTGAAATTAGTACCGTCGGATGAACCGATGGTCCCATTTTCACCACCGTCGGTTCATCCGGTGCCCCTCCACATCATCTAGCCGTTGCAATCCACTGACACAATTGATCTGACGCATAGACCGATGGGCTCCTCACTTAACCGTCGGTTCATCCGGTGCTGATAGGTTTGTGGCCAAAACCTCTATGTTAGCTAACTTGACGCCATCGGATGAACCGCTGCTTGACTCCTTTTGACCGTCGGTTCATCCGGTGCTTAAGGCCCCGCAACTGGTTGCTCTCTGTTGGCTGTTTTCACACCGCCGGATGAACCGCTGCTGACCATCGGTTCATCCGGTGCTACTGACTGACCCTTTCTTCTTCTCTTCAATTCATCCGACGAATCTAGAATTTAGGCCGTCGGTTCATCCGGCGTTCTTCAATAAAACTCCAGTCTTCACGCAGTGTACCATTTCATCCTTTGCTTGCACCGACGCTGTATTCTAATGTATCATCGATTTATCCGACGCTACTCTTTTCTTCTTTTTCTTCCACAGTTTTGACCCTTGAAAAATACACTATCTTCTCATTTTGGCATGTGGTATTTTTGCATCCTTGGGACCTAGAAGTGTCTACAAAGACATGCTAAGCAATATGGTTAGTCCCATTGATAATGTTGTCATTAATCACCAAAATTAAACTTGAACAAATGACATATGAGGCCATGTTCGCTACAATCTCCCCCTTTTTGGTGATTTATGACAACACAATCAAAGCAAGCATAAATTTGCAAAAATTGACAAAATTGAACCACTTACACTTGCTTGGATGCTTACCATCATCCAACTCCCCCTAGATGTGTTCTTCCTCTTTCATGATCTTCTCTTCACATATAGCTTGCTACTTTCCCCTTTGGAAACATTGACTTGCTTTGGCTCCAAATTCTCCCCCTTTGGAATAAAATCTCCATAAAGTGTCCAAAACAAAAGGGTCTCCAAAGGAATTTTAGCAAGTCCTAGTAATCATAGCTCAAAGAGAAATGTTAAATGTAAGGGAGGAAGTCACATGAACTATGATCCATATGTATGATATCAATGAAGATACCACATGTGTGAATAACTATGGTGGATCATAAGCTCATGAGACTAGCATGATACAAACTAAGCTCCCCCTAAGTGTGTGCACAAAATGACAGTGTGAAAATCAAGTGCACAACTACAAATACTTGTAACATAAGGAAGCTTAGAGCATATCATGCAAGGAGGTAGCTTAAAAGACAAGAGATAAGACAAGAAAGTTCTTGTAACATTACCACTTGTAGATTTTGAGCATTGCATACCTCTGGGGGTTGTACCTCTTCTACCTTGTTGGCACCACATTGAGATAAGCCACTTGGAAATGACATCACCTGGAGGTGATGCCATTTTGAAAGAAGCTTGCAAAGAAGACACTTGGGGTACCACAAGGATTAGGAATGTATGAGTTCATTGCCTTTGAACTTATATAGAGACATAAGCTCGCAAGGACATAACTCAATAGCATGAAGCTCATATTGCTATATTCACTCTTTTAGAGATGTTAGATCACATTTAGAGTGAAATAGCATTCTCTTAGAATGAAGTACCGCACCGGAACGTGTCACCAAGGGACTACGCATGATAAGCTTGAAACAATGTTAGTCCCATAAACAAACCATAGGATGAGCTCCCCCTAAATGTGTACATTTAGTGTTTGAATCACCAACCAAATGTATGCACATTGTTTATGACAACAAAGAGGGAAGCTAACCCAATAGCTTGCTCATGATGCAAAGAGATATATAAGAAAACATGCATCCTGAAAGAAACAAGTGTAGCTTTCCTACACACTAATCAAACCATGTAGGTTGCTCATGGGTTAGCACATGACACAAGCAACCTACCATATGTAAACAACTAGGCATAGCAACAAATGCAACCTAAACAAGGCAATGGAGCTACAATGATACATAAGATGAGTTCTAGTTTCCATTACCTTAACCAGGGAGCTTGGGCAACACATGTCCAATCTTGCAAGCTTTGCTTCTCGGAATTGAATCTTCACTTCTTCTTTGTGCCAAGCCTCCCAAGTCCCCGCTCTTATAGCCTTCACGTGGCCTTAGGAACCCAAACCATTTGAGGCCCCTTCATGTTGGTGATGACTTCCTTGGGCACCCAAATGGGTTGGTTCCAACCCCACTCCTTCAACTTCCCAACCTTGTGTGCAACCACCTTGCCATTAGCCTTCTTCTTGATGACATAGGAGTTGCTCTTGATCTTGTTCTCGCAGTTGGTCTTAGTGTAGATGAGAGAGCTCTTGATGGTGGTGTTGATCTTCTTCTTCTCTCCCTTGTCCATCTTCTTGATGAATTGAGGGCATTTGTAGAACTTGTGCCCTTCTTCATGACACTTGTAGCAAGTCACGGTTGATCCCTTCTCAAGCTTCTTCACCATGTCGTCACAGTTATCTTGAAAAGGTTGGACGTTGCTCTTCATGTCTTGAGAGGCTTCTACTTGTTCCTCATTGTTCTTGCCCTTGCCCATCAAGCTAACCAACCTCTCTCGGAGCCATTTCACCTTTTGCTTGAGCTCATCATTCTTCATGCTTATGAGACAATCACATTTTTCTATGACAACATTCTCATTGCAAGATGGTGAGCAAGATTCATCAATTAAATCAATGCAAGAAGTTGAAGCATCTACCTTAGATATAGGAATTGCACAAGGGATAGATGATTAATTGAGCTCAAAGAAATCATTAGTTTTAACCTTAATGCTTTCTTCCTTAGATTTTGGCTCTTCATTCTCCTCGCTAAGCAATTTGAATTTGCACACCAAATGTTCATAATTTGTAGCAAGGGTAGCACTAAGATCATTGAGAGCATTAAGTTCTTTTTTTTCATTAGCTTCTTTTTTAAGGATTTCTTTTTGCTCATTGACTAGCTCAACAAGTTCATCAATTGAGGTGGTATCAGATTCATCATCACTCACATTGCTTTCCATGCCTTGGGCCATAAGGCACATGTGTGATGATGATGGGGGACCTTTCATGATGCAGGTGGTGAAGTTCTTGCTTGATTCATCGCTTGAGCTACAAGAACTTGATTCTCCACCACTTGTCCATTCACCGATGGCGGTGAGTGCTTCTTGCTTCGGTTTCCTCTCCTTGACCACCTTCTTCTTGCGCTTGATCTTAGTGAACTTGATATGTTGATGATGACGCCCTTCTCTCAGGTGGACATTATAGCCGTACATGTTGATTTTCTTCACATACTTGAAGATCTTCTTACGTACATGCCAACCATCGACTCGACCTCTTCATCACTTGAGGATCCTTCTTCGTTGTCACCATCATCACTTGAGCTTTCATGAATTGACATCCTTCTCATCTTCTCCTCTTATCGACTTGAGAGAGCATGGCTTGCGATTGGAGAAGATGGTTCTTGGGGTGTTGGCTTGAGCTCGACTTTTGGTTCTTCTTTTGTCTTGAGCCCATCCTTGGAAGCTATCTTGGACTTGGGCATGATTTGTAATTCATGTGCCATGATCTTGCTCAAGATTTGAGATGACTTCAAGTCTTCAAGCTTCTTCTCATAGATGATAGCTTTCACCAAGTCATAGTCGGGCTTCCGGAGACTTTGAAGGATCTTGCGGTTCATGTTCAAGTCCTTGATGTCCTTCACACCTAAAGCATTAATCTCATTGACAAGAACATTTAGGTGTGAGTACATAGATTCGGCATTTTCATTCTCAAGTTGCTTAAAGCTATTGAATTCCTCAAGGAGACAACCGTAGCGATCATTAGCTACTTCTTTTGAACCCTCATTTTGTTCCTTGATGGTATTCCATAGAACATGAGCATTTTCACTAGTAAAACTCTATTGAAAAGACCTACATCTAGAGAGGATAAAATGATACTCTTTGCAATAATATCAAATTGCTTCTCCTTTCTAGTACCATTTCTAACACCCTCATTGGTGACCCTCCAAACATCAAGATCCTTAGCTTGTAAATAAGCTTCCATGAGGACCTTCCAACGAGAGTAACCCGTGCCATCGAAATATGGAGCCAAACCTATGGTATCCACCCCTTTCATTCATCTATAGAGCGACTCACTAGGCGGTGAAGCCTAACCGATCCAATGAGCCGGTTTTCACAAATTGCCAATCGAATTAGCGAATCCTTGTGAAGGAAGAGAGTCCCAGCTCTTATACCACTTGTAAGGAATCAGATGCTCGTAGCCTAAGAGGGGGAGGGGGTGAATTAGGCAACTTAAAACCTTAACCCATGGCTTTCACTATTTTGCATAAAACATAAACTAGAACATACTATCTAGATGTGCAACTAAAATTTTTCTAGTGTGAAACTCCCATCCCAAAACAAGTTTTGCAACCTATAGCCAATCCTAGCAAGATACTACTCTAGGAAAGTAAAGGCAAGCAAGGATTGCAAGAGATTAATGTGGAAACGTAAAGGGGGGAGAGAGGAAGCAAACTCTTGACACGCAATTTATCCCGTGGTATCGGTAGGCACTAAGCCACCCCTAGTCCACGTTGTTGAAGCACTCCACACAAGAGTACTGCTTCCCGGTCACCAAGTCTCTTCGAAGAGCACCACTTGACTTGCCACAAAGGCACTCGCCAAGCTCCCTTGGTCACCTTGATGCCGCCTGCACTAAGGAGCTTCTCCACCAAGGGAAGGGGGTCTCCACGTCCCCCGCAGAAAGTGTCCTCACCGCTCCACACCAAAACGGAGGGTCGAAGACGTTTGCCGGAGACCCACCTAGGCTCCAAGGCTTCCGGCGCACCTCATACAACTTGATCCACTCGTGGATCACCTCACAAGGTAGGCACACCTTGCACTCACTCAGCCCTAAGCTAAGCCTAGCTCTAAGCACACACACACAAAGCATGTGCAAGTCTATGGATGAGCAATTTAGCACTTGGATGGCTTGGATATGATCTTATATGAGTCTTGAACTCCTCTGCACTTCCACACACTCCAGCTACATCAAATGGGTGAGTGGAGGGGGTATAAATAGCCCAAGGCGTCCAAAGAGCCGTTGGCTAACGGCCACTGAAATTGGTACCGTCGGAAGAACCGATGGTCCCATTTTCACCACCATCGGTTCATACAGTGCCCCTCCACATCATCTTGCCGTTGCAATCCACTGACACAATTGATACGACGCATAGACCGATGGGCTCCTCACTTAACCGTCGGTTCATCCGGTGCTGATAGGTTCGTGGCCAAAACCTCTCTGTTAGCTAACTTGACGCCGTCGGATGAACCGCTGCTTGACACCTTTTGACCGTCGGTTCATCCGGTGCTTAAGGCCCCGCAACTGGTTTCTCTTTGTTGGCTGTTTTCACACCGCCAAATGAACCTCTGCTGACCATCGGTTCATCCGGTGCTACCGACTGACCCTTTCTTCTTCTCTTTAATTCATCCGACGAATGTAGAATTTAGGCCGTCGGTTCATCCGGTGTTCTTCAAGAAAACTCCAGTCTTCACGCAGTGTACCATTACATCCTTTGCTTGCACCGACGCTGTCTTCTAATGTATCGTCGGTTTATCCGACGCTACTCTTTTCTTCTTTTTCTTCCACGGTTTTTGGCATGTGGTATTTTTGCATCCTTGGGACCTAGAAGTGTCTACAAAGACATGCTAAGTAATATGGTTAGTCCCATTGATCATGTTGTCATTAATCACCAAAATTAAACTTGAATAAATGGCATATGAGGCCTTGTTCGCTACAAAACTCCCCGTGCCATTTGTTGCCCAGGCCGCAGCTCCAGTTCGCCGGAGCACGAGCTCCCACGGACGCCGCCGAGTGGTGCCGCCAAGCCCCCTCGTCAGCTACTCCTCCGACTAGTCCAACAGCCAGAATCGAAGTCTACGTGAGCCGGGACCACTCCCCCGCCCTTTCCCGACCAAGCCCGGCCTTCCCTCACCGGAATTCCGGCGCTCCCCGCCGCTGGCCGCCCTCAGGGACCCAATTGCAAGGCATGTTGTTTTTCCAGGGCATATGTGTCTTGGCAGTCAATTTCCGTCAACTAAAAGCACTTGTTACACTTTGGTTTGAGCTTTGAATTATAACTAACCCACCACTAGGCATACTAATAATGTAACAAGTTCGCACTTGTATTTGGTTTTTGGAGTATGTTGTTTACGCAGGATTTTAGCGCTTAAAGGAGTACTTCCTGGTAAAGTTCATCAAGCACTTCATGAGAAGATAATGAAGCCCGACACAAGTCAAGACTAGAAGTATACATGACTCCAAATGGCTCAAGGACCGAAGCGTGAAGTGGTAAAACTCCGGGGACTTAGAGGTTTACTCACGAGATCAACTGAGTCCGAGAGATATTCGCACGGCCCAGAACAACATGATCTTCGGTGCAGATTCGGAGAACTAAACGGCCTCTAATGGCAAAAGTTTGAATATCAAAGTTGTGGGTCTCGATGAGAGCTTCGATTTGGATATATGGAAGGCCCAATTCTGGTCAAGGAGCTAGGAGATATGGTCCTCGAAATACATTCTGCGCAGATAAGTCTGAAATCAGACAGATTATCTTCCGAGGCCATTTTGGAGATCTTATCTTCTTTTTCAAGGAAAGCAATGAATACCGAAGTTGGAGATAATTTCGTGGCACACAATCTAGACACCGAATTTGCATTATTTGGAGTCCAGATGTGGGAGATATGGTGCCGGCAAGGAAGGGCTGCGAATCAGAAAAATCTGGACGAGGCTGATTTTATGGAAACCAAGTTCGCTTCTATCCCAAGGAAGACTTCGTGCAAGGAAAGGTGGGGCTCGCCCCAAGCCTCCCCAAAGGACAAAATACGACCCCCCAGACGTTCAATAGGGGGGATCCATCCACCAGAGAGCCGCCGAAAGAAGGAGACACACCGAAGGAAGCTGACGGCCGCCGCGAGTCTTCGAAGGTACCAAGGAGATGGCTTAGGGCACCCTAGCCACCATGGCCTCCCTGCGAGGTTACACCATGGTGGAGTTCGGGAGTCACCCCCAACATTCGTCAGGGTATGTACACACACGATGGTCATATCAATTTACTCTTTATTCTAGTTGTCTCGACTTTGGTCACTTCAATGCTTTCTTTCTAATATGTGATGCATCCATATGTTCATAGTAAGATTAGATCTATTTGTGTGATTAGTCTACATCTTGCGGATACATTGGGTAGCATGTTTTAGCTAGTTGGTTGATTACCCTCGTGTGGTGACAGCATGCGGGAGGGAAATGTTCTAGCCATGACATGATGTGGAATAGGATCGATGGCGAGTACTACGGGAGCCGGTGTGTGGCCACCAAGAGGAGGAGCTACAACTAAGAGCGCTTGGTGGGCATTTGGGGTAAATCTTAGAGAAACCTGAGGCGTCAACACGCACCTCGCACTGGTGACCTTGGGAAAGTAGGCTGCTTGCGAGCCGCCTTTCGGAGAGACGTTTTCGTGTACCTTTAGTTGAGATGCAATCTATGATTGGATCAACTTTTTGACTAGTACCGTACCTAGAGACGATAGGCCCTTGCTTCTTGGTTGAGTTATCTCATCTATGACTGTGAATGTGATCAACACTTATACTTCATTCATATCTATAAATTGTTACCTTTCATATGCAATCTTCACATCATGCTAGGATAGATCCGTTTAGCTAGATGGAAAACCCTAGGTAGTTCTTTGTCGATCCACAGATTGATAAACCTTGGGAGAACTCCGAGGAAAGAGCTACAACCAACCCGTGTGTTTGCAGATCGAAACTTGACGCGTTATTTAACCGTCAACAAGCTTTTCTGGCGCCGTTGCCGAGGATCGACAATACGAATCCTAGGGCGATCTATCTATCTTTTTGGGCTAACACTAATTTTATTATTGCATACATCCTGTGTTTCTTGTTTGTGTCAATGGATGCAGGTAAAATCCTAGACACAAAGCGATCAAGGAGTTCTCAACATCCGATTTCGACAAGCCCAATCTCGCTCAAGCAAGTTGATGGCTACATGAAGACCCGCTCTTTAGTGGTTGTTGGCATTTCTTAACCTCAACACTAGGCGCCGTGGTAGCGTGAGCGTGTAAGAAACTCCCGGGTACACTAACAAGTGCGAATGAATCCGCAAGCGCATGGATACACCATTGTAGCACTTCCCCTAGGAGAATGAGTATTCCCTTAGGTATCGTTCCATAGGACGGAGAGTAACCAGAGAGGGTCTATCCAAGGACACCAGCTTTCGCTGGGATAGGTCGGGTTACGAGAAGCACTTCCTTAAGGGACTTAGCTCTCAAGATGCATCTGTCCGGTCTCAGTCATCCCCGCGGGGCGACAGCACATCAATGTGCTGACATCAAGCCCAACTCGGTACGCGACGCAGAGGGTTTGCAAAGGGTCCAACAGGCTGTCACAACTGCGGCCTACCTCTATGCTACGAACGTACGTGGTCTTCGCAGGAAAACTAGGGCCCAGACACCACGTCTATACCCCAGATAAACACTATAGTGCGGTTACATCTGTCGACCCACTGACTACACTATAGCAACCATATAAACACAGTCCCACGAACTAGAGAAAGATCGGATTCAAACCATCTTATCATTCATTGAGCTACGGAGCAGAAAGGAAGCTATGGATGCAGATAAATGAGATACAGCGGGCTCACTTAGCTAAACAGGATCAGAGCATGCAAACAGGTATGTGAACTACTGAGCCGGCTCTAAAGGATCAAAGTCTTGTGTCACAAAGAACACAAGCCTCTAACTTATGAATGAGCCACGAACTCAAGAACAAATCAAGCATGCATGATGTCCACTATAGTCTAAATAAGAAATGCCAAAATACTCACTTTGATCTAAATGAAGAACAAGCATCCACGAGGACATCAACTCACTCCTTACCCCTACTCTACCTCTCAACTAATCCTGATCTAGATCTCTCCTCATCACCATTCTACCACATAGAGGTGAGAATCATCTCACATGGGCAGAATTAGAGAGAGGGAGAGAGAGCTACACAAGAGAGAAGTTGAACTTGAGAGCTTGGTGGTGTGTGTGAAATGGAGCCCCTCCCCTCCTATTTATAGACAAGGGGGTGGCTTGCTCCGAGGCTCCAAGTGCTCCAAAATACCCCAGGATGCAGCCAAGGACCAATGAGTGAGCAACACGTGGAGGGGGGAGATCAACCGTCCCTTGGTCGGTTCGGCCGATCCTAGGGTAGACCGAAGCTCCCGACCCTCCATCTGGGGTGTGCTTTCTCTGGCTTGCTTCCATGTGGGCCCTAGTGCCTCTCCTCCGTGCATGGCACGTTTCCTGGCGGTTTAGTTGGCAAAGTGGGCCCATGGATCCATGTGATGCTGACGTGGCAGCGTATTATTCGTCGAGAGTCCCTCACATGGATTGGTGATCATGGATCCAGGAGAATCCATGTGGCAGCCCCTGATTGGCCAGCATTTGAGTGCCTTGGATTGGAGTGGAGTGAAAGTGCATGGATTCCTCCCATTTCTTATGCTAAATACCTGCATTCGAATAGACATCGACACTGGTGGAAAGTATGAATTTGAGCTCCTATCCTAGTGTGAATGTGTAATTCATGCTCCAATTTGCAGGAGTTGACGGCCATAAAAATGACAAATATCAGCCGTCAACAACACCCCCACACTTGACCTTTGCTCGTCCCGAGTGAAGGGGAAACAAAGCCAAGTGGGTCATGAATACCAAAGAGTAAGACAAACATAAGAGATATTCCAAGTCATACCTTGCTCATGTGAACCTCTGTGTAGTGGCTATCATGTTCCCTTGGGTGATTGAAAAGTAGAACAGCTGTGAATCAAGTCACTTATGCACCTGATGATATACACCTTGGGGTTTTGCAAGTTTTTCATAAATAAAACTCTTGATGGGTTCCTCATTTGATTCTCTTAGGTCGCTCAATGTGTATATGTCCTCACCAAGGCATTTGCCTTTCTTCATCCTACTTCTAATGATGGCTATATGTGGAGCACAGGGTAGGATAAAGAGAAAGCATACTTGCATCACATATTTTGCAAAGTCAAAGACTGGATCCACAGAGAAAATCAAATCATACCATCAGATCAAGATGTGCACTGGTATGGCTATGGTGTGTATGGTAAGGTGGATACTAGGCCCGGAATGGGTGCTAGATATTACCATACATATATATGGTGAGAACTGTGGGTTGATGGTAAGGTGGACACTAGCCCCGGAATGGACACTAGTTATTACCATCAAAATCATGTAACTCCTTTCTGCATGACCATCGCTCTCTTTTTTCCTTCTTTATTTTGGATATGGGCTATCCTTTCTCTCTTTTTTTTTCCAAAACATGCTTTGGGCATGTGTATATATATTTCTTTTTTTCATAGCCCATATCTCTTCCTTGAAGGATACTTTCAGAGAGAGAGGTCACACCACATATGGAGATTTTACTTTTGTGGTATGAATGATACAATGCTAACTTCCAGTGTAGAAACATAGCAAGGGGAAATAGGTGGGGTGCATGTTGACATTTCTTAACGCAACTTCCACAGAATAGATCTAGAATCCATTCTAAGCAATGGCGCAAGAAATGTTGGTTGGTATAAGATAAGCCTACAGAAATATTATAGTAGATAATCCGCAAGCGCACGGATACCGGTGAGCATTTCACCCGGGGTGATGGGTTTTAAAATATCGTATCCACAGGGAAGATGGATGGATGTAACAAAAGACATAGGGATGGCAGTAGACTACTTTATGGACTTTGATGGAATGGCACATACTTTAACAGGGGTAAGACAAATGATAAAGTAATGATAAATCAGACAGGCAGAGGCACATATGGAGCATAGAACATACTATTCCTAGTCTAGATTAGAATTGGATTTACTTAAGAGGCACAATTCTATATAGCATACAAAGACTGAGTTATTCATCTATTCTAATGTAGCATATCATCACATATAGCATAGTCAAGGATAAATGTGAACACCCCGAAGATTACCCAAGAAGATCAAGGACGAAACTTGATCCTCCCAAGAATCATTGTTCGACTAGTCTTATACTCGGGGGGTGGACTGCAAAGGACTCAATAGGCCAGTCACGCCCACGATCTACCACACGACCCGGAGTATAAGGTGAATCCGCAAGTAAATTATATCTAAGCACCATGCTTACATACTTTCTACTACCTAGCATACGCGCATAATATACTAGGAGCTCTACGAATAAGTGCGTAGACTTATCATTAATCATGACTATATCAAATATACTACTAGAATAAAGTAAGAACTTAGCAATTGCACACATAACATTGAAATAGCATAAAGTCATTGAGAAACAATATAAGAACTGAATCTTGATAACTTACAGATCTGGAACTGGAGCAAAGCTCAACTCTACTCGAATCTGACTCTCTATCTAGAACTAGGTTCTTGATCTAGAAATTAGATCTTGAAGTATGAAGTAGCTATCCTATCTCTGATGTATCCTCTTCTTCTCCTGTCTTGGCCTGATGATGATGATCTTCTGAGAGATGCATACCATGCCCTAGGGGGGTCTGGGGTTGCTTATATAGCCCGGAGGGATAATCCGTCGCCGTAGGATCAAACCGACCTAAACAAGTGGTTTAGATTAACCCTAAGAGGCGGTGGAGGAACCTCCCCGAAGCAGGGCCTGATCGGGGCCAGGGGGAGCCCGATCGGCCTCCCTATAGGGCCGGTCGGCCTGGGCTGGGCCCCGGCTGGGCTCCGCCTTCGCGTGTGGGCCTCTTGTCCCTTCTAGATGCATATTTTCTTGGAGCCCACTTTGGTTGAGTTCGGAAGTCTTCTGGAGCCTTCTAGAATTCATTCTTTTCTCATTTTCCTGAATAGTCCCTGAAAATATATAATTCACCAAAACTCGTGGAATTCATTAGTCCAAAGCCCTATACTACTGTTGATTTATCTTTTTGGTCCTTTTTCATGTATTGTTGATGCATAAAAATAAGAGTTAGTGAGCATCAACAAACTCCCCCAAGCTTACCTCTTGCTAGTCTCTTAGCAAGACTCAGTGTTACCACAATAAATTCTTTTCCAAGGTAGGATGAAAAAGTCAGACTTTTAAAACCTGCTTATATCTGCTTGAGAACATGGGGCTTTTATCTGTACTTGGGTCTTAAGTAGTTGAAAGATATAACAATTAAGTCAAGCACCATGTCTCAAGTTCTTGGTTTCACTAAAATTCTGGAGTTTTGCAAAAGATGTTCAAGTTAAAGCTTAGAGTACTCCTGTATGACAACTTGATATGATAAAACATAAAAACTTTCAACTTTAGCCTGCCTTTGCTTCTTTTGTTCCTGAAATATATCTCTCTTTCTAGCAATAATCTTAAGAGAACCTTGGGTTACATGACATTAGGAGAGGTGGGCCCTACTCGCCCCGGACTTTTATCCATTTTTCTCTCTCCTTAGAGATGTGGGCTCTTCTCGCCCTCGGACTTGTGTCCATTATTCATCTCTAATTTATTCTTTTTAGGGAGGTAGGCCCTTCTCGCCTAGTAGAACACTTGTTCATTTCTCTCCCTCTCTCATCTCACTTTTTCCTCTCTTTTTTTTCTTCTTTTTTTTATGTTATGCCCAAGTCTCTTTGAAGGCATAGAGAGATATAAAACTGGAACATTCTGAGCAAATTTTCAACAAGGCTCTCTCTTTTTTTTTAACAGGACATAAAGTCTTGTGTCATACAGGAGACTCGTTATATATGAATTTTATGATTAAAAAGTGAATCTCCAGAATTTAGTGTTACTTTTGAACAAGATAAATAGCAGCTCAACTTAATCATGTCAATCAATCAATCACCTAGACTTAGATCAAGAAATTGCTCCCACAAGAATCTCAAACTCAAAGCATGTTTCAAAATCTAAACCATTGTATCCATGTCTTGGGAGAACTTTAAAGATGGTAAGCTAGGCATTTGTTTATCATGTCCATTTAGCATACTTCTCTAGTTCTTTATTTATTCTAAACAAGGGAAATTTTTATTTTATTTTATTATTATTTCAAACTTATCAAACTAAACAAAACTTAAAATAAAAATATATAAATAGATAGTTGATACTTACCTTGGGGGCTTCTCCCCAAGCTGCTTGATTCTACATCCCCCACTAGCGAAATTTGCTTGCCAGTAGTTCAGCGTTTGCGTCTGCGGTTTCTTGTATACCTTCTAATCGTTGTCCTGCCTGGTCCATCCACTGTTGTTGTTGGCGTAGCATGTTGGTGTGGGTATCCTGAGTGCTCATTTGCGTCCTCATGTTGTCATGGACACCTTGGCGGAACGTCGCAGAATACTGATGGTCGAATCCTGAAAAAGAGTTACGGGCAGGTACAAAATTCGAAGATGATGCGTAAAACCAGCCACTTCCAAACTCCTGTCTTCCGAGGTTGCTCGGTCCTTGCGATGGTAAATCTCCTCCTTGGTACACGTGACGAGGGTATGTTGGCACGAAGTTTTCATATGATCGATACGCGGCGTCTTCGGACAGTGGGTCAGCTCCGGCGTAGTTTGACGATGAGGCTCGAGCTGACGTTCGTGGAGGTTGCTGCTGGACCGGTTGTGCCTGCTCATTGATCAGAAAAGATTGCACAAAATATATACCCAATCCCGAGTTAGGTAATGGGATTGCGCTCTTATTGTGGATATAGTGCAATTTTTCTTGAATTTTCTTAACCCATCTTCCTTGGCGGAAGTAATCGTAGCCGATGATCTCACGAGGAGTGTCAATGCTGATGAAAGTGGCATCTCCAAGGATGCCCAAGTCATCGGCTATCCGGGTGATCAGAGAGGTGCAGCTTACGTCTCCAACTAGGTTGGGGAACGAGAGCCAGTGCTCTACTAGCATCTTAACAGGGGACACAGCTTTTCTTTTCAGAGCAGCATAAATCAACTGCATGTCCCCTACTCTCACGCTGACATTATCATTGCGTGGAAAAAGGACAAGGCTTATCCACTTGTGAAAGAAACGGAGAGTGGGATGCTGAATATCATTGGTGCATGGCTTGTGTGCGTTCTCTTTCCCTGTAATGTCCGTCCAGAGGTGTAGCCTATCAAAATCTTCAAGAGACGAGTCTAAATCTAAGGCACATCCTTCTGCGAACCCTAAGGCGTTACTCAGCCTTCTCCAAGATAGAGTGTGCTCTTGACGGAACAACCGAAAGGTTACCCCATCGTTAGAGGATTTTAAAGTGCAAAGAAACTCTAAAGTGAGGAGACGG
Source organism: Cenchrus fungigraminus (assembly GCA_036936925.1). Taxonomy (NCBI): domain Eukaryota; kingdom Viridiplantae; phylum Streptophyta; class Magnoliopsida; order Poales; family Poaceae; genus Cenchrus; species Cenchrus fungigraminus. Next base: position 48,507,761 of record CM072777.1, on the reverse strand, counting down.
CAACCCCTTTCAGAAGTGTGATAAAAAGAGGTCCACCCCAACACAGCAAAAATCTGGCTGAACTCAGAGTTCAAGCCTGCTTCTTACATGAATTCTTCGCTAAACATGGGTGTAAGGACAAAAGAACGTTTCTTCAGTTTCTCATACCTTTCCTTCTCTTCTCCTCTCCTGATGTGCAAATGCACATCATTGGTTAGGATCTTTCCTTGTGATTGCGATGCCGAAGGAGAGGGGTTAGAGACCGGTGAGGGAGACTCCTGAGAGTCTACACTCATCGACCGCTGGGAGTTGTCTCTAGAACTAGAGCGTCTGAGGATTCTCCCAAACATGGTGTCTAAGGCTTTCAAGGGTGTAAGAGAAAAGTTTAGAGCTAGGCTACCCTTGGATTTCTTCTCCACTCTCTTCCTAAGCTTCCTTTCTCTTGAGGCAGCACTACAAAAGCTCGAAGGTGAGGTTTTCTGGGCTGGTGTGTGTGCGAAGAACTGGGTAGGAGGTGGCTGCTTATATAGGCCCAAGGGGGGTGGCCGGCCGGCCTGGTGGTGGGGCCGGTCGGCCCCACCTGGCCTCCACTCGGGTGCCCTCTCCTCCATCCATTACCTGCTGTCTACCAACGCTAGAAAAAGTGCCTTGTGAGTGGGAAAAGAAGGTGCTGGTGGATGAAGTGATAAGATAAGGTAGGTAAAGACTTGATGTGTATCCCTATGGCATGTGGGTCCCATGCGTAAGGGTAAAGGCAAATATAACAGCAAAAATATAGTAGTAAAAATATTTTTATGCCACCATGAAAAATCATTATACGGGTTTTGACACACCGTAAAATTATTTACCATGGGGCGTGAAAAAGTTTTTACTGTAGTAAATATGAAATTCAGAAATATATTTTTGTGTTTTTACCGGTTACCTTTGACGAGGGTTCGTAGTTTGAGTCCTCGAACGGGACTTCCAAGTCTTCTAATATTCAGGTGCATCGTCCGTCTTCAGAGATAATGGTCCTTCTGATGATGTCTTTTCTTGATCGATCATGTTCGCGTTGATGTTGAGCTCTAGTCTGGGTCTGAAGGCAAACTTCTCCTCCTTTCCATTGATCTCAAATGTGATCTCCCCTCTGCCTACATTGATGCATGCATTGGCGGTGCTCAGGAATGGTGGCCTGAGAATTAGTGAAACCCTGGAGTCTGGGTGCATATCCAATACCACGAAATCAACTAGCACCAAGAACTCTCGGATTTTCACTGGAACATTCTCGGCGATTCCAGATGGGTAGCGAACTGATTGATCTGCCAATTGGAGACACATTGATGTTGGAACCAAGGTAGGGTGCTTGAGCTTGTCGAAGACAACCTTGGGCATCACACTAACACTTGCTCCAAGATCACAGAGTGCATTGTTGAAGTATTGATTTCCAATGGAGCACTCAATAGTGGGGCATCCTGGATCCTTTTTCTTGATGAGTGATGTGTTCAGGATTGCCGCACTACATTCTTCGGTCAACTTGATGATCTCCGTAGTTGGCAAAGGTTTCTTCTTATTCAGGATGTCTCGGATGTACTTGGCATATGTCGGGACTTGCATGGCATCCAATAGAGGTATGTTGACATAAAGCTTCTGGATGACTTCGATGAACTTCCCGAATTGATCATCAACTTGAGGTTTTCACACTCTTCTTGGATATGGTATGAAGTTGGTGTCGTGGAAATCTTGTCTTGCTGAGTCTTGTTCTTCTTGCACGACTTCTTCTACGTTATTATCCTTCTCTGGAGCTTCGGCTGGTGCTACAGGTACTGCAGATGTTGCAGGTGCTGTAGGTGTTCTAGCCGGTGGTCTTGCTGTGCCCTTGGGATATGGTGGATCTGTTGTTTGCTTGCCACCTCTTGTTCGGACATTAAATACCTGCTCAGGGTTAGTGGCAACAGGTGCAACAGCAGACAATTTTGATAACTTTGATTCTAGTTCAGCATTAAAGATAGCTTGATCTTTTAAGATTTTAGAAAAATTATCCATCTTAACATTTATGTCTTCTAGAATCTTATCATTAGCAACAAGCTTCTTAGAGAGATTATTGGTTATTTTATCCTGTTCTTCAATTAACTCTAGTAGCGAAGGTCGCTTGGAATTATTACCTGTATACTTACCTGCGTAAGTTGGTCGTGGTTGTAGGTCTTTTTCTTGGGTAGGTGCTGACTTGTGGACCACCAAGCTTGAATTTCTTGAAGTATTCATCGAATCTTGTAAAGCTTGTCAATCCTTCTTGAAGTTGGCTCGTTCTTCAAGCCTGTTCAACAACACGTCCATACTAGTTGATAGTTCTTTCAACTCTTCATCTTCTTGTACTTCTTCACTCTGACGACATTGTTGAGTGTTCTTCTGGGTCCAGCCTTGATTTTCAGATATCTTCTGCATAAGTGTATTGGCTTGTCTCGTAGTGAGTGACAAGAATGATCCTTTAGCAGCTGCATCTAGATGCTCAGACGCTTTTTGATTTAATCCATGGTAAAAGCTTTGTAAGAGCATCCATTCTTTTATTCCATGGTGAGGGCAATCTGATATATATTCTTGCAAACGTTCCCATGCCTCTGGAATTGACTCACCTTTCTGCTGCTGGAAATTGGTGATTTTTCCATGTAAAGCATTGGTTTTCCCTGTGGGGAAAAACTTTGATAGGAAGGTTGTAGAACATTCCTCCCATGTGTTGATTTCATTGGAGTAGAACCATTGTCTCGCCCTTCCCTTTAGTGAAAATGGGAATAAGCGGAGTAGGATCGTTTCCTTGGGAATGTCCTTGATGGAGATGGTGGTGCCTTTCTCCAAAAAGTTTTGGAGATGAGCGCTTGCATCTTCATGTACCTTTCCACTGAATAGATCAGCTTGCACCATGTTGATGAGGCTAGGCTTAAGCTCGAATTCATGATCGATTGTTGGTCCAATGTGAATGTTATTGATGTTTGGAGCAGAGAATTCCAACAACGTCTTCTCAGCCATGGCTTCAGAACTTGGTGTAAAGCTTCCTTGGTTGATTTGACTCAAATAATTGAAGTGTGGTGAATCACAATCAAACCTGTTAATACCCTGCAAGTAAGATAGACAAAAACAAACAAGGGTAATTCTGTTTAAGCAGAGGTGCCAAATTACAAAGTCTCATTAAAGTATCTAGCCATCGATTTTCAAAAGGTAGCCATCCAATCTTCCCCGGCAACGGCGCCAGAAATGCTTGTTGACATTTCTTAACGCAACTTCCAAAGAATAGATCTAGAATCCATTCTAAGCAATGGTGCAAGAAATGTTGGTTGGTATAAGATAAGCCTACAGAAATATTATGGTAGATAATCCGCAAGCGCACCGATACCGGTGAGCATTTTACCCGGGGTGATGGGTTTTAAAATATCGTATCCACAGGGAAGATGGATGGATGTAACAAAAGACATAGGGATGGCAGTAGACTACTTTATGGACTTTGATGGAATGACACATACTTTAACAGGGGTAAACCAAATGATAAAGTAATGATAAATCAGACAGGCAGAGGCACATGTGGAGCATAGAACATACTATTCCTAGTCTAGATTAGAATTGAATTTACTTAAGAGGCACAATTCTATATAGCATACAAAGACTGAGTTATTCATCTATTCTAATGTAGCATATCATCACATATAGCATAGTCATGGATAAATGTGAACACCCCGAAGATTACCCAAGAAGATCAAGGACGAAACTCGATCCTCCCAAGAATCATTGTTCGACTAGTCTTATACTCAGGGGGTGGACTACAAAGAACTCAATAGGCCTGTCACGCCCACAATCTACCACACGACCCGGAGTATAAGGTGAATCCGCAAGTAAATTATATCTAAGCACCATGCTTACATACTTTCTACTACCTAGCATACGCACGTAATATACTAGGAGCTCTACGAATAAGTGCGTAGACTTATCATTAATCATGACTATATCAAATATACTACTAGAATAAAGTAAGAACTTAGCAATTGCACACATAACATTGAAATAGCATAAAGTCATTGAGAAACAATATAAGAACTGAATCTTGATAACTTACAAATTTGGAACTGGAGCAAAGCTCAACTCTACTCGAATCTGACACTCTATCTAGAACTAGGTTCTTGATCTAGAAATTAGATCTTGAAGTATGAAGTAGCTATCCTATCTCTGATGTATCCTCTTCTTCTCCTGTCTTGGCCTGATGATGATGATCTTCTGAGAGATGCATACCATGCCCTAGGGGGGTCTGGGGTTGCTTATATAGCCCGGAGGGATAATCCGTCGCCGTAGGATCAAACCGACCTAAACAAGTGGTTTAGATTAACCCTAAGAGGCGGTGGAGGAACCTTCCCGAAGCAGGGCCTGATCGGGGCCAGGGGGAGCCCGATCGGCCTCCCTATAGGGCCGGTCGGCCTGGGTTGCGCCCTGGCTGGGCTCCGCCTTCGTGTGTGGGCCTCTTGTCCCTTCTAGATGCATATTTTCTTGGAGCCCACTTCGGTTGAGTTCGGGAGTCTTCTGGAGCCTTCTAGAATTCATTCTTTTCGCATTTTCCTAAATAGTCCCTGAAAATATATAATTCACCAAAACTCGTGGAATTCATTAGTCCAAGGCCCTATACTACTATTGATTTATCTTTTTGGTCCTTTTTCATGTATTGTTGATGCATAAAAATAAGAGTTAGTGAGCATCAACAGTGCACATAAATCTTGATCATGAAAGTAATGAGAAGAAATCTCACAAGGGTCACAGAATTTGACAAGGCTCAAAGCGATAACAAGCAGCATATGAATCGAAGGTTTTTGCCTACAAAGATCATATGGCTCTAATGGGACAGAGGCATATCAAAGAGGAGCCTTTACAAGAGGTTTTGAGTTTTCAAAAACAAAATTCCCCAAGAGAGTTAGTCATCAGAGCAATAGATCATATCATCCAGCCATATCATACTCGTCAATTAATTAGGTGAACATGCTTGTCCTTAAGAAGGTTATGGTTCACAAGCATCGGGTAGATAACAAGGAATAAAACATATGTAAGTCTACTCAGGTGCAAGCGAGCTAGGTGATCTTTTAGCATCATCATTCGAGTTTTAGTTTTAGAGGTAGACATATACAACTATAAAACTCAGGAATGAAAGAGAGTGAGTTGTCGAGATGCAAACCGGTGCTATGCATGGGAGATAAACCGTGAGAGGCTCTCCACAGGAGTGAACTCATGTGGGTCCTGTTCAGGTTCTCTGCAGGTGATCGATCGGCTAGCGCGGAGTGCTCACAGTGGGTACGTATGGAAAACGTCGTGCCTGCATTGGGAGAGTCGTGGCTCTTCCCCCACACTGTCTCGAACCTAGATGTCCTCTAAATCAAAGAGACCAAAGTAATGACACAATGGGTGGCTAAACCGGGTTACATGACCGGTGAGCCACTTTATTCAAATCCAAATGTTTTCAAACAAAATGATTAGGCGCTTACACACATGCAAAAGAAATAAACGAAATAAAGGGAAATAAAGAGAAATAAACCTAGACCTAGACTAGCGCCTAATGAACTAAAGCTGGGGCTAATCCCCACTACTCGGCATCATAGAGGGTCGCATGCCCCGTGGCCGAGAACAGCCTTCTCATCTTCGCACAGAGGCCGCGGCGAAGGTCGCGCATGTCGTCTCTCAGCTCGGCCAGGTCCAACTTCTGCTCTGAGTAAGCAGCCCTGAGCTTCTCATTGCTGGCCTCTAGTTCCTTCATCAGCAGGGTCAGCTTGGCCACTGAGGAGAGCTTAGGGGGCTGCTCGGCTGCGCGAGTCCTCTCCCTGGACCTCCTAGTGTAGGGCGGCGGTGGAAATCCGTCGTCCAGGCCAAGGTCTTCATCCTCCTCTGATAGGACTGGAGCTGGGTGTGCCTCAGGAGTCTTCTCCTTGGGTGGCACCGGCTTCATGGTCACCAATGGCTGTGGTGAAGGAGCGGACTGTGTTGAGCTTGTCTGCCATCCAGCTAGCGACGATCCAGGTGCGCTAGGTGGAGAGAGCGGCAAACCCTTGGGGCGAAGCTGAGCCGTGGTCGGCCTGCCGTAGGGGCTGGCCGCCCGTCTCATGTGCCTCTTCCCGGGTGAGGCAGAGCCCCTAGACGGCGGCATGCCTGGAATCCTCCCGCCTGGTGGAATGGTGGCGAGCGGAGGAACATCTAGGACACCGGCCACCATCGCGAGGTCCGCAGCGGGGGCAGCAGCGATGGATGGGCTCCCTCCCGCCCCCAGACCGGTGGACGAGGTGGAGCCGTCAAAGGGGACAACACTCCGTCCGGCCATGGATGCGGTGATGAGTGTGGATGGTGAGGTGGAGGAGATGGATTCTCGTGACGCGAAAACTTGTCGGGCGGCAGAGAGAAGGTTTTTGGAGGAGAATGAAACGCACACGCGAAAGAAGAAGGGGGCAGGCGGCACCAGGGTTTCGGCCGAACCAGGGTGGGCCCCTCTGGCCCTCCCCTTTCTCGTGTGGGCTCCAGCAAGTCTCAGGATCGAAGGCCCAGGTGGATTCCCCGAGATTGAAACATTGGCTTAGGCTTAAGGCTAGGATAAGGTTGAGGATGAAAATTCATCCTCCACTATATAACAACCTTGGCCAAGCCATGATATAACCATAGAGAATCTGGGGGAGCTCACCTTGGTGACATACTCGGTTCATCAAAAGTATAAGCACCTCTGACGGTAATCATGAAACGTTCGTGTCGCCACAATGGTGTTGCCTTCCTGTGGTCCTTTGCCTATTCCTCTTTATCTTGGCAATTTCTTTCTCCTGCATGACCACGGTCCACAAGATCTGAAGGATAATTCTTCTTGGGGAAACAAGATGAGTCCCAAGAGTACTCAGGATGCGGGCGTCTTGTGATCTCCTGTCTCAACTTACGACTATCCCCTTGCAGACAATGTTGATGTGATTATTGAGCTCTGATCTGCAAGGGTAGTGCATATACGAACTCGAGCCCAAAAAGGTATATCAAAGCTGAAGGCAAGCATGATCATCCCAGAGAGGCCGAGGCATCCCTGAGGTGGTCACGGGACTCGAGGACTATAGCACTGGGGTCATGGAACTCGGAGACGAAAAGATCGAGCACTGAGGCTAGTGCTTCACCAATAGGTACCGCTCTCCGAGTGAACTCAAGCTCAGGAAGACACTCGGCCTTCAAACAGGATAGAGCATGGACTTTCGGAGGCCGGTGTACGATCAGGAACCAGAGTTCGGACGAAGAACGAGATTTAACTCACTCTTACCTTAGGCAGAGGGTTCGATGTTCTCATCGGGGTGATGGAAACATTCCGAAGTCTGGCCTAAGCTTCCAATGGGGGGTTATGGATAAGCTGGAAAGTGCACCTCTCATTGGGCATCGATCAAGTCTGGCATAAGATACGAAGTGCAAGCTTCTCCTGACTAATTAGCATTGATCGATGTGCTTGAGATAAAAAGTGAATGCACTCCACTCAATCGGTAGATGATCGTGCTCCTTCGGTCTGATGGATGAATCCAATGGATTATAAAGCAGAGACCGATATCTTGGTTTATACGAAACTTCAGTGCAAAGCACTTCAGCTCAAACCTCGACGTAGAAACACTATAAGCCTCTCATACCCTCCTTAAGAGATAGTAGTGAGGACCGAACAAGTCATCCTGGCTGGGAATGGTCGTTCTTTCCGAACTACTCTCTCCGTCCTCCCACGAGACAAAGTCTCGGGGATAAGGTTTAAGAAGATGGACGAGAGGGGAACCCAAGGGTAGATCTCGCACCACGAAATCTTTCCCTTAGACTCCTTCCATTCAGGAATGACATCTTTAGCCAGAGCTCAGAAAGAATGGATACGAAATCTCGGACTTGGCTGATGATGGATCTAGGCGGCTCAACATTTCCTCTGGTGGGTGCCTCATTGACCGGGATGCAAGGGGAGCTGAAATCCCGGAGATTATCCACGATCTCTTTTCCCTCGACAGCATCTACGTGCACAAAGGATCCTCCGGAGAGAGCATTAAGCCTCATGGCATCATCGTTCCGCTATCCAAACCAGAAGTGTTGGAGCAACATCCAATCTGGAATGTAGAGGACTGGGCAATCTTCCACCGCGGAGGCGAAACGATTCCATGCCATTCCTAGTGATTCCTACTCACATTACTTGAAATAGAGAATCTTGGCCCTTAACGCGATGACACATTGTATTGGGAAGAAGTGGGAGCAAAAAGCTGCTCTCAACCTTTCCCAAGTAAGGTAGTCTGTACCAAAACAACAGTGCCAATCCCGTGCCTCCAGGGAGAGGGATAGCGGGAAAACTCTCTTTTCCGAGCATCAGGCGATTCTCCGGTTTTACCCCGAGTTTCAATCAGACGCTCGTAGTCTCTCACATGATCAAAGGGGTTCTCATGACTTAACCCTGAGAAGGATAGGTCCTGAATTAGCTTCATGAGAGAGGGGCGAAGCCAAAAGCCAGATGTAAGAGTGGGTCTTGATGAAGATGGCTCTGAGGGTTCACTCCTCGAAGGCGGAAGGTGTTTACAAGGATAACCATCCATGGGTAGCGGGGGTAGAGGTAGAAGTAAAGAAAACAAAAGAGGGATATCTCAAAAAGGGTAACGGGGATGAAGGTAGAAGAAAAAGGAAAAAGATAAATATGAGGATAGACGGGCTCGAAGGTTAACAACAGCCGTCCCCGGCTACGGCACCAGAAATGCTTGTTGGCGTTTCTTAACCTCAACACTAGGCACCGTGGTAGCATGAGCGTGTAAGAAACTCCCGGGTACACTGATGAGTGTGAACGATTCCGCAAGCGCACGGATACACCATTGTAGCACTTCCCCTAGGAGAATGAGTATTCCCTTAGGGTATCGTTCCCTAGGACAGAGAGTAACTAGAGAGGGTCTATCCAAGGACACCAGCTTTTGCTGGGATAGGTCCGGTGACGAGAAGCACTTCCTTAAGGGACTTAGCTCTCAAGATACATCTGTCCAGTCTCAGTCATCCTCATGGGGCGACAGCACATCAATGTGCTGACATCGAGCCCAACTCGGTATGCGACGCAGAGGGTTTACAAAGGGTCCAACAGGCTGTCACCACTGCGGCCTACCTCTACGCTACGAACATACATGGTCTTCGCAGGAAAACCAGGGCCCAGACACCATGTCTGTATCCCAGATAAATACTATAGTGCGGTTACGTCTGTTGACCCGCTGACTACACTATAACAACCATATAAACACGGTCCCACGAACTAGAGAAAGATCAGATTCAAACCATCTTATCATTCATTGAGCTACGGAGTAGAAAGGAAGCTATGGATGCAGATAAACGAGATACAGTGGGCTCACTTAGCTAAACAGGATCAGAGCATGCAAACATGTAAGTGAACTACTGAGCCGGCTCTAAAGGATCAAAGTCTTGTGTCACGAAGAACACAAGCATCTAACTTATGAACGAGCCATGAACTCAAGAACAAATCAAGCATGCATGATGTCTACTATAGTCTAAATAAGAAATGCTGAAATACTCACCTTGATCTAAATGACGAACAAGCATCCACGAGGACATCAACTCACTCCTTACCCCTACTCTACCTCTCAACTAATTCTGATCTAGATCTCTCCTCATCACCATTCTACCACATAGAAGTAAGAATCACCGCACATGGGCAGAATTAGAGAGGGAGAGAGAGCTACACAAGAGAGAAGTGGAACTTCAGAGCTTGGTGGTGTGTGTGAAATGGAGCCCCTCCCCTCCTATTTATAGACAAGGGGGTGGCTTGCTCCGAGGCACCAAGTGCTCCAAAACACCCCAGGATGCAGCCAAGGACCAATGAGTGAGCAACACGTGGAGGGGGGAGATCAACCGACCCTAGGTTGGTTCGGCCGATCCTAGGGTCGGCCGAAGCTCCCGGCCCTCCATCTGGGGTGTGCTTCCTCTGGCTCGCTTCCATGTGGGCCCTAGTGCCTCTCCTCCGTGCATGGCATGTTTCCTGGCGGTTTAGTTGGCAAAGTGGGCCCATGGATCCATGTGATGCTGACGTGGCAGCATATGATTCGTCAAGAGTCCCTCACATGGATTGGTGACATCATGGATCCAGGAGAATCCACGTGGCAGCCCCTGATTGGCCAGCATTTGAGTGCCTTGGATTGGAGTGGAGTGAAAGTGCATGGATTCCTCCCATTTCTTATGCTAAATACCTGCATTCGAATAGACATCGACACTGGTCGAAAGTATGAGTTTGAGCTCCTATCTTAGTGTGAATGTGCAACTCATGCTCCAATTTGCAGGAGTTGACGGCCATAAAAATGGCAAATATCAGCCGTCAACACTTGTAGGTGCTAACTTTTGTTAGTGGCCCAACATCCGCTATCGAGCCACACTTAAAACAAGTAAAGATTAAAAAGTTATGTCACCGTGTCAATTGATTTTGGCTAATGTCTCTTGGAGATTTCTTTGTCCAAGCTGTAGGTGATGAATCAAGCCCCGAAGAAGTCGTGACATCCGATCATCAACATCTCTGGAAGGTTGCTGTCACGATCACGTTTTTCACCCATAATCAGAGAGGTACCATCGAGGAAAATTGAAGATTATCAAGCTCCATCAAGTCTTCTTTCCAACGCATAAAAAATCATTAATTTTGGACATCAGTACAAAGAGTTAAGGTAAAATCTTTCCACGCTACACATTCTAAAATTCTTCAAGACAGATTGTAGTGCCGAAGTAATACGAGCATTACTCTTTCTTCCGGAGTCCGGTTGGAGTGAATGAGTGCTCGTTGGAAAGGGAATTTTGATACACATTGCAATAGAGTGGAAGTTTGGTACATGTTCTGCACTGGATGAAGAGTAATTCAATGAAGAAGAGGCAGCAGCAAACAACGGAGAAGGTGATGACGATGTAGAAGGAAGATTAGAGAGCCTTGAACCCTCTATGATCCCGACACCCTCGGTATTGCAAATAAATGGAGATGATACATCATTAGAGCCATGATATTCACTGGTGGATCGATGGTGATGAACTTGAAGCCTAGGGATACACAACACGATGCTCAAAGTCATCTACATCTCCGGATCGATTCACAAGAAGGTACCAATTGCGTCTAAATTCTGCAAGGCCTCTGAAGAAAGCAACAGAATGTTTTTGGATATTAAGGAGCCCCATGAAATTCCAGTTCCAACGAATCAAAAACTAAGTCAATCGGAGATTCCTACAAGAGGTTATAGCCAAAACATCGAAGGTTGTGCGTTCTGAAATTTTCTGGACAGCACGCAGCGCTAAAGTAAAACAGGCATAACTTTTCCCTTCGAGCTCCATTTAAGACGAATGACCACTCGTTGAAAAGGTAATTTCATAAAATTTTCAATAGAACTATATTTTTGTATAGGTTCTAATCTGGACGTGGGGGAAAATTCATGAAGAAAGATGCAGGAGCAACATGACGAGAACAAGGTGAAAGAGATAAGGATGACAACAATGAAGAGGAGGTTGGGCTGTGCTTTCATCAAGCATACATGATCGAATTCAGAAGCTCAGGACAAAATAAGGGCCTCAAGAACATTTGCAAATGAAGGCACGAGTGACATTATTCAACAAATGAAGATGTTAAAAGCAAACCACGATGGATTACAAAGGGCGACATCAATACAAACTGCATGGACAATTCGAACTCTCGCACGAAGGACCATGGATTCACAACAATGAGAAGGTATGTGAGAGAGTCAAGCTTTATGACTTTAAATGAAGCGCTTTGCGGGAGGCAACCCGTTCTTTTTATTTATCTATATATATATGATGATGGTCTATATTGTGCTCTTAAATTAAACCCATCAAGTAACATTGTACCATTGCTCTAATAAATGCCACAACATCATGCTGTATGTCTTAATTGCTATTGAGAGAGCACATTGTCATTTGATCATGGAAAACTTGTAGAACCTTTTTGTGTGCCTATTAGTGTTCAGAGTCTTTTTATTTGTGTCCTTTTAGAGAGAAACATGAAGTGTGGCACAACCCTTTGATTCTAAGCTTGTGGCTATTTAATCTAGTTTTAATTTTTCTTTTTAGACCATCACCATGATCATGATTCATGTTTGTCTTATGCATGCATAGCATCTTTTCATCATCATTTGTTTTGTACTCCACACATGTTTTGCATTTAGTTGGCTTGGTTGCTACACTTAGTATGATTTATGCTTTCATATTTGTGTTAATGCTCCATGGGAATTTTTCCTTAGCAATCTTGTGTAAACGTGGTGTTTAAACTTGCTTGCGGACCATCATCTTCTAACTCAATAAACTTTGCTAACTTCTATATTACATTGGTTGGTTTATAAGCTTTGTAATATGCTTTATTTTTCTTGTGCTATAAATAATTATTGACCTTGGAATAAACATGGTGTTTTACCCTTCGTTAATAAATCTTTATGGCCATGGAGAAATTCAGCCACCTAATTCTAAGCATGACGCTTAGAACTAGGTGTAAACATTGTCTTTGTGTATATACCTTCCTCCCTCTTGCATTCACACACATCCATTAGGTCCTATTTTATTTTCACTAGATTAATTATGCCACAAGTTAAGGGTCTTTGGGATTGTTGTTGGTTTGTTGGGAAATGTTTCTACTCCCGACTCTCACCCCGGGGGTAGGTTGTTGTCGACCGGGCATCCCTGGGCCCACCAACACATGTGTGCCAGACCCAGGCGATGAGTTCCTACACACCTGGACTACTCGACTAGTGGGCCACGTGCTGGTACCGTGGACCACAAGGCAAGACAAGACGGACAAGGACTTGTACTATGACTAGGATAGCTTTCCATACCCTGTATAGGCTACTCCGAGTCCTACTCGAATAGTACTCTTGTACCAATCTGACTTGTAACCCTGCCTCCCATGGCATATAAGGCGAGGCAGGGACCCCACTCAAAACATATGCAATCAATACAGAGCCACACAGCATACAGGACGTAGGGTATTACACACATTGCGGCCCGAACGTGTCTAATTGTGTGTCCTGTGTCTCACCATCGTGTTCCTGATCTCGGCAAGCCCCACCACACAATCTACTACTTCGGGTACCCCGTCGTAGGCTCGGTGTCAAAAACACTGATAGTTGGCACGCCAGGTTGGGGATCTCGTCGTTGATCCACTGACGAACTCGATGGCACTCATCATCATCAAGCCGACCGTCGCTTTCCAGCAAGGCGACACCTTCGTTTTCGGCTCCTGGGTTTGCGTTGCTGATGGCGCCAGATCGTTCCTGTGTTTCTTAGCGCCAACTCTGGAGTCAAAGCTCAAGTCCTCGACGCTTACGCAAGCTTCGATGGAAGAACTCGTCGAAAATTTCGGCGAAATTTCGATCTCTGACCCACTCAGAGAACTCGAGTCAGAGTATGAGTACAACTCGACTTCGTCTCCTATTCAGCCTGAGTTGCTCTCTTCAGCTTCACAGCTTGCGCTCAGCCTGGATAACATTCTAGCACCACCTCTCTTCGGTCATCGCCATGTCAGTTCCGCTTACCAAGCCGCATTGAAGCGCCTCATGTGCCCTGGCCCGAAGATCGTGCTCGAGTACTCTTCGGATTTGGACGTCAACCTCGACTACTATTCGGATTCCTCTGAGTTCGAGTTCGACTATGGTTCTGATTCTAATAAAGTACAACAACTGTCTGGCCCTGCTCAAGGACTGGTGATCACATCGACACCGGAGGGTAGATTCGTCTACTGGCCTGAGCATGTGCCTGCTGATCTCACATTGGATGATCAGGAGTGCTTTATCACTTGTCTCGACAACTTACCTTTCCAGGAAGGCGTCAAGCTTGTTGATTATGACACCGTTACTGAGCTCATTCAGAGTACGGGTACTTATTCATCGCATCGAGAAGTGTTCGTCGTTGATGCCACTACTCCGCAAGGGCATCGTGCCAATTATCGCTTTCCAGATGATGTATCTGATGATGAATTCTCTGCTAATGCTCCTGCTGATGAAACCGTGGAGGCCAAGACTGCACGTTGCCAACGCAATGCTGATTGTACAACCCTTCGTCGGGAACTCGCGGAAGCTCTACCTACCCGTAATCTTCAAGAGGCCCTGGATGCGGTAGGTACTCGTGAATATCGCACTCCAGAGGAAGCTATCAACGCGATCAATCTACTCGGTCGCTCTATGCCACGTGACCGGGCGGCTGCTGAAGTCGCGAAGCTGGCTGAACTAGCCTACACTATGCTACGTCAAAATACCAGTGCTCCTAGTCACCATGGCAGCAGTGGGGGTGCTCATCATACCACACCCACTCCTCAACGCACATGTCCGGAAGCTAGCAATAAGGGCAAAGGCGATGATGGCAGTGTCAACAGCAAGTCGGGAGACTCTCGCTACGACGCTCGCACAACAATTAACACCAGACGCGCTGAGCGTGAGAAGCAAAAGGATGCTGATTCTGATTCTTTTCCTGCTTTCTCTGCTCGACTTCAAGCTCTGTTTCTTCCGGAGAAATTCAAGCCTTACGGCATCTCTAAGTATGATGGCAAGCAAGATCCAAGGCAGTGGTTGCGCTGTTATGCTCTGTCCATCTCCAATGCTAGGGGCAATGATGATACCAAGTGTATCTATTTCCCTTTTGTCCTAGAGCAAGAGCCCCTCACATGGTTCGAGTCTCTCAAACGCGGCTCTATTGACAACTGGGGACAACTCAAACATCGCTTCACCAGCAACTTTGCGGGTTCTCTGGGCCGTCATGGTACTCGGATGGACCTGGCCCTGATCAAACAAAAACAAGGCAAAACTCTTCGCGAGTACATGCGCCGCTTCTTTGAAAAAAGGGCTACTATTGTTGATGTTACCGAGAAAGAAGTCATTGATACCTTCCAGGATGGTTTTTATGACGATAGGCTTTTCCAAGACTTCGGTCGCGCTCGCCCAGCCAACATCACCAAGATCAAGGAGATGATCACTCACTGGGTGGACGAGGAAGACAAGGCTCGGAATCGGTTCAAGCATCTTCGCAACAACCAGAACAACAACAACAACAACAACAATGCTGGAGGAAGTAGCAGTGGCAAGCAACAGCAGGGCAACCGCCAGGGTAATAACTACTCGAGCAATCCTAATCACAAGCGCAAGCCCGACAACACTGTTGCTGCCATGGAACCTACCACCAAGCCTGAAGATGATCCTCACTGGGCAACATTGACCAAGCAGAAATACCCATGGCACCCAGAGGGCGATCATACTATAGAGCAGTGTTACCAACTTCGACGTGCGTTGAAGAACACACCCGAACCAACGCACCCAAACCCGCGATTTCGCAAACACAAGGGGAAGAAGGCTAACACAGACAAAGACACTGGGTTCCAAAACCCCTCCAACACTGTCAATGTCATATTTGGTGGAATTTCGACCAAACGCATGCAGAAGCTCGCTCTCAGGGAGATTATGTCCATCCAACCAGCAGCTCCCACTTTTCTAAAGTGGTCTGAAACTCCCATTACCTTCTCAAGGGCAGATCAATGGACTAGTTTCTCTGAGCCAGGATGATATCCTCTCATTCTGGATCCAGTGGTGGCAGGCTCCAGGCTTACCAAGGTTCTTATTGATGGTGGCAGCGGTCTCAATGTCATGTTTGCCAAGACTTTGAAGAAGATGGGCTTGGATATCACCAATATGCTTACCAAGTCCAACTCACTGTTCTATGGTATCATCCCGGGCAATGCAGCTGTTCCTTTGGGTTTAGTTGTACTACCCGTTACTTTTGGGACTAAGGATCACTACCGCACCGAGTACATCAAGTTTGAGGTGGCTGACTTCGAGACTTCTTACCATGCTATCCTCGGCAGGCCTGGACTCGCTAAGTTCATGGCTATCCCACACTATGTGTACCTCGTGCTCAAGAAGCCAAGCCCCAAAGGAGTTCTCTCATTGCAAGGGGATTTGAAGCGTTCCTATGACTGTGACATAGAAGCCGTAGAACTTGCCTCAACAACTCAAGTACCCAATGCTATGATGGAAGTCTTCACCACAGCCAAGAAGCTTGCTCTGAGCGAGCTGGAGGTTCCTGAGAAGACGAACAACAACAACAAGCCTGCACCATCTGGTGACATCCTGCTCAAAGCCATTGACCTCGGTACTGGTGACAGCAGCAAGACGACCATGATCAGTGCACAGCTTGATCCTAAATAGGAAGACACGCTCGTCAACTTCCTTCGGGCTAACCGTGATATCTTCGCATGGAAACCATCTGACATACCAAGTGTGCCCAGGAGTTTGATCGAGCACTCACTCAACATCGATCCTAATGCTACCCCCAAGAGACAACACCTTCATCGCTTTGCTGATGACCGTAGGGCTGCTATCAAGAAAGAGCTCGCTAAACTACTCGTGGCTGGCTTCATCTGGGAAGTCTTTCACCCACAATGGCTTGCTAACCCTATGCTCATCAGGAAGAAGAACTCTAATGATTGGAGGATATGTGTCGACTACACTGATCTCAACAAGCATTGCCCCAAAGATCCTTTTGGGTTGCCGCGGATTGATCAAGTCATTGACTCTACGGCAGGCTGTGCTCTACTCTGTTTCCTGGATTGCTACTCCGGATAACATCAAATCGTAATCAAGGAATCTGATCAAGAGAAGACCGCATTTATCACCCTGTTTGGTGCTTATTGTTACACAACAATGTCTTTCGAGTTGAAAAATGCTGGTGCTACTTATCAAAGAGCTATCCAAGCGTGCTTCAAGAAGCAGCTTCACAAGAACGTAGAAGCATACGTGGATGACATCGTTGTAAAGACTAGGGATCCAGACATGCTTATCACAGATCTTGAGGAAACTTTCACTTCGCTACGCGAGTACCAATGGAAGCTCAACCCCAACAAATGCGTCTTTGGCGTATCATCTAGAAAACTACTCGGGTTCATCATCAGCCATCGTGGCATCGAAGCAAACCCCGAGAAGATTACTGCCATCTCCAACATGCAAGCTCCGACTAGTATCAAAGATGTTCAGAAGCTTACTGGTTGCATGGCGTCACTCAATCGCTTCATCTCGCGACTTGGAGAACGGGGTCTACCTTTCTTCAAGGTACTCAAGCGGCAAGAGAAGTTTACGTGGACAACTGAAGCTGATCAAGCTCTTTCTCAGCTCAAGGAGTTCTTATCCAAGCCTCCAGTCCTCACAGCTCCTCTGCCCAATGAAGAGCTCTTGCTCTACATCGCTGCGACTACTAATGTTGTCAGCACTGCTATTGTCGTTGAACGGCAGGAGGAAGGCCAATGCACTCTGGGGGCTACGCACTCAGCCTACTACCCCCACAGGGCAGTCACCTTACTTCCTGGTCTACGGCTCTGAAGCCGTTTTGCCTGCTGATGTCATGTGGCGTTCTCCGACGGTTGATCAGTACGAAGAAGACGTAGCTGAAGAAACAAGACAGACAGATGTCGACAGTCTCGAGGAAGCTCGCTACGATGCACTTGTTCAATCCGCTCGATATCTTGAGAAGATTCGCCGCTACCAAGACCGCAACGTTAAGGAACGCTCCTTCAACGTTGGTGACTTAGTCCTTCGTCGCATCCAGAATACAACAGGGCTACACAAACTCAACTCGCCATGGGAAGGTCCTTTCTATGTTACAAAGGTTACTGGTCTAGGCTCTTATCGCCTCCAAACTCTTGAAGGTGAGGAAGTCGACAATTCTTGGAACATCGACCAGCTTTGTCGCTTCTACCCGTAGGGGGTCTCAACAACCCTCTCCAGACGGCTACGGCTGTAAAACAACTCGTATTGGGTTTCATCAACCCTCTCCAGGCAGCTTCGGTTGCAACCACTCAACAGACAGCTACGGTTGTCACCACTCATAGGGGATCAAGACAATCCTCTCCAGATAGTTTCTGCTGTATCTTCTCGTGGCTTTCAGCTATGAGCACCCGTAGGGGGCTTCATCAACCCTCTCCAGGCAGTCTCATTCTGCGACCTCGTAGGGAGTCATGATAACTCTCTCCAGACGATCCCGTATCGTATAGGGCAATAAGTGGCACAGGCTGTCCATGTCTCTATTTTCAATAAGAGGCTTCGGCCTAGAGTAACACCCTTCTGGTAGGGTCTCAGTGGAACTCTCATACAAGTTGCTACTACAGCAAGGATGAGTTCATCACACTGTCCCCTACGGTCTTACTCGTTCTTCGAAACATCCTTGCGAGTACTCTCTCACTAGGCTCATAGCCTCAGAGGTACTTAAGATATTGTAAACACTATACAATGTATTCAGTAATAAAGTTGCTACTCTATACCGACTTGTTACTGTCCTTTACTTATTCACAACAAAGCCTTCTTTCACGCTGCTACAGCTAAGGTGTTCAACTCGTTGTGAATAAGTTCTTTTCGAGTACTCTCTCACTAGGCTTATAGCCTCAGAGGTACTTAAGACATTGTAAGATCTGTACAATGTGCTACTCTTAGCTTATTTCATGACAAAGCCTTCTTTTACGCTGCTACAGCTAAGGTGTTCAACTCGTCGTGATTAAGCTAACGTTCTTCGGAACATATATACATTTGAGTACTTCTACTCATGTATCATATCTCTTTTTGCAGCCACACACTCAATACCAACTCGAGTACATGGCCAACACACAAGCATACAAGGGATCCAGATAATTGACTTACTCAAGTTTTCAATTATATTACATAAACACTTGTTCGGGATTACACTCAGTTTTTCCCTAGTGTTTTTTACTCTACAGGTACATCTAACGGAGATCGATGAACTTGGAGACTGCTTCCGCGATTGGAGAAGTCTGTTGCATCAACTCGTTGAGCCGGTCGTCGGTGCAATAACCAGATCTGCCGTTCATGATGACCGTGAGATCCGCCTCGGTGTAGAATGACTTGATGAAGCTCAAGACTTGATTGGGAATAGTGCAAGCCAGCCTTTGAGCGTACTCCAGGATCTTCTTCGGCGTGTCCTTCAACCTCTCCACCAGTGGACGAGGCTGAACTCCAGCAACCCTGAGCTCGAAGAGATTTGCCACTGGCTCGGCTGCTTCCATCAAGGATTTCAACTCTCAGCATAGGCCTTCGGCTTCTTCAATCTTGGTCTTGAGCGACTGCATGCAAGTCAACAGGTCATTCCAGCCCGCTAGGCGAATCTCCATTTCACGCTAAAGTTTGAAGCACCGCACCTTATAATCCGCCTCAAGATCCATGCATGTTGATTCTTCACGATTAAAGGCCAGCTGCCAGTCCAGCGCCTTGTTCTTGAACTTCTGAATGTCTTCAGTCAGCTCTGCAGGAGATCAAGGCTACTTATCAGATGCAGTGTGCAAGAAAAAAGTACTCTATGATGAATTCAGAAAGGAGGAATACCTTTATTCTTCAGGCGTAGAGACTTGTTTTTACCAACAACGTCATCCTTCTGAGCCGTCAGCTTCTGGATCTCGTTGTGGTATTCAGCGGCGTTTGCATCAAGTCTTTCTTGCAGCTTCAGAGACAAGGCTTTTTGCTCCTTCAGCTGCTCTCTAAGTTGCGTGACTTCCTCGATGTCCATCGCGTGTTGCTCAAGCAGTCGAGTCTTGCGTTTTGACTGCTTGACTACTTCCTGCAACACGCAAAGCAATACAAGAGTCAGAGACAAGTTATCTTTGGCTAAAAAGTACTCTACAAGAGACTACACACTTACCGCGAACAGCTTCTCGACGCTGCGGAACATCTCAGCATGCGCTTGCAAGTTATCCTCATACAAGCACGAGTCATCGTACGGCATCAAGTCTTCAGCCTTGGATTTAGTACTTGTGCTTGCTGCAGAGTATTGCGTAGCGCTGCGCAAAGGAGCCGGGTCTTCAATGAGTGGCTCGTGTGGCACTATGCGGCCCTCCGGGTTGTCTTCAAGCACCATTTGCGCATCTATTTGGCGCACGGGGGCTTCAGCAATTGAAACTTCTTCGTGGCGTAGCCTGGCTTCTGGATCAGCCTCCAGGCCTTCATTCACCACGGCTTCGATATCATTAGGATCTTCAGCCCTGGGCTTGGAAGCTACCTCCACCGCTGCCTTGACCACGTCGCTCCAGAGGAAGCGCAGTGCCTGTGCCGCATCAGCTTCAGCAGGTACTTCTTGTTGCTCTTGAGGAGTTACGTCTCCTCCAGCAGCACACTTCCAGAGGCGCCCCACTTCACATCAGTGGATTTTTTGCATCAACAAGTTGGTCAGCAAATTCAAAGTGAGCTATATTAATAAGTACTCGAGTACTTGGGTACTTACAGAGCAGCCTGAGGTACTGAGACTTTCGGCCCCAGCATGTCGAAAAAAGAAGGCGCCACCGGCACTTCTGGCACACTTTCCACCGGCGGCACACTTCCTGGTACTGCGGCTTCTTGTTGCTCATGCGCCACCGTCTCGACGATGGACGCGGGAACCAACTCGGGTTCTATTGTTCTTATGGGGCCACTCGAGAGCACATTGCCTGCACTCTCGATTATCTGCGCAAGACCAAATTCAAGGCATTACAGCAAGTAAACAAGTAGTCAACATGATATCGACTACTAAAGTTCTCAGAACTTACTGTAATGGATGGAAGGGCTGTGATCTTCTTCACAGCTCGCTTCCCAACCGTGGTCCTCTTCTTCCGCGGTGGTAGTGTCACATCATCTGCGAGAGATGATGCTGGCCTCTTCGATGCTCCTGCGGCGAGGCCACTGGGGATGGGCGCCCCAGAGTACCCGTAGCGGCTCTCACTTCAAAACGTTGTTGAAGTGTTTGGCCGTCATCGTCGCTTGAGGAGGCATCCTCCACCAAGACTTCTTCTTCTTCCCCTTGAGCAGATCGACTACTCTCGGGGGCTTGAGCCTTAACTCCAGTTGGCTCTCCTTCGGGTGCTTGTAGTGGATCTTTGGGACGAGGAGGGTCGGACACAAACTTCAAGACATCATCATGCGATACAGAGCAAATATTAGCTATACAACTACTTCTACTAAGTACTCGGGGCTAGTTCTCAAAAACTCACCATACGCGGAGGGTTGTCAGCACTATATTCCTAGACAGCTGCAGGAATTCCGTGATGATTCTTAAAGATCTTCTGCAGCCTCTCCATCACAAGATCATCACTGATCTCTTCGGTAGATAGCCTCGAGCCATCATCAGCTCCAGTGTACTCGTACCCAAGATGCTCCCGCTGCATCAAGGGTTGTACCCGTCGCTCCATGAAGCTGAAAGCTACTCTCTCAGCAGTCAAGCCTTGCGCCTTCTTCTGCGCAATCTTCGCCAACAGGTCTAGAATCTGAATGCACTCCTGCATCGTCGGTTCATCCTTCCAGAGCCTGTCATACACCGGCGCGAACATGCTGGGCTTCGGCAGCTGAGGCGGGGCATTGTCGATGTAGAACCACTTGTTCTTCCAGTCTTAATTTGAATCAATCAAGTTGTACTTGAAGTACAACTCTTGTGCCTTCTGGCGCATCTGGACACCGGCTCCACCGACTACTATAGGGAAGTTGGCGTTGGGCTGCGGCCTGAAGCGGAAGATCTTCCTAAACAGAGCCCAATGTGGGCGGATTCCAAGGAAAGCTTCGCAGAAGTGCACGTACACTGTAATCTGGAAGATGCTATTGGGATTGAGGTGCACGTGCTCCAGCTTGAAGAAGTCGAGGAAGCCCCTGAAGAAGTCCGATGATGGCAGCGTCAACCCACGCTCGACGAAGTGACCGAACATCGGGATTTCATCTGGGCTTTTCTCCATCGGCCAGGCATCTCCGGCAGCAGAGCTCCAGCCAGCAATAGCTTTCTCACGCAGCAACCCGCCGGCTTTGAGGGCCTGGATATCTTCTTCCTTCATCTTGGATTTCTTCCAAGAGACGGCCTGGCTCGGGGGCTTCCTGATGACCACTGTCTTGTACTTCGGCTCCGGCAACTGATTTTTGCCGCGACCGGACTTCCTCTTCTGACCCTTGGACGGCACTGGCTTCATCCTGTCAGTCACGAGAGTCTTCTTTCGCATTGACTTGAGGGCTGCGAGGGGGTGGAGGCACGAGCTCTTGGCGGCGTGGACGCTCGAACTCTGCGGCGGCTACGGATGCTAGGGCGTTCGGGATCTAAGGGAGAATGGGAGCAGTGAAACCCTAAGGCATACCCCTTCGGATATTTATAAAATCAAAACCCTAACGGTTCGACCTAGTGACCCTTCGTATTTAACAGATTGGTTTCACACAGACAAAATTTTGGCTAAGTCAGAGGACTAAAATCCAAGACCTGCTCGGCTCCATCTCGGGGGCTCGACTACTCGATGGAATTGGATTTCACTCAGCTACAGTTCACTAAATTCAGGCCACTATTATACAGTCAGATTGGATCCTTCAATTCAAGAAAGTACTCGACTCAAGGCTCGGGGGCTCCGTGCCATGTGTCCTTCAGTTTTTCTCAGGATTTTGCGGGATTATTTGATGAAGACTACTGATTGACCCTCAGCTTGAATTGTCAATTCGAACTAAGGCTCGGGGGCTACATCCATATAGGATGCGATTTTTGCAAATCGCATTCCTATATTATTTCTTCGGATTTTCTGCGGATTTTTCGGAGCAAGATCAAAGAGTAGAAGATTGACCCTCAGCTTGAATCCTAGATTCGACCTAAGGCTCGAGGGCTACATTCCATATGGAATGCGATTTCAGTAATCGCATTTCCATATGGATCTTTGATGCAAAGATTTCAAGAACGAAGCGGGTATTATTGAAGACCTTCAAGGGAAGTACTCGGGGACGCTTGGGAACAACTCGAGAAGACTTCAAGACTACTTGTGGAGTTAGCTGGAGTACCTTCCAGACTCGTGATGATTCAAGTACTATTGAAGATTGAAGCTTGTAGAACTCGGTGATGCTTGGGAACTACTCGTGGAGACCTTCAAGACTACTTGGAGCATCGCACTCGACTACAAAGTACTCGGGGGCTTGTCGACCGGGCATCCCTGGGCCCACCAACACATGTGGGCCAGACCCCGGCGATGAGTTCCTACACACCTGGACTACTCGACTAGTGGGCCACGGTGCTGGTACCGTGGACCGCAAGGCAAGACAAGACGGACAAGGACTTGTACTATGACTAGGATAGCTTTCCATACCCTATATAGGCTACTCCGAGTCCTACTCGAATAGTACTCTTGTACCAATCCAACTTGTAACCCTGCCTCCCGTGGCATATAAGGCGAGGCAGGGACCCCTCTCAAAACATACACAATCAATACAGAGCCACGCAGCATACAGAACATAGGGTATTACGCACATTGCGGCCCGAACCTGTCTAATTGTGTGTCCCGCGTCTCACCATCGTGTTCCTGATCTCGGCGAGCCCCACCGCACAATCTACTACTTCGGGTACCCCGTCGTAGGCTCAGTGTCTAAAACACTGACAGCTTTAAACGAAGCGCTTTGCGGGAGGCAACCCGTTCTTTTTATTTATTTATATATATATGACGACGGTCTATATTGTGCTCTTAAATTAAACCCATCAAGTAACATTGTACCATTGCTATAATAAATGCCACAACATCATGTTGTATGTCTTAATTGCTATTGAGAGAGCACATTGTTATTTGATCATGGAAAACTTGTAGAACCTTTTTGTGTGCCTATTAGTGTTCAGAGTCTTTTTATTAGAGTCCTTTTAGAGAGAAACATGAAGTGTGGCACAACCCTTTGATTCTAAGCTTGTGGCTATTTAATCTAGTTTTAATTTTTCTTTTTAGACCATCACCATGATCATGATTCATGTTTGTCTTATGCATGCATAGCATCTTTCATCATTATTCTTTTTGCACTCCACACATGTTTTGCATTTAGTTGGCTTGGTTGCTACACTTAGTATGATTTATTCTTTCATATTTGCGTTAATGCTCCATGGGAATTTTTCCTTAGCAATCTTGTGTAAACGTGGTGTTTAAACTTGCTTGCGGACCATCATCTTCTAACTTAATAAACTTTGCTAACTTCTATATTACATTGGTTGGTTTATAAGCTTTGTAATATGCTTTATTTTTCTTGTGCTATAAATAATTATTGACCTTGGAATAAATATGGTGTTTTACCCTTCGTTAATAAATCTTTATGGCTATGGAGAAATTCAGCCACCTAATTGTAAGCATGACGCTTAGAACTAGGTGTAAACATTGTCTTTGCATATATACCTTCCCCCCTCTTGCATTCAAACACATCCATTAGGTCCTATTTTATTTTCACTAGATTAATTATGCCACAAGTTAAGGGTCTTAGGGATTGTTGTTGGTTTGTTGGCAAATGTTTCTACTCCCGACCCTCACCCCGGGGGTAGGTTGTGCACTTGAATTATTTTGCAGGCATGATGATGAGGTTTTTAAGAAAGGAAAAAACAAAAAATTGAAGGATAAAGGCGACACAAGTAAAGACGCAAAAGGACAAACTCCGAACACGGAGAACCAAGCTTCATCCTCTCTTTCAATGCCTAGCACAACGCTAAGCATGGGAGAGGATCCGATGAAAACAAGGATCACAATCGCTAGAAGATGCTAACTCTCCTTCTTCCATGCTAAGCACAATGCTTAAGCATGGGGGAAGCCATGCTACAACTCATTGCAAGAATCAAAAGGACGGTAACTCTTCCTCAACCTTCTCTTTGTCCATCATTTTTCTAAATGCTTGTATATATATATGCCATCAACCATAGGTTATAAACCTTTGTATATCTCTCTTGTTAATAACATGGCTACTAGGAGTACAACCTAGGTTTGTTTTGGGTTTCAAAAAAATTTTATCACCTTCACCTTGAGCTCACCACAATGATATTCTTAAATGCTCTTGCTTATGGAAAAGTGATGAAAGTTGCCGCTTTGTTTTACTTACACAATGTTATGTGTGACTTGACTATTTTCTCTCCATTAAAAGGAACTTAAATTGACAAAATACTGGCTCTTTTATTTGTGGAGGTTAAATGACTAATTTCTAGACCCACATAATCTATATTGCTCTTTGACTTAAGTTTACAATGACCTTATATCTTGTATTGTTTTATTTAAAACTTTATTTTTATGCTATCTACATGTGTGAACCTCTTGCAAAGTTCTACCTACAAAAGCCATTACACATGTATGTTCTTTCATGATGAAACCTTTGGTCTGCAAACTTATATTTTGATGAGTTGGATTAAGATTGATTTCCGTGGTATGAGACTTAGAAGCTGGTCATTCCATTTTGCGTAACTTCTTATTGCTCGCCTTTTTGTCCATGCATTGTGAGTTTCTACACTGGAAATTTCGCAAACCTCGTTGGGCATCCAACATAAACCTAAATTATCATTTTTGTGATTACCTCCTTGACCACAACCTATCATTGAGTATGGAAAAATATCTTGTCCAAGATTCAGAAAATTAATGAGTGCCCCTTCAAGAAGATCAAGACCTAGAGGTGCTCATAGAGTGTGGAAGCCCCCTCTAGAGGAATAAATTATTTTTATTAGAGGATATCAAATATTTTGATACTCACATCAGTAATATATCATTGTTCCCTTTCATGCTCGAGGACGACCACCATCTAAGCAAGGGGGAGGAGTCATCGCATTATTTCTGACTTTTTGCTGAGTGAGTGCTATGTTGCAAGAAGTTCTGAGGAGCGAGAAAAAAGAAAAAGAAAGGTAAAAGAAAAAAGAAAAAGAAAGAAGAAGAAAAAAAAGAAGAAAAATGTAATAAGAAGAAAAATGAAAAAAAGACTGCTCAGTTCTTCGAGCTTCATGAAAGTTCAAAGCGTGCTTTCAAGATATCAAGATTAAGGATTGATCCATACTCAATATTTCCAACCATGTGCAATCCGATGACGAGGACTTCGTTCGTGCCTCGGGATCATTCATTTGCCACTTGCACATGTCCACTTATCTAAATGCATGTGTTCCACCTCTCTCTCTCCCTCCAACATTATTTTCCATGGCCTTTTTGACAAGTCTCAGTAAATCCAATAGATCTCTCTCTTAGTTAGACAATATTTTAGATATAATGTTTTGATAGGATTATTTTTAACCACCAAACTCCACATAAGCCTTCCACTTACATATATGAGTAGAATAGGTTGAAAATAATCGAGTTGTTGACGCAAAAAACGGAATAAAGTCCACCGTGGTAGCACGTAACGGATTCCCGGGATGTAACAAGGCGTGCCAGTCAATCTGACCTGTTGATTGACAAGGAAATTTTGAAACATTAGATTAACGGCTTAATCGGCTAGAGAGTCGATATGCCTCGCGATGTAACAGCCGGGAGTGGCCGATACGGGAATGGATCAGACCGGCTAGATCGGACGATATAAGCTATCAGCCATAAAACTGATTGGAAACATAACATTATTGGGCTCTTGCTCCACCATGACTAGAGCCATAAACCGATGAGTATTATCCTGACGTCTGCACCAGTGTATGTAGGTGTAACCACAGCGATGCGCCCGGTAGTCACAGCCTAGTAGAGCTGGCGGTGGGGTATCAGTTTAAGCCTCACAAGTCGACGGATCTACTCACAGTGCCGCTGGAAACCAACAACACTCGAGGGATAGCCGAAATTAAGATACAACAGGCTATTAAATAATCTATCATCTAATATTTGAGATTTAAATTAAACAAAGCATGCTAAACAGCAAGACGATAGATTAAATAAATATCAGTTGATGCAATCTTAACCAAGGCAGGATAACTATGATTCTACCATATCTAGCAACAGATCAAACGATGCAGCCTTACGAGATATGATAGAACCGAAAACTGGTGAGTACCATAGATCGAGATGGAAGCGATGCGCCGTAGTCGAAGATCCGCAGTACTTGGTTCCAAAAATTCCTCTAGACTTACCCCTCTGCCGGAGATCAAGATGATGCAACCCCACGTTAGGTGCCGAGGTTCCATCAATGATTCAAAGTAAATACATTACGGAAAGGTAAAGTGAAAAAGTAAAAGGGTGGCGATGCTCCGAGTTGTATTGATTTGATTGATTATTACAATGGTCGGGGTATGTATTTATATCCCAGTCTAAAAGACTCCTAACTATCTAGGATTATGACTCGTACAAGACTTGCCTAATACACAATATCTAGACTAAAGGAAATATTAAGATACATGAACTCTATTTTCCCTTTCTCGTAGAGTCCTTGCTAATTAAACTCTATCAATTCTCACTCAATTAATTAATTGGTTGCCATGCTTGTCCCGGCGATGACACAGTATATGATCGATCCCTTTAATTTCTTTAATATCTGATCGTAGCTTAATTAATGTCTAGGCCTGAACGAGCCCTTTGAATCGGCTGAATCACCTTGGCCTTCTATCAACTGATATTGTACTGCTTTCCATCGGCTAAACTCCATGCCTTGTGCTGGTCCTTTTACGTCCTTTTGATGCTGGTCTTGATGTGTTAAAAAGTGGTGTCAACACAAGCCTCCAGTTTCGGAGTATGAAGGATTCATGTTTCGAAATTCTATAAATCTGGAACCTCTATCTTCCGACCAATGCAAACTGTTTCATGGTTTGAACCTCAACTTTCCCAGCACCGCTTTCTTATAGCCGGTACCTTTCTTCAAACATAGCTCCTTTTCTGAGTCTTGATTTTAGCGTTATTCTGGTGATCTTTCAACAGTGCTGATAATATTAGTAGCATTGGCAAGAGTAGCGATCGCGTCGGCAAGAAAAATAATGTCTTATGATCCCGAGTCCTTGTTGTGCAGGAGCCAATTTAGTTGCATGTCATATTTCTTCTTCTATCGGCTATCTTGGTCTGTGTTTGGTCGTCGGCGGACCGGAAGCGAGCATCTTTGAGTCCGGTCATGCAGCTTCACATATCGGCAGTCGTACGTTGGCGAAACATAGTTGTTGAGTGATGGTCCATCGAAAATTGGATTGACAGCTCTTACATAGTTTTTTGCAGACGCACGGCAATGCGACCATTGATTGCCGTGCATTTTTCTCATAACGCACGGCAAAAGTTACCTGATTGCCGTGCGTTTTTCTCATGACGCACGGCAATGGTTACATGATTGCCGTGCGTTTTTCTCACGACGCACGGCAAAGGTTACCTGATTGCCGTGCGTTTTCTTCTACGGCGCACGGCAATGGGCGTATCTTTGCCGTGCGGTTTTTACCGGCGCACGGCAATGGGCGTATCTTTGCCGTGCGGTTTTTACCGGCGCACGGCAATGATTTTTCCACGTCGTTTGAATCGCGGGCGCCGTCAGTTCCTTTGTTTTTTTGCCGTGCGCGCAAAAAAACACACGGTAATAATTCTTTACCGTGCGTGCTCTTTAAGGACGCACGGCAAAGGGTCTTTACCGTGCCAAATGCTGTCGTGCGCCCTTTGCCGTGCGTCCCGATGAAATACGCACGGCAAAAGGTTTGCCGTGCGTTTTATTGTGTTTGCCGTGCGTTCGGGACGCACGGGAAACACCCTGTTTCCGTTGTGTCAATACCAATGCATTTGTGATTTTACCCGGCAGCACCGTCATCATCATTGTCTATGCATTTTCTTTATCATTATCTTGACATATCAGTTGTCGTCGTCATTTAGTATCCATGCACCTTTGTCTCTCCAACTATATTTGTTTGATGCACCATTCCAAATTTTGCTTTTGAATACCGACGCTGAACTTTCTTAGAACTGGCATTGTTTCTTCCCATCAACCTGGTGTCGGCATTGACCGCAGCAGCACCGGCATCGGCTCACATAGTGGACCACGGTATTGCCTGTGATTAACCAGGTTATGGTCGCCTCAATGGAAAATCTCTGGTAGCGGTAGTCCTCCATTTAATTTTCTTTTGAAATTTCACTGGCCATCATATCAAATTAGCCGACTATCTGTATCGGCTCTGGCTTTTATCGACTTTTTCCATGGTGCTGATAAGTATTTGGAGCCAACAAATATATTGATTATCCTGTAATAACTATTGCAGCAAAGGCATACCTCCTCAGTCCATACTGTTCAATTTCACCACTTTCCCTGTAACTTTGCTTCACGCCATACATGTCAATTGTATCTTCATATTAACTCATCAGCCAACCGACAGGTACGTAGAAACATAGCATAGCCGATTTAATTTAAGTGATGTATATGCGGCTTTCAGCTTTGTCATGCCTGCTGCCTTGATCTGCCTTAGAGCTCCTATATGCACATACGAATCAGCATGGGCTAATGAGATATCTCATCAATTGTACTCGGCTCTGTTGACTCTTCCTATCCTCATACCTCCATCGCTCTATTGTTGATCTCTTTGTTGAGTACTTCTAGTCATCTGCGCGTATGGATCGCCTGATGATAAAGCACCTTTGCACTGCGTCGTGCTATTTCCAGCCGATCAGTATGTCATCATCGTCTCCCTCAGTGTGTCGTTTGCTCCCGACCTCTTGTGATGCTACCGCCGATCTTCGCGAGTATCGAATTTCCACCATCGACCTAGAACTTCATCCTCTTTTAACGACCACATGATGCGGTTATTAGCACAATGAACAAGAAGCTTGCGTGCATGCATGTATTGTGATCTTCACTGCCTCATATCTGGATCAAGACTACCGCCAGGCTAGCACACATGAGATTCTTTACGTTCCAGGTTGGAGGGCAGTGGGTAGATCCTTGATCCTTATCTCTGGTGACTTTCCTTCGTAGTTGGGCACTAACAATGTTCATGATGGTGCCGGTAGCACCCATAGTTGCAGATCATCACCACGATATGGTCTATTGGCCGCGACATCGATCTCTCATCGGCTGCTTTCGTGATTCAGGACACGGTCATGAAACTTGTATCCACCTAAACTGAACAAGAGAAAATCTTCGGTAGACCTCTGGGCTTTAATGAATTTTTTAATATTCATATATACAGCCAACTACTTCTGAGAATAATATTCCCTTGTAGTTTGGGAATTGAACACCTTCGGATTTTGTGGGCCATCATACCAAAGTTGAAGCAGCAACCAGCACTAATAATGTTCTTCTCGTTAAGCTGACCTCTTATATGGGTCTTAGCTCTTATCGAAGTGTTCCATCATGGAGCTGATAAATATTGGAGCCTTGGAGCCCATAAATATGTCGACTATCTCACAATAATTATTGGCAGCAGGATATATTTTCTTGGTCTGTACTGCCCAACTCCATTACCTTCGCCATATCTGTGTCATCTTTGAGAGGGAAGTAATTATACCGGGTCATCTTCAGTATCTGTAGCCGATGGGCACATCTGTTTCTCTTCCATAATTAGTAACAGAGCCTCCATAATATACTGAGCTTTTTTGAATTCTCTGGCACACCCAACTCTTCCCAGACATGCACATCCATCCATACTTCTCTTGGAGATTAACTTCCTTCTATTATTGGTCAAACTTAGCCAGCTGAAGTGACTACGCCGTTGTTTTGATCATGTGGTGCCCATCCTCTATTATGGCATCAACTGTTAATGGTGACCTAGGCCGACAGCTTCGGTGTCCTCGTGTTGGTGGTAACTGGCCCGAGATGAGGTGATGGTGTTGGTAGTTCATGGCCGACACAGATGAAGTGATTTGCTGAATCACTAAGGAGCCACATATTTTTGCAGTCATCGACGCGTAGGTGTTACCTTATGGTTTGGGATCATCAGCTGTGCCATACTGCCCTTGGCCGGTTTGCTTGATAGCGTCGTGGCCAACGAGGATGGCTGTGTTGCTGGTTATGAAACAGAAGCGGCTATCAAGCTTTGGCGAAGACGTCATTGCTGGCGGGTGAGTATTGTATCTCCACAAAACTCCACGCTTCAGTAGCTGATTTGACTGTTGATCTTTTATCGGCTATTTGTCTTTATTTCCTCGTGTGACTCAATCGGATGAACAATAATTCCATCGGCCAGTATGTGGAGAGAAAGAAGCGATTCTCCTAGCCGATGTGAATATCAAATTTATTTTGAGCCTTTTACTCCATCAGATGGATAATCATAAACTTTATATAACTACTACTCCAAAGCAAGTTTCATTGGCTATTTTTTCTGATGCATGCTCCATTAGTCATCCTCTTGGCTGTCTTAGTCTCTGAAGTATTTTTCTTGAGCCGATAAAGAATATTATAGAGCTAATAAATATCGGCTGAGCAATCGCTCGACTCATAAGCAGCTGAGGGCAAGGAACATTACAGAAAGCGAGAGGACTTCGCCAGACAGAGTCTGGAGGCAGCAGCACTGATACAGCTATGTGGAACTGCAACCTTGCTCTCCTTCTACTTGGTTGCTCGGTATGCACGCATGTATCTCGAGTGCATCGAAACCGCAGCTGGCCATACGATCTTGAAAAAATCGGCAATATGGAAGTATTGGCATTACGCTGAAAAATAAAGATCAGCCTCTGCTCAGGCCCCTTTTCTCCATTACCGAAGTTTTTGCACTTTGATCCTTGTAACTGTGCCGGATTGTTATCGGCTTTGAACAGGATTTCTGGGACTGGCGGTGCAGCTTCTCTTGCCGGTAATTGTGACGTGTTTAGCTGATATGTAAGTAATGATCCGCCGAGAATATGGTACTGAACAGGTAGTTGTTGCAGTAGAAAGTTATCAGCGTCAGTATGCTGACCTGGTCATGCATCACGTCGGCTTCTGGGAATTTTGTGGCCATTTCGTCGTGTTGAACCATACCCCGGCAGCCCTGGTGATGGCACCAAATTGGCAACAGCACCTTCGAGTAGCTCCACGGCATTGGAGCCGTCTTGGTCATTCGGACGCTGATCTTCTGTTTACAGCGGCTTTGCAGCGGCACCTCTGGTATCCGGCGACGGTTAGGCCGTCATGAGCTGGTAAGTTTGGCCTTTCGTCTTTCATAGCTTTCTAACTTGCATTGACCCTATGTAGCGGATAGGATGGACTCACTTACAATGACAGCCCACGAACTACTTGGTGCGGCCTTTGATGAACCAATGTAAGATCTCGACGCTCTGCCCGTGGCATGAGATGCACCTTCTTCATGACGAGTCAATATAGATCCGTTCGCTAACGATGTTGATGTAGTCGATGTCGTCGAAGTAATCATTGATGAAGTCGACGGCGAAATCGCCAGCGTTGAGTTCGAAGGCGTCTCCCCTGGTGTAGTCAACGAAGAGCAGTCGTGCTCCATCGGCTGCTCCTGACTTCTTTTTGCGTCACTTATTATAAGGAGAGTATATAGCCGATATATTGTCGCTCGAATAAATAGTATATGGCCGACGCAGTGGTGTCTTGATCGCCTATTGAATTTTATGATCATGTTCTACTATCAGTATCTTCAGGGATGTTGGCCTTAAAAATTACGCATGTGACTCTTGTCCATCTGGGTCCCACGGAAAATAATTTCCAGGCGGCTGATGCTTCAAGGCGATAATTCTTCGTTCTTGATTATCTGGCTTCCATGGAAATTCAACCCCAAGCAACTGGTACCTCCGGGCAATATATATGTGTTCTTGATCACCCGGCTCCCATGAAAAATAAACTCCAAGCAACCGATAGTCTAAGGTAATATTTTTGGATTGTGGGCAATAATATGAGAAATTGTCCCCAGCTCTGCTTCTGTTATCCATCCATCGGCCACTTCAACTTTCTTTAATGGCTCCTCAGCTTTGAGTGTATCTTTCTGGCCATATATTGTAGTCGTATTTCCTGAGGCAGGATGGACGTCGACCTTTATCAGCTGTAAAGGTTTTTCTGCTTCAACTTATTCTCGCGTAATAGCCGAATTAATCGACTGTGGTTGATGAGCAATCGGCTGTGAACTCAACACTTCTTGCTGTAAAGCCGATTCTTGTGACAAATAACTTTTTGGTTGTTATGGCCGAGCTGATATCTGAGAACATTGCAACCCCCCAGGCAAAAGTCAGTCGTAGTTGCATCCCCCGGTCCGAGATCACTGAGCTATTGACCGTGACTGCAGCCCCCCAGGCCAGGAATAGTATCTCTAATAGATCAGCCAACACCTCCAATACGACAAATGAGACTTCGATAACTGACAGATGAATCCAGACGAAACCATAGCAATGCGCCGGAAAGTTAAAGTCTAGAACACCTGACAGATGAACACCATAGCAAACTGGAGATCAATCGGCTAACGGAGATGTTATGATCGGCAGTAATATCGGCTGAATGCAATCTCCATCGCCTGAGAGCAAATCGGTTGATCGGCTTGTATAGGCAGAGTCCTGGCATCAATCAACAAAATCCTAGAATATATTGCTCTTCTACTTTTCTTCAATAATTACCAATAGAGCTTTCATGGATTAATAATTGAGAACTTGTGGGCTCCCTGACGCATATTACTCCGCCTCTATGGAAAATGTCGGCCTGTTCCCGCATACAGTGCGGCTCTTGCCGGCTGATAAAACCAATCAGCTTCCCAGGAGTCGATTCTCTTGCCGGCTGATAAAACCAATCAGCTTCCCAGGAGTCGATTAGTGTCAACGACACAAACAAAAATATCTTCATGCTCCCTTTCAGCAGCCCACTGGCCGATTTGCTTTATTCAGCTTTTTGCAAAGTGAGATGATAAAACCCTTCAACAATTTTTTAGTGTCCACGCCGTTAACTCTCAATCAATTGCTCCAATTGTTTCTTCCAAAGTTACTACGACATTGCATCGGCTATTCTTTTTAGAATATTATATTGATTTTAAATGAACCCCAAGAAGCCGATGCTCATTCTCTGTAACATCCCTGATGTTTAAGCAACAGTAAACACCATCATTAGTGAGACTAAGCAAGGTAATTAACTTGTTTGACTTGGTCAAACCCTAACCTTTAGTTAAACCCCTCCAAATCAAGGTCACCACCCTAGGGTTCTATACCCTTCATTGATGATCTAGCGCGTTCTCCACTTTTCATATAATAACTTCAAAATCGCCCAATATGAAAGTTGTTCATTTTTGCACGGGACACATTTCATTCAATTGGCGGCATTTGAGATTTAAAGTGAAAGACCCTCAAAATGTTGGTCAAAGCTCAGGGCAGTGTTGTGACCAAATAGAGAAAATCCCAAACTTCAAGCCACTGTATCTCCAAATCCATAGATTTTTACATAGGACGGCCTTTACAAAAATTGTTGCTGGATAGTTGGTCTACAACTTTGGTTTTTGGCGATTTTTCGACGCAGTTCAAAATTTTGGAGTTCTTCACGGTCAAACTGGCCTTGACCGCACGGGTTCAGCCCTGCGCGCTCCAGAGCGCGAGAGCGCCGCGCCGGCCGACCCCGCCTGGGCATCCGTGCCGCGTACGCCGCCTCCCGTGGGTCCCACCCACACCAGCGCCTGGGACGTGACCAGATGCACCTCCCCGAGGAGATGCCGTCTGGTAGGGCTGCGCCAGGTGGCCGCGTGTCGCGCGCCACGCCCCGCGCCCGCGCGCGTGCTGCGCCGCGCCTTGGCGCCGCTTGTGCGCGCCGCTACTCCCGCCCGTGCGCGCGCGTACTGGAGCACAGGCCTCACGCCTTTTTTTTACCGCCTTGCCGTCGCCTATAGAGGGACGAGCCCGCCACACTTTGCCGCCGCTCCCTGCTCGGCCACCGCAGCTGCACCGGCCGTCATTGACACGCCGCCGCTGAGCTCCCCTGCCCGGGCCGTCTCGTGCCAGTCCAAGCACCCTAGCACCCCCACACGACTCCACTGCAACTTCCAGTGCCGCATCGCGTCGACCTTGGCCGCCCAGCTCGCCGGAATCAACGCCGCCGCGGTCGTCGTGCCCTTGCGCCGTCGAGCCACCTCGCCGGTGTCCTCCCTGTCCAACACCGACCATGGACCAGACCTAGGTGAGCCGCTGGACGACCTCCGCCCCTTCCCCGGCCAGCACCGGCGGCGAGCTCGCCGGAATCCGGCCGGCCGCACCGCCGGGGACCCAATTGCGAAGGCCCATTTCTTTCTAGGATTTAAACCACGAAAGCAGGGACCCCTGTGTAAATGCGAGGGCAGAGTTGTGAATAGATATCTAAAGCCAGGGACCTATCGGCAAAATAGATTCTTCAAGTTTTGATTTGTTTTGCTGAATCTTGTAAAATCGATAACAAATCACAGAAAAATCTTAAAAATGCAAACTCAATTGTGTTGTGATCCTTGTGACTAGACTCAACTTTTCTGCAAAGGAAGTTATCAAATTTCTGTGTAGTTTTTAAATAATTTTGAATTTACCTTTTTTTGATAGATCTGAAATAATTCAAATTCTATGCATGATCTGAAGCTCAATTTTGGATATGTTGTTCGCCATGTCATGTTGGTCTTCTGGTTCAATTTTGGCACAAAGTTATAAAGTAGATCTTTAGTTATGAATTAAAGTTTGTTTTCAGTATTGTTCCTGTTTATGATTTTTGTAAATTAATCTGTTGATCTTTTGGATCCAATCTTTTTGCTATGATCCTTTTTCATGATTTTGCACCCATGATAAATAGCAGAGATGTTTTTACCATGTTTTATAGGGTCAAGTAATTTTTGCACAAGTTTAACCTTCTTTCATAAATTTAAAGTAACTTAAATTTTCTTTGCTGAGTAAGTGTATATCTCTCCATGAATAGATGTTTTGTGCTACCACATGAATTTCTATCTCAAGATGTGGTATATTTATTTTTGTATGATTTATTCTTGTTTTAAATGAATGAATCTAATTGTATTTTTCATGCTAGATCTATGGCTGGGATTGATCTAAATTTTTGGCAGTAGCTCATGTATAGTATGATGTGCCTCCCTGCAAAGTTTCATGGTCATGTTATTTATATTTCTTCCAGAATGAATTTTCGAAATAAATCAAGCTTAATTCAAGAAATAAAAGGAAAATAGAATTCACCTTTGTTTTCTTTTCAAATCTTTTGGGTTGAGCTTCACCAAATCACACCATGTGCAGCACCCCATAATTTGGTGAAGAAAAATTATTTAATTAATTTAGATGTGCACACAATCACCATCAAATAAGAAGTTAAATCACGCACGCATACCCCTTTCTTTGATAGGAAGAGTATGCTGGATATATCCTTATCCAGGTGAATGTGGTCACCCATACACCCCCATGTTTACCCTTCAATGCTAAACTATGTTCTCACTCCTCAGTTATAAATACATGAAGTTAATGCATATACATATCGTGTAGAACTTCCGGACGGAAACTACGAATTGGTGCCGGAATCCGAGGGAGATCTCGCTGAAGGAGAAGTGAATGTGGTGGAGGTGCAGCAAGACCCGAACCAATGTTCGGAGGCTTTCTCCACTGACTTTGCTAGTGAAGGCAAGCCCTGGAGCATAACCCAGTTTTCTAACTTTTACGATTATGCTTGTCTATGTTTGTGCATTTACATTTCAGGAGTTGAATTGAAGCCCTAGATGCATGATCATAGGTTTCTATGCTCAAATACTAGCATGATAGGTCGCTAGTTGCCATGCTCTAAGGACACGATAAAAGTCGAGTGATGTTCATCACTCGCGAGCTATAGGTCTCTTATGTTGGAATCATAAGATTATGATAAATGGATATGCTCATGTGGTAAGAGCATGGGACCGGCTCCGGCTAGTAGGTCTGTGGTTAAGCGTTTGAACGTACTAAACATTTGCAGGGAATGGGACCGGTAAGCCTAGTACCTTCTTGATCCGGTAAGGGATCTATGACCACTAATCTTGGGAAGAGTCCCCTCTGCCTGCAGCAGAGTGGTGCATGTGTGAAGCTGGGCGGCGTGTGTCTCCGTGACTAGTATACCTTATACCAAAGACTGTAGAAATGGATCCTGAGTCGAGGACGGTTGGGAACCGCCTGGTTGGTGCATACCCCACCCCCTGTTGGTTTCTAGTTGGATTATTTTTGGGGTGTGCATTCTTCCGTGTGTTTAGGTCCACCTTGCAAGGTTATTAATCGATCGATCGTCAGCCTCTCACCGTTACCCGAGATTGCTTAACCATACACTCTATGTCCCTTAATGATGGAATTGAGAAGTAATTTGGATATACGCTTAATTGTTTGCACAACTTATGCTTGCAATAGTTGCTTACTTAGTAATGGATAATCAACTAGAATTTTGAGCTAAAACTTGAAAGTAAGGACATACTCTTTGTTGCTTTTCAGCAAAACAACCCACTAGCCAAAGAGCCTTTCATGTCTAGAGAGTTGGTGATTTTTCCATCACCCGACGGTTAAGTCATGCTTTTATTGTGGTTTTCAGGTGATGTGAATGATGATGGGTTCCCGTGGTCTGGTTCTCTCCCACCCGGTTGGGAAGTTGAGTGGGAGGATGACAGTGCTTAGTGACGTCATGGATGACCTCCTATGACGTTACTTATGACGTTTAGTATTTTATTTCCGCTGTGTTTCGAACTCTGAACTATTTACCTTATGCAAAGGACTTGGTTTGTAATATTAAAACCTTATGGAGCTTGATGTAATAATTTGTGAAATGTTTGTGTCTGGACTCACCGTCGTGTGAGTTTTAATGTACAAGTCTTTGATTCTTGTTAAAGTGATTTACCGGGTTTGACCCGGCAGAGACAACAAATTACTTCTGCATTATTGCTTAATGACCAGACGGACCGGTTTAGGTAATAATACGGAATTAATTTGGGCGCTTCTGTCACATTCTCTTAGATAGCTGTCGTAGTCTTGTAGATGTATGTCCTTCTGAATAAAAATATGAGCCTTCTATTTCGGATCCCACTCACATCATCAGTTTTCAGCAATAGTTTCTTCAGACGACATAACACATGCTTTTATGATTGTGTCCCACCGGGCGTGCCAAGATGTGTTGACGCGAAAAACGAAATAAAGACCTTCACGGCAGCACGTAACGGATCCCCGGGATGTAACAAGGCGTGCCAGTCAATCTGATCTATTGATTGACAAGGAAATTTTGAAACGGTACATTAACGGGTTAATCGGCTAGAGAGCCGATATGCCTCGCGATGTAACGGCCGGGAGTGGCCAATACGGGAACGGATCAGACCGGCTAGATCGGCCGATATAAGCTATCAGCCATAAAACCGATTGGAAACGTACCATTGTTGGGCTCTTGCTCCACCATGACTAGAGCCATAAACCGATGAGTATTATCCTGACGTCTGCACCAGTGTATGTAGGTGTAACCACAGCGATACGCCCGGTAGTCACAACCTAGTAGAGCTGGCGGCGGGGTATCAGTTTAAGCCTCACAAGTCGACAGATCTACTCACAGTGCCGCTCGAAACCAACAACACTCGAGGGATAGCCGAAATTAAGATACAACAGGTTATTAAATAATCTATCATCTATTTTATGATATTTAAATTAAACAAAGCATGCTAAACAGCAAGACGATAGATTAAATAAATATCAGCCGTTGCAATCTTAACCAAGGCTGGATAACTGTGATTCTACCATATCTAGCAAGAGATCAAATGATGTAGCCTTACGAGATATGATAGAACCCATAACTGGTGAGTACCTTAGATCGAGACGGAAGCGATGCGCCGTAGTCGAAGATCCGCAGTACTTGATTCCAAAAATTCCTCTGGACTTACCCCTCCGCCGAAGATCAAGATGATGCAGCCCCATGTTAGGTGCCGAGGTTCCGTCAATGATTCAAAGTAAATACATTGTGGAAAGGTAAAGTGAAAAAGTAAAAGGGTGACGATGCGCCGAGTTGTATTGATTTGATTGATTATTACAATGGTCGGGGTATGTATTTATTTCCCGGGCTAAAAGACTCCTAACTAGCTAGGACTATGACTCGTACAAGGCTTGCCTAATAGACAATATCTGACAAAAGGAAATATTAAGATACATGATCTCTATTTTTACTTTCTTGTAGAGTTCTTGCTAATTAAACTCTCTTGTTCCACCGACCACATGAGTGCACGTGATTGACTTGGATTCCTTCCATTAACAGTACGCGTACATGTTCCTTCTCCTTCTCCTTTTCTATACCATTTATTCTTCCTTTAATTGCCTCCTAAGCCAACGTGCGCCTGTGGACGTACCTTGATGGCCGACGCCGGTCAAAATCGGCTGCATGCTTTGCCGATAGCCTTTCTTTCTCTAATTACTTCACATGCGGATATCAATTCTCACTCAATTAATTAAGTGGTTGCCATGCTTGTCCTGGCGATCACACAGTATATGATCGATCCCTTTAATTTCTTTAATATCTGACCGTAGCTTAATTAATGTCTAGGCCTGAACGAGCCCTTTGAATCGGCTGAATCACCTTGGCCTTCTATCAACTGATATTATACTGCTTTCCATCGGCTAAACTCCATGCCTTGTGCTGGTCCCTTTACGTCTTTTTGATGCTAGTCTTGATGTGTCAAAAAGCGGTGTCAACACTAGTACATGCTTGAGTGACTTGATGAGATGAGTGTTTCCATGAGCTCTTGCAAGAGGACCTCACTATGTTGGATATGCACCTTTTTGAAAACTCTTCACGATGCAAGAAGGTAAAAGATTTGAAGTATGCTTAAGTTTGAGAGCACTATATTTATTTTATTGTGGCATGTTCTTTAGTGCTAGTCTACCTTCCATGATGAAAGTAGCCCGTCAAAACTTAAACCTCATTGCTAAATAGTTGAGAGAGCAATATGTCTTGTTGTGTATGATTGAGTGTAGGGAAGACATTGAAGGGCAACACTGATTTCCAAGTTAAGCAAAGATCCTAGACTTGCTCGAGGACGAGCAAGGTTTAAGCATGACGGAGTTGTTGGCGGTCAATTTTCGTCAACTAAAATCACTTGTTACATTTTGGTTTGAGTTTTGAATTATAACTAACCCGCCACTAGGCATACTAATAATGTAACAAGTTTTCACTTGCATTTGGTTTTTGGAGTATGTTGTTTACGCAGGATTTTAACGCTTAAAAGACTACTTCCGGGTAAAGTTCATCAAGCACTTCATGAGAAGATAATGAAGCCCGGCACAAGTCAAGACTTGAAGTAAACATGACTCCAAATGGCTCAAGAACCGAAGCGTGAAGTGGTAAAACTCCAGGAACTTAGAGGTTTACCCACGAGATCAACTCAGTCCGCGAGATATTCGCGCAGCCCAGAACAACATGATCTTTCGGTGCAGATTCAGAGACTTAAACGACCTCTAATGGCAAAAGTTTCAATACCAAAGTTGTGGGTCTCGATGAGAGCTTCGATTCGGATATATGGAAGGCCCAATTCGGGTCAAGAAGCTAGGAGATATGACCCCCGAAATATATTCTGCGCAAATAAGTCCGAAATCACAGAGATTATCTTCCGAGGCCATTTTGGGGATCTTATCTTCTTTTCCAAGGAAAGCAATGAATACCAAAGTTGAAGATAATTTCGTGGCACACAAACTAGACACCGAATTTGCATTATTTGGAGTCCGGATGTGGGAGATATGGTGCCGGCAAGAAAGGGCTGCGAATCAGAAAAATCTGGACGAGTCTGATTTTATGGAAACCAAATTCGCTTCTATCTCAAGGAAGATTTCATGCAAGGAAAGGTGGAGCTTGCCCCAAGCCTCCCCAAAGGCATAAATACAACCCCCCGGACATCCAAGAGGGGGTATCCATCCACCAGAGAGCCACCGAAAGAAGGAGATACACCGAAGGAAGCTGACGGCCGCCGCGAGTCTTCGAAGGTACCAAGGAGATGGCTTAGGCCACCCTAGCCACCATGTGAGGTTGCGCAATGGTGGAGTTCGGGAGTCACCCCCAAGATTCGTCAGGGTATGTACACACACGATGGTGATATCAATCTACTCTTTATTCTAGTTGTCTCGACTTTGGTCTTCTCTAATGCTTTCTTTCTCATATGTGATACATCCATAGGTTCATAGTAAGATTAGATCTATTTGTGTGATTAGTCTACATCTTGCGGATACGTTGGGGTAGCGTGTTTTAGCTAGTTAGTTGATTACCCTCGTGTGGTGACAGCATGCGGGAGGGAAAAGTTCTAGCGACGACATGATGTGGAATAAGATCGATGGTGAGTACCACGGGAGCCGGTGTGCGGCGACCAAGAGGAGGAGCTACGAGTAAGAGCGCTTGGTGGGCATTTGGGGT
Source organism: Cenchrus fungigraminus (assembly GCA_036936925.1). Lineage (NCBI taxonomy): Eukaryota > Viridiplantae > Streptophyta > Magnoliopsida > Poales > Poaceae > Cenchrus > Cenchrus fungigraminus. The sequence goes on along the minus strand of CM072777.1, from coordinate 48,466,815 downwards.
AAAGCTTAGGAAAACCTTAGGCGTCAACACGCACCTCGCACTGGTGACCTTGGGAAAGTAGGCCGCTTGCGAGCCGCCTTTCGGAGAGATGTTTCCGTGTATCTTTAGTTGGGATGCAATCTATGTTTTGATCAACTTTTTGACTTGAACCGTACCTAGAGACGATAGGCCCTGGCTTCTTGGTTGTGTTATCTCATATATGACTGTGAATGTGATCAACACTTATACTTCATTCATATCTATAAAGTGTTACATTTTATATGCAATCTTCACATCATGCTAGGATAGATCCGTTTAGCTAGATGGAAAATCCTAGGTAGTTCTTTGTCGATCGACGGATTGATAAACTTGGGGGAACTCCGAGGGAAGAGCTACAACTGACCTGTGCGTTTGCGGATCGAAACTTGACGCGTTATTTAACCGTCAACAAGCTTTTCTGGTGCCGTTGCCGAGGATCGGCAACACGAACCATAGGGCGATCTATCTATCTTTTTGGGATAACCCTAATTTTATTATTGCATATATCCTATGTTTCTTATTTGTGTCCATGAATGCAGGTAAAATCCTAGACACAAAGCGATCAAGGTGTTCTCAACTTCTGTATTTCGACAAGTCCAATCTCGCTCAAGCAATTTGATGGCTACATGAAGACCCGCTCTTTAGTGGTAGGTGCTAACTTTTGTTAGTGGCCCAACATCCGCTATCGAGCCCACACTTAAAACAAGTAAAGATGAAAAAGGTATGTCACCGTGTCAATTGATTTTGCCTAATGTCTCTTGAAGATTTCTTTGTCCAATCTGTAGGTGATGAATCAAGCCCCGAAGAAGTCGTGACATCCGATCATCAACATCTCTAGAAGGTTGCTGTTACGATCACATTTTTCACCGATAATCAGAGAGGTACCATCGAGGAAAGTGTAATATTATCAAGCTCCATTAAGTCTTCTTTCCAACGCATCAAAAGTCGTTAATTTTGGGCATCGGTACAAAGAGTTAAGGTAAAATCTTTCCACGCTACACATTCTGAGGTTCTTCAAGACAGATTGTAGTGCCGAAGTAATATGAGCATAGCTCTTTCTTCCGGAGTCTGGTTGGAGTGAATGAGTGCACGTTGGAAAGGGAATTTGATACAGATTGCAATAGAGTGGAAGTTTGGTACATGTTCTGCACTGGATGAAGAGTAATTCAATGAAGAAGAGGCAGCAGCAAACAACGGAGAAGGTGATGACGATGTAGAAGGAAGATTAGAGAGCCTTGAACCCTCTATGATCCCGACACCCTGGGTAATGCAAGAAAAATGGAGAAGATACAGCATTAGAGCCATGATAGTCTCTGGTGGATCGATGGTGATGAACTTGAAGCCAAGGGATACACAACACGATGTTCAAAGACCACAAGATCAAGGTCGTCAACATCTCCGGATCAATTCACAAGAAGGTACCGATTGCGTCTAAATTCTGCAAGGCCTCTGAAGAAAGCAACATAATATTTTTGGATATTAAGGAGCCCCATGAAATTCCAGTTCCGACGAATGAAAAACTATGTCAATCGGAGATTCCTACAAGAGGTTATAGCCAAAACATCGAAGGTTGTGTGTTCTGAAATTTTCTGGACAGCACGCAACGCTAAAGTAAAACGGGCATAACTTTTCCCTTCGAGCTCCGTTTAAGACGAATGACCACTCGTTGGAAAGGTAATTTCATAATATTTTCAACAGAACTATATTTTTGTATAGGTTCTGTTCTAGACGCGGGGCAAAATCCATGAAAAAAGATGCAAGAGCAACATGATGAGAACAAGGTGAAAGAGATAAGGATGACAACAATGAAGAGGAGCTTGGGCTGTGGTTTCATCAAGCATACATGATCAAATTCAGAAGCTCAGGACAAAATAAGGGCCTCAAGAACATTTGCAAATGAAGGCACGAGTGACATCATTCAACAAACGAAGATGTTAAAAGCAAACCACGATGGATTACAAAGGCCGACATCAATACAAGCTGCATGGACAATTCGAACTCTCGCACGAAGGACCATGAATTCACAACAATGAGAAGGTATGTGAGAGAGTCAAGCTCTATGACTTTAAATGAAGCGCTTTGCGGGAGGCAACCCGTTCTTTTTATTTATCTATATATATGTTGACGGTCTATATTGTGCTCTTAAATTAAACCCATCAAGTAACATTGTACCATTGCTCTAATAAATGCCACAACATCATGTTGTATGTCTTAATTGCTATTGAGAAAGCACATTGTTATTTGATCATGGAAAACTTGTAGAACCTTTTTGTGTGCCTATTTGTATTAAGAGTCTTTTTATTTGTGTCTTTTTAGAGAGAAACATGAAGTGTGGCTCTACCCTTTGATTCTAAGCTTGTGGCTATTTAATCTAGTTTTAATTTTTCTTTTTGGACCATCACCATGATCATGATTCATGTTTGTCTTATGCATGCATAGCATCTTTTCATCATCGTTTTTTTTTGCACTCCACACATGTTTTGCATTTAGTTGGCTTGGTTGCTACACTTAGTATGATGAATGCTTTCATATTTTTGTTAATGCTCCATGGGCATTTTTCCTTAGCAATCTTGTGTAAATGTGGCGTTTAAACTTGCTTGCGGACCATCATCTTCTAACTTAATAAACTTTGCTAACATCTATATTACATTGGTTGGTTTATAAGCTTTGTAATACGCTTTATTTTTCTTGTGCTATAAAGAATTATTGACCTTGGAATAAACATGGTGTTTTACCCTATGTTAATAAATCTTTATGGCTATGGAGAAATTCAACCACCTAATTGTAAGCATGACACTTAGAACTAGGTGTAAACATTGTCTTTGCTTACATACCTTCCTCCCTCTTGCATTCACACACATCCATTAGGTCCTATTTTATTTTCACTAGATTAATTATGCCACAAGTTAAGGGTCTTAGGGATTGTTGTTGGTTTGTTGGCAAATATTTCTACTCCCGACCCTCACCCCGGGGGTAGGTTGTGCACTTGAATTATTTTGCAGGCATGATGATGAGCTTTCAAGAAAGGAAAAGAGAAGATATTGAAGAATAAAGGCGACACAAGTAAAGACGCATATGGACAAACTCCGAATACGGAGAACCAAGCTTCATCCTCTCTTTCAATGCCTAGCACAACGCTAAAGCATGGGAGAGGATCCGATGAAAAAAAGGATCACAATCGCTAGATGATGCTAACTCTCTTTCTTCCATGCTAATCACAATGCTTAAGCTTGAGGGAAGCCATGCTACAACTCATTGCAAGCATCAAAAGGACGGTAACTCTTCCTCAACCTTCTCTTTGTCCATCATTTTTCCAAAGGCTTGTATATATATATGCCATCAACCATAGGTTATAAACCTTTGTATATCTCTCTCGTTAATAACATGGCTACTAGGAGTACAACCAAGGTTTGTTTTGGTTTTCAATAAATTTTTATCACCATCACCTTGAGCTCACCACAATGATATTCTTAAATGCCCTTGCTTATGGAAAAGTGATGAAAGTTACGCCTTTGTTTTACTTACACAATGTTATATGTGACTTGACTATTTGCTCTCCATTAAAAGGAACTTAAATTGACAAAATACCGGCTATTTTATTTGTGGAGGTTAAATGACTAAATTCTAGACCCACATAATCTAAATTGCTCTTTGACTTAAGTTTACAATGATCTTATATCTTGTATTGTTTTATTTAAAACTTTATTTTTATGCTATCTACATGTGTGAACCTCTTGCAAAGTTCTACCTACCAAAGGCTTTACACATGTATGTTCTTTCATGATGAAACCTTTAGTTTGCAAACTTATATTTTGATGAGTTGGATTAAGATTGATTTCTGTGGTATGAGACTTAGAAGCTAGTCATTCCATTTTGCGTAACTTCTTATTGCTAGCCTTTTTGTCCATGCATTGTGAGTTTCTACATTGGAAATTTCGCAAACCTCGCTAGGCATCCAACCTAAACCTAAATTATCATTTTTGTGACTACCTTTTTGACCACAACCTATCATTGAGTATGGAAAAATAACTTGTCCAAGATTCAGAAGATTAATGAGTGCCCCTTCAAGAAGATCAAGACCTAGAGGTGCTCATAGAGTGTGGAAGCTCCTCTAGAGGAATAAATTATTAATTTTGGTGGAGATCGAATATTTTGATACTCACATCAGCAATATATCATTGTTCCCTTTCATGCTCGAGGACGACCATCATCTAAGCAAGGGGGAGGAGTCATCGCATTATTTCTGACTTCTTGCTGAGTGAGTGGTATGTTGCATGAAGTTCTGAGGAGCGAGAAAAAAGAAAAAGAAAGGTAAAAGAAAAAAGAAAAAGAAAGAAGAAGAAAAAAAAGAAGAAGAAATAAGAAAATGAAAGAAGAAGAAAAATGAAAAAAAGAGTGCTCAGTTCTTCGAGCTTCATTAAAGTTCAAAGCGTGCTATCAAGATATCAAGATTAAGGATTGATCCATACTCACTTTTTCCAATCATGTGCAATCCGATAACGAGGACTTCGTTCGTGCCACGGGATCATCCATTTGCCACTTGCACATGTCCACTTATCTAAATGCATGTGTTCCACCTCTCTCTCTCTCCCTCCAACATTATTTTTCATAGCCTTTTTGACAAGTCTCAGTAAGTCCAATAGATCTCTCTCTTAGTTTGACAATATTTCAGATATAATGTTTTGCTAGGATTATTTTTACCCACCAAACTCCACATAAGCCTTCCAATTACACATATGAGTAGAATAGGTTGAAAATAATCTAGTACGGGCTTGAGTTACATGATGAGATGAGTGTTTTCATGACCTTTTGCAAGAGGACCTCACTATGTTGGATATGCACCTTTTTGAAAACTCTTCATGATGCAATAAGGTAAAAGGTTTGAAGTTTGCTTAAGTTTGAGAGCACTATATTTGTTTTATTGTGTCATGTTCTTTATTGCTAGTCTACCTTCCATGATGGAAGTAGCCGGTCAAAACTTAAACCTCAATGCTAAATAGTTGAGAGAGCAATATGTCTTGTTGTGTATGATTGAGTGTAGGGAAGACATTGAAGGGCAACACTGATTTCCAAGTTAAGCAAAGATCCTAGACTTGCTCAAGGGCCGAAGTGTGAAGTGGTTGAAGGACCGAATAGGCGACCAGAGAGGGGGGGAGTGAATGGGAGCCGATAAAAATTCTTCCCGAAGGTCGTACTCAGCCTATACCCAATTGCCACTCCGAGTACTCACACGCACCAGAGAAGCTCTAGACTAGGCACACACAAGCCCACAAGTCCTAGAGACAAGCCTTGAATCAAACCGCGGAAGCACAACACAAGAATCAAAGCACTTGGCCAATTCTGGAAAAGCCAACACGGACAGTCCGCGTAGTACGGGCGGACCAAACGCTAGCGACGGCGGACTGTCTGCAAGTCCTGCTTGGACTGTCCGAAATAGGCAACAGAACCACCAGAGACGCACTGAGAAAATCGGACTGTTCGGCTGTGCCACGCGGACCGTCCGCCAGTGTCGCGGACTGTCCGTGAAGGCAGCGCGGACTGTCCGCCAAACTCGCTGGAAACCCCAGACAACCTCAGCTCGACCCCAGATAAAAACTTGACCCGGCGGACTGTCCGGAAACCCCTCGCGGACTGTCCGCAAACTGCCTGCAACCAAACCCTAGGCAAGAAACAGATCGAAACAAGAACGCGCACGAACAAACGACGAACTGCGACAAACTGGCCCCTCGCGGACTGTTCGCGCATACCAGGCAGACTGTCTGCCACGCACGAACAGAACCAAAAACTGCTGGAGCTCTGGAGCCAACTCTCCAAATCCATCACCGGATCTCCCAAACGGCTAGAGCTCTTGAGACAAGACTTTGGGGAGATGAGAAGCGTCACAAGAGGAAGCTATGCCCCAAAAATCTCGACCTCTAACTCACTAAAACACCAGGAATCGCGGATCACACGAACCACCACCATGAACTCAGGCTCTGACAAAAAACTCACGAATCGAAGGTGTTTCCTGGCGTTTGAGGGGTCAAGATCATACACAAAGATGCGCAAGGCATCCACCCATGATCCCCTCAAAGAGATCCGAGAAGAAACACCCTCAAATCCACGAATCGAGCGAAGATCGAAACCCCCCAAAAAATAGTCCTGAAAATGACACGAAAATCACAGAGGACTAGGACATCACCGCAACGCCGAATGCTTCCATACCTCCAGAGGTCACAGTCTATACAAGAATCTAGCCTAAGGAATACAGAGAAAAAGAAGCAGTCCAGAGCAATCTACCGGGGGAGGAAACCCTAGAGTCCAAGAGAGAGAGAGATGCCATCCACCTCTCCGCTTTTTATACGAAGTCCACCGAAGGGGGCAAATGACCACGCTACCCCTACAACTTGAAATGAAGATACAACCCCTGTGGGGCATTTTGGTCATGTCTTCATCGAGCGGACACGCTTCCACCGCGGCCTTGCATAGCATCGACGCAAGCCCCGTGATCACGCCATGTGCCCCCCGCCTCGAAGCTTCTCGAAGCTCCTGGATCACCGTCTCCGTCGCCTCGGGCCTCCGGACTTGGTTTTGAGGCCCAAACCAAGAAACCGTCCACCGATGGTTTTGTGGCCAAACCACCAAACCCCGCATGCAAGCTTCGGTCTCGATCTGCTACCTTGCATCGGCCCATGTTCACGACTTAAGCCGACTAGTCTTGCACTCCACGGCTCGCACTTGACCCCATCGGCCACCGGGTCCATCGAACCAAGCCTACTTGCCTCTCCATCACCCGGAGGCCGCCACAGCTAAGGCCTTTCGCGCTTGTTCTTCACCAGAACCGACACAAGTCAAACCGCAACCTGTACCTGCACACTTAGCCAAGCATCAGTCCACACAACGTTGTCAATCACTCATCACTAAGGAGCGACCCTCCACTAGTCCTCGGACACACCTGGTCCTCAATCTCCCCCTTGATGAGTGCATTGACAACACCCATAGAAATCACATAGAGAAAAAGACAAAAAAACAACCATGAATACCAACCTCCAACAAGTGATCCAAAGCCAAAGAACAAGCGAAAACAAGATCACTCGCCAGACCAAATCTCAGCCCCTAAGGCAAGGGCAATGGCTCAACACAGCCGAGACAAAACAAAGCTCAAAAGGAGCACACCACAAAGCACAAAGCTCAGGTAAACCAAAGAAGCTCCCCCTGCACAAATGCAAACTCCCCCTGAGCAAATGCAACCTCTTCTTCTCAATTTTTCTCCTTACATGCAACAACCTCACAAATGCATACTAATTTTCCACAAAATCTCCCCTTATCATACACATTCTCCCAAAAACTCTCCCCCTTGTTGACAATGCATGAATCAAGATATCATGATGCTCTCCCCCTTGTTTTCATGAAAAATGCATGTCAAAGCAAATATACAATCTACCAAGCTTCTCCAATATACAAAGAGCACAACAAATTGCTACACATGAGACATAGAGCAAGCAAAGTAGATATGGTGTAGTTAGCACATTGCCATCAAGAAGGTAGACACATATAAGCACGTGACATGGTCAAAATTAATTTTAAGCGATTTTCACAAAGAAACATTCATCTCATGAGCAAGACCCTATCCATGGCAATTGGAGCACAAATACACTAGATCATCCATAGTTTATACAAGATCACAAATTCTCATCACAAGATCATTATAAACGCCCACAAGCTACTCAAGTCATGTTAAAGCCACCGAGCCATGTGTCTACTTCTTAAATGAGACTTCTCATAGTAGACATTATGCAACGATTGAGCACCCAAGATATGAATAACAAAACATAAAGACATGACTTAGAGCTCATTTTTCAAGCATAAGGCAATTCATACACCAATTTCATTTTCAAGATTAAACATGGTACATGAAATGCCTTTGCGGCAAAAAGAAGCTTATGCTCCTCCCAAAGTGAACAAATGGGCTAAACATTTACAATGACAAATGGGTATTTGACCCCAAGCAAAGAGAACATGATACTCCAGCACAAACTAAACATGATATAGGCATTTGAGCACAAATTGAGCATAGACAAGCATATACTCATGAGAGACACAATTTTAGCATTTTCATAAAAAGAAAGCTACCTCATCATGAATATATGACAAAACCATCAATAGCATAGATTCACATCACCAATTACCAAACATGCACAAATCTCACATATAGCACATCAGTGATCAATGTATATAAGAGAAGCTTTTCCTAGCACAAGTGATCCAAAGATGGCTATCCTACCAGGTTTTGTATAGAAAGTAAAATGCATGCATGGAATGCAACAAAATGAAACATATATCACATATATACATGAGAAGCTCCAAGACCCAGCTAGAAAGGAAAGCACACCCCAAGTTCACCCCGCAAGAGTGTGAAAGTGACTTGGTCAAGTGGTTTAGTGAAAATGTCGGCTAGCTGATCTTCAGTAGGTACATAGGACAAGGATATGTTTCCCTTCTCAACATTGTCCCTCAGAAAGTGGTATCTCACTTCTATGTGTTTCGTTTTGGAGTGAAGGACTGGGTTTTCGGCTACACTTATGACACTTGTGCTGTCACAAAAGAGTGGAATCTGGGAACACTCCTCACCAAAGTCACTCATAGTGTAGGTCATCCATAGGAGCTCGGAACAACAACTAGCAGTAGCTACATACTCGGCCTCTGTAGTGGACTGGGCTACGCTGGATTGCTTGCGAGATGACCACGAGACCAAAGAAGAATCGAGAAATTGGCGACACCCAGAGGTAGACTTGCAGTCCAATCGATACCTAGCAAAATCAGCATCGGAGTACCCGTGAAGTCTGAGTGTTGAGGAGGCAGAATACCAAAGACCAAACTCAGGAGTGTAGTTCAAGTACTTGAAAATCCGCTTGACGTCCTGCCGATGTGAAGTCCTCGGTGAAGCCTGAAAACGAGCGCACAGACACACACTGAACTGTATGTCCGGCCTCGTCGCCGTCAAGTAGAGGAGGGATCCGATCATGCTCCGGTACTCCTTCTGGTCCACGGTTTCACCATCCTCGTCCCCGTACAAAGCCGTAGTGGTACCCATCGGTGTAGTCGGTGGCTTGGAGTCGTTCATGCCAAACTTCTTGACCACGTCACTGGTGTACTTCGCTTGATGTACAAACGTCCCGTCCTTATACTGCTTGATCTGGAGTCCTAAGAAAAACTACAGCTCGCCCATCATGGACATCTCAAATTCCCTGCTCATGTCATCTGCAAATCTGGCAACAAGATCATGAGAAGAGCCACCAAAGATTATGTCATCCACGTATATCTGAACAAGCAAAAGGTCATTCCCATGCTTAAGGAGAAACAGGGTCTTGTCAACTGTGCCCATCACAAACCCCTTACTCAGCAAAAACCCTCTCAACCCGCCATACCAAGCTCTCGGTGTCTGTTTCAACCCATAGAGTGCTCTCTAGAGTTTGTATACACAATGTGGGTATTTTTCACTCTAAAACCCCGGGGGTTGCCTCACATACACTTCTTCCTCTATCACCCCATTCAAGAAAGTACTCTTTAAGTCCATTTGGTACAACTTGAACGCTTTAGCCATGGCAAAGGCTAGAAGGATCCTAATTGACTCCAAATGGGCCACATGAGCAAATGTCTCCTCATAGTCTATGCCCTCTTTCTGGTTGAACCGCTGAGCCACCAACCTCGACTTGTTTCTGACAACCATCCCATTCTCACCCTCTTTGTTCTTCCACACCCACTAGGTACCTATGGGACGGCAATTTGGTGGTGGATCAACTAACACCCAGACTTGGTTTCTCTCAAAGTTCTCCAACTCCTCATGCATGGAATTCACCCAATTCTCATAAGACAAAGCGTGTCGAATATCTTTGGGCTCAAAAGAAGCGACAAATGCAGAGTGAGCAAAGTGAGAAGAATTTCTTGACCTCGACCATGTACTGCGTTCATGAAGGTCACCTATGATCGTCGTCGGTGGGTGATCCACTTGTACCCGCCGGGGAGCCTCTCGTCTGGACACGATCTCCCCCTCAGCAACAGCCTCCACTCGAACAGCCTCAGTCATAGTGGGTGTAGGAGATGGACCATCCTTGATCGTCGTCGTAGTAGTGGAAGTAGCACGTACACGATCAGCAACGGGAGCATCACCTCCATCATCATCTTCATCTCCATCTTGCTCATCCTCAAAGATCCTCACTCCAATCTCCTCGTCACCTGCACACTAAAAAGTAGAAGAGCTACATGGCTGTGTCTCGTCGAAGGTTACCTCGCAAGTCTCCATGATTTGGTTAGTGTCAAGATTGAGCACACAATATGCTCTAGTATGAATCGCATAACCAAGGAAAATGCCATCTTAACATCTAGCCTCAAACTTATCCAACTTGCCCTTCTTTAGAATGAAACACTTGCAACCAAAAGCTCTAAAATGACTCACCTTGGGTTGTCGCCCATGCATCAGCTCATAAGAGGTCTTCTTTTTGAAAGCACGAAGGAAGATGCGATTTGAGATATAGCAAGCGGTATTGACCGCCTCGGCCTAGAGACACCTAGGAATCCTATGCTCATCGAGCATCGTCCTGGCCATCTCACAAAGGGTCCGGTTCTTCCTCTCCACTACGCCATTCTGGCAAGCGACGTATGGAGAAGAGTACAGATGATCGAGACCAAGATCACTGCAAAAGGTATCTAAATGAGAGTTTTTAAACTCCGTGCCTTTGTCACTGCGTATAGCTCGAATGGCATCACCATGTCTCTCATTCTTCAACCTCAAGATCAAGTCCCGAACAAAGCCAAATGTCTCGCTCTTATCCTCCAGAAAGAAAACCCAAGAGTACCTTGAAAAATCATCAACCACAATGAGAACATACCACTTCCCACCCGTAGAGCGAACACGAGCTGGCCCAACCAAATCCATGTGCAACAGCTCACAAGGTCGCTCGGTCATGACCATAGTCAGGGGGGCGTGAGAAGCAGCAACCATTTTTCCATACCGACAAGAAGCACAAACCAAATCCTTCTCGTATTTCAACTTAGGCAATCCTCAGACAAGATTTCACCCTCAAGCGGGAAAGCAACTCAAAGCTCAAGTGTCCCAACCTCCTATGCCATTTCCAAAGCTCAGCCGAAACGCTAGCAACAAAGCATCGAGGAGGACCAACAGACTGGGAAAAATTGGCACGAAAGATTTGACCCTCGAGGACGATTGTACAGATAAGATCGCCTCAAGAATCAAGCACACGAGAAGCGCCCGACTTAAAACGAACCTCAAAACCTTCGTCAAGTAACTGAGGTACTGACAATAGGTTAAAACAAGTGACTTGACTAAAGCCACACTTCTTAAGGTCACCTTGCTATTCACCTTCAGCATACCTTCAGCAAGCACACGTCCTCTCCCATTGTCCCTAAAAGTGATGTACTCCCTCGTACTCACCAGGGTGAGGCTGGAGAACCACCCACGATCTCCGGTCATGTGTCGTGAGCAACCGGAGTCGATCAACCAAAAGTCCTCCAAGCTTCCCACATGTAATGAAAAACGAGAACGAGAATGAGTAAGCGACTCAACACTGGGGTTAGTACCAAAGGAGTCAAACCAATGTCGAGCCATTTGCTCAAAAGAAGGGTTAGCAAAGTCCATCCTACCAAAACCACTAGGCAGAGCCCTCTCATGCCTACCACCAAAGGACCTGTCACATCTCACTGGAGGAGTACGTGCACCATGAGGGGGAAAACGTGGCCCGTAGTCCATCTGAGACCCAAAGCTCTGATCGTGCCTCCCAAACTCGTAACGGTCACGAGAGGGAGCATGTCGAGCCAACTCACCACGCCCAAACCCAACACGCCTATCCCTCGGAGGAAACACACCTCCACCTCCATGAGTGGGAACCGACCGCACAAACACCTCACCCCTAGGTAGAGGCCCTCTACGAGGCTCAGGCACACCATGAGGGGGGTGGTACCTGTCCTTGTTTGCCATCTCCCTAGCAAACCGCTCATCCCTCTTCCTCCGGAAACAGAACTCATCCTTATGGCCATCCCTCCCACAATACTGACAATGGAAGCGGATCGACTGTGGCTTAGGCTGTGGTTTCTCTACAGGCTTCTCAACAGCCTTCTCTCCTGACATCCCACCAAAGACACTCCCCTGGGTGCTCACAAACTTGATGGGTTTTTGGTAATTTTCAGATTTGTGGGGGAACACTGGTGGATCTGGTGTTGTGTCTAGCTTGTTTCTGAGGTGGTTTGGCTTGGGTGCAAATTTGTTCATTGGTGTGGTATGTGGTGGAATAGGAATCTCTCCAGCTTTCTCTTCTCCCTCACCACTCTTCTCACCACACTTGTCAGCCCCCAACGCCTGACCATCAAACCTCTTAAACTGAGCCAACATCAAACTCGATTGTGGCTCATGCCCAGACAACCACCCCATCCTTTTCCTCAACTCATCATTCTCATCCTGTAGATGATCAACATAGTGTGCAAGTCCCATGTTTTTCAAAGCATGCAATTCACAGGTAGAGCATGATGTAGGAAGATGAGCTTTCAATCCCGCCTCAAGAGAAACTATTCTAGTGTGAGATTCATCTAGCCTAGCATGCAACACAAGACATGAGGTGCAAGCACCTAACAAAGCTGGCCTAGACTTCAATTCATCACACTCAATCCTAATCACATCTAGTTCCTCAAGAGTAGAGGCATGCTTCTCCTTGAGAGTAGTCAAATCAGTAAGAAACACATTGCAATCAAGTACCTGAAAATCTGCTTGACGGCCTGCCGATGTGAAGTCCTCGGTGAAGCCCGAAAATGAGCGCACAAACACACACTGAACTGTATGTCCGGCCTCGTCGCCGTCAAGTAGAGGACGGAGCCGATCATGCTCCGGTACTCCTTCTGGTCCACGGGTTCGCCATCCTCATCCGCATCCAAAGCCGTAGTGGTACCCATCGGTGTAGTCAGCGGCTTTGAGTCGTTCATGCCAAACTTCTTCACCATGTCCCTGGTGTACTTCGCCTGATGTACAAACGTACCGTCCTTGCACTACTTAATCTGGAGGCTTAAGAAAAACTGCAGCTCACCCATCATGGACATCTCAAATTCCCTGCTCATGTCATCTGCAAATCTGGCAACAAAATCATGAGAAGAGCCACCAAAGATTATGTCATCCACGTATATCTGAACAACCAAAAGGTCATTCCCATGCTTAAGAAGGAACAGGGTCTTATCAACTATTCCCATCACAAACCCCTTACTCAGCGAAAACCCTCTCAACCTGCCATACCAAGCTCTAGGTGCCTGTTTCAACCCATAGAGCACTCTCTGGAGTTTGTATACATGGTGTGGGTATTTCTCACTCTCAAACCCTAGGGGTTGTCTCACATACACTTCTTCCTCTATCACCCCATTCAAGAAAGCACTCTTGACATCCATTTGGTACAACTTGAACCATTTAGCCACGGCAAAGGCTAGAAGGATCCTAATTGCCTCCAAACGGGCCACAGGAGCAAATGTCTCCTCATAATCTATACCCTCTTTCTGGTTGAACACCTGAGCCACCAACCTCGACTTGTTTCTCACAACCATCCCATTTTCACCCTCTTTATTCTTCCACACCCACTTGGTACCTATGGGACGACAATTTGGTGGTGGATCGACTAACACCCAGACTTGGTTCCTCTCAAAATTCTCCAACTCCTCATGCATGGAATTCACCCAATTCTCGTCAGACAAAGCGTGTCGAATATCTTTGGGCTCAAACGACGCGACAAAAGCAGAATGAGCGAAATGAGAAGTATTCCTTGACCTCGACCGTGTAGTGTGTTCATGAAGGTCACCTATGATCGTCGTCGGTGGGTGATCAATCTGTACACGCCGGGGAGCCTCTCGCCTGGACACAACCTCCCCCTCAGCAGTAGCCTCCACTCGACCAGCCTTAGTCGTAGTGGGTGTAGGGGATGGTCCATCCTCGATCGTCGTCGTAGTAGTGGAAGTAGCATGTACACAATCAGCCACGGGAGCATCACCACTATCATCGCCGTCTTCTCCATCTCCATCCTTCTCATCCTCAAAGATCCTCGCTCCAATCTCCTCGTCACCTGCACACTCAAAAGCAGAAGAGCTACATGGATGTGTCTCGTCGAAGGTTACCTCGCAAGTCCCCATGATTCAGTTAGTGTCAAGATTGAGCACACGATATGCTCTAGAATGAATCGCATAACCAAGAAAAATACCATCAGAACATCTAGACTCAAACTTATCCAACATACCCTTCTACAGAACACTTGCAACCAAAGGCTCTAAAGTGACTCACCTTGGGTTGTCGCCCATGCATCAGCTCATAAGGGGTCTTCTTCTTAAAGGCACGAAGGAAGATGCGATTTGAGACATAGCAAGCGGTATTGACCGCCTCGGCCCAGAAACGCCTAGGAGTCCTATGCTCATCGAGCATCATCCTGTCCATCTCACAAAGGGTCTGATTCTTGCTCTCCACTGCGCCATTCTGGCAAGTGACGTATGGAGAAGAATATTGAAGATCGAGACCAAGATCACTGCAAAGGGCATCGAAATGAGTGTTCTTGAACTCCGTGCCATTGTCACTGCGTATAGCTCGAATGGCATCACCATGTCTGTCATTCTTCAACCTCAAGATCAAGTCCCGAACAAAGCCAAATGTCTCGCTCTTATCCTCCAAAATGAAAACCCAAGAGTACCTCGAAAAATCATCAACCACAACAAGAACATACCACTTCCCACCCGTAGAGCGAACACGGGCTGGCCCAACCAAATCCATGTGCAACAGCTCACAAGGTTGCTCGGTCATGACCGCAGTCAGAGGGGCGTGAGAAGCAGCAACCATCTTTCCATGCCGACAAGTAGCACAAACCAAATCCTTCTCGAATTTCAACTTAGACAATCCTCGGACAAGATCAAGACCACTCAAGCGTGAAAGCAACTCAAAGCTCAAGTGTCCCGACCTCCTATGCCATTTCCAAAGCTCGGCCAAAACGCCAGTAACAAAGCATCGAGGAGGACCAACAGACTGGGAAAAATCGGCACAGAAAATTTGACCCTAGGGGACGATCGTACAGACAAGATCGCCTCAAGAATCAAGCACCCGAGAAGCGCCTGATTTAAAACGATCCTCAAAACCTTCGTCCAGTAACTGAGATACTGACAACAGGTTAAAACCAAGTGACTTGACCAGAGCCACACTTCTTAAGGTCACCTTGCTACTCACCTTCACCATACCTTCAGCAAGCACTCGTCCTCACCCTTTGTCCCCGAAAGTGATGTACTCCCTCGTACTCACCGGGGTCAGGCTGGAGAACCACCCACGATCTCCGTTCATGTGTCGCAAGCAACCGGAGTCGATCAACCAAAAGTCCTCCAAGCCTCCCACCTGCAATCAAAAACGAGAACGAGAATGAGCAAGCGACTCAACACTGGGGTTAGTACCAAAGGAGTCAAACCAGTGTCGAGCCATTTTCTCAAAAGAAGGGTTAGCAAAGTCCATCCTACCGAAACCCGTAGGCGGAGTGCTCTCATGCCTACCACCAAAGGACCTATCACATCTCACTGGAGGAGTACGCGCACCACGAGGGGGGAAACGTGGCCCATAGTCCATCTGAGACCCAAAGCTACGATCGTGCCTCCCAAACTCGTAACGGTCACGAGAGGGAGCACGTCAAGCCAACTCACCATGCCCAAACCCAACATGCCTATCTCTCTGAGGAAAACCGCCTCCACCTCCACGAGTGGGAACTGTACGCACATACACCTCACCCCTAGGTAGAGGCCCTCTACGAGGCTCAGGCACACCACGAGAAAGGTGGTACCTGTCCTTGTTTGCCATCTCCCTAGCAAACCTCTCATCTCTCTTCCTCCTGAAACAGAACTCATCCTTATGCCCATCCCTCCCACAATAATGACAATGGAAGCGGATCGGCTGTGACTTAGGTTGTGGCTTCTCTACAGGCTTCTCAACAGCCTTCTCTCCTGACTTCCCCTCAAAGACATTACCCAGGTTGCTCACAAACTTGTTGGGTTTCTGGTAATTTTCTGTTTTCTGAGGGAATACAGGTGGGTCTGGAGTTGTATACAACTTGTTTCTGAGATGGTTTGGCTTGGGTGCATATTTGTTCAAGGGTATGGTGTGTGGTGGAGTAGGAGTCTCTCCAACTTTCTCTTCTCCCTCACCTCTCTTGCCAGCCCCCAACGCCTGACCGTCAAACCGCTTGAACTCAGCCAACATCAAACTTAACTGTGGCTCATGCCCAGACAACCAACTCATTAATTTCCTAAGCTCATCATTTTCATCCTGCAAATGGTCAACATAGTGTGCAAGTTCCATGTTTTTCAAAGCATGCATTTCACAGGTAGAACATGATGTAGGAATAGGAGCTTTCAAAGCAGCCTCAAGAGAAACTATTCTAGTGTGAGATTCGTCTAGCCTAGCATGCAACACAGGACAAGAAGTGCAAGCACCTTACAAAGTTGGCCTAGATTTCAATTCATCACACTCAATCCTAATCACATCTAGTTCCTCAAGAGTAGAGGCATGCTTCTCCTTGAGAGCAGTCAAATCAGCAAGAAAAACAGAGCAATCACCACAGTCAATCTCATCAGACACAACAGGAGTAGATTTCAAAGAGCCTATCTCATTTCTAGTATCCACAAGCAAGGATTCAAGCTCAGCTATCTTGTCCTTAGCATCACCCAACAAATACCTAAATTCCCTCTTCTTCTTGTTGGTCTTTCTAAGCACATCATCACGGTTATCAAGCAACTCATTGAGCCTAGCATTCTCCTCTAGCAAAAAGTTGGGATCATGTCGTACCTCTTCCTCGGAATCGGAGTTTGAATCCGAGCTAAGCTTCCCACCCTTCTTGCAGTGCACCATGCCGCAAAAGCCTCCTTGTGCGACGAAGCTCAAGCCGGTGAAGTTCTTGCCCGTGTGCCGCTTGTCCTTGCGCCTTTCTTGCTCTTCCTCGCTGCTCGAGTCGGAAGAAGCATCGCTTGATGTGGAGTCGATGTCGCTTGCTCCGGCAACCATCGCTCGAGCCGTCTTCTTCTTGTAGCCGCCATTCTTCTTGGACCTTCTCTCGCTCTTGTCCTTGCGCTTGTCCTTGTAGTCGTTCCGAGAGCGGTGCTTGTTGTAGTCATGCTTGGGCTTGCCCTTGTAGTCGTTCTTGATCTCCATGGCTTCAGGGCATTCGGCGATGAAGTGCCCGTGCTTCCCGCACCGATAGCACATCCTCAAGCTTCGCCTTGCCTTCTTGCGGTTCTCGTACATCCGCCCAAACCTCTAGCTCAACAAGGCGAGATCATCCTCGCTCAGCACCTCAAAGTCCTCATCTGGCAAAGACACAAGACAAGACAAAGAGAGACCACCAGTGTTAGCGTTAGACCTTGATCCTGAAACAAGAGCCAAACTATGAGGATCAGTGCGGCTCTCGCTCTTGGCAATCAAGCCACTATCAACCTCTGAAGACCTGAGCTTGGAAAACAGCTCATCAAGCGTAAGCGTATCATACACGCTCGACTCCTCAATGGCCTCGACCTTGGCACTCCACACAGACCTATCCAGGGCATGCAAAAGCTTGATAGCTTGATCATGATCTGTGTATGGGAGCACTGTCACATTGGCCGTCATGTTGTTGACTATGCTAGTGAAGCGCTGGAACATAGCATCAGCAGACTCACCGGGGAGATGAGTGAAGTTCTCGTACTCTCTCCGGTAAGTGGAAAACAAACGGGTTTGCACTTGGGCATTGCCAACATGAGCATTTCTCAACTTGAGCCAAATCTTTCCGGCCACATTCTCTCCATACACTCGCTCGAACTCCGAGGCACAGAGAGCACGGAACAAGTAATCAATGGCCTTGTAGTTGGCCTCACACATGTCCCGCGATCCTGGAAGCAGAAAACTATCTGGGATGACATAATGAGGATTCTGAGTGACCTCCCAGATCAGAGTTCCCTTCGCTCGCAAAAACGCGCCCATGCGCCTCTCCCACATCTGGTAATTCTTGCCATCAAAGTGCGGAGGACCCGACCCCTTGCCATAATCGCCCATCTTTGGATCTTAGACTGGTTAGAATCAAGAAGATCCGTAACCAGCTCTGATACCAATTGAAGGACCGAATAGGTGACCAGAGAGGAGGGGGGGAGTGAATGGGAGCCGATAAAAATTCTTCCCGAAGGTCGAACTCAGCCTATACCCCGATTGCCACTCCGAGTACTCGCACACACCAGAGAAGCTCTACACTAGGCACACACAAGCCAACAAGTCCTAGAGACAAGCCTTGAATCAAACCACGGAAGCACAAGACAAGAATCAAAGCACTTGGCCAATTCTGGAAACAACTAGTGCGGACTGTCCGTATGGTACGGCTGGACTATCCGCGATGCACAGGCGGACTGTCCGAACCAACCTTGTGGACTGTCCGAAAAATGTAACCGAACCACCAGAGATGCATTGGAAAATTCGGACTGTCCGACGGGACCAAGCGGACTGTCCGCCAGTGTCGCGGACCGTCTGTGAGGCCTGGGCGGACCGTCCGGCAAACCTCGCTGGAAACCCCAAACAAACTCAGCTCCACCCCAGACAAAAACTTGGCCACGCAGACTATCCGTGAGGGACACGCGGACTGTCTGCAAACTACTTGCAACAAAACCCTAGGGCCACGACGGATCAAAACGCGAGTTTGCAAGAACAGACGACGAACACGTGACGAACCCAAACGCGCGGACTATCCGCGGGGTCCTTGCAGACAGTCCGCTACCCCCGAACAGAACAGCTCGAGCTCGAGCTCGCGAAGTCAAACCTCCAAATCCATCACCGGATCTCCCAAACGGCTAGAGCTCTTGAGACAAGACTTTGGGGAGATGTGACGCAACACTAGATCAAGCTATGCCCCAAAAATGTCGACCTCTAACTCCCTAAATCACCGGGAATCACGGATCACACAAACCACCACCAAGAACTCGGGCTCCGGCCAAAAACTCATGAATCGAAGGCTTTCCCCGGCTTTTGAGGGGTCAAGATCACACACAATGATGCACAAGGCATCCACCCATGATCCCCTCAAAGAAATCCGAAGGAAAACACCCTCAAATCCCCGAATCGAGCGAAGAACGAAACTCCCCAAAAATAGCCCCGAAAATGACACAAAAATCATAGAGGACTAGGAGATCACCGTAACGCTGAATGCTTCCATACATCCAGAGGTCAGAGTCTATACAAGAATCTAGCCTAAGGAATACAGATGAAAAGAAGCAGTCCAGAGCAATCTACCGGGGGAGGAAAACCTAGAGTCCAAGAGAGAGAGAGATGCCATCCACCTCTCCACTATTTATACGAGGTCCATCGAAGGGAGGTAAATGACCATGCTACCCCTACAACTCAAATAGAAGATACAACCCCTCAGGGGCATTTTAGTCAAGTCTTCATCGAGCGGACACGCTTCCACCGCGGCCTTGCTTAGCATCGACGCAAGCCCCGCAATCACGCCACGTGCCCCCCGCCTCGAAGCTTCCCGAAGCTCCCGGATCACCGTGTCCGTCGCCTCGAGCCTCCAGACTTGGTTTTGAGGCCCGAACCAAGAAACCGTCCATCGATGGTTTTGTGGGCAAACCAACAAACCCCGCGTGCAAGCTTCGGGCTCGATCTGCTACCTTGCACCGGCCCATGTTCACGACTTCAGCCCGCCAGTCTTGCACTGCACGGCTCGCACTTGACCCCATCGGCCACCGGGTCCATCGAACCAAGCCTACTTGCCTCTCCATCACCCGGAGGTCGCCACGGCTAAGGCCTTTCGCGCTTGTTCTTCACCTGCACCAACACGAGTCAAGCCGCAACCTGTACCTGCACACTTAGCCAAGCATCAGTCCACACAATGTTGTCAATCACTCATCACTAAGGAGCGACCATCCACTGGTCTTCGGACACACCTCGTCCTCACAAGGGATGTAGGTTCTGATCCCGAACTGAAGATTGAAGGGAACCGCCTGGTCGGTGTGTACCCCATATCATTTTTATTTGATCTTCTTGGGGTATGCATTCTTCTGTGTGTTTAGGTCCACCTTGCAAGGTTATGAATCGATCGATCATCGGCCTCTCACCGTTATCCGAGAGTGCTTAATTATCTCGCCATTGTGATCCCCTTTATGATGGAATATTGATAAACTTGATGTTTGATTAATTGTATTGCACAACTCATGCTTGCAATAGTTGCTTATCTTGTAATGAATTAATCTATTAGAACTTGAGCTAAAATATTGAAAGTAAGGATTAACTCCTTAGTAGCTTTTTGGCAAAGCAAACCCACTAGCCAAAAGCCTTGCATGATTAGAGGTTAAGTCTTTTATTTTAGACGGGTAAGCCTTGCTGAGTACTAGTATACTTAGTCTTGCTATAAATGTTGATTTCAGGTGATAATGTTTGACCTGGTGAAATTCCACCCGACTGGGAGCTAGAATGGGTGGATGACGAAGAGTGATGGCGTCATGGGTGGCCTCCCATGATGCCACTGTATTGTTTAGTATTTCCGCTGTCTTTTGAAACTCTAAACTATTTACTTTCATGTCAAGAACAATGATTTGTAATAATTGACCCTACGGGGAAGATTGGATTTAATTTGTAAATTACTCTGGACTCTTCTTCGTGGGAGTTTTAATGTATGCGTGTTCGATCCTCTATGTGTTGTACAAGTGATTTACCAGGCTTTGACCCGACAACACTCAACGTGATGGTTGTTTATTATCGCTTAATGACCAAATGGAGTGGTTTAGGTGATAGTACGGAATTATCTCGGATGGGGTTGTCACAGTTTGTTAGCTCGAAATAAAAACCCTTCATGCAAATGGAATTTTCCCAACCCTTGCTATCACAACATTTAGAAAATGGGTCAGCAAAATATGAATCAGTAGCATACAAATCTTTAATACTTTCAAAACCAAGAATTTTAGCATCAAGTTGGGACAGCAAAGCATGGAGTCTAGACAAAGCATCTGCAACAATATTATCCTTCCCTTTCTTGTACTTAACAATGTAAGGAAAAGATTCTATGAATTCACTCCACTTAGCATGTCTTTTGTTTAGTTTTAATTGACCTTTTAAATGTTTCAAGGATTCATGATCAGAATGTATAATGAACTCTTTAGGCAAAAGGTAATGCTGCCAAGTTTCCAAACTCCTCAAAAGAGCATAAAGTTCTTTGCCATAAACTGAATAGTTAAGAGTTGGACCACTTAGCTTTTCACTGAAATATGCAATAGGTCTCCCTTCTAACATGAGCACGCCTCCAATCCCTACACCACTTGCATCACATTCAATTTCAAAAGTCTTACCGAAGTCTGGAAGTGCAAGGAGTGGGGCTGTTGTTAATTTCGTTTTGAGCTCGTTAAATGCCTTCTCTTGTGCTGCACCCAAATGGAATGGTATGTCCTTCTTCGTCAACTCGTTGATTGGGGCAGCAATGGTGCTGAAATCTTTGACAAACCGATGGTAGAAACCGGCAAGTCCAAGAAAGTTTCGCACTTGGCTCACATTTTGTGGAGGCAACCATTCACGAACAGCTTTGATCTTTTCTTCATCAACCTCTAGACCTTGAGCTGAAACAACAAAACCAAGAAAGACTACCTTGTCGGTGCAAAAGGTGCACTTGGCAAGGTTAGCAAACAAGCATTCCTTTCTCAAAACAGCAAGCACACATTTTATATGTTCGACACGTTCATCAAAAGACTTGCTGCAAATTAATATGTCATCAAAATAAACCACGACAAATTTGCCAATGAATGGCCTAAGCACATGATTCATGAAACGCATGAAAGTACTAGGTGCATTAGTCAATCCAAAAGACATCACTAACCATTCATACAACCTAAACTTGGTTTCGAAGGTTGTTTTCCATTCATCTCCTTCTGTCATTCGAATTTGATGATAGCCACTTCTCAAATCAATTTTTGTGAAATAATTGCACCATTAAGTTCATCAAGCATGTCATCAAGCCTAGGTATGGGATGTCTATACCTTATGGTAATGTTATTTATGGCGCGACAATCAACACACATTCTCCATGAGCCATCTTTCTTCGGTACTAACAAAATAGGAACTGCACAAGGTGAGAGACTTTCCTTCACATACCCTTTGTTGATGAGCTCTTGCATTTGGCGCTGAATTTCTTTTGTTTCTTCCGGGTTGGTACGGTATGGTGCACGGTTTGGAAGTGATGCACCAGGAGCAAGGTCGATTTGGTGTTCAATCCCTATCTTGGGTGGCAGCCCTAGTGGTACTTCCTCCGGAAACACATCTTCATATTCCTGTAGCACATCAAAAACAAGATTAGGCAAAGTAGAGGGTAAGTCATTAGTGGAAAGAAAATTGTCCTTGCACAGGAGTACAAAGAACATGGCAGTGGGTTCACTCAATTCTTTGAAATCCCTTTTCCTAGCCATCATAACTAATCTCTCTTTTCCCTTTGGCTCAGTTCTTTGCAGCTGTGGAGTTTGATTTGGCTATGGAAACACTCCCTCACTATGTATGTGGCTCACTCGTAATTGGTTCTCGCTCTCTCGCTGTTATCGTTTCAGATCATCCTTCAAAATTTCCTCCGGCAACAAAGGAAGCAAAGTGAGGCGCTCTCCTTTGTACATGACAACAACCTTATTGGCACGACCACAAATCTGAACATCACGATCATATAACCATGGTCTTCCCAACAATAATTGGCATGCCTGCATTGGCACCACATCACACTCCACATGATCATTATATCGCCCAATAGAGAAAGGGACATTGACAATGTTGCTCACACGCAGCGTACCACACTCGTTCAACCATTGAATCTTGTATGGAGAAGGATGACGCCGCTGTTTTAACTCCAATTTCTCAACCAATTCTCGACTGGCTATATTATTACAGCTGCCATTATCAACAATGATCCGACAGAGCTTCTCCTTGATCATGCCTCGAGTGTGAAAAAGATTGTGCCGCTGATTATGTTCTTCTTTCACAGCAGTGACACAAGCACCCGTTGAGAAATGAAACAATTATTATCATTTTCATCAGGTTGGATCTCATCTCCATCATTCCCATTTTCTTCATCATATATTTGAGCACGTTCTTCATCACTTTTAGATTCCCATTCACCTTGTTCATTTACAACCATGCTCCTTTTACTAGGACATTCAGCAGCAATGTGTCCATGACCTTGGCACTTGTGACAAACAATGCCTCGGCTATGTGAAGATGATGCAGCGGCTGATGCAACTGAAGGGGCTGCTGCACTTGTAGCAGGATGGTGATTTTCTTGCTGATTTGCAGGTGAAGAAGCACTAGAAAATGTAGTTTTTGCAGCACCAATGGATGGAGAGGACCTAGCTGCAGCACCTTCAGATCGAACACCACCAACAGAGGTACCGGGTTGCTGCCGGCTCCATGGAGTAGAGACAGATCGACTCCCATAGGACCGACCACGTCCTTCTTGCTGAATTTTCCTTTCGGTGTGCATAGCTTGATCAACAAGATCTTGGAAATTATGGTATGGAAACATCTCCACAAAACCTGAAATGTCATCATTAAGACCATGCAAAAATCTTGCCATTTTTGATTCTTCATCTTCCCTGATGTCAGAGCGAATCAAGAGCAATTCCATCTCTTTAAAATATTCATCAACTGATTTGG
Source organism: Cenchrus fungigraminus (assembly GCA_036936925.1). NCBI lineage: Eukaryota > Viridiplantae > Streptophyta > Magnoliopsida > Poales > Poaceae > Cenchrus > Cenchrus fungigraminus. Next base: position 48,443,120 of record CM072777.1, on the reverse strand, counting down.
AACCTTGTTTCAATGTTTGTAACCTATTACGAATGTCACGGTGATAGCTTGGAACAAAGCACCTCCTCATCACACGCTTCATTTCAGCCCATGTGTTGATATGATCACACCCCAACACAAGCTGATTGTCTTGTATTTGATTCCACCAAGTGAGAGCATATCCAGAGAATTCAACGGAAGCAAGATTAACACGTCTCCGATCAGAGAGATTATGCACTCTGAAAATTTGATGACACTGCTCTTCCCAAGCAAGATATGCATCAGCATCTTCCTTTCCTGAAAATTTTGGAACACGGAGTTTAACACGGGCAATGCTGTCCGGATCATCTCTATGGTGACCACGATGGCGTTCACCATCATGACCAGCACCACGATGGTGATCTCGACGACATTCAAACCACCCACCATTTCGAAAAGGATTCTCATCATCTTCTTCCTCCTCATGGCTGCCCTGAGATTCAGCTTCATCATTAAAGTGAACACGACGGCCATGATCACGACCACCTCCTGCACGCCGATCCTCATGACTAGCACGCCTTCCACCACCACGACCATCACGAGCACCATCAAAATGGTCACGAAAACCACGCCCAAAACCAGAATTTTCATCACCTGATTCATCATGGTGATGTGGATCTCTTTGTCTCGCAGTAGGAAGACGGTCATCGAGCATCCTCTCCATTGCCTCCACAAGCGAGTTGGCCATATTGCGCATCTTAGCCCGTGAGACAGGGGGCTCCTCATTTCCTTGGTTCCCACCACGAACACTTGAATCAGATCCTGCCATATTAGGGTTTGCAAGAGATAGTGGAATATGAGAAAAATATGTGGAATCGCACAATCTTACCTCTTACTTACCCAAGTTCTTACCCGTTCTCAAGGACCGTGAGTGTGCTGAAAGTGGTGTAACCAAACTTGTGATAAAGCGGTTGAAAGGATTACGAAACAAAAGCCCCGGTTTCAGATTTTTGTGGAGCTATAGGTGGCAGTTCAAGAAAGGCTATTGGACTGAAACAAAGTGTGTAACCGGTTCAAAAACATGCTGTCCAGAACCACCACCAACCTGAGATTACAGATATCAAACTGTTGGTTACACAAATCGCAAGACAACCCTTTCAACTTCTCTTTTCTTTCTTCTTCTTCATTTTTTCTTTCTTTCACACTTTTTTCGAATTTTTTTCAGCGAACACAAGAACACATATGAGGGGTGCGGGAAAAAAATTAAAACACGGCGGAAGAAAAATGGTGGTGACTAGCAACAAGATGAACACAACACACAAAGTAACAGGACCACAAAAAGTCTATGGGTTTTTTTGTGTGGCTTTTTAGTGGAGTGTAGGACATGAACAAAATGATGTAACAGATGATAAAGGGTGGGAGGGTGGGTAATAACCAAAACCTACCTTGACAATGATAGCTCTGATTACCACATGATAGGGACCGTTACAAGAAAGGTCCTGGGGTTGGCCCGATCTTCACAGCAGTAGGTTTTGTAACAAGATAAATTGCTGCAAGCAACGGGTAAATAGCTTTATTCTTGACAAACGTTTGATGCGACCAAGCGACGGGGAGAGAGACACCGAAACCATCAGGACTTCGACTCGATCTCCAAACGAGCGCAAAACCACAAGTCGGAACTAATCCACACAATACAGCGCAACAAAGTTGGAATCCGTAGAGCACGAAGTAGTGGAACCCAGAGGGATCTCTTCACAAGTCCAAGAAGAACAAGGAAGAATAGGGTTGTGCAAGACACTCAGCAACTCGACTGCAAGAAAACCATATGTGGTTGTCTATTCTCAATAATAAAAAACTGAGTTCCTTGAGGTACATAGGGGGTATTTATACTAGGAACAACCCTCCTAGATGGGGGTGGGATAAGTGTGAACTGAAGTGGCCACATTGGGAGATGGAAGGCCAACTGGTGGAAGCATTCACGAAGTTTTCTTCACTTCATGCACGTCTGTTCAGCTTCTGCGCAGCCCTTAGTAAATTGGCCATTACTCCTAGCTCGGAAGTCGAAATGATGTGTCGTTTGTTGGGTTGGAAGCTTGACTTCAAGGAGCTTCCAGTCATGTATCACCTGGACCCCGTCTCTTCCCGAGATGGTACAGACTTGGATGTGAAGTTGATGCTTCTACGGTGTAACCCTGAGTCTTGTGTGCGTAACCCTTCTCAGCTTGGGCAGCAGTCTTGGTGTCTTCCATGTAACCTTCTGCGCCCTCCATGTAACCCAGAGGAGAGGCCTCTTGTGTAAACCTGAGTAGGAATAAAGTACAAGACTTAGGTAGTATATGACTCTCATTAATGTTACATCATAACTCAGAGAGGAAAGCATGCACCTCTTGCTGAAGTTTCTTTGCACGGCTGCGCGTAACCGGTCCATCAATCAGTTGGGCTGGTGTATCCAATGCTTGTTCTTGTGTAACCAGTCGTGCACTTGATTCTTGATGCGTAACCAGAGGTGGGCTTGGTGTAACCTGTGATGCGTCCGGTGTAACCAAGGCATCCAGGTTACGTATGGCTGTGATGTCCTTATCATGCTGCTGCGGTGCCGATGTCAGCGGCTGAACTGGGTGCTGGTGAGGTGCCATTGCGCCCGACTACTCCCGCTTCCCCGACTCCTCCAAGTTCCATGCTCCGTCCCTTCCTTGCCCGACCATTCTCCACGTACTGCATACACAAACGAAGAACAAACCCTACACAAGCTAAGAATATAATGAGACCGTCTCAATACCATGCATACATAAAGTGAACAAAATTAGCCAAGATAAGGATCTCACCCTTATATCCCACTGATATTGAGAAATGCAAGACGAACCGTGTGCCGCACTCACCTATTTATCGAGGACTACGGCGGGCACGTGAGCTCGGTGTACGATTGCTAAAGTTACTATGGAAAACGTGAGATGGTCGGAATATAGTCAGGCCTATGCCTGATACGAATCTATCTAGGTCAGAATCTTCAGTGGCGCAGATCGATTACATGTGTGGACGATGGGTATCACGGGATGAGGCCGACGTGTCTAGGTATGTGTTAAATTCCAGAGTCTCCGGTCTAGACCACAAGAATGTCCCACGCACAACTCAAGCCGCATCAGCTGCATCTAATGGCCGTCTCAACTGCATCATCTCATGCCGCATCAACTACGAGAGAACTCTCTACTGTTTGTTTATGAAAAGTTTTAGGTGTCAATTGCATCTGGAGAAACAGATTGGGTGTTGTAAGGCTGCACAAGGCAATCAGATCGATCGTATGGTCCTTGCGTTGCAACACGCACGGTGCAGGATGACTTGACAAGTCCTCCTCGATCAGGTACGCTGCATGAGTCATGACTGAAAAGGTCTACGACTGGTCTGGATTTGCACTTGATGATTCGCACAGGCCTTGAAAACTAAGAAACGTGATGAACTTGTTGATGCGACAAGGCCAAAATGGAATAAGCTGGGAATTAGAAAAGCAATATATGTTTGTGTGTTTGTGTATGTGTAATATTAACAACATGCATATAAGCACAGAACGGCATATCGAATGGGCGTTTGGGGATGACACGCTCTCACAAGTTGTTCCACGTGTCGATCATTGAGAATTGCAGTTAAGGACTGGCACCGGGCGTTAACCGATGAACTTGTGTGCACACCCGCTCTGAACGGACATGTCGATCATTGTAAATCGCACTTAACGTATAGAACTGTGAAGTTCGTGACCCGAACGTGGCCACACCCGCACTGAAGGGACGCGTCCATTCTCTAGGCGGTAACTGATGTCCACCAACGGACGTTTCGGAATGACACATTCACTCCCGCTACTATAATATGAGACAGTTTATGCATGAGACGATCATTGCAGGCCATTTGCGTTCATGGCTTTAGACGCTAAAATGTGTCCTTCCATGCAATTCAACTTCTCATTCTCAAGCTAGGAAGCGAAAGCAGCAGGAACCGCGGGCCAGTACAAGGAATCCGTTATGTTCATGGTGGGAGGCTATCAATGGAGCCTACGTTGCTATCCTACAGGTATGAATGATCATCAGTGGATGGATGTACCAGACGGCATTGCCGTCGTCCTCGTTCCTCTGCACAAATTCTAAATGGTACGTGTCTCGTTGCTGCTATGAATACACACACTCACACATGGTGATACAGTCGCATTATGTCAAGCCTGTGACTGCTTCCTTTAACGTAGGTGCGAGTATTGTTGTGTGCGACGGCTAGAGACCCAAACGATGAAGATGATACATTTCGAGTTCATGCTACAAAAGATGTGGTTTTTACTAATCGGGATCTACAAGAAAGAGGCTTTGAATATCTGGTGGAGCATCATGACATTGATCGCGTGACCTCCAATGCAGATCGCATACACATATCGTGTGATGTTACAGTACTAGAGGACGACTGCATTGAAGTTCCTCCTCCTCCATCAGTACAAACAAGCATATGCGAAAGCGTTGCAACCCAAGCCCTTGTTGACATTGTCTTCCACGTAGGTGCAGAATGCTGGGTGATACGAGCGAAACATGCCGATGTGGCGAAAGTATCTTGTGTGATGAAGGCAATGCTCTACGGCCAAGGAAGGGAGTCACGCTTTGAAACTGTTCCACTTATAGAAGCAAACCCTAATGGCTTCTCTCTACTGATCAAATATGCTAGGGAAGGATCACTCCCGGAGGAGGCTAATTTATGGGACACTCCTGCCAATGCCTGGCCTTATGTACTCTGGGTCGCCAACATGTACCAAGTCGAAAGGTTGAAGCTGCACTATGCGTCAAAGATGTGGGACATGGCAAGCGAGGAAACTGTGACCTCATTTCTATGATGGGCAATTCAGGCTAACTGCACACAATTGCAGGACAAGTGCATGTCTCTCTTAGAGTGAATCTTTCCTCACGGAATACTCACGTATGATTGGGCAGTCGTATGCACTGATCACCCCGAATTTATGCACGATCTCCATACAAGATTACCTAAAAGGTTGTACTAGGGTCCCCTGTAGTTTGTAGTTTTAATGTTTTATTTAAGTGTGTTTAGTCATGTAATAAAGAGTTGAAACGGGTACGTTAATTTGTTGCAGTGAGTACATTTGTAATGCAATAATCGGATCATCCGTCGAACGTGAATATGAAGTAGAGTATAGTCTTGTGTGTGTTTGTCAATTCCGTGATCCATGGTGGCACGGACAACCCACAGTCAACAACTTGCCTCTCTGCGTATGGTCACTAATGTTTGGGTCCGACACCCAAGTGATCTTTCGTTTGGGTCACTGATGTTTGGGTCCATGATCCAAAGTCTTTCGTTTCCCGCTCTGGAGCAGAGAGGCGGGACTTCAAATTTTGAATTCCCCGCTTCTCCTCCTAGTCCTTCCCGTTATATATAAAACAAAGAGGGAAACCAGGCCTCCCAATTACTTCCTTGTAATTTTCCAAAATCAGGGGATCTTCTCCTCTACCTCCGAAGGGACCTAGTAGATCTGTGGCGGAAGCAGCAACGGCGACCTAGCTACCGACGACGCCTCCCTCTGCTATGAGCGGTCGGCTTGCTCTGCTATGTGCGGTGTGTTGGAGTTTCTTAACGTCACCACCACTGGCACACTAGCGTGAGTGTGTAAGAAACTCCCAGGTACACTGATGAGTGCGAACGAATCCGCAAGCGCATGGATACACCATTGTAGCACTTCTCCCTAGGAAAATGAGTATTCCCGTCGGGTTTCGTTCCCAGAATGGAGAGTAACCAGAGAGGGTCTTTCCAAGGACACCAGCTTTCGCTGGGATAAGTCAGGATACAAGAAGCACTTCCTTAAGGGACTTTGCTCTCAAGATATATTCTGTCAGGTCTCAGTCATCCCCGCGGGGCGACAACACTCCAAGGTGCTGGCAAGCGAGCACAACTCGGTACGCGATGTAGAGGGTTGACAAAGGGTCCAACAGGCTGTCACCACTGCGGCCTACCTCTACGCTACGATCGTACGTGGTCTTCGCAGGAAAACCAGGGCCCAGACACCACGTCTGTACCCCCAGATAAAATACTATAGTGTGGTTACATCTGTCGACCCGCTAACTACACTATAGCAACCATATAGATACGATCCCACGAACAAGGGAAAGATCGGAAGCAGATCTAGTCATTGAGCTACGGAGTAGAAAGGAAGCTATGGATGCAGATAAACGAGATACAGCGGACTTACTTACCTAAACAGGATCAGAGCATGCAAATAAGTAAATGAACTACTGCTCTGGCTCTAAAGGATCGAAGCCTTGTGTCATGAAGAACACAAGCCTCTAACTTATGAACGAGCCACGAACACAAGAACAAATCAATCATGCATGATGTCCACTATAGTCTAAATAAGAAATGCTGAAATACTCACTTTGGTCTAAATGAAGAACAAGCATCCACGAGGACATCAACTCACTCCTTACCCCTACTCTACCTCTCAACTAATCCTAGTCTAGATCTCTCCCCATCACCATTCTACCACAAAGAGGTGAGAATCACCTCTCATGGGCAGAATTAGAGAGAGGGAGAGAGAGCTACACAAGAGAGAAGTGAAACTTGAGAGCTTGGTGGTGTGTGAGAAATGGAGCCCCTCCCCTCCTATTTATAGACAAGGAGGAGGCTTGCTCCGGGGCTCAAAGTGCCCCTGAACACCCGGGAATGCAGCCAAGGACCAATAGGGAGCAAACCCGTGGAGGGCCAGGATCAACCGACCCTAGGTCGGTTCGGCCGATCCTAGGGTCGGCCGAAACCCCTGGCCGACCTTCTGGCTTGTGCTTCGTCTGGCTCGCTTCCATGTGGGCCCTAATGCCACTCCTCCGTGCATGGCACGTTTCCTGGTGGTTTAGTTGGCAAAGTGGGCCCATGGATCCATGTGATGCTGACATGGCAGCGTATGATTTGTCGAGAGTCCCTCACATGGATTGGTGACATCATGGATCCAGGAGAATCCATGTGGCAGACCCTGATTGGCCAGCATTTGAGTGCCTTGGATTGGAGTGGAGTGAAAGTGCATTGATTCCTCCCATTTCTTAAGCTAAATACCTGCATTCGAATAGACATTGACATTGGTGGAAAGTATGAGTTTAAGCACCTATTCTAGTGTGCAATTCATGCTCAAATTTGCAGGAGTTGACGGTCATAAAAATGGCAAATATCGACCGTCAACAACACCCCCACACTTGACCTTTGCTCATCCCGAGTGAAGGGGAAACAAAGCCAAGTGGGTCACGAATACCAAGGAGTAAGACAGACATAAGAGATATTCCAAGTCATACCTTGCTCTTGTGAACCTCTGTGTAGTGGCTATCATGTTCCCCTGGGTGATTGAAGAGTAGAACAGCTGTGAATCAAGTCACTTATGCACCTGATGATAAACACCTTGGGGGTTTTGCAAGTTTATCATAAACAATACTCTTGGTGGCTTCCTCATTTGATTCTCTCAGATCGCTCAATGTGTATATGACCTCACTAAGGCATTTGCCTTTCTTCATCCAACTTCTAATGATGGCTATATGTGGAGTTCAGGGTAGGATAAAGAGAGAGCATACTTGCATCACATATTTTGCAAAGTCAAAGACTGGATCCACAGAGAAAATCAAATCATACCATCAGATCAAGATGTGCACCGGTATGGCTATGGTGTGTATGGTAAGGTGGATACTAGGCTCGGAATGGGTGCTAGATATTACCATACATATATGTGGTGAGAACTGTGGGTTGATGGTAAGGTTAGCCCCGGAATGGACACTAGTTATTACCATCTATGATATGGAACTCCTTTTTACATGACCATCCCTCTCCTTTTCTCCTTCTTTATTTTGGATAAGGGCTATCCTTTCTCTCTCTTTTTTTTCAAAACATGATTTGGGCATGTGTATATATATATATTTTTTTCATAGCCCATATCTCTTCCTTGAAGGATACTTTTAGAGTGAGCGGTCATACCACATATGGAGCTTTTACTTTTGTGGTACGAATGATACAATGCTAACTTCCAGTGTAGAAGCATAGCAAGGGGGAAGTAGGTGGGGTGCACATAAATCTTGATCATGAAAGTAATGATAAGAATTCTCATAAGGGTCACAGAATTTGACAAAGCTCAATGTAATAACAAGCAGCATATGAACCGAAGGGTTTTACCTACAAAGATCATATGGCTCTAATGGGACGAAGGCATATCAAAGAGGAGCCTTTCCAAGAGGTTTTGAGTTTTCAAAAATAAATTCCCCAAGGGAGCTAGTCATCAGAGCAACAGATCATATCATCCAGCCATATCATACTTGTCAATTACTTAGGTGAACATGCTTGTCCTTAAGAAGGTTATGGTTCACAAGCATCAGGTAGATAACAAGGAATAAAACATATGTAAGTCTACTCAGGTACAGGCGAGCTAGGTGATCTTTAGCATCATCATTCGAGTTTTAGTTTAGAGATAGACATATATAGCTTATAAAACTCAGGAATGAAAGAGAGTGAGTTGTCGAGATGCAAACCGGCGCTATGCATGGGAGATGAACTGTTAGAGGCTCTCAACAGGAGTGAACTCATGCGAGTCTCGTTCAGGTTCTTGGTAGGTGATCGATCAACTAGCGCGGAGTGCTCGCAGCGGGTACGTACGGAAATGTCGTGCCTGCATTGGGAGAGTCGTGGCTCTTCCCCCACACTGTCTCGAACCTAGATGTCCTCTAAATCACAAAGACCAAAGTAATGACACAAAGGGTGGCTAAACCGGGTTACATGACCGGTGAGCCACTTTATTCAAATGCAAATGTTTCAAACAAAATGATTAGGCGCCTACACACATGCAAAAGAAATAAATGAAATAAAAGGAAATCAAACCTAGACCTAGACTAGCGCCTAATGAACTAAAGCTGGGGCTAATCCCCACTACACGGCATCATAGAGAGCTGCATGCCCCGTAACCGAGAATAGTCTCCTCATCTTCGCACAAAGGCCGCGGCGAAGATCGCGCATGTCATCTCTCAGCTCGGCCAGGTCCAACTTCTGCTCTTAGTAAGCAGCCCTGAGCTTCTCGTTGCTGGCCTCCAATTCCTTCATCAGCGGGGTCAGCTTGGCCACTGAGGAGAGCTTAGGGAGTTGCTCGGTTGCCCGAGTCCTCTCCCTGGACCTCCTAGTGTAGGGCAGCAGTGGAAACCCGTCGTCTAGGCCAAAGTCTTCCTCCTCTTCTGGCAGAACTGGAGCTGGGTGTGCCTCAGGAGCCTTCTCCTTGGGCAGTGCTGGCTTTATGGTCACCGGCGGCTGCGGTGAAGGAGCGGACTGCGCTGAGCTCGTCTGCCCTCCAGCTAGCGATGATCCAGGTGTGCTAGGTGGAGCGAGCGGCAACCCCCTGGGGCGAAGCTGAGCCGTGGTCGGCCTGCCGTAGGGGCTGGCCGCCCGTCTCATGTGCCTCTTCCCAGGCGAGGCGGAGCGCCTTGAGGGCGGTGTGCCTGGAATCCTCCCGCCCGGCGGGATGGTGGCGAGCGGAGGAACATCCAGGACACTGGCCACCATTGCGAGGTCCGCAGCGGGGGCGGTAATGACGGAGGGGTTGCCTCCTGCCCCGGGACCGGTGGACAAGGTGGAGCCGTCGAAGGGGACAACACTCCTTCCGTCCATGGATGCGACGATGAGCTGAGGATGGTAAGGTGGAGGAGATGGATTTCGCGATGCGAAAACTCATCGGGCGTCAGAGAGAAGATTTCTGGAGGAGAATGAGACGCACACGCGAAAGAAGAAGGGGAGAGGCGGCACCAGGGTTTCGGCCGAACCTGGGTTCGACCGGCCCCATGTGGGCCCCTCTGCTCCTCCTCTTCCTCATGTGGGCTCCAGGAAGTCTCAGGATCGACAGCCCAGGTGGATTCCCCGAGATGGAAAGGTTGGCTTAGGCTTAAGGCTAGGATAAGGTTGAGGTTGAAAATTCATCCTCCCCTATATACCAACCTTGGCCAAACCATAATATAACCATAGAGAATCTGGAGAGTCACCTTGGCGACATACTCGGTTCGTCAAAAGTGTAGGCACCTCTGACGGTAGTCACGAAGCCTTCGTGTCGCCACAATGGTGCTACCTTCCTGTGGACCTTCTGCCTACTCCTCTTTATCTCGGCAATTTATTTCTCCTGCATGACCACGGTCCAGAAGATACCCGAGGGATAATTCTTCCTAGGGAAACGAGATGAGTCCCAGGAGTACTCAGGATATGGGTGTCTTGTGATCTCCTGTCTCAACTTATAACCATCTCCTTGCAGACAATGTTGATATGATGATAAGCTCCTATCTGCAAGGGTAGTGCATATACGAACTCGAGCCCAAGAAGGTATATCAAGGTTGAGGGCAAGCATGATCATCCTAGAGAGGCCGAGGCATTCCCTGAGGTGGTCATGGGACTCAAGGACTATAGCACTGGGGTCGCGGAACTCGGAGACAAAAAGATTGAGCACTGAGGCTAGTGCTTCACCAATAGGTACCGATATCCGAGTGAACTCAAGCTCGGAAAGACACTCGGCCTTCAAAAAGGATAGAGCATGGACTTCCAGAGGCCGGTGTACGATCAGGAACCAGAGTTCGGACGAAGAGCAAGATTTAACTCACTCTTATCTTAGGCAGAGGGTTCGATGTTCTCATCGAGGCGATGAAGACATTCCGAAGTCTGGCCTAAGCTTCCAATGGGGGGTTATGGATAAACTGGAAAGTGCACCTCCCATTGCGCATCGATCAAGTCAGGCATAAGATACGAAGTGCAAGCTTCTCCTGACTGATCGGCATCGATCAATGTGCTTGAGATAAAAGTGAATCCACTCCATTCGGTCGATAGACGATCATGTTCCTTCGGTCTGATGGGTGAATCCAATGGATTATAAAGCGGAGATCGATGTCTTGGTTTATACGAAACTTCAGTGCAAAGCACTTCAGCTCAAACCTCGACGTAGAAACACGATATGCCTCCCATACCCTCCTTAGGAGATAGTAGTGAGGATCGAACAAGTCATCCTGGCCGGGAATGGTCATTCTTTCTGAACTACTCTCTCCGTCCTCCCACGAGGGAAGCCTCGGGTAGAAGGTCTAAGAAGATGCATCAGAGGAGAACCCAAAGGTAGATCTCGTGCCACGAAATCTTTCCTTTAGATTCCTACCATTCAAGAATGACATCTTCAGCTAGACCTCAGAAAGAATGGATACGAAATCTCGGACTTGGCTGACGATGGATCTAGGTGGCTTAACATTTCCTCTGGTGGGTGCCTTATTGACCGGGATGCAAGGGGAGCTGAAGTCTCGAAGATTATCCACGATCTCTTTTCCCTCGACAGCATCTAGGTGCACAAAGGATCCTCCGTAGAGAGCATTAAGCCTCATGGCATCATCCTTCCGCAATCCAAACCAGAAGTGCTGAAGCAACATCCAATCGGGAATGTAGAGGACTGGGTAATCTTCCATCGCTGAGGCGAACCGATTCCATGCCTTTCCTAGTGATTCCTCCTCACATTGCTTGAAACAGAGAATCTTTGCCCTTAATGAGATGACACGTTGTATTGGGAAGAAGTGGGAGCAAAAAGCTGCCCTCAACGGTGCCAATCCCGTGTTTCCCCGGAGAGGGATAGCGGGAAACACTCTCTTTTCCGAGCATCCGGTGATTCTCTGGTTTTACCCTGAGTTTCAATCAGACGCTCGTAGTCTCTCACATGATCAAACAGGTTCTTATGACTTAACCCCGAGAAGGATAGGTCCTGAATTAGCTTCATGAGAGAGGGGCGAATCCATAAGCCAGATGTAAGAGTAGGTCTTGACGAACATGGCTCTGAGGGTTCACTCCTCGAAGGCGGAAGGTGTTTACAAGGATAACCTTCCATGGGTAGTGGGGGTTGAGGTAGAAGTAAAGAAATCAAAAAGGGGATATCTCAAAAAGGGTAACGGGGGTGAAGGTAGAAGAAAAAGGAAAAAGATAAATACGAGGATAGACGGGCTCGAAGGTTAACAACAGCCGTCCCCGGCAACGGCGCCAGAAATGCTTGTTGGCGTTTCTTAACGTCACCACCACTGGCGCACTAGCGTGAGCGTGTAAGAAACTCCCGGGTACACTGACGAGTGCGAACGAATCCGCAAGCGCACAGATACACTGTTGTAGCACTTCTCCCTAGGAGAATGAGTATTCCCATCGGGTTTCGTTCCCAGAACGGAGAGTAACCAGAGAGGGTCTATCCAAGGACACCAGCTTTCGCTGGGATAGGTCGGGATACAAGATGCACTTCCTTAAGGGACTTAGCTCTCAAGATGTATTCTGTCAGGTCTCAGTCATCCCCGCGGGGCGACAACACTCCAAGGTGCTGGCAAGCGAGCCCAACTCGGTACGTGACGTAAAGGGTTGACAAAGGGTCCAACAGGCTATAACCACTGCGGCCTACCTCTACGCTATGATCGTACGGGGTCTTCGCAGGAAAACAAGGGCCTATACACCACGTCTGTACCCCCAGATAAAATACTATAGTGCGGTTATGTCTGTCGACCAGCTAACTACACTATAGCAACCGTATAGATACGGTCCCACGAACAAGGGAAAGATCGGAAGCCGATCTAGTCATTGAGCTACGGAGCAGAAAGGAAGCTATGGATGCAGATAAACGAGATGCAGCGGACTTACTTAACTAAACAGGATCAGAGCATGCAAACAAGTAAATGAACTACTGCTCTGGCTCTAAAGGATCAAAGCCTTGTGTCATGAAGAACACAAGCCTCTAACTTATGAACGAGCCACGAACACAAGAACAAATCAATCATGCATGATGTCCACTATAGTCTAAATAAGAAATGCTGAAATACTCACTTTGGTCTAAATGGAGAACAAGCATCCACGAGGACATCAACTCACTCCTTACCCCTACTCTACCTCTCAACTAAATCTAGTCTAGATCTCTCCTCATCACCATTCTACCACAAAGAGGTAAGAATCACCTCTCATGGGCAGAATTAGAGAGAGGGACAGAGAGCTACACAAGAGAGAAGTGAAACTTGAGAGCTTGGTGGTGTGTGAGAAATGGAGCCCCTCCCCTCCTATTTATAGACAAGGAGGAGGCTTGCTCTGGGGTTCAAAGTGCCCCTAAACACCCGAGAATGCAGCCAAGGACCAATAGGGAGCAAACACGTGGAGGGCCAGGATCAACCAACCCTAGGTCGGTTCGGCCGATCCTAGGTTCGGCCGAAACCTCTGGCCGGCCTTCTGGCTTGTGCTTCGTCTGACACGCTTCCATGTGGGCCCTAATGCCTCTCCTCCGTGCATGGCACGTTTCCTGGCGGTTTAGTTGGCAAAGTGGGCCCATGGATCCATGTGATGCTGACGTGGCAGCGTATGATTCGTCGAGAGTCCCTCACATGGATTGGTGACATCATGGATCCAGGAGAATCCATGTGGCAGCCCCTGATTGGCCAGCATTTGAGTGCCTTGGTTTGGAGTGGAGTGAAAGTGCATTGATTCCTCCCATTTATTAAGCTAAATAGCTGCATTCGAATAGACATCAACACTGGTGGAAAGTATGAGTTTAAGCACCTATTGTAGTGTGGATGTGCAATTCATGCTCAAATTTGCAGGACTTGACGGTCATAAAAATGACAAATATCGACCGTCAACATGGTGGTCTTCCTCTGCTACGAGTAGCGCCTTCCTCGGCAACGTCCTTGAAGCTGCAAGGTGGTTCAAACCTTTTGCTCTGTCGACTCCCCCGAGGCTCACCCTGGCGGCCGCAGATCTGCAACAGTTGTGAAGAACAACGTGTTCAAGTCGCAAGATCGGGCTGCTAAATCGAGACGACATTCGGCACCTTCTTCCCTTCTTATTCGTTAGGTCTGCGGGCTCCTCCCTGTTTTGATCGATTCAATTAGATTGTTTCCCCCATGCTCTTTGGCATTCTATAATATTCTTTTATGTTTGGGTGATTGTGGATCTACTGTACTCTATCGCAAGAGTTTGTTGGAAGTCATTTTATTTGAGGTTTGTAGAAATTTGTAGATGAAATTATTAGACTGCTTCCTCATGCTCTTTGCCTTTGAATATTGTTGTTGTATGCTTGGGTGGTTGTGGATCTTCTTTTCCCTATTGCAAGAGATTGTTCGAAGCCGACTTATTTGAGGTTTGTACAAATTAAAGGATAAAATTATTATATTACTTACCCATGCTCTTTGGCTTTCCATATTTTTGTTGCATGCTTGAGTGATTATGGATTGTGTGTTATTGTTCATGTACCGAATTGAAGTTAATAGATGAAATTGCTTCCGATTGCGAATGATCTCAACCCTTATCTCTTGTTCTTGTACTTGTTTCAGTGAGCCAAAGGGTCAACACCTGTAGTCGTTCCTGTTCAGACCTGCTCCAGTGAGACGACTTGTAGCGTGAGGAAGGACATGGTGTGCGCGTATACAGCATGGTGATGTCCTCATCATCCTCCCCTTCTTGAATTGGAGTCATCCTCGACTCCATCCCTTCATCAACCTCCTGCAAATGGTTAGTGACAGCAGAATGCATACAAGACATAGTAGCATCGAGAAGACGAACATCTTGTGACAGCATAATATAACAAGGTGCATCATGGTTTTCACAAAGTTCAGCAGTAGCAAATGTAGTAGCAATAAAAGCACCTCCTTTTAATTTAATACCCTCATGTTTATCAATATTAGAATCACTCATAGTAGGTTGTTTCATTTTATTTTCAGCAAGCTCTTTAAAATGTTTCCTAACATCAACAGGTGATAAAGGAAGCAAAGTAACGTCTTTATTCTTATGCATGAAAGTGTAAGTATTAGTTCTACCATGGTGTGCAGCATCTTTATCATATTCCCATGGTCGTCCTAATAAAAGGGAACATGCTTCCATTGGCACAACATCAAAATCAGCATAGTCAGTATAAGAACCCACTGAAAAATGTATGCGCACTGAGTGTGTTACCTTTGCCTTACCACTATTGTTGCACCATTGTATATGATATGAGTGACGCAGTTCACGAATGGTCAAACCAATCTTTCGAACCAGATCTGAACTCACCAAGTTATTGCAGCTCCCTGTATCAATTATGGTGAGAACACGGCGCTCCTGGACAATGAAAAACATATGGAACAAATTGTTATGTTGTACCTTTGTGTCCTCCTCATCAGCCAATTGAGCGGCCAACACACACTGCACAAGAAGGCTAGGGAAACCCGCTGCTGCAGCATCAGAATCAATGGTATCCTCCTCTTGCTCAACCGAAGAATATGCAACAAGATTAGTAGCAAGTGCCAAAGAATCTTCCTCATTGCTAGCACTGATATAACCATTACCATCAGGGGCAGCGATGAAAGCACGGCAACTTGGGCATTCCTTCGACACGTGTCCCATGCCCTTACAGCGGTGGCACTTGATGCTAAAGGAACTACTCAAGGACGCACCTGGAGTAAAAGGCTTCTTATGCGACTGGACTTGCACAGGAGACAAATTGCTCACATCGGAACTTGGTGTAGTAGACGGTGAAGGTGATGGCGCCTTAGGAGCAGTGGCGGCCTTGGACTTGTCAACATCCGAACGCTGCTGAAAAGTTCTCCTAGTGTTGGACCTAAAAGAAAATTGCTGGCAACGTCCCTATACCTCACGTTCAGCCTTAATAGCAAGATGGTACAATTGGCTGAACCTTGTCCAATCTTTGTAATCAAGAACATCATGTATATCACGGTTCAAACCACCAAAAAATCTAACAGAAAGAGCCTGATCATCCTCATGTATGCCACAACATGACAAAGAAATAAACAATTCTTGATAATAAGCCTCGACATTTTTATCACCTTGTTTTAAAGTTTGCAGTTTTATATGCAAATCACGTTGATAATATGGAGGAACAAAGCGAGATTTCATACATTGTTTCAAAGCATTCCAAGTCTGAGGTATAGGTGGAGCAACATTATTATTAGCATAAGCATTGTACAGATCATTCCAACAAAAGAGAGCAAAACTAGCAAACTCACTAGTAACAAGCCTAACTCTATGCTCATCAGGAACTTGATGGGAATTAAATTTTTGTTCAACAGCTAGTTCCCAATCTAAATAAGCCTCAGGATCAGCATTACCAGCAAAAGGAATCATGGTAAACTTAACTTTAGCAAAAGGATCATTATTACCACAATTTTGATTACCTCCTCCACGATTGCGATTACCTCCTCCCATTTGAAAATGATTACATCGGAGACGCTCCTCATCAGGATCAACATCCTCGAGCTCATCATCATCCTCAGGTTGAACTGCTGGAGGTCGTTGCTCAACATGTTCAATCCAGGTCACCAGACCGTTGATCTGTCGAGTCAATGCATCAAACTGGTCTTGCATGTAGGTACGCTGCTCAGTAACAAGCCTCGTAAGCTCTTCCTTTGACACACACTCATTGAAGTCTGTGGGAGACTCCTTTCCTTTCACGGTATCTGACATGATTAGAAGACAACAAAAGACAACACAAAAAGGGTTATCCCTATCAACTAATAACTACTGCGTGGTGGTGAAAGTGGAATGTAATATCTCAAGCAGCTTACCACTGTCTTAAAAGTGTTATTACCAAAGCCAACAGTGTGGCACAATCAGTTGTCAAGCATGGGTAACAAGTTGCAAGATGAAACTGTGCTGACAGAAATATCTGTGGAGCTATGGGTAGGCACAATATGGTAGCAAGGATTAGCAAATAACAAATGCAGATTAGCAAAGTTCAATAAATGTCCAAAGCACAAGTCACAATTGCTAGCTAAGACGTGTCCTAGTCATAGCACAACAAGGTAAAAGTAAGAAGGAACGATGGATAGAAAACTCTGAAAATCAGCAGAATGGCAGTTCTGTAATTAATGCTGAAAACCTTGCCAAAAAGGCACTAGTAGAGAGCAAAGGCGCATTTCCAAAGAAGTACCAGCAAATGAACTCAACTTGTCCTGAATTGTTAACAACTGATCCGAAATCACAAAGGATGGAAGCACACAAAATTTTACCTGAAACAGAGGTGTATTGTGGCCTAGGGAAAATCAGGAACGATCTCTGAAAACCCCTCAAAACACTTAAACAATTTTTTATTTATCTTCCCGATTTTTTTAGATGTTTTTGAGAATGGCCTAAACAACAATGTGGGTAGATGTCTGTCCAACTTTTTGTTGCCAAGCTCCTATAAAAATTTGAGCAAAAATGTTGCACCGAGCGAAAAGTTATGTCTGTTTTATGGAAGGTATCTCAACCTATGATTTCAGAAAGGCACAACTCGGCAGGAAAAGCAGCGGTGGCTAGGACAAAACTTCCTCCTAGCGGTGGCACAAACAAACACAGGGGCATGATCCTCCCTGGTAGTATATGCAAAGCAATAGGTATTCGCCAGATAACGAATCAAGGATCAAGTATGCGATGCAAAAGTGATTAAAGCGGCTTGCAACCTATCTAGGGCTTGCACGGCGAGAGTTCACACAAGGTGGCTAGCGAGGGCAAATCGAGTAATGTGGTGGCTCGACTTGTGGTATGGCTAATGGTGGATGGGCTGGTGGTGAAAACAAAATAACAGCGACAGGCACATTGAACTATGACGACAAACACAACCTAAACCAGCAACAAGACTCGACCACGGATATAAACACAACAAAGCAATCTGCAAATGAAATTGCATGGCTAAACAGGGTGGTAGGACAGCGGAAAAGTAAATCTTTTTTGGGGGCATTTTGTGGATGATAGGTGATCAACACAAATGAATCTAAAGGGAAACACGAGAGTACATCATGGGAAACCTAGGAATCTGATACTAAATGATAGGCGATGGCCCGATCTTCCGAGAGGTAGATGGTCAACTCAATTGGGTGGAGAACTCGACGTTGATGATCCGATTTCGAATTAGCATGATTTGGACCCCACAACCACTACACCACTACTCCGCTAGTTATCAACCAAGCACAACTTGATTGACCTCGCTGGAAGACTTTTCCCTGCATGCGAATCGAGAACACAAGCAAGAAAGTAAAGCA
The DNA here is from genome assembly GCA_036936925.1 of Cenchrus fungigraminus. Taxonomy (NCBI): domain Eukaryota; kingdom Viridiplantae; phylum Streptophyta; class Magnoliopsida; order Poales; family Poaceae; genus Cenchrus; species Cenchrus fungigraminus. The sequence continues at coordinate 48,425,136 of CM072777.1, read as the reverse complement.
CGCAATCTGATAATTGCAGATATGAATTGAAGCAAAGACAAAGGGTTCAAGTTCTGATCAGAAAAGGACTAATCGACACAGTGGTGATGAACAAGAACGGGGCCCCGATTCACAGCAAAAGGCCTCGACGGTATAGTGGCTATGAAGAAAGTTTGATCCTCGACGGAAATCACAACCTTATAAACAAAACTCGATCCTAAACAATGGCGGAAACTGAGTTTTGATGACTAAGGGGGTGAGCTAGGGTTGGAGGGCGACCAGGGGGGCGTCCACAACCTGGGCTTAAGGCCCGACACGATACACGGCCGAATTGGCCCAAAAAGGTGATGCAGCACCTTGTCGTGGTCACACAGCATGATCCACGAACCTTCTAGAGCTGGGACCAGAACCAAAACAACAACGGTGGCGTCCCCTTTCCAATGCATCCTTATACACCTCGTTTTGTTGCAGGATGAGGCAGATATAGCCGAAACCATGCAGTTGTGTCGGCTGAATCCGAACCGAACGTGGCAGCTGAGTTGGAGACGACTTGTAGGGTGAGGAAGGACGTTGCATGCGCGTATCCAGCATGGTGATGTCCTCATCAAGGTCTCAAAGCGAGAGTTCTTGAATTTCGTGACATTGTCATTGCGTATAGCTCTAATAGCATTACCATGTCTCTCATTCTTCAACCTCAAGATCAGGTCTCGAACAAAACCAAAGGTCGCACCCTTATCCTCCAAGAAAAACACCCAAGCATAGCGAGAGTAATCATCCACAACCACAAAGACATACCACTTTTCACCCACCGAGCGAACATGAGCTGGACCAACCAAATCCATATGCAATAGCTCCCCGAGACGCTCAGTTATGACAGTGTTGGCGGTCAAATATGACACCCCTAAGGAACTTGTTACACTTTGGTTTCGGCTTTGATTTGGAACTAACTCGCCACTAGGCATACTAATGATGTAACAAGTTTGATACGAGCATGTGTTTTTGGAGTTTATTGTTTACACAGGAATCAAGTACCTAAATGAGGACTTCCGGGTAAAGTTCATCAACCACTTTGGAAGAAGACTACAATGCCCGACACGAGTCAAGACACGTGATGAACAAGACTCTAATTGTCCCAAGGACCGAAGCATCAACATGCAAAACATTAGGGACTCAAACAGAAGATGGTGAAGCTTGGATGACAAGCATCCTCATCTTAATCACGAAGGAAACGACGTCAAAAGCCCACATGCAGGTGTACACGAACAAGGAATGAGATAAGAAGCATCATGACAAAAGGGGGCAGCAAACCGGGCCGAAGTGGGCCCAGGCCGGCCGTCCTAGGCCGACCGGCCTGGCCCACCACGGGCCCGTTTTGCCGCCGCCTTCGACGGACCTACCCTCAGGTTATTAATAGTTTGGATGCAAAGAGCCACGGGATCTTTCATTCGTTATCCGCCGCCACAAGACCGAGGAGAAGAAGGAGATCGTATCGACAAGGACCACTCGTCGGCCTTCATCTACTTCGGAGGATTCTGAACCGTGACCAACGCTACAATGTGTAACATTATGGGGGTAAAGTCCTTGTTTGTCCTAGGGGTTGAAGGGGGGATCTTGAGTTGTAATCACCGAACCTATGTTTTGGATCTTTTTGCTATCATATTCATGTTGATGGTGCATTAATCTTAATGGCCGGCTGGCTTGCTTTGGGATGCATCGCTCGTAGCTTCTTGTATCATGTCCCTTTGTTCTTTATGCGATTACAGTCATGTAGTGACAGTGCACGGGAGGGAAAACATAATGAGCTTGGCTCACACATTTAGCCTTGCATGCCAAGAACACATCAACGTCTTGTGCACCTATCGTTCGACCACAGATTACCCTCGTGTAGTGACTAGTACACGAGAGGGAAAGGGTCAGACTCGGTGCACCTTTACCTTTGATAGTTTAGATCGGGTAGTTCTTGCTAGGTGGTTACGTCTCCAAGTGACCCTAGATCCCTTGGACAAGCTTTCTACACTCTTGTGATCTCTATACTTTTGCTCTCTACGTTGATTTGTTTAATCTAGATTAGATTAGTTTAAGTTCTTTACTTTTATGTACCTCCTTTTGATAAAGAGTTTTAAATCAACGACATTATTGCCTAGTTGAGCGTTGCAATCTTCTTGTTCAAAGATTCTTTCTGATAAGCAAAGTTCAAAATGTGAGGAGGCAAGTGATAAATTTTGCGCAAGGAAAAGAGGAAGGAATAGATCAAGCTTGGGAAAAATTCAATGAATTAATCAAACAAGGGCCAAAGCTTGGGTTCTCTGGTGATGTACTCTTGCATACCTTCTATTTTTCTCTAACCCCCGAATGCATGCGGTATGTTCAAATGTGTGCAGGCGGAAATATCATGGAGAAAACACTCACGGAAGCCACCAAACTACTAGAAAAAATAAGCAAAGGGGTGGCCGAGCAAAGAGATTGGGGAGAACATATTCTGGGAAGCGTTGAGCAAGAAACACGTGTGGAGGTACTTGCTGGAATTTCTAGAAAAGAAGCCCCGGAAGTGAAGGAAGAAGAAGAAAAGAAAGAAAAGATTGAAGGACCAGCCCACAATGGAGGAAGACCAATACAAGGCAACAAAATTTGCAAGCTAGAAGAGGAAAAAGGAAGAAGTTTAGCAAAGCCAAGGCCGCTAAAGGAGTTCAAACAAATGGTTTGGATCCCGATTGACTTCGAAGAAATATACAACAAGAGGAGGCCATACCCGAACCAAAAAGAATCTAAGAGAGCCATAGAGTTGAACTTTCCAAAGGAGAGACACTCGGGGTACGAGCTAGACAAAGAATCGGCCAGAGAAATTATTCAAAGACTTTTCAATGAGGAAGAAGAGGTAGATCCAGACCACATTGCCGAAGTAAAGAAGATTATGGGAGTGAATCCGGAGGCCTCGCCATATGCATACCTAGCCGAGGTGTACGCGATAGGAGCCGATCATGTCGAAGGTACTTCTCTACCAACACCTCACATTTGTTGCACCATTAATGGGGAGAGAATTTGCTAGGCTTTATGTGACATCAGAGCCCATGTAAGTGTCATGTCTTCAAAGATTTATTATGAGCTTTTTAGTAAAATTTCAAATCTAGCTCCAACACAAATAAAATTGATCATGGAAGATAGTAGAACAACAAGACCTTTGGGTGTGCATAGAGATTTAGATGTTGCTATCTCGGGTAAAATTATTCCAACCGACTTTTTCGTAATTGATGCTTACTATGATGAACATGATGATATAATTCTTGGTAGGCCTTTTCTTAAGTTGGTCAATGCCATTCTTGATGCCGGAAAAGGTAGAGTAACTATTGATATAGATGGAACTAAGCTCACCTATGATTTTCCACCTGTTTCCCGTATTGCTCTGCCTCTACCTCTTGATAACGAAGAGGTAGAGGACGTTCATTTTGTTGATACTTTCCGGGATCCTCTCCAACGAGCAATGGAGAATGATGCTATTTATGTTGATCAAGACAAGGAACTAGCGGAAGCAACCGAGGAATTGAAGGCACAAGAAGGAAGCTTGGAGGAAGGAAGTTTTGAAGATATTGGAAATTTGCAACAACAAGAACCCGAAGCACCCGATATTGAGTTAAAGCCACTTCCCAAGGGATTAAAGTATGAATTTTTGGGAGGTGATAAGACATACCCGGTCATTGTGAGCGATGAATTGAGTCCGGAAGAGATGGACAAGTTGCTGAATTTATTGAGAAGACATAAGAAGGTGATTGGGTATGCAATAAGTGACTTGAAGGGTATTAGTCCAGCCTTTTGCACCCACTGCATACCACTTTAAGAACAATGCAAGCCCGTTGTTGAGCATCAAAGAAGGTTGAGCCAATCCATGCGTGAGGTGTTGAAGAAGGAGGTGATCAAATTGTTGGATGGTGGAATAATATACCCCGTGCCATATAGTGAATGGGTGAGCCTGGTGCATTGTGTACCAAAGAAGGGAGGAATAACAGTTGTGAAGAATGAGAAGGAAGAATTGGTACCCAATGGATCGTGACCGGGTGGAGAATGTGCATCGACTATAGGAAGTTGAACAAGGCAACAACAAAGGACCACTTTCCGCTACCATTTATCGATGAGATGCTTGAAAGGTTAGCCAAACATTCCCACTTTTGTTTCCTTGATGGATACTCGGGGTTCATGCAAATTTCTGTCCATCCGGATGATCAACACAAGACAACCTTCACATGTCCGTATGGAACTTTTGCATATAGAAGGATGCCATTTGGTTTATGTAATGCGCTGGCTACCTTTCAAAGATGTATGACGGCTATATTCTCGGATTTTATTGAAGAAATTATGGAGGTATTCATGGATGACTTCTTGGTGCATGGTACGTGTTTTGAAAGTTGCTTGGAAAATTTGGAAAAAGTCCTTAAAAGGTGTGGAGAAATTGACTTGGTGCTTAATTGGAAGAAGTGTCACTTTATGGTGAAACAAGGGATAGTCTTGGGACATGTCATCTCTGTGAGAGGAATAGAGAAATAGAGGTGGACAAGGCTAAGATTGAAACGGTTGAAAAGTTACCACCCCCGACAAATATCAAATCATTAAGAAGCTTTCTCGGGCATGCCAGATTTTATAGGAGATTTATAAACGATTTCTCGAAGATCACCAAGCCATTGACACGACTTCTCCAAAAAGATGTGGAATATGACTTTGATGAAGAGTGCTTGCATGCCTTTCGGACGTTGAAGCAATCTCTCATAAGTGCACCAATTATGCAACCGCCCGATTGGAATCTACCATTTGAGATAATGTGGACGCAAGTGATTATGCTGTTGGAGCCGTTCTTGGACAAAGGAAGGAAGGGAAGGTACACGCAATTTATTATGCAAGCAAAACTCTAAATGAAGCTCAAGTGAATTACGCAACTACGGAGAAGGAATTGCTTGCCGTGGTGTTCGCATTTAAAAAATTCAGATCCTATATTGTGAACTCAAAGGTGATCGTGTATACCGACCATGCTGCAATCAAGTACCTTTTGTCCAAGAAAGATGCCAAGCCATGATTGATTAGATGGATTCTACTACTACAAGAGTTTGATATGGAAATCAGAGACAAGAAAGGGTCGGATAATGTTGTAGCCGACCACCTATCAAGGATGCATCATGGAGTTGATGGGATGGAGCTAATTGAAGATAGAATGAGAGATGACCATCTATATTGGGTACTTGATAGGAGAGGATGGATGAATGATATTATAAGGTGCTTATGGAAGATGCCATTAGATCACTTGGATAAAAATGCTAAAAGAAGGGTAATTGCCGAGAGCAGAAAGTTTTATTGGGATGCACCATACCTATATAGATTGGAAGATGATGGAGTGCTAAGAAGATGCATACCACGGGAAGAAAGAGAAGAAATTATAAGAAAATGCCACTCATCGGAGTATGGAGGACATTATGCACACTTTAGAATGCAAGCAAAGGTATGGGCAAGCAGATTCTATTGGCCTGAGATGCACGAGGATGCAAAAAGGTTTGTTACAACTTGCCCGGAATGCCAAAGGAGTGGAAATATATCACGAAGGAATGCAATGCCGCTGAATTATAATTTGCAAATTGATCTATTTGATGTTTGGGGTATCGACTTTATGGGACCTTTCGTGAACTCGCATGGATATGAACACATCTTGGTCATAGTTGATTATGTATCAAAATGGGTTGAAGCGATTCTGTGTCGGAAAGCATCTATGGAAGAAGCTATTCAAATGATCAAGACGGTGATATTCCCTCGATATGGTGTTCCTAGAATTTTAATAAGTGATGGTGGATCACACTTTATTGGTAAGGATTTCAAAAGATGCTTGGCAAAGTTGGGAATCGAGCATAGGGTCTCCACAGCCTATCATCCACAAACAAATGGCCAAGCGAAAACATCGAACAAGCAACTCAAAGACATCCTCAAGAAGATGGTGACTCAAGGAGGAAAAGATTGGTCAAAGAAGTGAGACGGAGCATTGTGGGCATACCGGACTGCGCATAAAACACCTATAGGTATGACCCCTTATCAATTTGTCTATGGAAAAACATGTCATTTGCCGGTAGAACTAGAGCACAAAGCTTATTGGGCAATAAATGAGATGAATCTTGATATTGATGCGGCACGAATAGAGAGGATGATTCAAATAAGTGAAATTGAAGAGCTAGGATTGAAGGCATATCACAGCGCTAGCATCTATAAAGAAAGGATGAAGAGATGGTACGACAAAAGATTCCATAAGAAGGAATTCAAGGAAGGAGACAAGGTCCAACTATACAATTCTCGATACAAGGTATTCGGCAAAGGAAAATTGCAAAGCAAATGATAGGGACCATTTGAGAAAGGTCCTGGGGATGGCCCGATCTTCACGGCAGTAGGTTTTGTAACACGATAATTGCTGCAAGCATCGGGTAAATAGCTTTATACCTGACAAAGGTTGGATGCGACCAAGCGACGGGGAGAGAGGCACCGAAACCGCAAGACTTCGACTCGATCTCCAAACGACTGCAGAACCACAAGTCGGAACTAATCTACACAATACAGCGCAGCCGAACGGAAGCCATATAGGACAAAGTAGCGGAACCCAGAGGGATCTCTTCACAAGTCCAAGAAGAACAAGGATGTGCAGGGCACTCAGCAGCTCGGCTGCGACAAACCATATGAGGCTATCAATTCATGATTATCAAAACTGAGTTCTCAATGGTACATAGGGGGTATTTATACTAAGAACAACTCTTCTAAATGAGTGTGGGATGATTATGAACTGAAGAGGCCACGTTGGGTGGTGGACGGCCAACTGGTGGAAGCATTCATGCAGTCCTCTTCTGTTCACGCGCGTCTTCTCAGCTTCTGCACACCTTTCACTAAAATGGTCATTACTCCTAGCTCAGAAGTCGAAACGATGTGCCGTTTGTTGGGTTGGAATCTTGACTTCAAGGAGCTTCCATTCATGTATAACTTGGCCCCCGTATCTTCCCGAAATGGTATAGACTTGGACGTGAAGTTGATGTTTCTACTGCGTAACCTTGAGTCTTGTGTGCGTAACCATTCTCAGTTTGGACAGCAGCCTTGGTGTCCTCCATGTAACCTTCTGTGTTCTTCACGTAACCCAGCGGAGAAGCCTCTTATGTAAACCTGAGTAGGAATAAAATACAAGTCTTAGGTAGTATATGACTCTCATCAATATTACAATGTAACTCACAGAGGAAAGCATGCACCTCTTGTTGGAGTTTGTTTGCACGGCTGCGCGTAACTGGCTCTTTGTTCAATTGTACTTGCATATCCGATGCTTGTTCTTGCATAACTGGTTCTTCACTTGATGCTTGAGATGTAACCAGAGGTGGATTTGGTGTAACCAATGATATATCTGGTGTAACCATGGCATATGGGTTATACATGGCTGGGATGTACTCATCATCCTCCTCCTCTTGAAAAGGAGTCGCCCTCGACTCTATTGTATAAGTGAGGCTTGGCATGTGCATATCATCCTCCTCCTCTTGAAAAGGAGTCGTCCTCGACTCTTCAAATCCATAGAATGGAGATGGGTCACCTTCTTCGGGGAATGTAGTTGCATTATACTTACTTTGCATATGGATCTTCTTTTTCTTTCCAAGATACTTGATAAACCCTTCATGTTGGAAATGATTCAAATGAAGATTTGTTGGTGTTGTGGCATTTATTTCCTCCAATATTCCAAGATGTTTTGATCTGTAATCATACAATCCAAGTAGTAGCTTTTCCATAAGAAAATAAGAAGGATGAAATTTTAGTTTAGCTTTCACCTTGGATAGTTGTTTGACAATGATGGCTGCAAATGTCCATCTGTAATGCTCATCACTCTCCTCCTCTTGAGGAGAAGCTACTCCAAGATTTTCATAACTTGAATAAAGACAATACAAAAGGGAAAAAAGTATGTGCATGATATATGAATATGTCATCTATTTCGTCATTGTCTTTGTGTTGTAAAACACCATTCTCAAGAAAGGAAAAAAGCATGAAGTTAGTCCATATGTCAAAATCATCATGATGTTCGCATCATCCTCCCTTCCTTGGAAAAAAGTCGACCTCGACTTTTGATTATACCACAAAAGATTGTTAGCTTGAAACATTGTATTAACAACTTTCATCTTACCACAATGAAAAAGCTTCATTGACTTTTGTGTACCTGCAAATAATTGATGGGATGGGAGAACAAAAATTTCTTTCAAACAACACAACTGATTTAACAGTTCCAATTTCACAATTCCAAGATCAAATTGTTCAAAACATGGTGACGAAACATTCATAACAACCCCAAAAGTATGGTTGCACAACTTATTCACTCGTTTAGAGGTGTGCCTTTCAAATTGACTACTCATGGATGAGGGTTCCTCACGTGCACAAATTGCACTTTTTTGCACATGATTTATTTCTTTCGGTGTATTATATGCACAAGGGAGAAAGATTGGAGGTTCTGAATTATGAGCACTAAACAAATGATTGATCAGATCACAAGAATTATCACACATCATATTTGACATCAAATTAGCAAACTTGTTAATCATTATGCAAATGGAATGAATAGAAAAAGTATTTACAACATGTTCTCCAATTAAAATAAATGTAAACTTGTAGCTATGAGCAGTATTCAAAGATCTTGACAATGTTATCACATAAATATTTTCAAGCATGATGTTGACATCATTAGGCATATCAAACTTAGTATAAAGCAAGCAGTTGGTAGGAGATCTTTTATCAAACAACTCAATACTAGTAGTCAAATGAACATGATGAAGTTTATTAGTTTGTAGAATATTACATGGATCAATTAGAGTATAGAGGTTAACATCAAGATCACAATCAGCACGTGTATGAACATGTGGTTCAATCAAATCAGCACAAAGGTTTTGATTATGTCCTATTGCTGGAACAATAATATCATAAGGATTCATTTCTATATCACCAAATTTATTTACATGCATAGTATTAGGTATATGAGTGCAAAGTATCATGTAAGTTAACCATATCAAAGCATAGAAAAGATCATGTATGACAAAACATTGGTTATCAACATACAAACTTTCATCAAAGGTATGATCATGTGACACTACCAAATCAGCACAAAGATTATGGTGAAGTCCATTTGAAACATGTGCTTTATCACAATCACTCACCACTATATGTTGCATATTCAGATCTGAAATATTTTCATTACCTTCCAGACTTTCTGGTAGTGCAAGTATCATGGATGACACTACTGAAATCTTACCAATTTCCTCATCATGTTTCATGTTTTGGGCTACGTACAACTGATTCGGTCGGTTGGCTACCTTCTCATCTTTCTCAACATGTATGGTGACATCATGAACAACCGTATCTTCCTCATTTTTATTACAAACCTGCACATTTGGAAAGAAAACACTAGCGGTAGAGATGAGAGTGTTAGTTTCAAAAGTATTCTCACACGAGTTGCATTCAAACACTCTATTATGTTGTGGTGTATCCCTCACATTTGCATTTTTTGTACTCTCAAGGTCACAGTGTGTGGAGTCACACAACTCATTTTTGTTTTCACTCTCTCTCAATTTGGCTATGTGGCCCTCATTCTCACTTAGGTTTTGATGCACAATCACTTCAACATCTTGTAAAGCAACATATGCATATGTGTCGTACTTCACCAAGTTCTGAAAAGGCAATGGAGCAGCAACTGTTGCAAAAGAACCAAGAACTAAAGCTTCCTCCAATGCTACTAAACTTGCATCACTTGAATGGGAAGCATTTGCATTGCCTTCAATCTGAACTTTATGTTGCAAACATAATGAAATTTCAGCACCTTTATCCATGGCCATCATCTGATCTGCTTCATTGAAAATTGGGGGCTGATCATACTGCACCACATTATTTTCTTCGGTAACCTGCAACACATCAAAAGATAAACTAGAAGAGCTTGTCATGTTAGAAAGAGATATTTCCTCACATGACCTATCTTCTACTTCACTCAATATTTGTGTATCTTGCTCATACAAATTTTTGTGGCTCTCCTCACGTATGGTGGAATCTGTCAACATTTTATTTTTAACTCTCACACTCGATTTTTGTTGGTGGAACTCTTCCTCACATATGGTGGAGTCTCTCTTCTTCTCATTTGGAACTCTCACACTCAATTTTGGCTGGTGGCTCTCTTTCTCACATGGGTTTTGGAATAAACTATCTTCCATAAAGATTGGAACATCAATACCATCATAATCATCAGCCGCAATCTCCACGTGTGGGATATCTTGCATATGTGCAGATTTAGATGAATGATTTCTCGACTTGCGGGCTCTATGATCATCCTTCTTGCCATTGTACTTCTGCACCTTTTTTTCTTGATTCTTCTCTCGCTGTCCAGAACACTTGTTTTCCCCCAAAACAACATGTTTTCTTGAACCAACATGCTGAAATGTACTTTGTTGGACAGAATACCTTGCTGCCGCCTTAGATGAGTTCCGGATGAAATTATCATGAATTTTTGGAGATCTTTGTTGCTGCTTATGTGGAGAATATGATGGAGCCAACCTCCTTTGCATAACTTGCTTCATTTTAGCCCATGTGTTGATGTGATCTCTCCCCAACACATACTGATTTTCTTGCACATCTTTCCACCATGTCAGAGCATAACCATAAAATTCCTTTGTAGCTAAGTGCAATCTCTGTGCATTTGAGACATGATGTATACCAAAAATATAATCACACTCTTCTTCCCAAACAACATAAGCTTTAGGGTCTTCTCTCCCAACAAATTTTGGTACACTCAAATCAACCTAAGGGATGCAATCTGAATTTCTTCTATCACAATGATTATAAGGACTGCAGAGATCACCTTGTATGTGTTTACCATTGAAGTGATCATGGGGGACAAGACCACACCCAAGAGAACTTCTTCCTTGCTGCAGAGAATTTGCAGAAGCACCATTGATAGGTTTTTTTGTACCATCCTTCACTTGTGGAGCAGCAGGAACACGTTGATGTTGAACCCCACTATTTGAGATTGGAAGACGTTCATCAAACATTCTTTCCATGGCCTGCAGCACCGAATTTTGTACTCGATGTAGCTCAGCTCGTGAAATAGTGGCCTCTTGAGCACCACGATGGAGACCACGAACACTTGAATCAAGTCCTGTCATGTTAGGATATTGCAAGAGAAAGTGGAATAGGAAAAATATGTGGAATCACACAACCTCACCTCTTGCTTACTAAGTTCTTACCCGTTCTCAAGGACCGTGAGTGTGCTAGTGTGGCGTAACCAAACTTGTGATTAAGCGGTTGAAAGGATTACGAATCAAAAGCCCCGGTTTCAGACTTTTGTGGAGCTATAGGTGGCTGTTCAAGGAAGGCTATGGTACTGAAACAAAGTGTGTAACCTGTTCAAAAACTTGGTGTCCAGAGCCACCACCAACTTGAGATTATAGATATCAAACTTTTAGTTACACAATCCACAACACAGCCCCTTTCAACTTCTCTTTTTTTTCTTTCTTTTTTACTCTTCTTTTTTTGCTCTTTCTTTCACACTTTTTTTCTGATTTTTTCAGCAAACACAAGAACACATATTAGGGGTACGGAAAAAAATTAAAATACGGCGGACGAACAATAGTGGTGACTAACAACAAGATGAACGCAACACACAAAGTAACAGTACCACAAAAAGGTTATGGGTTTTTTTTGTGTGGACTTTTAAGTGGACTATAGGACATGAACAAAACACAAATATATGTGATGGATGAAACCAGTAACAAATTGGAAAGGGTGGGAGGGTGGGTAATAACCAAAACCTACCGTGACAACGATAGCTCTAATACCACTTGATAGGGACCGTTTGTGAAAAGTCCTGGGGATGGCCTGATCTTCACGGCAGTAGGTTTCGTAACATGATAATTGCTGCAAGCAGCGGGTAAATAGCTTTATACCTGACAAAGGTTGGATGCGACCAAGTGACGGGGAGAGAGGCACCGAAACCGCAAGACTTCGACTTGATCTCCAAACGACCGCAGAACCACAAGCCGGAACTAATCCACACAATACGACGCAGCCGAACGGAAGCCGTATAGCACAAAGTGGTAGAACCCAGAGGGATATCTTCACAAGTCCAAGAAGAACGAGGAAGAACAAGGATGTGCAAGGCACTCAGCAGCTCGGCTACGACAAACCATATGAGGCTATCAATTCATGATTATCAAAATTGAGTTCTCAATGGTACATAGGGGGTATTTATACTAAGAACAACTCTTCTAGATGAGTGTGGGATGAGTATGAACTGAAGAGGCCATGTTGGGAGGTGGAAGGCCAACTGGTGGAAACATTCATGCAGTCCTCTTCGGTTCACACGCGTCTTCTCTGCTTCTGCGCACCCTTCACTAAAATGATCATTACTCCTAGCTCAGAAGTCGAAAGGATGCGCTGTTTGTTGGGTTGGAATCTTGACTTCAAGGAGCTTCCAGTCATTTATAACTTGGCCCTTGTATCTTCCCGAGATGGTACATACTTGGACGTGAAGTTGATGCTTCTACTGCGTAACCTTGAGTCTTGTGTGCGTAACCTTTCTCAGTTTGGACAACAGCCTTGGTGTCCTCCATGTAACCTTCTGTGTCCTTCACGTAACCCAGCGGCGAAGCCTCGTATGTAAACTTGAGTAGGAATAAAATACAAGTCTTAGGTAGTATATGACTCTCATCAATATTACAATGTAACTCACAGAGGAAAGCATGCACCTCTTGTTGGAGTTTGTTTGCACGGCTGTGCGTAACTGACTCTTCGTTCAATTGTACTTGCATATCCGATGCTTGTTCTTCCGTAACTGGTTCTTCACTTGATGCTTGAGATGTAACCAGAGGTGGATTTGGTGTAACCAATGATATATCTGGTGTAACCATGGCATGTGGGTTACACATAGTTGGGATGTCCTCATCAGCAAATGGGATGGACCATAAGTCGTACACTCGGTGTCACCATCGGGAGCAGTAACAATCATGGACATCAAGGGAGATCAATATGTTGTGAATGGACAACGACTCAAGGTATTCCTAGAGCCCGACATTGTGCCCATTAAATACATTAACGTCTACACCTTGGATGGTGACCCGGATCGTCAAGACTAGCGATGAAAACAAGGTAAGTTTGTAAATAATTTTTATTTTTTATGAGCATCCCACCTTTTCCCCTTATTTATTTTATGATGAGGATGTCGTATGTTTTAAGTGTGGGGGGGAACGTGTGATCTCTTGTTTTTTTAGTTGAGTTGTTTCCTTTAAAAAAATGGTTCGATGGTGTGATTTAAATTAGTGTGGAGTCAATAAAAACAACATCCTTGTGCAAGTTTTTCCTTTCCTCTACTTGTTGGTATGTTCTTTACCTTTATTATTTGAGCATGAGTAATGAGCATTAAAGTTTACCGTGATGCTTAGTGGAAGTTTGCCTATAAAGTACTCATACTGTACTTTAATCTAGAACCTCACTTTGACTTTGCTATGAGTAAGACTAAAATTGGAGGCTTTTTATTTCTGAAAATTTATGAAAAACCCTTGCAATAAAGGTTAGCATCGTTTTTTTCCAAGTCGAGAGACAAGCATATCCTATACAAGGCCTATATTATATATACTCCACCATAAGTGTTTGTTGCCGGTCGATTTCCGTCAACCTAGCCACTTGTTTACCTTCTATGTTGGTATTAATTTGATATTCACACTAACGATCCTAACCCCCATTATATGTTATGTTCGCACTCGCGCATGGTTTTTGGAGTTTATTGTTTACACAGGAATCAAGAGCTTAAATGAGGACTTTTGGGTAAAGTTCATCAAGGGTTTTACAAGGTAATCACGGACCTCGGGACAAGTCAAGATACAAGATGAACATGACTCCAAATGAGCCAAGGACTAAAGCGTGAAGCCGAGAAGTGTCGAGGACCTAGACGGAAGATGCGGGAGTTCATACGCAAAGCACCCTTATCTAAACCACGAGGAAAATGACGTCAAAGACCCACATGCAACTCGGCAAAAACTCAGGAAGTCGCGAGAAGCTTCACGAAGAAAACCAGGGACGAACCGAGCTGAGAAGGCCCTGGGCTGGTCGGCCCAGGCCGGTTGGCCTGGCCCGTCCCCGGGTTGGTTCGCCACCCCCTTTGACCTAGATGATGCTCGGGCTATTTGTAGCCCCCGTGCGAAGTTGCAACTATCAAGCCATTCGTCATTCACCGCCGAGGAGCAGAGGAGCTTGAGGGACACCACCCCGGAGAGGAGGATCGTGTTAGTCGTCTAGGGTTTACCTAGCCGGCGTGGGAACCTTGCAGGGAAGACCACGTCAGAGTTTTGGATGCGTGAATCAAGATCAAGATAGGATCCCGATTGGATCTTATTCATCTATACATACTTTTGATGGAGTTTTAATGGATTCGATTCCTAGCGATCGAGTACCTTTGTTTGTAATTCTTGTTCTTGCTTGGGTGTTTTCTTCCTCAATCTATTCTCAAGATAGATTGCTTGGGATGTTCTTGTAGCCGCGGTGGCTAGAGGTGCATACCCAATCTACCAAGTAGTTCAACGCACTCCTTGCGAGTGTGCTCCAAGATTCGACCGCGGAGAAATGGGAACATCGTGACAGCATGTTGACACCGAGTACAACGGGGCGACTTAGGGGGTTTGACCGAAGGTCAAGGTTTAAAGTCGCTTTTAATGAGATTCGTTTTACTCTCTCTTCTATCTTGCTTGGAACTACAACATAAACTAGATCCCTCTAGATCGGTACCTCAATGCTTTCTCTTGCTACCTCTCATGATCTTAGTAGATTAGATGCAATCGAAACTTCTTAAGGATGCAAGTGTTTCTCGGTTATTCGATTGATTCTTGCGTTACACACTGTTCCACGGATTCGATACCTTGGGTGATACTCGAGGGAAAAAGGTACTACATGATCCGTAAGCTTGCGGTGAACCTTGGCGCATTATTGAACCATCAAAAAGCCCTTTTTCTGGCGCCGTTGCCGGGGAACAAGTAATCAAGATCCAATCTAGTATCTCATTTGTAAGTATTTTCAGTTTTCTTTTTGATTTTCTTTTGCATCTACTAAACTTTGATCATCCTCAAAAACCAATCTAATCTAGTTTTTTGACTAACCCTTTTTATAATTTTCATTTCTTTTTAGATCTTTTGTATATTTTGTTTATCGCTAACCCTAACAGGAGATGGACGGCTACCTCTCCAACAAACCGAAAATTTTTGTGGATGATCCAGAAAAACTTTACAGGCAAAGGATACGCGAAGCACGATCTAGAAAGCTGGAGATTGTAGATCCAAAAGCCGGAGCCGGAGGATCGTCGGAATCTCCAAAGGAATTATCACCTACAAATCCGAAGAAGGAATCACCACCTCCAAGTCCGAAGGGAGATCAACCTCAATCGCCACCAATGGCACAACTGGAGAGGAAGATTGGGGAGCTTTGCATCCCGGAGCTCGTTGATCTTCCCATCCTCAACCTAGCTGACATCGGAAGACTGTTCGAGATCAAGACTTCAACCATCCGCATGGTGCAACATACACCTTTCACCGGTAAAGAGGATCCTAACCTTCACATCCAAGCGTTCATTCAATTTTGTCAAACATTCACGATGGAAGGGCTGGATCAAAATCAATTGAGGGAAAGACTTTTTCCGTTCTCACTTCTCGGAAAAGCCTTGCAATGGTTCTACACTCTACCGGTGGAGACGGTGCAAAATTGGGAAGCATTGATGAGAGCTTTCATGAAGGAGTACTATTCGCCGGGTAAGACTCAAAGCTTACGTAATAAGATTGCTACATTTGCTCAATATCCTACGGAGACTATCGCGGAAGCTTTCGAGCGTTTCAATGAGTACACCCGAGCCGTGCCACATCACAAGTTCCCGAAGGAGGACTTTGTTCAAAAGTTCTATCAAGGTCTCAATCTAGCATCAAGGACCGTAATTGACGCATCGGTGGGAGGATCTATTATTGAGCTAACTCCGACAGAGGCATTCACTCTTTTCAAGAAGGTTGCAGATAATGATACATTGGCGTCATCGGGACGCTTACTTCTGGTTCAACTGACGAGCAATGTTAAAGGAATTTTGCAGGTTGAAAAGGAGGAACTTCTAGAAGGAAAGATTGACTTGCTCATGAGGAGGTTAGAAAAGATGGAGCTAGAAAAGAATGCAGCCCAAGACATAAAGGCCACCGAACAAGATCCACGTGTGAAGAATGTGGGGAGTACGGCCATGTCCAAAAAGATTGGCCGGAGGAAGCAAAGGTGCTCGACTACATGAGGAAAGGAGATTTGTCAAACTTCTGCTACGGGCAAGGTAGACCTCAATTTAATGCAAGTTCGTCTATTCAAAATATTGGGCCTCTTCATATACAATTGAAGGACTTCATGGACGAGCAAGCAAAGATCAACAAGGACATCGTCACTAAGTTCAAGACTATGGATAAAATATTGGAGAACATCAATGGCAGGTGACCGAGGTCGGGAGCTCCAACCATCAAGTGCTCAACATAATGAAGATATTGGAGACGCAAGTGGGACAACTTGCCCGGGCGCCTAACCGCTAGTGAAGGAAGATTGCCGGGGCAGCCCCAAGGTCCCGAGACGGCGAAGGCTATTCAAACTCGCTCGGGAAAGGAGACGAAGGATCCCGAACTTCCAGCCGGTGCAAGGAAGCCTAAGCCAACCGTCAAAGCGGAAGATCACACTAAGGAGAAGGTGACTACTATTCCAGAGATTGCTACCGAAGAGCCAGAATTTGAAATGCCAAGTGATGACACGAAGATGCCTACACTAAAGACAAGCTACTTTCGAGGTAAAGTTGATAGTCATTTTGAAAAGTTTGTGGAAGTGGTGTGCAGGTTAAGCATCAACATGTCGCTATTGGGCGCTATCCAAGTTCCTACATATTCTCGCTACTTCAAAGACATACTTCCGAACAAGTATGAGATGGCAACACTTGGGGCAGATCATGTCAAGATGTCCGAACAATGTAGTGCCGTCATCGCAAATCAAGGGCCTGAGAAGCAAAGAGACCCTGGATGTCCGACCATTCCATGTTCTATTGGTTCATTCACATTCGAGAAGGCATTATGCGACCTTGGAGCAAGTGTGAGTGTCATGCCGAGAGATGTGTTCGAGAAGCTACACTTACCACTTGAGCCTACGGGTATGTGCTTGGAGTTGGGCGACAACTCTATCCGCTATCCCGTGGGAATCGCCGAAGATGTGCCGTGAAAGTTGGAGATCACTTCATTCCCGTTGATTTCATGGTACTTAAGATGGGAGAAAGGGAGAAGCCGCCCCTCATCCTAGGGAGGCCCTTCCTCAAGACCGTCAGGGCAACGATCGACGTTGGCAAGAGGGAGATCAAGTTCGACGTCAATGGCACATGAAGCATATTCAAGTTTCGTCCACGTTTCGAGTTATGCAACATCATCAATGCTAAATATGTTCCACCTCATCATCGCTTTAGCAAGGAGGAGCCAAAGAAGAAGGAGGAGCCCAAAAAGAAGGAAGCGAAGGTGATCAAAGAAGTCATTGCATCCGTCAAGACCAAAGAACAAAAGCTGCCTGTGAAGACCAAAAAGATGACTAAGCCGGAGAATAAGCCCGTGCCCAAGATGGTGCGGAAGTGGGTACCCAAGATTGCAACACCCGCAAAGAGCACTGATCCGAAGTGAAGAAGAGAAGAAGTCTAGCCATGGACTATAAACGAAGCGCTAGGCAGGAGGCAACCCGTTCGTCGAGTCAAGAATAGGCTGCCGGGAGGACAACCCGATGAAAAATAAAGCTGCCGGGAGGGCAACCCGGATTATTTCTGATTTTCAAGTAAGTTGGTCTTAGAATTTGCTACGCAAGACATGGTATAAACTCTTAAATGGTTGAACTTATTTTTGAGACATTTAATTTGCTTGGATGTTTTCATTGGGATTTTATTTGACATAAACCTTTCACATGAGCCATCCTACGATTTATTTGCCACTTTTCGAGAAACCAACTCCAAAAATTCATAACCTACCCGCACCTTTCATCGTCTTCACGATGACAAGGTTGGTTTGTTTTGCACCATAAAAACACACGAGTAGAGCCCCGTGTTGTTCCTTAATAATTTCAATCTTTGACGCATGATAGGACTCACGTGAACCTAGGAAAATCGATTTTTGGTTTCATTCACCTTGATATCAACCGGTTTCTCTAGAGTTAGAATTTTTCCAAGCCCCATTTTTTTTCAAAACATCTCTCTCATGTTTGTGCAAAATTAGAACCTAAACCCATACCCCCACGGTCAAGCCGGAGGAGCTCACCATCAATTAGTGAAAGCAAGTGATCCCGGTGTAACCAAAATCAATGTAGTCGAAAAATTTCGACTTACAAATGTTTTTGATGCTTAAAAACTCCTCTAAAAATACATTTGAACTCACTGATATCTCTGAGTTAATTTTTAGTTTTCTAAATTAGAGGACTAATTAGCATCTAAACATAATCAAGGGAAGGTTTTGAGCTTAATTGAAGTTCTAATGCTCTATGATGCATCACGGGAAGGCTTCATCATTGAGGCATCTTGAGCACATGCAAGGACAAGCATGGGGGGGCAGCAATGTTTTGCTTTGCAGGTTATGAATGATAGCATGGGAGGCAAGGAAGCATGGAAGTGACACAAAGAAAATGATCAAGATGGAGGACTTGACCATGAAAGAAAAAGGAGTGGCTGACAAGAATTGGATTGTGGACGGCGTGGAGCACGAATACACGGCACCATGATCAATCAAGCAACAAGTGGGAGAAAGAAGAGCCAGAAAAGATGGGCAGGCCCCCCAGGCCGGTCGGCCCAGGCCGGCCGGCCTGGCTTATTTATTGGCCCCTCGGTGCTCATCTTCTTCAGGTACGCCATTTGCTTCATTGCTAGTTCGTGTTCTTGAGTTCCTAGTCCAGAACCTCCAGAAACACCTCCAAAAATTTCATCCTCCATTCTTGAGTCCAAAAATTCAGAAAAATACGTCACAATCCTTGTCCTTCCATATACTTCTTTTGTGTGTATTTCTACCAGAAAGAAACCCCCGGGAGAGTTTGTTTGTGATTTGTGCAGCAACAACAAGATGAGGAAGGCTTTTAGCAAGGTCCTTGGAAGGAAGACACAATCGTCATCATTGAAGCCAGCATCAACAAGTTCCTCGCAGAGGCACTCGATCTCTGAGTCACCGCGAAGCATGGAAGAGGACGTGGCGCCATCAAGGAGCGACACAATGCTCCTTAGTGGAAGAAGAGACACGCGAAGCTCGTCCATGCGGTACACCAAACCGTAAGGGCGAACGGAGGAGCCGCTCGTCCAATCTCGTCGCTCGACTCATTCATCCGCTCCACCGCCATACACTCCACGACGTTGCAAGTATGGATTTCTTGTGATGACGGAGGAGGAGGAGGAGAAGCTTGGGTGTCTAGAGAAGAGGATTGTGCCCAACGTTGACTTCGATGATGATGCTCTCCAAGTGTTGGGATTTTCTTCGGATATTTATCAAATGATGAACCACCTTGGTTGGGGGCAATTTTCGGATGGAGTGGGGGTGCGCTTTCATTTGGAGCTTGCCACAGAAATTCTCATGACCATGGCACCGGTTATTAATGAAGGGGTGACATCCCTCTCATTTCGACTCAAGGATGACGAGCACATAGTTTCTAATGAGCAAATTAGAGAGTTGCTCGGTTTTCAGAGGGAAGCCCTGGAGCAAGTTGATATTAATGAAAGCATATTGGAAGGATTTTGGAGTATGATTTCAGGGGAAGATAACCAGCAGAGAAATAACACCCGGAATCCCATCATCCGGATATTTCATTCTTGGATGAGCAAAAGGATTTTGGGAAGAATGAAGGAGTCCAAGGTCATCGACATGGAAGTTAATTGGCTCTATTCGGCATTGATTGCAAGGCGAGCCATTGATCCATCATATATCATGATCAATCGGTGGTGTTGTGAGGTAATATTGGGGAGTGGACAAATTAGTTCGGGATGCTCTCTCTCTATGATAGCAATTTCTGTGAAGCCGGGCATTTCAAGGAATCCAAAATTCCTACTTGCAAGAAATTCACTTGGGATTGATTATATGAAGCAAGGAAAATACATTAGTGGAGATGAAAAGAGAGGATATAAGGTGGCAAAAGTCAATGTTTCTCTCCCAAATATGAAGCTGAAATTATTTATTGAAGGGAGAGAGAATTAGTTAGAGGAAGGAATTCTCGTACCAGCTAAGAAGAACAAAAGAGGAAGGATTATAGAAGAGGGATCATCTTCCGCAGCCCAAGACCAAGGAGGGGCTGCATACCATCAACCTTATGGCGGGATTCCTATGCCACCGCCCTACTACGGAAGTGTGCCGATGCAAGCATGGGGGAGTGGTGCAGCCATGCCGCCACCTCCTCCAACATATTGTCCACTAACTTTTGTTGTGCCAAATGAAGCATTTGTGGCACCTTATACAAGCATGCCCTAGCCCCAACAAAGTGCAGCTATTATTGGGGCATATATGCAAAGGAATATGCAAGACGTCGAGAGGATCCGGAGCCACGTCAACCATTGGCATGAAGGAACGGCGGGGATTGCCCATC
Organism: Cenchrus fungigraminus; assembly: GCA_036936925.1. NCBI lineage: Eukaryota > Viridiplantae > Streptophyta > Magnoliopsida > Poales > Poaceae > Cenchrus > Cenchrus fungigraminus. The sequence continues at coordinate 48,404,514 of CM072777.1, read as the reverse complement.
AATTGAGGTGTCTTCAAATCGTGCCGCTGGATCAATTCCATGGAGGGGCTATGCAACCATATTTTGAGCAAGGGTTCAACGAAAGTCAACCAACAGAGCAAGAGCAATCGGATGAGGAGTGAAGAAAGAAGGAAGGGACGAAGCTTTTTAAGTATGGTTTGATTTTTCCTTTTTCCTTTTCTTTATTTTTCATCTTGTGTGTGTTTATGTTTGCGTAGTGTTTTCTTGTTTTTATTTTATTTCAGCATGTGTGTAGTTTTTATCCATCATCATGAATAAGTTTCATAGTTGCCTTTTATGATCTTAATATGGATGAAAATTTGTACCATGTTGATATGTGATGATCGTTGCCGCTTTGCTCGATCTGATGCTTGATTTATGCATGTTTGAGCTAGTGCTCTCTTTTAATATGAATCTGAAATTTAATTAAATGCTAGCTTAAATCTTGTGTGGAGGTTATGATAACTCAAGTCCCATAGTTTTTTTCGTTGCTCTCAACTTTGGATGAATCAAAGAACCTTTTTATTCTTAAAAAGTTATGCTAACCTTGTCATGAGTACCGCTTGCATTTTGCTCTACCCATCCAAAGTCTAAGTTTACTTGAGTGCAAAACATTAGTATATACAAGATTTATTTTTGGGTGCATTAATTCAAGGCCTGATTTCTCTGGCCCGAGACTAAGAAGCTGGTCATTCTGTTTTTGCGTATCTTTCTTTATGCTAGCCTCTTCTATCCGTGCATTATGAGTTTCCACATTGGGAATTTCGCAAACCTCGCCGGATATCCAACCACAAAACCCAAATATATCTTTTTTGTATTCACCTCCTTGACCACAACCCAATATATGAGTATGGATGAATATTTCAAGGAAGATTACAAGGAAGGTGCTTCAAGTGAATAAGGGAGACTCCCAAAAGGATCCCTAGAAGATTTTTTGAGTGTCTCTCTTTAAGAAAATATGAGAGCTTCAACTTCTACCTTGGCATATTTATCACCTCTTTTGCCCGAGGACGCACAAACGTCTAAGCATGGGGTTTGCCAAGGAAGTGCTAGTATAGTCTAGAGTTCAAGGGGAGCAAATAAAAAAAGAAAAAAAGTATGATGAAAGAAAAAAAATGATAAAGAAGAAAAATATATGATGAGAAAAAAGAAAGAAAGAATAAAGAAAGAAAAGAAATAATAATAAAGCTCCCCGGTTCTCTAGCTATATTTAGTGCTTTTTGAGTTTTCAAGAGGATTCATGATCAAGACCCATACTCATCTTTCCAACCATGTGCAATCCGAAAACGAGGACTTCGTTTGTGCCTCGGGATCACTGTTTGCCATTTGCACATGTCCACCTATCTAAAAGTGTGTGTTCATCTCTCCCCCCTCCTTGATAACATTATTTTTCCAATGACCTTTTTGACGAGTCTCGGTAAGACCATGAGAAACTAGTCTTGTTTTAATAATATCTCAACTATAATATCTTAGTAGGACTAAACTTTCCTATAGCTCCATATAAAGGCTTCCACCATATACTTTGAGAGAGGAAAGGAGTAGAACAAGTATGCTTGAGAGACAAGATGAGATGAGAATACATGAGCAAAGTGCAAGATGGCTATTTTTGATCTTGGTAAAGTAATTTTTCTCTTTATCTCATTCTTTATTCTTCAAAATTTCTGAGATTTGTTTAAAAGTTTAAGAGCTTGATCAAGTACTTGTGGAAAGATCTTGAATGATATCTACCCTCCATAAAGATAAAAGTTAGTACATTATGGAACTTTAATAAATAAATCTAGAGAGCATTATGTTTTCTCATGTATGATCAAGTGTAGGGTTCGAACATCGAAGGGCAACACTGATATCCATAGAAGGCTTACTCGAGGACGAGCAAGGTTTAAGCATGGGGGGATGTTGGCGGTCGATTTCCGTCAACCTAGCCACTTGTTTACCTTCTATGTTGGTATTAATTTGATATTCACACTAACGATCCTAACCCCCATTATATGTTATGTTTGCACTGTCGCATAGTTTTTGGAGTTTATTGTTTACACAGGAACCAAGAGCTTAAATGAGGACTTTCGGGTAAAGTTCATCAAGGGTTTTACAAAGTGATCACGGACCCCGGGACAAGTCAAGATACAAGATGAGCCAAGGACTAAAGGTGAAGCCGAGAAGTGTCGAGGACCTAGACAGAAGATGCGGAAGTTCATACGCAAAGCACCCTTATCTAAACCGCGAGGAAAATGACATCAAAGACCCGCATACAACTCGGCAAAAACTTAGGAAGTCGTGAGAAGCTTCACAAAGAAAACTGGGGACGAACCGGGCCGAGGAGGCCCTAGGCCGGTCGGCCCAGGCCGGCCGGCCTGGCCCATCCCCAGGTCGGTTCGCCGCCCCCTTTGACCTAGATGATGCTCGAGCTATTTATATCCCCCGTGCGAAGTTGCAACTATCAAGCCATTCGTCATTCGCCGCCGAGGAGCAGAGGAGCTTGAGGGACACCACCCCGGAGAGGAGGGTCATGTTAGTCGTCAAGGGTTTACCTAGCCGGCGTGGGAACGTTGCAAGGAAGACCGCGTCAGAGTTCCGGAGGCGTGAATCAAGATCAAGGTAGGATCCCGATTGGATCTTATTTATGTATACATACTCTTGATGGAGTTTCAATGGATCCGATTCCTAGCAATCGAGTACCTTTGTTTGCAATCCTTGTTCTTGCTTGGGTGTTTTCTTCCTCAATCTATTCTCGAGATAGATTGCTTGGGATGTTCTTGTAGCCACAGTGGCTAGAGGTGCATACCCGATCTACCAAGTAGTTCAACGCACTCCTTGCGAGTGTGCTCTAAGATTCGACCGCGAAGAAAGGGGAACATCGTGCAGGATGTTGACACCGAGTACGGCGGGGCGACTTAGGGGGTTTGACCGAAGGTCAAGGTTTAAAGACGCATTCAATGAGATTCGTTTTACTCTCTCTTCTATCTTGCTTGGAACTACGACATAAACACGATCTAGATCCCTCTAGATCGTTACCTCAATGCTTTCTCTTGCTACCTCTCATGATCTTAGTAGATTAGATGTAATCGAAACTTCTTAAGGTGCAAGTGTTTCTCGGTTATTAGATTGATTCTTGCGTTACACACTATTCCACGAATTCGATACCTTGGGTGATACTCGAGGGAAAAAGGTACTACATGATCCGTAAGCTTGCGGTGAACCTTGGTGCGTTATTGAACCGTCAACAGTGTTGTTAGCATGATGAATTGGGTTAGGACTTTTCTCTCTTGGGAGATCTAATTTCGAGCAGTGATCATGTCCTTGATATTATATCTTTTATTGCTAGCCTCGTCATACATTCGGTAACGAGAACTTCACATTGAATGCCCCGTATATTGCCGGATTCCATACCCGGACCATAGACATCTTTTTATCATCTTATTCCTTGAACACAACCCATGTCCAAAGATTTGTTCTATTTTTAGGCAAGGAATTATTTAAAATTCAGATGGTGATTCATGTCAAAGAGATGACCGAAAGGCTTCAGAAAGAGATCAAGATGTCAAGAAAAGAGAATAGAAAAAAAAGCATGTGTGTGTGCGCATAAAAAAAAGAGAAGAAAGAAAAAAGGGAACAATTCAATGCAAGGCAAGGAAGATATATTGAGGGATGATGAATCAAATGAAGATCAAGAGAAGTGTAAGGAAGGATGCGTCGATGTTGAGAATGAATCTTCAATATTCCAACCATGTGCAACCCAACATCGAGGACATCATTAGTGCCTTGAAGTCATTATTCTTTTTCCCTTTGCACATTTCCACCATTCTAAATCTTCTCATCCTTGATACCCTTACATTAGGGTTTAATTCTCATGATCATTGGCTCGGAAGGTGAATGACCACTAGAGGATTTTCTTAGCTTGATAATACTTGTGTTAACTTCACTAGCCATACCCATAGCTCCACCATACATTATAAATGAGAGACTTGTGGGAGGTGAGAGTTTATGAACTATCTAGGATAGCCACTTCAAATGAGCGACATGTGAGGACTTGGAGAAAGACTTTGTCTAATACTTGTTGCAGGAATTTTATTTTAAACTCGTGAAAAACCCTCCAATGGAAGTAAGAAAGTAAGTATGGTTGGATTTGAGGATCTCTAGTAAAAGGAATGAGTTGTGGGGTAAGTCTTGAATTGGCAATATTTCTAAATGCCCATGTTTATGTCATGATCATTGCTTTCATGTTTCTTATACTAAAGATGAAGGTTTAACTAACTTGTAAGGAAAGGTGAGACGAAGCACATTTCAACTCCATGGATGAATGACTTTTGCAAGCAACTTGCTCGAGGAGGAGCAAGATCTAAGTGTGGGGGAGTTGATGGCGGTCAAATATGACACCCCTAAGGAACTTGTTACACTTTGGTTTCGGCTTTGATTTGGAACTAACTCGCCACTAGGCATACTAATGATGTAACAAGTTCGACACGAGCATGTGTCTTTGGAGTTTATTGTTTACGCAGGAATCAAGTACCTAAATGAGGACTTCCGGGTAAAGTTCATCAACCACTTTGGAAGAAGACTACAATGCCTGACACGAGTCAAGATACGTGATGAACAAGACTCCAAATGTCCTAAGGACTGAAGCATCAACATGCAAAACATCAGGGACTCAAACAGAAGATGGTGAATCTTGGATGACAAGCATCCTCATCTTAATGGCGAAGGAAACGACATCAAAAGCCCACATGCAGGTGTACACAAACAATGAATGAGATAAGAAGCATCGTGACAAAAGGGGGTAGCAAACCGGGCCGAAGTGGGCCCAGGCCGATCGGCCTGGCCCACCACAGGCTCGTTTTGCCGCCGCCTTCGACTGACCTAACCCTCGGGTTATTAATAGTTTGGACGCAAAGAGCCACGGGATCATTCATTCGTTATCCGCCGCCATAATACCGAGGAGAAGAAGAAGGAGATCGAATCGACAAGGAGCACTCGTCGGCCTTCATCTACTTAGGAGGATTCTACACTGTGACCAGCGCTACAATGTGAAACATTATGGGGTAAAGTCCTTGTTTGTCCTAGGGTTGAAGGGGGATCTTGAGTTGTAATCACCGAACCTATGTTTTGGATCTTTTTGCTATCATAATCATGTTGATGGTGCGTTAATCTTAATGGTCGGCTGGCTTGCTTTGGGATGCATTGCTCGTAGTTTCTTGTATCATGTCCCTTTGTTCTTTATGCGATTACCGTCATGTAGTTACAGTGCGCAGGACGGAAAACATATCGAGCTTGGTTCACACATTTAGCCTTGCATGCCTAGTGTAGTGACTAGTACGCAAGAGGGAAAGGGTCGGACTCGGTGCACCTTTACCTTTGATAGTTTAGATCAGGTAGTTCTTGCTAGGTGGTTACATCTCCATGTGACCCTAGATCTCTTGGACAAGCTTTCTACACTCTTGTGATCTCTATACTTTTGCTCTCTACGTTGATTTGTTTAATCTAGATTAGATTAGTTTAAGTTCTTTACTTTTACGTACCTTCTTTTGATAAAAAGTTTTAAATCAACGACATTAGTGCCTAGTTGAGCGTTGCAATCTTCTTGTTCCACGGATTGATTAACCTTGGGGGATACTCTAAGGGAAAAGCTACAACAAACCCATGCGCTTGCGGATCGTAACTTGACGTGTTATTTATCCGTCAACAGACAGCAGTCAAGGGTGGATAGGAAGTGGCTACCATCTTGCCATGCCTACACAGAGCACAAACCAAATCCTTCTCAAAGGGCAACCTGGGCAATCCTCGGACAAGATTGAGACCACTCAAGCGGGAAAGCAATCAAAGCTCAAATGTACCAACCGCCTATGCCAACCACCAAACACCGAAGGGGACCAACAGAGTGAGAAAAATCAGCACAGAAGATCTGTCTCTCGGGCATGATCGTACAAACAAGATCGCCTCGAAAGTCAAGAATCGGAGAAGTGCCTAACTTATACTGAACCTGAAACCCCTCGTCAAGCAACTGAGAAATAAAAAGCAAATTGAAACCAAGCTACTTGATGAGAGCAACATGCTTCAAGGTCACCTTGTCACTTACCTTAACCTCACCTTCTGAAAGCACACGTCCTTGTCCATTATCCCAAAAAGTAATGTGCACCTTTGACACCACTGGAGTGAGGCTTGAGAACCACCCCAGATCTCCGGTCATGTGTCATGAACAACTAGAGTCGATCAACCAAATCTTCTCCATGCCTCCCGCCTGCAAATCAAAATTAAGAATGAGAATGAGCAAATGACTCAACACTGGGGTAGCACAAAAAGAGTCAAACTAGTGTCGAGCCATCTGCTCAAAGGTGGGGTTAGCAACATCCATCATATCATGCCTCCCAAAGCTACGACCACCATGAGGAATCCTCTCACATCTCGCTGGAGGAGTACGATCACTACGAAAGGGAAAGCATGGTCTGTAGTCCCTCTGAGACTCAAAGTTGTGACAGTCTCTCCCAAACTCGTATCGACCATGAGGTGGAGAACATCCAGCAAACACACCCCGACCAGACTCAACACGCCTACCACCTGTACCATGACAAAAGGAATTGAACCAATCAGCACCATGATCAAGAAAACCAAACCTCCCAGCACCCTGCAGGAACCCGGTCTGGCCGTCCCCCTGGCAGGTCTGACCGCCCCTTGCTGAACAGCTCTCTAAGGTGCACCACCTCGAGTAGGAAAACCTCTATCTCCCCAAGCTGGAATTGTATGCACATCAGCCTCACACCTAGGTAGTTGCATATGAGGCTCAGGCACTGTTGGCGTTTCTTAATGTCACCACTAGTTGTACACCTAGAGGGAGCGTATAAGAGCGACCGGGCATACCGACGGGTACGAACGAATCCGCAAGCACACGGAAATACTGTTGTAGCACTTCACCTCGGAAGGAAAGTATTCCAAGGGTATCGAATCCAAGGAACGATGTGCACTATCTTCTATGCCAGTATAGACGGTCCAAGGACACCAAGCTTAGCAATGGTAGGGGAGAAGGTGAAGGGCCTCCTAAATGTATCGATCAAGGTCGTATCATCTCATGGTATATGGAACTCACTACGGGGCGCCAGCCCATCCTAACTTTTTAGGGCTAGGCCAATGTTCTAGCAGCGGGGTCCTACTCGGTACCCAGGCGTGGAGGATTACAAAGGGTCCAACATGCTGTAACCATGCGGCCTACCTGTCACGTGTTGAGTACTAGGTATTCGAAGGATAACCGTAGTCTAGACACCACGTCTACACCACTGATTACTACTATAGCGAGATACGTCTCCTAGGCCGTTGGCCCTACTATAGCACTCATATAAATACGGAGCGACGGACGTAAATCAAGTGTGGACTAGATCGTACCTTATCAGATCAGGATAGGTTAGGAAGAACAACTACTGACATATTTATGAGCCTCAACTAGATCAAAGGGGTGATCCACAGTCCATATTTATGTATTCAACTAGATCAAAGGGTTGTGTTCATGAAGAACACAAGCCTCTAGTTCAAGAACACATGAAGAACACAAGAACACATCAATCATGCACGTACACAATTTAGTCTAAATGAGATATGTCGAAATACTTACGTTGGTCTAAATGAAGAACAAAGAAGAACACCTTCATCTCACCTTCACTTCCCTCTCTACCTAGCACTCACACACACACACCCTACATGAGGAAGGAGAGGAGAGGGAACTTGGGATGTGTTCCAAAAGGGAGCCCATCCCCTCCTATTTATAGAGGAGGGGGTGGCTTGACAAGAGCACCAAAGTGTGCAGCAGCTCTGGGCACAACCAACAGTGTGTTGACACATGGTAGAAAGAACCGGGTGAGAACCAGAATATTCTGGGTAGAACCGGACATTTCTTTGTGATCTGTAGTGAAAACTGGTGCTAAAAACGGTGAACCGGGCGAGCCGACCGGGCCTGGTACGCAGACCGCGGCGCCGCCTCCCGCGTGCACTCAGCGGGCGCCACACGTCCCGGCCTGGGCGAGCGAGCCGCGCAGGCCCCTACCGTGTCCCGTGCGGGGCACGTCGGCCAGTGCCATGTTGCCGCGTGGCCCAGGCGGGGCCCCCGGGAATGCGCGTGCGTACACGGTATCCGTGTGAGGGTGCGGCGGCCAATGATGGCCTACCACGTCGCCCCTGCGGGATCTGGCGCATGCCAGCGCAGCGACCCGCGGGCGCGAGTGGCAGCCAATCCAGCGCCGCCACGTGGCCGCTTTTGGATGAGTTCACATGCAACCGTTGCATGGCACTGTAGCGCGGGCCCCACACTGACGTCAGCACTGCGTCACCTTTTGTCCTTTTCATATCTTGCGCATACGAACTTCGATGTAGGCAAATAATATGTCTATTTCGATCGTCTCAACGAGCCTGTCGCAATGGTGCAGTCCAATTTGGGATTTGAGGTTATTTATGATGACATCCTTTAATAGCCATTGGATCACTTGCTCTCAACTGTACCATTTGGCACACATTTCGGTGCATCCTGCAACAAAAGCTACAAACACCAACACTTGTGGAAACTATCAGTATCAAGCCCTATTCTAGTGTTGATGATCACTTTACATTTATTTTATGCAGGTATTGACTGTGTAAAAGTAGTACTTAGCAGTCGTCAACAACACCCCCACACTTGACCTTTGCTCGTCCCGAGTAAAGGGAGTCAGATCAAGGTGAGACATGATATCCAAAGGTATGAAACGAGCATAAGAGATATTCTAAACCATACCTTGTACTTGTGAACTCTGTGAAGTGTCTATCATGCTATCTTGGGTAGTTGAGGAATGGAACGGTCATGAATCAAATCACTCCTGCTCATCATGTTAAGTAACATGGGGTTTTGCAATAAGTTTTCAAAACAAATCTTGCTTAGCTCCTCATTTGATTCTCTCAGATCGCTCAATGTGTATATGTCCTCACCAAGGCATTAGATTGCCTTTCTTCATACTACTTCGAATGATGGCTATATGTGGAGCTCAGGGTAGGATAAAGGATAAAGCATACTTGTATCACATATATTGCAAAGTCAAAGATTAGATCCACAGAGAAAGTCAAATCATACAATCAGATCAAGATGTGCACGTGTATGGATATGGTGAGTATGGTAAGGTGGATACTAGACCCGGAATGGGTGCTAGATATTACCATACATATATGATGAATTTTGGTTGATGGTAAGGTGGACACTAGCCCCGGAATGGATACTAGTTATTACCATCTAAATTATAGAACTCCTTTTTGCATGACCATCTCTCTCCTTTTTCTCCTTCATTTTGGACATGGGCTATTCTTTTTTTTCATCATGCCTTGAGCATGTGTCTCTTTTTATTTCTTTCTCTTTTTCTTTTATAGCCCATGTCTCTTTTCGAAGGAACTTCTGGAGAGAGATGTCACACCACATATGGAGCTTTATTTTGTGGAATGGATGAATGATACAATGCTAACTTCCGGTGTAGAAGCATAGCAAGGGGAAAATCGTGGTGTGCACATGAATCTTGATCATGAAAGTAATAGAAAGAATTCTCACAAGGGTCACATAATTTGACAAAGCTCAATGCAATAACAAGCAGCATATGAGCATAATGTTTTCAACTACAAACATCATATGACTTTGGTAGGACGGTGACATATCAAAGAGGAGCTTTGCAAAAGGTTTTTATGATTTTCAAATAAAAAAATTCCCAAGCACTCAGACATTCAGAGCGAAGATCATATCATCAAACCATATCACAAACGTCAACTACTTAGATAAGCATGAGTTCCCTAATGATATTTGTTCACAAGCATCAAGATGATAAGTAAGGAATAAAACATATGCAAGCCAACCACAGGAATCATGTAGAGCAAGCATAGCACAAACCTCTGAGTTTGATTTCAAATGATAGGAATTGAAATTCATTCAAACTCATGGACAAAGGAGAGTGAGGTAGAGGGTGCACATACCATCGCTTCTGAAGGATAAGAGATCAAGGAGGACTAATGGTGATTTGGCTGACCAGAAGGCAGTTGGGTCACTCTAGTTTACCTTACTCTTGTCATGAAGGCATAGTCGATGTTGTGCAGCACCTGTGTGGGAGTTCTCTAGTAGAAATGTCAATGATGAGCTTGAGAGAACTCCCCCACACTGGTGGTTCAACCTGGTGATGTTCTTCATATAACAAATGAAAAAAAAGATGGACTCTACTGGTTCGAGAACCATAGAGCCTTTATTCAAAATGAAATATTTTTGTTGTTTTTATTTTATTTTATTGTCACCATGTCATTTGCTCGAACAAGGCTAGATCAACACTACACTTCATACAAAAAGGGGAATATACTTACCTTGGACCTTTGAAAGGTCATATGTACCACCTTTTCATGTTGTGTAGCATGAATCTGATACCTCAACTTACCTTCCCATTTGAATTTAGCTCAATGACTTACCCATTCAAATTTGACAATTTTCTGTAGGGGTTAGTCCATGTACATGCAACCAAAATCTTTGAAATTATAACTCTAAGGTTCATAAATCAAAACCCGACACCATGTCTTGTTTTGACTAAAGAAGACAATTTTAACCTAAGCACCATGCTTAATTTAAAACAGCCTATGAATGTAGCCATCGATAAAACAAGCATTCAACTAAGAGCATGTGAACAAAGATAAAGGAAGCATGCATGCATGATCATGCTATTTTTAGGAGGGCATAAGCATGAACATATGACGGTGAACCTCGGGCAACCTCCTGGAAGGGCTTTGTTTAATGTCAAAAGCAGGACTTACCTAACTAGCGAGCAAGATGTAAGGGCTAAAATCTTCTCCACACCAGGATAAGATTTGGTAGAGGAGGAACTTTACTCAGGATGCTCACATACCTCCCCCACACTTGAAGTTTGCATTGCAAGGCAACCAAACTCAAGTGTGTGGAGATCAAGCTCCCTTTTGTAAATGTTCCCTCACCAGAGCTTCTCTAGGTGTTGCAGTTGATGTAACTCACATGTTCGTAGGCATCACCTGTCCATCTTTCTTTTCAATCTCCACCTAAAAGGTTAGTGACCAAAAATACCTGAGGGACAACTTATCCAAAAAAAAACATGTTCTTGCTTTTATTCAAAGAAGGGAAATAAAACATATGCTAGTCCAGGCTATCTCCTGGTAGTGCTTTGTTTATTACGGTCATAAGGTCGACCATGGGAGATTTCTCTTACAGCCATCATTGGTGGTGTCCTTCCCATCTCACCGCCAATCATTAATGAATCAGGGAAGCTCTGGCTACAAGGTTAGTATCATATATGCGAACGCGAGTCCAAAGGATGACAAATCTGAAAGCAGACATGATCATTCCAGGGAGGCTGAGACAGCTCCTGGGGTGATCACAGGACTCGAGAAACTATAGCACTCATAAGGTGGACCTCGGAGATGGAAGGTTGAGCACTGAGTCTAGCGCTCTCGCTATGATCTCCGACTGAACTCAGCTCAGAAAAACACACAACCTCCTAAAAGAGGATAGAGTAGAAACTCAAACGGCCGGCGTACGTTCAAGAGCTAGAGTTCGGGTGAAGGGTGAGGTTTAGCTCATCCTTCCCTTAGGTAGAGGGACCGATGTTCTCATAAAAACGATGAAACATCCCGAGATCTAGCCTAAGTTTCCAATGGGAGGTTATGGATAGACTGGAAAGATCAGCTCCCATTGGGCATCGATCAAGTCAAGCATAAGCTAAGAGGTAAAGCTTCTCTTGACTGATCGGCATCGATCGATGATCTTGGCATCATAAGTGAATGCACACGATTCGATCGGTATATGATCATGCTCCTTTGGTCAGATAGATGAATCCTCATGGATTATAAAACAGAGACCGATGCCTCAGCCCATAAGTAACTTTAGTTCAAGGCACTTCAGCTCGAACCAAGACGTAGGAACATGATAGTCATATCGTACTCTCCCTAGGAGATCATAACTAGGACCGAACAAGTCATCCTGGTTGAGAATGATTCATTCTTTCCTAATTACTCTCTCCATCCTCCCACGAGACAAAGCCTCGGGGAGAAGGTCTAAGAAGAGGTACGAGAGGGGAACCCAAGGGTAGACTCTGTAAGCAATCTTTCCCTTAGATTCCTGCTATTCAGGAATGATATCTTCAGTCGGAGCTTAAAGCCTCTGCTCGACTGATGATGGATCTAGGTGGCTCAACATTTCCTCTGATGAGCACCTCATCGGCTGGGATGCAAGGGGAGCTGAAATCCTGGAGATTTTCCATGATCTCTTTTCCCTCAATAGCATCCAAGTACACAAAGGAGCCTCCAGACAGAGCATTAAGCCACATGGCATTGTCCTTTCGCAACCCATACCAGAAGTGTTGAAGCAACATCCAATCGAGAACATGGAGGACTGGGCAATCTTCCGTCGAGGAGGCGAAGCGATTCCATGCCATTCCTAGAAATTCCTCCTCGACTTGCTTGAGACTGAGAATCTTATCCTCAACGAGATGACACGTCGTATCGGGAAGAATTAGGAGCAGGAAGCTGCTCTCAAACTTTCCAAAGTGAGGTAGTCTCTACCAAAACAACAGTGCCAATCTCGTGCTTTCCAGAGAGGGATAGCGGGAAAAATTCCCTTTTCGAGGATCCGATGATTCTCCGATTTCACTCGGAGTTTCAATCAGACGCTCGTAGTCTCTCAAATGTTCAAAAGGGTTCTCATGAATGACCCCCGAGAAGGAGAGATCCTGAATTAGCTTCATGAGAGAGGGGCGAATCCGATAGCCAGATGAAAGAATGGGTTCTGACAAAGGTGGCTCTGAGGGTTCACTCCTTGAAGGTGGAAGGTGTTTACAAGGATAACCTTCCATGGATAACGGGGGTAAAGGTAGAAGTAATGAAAACGAAAAAGGTATCTCAAAGGGTAACGGGTGTGAGGGTAGAAGAAAACGAAAAAAGATAAATACGAGGACCACTAGGTTCGAAGATTGATACAACATCCGTTCCCCGACAACGGCACCAGAAATGCTTGTTGGAGTTTCTTAACGTCACCACTAGTTCTACAGCTAGAGGGAGCGTATAAGAGCGACCGGGCATACCGACAGGTATGAACGAATCCGCAAGCACACGGAAATACCGCTGTAGCACTTTACCTCGGAAGGAGAGTATTCCAAAGGTATCGGATCTAAGGAACAATGTGCACTATCTTCTATTCCAGTATAGACGGTCCAAGGACACCAAGCTCAGCTATGGTAGGGGAGAAGGTGAAGGGCCTCCTAAATGTATTGATCAAGGTCGTATCGTCTCACGGTGTATGGAACTCACTACGGGGCGCCAGCCATCCTAACTTTTAGGGCTAGGCCAATGTTCTGGCAACGGGGCCCTACTCGCTACCCAGGCATGGAGGATTACAAAGGGTCCAACATGCTGTCACCATGCGGCCTACCTGTCACGTGCCGAGTACTTGGTATTTTAAGGATAACCGTAGCCTAGACACCACGTCTACACCACTGATTACTACTATAGCGGGATACGTCTCCTATGCCGGTAGCCCTAATATAGCACTATTATAAATACGAAGTGACGAACTTAAAGCAAGTGTGGACTAGATCGTACCTTATCAGATCAGGATAGGTTAGGAAGAACAACTAGTGACATATTTATGAGCCTCAACTAGATCAAAGGGGTGATCCACAGACAAACAGATAAATACACTTGCGTATGTATTCAACTAGATCGAAGGGTTGTGTTCATGAAGAACACAAGCCTCTAGTTCAAGAACACATGAAGAACACAAAAACACATCAATCATGCACGAACACACTTTAGTCTAAATGAGATATGTCGAAATACTTACTTTGGTCTAAATGAAGAACAAAGAAGAACACCTTCATCTCACCTTCACTTCCCTCTCTACCTAGCATTCACAGACACACACCCTACATGAGGAATGAGAGGAGAGGGAACTTGGCATGTGTTCCAAAAGGGAGCTCCTGCCCTACTATTTATAGAGGAGGGGGTGGCTTGACAAGAGCACCAAAGTGTGCAGCAGCTCTGGGCGCAACCAATAATGTGTTGACACGTAGTAGAATGAACCGTGCGAGAACCGGAATACTCTGGGCAGAATCGGACATTCCTCCCTGATCTGCAGTGAAAACCGGTGCTAAAAATGGTGAACCGGGTGAGCCGACCGGGCCTGACGCGCAGACCGCGGCGCTGCCTCCCGCGTGCGCTCAGCGGGCGCCACGCGTCCCGGCCCGGGTGAGCGAGCCGCGTAGGCCCCGGTCACGTCCCGTGCGGGGCACACCAGCAAGTGCTGCGTTGCCGCGTGGCCCAGGCGGGGCCCCCGCGCATGCGCGCGCATACGCGCGATCCATGTGAGGGTGCGGCGGCCAATGGTGGCTTGCCACGTCACCCCTGCGGGATCTGCCGCACGCCAGCGCAGCGATCCGCGGGCGCAAGTGGCAGCCAATCCGGCGCCGCCACATGGCCGCTTCTGGACGAGTTTGTGTGCAACCGTTGCATGGCACTGTAGCGCGGGCCCCAAGCTGACGTCAGCACTGCGTCACCTTTTGTCCTTTTCATATCTTGCGCATACGAACTCCGATGTAGGCAAATAATATGTCCATTTCAATCATCTCAACGATCCCGTCGCAATGATGCAGTCCATTTTGGCGTTTGAGGTTGTTTATGATGACATCCTTTAATAGCCATTGGATCACCTGCTCTCAACTGTACCATTTGGCACGCATTTCGGTGCATCCTGCAACAAAAGCTAGAAACACCAACACTTGTGGAAACTATCAGTATCAAGCCCTATTCTAGTGTTGATGATCACTTTACATTTATTTTATGTAGCTATTGATGATGTAAAAGTAGTACTTAACAGCCGTCAACAGGCACACCATGAGAAGGGTAGTACTTGTCCTTGTTTGCCCACTCGTTAGCCATCCTATCATCCCTTTTCTTCTTATGGCAAAATTCTCTCTTGTGACCATCCCTCCCACAATACTCACAATGGAAGCAGACTGATTTTGGCTTAGGCTGTGGCTTCTCACACGGCTTCTCACTAGGTTTCTCAAAGCAGCCTCAAGTGAAACAATGCAATCATGAGAATCATCTAGTTTACCATGCAACATAGGACAAGAAGTACAAACCCATAGAAAAGCATGTCTAGACTTCACTCATCAAGCTCATCCCTAAGCACATCTAGTTCCTCAAGCTTTGAGGCATCCTTCTCCTTAAGCACAATCAAGTCAACCAAGAAAATAGTGCAATCACCACAATCAATCTCATGAGTCACAACAGGAGCAGTCTTAAGCGCATCAATCTCTGGCTTAGAATCAAGGTTCTTGGACTCTTGTTCGGCTACCTTTTCCCTAGCATCCTCTAGAAAAGCCCTAACCTCTTTCCTAAGCTTCTTAGCCTCTCCAAGCATGCTATCACGATTATCAAGCAAGGCAACCAATTCCTCATTCTCCTGACGCCAAGAAGTGAGATCATCAATTACCTCATCTTCAGAATCTGAGTCCGAGTTGTCATTCATGCTCCTCTTGCTGTCGGAGCTGTGAGCCATGCTGCAGAAGCCGTCCTATTGTGTGAAGTAGCTCAGGCCGTTGAAGTTCTTGGACACATGCTTCTTGCTCTTGCGCCTATCGTCGTCGTCCTCGCTGCTTGAGCTTGACGAGGAGAAGCCGGAGCTGGTGTACACGTCACTCGCACCAACCATCACTCAAGCAGTCTTCTTGTTGTAGCTACCACCCTTCCTCGATCTCCACTCGTCCTTGTTCTTGTGTTTGTACTCACGCCTTGAGCAGTGCTTGTTCTCGACTTTCGGGCGGTGCTTGTAGTTGTTCTTGAGCTCGATGTCCTCCGCGCACTCGGCGACGAAGTGTCCCTACTTCCCGCATCCATAGCATGTCCTTGAGCTCCATCTTGTGTTCATGTAGTTCTCGTGCAGCCTCTTGAATCTTCTTGTCAGTAGCACCAGCTCGTCCTTGCCCAGCACGTCAAATTCCTCATTTGGCATGGACATAAGAGAAGATAGAGAATACATCCTGGAGGATGGGTTAGCGTTAGTCCTTGAACCAGATCCAGAGACTAGAGCGAGACTATGTGAATCAGTCGGGCTCTTAGTGTTGGCTCTTAGGGCATGAACAACCTCCGACAACTTGAGCTTCGCAAACAGCTCATCAACAGTCAAAGTCTCATATCCACTAGACTCCATAATTGCCTTGACCTTGGCACTCCACATAGTACGATCAAGCGAGTGTAAGAGCTTCACAGCCCTATCATGATCCTCGTACGGGGGCACAACCACATTGCCTCTGATGTTGTTCACAATACAGGTGGATCGCTGGAACATCATGTCAATCAACATGCTGGGGAGATGAGTGAAGTTCTCATACTCTCTTCGGTGAGTAGCAAACAAGCGAGCCTACACCTGACTGTTCCTAATATGGGCAATCTTCAGCTTATCCCAAATCCAGCAAGCCAACTCCTCTCCAAACACCTGATTGAATTCAGATGCACAGAGAGCACAAAACAAGTAGTTGACTACCTTGTTGTTGGCATCGAACATATCCCTCGAACCTGGGGCATCAAAGTTAGAGGGGTGAACATAGGACGTGTCCTCCCTCACATCCCAAAGCAACTGTCCTTTGCCGTGAAGAAAGCAGCCATCCATCTCTGCGACATCTGGTAGTTCTTCCCATTAAAGTGTGGAAGACCCGAACCCTTATCCTGGTATGCCATCTTTGGATCTTAGAGTAGTTAGAATCACAAAGATCCGTAACCGGCTCTGATACCAATTGAAGGACCGGATTGACGACTAGAGGGGGGAGTGAATGCGAGCTGATAAAAATTCTTCTCACACGGAGCATTAACTCGGCCTATGGTCCCAAACTAACTCCAATGCCTTAAGCACCTCGCTTGCCAAATCCACATAGTCACTGGAGTACTACTGGACCTAGGAACAAGCCAACCAACCAATCGAGCACACACGAACACCATAGCAGAAGAAAAGCTCGAAACCGAAATCGCCACCAGGGGCGGTTAGACCGGGGGTCAGGGGCGGTCTGACTGCCTCTCCCTACCAGAACCAAAAACCATGGGAAACGATTCAAAAAACTCCAAATCGATCCGAGATTTTACCTAAAGAAACCTCTGATCAAAGCGAACTTGCTCCCAGAGAAAACCCACACAAAATCAAACTTTCGCCAGCGAGGCCACTAGGGCGGTTTGACCCCCCCTCCCCACGCGGTTAAACTGCCTCCCTCCAAAAATAAGAACAGCGGGTCAACCCTCAACTTCCCATCGATCGATCTCCCGATTTACCCAACGTATTGCAGTAAAACTTTAGGGATATATGGGTTACCTCCTGGACAACCTCTCCCTCAAAGGATATCCACCAAAACACTCTTAATCATGGGGGATCGCAAACCTCGGGCCTCTACCTCAACAACTCGGGCCACTGCGAAAACTACCACAAATCGAAGGGCTTTCCATGGGTTTGGAGGGAAAGATCACCAAGAAAAGAGGCACAAGGTCCTCATGTGTGATTCCCACTACAAATCTCACAAAGAAACGCCTCCAACACTTCCCTAAATGAAAATCTCAAGAAAAGACTCTGAAAATCCACAAAATGAAAAGCCACGAGATTCACAAGCAAATCAATTAGAGACACAAGGATGAACTCCAAATCTTCCATACATGATGTGGAATGATTCTTTACAAAGGGGCTAGCAACCTCCCAACATCCTTCCCTCTCTGGATTTGCAACAATCACTAGCTAGCCCATGGAAAACAAAGAGAAGGGAAAACAAAGGCCAAGTGCAAAGTGTCCCAAGAGTTGGCTGCCATCCACCTATAGCTAGGCTTATATAGGTGGAGGACAAATGACTAAACTACCTGTAGTACATGAAAGCAAGATACACGCCCGCAGAGAGCAGTTTGGGAATCCTCGTTGAATCTCCATCAGACAGATGCGCATCAACCGCAAGCCCGCTTAGCCTCCACACAAGACTTGCGATCATGTAATGTGTCCTCCGCTTCTGAAGCTTCTCGACCGCAGTGACCCCGGGTGGTTAGATCGCCCACACAGGGCGGTTAGGCCACCCACTTGGGCTGTTGGACCGGCCTGGGTGGCCGACCATGTCACATCGAGTCTCCAGGCTCGGTTTTGAGGCCCAAACCGAGAAACCCTCATCCTGATGGTTTTGTGCGCAAACCACCAAACCCCGCATGTAAGGCACAGCCTCACCACGCCAAGCTTAGAGCCCGTCAAGCCTTTCACCTCTAACGCTTGGACGGTCTACTCGGACTTGCCTTGTTCCTTGACTTGGCCGCCACCATTGCACCGGCTCCTTGTACTCAACTTCGTCTTGCTCTTCTTGCCACCATGCGGCCCGCACTTGATCCTGTCGGCCACCGGGTCCCTCAAACCAAGCCTACTTGTCTCTCCACTCCTCGGTGGCCACACAAGCATAGACCTTTCGCGCTTGTTATTCACTTGCACCAACGCAAATCATGCCGCAACATGCACCTGTATTACAAGTCCAAGAGTTGGTCCACACCACGTTGTCAATCACTCATCACTAAGTAGTGACCATCCACCAGTATCATTTTTTGTGTTACAAAGAAATCAATTTGAGTTGATTTACAAGTATTTCGTGATATCATGGTTATCATTTTTTCCAACATCATCTTACACAGACACACCACTCATGTGCCTAGCCAACTTCCACGATGACTTCCGCCTGTCAAACATGAGAGAATAACCTCTATGCCACTGTGAAATGCATCTTATTCCTTATGTGCCATTGAAATTAGACCATTCTCTCAATGCAAAAGGTTATAATTTTCTAATCTTTCTGTGCCATTGTCGTCAACTGTTTTGTCTAAGCCTGTTAGATGGTGATGTGGGCCCGCGTGTCTATGGGTCCAGGGGGGAAATCTCCTTTCCTCTTCCTTGCACCACCGCCCCCCACGTGAGCGTTTGCAGCGCGCGTGCTTCGCCGGTCCGGTCGCGACTTCACACGGATTGCGTCATCGACCTCGGCCAACGCATAGGCCCCTTCCCTGACTTCCCCTGCTCTCCTCTCTCCCCAATTGTGTTGCCCTCCTTCTCCTGCTCCCTCAATGACATGCCTCGCGAGGGCGGCGGTGGACGACCGGCTCCTCCCTTCCGGACAGTGGCCGCAACGGAGATCCACTCGTGCCACCCTTCTCCTTGCACTATGTCTGCCTCCAGACATGGAGGAGGAAGAGGGGAGGAGGAGGACAGATGGAGCTCTTCGTCGACGGAGCCAGCACAGCGGCAGAAGAGCAGGAAGGAGGCAGGCTTCGCAGTGGCGACAGAGGATCAAGGGCGCTGCTCCAGGCCGAGCTCGTCGGGGCCACGCTCCTCGGTGCTCTATTTGTTGCTACACCTCCTCCTTGGTCACTAGCGTGCTGGTTCCCCTGCTCTTCTGCCGCCAGCGTTGCCCATGCCGTCGTCCACTAGCCCTCCTCCTCCGCTGCGTAGAGGCCAGCCGACAGATCCCACCGTGGTCGTGCGCTGCCCTGCTCTCTTGCTACCGTGCTAAGGTTCGCCATCGTGCGATGCTCCTCCATCGCTATCGGTGTGCCGCTTCCACTCCTCCAACACAGGATCCAAGATTTCCGCCACCAAGAATCTCCGTTTGTGCTAAGAGCCAGTCGCCTCCATCTCCCTCAAGGAGCAGGATGTCAAGGTCGAGTAGGAGGAGGCCGTCATCGTCGCCTCCCCTCTGCAGTCGCTGCCGGACCTCCCCTAGTCGTGGCCACATTATCGAGGAGGCCCGGCCGACGAACGCTTGCGATCGACTCCACCTCCGCAGTTGCCAGCCGGACCGATGAAGCGTGCGCACCATGAAGGCTCGTGTGGGGGTGGTGCAAGGAAGAGGAAAGAGTTTTTCCCCTTGACCGACTGACACGCAAGGCCCACAGTGATGTCTAAGAATGGGCTCAGATGGAACAGTTAACGACAATGGAACAGAAGGAATGAGAAATTATAATCAATGGCAAAGAGGGAATGAGCTAATTTTTAATGGCACATAAGGAATGAATTACATTTCACAGTGGCATTGAGGGAATTCTCACGCAGAACATTGTCCACGGGAGCACTCTTTCATTAAGCCTAATTAATCTGTCATTAGATATTATTTGTTATAACAGGACATTGTCTAATCATGACATAATTAGGCTCATTGGATTCATCTCGTGATTTGAGCTGAGAGTTATGAAATGAGTTTTGTCATTAATTCACGTGTAATACTCCTAATTTGTATCGCTAGTGTCTATTTGACGTTTGAAAATTTTGGGCATGGAAACTAAAGAGGACATTACTTTCTAACATTTGTCTTATCACAGTCAGATGTGCTCTAAAAATATACCTAGCCGCCACACCTGTACTCTGAGACTATCTCTAGTAGTGACCGCAACCCGTGCCGCAACCGCAAAATGAGCGCGTGGAGCCACTATAGCTCGCTCCAGCAGCGACCGCTACTACATCTTCATTTTGTGGTCGCTGCCCACCCAATCCCCGTCCGCAAGGATTCTCTCTCCTCTCTTCGTCTCGTTTTTTCCAACTGTCGCCCTTACTCCCTCCTGCTCCGCTCATCGCCCCGGCTTCCACACACATATGAGCCCTTCCTTGCTCACCTCCACGACGGCTCTATGGCCGCAGCCCCTCCGTCTCCTCCGCAGCCGTACCGGCTTCTGCGGTGGCGGCTCGGGCATGACGATGGAGGAGGCGACGGCCTCCCCGGCTGACGGCAACCTATATCTCCCATCCCCAGGCCCGGATTGGGCGGCAGCGTGGTTCCTTCCACATGTTGACCTACAGAATCCAGTGAATCGGGGCCGCGTCGTCGAGTCATTGAGGTCCAAGGTCGAACGGTACACGGCGACCTCCCCGGGAAGGGCCCCAGCAGCTATCGCGAGCCCCGGCGGCATCGAGCCCCGCAGGCGGAGGGGAGATGCGGCTGGTCCCGGAGACGCAGATCCCGGTGGACGGCAGAGCTCGATTCTTCTTCGCGGTGGGGAACTTGGGTGGCGACGCGTCAAGCTGGAGGCGGCGAAGCTTCGGTGAACTTGGGCAGGAGGAGGATGACGTCAACGGTGGTGATCAATTCGGAGCGGTGTGGCTTCCGGGAGCCTGCCCCGGATCTTGATTCGCACGCACCCTCACCCCCACCCCCACGGGTCCTCCGACCCCTGCTGCAAACCACTCGTCCTCCATCGCTCGCCTCGTCTTCTACACGTCCAAGCTCGCGTCACCTGTTCCCCTCTCCTCGTGACGTAGAGCAGCGGAGTAGCAGAGCAGACACCACCGGGACCCGCACCACACCGGCGTAGATCGGGATGGCGGCATCTTCGACGAAATCGGAGTGGTGGGAGCCAACTGCCAATGCACGGATGCTGGAGTCTTTTACGCACATGCCATAAAAAAGTTTGCAGGCACACACGTGCCATGACATCAACTTTTGTTTACGTACATGCCATTCCGTCCACCTTCTGTTAGAACTTAACAGTTCCATTGATCTGACAAGTGGGACCCATGTATGGAAATGACTATTTTGCCCCTGACCATTTCCAAGTCAATCCTGTGCTCTCCCTCTCCTCTGTCTCGTACTACCGTGCCCTCCTTCCTCTCGATCTCGTGCCCGTCCCTATGCTCCTCCCTCCCCGTGAACCCTAGCCGCCACCGGCGGCCCGATCCTCCAGGCCCTCTCGCCGGCGCTCCTCTCGTGCTCCTCCCTCCTGTGGTGGAACCATAGCCGCCGCCGCCACCGCCGGGAGGCCGGCGCCGCCGGCCAGATCCAGCCGGGCCCTCTTCCCGGCGCTCCCGGGCGGCCAGGGCTAGCGCACCCGCGCATAGGGGCCGGCCGCACACCGGATGCCATTTGTTTCAACCGCCATGGTGCACCGCCTCCACCGCCCCCACCACCACCGTCTCCCAGAAGCTAGCGCACCACGACATCCTCCACGAGTTCACGCAGGTCAGTTTGGCTCTCTCGTTACTCTTGTTTCCGTCGAACAATGGGCTAATTAGTTCCAGTGGTGGTTCGTTCGCGGTGGCAGGAGTTCAGGAGGACGAGGGTAAACCTGAGCTCCATGAGGGAGCACGCGGATCTCTTGACCTCCGTGCGTGACAACATTACCGAGTCCAAGGTTTCACTTCTTCTCACAATCTCTTTGGCTGCTGCTGTAGTGTTATGTGCTATAGAATTTGTATGTGTTGTGCCAATCTCACTAGTGACCACAGGAATGTGGAATCCTGGTCAGGCCACCGGTGGCATGTCGCCAAGAGTGCATTTGCTCAGGGAGAGGGCTTCCATTCATGGCAGCATCAACCAGGTATTCCTTGAGTTGGCAGCACTGCTTTACATTTGCTTATTTGCTTGTGCTGGAATGGTTTCAGTATACTGCAATTTCTTAGCATTGCCCTGGAAGAATTTAGTTTAGGGCACTTTGATGTTCTGTCATTGCCTGATACCAATGATCTCATGTGTGAGCATGTGTATCTTTGACTAGCCACTGCTGCAACGTTATGCCATTTCATGAATTCTCAATTTACGAATGAAAGGGAATAGGTTGCCAGGAACATTTGCAACACAAGAACATTAGCATCGTTGATATACGTTGTAGAAAACTACAACCTCACTGATCTTTTGATGTTTCACTTTTCTAGGTTGATCTTTCACTTTTCCAGATCTTATCATTTACAACCTACAACCTCACTAATCTTTTTTTTACAACCTACAACCTCATTGATCATTTTTCACACAAGGTCTGGAAATGGATCTACTGACCCCTTTCCTCTCCAAATTGAGCACCCTCTTGCTGTTGATGAAGCAAGCCATCATGAAGAAGTGTACACCAAGGAGGGCTCCTATTGAAGTGGCCAACCCATCCAGCCCAGGTTCTAATATCTGAAGTAAGAAGAAACTCCAGCTTGAACAAATTATGTGGAGGAACTACTACTTTTGATGTAATTTGAGACATGTATGGTTTGTTGTGATGAAAACTAGTGAACTACTACTTTCTATGTGTGGACTAAGTGTGATGAAAACTAGTGAACTTGTTTGCTTAAATGTTGGTGATATGAACTGTTGCTATGCAATGGTCATGCCTTGTTTTTTGATGTGATATGTACTTATCTCATTGTATGCAATGGTCATGCACCTGATTTTTCTTTTTTAAGATTTATGTCGGATTTTCCTTTATTTTTTGCAACCATTTCCTTTTTTTTACACATTTTCCAAATTTTTCCCACATTTTCTCAATTTCCCAGATTTTTATTTATTTTTATAATTTATTTCCATTTTATTACTTTTTTAGCTTTTTTAAAAATTTTCCATTTTCTCTCTTTTTTAAGATTTTTTAAAATTATTGTTACTTTTTCATGATTTTTAAAGTTGTTTCGATTTTGTTTTTCACTTTTCTGATTTTTTAAATCTATTATTGTACACAAGGGTAAAATTGTCTTTACACACCCTCTAATACCTTTATTAACTCTCCATCCATCCAAAATGGCATGTAGGTAAACAAAATTTGAGGTCATAACATGTGCGTGCGTGTAAATTTTTTTGGAACATGTACGTAACCGGCAATTTTTTTAATGGTATGTGCGTAAAAGACTCCGGATGCTGAACCGGGTGCGCAACGCTGCTGCAAGGCTCGTTGTTTTGCGCAACCAGTTTCTTCTCTCTCATGTGCGCATAACTGGTATTTGCATATGCAGATACAACACCTTGCTGCGGTCAGTCTAACCCATAGTCAAACGTGGCAGTATCTTCTGTCTGGCGATATTCAAAGTTTCATACAGGCTCATAATGAGATGAGAGACCCGAGTAATAATATAATAGAATGAAAAGACCAAAACCAGAGTCTTTTACCTACATGTCATTAAAAAGGTTGTTGGTTACGTACATGTCACGAAAAAATTTTCAGATACCTGTGTGTCATGAGCTCAACTTTCGTTTACCTGTGTGTCATTCTGTCCATATTATGAGCAAACGGTGTCAAACCAATGGGTGAAATTACCATTTTACCCCTGTGGGCCCCACCAGTCTTCTTCTTCCTCTCCTTTGCGCCATCCCCTCTCCCTCCTCTGCCCCTCTCCGCTTGGGCCCGTGCTGCTGCAGCTCGCATGGCCGGCGCGGAGCAGCTCGCTCGACCGACGCAGAACAAGCCGCAGCGCGCGTCGAGCTCCGCGGCTGGCCATGGTGGTGTGCGCGAGCTTCCGCAGCCAGCCATGGCGGCGGCCGACGAGGTGGAGGCGGCTGCCCACAGCTCGACGCGCGCCATTATGTTTGCTTCTGGTGAAATGGATACTTGTATGAGCCACAATTGGAACCATCTTGTGTTCCTACATGCCGTCCTTGGCCTCCTCATCATGTGCATCTTGGCAGGGACATGCTTGTGTTCGTGTGATTTGCGTCCCTATCCTGAAAAGGACATCAATCCATGAGTGTGTCCCCTCGGTTCGCAGCAGTCCATGTGGAAGCAATATAGGAGAGTGCTAGTCTATGCTGCCCGCGACGCGCAACTCCTCCGCCGCGCTACTCGTCGCGGCGTCCGACGAAGCTGACTTCCCGAGAGGTGAGCATCGAGTTGCGCGGGCACCCTGCGGCTCGCTGCGTTCCTGTTTTGCATCCGCACTGATGCGTTGTCGTGCATTTTGGGATGCTGTGCAGGGGGACGCAGCTTCCTCAGCAAGGACGAGGTGGCGGAGGCCCGCGCGGAGGCCGATGAGGACTTCGAGAGGGAGGGGAAGAAGGGGAAGGGGAAGAAGAAGAGCAAGAGGAAGGCAGGCGCACGGAGGCTGGGGCCGCGGCTCTGGCGGCGGCCAGCGCCGGGCGACGACGACGAGGGTGTGGTAGAGGCAGAAGAACAGAGGCCAGCAGCGGGAGAAAGGAGAAGGGGAGGAGGAAGAAGAAGATTGGTGGGGCCCACAGGCGGTAAAATGGTGATTTCACACCTATTCGTTTGACACCGTTAGGTCGGAATATGGACGGATTGGCACACAGGCAAACGAAAGTTAAGCTCATAACACACAGGTATCTGAAACTTTTTTATACTATGTGTGTAACCAGCAACTTTTTAATAGCATGTAGGTAAAAGACTCGCAAAACCATCAACAGGATGAACAGGTGGCGCGCATCATCTGTTGGGACGATGCTGATCCACAGTATATATGATCAATAATGGAACACTCCAATTTATTCCCAATTTATTGATACACAGCGAAAGTTCTTGTTACAATACAGTACGTACATCATCGAGATTCACCCATCACTAGGCGGCAAGAGTGAAATTGAAGTTACTGCATGAAAGCCCTACCCCGTTCAGGAATGTGGTGAAGCCGAGGGTTTTCTTCTCCGTGTCGAGCACCAGCAAGCGGTTCTCCATTTGGAACCCGCCGATTATCGCCGCCGGCACCTGTCCGGCCGCCTTGACGAACCCGAGGCAGGCTGTGTTGGAGTTCACCTGCACTATGGAGTTTCCGCCCACCACCGAGTAGTTGCTCCCGCTCTTGAGCACGAATTCTATCTGCGGAACGGCGTAGCCGGATCGCGTCGGCGGCAGCTTCGTCGAGTCGTAGCACCTCTCGAACGGCGCCACTGCAGCGACCCTCGTCATCCACGGGAAGTTGGGTCCGGTGGACGCCTGGTCGAACGCCTTCACGAACGGGTCGTACACGTCGGATCGGAGGGCCGTGTATGGGGTCGTCGAGCTCAGTCCGACGGAGAGCGTCCCGGTCGTGCCGGCGAGGCTTTGTTCCACGGCGATGCCGGTGGCGGAGACAAAGTACCCAGGGGATCCGTTGAACCCGATCAGCGGTCCGGGAAGATCAAGGGACCCCCGCCGTAGATGGCCACCCCAGGGCTGTCGCCGGACGTGATCTTGCCGTCGCTCGGGAGGCAGAGCGCGAGCTTGTTGGCGACTTTCTGCGTGTGCGCGACCTGCGCGAGGAACGACTGGGTCGAGGGCGTGAGCCCAGCGACGCCGACGGCGCCCGCTGGCAGGTTCGCCTGCCCCGGCGCGCAGGTGGCCATGGCGGAGAAGGACACCGGGAACAGCGGGTTCGTGCCGTTGGTGGCGTTCGCGGAGAGAGTCGTGACCGTCCCGTTCTGGGAGGAGCACGTCGTCAGCGAGATCACCGGGCCGGACAGGTCCAGGACGAGCGGGCGGCCGTCCGTAAGGGGCGTGGTGTAGAGGGAGGTGGCGGCATCCTTGGTGACCTTCGTCAGCAAGGGCTTGCCGCCGGTAGCCGCCGTGCATGGTGACAACAAGGTCGAGATGCAGAGTGAGATGACGAGGAGAGGCTTGGGGTTCCACATTTCTGCCGGTTGGGTGGTGGTGTGTTGTGCTCTATTGGTGTGGTTGGTGGTTCAATTTATAGAGGGTCGTGGGCGTGCTCGAGTTTAGACGACGGATGCTCGATCGATCTGTCGTCTGAACTCTGAAGGAGGTTGCTTAAGGTTCCGGCCTGGCTCTCCAAGTCATTGCAAGATTAGCTAGAGTGCCACGATATATTTTGAAGTCAAAGACGCTGACATCTCTGAGCTGGCTTCAGATATACTTCACCGGAGATGTACCAATTCAACAAGAAAGAACATGAGGCGAATGAGCACGGTGCTAATGATATACTTACTCTAAACTGAAATGATAATTCCATAAACGCAGAAATGATTGGTACAAAATTACACATTACTAGTTTCTTTCTTCACCTATCACTACTAGGGAATGGACCTTTGGTCCTGGGTCGATTTTCACATTAGTACCGATTTTTTTTATCCGGTACTAAAGTAGACATTAGTACCGGGTGTGGAGGATGCTCTGCCGATCCCTCCCCTTGACACACATTAGTACCGGGCCGAGGCTAGACAGGAACACATTAGTACCGGGGCTCAAGAAGACCCGGTACCAAATAATATTCATTAGAACGGGGTCAAACCAATCTCCGGTACTAAACATCCCCTCCTCGATCCCCCCCCCGGCACCCAGACGTAGACGGCGCAATATACGCTACCCACCCACCACTAGCACTTATCCATTCATCTCCAACTCTATCTTTTCTTCCTCCTCTACCTTCTCCTCTCTCTGTTCCAAGCGGATCGAGGCCGGCGGCGAGCAGGGAGAGGGGCGAGCCGGTGGGCGCCCGGACACAGCGGGCGAGCGGGGCACCGTCGGTGCGGCATCCTGTGGCCGGCGGCCTAGGAGGCGCGGCGCCCGGCGCGGTGGCGCCCGTGGCTGACGACCTGGGAGGCGCGCGCGGAGGCCGGCCAGGAGGCGCGGCGGCGCTGTGACAGAACCGCCCAAAATAAATCTGGATTATCACCTAAGCCGGTCCACGTGGCTCATAAGCGATAACTAGGAGCTATTTTGTCGCCTCTGCCAGGTCAAGCCCGGTAAATCACTTTAACCAGGATCGAAGAATTGTACATTAAAACTCACACGACGGCGAGTCAAGAGATAATATTTCACAAATTATTACATCAAGCTCCATAAGGTTTTAAATATTACAAACCAAGTCTTTTGCATAATGTAAATAGTTCAGAGTTTGAAACACAGTGGAAATAAAATACTACACGTCATAAGTAACGTCATAGGAGGCCATTCATGACGTCACTAAGCACTGTCATCCTCCCACTCCACTTCCCAACCGGGAGGAAGAGAACCAGGCCACGGAAACCCATCATCATTCACATCACCTGAAAACAACAACAACAACAAGGCTGAGTATACTAATACACAGCAAGACTTAACCGGCGGGTGATGATAAATCACCAATTCTCTAGACATGCAAGGCTCTTTGGCTAGTGGGTTTATTTTGCTGAAAAGCAACAAAGAGTATGTCCTTACTTTCAAGTTTTAACTCAAAATTCTAGTTGATTAACCATTACTAAGTAAGCAACTATTGCAAGCATAAGTTGTGCAAATAATTAAGCATATATCCAAATTACTTCTCAATTCCATCATTAAGGGACATAGAGTGTATGGTTAAGCAATCTCGGGTAGCGGTGAGAGGCTGACGATCGATCGATTATTAACCTTGCAAGGGAAACCTAAACACACAGAAGAATGCACACCCTAAAATCATTCCAACTAGAAACCAAAAGGGGGTGGGTGTGCATCAACCAGGCGGTTCCCAATCGTCCTCGACTCAGGATCTATTTCTACAGTCTTTGGTACACAGCATACTGGCCACGGAGACACACGCCGCCCAGCTTCACGCGTGCACCACTCCGCTGCAGGCAGAGGGGACTCTTCCCAAGATTAGTGGTTATAGATCCCTTACCGGATCAAGAAGGTACTAGGCTTACCGGTCCCATACCCGGCAAATATTTAGTACGTTCAAACGCTTAACCATAGACCTACTGGCCGGAGCCGGTCCCATGCTCTTACCACCTGAGCATATCCCTTTATCAAAATCTTATGATTCCAACATAAAAGACCTATAGCTCACGAGTGACGAACATCACTCGACTTTTACCGTGTCCTTAGAGCTTGGAAACTAGCGACCTTATCATGCTAGTATTTGAGCATAGGAACCTAAGATCATGCATCTAGGGTTTCAATCCAACTCCTGAAACGTAAATGTACAAACATTGCATATCATAAATGTAAGAGTTAGAAAACTGAGTTATGCTCCGGGGCTTGCCTTCACTAGCAAAGTCAGTGACGAAGTCTTCTGAACTTTGGTTCAGGTCTTGCTGCACTTCCACCACGTTCACTTCTCCTTCAGCGAGATCTCCCTCGGATTCCGGCACCAACTCGTAGTTTCCGTCCGGGAGTTCTACACGACATGCATATGCATTAACTTCATGTATTCATATGTGAGGATTGAGAACGTAGTTTAGAATTGAAGGGTAGACGTGGGGGTGTATGGGTGACCACATTCACCTGGATAAAGATATATCCAGCATACTCTTCCTATCAAATAAAGGTGTACGCGTGCGTGGTTTAACTTCTTATTTGATGGTGATTGTTTGCACATCTATAAAGATTAATCAATTTTTATTCACCAAATTAATGGTACTGTTCAGGGTGTGATTTGGTGAGGTTTAACCCAAAAGATTTGAAAAGAAAGTAAAAGGTGATTTCTATCTTTCTTTTATTTCTTGGATTAAACTTGATTTATTTTGAAAATTCATTCCGGAAGAAATGCAAATAAGAAGACCATGAAACTTTGCAGAGAGGCACAACACACTACACATGAGCTACTGCCAAAAATCTAGATCAAACCAAGCTATAAATCTAGCATGAAAAATACAACTAGATTCATTCATTAAAAGCAAGAATAAATCATACAAAAATAAATATACCAAATCTTGAGCTAGAAATTCATGTGGAAGCACAAAACACCTTATCATGAAGAGATATGCACTTACTCAGCAAAGAAAATTTAAATTAATTTAAATTTATGAAAGAGGGTTAAACTTGCACAAAAATTACTTGACCCTATAAAACAAGATGAAAACACCTCTACTATTTATCATGGGTGCAAAACCATGAAACAGGAACATAGAAAAAAGATTGGGTCCAAAAGCTTAACAGATTAATTTACACAAATTATAAATAGGAACAATGCTGAAAACAATCTTTAACTCATAATTAAAGATCTACTCAATAACTTTGTGCCGAATTTGAACTAGAAGACAAACATGACATGTAGAACAACATATCCAAAAATTAGCTTCAGACCATGCATAGAATTTGAATTATTTCAGATCCATCCAAACTGGTAAATTCAAAATTATTCAAAATATACAAAGAAATTTGAAAACTTCCTTTGTAGAAAAGTTAGGGTTCTTCACAAGGATTCTAGAACAGTTGAGTTTGCATTTTTATGATTTTTCAATGATTTGATACCGATTTTACAAGATTCAGGAGATTTAAAAACATAAAGGAAGAATGTTTTCGCCGATAGACCCCTGGACAGATTTTGTTTTCACAGCTATGCCCCCGCCTTTACAGAAAAGCCCTGGCTTTTACGGTTTCGACCCTAGAAAGAGCTGGGAGCTCGCAATGTGGTCCCCGGCGGCGCGGTGAGCTCACCGGCGGCGGTGTGGGGTCGGACTTGGCCGTGCAAGCGGTGAGGGTCGACTACCTGCTCACCTAAGCTCGATTCCCAGTGTTGGCCGGCTCGGAGGAGGCCTCGGCGATCGCCGGCGGCGGAGCAGGGCGGGGACGGCCGCGACGGCGAAGCTTCCGGTGTGCTGGGCGGCGGAGCTCGACCACAAGAGGCTCGGTGAGCTTCAGTGGTGCCTAGGGGTGACTCGGGGGCGCTTGGATGGACTTAAGGTGGCTCTGGCAGGGGTGCTCCTCGGCGGCGCTATACTGGCGGCCGGCGAACTCTGCTCCGGCGAACTGGGCGGCTGCGGTGAGCAACACGTGGCCGGGGGAGCTTCAGGGGGTGCTTGTGGTGTTGCTCAGGTGCTTGGACGGGTGCGGGGTAGCACGGAGTGTGGAGCTCATCGGTGAGGTGTCAATCGTGGGCGGCGGCATGCGGACGGCAACGCAGCGCGGGCGAGTTTGACCTCTTTAAATAGGCGGCAATTGGCGGGAAGGCAGCGCGGCGCGGACGCAGCTTCCCGGCCTCTACACAGGCGCACACGGGCGAGAGGCGAGGCGCGCACAAGTGGGGCACCACCCGCGCGCGGGCGCAGGCGTGGCGCGGCGCGGGCACAGCGCGGGCGCGCGGTGCGCGGCCACCTGGCACGGCTCATCCGGGCGAGGGGCAACGCGGGGAGGTTCACCTGGTCACGTGGTGTTGACGCACGCGTGGGACCCGCTGACGGCGCGGCACGGACGTCGGGACTGCCAGCGACGCGGCTCTGCGCGCGCGCGACGCGGGGCGCGCAGCCAGAGCGCCGGCATGCTCAGATATTTCAGCGATACACTGTTTGACCGGCTCTAGAAATTCAAAGTTGCATACAACTTGAAAATCCGTCAGTACAAAAGATGTAGAGGACCTAACCAGCTTCAACTTTTGCAAAGGCCGTTCTATGAAATTCGTCACGGATTTGGAGATAAAGTGGTTTGAAAATGCTGTTTTTCTCGGCTAGGTCAACAGGCAGCTCTGAACTTTGACCAAACTTTTGAGGGTCTTCCACTTGGAATTTGAAATGCCGCCAATTGAAGAAAATGTGTCCCGTGCAAAAATTAACAACTTTCATATTGGCTGATTTTTGAGTTGTTATATGAAAAGTGGAGAACGCGCTAGATTATCGAGGATAGGTATGGAACCTTAAGGGTTTTGACCTTAGTTTGAGGGGTTTAACTAGGGTTAGAGATGTTGACCAAGTCAAACAAGTTAATCACCATGCTTAGCCTAGTTAATGAGGGTGATCACTGTTGCTTAAACATCAGGGATGTTACAGCCTACCACCCTTACCAAGAATCTCGTCCCGAGATTTGAAAAATAATGACGAAGGTAGGGGGAAACACTTACGATTGCGGGATTGTAGAAAACCCGGATACTTGGTGTTGAGATAGTGTTCCGTCTCCCAAGTAGCTTTTCTTCGGTATGTTGGCTCCATTGGATTTTATACATTGTCACCGAATGTCGGCGAGTCTTCCTCTCCTTTCGATCCAAAATCCTCAGAGGGTGCTCAACCGCAGATAGGTCAGGTTCGATCCAAGCATTGGATTCGACGATAACTTTTATCTCCGGCTTATTTGCACTTCTCTTGAGTTGTGAAACATGAAACACATTGTGGACCGCTGAAAGCCGTTCAGGAAGCTGAACGTGATAAGCAACCGGTCCACAAACTTTGATGATTTCATAAGGGCCAATATAGCGTGGTGCTAATTTCCCTTTTACTCCAAATCCTTGAATTCCCTTTGTTGGTGAAACTTTGAGATAGGCATATTCACCAACTTGATATGGCTTCGGCTTCCTTCCTTGATCATGGTAACGTTGTTGTCTCATTGAGCTGTCTTTAGATTTGCTTGTATTACTTTAACTTTTTCTTCCGCTTCTTCAACTAAAGTTGGGCCGAAGAATTTCCTTTCCCCGGTCTGTGACCAGTTCAAAGGAGTTCGGCATCTCCTCCCATAAAGAGCTTCAAATGGTGCCATCTTCAAACTTGCTTGGTAGCTATTGTTATATGAGAATTCAGCTAAAGACAAGCGATTGTCCCAATTCTTGTCAAAATGGATGATACAAGCCCTCAACATATCCTCTAGGACTTGATTGACTCTCTCAGTCTGACCATCCGTTTGAGGGTGGTAAGCAGAACTGTGAAGTAGCTTGTTTCCCATTGAGGTATGTAGGTGTTCCCAGAAACGTGACATGAACTGAGGTCCTCTATCGGAAATGATGGTTCTAGGAACTCCGTGTAAGCCCACGATACGTTCGAGATAAATCTCTGCATATTGCTTGGCTGAGTATGTGGTATGAACAGGAATAAAATGTGCGGTCTTTGTGAGTCTGTCCATAATAACCCAGATAGAATCATGGTGCTTAGAGGTGAGAGGCAGTCCCACTATGAAATCCATACTTATATCATCCCATTTTCATGAAGGTATAGGCAATGGTTGAAGAACACCATCGGCCTTCAAATGACTGGCTTTAATTCTCTGACATGTGTCACACTCGGACACATATTTGGCAATATCGACTTTCATATTTGACCACCAGAAGTTTTCCTTCACATCTTGGTACATTTTGCTACTCCCAGGGTGAATTGCAAATTTGGACAAATGAGCTTCATCCAAGATTTCCTTCCTGAGACTAGTATCATTTGGGACAACCAGTCGTTGCCCAAACCAAACTGTACCCTTTGCGTCTTGGTGGAAACATTTGTATTTAGGATCACCTTCTGACAACTTTTGTCTTATCTTCTTAACTTCCTCATCATTGGACTGAGCATTTAAAACTTTGTCGTACAAGGTTGCCTCCATGCCAATGGCATTTAACTCACCTTGACTGACAATTTCCAAATTGAGTTTGTTCATCTCGTGGCATAGTGTGTCACTATAGGTGTCCACGGATAAGCAATTGCAATGGGCTTTTCGGCTAAGAGCGTCGGCAACGACATTTGCCTTACCAGGGTGGTAATGGACTTCCAAGTCATAATCTTTAATAAGTTCTAACCATCTTCTTTGCCGCATATTCAAGTCGGCTTGAGTGAAGATATACTTGAGACTCTTGTGGTCGGTGAAGATATTGCAACGGGTTCCCATCAAATAATGCCTCCAAATTTTGAGAGCATGAACAACCGCTGCTAATTCAAGATCATGAGTGGGGTAATTCAATTCATGGGGCCGAAGTGCTCGAGACGCATAAGCAATGACCCTATTGTCTTGCATGAGAACACAACCCAGACCAGTACCCGAGGCTTCACAATAAACCTCATAAGGCTTAGAGTTGTCGGGTTGAGCCAAAATAGGCGCTGAAGTCAAATATTGCTTTAGGGTGTGGAAGGCTTTTTCACAACTCTCATCCTACACAAACTTGACTCCTTTCTTCAGAAGTTCGGTCATAGGT
Source organism: Cenchrus fungigraminus (assembly GCA_036936925.1). Taxonomy (NCBI): domain Eukaryota; kingdom Viridiplantae; phylum Streptophyta; class Magnoliopsida; order Poales; family Poaceae; genus Cenchrus; species Cenchrus fungigraminus. The sequence goes on along the minus strand of CM072777.1, from coordinate 48,371,018 downwards.
TTGGCAATTCTGGAAAAATCCGGAACGAAGCGACGATAATAACCAGCTAATCCAAGAAAGCTTCGAATCTGATGAACGGACTTAGGTGGTTTCCAATCCATCACTTCTTGCACTTTGCTTGGATCCACTGAGATACCATCACTAGAAATAGTGTGGCCCAAGAATTTCACACTGTCCAGCCAGAATTCGCATTTGGAGAATTTAGCATAAAGCTTGTGATCTCTCAAACGTTGCAGAACAATGTGGAGATGTTCGGCATGTTCTTCTTCATCTTTGGAATAAATTAAGATGTCGCTGATGAATACCACCACGAACATATCCAGTTCATTCATGAATACCGAATTCATGAGGTACATGAAGTAAGCAGGAGCATTAGTCAGCCCGAAGGACATGACTAAAAATTCATATAGCCCATATCATGTGGAGAAGGTAGTTTTAGGAATCTTTATCTGATGATACCCTGATCTAAGATCAATCTTGGAAAAGACCTTTGCTCCTGATAGTTGATCAAACAACACATCAATGCGGGGAAGGGGGTATTTATTTTTGGTGGTCACCGCATTGAGGGACCGGTAGTCCACACATAGTCGCAAACTACCGTCTTTCTTCTTAACGAAGAGAGCAGGACATCCCCAAGGACAAGAACTCAGGCGAATGAAACCCTTATCCAATAATTCCTGAAGCTGGGTCTTCAACTCGGCCAGTTCCTTGGGTGGCATGCGGTAGGTTCTTTTTGAGATAGGTGTCGTACCGGGTTGAAGTTCGATAACGAATTCAATGTCTCGGTCCGGTAGCATACCCGGCACATCATCAGGGAAGACATCCGGGTATTCACCCACCACTGGAATTTCTTCTAATTGGGTGGCTATGGTCACATAGGCACAAGATTCCACTGATACTCTGGGAGGTAAGTAGAGCGTTGATGCTCCTACTCTCGGGGAGTTGATTTCTATCCTTCGTTCAGAAATGTCCAAGATCACCTTGTGCATGGTCATCCAGTCCATTCCTAGAATAACATCTATTCCATCTAGACCCAAGGTTATAAGATTCATCTGAAAAACCATGCTACCTAACTCTAAAGGTACTCCAATGATTAGGGTGCTAGAAGAAATTTTCCCTCTCGGGGTAGCAATCTTATAGATACTCCTAGTGTGTGTCTCCTTTAAACCCAATTTGATTTGTGTTTGCTTGTTCATAAAACTGTGCGTAGCACCAGAATCAAACAAAATCTTAATAGGTTTGCCTTGGATAGAGAATGTACCCGTCATGACTGCTGCTCCCTCAGGAATTTCCACCATTGCGGTGAAGTTCAGGCGACCCTGCTTGACTTGCACGGTCTGCTTCTTTCCCTTGTCCTTGTTGTCCTAAGTAGGTCCACGTCCTTGGTTCTGCTGGTTGCGCTGGTTCTGCTGCTTGGGACGGGGGCACTCATTAGCATAGTGTCTCGTCTCACCACAGTTGTAGCATTTGCCATCCCTGGCATTCTGATTAGGCTGTGAAGCACTGGACTTGTAATTCTGTTGGGAAGCGGAAGAACGATAGTCCCCTCGCTGCTGCTTCTGAGACGGCTTAGCAACCCAGCGTCCAGACCGCTGGTTTCTTTGAGAATCCTGGGAAACCTTCTTCACAAGACGAAACTTCCGATTAGGCGCGTTGTTAGAGTTGAACGCAGCCTTTCTCTTCTTCACATTCTGTGTTCTCTTCATAGCATCTTCTTGCGAAATAGCCAAATTCACTATCTCATGGTAGGTGTCAGTCTTGATGGGGTTCAGCCTTTCATAAAGCTCAGGATCAAGACAACGTCGGAAACGATCCATCTTCTTCGTATCATTATCCACATGATATCCCCCATACTGACAAAGGTTGTTGAATTTCTGTGCATATTGATACACAGAGTCAGAACCTTGCTTCAATGCCAGTAGTTCACTGATCTTCCGATCAACCATTCCCTGAGGAATATGATGAGTCTTGAATGCAGTCTTGAACTCATCCCAAGTAACGGCATGTCTAGCAGGTTGCGTCATCTTGAAGTGTTCCCACCAGATCAAAGCAGGACCACGAAGTTGCAATGCTGCAAAGCTAGCCTTGCGCTCCTCTGAGCATGGCAGAGTGAGAGCATCGAACCTGGCCTCAATGGCACGAATCCAGGCATCAGCCTCCAGTGGTTCTTCTGCTTTGGTGAAAATTGGTGGCTTCATGGCCGTGAAGTGCTCATTCTTGGCCACTTGTGGCTGGTCATCACGCGGATTGATGTGTTGCTGCTGCTGCTGCTGATTGTGTAGGATCTGGCGCATCACATCAGCTTGAGCCAACAGGTAGGTCTCCATGGGTGTCATGGGAGGTGGCGGTGGCGGATTGCTGCCACTAGCATCACTGAACCCATGGGGAGTAGTGCGAGTGGAACCCACCATCTGAAAAATTATGAGAATAAAGATTAGTCACATATTCACAAACTTGCAGATAGATTTATGCACAAGTAGAATATGTGAAACAATCGATTCATTGCAGAATTTTTCAGGAGGGTCAGCCACAACACTGAAATGAAAAATTCATAGCTCCCGGTTCGATTAACGGATGGTGCTCAAATTTGGTCAGAGGGAGCATCATTTCGTGCACTACGTCTTTGGTATTCAACTGATACACGGATATTGATGTTATCTTGCTTGAAAAATTCACTTTCCGACTTTCTGTCCTGGCTGTTTTTCAGCCCGCCGAGGGTTACAAAAATATTTATAACTCTCAGCACAAATGAGCAATAAGGGTGAAAATTTGTGAGCATACACAAAATAAAATTTCCAACCACTTCTCTTCTTATTGCACAGCTCATATTTGATCATAACGGGGTTCAAATTACAGATTGCTAGAACTGCTGCAGAAAGTCTTGGAACACTAAGATACTACACTTGATTACAACACATGATTACAACACATGCTATGTCCTCATCAACATACTAGGGGTTAACATGTAGCTCCTAACCAAACAAGGAATACTCCATCCATGCTAGCCTATCCATCCATGGACCCAAATTAGGCCATCGTAGGAGTACACCGGCTACACTAACTACTATCATCTAGAAGTCATCTAGATTGCCTACTGAGGAGGAGCTAGAAGCAGAGGAAGCAATCTCCATCGGCTCTGCCTGTGATTCTTCCTTCTCACTGTCTATCATGGACTGAGTGTCATCCGGGTCATCATCCATAGCTTCCGGAACTGGTGGTGGTGGCGGCTGCTGTAGCATAGCAATCATGCCATCGGCATTACCCAGATCCTCATCCATCAACTCTAGTTGCTCTTCCATCTGAGCTAGTGCTTGTATGTGCTGCAAGCGCTCATTCCTCAACTGATCCATCTTGACCTGCATCTGATCTCGTTGCTTCTGGAGTCCTGTAACAGTCTGAAGGCGATCAGCGAGCTGGTGTGCCCACTGAACTGTACAGGTCACCCAGTAAGCCTCTCTAGCCTGTTGTCCAGCGATCCTCAGTCGTGCCTCAGCAAGGTCTCGCTCCAGTCCCATGTAGCCACGGGAGATGGAGCGCAGGTGGTGATTCCGTACTCCCAATACTCCAGCAGTGTCAAGAGCAACGGTGGACACGTCTGCGGTAGCCACACTGCGGAGAGCCTGAAGACGGTACAGTGCATTCACGCACCGTGACATCTCGTGCAGTATGTCTAGTGGGGTCCTCACAGTCAGAAGTGCGGCCATGTTCCCCATGCGGCTCCTCCACGCGGGATCCGCTGGGTCCACGGTCGGAAGTAGTCCCACCGGAGTTGAAGAAACCTCGCGAGGGTGTTGATCACCAAAGGAGTTCAACACTCTCAAAGCAGTAGCCTCAAGTGTCTCCATCATGCGGACGCCTGACACGTCCATGCTCAGGTCCTGCCACTCCGGGTGAGTAGGGTCAAGTGGCACGGTCACCCGAACATAGCAGCGATGCACTCCAAGCTGCGTGGTCTCCAATGCCTCATACGTCGGAGGAGTGGTGTACCCTAACGAGCGAAGAGTGTCCCACAAAATGCGGGCAAACCCCTCAAGGTGTAGTCCGTCGGTGCGGACCATCCCGTCAGGTCGTACCTCCGAGAAGAGGGGTCCAGCCATCTGTATCAATAAAACTCCCACCGATTAGTGTGAGTTAAAAGATAACAGATTATGTCCAAAGCACAAAAATGCATAAAGCTCATATTCTGGTAGGCCAAAATTCTCAAAATTTTCCAGCTACTCAGTGAAGTTATTTTACCCAAAATTGGTATTCAAAAGTTGGGCTAAAAACAAAAGGAAGATATCCTAATAGACCGAAGTTCAGTTCTCTGTCTCCCTGGAAAAAACAGCAAGCAGACATGAACTAAACTGAGCATAACTCCAGATTCCTTTGATCAAAAATTCTGAAATTTTTACAGCAGGATCTAGACAAGATTTGACACAACTTTTGAATCTAACTTTTCTCCAGAAAACTCTGTTCAAAGGGTCGAAAAATTCAGGCCAACAGAGCATCCAAAAGTGAGAAACTAGGACAGCTATCAAGATTGGGATGATGGGAAGGTGTTTTCGGTGAGGTGCTTTAGGATAGATTTTGAAGTGATTTAATTATTTCTTAACAACTTTTAGCATGATGCAAAAACATCCTAAACATCCTCACAAGGCAAATCCATGCCCAAAACTCGTGGTTAGCGCCGGTGGCAAGGCACAAGTATACGTCTCTCCCTATAATAGCTTGTCGGATACTAACCGTTCGAGCTACCCGAACGTGGTTAGTGTACCTGCAAAAGAAAGAACCTTTCGCGCTAGCACGTCACAGAAGCGTCCACAAACATTACCGTTCACTATAGAAATGGCACCCATGTGTTTAGCGCTGCATGGACAGCGTCCAACCTGAGACACACCCCTTTTGAATGGAGGGTGTCCCCCTTCGCATGTTCGTAATGCGGAATCATGCACACGTATGGCAAAACGTGGCGACATCACAACCCATGATATGTTCATATGGAATAGAACATATCATCCTTCACATGCTTTGCATACGGAAAGCGCACGTATAAAACACGTGGGCATCCAACCGAGAAGATAGGATCCGTTGAATAGATTGCCCTATCAACCCTCGCATACTCGTGATGCGGCACAGCACACATATGAAACACGTGGCTTAAGAAGTGCTGGAAGTTAGTTTAAATACACCATAATATACTAGCCACCGGAAAGAACCCAAAATCCCTCTAGGGCCTCTCGGACTAGCTCATCCTTAGCGTTCCTAACGCATTTGCAAACACACCTTAATCTTGCAAGTTTTATTCCAAAAACATGTTATTAAGGGTGTATTAAAGCCTCTGGTGTACAATGAGCTCTGATGCCAGCTATGACAGAACAGCCCAAAATAAATCCGGATTATCACCTAAGCCGGTCCACGTGGCTCATAAGCGATAACCACGAGCTATTTTGTCGCTTCTGCCAGGTCAAGCCCGGTAAATCACTTTAACCAGGATCGAAGAATTGTACATTAAAACTCACACGACGGCGAGTCCAGAGATAACATTTCACAAATTATTACATCAAGCTCCATAAGGTTTTAAATATTACAAACCAAGTCTTTTGCATAATGTAAATAGTTCAGAGTTTGAAACACAGCGGAAATAAAATACTACACGTCATAAGTAACGTCATAGGAGGCCATCCATGACGTCACTAAGCACTATCATCCTCCCACTCCACTTCCCAACCGGGAGGAAGAGAACCAGGCCACGGAAACCCATCATCATTCACATCACCTGATAACAACAACAATAAGAAGGCTGAGTATACTAATACTCAGCAACACTTAACCGGCGGGTGATGATAAATCACCAATTCTCTAGATATGCAAGGCTCTTTGGCTAGTGGGTTTCTTTTGCTGAAAAGCAACAAAGAGTATGTCCTTACTTTCAAGTTTTACCTCAAAATTCTAGTTGATTAACCATTACTAAGTAAGCAACTATTGCAAGCATAAGTTGTGCAAATAATTAAGCATATATCCAAATTACTTCTCAATTCCATCATTAAGGGACATAGAGTGTATGGTTTAGCAATCTCGGGTAGCGGTGAGAGGCTGACGATCGATCGATTATTAACCTTGCAAGGGAAACCTAAACACACAGAAGAATGCACACCCTAAAATCATTCCAACTAGAAACCAAAAGGGGGTGGGTGTGCATCAACCAGGCGGTTCCCAATCATCCTCGACTCAGGATCTATTTCTACAGTCTTTGGTACACGGCATACTAGCCACGGAGACACACGCCGCCCAGCTTCACGCGTGCACCACTCCGCTGTAGGCAGAGGGGACTCTTCCCAAGATTAGTGGTTATAGATCCCTTACCGGATCAAGAAGGTACTAGGCTTACCGGTCCCATACCCGGCAAATGTTTAGTACGTTCAAACGCTTAACCACAGACCTACTGGCTGGAGCCGGTCCCATGCTCTTACCACCTGAGCATATCCCTTTATCAAAATCTTATGATTCCAACATAAGAGACCTATAGCTCACGAGTGACGAACATCACTCGACTTTTACCGTGTCCTTAGAGCTTGGAAACTAGCGACCTTATCATGCTAGTATTTGAGCATAGGAACCTAAGATCATGCATCTAGGGTTTCAATCCAACTCCTGAAACGTAAATGCACAAACATTGCATATCATAAATGTAAGAGTTAGAAAACTGAGTTATGCTCCGGGGCTTGCCTTCACTAGCAAAGTCAGTGACGAAGTCTTCCGAACTTTGGTTCGGGTCTTGCTGCACTTCCACCACGTTCACTTCTCCTTCAGCGAGATCTCCCTCGGATTCCGGCACCAACTCGTAGTTTCCGTCCGGGAGTTCTACACAACATGCATTTGCATTAACTTCATGTATTCATATGTGAGGATTGAGAACGTAGTTTAGAATTGAAGGGTAGACGTGGGGGTGTATGGGTGACCACATTAACCTGGATAAAGATATATCCAGCATACTCTTCCTATCAAAAAAAGGTGTACGCGTGCGTGGTTTAACTTCTTATTTGATGGTGATTGTGTGCACATCAATTTTTATTCACCAAATTAATGGTACTGTTCAGGGTGTGATTTGGTGAGGTTTAACCCAAAAGATTTGAAAAGAAAGCAAAAGGTGATATCTATCTTTCTTTTATTTCTTGGATTAAACTTGATTTACTTTGAAAATTCATTCTGGAAGAAATGCAAACAAGAAGACCATGAAACTTTGCAAAGAGGCACAACACACTACACATGAGCTACTGCCATAAATCTAGATCAAACCAAGCTATAAATCTAGCATGAAAAATACAACTAGATTCATTCATTAAAAGCAAGAATAAATCATACAAAAATAAATATACCACATCTTGAGCTAGAAATTCATGTGGAAGCACAAAACACCTAATCATGAAGAGATATGCACTTACTCAGCAAAGAAAATTTAAATTAATTTAAATTTATGAAAGAGGGTTAAACTTGCACAAAAATTACTTGACCCTATAAAACATGATGAAAACACCTCTACTATTTATCATGGGTGCAAAACCATGAAACAGGAACATTGAAAAAAGAATGGGTCCAAAAGCTCAACAGATTAATTTACACAAATTATAAATAGGAACAATGCTGAAAACAAACTTTAATTCATAATTAAAGATCTACTCAATAACTTTGTGCCAAATTTGAACCAGAAGACAAACATGACATGTAGAACAACATATCCAAAAATTAGCTTCAGACCATGCATAGAATTTGAATTATTTCAGATCTATCCAAACTGGTAAATTCAAAATTATTCAAAATATGCAAAGAAATTTGAAAACTTCCTTTGTAGAAAAGTTAGCGTTCTTCACAAGGATTCCAGAACAGTTGAGTTTGAATTTTTATGATTTTTCTGTTATTTGATACCGATTTTACAAGATTCAGGAGATTTAAAAACATAAAGGAAGAATCTTTTTGCCGATAGACCCCTGGACAGATTTTGTTTTCACAGCTATGCCCCCACCTTTACAGAAAATCCCTGGCTTTTACGCTTTCGACCCTAGAAAGAGCTGGGAGCTAGCAATGTGGTCCCCGGCGGCGCGGCGAGCTCGCCGGCGGCGGTGTGGGGTCGGACTTGGCCGTGCAAGCGGTGAGGGTCGACTACCTGCTCACCTAAGCTCGATTCCTGGTGTTGGCCGACTCAGAGGAGGCCCCGGCGATCGCCGGCGGCGGAGCAGGGTGGGGACGGCCGCGGCGGCGAAGCTTCCGACGTGCTGGGCGGTGGAGCTCGACCACAAGCGGCTCGGTGAGCTTCAGTGGTGCCTAGGGGTGACTCGAGGGCGCTTGGATGGACTTGAGGTGGCTCGGGTAGGGGTGCTCTTCGACGGCGCTCCACTGGCGGCCGGCGGACTCCGCTCTGACGAACTGGGCGGCTGCGGTGAGCAACATGTGGCTGGGGGAGCTTCAGGGGGTGCTTGTGGTGTTGCTCAAGGGCTTGGACGGGTGCGGGGTAGCGCGGAGTGTGGAGCTCGTCGGTGAGGTGTCAATGGCGGGCGGCGGCGGGCGGACGGCAACGCTACACGGGCGAGTTCGACCTCTTTAAATAGGCGGTGATTGGCGGGAAGGCAGCGCGGCGCGAACGCGGCTTCCCGGCCTCTACACAGGCGCACATGGGCGAGAGGCGAGGCGCGCACAAGCGGGGCACCGCGCGCATGCGGGCGCGGGCACGATGCGGGCGCGCGGTGCCTGGCCACCTGGCATGGCTCATCCGGGCGAGGGGTAACGAGGGAAGGTTCACCTGGTCACGTGGTGCAGACGCGCGCGTGGGATCCGCTGACGGCGCGGCACGGATGTCGGGACAGCCGGTGATGCGGCTCTGTGCGCGCGCGACGCGGGGCGCGCAGCCAGAGCGCCGGCGTGCTCAGATATTTCAGCGATACACCGTTTGACCGGCTCTAGAAATTCAAAGTTGCATACAACTTGAAAATCCGTCAATACAAAAGATGTAGAGGACCTAACCAGCTTCAACTTTTGCAAAGGCCGTTCTATGAAATTCGTCACGGATTTGGAGATAAAGTGGTCTGAAAATGCTGTTTTTCTCGGCTAGGTCAACAGGCAGCTCTGAACTTTGACCAAACTTTTGAGGGTCTTCCACTTGGAATTTGAAATGCCGCCAATTGAAGAAAATGTGTCCCGTGCAAAAATTAACAACTTTCATATTGGCCGATTTTTGAGTTGTTATATGAAAAGTGGAGAACGCGCTAGATTATCGAGGATAGGTATGGAACCTTAAGGGTTTTGACCTTAGTTTGAGGGGTTTGACTAGGGTTAGAGATGTTGACCAAGTCAAACAAGTTAATCACCATGCTTAGCCTAGTTAATGAGGGTGATCACTGTTGCTTAAACATCAGGGATGTTACAGGCGCGGCCTTCCGGGAGGCGCGGAGACCGGCGTGGCGGCGCCCGTGGTCGGCGGGATTCGTGGCCAGGCGCAGCTGCGGCGGTCTGTGCATGTTCGAGTCTTGTGTGTCCTTTGAGATGATTTGTTCTATGTTCTTGTGAGACTTGTCTCGTTTTTCATTCTTTGTTCTTGTTTTTGTGATTGTTGTAAATACGTGACTATGATTCTTGTGATGAATATGTGATTGTTACTAGGAATAGATGATTGTGAATATGTGAATAACAAGATTGGGAAGAGGTTTGGAAAAGAAAAGCAAAAAGAAAAGTAAAGAAAATAAGAAACAGAAAAATAAAAAAACGGAGGGAGAGAGAGGAACGGACGGAAGAGTGACGAAGGAGGAGGCTGGGACAGAGATGACAGAAGCAGTACATTAGTACCGGTTATTGGAAACCGGTACTAATGTGTCACATTAGTACCGATGAGATTGTACCAGGTCCAAAACCGGTACTAATAGAGGTTTGGACCCGGTACTAAAGCCTGTTTCGCTAGTAGTGTATATGAGTCACTACCGGAATCATCACCTTTGCCGAGAGCCAAGTGCTCTCGGCAAAGGGCATTTTCTCCTCGGCAACGCCTTTGCCGAGAGGGAACTCTCGGCAAAGGGCTCTCGGCAAAAGTCTACCTACAAAGAGCTCATTGCCGAGAGCCGCACCCCAGCCCCACAGCAAACATCTGTCGTGAGCTCAGATGGCTCTCAACAAAGAATTTTGAAGAAAATAAAAAAAACCAATCCATCGGCCGACCGTCGCGGGCCCACCGGGCAGCTGCTGCCGGACCTCCGCCGTCACTACCACCACCACCAGCACCACCATTGCCCGCCGCTGCCACCACCACTGCCGCCCCCGCCACCCGCAACGCCACCAGCACCACCACCACCACCACAACCCGCCGCCACCACCACCTCCACCAGCACCGCCCGCACCACCACCACCACCACTGCTTGCAGGAGAGAGAGAAAAGGGGGAGGGAAGGAGATAGAAGTTGGAGCAGATCTACCCCCGTCGGTCCGGTGGAGTAGAGGAGGCCGCCGTCTGTCCGGTACTTGAGCTCACGCCGCATATTCGCCACCCACACACCCCTTGAGCTCCTCCAGGCCATCGAGAGGAAGGAGGTAGCGCCCGCCGTCGTGGAATGGCTGCAGGGGATGGAGCTCGAGCTGCCGGTGCGCTGACGCTGGGGGAGAGGAGGCTGAGCGCGCTCCTCCTTTGTGGCACCGCCGCACCTCGCCCCGCAGCTGCTCCTCACTGCCGGTAAGGGGTAAACGGAGCAGGAAGGGGAGTTGAGGCAAGAGGGCCCGGTGGCCACCGGATCTCGAGCGTCGCCTGGGCTTGGAGGGGAGGGAGAGGAGGGGACGGTGGTGGTGAAGAGTGAGGGAAGCGAGGGAGGTGGCGGAGGAAGAGAGGAGGGCGGTGGAGGCGGTTGTGGGGGGGGGCAGGAGGGGATCCGGATGTGTGTCGGAGGGGGAGGGGGGAAGGGTGCCGCGGCCTAGGGTTTGGGGGAGGGGTAGGGGTTAAGGCTGGGGTGAATGGGTCGGCGATGGTAAATGGGTCGATTTCAAGCTGCTTTGTCGTGAGCCCACTATCCTAGCTTTCGGCAAGACACCTCTTTGCCGAGAGCCAGGCTCTCGACAACTACAATTTTCATCAAATTAATTTTTAAAAATAGGAAACAGATGTGAAATTTTCCAAAGCTTAACATGACACCAGTTATGTTGTATATTATTTATAGAAAAGTTTTTGTAGTCAAACTCAAATTTGAATTGCTCTAAGAATCCAAACCTAGTAACATTAGTTCAAATTCTTAGATACTTCTCGTGAGATGTTCCGATTTCTAAACGTGTCCAAGTGTTCAAAACATTCTCAACTTTTTTACCACAACCTCCACATATGATATCATGAGCGCTTGACAAATTTTGTGATTTTCAAACTTCATTTGAATTTTATACAATTTTAAAACCTTTCTACCTCACGATCTTCATCATGATCAGAGAACCAAATGCCAGAAATCTAGCTTCATTTCATGTACATGTCTTAGAGATGTCTCATGGACATGAATATAATTGTTTCACTAACTTGACCCTATGATTTCATGCACCTGCAGTTTATATCAGACATGTACGGAACCATGTGCTAATTAACTTCGTAATGATTATGCATAATAATCTTCAATTATTGTGCATATGTGCAGCTCCCTACTATAGATACTTCGTGGGGGAACCTGAGAGACAAGGACATCAAGAACATTTGTGCGGACATGGCGAGATTCCTCCAACGTGAGATTTGCCACGAGCTGAGAGAATTCTTCGATAACGAAGGAGTGTTGATTCTAGAAGAGCACGAAAAGTTACGTCGATAGGTGTAGAAGAGGATTATCTATTTTAAATGTGGATTAATATGTGAGACTTATGTAGTATTATATGCTAGTTTGAATTATGTGGTTCATAGACACATTTGAATTTGTCGGACAAATACAAATAAATACAGGTGAATTTTGCTTACAAATACGAATACTAATGAATACAGGTGAATTTGGTGGATAAATACAAATAATAAACAAATTCAGAATAATTAATGGGAAATGGAAAAACGTAGTTCCTGGCGGACGGCTTAATCACCCGCCAGCACAGAAATGCTCTGTGCTGGCGGGTGGCATAACCACACCGCTAGCACAGAAAACCTCAGTACTGGCGGGTTAGGTAAGGAGACCGCCAGCACTGAGGACTTCTGTGCTGGGGGTGAGGTAAGGCGTCCGCCAGCATTGAGGGCCATTTGTGCTAACTCTAAGTTGCTGGCGGGTGCTGCGCCCGCCAGCACAGAGGCGTTTTAACTGTCAGCACAAATCTTTTCTGACCTAGTGTGACTGACGATTGTATAGGGCGGGCGTCGATGGCTTTCGTGATGCATCCCGTGTTTTTCAAATAAATCAATTCATTAGTGGGCTCCATGCTAGCTCGGTGTTGGTTAAAGTTGCATTTTAATTTTTAAATACTATAGTTAATGTTAACTTCCTTTCATGGAGGGAGAGGAATCTGTATGACTTATATAAGTGGAACTTATTAAGAGACAATAATTATATTTCTCTCAACATGCATGCAAGTCATCCACCTCAGATGTCACGTCATCATCCACTGGATCATTAATTTATGTCTTTTACCTATTTTTGTGATTGTAGCATCCATACATCTTGGAGAGTATCATGCTCCAAAATTTCAACAATAGAAATACGTGAAAAATCAATAATTTAATAATAGTTTTCGCTCAACAAAATACATATTTTTATATATAGTGTTATTTGTAAAAAAAATTGTAATGCAACCACATTAGTTTCTACTTTCAAATTTCTACTTTACAACTTTTTTAAAAAATTGTGACAGCAAAGCGCAAAGTATCACCTAGTTAGAACAATATGGTTGAATCCGCTGCTGCCACGGAAGCTAACACCGACCCACTTCCCGTACTCAATTTTATAGTCATGTGATGGAAGACACACTACTCTGTATTAAATTGGTGCACAGGCGCACAGCACATGGAAGCGTGGCTATTTTGCCGACAAATTGGGCCATAACGAGGTGCCGGAGCCATCTTTGACTTAAATCGTGGCACTCAGTGTCCGGACGATGACTTGAAGAATACAATAAGTACCGACTCAAGCAACATCAGATCGTTATCCGTCGCACCATTGCGTAAACCATATAAATTTAGTATGTAGGCCGCTTTATATAATTTCGTCAGTTAGCAGCTCACATCTATAAAACATATATAGGTGGGACCCACTAAGAATCCTAACCTCTACTTCTCTCAATTATCAGCTCGTCACGTCATCTACTGACGTCATCCCTACTTCTCTCAATTATCAGCTCGTCACGTCATCTACTGACGTCATCGGTACTAAATCCCTCACCCCCGGATCCCACCCACCCCACGCGTCGTCCAGCCTAGCCACATCATCCTACCGTCATCGCACTCACCCCGTCACCGCCCCCGCCCCATTGCCTTCTCCACCCGCGCCTCCAAGACCGTCGTAGCCTCGTGCCTTCTCCACCAACGCCTCACTTCCCCACCACCGCCCCTTCGCATCCCCACTGCCGCCTCACCTCGCCTTCGCACCGCCGCCACCTCAGCTTCTCGCCGATGTTCATAAAACCGCCCACGAACCGTGCCTCCCCTCCACACCCGCGGCGCAAGTCGAGGTCCCCAAAGTCACATGGCCGGCAGGGGCTAGGAGGCCATGTGGGTAGGTGGCTATGGAAGGCAAGCCCCGAGACGGTGACACGGAGGTTGCGGGCGGCGAGCTCCGGGCACGACGAGCGACCTCCATGGCCGGCGGTGCGGGGACGAGATCCGGCCGCGGGACCAGCCTCCATGGCCGGCGAGACGGGTGATGTCCGGGCGCTAGCGCCCTTCATGGCCGCCTGTTCGACGTCCGAGCGTAGTGCCTCCATGGCTGACAGGACGAGGTCAGACCGTGGCGGCTTCCATGTCTGGTGGTGGGCCGGAGACAAGCTACAAGCGCGGGGCAGGAGCGAGCTCCGAGCGCAGGAGCTGCCTCCGTGATTGGTGCCCTCCCGGCCGGCGACCAGACCTCGCTGCTCGCCCTTCCCCACAGCGGCCACGGATTGGTGCGAGCAACGGTGGCCACCGATGGGTGCGAGCGGCGACCTCCGATCCCATCTCCAGGAACAAGATAAGGCTGCAAAAAAAGTATAAGATGACACGTAGGCCCTTCAATGACTGAGTTCTCCAAACATACTTGAGTTGACGGTGATTTTTCAAATGCGTGAACTAATCATTACATATATTTTTAAAAAAATTCTCTCTTTTGTATCAAATAATTTCAGAAAATTAAGCAACGTACCCGCAACAACACGCGGGGAATTTACCTAGTAGCAGAATATGCTGCGTACAATCATCTACTTTTGTCAAAACAGAGAGAAAACAGGCTTTCAAGGTCTTCTATACTGCTAAAAATCATAATTGCTTGTCTCCTTGGTACAAGTAAGGAATATCGTGCACAAAATATGATCCTATCGGATAAGTGCAAGAAGGCGACTGCTGTAGAGAGCTCTTCTTAGATCTCTTTCCAGCCCGCAGCTTCATCCATCCTTCTAGCAAAAGAAAAACCAACACATATTCGCTTAGTCCTCGCGGGAGCGACTATACACCACGCAAGAGACACTTAGCAATCTGTCGCCTATGGTGATCTAGTTAGAGCGCGCGGTGGGTGGTTGCATGCAGTAGAAGTTCGAACAATATGATAACATTTTTCATCATTTAATCACATGTGGTTTCAAACAAAATTACACGTGTTGGAATAAACATGGTGAGGAAGGCCTTATGAAGTCGAAGCAGGACGCCTAAATGAACGTGAAGAGCGACACCATGCTACCGGCTTTAATAATGAAGGGGCAGCGCTATGCCATGATGAAGAGCTTGATGAAGGTGGACTTTTTGAGGAAAATGAACCATTCCCATGAATTGTGATGAGGACTGAGGATATCACTGATCAAGAAGTTACGAGTTTCAATGAAGGTGAGTTGTTGCAACGTGTGCACAATGTTGATCAAATGTTGCGGGATGTTGAGTTTCAACGAGTGTATACAGCTTCTGAATTAGCGAGGCTGAAGCAGTTCATTGAAGATTCAAAGAAACCCCTCTATCCTGGTTGCAAGAAGTACTCTCGCCTTTCTGGTGATGTAAAACTTCTGCAACTTAAGACAGATTATGGTTGGAGCAACAAAAGTTTCAAACAACTATTGAATCTCCTTAAGTACATGCTACCCGAGAGAAACCAAATAGCCGAGTCTGTCTATGAGGCAAAGAAGATAATTTGTCCTTTGGGAATAGAGGTTGAAAAAATTCGTGCTTGCAAGAACAGTTGTGTATTGTTCCGTGGAGATTATGAAAACCTTGACAAGTGCCCCAAGTGTGGGTTCGATCGGTACAAGAGGAAAAAAGATGGTGGAGATGATAACAATGCTGATGATGACGAGAACGAGCCTGTGGAGATCTCAGGCAAGAAGAAGAAGAATGTTAAAGGGGCTCCTGTGAGGGTAGCATTGTATTTTTGCATCATTCCTCGGTTGAGAAGATGGTTCACCACACGAAAGGAGGCCCAACTCTTGCGTTGGCATAAGGTACGAACAAAGGAAGAAGGAAAGATTAAGCACCCCGCAGATGGTCAACAATAGCCAACATGGTCTTTGAGGAATTTGCCGGTGAAAGCAGGAACATTCGGTTTGCTATGAGCACAGATGGCGCGAACCCATTCGGTAACCAGAGCTCAACACATAGCACCTAGCCTGTCGTGCTGTCACTGGACAACCTTCCACCCTGGCTATGCAAGCAACGGAAATACATGATGCTGACAATATTGGTCTCCGAGCCAAAGCAACCTGGCGACCGTATTGATGTCTACTTGAGACCACTAGTTGATGACTCGAAGATACTTTTGAAGCCTAGTGTGAAGGAGGTTTGGGATGAGTTCGGCCATGACGAGTTCACATTGCACGCCATGTTGTTCACCACCATCAACGACAACCCGGCTCATTGCAACCTTTCTGGCCAGAGTAAAAGGAAAGGTGCAGTTTGTCCACACTGCTTGGAAGAAACTTGTGCAGTGTGGCTAAGAAATTCAAAGAAATTCTCATTTATGGGGCACCGTCGTTTCCTCAGCAAGAAACATGCCTACCGGGACATGGATTGTCAGTTTAATGTGGAAAAGGAGAATCGACAGGCGCCAATGCATGTGACTGGAGATCTGCTCTACTTGCAAGTTAAGGACATCGAAACTATCGAGGAGTTACCGAAATTGTCTGAAAAGAAACTTCGCAAAAGAAAGAAGCGAGATGGTGAAGAAGAAGAAGATGGGCGAGGAATGTGGAACAAGAAATCAATTCTATGGGAGCTAGAGTATTGGCCACTGTTGGATGTGCGTCATTCGATTGACAACATGCACGTCAAGAAGAATGTTTGTGAAGCTGCTTTGGGAACATTGCTACAACAGAAGTCGAAAGGAAAAGATCATAAAAATGCATGGGAGGATCTTAAAGATATGGGCATTAGCCTGGAGCTCTATGCAGAGGAAACAGACACAGGGATGGACCTTCCCGTTGCTGCAACCACCTTGTCAAAGGTAAAGAGAAAAGAATTCTGTGAGTTTTTGCATGGTTTGAAAGTACCTTCAGGCTACTCATCGAACTTCAAGAGGCTAATGTCGGTGAAGGACATGAAAATGAATTTCAACTTGATGAAATCTCATGATGGCCATGTGTTGATGACATCTATTCTTTCTGTTGCACTAAGAGGTATCAAGACAGAACTGGTTTGTGACGCAATCACGAGCTTGTGTTTATTCTTCAATAAAATAGAATAGAAGGTGATTTATGAGTAAAAACTATTAGACTTAGAGAGGAGGATTTCGAGACCCTATGCCTGCTTGAAGCTACCTTCCCACCATTATTCTTTGATCTCATGCTGCATCTAACAGCACACCTCGCGAGGGAGATCTGGTACCTTGGCCCATCTTACCTTCATCAGATGTTTCCATATGAGAGGTACTATGGATTCCTCAAATCATTGGTACATAACAGGTCATTTCCGGAGGAAGCCATTGTTCATGGCTATGAGACCATCAAAGCAGTGGAGTGGGCCATGAGTTATATGGACCCCGAAAACCCCATTGGTGTGCCTCGTTCACGGCATGAAGGTAGGCTTTCAGGTGTTGGGACCCTAGGGAAAAAGTCAATCACTCCAGATCCAGAGGCCTTCAACAAGGCTCATTTCACTGTGATAGAACATAGCGTAGAGGTTACACAATTTGGCAATGAGCACAAGCAACAACTACGTGAACAAAACCATGGCTGTAATGAGGATTGGCTTGCAAAGAGGCCCATGCAAGGCTTCAACTGGTGGCTCCGAGATTATATCCAGAGTGGCAGTGCTGCTATAACCGACAATCTTGTAAGAAAACTAGCAGCAGAGCCATTATTCACTGTTACAACATATCAAGCAATGGATATCAATGGATACACGTTTTACACCATGGCCAGGATGTCAAGAGCGTCTATCAAAATAGTGGTGTGCGTGTACCGACCATCGACAATAAGAAGAACACAGCCACATATTATGGTCAAATAGAGGAAATTTGAGAGCTTGATTATGTAAGATTGAAGGTAGCCTTGTTTCGGTGTAGATGGGTCACCAATGTGAAGAGAGCTATGATCAAGGATAAATTTGGTTATTTTAGTGTTGATCTCCGGGTCTTTGGTTAAAAAAAACGAACCATTTGTCCTCGCCAAGGATGTTGAGCAAGTGTTCTATGTACCTGACCTTGCAAAGAATAATTGGAGTGTGGTTTTGCATGGAAAAAAAGGATTGTTGGGGTTGAAAATGTTGTTGAGGAGGAGGAATACAACCAGTTTGACGAAAGTTCATCCTTTCACACTTCATAGATGCCCCGAGTCTTGGGAGCTGACAAAACACCATACTTGCGAAACGACCATCGTGAAAAGATCCATACACAAAAATCAAAGAAGAAAAAGAAGCAAGATTGATTTCTGCTGAATCCGATCCTTTTTGTAAAATGCAGGGATGTCTATTGCTGGAAATGGAATCCTTTTTGTAATATACATAGGATGTGTATTGGTGGAATTTGAAACTCCTTTCTGTAATATATGATGCCTATATATTCTACCTAAGATACTTTATATATTCGATATATATTCTACCTGAAAACTATGTGAGACATGCAGCCTATATAAAAAAGACAACCTGCCTGCCCGACAAAGAAGACGCGTGTTCACAAAACCCGCGTCGCTGATAACTCTCCAAAGAGTTTGGTCCAACTTCAATGAGTTTGACTCCTCGATAAGCAAGATGTGCAATTAGTATTACCACTCATCAGAGACTATTGGTATTATTTTGTCTACATTTGGTCAAACTTCAAAGAGTTTGACTCCTCGATAAACGAGATGTGCAATTAGTAGTATCCACTCATCGGAGATGCATCTCCTGTATCTTCTCACCAAAATAAATAATCATTGCCCCTGCCCCTTCTACCCGCGAAACCACCACAACCCCTTCATCTACCCGCGAGAAAACCACAACTGCCTACACTCCTCGTCGTGCCCCTCCACCGCGCCCTCTGCTGTGCCTCCTCCGCTCCACACCGCGCGACTTCCCTTCCACGCCGACACTCATTGCATCGAGGGAGCACCCGCGGTCGCTCGCGGAACTCCCGGACGAGGTGCTGGCGATCATCGTTGGCCGAGTCGGTGCGACATCGAATCGGCCTATGGAGGACCTCTCCAGCCTATGGGCAACCTGCAAGAACATGCTCTACCCCTGCCTCTGCAGAGACGTCGGTAGGCTCCTGGCACTGGATGGGGTTCCAGTCGAGCAGATGCAGAACAACGACCCCGTCGGCTACGACGTCTTCATTCGTAGTCTGGCTGTAGCCGGCAACCCTGTGGCCTGCTTCCTCACCAAGATGGATGAAATCTTCGGCAGGAACTGCACCCCTCAACCTCCACTCAACGAGCTCCACCGCGCTACCATGGACGGGCACAGAGGGGCAGCCTATTTGGCCGCTGTCTTCCTCTACAGAGCCAACAGCGGGGCCGGCGCCGACGCCACTGCAATTACGTACATGAAACAGGTTGAGGGCGAGGAGCAAGGGCTGTGGCGTCCGCATTTGATTAGCAATGTGCAATCCCTAGATTTCCGACATCGTGGGGTCAATCTGGCTTGGCAAATTAGGACTGTCGCCCTTCGCCGTTGCCTCCGCCGGCCAACGCTGCTAACGGCGGTGGCGCGAGGCAACATTCAACATTGCACAGACAAAGCATTCTGCGGTACGAAGCCGAGCCGGAGGGGGTTTTGCATGTATTTTTGTAGTGATGAATGTAGGCTTGTTACGAATGTAATGTCTTCTTCTATCATGTAAAGTATCGTCCAATCGGTTATTGATAGACAAGATTTGATTTCTCACATTTTTGAGTCAAATCGATGGTTGCGGCTCCCTCTGCTTCCTCCTCTGTTCTATTCGAATGAAGAACAGTTTGTGTGGGCAAATGAGACGAGGATTAACCATCCCGTGTCTCTAATTAGGGTGGGGCCCAGTTCTATTAGAACGAAGAACAGTTCTCATTTCTCCTTTTAATCTGCAGTCAAATTTTATCTGTCGTGCTTAGTCCAAATTTGATGATTTTTTCCTATTTTTTCAAAAAGCCCCATCTTTTCATTAATTTCATTGTTTAGTGTATATTTCGTTTTGTGAATAATATTTATATGCCTTATCTTGTTCTTTGTAAGTACAACATAGAAATAATATTTGTTTTCCACAACCATTAGTAATGAAACTTTGCATTTGATAATCTTAAGGTGAACACAAGCTTGTGTTAAATTTTCAAATGCGTACGAGATCGAACATGTTGCAAAATGTTGAAAACTACAATGTTCAAGCAACATTCTAGAAAACTATGTGAGAGATGTAGCCATTTGTACACAAGTATAATCTTCCTTTATCGAAACTATTTGAATTTTTTATGACAAGTTTAGGTACCCAAATTATGTTGCCACGTCAATTTGTATAATTTTTGGAGCAAACTAAGATGTTATTAGAATTATTATATCACAAGTATGAGATGTATATTCGAATTATAAGAATGTTGGGTACACAAGTGTGACTGTTGATATTTTATTAAAATACTAAATGTCCAAATATGAATTGATGTTATTTTTAATGAATTTTTAGATGCTATTTTACCGGCTCTAATATTTTATGGATATGAGTTTCATTTCTAAAAAATAGTGTCGGGCCCCGCGTTAGTGTCAGCAGCCTATATAAAGAAGATAACCGCCCGGACCTACCTGCCAACGAAGGCGACACGGGTTTATGAACCAGCTCGGCGATGACTATCCATTGTCTCTAAGACCGAGTTCATCACAGGAGGAACAGATACTGTAGGCGACGCGGATGAATCTGCCCGCGTCTCTAAGATCGAGTTCATGACACAAAATCCAACTACCAAACTAACCAGTTCATGATCGACAAACAAACTAATAAGGAGTTCATGATAGATAAACAAACAAAGCAGTCCAACAACCTGATGAACAAACTGACGAACACACAATAATCACAAACACATTATTAATGGTACAAGAGTGGATCAATTAGTCAGTCACCGTTGTCGGAGTCCCGCCGTCGGAGCCGTCGTCACCGCCGTCGGAGCCGTCGTCGCCGAGGAGAGACTGCTAGACCACGGGGAGCTTCTCAAGCATTTCAGCCAACACGTGGATCCTGAAGGCGAGACCCTTGACACTGTCATCCTTGTAATGGTCAGGTGCCTCGATCTTGAATACTGCGCCAACATCTCAGAGCTTCATGAACGCGCCCTGGAGCAGTTCGACGGCGAACCTGATGTCGGCGGCCTCCTTCTTCTTCTCCTCCTTGGGCGCCGCCGGCTCCTTCCCCTTCCCCTTGATGGTCAACTTCCTCCGACGACGGATTTTGTCATCGTTGTCATCCTCCCTTCGTCCCCGCTTCGCCGACGGGTCACTCGACGCCATGCTCTTCTCGCTCCTTGTTGGTGATCTCTCTGTGACCGGAGTTTGTGGTGGTGATGGCGAGGGGGAAGAAGATGAAGTGAAAGAAACGATATGATTAGGGAGCAACCAGTCGGGGATTTATGATGACAAGACGTGAACCGTCAGGGCACCTCCTCCCCACGCCCCACGTCCCACTACGCCTCGGGAACAGTTTTTGGGAGCAAAACCGTCCAAAAAGACGCGTCACCTTTCAATTTCACGAGACAGTGGAGGGGCAGGGGCAGTTGTCGGGCCCATGCGTCAGCAGCCAAACCACATCACCTTTCAAATTCCATATTATTAGTAACGGGTGTTTATAAATGGCCGTGTCGCCTTTCAATTTCCAAACTCCGTCACCTTTCAATTTCCAGATCCCGTCGCCTTTCTATTTCCTTTCCCTTCTCCTTGATGGCCGCGGTGTGCTTCATGGAGCTGCTGCCAAATGAACTGGTCACCCAGATCATCCTACGCTGCATCAAGGATGAGCCCGTCATTTGTTTCCTGATCCTTCGTAATCGGGTCTGCGGCACCTTCCGGCGCATCTGTGACTTTGATGAGGTACTCCTGCAGGTGTTGCTGCGTGAGCTTCGTCAAGTGTCTAAGAATCACTATGTGAGGTCATTGTTGGAGGAGCGCTTCCGCCTCGCCGAACATCCGGAGGCCTTATGCTTCGAGAGGATGGAGAGGTTGATGAGGCGGTGAAATCCCGATGAGGGTCTGAAGCTCGTCAGAAAGGGCGCTGCCAAAGATGCCGGTGCGAAGTACTTCTTAGCGATGTTGAAGTACCGTTGCAACCCTGCAGACCCCGAAGCGATGGCACTGCTCCACGAAATCAGCGGCGGGCCGTCGCCCCCTGACTGGCGGTGGAAGAACCACAACCTGCACCGGCTGCGCTTCCTCATCTGCCGGGATCTCGAGAACATTGTGTGGTGGTACTGGCTTCGTGACGGCGACGATGACATTCTGTTGCTGCCCATCCAGAATCCCCACATCTGCATTTGGGCAGCGGGATGTAGGCACTACGGGCTGGAGACCCCAGGGATCATCCACTACTGCAGCGCCGAGTGTCGCATCCGTCATGAGTTCGACCTCTGGACGCGTACATTCAGCATCGCGGTGGAGTACGCCGTCAGCAGGATGAACATCGGGATGTAGGTGGAAGCTTCAATAAAAACTATGTATCTTGAAAGTAAATTATTACATATTCTGTGTCGCATCCACAAGATTTGATTTGTCATGTTTCTGAGTCAAATCGAAGGTTGTGGTTGTCTCATTTGCCGCATTAGAGGCCTAGGGTGCCCTCTTGGATGTCAAAGCGGGCACGGCTGTGGCGGCGGTGGCCTCTGCTAGTCTGCTTCCTCCTCTGTTCTCTTGGATGGGCGTAGGAGACAAGGATTGGAGGGGCAAATGAGACACGGGTTAATCACCCTCTCTGTTCTATTGGAATGAAGAACCGTTCGCATTTCTCCTTTTAATATGCAGTCAAATTTTGTAACATGTATTTGTTCGTCGTACTTAGTCCAAATTTGATGATTTTTCCTATTTTTTCCAAAATCCCCATCTTTTCATTAATTTCATTGTTTAGTGTATTTTCCGTTTCGTGAATAATGTTTATATGCCTTATCTTGTTCTTTGCAAGTACAACATAGAAATAATACTTATTTTCCACAACCATTTGTAATGAAACTTTGCATTTCGTATTCTTAAGGTGAACACAAGCTTCTGTTAAATTTTCAAATGCGTACGAGATCGAACACGTTGCAAAGTGTGGAAAACTTCAATTTTCAAGCAACATTTTAGGAAACTATGTGAGAGCTGTAGCCATTTGTACACAAGTATATTCTTCCTTTATTGAAACCATTTGAATTTTTTATGACAAGTTTAGGTACCCAAATTATGTTGCTATGTCAGTTTGTAGAATTTTTGGAGCAAACTAAGATGTTATTAGAATTATTATATCACAAGCATGAGATGTATATTCAAATTATAAGAATGTTGGGTACACAAGTGTGACTGTTGATATTTTATTAAAATACTAAATGTCCAAATATGAATTGTTGTTATTTTTAATGAATTTTTAGGTGCTGTTTTACCGGCTCTAATATTTGATGGATGCAAGTTTCATTTTAAAAACTAGTGTCGGGCCCACGTGTCAGTGTCAGCAGCCTATATAAAGAATATAACCGCTCGGACCTACCTGCCAACGAAGGAGACGTAGGTTTACTAACAGCGTCGGTGATGACTATCCATTGTCAGCGTCAGCAGGCAAATCTTGCGCGCGCTGTTCAAAAATTCTCACCTATATTGACTATAATGCCCACGGAATTCCAATTCCACCAGAGAGCCGTTCAAGGGTATGCCAGTAATTTCTGTGAACACAGTAACGTGCACAGGGGACATATATTTAGGAGTCTAATTCCTAGACAGATCCACCACGCCTGCACTCTCCTCGGCGCCGCCCTGCTCCTTCTCCAGCCCTAGCCCGCCGCCACCGCTCTCCCCGCTGCAGCCCAGCTCTTCTCCAGCCCCACTTGTCCCGCCGTGATGTCGGCGAAGCGACTCCAGCCGTGACGACGATGACGAGGACGCGGTTACTGGAATGCGGATGGCGTCCCGGCCAACCAAAAGACGGTGACGCGGATCCGGCATCCCCGGCCACGACGACGAGCCGGACTCCTCAGGCAACGAGGCGACGCGGATTGGACCTCTTCGACCACCACGAGAACAACTACTTCATTCGCGACAGAGGTTAGTGCTGCTTGAACCCCCAACGCCCTCTCTCTACTCGGCCACCGAATCTGCTATTCGTGCCAAGGTGGATTAGGGAGACATGCTACTTTATGGTTGTTTAGGCCTTTAGGGTCAGTTCACATAGGATTATTCTCCTGGAATTGCCTGCATTAGTACAGTATGCCTTAATAGTTCATTTTTAATTGATTAGTTGTGGATTTGACGGATGAATTTTGTTGCTCCAAGTCCGTTTGAATAAATTGTTGCTAACAGATAACCTTTTATGAACTATTGAAATTCGTTTTCATGTTCCTGGTGCGCCAATTTTTGTTATGCTTTAATTCTGTTGTGCTTCGAATGTACCAGATCGACAGTTATGCTTTGGACCTATTAGCATACTTTAATTCTGATTGCTTTGTCCTCTTGTTGCATGTACACATGGAACACACTAGTCATTGCTGCTGAAGTTTGACAAGGAAGCAGTTGAAGGAATTTAGTCTCTACTTTGATATATAAGCATATTGCGTCACCCTGTCAAAATGGTTAGCACCTATCCCCAACCTGTATGCTAATATCAACTATTTTGCCTGTTAGAGAATACGAATTTATCTAATTTTATTTAGGTTTTCAGTGTAGCTTATGTTGCTCTACTGACAACCTGACATATCATCTATGCAGTCTCCCACAACACCAAACTGCTCTACCTCCAGTGCACCATCACAACCCATCGATGGTGAACCTTGTTGACAGCCTATTGACGGTGATCCTTCTTCATAGGGTCAATCAGCACATACTGCTGCGAGTAGTACTTGATCCCGCGGGTCAAGGACACAAACCAAATGTCCAGAAGACAAGTTGACCGAAACTGGACTTGATAACAATTTTTGGCCTACCCCAGATGCTGCGAGGGATAGATTTGTATTGGTCTGTGGCCTCATTGCTGGAGAGAGGGTGTCAATCAACAAGGTGGTTGAAGATCTCTCACCAATTGAGAAGGAAGAGTTGTTTACAGTTTTAGAGGAAAAGCTAGATTACCCAGCCAATCTAGCCGATCTGTTCGCAAGAAGGCAGTTAAGGCAGCTATGTTAGAGATTGCAACCTTGCAACGGTGGCTCAAGACCCATTTCAGAAAAAAATATGTGAGCCAAGAGGAGACTCCCTTTGTGAAGCATGCCTTTTTGTAGCCAAAAGACGGGACCATGTTTGTGCAGAAAACCAATTCTCCTAGATTTCAGCGATTGAGCCAGGGGATAAAAGAAAAGAGAGCATTGCATAATAAGCCACACAGGACAGACATAAAAGGTTTTGTTCGTAAAAGGAAAGAGTTGGAGGAGGAGGATGCAAAGCTAGCTGAAGAAGGAAAACAGAATCCTTGGGACCAATTTCCTGGACGTTCGAGGCCTTATCTACAGGCAAGGGTAGGGAAGAGGAAGACCACTAGTGAAGGAAGCGGGGACATAACATTCAGTAACCCTGCGGTGGTGGGGGTAGCAACTAGGGTGAAAACACATGCAACTCAGGCTAGCCATGGTTCTTTCCATGGGGTTAGGGAGAATGATATCCTCACAGCACTTGACACTCTAGAGAATCAAGGTCGTGTCCGAGGTGTGTCTAGTTCACTTGGCTGGGGTAAAGAGTTTGGTGAAGAGTTTGCTAGAATGTACAAGAACAAGAGGAACAAGAAGTCTGTACCGGAGATGGAAGAGATAATTGGTGAAGCATTCACCAGAGTTGTTTCCATGCTCAGACAATCAGGCATGGTCCTTATACCGGAAATTGTACTTCATCCTCCCCAATCACCACCGGTCAGTAGCAGCGAGGAAGAAGATGTGCATGGCCTCGAGGAAGAAGATGTGCATGGCAGCGAGGAAGAAGAAGCATGTGGCAGAGAGGAAGACCATTGGCATGTCAACGAGGATGAAGGTAGTCAACAACACATTGATAGTCGATCACCTATGCTGGAGATAATAGATAAGCTGACAGAGCCAACCAAGTGCAGCCTTTTGGATGGCACCGGGAATAAAGTGGAGCTCGCACTAGCCACGGTCTTTCCATTGCAAAAGACTCTCCATACAGTACCGGTGCAGGATGGGTATGCTGTGGTGCAACCTAGTTATGTATGGGGCAATACGGGTCACTACCTTCTGCCTGTACCAATTGGGGGCGGGGAGGGGGGGAGGGGGGGCGGGGGAAGTAATAACCCTAGCTGAGGCTTTCTGTCTCAGGATCAAATGGTCAAAGAACAGGATCCATGTACCACCCATTATGAGAAATAACAACCCTGCACCCACATCAGGTAGCAGGGGTACAACATCAGATGAAGGTACTCCAGCTCAGCATCAGCAAGAGAAAGCTCTGCAGCAGATCAGCAAAACTACTTAGCTGGAGTATTGACAACAGCAGGAGGAGCCCAGGCAATCTCTGCCTAAGCAGCAATAGCAGATCAGCAAAACTACGCAGCAGGAGCATCGACAACAGCAGGAGGAGGACAGTCAATCTCCGCCTAAGTAGCAGCAGCAACAACAGCCTCTGTAATAGGAGGAGGACAAGCAATCTCCGCCTAAGCAGCAGCAGCAACAGCAGCCTCTGCAACAAGCGGAGGACATGCAATCTCCGCCTGAGCAGCAGCTACCGCAGAAGAAGGGGGCCAGGAAACCTCTGCCTACAGATGAGCTTCTTA
Source organism: Cenchrus fungigraminus (assembly GCA_036936925.1). Taxonomy (NCBI): domain Eukaryota; kingdom Viridiplantae; phylum Streptophyta; class Magnoliopsida; order Poales; family Poaceae; genus Cenchrus; species Cenchrus fungigraminus. The sequence continues at coordinate 48,344,584 of CM072777.1, read as the reverse complement.
ACTATATTTGGACAAAACCAGATCCAAAATACAAGCTTGCTGTGCCTATGTTGCCAGAAGCAGACTAACAGGCTGCTGGACTGAATTGTGCCAGGTTCCATGCTTACACCATGGAACACGGTAAGGATAAACTTAGTTTTCCAGCAAAGTTGCCTGAAGACTCATTTCATGGTGCTGGTGATTTAATCTTAAACATTGCATTCAGTGACATGTATGACCTTATAACCCTGGTTGCTCTGGATGAGACCTTCTTGAGGTTGTGGACATTGTAAGTGCCTTAAAACCAAAAAAGATATTCCTTTAATTTTGACCACAAAGTTCATGCATGCTAACATTTGGATTTTTTGTAGGAAAATGATGGACAAGGCAGCGGAGATGAAGATCAGTGTTGGGTTTTTGGATCCACAGGTTCTCACGACCAAAAAGATTGATAAGGAGGCTACCCTTGTAGTACAAGCATTGAGAAATGCAATGACGAATGACTATGTGGTGGGTGCCTTCTGCACCGGTGGCCACTGTGTAACCCTGATCATCTGTATGAAGTACAAAGAGGTTTGGTATCTAGATTCTGCTAAACATCACCCCGCGCAAAAGTTCGATGACCTCCGAGCGCTTGTGACATGGTCCGTATCTTGTAGGTTTTGTTCACAAAATTCAATCTCTTAGTGTTTCTAATCGGCATTGCTGATCATGCAGGGCCTCTGAAAATATATGCCCAAAGGACGAAGTGATGAAAGGAAAGAAGAAAAAGCTAAAAACCAATCAGACATTCAAGCACAAGCCAAATACCACTGTAAGACCGAGGTTTTTTTATGGTGCCTTCATACCAATTTGGTACTGCATTAACTTGTCATTTTGGTACCTCGATGCGCAGTGCGCTCAGCAGCCATCGGGGTCCTTTTTGCATGGATTCCACATGGCATTCAATATGTTCAAACTACTCGAAGACATACCTCACATCAAGAAGGTTGTTGTAAGTAGATAATGCTCACCCTTGTCTCTGCTCATATTCTCCATTTGATTTTACAAACTGATTTGTACTTGTATTCTCATAATGATTGTATTTTGCAGGATTTCAAACCTGCCCTAAATGTTTCTACAGAAGATCTAAAGCCTATCTGGGAGATGATGTGCGAGTATATTGTTAAGGAGATCCTTGACCGAAATGGCAACTTCTACAATAGTGCACCGTGAGTTCATTGTACTGCCTGACAAACTTGAAACTTGCTGCATTCAGGCTTGTTTAGTACTGCCTGAGAAACCTACTTGGCTGGGGTCAGATGTTGTTGCCTTGTTTAGGTAGTTTTCTCAGGGCTCCATCCAAACAAAGCACCAATGATGAACATGAAACTTTAGCATGCATGTCTATCTGATGAGGAACTTGATGTGATCTTGCATTGTGTATATATATGTGATCTTTCTTGTGTATATATGTGATGAGAATGTATTTGTGATGTCTCCTTGCATTGCTGTGGTGGCTGCCAAATCCTGGCTGTTTCCAGGATTATAAGGAATCGGATGCCCGTAGCCTAAGAGGGGGAGGGGGTGAATTAGGCAACTTAAAACCTTAACCTATGGCTTATCACTATTTGCATCAAACATAAACTAGAACATACTATCTAGATGTGCAACTAGGTTGTTCTAGTGTGAAACTCCCATCCCAAAATAAGTTTTGCATCCTATAGCCAATCCTAGCAAGATACTACTCTAGGTAAGTAAAGGCAAACAAGGATTGCAAGAATGTAATGCGGAAACGTAAAGGGGGATGAGAGGAAGCAAACTCTTGACACGCGATTTATCTCGTGGTATCGGTAGGCACTAAGCCACCCCTAGTCCACGTTGTTGAAGCACTCTACACAAGAGTATTGCTTCCCGGTCACCAAGTCTCTCCCAAGAGCACCACTTGACTTGCCACGGAGGCTCGCCACGAAGGCACTCGCCAAGCTCCCTTGGTCACCTTGATGCCGCCTCCACTAAGGAGCTTCTCCACCAAGGGAAAGGGGTCTCCACGTCCCCCGCACAAAGTGTCCTCACCGCTCCACACCAAGCCGGAGGGTCGAAAACGTTTGCCGGAGAGCCACCTAGGCTCCAAGGCTTCCGGCGCATCTCGTACAACTTGATCCACTCGAGAATCATCTCACAAGGTAGGCACACCTTGCACTCACTCAACTCTAAGCTAAGCCTAGCACTAAGCACACACACAAAGCATATGCAAGTCTATGGATGAGCAATTTAGCACTTGGATGGCTTGGATATGATCTTCAATATGTCTTGAACTCTTCTGCACTTCCACACAATCTAGCAACTCCAAATGATGGGGTGGAAGGGGTATAAATAGGCCAAGGCATCAAACTAGCTGTTGGGCCAAAGCTCCTGGAAATGGTACCATCGGGTGATCCGACGCTGTCCATTTTCCTGGCGTCGGTTCATCCGATGCTACTGACCGTTGCCTTCCACCACTCTTAGCCATTGAATCTTGCTGACGTCATTCATCCGACGCTTCAACTGACGCACCTTCGGTTCATCCGGTGCTTAAGGGAATCTTCTCCGGGCATCTCTGTTAGCTAAAACGCTGCTGCCGGATGAACCGCTGCTTGACTCCTTTTGACCGTCGGTTCATCCGGTGCTGAAGGGCTTTGCTCCCAGACCTCTCTGTTAGCTGATTTGATGCCATCGGATGAACCGCTGCTCAGCCATCGGTTCATCCGGTGCTACTGATTTCTGCAGGCTGGTCTCTTGATTCATCCGGCGCAACTAGAGTTGGGGGCGTCGGTTGATCCGGTGAACATAATGCTGACTCGAGTCTTCACACAGTGTACTACTTCATCCGGCCGTTGCACCGACGCTGTCTTCTAGTGTACCATCGGTTCATCCGACGCTACTCTTTTCTTTCTTTTTCTTCCACGCTTTTGACCCTTGAAAAATACACTATCTTCTCATTTTGGCATATGGTATTTTTGCATCCTTGGGACCTAGAAGTGTCTACAAAGACATGCTAGACAATATGGTTAGTCCCATTGATCATGTTGTCATTAATCACCAAAATTAAACTTTGACCAAATAGCATATGAGGCAATGTTCGCTACAAGGATGCAACCACTGATCTGGTGGCTGCCAAATCCTGACTGGTTCGGGGATGCAGCCAGAAAACAGGCAGGTTACTATAGGTGCCCTACATATCAGTTGCCGGCGTTAAGTAAGGCACGTTACAAAAACTGATCCGTCAGTAACAGGCTTCACTTGGAAGGCCCGTTACAAGTATGACAACACTGTAACGGGCCGCATAAAGGCCCATTAATAATACTGACCGGTGGGCCCTAGAAGTTGACGCTTTCGTCGAGACAGAGGAGACACGCGTCCAGAGCACGCGTCTCCTTTCGTCGAGACCGAGGTGACGCGCGTCCAGAGCACGCGTCTCCTTTCGTCGAGACAGAGGAGACGCGTGTACAAAAAATGTGCCTCATTTCGTGGAGACGCGTGTCCACAACAAATGTCTCCGATATTGAGTTCATGTAACGGGCTCGGTTTCTATGCCCATTACCAAAGGTCCATGTGGGCCCGGAGAAACAGCCATTTCAGGTGACCGGTAAGTAGTTGTGGTAACAGTCTTTGTTCGACGCCCGTTACAATTACGTATCATCAGTAACGAGCATTGACCCGTTACCTTTGTTGGGTTATTTGTAACGCTTGATCAGTAATGGGCGTTTTGCCCATTACCAATGGCCATCCGCGCCCGTTACCAGTGTCTCTTTTTCATGTAGTGCGCCTCTGGATCGAGTTCCCCTTTGGGTGCATTTGGTCCTGGAGGCTACCCACCGGTGGTTGTTCTGACAAGTGCCGTCGTTGAACGCATCGATCTACCCCCGCCTACGTCTCCGCCACTGCCTCTGGAATCCTCTTCAGTGGTTCTTTCGACATTCTTGTCCCCTCCTACGGAGATCACAACATTGTCGAATGCGTCGATCCGCTCCATCCTCTGCCACCCTATTACCGCCGATCGTCTGCGCCTCTCCATTGGTCAAAGCAACCTCTGGAGTTGCAGATCTACACTTTGTTCGACACTACTACATCAAGCTTTGCCTCGATAACTACGCCTCCCCCGTGGACTTAGATTTGGAGTTTCATCTACCTCCGGCGACGGTTTTCTACCAATCTTTCGGTCGACCGACGTGCTCGTCATCAACTCCGTCGAGCCTTCTTCAACCGACGCCCTGCACGGCCTCCATCCTGATGTATGCGCCTCCGGCGCCTCTGCAACCTCCGTCGGCGAGTTAGTCGTCGTCTTTGCCGTGGATGTGCTAGTGTTTAATTATCTGGTCCAGGGACCTCCATGTAATTTTGTCTTCTTTAGAGGACTGATCTGTAACCCTGTTGCTTAATATATAAGTATGTTGTTGTAAAAAAATACCAACACATAGTTTGCTTCATCCTCCTCCGCTTGTTACCGCTCCTTCTATCTCGAGCTCGTGCTCCTCCGTCCGCTCTAGCCACCACCTCGCACTACGTTGCCGCCTTTGATGCCGGCAAGGGCCACCCTCTCTCTCCTATCCTCCTCCCCTGGCCCATACGTCAATCATCATAATGTTTCTATTTACAAATTTTACCTTTATTTTTATTTATAAAATTCAACAATAATGCATGAGGTATCACCTAGTTAACCTGGTAGCCCTCATGTTCATATTGCTCGTTTAATGGTGAAGGACCGGATTGGCGACTAGAGAGGAAGTGAGTGAATGTAAGCCGATAGAAATTCCCTCCTTGAATGAACTCGGTCTATATCCTGATTGCCACCCAAAACGCACCTCACGTCTAATTGTCAAGATGACACGAGTCAACTAGTGACACACTCACCCTAGAAACAATTCGACATGCTCAAAGCGTAGCGGAAGAAAATGCAGCGAGGCACCGAAATTGCACAAGAGATAAAGCTCAACCACTACTATAAGAACTGAGTTAACTAAGTATGCAAGGACAATTAAATGAATTAAGGGCTAAGCATGATTAGCAAGCAAGGATCTACCGAGCAAAGATAAACTAGGGCTACACAAAACTGCTGTGATGTTACTGAATAAGAGCTAAAGCATGTAGCAGGATCAACTAGTAAGTCGGTAAACAACAGGGCAAACTTATTTAATTAGCTAGAGACGAGCTGAAAACTCCCTGCGGATTAACACATGCATCCAGGCAAGAACTAAACAAATGCTAGTAATGATTACTCAAATAGTGCACTATCAAAGATTAGATAATAATTAGGCTACCTGCATGTGTCGTGGAGTTTGCTGCCTGTGCGTGATGTGCTGAGCTGCAGTGTTGCTGGCCTGAAGGCGTGCGTGCGTGCTGCTGCTGTCGCTCTTGCAGTTGCAGATGCTGACTGCGGTGGGCTCCGGCTTGCTGACTGCCGCCGGTCTGGTCTGCACCGTCGGCCTGCAGGGCCCGTTGCTGCTGCCTTCACGCCTGCTCGTGTACGCTGCCTTCACGCCTGCACAGCCACCCGATGCTGGCCTGCAACACTGACCCGTCCGTAGGATGGATTCGGATCGAATACGTACGCATACGAATTCAGATGTCACTATCTATCGTATTTTAATTCGAATTCGGATACGAATATGAACATTATCGAATATGAATACAAAACGAATATTTCGAATTTGGATTCGCATTCAAATACTTGATGTATAGCATGAAATCATAATAACTATCAATTTCATTTGTCGATGATTTTATAATTGATCAAATCATGTTACAAGTAGAGAGTAAAATATGATCATTGTACATAATAGATATCTTATTGCAAATAACATATCTATTATTTAATAAATAAATATATCACAATAAATAAAAAATAAGTATTTTTTGTAAATATATAAATATCTTTGAATAGTAAAAATAAGTACATAAATACATTGAAATCTAATTTATTTGTTTGCTAAATAATATGATGTATTTGAAATTACTATGATTAGCCATATTAAAATTAATTTAAAAATATCATTATATAATCTAGAAATATTAGGTTAACATCATTAGTTAGTTGTCATATATATAATTTTTATAGTTAAAATGGTGTAAATAATTATTTATTAGCAATATTAAAATTAACAACATTTGTAAGTAGTATTTAGTAATATAAATTAATTTTAGATGGCTTCTATGGGTTTTTTATTCTTTGCGGATACAAACATTGTCGAATATGTCGGATTTTTGTCGAATAATAGCGGATAATGTCGAATACGGATAATGATGAAAATCAGATTCGAATACATCCATAAAACATTCATATTTAAAACGAATACGAATACGAATTCCATATTAGCGTTTTTAGCGGACGAATACGGATAATTCAAATCTTCAAACATCCGAATCCATCCCTTCCCGCCCAGCCACCCGCACCTGGACGCGCGAGTCAGCAACTCGGCTGCCGGCCTAGTGGAGCCGTGCCCACATGCGCTGTGTGAACCCAGCGCTCTTCCCTGCACGCGAACAAGAACAGAGAGCAAAAGGGAAGAACACAAGAAAAACTCCCAGCTTCGATTTGAAATTCCGCCCAAAATACTTCATGAATCGAGATAAAATTTGAGCAGTAGATGCACAACCCCAAGGGCTAATAGATCTGAAAAAATCGCTACTAAAGCTGAAGTATTCATCACGAAAATCAAAGTCAACTGAAACCCTACCAAAAAAATCAGTTTTGAGGAAAACTTAAAATTCAAGCTGATTCCGGAATGGATTTCAGTGGGTATCATATCAAAGTTGCTCACAAAGATCCTAGCAACAGTACCCTCAAAGAAAATCCTCTCGAACTAGCCTCAAATCCGACGAACAAAAATTCCACAAAAACACCTCTGAATATCCCGAAAAAGAAAAACACACGGAATAAAAGATATGGCACAAGATTAAGAGAAATATTTCACTATGAATCACTTAGCCATATCCGGTTACAAGCCACTCACAAGAATCACAAATCTTGGATGGCAAAAAAGCTCAAACAACGAGTCACTCTCTCCTCTCTTCCACTCACCAGGAGCACTCCAAGAAGAAGGAGCACACCCACCTATCTAGCCAAAGAGATGGCTATCCAAATCAGCCATTCCTCCTATATATAGGCCCTCCGGACAAATGACCAAATTGCCCCTACAGTAGGTGTTAGAATTCAAGTCCTTGCAAGGGCGTTTTGGTCAACACATGATTATCTCCATCGGACGGATGCGCATTGACCACAAGTCCGCTTCACCTCCACACAAGCCTTGCGATCAATGCCGTGTGTCCTCCGCTTTGAAGCTTCGGGACGCACATGGCCGCCACCAGTCAGTCCGGTGCTCCCCACCGGTCAGACCGGCCAGTGCAGTCTTGCGCTCCGGCCTTCGGTCTTGGCTTCGTGGTTCAACCAAGGAACCCAGTTGTTTTGTGGCCAAACCACTGCAAACCCCGCAAACTTGGAGCAGCCTCCACGCTAATCCCACTCGTGACTTGGCCGCCATAGTTGTCCCGGCTCGGTGTTGGTTTTGTGGCCAAACCAACAAACCCCGCGTGCAAACTTCGGTTGTTAGCCACTACCCTACACCGGCTTGACCGCGTGCAAGCTTCGGTTGTTAGCTACTACCTTGCACCGGCTCGGTGATGGTTTTGTGGCCAAACCAACAAACCTCGTGCGCAGACTTCGGTTGTTAGCCGCTACCCTGCGCCAACTCCTTGTACACGACTTCGTCTTTCTCTTTTTGCCACCATGCAGGCCGCACTTGATCCCGTCAGCCGCCAGGTCCTTCGAACCAAGCCTACTTGTCTCTCCACACATGGAGGCCACACAGACACAGACCATTCATGCTTGTACTTCACCTGCACCACGCCAATCAAGCGTGTTTGTGAAGAACACGAGCCTCTAACTTATGAACAAACACATAAGGAATGAGAAAATCATCCTTCAACTGGATCGAAAGGTAGTGTTCACGAAGAACACGAGCCTCTAAATGATGAATAATGGATGAACTCAAGAACATATCAATCACATGATATACCACAACTTTATATGAAATAGCTGAATAACTAAAGTAGATCAAAGTCATACAAAGAAATAAAGATACAAGAGAACTCATACATAGATCCCAAAGTAGACTTGGAACCTGAACAAGAGCTACTCTAGCCTACCCCCTAGCCTTGGAAACTAAAAGTGAGAGGAGAGTCAAGAGAGTGGTGTGTGAGAATGGAGCCCTCCCCTTCTATTTATAGGCAAGGACCAGGCTTACTTCGGGCTCCAAATGCCTCCAATTCACTTGGGATTGCAACAATTGACCAATGGGGAGCCAACACGTGGAAGGCCAGGATGAACCGACCCTAGGTCGGTTCGGCCAAACACATGGTCGGCCGACCCTGTAGGGCGGCCTCCTGGCTTGTGCTTTCTCCGGGTGGCTGACCTGTGGGCCCTATGAGCTTTCCCCGGTGCACGGCGGTTTTGGAATCCCAGGTGGGCCCGTGGATCCTTGTGAAGTCCATGTGTCACTCTCTGATTCATCGGTGGATGCCTTCCTTGGATCAGTGACGTGGATGCCACCTAGAAGTAGTGTGGTAGCCACCTCCTCAGCTGAGTTGGCATGGATCATTCCATAGAAGTTGGGTTTCCATCTCTTTTATGCTTAAATCACCTACATTCAAATAATCTACAAGGACAAGTGGAACTACATTATTCATACTGAAATGCGAGTAATAAGTGCATATGCCTCTATTTATATGAGGATATTGACGGCTAAAAGTGGTACTTAACAACTGTCAACAAATTCCCCCAAGCTAACCTCTTGCTCGTCTCGAAGCAAGATATTAGGGACTTAGGTTGGTTGATCATGAGTTGCTACGATGTTGTATCCTCAACTTATGGCAAACATACAGCAAAGTACTCTACCAAGAGTTGAACAAGTTGGCAATGGTCTTACCATTCGCTTGAAGATGTGGGGTGTGTAACTTCACCTGCCTTAGGCGGTTGAGAGACAGAATGGTTATATAGAGAATACATAATCACTCATACCTTGATCAGCTGTCAATCCGGAGGTTTTGCAAAATTTTTCAAATGAAAATCAAAGTTCCTCAAATGATACTCTCGGATCGCTCAAAGTGTATGGTTCCTCACCAAGGCATTATGTTGCCTTTCTTCACATCCTACTCCTAATAGGCTTATGTGGAGTTGTAGGTAGGGAAGAAATGTGGCATACTTGTCTCTCATATTTTGCTAAGTCAAAAACCGGATCCTTGGAAGAAACAAACATACATCCTGATCAAGATTTGCATAACTGTGTGATGATAGCGAGTATGGTAAGGTGTATACTAGGCCTGGAAATGGGTGCTAGATATTACCACACTTTATATAAAAATTTTAAGGGTTGTTGGTAAGGTGGACACTAGCCCCGGAGTAAGTGCTAGTTATTACCATCTATACGGTGGAACTCTTTCTCTTTGCACATTTCAACCCCTCTCCTTTTGAAATTTTTCGAGACTTGGGCTAGCCCTCTTTATTTTATTCTTGCCATGCTTTTTGAGCATGCTTTTCTTTCTTTTATTTTCTTCTTTTTTCTCTTTTTTCAGCTAGCCCTTTGTCTCTTCTGGAGATAATTGGAGAGGGATGAATGATACAAAAGATGCATAGAGTTTTTATTAGTGGAAGAATGCTAAGATGAATGGAACAAATGATGAATGCCAACTTCCAATGTAGAAGTTTTAGTATGAACGTGTACGTGATCTTGATCAGGAAAGTATGAGTTCTAAACAAGGGTCGCATCAATTTGACAAAACTCAATGAGAGAACAAGCTGCATATGTGGAGGCTAACAAGAGCTAGAATCTACATATGGCCTTGGATAGGAAATGCTCATCATTGAGGAACTCATCATGTTTAGATTTTTCAAAAAGAAAAACTCTGGATACCAAGCATCACTTGGTACAAGATCATAGCACTCTATTCTACCATATCATGTCTCACAACAACTTAGGCAAGAATCCTGCTTTTTGCTACCCACAAATCTTAAGCTAAGGTTTGAACATGCAAGCCAACAAACTCAAAACTTAGGTAGGATACAAAACTGTAAGCAAGACATATGAGAAGAATAAACAGAGCAACTATTCATCATTTCAACCGTAGAGGCAAAGCATTCTTACTACGCATATCAAAGCAAACTAAACGATGAAAGCAAATAAATATTTTTGGTCTTTTTTATTTTTGCAGATTTTTATGGATTTTCATCATAAGAGATTCTGAGAATGAAAGGAGATACAAGTTACCTCAGAATGTGGATCCTCCCCCAAGCTAGCTTCAGGCTCACTGCGGTGGAGGGAAGAAGAACCCCTGACTCGCAAAGTAAGCCCTCTGCTCCTCTATTTGTCGCTGCTGCACCTGCTGCATGGCGTCAATCCTCTCGCCAGCCTGTCGCTGCCACGCTGAGTTGGACTCAATGTGCGTGTTCAGCATCTCCTCCACTCCTGTGACCTGGACGGTGAGCTCTCCAAGCTGCTGTGCGAGCTGAGCTTCTCGTGCAGAGGCCGAAGAGTGATGTCTGTAGGACGAAGATGGAGGCGGACCACCAGAGCTGGAACTAGTGGGAGCGGCCCACCGGTCACTGCTCGTGCTAGCCCAAGACGTACTACTAGCACCCTGATGGTGGATGGGCTGATCCCAACCGGGTGCATACCCAGGGGTTACCCCAGCCATGTACCCCACAGACGCCCCTCCTGCAATAGGTGGTGTAGTAGGCTGTGGCTGTGGTGGCTGCGGCTGCTGCTGCATATGTGCTCTTCTCGAAGTGCTCCTCGTGGGCCTGTTAGAAACACTAACACGACAGGCTTCCTCTTGTGTAACAAGCGGAATGGTTAACGACTGCGAGTTATACAACTGAAACCCCGGGTTAGGTAATGGGATCTCATTTGTATAGCCCGGAAAGAAGAAAGTCAAAGAATCATTTGGGCCCCTCTTAAGTATACGCCCTTGGATCAAGTATGTCTTATCAATGAGAGCTCGGGGAGTCCCAATGAAGGGTACGGGGTTACCACCTAAAATCCCAAGTCTGAGAGCAATACGAGTCACCTAAGACGTACACTCAACATGACCTATCATCTTAAAATTCGTCTACCACTGCCGAATCATAGCTTTAACGGTTAAGACATTAATCCTTTTGGTGGCGGCATATAAAAGCATAATCTCATCGACGCGCATGGGCCGAACATCCTCTCGTGGTAAGAGAGTAATGGTGAGCCACTTGTGCCACAATCGAAGAGTAGGATGCACGATATCATTGCACCTAGGTGCACTTCTACCGCCACCGACTCGGCCAGAAATTTCTCCCCAGAAAGTGTCTCGAACATAACCTTCACAAGACTTTTTCAAAGAAAGAGCACAACGATGACTAAAACCAAAGAGATGACTAAGATCTTCCCATGAAACTTGGTAATCGGTCCCGAAAAGACAAAACTGAATACAATTCGGCACCTCGGTAAGAGAGCAAAGAAATTAGATGGTGAGGGGCTGAGAGCCTTGCTCTGTGACCGGCGCAAACTCCTCCCAACCAAGAGCATGCCAAATGGAAGCGAACTCGAAGTTCATACCTGTTTTCTCCAAGAGGTCTAGGTCGAAGTCCCGAGTGTGGGCAAAGACTCGGTCCTTCAGGAGAGCGTAGGCTGGCTCCTCTCGAGCACCTCGCAAGCTGAGGTATGGGGTGTAGTCGACGATCTCCTCTGCTGCTTGCGGTTTAGCTTGTTCTTCTTGCTCTTCTTCATAGTCCATCGTCAATGGGTTTGGCGTCAGCTCAGAGGGGATGGATGAGCTCGCACTAGCCCGCGAACGGGAGCGCATCAGCCTCCGAAAAGCGTTCGTCACCCAACTCATGCTTGCAAAACAATGGGACGACAAGAGCAACTCGGTGATGGATTAGTGAAATGACATGAGATTCTTACCAAGCTTGCTCCACCAACAACAATACTTGCAGCAACACAATAGATAGTATAATTGATGATTCCAATCTTGAGCAAGAAATCCAAGAAAACCAAGAGAGCAAGGAGTAGAGAGGGGAGTGTAAGTGAAATTAGTTGAATGGGTGAAGAGCACCCCCTCTCCCCCTGCTATTTATAGGCAAACAGGGCAGGCAGCTCGGGGTGGCCGAGGCACAACGGCTAGGAGCCGTTTGAGCCAGCTAGGCCCCGCTAGCCGTTGGCCAGGATCGGCTGATCCAACGGTCGGCTGACCCAGGCTCGGGCCCGCTAGCAGCCTGTTTTGGCTGGTGGCTCCCAACGGCTAGCCCATGGCTTGCCCTGGTGCACCGGCCAAAATTCGCCCAAAATATTTTTCAAATGATTTTTCAAGGATTTTCAAACTCAGAAATTAATTTCAGAAATTTTATTTGAAAAGGAAAAGTTTGCTAAATAAATCTAGCATGCAGATGCAGGGTTTGGAAAAAATCAAATATGCATTTTAGAAATCAAATAAAATTTTGGAAAGGGAAATATGAGATAAATACCATCTTTAGCCTTTTTGGTAGAAAGGCCTCATCATTTGTAGTCCGACGAGCAGGACTCTTCTCAACGGTCAATACCACTCAACATCCCACTCCTGAGAAGTAGAGGGTGATGCCTTCTCAACCATCCGCCACTGTTGCCGAATTTTCTTTTGCTTACGTGTGGGCAGAGGTTTCTTTGATGAGGATGAAGGCTCCGTGTAACACCCTAATTTTACAAAAAAAAATTGATTTCAATAAAATTTTTATAGAAAGAAGACTTTGGGTTTAAGGAAGATAAGGTGTATTTGAATTTTTAGGCATTTAAATATATTTTTGAAAATTAAATAAATAAATATAAGAGTTTATTGTTGCATTTCATGCTGGAGTATTATTTATGTTTGGTTGAATTCAAATTTGAATTTGAATTCATAAGTTTGAAACCTTTTTCAAATTTGCAAAATCCTTTTTCCTTTTTCTCTTAACCCTATCCTCATCCGGCCTGTTTTTGCTTTGAGCCCAACCAGCTGAAGTCCGCCGGTGACCCTTCTACTCCTCCGCCCGTTCGCTTGTGCTCCCAGCCCAGCAAAGAAGCGGACCAGTGTGGCCCGCGTAACCCCGCCATCCCTCAGCCGGTGACACGCGGGCCCGCCCAGTCATCCCCAACCTCCGTCTTCGCCCCGGGCACGACTTCGCCGCCGTGGCCGAGTCCGAGCCATCCCTGCCTTTGAGTCATTGTGGACCGCACGCCAAGCCCCGCCCGGCCCTTTTTAAGCTAGTCGCACAACCGCCTCCTCGCAATCCAAGCCCCGGAGCCTGCCGCCTTGAGCTCAGCGCCGCGCCGGAACCCTAGCCGCTGCCGTCGCTGTCTCGCCGCCTCGCCGCCGTCCCGACAACCAGAAGACCACCAGGAGATCCGCGTGGAGGTGAAGAACCCTTCGGTGCCGCTCGTTCACGTCCAGGTGCCCCGCAGCGTGAGTTTAAGCTCGCCGGAGCAAGTTTTCCGCCGCCGCCGCTGCGCCAGGCTGTGTGCCGTCGCCGTTGGCCGCGCCTCCTCCCTGGAGCCCTAGATTGATCCGTCGTCGCCCCAGCTACCTCCCTAGCCACTTCCTGTTTCCAATCGAGCCCTCCAGCTCGAATCCGCGCAGGCTTGCCGGAGTTGCCGTTCTGTGCCGCCGCTCGCCGTCGCTCGCGTCATCATCTGCCGCGCGCATGCAACGCTAGCCGCCGGATTGAGAACCGACGGATCAGATCCGCCCCAGCCTGAATCAACCGGAGTCAATAACGGTCAAAGGCCGCGCGACCATGTCTTTTTGCAGAAAAGCCCCTGTTCTTTTTAAAATAGCAAGCCGGTCCTTCCACCATATAAAAATCCTTACAGTTTGGTCCTTTTTCTTGTGTTTTAGACCCTGAGGTTTTTGGTTTTAGTGCCCGAGGTCCAAAACCTTAGTTTTTCACCCAAGCGCCTCTATTTTGAAGTTTCTTTATGTTTTAGCCCTCAGTTTCTTGCAGTTAGGCCCCTAGAACCTTAGATTCTTAACAGTTATGCCCCTACATCTTCGTTTAGCCATATGTTTTTCGTTTTAGCTCCGTTTTTAGCGTTCTTTATGTCCAAACGATCGTATCGAAGAGTAGAATAGATTTTTGCCCCTGTTTTCCTTTGATAATACTGTTTGGTGATTGTTTCTTATTTTATTCTATTGTGTGCTTCTATGTACTTGATGTGATGCGTAGAGAACGTTTGGGCTGAAGGATTTGAAGACCAAGAAGCTCAAGTGTCTGAACAGCAACAGGGATCTGTTGAAGGCAAGTATTCCTTGATGCATACCCGTTTACCTATGCAACATGCATTTAATTCACTGTTCTTACTTTTTGCTTGCGTTAAATTAATGGGACCCAATTAAGGACTTGACTAGATTATTTTATCCCTTTACCTTGGACAACCTAGGTATTTACTTTATTGTTGGGTAGTTCTCGCTATGCTCTACTTGGTTAAATGGTTGGTATTAATGAAACTTTATGAACTTGATTTATTTATGTTATACCTTCATTAATACAAGACCATATGTTTAATTGGAACATGGAGAACCACCCAGGACAACAGTACAACCACAAGAGCTAAATGGCTCTAGCCTTGGCTAATTAATTAGTGGCCCTAGTTAGGAGTGGCTTTACCTGATAAGGACAAGGGGCGGCGGTACTGTGGGGTATGGACTCGCTCTAGCGGGGAGTTGGGCTTTGCTAAGACACGGTACCCGCTAGGGGACTTTATACCTTGCTAACTGATCCGGTAACCTTGTGGGTTGCAACTTCCTAGAGAAACTTTGTAAAGGCCTCGTAGCGTCCCTATGCAATCACACCTCGGTAGTGTGGTATGATGCTTGGCCGCTATTGCATGGTTGGTTTTAAAGTTCCTAGAACTTTTACATGACTTGTGGGTAAAGATGTACAACCCCTGCAGAGTGTTTAAAACTAATCGATTAGACGTGCTCACGGTCAAGAGCGGCCTGGACCCTCACATGAATGATCTATGGAAGTCAATGATTAACTTGATGCATCTATCTTTATTTATGTTGTTTATACTCTTATGATAATTGTGGGTTTGGTATAAACTTACACTTGCTAGTATTTATGTTGCTGATAAAACTTGACCAACTAAAATGCTGAATGCTTAAACCCATCAGCCTCCACTATAAAGCCTTGCATGTTATATTATGTTTCCGCTTGCTGAGTACGGCATGTGCTCATGCTTGTTTTCATTATTGCAACGACACTACCCGGATGCTGTTCAGACTTGGAGAGGTTTGAAGATTTCCCTGGAGACTTCGACGAATTCTAGGCAGGCGTGTCACCAGTCAACTACCTGTGGTGTTGACCCTATCCGCTGCGTTGCTACTCGTTAATAATTAGTTCGTTTATGAGACATTTTGGTCTGTAATAAAGTTTAATACTCTCTTTACATTTTGGTACTGTGTTTTGGTTATCACTGAGTCGTTATATGTGTGAACTTTGATCATGGCGCACATATAATATGAGCATTTGAATTTGCCTTTAAATTCGGGTGTGACAAAGTGGTACCAGAGCCGTGTTGACTGTAGGACGTTAGCCTAGTTAGAAAATGGTTGTATTTAAGGATTATAATATCTTAGAAGCCATTCTTGCCTTATGCTTGCTTTATTTCTAATAATTTCATCCTTGCTTTATCTCATCCTTGATCTCTATTTGGTTCTCTCCTTCTTAGTACCTATTCTTGGCATCTATCTCATCCATGACATGTTTCTTTTTAGATGGTTCGTGAGTTGAGGACATCTCGTGTGGGATCCACTCACTGGCACGCGCCATAGGAGGAATACAATGCTTTCCATGATGGTGATACGGATGAAGAAATTGAGATGGAAGCACCTCCAACACAGCTTGTACCTGCATCTGCTTCAGAGCCCATCACTGTGTCAGATGAGGAAGAAGAAGATCTAGAAGAGTTGGTCCTAGAGGAAGAAGAAGATCCAGAGGAGGTGATTCCAGACGGAGAGGATGGTGATCAAGGAGATCATCAAGATCAGATGGAGGAACAAGAGGAACAAGCTGAAGCAGAGAGAGAGCAAGCTGAAGAGGTAGTCTGGACAGTGACCTCGTACAAGAAACATGGGAGAGGCATTCTCATGGCTGACAATTTAAGGAGGACAATGTACCGTTTGGGCTATGGTGAAGATCCAATCTACCATTGTGAGATGTGGACCCATCCTTGGTTTGAGCCTCACTGGGAGGTAACAGTAATCATTTATAAAAGAGTTGAACACTATGGACCTATGGAGATATCCAAGCACAACGACGTTCCTACCAGAGATACTATGGAAGCTGGGATTGCCGAAGCTGCTAGGAGAGCACTCTATGTTCTCTCTCACCAAGAGCGTTCTGAATTGGTACACACTCGCAGTCTGTATACTCCTTACAGAGCTAGTGGTGAAGCCAAGACCTATATCGCATCAGCTAATGGTCACAGTTCCACCTTGGACAACCTCCGTGAATTATTGGCTGCTGTCAACACCGCTTTGGATAACACCAGCAACATGCTTGCCACAGCTCAACATAGGATCTATACAATAGAGGTACAGAAGCGTCATCACTCTCCATCACCCAAGAGCCCCGCTACAACTCCCCAGACGCCGGCACTGAAGAGCTTCCTTAGGAACTAGGAGTTTTTAAGCTTAAGATCTTTGTAATCATTATTTTCTAAACGATCGTTTAAATTGTGTTTAGTCTAGTGGTGTGTTTGGATGCTTGAGTTTGTGTTAATGTTTGAATTGGAATTTTGTTTGAGTGCAATGTGTTGTGGAGTGATGACCACAGTGACATTGGTTCTTTAGTAAAGTGTTAGTTGGGTTTATCTTTGTCTCAATCTATATCTCTGTTGTCTTAATCTCTTAATCTCTATGCTCTACCCCCAATACAATCTAGTAAAATTCAATCTGCCCGCGGAGTTTTCTGAGTCAGCAGTACTGTTCTATTTTTATCTCGAGCTACAGAACTCCAAATACAGTAAATCCAATTGGAAAAGTTCAGAAATTATATGAAGGTTCATCTGTAAAACTTTCAGAAATTTAGGAGTTATATGCAGAGAGTTATATACGAAAATTTGGAGCTATCAGAATCTGTAAACTCAGCTGACCTCAACGTCTTGTTTATTTCATAACTAAAGTTACAGACCTTGGATTGAAGTGATTCCAGTTGGAATAGTTCCGTAATTGCATTATACTCCTCTGGTTAAAATTTCATAATTTTTGGATTCCCATACTGAGAGTTACAACTGATTGTTTGGAGTCAACAGAATCTGTCCAAAATTGAAAGTCTTTACTGCCTTGTCTTTCAGAGTTTTACTCTTAGTGCAAACATCTAAAGTAATGTACCTAACACTCAGATGGTGAAAACCAGGTCAGGATCCGGAGTCGATCAACCCCCTGTGATTCGCCAATGCGTCAGTTTCTGGAAGCCCAGACTCAGCTCCTGCAGAACTTGACCAACACTGTGGCCAACATGCAGGCTCAAGGCAACAACCAACCACAGGTGCAGCAGCAGGCCCCAGTGAACAAGCATCGGGTGTTCATGAGCCACCAACCTCCAGTGTTCTCTCATGCTACTGATCCACTAGAAGCTGAAGACTGGCTGAAAACTATTGAGAAGATGCTCACGACAGCCCAGTGTGATGATAGAGAGAAGGACCTATATGCATCGGGACAACTACAGGGATCAGCATCGGCATGGTGGGATGCTTTTGTCACTGCTCATGCCAATCAGAATGCCATCACCTGGCAGGAGTTCACCACTAACTTTAGAAGCCATCATATTCCTGCTGGTTTGATGAAGTTGAAGAAGAAAGAGTTTCTTGCCCTTAAGCAAGAAGGGATGTCCATGGCAGAATTCAGGAATAGGTTCACAGAGGTGTCATGCTATGCTCCTGAAGATGTTGATACAGACAGGAAGAAGCAGGAGTTGTTCCTGGAAGGACTAGCTGTACCACTTCAATACCAGCTTATGTCCCATACCTTCCCGACCTTTCAAGAGCTTATTGACAGGGCCATAGGCTTGGAGGCCAAGCGCAGGGAATTGGGTGATCAGAAGAGGAAGGCTACTAGCTCTGGACAGTTTGGGAGCATCACTCGACCTCGCTATAATCCACAACAGGGAGCACCACTCCGCTCTAGAGGTCCAAGTGGTAATCCTGGATAGAATCAGTTCCGGCGTAATACACAACCGTTCCCGCACCCCATTCAGTAGTTACAACAATCCACTCCACATACTCCACGCTCCAATGATCAGCAACCTAGTCAGAACACCTCTGCAGAAGCCCTAGTGAGACCCAATGTACCCAACACACCCGTTGGTAACACTTGCTTTAAGTGTGGAGAGTCTGGTCACTTCGCCAACAATTGTCCTCAGAGAAGCATCCAGAATACTCCAGTGCAGAGTCAGCAGATGAGGAATGGGAGTCAGACCCCATAGAGCGCTAAGGGACGACAGAGCCACATGCGTGGGAAGCTGAACCACATAAATGTTGAGATCACTCAGGGAGTATCCAATCAGCTTGGTATGTCCATCAATAGCTCAATCCCCTTATCTTTTTCCATGGATTTTGGAGCCCAGCATTTCCAATCTTTCTTAATCCATCCGAATCTCGAGGACGAGATTCTTTTAAGGGGTGTAGGATTTGTACCACCCTAATTTTACAAAAATTTGATTTCAATAAAATTTGTATAGAAACAAGACTTTGGGTTTAAGGAAGATAAGGTGTATTTGAATTTTTAGGCATTTAAATATATTTTTGAAAAATAAATAAATAAATAAAGGAGTTTATTGTTGCATTTCATGCTGGAGTATTATTTATGTTTGGTTGAATTCAAATTTGAATTTGAATTCATAAGTTTGAAACCTTTTTCAAATTTGCAAAATCCTTTTTCCTTTTTCTCTTAACCCTATCCTCATCCGGCCTGTTTTTGCTTTGAGCCCAACCAGCCGAAGTCCACCGGTGGTCCTTCTACTCCTCCGCCCGTTTGCTAGTGCTCCCGGCCCAGCAAAGAAGCGCCCCAGTGCGGCCCGCGTAACCCCGCCGTCCCTCAGCCGCTGACACACGGGCCCGCCCCGTCATCCCTAACCTCCGTCTCCGCCCCGGGCAAGACTTATCTGCCGTGGCCGAGTCCGGGCCATCCCCGCCTACGAGTCACCGTGGACCACATGCCAAGCCCCGCCTGGCCCTTTTTAAGCAAGCCGCACCGCCGCCTCCTCCCAATCCAAGCCCTGGAGCCCGCCGCCTTGAGCTCAGCGCCGCGCCGGAACCCTAGCCGCCGCCGTCGCTGTCTCACCACCTCACCGCCATCCCGACGACCAAAAGACCACCAGGAGATCCGCATGGAGGTGAGGAACCCCTCGGTGCCGCTCGTTCATGTCCAGGTGCCCCGTCGCGCGATTTAAGCTCGCCGGAGCAAGTATTCCGCCGCCGCCGCTGCGCCGGGCTATGCGCCATCGCTGTTGGCCGCGCCGCCTCCCTGGAGCCCTAGATCGATCCGTCGTTGCCCCAGCTACCTCCCTAGACGCTTCCCATTGCCAATCGAGCCCTCCAGCTCGAATCTGCGCAGGCTCGCCGGAGTTGCCGTTCTGTGCCGCCGCTCGCCGTCGCTCGCGTCATCCTCTGCCGCGCGCATGCAACGCCAGCCGCCAGATTGAGAACCGACGGATCAGATCTGCCCCAGCCAGAGTCAACCGAGGTCAATAATGGTCAAAGGCCGCGTGACCGTGTCTTTTTGCAGAAAAGCCCCTGTTCTTTTTAAAATAGCAAGCCGGTCCTTCCATCATATTAAAATCCTTACAATTTGGTCCTTTTTCTTGTGTTTTAGACCCTGAGGTTTTTGGTTTTAGTGCCCGAGGTCCAAAACCTTAGTTTTTCACCCAAGCCCCTCTGTTTTTAAGTTTCTTTACATTTGAGCCCTTGGTTTCTTGCAGTTAGGCCCCTGGATCCTTAGATTCTTCACAGTTAGGCCCATGCATCTTCGTTTAGCCATATCTTTTTCGTTTTAGCTCCGTTTTTAGCGTTCTTTATGTCCAAATGATCGTATCGAAGAGTAGAATAGCTTTTTGCCCCTATTTTGCTTTGATAATACTGTTTGGTGATTGTTTCTTATTTTATTCTATTGTCTGCTTGTATGTACTTGATGTGATGCGTAGAGAAGGTTTGGGCTGAAGGATTTGAAGACCAAGAAGCTCAAGTGTCTGAACAGCAACAGGGATCTGTTGAAGGCAAGTCTTCCTTGATGCATACCCGTTTACCTATGCAACATGCATTTAATTCACTGTTCTTACTTTTTGCTTGCATTAAATTAATGGGACCCAATTAAGGACTTGACTAGATTATTTTATCCCTTTACCTTGAACAACCTGGGAATTTACTTTATTGTTAGGTAGTTCTCGCTATGCTCTACCTAGTTACATGGATGGTATTAATGAAACTTTATGAACTTGATTTATTTATGTTATACCTTCATTAATACAAGACCATATGTTTAATTGGAACATGGAGAACCACCCAGGACAACAGTACAACCACAAGAGCTAAATGGCTCTGGCCTTGGCTAATTAATTAGTGACCCTGGTTAGGAGTGGCTTTACCTGATAAGGACAAGGGGCGGTGGTACTGTGGGGTATGGACTCGCTCTAGCGGGGAGTTGGGCTTTGCTATGACACAGTACCCGCTAGGGGACTTTATACCTTGCTAACAGATCTGGTAACCTTGTGGGTTGCAACTTCCTGGGGAAACTTTGTAAAGGCCTCATAGTGTCCCTATGCAATCACACCTCGGTAGTGTGGTATGATGCTTGGCCGGCATCGCATGGTTGGGTTTAAAGTTCCTAGAACTTTTACATGACTTGTGAATAAAGATGTACAACCTCTGCAGAGTGTTTAAAACTAATCGATTAGCCGTGCTCACGGTCAAGAGCGGCCTGGACCCTCACATGAATAATCTATGGAAGTCAATGATTAACTTTATGCATCTATCTTTATTTATGTTGTTTATACTCTTATGATAATTGCGGGTTTGGTATAAACTTACACTTGCTAGTATTTATGTTGCTGATAAAACTTGACCAACTAAAATGCTGAATGCTTAAACCCTTCAGCCTCCACTATAAAGCCTTGCATGTTATATTATGTTTCCGCTTGCTGAGTATGGCATGTGCTCACGCTTGTTTTCATTATTGCAACGACACTACCCGGATGATGTTCAGATTTGGAGAGGTTTGAAGATTTCCCTGGAGACTTCGACGAATTCTAGGTGGGCGTGTCACCAGTCAACAGCCTGTGGTGTTGACCCTATCCGCTGCGTTGCTACTCGTTAATAATTAGTTCGTTTATGAGACATTTTGGTCTGTAATAAAGTTTAATACTCTTTACGTTTTGGCACTGTGTTTTGGTTATTACTGAGTCGTTATATGTGTGAACTTTGATCCTGGCGCACATATAATATGAGCATTTGAATTTGCCTTCAAATTTGTGTGTGACACTCCGTCCTTCCCCAAGCTGCTCAATACTATCCTGCACTAGGTAGCACTGCTCCTCCTTGTCTTGAAACATGAACATCAAGTTCCTCTTTCCAATGCGGAAACGGATCAATCCAGCTTCCACATTGATTCTAGCTCTGACATCACTGAGGAATGGTCGCCCAAGGATGAGCGACATTCCACCCTCATCATCCATATCAAGAACCACGAAATCCTCAAAGACATAAGAGTTCTTGACATTGACCAATAAACTCTCAACAATTCCTTCTGGATATCGTATCGATGTATCGACAAGTTGGATAGTCAGGGTTGTTGGAGAGAGGGCAGGATATCCCAGTTGCTCGAACATGGCCTTGGACATGAGATTAATACTCGCGCTAAGATCACAGAGGGCATGCTTGATCGTCTTGTAATAAATAGTGCATGTGATAGTTGGATAGCCAGGATCCCTTCTGTGTAGTACTGCATATTCCTCCCACGGGTCTTGAATTTAATGTATGGGTTTCCCAGCATAGTTAGGAGCATGCGTTGGCGTAGGTGTCTTACCCCACCTAGTCGACACTACACTAACATTTTCACAAGAGGTCACGGGTTGCCCCTGGATCCTCCTGTTATCAGCAGACAGAACCAAAGCAGCTAACTAAGCTAACTGAGTTTCTAACATTTTGTTAAAACTTAGCTGACTCTTCTGAGCAGAAGAAAAAGTGTCAATCTTGACATTGAAGCTTTCCAAAGATTTATCCAAGGCGGCTAGCTTCTTCATAATGCCTTCATTAATCTCAGCCTACCCAAACACAAGATCTGTGTAGGAGGGCTGGTTAGAATTGTAAGAATTACCTTGGTTGCCTCCTTGATAATAAGGGCATTGTTGATTCCACATTTGGCCTCCTTGTGGACGATAACCATTGTTATTTCCATTCATGTACATCACTTCTTCCTGAGTTTCAGGACAGTAATTGCCTGAATGCCCAGTGTTACCACATACCTCACAGGTCATATGGGAATCCATTGGCAGAGTAGTGGTGGCCATGGCAGCCTTCTCGCTGGTGTAGTCATCCAATCTTTTCATAAGAAGTCCATCTTGGCAGTAAGCATATCTTCTTCCTTGCCAGTATGAGTACCCCTCGGACGTGGTTGCAGTCTTTCATCACTCCACCCTTGGTTGGAGACCATCTTCTCAATAAGTAATTTAGCATCGTCAACAGTGAGTGAGAAGAAATCTCCTTGAGCAGTAGCATCAACATGGCCACGGGCTGTCGGAGTCAGCCCATTACAGAAACTCTAAAGAATAAGCCATTCCTCCATCCCATGGTGAGGACAGGCCAGGACGTAATCCTGAAGCCTTTCCCAAGCCTCTGGAATAGATTCATTCGCTGCTTGCTGAAAGCTAGAAATCCTCCCATGAAGGGCATTGGTTTTACCCAACGGAAAGAACTTCTTGAGGAATGCTTCCGAACATTTGCTCCATGTATCAACAACATCACAATTCGCATAGAACCATTGCTTGGCTTTCCCCAGGAGAGAAAAAGGAAACAGTCGAAGATGAACAACATCCACATTTGCACTCCTGATGACGAAAATACTGCATAGCTCTATGAATTGTTGTAGATGAGCATTAGCATCCTCATTTGGTTTGCCACAGACCGGGCTATCCTGTACTATCATGATTAAACCCATCTTGATCTAAAAGTTCTCAGTCCCTACTGTCACCTCAGGGCCTTGCAGCACCTAGTCAGCAGAAGGAGCTGAGTACTCATGAAGCGTCTTCTAGGCCATAGCTTTCGATGTGGATTGTACAAAGGAAGCTGGATCACCTTCTGGACGAGTACGGCGAGGAGAGTCGAAATGAATTCGAGCCTTCCTCACTAACGACTCGATATCTTCTATGAAATTATCCGGCAAGTCGAAACCAGTCATACACTACCTGTCTTCATAATCCAAAGATAAAAGAAGACAATCAAGGTTAGCCTGCGTTGAGAGTTGGTCTAACCTACTCATGTCTTACAAACAAATGCAAAGCATAGTCGTGATAATCCTTTTGCCTTCCCCGGCAACAGTGCCAGAAATTCTTGTTGGCATTTCATAACGCAACCACTTAAGAACCGGTTTAGAATCCATCCTTAGCGGTAGCGCAAGAAATGTCTGTAGGCATCTCTCAACGTCACTACTAACGACGATGAGTTAGAGAGAGCGTCAAGACTTGCCAAAGGTCAATCTAATGATCATGAACGAATCTGCAAGCGCACAGATAAGCCATTGGAGCATTTCCCCAGGGAAGTGAGTATTCCAAGGGTATCGTATTCGTGGAAGGCAGTGGCAGATATCAAGACTTATGCTTTTGCAATGAGTGTAACCATGAGATAGAAATAGAAGACAACAACTTGAATACAGGGGTAAGGTAAATGATATGATAAGGGTAGTGTGGCACACACTCAGATCTATGTCTACACAAGCACACAACGACATAGGGGGGACATACGAGTTAGCTCTAGGTTCTAAGGAACTATAGATATAAGAGTTAGATGATACAAGAAATAATCACAAAGGATTGCATGATTGGAAGGTTTAGCACCCAGGTACAAATGGGGAGATAGCCCGCGACGACCAGCATCTTGCGAAACTATCCTTTAGACTCCTACAGCAATACCCCAGCGCGGAGGGTTTCAAAGGGTCCAATAGTTGTCACCATTGCGGCCTACCTCTATTGTTACGGGGGGCAAGCTCATAACTAATGAAGCAGCACAACCCAGGCACCATGTCTGCGTTGCTGCCAGACTTCACCCGGCCCGAGCTATTGTGACCCATGGTGAAGCCAGCAGAGAACTGGCTGAACGACCGGATTGGGCGACCAGAGAGGGCGGGAGTGAATGGAAGCCGATAAAAATTCTTCTCGAGAGAGATAGCTCCGCTAACGAGATGAATACGGCCTCGATCCCAAAATCACTTCCACCACTCTATCGAAACATTTCCCAAGACCACGTAGCCACTGGAGTGCTACTGATCCTAGGAGAAAACCTGACCAGCAAGCAACCCAACTACGCACACACAATAGCGGAAACGACACATGGGAAAACTCCCTGCTAGGGGTGGTCAGACTGCATGGACAGGGTGGTCGGACCGACTCCACCTGGGGTTTTCCCAAAACCACAACTCGAAGCTCATGACTCCAAATCAAACCAAGATTTTGCCTGGAAACTCCTTTGATCAAGGCAAACAAGCTATGAGAGAAAATCCACGGAAAACCAAAACTTTCCTCATGAAACCCCCAGGGTGGTCAGACCGCGTGCCCTGGGCAGTCAGACCGCGTCGCCTCCAGAACCTAGCCGCGGCTCAACCCTGAACTTCCCTTCACCCGATCTCCCGATTAACTCCACGGATTGCAACGAAACTTCGGGGATACCTGGGTCACCTCATGGATGACCTCTCCACCAAAGGATATCCATCGAAACCCATCCACTCAAGAGGAATCGCGAATCGAAGACCTCTAGGTCATGAACTCCAAGAACTCCGAAAACCACCCAAATTGAAGGTTTTCCCGAGAGATTGTTGGGACAAAATCACCAAGAAAAGAGGCACAAAGACCTCATGTGTGATACCCAACAAGAA
Source organism: Cenchrus fungigraminus (assembly GCA_036936925.1). Taxonomy (NCBI): domain Eukaryota; kingdom Viridiplantae; phylum Streptophyta; class Magnoliopsida; order Poales; family Poaceae; genus Cenchrus; species Cenchrus fungigraminus. Next base: position 48,319,474 of record CM072777.1, on the reverse strand, counting down.
TCCCTCCAAGAAACCCCTCGAACAAGCCACCACGAAAATCCCCAGAAAGAGCTCCGAAAATAACCAAAATGGAAAATGTCGGGAGACAAAGAGAGACTAGATGAACCATGCCGAAGCTTCTATACATGCCATGAAAGGTTCATACAAGGTCTAGCAAGCCGCCCGAACATCCAACCCTCTCACAAGATCTCTCATGAAGCTCTCAAGCTAGGCCTAGGAAAAACAAAGAAGGAAAGCAAATGAACTAGGGTTCCAAGAGGTGGCTGCCATCTCCTCTCACTTGAGTTTATATGGAGGGCAACCAATGACCAAACAACCCCTACTTAATTTAAGATACACGCCCACCAAGGGCACTTTGGGAACTTCGGTCGTTGTCTCCATCGGACGGACGCCCGCTGGCCGCAATCCACTTCATCTCCATGCAAGCCTCATGATCGCACCGCGTGTCCTTCGATTCGAATCTTCTCGACGCGCTGCGAGCCAGGCGGTCAGACCGGACTCCCCCGATCATTCCTGGTTGGGCGGTCAGACCGCCCCTCCTGGGCGGTTAGATCAGCCTGGGCAGGCTGGTTCGCCCCGTCGAGCTTTCGGCCTTGGCTTTGTGGCTCAGCCAAGTAACCCAGTGGTTTTGTGGCCAAACCACTGCAAAGCCCGCGTGCAAGCTTCAGTTGTTAGCTGCTACCTTGCACTGACTCCATCCCTCTCGACGTCGTCTTGCTCTTCTTGCCAGCGTACGGTCCGCACTTGGACCCATCGGCCACCGGGTACCTCGATCAAAGCCTACTTGTCTCTGCGCTCGTGGGAGGTCACACAGAAATAGACCTTTCGCACTTGATCTTCACCTGCACCACACGAATCAAGCTGGAACCTGCACCCGCAATAATAGGCCAAGAGTCAGTCCACACAACATTGTCAATCACTCATCACCAAAGAGCGACCATCCACCGGTCTTCGGACCACACAGGTCCTCAATCTCCCCCTTGATGAGTGCATTGACAACACCCAGACACATAGTAACTATCAGAGAAAAAGAAAAAAGAAAGAAACTAACAACAACCCATCAAGTGATCTAAAAGTCAAACAACACAAACCCTGATCACTCGAAGCCAAAGTCTCGGTCCTCTAAGGTAAGGGCAACGACTCAACACAATCGAGACAAAAACCAAAGCTCACAAAGAGCAAACCACCAAAGCAAGAACTCAGGCGACACAAGGAGCTCCCCCTGAACACATGCAGGCTCCCCCTGAGCAAACGCACTCCCCTTGAACACATGCATGCAAAGAACTACTACAAATTCTTGAAAACGAGCAAAACTGCTTTGCACTGACCCAGGCCGGTCAGACCGCCAGGGCCGGTTACACCACAGACAGAGCGGTCAGACAGCCCTATGCGACCGCCCCCGGATAAACTTGTTCCGAAAAGGTCCGAAAGCAGCCGAAAACCTTCTAAACATGCTCAGATCCATTTTCCATGCACAAACTTCTCCCCCTTGTTGACAATGCAGGAATCAAGGCATTTCTTCAAAAATTACAACCTAGAGCTTCTCAAATAGACAAAGGGCACCACAAAATGCTACGAGTGAGCAAATGAGCAAGCAAGACATTCCAAAGATTCGTATGGGCATTGCCATCAAGATAGTAAAGCTATATGAGCATATGAGCAAGCCATGATCAAAATACACAATTTTGCGAAAAAAATCCCTCTCATGAGCTAAAGACCAAAACATGAGCAAAGTCTACCAAAGTGAATTCAAATCACAGAAACTTCATGCTAGGTCACATATCGTTAACACAAGAGCATTACAAACACCCATAAGCATCTCATGTCATGTTAAAGCCACCGAGCCATGTGTCTACTTCTTAAAATGAGACTTCTCATGGTAGACATCACGCAACAGTTTAGCACCCATATAAATTCAGATTTAAAGCATTTATGACATGGAACAATTGAGAGCACAATTTGAAGCAAAGCATTTCATACCAATTTAATTTTTCACATTTAAGCATAAAATGGTAGATGAAGTGCCTTTGCGCCAAAAAGAAGCTTATGCTCCCCCACAAGGTATCACATGGGCTAAACATTCGTAATGACAAAAAGGTCTTTGACCCCAAGTGAAAAGCACATGATATCCAAACATGAATTAAGCATGATATAAACCACCAAAGCACACTAAGATCATGCAAAGCCTTCTACTCACAAGAGAGAGCCTATCTAGCATTTTTCAAAAATTAGCCTCCTCAACATGCAAATATAGCAAAACTATCAAGAGCATAGCTATCCATTATCAAGTCATATCAAACCATGCTTAAAGGCTCACAACTAGCATATCATAGCAATCAATATATATAGGAGAAGCTCATCCTACTATATGATACCAATGCAAAAGCAACCTAAGATACAAAGAAGACTATATATCATGTTACAAATGCAATGCTATGCAACAAAGTAAATATTATACATGTGCTGCAAAGGAGCTCCCACCACCAACTCAAGAAAGCAAACACACACCGAGCTCACCCCGCAAGCGGGTGAAAGTTGCTTGGTCAAGTGGTTTGGTAAAGATATCGGCTAGTTGGTTTTGGGTGGGCACAGGGGTCAAAGCAATGTTTCCCTTCTCCACATTGTCTCTCAGGAAGGGGTACCTCATCCTATATGCTTGGTTTTGGAGTGGAGAACTTGGTTCTTGGCTACACTTATGGCACTGGTGCTATCACAAAAGAGTGGAACATGGGAAACTCCTCACCAAAGTTACTCATAGTGTAGGAAATCCATATGATGAGGACACCACGAGTACATCTACACCCGCAGCTGCGTCTCCAGATGCTCAGGCACCATCTCCAGAAGCTCAGGCGCCACACCAAGATGTTCCACTACGTCAGGCGTCACCAGTTGGGCCAATTACTCGGGCTCGTGCGAGGGAATTAAACTATGTCTTGCTGTTGAAGAACGAAGGCCCAAGATGCATAGAAGACGGCCCAACAGGACAGCCTAGGAGGGGCTCCTAGGGTTGGGCGCCAAGAGAGGGAGCCGCGCCCCCTCCCCCTCGCGAGACGCCGCGCGCCCTTCCCCCGAGGGTGCTAGGGGCTGCGCCCCCTTCTCCCCTCTATTTAGATAGACCCCTCTTTTACTTTCAGACTTGAGTTTGTTTTATTTGTTAGCCTTAGCTACAACCGAACAGCCGCCACGTGCTGCCTTCGTGTAATTCAGACTCCACCTTCGAGTGATATTAAGATTGCTCGCCTCAAATTCTTGTTCGTTCGTCGATTGCGCATAGGAATTGATCTTCATGATCAGGCTGATCTTGCGCCAGCAAGGTCGGTAACCATCGGGAGTTGGTTCAGCGATTGCATTGGCGCAACGGGTTCGTTCGTCGTAGTCGGATCGTGAGGGTCAACTTCCACCAAATTGGATTTATCCCCACTCACCGAAAGATCAGGCACTCCCCCTCTATCAAGTGGTATCAGCTTTCCAGGTTGATCGGTGAGTTTTATCTAGTGTTTTTCCCTTCCTACAGTCCAAAAAAAACCAAACAAAAATTTACTTTCAGGTTAGATCTTTGCCCCAGCAACCGTTTAGCCTTGCACATTCTTTCAATAAGTGTCTTTATTGAATTTGTGTGCTTACGCGTTCAATTGTTGCTGGTTACTTGTGTTTTCTACCTTTTGTTCCTTCTTTTCTTCTAACCCTAGTTCGTTGCCGTTTCTCTCCGCTGCTCATCCATCCACCACTTCGCCGCACTCCTCCTCGCGCGCACACCCGTCGCGCAGCCGCCTCTCGATCGCCCCGTCCCTGTTCCGTGGTGCGGTAGGTCAAAAAAAAGGAAAGAAAAAAAGGAAAAAAAAGGAAAGCAATCAAAAAAAAGGAAAAAAAAGAATCCAAAAAAAAGAGAGACCGCCGCACAGTCCAAGTAGGAAACGGGAACCAATTCGTCTCCTCCACCCTCTCCAGTAATTTGCTATACTTTCGGAAAAAGTGTGTGTGGTAATTTGCTGTTGGAGATCCTCTGTGTTCATATTATCAGTTTTGAGGACTCCTGCAAAAAAAACAGAAGCAAAAAAAAACAGCAATTTGCTACACCCTCTCCACCTTACTTGTTGTCTTTTTGATTTCACTTGTTGCCAGCAGCGTTTGTTTCGTGTTTAGCACTATAATTCAACTTTGCATTATTGTTTGAGTGTGCTAATCCTTGACTTGAGTGCAGCCTACCCAGAACTCCACATATTTCTACGACGAGCAGATTTTGTTTCTCCAGGCAATCGCTCCTCCAATCTTTCGCGAGTTCCACCGGTTGGTTGCAGGTCGCCCCTGTGTGCGTGGTAAGAACAGATAAGAATTTGATAACAGCATTAGTTTGAGCGCCTTTGTGAGCTGTTCCACCCCTGTGTTGGCGTCCGTTTTGTTTCGTGTTTGCGCTAACCATGGCAGGCGACGACGACAAGAAACAGCTGCAGGACATATGGGCTGAGATTGATGGCCTTGTCACAGACATCAAGACGATCCACGAGCGGATGGATTCCACGGTTACTACGGCAAACGGGCGGTTTGACCAGCTTGATCTCGCGCAGACAGCCACCAAGATGACGCTCGACGCCATCGTGTCATGACTCGATGCATTGAACACGGTGGTCACTGATTTGGTGGCCCAAGGATGTGTGGGTGACGATGAGCAGGAGGATGCTGACCGCCGAGGCAAAGCCCGCCGTGTACCACGCCGCCCCGCTGGTAACGATTCCTTCTCTAAAATCAAATTTAAAATTCCACCCTTTAATGGCAAATATGATCCTGCTGCATATCTTGATTGGGAGTTAGAAGTTGAACAAAAATTTTCATGTCATGATATTGCTCCTAGCTCTCAAGTTAAAGCTGCCATTAGTGAATTTATTGATTTTGCTTTAATTTGGTGGCGTGAGTATAAAAATAAAAATCCTACTGCTGTTCCGACCACTTGGGAGCAATTAAAAACTGCTATGCGACATCGCTTTGTGCCATCATATTATGCTCGTGATTTGCTTAACAAAATGCAGCGATTTCAGCAAGGTTCTCAGTCTGTTGAGGACTACTACCAGGAGTTGCAAAAAGGTATGATTCGTTGTGGTATATTGGAGGAACCCGACGCTGCAATGGCACGCTTTCGTGGTGGTTTGAACCGTGAAATTCAGGACATCCTTGATTATAAAGAATATGCTGACATGACCCAATTATTTGAGTTTGCTTGCAAAGCTGAACGCGAAGTGCAGGGACGCCGCTCGAGGACATATTCTAACACTTTTGCAGGTAGAAACTTGTCGTCCAGTTCAGCACCTGCTCTCCCTGCGCCATCCACACCTACACCGCGTGAGAGGACAGCTACGCCGGCAGGAGCCGCCCCAGCCACAGGCACCACTCCATCCACAGGCGCAGCATCCACCACAGGTCGTACACGGGATATCACGTGTTTTCGTTGCAGCGGACATGGCCACGTGGCTCGGGACTGTCCGAACAATCGCACATTACTCATTCGTGACAATGGTGAGTACTCTTCAGCTAGTGATTCAGAAGAACTTGAACATACTTTGCTTGCCACTGACAATGCAGCTAAGACGGGCATACATGTCAATCCGGGGGACGCTGATAGGTACGAGAGTCTTGTTGTGCAGCGTGTTCTTAGTACACAGGTCGCCCCAGCCGAGAAGAATCAGCGACACACTCTGTTCCATACGAAGGGTGTTGTGCAGGGGCGGTCGATTCGCATCATCATCGATAGCGGTAGCTGCAACAATTTGGCGAGTACTATGCTGGTCGAGAAGTTGTCATTACCCACTCATAAGCATTCAAACCCATATCACATTCAATGGCTTAATGATGGTGGCAAAATTAGAGTATCACGATCGGTGCGTGTTCCTTTTTCTATAGGTGCTTACTCTGATTATGTTGATTGTGATGTTGTTCCTATGGAAGCATGCTCTTTATTACTTGGTAGACCTTGGCAATATGATACTGATAGCTTGCATCATGGTCGTTCGAATCATTATTCTCTCATGTTTAAGGGTCCGAAAATAATTATACATCCTATGACACCTGAACAAATTGTTAAAGATGATCTTGCTAGAGCTGTTAAAATTGCTAAAGAACAGGAACCATCACCATCCACTTCTGATAAATCTGAAATTAAGTTGAATGCTCCTGTTTTACTTGCTACACGTGCTGATTTCGATGATATTCGAGATGCTCCTTTGCCATGCTATGCACTTGTATGCTCTAGTGTGCTTGTTTCCCTTGATGATGCACCATCTTTGGATATTCCGCCTGCGGTTGCTAACCTTTTGCAGGAGTATGCTGATGTCTTTCCCAAAGACTTGCCACCGGGTTTCCCACCGCTTCATGGCATTGAGCACCAGATCGACCTCATTCCCGGCGCCCTGCTTCCAAACCGCGCCCCATACCGTACAAACCCGGATGAGACAAAAGAAATTCAGCGCCAGGTGTAGGCGTTACTTGATAAGGGTTACATTCGTGAGTCTCTTAGCCCTTGCTCGGTTCCTGTGTTACTTGTTCCTAAGAAAGATGGTTCATGGCGTATGTGTGTAGACTGTCGTGCTATTAATAACATAACCATTCGTTATCGATACCCTATACCATGCCTTGAAGATATGCTAGATGAGCTTAGTGGTGCCATTCTTTTTACTAAGATTGATTTGCGTAGTGGTTACCACCAGATTAGAATGAAATTGGGAGATGAATGGAAAATGGCTTTTAAAACAAAATTTGGCTTATATGAATGGTTGGTTATGCCGTTTGGTTTGACTAATGCTCCCAGCACTTTTATGTGCTTGATGAATGAAGTTCTGAGGCCCTTCATAGGATTGTTTGTCGTTGTCTATTTTGATGATATCTTGATTTACAACAAGTCTATGGCAGAGCATTTAGAACATTTGAGTGTTGTTTTTGACGCGTTGAGGGCTGCCCATTTATTTGCTAACATTGAAAAATGCATCTTCTACACACAACGTGTCTCGTTTCTTGGTTATGTTGTTACCCCACAGGGTATTGAGGTGGACAGCAGCAATATTGATGCCATTCGGGAGTGGCCTACACCGACGACGGTTACACAGATTCAGAGTTTCCTTGGTCTTGCAGGTTTCTACCACCGTTTTGTCCGTGATTTTAGCACCATTGCAGCACCTCTACATGAGCTTACAAAGAAAGATGTACCTTTTGCTTGGAGTGATGCACAGGAGGTAGCGTTCAACACATTGAAAGATAAGTTAACCCACGCTCCTCTCTTGCAGTTGCCTGATTTTACTAAAGTGTTTGAGCTTGAATGCGATGCTAGTGGTATTGGGCTAGGTGCTGTTTTGTTACAAGAAGGTAAACCGGTTGCTTACTTTAGCGAGAAATTTAGTGGTGCTAGCTTGAAATACTCAACTTATGATAAGGAACTTCATGCTTTAGTGCGAACGTTGCAAACATGGCAGCACTATCTTTGGCATCGCGAGTTTATAATTCATTCTGATCATGAGGCTTTGAAACATATTCGTACCCAAACAAATCTGAACCGTCATCATGCTAAATGGGTCGAATTTATTGAGTCCTTTCCTTACATTATAAAACACAAGAACGGGAAGGATAATGTTATCGCTGATGCTTTGTCTCGTCGTTATACTATGCTGTCACAGTTAGATTTTAAAATTTTTGGCTTGCAAACTGTGAAAGATTTATATGTGGACGACACTGATTTCAAAGATGTTTTCGCTCATTGTGTTAATGGGAAACCATGGGGCAAATTTCACTTGCAGGACAGGTTCCTGTTTCGCACTAACAAGCTGTGTGTTCCAGCTAGTTCGGTTCGTCTGTTGTTGTTGCAGGAAGCGCATGGAGGCGGTCTCATGTGGCACTTTGGTGTTTACAAGACGCATGAGGTGCTGGCTGCCCACTTCTTTTGGCCCCGGATGCGCAAAGATGTTGAGCGCATTGTTGCACGTTGCACTACTTGTCAGAAAGCTAAGTCACGTTTGAGCAACCATGGTTTGTATATGCCTTTGCCTGTCCCTACTTCTCCTTGGCTTGATATTTCGATGGATTTTGTTTTGGGATTGCCTAGAACTAAGAAGGGGAGGGATAGTATTTTTGTGGTTGTTGATCGTTTCTCCAAAATGGCTCATTTCATACCTTGTCATAAGACTGATGATGCTAGCAGTGTTGCTGATTTGTTCTTTAGAGAGATTATTCGTTTGCATGGTATTCCAAATACAATAGTCTCTGATCGTGATGCTAAGATTCTCAGTCATTTTTGGAGATCACTTTGGAATAAATTGGGAACTAAATTGCTGTTTAGTACAACTTGTCACCCTCAGACTGATGGGCAAACTGAGGTGGTTAATAGGACTTTGTCAACCATGCTTAGGGCTGTTCTAGATAAAAATTTGAAACGTTGGGAAGATTGTTTGCCTCATGTTGAGTTTGCTTATAATCATGCAACACATTCTTCTACAAAGATGAGTCCTTTTCAGATTGTGTATGGTTACATTCCTCGGGCGCCTATTGATTTATTTTCGCTTGATGCTGAGGACGCCCCGCACATAGATGTTGTTGCACATGTTGAACAAATGATTAATCTGCATGAATAAACTCAACAAAACATTGCTGCTGCTAATGCTAAGTATCAAGTTGCCGGTAGTAAAGGTAGAAAACTTGTTACTTTTGAACCTGGTGATATGGTTTGGTTGCATTTACGAAAGGATCGTTTTCCTGCTTTGCGCCGTTCTAAATTGATGCCTCGTGCTGCTGGTCCTTTTAAAGTGCTAACCAAAATTAATGATAATGCTTATGTTATTGACCTGCCTGCGGAGTTTGGTGTTTCCACTAGTTTTAATGTTGCAGATTTGAAACCATACGCGGGAGAAGATGAGGAGTTGCCGTCGAGGACGACTTCAGTTCAAGAAGGGGAGGATGATGAGGACACCACGAGTACATCTACACCCGCAGCTGCGTCTCCAGACGCTGAGGCACCATCTCCAGAAGCTCAGGCGCCACACCAAGATGTTCCACTACGTCAGGCATCACCAGTTGGGCCAATTACTCGGGCTCGTGCGAGGGAATTAAATTACGTCTTGCTGTTGAAGAACGAAGGCCCAAGATGCATAGAAGACGGCCCAACAGGACGGCCCAGGAGGGGCTCCTAGGGTTGGGCGCCAAGAGAGGGAGCCGCGCGTCCTCCCCCTCGCGACACGCCGCGCATCCTTCCCCCGAGGGTGCTAGGGGCTGCGCCCCCTTCTCCGCTCTATTTAGATAGACCCCTCTTTTACTTTCAGACTTGAGTTTGTTTTATTTGTTAGCCTTAGCTACAACCGAACAGCCGCCACGGCTGCCTTCGTGTAATTCAGACTCCACCTTCGAGTGATATTAAGATTGCTCGCCTCAAATTCTTGTTTGTTCGTCGATTGCGCACAGGAATTGATCTTCGTGATCAGGATGATCTTGCGCCAGCAAGGTCGGTAACCATCGAGAGTTGGTTTAGCGATTGCATTGGCGCAACGGGTTCGCTCGTCGTAGTCGGATCGTGAGGGTCAACTTCCACCAAATCGGATTTATCCCCAGTCACCGAAAGATCGGGCACACCCCCTCTATCACCATAGGAGCTGGGAACAACAGCTGGCTGCTGCAACATACTCGGCCTCTGTAGTGGACTGGGCCACGCTGGACTGCTTGCGGGATAACCAAGAACCAAAGAAGACTCAAGAAACTGACACACCAACCAGAAGTCGACTTACAATCCAAACGACACCCAACGAAGTCAGCATCCGCAAACCCGTGAAGGTTGAGTGTCGAGGCCGTAGAATACCAAAGACCAAACTCAGGAGTGTAGTTCAAGTACCTAAAAATCCTCTTGACGGCCTGCCGATGTGAAGTCCTCGGTGAAGCCTGAAAATGAGTGCACAAATACACATTGAACTGTATGTCCGGCCTCGTCGCCGTTGAAGGACCGAATAGGCGACCAGAGAAGGGGGGAGTGAATGGGAGCCGATAAAAATTCTTCTCGAAGGATGCACTCGACCTATACCCAGATTGCCACTCCGATCACTCGCACACACCAAAGAAGCTATCGACTAGGCACACATAAGCCTACAAGTCCCAAAGACAAGCCACGAATCGAAAAGCGGAAGCACCAGACAAGAACCAAAGGACTTAGCCAAAATTGCATGGTCCAGGGCGGATAGTCCGCAAGGGTCAGGCGGACAGTCCGTGATGCCTGGGCGGACAGTTCGAAAACACGCACCAAACCTCTAGAAGCTCCTGAGGAAATTCGTACAGTCCGGGCAAGCACCGTGGACGGTCCGTGACTCGCAGACGGTCCAGCCCTACCAGGCGGATAGTCCGGCAAACCTCTCCAAACTGGAAACTCCGAACTCAATGGATCGAAACTCAAAGACGCACGAGCACGAACAAACCGGTGATGAAATTGATCCACGCAGACGGTCCGCGCGACCCTGGCGGACGGTCCACCCAGCGCGGACAGAAGCAGAAACAGCCCGACCCCACGATGTCAACTCTCCAAATCCGTCACCGGATCTCCCAAACCACTTGAGCTCACTAGGTGAAGCTATGCCCCAAATATCTCGACCTCTAACTCACTAAAAACCGGGAATCACGGATCACATGAACAACCTCCAAGAACTCGGGTTCCTGCAAGAACTCGCGAATCGAAGGGATTTCCCGGTGTTTGAGGGGTCAAGATCACACACAAAGATGCGCAAGGCATCCACCTATGATCCCCTCAAAGAAATCCGAGAGAAAACACCCTCAAATCAACGAATCGAGCGAAGAACAAAAGCAACCAAAAATAGCTCTGAAAATGACACGAAAATCACAAAGAGCTAAGAGATGGAAGGAAATACAACACCGAATTCTTCCATGCATCCAGAGGTCAGAGTCTATACAAGATTCTAGCCTAAGGAAAAATACTGCGAAAAATCCGTCCAGAGCGATTAACCCTAGCCATCCTCCTCTACCTTCTATTTATACTTAGTCTCCTGGAGGTGGCAAATGACCCAGCTACCCCAAGTGCATAAATGTAAGATACACACCCGTCAGGGGCATTTTGGTCCAAGTCAAGTATATTCCCATCGAGCGGACATGCTTCCACCGCGGACTCGCTTAGCCTCGACGCAAGCCCCGTGATCACGCCACGTGCCCCCCTCGAAGCTTCGAGACGCTCCTGGATCACCGTCTCCGTTGCGTTGGGCCTTCGGCCTTGGTTTTGAGGCCCAAACCAAGAAACCGTCCTCTGAGGGTTTTGTGGCCAAACCACCAAACCCAGTGTGTAAGTTTCGGCCTCGATCCGCCACCTTGCACCGGCCCATGTCCATGACTTCAACTTGCTCGTCTTGCACCGCACGGCTCTCACTTGACCCCATCAGCCACCAGGTCCATCGAACCAAGCCTACTTGCCTCTCCATCACCCGGAGGCCGCCACGGCTAAGGCCTTTCGCGCTTGTTCTTCACCTGCACCAACATGAGTCAAGCTGCAACCTGTACCTGCACACTGAGACAAGCATCAGTCCTCACAACGTTGTCAATCACCCATCACTAAGGAGCGGCCCTCCACTGGTCTTCGGACACACTTGGTCCTCAATCTCCCCCTTGATGAGTGCATTGACAACACCCATAGTAACCAACACAGAGAACAAGGAAAAGAAAACAACCACGAACACAAACCTCCAACAAGTGATCCAAAGCCAAAGAACAAGCGAAACACAAGATCACTTGCCAGACCAAGTCTCGGCCCCCTAAGGCAAGGGCAACGGCTCAACACAACCGAGACAAACAAAGCTCTACAAAGAGCACGCCACAAAGCACAAAACTCAGGCAAACCAAAGGAGCTCCCCCTGCACATATGGAAACTCCCCCTGAGCTAATGCAACCTTTTCTCCATTTTTCTCCCCAACATGCAAAATCTCCACAAACTCTCCCCTTTGTCGACAATGCACGAATCAAGGTACCATGAAAGTGCACAAATGCATGTCAAAGCATATACAATCTACCAAGCTTTTCAGATGTACAAAGAGCACAACAAAATGCTACAAATGAGATATAGAGCAAGCAAAGTAGACATTGTGTAGTTAGCGCATTGCCATCAAGAAAGTAGAGACATAGATACATGTGACATGGCCAAAAGCATTTTTAAGAAATTTTTTACAAACAAAATTCATCTCATGAGCAAAGCCCAATCCATGGTCAACTTGAGCAAAAATGAAGTAGATCACACAAAGCTCAAACAAGATCACAAGTTCTCATCACAAGATCATGGCAAACGCCCATAAGCTACTAAATGTCATGTCAAAGCCACCGAGCCATGTGTCTACTTCTTAAAATGAGACTTCTCATGGTAGACATCATGCAACGGTTTAGCACCCAAGATATGTACATAAAAGCATAAAGACATGATTATGAGCACATTTTTCAAGCGTAAGGCAATTCATATACCAATTTTATTTTTAAATTTAAGCATGGTACATGAAATGACTTTGTGACAAAAAGAAGCTTATGCTCCTCCACAAGTGAACATATGGGCTAAACATCTACCATGACAAATGGGTCTTTGATCCCAAGCGAAAAGAGCATGATACTCAAGCACAAACTAAGAATGATACTCATGAGTGAGGCATTTTTAGCATTTTCACAAAAAGAAGCTATCTCATCATGAACATATGACAATACCATCAAGACATAGCATTCACATCACCATTCCCAAAGCATGCACATATCTCACATATAGCACATCATAGTGATCAAAGTATATAAGAGAAGCTCATCCTACCAGAAATGATCCAAAGATGGCTATCCTACCATGTTTTGTACAAAAAGAAAAAATCCATGCATGGAATGTAACATATGATACATATATCACATATATACATGAGAAGCTCCAAGATCTAGCTAAAAAAGAAAACACACTCCAAGTTCACCCCGCAAGCGTGTGAAGGTAACTTGGTCAAGTGGTTTATTGAATTCAGCTAGCTGATCTTGGGTAGGTACATAGGACAAAGAAATGTTCCCTTTCCCAACATTGTCCCTCAGAAAATGATATCTCACTTCGATGTGTTTAGTCTTGGAGTGAAGGACTGGGTTTTTGGCTACACTTATGGCACTGGTGTTGTCACAAAAGAGTGGAACCTGGGAGTACTCCTCACCAAAATCGTTCATAGTGTAGGTCATCCGTAGGAGGTGGGAACAACAATTGGCTGCAGCAACATACTCGGCCTATGTAGTGGACCGGGCTACACTAGATTGCTTGCGAGATGACCAAGAGACCATAGGAGAACCAAGAAACTGGCAACAACCAGAGGTAGACTTGCGATCCGAATGACACCCAGCAAAATCAGCATCGGAGTACCCGTGAAGTCTGAGTGTTGAGGAGGCAGAATACCAAAGACCAAACGCAAGAGCGTAGTTCAAGTACCTGAATATCCTCTTGACGGACTGCCGATGTGAAGTCCTCGGTGAAGCCTGAAAACAAGTGCACAGATACACACTGAACTGTATGTCCGGCCTCGTCGCCGTCAAGTAGAGGAGGGAGCCAATCATGCTCCGGTACTCCTTCTGGTCCACGGGTTCGCCATCTTCATCCGCACCCAAAGCCGTAGTGGTACCAATCGGTGTAGTCAGCGGCTTGGAGTCGTTCATGCCAAACTTCTTCACCATGTCATTGGTGTACTTCGCCAAATGTACAAACGTCCCATCCTTGCACTGCTTGATCTGGAGCCCTAGGAAAAACTGCAGCTCGCCCATCACAGACATTTCAAATTCCCTGCTCAGGTCATCTGCAAATCTGGCAACAAGATCATGAGAAGAGCCGCCAAAGATTATGTCACCAATGTAAATCTGAACAATCAAGAGGTCATTTCCATGCCTAAGGAGAAACAGGGTCTTATCAACTATGCCCATCACAAACCCCTTGCTCAGCAAAAAGCCTCTCAACCTGCCATACCAAGCCCTCGGTCCTTGCTTCAACCGATAAAGCGCTCTCTAGAGTTTTGATACATGGTGTGGGTATTTTTCACTCTCAAACCCCGGGAGTTGCCTCACATACACTTCTTCCTCTATCACCCCATTCAAGAACGCACTCTTCACATCCATTTAAAACAACTTGAACCCTTTAGGTACGACAAAAGCTAGAAGAATCCTAATTGCCTCCAAACGGGCCACAAGAGCAAATGTCTCCTCATAATCTATACCCTCTTTCTGGTTGAACCCCTAAGCCACCAACCTCGACTTGTTTCTCACAACCATCCCATTCTCACCTTCCTTGTTCTTCCACACCCACTTGGTACCTATAGGACGGCAATTTGGTGGTGGATCAACTAACACCCAAACTTGGTTTCTCTCAAATTCTCGAACTCCTCATGCATGGAATTCACCTCGTTCGCATCAGACAATGCGTGTTGAATATGGGCTCAAACGAGGCAACAAATGCAGAGTGAGCAAAGTGAGAAGTATTCCTTGAACTCGACCGTGTGGTGCGTTCATGAAGGTCACCTATGATCGTAGATGGTGGGTGATCCACCTGTACACGCAGGGGAGCCTCCCGCCTGGACACAATCTCTCCCTCAGCAGCAGCCTCCACTCGAGCAGTCTTAGTCGTAGTGGGTGTAGGGGATGGACCATCCTCGATCGTCGTCATTGTATTGGAAGTAGCATGTACACAATCCGCCACGGGAGCAGCACCACCATCATCATGCTCGTCCCCATCTCCATCCTTCTCATCCTCAAAGATCTTCTCGCCAACTTCATCATCACCTGCACACTCAAAAGCAGAAGAACTACATGGCCGTGTCTCGTCAAAGGTTACCTCGCAAGTCTCCATGATTCGGTTAGTGTCAAGGTTGAGCACACGATATGCTCTAGAGTGAATCGCATAACCGAGAAAAATGTCATCCGAACATCTAGCCTCAAACTTATCCAACTTTCCCTTCTTCAGAATAAAGCACTTGCAACCGAAAGCTTTAAAGTGACTCACCTTGGGTTTCCTCCCATACATCAGCTCGTATGAAGTCCTCTTCTTGAAAGCACGAAGGAAAATGCGATTTGACACATAGCAAGCGGTATTGACCGCCTCGGCTCAGAAACGCCTATGAGTCCTATGGTCATCCAGCATCGTCCTGGCCATCTCACAAAGGGTCCGGTTCTTCCTCTCCACTACGCCATTCTGGCAAGCGATGTATGGAGAAGAATACTGATGATCGAGACCAAGATCACTGCAAAAGGCATCAAAATGAGAGTTCCTGAACTCCGTGGCATTGTCACTACGTATAGCTCTAATGGCATCATCATGTCTCTCATTCTTCAACCTCAAGCCAAAGTCCCGAACAAAGCTAAATGTCTTGTTCCTATCCTCCAAAAAGAAAACCCAAGAGTACCTCGAGAAATCATCAACCACAACCAACACGTACTACTTCCCACCCACAGAGCGAACACGAGCTGGCCCAACCAAATCCATGTGCAACAGCTCACAAGGTCACTCGGTCATGACTGCAGTCAGAGGGGCATGAGAAGCGCCAACCATCTTCCCATGCCGGCACGGAGCACAAACCAAATCCTTCTCGAATTTCAACTTAGGCAATCCTCGAACAAGGTATAGGCCACTCAAGCGGGAAAGCAACTCAAAGCTCAAGTGTCCTAGCCTCCTATGCCACTTCCATAGCTCAGCCAAAATGCCAGCAACAAAGCATCGAGGAGGACCAACAGACTAGGAAAAGTCGGCACAAAAAGTTTGACCCTCGGGGATGATCATACAGACAAGATCGCCTCGAGAATCAAGCACACGAGAACCGCCCCCGTCCAACTTAAAACGAACCTCAAAACCCTCGTCAAGCAACTAGGATACTGACAACTGGTTAAAACCAAGTGACTTGACCAAAGCCGCACTCTTTAAGGTCACTTTGCTACTCACCTTCACCATACCTTCAGCATGCACTCGTCCTCTTCCATTGTCCCTGAAAGTGATGTACTCCCTCGTACTCACCGGGGTGAGGCTGGAGAACCACCCACGATCTGTGGTCATGTGGTGCGAACAACCGGAGTCGATCAACAAAAAGTCCTCCAGGCGTCCCACCTGCAAATAAAAAACGAGAACGAGATTGAGCAAGCGACTCAACACTGGGGTTAGTACCGAAGGAGTCAAACCAGTGTCGAGCCATTTTCTCAAAAGAAGGGTTAGCAAAGTCCATCCTACCAAAACCTCTAGGCAGAGCCCTCTCACGCCTACCACCGAAGAACCTGTCACGTCTCACTGGAGGGGAACGCGTACCACGAGGGGGAAAACGTGGCCCGTAGTCCCTCTGAGAACCAAAACTATGATCGTGCATCCCAAACTCATAACGGTCATGAGCAGGAGCACATCCAGCAAACCCACCATGCATAAACCCATCACGCCTATCTCTCTGAGGAAAACCACCACCACCACGAGTGGGAACCGTACGCACAAACCCATCACTTCGAGGTAGAGGCCCTCTATGAGGCTCAGGCTCACCATGAGAAAGGTGGTACCTGTCCTTGTTTGCCATCTCCCTAGCAAACCTCTCATCCCTTCTCCTCCCAAAATAGAACTCGTCCTTATGACCATCCCTCCCACAATACTCACAATGGAAGCGGATTGGCTTTGGCTTAGGCTGTGGTTTCTCTATGAGCTTCTTAACAACTTTCTCTCCTGGCTTCCCTTCAAACACATTCCCCTTGGTGCTCACAATTTCCGATAGTTTTCTATCTTGTGGGGGAACACTGGTGGATCTGGGGTTGTGTCAAGCTTGTTTGTGAGGTGGTTTGGTTTGGGTGCATATTTGTTCATGGGTATGGTGTGTGGTGGAATAGGAATCTCTCCAACTTTCTCTTCTCCCTCACCAGTCTTATCACCACTCTTCCCAGCCCCAACGCCTGACCATCAAACCTCTTAAACTCAGCCAACATCAAACTCAGCTGAGGCTCATGCCCAGACAACCAACTCATCAATTTTCTCAATTCATCATTCTCATCCTGCAAACGGTCAACATAATGCACAAGTTTCATGTTTTTCAAAGCATGCATTTCACAGGTAGAGAATGATGTAGGAATAGGAGCCTTCAAAGCTGCCTCAAGAGAAACTATCCTATCATGAGATTCATCTAGCCTAGCATGCAACACAGGACAAGAAGTGCAAGCACCTAACAAAGAAGGTCTAGATTTCATCTCATCAAGCTCAACCCTAAGCACATCTAGTTCCTCAAGAGTTGAGGCATGCTTCTCCTTGAGAGCAGTCAAGTCAGCTAGGAAAACATTGCAGTCACCACAATCAACCTCATTAGAAACAGCAGGAGCAACTTTCAAAGAATCTATCTCAGTTCTAGCATCAAAAAGCAAAGACTCAAGGTCAACTATCTTGTCCTTAGCATCACCTAGCAAAGACTTAAGCTCTCTCTTCTCCTTGTTGGTCTTCCCAAGCACATCATCACAGTTATCAAGCAACTCATTCACCCTAGCATTCTCCTCTAGCAAGAAGTTGGGATCATGTCGTATCTCTTCCTCAGAGTCGGAGTTCGAATCCGAGCTGTGCTTCCCACCCTTCTTGGAGTGTGCCATGCCACAGAAACCACCTTGTGCGACGAAGCTGAGGCCGGTGAAGTTCTTGTCCGTGTGCCGCTTGTCCTTGCGCCGATCTTGCTCTTCATCACTGCTCGAACCAGAAGAGGAGTCACTTGAAGTGGAGTCGATGTCGCTCGCTCCGGCAACCATCGCTCGAGCCATCTTTTTCTTGTACATGCTGCTCTTCTTTGGCCTTCTCTCGCCCTTGTTCTTGCGCTTGTCCTTGTAGTCATTCCGGGAGTGGTGCTTGTTGTAGTCGCGCTTGGGCTTGCCCTTGTAGTCATTCTTGATCTCCATGGCTTCAGGGCATTCGGTGATGAAGTGCCCGTGCTTCCCGCACCGATAGCACATCCCCGAGCTTCTCCTCGCATTCTTGCGGTTCTCGTACATTCACCCAAACCTCTTGCTCAACAAGGCGAGATCCTCCTCGCTCAGCACCTCAAAGTCCTCATTTGGCATGGACACAAGACAAGACAAAGAAAACTGCATGGCAGCAAGGTTAGCATTAGTCCTCGATCTTGAGACAAGAGCCAAACTATTTGGATAAGTGGGGCTCTCGCTCTTGGCTCTCAGGCCACGGTCAACCTCCGAAGACTTGAGCTTAGAGAACAACTCATCCACCGTTAGGGTATCATACACACCCCACTCCTCAATGGCCTCGACCTTGGGACTCCTCACGGATCTGTCAAGTGCGTGCAAGAGCTTGAAAGCTCGATCATGATCCGTGTATGGGAGTACTGTCACATTGGCCCACATGTTGTTCACAATACTGGTGAAGCGCTGGAACATCACATCAATCGACTCATCAGGGAGATGAGTGAAGTTCTCGTACTCTCTCTAGTGAGTGGCAAACAAATGAGCCTGCACCTGAGCATTGCCAACAGGAGCATTCTTAAGCTTAAGCCAAATCTTTCCGGCCACATACTCTCCGTACACTCGATCAAACTCCGAGGCACAGAACAAGTAATCAACAGCCTTGCTGTTGGCCTCAAACATGTCCCGCAATCCTGGAAGAAGGAAACTATCGGGAATGACATAATGTGGATTTTGAGTCACTTCCCAGATCAGTGTCCCCTTCCCACGCAAAAACACACTCATGCGCCTCTCCCACATCTGGTAATTCTTGCGATCGAAGTGCGGAGGACCCGACCACTTGCCATAGTTGGCCATCTTTGGATCTTAGACTGGTTAGAATCACGAAGATTCCGTAACCGGCTCTCATACCAATTGAAGGACCGAATAGTCGACCAGAGAGGGGGGGAGTGAATGGGAGCTGATAAAAATTCTTCCCGAAGGATGAACTCAGCCTATACCCAGGTTGCCACTCGGATCACTCGCATATACCAAAGAAGCTCTAGACTAGGCACACATAAGCCTACAAGTCCTAGAGACATGCCACGAATCGAAAAGCGGAAGCACTAGACAAGAACCAAAGGACTTAGCCAAAACTACATGGTCCAGGGCGGAGAGTCCGCAAGGGTCAGGCGGACGGTCCGCGAGCCTGGGTGGCAATTCGTGACACCTGGGCGGACAGTCCAAAAACACGCACCAAACCTCCAGAAGCTCCTGAGGAAATTCGGACAGTCCGGGCAAGCACCGCGGACGGTCCGTGCCTCGCGGACTGTCCGACCCTACCAGGCGAACAGTCTGGCAAACCTCTCCCAACCGAAAACCTCGAACTCGACGGATCGAAACTCAAACACGCACGAACACGAACGAACCGACGACGAACTCGATCCACACGAACGGCCTGCGCGACCCTGGCGGACGGTCCGCCTAGCGCGGGCAGAAGCAGAAACTGCCCGACCCCACGAGGTCAACTCTCCAAATCCATCACCGGATCTCCCAAACCACTTGAGCTCTTGAGACAAGATTTGGGGGAGATGAGAAGGGTCACTACATGAAGCTATGCCCCAAAACTCTTGACCTCTAACTCAATAAAACACCAAGAATTGCGGATCACATGAACAACCTCCAAGAACTCGGGTTCCTCCAAGATCTCACCAATCGAAGGGATTTCCCGGCATTTGAGGGGTCAAGATCACACACAAAGATGTGCATGGCATCCACCCATGATCCCCTCAAAGAAATCCAAGAGACGCCCTCAAATCAACGAATCGAGTGAAGAACAAAAGCAACCAAAAATAGCTCTGAAAATGACACAAAAATGACAAAGAGCTAAGAGATAGAAGGAAAAACAATGCTGCATTCTTCCATGCATCCAGAGGTCAGAAACTATACAAGATTCTAGCCTAAGGAAAAATACTGCGAAAAATCCATCCAGAGCGATGAACCCTAGCCATCCTCCTCTACCTTCTATTTATACTTAGTCTCCTGGATGTGGCAAATGACCCAGCTACCCCTAGTGCATAAATGTAAGATACACACCCCTCAGGGGCATTTTGGTCCATGTCAAGCATATTCCCATCGAGCGGACATGCTTCCACCGCGGACTCGCTTAGCCTCGACGCAAGCCCCGCGATCATGCCATGTGCCCCCCGCCTTGAAGCTTCCCGACGCTCACGGATCACCATCTCTATTGCGTTGGGCCATTGGCCTTGGTTTTAAGGCCCAAACTAAGAAACCATCCTCCGATGGTTTTGTCGCCAAACCACCAAACCCCGTGTGCAAGCTTCGGCCTCGAACCACCACCTTGCACCAACCCATGTCCCTGAATTCAACTTGCACATCTTGCACCGCACGACTGTCACTTGACCCCATCAGCCACCGGGTCCATCGAACCAAGCCTACTTGCCTCTCCATCACCCGGAGGCGGCCACGACTAAGGCCATTTGCGCTTGTTCTTCACCTACATCAACACGAGTCAAGCCGCAACCTGTACCTGCACACTGAGCCAAGCATCAATCCACACAACGTTGTCAATCTCTCATCACTAAGGAGCGACCCTCCTCTGGTCTCCGGACACACCTGGTCCTCACCCGTCAAGTAGAGGAGGGAGCCGATCATGCTCCAGTACTCCTTCTGGTCCACGGGCTCGCCATCAACATCCACATCCAAAGTTGTAGTCGTACTCATCGGCGTAGCCATCAGCATCGAGTCATCAATCTTGAATTTCTTCACTATGTCCTTGGTGTACTTCGCTTGATGCACAAATGTCCCGTCCTTGCACTGCTTGATCTAAAGCCCGAGAAAGAACTACAACTCAACCATCATGGACATCTCGAATTCCCTGCTCATGTCATCTGCAAACATGGCAACCAAAGTGTGAGAAGAGCCGCCAAAGATTATGTCATCCACGTATACCTGCATGATCAGAATGTCAACGCCCTGCCTGAGGAGAAAGAGAGTCTAATCTACTACCCCCATCACAAACCCCCTACTAAAAAGAAACAGCCTCAACGTGCCATACTATGCCCTGGGAGCTTGCTTTAGGCCATATAGTGCTTTTCTGAGTTTGTTTACCCGATGGGGAAACCTCTCACTCTCAAAACCTGGGGGTTGCTTCACCTACACTTCTTCCTCTAAAAACCCATTAAGGAAGGCACTCTTCACATCTGTTGGCATTTCTTAACCTCACCGCTAGGCGCTGTGGTAGCGTGAGCGTGTAAGAGACACACGGGTACACTGACGAGTGCGAATGAATCCGCAAGTGCACAGATACACTGTTGTAGCACTTCTGCCTTGGAGAATTAGTATTCCCGTCAGGTTTCATTCCTAGGACGGGAGAGTAACCAGACAAGGTCTATCCAAGGACACTAGCTACCACTGAGATAGGTAGGGATATGAGAAGCACTTTCTTAAGGAACTTAACTCTCAAGATGGATCTGTACGCTATTAGTCCTCTCCGTGGAGCGCCAGCCCATCCTAACTTTTTAGGGAGAGGCCAATGTACTGGCAATGGGGCCCAGCTCGGTACACAGGCGCGAAGGGTATCAAAGGGTCCAACATGCTATCACCACTGCGGCCTACCTCTATCGTTACACGAATGCACTTGGTCTTTGTAGGATTACCAGAGTCTAGACATCACATCTGCACTCCAGATAACTACTATAGCGCGGTTACGTCTGTCGACCCGCTAACAACACTATAGCAACCCGTATAAATACGGAACCACAAACTACAGAGAGAACGAATCAAATCATACTAGTCATCAAGTTACGGAGCAGCAGGAAAGGTTTGGATGCAAACGAGATACAATAAACTTACTCAGCTAAACAGGATCAGAGCATGCAAACAGATACTTGAACTAAGGAACTAGCTCTAAAGGATCGAAGCCTTGTGTTACGAAGAACACAAGCCTCTAACTTATGAACGAGGTAAGAACACAAGAACATATCATTCATGCATGATGTCCACCATAGTCTAAATAAGAAATGCTGAAATACTCACTTTGGTCTAAATGAAGAACAAGCATCCACGAGGACATCAACTCACTCCTCACTCCTACTCTATCTCTCAACTAATCCTAGTCTAGATCTTTTCTCAACCCCATTCTACCACATAGAGGTGAGAATCACCTCACATGGGCAGAATTAGAGAGGGTGTAACACCCTAAAATTCCAACACTTTAAAAAAATGCTAGGAACAAGTTTAGTTTTTATTTTCCAAGGGTTTATTAATTTTGACTAAATAAATTTGCTTTTAAAGTATTAAATAATATTTAATTAATTTAGAAATACCTAAGTGTTTGTGCATCATGTTGGAATGCATTTGTTTTTGTTTGAGTGTGTTGAAAAGAAAAGAAAAAAAACAAAACCCCAAACCTTCCCCTCTCTCCCATCTTCCTTTTCAGCCCAGCTCCCCGCGGCCCGTTTCCTTTCTTTTTTCCCTTTTTCTTCGCCGGCCCAGCTCTTTCGGACCGTCTAACACCACCGCCGGCCCACCAGTCTCTCCTCTCTCTCCCTCTCACTTACCGACGGGACCCACCCGTCAGGTTTCTTCAACCTCCCGCCGGTAGCTCCCCACCCATTGCAGCCACGCAGGCCACCGTCCTCCCCGGCGTCTCCCTTCCCCCTCCGCGCTTCCTCCCCACCCCTAGGTGCGCATTTATGCGCCGCACGCACCAACTCGGCTGCCCCGTCGTCTCCCCTCCCGAAACTCCACCTCCACTGGCTCCACCACCATCAATGGCCGGCCACCGAGCCCAACGCCTCACCGCGCCCCTCCGCCTGCTCCCTCTACCCTATAAAAGGCGGGCACAACCCCCAGATCCTCCCGCACCTCTCCCGGAGCTCCTCCTGTCCACATCCTTCACGCAGCGCCGCCGCGCCGAGGAGGCCAAGCCGGAGCTCCACCGCCTCTCCGCTCTCCTCCTCCGCCGCCCTTCCTGCCATCTTAAGCCCCTGCAGTTTTGAATATCACAACCATGCCCTTCCACCTTCAAAGATGCTTACAAACAGGTCCAGGTTTTCTCAGTTAAGCAACTAGGTTTCTTAGGTTTTTCCACCCGCGGTCCAGCCCTGCTCTTTTACGCTATAAACCTTGAGTTTATACGTGTAATTATGTTTAGGTCCCTGGTTTTTTTGCAGAAAAGCCCCTGGAGCCCAAGTTTTCTTACAATCTAGCCCCTAAACTTTGTTTTAGCCATATCTTTTGCATCCTTTGTCCGTTTTAGGCGTTTTTGGTGTCCATGCGACTGTCTTTCAGAGCCCGACAGTTTTAGAAGCTTGTTTTAGTCTTTCGTAATGTTTGATGTATTGTTTTTATTTATTGTATGATTTTTGATGTGCGCGTAGATATCGTGCGAGTTAGAGCAGAGCTTCCGATCGAAGATCAAGAGCAACTTAAGGAAGAAGAACCCCAGTGTTTAAGCAAGGAAGGCAAGTGGATTTCCTCCCCTGCATATTTTATTTTGCCCCACACAACTTGCATGATAACTAAATTTACATTTAAATGTTGTATTGCATAATTTGATGGGAAAATCACCTTTTTAAGGACATGACTAGAATTTTATCTCCATACCTTGAGCAACCCATTTAAATAAATGTTTTGGGTAGAAATGCTTAGTTGCTATACCTTGGGATGGTTCAACTGATCTTTACAAAATGATGAATGTTGACCAAGATAAATCTGGTGAACTTTGATAATAACAAGATCATATGATTTAATTGGAACATCGAGAACCACCCAGGAAAACAGTGCAACCACAGTCCATATGGCTCTGGCTTAGCCAATTACTTAGGTGTGTGGAATTATCTGACAACCTTATCCGAAAGGAGCACAGGGGGCCCGAGTTGAAGGGGTATAGCCCGGTTCTTTTGGGGTTGCAGCCTTTGCTAAGGTGCTGACCACTGGGGAGGGTTATGGTCCGCTCCGCTGCTGTAACTGTTGTGGTTGTTGGTCTGCTACATATCTTTGTAAAGGCTTCGTAGTGGACCCCTA
Source organism: Cenchrus fungigraminus (assembly GCA_036936925.1). NCBI lineage: Eukaryota > Viridiplantae > Streptophyta > Magnoliopsida > Poales > Poaceae > Cenchrus > Cenchrus fungigraminus. The sequence continues at coordinate 48,295,540 of CM072777.1, read as the reverse complement.
GCCACTCACCTCGGAAGTGTTTAAGCGCTTGATCAACCCGGGCATCATGGGGAACACGAGCTGTGGTGAAAGTGTACAACCTCTGCAGAGTTAAAACTGATCGATCAGCTGTACTCACGGTCAAGAGCGGCCTGGACCCTCACATGATTAATGAACTTGAAGATGGAATTAAATCAAGGTTTTATATGGTTTTGAGATAATGTTTTCTAAATGCTTAATTTTGGGATGCTATAAACTTACACCTAGTAAATAGGTGCTTGCTAATAAAATTTGACCAACATTAAAAATGCTAACCGCTGCAAAACCTTAGCCTATCCTTGATAGCCTTGCATTTTTCCCCCACTTGCTGAGCTCGAACCAGAAGTGTGCTCACGCTTGCTTACCCGCTGTTCAGAGGAGAACACTGGAGAGGAGTACTTCAGCGACTTCGATGAGTTCTGAGGATGCGTTTCCCCCAGTCAGATGCCTGTGGAGTTGAAGATGGAGTTGGATCATCTTAGCTATCGATGTTCGTGTAAAGACCTCCGTGTCTATCCATGAGTGTAATAAAAGTTAATAAACCTCTTCTTGTATGTTTTTTAGCATTGTTTCTGTTATTACACTCATTATGTCTATCGTATGTGTGAAATTGAGATCCTGGCACACATATGAGATGAATTTGATTTCTTCACGAAAATCGAGTGTGACAGAGTGGTACCAGAGCTATGCTAACTGTAGGATGCAGCCTTAGATAGAAATAGTCGAAATAAGGACTCATTTTCTAGAAAGTCATGTCAGCTCTTCAAAATAAATCTTAATTCCACCTAAAAATCTAGTTTATTTGACCTTTGTTAAAATTGTACCCTTTTGTTTTATTCTGCTCTGAGTTCAGCTTTGTTCTATCAGATGGCCGGGTTTCAACCGTACGCAAACAACGAAATGGAGCTACCCCCGTTGGCTGAGCCAGTCATGGAGAACCCCAGTGATGGCAGTGGCAGTGACGGTGATGCAGAAGAGTACTACTAGGACGGTCCTCATGAAGGGGATCTGACCTGTCGCATTCACTCCTCGGAGAATGAGCCGGGCTACTTTCCCTACCTGCTTCGACAGACACTGCGGGAGTTGGGAAACATGGTGAAGCCCCTCTACGTCATCCACAGCTGGACAGAGCCACCGCTTGGTACCTTCTACATGACTCGAGTTCACGTCAGAGCTTTTGAGGAGACTACCAGAGGCTACCCAATGATCAAGGCACATGACTCTACCACACCCCACTCCACCAGTGGTGCTTCTGTCAGCAATGCTGCAAGAAGAGCTCTGTGGTCTCTTTGTTCCAGGCGCCACCATGAGCGGAATATCAGTGACTTCCGTCATGTTCTACGACGCATCAGTGGCACTGAGCATATGATGGTTCAGGTTGGATATCCCGGGGAGAATCGTCTCAACATCCTTGTTCAGGTCGTTGCAGGACTCAACACTGACCTGGAGGTTGCTACCGCTGAGTTGGACCAGACCCGTGGGATGCTGAAAGATGCCTATGCCAAGATCGCACGGTTGGATACTGAGTGTGATGGCAGGGAGTCACCAGAGCAGCCTGCCGAGTTTCCTTGTGCTGCGATGTCACCACCCCGCAACCGCAAGAGGCTCCGCTACGGCTCGTCCATCGCCACCACCGGTCTTCTTGAATAGGATGCCTACCTTTTTCAGTTATGATCGATAGATCCGTTCCTGCGAGGACGTAAACGATGTAATAATGCTTGTTGAGTGAAAACATGTTTGATTTGGATCTTTGTCATGATTGAAATGCTTTATGGAGTGATGGCCATAAGTGCATTAATAAAATAATTAAGTTAAATTTAAGTCTTTACCCCCTGTTCTTCTATTTATCTTTATCAGTTCAACTTCCTATCTGAATATCTTCCCCTAACAATCAGATGGTAAACACCAGGTCAAGAGGAGGATAGGACGTTCCGCCTGTGATTCGTGCCTACATAGCTAACCAGCGAAATCAAGTACCACATCCACCACATAACCAAGCAATAGATGCAGCAATGCAGCAATTCCTAGCGGCCCAGACATAGTTGTTGCAAGCACTCACAGCTACTGTTCAGAACATGCAAGCTCAACAAAATCAGCCAGTACCTCAAGCACCTCTGCCACTTGCAAACAAACACAGAGAGTTTATGAGCCACCACCCACCTACCTACTCCCATTCAGTGGAATCTCTTGATGCTGATGATTGGCTTAAGACTATCAACAAGAAGCTAGACATAGTACAATGCAATGATCGTGAGAAAGTCTTGTACGCTGCAGGACGCCTGGAGGGCGCAGCAGCCGATTGGTGGGATGTGTATACTGTTGCACATGTTGTTCCTAACACCATTACATGGCAGGTGTTCCAGCGCACACATCACATCCCAGTTGGTGTGATAAAGCTCAAGCAGAAGGAGTTTCTAGCTTTGAAGCAAGGCAACATGTCTGTTAATGAGTATCTGGATAAGTTCACTCAGCTGTCATGCTATGCACCTGATGAAGTCAATACTGATCCAAAGAGGCAAGAACGGTTTCTGGACGGATTAATAGGGCCACTCAACTATCAGCTGCAGAGCCATACATTCCCCAACTTTCAGATGTTGCTGAATAAGGTTATAGGTTTGGAGAACAAACGTATGGAACTTGGTGAACAGAAGCGCAAGTTTCAATGTCATGCACAATCTAGCAACACACATCCCCGCTTCAACTCATCACAGGGTTCTCTGTTTCTCTCTCGAGGATCAAGTGGAACTTATACTCAAAATTTGCAGTTCCAGCACTCAACTCAACAACCCTAGCATTCCAACCAGCAGACACCACAGGTTCCAAATCATCATCAAGATCACTCAGGAGCACCCGTGAGAAGCAACTCCCCGGTTCATCCTAATGGTGGAGAATTGGGACATTATGCTAACATCTGTCCGACGCGCAACATGCAGACTCCCCAGAAAGGAAATGGCAGAGGTTTGGACAACCATTATCTCAGGCTCACATCGAAAACTCAACTGCTCGAGGCAACAGAGGCCAACAGAATTATGCACGTGGTAGGGTGAACCACGTGACAGCTGAGCAAGCCCAAAAGGCCAAAGATGTTGTGCTTGGTACGTTTCTTATCAACTCTGTACCTACAACAGTTTTATTTGATTCCGGGGCATCACATTCATTTATTACTGAATAATTCATGGCAAAGCATGATGTACCCATGAGTTCTATGAAGACACATTTGCTAGTTGGGTCCAGAAATGGTGAAATGAAATCCACCCATGTATGCCCACAAGTCAATCTTAAAATCGGAGAAATAGATTTCCAAGTTGATTTAGTAATTCTAACGTCCAGTGGAATAGATGTCATCCTTGGAATGGATTGGTTAGGCAAACATGATGGAATTATTCTGTGTGCCAAGAAGTCGGTGCTCTTAAGCAGCCCGCAAGGAGATAGGATTGAGCTTGCTGCTACCATTAGCCCAAAGAAGAAGGAAAAGTGAATCAAGCTCTGTGGATGTACACCAACACCTTTCAAGATCAGCTTGTATCTCCTCCAGTTGTTTTTCTAATCTCTCTGAATCTCGGGACGAGATTCTTTTTAAGGGGGTAGGATTTGTAACACCCTACAATTCCATCACTTTAAAAAAATGCTAGCAACAAGTTTAGTTTTTATTTTCTAAGGGTTTATTAATTTTGACTAAATAAATTTGCTTTTAAAGTATTAAATAATATTTAATTAATTTAGAAATACCCAAGTGTTTGTGCATCATGTTGGAATGCATTTGTTTTTGTTTGAGTGTGTTGAAAAAGAAAAAAAACAAAATCCCAAACCTTCCCCTCTCTCCCATCTTCCTTTTCAGCCCAGCTCCCCGCGGCCCGTTTCCTTTCTTTTTTCCCTTTTTCTTCGCCGGCCCAGGTCTTTCGGCCCGTCTAACACCACCGCCTGCCCACCAGTCTCTCCTCTCTCTCCCTCTCACTGACCGGCGGGACCCACCCGTCAGGTTTCTTCAACCTCCCGCTGGCAGCTCCCTACCCATTACAGCCGCGCCGGCCACCGTACTCCCCGGCATCTCCCTTCCCCCTCCGCGCCTCCTCCCCTCCCCTAGGTGCGCATTGATGCGCCACACACACCCACTCGGCCGCCCCGTCGTCTCCCCTCCCGAAACTCCACCTCCACTGGCTCCACCACCATCAATGGCCGGCCACCGAGCCCACCGCCTCACCACGCCCCTCCGCCTGCTCCCTCTACCCTATAAAAGGCGGGCACAACCCCCAGATCCTCCCGCACCTCTCCCGGAGCTCATCCTCTCCTCAAAATCAAGTACCACATCCACCACATAACCAAGCAATAGATGCAGCAATGCAGCAATTCCTAGCGGCCCAGACATAGTTGTTGCAAGCACTCACAGCTACTGTTCAGAACATGCAAGCTCAACAAAATCAGCCAGTACCTCAAGCACCTCTGCCACTTGCAAACAAACACAGAGAGTTTATGAGCCACCACCCACCTACCTACTCCCATTCAGTGGAATCTCTTGATGCTGATGATTGGCTTAAGACTATCAACAAGAAGCTAGACATAGTACAATGCAATGATCGTGAGAAAGTCTTGTACGCTGCAGGACGCCTGGAGGGCGCAGCAGCCGATTGGTGGGATGTGTATACTGTTGCACATGTTGTTCCTAACACCATTACATGGCAGGTGTTCCAGCGCACACATCACATCCCAGTCGGTGTGATAAAGCTCAAGCAGAAGGAGTTTCTAGCTTTGAAGCAAGGCAACATGTCTGTTAATGAGTATCTGGATAAGTTCACTCAGCTGTAATGCTATGCACCTGATGAAGTCAATACTGATCCAAAGAGGCAAGAACGGTTTCTGGACGGATTAATAGGGCCACTCAACTATCAGCTGCAGAGCCATACATTCCCCAACTTTCAGATGTTGCTGAATAAGGTTATAGGTTTGGAGAACAAACGTATGGAACTTGGTGAACAGAAGCGCAAGTTTCAATGTCATGCACAATCTAGCAACACACATCCCCGCTTCAACTCATCACAGGGTTCTCTGTTTCGCTCTCGAGGATCAAGTGGAACTTATACTCAAAATTTGCAGTTCCAGCACTCAACTCAACAACCCTAGCATTCCAACCAGCAGACACCACAGGTTCCAAATCATCATCAAGATCACTCAGGAGCACCCGTGAGAAGCAACTCCCCGGTTCATCCTAATGGTGGAGAATTGGGACATTATGCTAACATCTGTCCGACGCGCAACATGCAGACTCCCCAGAAAGGAAATGGCAGAGGTTTGGACAACCATTATCTCAGGCTCACATCGAAAACTCAACTGCTCGAGGCAACAGAGGCTAACAGAATTATGCACGTGGTAGGGTGAACCACGTGACAGCTGAGCAAGCCCAAAAGGCCAAAGATGTTGTGCTTGGTACGTTTCTTATCAACTCTGTACCTACAACAGTTTTATTTGATTCCGGGGCATCACATTCATTTATTACTGAATAATTCATGGCAAAGCATGATGTACCCATGAGTTCTATGAAGACACATTTGCTAGTTGGGTCCAGAAATGGTGAAATGAAATCCACCCATGTATGCCCACAAGTCAATCTTAAAATCGGAGAAATAGATTTCCAAGTTGATTTAGTAATTCTAACATCCAGTGGAATAGATGTCATCCTTGGAATGGATTGGTTAGGCAAACATGATGGAATTATTCTGTGTGCCAAGAAGTCGGTGCTCTTAAGCAGCCCGCAAGGAGATAGGATTGAGCTTGCTGCTACCATTAGCCCAAAGAAGAAGGAAAAGTGAATCAAGCTCTGTGGATGTACACCAACACCTTTCAAGATCAGCTTGTATCTCCTCCAGTTGTTTTTCTAATCTCTCTGAATCTCGGGACGAGATTCTTTTTAAGGGGGTAGGATTTGTAACACCCTACAATTCCATCACTTTAAAAAAATGCTAGCAACAAGTTTAGTTTTTATTTTCTAAGGGTTTATTAATTTTGACTAAATAAATTTGCTTTTAAAGTATTAAATAATATTTAATTAATTTAGAAATACCCAAGTGTTTGTGCATCATGTTGGAATGCATTTGTTTTTGTTTGAGTGTGTTGAAAAAGAAAAAAAAACAAAATCCCAAACCTTCCCCTCTCTCCCATCTTCCTTTTCAGCCCAGCTCCCCGCGGCCCGTTTCCTTTCTTTTTTCCCTTTTTCTTCGCCGGCCCAAGTCTTTCGGCCCGTCTAACACCACCGCCTGCCCACCAGTCTCTCCTCTCTCTCCCTCTCACTGACCGGTGGGACCCACCCGTCAGGTTTCTTCAACCTCCCGCTGGCAGCTCCCTACCCATTACAGCCGCGCCGGCCACCGTACTCCCCGGCATCTCCCTTCCCCCTCCGCGCCTCCTCCCCTCCCCTAGGTGCGCATTGATGCGCCACACACACCCACTCGGCCGCCCCGTCGTCTCCCCTCCCGAAACTCCACCTCCACTGGCTCCACCACCATCAATGGCCGGCCACCGAGCCCACCGCCTCACCATGCCCCTCCGCCTGCTCCCTCTACCCTATAAAAGGCGGGCACAACCCCCAGATCCTCCCGCACCTCTCCCGGAGCTCATCCTCTCCTCATCCTTCACGCAGCGCTGCCGTGCCGAGGAGACCAAGCCGGAGCTCCGCCGCTGCTCCGATCTCCTCCTCCACCGCCCTTCTCGCTGTCTTAAGCCCCCGCAGTTTTAAATATCACAACCATGCCCTTCCACCTTCAAAGATGCTTACAAACAGGTCCAGGTTTTCTCGGTTAAGCCCCTAGGTTTCTTAGGTTTTTCCACCCGCGGTCCAGCCCTACTCTTTTACGCTATAAACCTTGAGTTTATACGCATAATTATGTTTAGGTCCCTAGTTTTTTGCAGAAAATCCACTGGAGACCAAGTTTTCTTACAATCTAGCCCCTAAACCTTGTTTTAGCCATATCTTTTGCATCCTTTGTCTATTTTAGGCGTTTTTGGTGTCTATGCGACCGTCTTTCAGAGCCGGACAGTTTTAGAAGCTTGTTTTAGTCTTTTGTAATGTTTGATGTATTGTTTTTATTTATTGTATGATTTTTGCTGTGCGCGTAGATATCGTGCGAGTTGGAGCAGAGCTTCCGATCGAAGATCAAGAGCCACTTTTTAAGGAAGAAGAACCCTAGTGTTTAAGCAAGGCAGGCAAGTGGATTTCCTCCCCTGCATATTCTATTTTGCCCCACACAACTTGCATGATAACTAAATTTACATTTAAATGTTGTATTGCATAATTTGATGGGAAAATCACCTTTTTAAGGACATGACTAGAATTTTATCTCCATACCTTGAGCAACCAATTTAAATAAATGTTTTGGGTAGAAATGCATAGTTGCTATACCTTGGGATGGTTCAAATGATCTTTACAAAATGATGAATGTTGATCAAGATAACTTTGGTGAACTTTGATAATAACAAGATCATATGATTTAATTGGAACATGGAGAACCACCTAGGAAAACAGTGCAACCACAATCCATATGGCTCTGGTGAGGACCAGGTGTGTCCGTGGACCAGTGGAGGGTCGCTTCTTAGTGATGAGTGATTGACAACGTTGCGTGGACTGATGCTTGGCTAAGTGTGCAGGTACATGTTGTGGCTCGACTCGTGTCGGTGCAGGTGAAGAACAAGCACGAAAGGCCTTAGCCGTGGTGGCCTCCGTGTGATGGAGTGGCAAGTAGGCTTGGTTCGATGGACCCGATGGCCGATGGGGTCAAGTGCGAGCCGTGCGGTGCAAGACTGGCGGGCTGAAGTCGTGAACATGGGACGGTGCAAGGTAGCAGTTGAAGTCCGAAGCTTGCACGCGGGGTTTGGTGGTTTGGCCACAAAACCATCTGCTGGACGGTTTCTTGGTTTGGGCCGCAAAACCAAGCCCGAAGGCCCGAGGCGACGGAGACGGTGATCCGGGAGCTTCGGGAAGCTTCGAGGCGGGGGGCACGTGGCGTGATCACGGGGATTACGTCGAAGCTAAGCAAGGCCGCGGTGGAAGCATGTCCGCTCGATGAAGACTTGACCAAAATGCCCCTGAGGGGTTGTATCTTCATTTCAAGCAGTAGGGGTAGCGTGGTCATTTACCTCCCTCCGATGGACTTCGTATAAGTAGCGGAGAGGTGGATGGCATCTCTCTCTCTTGCTTCCTAGGGCTTTCTCCCCCGGTAGATTTTCTCTGAACTGCTTCTTTTCCCTCTGGATTCCTTAGGCTAGACTCTTGTACAGAATCTGACCTCTGGATGTATGGAAGCATTCGGCGTCCCGGTGATCTCCTAGTCCTCTGTGATTTTCGTGTCATTTTTGGGTCTATTTTTGGGAGTTTTCGTTCTTGGCTCGATTCATGATTTTGGAGGCATTTCTTCACGGATTTCTTTGAGGGGATCATGGGTGGATGCCTTGCGCATCTTTGTGTGTGATCTTGACCCCTCAAACGCTGTGGAGAGCCTTCGATTCGTGCGTTTTTAGTTGGTACCCGAGTTCATGGTGGTGATTCGGTTGATCCGCGATTCCTGGTGATTTAGTGGCTTAGGAGTCGAGGTTTTTGGGGCATAGCATCCTTGTGTGACGCTTTAATCTCCCCAAAATCTTGTGTCAAGAGGTTCAACCGTTTTGGAGATCAGGTGATGGAAAGGTTGGGTTGACTCCTGAGCTCGAGCTTTTTCTGTTCTGTTCATGCTTGGCGGACGGTCCGCGGGTCCTTGGCGGACGGTCTGCGCGGCTAGGGTTCGTCCCATGTTCTTCGTGTTCGTCGCGTCTTCTTGAGCGCTTTCGTTTCGATCCGGTTGGATCCCAGGATTTGGCTGCGAAGCGTTTGGCGGACAGTCCGTGGTGGTTCCACGGACGGTCCGCGTGGAGGGTTTTCTGGCGGACGGTCCGCGTGCTCACCACGGACAGTCCGAATTTCGGGGGTGCGCTACTGGAGGTTCTGGTCGTTTTATCGGACGGTCCGCGGAGACCTGACGAACAGTCCGCGCAGCCATCGCGGACGGTCCGCCAGGACACCTCGGACGGTCCGCCAGGTGCGTTCCAGATTTGATCAGGTTCTTTGATTCTTGCTTTGGTGCTTCCACTCTTTGCTCCTAGGCTTCTCTCGTGATCTTCTAGGCTTGTGTGAGTCTTGTTTGGAGCTTCCTTTGTGTGCAAGGATTCGTGGAGTGGCAATCGGGGCATAGGCCGAGTTCGACTTTAAGGAAGAATTTTTATCGGCTCCCATTCACTCCCCCCCCCCTCTCTGGTCGCCCGATTCGGTCCTTCAATTGGTATCACAGCCGGTTACAGATCTTCGTGATTCTAACCAGTCTAAGATCCAAAGATGGGCGATTACGGCAAGGGGTCGGGTCCTCCACACTTTGATGGCAAGAATTACCCGATGTGAGAGAGGCGCATGGGCGCGTTTTTGCGAGGGAAGGGAACTCTTATCTGGTAGGTCACTCATAATCCGCATTATGTCATCCCAGATAGTTTTCTGCTTCCAGGATCGTGGGACATGTTTGAGGCCAACAGCAAGGCTGTTGATTACTTGTTCCGTGCTCTCTGTGCCTCAGAGTTTGATAGAGTGTACGGAGAGGATGTGGCCGGGAAGATTTGGCTCAAGTTGAAGAATGCTCATGTTGGCAATGCCCAAGTGCAAGCCCAGATGTTTACAACTTACCGGAGAGAGTACGAGAACTTCACTCATCTCCCCGGTGAGTCGACCGATGCTATGTTTCAGCGCTTCACTTGCATCGTCAACAACATGAGGGCCAATGTGACAGTGCTCCCATACATGGATCATGATCAAGCTATCAAGCTTTTGCATGCCCTGGATAGGTCCATGTGGGAAGCCAAGATCGAGGCCATTGACGAGTCGATTGCGTATGATACACTTTTGCTTGATGAGCTGTTCTCCAAGCTCAGGTCTTCAGAGGTTGATCGTGCCTTGAGAGTCAAGAGCGAGAGCCCCACTGATCCTCATAGTTTGGCTCTCGTCTCAGGATCAAGGACTAACGCTAACTCTGGTGGTTTCTCTTTGTCTTGTCTTGTGTCCTTGCCAGATGAGGACTTTGATGTGCTGAGCGAGGATGATCTCGCCTTGTTGAGCAAGAGGTTTGGGCGGATGTACGAGAACCGCAAGAATGCAAGGCGGAGCTCGGGGATGTGCTATCGGTGCGGGAAGCACGGGCACTTCATCACCGAATGCCCTGAAGCCATGGAGATCAAGAATGACTACAAGGACAAGCCCAAGCACGACTACAACAAGCACCGGTCCCGGAATGACTACAAGGACAAGCACAAGGACAAGGGCGAGAGAAGGCACAAGAAGGGTGGCGGCTATAAGAAGAAGACCGCTCGAGCAATGGTGGCCAGAGCGAGCGACATCGACTCGACTTCAAGTGATGCTTCTTCTGACTCGAGCAACGAGGATGAGTAAGAGAAGCGCAAGGACAAGTGGCACACGGGCAAGAACATCACCGACCTCAGCTTCATCGCACAAGGAGGCTTCTACGGCATGGCGCATTCCATGAAGCATGGGAAGCACAGCTCGGACTCGAACTCCGACTCCGAGGAAGAGGTACGAAATGATCCCAACTTCCTGCTAGAGGAGAATGCTAGGCTGAATGAGTTGCTTGACAACCGTGATGATGTGCTTAGAAAGACCAACAAGGAGAAGAGGGAATTTAGGTCTTTGTTGGGTGATGCTAAGGACAAGGTAGCTGAACTTGAATCCTTGCTTGTGGATGCTAGAAATGAGATAGCTGCTTTGAAATCTGCTCCTGTGGTGTCGGATGAAATTGATTGTGGTGATTGTTCAGTTTTTCTTGCTGACTTGATTGCCCTCAAGGAGAAACATGCCTTAGGGTTGAGTGTGATGAAGTGAAGTCTAGACCAGCTTTGTTAGGAGCTTGTACATCATGTGCTATTTTGCATGCTAGGCTAGATGAATCTCACACTAGAATTATTTCTCTTGAGGCGGCATTGAAAGCTCCTCTTCCTACATCATGTTCAACCTGTGAAATGCATGCTTTGAAAAACATCGAACTTGCAAACTATGTTGATCGTCTGCAGGATGAAAATGATGAATTGAGAAAAATGATGGGGTGGTTGTCTGGGCATGAGCCACAATTGAGTATGATGTTGGCTCAGTTCAAGAGATTTGATGGTCAGGCGTTGGGGGCTGACAAGTGTGGTGAGAAGAGTGGTGAGGGAGAAGAGAAAGCCGGAGAGATCCCCATTCCACCACATACCACACCAATGAACAAATTTGCACCCAAGCCAAACCATCTCAGAAACAAGCTAGACACAACCCCAGATCCTCCAATGTTCCCCCACAAATCTGAAAACTACCAAAAACCCATCAAGTTTGTGAGCACCCAGGGGAGTGTCTTTGATGGGAAGATAGGAGAGAAAGCTGGAGAGAAGCTTGTAGAGAAGCCACAGCCTAAGCCAGTGCCAATCCGCTTCCATTGTGAGTATTGTGGGAGGGATGGGCACAAGGATGAATTCTGTTTCCGGAGGAAGAGGGATGAGAGGTTTGCTAGGGAGATGGCAAACAAGGACAGGTACCACCTTGCTCGTGGTGTACCTGAGCCTCGTAGAGGGTCTCTACCTAGGGGTGATGTGTTTGTGAGGACAGTTCCCACTCGTGGAGGTGGAGGTGGAGGTGTGTTCCCTCAGAGAGACAGGCGTGTTGGGTTTGGGCGTGGTGAGTTGGCTCGACGTGCTCCTTCTCGTGACCGTTACGAGTTTGGGAGGCACGATCGGAGCTTTGGGTCTCAGATGTACTACGGGCCATGTTTTCCCCCTCGTGGTGCGCGTACTCCTCCAGTGAGACGTGACAGGTCCTTCGGTGGTAGGCGTGAGAGGGCTCCGCCTAGAGGCTTTGGGAGGATGGATTTTGCTAACCCTTCTTTTGAACAAATGGCTCAGCACTAGTTTGACTCTTTTAGTACTAACCCCAGTGTTGAGTCGCTTGCTCATTGTCGTCCTCGTTTTTGATTGCAGGTGGGAGGCTTAGAGAACTTTTGGTTGATTGACTCCGGTTGCTCAAGACACATGACCGGAGATCGTGGGTGGTTCTCCAGCCTCACCCCGGTGAGTACGAGGGAGTACATCACTTTCGGGGAAAATGGGAGAGGATGAGTGCTTGCGGAAGGTACGGTGAAGGTGAGTAGCAAGGTGACCTTAAGAAGTGGGGCCCTGGTCAAGTCACTTGGTTTCAACCTGTTGTCAGTATCTCAATTACTTGACGAAGGTTTTGAGGTTCATTTCAAGTCGAGTGCTTCTCGTGTGCTTGATTCTCGAGGCGATCTTATCTGTACGATCATCCCCGAGGGTCAAATCTTTCGTGCCGATTTTTCCCAGTCTGTTGGTCCTCCTTGATGCTTTGTTGCTGGCGTTTCGGCTGAGCTTTGGAAATGGCATAGAAGATTGGGACACTTGAGCTTTGAGTTGCTTTCCCGCTGGAGTGGTCTTGATCTTGTCCGAGGATTGCCTAAGTTTAAATTCGAGAAGGATTTGATTTGTGCTTCTTGTCGGCATTGAAAAATGGTTGCCGCTACTCACGCCCCTCTGACTTCTATCATGACCGAGCGACCTTGTGAGCTGTTGCACATGGATTTGGTTGGACCAGCTCGTGTTCGCTCCGCTGGTGGGAAGTGGTATGTTCTTGTGGTTGTTGATGATTTTTCGAGGTACTCTTGGGTTTTCTTTTTGGAGGACAAAAGTGAGACATTTGGCTTTGTTCGAGACTTGATCTTGAGGTTGAAGAATGAGAGACATGGTGATGTCATTCGAGCTATACGCAGTGACAATGGCACGGAATTTAAGAACTCTCATTTTGATGCCTTTTGCAGTGATCTTGGTCTTGATCATCAGTACTCTTCTCCATACATCGATTGCCAGAATGGCGTAGTGGAGAGGAAGAACCGGACCCTTTGTGAGATGGCCAGGACGATGCTCGATGAGCATAGGACTCCAAGGCATTTCTGGGCCGAGGCGGTCAATACCGCTTGCTATGTCTCAAATCGCATCTTCCTTCGTGCCTTTAAGAAGGAGACCTCTTTTAAGCTGATGCATGGACGACAACCCAGGGTGAGTCACTTTAGCGCTTTTGGTTGCAAGTGTTTCATTCTGAAGAAGGGCAAGTTGGATAAGTTTGAGTCTTGATGTTCGGATGGGATTTTCCTTGGTTATGCGATTCATTCTAGAGCATATCGTGTGCTCAACCTTGACACTAACCGAACCATGGAGACTTGCGATGTAACCTTCGACGAGACACAGCCATGTAGCTCTTCTGCTTTTGAGTGTGCAGGTGACGAGGAGATTGGAGCAAGGATCTTCGAGGATGAGAAGGACGGAGATGGAGACGACGACGATGATGGTGGTGATGCTCTAGCGGCTGATCGTGTACGTACTACTTCCACTACTACGACGACGATCGAGGACGGACCATCCCCTACACCCACTACGACTGAGGCTGTTCGAGTGGAGGTTGCTGCTGAGGGGGAGATTGTGTCCAGGCGAGAGGCTCCCCAGCGAGTACAAGTTGATCACCCACCGACGACCATCATTGGTGACCTTCATGAATGCACTACACGGTCGAGGTCAAGGAATACTTCTCATTTTGCTCATAATGCATTTGTTGCCGCTTTTGAGCCCAAAGATATTCGACACGCTTTGTCTGATGAGAATTGGGTGAATTCTATGCATGAGGAGTTGGGAAACTTTGAGAGAAACCAAGTCTGGGTGTTAGTCGATCCACCGCCAAATTGCCGTCCCATAGGAACCAAGTGGGTGTGGAAGAACAAAGAGGGTGAGAATGGGATGGTTGTGAGGAACAAGTCGAGATTGGTGGCGCAGGGGTACAACCAGAAAGAGGGCATAGACTATGAGGAGACATTTGCTCCTGTGGCCCATTTGGAGGTAATTAGGATCCTTCTAGCCTTTGCCGTGGCTAAAGGGTTCAAGTTGTACCAAATGGATGTCGAGAGTGCTTTCTTGAATGGGGTGATAGAGAAAGAAGTGTATGTGAGGCAACCCCCGGGGTTTGAGAGTGAAAAATACCCACACCATGTATACAAACTCCAGAGAGCGCTCTATGGGTTGAAACAGGCACCTAGAGCTTGGTATGGCAGGTTGAGAGGCTTTTTGCTGAGTAAGGGGCTTGTGATGGGCACAGTTGATAAGACCCTGTTCCTCCTTAAGCATGGGAATGACCTTTTGATTGTTCAGATATACGTGGATGACATAATCTTTGGTGGCTCTTCTCATGGTCTTGTTGCCAGATTTGCAGATGACATGAGCAGGGAATTTGAGATGTCCATGATGGGCGAGCTGCAGTTTTTCTTGGGTCTCCAGATCAAGCAGTGCAAGGACGGGACCTTTGTGCATCAGGCGAAGTACAGCCGGGACATGATGAAGAAGTTTGGCATGAACGACTCCAAGCCGCTGACTACACCGATGAGTACGACTACGGCTTTGGATGCGGACGAGGATGGCGAACCTGTGGACCAGAAGGAGTACCGGAGCATGATCAGCTCCCTCCTGTACTTGATGGCGACGAGGCCAGACATACAGTTTAGCGTGTGTCTGTGCGCTCATTTTCAGGCTTCACCGAGGACTTCACATCGGCAGGCCCTCAAGCGGATTTTCAGGTGCTTGAACTACACTCCTGAGTTTGGCCTGTGGTACTCTGCCTCCTCGACACTCAGGCTTCATGGATTTTCTGATGCGGATTTTGCTGGGTGTCGGTTGGATCGCAAGTCCACTTCTGGGTGTTGTCAGTTCCTGGGTTCTTCTTTGGTCTCTTGGTCATCTCGCAAGCAATCGAGTGCAGCCCAGTCCACCACCGAGGCTGAGTATGTAGCTGCTGCTAGTTGTTGTTCCGAGCTGCTTTGGATGACCTACACCATGAGTGACTTTGGTGAGGAGTGCTCCCAGGTTCCACTTTTCTGTGACAGCACCAGTGCCATAAGCATAGCCAAAAATCTTGTCCTCCACTCCAAAATGAAACACATAGAAGTGAGGTACCACTTCCTGAGAGACAATGTGGAAAAGGGAAACATATCTTTGTCCTACATTCCTACCCAAGACCAGCTAGCTGACATTTTCACCAAACCACTTGACCAAGCCACTTTCACTCACTTGCGGGGTGAGCTTGGGGTGTGCTTTCCTTTCTAGCTTGGGTCTTGGAGCTTCTCATGTATATATGTGTCATATGTTCATTTTGTTGCATTTCCTTCATGCATTTCACTTTCTGTACAAAACCTGGTAGGATAGCCATCTTTGGATCACTTGAGCTAGGAATGAGCTTCTCTTATATACATTGATCACTGATGTGCTATGGATGAGATATGTGCATGATTGGTAGCTCGTGGATGTGAATGCTATGCTCTTGTTGGTTTTGCCATATATGTATGATGAGATAGCATTTTGGTTGTGAAAATGATAAAACTGCCTCTCTCATGAATAGATGCTTGTCTATGCTCAATTTGTGCTTAAATGCTTATATCATGCTCAGTTTATGCTTGAGGATCATATTCTCTTTGCTTGGGGTCAAAGACCTTTTTGTCATTGTAAATGTTTAGCCCTTTTTGCTTGCTTGGGGAGGAGCATAAGCTTCCTTTTGCCGCAAAGGCACTTCATGTACCATGTTTAACTCGAAAATAAAATTGGTGTATGAATTGCCTTATGCTTGAAAAATGAGCTCCTAATCATGTTTTTATGTTTTGATATTCATATCTTGGGTGCTAAACCGTAGCATGCTTGTCTACCATGAGAAGTCTCATTTTAAGAAGTAGACACATGGCTCGGTGGCTTTAACATGACTTGAGTAGCTTGTGGGCGTTTATAATGATCTTGTAATGAGAATTTGTGATCTTGTATAAACTTTGAATGATCTAGTGCCTTTATGTTCAAATTGGTATGGATAGGATCTTGCTCATGAGATGCATGTTTCTTTGTGAAAATTACTTAAAATTGCTTTTAGCCATGTCACATGCTTATACGTCTCTACCTTCTTGATGGCAATGTGCTAACTACACCATGTCTACTTTGCTTGCTCTATGTCTCATTTGTAGCATTTTGTTGTGCTCCTTGTATATTTGAGAAGCTTGGTAGACTGTATATGTGCTTTGACATGCATTTTTCATGAAACCAAGGGGAAGAGTTTCATATACCTTGATTCATGTATTGTCAACAAGGGGGAGAGGTTTGTATGATAAGGGGGAGAATACACATGCTTTATGGGGAGAGTTAAGCATTTCGGGAGAATTTTGATGCATTGGGAGTTTTTATGCAAAATTGGTATGCATGTGTGAGATGTGGCATGTGAGGAGAAAAATTTGAGAAGAAGAGGTTGCATTTGCTCAGGGGGAGTTTGCACATGTGCAGGGGGAGCTCCTTTGATTTTTCTGAGTTTTGTGCTTTGTGATGTGCTCTTTAAGAGCTTTGTTTTGTCTAGGCTGGGTCGAGCCGTTGCCCTTGTCTTTGGGGGCCGAGACTTGGATTGGCGAGTGATCTTGTTTTCGCTTGTTCTTTGGCTTTGGATCACTTGCTTGGATGTTGGTTGTTTTCTTTTCTTTTTCTCTATCATGGTTACTATGGGTGTTGTCAATGCACTCATCAAGGGGGAGATTGAGGACCAGGTGTGTCCGAGGACTAGTGGAGGGTCGCTTCTTAGTGATGAGTGATCGACAACGTTGTGTGGACTGATGCTTGGCTAAGTGTGCAGGTACAGGTTGCGGCTTGACTCGTGTCGGTGCAGGTGAAGAACAAGCGCGAAAGGCCTTAGCCGTGGCGGCCTCCGGGTGATGGAGTGGCAAGTAGGCTTGGTTCGATGGACCCGGTGGCCGATGGGGTCAAGTGCGAGCCGTGCGGTGCAAGACTGGCGGGCTGAAGTCGTGAACATGGGCCGGTGCAAGGTAGTGGTTGAAGTCTGAAGCTTGCACGCGGGGTTTGGTGGTTTGGCCACAAAACCATCTGGTGGACGGGTTCTTGGTTTGGGCCGCAAAACCAAGCCCGAAGGCCCGAGGCGACGGAGACGGTGATCTGGGAGCTTCGGGAAGCTTCGAGGCGGGGGGCACGTGGTGTGATCGCGGGGCTTGCGTCGAAGCTAAGCAAGGCTACGCTGGAAGCGTGTCTGCTCGATGAAGACTTGACCAAAATGCCCCTGAGTGGTTGTATCTTCATTTCAAGCAGTAGGGGTAGCGTGGTAATTTACCTCCCTCTGATGGACTTCGTATAAGTAGCGGAGAGGTGGATGGCATCTCTCTCTCTTGCTTCTAGGGCTTTCTCCCCTGGTAGATTTTCTCTGAACTACTTCTTTTCCCTCTGGATTCCTTAGGCTAGACTCTTGTACAGAATCTGACCTCTGGATGTATGGAAGCACTCGGTGTCCCGGTGATCTCCTAGTCCTCTGTGATTTTCGTGTCATTTTTGGGACTATTTTTCGGAGTTTTCGTTCTTGGCTTGATTCGTGATTTTGGAGGCGTTTCTTCAGGGATTTCTTTAAGGGGATCATCGGTGGATGCCTTGCGCATCTTTGTGTGTGATCTTGACCCCTCAAACGCTGTGGAGAGCCTTCGATTCGTGCGTTTTTGGTTGGTGCCCGAGTTCATGGTGGTGGTTCGGTTGATCTGCGATTCCCGGTGATTTATTGGCTTAGGAGTCGAGATTTTTGGGGCATAGCATCCTTGTGTGACGCTTTACATCTCCCCAAAATCTTGTCTCAAGAGCTTCAACCGTTTGGGAGATCCGGGGACGGAAAGGTTGGGTTGACTCCCGAGCTCGAGCTTTTTGTGTTCTGTTCGTGCTTGGCGGACGGTCCGCGGGTCCCTGGCGGACGGTCCGCGCAGCTAGGGTTCGTCCCGTGTTCTTCGTATTCGTCACGTGTTCTTGAGCGCTTTTGTTTCGATCCGGTTGCATCCCAGGGTTTGGCTGCGAAGCGTTTGGCGGACAGTCCGTGGTGGTTCCACGGACGGTCCGCGTGGAGGGTTTTCTGGCGGACGGTCCGCGTGCTCACCACGGACAGTCCGAATTTCGGGGGTGCGCTACTAGAGGTTCTGGTCATTTTATCGAACGGTCCGCGGAGACCTAATGGACAGTCCGCGCAGCCATCGCAGACAGTCCGCTAGGACACCTCGGACGGTCCGCCAGGTGCGTTCCAGATTTGATCAAGTTCTTTGATTCTTGCTTTGGTGCTTCCGCTCTTTGCTCCTAGGCTTCTCTCGTGATCTTCTAGGCTTGTATGAGTCTTGTTTGGAGCTTCCTTTGTGAGCAAGGATTCGTGGAGTGGCAATCGGGGCATAGGCCGAATTTGACTTTAAGGAAGAATTTTTATCAGCTCCTATTCACTCCCACCCTCTCTGGTCGCCCGATTCGGTCCTTCATCTGGCTTAGCCAATTAATTAGGTGTGTGGAATTATCTGACAACCTTATCCGAAAGGAGGACAGGGGGCCGGAGTTGAAGGGGTATAGCCCGGTTCTTTTGGGGTAGCAGCCTTTGCTAAGGTGCTGACCACTAGGGAGGGTTATGGTCCGCTCCGCTGCTGTAACTGTCGCGCATTGTTGGTCTTCTACATATCTTTGTAAAGGCTTCGTAGTGGACCCCTAGCCACTCACCTCGGAAGTGTTTAAGGGTCTGATCAACCCGGGCAATATGGGGAACATGAGCTGTGGTGAAAGTGTACAACCTCTGCAGAGTTAAAACTGATCGATCAGCCGTGCTCACGGTCAAGAGCGGCCTGGACCCTCACATGATTAATGAACTTGAAGATGGAATTAAATCATGGTTTTATATGGTTTTGAGATAATGTTTTCTAAATGCTTAATTTTGGGATGGTATAAACTTACACCTAGTAAATAGGTGGTTGCTAATAAAATTTGACCAACATTAAAAATGCTAACCGCTGCAAAACCTTAGCCTATCCTTGATAGCCTTGCATTTTTCCTCCACTTGCTGAGCTCCAACCATAAGTGTGCTCACCCTTGCTTACCCGCTGTTCAGAGGAGAACACTGGAGAGGAGTACTTCAGCGATTTCGATGAGTTTTGAGGATGCATTTCCCCCAGTCTGATGCCTGTGGAGTTGAAGACGGAGTTGGATCGTCTTAGCTATCGATTTTCGTGTAAAGACCTTCGTGTCTATCCATGAGTGTAATAAAAGTTAATAAACCTCTTCTTGCATGTTTTTGAGCATTGTTTCTGTTATTACGCTTATTATGTCTATCGTATGTGTGAAATTGAGATCCTGGCACACATATGAGATGCATTTGATTTCTTTACGGAAATCGGTTGTGACAGAGGGAGAGAGAGCTACACAAGAGAGAAGTGGAACTTGAGAGCTTGGAGGTGTGTGTGAAATGAGGCCCCTCCCCTTCTAGTTATAGGCAAGGGAGTGGCTTGCTCCGAGGCTCCAAATGCTCTAAAACACCTCAGAATGCAGCCAAGAGCCAATGGGAGAGAGCCATGTGGAGGGCCAGGATGAACCGACCCTAGGTCGGTTCGGCCGAACCTAGGGTCGGCCGGCCCCCTCGGGTGGCTTCCTGGCCCGTGCTACCTCTAGCTCACTTCCATGTGGGCCCTGATACCCATCCTCCGTGCATGGCACGTTTCCTAGTGATTTGGTTAGCGAAGTGGGCCCATGGATCCATGTGATGCTGACGTGGTAGCGTATGATTCTCGTCGAGAGTTGTTCACATGGATTGGTGACATCATGGATCCAGGAGAATCCATGTGGTAGCCCCTCATTGGCCAGCACTTGAGTGCCTTGGATTGGAGTGGAATGAATGTGCATGGATTCTTCTCATTTCCTATGCTAAATACCTGCATTCGAATAGACATCGACACTAGTGGAAAGTATTAGTTTAAGCTCCTATTCTAGTGTGGATGTGCAATTCATGCTTGAATTTGCAGGAGTTGACGGCCATGAAAATGATACTTAACAGCCGTCAACAACACCCCCACACTTGACCTTTGCTCGTCCCGAGTGAAGGGAAAACAAAACAAAGTGAGACATGAATACCAAAGAGTAAGACAAACATAAGAGATATTCCACGTCATACCTTGCTCCTGTGAACCTCTGTGGATTGGCTATCATGTCTACTTGGGTGATTGAAAAGTAAAACAGCTGTGAATCAAGTCACTTAAGCACCTGATGATAAACACCTTGGGGTTTTGCAAAGTTTTTCATAAACAAAGCTGTTGGCATCTTCCTCATTTGATTCTCTCAGATCACTCAAAGTGTATATTTCCTCACCAAAGCATTGATGGCCTTTCTTCATCCTACTTCTAATGATGGCTATATGTGGAGCTCAGGGTAGGATAGAAGATAAAGCATACTTGTATCACATATATTGCAAAGTCAAAAACTGGATCCAATAGAGAAAATCAAATCATACAATCAGACCAAGATGTGCACATGTGTGGATACGGTGAGTATGGTAAGGTGGATACTAGGCCCGGAATTGGTGCTAGATATTACCATACATATATGATGAATGTGGGTTGATGGCGAGGTGGACACTAGCCCCGGAATGGACAATAGTTATTACCATCTATATTATGGGACTCCTTTTTGCATGATCTCATCTCTCTCCTATTTTCTCCTTTATTTTGGACATGGGCTGTTCTTTCTTTTCTTTCTCTTTTTTTCATCATGCTTTGAGCATGTGCCTCTCTTTTCTCTTTTTTTTCATAGCCCATGTCTCTTGAAGGATACTTTTGGAGAGAGACGTCACACCACTTATGGAGCTTTATTTTTATGAAATGGATGAATGATACAATGCTAACTTCCAGTGTAGAAGCATAGCAAGGGGAAATAGGTGGTGTACACATGAATCTTGATCATGAAAGTAATGAAAAGAATTCTTACTAGGGTCACATAATTTGACAAAGCTCAAAGTAATAACAAGCAGCATATGAGTATAAGGTTTTCAACTATGAACATCATATGGCTTTGGTATGACGGTGGCATATCAAAGAAGAGCTTTTCCAAGAAATTTTGTGTTTTCAAAAATAAATAACCCAAGAGAGTTTAGTCATCAAGAGCAACAGATCATATCATCAAGCCATATCACACTCGTCAATTTCTTAGGTGAACATGCTTGTCCTTAAGATGGTTATGGTTCACAAGCATCAAGTAGATAACGAGGAATAAAACATATGTGAGTCAACTCAGGCATCAAGGAGGCTGGGTGATCTTACCATCAACATTCGAGTTTCAGTTTAGATGAGATAACAGTTATGGCTTATAAAACTCAGGAATGAGAGAGTGAGTTGTCGAGTTGCAAACCGACGCTATGCATAGGAGTTGAACCATGAGAGGCTCTCCACAGGAGCGAGCTCGTGCGGGTCCCGTTCAGGTTCTCTGCAGATGATCGATCGGCTAGCGCAGAGTGCTCACAGTGGGTACGTGCGAAAATGTCGTGCCTACGCCGGGAGAGTCGTGGCTCTCCCCCACACTGTCTCGAACATAGATGTCCATCTAAAACAAACGACCAAAGTGATAACACAAATGTGGCTTGACCGGGTTACATGACCGGCTAGCCAACATTATTCAATTTCCAATGCTCTAAAATAAAATAATTAGGTGCTTACACACATGAAAGGAAATAAATGAATGAAGGGAAATAAATAAATAAAGGGAAATAAACCTAGACCTATACTAGCGCCTAATGAACTAAAGCTGGGGCTAATCCCCACTACTCGGAAAGGATCTGCTCCTTCTCCTCAGCAACTGCCAACCTTTGCAGCTTCTGAGTCATGTCCTCCTCCAGCTGGCGATACTCAATCTTGAGTTCACGGTACTCATCCCTCTGTCTGGCCAGCCCTTAAACTAGCTTGTCATGCTCTATGAACAAGTCAGCTAGTTTGTGCACCAACTTCACTAACGTAGAGGTCTTCTTAGCGCCATTCCTTCGGATGTCAGTGAGGATACTGATGATGTCTCGCTCCCACTGCTGCGGCTTGTGGTAGGGCGTACCATAGCCTCCAGTAGCAGTCTTCACTCCAAAGTTCTTGCACCTGGTCTGTGGGAGTGGAAACTCATCCCACATGTCCTGCTCATACGTGTGGCAGAAGGCCTCTCCGTAACTGTTGAAATCGGTGCCAACGTAGCGCTCCCCGGGCTTCAACGGTGGCCCAGGAGGATCATCAAACAAGACACGCTTGCATGCAGCGCCTTTCCTCCCATGGTGGTCAGCCGGGCCGGAAAGGAGGACGGTGAGGAGGAGCCTCGACGGGATGACTGAACTGAGGAGTCGGTGCGTCCCCTTCGAGTGCTCTCTACACTCCTGCCCCTTTCGGGAGTCTTGGCCTCCGGTGATCCCATCTTCTCATCCAGGTCGTCGAGGTCGACGGGGTGAGAGGAGCCCCCTGCTCTTGAGGTGTAGGGCGAGGCCGCCTTACGAAGGTGAGAGAAACCGAAGTTGGCCATGGATGCGCTGGGTTGTGGAAGGTGAGGTGGAGGAGATGGATTCTGCACGAGAAACTCGTCGTGCGGCAGGGAGAAGGTTTCTGGAGGAGGAAGAGATGCACACGCGAAAGAAGAAGGGAGGCGGCATCACCAGGGCTTCGGTCGAACCAGGGTTGGGCCGACCCTAGGTGGGCCCCTCTAGTCCTCCCCCTTTGCATGTGGGCTCAAGCAGGCCTCAAGGACACAAGCCCAGGTGGATGCCCCGAGATGGAAAGGTTGGCTTAGGATAAAGCTAGGATAATGTTGGAGTTGAATAATTCAACCTTTACTTTATAATAACTTTGGCCAAACCACTAGTATAACTATAGATAATCTGGGGGAACTCACCTTGACAACATACCTGGTCCATCAAAAGTGTAGAAGCCACTGATGGGGATCATGAAGCGTTCACCGTGTCGCCACGATGGTGTTGTCTTCCTGTGGTCCTTTGCCTTACTCCTTTTTATTTTGGCAATTTCTTTCTCCTGCATAGTCAGTGTTCACAAGATACCTGAAGGATATTTCTTCTCAGGGAAACAAAATAAATGATTCCCAAGAATACTCAGAATGCGGGCATCTCGTGATTTCCTATCTCAACTCATGATCATCTCCCTTGAAGATAGTGTGATGTGATGATAAGCTCTGATCTGCAAGGTTAGTGCATATACAAATACGAGCCCAAAGGATTTATCAAAGCTAGAAGCAAGCATGATCATCCCAGGGGGCCTAGGCAGCGCTGGGTGGTCATGAGACTCGAGAGCTATAGCACTAGGGTAGCGGAACTCGGAGATGAAAAGATCGAGCACTAAGGTTAGTGCTCCCATAACAGGAACTGATCTCCGAGTGAACTCATGATCGGAAAGACACTCGGCCTCCAAAGAGGTTAGAGAATAAGCTCCAACGGCTGGTGTACAATCAAGAACTAGAGTTCGGGTGAAGAACGAGATTTAACTCGCTCTTGCCTTAGGCAGGGGGTCCGATGTCCTCATCAGAACGATGGAAACATCCCGAGGTCTGGCCTAAGCTTCCAATGGGAGGCTATGGATAAGCTGGAAAGTTGCAACTCCCATTGGGCATCGATCAAGTCAAGCATAAGGTATGAAGTTAAACTCCTCTTGACTGATCGGCATCGATCGATGGGCTTAAGATAAGAAGCAAATGCACTCCATTCGATCGGTAAATGATCGTGCTCCTTCGGTCTTATAGATGAATCCAATGTGAGGATTGACGAGCTCGAAGGTTAACAACAGCCGTTGTCACACCTGTTTTTCCAAAGAAAACCAGATGCAGTTCTATATGCATGCCAGGATCAAGTTTCATGCATATAGTTGACATAAGTGAATAACAGAAACAATATCACGTAAGAAAAACAAAGGTTATCAGAGATTTATGCTTTATCCTGGATACGAAGGCACCAAACTTCACAGGCAGTCGACTGGGGGTTGCGTACGCCTAGCACCAGCAACATCTTCACAACAACTTCATAGCAGCTTCCTCTCTCTAAGCAACATTGTTTATAGCAAGGGTGAGCACATGTCGTACTCAGCAAGTGTGGGGAAAGTATGTATGCAAGGGCTGAACAAGGAAAGGCTGACAGGTTGACTGCATTAAGCACTTTTAGTTGGTCAAATTTTTATTAGCACCTGATTACTATGATATAAGTAGATACCAACCCACCTTAATATAAAAAGATACGCCATAAGCATATGGCTAACATAACCATAACAACGATTTAAGTCCATCTTCAAGTTCAATTATCATGTGAGGTTCCAGGCCGCTCTTGACCGTGAGCACGGCTAATCGATTAGTTTACACTCTGCAGAGGTTCTACACTTTCACCACAAGTCACGTAAAAGTCCCGAAGAACTTTGAACCCAACCATGCGATGCTAGCTAGGCATCATACCACACTACCGAGGTGTGATTGCATAGGGACACTACGAGGCCTTTACAAAGTTTCCCCAGTGTGAAACAACCCGCGAAGGTTCCGAGTCGTTGCAGAGTATAAAGTCCCCTAGTAGGTACCGTGTCTTAGCCAAGCCCAACTCCCTACTAGAGCGAGTCTATACCCCACTGGCGCTCCCCCCTTGCCCTTATCAGGTAAGGTCATCCCAACACTATAGTCCCTAATTAATTAGCCAAGGCAGAGCCATATGCCTTGTGGTTGCACTGTTGTCCTTGGTGGTCGCTCCATGTTCCAATTAGGCATTGTGATCTTGTATTAACCAGAGATATAAAGCATAAAAGTAAAGCATGTTCATCATTATTGTTGTTCATTAGAACCACCATAACCCAAAGTATAGCAGCTAAGCAGATCTACCCAACAGAAAGGTAAACCCAGGTTGACAAGGAATAATGGTAATAAAGACTAGGATAAACCTTAATAGGATCCATCAGTTTTAATGCAAGCATATGCAATGGTGATTAGACACAATTATTGGGACAAAAGATCAAGGACACACTTGCCTTTAACCAGAGTAATGTTGTTGCTCAAAATTCTTCAACTCTTCAAGCTCTTCAAAGCTCTCGAACCACGTTCCTTCTACTCGCATCAATCATCGGGCACAAGCATGTGATGAAAACAAACAAGTACTACTAAGAACAATGCACCAATCAAATCAAAGCTTTAAAAGAATGCACTAAAGGATAGGCTCGATGCTATGGATCACTGAAGCACACAGACCGTGCTGAAATAAGGAAAGGCTTGGTTAACTTTATGAAGGACACTAGGTGCGAGCAAGAAAAAGATCTAGAGCTTGAAAGAAGATTAGCTCTACAACAGAGACACACTGAGACAGGGCTTTGATAAAGAACGACTAACGATCAATTTGCATATATGAGAGAACAAGCTATGAGCTAGGTTTATTTTAATTAGCAAAAATATGTAAAGGATAGAGAAAATACCCTAAGTTGGAATTCATGCAATATTATATTTTTATTTGCAAAAGACCGAAGTAAAGAACCAATCAAGTTTTATTTATAAAGACTCATATATATATTATACCAATTAAACATTTACTTTAGAAAGCTAAACTATATGAATCACCTAAACGCAAGTTTATGATTCGAATAGATCATATTATTATTAAAAACATTATGGCGTTGACATTAATCAAATTAACATTTACTTATAAAAGCCGATGTAAAAGCCTATCAACTTTTAATTAGAAAAGTTGATTAAATATTAATCAAATTAACATTTGGTTTATGAAAAACCGGACAAAAGATCTAATTAGATTTTATTTACAAAAACATGTGAAATAAACATTAATCAAATTAATATTGACTGAAAAACGGTATATGGCACTATATAGCTTTTATTTAGAAAAAGGCATGTTTAATAAGTATTAAGCAAAATTAATATTAAATTTATTTTCAAAAAACAAACATGATCAAAAGTCACCACTAACGTGTTCTTCATGTCATTATGAACCTAATGCAACTTGAACGGGTGAAAACGGATCTAAAACATGAAAGATATGGACAAACGAAGCTCTAGGGACTTGCTGGCAAAGATTAGAAACTTCCAGGGGCTTATCCGCGAAAAACCAGGGGCATATACATAATTTTGTATATTAACTCGAGGGTTTACTCGCAAAAGTCTCAGGGTGGATTGGATCTAGGGAATCTGGAAGATTGCGGGGATTTTCTGTAAAAGGGACAAGACACAAGATTTGGATCTATTCATTACTGGATCTTGTAGGGGGCTTTTCGCAAAAATGCCTTCTTCTTCCTCTCGTTCCAGCGGACAGAGCAGGCGATGGGGGACTCCGGCCGGTGGGGTCGCCGGCGACCTGGGCTGCCAGGGCTTCGGCTATATGGGGAAAAAGGAGGAGGAGGACGAGATGGTCACAGAGGTGCGCTTACCACGGGTGGGGACAGCCGGGAGACGGCCGACGGCGAAGGGCTTCGGCGGCCGGCGGACCTCAAGGTGGCGGCGGCACTCAGGTGAACCCCTGGCGACGCGAAGCGGCTGAGGAGGCGCGGCTCGTCGTTGCGGTCCTCACGGTGGTGACGGTTTCACTCGGGAACGATGGAAGCGGCGGATCGGGCAGCGGCCGGCGGAGCTCTATACCACGGCGAGGCGGCGCTTGCGGCGGCGAAGCTTCTGCGGCGGTATGCGCAGATGGCGAGGCGGCACTGCGCGAGGCAGAGGGGCAGGTGGAGGTGCGCAGAGGCCGGGATGAAGCTTTATGGGGGCACACGTCTTGTCGTGCATAGCACGAATGCCGAGACGGGGGGCGGCGGACTCCAGTGTCCGTTCCAGCCACGACGAGAGGTGGACGATGACAGGCGGACCCCGCCTGTTAGCGGCAGCGGCAAGGGAGAGGCAAGGCGGGCCAAAGCTGGGCCGGATCTTGCTAGCTGGGCCGAGGATGAGGGCGACGAGCGAACACGCGGAGGAGATAGGGGGGCACGAACAGACTTTGAACAGCTGGGCCGAAAACTGCTATGGGCCGAAAGTGAAGGAGGGAAAGGAATTCCTTTTTATTTTCAGAAAATTGTTTTCGTGGAAAAGAATAATCTAGAATAAGCTAGACATTTCATTAAATCCACGAAAAATATTCTGAAAATCCCAAAAATTCTGGGAAAATTCCCAGAGATAGATTGAGATACGAACAATCCAAATAAAATATTTGGAGCTCATGAAAAAGATTTTAGAGCCTTCTAATAAATAGAAAATGCTCAGAGAAGATGAGAATAAATCCCGGAAAAATCTGGAAAATTCTCAGAAGGGTTTTGGTCAGCACCTAAGCGTGTTTTTGAAAGCTTTTGCACTCAGAAACGCCAAGATGCATCGGCATGAATGCAACACTCACACAATCATTTTATTTAATTTGCGAAAAACAATCAAAGACTTTTTCCTATTCTATATTTCCTGTAAAGAAAATAATTGTTGGTAAAATTTTAAAATTGATAGAAAAATTATTATTTAATTATTCTTCCTATTCACATCCTGAAATTGGAAATTTCAGGGTGTGACAGCCGTCCCCGGCAACGGCGCGAGAAATGCTTGTTGGCGTTTCTTAAACTCACCGCTAGACGCCGTGGTAGCGTGAGCATGTAAGAGAAACCCGGGTACACTGACGAGTGCGAACGAATCCGCAAGCGTACGGATACACCATTGTAGCACTTCTCCCTCGGAGAATGAGTATTCCTGTCGGGTTTCGTTCCTAGGATGGGAGCGTAACCAGAGAGGGTCGACACCAGCTACTACTGAGATAGGTAGGGATATGAGAAGCACTTTCTTAAGGAACTTAATTCTCAAGATGGATCTGTACGCTATTAGTCCTCTCCGTGGAGCGCCAGCCCATCCTAACTTTTTAGGGAGAGGCCAATGTACTGGCAATGGGGCCCAGCTCGGTACACAGGCGCGAAGAGTTTCAAAGGGTCCAACAGGCTATCACCACTGCAGCCTACGTCTATCGTTACACGAATGCACTTGGTCTTCGTAGGATTACCAGAGTTCAGACATCACGTCTGCACTCCAGATAACTACTATAGCGCGATTACGTCTGTCGACCCGCTAACAACACTATAGCAACCCGTATAAATACGGAACCACAAACTAGAGAGAGAACGGATCAAATCATACTAGTCATCAAGTTACGGAGCAGCAGGAAATGTTTGGATGCAAACGAGATACAACAAACTTACTCAGCTAAACAGGATCAGAGCATGCAAACAGATACTTGAACTAAGGAACTAGCTCTAAAGGATCGAAGCCTTGTGTTACGAAGAACACAAGCCTCTAACTTATGAACGAGCTAAGAACACAAGAACATATCATTCATGCATGATGTCCACCATAGTCTAAATAAGAAATGCTGAAATACTCACTTTGGTCTAAATGAAGAATAAGCATCCACGAGGACATCAACTCACTCCTCACTCCTACTCTATCTCTCAACTAATCCTAGTCTAGATCTCTTCTCAACCCCATTCTACCACATAGAGGTGAGAATCACCTCACATGGGCAGAACTAGAAAGAGGGAGGAGAGCTACACAAGAGAGAAGTGGAACTTGAGAGCTTGGAGGTGTGTGTGAAATGAGGCCCCTCCCCTTCTATTTATAGGCAAGGGAGTGGCTTGTTCCGAGGTTCCAAGTGCTCCAAAACACCCCGGAATGCAGCCAAGAGCTAATGGGAGAGTGCCACGTGGAGGGCCAGGATGAACCGACCCTAGGTCGGTTCGGTCGAACCTAGGGTCGGCCGCCCCCCTAGGGTGGATTCCTGGCTCGTGCTTCCTCTGGCTCACTTCCATGTGGGCCCTGATACCCATCCTCCGTGCATGGCACATTTCCTGGCGGTTTGGTTAGCAAAGTGGGCCCATGGATCCGTGTGATGTTGACGTGGCAGCGTATGATTCATCGAGAGTTCTTCACATAGATTGGTGACATCATGGATCCAGCAGAATCCATGTGGCAGCCCCTTATTGGCCAGCACTTGAGTGCCTTGGATTGGAGTGGAATGAATGTGCATGGATTCTTCTTATTTCTTATGCTAAATACCTGCATTCGAATAGACATTGACACTGGTGGAAAGTATTAGTTTAAGCTCCTATTCTAGTGTGGATGTGCAATTCATGCTTCAATTTGCAGGAGTTGACGACCATGAAAATGGTACTTACCAGCCATCTACAACATCCATTAGGTACAACTTGAACCCTTTAGCAACTGAAAATGCTAGAAGGATTGTAATTGCCTCCAAACAAGCCACCGATGTAAATGTCTCCTCATAGTCTATCCCTTCTTTCTGGCTAAACCCCTGAGCAACCAACCTTGCCTTGTTTCTCACTATCTCCCCATTTTCTCCCTCTTTGTTCTTCCACACCCATTTTGTCGCGATAGGTTTGCAATTTGGTGGAGGCTCAACCAACTCCCACACCCGATTCCTCTCAAAATTCTCAAGCTCCTCATGCATAGCGTTCACCCAATCTGGATTGGAAAGTGCGTCTCTAATATCTTTGGGCTCAAAAGAAGCGACAAATGCAGAATGAGTGAAATGAAAATGTCTCTGTGACCTGGACCGTGTAGTGCGTTCATGAATGTCACCTATGATCGACGAAGGTGGGTGATCCACCTGAACATGCAGGGGAGCCTCACGTCTGGAGACAACCTCCCACTCAGCAGCAGCATCCTCTTGAACAGCCTCAGTTGTCTCGGTGTAGGTGAAGAACCTGTTTACACCGTTTCTTGACATGTATCGATAAGGAGCAAAGAGTTGATGAGAAGAGGTGTTAGGAAACACACAGGGCTGATAGAAGAAACAACCAATCAGCCGGTCATTTAGGAAAGAAGTCAACAAAGACAGCCGGTGGTCAAAGGTGGGAGATCAGCTGAGGGAAAGAAGAGAAAGCAGCAAGAGAAGAAATACGCTAAGGAAGAAAAAAGGAGGCTCAGGCGGGTCAACATCGGTTAGCAACGGGTCAAAGAATAATTAGTAAGTCCGACTCTTGCACGAGTCATTTATTTTAGCAGTTATAGTTTTAGTTAGGAAAGGTCTTGTCATAATCGACTAGAAGTTCGTAGTATTCAAGGGTATAAGTAGCGACCCTGCACGGTCGGGAAAAATTGTACACATCAACAAACACAAACCTTTACTTTTCAAGCAATTTACCTTTCAAGTCAGTGACTTCGTCAAAAGTTTTCTTCTTCTTGCTTTCTTGTTTCAAGCGCCGTCCTTCGAGTTCACTGGGTTGCATCAATCGACCTCCGGCAAGCTTGTGAGTTTGAGGTTTCGTCTAGATTTATTCAAAACTTATCAATATTAGCTAGATCTGCAAGTCTTTACTTGTTTATTTAGCTTTTATCACCAACTTATCCCGCTTGAGGTTCGATCGTATCAGCTAGCTCTCACTACGTCGTCAATGCACCGATCTCACAGCCGATCCAGACCCACCTTGTTGCTGACGTCACCAGATCGGCTGATCCTAGCCATTCTGAACATACTTGTACTTCGGCTGCAGATCGGCTGACCGATCTCCTTCGATCTCGCATCGGCCGATCGGGCTATTGCGCTATGCCCACGTGGAAGATATCTATCGGCTCTCTAGCTGATCAACCCTGCATTTAACATCTTATCCTCTTACGTGCCGATCAACAAGTCAGGTCAGCTAGCACGCCTTGTTACATCCTAGGGATCTGTTACGTGCTACCGCGGAGGACTTTATTCCGTTTTCTACGTCAACACATCTTGGCACGCCCAGTGGGACACGAAGAATCACGACGATATCTAAAGACTCCAAGAAGTTTGATGAAGTCCACAAGGACAACATCCAGCCAATCACTGTGGATCAACTCAAGGAAGCTGACAAAGCTGAATGCGAGAATTGCATGGCAGAGTATGGTCGGATTTTAATGAGCAGTTTCAGTCTTACTAGGGAAGGAGCAGTGAAGAAAAATCCTCTTCCAAAACCTACAGACATCATAATACAAGCCGACCCTGGAAGACTTCAAGACATGATGACAAAAGCTATGCATCACGCTTTGATTGATCAATCTTTTGTCTTCAATAATTCGGTGCCGAACAGCGTGAAGGAGGTTCTCGGGGAAGAAGTCATGAGTTTGTACAAGGGACCATCATATTATCAACGCAATGTGGCTTTCCCGTTCATGACTAACAAGAAGTTCCAGGAAGTGTTACCGGTTTCTAAGCCAATTACAACTTCTACTCCTGAGATTGTTACAACAACTCCTCCTTCTACCGTGCCGCTGTCAACAACTGTGGGAATTAATAAACTAGGGTCTCAGGGTTTCATATCTGGTACTCCTACAGATCCCAAGTACGGCATGCCTGTAAATTATGTGCCAGAGTCAACCCAAAAGACTACAGTAATACCCAGGAACACCGGCCCATATGCAGCAAAATTCAATAATGTGGTTGGTACTGCTTGCCATCATGACAAGGGGATTACATTCACATTCATCGATCAGAGATCCCAGAGTCAGCAGAGTTATGATGTATCACCCCTGCATGTTCACATGGTCAAGCCACTACCTACTCCTCTAAGGGTTCAGAAGTCTCAAGAGATGGCACTGCAGCCAAATATGTCAGGTGGATTTTCGGTTAGTCAGCCGATCGTAAGTCACCAGATAGAACAAGACCAGATGACACCAGCCATGAAAGCATTGGCAGTCAGAAATTATGCTGCTAAGCTGCATGAAGATAACAATGAGGCTATGAATCAAGTTGCACTATTGGAAGCAATGACAGATTCTCCTCTGCATCAAGAGCAACAAATCCAAGAGTTTCCGAATATCCAGTACGTGCAACAGCCGATTGCTCCACAAACAAATTAGGGGAATCAAGGTTTTTCGGCTGAACAACTACTTCAAGGATCACCACATAGCATTGAGATCCAAAGGCAACATTGGGTTCCTCCTAACCCTTTGGTTATTCAGCAGATTGTTCAGGAGCAACCAAGAACAACTGTGGTGGCTACATGTCAGCAATATCCTTCGGCAAGTTCTCAGCCGATTGATCAGAAGAGTTTCATGCCTGAGGTCACAATTATGCTGGAAAATTAGTTCGGGTTAAAGCCAAAGCAGCAAACACACATATATCAGACACCTTACCCTGCATCCTTTGATCAAATCCTGTTTCCTCAACGGTTCAAAGTGCCCGACTTCACCAAGTTCACTGGCCAAAATGAAACCTCCACCATTGAACACATCACTCATTTCATCATCTACTGTGTAGAGGCAGCAACAATTGAATCGCTGAGGGTTAGATTATTCTCATCCTTGTTGTCAGGGAAAGCCTTCAGTTGGTTTACATCGCTCCCAGCCAATTCAATTCAGAGTTGGGAAGATCTGGAAAGGCAATTTCATGGATACTTCTTCTCAGGGATTCATGAGATGAAGCTTACTGATCTTACTAGCTTAAGGCAAAGGAACGATGAATCAATACCCAGCTTCATCCAAAGGTTCAGAAAGATGAGGAACAAGTGCTACAGCCTAACTCTGAACGACAAACAGCTAGCAGAGTTGGCTTTTCAAGTTCTCTTGCCATCTATCAGGGACAAGTATGCTTCGCAAGAGTTTGAGAATATCAGCCAGATACTCCATCAGCTAAGTTACGAGAGTAATCGCTCATATGAGTCCAGAAGGAATTTTCAGAAGCGGGTGTCCTATGTAGATTGCTCTGATAATGAAGAGGAAGCCGAAGTCGATTTGGCTGAGTGGCTCCCAAATAGGAAGCCGATTGCATGTCCCTTCAGCAAAAGGGAGCCTAAGAAGTTCAGTTTTGACACAACCAAAGCTGACAAGATATTTGATCTTCTCGTTCAGCAAAGACAGATTAGGTTGTCACAAAATCATACTATACCAAGTGCTGAAGAACTAAAGAAGATCAAGTACTGCAAGTGGCATAATGTTACATCTCACAACACTGAGGAGTACAAGGTGTTTCGACAACAGATCCAAAGTGCTATATATCAAGGGAAGCTAGAGTTTGAGACACCTTCCAAATCAGGAAAGCCGATGAAAATCGATCAACACCTTTTTCCTACTAACACGGTTGAGACAACCAAAGCAAAGATATTGACATCTGAATCGGCTAAAAATAAAGGAACCATTGATCATGAGACTCAGATGATAGCTGAAGAAGCCAAAGGGAAGGGGCTGTTTGAAGCATGAATCAATTCAAAAGGTTCCAAACAGCAGGTTACTTCACAAGTTCTTCTGAGCAAGTTCCAGCGCCAACAAAAGCAAATCAAGGAAAAAGAAGAATGGGCAAGGCGCAATGCAGGGCACTAGAGATGTCCATTCTTCAGATATTGCTGGGAAGAAGGGATCAAGCTTCCAACATCTGATAACTATCCAGAATGTGCAGGTTTTTATTTAGAAGGATAATCATCCAAAAGGCCTTGTTTGATAATAGGGACAGAAGGTCCACCAATCAAGATCAGCAAGAGCATCAACAACGCGTCTCAGTATATGATCGGCTGGGGGGAGGCAAGGCCAGCATGCATGATCAGCTGGGGGGGGAGAGCCAATGTACATGATCGACTGGGGGGCAAGCTCCACGACAGTTGACCTAATTGGCTAGAAGATATGGCTGACAGCAGAGTCCCTGATGAAGACATGTTGGTAAGAATTCCAGAAAGGTGTAATGCTACATACGAAGACAAAATCCAACACGAAGTACGTCAATCTAGGTGGTGCCCAGAAGGTTTGACCAAATCTCAAAAGAGAAGAGTCCAGCACTTGGTACAATTGGAACAACAGGAAGAAATTGAGAAGCAAGCACTTGACAAGAAGAAGGTCTGATCCCAAATCTGGTGACCTAAACCCAAAGCTGATCCCAAATTCTTTCTTCTTGATCTTTGTATCATGCCACCTCTTTGTTCTTTCTTTATAGATCTTTGCACTGTTATAGGCTTCCTCTCTCCATTCTTCCAACTCTGATATTTGTTTGTGCCTGTTCCTTCTGGCCTTGAGGAACTCCAGATTAAACTCTGGATTGCCCAATGGGCTTTGTGCTCCACCTCCACTGGTAGGTGGCATGTTTTCCCATATACCAATTGATACGGAGACATTCCCAGTGGGGTTTTATAGGCTGTTCTATAGGCCCATAGAGCGTCAGGGAGATGCTTCCTCCAAGACCTGCCTGCCTCCTGCACTGTTTTCTGTAGAATATTCTTGATCTGTTTGTTGGAGGTTTCAGCTTGGCCATTTGTCTAAGGGTGATACGGACTGGTGATGCTGTGTCGAATCCCTTGCTCTCGAAGAAATCTTCTGAATTCCTTGTCAGTGAAGTGGGATCCTCCATCGCTAATGACCATCCTTGGAATGCCGAAGCGAGGTAATATTACTTTGTTGAACATCTTTTTGGACTGCTTGGCATCAGCTGACTTGCAGGCTATGGCTTCCACCCATTTTGACAAACAGTCGACTGCCACTAAGATATATTCAGCTTCATCAGACTTCGGGAATGGTCCCATGTAATCAGTACCCCATACATCAAAAAGTTCCACTTGTAAATTATCATGTAGGGGCATTGCATCTCTGGTGGTAATTCCTCCATGCTTCTAGCATGCCTTGCTTCTTCGGATAAAATTCCTTGTGTCATCATACATGGTTGGCCACCATATGGCCCTACAAGACATTTCTCAATAATTTGCATTCCCTCTGTACTTGGCACAAATCTTCTTAGCAGTCCATCAGCACAGACTTTATATAGGTACGGATCATCCCACAAGTGCCTCTTAGCTTCATGGATCAACTTCTTCTTATCGGCCCCTGGCGGTATATATCCTGTAACTAGATAGTTCACAATATTCGCATCCCAGGGGTTGCTATCCGTGACCTTCAGCAACATATCGTCTCATAGAGAGTCATTAATGGGTGCTTCCTGCAGGTTAGTAGTGTGCATATGGGACAAATGATCTGTAATAGAATTTTTTACTCCTTTTTTATCTCTTATTTCTAAGTCAAATTCCTGAAGGAGTAGATCCATCTAATCAGATGAGGTTTAGCATCTTTCTTAGTGAGCAGATATTTGAGAGCAGCATGATCAGTATAAACTATTATCTTAGCTCCAACTAAGTAAGATCTGAACTTGTCTATAGCAAAGACAACAGCAAGGAGCTCTTTCTCTGTAGTAGCGTAGTTTAGTTGAGCTCCTGTCATGGTTTTGCTAGCATAGGCTATAGCATGGTGTTTCTTATCCTTAGTTTGACCTAAGACGGCCCCTATAGCGTAATTACTAGCATCACACATGATCTCGAAAGGCAGCGTCCAGTCAGGAGGCTCGATGACTGGGGCAGAGATGAGCGCATTCTTGAGGGTGAGAAAGGATTTCATACACTCCTCTGTGAATTTAAAGGGCGCATCCTTGACCAAGAGATTAGTGAGGGGTCTAGCAACATGTGAGAAGTCCCTAATGAACCGCCGGTAGAACCCAGCATGGCCAAGGAAGCTACGAATGCTCTTAACATTAATAGGGGGTGGAAGCTTTTCTATTACATCAATCTTAGCGCGGTCCACTTCTATCCCTCGTTCGGACACCAGGTGTCCTAACACGATGCCCTCTCTAACCATGAAATGGCATTTCTCCCAATTGAGGACTAAGTCCTTCTCATGACACCTTTGTAAGACCTTGTCTAGATTCCCGAGACACTCATCAAAAGTTTTTCCATAGACGGAGAAATCGTCAATGAAAACTTCCATGATCTGCTCAATCATGTCTGAGAAGATAGACATCATGCACCTCTGGAAGGATGTGGGTGCATTACACAACCCGAAAGACATTCTACGATAATCATAGGTTCCATAAGGGCAAGTAAAGGTGGTCTTGTTTTGGTCATCAGGGTGGATAGGAATTTGATGATAGCCAGAATACACGTCAAGGAAACAGAAGAAGGAGTGATTCCCCAACCGCTCAAGCATCTCATCAATAAACGGGAGCGGGAAGTGATCGTTCTTTGCAGCCTTGTTGAGCTTCCTATAATTTATGCACATCCTCCATCATGTGGGAAGGTGTTGACCAATCTTCTCGCCGAACTCATTGGGGGCTGTGGTCATTCCTCCCTTCTTGGGTGCGCATTGAACGGGGCTAACCCATTCGCTATAGGGAACCAGATAATTGATCCCAGCATGTAGAAGTTTAAGAACTTCTTTCTTAACAACCTCCCTCATCGCATTGTTTAGCGTTCTTTGAGGCTCCGTTGTCGGTGGGATATCTGTATCTACGGGGATGCGATGGGTGCAGAGAGTCGGGCTTATCCCTTTAAGGTCCTGAAGAGAGTACGCGAACACAGATCGGTGCTTCCCTAGGACGGAGATGAACCTCCTGGATTCCTCGTCCGAAAGATCGCCGTTAATGATCACTGGGGATTCAGTGTCCCCATGGAGGAAAACATATCGAAGGCCGGTGGGCAGAGGTTTGAGTTCGATAGGGGGCTTAGGTGGAGCCTGGAATTCAGATATATCTATAGGCTCGGCAGGCTCTTCAGTCTCATCTATGAACTCAGATGCCCACTCATCGAGGAGGGATTCCGGCGAATCTCCCAGAATGGTTGCCTTGACCTCCTCAATTTGTACAAGGTCATCAGGAGGATCTGTTCTTGCATTTTTTGCTCTTAAAACTTCTACAGAGAAGGCCTCCCTTCCTAGGCAAACACTAAGCCTACCTTGGGTAGGGGCCTCCATGAGAAATTTCTCGAGGGGCAATCCTATCATGAGTTCGAAGCTAAGGATATCATATGTATGGAAATCAAGGGCGAAGTCAGCCTCTTTATACATGACAGGGATAGCCTTCAAGATCCCTACACCTTCTAGGATTTCTCCTTCAGGAGTCCTGATAAACGTCTACGTAGGAGTCAAAGGTTCGTCTACGAAGTTTCTCAAAACAAAGGCACTAGACATTATATTGACTCCTACTAAGGGGTTGTAGAGAACTTTCACTACCTTTCCATGCATAACACAAGAGAGAGTCGACCGAGGTGGAAGCAGCTGGAAGGTTCCAGCCGCAGATTCCAGCTCTCTCGACCATTCTTTGGTCATGATTGCCGTTAATTCCCGAACATTGTCTCTAAGGAAGGCAATTTCCATAGGATCTGAGGGAGAAACGGGAGATGGTGGTTTTCTCTCACAACAATAGTTTGAGGTATTTCCAAAGACTTCAAATATATCGTCCTCAAACTTAAAAAGAGACTGTGGAGGCTGCACTGCCACTTCCTCCAGTGTCGTGGCCTCCTGAACTGGGTCTATGGATTTGGATGATGAAGGTTCGGGCTCAGGTTCAGGAGTGATCTCTTCTTCAGGTACGCAATCCTCTTGAGAACCTTCCGGCTCGGCCGTGAAGGAGGCATTAGCTGCTATACGATCAAGAATCTGCCTTCCCTCACTTGGAGTCTTATCCGAAAAGGATCCTCCCGAGGCATCATCAAGCTGCCTGACGGACTTAACGTCTATTCCCGCATAAAAATGCCGATAGAGCACATGATCGGGTATCGACAGCGTGGGACCAGAGTTTACTAAACGTAGGAGTCTTTCCCAAGCCGCACCCAAGGTTTCCTTGTCATTTTGCTAAAATCCGAGCACATCCTTTCGTAGGGCGATGAGACAGGTAGGTGGAAAAAACCGTCGGCAGAAATTACCGACAAGTACTGCCCACCTGCCGCCAACAAGGCCTATGTGTTTGTTGTACCATTGTCTCACCCTTCCCGTGAGGGAAAAAGGAAACAATTTCCAACGAACAGTGTCCTGTGTCATGCCAGCAAAGGCATAGCACAAACACAGATGCTCAAACTCTCGCAAATGCTCATATGGGTTTCGATTGTCCCCGGAGAAGGAATACGATTCCTTAATTAAAGAGATAAGATCGGTACTGAGTTGATATCTAGGTGTGGTAATTGGGTGTTCCGATGGTGGTGGCTCTAACAGCTCAGGTTTGGGAGCAGAAAGGTTTTGGATAGAGATTTGCTCCATGGTAACTGCGGTAAAGGTAGAATAAAAAGAAAAGATAAAAAGATACGAAGACCACTAGGCTCGAAGATAGAAACAGCATCCATCCCCGGCAACAGCGCCAAAAATGCTTGTTGACGTTTCTTAACGATAGTACTAACGACGCCTGTTAGCATGAGCGTCAAGAGGTGTCTGGGTACACCGACAAGTAGGAACGAATCCGCAAGCGCATGGAAATACTGTGGTAGCACTTCACCTAAGAAGGAGTATTCCAAAGGTATCGAATCCATGGGACGGATGAGCTCTGGCTCAAACCTAGCTGATGGTCTAAGGACACAACACCGATTGATAGGATAGGTAGAAAGGATCTACTTGACAGAGCGCAGAGTCTAGCACAGTCTCTCAGGTATATCACTCGCCTTGGGCGCCAACCCACCCTAGCTGTTTAAGGCTAGGAATATGTTCTGGCAACGGGGCCCTACTCGGTACACAGGCGCGGAGGGTTTCAAAGGGTCCAACAGGCTGTCACCACTGCGGCCTACCTCTATCGTTACGCGAATGCACTTGGTATTCAAAGGATAACCTTTGGTCCAGACACCACATCTACACCACTGACTACTACTATAGCCTAACACCGTTTGACGTCCCGGTAGGCCTACTATAGCACTCCGTATAAATACGGAACTACGAATCCGCGAGGGAGATACTGGCACTAGCTCAAGGTATGCTCTATCACTCATGCAAGATCACGAATGCACTTTGATCTAATTAGAGATATGCAGGAGCATCAACTTTACTCTAACGGCCAAGCTAACATACAAACAGGATGCAAACTTATGATCCTGCTCTACTAGGTCGAAAAAGTTGTGTTCGAAGAACACAAACCACTAAGTTAAGAACGAACGAAGAACACAAGAACAAATCACCTATGCATGCATACGACTTTAGTCTAAATAGAAAATGTCGAAATACTCACTTTAGTCTAAATGAAGAATAAAGGCACCGCTAAGGATCATTCTTGAGGAAGATGTCATGAACATGACATGGCCCCAAGCATTCCCCCTCACTTCCTAGCACTAATCCTATACAAAGAGCTCTCCTCTCCTAAAGAGAGAGGCTCCAAGGCCAAAATGAAGAGGAGGAGGAGAAGTGTGTGTCCCAAAAGTGAGCCCCTCCCCTTCTATTTATAGGCAAGGAGGTGGCTTGTTTCGGGGCTCAAAGCACTCCAAAACGCCCGGGATAGCAGCAATGGACCAATAAGGAGCTGACACGTGGAGGGCCAGGATCAGCCGAACCAAGGTCAGTTCGGCCGATCTTGGGTTTGGCTGAAGCTGTAGGGCCACGTGGCACCTTGTGCTTCCTCCAGGTGGCTGACAAGTGGGCCCCATGGTCACTCCCCCGTGCATGCCAAGTTTCCTGACGGTTTGGGTAGTGAAGTGGGCCCTTTAATCCATGTGATGTCCATGTGGCGATAAGTGATTCGTCGGGTTTGCCTCTCTTGGATTGATGACGTCATTGATCCAGGGGAATCCTACGTGGCACCCCCTCATTGGCTGAGCTTGAAGCACTTGGATCAAAGACTTGTGCTTTTACTCCTCTTTCTAGTGCTAATTACTTGTATTTGCATACTCACCAACACTTGTGGAAATGATTAGTTTAATCCCTATTCTAGTGTTGGTGAATATTTCTCATGCCAAAATGTACATGTTGATGGGTATAAAATGAGTGGATAACAGCTGTCAACAAATACCCCCACACTCGGCCATTGCTCGTCCCGAGTGAAGGGAAGAACAAGGTCGAGGTGAGTCATGATAACCGTAGGTATGAAGCGAGCATAAGAGATATTCCAAACCATACCTCGTACTTGTGAACTTTGTAGTGTCTATCATGCCATCTTTGGTAGTTGAGGAATGGCATAGTCATGAATCAAATCATTCCTGCTCATCATATCAAGCAACTTGGGGTTTTGCAGTAATTTTTCAAAACAAACCTTGCTTAGCTCCTCATTCGATTCTCTCAGATCGCTCAATGTGTATATGTCCTTACCAAGGCATTAGATTGCCTTCCTTCATCCTACTTCTAATGATGGCTATATGTGGAGCTCAGGGTAGGATAAAGGATAAAGCATACTGGTATCACATATATTGCAAAGTCAAAAACTAGATCTAGAGAGAAAATCAAATCATACAATCAGATCAAGATGTGCACATCTATGATGAGTATGGTAAGGTGGATACTAGGCCCGGAATGGGTGCTAGATATTACCATACATATATGATGAAAGCTGAGGTGATGGTAAGGTGGACACTAGCCCCGGAATGGATACTAGTTATTACCATATAAGTTATGGAACTCCTTTTTGCATGACCATCTCTCTCCTTCTCCTTTATTTTGGACATGGGCTATTCTTTCTTTCCTCTTTCTCTCTCTTTTTTTCATAGCCCATGTCTCTTTTTGAAGGACACTTTTGGAGGGAGAGGTCATGCCACATATGGAGCTTTATTTTTATGAAATGGATGAATGGTACAATGCTAACTTCCAGTGTAGAAGCACAGCAAGGGGAAAAATGGGTGTGCACATGAATCTTGATCATGAAAGTAGTGAAAAGAATTCTCATAAGGGTCACAGAGTTTGACAAAGCTCAATGCAATAACAAGCAGCATATGAGTATAAGGTTTTCAACTAAAAACATCATATGGCTTTGGTAGGACGGTGACATATCAAAGAGGAGCTTTGCAATGGGTTTTCAGGTTTTCAAATAAAATTCCCAAGCACTCAGACATAAAGAGCCAAGATCATATCATCAAACCATATCACAAACGCCAACTACTTAGATAAGCATGAGTTCCCTAATGATATTCGTTCACAAGCATCAGGATGATAAGTAAGGAATAAAATATATGCAAGCCAACCTCGGGATTCATGCATGGCATGGGAAAAAGATTCTTTGAGTTTGATGTAAAAGATGAGTCTTGAAATTCAGTCAAACTCACAGATACAGGAAGATGAGATAGAGAATGTGTGTACCTCCGGTTCTTCTTTTATTCTACAGGTTGGGGATTTCCCCCACACTGTCTTCTTCCTAATCGTAAGAAATAAAATTGAAAAGACAAAGAGAGTAGGGAGAGGGGGAACTTACCTGATGTCCGAGCATGCTCTTGCCCATGCTATTTGTCCTCGACGAAGTTGATTACTTCATATTCCATGTCATCCGGCTCGAGGAAGATTTTCAACCGATGGCCATTCACCTTGAAGCAGTCACCTTCATCATTTTGTAGAGTGATAGCTCCATGAGTGGCTACCTCTATTACTGTGAATGGTCCTTCCCACTTGCTACGCAGCTTTCCTTTTCCGAATAGCTTGAATCAGGAGTTGAATAGTAGTACTTTATCACCAGGTGCAAATTCTTTCTTCTTGATCTTCTTATCATGCCACCTCTTTATTCTTTCTTTATAGATCTTTGCACTGTGATAGGCTTTCTCTTTCTATTCTTCCAACTCTGATATTTGTTTCTGCCTGTTCCTTCCGGCCTTGAGGAACTCCAGATTAAATCTCTGGATTGCCCAATGGGCTTTGTGCTAAACCTCCACTGGTAGGTGGCATGTTTTCCCATATACCAATTGATACAGAGACATTCCCAGTGGGGTTTTGTAGGCTGTTCTATAGGCCCATAGAGCATCAGGGAGATGCTTCATCCAAGACATGCCTGCCTCCTGCACTATTTTCTGTAGAATATTCTTCATCTGTTTGTTGGAGGTTTCAGCTTGGCCATTTGTCTGAGGGTACACGGAGTGGCGATGCTGTGTCGAATCCCTTGCTCTCGAAGAAATCTTCTGAATCCCTTGTCAATGAAGTGGGATCCTCCATCACTAATGACCATCCTTGGAATGTTGAAGCGAGGTAATATTATTTCGTTGAACATCTTTTTGGACTGCTTGGCATCAGCTGACTTGCAGGCTATGACTTCCACCCAATTTGACACATAGTCGACTGACACTAAGATATATTCAGCTTCATCAGTCTTCGGGAATGGTCCCATGTAATCAATACCCCATACATCAAAAAGTTCCACTTGTAAATTATCATGTAGGGGCATTGCATCTCTGGTGGTAATTCCTCCATGCTTCTGGCATGCCTTGCATCTTCGGATAAAATTCCTTGTGTCATCATACATGGTTGGCCAGAAGAACCCACTCAGCCATTTTTTTGCATGCGTATGATAAGTGCTATAGTGGCCACCACATGGCCCTGCATGACATTTCTCAATAATTTGCATTCCCTCCGTACTTGGCACACATCTTCTTAGCAGTCCATCAGCACAGACTTTATATAGGTACGGATCATCCCACAGGTGCCTCTAAGCTTCATGGATCAACTTCTTCTTATCGGCCCCTAGGGGTATATATCCTGTAACCAGATAGTTCACAATATTCGCATACCAGGGGTTGCTATCCGTGACCTTCAGCAACATATCGTCTCATAGAGAGTCATTAATGGGTGCTTCCTGCAGGTTAGTAGTGTGCATACGGGACAAATGATCTGCAATAGAATTTTCTACTCCTTTTTTATCTCTTATTTCTAAGTCAAATTCCTGAAGGAGCAGAATCCATCTAATCAGGTGAGGTTTTGCATCTTTCTTAGTGAGTAGATATTTGAGAGCGGCATGATCAGTATAAACTATTATCTTGGCTCCAACTATGTAAGATCTAAACTTGTCTATAGCAAAGACAACAGCAAGGAGCTCTTTCTCAGTAGTAGCGTAGTTTAGTTGAGCTCCTGTCATGGTTTTGCTAGCATAGGCTATAGCATGGTGTTTCTTATCCTTACTTTTGCCTAAGATGGCCCTATAGCGTAATCACTAGTATCACACATGATCTCGAAAGGCAGCATCCAGTCAGGAGGCTGGATGACTGGGGCAGAGATGAGCACGTTCTTGAGGGTGAGAAAGGATTTCATACACTCCTCTGTGAATTCAAAGGGCGCATCCTTGGCCAAGAGATTGGTGAGGGGTCTAGCAACCTGTGAGAAGTCCTTAATGAACCACCGGTAGAACCCAGCATGGCCAAGGAAGCTACGAATGCCCTTGACATTAATAGGGGGTGGAAGCTTTTCTATTACTTCAATCTTAGCGCGATCCACTTCTATCCCTCATTCGGACACCAGGTGTCCTAACACGATGCCCTCTCTAACCATGAAATGGCATTTCTCCTAGTTGAGGACTAAGGCCTTCTCATGACACCTTTGTATGACCTTGTCTAGATTCCCGAGACACTCATCAAAAGTTTTTCCATAGACAGAGAAATCGTCCATGAAAACTTCCATGATCTGCTCAATCATGTTTGAGAAGATAGACATCATGCACCTCTGGAAGGATGCGGGTGCATTACACAACGCTAAAGACATTCTACGAGAAGCATAGGTTCCATAAGGGCAAGTAAAGGTGGTCTTATTTTGGTCATCAGGGTGGATAGGAATTTGATGATAGCCAAAATACCCGTCAAGGAAACATAAGGAGTGATTCGCCAACCGCTCAAGCATCTCATCAATAAACAGGAGCGGGAAGTGATCCTTCTTTGTAGCCT
This sequence comes from Cenchrus fungigraminus, assembly GCA_036936925.1. NCBI lineage: Eukaryota > Viridiplantae > Streptophyta > Magnoliopsida > Poales > Poaceae > Cenchrus > Cenchrus fungigraminus. The sequence goes on along the minus strand of CM072777.1, from coordinate 48,252,059 downwards.
TTTTGAGCTTCCTATAATCTATGCACATGCTCCATCCTGTGGGAAGGCGTTGAGCAATCTGCTCGCTGAAATCATTGAGGGCTGTCGTCATTCCTCCCTTCTTGGGTACACATTGAATAGGGCTAACCCATTCGCTATAGGGAACCAGATAAATGATCCCAGCATGTAGAAGTTTAAGAACTTCTTTCTTAACAACCTCCCTCATTGCATTGTTTAGCCATCTCTAAGGCTCCCTTGTCGGTGGGATATCTGTATCTATGGGATGTGATGGGTGCAGAGAGTCGGGCTTATCCCTTTAAGGTCCTGAAGACAGTACCCGAACACAGATCGGTGCTTCTGTAGGATGGTGATGAGCCTCCTAGATTCCTCGTCCGAAATATCGTCATTAATGATCACTGGGGATTTAGTGTCCCCATGGAGGAAAACATATCGAAGGCCGGTGGGCAGAGGTTTGAGTTCGATAGGGGGCTTAGGTGGAGCCTGGAATTCAGATATATCTATAGGCTCGGCAGGCTCTTCAGTCTCATCTATGAACTCAGATGCCCACTCGTCGAGGAGGGATTCCGGCGAATCTCCCGGAATGATTGCCTTGACCTCCTCAATTTGTACAGGGTCATCAGGAGGATCCGTTCTTGCATTTTTTGCTCTTAAAACTTCTACGGAGAAGGCCTCCCTTCCTAGGCAAACACTAAGCTTACCTTGGGTAGGGGCCTCCATGAGAAATTTCTCGAGGGGCAATCCTATCATGATTTCGAAGCTAAGGATATCATATGTATGGAAATCAAGGGCGAAGTCAGCCTCTTTATACATGACAGGGATAGCCTTCAAGATCCCTACTCCTTCTAGGATTTCTCCTTCAGGAGTCCTGATAGACGTCTGGGTAGGAGTCAAAGGTTCATCTACGTAGTTTCTCAAAGCAAAGGCACTAGACATGATATTGACTCCTACCAAGAGGTTGTAGAGAACTTTCACTACCTTTCCATGCATAACACAAGAGAGAGTCGACCGAGGTGGAAGGAGCTGGAAGGTTCCAGCCGCTGATTCCAGCTCTCTCGACCATTCTTTGGTCATGATGGCCGTTAATTCCCGAACATTGTCTCTAAGGAAGGCAATTTCCATAGGATCTTAGAGAGAAATAGGAGATGGTGGTTTTCTCTCGCAACAATAGTTTGAGGTATTTCCAAAGTCTTCAAATATATCGTCCTCAAACTTCAAAAGAGACTCTGGAGGCGGAACTGCCTCTTTCTCCAGTGTCGTGGCCTCCTGAACTGGGTCTATGGATTTGGATGATGAAGGTTTGGGATCAGGTTCAGGAGTGATCTTTTCTTCTGGTACGCATTCCTCTTGAGAGCCTTCCAGCTCAGCCATGAAGGAGGCATTAGCTGCTATACGATCAAGAATGTGCCTTCCGTCACTTGGACTCTTATCCGGAAAGGATCCTCCCGAGGCATCATCAAGGTGCCCGACGGACTTAACGTCCAATCCCGCATAAAAATGCTGATAGAGCACATGATCGGGTATCGACAGCGTTGGACCAGAGTTTACTAAATGTAAGAGTCTTTCCCAAGCTGCACCCAAGGTTTCCTTGTCATTTTGCTTAAATCCGAGCACATCCTTTCGTAGGGCGATGAGACGGGCAGGTGGAAAAAACCGTCGGCAGAAATTGCCGACATGTTCCGCCCATCTGCCACCAACATGGCCAACATGTTCGTTGTACCATTGTCTCGCCCTTCCCGTGTCGGAAAAATGAAACAATTTCCAACGAACAGTATCATGTGTCATGCCAGCAAAGGCATAACATCAACACAGATGCTCAAACTCTCGCAAATGCTCATAAGGGTTTTGATTGTCCCTAGAGAAGGAATACGATTCCTTAATTAAAGAGATAAGATCGGTACTGAGTTGATAGCTAGGTGTGGTAATTGGGTGTTTCGATGGTGGTGGCTCTAACAACTCTGGTTTAGGAGAAGAAAGGATTTGGATAGAGATTTGCTCCATAGTAACTGGGGTGAAGGTAGAACAAAAGGGAAAAGATAAAAAGATACGAAGACCACTAGGCCCGAAGATAGAAACAGCAACCGTCCCCGGCAACGGCGCCAGAAATGCTTGTTGACGTTTCTTAATGACAATACTAACAACGCATATTAGCGTGAGCGTCAAAAGGTGTCTCGGTACACCGATGAGTACGAACGAATCTGCAAGCGCACAGAAATACCGTTGTAGCACTTCACCTAGGAAGGAGTATTCGAAGGGTATCGAATCCACGGGACGGATGAGCTCTGGCTCAAACCTAGCTGATGATCTAAGGACACAACACTGATCAATAGGATAGGTAGAAAGGATCTTCTTGCCAGAGCGTAGAGTCTAGCACGGTCTCTTAGGTATATCACTTGCCTTGGGCGCCAACCCAACATAGCTGTTTAAGGCTAGGAATATGTTCTGGCAACGGGGCCATACTCGGTACACAGGCGCAGAGGGTTTCAAAGGGTCCAACAGGCTGTCACCACTGCGGCCTACCTCTATCGTTACGTGAATTCACTTGGTATTCGAAGGATAACCTATGGTCCAGACTCCACGTCTACACCACCGACTACTACTGTAGCCTGACACCGTCTGACGTCCCGGTAGCCCTACTATAGTACTACGTATAAATACGGAACTACGAATCCGCGAGGAAGATACTGGCACTAGCTCCAGGTATGCTCTATCACTCATGCAAGATCACGAATACACTTTGATCTAATTAGATATATATAGGAGCATCAACTTTACTCTAATCAACAAGCTAACATACAAACAGGATGCAAACTTATGATCCTGCTCTACTAGATCGAAAGGGTTGTGTTCGAAGAACACAAGCCTCTAAATCAAGAATGAACGAAGAACACAAGAACAAATCACCTATGCATGCATACGACTTTAGTCTAAATAGAAAATGTCGAAATACTCACTTTAGTCTAAATGAAGAACAAAGGCACCGCTGAGGATCGTTCTTGAGGAAGATGTCATGAACATGACATGGCCCCAACCATGCCCCCTCACTTCCTAGCACTAATCCTATACAAAGAGCTCTCCTCTCCTAAAGAGAGAGGCTTCAAGGCCAAAATGAAGAGGAGGAGGAGAAGTGTGTGTCCCAAAAGTAAGCCCCTCCCCTTCAATTTATAGGCAAGGAGGTGGCTTGCTTCGGGGCTCAAAGTGCTCCAAAATGCCTGGGATAGCAGCAATGGACCAATCAAGAGCTGACACGTGGAGGGCCAGGATCAACCGAACCAAGGTCGGTTCAGCCGATCTAGGTGGCTGACAAGTGGGCCCCATGGCACCTTGTGCTTCCTCCAGGTGGCTGACAAGTGGGCCCCATGGTCACTCCCCCGTGCATGCCAAGTTTCCTGGCAGTTTGGGTAGCGAAGTGGGCCCTTGAATCCATGTGATGTCCATGTGGAGATACGTGATTCGTCGGGTTTGCCTCTCTTGGATTGATGACATCATTGATCCAGGGGAATCCTATGTGGCACCCCCTCATTGGCTGAGCTTGCAGCACTTGGATCAAAGACTTGTGCTTTTACTCCTCTTTCTAGTGCTAATTACCTGTATTTGCATACTCACCAACACTTGTGGAAATGATTAGTTTAAGCCCTATTCTAGTGTTGTTGAATATTTCTCATGCCAAAATGTACATGTTGACGGGTATAAAATGAGTGGATAACAGCTGTTAACACATGCTACCCAAGGAATTCATGACTCTCGAAGACAACTCTGATGAAGAAAGTTCAGATGGGGAGTTAGGATCAGCTCAGTTGGCCTTGGATCCAATGCTGGCTAGTTTTGAGAAACCAGATGAAGAAAAGCGTAAACATATGAAAGATTTATTTCTCAAAGGATTTGTCAATGGAAAGCCAGTCACAAGGCTCCTGGTAGATGGTGGTGCATGGGTCAATATCATGCCATACTCGATGCTTCGAAGATTTGGGAAAAGTGAGCAAGATTTGACCAAGACCGATAACATGCTACTTGACTTCGAAGGAAACTCATCATCTGCAATGGGTGCTATCTGTGTGGATCTGACAATCGGCAGCAAGATCCTTCCAACTACCTTTTTCGTTATCAAGGGGAAGAGATCATACAATCTGCTACTTGGGCGAGATTGGATTCATGCCAATTGCTGCATTCCATCTACTATGCATCAATGTGTGATTCAATGGATTGGAGACTCGGTGGAAGTAGTCAACGCAGATTAGAATTTTGATAAGGTGATCTGCATATCAAGGAAAGTATGGGAGACAGATTTCCTCAAGATGTCTGACTTCGAGCTTCAGCCGATCCAGGTGATCAGTTCTCAAATATAAAAGAAAGAACAGAAAGCTGCATCGGTCGATTTGATTATAATAAGACAAGGACGATGCTCATCAAGACCAAAGCAAGTTGGAACAAGATTAATTAATTAGCCGATTACTACTTCTGGCTTCTTAGTCGATTTAGATTTCGGATGATAGCCGATACTGAGTTATCGCCTTTAGCGAAAAATTGTAAAACCAAAAGTGTTCAAACACTTGTAGCCGATTTATGATTCGGATAATGGCCGATGTAACAATCGCCCTTAGAACTATATATATATATATATATATATATATATATATATTTCTCTCATATTTCAGTACATATATTACAAGGAAGATGATTGGGAAGAATAGCCGATTATGTTCATCATCACTAGGCAATCCGTGGATCGCCAGAAGAAATATACAAGCAGATACTAAAAAGCAAAAGGAAGCGCAAATTTGACAAGATAGATCACTATTCTGTGACTTTCCTGCTAAACTCGCTGATGAACAAGACATAGGCTTGATCTTCTTCCTTATGCCAAAGGGACTATATGCAAAATCTCCTCCACCAACTGATGAACCCAAGACGTGTCACAAGGACTCTTCTAGCTGTTGGACCTCCTAGCTTCACAAGATGAGACCAGGGAGAGAAGCACACCCTATACTACTTCACAAGAATTCTTCTAGCCATCAAAAATCAAAAGAAAGAAGAAAGGCAAAGAGGAGAAGTTGGCAATCTATTAGACTTATATTTTGAGCCATGGTTGAAGAGTATGTTTTCTCATCAATGGAATGCAGGGCCTATTTATTGCCTGAACACCAGGAAGAGATAAGGATGGGGAGCGGAAGAGATAAGGATGGGTAGCGGAAGAGATAGACACATAAGCGTTAGATTTAGTCAAAGAAGGGAACAGACTCCCCGTGAATGGCTCGACGTCCAAGGAACTGACATTGATTCAGGGATACTTTTCCCAAAAAATGAGGCCAGAACTGATACATTAATTTGGGAAATTATGCATGTCCACAAACTGCAGGGCATACTGGTATTGTCGTACCCTTAAAGGTGCAAATAGAGAAAGCAATCTTCATAGCACCATCAAGGAGCAAAATCATTCTAAGTAAAAACTTATTACTTGGGACGGATAACTATCTCTTCCTAAAAACTATTGTGAGAGTGAACGCCTCTCGTTACCAAAAAAAACTTAAAGCAGCTGATCGGAATCATCGGCTAAAGAACTTGTTATGACTATGGTGGATTCCTGGAAAGTCCTCTAGACAAAGAAGTGCATTTTATAGAAAAGGAAAGAGAAAAGACATGTCAGAACCACATGACGGCATTGAAAAAATGGCATTCAAGATGGGTAGCATTCATTTGTCATGATTCCAGAAGATCAATAGTACATTTTCAGAAAAGAGAATCATCCAAAGGAATACATGGATCATACAGATGATTGTTACTTCTCTTAAGATGAAACATAATAAAACAAAAAAGCTGATTACATCAGCTGAAATTTATTAAAAGCTGGTTACATCAGCTAAAAAGAAAAAATCATACTAATATTTCACTAAGTCTATGGCCTTCTCTAATTGCATCTTGGTGATAGCTATCTCACCCTTTACTCGATTCAATTCCTCGAGAAGATTTGCCCTCCTGGCTTCTAGAGTTTCTAATTTCTTCTCATCAGTGGAGATTACAAGTCGAAGACCTCGCTTCTGCCTTGATGTCGATGCTTGTTGATTCGCACCATGAGCATTGATGCTTGTCAGGATCCTCTCTACGTCCTCATGACTGGGAGACTGAGAAGAAGAAAGGATTAAGCCATTGTTGATGGTTCAATAACGCGCCAAGGTTCACCGCAAGCTTATGGATCATGTAGTACCTTTTTCCCTCGAGTATCACCGAAAGCATCGAATCCGTGGAACAGTGTGTAACGCAAGACTCAATCCAATAACCAAGAAACACTTGCAACTTTGAGAAGTTTCGAATACATCTAATCTACTAAGATCAAAAAGGTAGCAAGAGAAAGCATTGAGGTACTGATCTAGACAGGGTCTAGATCGTGTTTATGTCGTCGTTCCGAGCAAGATAAAAGAGAGAGTAAAACGAATCTCATTGAAAGCGTCTTTAAACCTTGACCTTCGGTCAAACCCCCTAAGTCGCCCCGCCGTACTCGGTGTCAACATCCTGTCACGATGTTCCTCTTTTTTCGCAGTCGAATCTTAGAGCACACTCGCAAGGAGTGTGTTGAACTACTTAGTAGATCGGGTATGCACCTCTAGCCACCACGACTACAAGAATATCCCAAGCAATCTATCTTGAGAATAGATTGAGGAAGAAAACACCCAAGTAAGAATAAGAATTGCAAACAAAGGTACTCGATCGCTAGGAATCAGATCCATTAAAACTCCATCAAAAGTATGTATACATGAATAAGATCCAACCGGGATCCTACCTTGATCTTGATTCACGCCTCTGGAACTCCGACATGGTCTTCCTTGCAAGGTTCCCACGTCAGCTAGGCAAACCCTAGACGACTAACACGACCCTCCTCTCCGGGGTGGTGTCCCTCAAGCTCCTCTGCTCCTCCGCGAATGACGAATGGCTTGATGGTCGCAACTTCGCACGGGGGCTATAAATAGCCCGAGCATCATCTAGGTAAAATGGGGTGACGAACCACCCCGGGGATGGTTTAGGTCGGCCAGCCTGGGCCGACCGACCCAGGGCCTCCTCGGCCCGGTTCGTCCCCGGTTTTCTTCGTGAAGCTTCTCGCGACTTCCTGAGTTTTTGCCGAGTTGCATGTGGGCCCTTGACGTCATTTTCCTCACAGTTTAGATAAGGGTGCTTTGCATATGAACTGCCGCATCTTCCGTCTAGGTCCTCAGCACTTCTCGGCTTCACGCTTTAGTCCTTGGTTAATTTGGAGTCATGTTCATCTTGTATCTTGACTTGTCCCGGGGTCCATGATCACCTTGTAAATCCCTTGATGAACTTTACCCAGAAGTCGTCATTTAAGCTATTGATTCCTGTGTAAACAATAAACTCCAAAAACCATGCACGAGTGTGAACATAACATATAATGGGGTTAGGATCGTTAGTGTGAATATCAAATTAATACCAACATAGAAGGTAAACAACTGGCTAGGTTGACGGAAATCGACCGCCAACATCCCCCCCATGCTTAAACCTTGCTCGTCCTCGAGTAAGCCTTCTATGGATGTCAGCGTTGCCCTTCGATCTTCAAACCCTACACTTGATCATACATGAGGAAACATAATGCTCTCTAGTTTTATATTCATTAAAGTTCTATAATGTACTAAATTTTATCTTTATGGAGGGTAGATATCATTCAAGCCCTTTCCACAAGTACTTGATCAAGCTCTCAAACTTTTAAACAAATCTCAATAATTTTGAAAAATAAAGAATAAGATAAAGAGAAAATTACTTTACCAAGATAAAAAATAACCATCTTGCACTTTGCTCATGTACTCTCATCTCACTTGTCTCTCAAGCCTACTTGTTCTACTCCTTTCCTCTCTCAAAGAATATGGTGGAAAGCTTTATATGGAGCTATAAGAAAGTTTAGTCCTACCAAGATATTATAGTTGAGATATTATTAAAATAAGACTAGCTTCTCATGGTCTTACCGAGACTCGTCAAAAAGGTTATTGGAAAAATAATATTTATCAAGGAGGGGGGAGAGATGAACACACACTTTTAGATAGGTGGACATGTGCAAATGGCAAAGAGTGATCCCAAGTCACAAACAAAGTCCTCGTTATCGGATTGCACATGGTTGGAAAGATGAGTATGGGCCTTGATCTTGAATCCTCTTGAAAACTCAAAAGCACTAAAACAAAGCTAGAGAACCGGGGAGCTTTATTATTATTTTTTCCTCTTCTTTCTTTCTTTTTCTCATCATACTGTTTCTCTTTTATCATTTTTTTCATCATTTTTTTTCTTTCATCATACTTTTTTTCTCTCTTTTTTTTTATTTGCTCCCCGTGAACTCTAGACTATACTAGCACTTCCTTGGCAACCCCCCCTCCCCCATGCTTGGACGTTTACTCGTCCTCGGGCAAAAGAGGTGATAAATATGCCAAGGTGGAAATTGAAGCTCTCATATTTTCTTAGAGAGAAATACTCGAAAAATCTTCTAAGGGTCTCACTTGAAGCACCTTCCTTGTAATCTTCCTCAAAATATTCATCCATACTCATATATTGGGTTGTGGTCAAGGAGGTGTACACAAAAAAGATATATTTGGGTATTGGTTGGATATCCGGCGAGGTTTGCGAAATTCCCAATGTGAAAACTCACAATGCACGGATAGAAGAGGCTAGCATAAAGAACGATATGCAAAAACGGAATGACCAGCTTCTTAGTCTCGGGCCAGAGAAATCAGGCCTTGAATTAATGCACCCAAAAATAAATCTTGTATATACTAAGGTTTTGCACTCAAGTAAACTTAGGCTTTGGATGGGTAGAGCAAAATGCAAGCGGTACACATGACAAGGTTAGCATAACTTTTTGAGGATAAAAAGGTTCTTTGATTCATTCAAAGTTGAGAGCAACGAAAAAGAACTATGGGACTTGAGTTATCATAACCTCCACACAAGATTAAGCTAGCATTTAATTAAATTTCAGATTCATATTAAAAGAGAGCACTAGCTTAAACATGCATAAAACAAGCATAAGATCGAGCAAAGCGGCAATGATCATCACATATCATCATGGTACAAATTCTTCATCCATATTAAGATCATAAAAGCAAGGGTGAAACTTATTCATGATGATGGATAACAAACTACTACTACCACACATGCTGAAATTAAATAAAAACAAGAAAATACTACGCAAACATAAACGCACACAAGATGAAAATAAAGAAAAGGAAAAGGAAAAATCAAACCACACTTAAGAAAGCTTCATTCCTTCCTTCTTTCTTCACTCCTCATCCAATTGCTCTTGCTCCGTTGGTTGACTTTCATTGAATCCTTCCTCAAAATATTGCTGCATAGCCCCTCCATGGAATTGATGCGGCGGCACGATTTGAAGACGCCCCAATTGATGGGCGATTCCCACCGTTCCTTCATGCCAATGGTTGACATAGCTTCGGATCCTCTCGATGTCTTGTTCATTCCTTTGCATATACGCCGCAATAATTGCTACACTTTGTTGGGGCTAGGGCATGCTTGCATAAGGTGCCACAAATGCTTCATTGGGCACAACAAAAGTTGGTGGAAAATATGTTGGAGGAGTTGGCGGCATGGCTGCACCACTCCACCATGCTTGCATCGGCACACTTCCGTAGTAGGGTGGTGGCATAGAAATTCCGCCATAGGGTTGATGGTAGGCCGCCCCTCCTTGGTCTTGGGCTCCGGAGGATGAACCTTCTTCTATAATTCTTCCCCTCTTGTTCTTCTTAGCCGGTACGAGAATTCCTTCCTCTAACCAATTCTCTCTCCCTTCAATAAATAATTTCAGCTTCATATTTTGGAGAGGAACATTGACTTTTTCCACCTTGTACCCTCTCTTTTCATCTCCACTAATGTATTTTCCTTGCTTCATGAAATCAATCCCATGTGAATTTCCCGCAAGTCTGAATTTTGGGTTCCTTGAAATACTCAGCTTCACAGAAATTGCTATCATAGAGAGATAGCATCCCGAACTAATTTGTCCACTCCTCGATATTGCCTCACAACACCACCGATTGATCATGATATATGATGGATCAATGGTTTGCCTTGCAACCAATGCCGAATAAAGCCAATTAACTTCCATGTCGGTGACCTTGGACTCCTTCATTCTTCCCAAAATGCTTTTGCTCATCCAAGAATGAAATATCCGGAAGATGGGATTCCAGATGCTACTTCTCTGCCGGTTATCTTCCCCTGAAATCGTACTCCAAAATCCTTCCAATACACTTTCATTAGCATCAACTTGCTCCGGGGCTTCCCTCTGAAAACCGAGCAACTCTCCAATTTGCTCATTAGAAATTATGTGCTCATCATCCTTGAGTCGAAATGAGAGGAATGGCACCCCTTCATTAATAACTAGAGCCATGGTCATGATAATCTCCATGGCAAGCTCCAAATGAAAACTCACTCCTACTCCATTAGAAAATTGCCCCCATCCAAGGTGGTTCATCATTTGATAGATATCCGGAGAAAATCCCAACACTCGGAGGGCATCATCATCAAAGTCAACATTGGGCACAACCCTCTTCTCTAGGCACCCAAGCTTCTCCTCCTCCTCCTCCGACATCACAAGAAATCTGTACTTGTAACGTCGCTGAGTGTACGGTGGTGGAGCGGATGAACGAGTCGAGCGATGAGGTTGGACGGGCGGCTCCTCCGTTCGCCCTTGCGGTTTGGTGAACCGCATAGACGAGCTTCGCGTGTCTCTCCTTCCACTAAAGAGCATGGTGTCGCTCCTTTATGGTGCCACGTCTTCTTCCATGCTTCGCGACAACTCGGAGATTGAGTGCCTCAGCGAAGAACTTGTTGATGCCGGCTTCGATGATGATGACTGCGTCTTCCTTCCAAGGACCTTGCCAAAAAGCTTCTTCATCTTGTAGTCGCTGCACAAATCACAAACAAACTCTCCCGGGGGTTTCTTGCCAGTAGAAATACACACAAAAGAAGTATATGGAAGGGCAAGAATTATGACGTATTTCTTGGAATTTTTGGACTCAAGAATGGAGAACGAATTTTTCGGAGGTGTTTTTGGAGGTTCTGGACTAGGAACTCAAGAACAAGAACTAGCAACGAAGCAAGTGGCTTACTTGAGAAAGATGAGCGTCGGGGGCCAAATAAATAGGCCAGGCCGACCGGCCTGGACCGACCGACCTGGGGCCTCTGCCCCTCCTCTTTGTCTCCTTTTTCTCCCACTTGTTGCTTGATTGATCATGGTGCTGTGTACTCGTGCTCCACGCCGTCCACCGTCCAATTCTTCTCAGCCACTCCTTTTTGTTTCATGGTCAAGTCCTCCATCTTGATCATTTTCTTTGTGTCACTTCCATGCCTCCTTGCCTCCCATGCTATCATTCATAACCTGCAAAAACAAAACAATGCTGCTTCCCCCATGCTTGTCCTTGCATGTGCTCAAGATGCATTAACGATGAAGCCTTCCCGTGATGCATCATAGAGCATTAGAAGTTCAATTAAGCTCAAAACCTTCCATTGATCATGTTTAGACGCTAATTACTCCTCTAATTTCGAAAATTAAAAAATAACTCAGAGATATCAATGAGTTCAAATGTATTTTTAGAGGAGTTTTTAGGCATCAAAAACATTTGTAAGTCGAAACTTTCCGACTACATTGATTTTGGTTATACCGGGATCACTTGCTTTGATTAATTGATAGCGAGCTCCTCCGGCTTGACCGTGGGGGTATGGGTTTAGGTTCTAATTTTGGCCAAACATGAGAGAGATGTTTTGAATGAACAAAAATAAATGGGGCTTGGAAAAATTCTAATTCTAGAGAAACCGGTAGATATCAAGTTGAAAGAGACCAAAAATCTAGGTTTACGAGAGTCCTAGCATGCGTCAAAGATTAAAAATTATTAAGGAACAACGCGAGGCTCTACTCGTGTGTTTTTATGATGTAAAACAAACCAACCTTATCATCATGAGGAGGATAGAGGTGTGGGTAAGTTCTGAATTTTTGGAGTAGGTTTCTCAAAAAGAGGCAAATAAATCATAGGATGGCTCATGTCAAAGGTTTATGTCAAATAAAATCCAAATGAAACATCCGAGCAACTTAAATGTCTAAAAAATAAGTTCAACCACTTAAGAGTTTATACCATGTCTTGCGTAGCAAATTCTAAGACCAACTTACTTGAAAATCAGAAATAATCCAGGTTGCCCTCCCGGCAGCTTTATTCTTGAATGGGTTGTCCCCCCGGTAGCTTATTCTTGACTCGATGAATGGGTTGCCTCCCGCCTAGCGCTTCGTTTATAGTCCATGACTAGACTTCTTGTCTTCTTCACTTCGGATCAACGCTCTTTGCGGGCGTTGCAATCTTGGGTACCCACTTCCGCACCATCTTGGGCACGGGCTTATTCTTCGGCTTAGTCATCTTTTTGGTCTTCACAGGCAGCTTTTGTTCTTTGGTCTTGACGGACGCAACAACTTCTTTGATCACCTTCGCTTCCTTCTTCTTGGGCTCCTCCTTCTCCCTTGGCTCTTCCTTACTAAAACGACGATGAGGTGGAACATATTTAGCATTGATCATGTTGCATACCTCGAAACGTGGACGAAACTTGAATATGCTTCATGTTCCATTGACGTCGAACTTAATCTCTCCTTTGCCAACGTCGATCGTCGCCCCGACGGTCTTGAGAAGGGCCTCCCTAGGATAAGGGGCGGCTTCTCCCTTTCTCCCATCTCATGTACCACGAAGTCGACAGGGATGAAGTGATCTCCAACTTTCACGGGCACATCTTCGGTGATTCCCACGGGATACCGAATTGAGTTGTCACCCAACTCCAAGCACATACCCGTAGGCTCAAGTGGTAAGCATAGCTTCTCGAACACATCTCTTGGCATGACACTAACGCTTGCTCCAAGGTCGCATAATGCCTTCTCGAACGTGAATGAGCCAATAGAACATTGGATAGTCGGACATCCAGGGTGTCTTTGCTTCTCGGGCCCTTGATTTGCGTTGGCGGCACTACATTGTTCAGACATCTTGACATGGTCTGCTCCAAGTGTTGCCATCTCATAGTTGTTTGCAAGTATGTCTTTGCCACTAATGGAGGAATCATTTTGGATCTACAAGAGACAAAAGGTAGGTCAAAAAGGAGGTATTATTAAGAAGACATATGACAAAGATTAACTAAGAAAAGGAGATGCTTACAATTGGGTTAGATCTCAATGTGACTGGTATATCAGCCGTAGATCCAGCTTCAACAAATACATCATCAGCAGAAACATCGGTGGACACCTTGAGTTTCTTTAGATCCTTGATCAAGATCTTCCTAGTAATTACATTTCTTTTCTGAGGAGCTTTAGGAGCTGTGATACCTAAAATGGTAGCAATCCTTAGAAACCTTATGACCAAAACGCGGATGACCTAATAAAGGAAAATAATCGATCTGGAAACCACTACGGCTCACAAGGATCAATGAAGAGGTTACCTGAGTTTGTGTGACGACCATCATCGACAAATTCCGATGCAGAAGTCATCAATTTTAATAGAAGATCAACTACAGAATCCGATTAACTTAGGAACTTTGGAATAACAGCAAAAAGGAACGCATACAGAAAACAGCCAAGGGGGTTGATATTTATGGCCTCTAATGACTCAAAGTTTGTTAAAAGATCTATTCGCTCATCACCTTTTACTCCAAAACTAGGGGGCATGGGTTGACACCATTTTTTTGACATGTATCGATAAGGAGCAAAGAGTTGACGAGAAGAGGTGACAGGAAACACACAGGGTCGATAGAAGAAACAACCAATCAGTCGGTCATTTAGGAAACAAGTCAACAGAGACAACCGATTGTCAAATGTGGGAGATCGGCTGAGGAAAAGAAGAGAAAGCGGCAAGAGAAGAAATATGCCAAGGAAGAAAAAAGGAGGCTCAAGTGGGTCAAGATCGGTTGACAACGGGTCAAAGAATAGTTAGTAAGTCCGACTCTTGCTCGAGTCGTTTCTTTTAGCAGTTATAGTTTTAGTTAGGAAAGGTCTTGTCGTAATCGACTAGAAGTTCGTAGTATTCAAGGGTATAAGTAGCGACCCTACACGGTCGGGAAAAATTGTACACACCAACAAACACAAACCTTTACTTTTCAAGCAATTTACCTTTCAAGTCGGCGACTTCGCCAAAAGTTCTCTTCTTCTTGTTTTCTTGTTTCAAGCGCCGTCCTTCGAGTTCGCCGGGCTGCATCAATCGACCTCCGGCAAGCTTGTGAGTACCACTTTATCGAGTAATATCTAGGCTTTAACCTCCGGGCGCATCACTGTGATTTCGTCTAGATTTATTCACAATTTATCAATATCAGCTAGATTCGCAAGTCTTTTCTTGTTTATTTAGCTTTTATCACCAACTTATCTTGCTCGAGGTTCGTTCGTATCGGCTAGCTCTCACTGTGTCGTCAGATGTACCGATCTCACAGCCGATCCAGACCCACCTCGTTGCTAATGTCACCAGATCGGCTGATCCTAGCCGTTCTAAACATACATGCACTTTGGCTGCCGATCGGCTGGCCGATCTCCTTTGATCTCGCATCGGCCGATCGGGTTGTTGCGTTGTGCCCACATGGAAGATATCTATCGGTTCTCTTGCCGGTCAACCCCGTATTTAACATCATATCCTCTTCCATGCCGATCAACAGGTCAGGTCGGCTGGCACGCCTTGTTACATCCCGGGGATCCGTTACGTGCTGCCGCAGAGGACTTTATTCCGTTTATTGCGTCAACAGAACCATCCTCGATCGTCGTCGTCATAGTGGAAGTAGCATGTACACGGCCAGCAGCAGGAGCACCACCACCATCATCTTCTTCACCATCTTCCTGCACCTCCTCCTCAAAGATCTCCTCGCCAAACTCCTCATCACCTGCACAATCAAAAACCAAAGAGCTATGTGGCTGTGTCTCGTCGAAGGTAACCTCGCAAGTCTCCACGATTTGGTTAGTTTCCAAATTGAGCACACGAAATGCTCTAGAGTGAGTAGAATAACCAAAGAAAATACCATCAACAGACCTAGCCTCAAACTTATCCAACTTTTTGCCTTTCTTAAGAATGAAACACTTGCAACCAAAGACAAGAAAGTGACTCACCTTGGGTACTCACCCATGCATCAGCTCATAGCAGATTTTCTTCTTGAAAGCTCGTAGGAGGATTCGGTTTGACACATAGCACATAGTATTCACCACCTCAGCCCAATACCTCCTAGGAGTCCTGTGCTCATCGAGCATCGTCCTAGCCATCTCACACAAGGTCCGATTCTTCCTTTCCACAACACCATTCTGAGGAGGGGTGTGCGGAGTCGAAACCTGATGCTCAAGATCAAGATCTCGACAAAAGGTCTCAAAACGAGAGTTCCTGAATTCTGTGCCATTGTCACTGCGTATAGCTCTAATGGCATCCCCATGTCTCTCGTTCTTCAACCTCAAGATCAGGTCTCGAACAAAAACAAATGTCTCACCCTTATCCTCCAAGAAAAACACCCAGGTATAGCGAGAGTAATCGTCCACAACCACTAGGACATACCACTTCCCACCCACCAAGCGAACTCGAGCTGGCCCAACAAGGTCCATATGCAACAGCTCTGTCAGACGCTCTGTCATGACAGTAGTCAGGGGTGGATGGGGAGTGGCTACCATCTTGTCATGCCTACAAGGTGCACAAACCAAATCGTTCTCAAAACACAACCTGGGCAATCCTCGGACAAGATCGAGTGCACTCAAGTGGGAAAGCAGCTTAAAGCTCAAGTACCCCAACCTCCTATGCCACCTCGACAACTCAGAAGAAGGACCAGCAACCAAACACCTCAGGGGACCAAAAGACTGAGAAAAATCAGCACGAAAGATCTGTCCCTCGGGCACGATCGTACAAACAAGATCGCCTCGAGAGTTAAGAACACGAGAAGCCCTCAACTTAAAATGCACCTCATAACCCTTGTCCAGTAACTAAGATACTGACAACAGGTTATACCCAAGTGACTTGACCAGAGCCACACGCTTTAAGGTCACCAATCTGCTCACCTTAACCTCACCTTCTAAAAGCATACATCCTCTTCCATTATCCCTGAAAGTGATGTACACCTTTGACAGCACCGGGGTGAGGCTGGAGAACCACCCCTTGTCTCCGGTCATGTGTCGCGAACAACCAGAGTCAATCAACCAAATGTTCTCCATGCTTCCCACCTGCAAATCAAAAATGAAAATGAGAATGAACAAGCGACTCAACACTAGGGTTAGCACAAAAGGAATCAAACCAGTGTCGTGCCATTTGCTCAAAAATGGGGTTAGCAACATCCATCCTATCATAACCAAAGCTATGACCACCATGCTGAAGCACCTCACGCCTCGCTGGAGGAGAACGACTACCACAAAAAGGAAAGCGTGCCTCGTAGCCCCTCTGAAACCCAAAGTTGCGATAGCCTCTACCACCCTCATATTGATCACGAGGTGGAGAACGTCCAGCAAACACACCACCACCAGAACAAACCCTCTACTGCCTGTACCACGACCATAGGAACCACCACGATCAACACCATGACCACAGGCATCGAAACCCCCTACTCTCAGCTAGGACGCGGTCAGACTGCCTGCCCAGGACGGTCTCACCGCCCCCTGGGCAGCAACATGCGAACCACCTCGGGTGGGAACTCCTCTCGTTCCCCAACCTGGAACTGTACGCACCTCCGCATGACTCCTAGGCAGTGGCATACAAGGCTCAGGCACACCATGAGAAGGGTGGTACCTCTTCTTGTTCGTCCACTCCTTAGCCATACTCTCATCCCTCTTCTTCTTGTAGCAAAACTCTGCGAGGTGACCATCCCTCCCACAATTCTCACAATGGAAGCAAAACTTGTTTTGGCTTTGGCTGTGGAGCTTCTCTCGCTTTCTCTACCACGTTCTCTCCTGGCTTCCCCCTAAACACATTAGCAAGGGTGCTCACAAACATCACCGGTTTTTGGAAATTATCTGTTTTGTGGGGAAACACTGGTGGATCTGGAGTGGTGTTTAGCTTGTTTCTCAGGTGGTTGGGCTTTGGAGCAAATTTGTTCATGGGTATAGTTTGTGGTGGAATAGGGATCTCTCCAATTTTCTCTACTCCCTCAACACTGCTCTCACCAATCTTGTCAGAGCCCAACACCTGACCATCAAACATCTTAAACTCATCCATCATCAAACTCAGCTGTGGCTCATGCCCAGACAACCAACTCATCAATTTTCTCAACTCATCATTTTCATCCTGCAAGCGGTCAACATAGTGTGCAAGTTCCATATTCTTAACAGAATGTAATTCAAATGTAGAGCATGATGTAGGAATAGGAACTTTCAAAGCAGCCTCCAAAGAAACAATCCTATCATGAGATTCATCTAGTCTGTCATGGAACACAGGATAAGAAGTGCAAGCACCTAGTAAAGCAGACCTAGATTTCAACTCGTCAAGCTCAGCCCTAAGCAAGTCTAGTTCCTCCAACTTTGAGGCATGCTTTTCCTTAAGCATAGTCAAATCAGCCAAGAAAGCATTGCAGTCATCACAATAAGGAGCATCAACAACAACAGGAGCAATCTTAAGGGAATCAATCTCAAGTCTAGCATCAAGATTCACAGATTCTAGCTCAGCAATTTTCTCCCTAGCTTCTTCTAGTGAGGCCCTATGTTCTTTCCTAAGTTTCTTAGCCTCTTTAAGCATGCTATCACGATTGTCAAACAAAGCAACCAACTCAGCATTCTCCTGGTGCAAGGAAGAGAGCTCATCACCTACCTCATCCTCGGATTCTGGTCCTGAGTCATCCTTCTGGCTCTTCTTGCTAACGGAGCTGTGAGCCATGCCGCAGAAGCCGTCCTCTCGTGCGAAGCAACTCAGGCCACTCAGGTTCTTGGAACCGTGCTTCTTGCTCTTGCGCTTGCCCTTGTCGTCGCTGTCACTAGAACTCGACCAGGTGTAGCAGGAACTGGAGTCGACGTCACTCACTCCCACTGTGACAACCCCACCCGAGATAAGTCCGTACTATCAATTAAACCAATCCACTTTGGTCATTAAGTGACACTAAGGAATCGTCCTGTTGAGTGTTGCCGGGTAATAGCCTGGTAAATCACTTGTAAACACACAGAGCATCGAACATGCATACATTAAAACTCCCACGAAGGAGAGTCCAGAGTACCTTACAAATTAATCCAAATTTCCCTGTAGGGTCAAATTATTACAACCATTGTTCTCACATGAAAGGTAAATGGTTTAGAGTTTCAAAGACAACGGAAATTAAACTAAACGATAACTTGGCATCATGGGAGGCCACCCATAACGCCTTTACTCCTCGTCATCCACCCATTGCAGCTCCCAGCCGGGTGGTATTTCACCAGGCCAAACATTATCACCGAAAAACAACATTTATAGCAAGATTGAGTATACTAATACTCAGCAAGGCTTACCGGCCTAAAATAAAAGACTTAACCTCTAATCATGCTTGGCTTTTGGCTAGTGGGTTTGTTTTGCCAAAAAGCTACTAAGGAGTTAATCCTTATTTCAATATTTTAGCTCAAGTTCTAGTAGATCAAGTTATTACTAGATAAGCAACTATTGCAAGCATAAGTTATGCAAACAATTAATCAAACATCAAGTTTATCAACATTTCATCATAGAGGGATTATCATGGACAGATAATGAACCACTCTCGGATAACGGTGAGAGGCCGATGATCGATCGATTAATAACCTTGCAAGGTGGACCTAAACATACGGGAGAAAACACCCACAACGAGTGCATTCAACCAAACGGTTCCCGCCATTCCTCGGATTGGGATCGGATGCCACAGTCCTAAGTACAAGGCTAGCTGGCAAGCCTCACACTAGCATCCAGCTTCACACATGCACTACAGTTTGCAAGACTGGGGCCCTAACCCAAGATTAGTAGCGCAAAGTTCCCGCACCGTATCATTCAGGTCCTAGGCTTACTGTACCCATTTCCAACAAATGTTTAGTACGTTCAAACGCTTAATCTCTTAACCACTGGACCAGAGCCCAAAATCCCATGCTCTTACCACGTGAGCAATCCAATTTAACAATCTTATGATTCCAACATAAGAACCTATTCTCGCGAGCGAAGTACATCACTCGACTTGTACCGGGTCCTTAGTGCATAGCAACTAGCGACCTATCATACTAGTAAAAGATCATAGGTACTTATGGATCATGCATCTAGGGTTTCATTTCAACTCCTGACTTAAATGCACATAGATAATCAAGCATAAATTCAGAAATTAAAAAAAGGAACCTCATTGGTGAATGTTAAACCGGGGCTTGCCTTCGGCAGCTCCAGCAGTCAGACAATCTTCCAGACTTTGGTCCGGGTCTTGATCTACGGTCACGAAGTGTACGTCTCCTCTTGCTCCCTCGTCCTCGTCAGCCGGTACGAGCGTGTAGCTACCGTCAGGGACTTCTATACGAGGGAATGCATAAGCAGGAATTAATTGGTGGAGATGGTATAATAAACACAACAGTACTTAACAAACATAGGGTGTCATGTTGACCACAATCACATAGACAAGAATATATTCAGCATACTCTTCCTTAAAGCTAAATCAATCAACCATTATTTAATTATTATTTTGAGGGTGATTGTGTGCACATCTATACAAACAAAATAAAGTTACTTCACAAACAACCAAGTTACTTTTCAGGGGTTCAACAGGAGCATTTTCCAAAGGTCGAACACACATCAGTTTATAAAGAAGAGGTTTCTTTATTTCTCTTTTTAATACACTTAGTTCCTTCCAAAAATTATTCTGGTTAAACCATCTAGTAACTTATAGTGAGAATTTTTGTACGAGCACACAGTACTACAGTAGAGCAACTACTAAAGTTTCATAGACAACTGATCTATATCCTGAACATGAAAAATACAACAATTTATTCCTATCAAAAGCAAGAATATTTAATACAGAGAAAACTACTCACGCACTGGAGCTCAAATTTTACTCAGAGCCTCTATGGACTATAACTAGGCTACACACCAAAAATTAGCTCCAGAAACTAATTCTACCAAGCTACACAAAAATCACCATTTTCAGCGTAGATATTCACAAAGTATTTACACAGAGAAATATGTGAATAAACTGTAGCCCAACTTTCTACCACAGCACAAACATGATATAGAGATCATCTATCCCAAAGATAAGCATCACAGGAGCAACAGAAACTGAGCTATAGATTTAACTTTATAAACAAGCATCATTCAGAAACAGATACATAGACAGTTCATAAATACATGATAAAATCACCAGTAACACATATAAGCCTATCAGAATGATATCTACAAGATGAGCCACAGAAAGTATTCACGTAAAGCTGTACAAAATATATACACAGATCTAGCATAAAAGCCAAATAAATCATAACTAGAGATTCACTCAGTAACTTTGTGCAAAAACTTAGCTATAGCCCATTCTAGTGATGACTAACAACGTGTCCAAAGATCAATCCTAGCACATGAGTACAACTCAAGTTATGAACAAACCTACTCAAACTGTGTTTGAATTTTCATTCAAAGTCTACACATCAAAAGTATATATAGACTTTCTAAAAGATGTAGATCTATTCACAAGGAAACCAACAAAACTAGTTTTGCATTCTTCTGATTTTTCTACGATTTTCTAGACATTTTCCAAGTCTCTGGACCAAAGGATAAAAAGATGAAGAATCTTTTTACAATGTGAACCCTAGAACTTCTAAAAGTTTCACAGATATACCCCTGGTTTGAACAAAGGCCCTCGCGAGGATTTAAATCATCACAAGTGTACCCTTCCGCCGTAGGGGGGGCTCGCCGGCGGTGATGGCCGGCTGGACTTGGCCAACAAATGGCACAGGGCGGCATGGTTGCTCACCTAGGCTGGACTGGGGGTGTTGGTTTGGTCGGAGAAGCCTCCGGCGATGGCCGGCGGCGAGGTAGCAGCTGCGCGTCCGCCTTGGCTCGGATTCCGGCAAATGCAGGGGTGGGGCTACTCCATGTGTGGCCGGGGAAGTTTGTGTGGGTGCTAGAGAGGAGGTCTGAGTCACGTGTTGGTCACGGGCGCGAGCGGAGGGAGTGGTTCACCAGCGGTGGCAATGGCGGACAGCGGCGGCGCTGTGAGCTCGCGCAGGGAAGGAAGGAGGGGGGTTATATAGTGGCCGCGGCGTGGAGAGGCGGTAACTGCCCAAGTCTCCTCATAGGTCGCGGTCGCGGGATGGCTACAGCGGCGGCGACGTGGGGTGGCGCTGCTGGCCAATGGCGGCCTCGGCGTGCGCGCACCGGAGCGTGTGGACTCACCGCGTGGCACTGGCCTACGGCCTAGCCGCATCACCTAACCACGCTGCACAGTGCTCAAGGCAACCTCTTCAGACCGACGGACCCCCGGGTGCCTCGGCGTTCGTGCCTAGTCACCCGGCGGCAAGCAGACGTGGCACGCGTGCGCGCGCGACGGCGTCGTGCGAGGCGCGTTCCAGCGCATTTTTGCTTCGTAGTGCACGTGTTTGACCGATCCAAACTCAAGATTTTGCTATAGAACCGTGCCAAGGTCCAATTGACAAAGTTGTAGATCAACTAACAGTCTACAAGTTTCACAAAGGTCGATAGGGGTTTTGATCAACAGATCGAGCATAAACTGCAGGCAAAGTTCAGGATTTTCTCGGTGCTCAGGAACAGGAGCAGCAGACGTTGACCAAGGATTTTCACCAGTTGACACTTTGAATTAGACATGCCACCCAAAAGCAAAGTTGTGTGTCTTGAAAAACTAAACAACTTTTGTATTGGCAGAATTTGAAGTGTTTAGATGATATTTGGAGAACGTGCCAAAAGTTCTGGACAGGGTTTAAGCATCAAAGGGGTTTGACTAGGGTTTGACCCTAACTTTTGACTAAGTGTTTAAGAACTAATGATCAAGAAGGGATTAGGAAGGTGATTAGCACTCATTAACACTTGATTAAAAACACAGGGTGTTACAGCCTACCCCCCTTAAAAGGAATCTCGTCCCGATATTCGAATTCAAAAGATAGCTGGGAAAGGTTACGTACGATGTTGGCTTTGAAGAAAACCCGGATACTTGGTGTTGAGAAACTATTCGGTTTCCCACGTGGCTTCTTCTTTCGTGTGGGGACTCCATTGTACCTTGTACATCTTTACCATTTGCCTTCTTGTCTGTCTTTCTTTCTGATCTAGCACTCTCATAGGATGTCCTATTAGTGATAGGTCAGGCTCTACCTCCACATTGGTCTCATCGATTATCTTTGCTTCCGGTATTTGATCACACTTCTTCAATTGTGAGACGTGAAATACGTTGTGTACTGCGGAGAGTCTGTCTGGAAGTCTGATATGATATGCAACCATACCGAACTTCTCAGGGACTTCATAAGGGCCGATGTAGCGTAGCGCTAACTTCCCTTTTACTCCAAATCTTTGTACACCTTTGGTTGCTGATACCTTCAAGTATACATAATCACCAACTTCAAACTCTCTGGGTGCCTTAGCCTTGTCATGATAACTCTTCTATCGCATTTGAGTGGCTCTCAAATTTTCTCTAATTACTTCCACCCTCTCTTCGGCTTCTTGCACTAGCTTAGGACCAAATAATGTCTTTTCACCCGCTTGTGACCAATTCAAGGGGGTGCGACATCTTCGTCCATACAAGGCCTCAAAAGGAGCCATCTTCAAACTAGCTTGGTAGCTGTTATTGTAAGCAAACTCTGCCAAGGCTAAGCACTTGTCCCATGTTTTGTCAAAATGAATGACACATGGTCTCAACATGTCTTCCACTATTTGATTTACTCTGAGGATGATAGCTAGAGCTATAGATCGACTTGGTACCCAAGGATTCATGCACTTGTGCCCAAAATCGAGCAAGAAACTGAGTGCCTCTGTTGGATAGGATAGTGTTTTGAACACCGTGCAAGCGCACAATGAGATCAACATAAATCTCTGCATAACGTTCAGCTGAATAGGTAGTGTGGACAGCGATGAAGTGAGCGGTCTTGGTAAGTCGGTCCACTATAACCCAGATGGAATCATGTTTCTTGGGAGTGAGGGGTAAACCTACTATGAAATCCATGCTGATGTCATCCCACTTCCAAGCAGGTACAGACAAAGGTTGCATTTGGCCTACGGTCTTTAGGTTGCTAGCCTTGATCCTCTGACATGTATCACATCCAGACACATACTTGGCTATTTCACCTTTCATGTTTGACCACCAGAAATTTTCCCTATGGTCTCTGTACATCTTGGTACTACCAGGGTGAATGGTGAATTTAGAGAGGTGAGCCTCATCTAAAATCTCCTACCTTAATTCCGGATCCTGGGGAACGACTATTCTCTGATCGAACCATATCACTCCCTTCTCATCCTTCCGGAAACAAGCGTACTTGAGGTCTCCCTCAGATAATTTCTGGTTGATTAACTAGACACCTTCATCAGTGAGTTGAGCCAAAGCAATTCTCTCATGGATAGGGTATTCAATGGAGATGGCACATAAATTTCCATGCTCGACAACCTCTAAGTTGAGCTTCCTCATCTCTTCACATAAAGCTTCATTATACGGCTCCACCGTCACACAGTTGTAATACTTGCGACTAAGCGCATCTGCAACCACGTTGGCTTTGCCGGGGTGATATTGGACTTCTAGATCATAATCCTTTATCAACTCCAACCACCTTCTTTGCCTCATATTCAAATCTGATTGTGTAAAAATATATTTAAGGCTCTTGTGATCGGTGAAAATATTGCAGTGATTTCCCATTAGATAATGCCGTCAAATCTTTAAAGCATGCACAACCGCTGCTAGCTCAAGGTCATAGGTAGGATAATTCTTCTCATGTGGTCGAAGTGCTCATGATGCATAGGCAATAACCCTGTTGTCTTGCATAAGCACACAACCAAGGCCAGTGCCAGAAGCCTCACAATACACATCAAACGGTTTCGTCATGTCTGGCTGTGCTAGTACGGGGGCTGTTGTGAGATGTTCCCTTAAGGTGTGGAAGGCCTTGTCACAAGCTTCATCCCACACATACTTGACACCTTTCTTCAACAGTTCAGTCATGGGTTTAGCTATTCTGTAGAAGTCCGGAATAAATCGACGGTAATAGCCAGCTAGACCCAAAAAACTGCGAATCTGATGCACGGACTTGGGTGGCTTCCAATACATGACCTCCTGCACCTTGCTAGGATCCACGGAGATACCATCCTTAGTAATAGTGTGACCCAAGAATTTCACACTATCCAGCCAGAATTCACATTTTGAGAATTTAGCATGGAGCTTATGATCTCTCAAACGTTGCAAAACAATCCGAAAATGTTTCTCATGTTCTTCTTCATTCTTGGAATAAATGAGGATATCATCAATGAAGACCACTACGAACTTGTCTAATTCATTCGTGAAGACAGAGTTCATAAGGTACATGAAGTAGGCAGGTGCATTTGTGAGACCAAAGGACATCACCAGAAATTCATAAAGACCATATCTGGTGGAGAAGGCTGTTTTTGGAATGTCACTTGATCGAATCTTAATTTGATGATAGCCAGATTGAAGATCGATCTTGGAAAAGACTTTGGCACTAGCCAAATGATCGAAGAGAACATCAATGTGGGGCAAGGGGTATTTGTTTTTGATTGTCACCGCATTGAGGGGATGATAGTCCACGCACATCCGCAGACTACCATCTTTCTTCTTCACAAAAAGGGCGGGACTTCCCCAAGGAGATGAACTTGGGCGAATATACCCTTTATCAAGCAATTATTGTAACTGGCTCTTCAACTCGGCTAACTCCTTAGGTGTCATATGGTAAGGTCTTTTGGAGATGGGTGCAGTGACCGGTTGAAGTTCTATCACAAACTCGATGTCTCTGTCTGATGGCATGCCAGGCAAGTCACCGGGAAACACATCCGGATATTCACAGATTACCGGAATGTCCTCAAGTAGAGAAGTGATGGCTACGAAAGCATACAAATTTCCACTGCCATTGGGAGGTAAGTATAGAGTAGATGTGCCCACAGTAGGTGAATTGATTTCTATCATTCTTGTAGCAAGGTCCAAGATGACTTTATGTTGGGTCAACCAATCCATCCCTAGAATCACATCAATACCTTCTAGGCCTAAGGCAATGAGGCTTGTTGGAAGGACTTTGCTACCTAGCTCAAGTGGCACTCTCAAAGCTAGGTCTCTCGTGGTAACCCTTCCACCAGGTGTTGTTATCAGATAAGGTCGGTTCGTGCGACAACTACCCAATCCCAATTTGTGCATAATTTTCCCATTTATGAAACTATGGGTAGCACCAGAATCAAACAACACTTTAACTGAATAGCTTCGGATAGAAAAGGTACCCATCAGCACTGGTGCTCCTTCTAGCATGTCGATCAGGGATGTGAAGTTCAGCTTGCCCTGCTTCACTTGCACAGTGGGCTTCTTGCCCTGATTGCCCTGCTTGGCCCCTGACCCTTCACCTTGCTGGTAGGTCTTGATCTGCTTCGGCTTGGGACACTCATTGGCATAGTGCCTTGGCTGCCCACAATTGTAGCAGCCATGTTCCTTGATAGAGCTATTGTTGGCCGGGGGTGCATAAGGCTTGTAAGGCTGCTACTGTGCCTTACAGTACTAGAAGTTTCCAGAGGGCTTGCTCTGAGACTGGGTCACTCTCCAGTGTCTAGATGATGACTGGGAATGCCCCTGGTTACTTTTCTTGACGAAGCAAAACTTCTTGCCTTACCCACTAGAAGTGGTGAATCCGGCCTGCCTCTTCTTATCCTTTTGTGCCCTTCTCATGGCATCTTCCTGGGAGATGGCCTTGTTCACAAGGTCCTGATAGTTGTTCGGCTCAAAGAGATTAAGCCTCTCGTAGAGATCTCTGTCCAACCCATCACGGAAACGCTCTATCTTCTTAGCATCACTGTCAACATGATGCCCACCATATAGACATAGGGAATTAAATTTCTTGGCGTACTCGTACACCATGTCAGTACCCTGCTTCAGCGCAAGCCACTCCTTCATCTTTCGGTCCATGAGACCCTTAGGAATATGATGTTCCTTGAAGGCTCGCTTGAACTCAGTCCATGTGACCTGATGCCCAGCTAGAACCATGGACTTGATGTGCTCCCACCACAGCAGTGCAGCACCACGGAGCTGTAAGGCAGCGAAGCTGGCCTTACGCTCTTCTGAGCACGGTAGGACGAACACTGAGAACTTTGCCTCAATGGCCCTGATCCATGCTTCAGCGGCTAGAGGCTCCTTGGCCTCCTCGAACGTCAGGGGTTTCATGCCATAGAAATGCTCATATTTGGTGACCAAAGGTTGGCCATCCTGATTCCCCCCACATGGAGCTTGCTGCAGCTGTTGAGCAATCTGTTGCTGCGTCTGCAGTATCTGTCGCATCAACTCGGTTTGGGTGGCGATAAACTGCTCTTGGATTGTCATGTTGGGAGGAGGTAGTGGAGCATCACTCCCACTTGCACCGAAACCGTTAGGGGAGGTGCGTGTTAGTCCCACCATCTGAAAGTCATGGAGTTTAAATTAGCCACATATTCGCAAGCTTGCTTACATCAATTCACAAGAAGAATATGCAAGACGAAAACTCGTAAATATCCATAATTTAGGAACTGGACAGCGCACCTATTTTTGGTGAAAAATTCATAACTCCCTCTCCATACCTGGAAAAATTCTCATTTTTGTCAGTAAGTGTAGAATTTCGTAAGCTCCAACATTGGTATTCAACTCAGGGTCGAATTCTGATGTTATCATGCTCGAAAAATTTTGTAATCGAGCTTCTGCATAGCTGTTTTCACAGGAGGCCGAGATGCACAAAAATTGCTATAACTCTCGGTACGCTTATGCAAACATGATGAATTTTGGCGAGCATGATCTTGAGAACATTTCACACAACTTTGGTATTCAGCGCAAGATTCAAATTTGATCACGACAACCCGAATTAATTCAAGAAACATAACATCACAAGGTGTTTATCCAATAACATTACATGATGCATAGTTTTGTGGATCACCTACAACAACACGAACTATATAGAAATGGAACACATCCCACATACTCTCTGGGCAGCCTAATCCCTCCATAAAATCTAGCTGAAAAGGCTAAGCTAAGAGTACATGGTAGCTCCCTACAACAACATCTAGGCAATCTAGTTGCCCGCAACGGAGCCAGCGCTGGACTGAGGGGAAGCTAGGGGTGGTCCATCGACGCTATCCTCGTCCAATCCTGAGGCTTCCTGCAGCTCGTCCGGAGCGGCAGGTGCTGCTGGAGGAACAACTGGTGGCTGCTGCAGCTGGTGTGCCATCGCCTGCCACACCTCCACCTCGACCTCCATGTCAATAACCTGGTTTTGCAACTCCACCACGTTCTGCACCAAGGCCAAACGCTGAGTCTCGGAGTGAATCAAGTCTGACCGTAGTCTGTCGTTCTCCTCACGCAACATGTCATTGTCGTGGTCACGGGCGTACAGCTGCTCAACGTACTAAGCACGCTGCTCATCCCACTGAGTATGCTGGTCCTGGAAGAACACCACCTCCTGTTGCAAGTGAGCAGAAGTCTGGCACTCAAACTGCAAGTCGCGGAAGATGACGTCGCTCAGTGCGGTGGTCTCTCGGATCACACCAGCAAGCATCGCCTCGGTGGCAAGGCGGAAGACTTGCACATTGTACAGTGCCTCGAGTAGCCTCAGGAGCTGCTGCACGGTAACCACGGGAGGATCAGTCATGAGCAACACATTGGTGAGCGACACGTGCTCACGCCAAGCCACATCCTGGGGGTCCAGTGCCGGGAACAACCCCAAAGCGGTGAGCATCACCTCCTACGGGTGCTGCTCGCTAGTGTGCAGGATCCGCATCGCCACAGACTCAAGTGACTCGACCCCACGATGTCCATAGAACATCATGCTCAGGTCTGACCACTCGGGGTGCTCGGGGTGCGGCGACACGATCGCGGTGGTACGCGCGTAGGGAACGCCCCGGTCCCAGAAGTGGAGCACCTCGTACATCGGTGGGGCGGTGTAGCCCACCTCACGTAGGGTGTCCCACAGAACACAAGGAAAAACCTCCCAGTGAAGGCTGTTGGTACGCAAGGTACCGTCCATGTCGATCTCGAAAAACTCTGGGTACTCCATCTGTACAAAAATGGGTACAACACGTTAAAACTCAATACGAGTATAACATGAATAGGGTACAAAAATCTAGTATGTATGAACAAAAATTCATAACATGACAATCAGAGCCCCAAAAATTCCCAAATTTTTACAGCAAATCAGTGGTATAATTGTGCACATTTTTCGTATGCAAGGGTAGAACTGGATCATCTAGGAACATGCTCGAAAAAAACTACTTTCAGAGAAAGGTTAACAGGAAAAACAGCAGAACAGAGGTTCACTAATTTGATCATAACTCTAGCCTGAGGAATCCTAAAATCGTGAAAAATTCACAGTAGATGCTTGACTTGATGAGGAACAACTTTTGTAAAAGTCGCCTAGTCAGAAACATCTTAGGAATGGCTCTAAAAATTCATAAACAGACAGCAACCAAACTTCACAGAAAACTACTAGGATCAAAGTGAGAGAGAAAACCCTTTCTAAGATCAAGCAACAGCTTAGAAGCATCAAACAAGTGTAGGACAGCAAGTTTTTAGGTTCAACGAAATTTTATGATGCATGCACACGTCTTAAACGATCTCACACTTATAGATCTAAAAAGACGTAGTTAATGCCGGTGGCAAGCTTTTAGACGACTCTCCCTATAATAACTAGTCGGAGCTACACGTCGTTCATAACGATCGCACTAACGTGGTTAGTGTACATGCAGAAAAGAACCTTCTGTGCCAGCACATCATGGAAGCGTCCACAAATATTACCATTCACTATAGAAAATGGTACCCATGCATTTTTGCACCGCATGGACGGCGCCCAACCTGAGACACGCCCCTTTTGAATGGAGGGTGCCCCCATGTTTTTAATGCGGAATCCTGCACACGTATAGCAAAACATGGCGACATCACAACTCATGACATGTTCATCTTGAATAGAACATGGCATCCTTCGTATGACTTGCATACAATAGCACATGTATAAAACACGTGCACATCCAACCGAGAAGATAGGATCCGTGGAATGGATTTCCCTATCAACCCTCGTATACTCGTGATGCGGCACCACACACATATGAAACACGTGGCTTAAGAAGTGCTGGAAGTTAGCATAAATAAACCATAATTACTTAGCCACCTTAAAATAACTCAAAAATTCCCTCTAGGGCCTCTCGGTCTAATCATTCCTTAACGATCCAACGTAATCAATCTTGGCAAGTTTTAATTATAAATCATGTGATTAGTATTAAACTAATTACTCTGGTGCATATGGATGCTCTGGTACCAACTGTGACAACCCCACCCGAGATAAGTCCGTACTATCACCTAAACCAATCCACTTTGGTCAGTAAGTGATACTAAGGAATCATCTCGTTGAGTGTTGCCGGGTCATAGCCCGGTAAATCACTTGTAAACACACAGAGGATCGAGCACGCATACATTAAAACTCCCACGAAGGAGAGTCCAGAGTACCTTACAAATTAATGCAAATTTCCCCGTAGGGTCAAATTATTACAACCATTGTTCTCACATGAAAGGTAAATGGTTCAGAGTTTCAAAGACAGCGGAAATTAAACTAAACGATAACTTGGCATCATGGGAGGCCAAACATAACACCTTTACTCCTTGTCATCCACCCATTCCAGCTTCCAACCGGGTGAGATTTCACCAGGCCAAACATTATCACCTGAAAACATCATTTATAGCAAGGCTGAGTATACTAATACTCAGCAAGGCATACCCATATAAAATAAAAGATTTAACCTCTAATCATGCTTGGCTTTTGGCTAGTGGGTTTGTTTTGCCAAAAAGTGACTAAGGAGTTAATCCTTACTTTCAATATTTTAGCTTAAGTTCTAGTAGATCAAGTTATTACTAGATAAGCAACTATTGCAAGCATAAGTTGTGCAAACAATTAATCAAACATGAAGTTTACCAACATTTCATCATAGAGGGATTATCATGCCGGATAATTAAGCACTCTCGGATAACGGTGAGAGGCCGATGATCGATTGATTAATAACCTTGCAAGGTGGACCTAAACATACGGGAGGAAACACCCACAACGAGTGCATTCAACCAAACTTTTCCCGTCATTCCTCGGATTGGGATCTGATGCCACAGTCCTAAGTATAAGGCTAGCTGGCATGCCTCACACTAGCATCCAGCGTCACACATGCACTACAGTTTGCAAGACTGGGGCCGCAACCCAAGATTAGTAGCGCAATGTTCCCGTACCGCATCATTCAGGTACTAGGCTTACCGTACCCATTTCCGACAAATGTTTAGTACGTTCAAACGCTTAATCTCTTAACCACTGGACTGAAGCCCAAAATCCCATGCTCTTACCATATGAGCAGTCCAATTAAACAATTGCACGATTCCAACATAAGAACCTATTCTCGCGAGCGAAGTACATCACTCGACTTGTACCGGGTCCTTAGTGCATAGCAACTAGCGACCTAGCATACTAGTAAAAGATCATAGGTACTGATGGATCATGCATCTAGGGTTTCATTTCAACTCCTGAACTTAAATGCACATAGATAATCAAGCATAAATTCAGAAATTTTAAAAAAAGGAAACACATAGGTGAATGTTGAACTGGGTCTTGCCTTCGGCAGCTCCAGCAGTCAGACAATCTTCCAGACTTTGGTCTGGGTCTTGATCTACGGTCATGAAGTGTACGTCTCCTCCTGCTCCCTCGTCCTCATCAGCCGGTACGTTCGTGTAGCTACCGTCAGGGACTTCTATACGGGGCAATGCATATGCAGGAATTATTTGGTGGAGATGGTATAATAAACACAACAGTACTTAACAAACATAGGGTGTCATGTTGACCACAATCACATAGGCAAGAATATATTCAGCATACACTTCCTTAAAGCTAAATCAATCAATCATTATTTAATTATTATTTTGAGGGTGATTGTGTGCACATCTATAAAAAAATAAAGTTACTTCTCAAACAACCAAGTTACTTTTTAGGGGTTCAACAGGAGCATTTTCCAAAGGTTGAACACACATCAGTTTATAAAGAAGAGGTTTCTTTATTTCTCTTTTTAATACACTTAGTTCCTTCCAAAAATTATTCTGGTTAAACCATGCAGTAACTTACAATGATAATTTTTGTACGAGCACACAGTGCTACAGCAGAGCTACTGCTAAAGTTTCTTAGCCAACAGATCTGTATCCTGAGCATGAAAAATACGACAATTTATTCCTAGCAAAAGCAAGAATATTTAATACAGAGAAAACTACTCATGCATTGGAGCTTAAATTTTACACAGAGCCTCTATGGACAATAACTAGGCTACACACCAAAAATTAGCTCCAGAAACTAATTCTACCAAGCTACACAAGAATCACCATTTTCAGCATAGATATTCACAAAGTATCTACACAGAGAAATATGTGACTAATATGATATAAACATCATCTATCCCAAAGATAAGCATCACTGGAGCAACAGAAACTGAGAGATTTAACTTTATAAACAAGTATCATTCAGAAACAGATACATAGACAGTTCATAAATACTTGATAAAATCGCCAGTAACACATCTATGCCTATCAAGATGATATCTACAAGATGAGCCATAGAAAGTATTCAAGTAAAGCTGTACAAAATATATACATAGATTTAGCATAAAAGCCAAATAAATCATAACTAGAGATTCACTCAGTAACTTTGTGCAAAAACTTAGGTATAGCCTATTCTAGTGATGACTAACAACATATCCAAAGATCAAGCCTAGCACAGGAGTACAACTCAAGCTATGAACAAACCTACTCAAACTGAGTTTGAATTTTCATTCAAAGTCTACACATCAAAAGTATATATAGACTTTCTAAAAGATGTAGATCTATTCACAAGGAAACCAACAAAACTGGTTTTGCATTTTTCTGATTTTTCTATGATTTTCTAGACATTTTCCAAGTCTCTGGACCAAAGGATAAAAAGATGAAGAATCTTTTCATAGTGCGAACACTAGAACTTCTAAAAGTGTCATAGATATAGCCCTGGTTTGCACAAAGGCCCTCGTGAAGATTTAAATCATCACAAGTGTACCCTTCTGCCGCAGGGGGGGCTCGCCGGCGGCGATGGCCGGCCGGACTTGGCCAACAAATGGCACAGGGCGGCGTGGTGGCTCACCTGGGCTCGACTGGGGGTGTTGGTTTGGTCGGAGAAGCCCCCGGCGATGGCCGGCGGTGAGGCAGCAGCGGCGCGTCCGCCTCGGCTCGGATTCCGACAAATGCAGAGGCGGGGCTACTCCATGTGTGGCCGGGGAAGTTTGTGTGGGTGCTAGAGAGGAGGTCTGAGTCACGTGTTGGTCATGGGCGCGAGCGGAGGGAGTGGTTCACTGGTGGCTGCAATGGCGGACGGCGGCGGTGTTGTGAGCTCGCGCATGGAAGGAAGGAGGGGGTTTATATAGCGGCCGCAGCGTGGAGAGGCGGTAACCACCGAAGTATCCTCATAGGTCGCGGTCGCGGAATGGCTACAGCGGCGGCCACGTGGTGTGGCGCTGCCGGCCAATGGCGGCCTCGGCAAGCGCGAATCGGCGCGTGCAGACTCGCCGTGTGGCACCAGCCTACGGCCTAGCCGCGTCACCTAACCGCACTGCACAGTGCTCAAGGCAACCTCTTCGGACCGACGGACCCCCGGGTGCCTCGGCGTTCATGCCCGGTCGCCCGGCGGCAAGCCGACGTGGCAAGCGTGCGCGCGCGACGGCGTCGTGCGAGGCGCGTTCTGGCTCATTTTTGCTTCGGAGTGCACGTGTTTGACCGATCCAAACTAAAGATTTTGCTATAGAATCGTGCCAAGGTCCAATTGACAAAGTTGTAGATCAACTAACACTCTACAAGTTTCACAAAGGTCGATTGGGGTTTTGATCAACAGATCGAGCATAAACTACAGGCAAAGTTCAGGATTTTCTCGGCACTCAGGAATAGGAGCAGCAGACGTTGACCAAGGATTTTCACCAATTTACACTTCAAATTAGACATGCCACCCAAAAGCAAAGTTGTGTGTCTTGAAAAACTGAACAACTTTTGTATTGGCAGAATTTGAAGTGTTTAGATGAAATTTGGAGAACGTGCCAAATGTTCCAGACTGGGTTTAAGCATCAAAGGGGTTTGACTAGGGTTTGACCCTAACTTTGACTAAGTGTTTAAGAACTAATGATCAAGAAGGGATTATGAAGGTGATTAGCACTCATTAACACTTGATTAAAAACACGGGGTGTTACACCCACCATCGCCCGAGCCTTCTTCTTCTTGTTGTAGCCGCCGCCCTTCCTCGACCTCCGCTCGTCCTTGTCCTTGTACTTGTACTTGTGCTCACGCCTCAAGCGGGGCTTGTTCTCGATCCTTAGGCGGTGTTTGTCCTCATTCTTGGGCTCAATCTCCTGCGGGCACTCGGCGATGAAGTGTCCCTACTTGCCGCATCTGTAGCACGTACACGTGGTCCTCCTCATGTTCACGTGATTCTCGTGCAGCCTCTCGAACTTCCTGGTCAGCAGGGCCAGCTCGTTCTCTCCAAGCTCGTCGAACTCCTCATCTGGCAAGGACACAAAGGAAGACAGAGAGAACATCCTCAAAGACGAGTTAGTGTTAGTCCTTCCACCAGATTCAGACACAAGAGCAAGACTATGGGACTCAATCGGGCTCTCAGACTTGGCTCTCAAGCAATGATCCACCTCCGAAGACTGGAGCTTAGGAAACAGCTCATCGACCGTTAGGGTCTCATACACACCCCAAGATGGCCTCGACCTTGGCACTCCACACAGATCTATCAAGCGAGTGCAAGAGCTTGATAGCTCTATCATGATCTGTGTATGGAAGCACTGTCACATTGGCCCTCATTTTGTTCACAATACAGGTGAAGCGCTGGAACATCACATCAATCGACTCACCGGGTAGATGAGTGAAGTTCTCGTACTCTCTGCGGTGAGTGGCAAACAAGCGAGCCTGCACCTGAGCGTTCCCAACATGAGCATTCCGAAGCTTTAGCCAAATCTTTCCAGCCACATCTTCTCCATACACTCGATCAAACTCCGAGGCACAAAGAGCACGGAACAAGTAATCCACGGCCTTGCTGTTGGCCTCAAACATGTCCCGTGAACCTGGAAGAATGAAACTATCAGGGATGACATAGTTTGCATTTTGCATCACTTCCCAGGTCAGTCTTCCTTTTCTTTGCAAGAACGCGCCCATGCGCCTCTCCCACATCTAATAGTTCTTCCCATTGAAGTGCGGAGGACCGAACCCCTGTCAGTAGTCACCCATCTATGGATCTTAGACTGGTTAGAATCAAAAAGATCCGTAACCAGCTCTGATACCAATTGAAGGACCGGATTGGGTGACCA
Organism: Cenchrus fungigraminus; assembly: GCA_036936925.1. Lineage (NCBI taxonomy): Eukaryota > Viridiplantae > Streptophyta > Magnoliopsida > Poales > Poaceae > Cenchrus > Cenchrus fungigraminus. The sequence continues at coordinate 48,217,593 of CM072777.1, read as the reverse complement.
GAGAGGGGGGAGTGAATGGGAGCAGATAAAAATTCTTCTCGAGAGAGATAGCTCCTCTAACGGCATGAATACAACCTCGATCCCAAAATCACTTTCACAACTCTATCCACATGTTTGCCAAGACCACGTAGCCATTAGAGTGCTACTGATCCTAGGAGCAAACCTCACCAGCAAGCAACCCAACTACGCACACACAATAGCGGAAACCACACACGGGAAAACTCTCTGCCAGGAGCGGTCAGACCGCATGGACAGGGCGGTTAGACCGCCACCATCTGGGGTTTTCCCAAAACCACAACTCGGACCTCACGACTCCAAATCAAACCAAGATTTCGCCTAGAAACTCCTCTGATCAAGGCAAACAAGCTATCAGAGAAAATCCCTGGAAAACCAAAACTTTCCTCGCGAAACACCTACGCTAGTCAGACCGCATGCCCTGGGCGGTCAGACCGCGTCCCCTCCAGAACCTGGCCGTGTGTCAACCCTGAACTTCTCTTCACCCGATCTCGCGATTCACTCCACAGATTGCAACGAAACTTCGGATATAGCAAGGTCACCTCATGGACAACCTCTCCACCAAAGGATATCCACCAAAAACCATCCAATCAAGAGGAATCGCGAATCGAAGGCCTCTAGGTCATGAACTCCAAGAACTCCAAAAACCACCCAAATCGATGGTTTTCCCGAGAGATTGCGGGGACAAAATGTAACGCCCGCGTTTTAACCCCTGATAAATCACACTATAAATCACACATGTTTTCTTTAAATTCCAAAATCTTTACCGACGAGCTCGATTAGTTCCTAAACTCTGATCATCATTTCCACTCCTCCCTTTTCAACCTGAGCCACCCCGGCAGTCGCCCGACACCGGGAATCCTTTCGGCCCGCATCCCGGCGAGCACCTCGGATTCGTCAGCCCCGCGTTCACCGCCGACCTGGGAATCGCGTGACGTCGCGTTGGTGCACGAGAGCTAGAAAATTCCACCAAAATCTTTTCTCCTTTTCCCCTAATTTTCCTAGCCTTTTTCTCAAATTTTCCTCTCTTTTTCCTTCTCTTTTCCCTATTTTCTTTTTCTTTTCCCCTTTTCTCCTCTTTCTTTTTCCTTTCCTTCTCTTTTCTTTTGCCCTTCTTCTTTCTTCCTCACAGTCTGCACCGCGGCCCTTCTCCACAGCACACGCACACCCCGTGGCTCTACTCCGCTTCCTGTCGCCCCCACGCCGTACGCCGGCCCCTCCTCTGCACGCTGCACGCGCCGGCCCCCACGACGAGACCTCACCCTGCCACTCGACGTCGTGGCCGCCATCAACTCCACCTGCCCGTCCTGTTGCCTCCGAGCTCTAGCACCGCCGCAAGACGTCGCCCGCCTCACGCCTGCCAGCTCGCTCGCCACCGCAGCGCTGCCCGACGAGTCGCGTCCACAGCACTGCTGCCGCTGACGTCCCGTCGGCCGCCATTACTGCAAGCCGGTCGAACCTCCATTGCCAGGCTGCACGAGCTTCGCGTGCGCAGCCTCGGCCGCTCCACCGCCTTCCCGCGCCTATAAGAAGCCCTGCGCCGTTCTCCGCCCCACCACGCAGCTCCCTAGCCAACTCCCTCTCCTTCCCGAGCTCCCCATCACCGCCGCTCCCAGCCGCCCTAGCCATGGTCCGCCCGTCGCCGTCGATCCGCCTCCACGAGCCACCCCAGCCCTAGGTGAGGACGGGAATCGGTCGCCCTCGACCCCTCTCTCCGTTCCACCACTTCCCGGCTGCCGCTGCGTCCGGGAGGGCCGCCGCCCACCGCTGGCTGGCCGCCCCTATCTCCCTCCTCTGTTCTGAGTCGAGGGAGGAAGAAGAAAGGCAACTTTGCCTTGAGCCCCCTCCTTTTTTTATTTTCCACAACGTAGCCCTCCCAATCTTTCTCAATGGTTTGTTTGCCCGGAGCCACCTCCCTTCCTTTCTTTTCTCTCCTGCAGCCCCTCTTTTCTATTTCTTTTAAACAATAGCCCTGAATCCTTGAGCCCTTTTACAAATAGGTCCTGATTCTATTAAACTACCCCCTAAACACATATGTAAACCATCATTCTATACACCATCTTGTACCAAACTAATTCCAAATTTCACCACATCCTTCCCGAGTCTATTTCCGCTGATTCATCTACCAATTTTCCTCAAATAATATTTATTCCTCTATTTCCCATTTATTCTCTCCTCGAGCTCAGCTGGTAAAACTTTGTTCTTGTGTGTTGATTGTGTGCTTGCTTGTCGCCCTAGGCGTTCGGTTCTAACCGAACCGATGGTTCGGTTCCTCGGTTCCCACACAAATTCAGTTCCCAGGAAGTTGGAACTGAAGAGAGAACCGTTCGGTTCGGTTCCGGTTCGGTTCTTTTTCGGTTCTAACTGAATGAATCGAAGAATGAACCAGAGAGAGGATGGAGGAGAGAGGGAGCGTCGCAGACTGCCAGCCTCGCAGGAGGGCAAGGCACCACCGGCGCCAGGCGCCGGGCGTCGAGATTTGAGGAGGACGGGGGAGGGCAGCCTCGGGGATGCCGGCCGCTGGGCTGCGCCTCGTGCTCTGAACCTCCGGTGCGCCTCGTGCTCAGAACCTCCGCCGAGCCGCCTCGGGGATGCCGGCCTCCGGTGCTCTGGATTTGAGTGAAGACGGTGCAGGGAGGAGGGAGGGCAAGGCAGAGGGCGAGAGGGAGGATGGAGAGTGCGGCGGAGGCGCGAAGATCGAGCGGCGCCGGTGCGGGTGGCGGCGGAGTCGCTACTCGTGCGAGGGCGAGCGGCGCAGGCGCTCGGCTGGGAGCTGGCTGGGGGCGTCAGTGTGTGGGTGGGCCGGGGGTGGGGGTTGGTGGAGCTAGCTAGGGTTGGGGTGTTTTATTGGGCTGTTAGGCTATTGAGCTGTTGGTATTATTGGGCACAATGTATATATGGGCTGTTTCATTGCTCGTTGGATTAACCGAGGAACCGAACCAAAGAACCGCGTCATTTCGGTTCCTGATTTTCTAGAACTGAACAGGAACTGATTTTCTCGGTTCTGGTTCGCGATTCTTTCGGTTCGGTTCTCGGTTCTTGGTTTTTCGTGCCCAGGGCTACTTGCTTGTGTGTGCCGTAGCCGACTGAGTGAACGAGGAGGAACCTCAAGAAGAGTTCAGATCCGCGTACTGTGTTCAGGAGCCCGAGATCCCGAACCGTGAGCAGGAACTTACGGAGGACTTTGAAGACGACAAGTTCAATCTCATCCTTTGATGCATGATTTAATCCCAATTTAAAAATACAACCCCTTGATTTGTTTTACAAATTGCATAAACCTGGTAGGGTAGCCACCCTAGATTTCAATGTTTGATTATTCTAAATGATTTCTTTAAAACTGTGTGAGTACTTTAAAAATGGGAATTGGGTATTTTGGAAAAATGAGAAAAAGAGTTGTGTGGACGAGATGGACGAGTGTGTGTCAGGAGTATGGGTGAGCTCGTACCTTTGTGGTTGAGCGTGTTGGGAGATGTCCATCTTGTCGTTAAGGACCGGGTTGCATGACATCTCACCTGGCTCAGCTATCGTACAACCACTCGACCGTTGTATGTGGCAATGGCTTAGCATAAATCCTACTAGTTAATCTGCTAGCCGTCGGGAGTGCGGGTGAGTAGGGATACGATATGTGTGAGTTATGCCTGGTTATGTGAGTTAACACCTTGGTTGCTTCTATGGTGGCTAGTAGGCTTAGCTAAGGTGGGTAATGGCATTGATAGGATCCGCGCCGACACCAAGGTGTTCGTGTGGCGGTACCCTACTTGTGGGTAAAGTGTACAACCTCTGCAGAGTGTAAAACCTATTCGAATAGTCGTGTCCACGGTATTGGACGACTCACGGTCTGGTCACAAAACTAGTGTTTGGGTTAAGGGATTGTTTTCATGGTGTGAGTGTTTTTGGAAAAAGAGTGTGGCTGTGTGCCTGGGCTACTATGGACGGGGAGTCTGATAGTTCTCAACTGGTTTTTCCTTAAAAGCAACTGAGTTACTTTGGTTACGAAAAATGTTTTGCGTAAACCTTTTTCAAAAACAAACCCCTGCATGAGTAAAAGTTGGTTCTTCATAAAATTTTGATCCCTGTTATTCCTTGTGCATGTCCTGATGTATAGCCCCTCCGTGGGTGGGGTTGGACTTGTTGAGTCGTATGTACTCACCCTTGCTTGATTAACTGCTTTTACAGAGGAGGATCCCGACTTTGTCCCCGAGGACGTTGAGTAGGTTGTCGTCTTGCACCCAACCCGTGCCTGTGGATTCAGGGTCTCCACAGGAAGCTTCCATGTCGCAAGACTCTGATCCTATCATAGATGGTGTCGGTGTTATAGTTTGGCTAGTAGTCATTATGTTAGTCCTCTTGATAGTGGTGCTTCAGTGCCCATTACCTTGACAGTTTGTACGGCAACAAACCATCTGATGTAATAAATGTGTTACCAGCCTCCTAGGACTGGTATTTGTATCATATTTTGTTCCCCCTGATGAGGAGACACTTCAGGTGGTATCAGAGCTGCAGGTTGGCCGTAGGACGCGACCCTTAGGACCCGAGACCTTTCCCAAGCCTTTCTCTACTAGATCTTTTGTATCCTAGCCTTTGCACAACTTGTTCAACTCTACCCTTATTTTCAGATGGCCGAAGATGGATGGACCCAGGGCGTGTGCGAGGAGGAGTCTGGTTTTTCCCGCCTTCTTATCAATTCCCTTGAGCGCCTCGGTATCACTGAGCGCCCAAGGTACTATAGTAGGGAGTACGAGCATCTCGGCACTCTTCGCTGTAGGGTGGTCCTCTCCATCGCCAGAAGCACCCGCTACCCCGACATCAAGCCGTGGCGTGTGACCGCCACAGGATTTCGACACCGGGATGCCTACCCCTCGGCCCTGAGAAAAGCTCTCCGCTACCTGTGTCAAATCTATGAGGAACACCTCGTCTCCACACCATTGTGGCTTTTTCCTCCCGCCATCAGAACTCAAGTCTGGTAGGCCCGCATGAGAAACCTGGAACGGCGCCGCCACCAAGAAGACCTTTTGTACCATGCAATTGCCTACCTCGTCTCCCTGGATCAACTCTTTGATGATCAGGCCAAGTTTTTGAGGGAGCAAATTGGTCGGGCCGAGCAAGCGGAAGTCACAGTAAGGATGCACCAAGTTCGAGTGGCTCAAGCTGAAGCAAGGACCGCGGCCGTCATAAGTAGTGAAGCTGTTGCCCATGAGAGCCTCAAGCGGATCCAGGATCAGCGCATGTAGGAATGGACCAACAGTGGAACACTCGTTCCGGCCATTGGAGAAGCCCAAGTCCTAATTGGAACACCCCTCATAGGATGGGGAGGAATTCCTAGGACCCCAGCACCGCATGTAGGCACTGAACAACCAACAGCAGCCGCCGAAGAAGGAACCTCCACACAACCCCAAGAGGAAAAGGTTCCTGAGGACGAGAATGATGAAGAGCTGCTCATTCCACTAGAAGCGCACTCCGCCCCGGAAGATGGCTCGCCCCGCGAATAGCAAGCCCCAGATACCCTTGCCCCAAGGAAGGAAGCCGTAATGGTGCGAGCTTAGAGTTGCGCCCCTAGCTTTTGTCGTAGTACCAAGTCGTGTAGTGTTTCAACGTTGTATCGGTCGAGTAGTACGAGATGTATCCTCCTCTCATGTTTGAAATAAAGTTTGTTTGTGCTTGCTTGTCATAAGTGCTTGACATGTGTGTTGTCTTTTTTGAAAATCCGTTTTAATCAACTTAAACATCACATAAAACCTAAATCTCATAGAAACCCCCCTCTATCTGTAGATGGCCCCAAAGCGTGCCGCTAGGACCTTCCCAGGCTACGGCCGTGGTGATCCAAACGTGGAAGGATCATGTGTTAGGTGTCCTAGCGAACAAGAGGTTGATCAGGTTAATGATGGAGAAGGAAGTCAAGTGCAGCCGCCACCCCTGCGTACCATAGACCTTGTGCAAGTGATGGACAACCAGACTCGGTTGCTGGAAGCTCTAGCCAATGCCATCAACCGTCCGAGGCCCTGTGTTTTGGGCATGAATGAGAAGCGGATAGAGTTCCTTCGGACCAAGCCACCCACTTTTGGCGGGTCTGTGAATCCTTTGGATGCAGATGACTGGCTGAGGGCCATCCTAAGTGAATTAGAACCATTCAACTGTGAGCATCGGGACAAGGTTCTCTTAGCCACCCATCAGCTCACTGGAACAACATTGGCTTGGTGGGAAAATTACTGTGCAGCAGCCAAAGATCCCTCCACCATCATTTGGGATGAATTTGTGGAGGAGTTTCATCGCTACCACATCACAGAAGCCACACTGAAGCGCAAGGCGGACGACTTCCATGAACTCCGCCAGGGCAATAAGTCAGTGGAGGAATACACCTACCAGTTCATAGAGTTAGCCCGCTACAGCCCCGAAGAAGTGGATAAAGACTCGAAGAAATAGGACATGTTCAAGAAGGGCTTGACCCCGGAATTGAGAACTCTGCTTACCCCTCAGATCTACCAAGGCATCAACACACTTATGAATATGGCTATCCTTACCGAGAGAGCCAGGGCAGAAGAAAAGAGGGAGAACAAGCGCAAGTTCATGGAGCACAAGGCTCAGTAACAGGAGCGCTCCCAGAGGCAGAAAAGCTTCAGCCACTCCATGACCAGGTCCCAAGCCTACATGCAGTACAGAACCCAGTCACAGGCCACAAGCTCTCAGGGCCCTAAAACCCAGTACAAACAGTACAGCAGCCAGAGCACCATGAAGCCCCCACAGGGCAATGCTAGCCAGGTCACTACCAACAACAACACCAGGGCATGTTTCAACTGTCGTGAAACTGGACACTTCAGTGCCAACTGCCCATACACCAACAAGCCAGCAACCTCAGCCTTCTCCAACTCAGTGAACGGGCCAAGACCGGTCGTATCTGGAGCCAACTGCGTGCTGGTTCGCAGCAATAACAACTACAGCAACAACAACAACTCTCAGATGAGGCAGCCCTAGCAGTCTTACGGACGAGCCCGCATCAACCACATCAACACACAGGAGGCTCAGGAAGCACAAGGTGTAGTGCTCGGTGAGTTTCTAGTCAGCTCAGTCCTGGCAACCATATTATTTGATTTAGGAGCATCACATTCTTTCATATCTTCAAGTTTTGTGGAAAAACACAACATACCTACAGTACTACTAAAAACATCCCTGATAACCTGAATGCCCAAAGGTGACATTAAGTGTCAACTGGGTTGCTCTCGGGTAAGGATCATTTTAAGTGGGGTAGAGTTCCTAGCAGACCTAGTAGTACTAAAGTCTAAGGGAATAGATGTGATTCTGGGGATGGATTGGTTAAGCCGTCACCATGGCCTTATCAGTTGTTCCGATATGGTAGTACACTTGACCAACCCAGATGGAATGCAAGTGACATGCCATACCCGAGGAAGCAGACCAGACATGATGGTTTTTAGCATGAAAGTCAGATCCATAGAAGAAGTCTCGGTAGTGAGGGAATACCCAGATACGTTCCCCGAAGAAAGAGTTTCCCCATCTCTTTAGGAACTAGGCAATCTCGAGTACGAGATTCATTTTAAGTGGGGTAGGTTTGTAACGCCCGCGTTTTAACCCTTGATAAATCACACTCTAAATCACGCGCGTTTTCTTTAAATTCCAAAATCTTTATTGACAAGCTCGATCAGTTCCTAAACTCTGATCATCATTTCTGCTCCTCCCGTTTCAACCTGAGCCACCCCGGCAGTCACCCGACACCGAGAATCCTTTCGGCCCGCATCACGGCGAGCGCCTCGGATTCGTCATCCCCGCGATCACTGCCGACATGGGAATCGCGCGACGTCGCGTCGGTGCTCGAGAGCCAAAAAATTCCACCAAAATCTTTTCTACTTTTTCCCCTAATTTTCCTAGCCTTTTTCTCAATTATTTCTCTCTTTTTCCTTCTCTTTTCCCCCTTTTCTTTTTCTTTTCCCCTTTTCTCATCTTTCTTTTTCCTTTCCTTCTCTTTTCTTTTTCCCTTCTCCTTTCTTCCTCACGGTCTGCACCGCGGCCCTTCTCCACAGCATGCGCACGCCCTGCGGCTCTGCTCATCTTCCCGTCACCCCCACGCCGTACGTCGGCCCCTCCTCTGCACGCTGCACGCGTCGGCCCCCACGACGAGACCTCACCCTGCCGCTCGACGCCGCGGCCGCCATTAACTCCACTTGCCCGTCCCGTCACCTCCGAGCTCTAGCACCGCCGCAAGACGCCGCCCGCCTCGCGCCACCTCGCGCCTCCCAGCTCGCTCGCCACCGCATCACTGCCCGACGAGTCGCGTCCACAGTACCGCTGCCGCTCACGTCCCGTCGGCCGCCATTACTGCGAGCTGGCCGAACCTCCATTGTAGGCTGCATGGGCTCCGCGTGCGCAGCCCCGGCCGCTCCACTTCCTTCCTGTGCCTATAAGAAGCCCCGTGCCGTTCTCCGCCCCACCACGCAGCTCCCTGGCCAACTCCCTCTACTTCCCGAGCTCCCCATCACTGCCGCTCCCAGCCGCCCTTGCCACAGTCCACCCGTCGCCGTCGATTCGCCTCCACGATCCACCCCAGCCATAGGTGAGGACAGAAATCGGTCGCCCTCGATCCCCTCTCTCCATTCCCCCAGTTCCTGGCCGCCGCTGCGCCCGGGAGGGCCGCCACCCACCGCTGGCTGGCCGCCCCTGTCTCCCTCCTCTGTTCTGAGTCGAGGGAGGAAGAAGAAAGGCAACTTTGCCTTGAGCCCCCTCCTTTTTTTCTTTTCCACACCGAAGCCCTCCCACTCTTTCTCTCTGGTTCATTTACCCGGAGCCCCCTCCCTTCCTTTCTTTTCTCTTCCGCAGCCCCTCTTTTCTATTTCTTTTCAACAATAGCCATGAATCCTTGAGCCCTTTTACAAATAGGTCCTGATTCTATTAAACTACCCCCTAAACACATATGTAAACCATCATTCTATACACCATCTTGTACCAAATTAATTCCAAATTTCACCACATCCTTCCCGAGTCTATTTCCGTTGGTTCATCTACCAATTTTCCTCAAATAATATTTATTCCTCTATTTCCCATTTATTCTCTCCTCGAGCTCAGCCGGTAAAACTTTGTTCTCGTGTGTTGATTGTGTGCTTGCTTGTGTGTGCTGTAGCCGACGGAGTGAATGAGGAGGTACCTCAGGAAGGGTTTGGAGCCGCGTACTGTGTTCAGGAGCCCGAGATCTCGAACCGTGAGCAGGAACTTCCGGAGGACTTTGAAGACGTCAAGTTCAATCTCATCCTTTGATGCATGATTTAATCCCAGTTTTAAAAACACAACCCTTGATTTGTTTTACAAATTGCATAAACCTGGTAGGGTAGCCACCCTTGATTTCTATGTTTGATTGGCCTAAATGATTTCTTTAAAACTGTGTGAGTACTTTAAAAATGGGAATTGGGTATTTTGGAAAATTGAGAAAAAGAGCTGTGTGAACGAGATGGACGAGTGTGTGTCAGAAGTATGGGTGAACTCGTACCTTTGTGGTTGAGCGTGTTGGGAGATGTCCATCTTGTCGTTAAGGACTGGGTTGCATGACATCTCACCTGGCTCAGCTATCGTACAACCACTCGACTGTGGTATGTGGCAATGGCTTAGCATAAATCCTACTAGTTAACCTGTTAGCCATCGGGAGTACGGGTGAGCAGCGGAAGAACAAGGAGTAGGGATACGATCTGTGTGAGTTATGCCCTGGTTTTGAGAGATAACCCCTTGGTTGCTTCCGTGGTGGCTAGTAGTGTTAGTTAACGTGGGTAATGGCTTTGATAGGATCCGCGCCGACACCAAGGTGTTCGTGTGGCGGTACCCTACTTGTGGGTAAAGTGTACAACCTCTGCAGAGTGTAAAACCTATTCGAATAGCCATGTCCACGGTATTGGACGAGTCATGGTGTGGTCACAAAACTAGTGTTTGGGTTAAGGGATTGTTTGCGTGGCGTGAGTGTTTTTGGAAAAAGAGTGTGGTTGTGTGCCCGGGCTACTGCGGACGGGGAGTCCGATAGTTCTCAACTGGTTTTTCCTCAAAAGCAACTGAGTTACTTTGGTTATGAAAAATGTTTTGTGAAAACCTTTTTCAAAAACAAACCCCTGCATGAGTAAAAGTTGGTTTGTCATAAAATTTTGATCTCTGTTATTCCTTGTGCATGTTCTGATGTATAGCCCCTCTGTGGGTGGGGTTGGACTTGTTGAGTCATATGTACTCACCCTTGCTTGATTAACTGTTTTTACAGAGAAGGATCCCGACTTTGTCCCCGAGGACGTTGAGTAGGTTGTCGTCCTGCACCCAACCTGTGCCTGTGGATTCAGGGTCTCCACAGGAAGCTTCCGTGGCGCAAGACTCTGATCCTATCGTAGATGATGTCGGTGTTATAGTTTGGCTAGTAGTCCTTACGTTAGTCCTCTTGATAGTGATGCTTCAGTGCCCACTACCTTGATGGTTTGTTCGGTAACGAACCATCTGATGTAATAAATGTGTTACCAGCCTCCTGGGACTGGTATTTGTATCACATTTAGTCTCCTCTGATGAGGAGACGCTTCACAAAATCACCAAGAAAAGAGGCACAAAGACCTCATGTGTGATACACAACAAGAATCCCTCCAAGAAACCCCTCAGACAAGCCACCACGAAAATCCCCAAAAAAAGCTCCAAAAATCACCAAAAGGGAAAACGTCGGGAGACAAAGAGCGACTGGATGAACTACGCTGAAGCTTCTATACATGCCAGGAAAGGTTCATACAAGGTCTAGATGAATAGGAGTGAATGGGAGCCGATAAAAATTCTTCTCGAGAGAGATAGCTCCTCTAATGAGTTGAATATGGCCTCGATCCCAAAATCACTTTCACCACTCTATCCACACGTTTACTAAGACCACGTAGCCACTGGAGTGCTACTGATCCTAGGAGCAAACCTCACCAGCAAGCAACCCAACTACGCACACACAACAGAAGAAACCACACACGGGAAAACTCCCTACCAGGAGCGGTCAGACCGCATGGACAGGGTGGTCAGACCGTCTCCACCTGGGGTTTTCCCAAAACCACAACTCGAAGCTCACGACTCCAAATCAACCCAAGATTTTGCCTGGAAACTCCTCTGATCAAGGCAAACAAGCTATCAAAGAAAATCCCCGGAAAATCAAAACTTTCCTTGTCAAACCCCCAGGGTGGTCAGACCGCATGCCCTGGGCGGTCAGACCGCGTCCCCTCCAGAACCTGGCCGTGGGTCAACCCTGAACTTCCCTTCACCTGATCTCCTGATTCACTCCACAGATTGCAACGAAACTTCGGGGATAGTTGGGTCACCTCAAGGATGACCTCTCCACCAAAGGATATCCATCGAAACCCATCAAATCAAGAGGAATCGCGAATCCAAGGCCTCTAGGTCATGAACTCCAAGAACTCCGAAAACCACCCAAATCGAAGGTTTTCCTGAGAGATTGCTGGGATAAAATCACCAAGAAATGAGGCACAAAGACCTCATGTGTGATACCCAACAAGAATCCCTCCAAGAAACCCTGCAAACAAGCCACCACAAAAATCCCCAAAAAGAGCTCCGAAAATCACCAAAAGGGAAAACGTCGGGAGACAAAAAGAGACTAGATGAACCACGTCGAAGCTTCTATACATGCCATGAAAGGTTCATACAAGGTCTAGCAAGCCGCCCGAACATCCAACCCTCTCACAAGATCTCTCATGAAGCTCTCAAGCTAGGCCTACGAAAAACAAAGAAGGAAAGCAAATGAACTAGGGTTCCAAGAGGTTGCTGCCATCTCCTCTCACTTGAGTTTATATGGAGGGCAACCAATGACCAAACTCCCCTACTTAATTAACTTAAGATACACGCCCACCAAGGGCACTTTGGGAACTTCGGTCGTTGTCTCCATCGGACGGACGCCAGCTGACCGCAATCCGCTTCATCTCCACGCAAGCCTCACGATCGCGCTGCGTGTCCTCCGCTTCGAAGCTTCTCGACGCGCTGCGAGCCAGGCGGTCAGACCGTCCCTCCTGGGTGGTCAGACCGGCCTTCCCGGGTCACTCTTGGCTGGGCGGTCAGACCGCCCCTCTTGGGCAGTTAGACCAGCCTGGGCAGGCGTGTTTGCCCCGTCGAGCTTTCAGCCTTGTCTTTGTGGCTCAGCCAAGTAACCTAGTGGTTTTGTGACCAAACCACTGCAAACCCCGCGTGCAAGGTTCAGTTGTTAGCTGCTACCTTGCACCGGCTCCATCCCTCTCGACGTCGTCTTGCTCTTCTTGCCAGCGTACGGTCCGCACTTGATCCCATCGGCCACCGGGTACCTCGATCGAAGCCTACTTGTCTCTCCGCTCCTGGGAGGTCACACAGACATAGACCTTTCACACTTGATCTTCACCTGCACCACGCGAATCAAACTGCAACCTGCACCTGCAATACTAGGCCAAGAGTCAGTCCACACAACATTCTCAATCACTCATCACCAAGGAGCGACCATCCACTGGTCCTCAGACTACACAGGTCCTCACTGGCCAACTTAGACCGAGTACAGTAGCTTAAACACAAACCTCATGCAACACAATGATGCTATCAATCTAGATCAAACTAGGGCTAGTCATACAAACGGATATGAACTCTATTATGTCTAATCAACAAGATCAAAGGGTCGTGTTCGTGATGAACACGGGCCTCTAACTTATGAACAAACACATAAGGAATGAGAAAATCATCCTTCAACAGGATCAAAAGGTAGTGTTCATGAAGAACACGAGCCACTAAATGATGGACAATGGATGAACTCAAGAACATATGAATCACATGAGCTACCATGACTTTATATGAAATAGCTGAATAATTGAAGTAGATCAAAGTCATACGAAGAAATAAAGATACAAGAGAACTCGTACCTAGATCCCATAGTAGACTTGAAACCTGAATAAGAGCTACTCTAGCCTACCCCTAGCCTTGGAAACTAAAAGTGAGAGGAGAGTCAAGAGAGATGTATGTGAGAAATGGGAGCCCCTCCCCTTCTATTTATAGGCAAGGCCCAGGCTTGCTTCGGGCACCAAATGTTTAGAAAACACCTCGGTATGCAGCAATTGACCAATGTGGAGACACCACGTGGAACGCAAGGATCAAAGGCCCCTAGGTCGGTTCGGCCGATCCTAGGAGCGACCGACCATCTAGGGTGGCCCCACCTGGTGTGCTTCATCGTGGTGGCTTCCAGGTGGGCTCTCTGAGCTTTCCCCGGTGCATGGCTTGTTTGGAATCATAGGTGAGCCCATGGATCCTTGTGAAGTCCATGTGTCGCTCTCTGATTCGTCGGTGAGTGCCTTCCTTGGATCAGTGACGTGGATGCCACCTAGAATCTGTGTGGCAGCCACCTCCTCAGCTGAGTTGGCATGGATCATTCCATAGAAGGTGGGTTTCCATCTCTTTTTATGCTTAAATCACCTACATTCAAATAATCTCGAAGGACAAGTGGAACTACATTATTCATACCAAAATGCGAGTAATAACTGCATATGCCTCTATTTATGTGAGAATATTGATAGCTAAAAGTGGTACTTAACAGCCGTCAACAGCCAACATCTGTGCCTGCCGCTGACCCACGCCGACCTCTGGTGCCGAAGGCGCAGCGCCGGCCAAGGCCGCCGCTGCCGACCCGCACCTGCCGTGCAGCCGCCATCCGCACCATCCGGAGCCGTCATCACCGCCGCCTGACTCCGGCCTCCATCCCCCAATGAAATGAAGCGCCCCAATCATGCAGGACCCAATTCCGGCCATGGTGCCACCGAATCTAGAGGTTGCACCACCAACCGCCACGGAGGACGGCCCGCTCCGGCGAGCCACACCGTCTGGCCCGAGCGACCGCACCTGCCCCAGCCCACCGGTGAGGAGAGGAGGGAGGCCACACCGCCACCTTCCTCGCGGGCCGCGCGGGTTTCTGTCGGTCCGCTCGGGCGGCAGCGCAGCGGGATGTGGCGGGTAAGGGTGGCGGCGGCTAGGGTTTGGGGGATGCCGACCGTTGTCCACGCAGGGGACAAGCGAGCCTGTACTCCCCAAGTCACAAACTCTAAAAATGTTAATTACAGTGGTATAAATCAAAATTTGTAAATTTTTGATCTATATTAATGAAAAAGGCACCACTATTTACAGTAACTTATTAGTTTCATTAAATCAATTGTAAATATGTTTTGATGGTGAATATGTTAATCTATATTTGTACAAATTAGTCCAAATTGAATTAAGAGTTAAATGCATCACTAGTAAATAAACTTGGCGAGTGGGTACGCTTAGGTACATCATCTCTCAAATCATTCATTTGAGAACAACTTGGTAGGTTGGTGCATTTAAGTACATCATCTCTCAAATTGTTCTTTTGAGAACAACAACTTGGTAGGTCAGTGCGGATAGGTCACCGAGATGACATGTGAGGAAAAAACACATAGATAATGTACGTGGTGTTAGCAAATATTTTTTGAAAAAAATCCTTGCTACTACGTGTTAGCTAATACTCGTTAACAAACTACCTGTTCTATCCACCGTATTAAAACTTCAGATAGGTCACGCAGCATTAGTAACAGACCTATGTGGCCTGTTACAATAAATATTAAAGGCAACAGACATTATTAAAGCTCGTTACCAATAAATCTATGCCTTTTACTGTTGGCGTTTCGTAGCGCCGTCATCTTAAGAACAGATCTGGGATCCATCCTTAGTGACAACACCAGGAAACATCTTGTAGGCACCTCTCAATGTCACAACTAACCACGCCGGGTTAGCGTGAACATCAAGACTAGCCAAAGGTTAATCTAAACGATCATGAACGAATCCGCAAGCGCACAAATAAACCATTGTAGCATTTCCCCAAGGAAGGAGAATATTCCAAGGGTATCGTATCCGTGGAAGGCAAAGGCGGATATCTTAGACTTATGCTTTTGCTCTAAATGTAAACTAAGAGATAGATATAGGAAACAACACACTCAAAGGCAGGGCTAAGATAAAAGATATAAGGGTAGTGTGACACACACACTCAAATCTACCTCTACTCTAGCACACTACGGCCTAGGGGGAACATAAGAGTTAGCTCTAGGTTCTAATGTACTAAACATACAAAACTAGAAGATACATGAGATATGCATGAGTATTACATGAGAGAGATAAGGTTCAGCACCCAGGTACAAACAGGGAGCTAGCCCGCGACGACCAGCACTTTGCGAAACTAGACTTTAGACTCCTACAGTAGGTACCCCAGCGCGGAGGATTGCCCAAGGATCCAACAGGGCTGTGACTACCTGCGGACCGCCCTCTATCATGATGAGGGGTATGCTCATAACTGTTGTAGCCAGACAACCCAGGCACCATGCCTACGTTGCTACTACAGTCCACCCGGCTCGAGCTATTGTGACCCACGGTGAGAGCCACCAGAAGACTGGTCAACTAGACCGAGTACCGTAGCTTGAACACAGACCTCATGCAACACTCTCATGCCATCTAACAAGATCAACTAAGGCTAGACATACAAACAGATATGAACTCTCTTATGTCTAGTCAATAAGATCAAAGGGTCGTGTTCGTGAAGAACACGAGCCTCTAACTTATGAACAAACACGTAAGGAAGGAGTTCATCACCCTTGAAGTGGATCAAAAGGTAGTTTTCACGAAGAACACAAGCCTCTAAATGATGAATAGAGGATGAACTCAAGAACATATCAAGCATATGATCTACCATGACTTTATATGAAATTGCTGAATAACTGAAGTAGATCAAAGTCATACAAAGAAGTAAAGATAAAAGAGAACTCATACCTAGACTCCAAAGAAGACTTGGAACCTGAATAAGAGCTACTCTAGCCTACCCCCTAGCCTTGGAAACTAAAAGTGAGGAGAATGAGAGAGTGGTGTGTGTGAAATGGGAGCCCCTCCCCTTCTATTTATAGGCAAGGACCAGGCTTGCTGGGAGGCTCAAAGTGCTCCAAAACACCCCGAGATGTAGCAAGTGACCAATGAGCAGCTACCCCATGTAGGGACCAGATGGGCACCCCTAGGTCGGTTTGGCCGATCCTAGGATCGGTCGGCCCTCTAGGGTGGCCCCTGTCACACCCGATTTTCTGAAGAAAACCGAATGCATCTCATATGTGTGCCAGGATCTCAATTTCACACATACGATAGACATAATGAGTGTAATAATAGAAACAATGCTCAAAAACGTACAAGAAGAGGTTTATTAACATTTATTACACTCATGGATAGACACGAAGGTCTTTACATGAACATCGATAGCTAAGACGATCCAGCACCGTCTTCAACTCCACAGGCATCTGACTGGGGGAAATGCATCCTCAGAACTTGTTGAAGTCGCTGAAGTACTCTTCTCTAGTGTTCTCCTCTGAATAGCGGGTAAGCAAGGGTGAGCACACTTATGGTTGGAGCTCAGCAAGTGGGGTGAAAGTATGCAAGGCTATCAAGGATAGGCTAAGGTTATGCAGCGGTTAGCATTTTTTTAAATTGGTCAAATTTTATTAGCAAGTACCTATTTACTAGTGTAAGTTTATACCATCCCAAAAGATTAAGCATTTGAAAAACCATGATTTAATTTCATCTTCAAGTTCACTTATTATGTGAGGGTCCAGGCCGCTCTTAACCGTGAGCACGGATGATCGATCAGTTTTCACTCTGCAGAGATCATACACTTTACCCACAGTTCGTGTTCCCCATGTTGCCCGGGTTGATCAGACCCTTAAACACTTCCGAGGTGAGTGGCTAGGGGTCCACTATGAAGCCTTTACAAAGATATGCAGAAGACCAACAACCCACAATAGTTACAGCAGCGGAGCGGACCATAACCCTCCCTAGTGGTCAGCACCTTAGCAAAGGCTGCTACCCCAAAAGAACCGGGCTATACCCCTTCAACTCTGGCCCCCTGTGCTCCTTTCGGATAAGGCTATCAGATAGTTCCACACACCTAATTAATTGGCTAAGCGAGAGACATATGGACTGTGGTTGCACTGTTTTCCTGGGTGGTTCTCCATGTTCCAATTAAAACATATGATCTTGTAATTAACGAAAAGCATCATCTTCACCAAAGTTTTCATGATCATCATTCATCATTTTGTAAAATTCCATTTGAACCATCCCAAGGTATTGCAACTAAGCATTTCTACCCAAAACATTTATTAAAAAGGGTTATTCAAGGTAATGGGGATAAAAATCTAGTTATGTCCTTAAAAAGGTGATTTTTCCCATCAATTTATGCATAGCAATATTTAAATGTAAACTTAGTTATCATGCAAGTTGTGTGGGACAAAATAGAATATGCAGGGGAGGAAATCCACTTGCCTTCCTTGCTTAAACACTGGGGTTCTTCTTCTTCAAAAACTTGATCTTGATCCGCGATCGGTAGCTCAACACCCACTGGCACAATATCTACGCGCACAACAAAAAATCATACAATAAATAAAAATAATACATCAAACATTACAAAAGACCAAAACAAGCCTCTAAAACTGACGGGCTCTGAGAGACGGTTGCATGGACACCAAAAACGCTTAAAACGGAGCTAAAACGCAAAAGATATGGCAAAAACAAGGTTCAGGGGCTAGATTGTAAGAAAACTTGGGCTCCAGGGGCTTATCTGCAAGAAACCAAGGACCTAAACATAATTACAAGAAACTCAAGGTTTATAGCATAAAAGGACAGGGCTGGAACGTGGGTGTGAAAACCTAAGAAATCTAGGGGCTAAAACGGAAAAACCAGGACTTATATGTAAGGGTCTTTGGAGGTGGGAGGGCACTTTTGTGATTTTAGGAAACCCAAGGGTCTTTTTGCAAAACGGCAGCGGACACGCGGGGTTGACCGTTACGAGATTATTTGACTGTGGGTGGGGCGCATCTGGAGCCGTTGGATCAAGGATGGACGGCCGAGGTGGGTTGTGAGCGGCTTGCGGCGGCGGACAGCGGCGCTGCGGCGGCGTGCGCGGCGGCGGCTCGCCGGGGCTTCACCGGCGACGGCCAAAACGGCCTCCCGGCCACGAACTTCGACGGGGACAAGACTAGAACAAAGTGGAGGACACGGGGAGGCTTACCGAGGGCTTGGAAGGGAGGGAGAGGCGCCGGAGGAGCGGATCAGGGTGG
This sequence comes from Cenchrus fungigraminus, assembly GCA_036936925.1. Taxonomy (NCBI): domain Eukaryota; kingdom Viridiplantae; phylum Streptophyta; class Magnoliopsida; order Poales; family Poaceae; genus Cenchrus; species Cenchrus fungigraminus. The sequence goes on along the minus strand of CM072777.1, from coordinate 48,199,468 downwards.
CTCGGCGGCCGGCGGCGGTGAGCTACGGGGTGGTGGCGCAGTGCGAGGGAGGAGAAGAGGAGGAGCGGTGTGAGTTGGAGAGGGACCTCAGGGCATCTTATATAGGGTAGAAGGGAGGCAGAGGAGGCAGCGCAGAGGCGGTGGGCGCGGACTCCGGCGGCGGCCATTAATGGCCGGTGGTGGAGCTCGGGTGGGGCTCGGTGCGGGGGTTTCGGGAGGGGAAGAGGTGGGGCGGCGCGTGGTGGGTGCATCGCGCATTCACGGCGCACTCAGGAGGAGAGGGAGGGACGCGGGGCGAGAAGGGGCCGGGGAGAGCGACGGAGCTCCGGCGCGGCATGGAGGAGGGGATGCTGGCGGAAGGTTAAAGACGCCCGACATGTGGGGCCCGGCTGTCAGCCGCTGGAGGGAGGGGGGACGCTGAAGCGGGCTGGCGGTGTGTTAATGGGCCTCGAAGGCGTGGTGGGCCGGACGAGGTGACCTGGGCCGCCGCGGAAAAAGAAAAGAGAAAGGGAAAAAGGAGAGCGGGCCGGCGGGAAAAAGAGAGGGAGAGAGGGAGGTGGGCCGCGGGGGTTTGGGCCAAAACGGGGAAGGGGAAGGAGGGAAGGGTTGGGGTTTAGGGGGGGTTTTCTCTTTTGTTTTTTTTCAACCCTTTTTATTTCAAAACTTTTCAAACCTTAAACACTTAAAACCTTTTCAAGTTTTCAAAATTATTTTTAAAAACTTTTTAAACCACACACAACAAACAAAAACAAATGCATACAAAAATTATGCATATTCACTTGGGTATTTTTCTAAATTAATTAAATATTATTTAATACTTAAGCCCAAATTTAATTAGTCAAAATTAATAAACCCTTAGAAAAAAAATCTATCCATGTTTCTAGCATTTTTAAAGTGATGGAATTTTAGGGTGTGACAGCCCCACCTGGTGGTTTTCCTCTGGGTGGCTGCCCTGTGGGCCCTCTGATCCACCCCCGGTGCATGGCTTGATTTGGTATCCGAGGTGGGCCCTTTGATCCATGTGAAGTCCATGTGGCGTCCTCTGATTCGTCGGTGAGTGCCTCCCCTGGATCGATGACGTGGAATGCCATGTTTCCCTTGGTGGTAGCCACCTCCTCAGCTGAGTTGGCATGGTTTCTTCATAGAGGTGGGTTTCCATCTCTTTTAAGGGGTAAATCACCTACATACAAATAATCTCCAAGGACAAGTGGAACTACATTATTCAAACCAAAATGCTAGTAAATAATGCATATGCCTCCATTTATGTGATAATATTGAAGGTTGAAAGTGGTGAATTTCAACCGTCAACAAACTCCCCCAAGCTAACCTCTTGCTCGTCTCGAAGCAAGACATTAGAGACTTAGGTTGGTTGATCAGGAGTCGCTACAATGTTGTATTCTCAACTTATGGCAAACATACAGCAAAGTACTCTACCAAGAGTTGAACAAGTTGGCAATGTCCTTACCTTTCACCTGATAACGTGGGGCATTTAGCTTCACCTGCCTTGGGCGGTTGAGAGACAGAATGGTTATATAGCAAATGCACAATCACTCATGCCTTGATCAGCTATCAATCCAGAGGTTTTGCAACTTTTTCTAAAGGAAATCAGAGTTCCTCAAATGATACTCTCGGATCGCTCAAAAGTGTATGGTTCCTCACCGAGGCATCAATGTTGCCTTTCTTCACATCCTACTCCTAATAGGCTTTATGTGGAGCTGTAGGTAGGGAAGATGTGGCATACTTGTCTCTCATATATTGCTAAGTCAAAGACCGGATCCTTGGAAGAAACAAACATACATCCTGATCAAGATGTGCATATGCGTGTGATGGATATGAGCATGGTAAGGTGGATACTAGGCCCAGAAATGGGTGCTAGATATTACCATGCCTTATATGAGGGAATGAGGGATTGATGGTAAGGTGGACACTAGCCCCGGAGTAGGTACTAGTTATTACCACCTATATGGTGGAACTCTTTCTCTTGCGGGATTGATGGTAAGGTGGACACTAGCCCCGGAGTAGGTACTAGTTATTACCACCTATATGGTGGAACTCTTTCTCTTGCACATATTAATCCCTTTTTCTCCTTTCTGAAATTTTCGAGACTTTGAGCTAGCTCTCTTTATTTTATTTTTGCCATGCTTTTGAGCATGCTTTTCTTTTTCTTCTTTTTTTTTAAGCTAGCCCTTTGTCTCTATTGGAGATATCTGGAGAGGGATGAATGATACAAAGATACATAGAGTTTTATTTGTGGAAGAATGCATGAAAATATGGAACAAATGATGAATGCTCACGTCAGTGTAGAAGTTTGAGCACGACGTGTACGTGATCTTGATCAAGGGAGTATGAGTTCCAACAAGGGTCACAACAATTTGACAAAACTAAATGAGAGAACAAGCTGCATAAGTGGAGGCTAAGAACTAGAATCTACATATGGCCTTGGATGGGAAATTCTCATCATTGAGGAACTCATCATGTTTTGATTTTTTTTCGAAAAGGAAAACTCTGGATGACAAGCATCACTAAGCACAAGATCACAACACTCTATTCTACCATATCATGTCTCACAACAACTTAGGCAAGGGTCATGCTTTTTGCTACCCACAGTTTTCAAGCTAAGGTTTGAACATGCAAGCCAACAAACTCAAAACTTAGGTAGGAAACAAAGTTGTAAGCAAGACATATGAGGAGAATAAACAGAGCAACTATTCATCATTTCAACCATAGAGGCAAAGCATTCTTACTAAGCACATCAAAGCAAACTAAGCAAACGATGATGATGAAAGCAAATAAATATTTTTGGTCTTTTTATTATTGCAGATTTTTTTTGGATTATCATTTATAAGATATTTTGAAAACAAAGGAAGATACAAGTTACCTCAGGATGGGGGTCCTCCCCCAAGCTAGCTTCAGGCTCACTGCGGAGGAGGGAAGAAGAATCCTTGACTCGCGTAGTAAGCCCTCTGCACCTCCATGTATCACTGCTGATCCTGCTGCATGGCTGCTATCCTCTTACCAGCCTGATCCTGCCACGCTGAGGTAGACTCGACGTGGGTGTTCAGCGCCTCCTCCAATCCCGTGACCTGGACAGTGAGCTCTCCCATCTGCTGCGCGAGCTGAGCATCACGTGCAGAGGCTGAGGAGTTCCGCCGGAAGGACGAAGATGGAGGTGGACCACCGGAGCTGGAACTAGCGGGCGTGGCCCACTGAGTACTGCTCACACCCGCCCAAGCAGTACCACTCGCACTCGGGCGGTAGGTGGGCTGGTCCCAACCAGGTGCATATACAGGGGTGACCCCGAACATGTACCCCGCAGGGGCCCCTACTGCCCACGGTGGTGTAGCAGGCTGTGGTGGTGGTTGTGCTTGCTGTTGCTGCTGCATGTGTGCTCTCTTCGCTGTGCTTCTGGTGGACTTGCCTGAAACACTAGCACGACGGCTTTCCTCTTGTGTGACAAGGGGAATGGTTAGTGACTCCGAGTTATACAATCCAAACCCCGGGTTAAGTAACGGGATTTGATTTGCATAACCCGGAAAGAAGAAAGTCAAAGAATCATTCGGGCTCCTCTTGAGTATATGCCCTTGGATCAAGTATGCCTCATCAATGAGAACTCGGGGCGTCCCGATGAAGGGTACGGGATTCCCGCTAAGAACCCCGAGTCTGAGAGCAATACGAGTCACCAAAGACGTACACTCAATAGGACCTATCATCTTGAAATTCATCATCCATTGCGGAATCATAGCTTTAACAGGAGAGACCTTGATCTGGTTAATAGCAGCGTATAATAGCATCATCTCATCACTGCGCACAGGCCGAACATCCTCTCGTGGAAAGAGAGTAATGGCGAGCCACTTGTGCCACAGGTGGAGAGTGGGATGCACAATATCGTTGCACCGAGGTACAAACTTGCCACTGTAAATAAGACCAGAGATGTCTGACCAGAAAGAGTCTCGAACAAAACCCTCACAAGCCCGCTTCAAAGAGACAACACAATGAGGACTAAAACCAAGAAGACGACTAAGTTCCTTCCAAGAAACACGATAATCGGTCCCAAAAAGACGAAATTGAATGCCATCCGGAATCTCGGTAAGAGAGCAAAGAAACTGGATAGTGAGGGGCTGAGAGCCAAGCTCTGTAACCGGCGCAAACTCCTCCCAACCAAGAGCATTCCAGATGGTAGCGAACTCGAGATTCATACCTGTTTTCTCCATGAGAGCCGGGTCGAAGTCCCGGGTGTGGGCGAAGACTCGGTCCTTCAAGATAGCATAGGCTTGCTCCTCTCGAGCGCCCCGCAAGCTGAGGTAGGGGGTGTCGTTGACGACCTCCTCCGCGGCTTGTGGCTCGGCTTGCTCCTCTTGCTCTTCTTCATAGTCCATCGTCGATGGGCTCGGCGTTGGCTCGGCGGGGGTGGATGTACTCGTGCTTGCCCACGAACGGGAGCGTGAACGTGTCACCCTCCGGAGAGTGTTCGCCGCCCAATTCATGCTAGCACAACAACAAGGGACAAGAAGAGCAACTCAGTGATGGGTTAGTGAAATCGAATGAAGTTCTTACCGAGCTTGCTCCACCAATAACAATAATTTCAGCAACACAATAGAGAGAACACTTGATGATCCAATCTCGAGCAAGAAATCCAAGAAAACCAAGAGAGCAAGGAGTAGAGAGGGGAGTGTGAGTGAATGGGTGAAGAACACCCCCTCTCGGGTCCAATTTATAGAGCAAAGGGGCAGCACACCGCGGACTAGCCGTTGCACAACGGCTAGGAGCCGTTGGCCAAAGCTGGGCCCACATGACCGTTGCCAGGGTTCGGCCGAACCCTGGTTCGACCGGCCCAGTTGTGGGCCCGGGGCTAGCCCCCTTTGGCAGGCGTGCCACCAACGGCTATATGAAGATATACCAAGGTGCACCGGCCAAAGTTTACTCCAGGGATTACCCAAATGAATTTTCTAAGGTTTTCAAACTCAGAAATGATTTTCAGACATTTTATTTTGAAAAGGAAAAAGGGCTACATAAATCTAGCATGCAAATGCAGAGTTTTGGAAAATCAAATATGCAATTTTAGAAATGAAATTTTGGAAAGGGAAATATGAGATAAGTACCAGCTTTAACCTTTTTGGTACAAAGGACCCATCATTTTTAGTCCGACGAGTTGGACTCTTCTAAGTGATCAATTCCACTCAGCACCCCACTCCTGAGAAGTAGAAGGTGGTGCCATCTCAATCTTCTGCCATTCTTTCCGAATTTTCTTTAGCCTCTTTGATGGAGATTTCTTCCTTGGGGGTAAAGGCTCCATCCTTCCCCCAAGCTGCTCAACACTATCTTGCCCCAAATAGCATTGCCCTTCTTTATCCTGAAACTTGAACTTCAAGTTCCTCTTCGCAATGGGGAAACGGATGATTCCGGACCCCACATTGATTCTAGCTCGGACATCACTGAGAAATGGTCGCCCAACGATGAGCGGCATTCCTCCCTCGTCGTCCAAATCAAGGACCACGAAATCTGCGAAGACATAAGAACTCTTGATCTTGACCAATATGCTCTCAATAATTCCTTCTGGATATCGTATCATTGAATCGGCAAGTTGGATAGTCCGTGCTGTAGGAGAGAGAGCTGGATATCCCAGTTGCTCAAACATGGCCTTGGACATGAGATTAACACTTGCACCAAGGTCACAAAGGGCACGCCTGATCTTCTTGTAATAGATTGTGCAAGTAATGGTCAGGTAGCCTGGATCTTTCTTGTGCACCATTGCTGATTCCTCCCATAGATCTAGAATTTGTTGTATGGGCTTTCCTGCATAGTTAGAAGCATGTGTCTTCCTAGGTGACTTACCCCACCTAGTTGACACTACACTAACATTCTCACAAGAGGATACGGGTTGCCCCGGGATCCTCCCAATATCAGGAGATGGAACCAAAGCAGCCAGCTGAGCCAACTGGGTTTCTAACATTTTGTTGAAACTTAGCTGACTCTTCTGAGCAGAAGAAAAACTATCAAGCTTAACGCTAAGACTTTCCAAAGTTTTATCAAGGGCAGCTAGCTTCTTGTTAACACCTTCATTAATCTTAGCTTGCCCAAAAACAAGATCTCTCAAGGAAGGTTGGTTGGGATTGTATGAATTACCTTGGTTATCTCCTTGATAATAAGGGCGTTGTTGATTCCACGATTGGCCTCCTTGTTGAGGTGGACGATAACCGTTGTTGTTGCCATTCATATACATCACTTCCTCCTGAGTCTCCGGACAATAATTGCCTGAGTGCCTAGTGTTGCCACAGACTTCACAAGTCATATGAGAGTCCATAGGCAGAGTAGTGGTGGCCATGGCAGCCTTATAGCTGGTGTAGTCATCCAATCTCTTCATAAGAAGATCCAACTTGGCAATAATCATGTCTGCTTCCTTGACAGTATTAGTACCCCTTGGTTGTGGTTGGAGTCTTTCATCACTCCACCCTTGGTTGGAGACCATCTTCTCAATAAGTACTTTAGCATCATCGACTGTGAGTGAGAAGAATGCTCCCTGTGCAGCAGCATCAATATGGCCTCGGGCTGTCGGAGTCAACCCATTATAAAAGCTTTGAAGAATGAGCCAATCCTCCATCCCATGGTGAGGACAGGCCAGGACATACTGCTAAAACCTTTCCCAAGCCTCTGGAATAGATTCACTTGCTGCTTGCTGAAAACCAGAAATCCTTCCACGAAGAGAATTGGTTTTACCCAATGGGAAGAACCATTGCTTAGCTTTCCCCAGGAGAGAGAATGGAAACAGCCGTAGACGGACAGCATCCATATTTGCACCCCTGATGATGAAAGTGCTGCACAGCTCTAGGAATTGCTGCAAATGAGCATTGGCATCCTCATTTGGCTTGCCACAGAATGGGCTAGCCTGTACCATTGTGATTAGACCCGTCTTGATCTCAAAATTTTCTGTCCCCATTGCCACCTCAGGGCCTTGCAACACCTGGTCAGTGGAAGGAGCTGAGTACTCACGAAGTGTCTTCTGGGCCATAGCATTGGACGTGGATGGTACAAAGGAAGCTGGTTCGCCTTTCGGACGAGTACGACGAGGGGAGTCGAAATGAATTCGAGCTCTCCTCACAAGTGACTCGGGATCTTCGGTAGAATTCTCCGGTAAGTCGAAACCAGTCGTACACTACCTGTCTTCATCATCCAAAGATAAAAGAAGACAATCATGGTTAGCCTGCATTGAGAGTTGTCCTAACCTACTCATAGCTTATATACAGATGCAAAGCATAGTCATGATAATCCTGTGCCTTCCCCGGCAACGGCGCCAGAAATGCTTGTTGGTGTTTCGTAGCGCCGTCATCTTAAGAACACATCTGGGATCCATCCTTAGTGACAACACCAGGAAATGTCTTGTAGGCACCTCTCAATGTCACAACTAACGACGCCGGGTTAGTGTGAACATCAAGACTAGCCAAAGGTTAATCTAAACGATCATGAACGAATCCGCAAGTGCACAGATAAACCATTGTAGCATTTCCCCAAGGAAGGAGAATATTCCAAGGGTATCGTATCTGTGGAAGGCAATGGTGGATATCTTAGACTTATGCTTTTGCTCTGAATGTAAACTAAGAGATGGATATAGGAAACAACACACTCAAAGGAAGGGGTAAGATAAAAGATATAAGGGTAGTGTGACACACACACTCAAATCTACCTCTATTCTAGCACACTACGGCTTAGGGGGAACATACGAGTTAGCTCTAGGTTCTAATGTACTAAACATACAAAGCTAGAAGATACATGAGATAGGCATAAGTATTGCATGAGAGAGATAAGGTTCAGCACCTAGGTACAAACGTGGAGCTAGCCCGCGATGATCAGCACTCTGCTAAACTAGACTTTAGACTCCTACAGCAGGTACCCCAGCGCGGAGGATTGCCCAAGGCTCCAACAGGGCTGTCACGACCTGCGGACCGCCCTCTATCATTACGGGGGGTATGCTCATAACTGTCGTAGCCAGACAACCCAGGCACCATGCCTACGTTGCTGCTAGACTCCACCCTGCCCGGGCTATTGTGACCCAGGGTGAGAGCCACCAAAAGACTAGTCAACTAGACCGAGTACCGTAGCTTGAACACAGACCTCATGCAACACTCTCATGCCATCTAATAAGATCAACTAAGGCTAGACATACAAACAGATACGAACTCTCTTATGTCTAGTCAATAAGATCAAAGGGTCGTGTTCGTGAAGAACACGAGCCTCTAACTTATGAACAAACACATAAGGATGGAGTTTATCACCCTTCAAGTGGATCAAAAGGTAGTGTTCACGAAGAACACAAGCCTCTAAATGATGAACAGAGGATGAACTCAAGAACATATCAAGCATATGATCTACCATGACTTTATATGAAATAGCTGAATAACTGAAGTAGATCAAAGTCATACAAAGAAATAAAGATAAAAGAGAACTCGTACCTAGACTCCAAAGAAGACTTGGAACCTGAATAAGAGCTACTCTAGCCTACCCCCTAGCCTTGGAAACTAAAAGTGAGAGGAGAATGAGAGAGTGCTGTGTGTGAAATGGGAGCCCCTCCCCTTCTATTTATAGGCAAGGACCAGGCTTGCTCGGAGGCTTAAAGTGCTCCAAAACACTCCGGGATGCAGCAAGTGACCAATGAGCAGCTGCCACGTGTAGGGACCAGATAGGCGCCCCCTAGGTCGGTTCGGCCAATCCTAGGATCGGCCAGCCCTCTAGGGTGACCAGAAGGAGGGTTTCCATCTCTTTTAAGGGGTAAATCACCTACATACAAATAATCTCCAAGGACAAGTGGAACTACATTATTCAAACCAAAATGCTAGTAAATAATGCATATGCCTCCATTTATGTGAGAATATTTAGGGTTGAAAGTGGTGAATTTCAACCGTCAACAGTTACCAATAAAAGGTTCACACTGGAACCTAGCCACATTGGTAACCTGAATAAGAGCTACTCTAGCCTACCCCTAGCCTTGGAAACTAAAAGTGAGAGGAGAGTCAAGAGAGTGGTGTGTGAGAAATGGAGCCCCTCCCCTTCTATTTATTGGCAAGGGCCAGACTTGCATCGGGCTCCAAATGCCTCCAATTCACCCGGGATTGCAACAATTGACCAATGAAGAGCCAACACGTGGAAGGCCAGGATGAACCGACCCTAGGTCGGTTCGGCCGAACACACAGTCGGCCGACCGTCTAGGGCGGCCTCCCGGCTTGTGCTTTCTCTGGGAGGCTGACCTGTGGGCTCTTTGAGCTTTCCCCGGTGCATGGCGGTTTTGGAATCCTAGGTGGGTCCGTCGATCCATGTGAAGTCCATGTGTCACTCTCTGATTCGTTGGTGGATGCCTTCCTTGGATCAGTGACGTAGATGCCACCTAGAAGTAGTGTGGCAGCCGATTCCTCAGCTGAGTTGGCATGGATCATTCCATAGAAGGTGGGTTTCCATCTCTTTTTATGCTTAAATCACCTACATTCAAATAATCTCCAAGGACAAGTGGAACTACATTATTCATGCCAAAATGCGAGTAATAAGTTCATAAGCCTCTATTTATGTGAGGATATTGATGGTTAAAAGTGGTACTTAACAGCTGTCAACACAGACACAATGCAACACTACACACAAAGCCTCAAACACTACGAGAAAACCTCAAATAGGTCATGTAGCATTTGTGACGAGCGCTTAAAACCTGTTACATGGAGCCCCATCTGTAACGGTTGTTGTTTGGCACCCGTTACGCATAAGCGTGGCAGGCTCAACCCCGACGAGGCCAACACAATGCCCGTTACCAATGAGGACTTCTGGTAATGGGCTTCTTAAACGTCTGTTACAGGTATTCTTTGTAATGGATGTTAAAATGCGTCTGTTACGAAAGTTAAACCTATCAGTAATGGTCCTTAAAGTCCGTTACCAATCACTTTCTAATTGGATACGTGTGTTTGTTAAGAAACGTCTCCTTTGATGATGACCCAATTGGAGACGCTTGTTTGGAGCCAGCGTCTCCTTTGTTTTCTCACATCACAGACGCGTGTTGTTATTACGCGTCTTTGTCATCACATTCTGACGACTCTAGCTATCTCCGACAACTACACTCGCTCTCTTTGCTCTGAAGGCCACTCGCTCTCTCCCCGTCAACGTTCGCCGTTGCCAGCTAATTAATAGCACTGTGTGCGTGCTCTCTCTCCTCAAAAAGCTAGCGCCACAGCAGGCCGACCGGCCGCGTGCACGACAGCTAAAGGGGTCCGCGGATGTCGACCGTGGCGTCCTTCGCGTCGTACGTCACCGTCCTCCAGAGCAGCAGTTGATCCTCCTCCTCGAGCTCGGTGCCATCCTTCGCGCCAACATCGTCACCGCAGCCGCGATGCCTCCTCCTCCTCGAGCGCACTCTCCTCGTAGACAGTCCTTATCAAGGGGGAAATTGCCCCCTTTTATTGAACTTCGCTATCCTAATCCTCTTACTCATCGGTTTTGGTGATGAATTATGCTCATTTGATGTATGGAAATTGCAGATGGCTGCTGCTGCTTGGTCTTGGATGTACAGTCAGTCCCGAGATTGGGATAGTTTCTTAAGCGGGGTCAATGCTTTTCTAGATCAAGCAGAGGTAGATATGAGAAACCGTGGTGTTCAGGCAATGCTTTGCACCTGTATAGATTGAAGTTCGGACAACGGGACAACATTTTCATCATTTGATCACATGTGGTTTCACAAAAAATTACTCCCTCCGTCCCAAAAAGAATGACGCTTTAGGATTCAAAATTTGCCCCAAAAAGAATGACGTTTTACTTAATTTGGCATGTGTGCATGTAGGCATGCAACAATCAATTAGCACCTAATATGGCAAATAAATAGGGGCAATCGAGGTCATTTCACCTCCTTAATAATCTGTCCTAAAATTCCTAGAATGACATTCTTTTTGGGACGGAGGGAGTACACGTGTTGGAATAAACGTGGTAAGGAAGGCTTTAATGAAGTCAAAGCAGGATGCCTAAATGAAGGTGAAGCACGACACCATGCTACCGACCTTAATGAAGGGGCAGCGTGATGCCATGATGAAGACCTTGGTGAAGGTGGAGTTTTTGAGGAAAATGAACCATTCCCACCAATTGTGATGAGGCCTGAGGATATCACTGATCAAGAAGTTATGGGCTTCAATGATGGTGAGGTGTTGCAACATGTGCACAATGTTGATCAAATGTCGCGGGATGTTGAGTTTCATGGAGTGTATATAGCTTCTGAATTAGCAAGGCTGAAGCACTTCATTGAAGATTCAAAGAAACCCCTTTATCCTAGTTGCCAGAAGTACTCTCGCCTTTCTGGTGATCTAAAACTTCTGCAGCTTAAGGCAGATCATGGTTGGAGCAACAAAAGTTTCAAACAACTATTGGATCTCCTTAAGGACATGCTACTCGAGGGAAACCAAATAGCCGAGTCTGTCTATGAGGCAAAGAAGATAATCTGTCCCCTGGGAATAGAGGTTGAAAAAATCTTGCTTGCAAGAACAGTTGTGTATTGTATCGTGGAGATTATGAAGACCTTGACAAGTGCGCCAAGTGTGGGTTCGATCGGTACAAGAGGAAAAAAAGATGGTGGAGATGATAACAATGCTGATGACGAGAACGAGCCCGCGGAGATCAGAGGCAAGAAGAAAAAGAAGGTTAACAAAGGGGCTCATGTGAGGGTAGCATGGTATTTTTGCACCATTTCTCGGTTGAGAAGATGGTTCTCCACACGAAAGGAGGCCCAACTCTTGCATTGGCATAAGAAGGACGAAAGAAGGAAGATGACAATCTTATGCACCCCGCAGATGCAGCACAATGGGATAACATTGATTCCCACTTTTAGTTGTTTGCAAATGAATGCAGGAACATTCGATTTGCTATGAGCACAGATGGCGTGAACCCATTCGGTAACCAGAGCTCAACACATAGCACCTGGCCTGTCGTGTTGTCACTGTACAACCTTCCACCTTGGCTATGCAAGAAATGAAAATACATGATGCTGACAATATTGGTCTCCAGGCCAAAGCAACCCGACGACTGTATAGATGTCTACTTGAGGCCACGAGTTGATGACTTGAAGACACTTTGGAAGCCTAGTGTGAAGGAGGTTTGGGATGAGTTCGAGCGTGAGGAGTTCAGATTGTATGCCATGTTGTTCACCACCATCAATGACAACCTAGCTCTTAGCAACCTCTCTGGCCAGAGTAAAAGGAAAGGTGCAGCTTGCCCACACTGCTTGGAAGAAACTTGCGCAGTGTGGCTAAGATATTCAAAGAAATTCTCATTTATGGGGCACCGTCATTTCCTCAGCAAAAAACATGCCTACCAGGACATGGATTGTCAGTTTAATGGGGAAAAGGAGAATCAGCAGGTGCCAATGCATGTGACTGGAGATCTGGTCTACTTGCAAGTCAAGGACATCAAAACTATTGAGGAGTTACCCAAATTCACTGAACAGAAACTTGGCAAAAGAAAGAAGCGAGATGGTGAAGAAAAAGATGGGCAAGGAATGTGGAATAAGAAATAAATTCTATGGGAGCTAGAGTATTGACTGCTTTTGGATGTGAGTCATTCGATTGACAACATGCACGTCAAGAAGAATGTGTATGAAGCTACTTGTGGAACATTGCTACAACAGAAGTTGAAAGGAAAAGATCATAAAAATGCAAGGGAGGATCATAAAGATATGGGCATTAGGCCAGAGTTCTATGCAGAGGAAACAGACACAGGGACGAACCTTCCCATTGCTGCAGCCACCTTGTCAAAGGCAGAGAGAAAATAATTATGTGAGTTTTTGTATGGTTTGAAAGTACCTTCAGACTACTCATCGAACTTCAAGAGGCTAGTGTCGGTGAAGCAAATGAAAATGAATTTCAACTTGATGAAATCTCATGATTGCCATGTGTAGATGACATCTCTTCTTCCTGTTGCACTTAGAGGTATCAAGACAGAACTGGTTCGCGACGCAATCACGAGCTTGTGTTTATTCTTCGATGCAATAGAATAGAAGGTGATTGATGAGGAAAAACTATTGGACTTAGAGAGGAGGCATTTCGGGACCATATGCCTACTTGAAGCTACTGCCACCAGCATTCTTTGATCTCATGCTGCATCTAATAGCACACCTCACGAGGGAGATCTGGTACCTTGGCCCATCTTACCTTAATCAGATGTTTCTATGTGAGAGGTACTTTGGATTCCTCAAATTATTGGTACATAACCAGTCATTTTCGGAGGGAGCCATTGTTCATGGCTATGAGATCATCGAAGTTGTGGAGTGGGCCATGGGTTATATGGACCCCCAAAGCCCCATTGGTGTGCCTCATTCATGGCATGAAGGTAGGCTTTCAAGTGTTGGGACCCTTGGGAAAAAGTCAGTCACTCCGGAACCAGATGCCTTCAAAAAGGCTCATTTCACCGTGATAGAACAAATTCACCTGATTACACCATTTGCCAATGAGCACAAGCGACAACAACGTGAAAATAACCCTGGCCGTGGTAAGGCTTGGCGTGCAAAGATGCACATGAAAGGTTTCAGCAGGTGGCTCTGAGATTATGTCCAGGGATGCAGCGATGCTGTAATAACCAACAATCTGATAAGGAAACCAGCAGCGAGGCCATTATTCACTGTTACAAAATACCAAGTAATGGATATGAATGGATACATGTTCTGCACCATGGCCCAGGATGCCAAGAGTGTCTATCAAAATAGTGGTGTGCTTATACGGGCTGTCGACAGTGATGACATGCAGACAGACACATATTTTGGCCAAATAGAGGATATTTGGGAGCTTGATTATGTAGGATTGAAGGTAGCCTTGTTTCAGTGTAGATGGGTTACCAATGCGAAGAGAGGTGTGAGAAAGGACAAATTTGGTTATGTTAATGTTGATCTCAAGGTCTTTGGTTACAAAAATGAATTATTTGTCTTCGCCAAGGATGTTCAGCATGTGTTCTATGTACCTGACCTTGCAAAGAAGAACTGGAGTGTGGTTTTGCCTGAAAAAAAGGATTGTTGGGGTCGAAAATGTTGTTGAGGAGGAGGAATACAACCAGTTTGACGAAATTCCATCCTTTCACACTTCATACATGCCCCATCTCTTGAGAACTGACAAAACACCATACTTGCAAAGCAACCATCATGAAAAAATCCATATACAAAAATCAAAGAAGAAAAAGCATGATTGATTTCTGTTGAATCCGATCCTTTTTGTAAAATGTAGGATGTCTATTGCTCGAAATGGAATCCTTTTGTAATGTATATAGGATTAGTATTGGTGGAATTTGAATCCTTTTTGTAATATATGATGTCTATATATTTTGTCTCTACCTAAGATACTGTATATATTCGGTATATATTCTACCTGAGAAACAATGTGAAAAATGGAGCCTATATAAAAAAAGATAATTGTTGCTTGCCCGCTCGACCAAGAAGATGCGTGTTCACTAACCCGTGGTCCGAAATGCCCCTGGCCGAATAGTTGTGGAATATATTTTCATACTAAACTTTATTTGGAGATACAAATATTGATATTATTTTGTCTATATCTGGTCAAACTTCAAAGAGTTTGACTCCTCGATAAGAAAGATGTGTAATTAGTAGTATCCACTCATCGGAGACGCGTGTTTGTAAAACGCGTCTCCTGTATCTTCTCTCCAAAATAAATAACTGTTGCCCCGGCCCTTTCATCTACCTGCGAAACCACTATAGCCCCTTCATCTACGCACAAAAAAACCACAACTACCTACACTCGTCGTCGTCGTCATTCCTTGGTGCATTCGTTGTGCCTCCTCCGCTGCGTCCTCTCCGCCCACCTCTCACACTTCGCGCCGCGCGACTTCCCTTCCACGTCGGCACTCATGGCATCGAGAGCACCCGCGGTCACTCGCCGAACTCCCAGAGGTGATGCTGGCAATCATCGTTGGCCGAGTCAGTGCGACATCGAATCAGCCTATGAAGGACCTCTAGAGCTATGTGCCACCTGCAAGAGCATGCTTCGCCCTTGCCACGACATAAATGTCAGTAGGCGCCTAGCACTAGAGTGGATTCCAGTTGAGCAGATGCAAAACAATGACCCCGTCGGTTACGATGTATTCATTTGTAGCCTGGCTGAAGCCGGCAACCCGGTGGCCTACTTCCTCACTGGGATGGACGACATCTTCGGCAGGAACCGCAGCCCCCAGCCTCCCCTCGACCAGCTCTACCGCACTGCTGAGGCCGGGCACAGAGGGGCGGCCTATGTGACCACCGTCTTCCTCTACAGGGCCAACCGCGGGGCCGACGCTGACGCCACTGCAATTGCGTACATGAAACATGTTGAGGACGAAAAGCAAGGGCAGTGGCGTCCACGTTTGATCGGCAACTTGCAATCCCTAGATTTCCGGTATCGTGGGGTCAATCTGGCTCAGCAAATGAGGAGAGCCACCCTCCGTCGTGGCCTCTGCTGGCCGACGCTGCTCACGGCGGTGGCGTGAGGCAACATTCAACATTGTGTAGGCCTAGTATTCTGTAGTACAGAGCCGCGCCGGAGGGGGTTTTGCATGTATTTCTGTAGTGATGAATGTAGGCTTTGTTACGAATGCCATGTCTTCTTCAATCGTGTAAAGTATCGTCCAATCAGTTTTTGATAGACAAGATTTGATTTGTCACATTTCTGAGTCAAATCGAAGGTTGCGGTGGTCTCATTACCGCATTAGAGGCCTAGGGTGCCCTCTTGAGTGTCAAAGCAGGCACGGCGGGGGCGGTGGCGCCCTATGCTTCCTCCTCTATTCTATTGGAATGCAGAACAGTTTGGATGGGCAAAGGAGACGCGGATTGGAGGGGCAAAGGAGACGCAGGTTAACCATCCCGCGTCTCTAATTATGGTGGGGCCCAGTTCTATTGAAATGAAGAATAGTTCGTATTTCTCCTTTTAATCTGCAGTCAAATTTTGTAACATGTATTTCTCCATCGTACTTAGTCCAAATTTGATGATGTTTTTCTAAAATCCCCGTCTTTGCATTAGTTTCATTGATTAGTGTATATTCCGTTTCGTGAATAATGTTTGTATGCCTTATCTTGTTCTTGTAAGTACAACATAGAAATAATATTTGTTTTCCACAACCATTAGTAATGAAACTTTGCATTTCATAATCTTAAGGTGAACACAAAGTTGTGTAAAATTTTCAAATGCATACGAGTTCGAACATGTTGCAAAGTGTGGAAAACTTCAGTGTGAAAGCAACATTCTAGGAAACTATGTGAGAGATGTATACATTTGTACACAAGTATATTCTTCCTTTATCGAAACCATTTGAAATTTTTATGACAACTTCAGGTACCCAAATTATGTTGCCAAGTCAATTTGTAGAATTTTTAGATCCCACTAAGATGTTATTAGAATTATTATATCATAAACATGAGATGTAAAATCGAATTAAAAGAATTTTGGGTACACAAGTGTGACTGTTGATATTTTGTTAAAATACTAAATGTTCAATATGAATTGATGTTATTTTTAATGAATTTTTAGTTGTTGATTTACGGGCTCTAATATTTGAGGGATGCAAGATTCATTTGGTGTCGGGCCCACATGTTAGTGTTAGTAGCCTATATAAAGTAGATAACCACCTGGACCCACCTGCCAACAAAGGAGACACGGGTTTACTAACCCACGTCGCCAATGATTCTACATTGTCTCTAATATCTAGTTCAGATCTAGTTCATCACAGGACGAACACATATTATAGGAGACACGGATGGATCTACCAACGTCTCTAAGATCGAGTTCATGACATACAAAATCCAACAACCAAACTGATTAAGAAGTCCATGATCGACAAACAAACTAAGAAGTCCAACAACCTGACGAACACACAATCACAAACACATTATTAATGGTACAGGAGTGGATCAATTAGTTGGTCACCACCGTCGGAGTCCTGCCATCGGAGCCATTGTCGGAGCTGTCGCAGCTGTCGTCGCCGCTGTCGGAGCAGTCGTCACCAAGGAGAGCCCGCTGGACCACGGGGAGCTTCTCAATCTTTTCAGCCAACACATGGATCCTGAAGGCGAGACCCTTGACGCTCTCGTCCTTGATATGGCGAGGTGCCTTGATCTTGAATGCCTCGCCAACATCTCGAAGCTTCCTAAACACACCCTAGAGCAGTTCGACGGCGAACCTGGTATCGTCAGCCTCCTTCTTCTCCTCCACCATGGGTGCCGCCGGCGCCTTCCCCTTCTCCATGATGGTCAACTTCCTCCTCTGACGGCTTTCGCCGTCGTCATCCTCCCTTCGTCCCCGTTCGTCGATGGGTCACTCGATGCCATGCTCTTCTCACTCCTTGTTGGTGATCTCGCAGTCACCGAAGATTGTGGTGGTGATGGTGAGGAGGAAGAAGATGAAGCAAAAGAAACGGTATGATTATGGAGCAACCAACCGGGGATTTGTCATGGCAAGATGCGTAACCGTTAGGGTGCCTCCCACACCCCACGTCCCACTGCGCCTCAGGAACCGTTTTTTGGGAGTGCAATTGTCCAAAAACATGTGTCGCTTTTCAATTTCGCGGGAAGGTGGAGGGGCAGGGGCAATGGTGTCGGGCCCATGTGTTAGTGTCTGCAGCCAAACCGCATCACCTTTCAATTTCCATATTGTTAATAACAGGTGTTTATAGATGGCCGCATCGCCTTTCACTTTCCAAACCCTGTCGCCTTTCCATTTCCTTCCCCTTCTCCTTGATGGCCGCGGTGTGCTTGATGCTGCTGCTGCTAGATGAACTGATCACCTAGATCATCCTCCGCTCCATCAAGGATGAGCCCGTCGTTCATTTCCTGATCCTTTGTAATCAGGTCTGTGGCACCTTTCGGTGCATCTGCGACTTCAATGAGGTACTCCTACACGAGTCACTGCGTGAGCTTCGTGATGTGTGCAGGAATCACCACGCCAGGTCGTTGTTGGAGCGGCGCTTCCGCCGTGCCGAACATCCAGACGCCTTATGCTTCGAGGGGATGGAGAGGTTGATGAGGCGGCGAAATCCCAATAAGGGTCGGAAGCTCGTCGGAGAGGACGCTGCCAAAGACTCCAGTGCGAAGTACTTCTTAGCGATGCTGAAGTACCATTGCAACAGTGCAGACCCTAAAGCGATGGCACTGCTCTATGAAATCAGCGGCAGCCCGTCGCCCCCTGAGGCGGTGGAAGAACCACAACCTGTGGCGGTTGCGCTTCCTCATCCTACGGGATCTTCAGAACATTACGTGGTGGTGCTGGCTTCGTGACGGCGACGACGACATTCTGTTGCTGCCTGTCCAAATTCCCCATGTCTGCATTTGGGCAGCGGGATGTAGGCGCTACGGGCCAGAGACCCAAGGGATCATCCACTACTACATGGCCGAGTGTCGCATCTGTCATGAGTTCGACCTCTGGACGCGTGAATTCAGTGTCGCGGTGGAGTACGCCATCAGCAGGATGAACATCGAGTTGTAGGCGCAAGCATCAAAAAATTCTTTATCTTGAATGTAAATTATTACATATTACATGAGGGTTTTTTAATCAGTTTTGGATAGACAAGATTTGATTTTTCATGTTTCTGAGTCAAATCGAAGGTTGTGGTGGTCTCATTTGCCGCATTAGAGGCCTAGGGTGCCCTCTTGGGTGTCAAAGCGGGCACGGTGGGTGTGGCGGCAGTAGCGGCGCCCCCAACTTCCTCCTCTATTCTATTGGAATGAAGAACAGTTTGGAGGGGCAAAGGAGACGCGGGTTAACCATCATGTGTCTCTAATTACGGTGGGGCCTAGTTCTATTGGAATGAAGAATAGTCGCAATTCTCCTTTTAATAATCTCCTGTCAAATTTTGTAACATGTATTTCTCCGTCGTACTTAGTCCAAATTTGATGATCCTTTTTTCTAAATTTTTCTAAAATCCCCATCTTTTCATTAATTTCATTGTTTAGTGTATATTCCGTTTTGTGAGTAATATTTATATGCCTTATCTTGTTGTTTGTATGTACAACATAGAAATAATATTTGTTTTCCACAATCGTTAGTAATGAAACTTTGCATTTCGTAATCTTACGGTGAACACAAGGTTGTGTTAAATTTTCAAATGCGTACGAGTTCGAACATGTTGCAAAGTGTGGAAAACTTCAATATTCAACCAACATTCTAGGAAACTATGTGAGAGATGTAGACATTTGTACACAAGTATATATTCTTTCTTTATCGAAGCCATTTGGAATTTTTATGACAAGTTTAGGTACCCAAATTATGTTTCCAAGTCAATTTGTAAAATTTTTAGAGCACACTAAGATGTTATTAGAATTATTATATCATAAACATGAGATGTAAAATTGAATTAAAAGAATTTTGGGTACACAAGTATGACTGTTGATATTCTATTAAAATACTAAATGTCCAAATATGAATTGATGTTATTTTTAGTGAATTTTTAGGTGATGTTTTACGTGCTCTAATATTCGAGAGATGCAATTTTCATTTTAAAAAATGGTGTCGGGCCCACGCGTCATGTCAGCAGCCTGTATAAAGAAGATAACCACCCAGACCCACCTGCCAACAAAGGAGATGCAGGTTTACTAACTTGCGTCGCTAATGACTCTCCATTGTCATCGTCCGCAGGCAAACCTTGTGCGCACTGTTCAAAAATTCCCACCTATATTGACTATAATGCCCATGGAATTCTAATTCCACCAGAGAGCCGTTAAAGGGCACGCTAGTAATTTCCGTAAACACAGTAACATGCGCAGTTCATCAGGGGACATTTTCGGCTAATTCCTACACAGATCCACAACGCCCGCACTCTCCCCGCTGCCGCCCTGCTTCTTCTCCAGCCCTAGCCCGCGGTTGCCACTCTCCCCACTCGCCTTCGCCGCTCTCCCCGCTGCATCTTCTCTAGCCCCACCGGTCCTGGCGTGATGACGACGAAGCGGCTCCAGGCGTGACGACTGTGACGAGGACGCGGTTACTGGTGTGCGGACGGTGTCCCGGCCATCCTAAAGACGGTGATGCAGATCCAGCATCCCCCGCCAAATGACGAGCCGACCACCTCAGGCAATGAGGCGACACGGATCGGGCCTCTCCGACCACCACGAGAACAACTACTTCATTCGCGACAGAGGTTAGTGCTGCTTGAACTCCCAATGCCCTGTCTTTGCTCGGCCACCCAATCTACTATTCCTGTTGAGATGCGTTTTTTAGAATGACTTTATACCTAATAATATGATTGTACTTAGCAATAATGAAGAGTAGTTTATGACATGCATGGAGGTGGAGAGGACTAGCAAGTCCAAGCCAGGTGGAGTCGAAGTACACGAGCAGTCCACCCTAACAAATTTTACAGACTACTACAAAAAAATTTGTATGTGCCGAACAAATTATATGAACTGCTGGGACAAATATGTATATATGTCGAACAAATTCTACAAACCGGCAAACTACTGAAATAAAAAATTGTACGTACCAAACAAATTATATGAACTAATGGAACAAATTATACATGAGGAACAAATATTTACAGAGGGAGAAAATAAATATTTAAAAGAGAACAACAAATATGTAAAGAAAAAAGAATCACCAAGCATTAAATCAATCAAACAAGAAAATTTTCCCTGACCCAGAACAAATTTTCACTGATGTGGAATAAATATTCACTGAAGGAGAGATGAAAGTAATTTGAAGTAGAATTTTTTTTATTGAGGCAAACAAATATTCACTCAGTATTCACTTAAGAGAGAAAAATCATTGAAAGAAAGCAAGTATTCACTGAGAGAAAAATATAAAAAAGAAAGAAAAAAAGAAATAAGAAATGAAAATAGAAACTAAAAAATAAAATAAAATATCAAAATAAAATATAAAAGAGAAAGAAAAATAAAAGAGAAACAAAAAAATAAAAAAGGAAATAGAAAAGAAAAAACCACGCCCTCCTGCCCCCGCGTTCCGCACGCCCCCCGCGCCCGGCGCGATGGAATGCTATCCTTTGCTTCATCAATGGATAGTCGTGGCGCCTCCTCTTTCCTTTCTTCCCATCCCATTCTTCTTCGGCAGGACCAAAGGACAACCACGGACGCATGTGTGGTGCTTGATGGAACGGGCTGCAGAGTAGATAGAAATGACGCAAAATCCAAAAGGCAATTCGACTCTCCCTGGACTACTGGTCCTGCAACCTGTGGTAGTAAGGTGGCTCGCCGGCTACACATAAGAGAATAGAGGAGGCGTCCCGTGGCTGAGACGCTCTTTTTCGGCCTATGTGAGGATGAGAGGAGGGGGAGCTGCATGCCGAGATGCACGGTGTTGACGCCGTCCTTGTGGAGCCTCACCACGGCGGCGCCGCCGCGGGGAGAGATGCGGTGCATGATGGCCACTTCCGCTGCACGTTCGCCGCCACCACGAGCGCCACCCTGTTCTGCCCCAGAGATGCACCGGCATTCCCCACGATGCAGGCGGCCGAGCTCTTGGACCAGTGCGTACTGGCGCACGAACTCGGTGGTGGTGGTGCGGGACCATGACGAGTGCAGAGGTGGCGGCGTCCTTGCGTGTGGGATGGGGACAGGGGCTGGGCGGTGGTGCTGGTGCCATCGCTACTGGAGCGTCGTGGTGGTCGTGACGGAGAGCACGAAGGAGATGTGGCTGTGGAGCTTGGACTGGGTGGCTACTCCGGTGGGAACCGAGAAGAAAGGAGAGATGAAGGTGAGAGAAGAGCAATGAAGAAGACAATGGGTAAATTGGTCCAAATATTTTGAGAATCATATCGAAGGGGTGAGTAATGGCATATTTCATATGAATAGTGAATTATAATGGCACAGCTACGAATACGTGAATAGTAATGATATATCTCCGAAATACGAAAATTGTAATTGAATATATCCAATTAACCCTAGAATCAACACATAGGCCACATATATAGAGTCCGTTTGTGACATTATAAGTACACATACGTGGAAAATCTTTTTAAAAAACACTTTTTAAAAAACACTTTCCAATTACACCAGTTTCATGCCCAAATAAACTCATGCTGCGTCAACCAGAAATCGTCGAAACAAATGGATGTCCAGTCAAGGTGCTGAATCACCAACTTTAGGGTCCTTCCGTGTATATCATTGCGTCACTGTCGTTTGGACCCTTGGCTTGTGTACATTATTGGAGTCCATTAGGAAAGCGTCCAAGGGTCTTGAATGTCTCTCAACACTTTATATTCATTACAGTAGCCCAAGTTAGAATTTGGGTGTGTTGCTTAAGATTGAATATGTCATTGCACAACTGTCGTTCATCGATTTAGAAGACCCTAACTTTGTGTTCTCAATTCAAAATTTTCTGCCAGTGATTTCCATTCTTCCTTACCATTTCTTGTGTTCTTGATTCGTTTGTAGGAGGTAGCCTTTGTGGTGAGGTAAACCAGGTTCCACATGGTTGATAATCAGAGAAGAAGTGGTGCTTTGATTGCTGGGTTCGAATCTTTCTAATCAGACGTCAGATCGAGTGTATTGATACTCCACCAAATTGTCAGTTACCCTCACATGATAGAAGATTGAGCAACCTAGTTCACATCAACTTCTACTAGCACATACGAGAAATTAAGCTTGGATAAGACGATTTAGTTGAACTGAGTAGTGTGTACTCCATCCATTTCAAGTTTTAGTTGACTTTGGTTTATTTCCTCAGTCCTAACTAGTTTAATTTAGGAGTTAAATTAATGCATCATTAGTACATGAACTTTGGCGAGTGAGTGCATTTAAGTACATAATCTCTCAAATTGTTCATTTGGGGACAACAACATGCTAGGTGGGTGCGTTTGGGTACATAATCTTTCAGATTACTCATATGGGGACAAAAACATGTCAGGTGGGTGCGGATGGGTCACCAAGACGACACAAAAAAAAAGTTGTGTACATGGCAAACGTGCAATGTTTTGTTAGAAAAACCTTTGCTGATCCTACAGTTTCTTTGTGAGTTCTATTCATTTCAAACTTGGTTTCCACAATTTCTTTTTCTTTGACGGCCTCGAATTCATTTTTAGGTTTAGAATAGAGCATTATTCTATATATATCATCTCCCGTGCACTAACAAATGAACTTGACTCACATCTACACTCTATTATATTATATCCTGATATGCAACATATTTAAATCAACATCGATTTCACTATTTAGGCATACACCTGTTCTCTTCTTCAACTTAATCAGTCATGACATGGCACTAGCTTTTAGCTTAACAGTCATGACACAATGCTAAATTTGATGAAAATTTACAAGCAGGACATAGTAATCCTACAAAAGATCCTCAAAATCTAGGGTCGTCATCATCACTACGTGAAAAACTGATATAGGTAACGGGCATAAACTGACATTGGTAACGAGCATCTCGCCCGTTACCGATATAGCGTCACAAATAAGTCCTCATCGGTAACGAGCAAATGCCCGTTACCAATAGCAGATATTGGTAACGGACATCATTAAGGTCCGTTACCAATAACAGAATATCAGCAACGGACCTGAAAGATACCCGTTACTGATAACAAAATAGGTAACGGGCACCATGTTAATGTCCGTTACCAATGTGGAATTAAAAAAAATCAAATACATTCTATTCTTTTATTTTATACATGCATAAACATGAGTCTTACATCCATACACACACTCATGATTTATACATACATCCTTTGCACCAACTGAACAGATAGCACTATTTTTTCTTAAAGAAAGAACAGATAGCACTACATCACAGCATTTCATCCAGATGAACTAGATATCATGACCTGGAATACCTCAACGCCTCAATTGGTTTTCCCTCAAGACATGGAATGCCTCTGTCCTGTGAATAAGGAATTGAAAAGGAAGATGTATTAGTAAGGGTCTATTTTGTTCAGATAAGAGCACTATAGCTGGAGATTGCCTAAGCAGAGAGCATTTGAAATGGAACTTTTCAACCATACACTTACCTGAACTATTATGCATTTGAACCAAGCAAATTATATTCAGAAACACATTTAGCCAAAATTAGTTTGATTGCAGACAAGATATTTAGATGCATATCCTAAAGTTTGAATGAACATATAAGCACCCATATCTATATATTTCAGAGCAAACAAGCTTACACATTTAAGGTGCATTGAATTGCATGATGCATTTCTACTTTGAAGCCTGTGCATTGAATTAATAGGATTATGGGAACATTACAAGATGTCCTACTAAACCTACAAGCCAACAAGTCACAAATCAAGCAAGTTAGCCGGTGCATCCTGTTCTGATTTGAGGTAAGCCAATTCAAGTATGCAGGGTGCAAGTGCATTCTAAATTTAAATATGGGAAACCAGTCCTACTACCTACCAATAAACACATGAAACGATATCCAAACCTTGTGCCTTTTAGAACCAGAGCAACAGGCTTTGGTAGATCCAAACAGAGTATTCATTTCCAAGCAACCATCAGAAAGAAAATTGAATCAACTACACTGGAGAATTGCAACTATTTAAAAATAACAAGACATAGAAATAAGAGGTATTCAGAATCACAAATTGTTCATTTTACTTACATCTCATCATCTGGCCACCAAATTTTGATCCTTGCACCAACTAGGCTTCCATCAAGGGCTTTTTAATAAAGAACATCATCAGATTTCAGTAAAGAACATTTAGAATGGAAAGAGAAATTATAATCTAGCCTCAGCTTTACACATTAGAAAAAGACACATGACTACAGGGATCTTGCAAGTACCTGATGGTTTTATGCAGTTCAAGTTTATCTCATGAAAGAAAGAAAAAGGACTTGCATTTAGTGTTGAAGGAAATAAAAGTAGAAGTACAATAAAATAATGCACATTTTCCAGAGGCATACATATAGAATTAATAAAGATAATTAACACGAAACGAAAAGGAAACATCTGTTTAGAATGCCATGTCAGACATCTGTAAAGAGCAATTCTGAAAAGGAAACTAAAAAAACATAAGTAGTGTAATGATTTATCATTGTGCTACCAACATAATGAAATGATTTATACCTACTTTTTCAACCAAGCATGCTATAACATGTAGTATTCGTTGTCACGAGCTAAACTAGTATTTCCGGACATCAATTTTTCCCATCTCTATGAATGAAATCCCAACCAAAAGCAGGGATTTCATAGGGCCACGTCGCTTTTTTCTACCACAAAACCTAATGTGTGATGTAGCTCAAAAGCAATCTATGAATCTGGAATGTTTGTATCACAAATATATCTAGATTGTCTGTATCACAACTATATTACCTTGAATCATACCTATCAAATTACTGCTAACCATCAAAATGTCAAATGCTCTTTGGTTTCATTTAATGCAGGCAAGTGCACCATCCTAATTGCAAGATTACTTCTACCAAAATAGAGGATGCTTGCATAGAGTCATATCTAGCATATCCAGGACAACCTTCTATCTGTAAACTGAAGCTAGTGGCATTCTACAAGAAATAAACTTTGTCCACCACACAATATGCAGTTCTATAAAACTGAAGGTACCAACAAGTTAAACAATCAAACATTTTGTTCACATCAGGGACTGGCTTGCAAAATTTAAGATAGGCTTACTGCACTATCGAGATCAATTTGTAATGCAAGGAGCCAAAAGCCGAGAAAGGGAAGAAAGGTGCATGAGCATACCTGCTCCTTCTCCAAGTTAGTTGGCCCACCTTTTGCATCCATTGCGGCATCTCACCTGCAAAGAACAGAGGGCACGAAGGAGCACAGAGTTCAAACTCCGAACAAAAACAAATCATCCTAACAAGTAGTAGAGAAGTGAAGACATATCAGGTCGGTGACACTAGATTTGCGCCTGGACATGCCAAATCGAGGCCCGGCGGTGGTAGATCTGCGCCCGGGGATGAGGAAATGACACCTAGCGGCGGTGGGGTGAGGCGGTGTCCGATGGGATCGAGAGAGAGAGAGAGAGAGAGAGAGAGAGAGAGAGGGGGTGGCCGCTTGGGCTCGAGGCTCCCGGGCTTGGTCTGGATCCACGCTGCTAGAAGTGGCCACTGGCGACGCGGGTGAGGTCGCTGTGGACGTGGAGGTTGGTACCCCGCCGTCGATCTCGCCGCCTCCCGTCCGGTGCCCTCGCAGCGAATTAGGCTTGCAGGGCTCAGGGTTGGGGTCGAGGGCTAGCTCATCGTGGATCCCCGCCACTCGAGGTGGCCACCGGTGAGGCGAGCGGGTTGTCGCTGTGGAGTGGGGTTTGGGACTTGGGGGCGGAGTGGCGAGGTCGGGTGGAGCTCGAGGGAGGGGCGCGGGGCTAGACTATGGTGATTTGGGCGGCGACAGCGGCACGGGGTGGAGGCAGAGCGCTGCATGGAGAGCAAGGGTGGATGGATGTGGAGACAGAGAGAGAGAGAGTGGATGGATGGACGCGGGGTGGGGGTCACGACCTCACGGGCGCGGACGCCACAGATCATTAACCGGAATCAATCAAAAATTCGTGTCTGGACACATAGATAGGTAATGGACATTGCGCAGTCCGTTACCAATAAATATGAAAGGTAACGGACTTTGGTAATGCGCATTACCAATGTGGCTAGGTTCCAGTGTGAACCTTTTATTGGTAACAGGCGTAGATTTATTGGTAACGAGCTTTAATAACGTCCGTTACCTTTAATATTTATTGTAACGGGCCACGTAGGTCTGTTACTAATGCTACGTGACCTATCTGAGAACAAGTAGTTTTTTTAACAAGTATTAGCTAACACGTAGTAGCAAGGATTTTTTTCAAAAAAATATTTGCTAACACCACGTACATTATCTATGTGTTTTTTTTCCTCACATGTCATCTCGGTGATCTATCCGTACCGACCTACCAAGATGTTGTTCTCAAAAGAACAATTTGAGAGATGATGTACTTAAATGCACCCACGTACCAAGTTGTTCTCAAATGAACGATTTGAGAGATGATGTACCTAAACGCACCCACTCGCCAAGTTTATTTACTAGTTACGCATTTAACTCTTAATTCAATTTGGACTAATTTGTATAAATATAGATTAACATATTCACCATCAAAACATATTTATGATAGATTTAATGAAACTAGTAAGATATTGTAAATAGTGGTGCCTTTTTCATTAATATTGATCAAAAACTTACAAATTTTGATTTATACCACTGTAATTAACATTTTTAGAGTTTCCGACTCGGGAAGTACAGGCTCGCTCGTCACCCGCGCAGACAATGGGCGGCCCCCCAAACCCTAGCCGCCGCCACCCTCCACCCGCCACATCCCGCCGCGCTGCCGCCCGAGCGGACCGACAGAAACCCACGCGGCCCGCGAGGAAGGTGGTGGTTTGCCCTCCCTCCTCTCCTCACCGGTGGGCTGGGGCAGGTGCGGTCACTCGGGCCTGACAGCGTGGCTGGCCGGAGTGGGCCGTCCTCCGCGATGGCTGGTGGTGCAGCCTCTAGATCCGGTGGCACCATGGCCGGATCTGGGGCCTGCACGGTTGGGGCACTTTGTTTCATTGGGCGATGGAGGCCGGAGTCGGGCGGCTGTGATGATGGCTCCGGATGGTGTGGATGGCGGTGACACGGCTGGTGCGGAGAGGCGGCCTTGGCCGGCGCTGCGCCTTCGGCACCAGAGGTCGGCGTGGGTCTGCGACGGACGCAGATGTCGGCTGTTGACGGCTGTTAAGTACCACTTTTAGCTATTAATATTCTCACATAAATAGAGGCGTATGCAGTTATTACTCGCATTTTGGTATGAATAATGTATTTCCACTTGTCCTTCGAGATTATTTGAATGTAGGTGATTTAATCATAAAAAGAGATGGAAACCCACCTTCTATGGAATGATCCATGCCAACTCAGCTGAGGAGGTGGCTGCCACACTGATTCTAGGCGGCATCCACGTCACTGATCCAAGGAAGGCACTCACCGAGGAATCAGAGAGCGACACATGGACTTCACAAGGATCCATGGGCCCACCTAGGATTCCAAACAAGCCATGAACCGGGGAAAGCTCAGAGGGCCCACCTGGAAGCCACCAAGAGGAAGCACACCAGGTGGGGCCACCCTAGATGGTCGGCCGATCCTGGGATCGGCCGAACCGACCTAGGGGCCTTTGATCCTAGCCTTCCACTTGGTGTCTCCATATTGGTCAATTGCTGCATCCCGGGGTGTTTTGGAGACATTTGGTGCTCGAAGCAAGCCTGGGCCTTGCCTATAAATAGAAGTGGATGGGCTCCCATTTCTCACACACATCTCTCTTGACTCTCCTCTCACATTTAGTTTCTAAGGCTAGCGTGTAGGCTAGAGTAGCTCTTATTCATGTTCCAAGTCTACTTTGGGATCTATGTATGAGTTCTCTTGTATCTTTATTTCTTTGTATGACTTTGATCTACTTCAGTTATTCAGCTATTTCATATAAAGTCATGGTAGCTCATGTGATTGATATGTTCTTGAGTTCATCCATTGTTCATCATTTAGAGGCTCGTGTTCTTCATGAACACTACCTTCCGATCCCGTTGAAGGATGAGTTTCTCATACCTTATGTGTTTGTTTATAAGTTAGAGGCTCGTATTCTTCATGAACACAACCCTTTGATCTTGTTGATAAGACATAAGAGAGTTCATATCCGTTCGTATGACTAACCCTAGTTTGATCTAGATCGATGGCATCATTATGTTGCATGAGGTTTGTGTTTAAGCTACGATACTCAGTCTAAGTTGGCCAGTTATCTGGTGGCTTCACCCTGGGTCACAATAGCTCGGGCCGGGTGAAGTCTAGCAGCAACGCAGGCATGGTGCCTGGGTTGTGTGGCTTCGTTAGTTATGAGCTTGCCCCCCGTAACGATAGAGGTAGGCCGCAGTGGTGACAGCTATTGGACCCTTTGAAACCCTCCACGCTGGGGTATTACTGTAGGAGTCTAAAGGATAGTTTTGTAGAGTGCTGGTCGTCACGAGCTATCTCCCTGTTTGTACCTGGGTGCTAAACCTCCAATCATGCAATGCTTTGTGCCTCTCTCTCTTGTATCATCTAACTCTTGTATGTATAGTACCTTAGAACCTAGAGCTAGGTTCATATGGTCCCCCCTACGCCGTAGTGTGCTTGTGTATAGATAGATCAGAGTGTGTGTGTCATACTACCCTTATCATATCATTTATCTTACCCCTGTATTTGTGTTGTTGTCTTCTTTCTCTATCCCATGGTTACACTCATTGCAAAAGCATAAGTCTTGATATCCGCCGTAGCCTTCCACGGATACGATACCCTTGGAACACTCACTTCCCTGGGGAAATGCTACAATGGTCTATCTGTGTGCTTGCGGATTCATTCATGATCATTAGATTCACCTGTGGCAAGTCTTGACGCTCACTCTAACTCGGCATCATTAGTAGTGAGGTTAAGAAATGCCAACAAGCATTTCTAGCGCTGTTGCCTGGGACAGATTCTAAACCCGTTCTTAGGAGGTAGCGTTAAGAAATGTCAATAAGCATTCTTGGTGCCGTTGCTGGTGAAGGCCCATGATTATGATGACTATGCTTTGCATCTGTTTGTAAAACATGAGTAGGTTGGAGCAACTCTCAATGCAGGCTAACCTTGATTATCTTCTTTTATCTTTGGATGATGAAAACAGGTAGTGTATGACTGGTTTCGACTTGTCGGACAATTTCACAGAAGATCCTGAGTCATTTGTGAGGAAAGCTTGAATTCATTTCGACTCTCCTCATCGTACTCGTCCGGAAGGTGATCCAGCTTCCTTTGTACCATCCACATTAGAAGCTATGGCCCAGAAGGCGCTTCGTGAGTACTCAGCTCCTTCTGTTGACCAGGTGCTGCAAGGCCCTGAGGTGACAGTGGGGACTGAAAACTTCGAGATCAAGACAGGTTTAATCACGATGGTACAGGCTAGCCCATTCTGTGGAAGCCAAATGAGGATGCTAATGCCCATCTACAGCAGTTCCTAGAGCTATGCAGTACTTTCATCATCAGGGGTGCAAACATGGATGTTGTTCATCTTCGAATGTTTCCTTTTTCTCTCCTGGGGAAAGCCAAGCAATGGTTCTATGCGAATCGTGATGTTGTTGATACATGGAGCAAATGTTCGGAAGCATTCCTCAAGAAGTTCTTTCCGTTGGGTAAAACCAATGCCCTTCGTCGGAGAATTTATAGTTTTTAGCAAGCAGCAAATGAATCTATTCCAGAGGCTTGGGAAAGGCTTCAGGAGTACATCCTGGCCTGTCCCCACCATGGGATGGAGGAATGGCTTATTCTTCAGAGTTTCTATAATGGGCTGACTCCGATAGCCCGTGGCCATGTTGATGCTACTACTCAAGGAGCTTTCTTCTCACTCACTTTTGATAGTGCTAAATCACTTATCAAGAATATGGTCTCCAACCAAGGGTGGAGCGATGAAAGACTCCAACCACGTCCGAGGGGTACTCATATTATCAAGGAAGCAGATATGCTTACCGCCAAGATGGACCTTCTTATGAAGAGATTGGATGACTATACCAGCGAGAAGGCTGCCATGGTCACCACTACTCTGCTAATAGATTCTCATATGACCTGTGAGGTCTGTGGTAACACTAGGCATTCAAGAAATTACTGTCCTGAAACTCAGGAGGAAGTGATGTACATGAATGACAATAACAATGGTTATCGTCCACAAGGAGGCCAAGCGTGGAATCAAGGTAACTCTTACAATTCTAACGAGCCCTCCTTGATAGACCTTGTTTTTTGGGCGGGCTAAGATTAATGAAGGTGTTACTAAGAAGCTAGCTGCCCTGGATAAATATTTGGAAAGTCTCAACGTCAAGCTTGAAAGTTTTTCTTCTACTCAGAAAAGCCAGCTAAGTTTTAACAAAATGTTAGAAACTCAGTTAGCTCAGTTATCTACTTTGGTTCCGTCTGCTAATAACGGGAGGATCCCGGGGTAACCCGTGAGCTCTTGTGAAAATGTTACTGTAGTGTCGGCTAGGTGGGGTAAGTCACATACACCGACACATGCTCCTAACTATGCAGGGAAGCCCATACATCAAATTCAAGACCCATGGGAGGAATCAGCAGTATTGCACAGAAGGGATCTTGGCTATCCAACTATCACATACACTATTTATTACAAGATGATCAAGCATGCCCTTTATGACATTGGTGCAAGTATTAATCTCATGTCCAAGGCCATGTTCGAGCAACTAGGATATCCAGCTCTCTCTCCAACAACATTAACTGTCCAAGTCGCCGATTCATCTATACGATATCCAGTAGGGATTGTTGAGAGTTTGTTGGTTAAGGTCAAGAACTCTTATGTCTTTGAGGATTTCGTGGTCCTTGATATGGACGATGAGGGGGGAATGCCGCTCATCCTTGGGTGACCATTCCTCAATGATGTCAGAGCTATAATCAATGTGGGATCTGGAGTGATCTGGTTCTGCATTGGGAAGAGGAACTTGATGTTCACATTCTAAGATAAAGTGGAGCAATGCTACCTAGTGCAGGATAGTGTTGAGCAGCTTGGGGAAAGGACGGAACCTTCATCCTCATCAAGGAAACCTCCGCCCACATTTATGCAAAAGAAAATTCGGCAAGAATGGCGGAAGGTTGAGAAGGCATCACCCTCTACTTCTCAGGAGTGGGATGTTGAGTGGTATTAACCGCTGAGAAGAGTCCTGCTCGTCGGACTAAAAATGATGAGTCCTTTCCACCAAAAAGGTTAAAGATGGTATTTATCTCATATTTCCCTTTCCAAAATTTTATTTGATTTCCAAAACACATATTTGATTTTTCTGAGCCCTACATCTGCATGCTAGATTTATCTAGCCAATTTTCCCTTTCAAATAAAATTTCTAAAAATAATTTCTAAGTTTGAAAATCCTTGAAAAATCATTTGAAAAATATTTTTGGCAAATTTGGGCCGAGACACTCAGGCAGGCCCCCAGCTAGCCGTTGGGGGGCAACTGGCCAAAGCAAGGAGCAGGTGGGCCCAACCAGGGATCGCCCGATCCCTGGGTCGGCCGACGCAGCCCAACGGCTGCTGGGCCCCACCTTGCTCCAACAGCTCCTAGTCGTTGCCCAACGGCCATGTCTAGATGCCCGGCACATTTGCCTATAAATAGAAGGGTGAGAGGGGGTGTTCTTCACCAAATTCAACTCATTTCACCCACACTTCCCTCTCTACTCCTTGCTCTATTGGTTTTCTTGGATTTCTTGCTCAAGATTGGAATCATCAAGTATTCTCTGTATTGTGTTGCTGCAAGTATTGTTGTTGGTGGACTAAGCCTAGTAAGAATCTCATTTCATTTCACTAATCCATCACCGAGTTGCTCTTGTTGTCCCATTGTTGTGCAAGCATGAGTTGGGCAATGGACGCTTTTCAGAGGGTGACGCGCTCCCATTCGCGGGCTAGTGCGAGCTCATCCATCCCCTCCATGCCGACGCCGAGCCCATCGACGATGGACTATGAAGATGAGTAAGAAGAACAAGCCGAACCGCAAGCAGCGGAGGAGGTCGTCAACGACACCCCCTACCTCAGCTTGCGAGGTGCTCGAGATGAGCAAGCCTACGCTCTCCTGAAGGACCGAGTCTTCGCCCACACCCGGGACTTTGACCTGGACCTCCTGCAGAAAATAGGTATGAACTCTGAGTTCGCTTCCATTTCACATGCTCTTGGTTGGGAGGAGTTTGCGCAGGTCACAGAGCTAGGCTCTTGGCCCCTCACCATCCAGTTTCTTTGCTCTCTTACCGAGGTGCCTAACAATATTCAGTTTTGTCTTTTCAGGACCGATTACCAAGTTTCATGGAAAGATCTTAGTCATCTCCTTGGTTTTATTCATCGTTGTGCTCTTTCTTTGAAGAAGTCTTGTGAGGGTTATGTTCGGGATTCTTTCTGGAGAAATTTCTGGCCGAGTCGGTGGTGGTAAAATTGTGCCTAGGTCAAATGATATCGTGCATCCTACTCTTTGATTGTGGCACAAGTGGCTCGCCATTACTCTCTTGCCACGAGAGGAAGTTTGGCCTGTGCGTGTCGATGAGATGATGCTTTTATTTGAAGCCACCAAAAGGATTAAGGTCTATCCTGTTAAAGCTATGATTCGGCAGTGGTAGACAAACTTTAAGATGATAGGTCCTATTGAGTGTATGTCTTTGGTGACTCGTATTGCCCTCAGACTCGGGATTTTAGGCGGTAACCCCGTCCCCTTCATTGGGACTCCCCGACCTCTCATTGATGAGACGTAGTAGATCCAAGGGCATATACTTAAGAGGGGCCCAAATAATTCTTTGACTTTTTACTTTTCGGGCTATACAAATGAGATCCCGTTACGTAACTCGGGGTTTCAGTTGTATAACTCGCAGTCGTTAACCATTCCCATGTTGCACAAGAGGAAGCCCATCATGCTAGTGTTTCCGACAGGTCCACCAGGAGCACTTCGAGGAGAGCACACACGTAGCAGTAGTCGTAGCCACAACAACCACAGCCTACTACACCACCTATGGCAGGAGGGGCCTCTATGGGGTACATGGCCAGGGTAACCCCTAGGTATGCACCGTTGGGATCAGCCCATCTACCATCAGGGTGCGAGAAGTACGGTTGGGCTAGCGTGAGCAGTGACCGGTGGGCTGCACCCACTAGTTCCAGCTCCGATGGTCCCCCTCCGTCTTCGTCCTACAGACGGCACTCTTCGGTCACTGCACGAGAGGCTCAGCTCGCGCAGCAGCTTGGAGAGCTCACCGTCCAGGTCACAGGAGTGGAGGAGACACTGAACATGCACATTGAGTCTAACTCAGCATGGCAGCGACAGGCTGGCGAGAGGATTGACGCCATGTAGCAGGCGCAACAGCGACAGATAAAGGAGTAGAGGGCTTACTTTGCGAGTCAGGGGTTCTTCTTCCCTCCACCACAGTGAGCCTGAAGCTAGCTTGGGGGAGGATCCCCATTCTGAGGTAACTTGTATCTCCTTTTGTTTTTAGAATCTCTTTGAAGGACCGAGTAGGGCGACCAGAGAGGGGGGAGTGAATGGGAGCCGATAAAAATTCTTCCCGAAGGTCGAACTCGGCCTATACCCCGATTGCCACTCCAAATGCTCGCGCACACAAAAGAAGCTCCAAACAAGGCACACACAAGCCTAGGAGCAAAGAGCGGAAGCCACTAGATAAGAATCAAAGCACTTGGCACAATCTGGAAACGCCAGGCGTGGACTGTCCATGCAGTACAGGCGGAGCGTCCGCAATTGTACGGCGGACTGTCCGCGAGTACGGCTCGGACTGTCCGAAATAAGCACCAGAGCTACCAAAGACAAACCCGAAAATACGGACTGTCCAGCTATGCCTTGCGGACTGTCCGCCAGTGTCGCGGACTGTCCATGAGGGCAGCGCGGACCGTCCGTCCAGCTCGCTGGAAACCCCAGACAAAACTTCACCACGCGGACCGTCCGTGAGCGACACGCGGACTGTCCACAAACCACTTGCAACGGAACCCTAGGGATGAAACAGATCGAAACAAGAACGCGTATGAACAAGCGACGAACTGTGACGAACTGGCCCCCTCGCAGATGGTTCGCGTGCACCAGGCGGACTGTCTGCAGCACATGAACAGAACCAAAATTGCTCGACCCGCGGGGTCAACACTCGAAATCTGTCACCGGATCTCCCAAACGCCAAAAGCTCTTGAGACAAGATTTAGGGGAGATGATAAGCAACACAAGAGGAAGCTATGCCCCAAAAATCTCGACCTCTAGGCCACTAAATCGCCGGAAATCGTGGATCACACGAACTACCACCAAGAACATGAACTCCGGCCAAAAACTCACGAATCGAAGGCTCTCCACGGCGTTTGAGGAGTCAAGATCACACACAAAGATGCACAAGGCATCCACCCATGATCTCCTCAAAGAAATCTGAAGGAAAATGCCCTCAAATCCCCGAATCGAGCGAAGAACGAAACTCCCCAAAAATAGCCCCGAAAATGACACGAAAATCAAAGAGGACTAGGAGATCATCGTAACGCCGAATGCTTCCATACATCCAGAGGTCAGAGTCTATACAAGACTCTAGCCTAAGGAATACAGAGGGAAAAGAAGCAGTCCAGAGCAATCTACCGGGGGAGGAAAACCTAGAGTCCAAGCAAGAGAGATGCCATCCACCTCTCCGCTATTTATACGAAGTCCATTGGAGGGAGATAAATGACCACGGTACCCCTACAATTTGAAATGAAGATACAACCCCTCAGGGGCATTCTGGTCAAGTCTTCATCGGACGGACACGCTTCCACCACGGCTTCGCTTCACCTCGACGCAAACCCCACGATCACGCCACGTGCCCTCCGCCTCGAAGCTTCCCGAAGCTCTCGGATCTCCGTCTCCGTCGCCTCGGGTTTCCGGGCTTGGCTTTGAGGCCCAAACCAAGAAACAGTTCACCGATGGTTTTGTGGGCAAACCAACAAACCCCGCGTGCAAGCTTCGGGCTCCATCCGCTACCTTGCACCGGCCCATGTTCACGACTTCAGCCCGCCAGTCTTGCACCGCACGGCTCGCACTTGACCCCATCGGCCACCGGGTCCATCGAACCAAGCCTACTTGCCTCTCCATCACCCGGAGGCCGCCACGGCTAAGGCCTTTCGCGCTTGTTCTTCACCTGCACTGACACGAGTCAAGCCACAACCTGTACCTGCACACTTAGCCAAGCATCAGTCCACACAATGTTGTCAATCACTCATCAGTAAGGAGCAACCCTCCACTGGTCCTCGGACACACCTGGTCCTCAATCTCCCCCTTGATGAGTGCATTGACAACACCCATAGAAATCACATAGAGAAAAAGAAAAGAAAACAACCACGAACACCAACCTCCAACAAGTGATCCAAAGCCAAAGAACAAGCGAAAACAAGATCACTCGCCAGACCAAGTCTCGGCCCCCTAAGACAAGGTCAACGGCTCGACACAGCCGAGACAAACCAAAGCTCTCAAAGAGCACATCACAAAGCACAAAACTCAGGCACAAAACAAAAGAGCTCCCCCTGCATGTATGCAAACTCCCCTTGAGCAAATGCAACCTCTTCTTCTCAATTTTTCTCCTCACATGCAACATCTCACAAATGCAAACCAATTTTTCACAAAATTCTCCAAAGCATACAAATTCTCCCCCTTGTTGACAATGCATGAATCAAGATATCATGATGCTCTCCCCCTTGTTTTCATGAAAATGCATGTCAAAGCATATACAATCTACCAAGCTTCTCAAATATACAAAGAGTACAAGAAAATGCTACACATGAGACATAGAGCAAGCAAAGTAGATATGGTGTAGTTAGCACATTGCCATCAAGAAGGTAGAGACATATAAGCATGTGACATGGCTAAAAGCAATTTTGAACAAATTTTCACAAAGAAATAGTCATCTCATGAGGAAGAGCCTAACCATGGCAATTTGAGCACAAATACACTAGATCATCCAAAGTTTATACAAGATCACAAATTCTCATCACAAGATCATTGTAAACGCCCACAAGCTACTCAAGTCATGTTAAAGCCACCGAGCCATGTGTCTACTTCTTAAAATGAGACTTCTCATGGTAGACAACATGCTACGGTTTAGCACCCAAGATATGAATTTCAAAACATAAAGGCATGACTTAGAGCTCATTTTTCAAGCACAAGGCAATTCATACACCAATTTCATTTTTAAGTTTAAACATGGTACATGAAATGCCTTTGCGGCAAAAAGAAGCTTATGCTCCTCCCAAAGTGAACAAATGGGCTAAACATTTACAATGACAAATGGTCTTTGACCCCAAGCAAAGAGAACATGATTCTCAAGCACCAACTAATCATGATATAGGCATTTAAGCACAATTTGAGCATAGACAAGCATCTACTCATGAGAGACATCAATTTTAGCTTTTTCACAAACATGAAGCTATCTCAACACAAATATATGTCAAAACCATCAAGAGCATAGCATTCACATCCACACTTTACCAAACATGCACATATCTCACAAATAGCACATCGGTGATCAATGTATATAAGAGAAGCTTTTCCTAGCACAAGTGATCCAAAGATGGCTATCCTACTAGGTTTTGTACAGAAATTAAAATGCATGAAGGAAATGCAACAAAATGATACATATGCCACATATATACATGAGAAGCTCCAAGACTCAGCTAGAAAGGAAAGCACACCCCAAGTTCACCCCGCAAGCGAGTGAAAGTGACTTGATCAAGCGATTTAGTGAAAATGTCGGCTAGCTGGTCTTGGGTAGGGACATAGGACAAAGATATGTTTCCCTTCTCAACATTGTCCCTCAGAAAGTGGTACCTCACTTCTATGTGTTTTGCTTTGGAGTGGAGGATAGGATTTTTGGCTACGCTTATGGCACTGGTGCTGTCACAGAAAAGTGGAACCTGGGAGCACTCCTCACCAAAATCACTCATGGTGTAGGTCATCCAAAGCAGCTGGGAACAACAACTAGCAGCAGCTACATACTCGGCCTCTGTGGTAGATTGGGCTACATTGGATTGCTTGCGAGATGACCAAGAGACTAAGGAAGAACCAAGGAACTGACAATACCCAGAGGTAGACTTGCGGTCCAATCGAAACCCAACAAAATCAGCATCGGAGTAACCGTGAAGTCTGAGTGTCGAGGAGGCAGAATACCAAAGACCAAACTCAGGAGTGTAGTTCAAGTACCTAAAAATCCGCTTGACGGCCTGCCGATGTGAAGTCCTCGGTGAAGCCTGAAAACGAGCGCACAGACACACACTGAACTGTATGTCTGGCCTCGTCACCGTCAAGTAGAGGAGGGAGCTGATCATGCTCCGGTACTCCTTCTGGTCCATGGGTTCACCATCCTTGTCTGCGTCCAAAGCCGTAGTGGTACTCATCGGTGTAGTCAGCGACTTGGAGTCGTTCATTCCAAACTTCTTCACCATGTCCCTGGTGTACTTCGCCTGATGTACAAACGTCCCGTCCTTGCACTGCTTGATCTGGAGGACCAAGAAAAACTGCAGCTCGCCCATCATGGACATCTCAAATTCCCTGCTCATGTCATCTGCAAATCTGGCAACAAGACCATGAGAAGAGCCAACAAAGATTATGTCATCCACGTATATCTGAACAATCAAAAGGTCATTCCCAATTCTCATCAGACAAAGCGTGTCGAATATCTTTGGGCTCAAACGACGTGACAAAAGTAGAGTGAGCAAAATGAGAAGAATTCCTTGACCTCGACCGTGTAGTGCGTTCATGAAGGTCACCAATGATCGTCGTCGGTGGGTGATCAACTTGTACCCGCCGCGGAGCCTCTCGCCTGGACACAACCTCCCCCTCAGCAGCAGCCTCCACTCGAACAGCCTCAGTCGTAGTAGGTGTAGGGGATGGTCCATCCTTGATCATCGTCGTAGTAGTGGAAGTAGTATGTACACGATCAGCCGCGGGAGCACCACCACCATCATCATCCTTGTCTCCATCTCCCTCCTTCTCGTCCTCAAAGATTCTGGCACCATTCTCCTCATCACCTACACACTCAAAAGCAGAAGAGCTACATGGCTGTGTTTCGTCGAAGGTAACCTCGCAAGTCTCCATGATTCAGTTAGTGTCAAGGTTGAGCACACGATATGCTCTAGAATGAATAGCATAACCGAGAAAGATACCTTCCGAACATCTAGACTCGAACTTATCCAACTTGCCCTTCTTCAGAATGAAACACATGCAACCAAATGCTCTAAAGTGACTCACCTTGGGTTGTCATCCATGCATCAGCTCATAAGAGGTCTTCTTCTTGAAAGCTCGAAGGAAGATGCGATTTGAGACATAGCAAGCGGTATTTACAGCCTCGGCCCAGAAACGCCTAGGAGTCCTATGCTCATCAAGCATCGTCCTGGCCATCTCACAAAGGGTCCGGTTCTTCCTCTCCATGATGCCATTCTGTCAAGCGACGTATGGAGAAGAGTACTGATGATCAAGACCAAGATCACTACAAAAGGCATCGAAATGAGAGTTTTTAAACTCTGTGCCATTGTCACTACGTAAAGCTCGAATGGCATCACCATGTCTCTCATTCTTCAACCTCAAGATCAGGTCCCGAACAAAGACAAATGTCTCACTCTTATCCTCCAAAAAGAAAACCCAAGAGTACCTTGAAAAATCATCAACAACCACAAGAACATACCACTTCCCACCAGCAGAGCGAACACGAGCTGGCCCAACCAAATCCATGTGCAACAGCTCACAAGGTCGCTCGGTCATGACCGCAGTTAGAGGGGCGTGAGAAGCAGCAACCATCTTTCCATGCCGACAAGAAGCACAAACCAAATCCTTCTCGAATTTCAACTTAGGCAATCCTCGGACAAGATCAAGTCCACTCAAGCGGGAAAGCAACTCAAAGCTCAAGTGTCCCAACCTCCTATGCCATTTCCAAAGCTCGGCCGAAACGCCAGCAATAAAGCATCGAGGAGGACCAACAGACTGGGAAAAATCGGCACGAAAGATTTGACCCTCGGGGACGATCGTACAGACAAGATTACCTCGAGAATCAAGCACACGAGAAGCGCCCGACTTAAAACAAACCTCAAAACCTTCGTCCAGCAACTGGGATACTGACAACAGGTTAAAACCAAGTGACTTGACCAGGGCCACACTTCTTAAGGTCACCTTGCTACTTACCTTCACTATACCTTCAGCAAGCACTCGTCCTCTATCATTGTCCCCGAAAGTGATGTACTCCCTCGTACTCACCGGGGCGAGGCTGGAGAACCACCCATGATCTCCAGTCATGTGTCGTGAGCAACCGAAGTCGATCAACCAAAAGTCCTCCAAGCCTCCCACCTGCAATAAAAAATGAGAACGAGAATGAGCAAGCGACTCAACACTGGGGTTAGTACCAAAAGAGTCAAACCAGTGTCGAGCCATTTGCTCAAAAGAAGGGTTAGCAAAGTCCATCCTACCGAAACCTCTAGGCGGAGCCCTCTCACGCCTACCACCAAAGGACCTGTCACGTCTCACTGGTGGAGTACGCGTACCACGAGGTAAAACATGGCCCGTAGTCCATCTGAGACCCAAAGCTCCGATCGTGCCTCCCAAACTCGTAACGGTCACGAGAAGGAGCACGTTGAGCCAACTCACCACGCCCAAACCCAACACGCCTATCTCTCTGAGGAAGCACACCTCCACGAGTGGGAACTGTACGCACATACACCTCACCCCCTAGGTAGAGGCCCTCTATGAGGCTCAGGCACACCACGAGCTAGGTGGTACCTGTCCTTGTTTGCCTTCTCCCTAGCAAACCTCTCATCTCTCTTCCTCCTAAAGTAGAACTCATCCTTATGGCCATCTCTCCCACAATACTCACAATGGAAGCGGATCGGCTGAGGCTTAGGTGATGGCTTTTCTGTGGTTTTCTCAACACCTTTCTCTCCTGACATCT
The DNA here is from genome assembly GCA_036936925.1 of Cenchrus fungigraminus. NCBI lineage: Eukaryota > Viridiplantae > Streptophyta > Magnoliopsida > Poales > Poaceae > Cenchrus > Cenchrus fungigraminus. The sequence goes on along the minus strand of CM072777.1, from coordinate 48,159,122 downwards.
CATCAAAGACACTCCCCTGGGTGCTCACAAACTTGATGAGTTTTTGGTAGTTCTTAGCTTTGTGGGGGAACATTGGTGGATCTGGTGTTGTGTCTAACTTGTTTCTGAGGTGGTTTGGCTTGGGTGTAAATTTGTTCATTGGTGTGGTCTGTGGTGGAATAGGAATCTCTCCAGCTTTCTCTTCTCCCTCACCACTCTTCTCACCACACTTGTCAGCCCCCAACGCCTGACCATCAAACCTCTTAAACTGAGCCAACATCAAACTCAATTGTGGCTCATGCCTAGACAACCACCCCATCATTTTCCTCAACTCATCATTTTCATCCCGCAGACGATCAACATAGTGTGCAAGTTCCATGTTTTTCAAAGCATGCATTTCACAGGTTGACCATGATGTAGGAAGAGGAGCTTTCAATGCCGCCTCAAGAGAAACGATTCTAGTGTGAGACTCATCTAGCCTAGCATGCAAAACAGGACATGAGGTACAAGCACCTAGTAAAGCTGGCCTAGACTTCAATTCATCACACTCAATCCTAATCACATCTAGTTCCTCCAAGGTAGAGGCATGCTTCTCCTTGAGAGCAGTCAAATCAGCAAGAAAAACTGAACAGTCACCACAATCAATCTCATCCGACACCACATGAGCAGATTTCAAAGGGCCTATCTCATTTCTAGCATCCACAAGCAAGGATTCAAGCTCGGCTATCTTATCCTTAGCATCACCCAACAAAGACCTGAATTCCCTCTTCTCCTTGTTGGTCTTTCTAAGCACATCATCACGGTTATCAAGCAACTCATTGAGCCTAGCATTCTCCTCTAGCAAGAAGTTGGGATCTTGTCGTACCTCTTCATCGGAGTCGGAGTTCGAATCCGAGCTGTACATCCCACCCTTCTTGGAGTGCGCCATACCGCAAAAGCCTCCTTGTGCGACGAAGCTTAGGCCGGTGAAGTTCTTGCCCGTGTGCCGCTTGTCCTTGCGCTTCTCTTGCTCTTCCTCGCTGCTCGAGTCGGAAGAAGCATCGCTTGATGTCGAGTCGATGTTGCTCGCTCCGGCCACCATCGCTTGAGCGGTCTTCTTCTTGTAGCCGCCACCCTTCTTGTGCCTTCTCTCGCCCTTGTCCTTGTAGTCGTTCTAGGAGCGGTGCTTGTTGTAGTCGTGCTTGGGTTTGCCCTTGTAGTCGTTCTTGATCTCCATGGCTTCAGGGCATTCGGCGATGAAGTGTCCGTGCTTCCCGCACTGATAGCACATTCCCGAGCTCCGCCTTGCATTCTTGCGGTTCTCGTACATCCGTCCAAACCTCTTGCTCAACAAAGCGAGATCGTCCTCGCTCACCACCTTAAAGTCCTCATCTGGCAAAGACACAAGACAAGACAAAGAGAAACCACTAGAGTTAGCGTTAGACCTTGACCCGGAGACAAGAGCCAAACTATGAGGATCAGTGGGGCTCTCGCTCTTGGCTCTCAAGCCACGATCAACCTCTGAAGACCTGAGGTTGGAAAACAGCTAAACCAGCGTCAGCGTATCATACACGCTCGACTCCTCAATGGCCTCGACCTTGGCGCTCCACACGGACCTATCCATGGCATGCAAAAGCTTGATAACTTGATCATGATCCGTGTATGGGAGCACTGTCACATTGGCCCTCATGTTGTTGACTATGCTAGTGAAGCACTGAAACATAGCATCGGTCGACTCGCTGGGGAGATGAGTGAAGTTCTCGTACTCTCTCCGGTAAGTGGAAAACAAACGGGCTTGCACTTGGGTATTGCCAACATGAGCATTTCTCAACTTGAGCCAAATCTTTCCGGCCACATTCTCTCCGTACACTCGCTCGAACTCCGAGGCACCGAGAGCACGGAACAAGTAATCAACGGCCTTGCTGTTGGCCTCAAACATGTCTCACGATCCTGGAAGCAGAAAACTATCTGGGATGACATATTGAGGATTTTGAGTGACCTCCCAGATAAGAGTTCCCTTCCCTCGCAAAAATGCGCCCATGCGCCTTTCCCTCATCGGGTAATTCTTGCCATCAAAGTGCGGAGGACCCGACCCCTTGCCATAATCGCTTATCTTTGGATCTTAGACTGGTTAGAGTCAAGAAGATCCATAACTGACTCTGATACCAATTGAAGGACTGAGTAGGGCGACCAGAGAGGGGGGGGAGTGAATGGGAGCCGATAAAAATTCTTCCCGAAGGTCGAACTCGGCCTATACCCCGATTGCCACTCCAAATGCTCGCGCACACAAAGGAAGCTCCAAACAAGGCACACACAAGCCTACGCGATCAAGGGACAAGCCTAGGAGCAAAGAGCGGAAGCCACTAGACAAGTATCAAAGCACTTGGCACAATCTGGAAACGCCAGGCGCGGACTATCCGTGCAGTACGGGCAGACCGTCCGCTAGGGTACGGCGGACTGTCTACGAGTACGGCTCGGACTGTCCGAAATAAGCACCAAAGCTACCAGAGACAAACCCGGAAATACGGACTTTCTGGCTATGCCTTGCATACTGTCCGCCAGTGTCGTGGACTGTCCGTGAGGGCAGCGCAGACCGTCCGTCCAGCTCGCTGGAAACCCCAGACAAAACCCCAGACAAAACTTCACCACGCGGACCGTCCGTGAGCGACATGCGGACTGTCCGCAAACCACTTGCAATGAAACCCTAGGGATGAAATAGATCGAAACAAGAACACGCACGAACAAGTGACGAACTGTGACGAACTGGCCCCCTCACGGACTATCCGCGTGCACCAGGCGGACTGTCCGCAGCACACGAACAGAACCAAAACTTCTCGACCCGCGGGGTCAACTCTCCAAATCTATCACCGGATCTCCCAAATGCCAAAATATCTGGAGACAAGATTTAGGGGAGATGATAAGCAACACAAGAGGAAGTTATGCCCCAAAAATCTCGACCACTAAGCCACTAAATCGCCGGGAATCGCGGATCACACGAACTACCACCAAGAACTTGAACTCCGGCCAAAAACTCACGAATCGAAGACTCTCCACGGCGTTTGCGGAGTCAAGATCACACACAAAGATGCACAAGGCATCCACCCATGATCTCCTCAAAGAAATCCGAAGGAAAACGCCCTCAAATCCCCGAATCGAGCGAAGAACGAAACTCCCCAAAAATAGCCCCGAAAATGACACGAAAATCACAGTGGACTAGGAGATCATCGCAACGCCGAATGCTTCCATACATCCAGAGGTCAGAGTCTATACAAGAATCTAGCCTAAGGAATACAGAGGGAAAAGAAGCAGTCCAGAGCAATCTACCGGGGGAGGAAAACCTAGAGTCCAAGCAAGAGAGATGCCATCCACCTCTCCGCTATTTATACGAAGTCCATCAGAGGGAGGTAAATGACCACGCTACCCCTACAACTTGAAATGAAGATACAACCCCTCAGGGGCATTCTGGTCAAGTCTTCATCGGACGGACACGCTTCCACCGCTACTTCGCTTCACCTCGACGCAAACCCCGCGATCACGCCACGTGCCCTCCGCCTCGAAGCTTCCCGAAGCTCCTGGATCTCCGTCTCCATCTCCTCGGGCCTCCGGGCTTGGTTTTCAGGCCCAAACAAAGAAATCGTTCACCGATGGTTTTGTGGGCAAACCAACAAACCCCGTGTGTAAGCTTCGGGCTCCATCCGCTACCTTGCACCGGCCCATGTTCACAACTTCAGCCCGCCAGTCTTGCACCGCACGGCTCGCACTTGACCCCATCGGCCACCGGGTCCATCGAACCAAGCCTACTTGCCTCTCCATCACCCGTAGGCCACCACGGCTAAGGCCTTTCGAGTTTGTTCTTCACCTGCACCGACACGAGTCAAGCCACAACCTGTACCTGCACACTTAGCCAAGCATCAGTCCACACAACGCTGTCAATCACTCATCACTAAGGAGCGACCCTCCACTGGTCCTCAAACACACCTGGTCCTCACTCTTATAATGAAAACCGATAAAAATCTGCAAAAATAAAAAGACCAAAAATATTTATTTGCTTTCATCATCAAGTTTGCTTTAGTTTGCTATGATATGCATAGTAAGAATGCTTTGCCTCTATGGTTGAAATGATGAATAATTACTCTGTTTATTCTTCTCATATGTCTTGCTTACAGCTTTGCATCCTACCAATGTTTTGAGTTTGTTGGCTTGTATGTTCAAACCTTAGCTTAAGATTTGTGTGTAGCAAAAAGCATGATGAGTGCTATGATCTTGTACCAAGTGATGCTTGATATCCGTAGTTTTCTTTTTTGAAAACCTAAACATGATGAGTTCCTCAATGATGAGAATTTCCTATCTAAGGCCATATGTAGATTCTAGCTCTTGTTAGCCTCCACATATGCATCTTGTTCTCTCATTGAGCTTTGTCAAATTGTTGTGACCCTTGTTTAGAACTCATATCCCCTGATCAAGATCACGTACACGTTCATGCTAAAACTTCTACACTGGAAGTTGGCATTCATCATTTGTTCCATTCATCCTAGCATTCATCCACAAATAAAAACTCTATGCATCTTTTGTATCATTCATCCCTCTCCAAGTATCTCCAAAAGAGACAAAGGGCTAGCTGAAAAAGAAAAAAATAAAGAAAGCATGCTCAAAAGCATGGCAAAATTAAAAAAAGACAGAGGTAGCCCAAGTCTCAGAAAATTTCAAAAGGAGAAAGGGGTTGAAATGTACAAGAATAAAGAGTTCCACCATATAGATGGTAATAACTAGTATCTACTCCTGGGATAGTGTCCACCTTACCATCAATCCCTTAACCTTCATATAAAGTGTGGTAATATCTAGCACCCATTTCCGGGCCTAGTATACACCTTACCATACTCATTATCATCACACACTTATGCACCTCTTGATCAGGATGTATGTTTGTTTCTTCCAAGGATCCGGTCTTTGACTTAGCAAAATATGAGAGACAAGTATGCCACATTTCTTCCCTACCTACAGCTCCACATAAGCCTATTAGGAGTAGGATGTGAAGAAAGGCAACTTAATGCCTTGGTGAGGAACCATACACTTTGAGCGATCCAGGAGTATCATTTGAGGAACTCTGATTTTCTTTTAAAAATTTGCAAAACCTTTGGATTAATAGTTGATCAAGGTATGAGTGATTTTGTATTCTCTATATAACCATTTTGTCTCTCAACTGCAAAAGGCAGGTGAAGCTACACGCCCCACATCATCGAGCGAATGGAAAGAACATTGCCAACTTGTTCAACTCTTGGTAGACTACTTTGTTGTATGCTTGCCATAAGTTAAGGATACAACATCGTAGCAACTCCTGATCAACCAACCTAAGTCCCTAATGTCTTGCTTCGAGACGAACAAGAGGTTAGCTTGGGGGAGTTTGTTGACGGCTGTTAAGTACCACATTTAGCCGTCAATATTCTGACATAAATAGAGGCATATGCACTTATTACACACATTTTGGTATGAATAATGTATTTGCACTTGTCCTTGGAGATTATTTGAATGTAGGTTATTTAAGCATAAAAAGATATGGAAACCCATCTTCTATGGAATGATCCATGCCAAGTCAGCTGAGGTGGTGGCTGCCACACTGATTCTAGGTGGCATCCATGTCACTGATCCAAGGAAGGCACTCACCGACGAATCAGAGAGTGACACATGGACTTCACAAGGATCCATGGGCCAACCTAGGATTCCAAACAAGCCATGCACCGGGGAAATCTTAGAGGGCCCACCTGGAAGCCACCACGAGGAAGTACATCAGGTGGAGCCACCCTAGATGGTGGGTCGATCCTAGCCTTTGATCCTGGCCTTCCATGTGGTGTCTCCTCATTGGTCAATTGCTGCATCCGAGGGTGTTTTGGAGACATTTGGTGCCCGAAGAAAGCCTAGGCCTTGCCTATAAATAGAAGGGGAGGGGCTCCCATTTCTCACACACATCTCTCTTGACCCTCCTCTCACTTTTAGTTTCCATGGCTAGGGGGTAGGCTAGAGTAGCTCTTATTCAGGTTCCAAGTGTACTTTGGGATCTAGGTATGAGTTCTCTTGTATCTTTCTTTCTTTGTATGACTTTGATCTACTTCTGCTATTCAGCTATTTCATATAAAGTCATGGTAGCTCATGTGATTGATATGTTCTTGAGTTCATCCATTGTTCCTCATTCAGAGGCTCATGTTTTTCATGAACACTACCTTTCGATCTAGTTGAAGGATGATTTTCTCATTCCTTATGTGTTTGTTCATAAGTTAGAGGCTCGTGTTCTTCATGAACATGACCCTTTGATCTTGTTGATTAGACATAAGAGAGTTCACATCCGTTCATATGACTAGCCCTAGTTTGATCTAGATTTATGGCATCGTTGTGTTGCATGAGGTTTGTGTTTAAGCTACGGTACTCGGTCTAAGTTGGCTAGTTATCTGGTGGCTTCACCCTGGGTCACAATAACCCGGGCCAGGTGAAGTCTAGGAGCAACGCAGGCATGGTGCCTGGGTTGTGTGGCTTTATTAGTTATGAGCTTGCCCCCCGTAACGATAGAGGTAGGGCGCAGTGGTGACAGTTGTTGGACCCTTTGAAACCCTCCACACTAGGGTATTGCTATAGGAGTATAAAGGATAGTTTCGCAGAGTGCTGGTCGTCCCGGGCTATCTCCTTGTTTGTACCTGGGTGCTAAACCTCCAATCTTGTAATGCTTTGTGCCTCTCTCTCGTGTATCATCTAACTCTTGTATGAATAGTACTTTAGAACCTAGAGCTAGCTTCGTATGGTCCCCCCTATGCCGTAGTGTGCTTGTGTAGAGTTAGGTCAGAGTGTGTGTGTTAGCGGTCGATTTCCGTCAACTAAAAGCACATGTTACACTTTGGTTTGAGCTTTGAATTATAACTAACCTGCCACTAGGCATACTAGTGATGTAACAAGTTCGCACTTATATGTGGTTTTTGGAGTATGTTGTTTACGCAGGATCTAAGCACCTAAATGATGACTTCCGGGTAAAGTTCATTGATCACTTTGTGAGAAGATCATGAAGCCCGACATAAGTCAAGACACGAAGTGAACATGACTCCAAATGACCCGAGGACCAAATCATGAAGCCGTGAAACTCCGAGAACCCGAACGGAAGATGCGGGAGTTTGCGCGCCAAGCACCCTTGTCTAAACCACAGGGAAAACGACGTCAGGGACCCACATGCAGTTCGGCAAAGAATCAAGAAGACACAAGAAGCGTCAGGGAGCAAGATGGGCCCGTACCGGGCCGAAAAGGGCCTGGGCCGGCCAGCCCATGCCGACCGGCCTATCCTATTTCGGGCCCGGTTCGGCCTCCCCTTTGACCTAGTGCCTCCTCGGTGTATTTGTATCCCCTGCCTCTGACGGCCGCCACATCCATCCACCAGAATTTTGCAAAACCTAGAAGCAAGCACCGGAGGGAGACGACAGTGGCCGCGAGTCCTCGAAGTTGTCTAGGAGATGGCCTAGGCCTACCCTAGCAGCCATGGCCGCCCTTCGTGGTTGTACCATGGCAGAGTTCCGGAGCTACGTGTTCATCATCTTAGGTATGGTCTTAGTGGTGATGGTGTAATCCTTTCAATGTGAGCATAGCAATCTTGTCATTCGATCTTTTAGCGATTCCATGTCTCCGTCTTTACTTTTTACCTATTGTGAATGTAATTTAATCCTTAGTCTAATACATGTCTAGACTATATAGCATGCTCTATGTAATTGTGGCGATTAGATTTAGCATGCCGACCCTTCATGGTTTGTAGACCCGTTCATGTTTGAGCATGCCCCTAGATTCCCCGCTTGATTAAGGGTGCACCATGACAGGATGATACCCCCGAAAGAGCGGATGTCATTGGGAAGTAGGCCGGAGGTAGGAGTTTAAGGATGCTAGTAGATGAGATGCTTGTTTCGTTGCTCGTTTGCCGGAACTTCAACTAGAAGGCGCTAGGCCTAGTTACCCGTTTGGTGGGGCTTTACCTTAGCCATTGTGCTTGGATGTGATCAACCTTGTGCTTTCACCTATATATATCTTTAAAGGTTACCTTTATATGCAATCGATGCTTCATGTTAGGTTAGATTGACTAGATAAGGTAGAGAATCTTAGCGGTTTGCTTCTGATCCACGAATTCGATAACCTTGGATAATACTCGAGGGAAAAAGTGCTACGATGATCCGTAAGGGACGGTGAATCTTGACGCGTTTATAGACCGTCAACAAGCCTTTTTTCTAGCGCTGTTACCGGGGATCGGCAACTCGAACCCTAGGGTGATCTACCTTTCTTTTTGACTAACCCTAATTTTTATCATTGCATATACACTTGTTTTCTTGTTTGTGTCCTTGAAAGCAGGTGAAAAGCTAGACATAAGATGTTCGATGAGTTCTCTACGTGCACACCCCAACAAGATGACTGCGACATCAAGATTCGCTCTTTAGTGGTAGGTGCTAACTTTTGTTAGTGGCCCATCATGCGTTATCGAGCCCACACCCTACACGAGAGATGATAAACAAGGTAAGTCAACATGTCAATTAAAGTTTTAAGACTAATATTTTGTGGAGATTCGTTTGTTCAAGCAATAGGTATTAGAAGCAATCACGATGCCCCCAAGATCACAAGATCAAGCTTGTCAATACCTTCAAAGTTTCTATTTGCATCAATTTTTGCATAGCTTCATGGGAAGAACAACAGAATACCCTTGGATATTTAGAAGCCCCACAAAGTTACGCTTCCAACAAGTCAAGAATCAAGTCGATCGGAGGCTCCTACAAGCGGATATGGCTGGATCACCGATAGTTGCACGTCCTGAAAATTTCTAGACAGCAAGCAAAGCTGAAGTAAAACAGCCATAACACCCTCATATGGACTCCGATTAAGATGAATGAGTACCCATTGGAAAGGTAATTTTATAAAAATTTTAATGGAGCAATATTTTGGTATATGTTATGTTATGTATATAGGGGAAAATCCACGAAGAAGTGGCAAAAGCAACACGGTGAGAAGAGAGTGGAGATGAGGATGACAACAACGAAGAGAAGTTGGGTAACGCTTTCATTAGACCACACGTGATGAAATTCGGAAGCTTAGAACAAATTAAAGACCCATGGAGCATTGTCAAATAAAGGCACAAGTTGGCAACATCCGGCGCACGGAGATGTTTGAAGAAGACCACGAAGGATTACACACAAAGGATGACATCCGATGGCGCGGATACTTTGGGTTCTCACACGATGGATCATGGAGTTACATTTTCACAACCAAGATATGTGAGACCATAAGTGAAGAGGAGTGATCCTACACAAAGCAACCTTGATGACATGTGGCACGAAGGGAGGAATTGAGAAAAGTCTACGTGAGCCATCTCCGACGATCATCAAGGATTGTTCACTTTCAACTCCGGATGACCACTCACAATGAAAAGCTCGAAGGCTAAGGTACACATTAAACTCTCAATGTACTTTTGGAGATGATATCTTTCTTTTGATATATTCTTGTTCATATCCAATAGTATGTTTTGATTCTATGCCTTGCACCTTTGATGATCATGATAGGCTAGAATTTCTTGAGAATGATAAAGATGCTATGATGTGCTTAATCTTTATTAATTCCTTGCCTAATGAACCTTTGCCTAATGAGAGCCTTAGCGCTGAGCAAGAAAATTATTCTACCTTTAATCTCAACAAGATTTGTTCATCCAATTTAAATTGTGGTTATGGTTGCACATGTTTTCTTTACAACTTGCAAATCTTGGACTTGCTTTGTGCTTGGTCAAGCTCATGACCTTAAAAGAGAGTGTGTCAGGGGAAAACGCGAGTTTCACTAATCATGCAGGTCAATAATCCTTAATCAAGAAGAGAATCCATGCCCCAAAAGAATTGCAAGCTCGTGCATCACCTTCCCCGAATGTCGAGTGCGAACGTTGTTGTTTTCATCAGTTTTGAGCACATGATCAAATATGTAGAAGAAGGAAAAAGTTGAAAATCAGAAGCTACATCAAGTGTCGATTCCAATGCCTCCAAGATCGATGAATTTGAAGACCCGTACAAGGAGATATGGCAAAAACATTAGGCGCTGCGCAGTCTGAAATCAGATTTGGACAGATTGCAGCATTGGAGTAAAACGGGCATAACTCACTCGATCGGAGTCCGTTGGGGGGTCAAAAAAGACTTGATGGAAAGACAATTTCAAGCGCCACACATTGGAGAAGTTGTTTGCTACATGGTCTGATCTGGACAGATAGAAAAACCGGTGAAAGGAGAGGGAGCGGTGAAGAGCAAAGGAGGAGGGGATGACGATGCAAGAGATGATCAGGCAAGTCTTCCATTGAGCGTGAATGATCATGTCAAGTATGGAGAGTGGATCAAAGCTGCATGAACATCTTGAAATCTTACATGAAGGACCATGGCTTCGCGACCACGAGAAGGTATGTAAGGAAGTCGAGCTCTATGACTTTAAATGAAGCGCTTTGCGGGAGGTAACCCGTTTTTTTGTTTGTTTATATATATATATATATATATATATATATATATATATATATATATATATATATATATATATATATATATATATATATATATATATATATATATATATATGTATATGTACCATTGCTCTAATAAATGCCACAACAACATGTTGTATGATCTATTTTTTTATTAAGGGAACACTTTGTTCTTGATCTTGGAAAACTTGTAGACCCTTTTGTGTGCCTATTAGTGTTTAGGTTCTTTTTCTTTGTGTTGTTTTAGAGAGAGCTATGAAGTTGGCACCATCCTTTGACTCTAAACTTGTGGCTAGTTAATTTTGGCTAACTCTTGCATTTGTTTTAGACCACCACCATATTATGTCATTTTGTTCATATATCATATTGTATTGCATGTTTTGTTTTGATGTAACTTTTTGTCCAACCAACCTAAGCCTTCCTATAGCCCCCACCAAAAACCCGTAGCCAACAAGGGTAGGGTTGACTTGTGTTGATTAGCTTGCACCATTCCGGTTGTCCAATCCCACCTCTACCCCTTGTTCTAACTAAAAACTTTAACTAGCCTTCCTGTAAAAGCCTTAGGAAAAGCTCTCCTATCCTTAGCCCTCCTAAAACCATAGGTTTGTTTTTCATAAAGACTCTTAGAACCTCCTTAGATAGAATTTATACTTGACTCCCTCTCTTCAGAATTCTTATTTGAGCCAAAAATATAGGATGCACATAACCTACCCTTTAAACCTTGTTAGTTTGGTTGATTTATTCTTTTCGACGGGTGATTTTCTTGATGACATTGCTTACTTCGTATGAAGTGAAGGCCAAGCTTTGTCCTTTGCTTATTGTGGACCTTTTCGGAAATATTTCTTGCCTTGCTAACATTTGTGTTTGCTAACCCTTTGCATTTTGCATTTCTTTGATGACCACCCTTTCGTTATGTTAAGCATGTTCGGTTTTCTAAAACTTTTTGGAGCGCTTGAATTCTTTGGCTTTAACATGGTGTTTGATCTGAGGATTTTGGCAACATAGTTGTAAACATGGTGTTTAAAACTTTGTGTAATCTCTATAAAGTTTATTCTCAACCTTTCATGCTTCTAACTCATTGCATTCACTCTTGTGCACACGTACACCCATTAGGTTTTTAATTTTTCTTTCACTAGATTAACTATGCCACAAGTTAAGATCTTAGGGGATGTCTTTGGTTCGTCGGCACAGAGTGAGTATTCCTGACCGTCACCTCGGGGGTACTTTATACTATAAAGTTGTTTTGCAGGCATGGCGAATACTCCCATGAGTTTGTGATAAAAGATGAAGTTAAGATCGTCAACACCTCCAAAATCCCGATGGATACACCACTGTCTTCATCAAGATTAAGCACATGATGTACAAAAGAGGAAATTTGGATATTCAGGAGATCCACTAAGTATTCTTTCCAACACATCAAGATTTAATATTTTAGGAGACCCATGCAAGGAGTTGCAACCAAATCTTTGGGCATCACACGTTCTGAAATCAGCCCAGGACAGTTTGCATTGATGGAGTAAAAAGGGCGTAACTCTCTTGTTCGGAGTCCGATTGGGGTGAATGACCACTCGTTGGAAAGATAATTTCAAGCAATCTACAATGGAGCAATGGTTCAGTACATATTCTGTTCGGTAAGTTGAAGAAAAATTCGTGGAAGTTGAAGCAGCGATAAAGACAACATGGAAGGAGGTGAAGACGAGTTGAGAAAGGATTGGGACAAAGGCTTGTGACAAAGGGTGGACGTTGAAGGACGATCAAAGCAACAAAAGTGAAGAGTATGATGATGATCTCCACATATGGAGGTAGGACTTCAAGAATTACAAGATGGCTCATCATCTTCCATGCCTAGTAACATGCTAAGCATGGGGGAGGACTTGGTGGACATAAGAAGACCACATGGAGTACAAGGATCACAATTGCCACGGGATGCTAATTTTCTTCATCCATGTTAAGCACAATGCTTAAGCATGGGGGAGGCCGCGCTACACTTCAAGCATCAAAGGATGGTAACAATTCCTCAACCCTCGTTTTGTCCTTGTCTTTCTATATGACTGCACATATGTATATGCTTTCCACAACCTTAGATGCAACTTTGTATATCTCTCTATAGAATAACATGGCTACTAGGAGCACAACCTAGATTCGTTTATGTTATCAATAATAATCACCATTACCTTATGCTCACCATGATAATATCTTGTATGCTCTTGCCTATGGATATATGATGAACATTGTCAGTTTGCTCATTCTTATGCTTGGTTTGTATGTGATTAAGCTAGTGCTCTCTTTAATATGATTTGAAAATTAAATTAATGCTAGCCAAATCTTTTGTGAAGGTTATGATAACTTGAGACCCATAGTATTTTTCGTTGCTCTCATTTTTGAATTGAAGGACCGAATAGGCGACCAGAGAGGGGGGAGTGAATGGGAGCCGATAAAAATTCTTCCCGAAGGATGAACTCGGCCTATACCCCGATTGCCACTCTGATCACTCGCACACAACAAAGAAGCTCTAGACTAGGCACACACAGGCCTACAAGACCTAGAGACAAGCCACGAATCAAAGAGCGGAAGCACCGGACAAGAATCAAACCAAAGGAAACAAGTCTACAACAGACATGGCGGACTGTCCGTGGTGTACGGGCGGACTGTCCGTGAGGCCTGGGCGGACTGTCCGCAAGGGCCTTGCGGACTGTCCGCTAAAGCGGACAGAACGTCTAGACACGCACACCGAAAAATCAAACTGTCTGCGAGGGACCCGCAGACTGTCCGGACCTTCATGGACCGTCCGACACTCAAGTACGGACCGTCCGCAAACTCCGTGCAACCAAGACCACCTATGGCAACGGATCAAAACACGAACTCGCAAGAACACGCGAAGAACATCTCCACTATTCCAAGCCTCACAGACCGTCCGCACAGGGCTCGCGGACTGTCTGCGGGTTACAAACAAAAGCAGAAACGGCTTGGCCGCGGGGGTCAACTCCACCTAGTCATCACCGGATCTCCCAAACGGCTAGAGCTCTTGAGACAAGATTTGGGGGAGATGAGAAGCGTCACAAGAGGAAGCTATGCCCCAAAAATTTTGGCCTCTAACTCACTAAATCACCGGGAATCACGGATCACATGAACCACCACCAAGAACTCCGGCTCCACCGCGGACTTGCTTAGCCTCGATGCAAGCCCCGTGATCACGCCATGTGCCCCCCGCCTTGAAGCTTCCCGACGCTCCCGGATCCCCGTCTCCGTCGCATCGGGTCTCCGGACTTGGTTTTGCAGCCCAAACCAAGAAACCGTCCACTGATGGATTTGTGGGCAAACCACCAAACCCCGCGAGCAAGCTTCGGCCTCGATCCGATACCTTGCATCGGCCCATGTTCACGACTTTAACTTGCTAGTCTTGCATCGCACTGCTCGCACTTGACCCCATCGGCCACCGGGTCTATCGAACCAAGCCTACTTGCCTCTCCATCACCCAGAGGCCACCATGGCTAAGGCCTTTCGCGCTTGTTCTTCACCTGCACCAACACGAGTCAAACCGCAACCTGTACCTGCACACTTAGCCAAGCATCAGTCCACACAACATTGTCAATCACTCATCACTAAGGAGCGACTCTCCACTGGTCTTTGGACACACCTGGTCCTCAATCTCCCCCTTGATGAGTGCATTGACAACACCCATAGTAACCACCATAGAGAAAAAGAAAAGAAAACAACCACGAACACAAACCTCCAAGCAAGTGATCCAAAGCTAAAGAACAAGCGGAAACCAAGATCACTCGCCAAACCAAGTCTCGGCCCCCTAAGGCAAGGGCAACGGCTCAACACAGCCGAGACAAACAAAGCTCACAAAGAGCACACCACAAAGCACAAAACTCAGGCAAGCCAAAGGAGCTCCCCCTGCACATATGCAAACTCCCCCTGAGCAAATGCAACCTCTTTTCTCAAATTTTTCTCCCCACATGCAAAATCTCACAAGTCTCCACAAATTCTCCCCCTATCATATATATTCTTGTTGACAATGCATGAATAAAGGTTTTATGAAGCTCTCCCCCTTGTTTTCATGAAAAATGCATGTCAAAGGATATACAATCTACCAAGCTTCTCAGATATACAAAGAGCACAACAAAATGCTACAAATGAGACATAGAGCAAGCAAAGTAGACATGGTGAGGTTAGCACATTGCCATCAAGAAAGTAGAGACATATAAGCATGTGACATGGCCAAAAGCAATTTTACGCAATGTTCACAAAGAAGCACTCATCTCATGAGCAAAGCCCTGTCCATGGCAATTTGAGCAAAAATAAACTAGATCATACAAAACTCATGCAAGATCACAAGTTCTCATCACAATATCATAGCAAACGCCCATAAGCTACTAAATGTCATGTCAAAGCCACCGAGCCATGTGTCTACTTCTTAAAATTAGACTTCTCATGGTAGACATCATGCAACGGTTTAGCACCCAAGATATATACATAAAGGCATAAAGACATGATTAAGAGCTAGTTTTTCAAGCATAAGGCAATTCATACACCAATTTCATTTTCAAATTTAAGCATGGTACATGAAATGCCTTTGCGGCAAAAAGAAGCTTATTGTTGGCGTTTCTTAACGTCACCACTAGTTGTATACCTAGAGGGAGCGAATAATAACAACTGGGTATACCGTAAGCGCACAGAAATACTGCTGTAGCACTTCCCCAAGGAAGGAGAGTATTCCAAGGGTATCGAATCCAAGGAACGGAGTGTACTATCTCCTACTCTAGTATAGACGATCCAAGGACACAACACTGATTGATAGGATAGGTAGAAAGGATCGGCCTCGACCGAGCGCAGAGTCTAGTTATGGTCTCTCAGGTATAGCACTCACTTCGGGCACCAAGCACAAGGCCAATGTGTTGGCTCGAGCCCAACTCGGTACGCGACGTAGAGGGTTGACAAAGGGTCCAACAGGCTGTCACCACTGCGGCCTACCTCTACGCTACGATCGTACGTGGTCTTCGAAGGGTAGCTTATAGTCCAGACACCTTGTCTACACTACTCACTATTCCTACGAATCTGCGAGGCAGATACTGGCACTAGCTCAAGGTATGCTCTATCACTCATGCAAGATCATGAATGCACTTTGATCTAACCAGGGACATGCAGGAGCTTCACTTTACTCTAATAGACAAGCTAGCAAACTAGATGCAAACTTATGATCTAAGTCTATTGGATCGAAAGGGTTGTAGTCGAAGAACACAAGCCTCTAAACCAAGAACAAACGAAGAACACAAGAACAAAGCAACTAAGCATGCATACGACTTGAGTCTAAATAGGAAATATCGAAATACTCACTTTAGTCTAGTTGAAGAACAAAGGCACCGCTGAGGATCGTTCTTGAGGAAGATGTCATGAATCATGACATGGCCTCAAGCCTCCCACCTCACTTCCTAGTACTAATCCTACACAAAGAGCTCTCCTCTCCTAAAGAGAGAGGCTCCAAGCCAAAATGAAGAGGAGGAAGAGAAGTGTGTGTTCCAAAATGGAGAACCTCCCCTCCTATTTATAGAGGAGGGAGAGGCTTACTTCGGGGCTCCAAGTGCTCCTAAATACCCAGAACTGCAACCAGGGCCCAATCAGCAGCTGCCACGTGGAAGGCCGGGATCAGCCGAACCAAAGGCGGTTCGGCCGATCCACGGTTCGGCCGAAGCCTAGGGGCCACGTGGCGCCCTGTGCTTCTTCGTGGTGGCTGACTGGTGGGCCCTGATGCCTGTCCTCCGTGCATGCCAAGTTTTCCCGACGGTTTTGGGGGATAAGTGGGCCCTTGAATCCATGAGATGTCCATGTGGCGCTTCGTGATTCGTCGGGCTTGCCTCTCTTGGATTGATGATGTCAGTGATCCAGGGGAATCTTAGGTGGCATCCCCTCATTGGCTGGTCTTGAAGTGCTTGGATCAAAGACTTGTGCATTTACTCCTCTTTCTAGTGCTATTCACCTGTATGTGCATAATCACCAACACTTGTGGAAATGATTAGTTTAATCCCTATTCTAGTGTTGATGATCAATTTCCATGCCAGAAGATATATGTTTGACGGGTAAGAAGAGAGTGAAAATCAGCCGTCAACACTTATGCTCCTCCACAAGTGAACATATGGGCTAAACATTTACCATGACAAATGGGTCTTTGACCCCAAGCAAAGAGAACATGATACTCAAGCACAAACTAAGCATGATATAGGCATTTGAGCACAAATTGAGCATAGACAAGTATGTACTCATGAGTGAAGCATTTTTAGCATTTTCAACAAAAAGAAGCTATCTCATCATGAACATATGACAATACCATCAAGAGCATAGCATTCACATCACCATTCCCCAAGCATACACATATCTCACATATAGCACATCATAGTGATCAAAGTATATAAGAGAAGCTCATCCTAGCATAAATGATCCAAAGATGGCTATCCTGCCAGGTTTTGTACATAAACGTAAAATGCATGCACGGAATGCAACAAATGATACATATATCACATATATACATGAGAAGCTCCAAGACCCAGCTAGAAAGGAAAACACACTCCAAGCTCACCTCGCAAGCGTGTGAAGGTAACTTGGTCAAGTGGTTTAGTGAAAATGTCGGCTAGCTGATTTTGGGTAGGCACATAGGACAAGGATATGTTTCCCTTCTCAACATTGTCCCTCAGAAAGTGGTACCTCACTTCTATGTGTTTCGTTTTGGAGTGAAGAACAGGGTTTTTGGCTACACTTATGGCACTGGTGCTGCAACAAAAGAGTGGAACCTGGGAGCACTCCTCACCAAAATCGCTCATAGTGTAGGTCATCCACAGGAGCTGGGAACAACAACTGGCAGTAGCTACATACTCGGCCTCTGTAGTGGACTGGGCTACACTAGATTGCTTGCGAGATGACCTAGAGACCAAAGAAGAACCAAGAAACTGGCAACATCCAGAGGTAGACTTAGCATCGGAGTACCCGTGAAGTCTGAGTGTCGAGGAGGCAGAATACCAAAGACCAAACTCAGGAGTGTAGTTCAAGTACCTGAAAATCCGCTTGATGGCCTGCCGATGTGAAGTCCTCGGTGAAGCCTGAAAACGAGCGCACAGACACACAATGAACTATATGTCCGGCCTCGTCGCTGTCAAGTAGAGGAGGGAGCCGATCATGCTACGGTACTCCTTCTGGTCCACGGGTTCGCCATCTTCACCCGCATCCAAAGCCGTAGTGGTACCCATTGGTGTAGTCAGCTGCTTGGAGTCGTTCAGGCCAAACTTCTTCACCATGTCCCTGGTGTACTTCGCCTGATGTACGAACGTCTCATCCTTGCACTGCTTGATCTGGAGTCCTAAGAAAAACTGCAGCTCGCCCATCATAGACATCTCAAATTCCCTGCTCATGTCATCTGCAAATCTGGTAACAAGATCATGAGAAGAGCCACCAAAGATTATGTCATCCACATAAACTTGAACAATCAATAGGTCATTTCCATGCTTAAGGAGAAACAGGGTCTTATCAACTGTGCCCATCACGAACCCCTTGCTCAGCAAAAAGCATCTCAACCTACCATACCAAGCTCTCGGTGCTTGTTTCAACCCATAAAGCGCTCTCTGGAGTTTGTATACACGGTGTGGGTATTTTTCACTCTCAAACCCCGAGGGTTGCCTCACATACACTTCTTACGTCCATTTGGTACAACTTGAACCCTTTAGCCAGGGCAAAGGCTAGAAGGATCCTAATTGCCTCCAAACGGGCCACAAGAGCAAATGTCTCCTCATAATCTATACCCTCTTTCTGGTTGAACCTCTGAGCCACCAACCTCGACTTGTTTCTCACAACCATCCCATTCTCACCTTCCTTGTTCTTCCACACCGACTTGGTACCTATGGGACGGCAATTTGGCGGTGGATCGACTAACACCCAAACTTGGTTTCTCTCAAAGTTTTCCAACTCCTCATGCATGGAATTCACCCAATTCTCGTCAGACAAAGCGTGTTGAATATCTTTGGGCTCAAACGAAGCGACAAATTCAGAGTGAGCAAAATGAGAAGTGTTCCTTGACCTCGACTGTGTAGTGCGTTCATGAAGGTCACCTATGATCGTCGTCGGTGGGTGATCCACTTGTACACGTCGGGGAGCATCTCTCCTGAACACAATCTCCCCCTCAGCTTCAGCCTCCACTCGAATAGCCTCAGTCGTAGTGGGTGTAGGGGATGTACCATCCTCGATCGTCGTCATCGCAGTGGAAGTAGCATGTACACGATCAGCCATGGGAGCATCACCACCATCCTCGTCTTCATCTCCATCTCCATCCTTCTCATCCTCAAAGATCCTCGCTCCAATCTCCTCGTCACCTGCACACTCAAAAGCAGAAGAGCTACATGGTTGTGTCTCGTCAAAGGTTACCTCGCAAGTCTCCATGATTCAGTTAGTGTCAAGGTTGAGCACACGATATGCTCTAGAATGAATAGCATAACCGAGAAAGAAACCATCTGAACATCTAGACTCAAACTTATCCAACTTGCCCTTCTTTAGAATGAAACACTTGCAATCGAAAGCTCTAAAGTGACTCACCTTGGGTTGTCGCCCATGCATCAGCTCATAAGAGGTCTTCTTGAAAGCACGAAGGAAGATGCGATTTGAGACATAGCTAGCGGTATTGACCGCCTCGGCCCAGAAACGCCTAGGAGTCTGATACTCGTCGAGCATCGTCCTGACCATCTCACAAAGGGTCCGGTTCTTCCTCTCCACTACGCCATTCTGATAAGCGACGTATGGAGAAGAGTACTGATGATCGAGACCAAGATCACTACAAAAGGCATCAAAATGAGAGTTCTTGAATTCCGTGCCATTGTCACTGCGTATAGCTCGAACGGCATCACCATGTCTCTCATTCTTCAACCTCAAGATCAAGTCCCGAACAAAGCCAAATGTCTCGCTCTTATCCTCCAAAAAGAAAACCCAAGAGTACCTCAAAAAATCATCAACCACAACTAAAAGTACCACTTCCCACCCACAGAGCAAACACGAGCTGGCCCAACCAAATCCATGTGCAACTACTCACAAGGTCGATCGATCATGACCGCAGTCAGAGGGGCGTGAGAAGCAGCAACCATCTTTCCATGCGACAAGAAGCACAAACAAAATCCTTCTTGAATTTCAACTTAGGCAATCATTGGACAAGGTCAAGACCACTCAAGCGGGAAAGCAACTCAAAGCTCAAGTGTCCTAACCTCCTATGCCATTTCCAAAGCTCGGTCGAAACGCTAGCAACAAAGCATCAAGGAGGACCAACAGACTGGGAAAAATTGGCACGAAAGATTTGACCCTCGGGGACGATCGTACAGACAAGATCGCCTCAAGAATCAAGCACACGAGAAGCGCCCAACTTAAAACGAACCTCAAAACCTTCATCAAGCAACTAGGATACTGACAACAGGTTAAAACCAAGTGACTTGACCAAAGCCACAATCTTCAGGGTCACCTTGCTACTCACCTTCACCATCCCTTCAGCAAGCACTCGTCCTCTCCCATTGTCCCCGAAAGTGATGTACTCCCTCGTACTCACCAGGGTGAGGCTGGAGAACCACCCATGATCTCCGGTCATTGTTGGCGTTTCGTAGCGTCATCATCCTAAGAACAGATCAGGGACCCGTCCTTAGCGACAACACTAGGAAATGCGTTTAGGCACCTCTCAATGTCACACTAATGGAACCGGGTTAGTGTGAACATCGAGACTTGCCAAAGGTTAATCTAAACGATCATGAACGAATCCGCAAGCGCACAGATAAACCATTGTAGCATTTCCCCAAGGAAGGAGAGTATTCCAAGGGTATCGTATCTGTGGAAGGCAATGGCAGATATCTTAGACTTATGCTTTTGCTCTGAATGTAAACCAAGAGATAGATATAGGGAACAACACTCTCAAAGACAGGGGTAAGATAAAAGATATACGGGGTAGTGTGACACACACACTCAAATCTACCTCTACTCTAGCACACTACGGCTTAGGGGGAACATACGAGTTAGCTCTAGGTTCTAATGTACTAAACATACAAAGCTAGAAGATACAAGAGATGGGCATGAGTATTGCATGAGAGAGATAAGGTTCAGCACCCAGGTGCAAACAGGGAGCTAGCCCGCGACGACCAGCACTCTGCGTAACTAGACTTTAGACTCCTACAGCAAGTACCCCAGCACGGAGGTTGCCCTAGGATCCAACAGGGCTGTCACCGCCTGAGGACCGACCTCTATCGTTACGGGGGGTATGCTCATAACTATCGTAGTCAGACAACCCAGGCACCATGCCTACGTTGCTGCTAGACTCCACCCGGCCCGGGCTATTGTGACCCAGGGTGAGAGCCACCAGAAGACTGGTCAACTAGACCGAGTACCGTAGCTTGAACACAGACCTCATGCAACACTCTCATGCCATCTAACAAGATCGACTAAGGCTAGACATATGAACAGATATGAACTCTCTTATGTCTAATCAATAAGATCAAAGGGTCGTGTTCGTGAAGAACACGAGCCTCTAACTTATGAACAAACACATAAGGAAGGAGTTTATCACCCTTCAAGTGGATCAAAAGGTAGTGTTCACGAAGAACACAAGCCTATAAATGATGAACAGAGGATGAACTCAAGAACATATCAAGAATATGATCTACTATGACTTTATATGAAATAGCTGAATAACTGAAGTAGATCAAAGTCATACAAAGAAATAAAGATAAAAGAGAACTCATACCTAGAATCCAAGAGGACTTGGAACCTGAATAAGAGCTACTCTAGCCTACCCCCTAGCTTTGGAAACTAAAAGTGAGAGGAGAATGAGAGAGTGGTGTGTGAGAAATGGGAGCCCCTCCCCTTCTATTTATAAGCGAGGACAAGGCTTGCTCGGACGCCCAAATGGCCCCTAAACACCCGGGAGTGAGGCAATGGACCAATGAGCAACCAACACGTAGAAGGCCAGGATCAAAGGCCCCTAGGTCGATTCGGCTATCCTAGGATCGGCCGGCCCCCTAGGGTCGCCTCCTGGCCTGTGTTTTCTCTGGTTGGCTGACTTGTGGGCCCTCTGATCCATCCCTGGTGCATGGCTTGATTTGGTATCCGAGGTGGGCCCTTTGATCCATGTGAAGTCCATGTGGTGTCCTCTGATTCGTCGGTGAGTGCCTCCCCTGGATCGATGACGTGGATTGCCATGTTTCCCTTGGTGGCAGCCACCTCCTCAGCTGAGTTGGCATGGTTTCTTCATAGAAGTTGAGTTTCCATCTCTTTTAAGGGGTAAATCACCTACATACAAATAATCTCCAAGGAGAAGTGAAACTACATTATTCAAACCTAAATGCTAGTGAAATATGCATATGCCTCCATTTATGTGGCAATATTGAGGGTTGGAAATGGTGAATTTCCACCGTCAACAAACTCCCCCAAGCTAACCTCTTGCTCGTCTCGAAGCAACACATTAGAGACTTAGGTTAATTGATTAGGAGTTGCTACAATGTTGTATTCTCAACTTATGGCAAGCATACAGCAAAGTACTCTACCAAGAGTTGAACAAGTTGGCAATGTTCTTACCTTTCACCTGATACGTGGGGCATATAGCTTCACCTGCCTTGGGTGGTTGAGAGATAGAATGGTTATATAGCATGTGCATAGTCACTCATACCTTGATTAGCTCAGCAATCCAGAGGTTTTGCAAAGTTTTCAAAAGAAAATCAGAGTTCCTCAAATGATACTCTCGGATCGCTCAAAAGTGTATGGTTCCTCACTAAGGCATTAATGTTGCCTTTCTTCACATTCTACTCCTAATAGGCTATATGTGTAGCTGTAGGTAGGGAAGATGTGGCATACTTGCCTCTCATGTTTTGCTAAGTCAAAGACCGGATCCTTGGAAGAAACAAACATACATCCTGATCAAGATGTGCATATGTGTGTGATGGATATGAGCATGACAAGGTGGATACTAGGCTCGGAAGTGGGTTCTAGATATTACCATGCTTTTTATGAGGGATTGATGGTAAGGTGGACACTAGCCCCAGAGCAGGTACTAGTTATTACCATCTATATGGTGGAACTCTTTCTCCTGCACATATCAATCCCTTTTTCTCCTTTGGAATGTTTGAGCTCTCTTTATTTACTTTTGCCATGCTTTTGAGCATGTTTTTCTCTCTTTTTTTTAGCTAGCCCTTTGTCTCTATTGGAGATATTTGGAGAGGGATGAATAATGCAAAGATACATAGAGTTTTATTTGAGGAAGGATGCATAACCAATATGCATCAAATGATGAATGCTAACTTCCAGTGTAGAAGTTTTAGCATGAACGTGTACGTGATCTTGATCAGGGGAGTATGAGTTCTAACAAGGGTCACAACAATTTGACAAAGCTCAATGAGAGAACAAACTGCATATGTGGAGGCTAAGAACTAGAATCTACATATGGCCTTGGATAGGAAATTTCTCGTCATTGAGGAACTCATCATGTTTTGATTTTTCAAAAAGGAAAACTCCGGATGTCAAGCATCACTAAGCACAAGATCATAGCACTCTATTATACCATCTCATGTCTCACACCAACTTAGGCAAGGATCATGCTTTTTGCTACCCATATTTTTCAAGCTAAGGTTTGAACATACAAGCCAATAAACTCAAAACTTAGGTAGGATACAAAGTTGTAGGCAAGACATACGAGGAAAATAAATAGAGCAACTATTCATCATTTCAACCATAGAGGCAAAGCATTCTTACTAAGCATATCAAAGCAAACTAAGCAAACGATGATGATGAAAGCAAATAAATATTTTTGGTCTTTTTATTTTTGCAGATTTTTTGGATTTTCATTTATAAGATATTCTGAAAACAATGGAAGATACAAGTTACCTCAGAATGGGGGTCCTCCCCCAAGCTAGCTTCAGGCTCACTGCGGAGGAGGGTAGAAGAAACCCTGACTCGCGTGGTAAGCCCTCTGCGCCTCTATGTATCGCTGCTGATCCTGCTGCATGGCTGCTATCTGCTCACCAACCTGACGCTGCCACGCTGAGGTAGACTCGACGGGGGTGTTCAACGTCTCCTCCAATCCCGTAACTTGGACGGTGAGCTCTCCCATCTGCTGCGCGAGCTGAGCATCGCGTGCATAGGCTGAGGAGTGTCGCTGGAAGGATGAAGACGGTGGTGGACCACCAGAGCTAGAACTAGCGGGTGTAGCCCACTGAGTACTGCTCGCACCCGCCCAAGCTGTGCCACTCGCACTCGGCTGGTAGGTGGGTTGGTCCCAACCAGGTGCATATCCAGGGGTAACCCCGGACATGTACCCCGCAGGGGCCCCTCCTGCCACTTGTGGTGTAGCAGGCTGTGGCTGAGGCTGTGGTGGTGGCTGTGACTGCTGCTGCTGCTGCATGTGTGCTCTCTTTGCTGCACTTCTGGTGGACCTGCCTGCGATACTAGCACGACGGCTTTCCTCTTGTGTAACAAGGGGAATGGTTAGTGACTCCGAGTTATACAATCCAAACCCCGGGTTAGGTAACACGATTTGGTTTGCATAGCCCGGAAAGAAGAAAGTCAAAGAATCATTTGGGCCCCTCTTGAGTATATGCTCTTGGATCAAGTACGCCTCATCAATGAGAACTTGGGGCGTCCCGATGAAGGGTACGAAATTCCCGCTAAGAACCCCGAGTCTGAGAGCAATACGAGTCACCAAAGACGTACACTCAATAGGACCTATCATCTTGAAATTCATCAACCATTACCGAATCATAGCTTTAATGGGAGAGACCTTGATCCGGTTAACAGCAGCATATAATAGCATCATCTCATCACTGCGCACGGGCCGAACATCCTCTCATGGAAAGAGAGTAATGGCGAGCCACTTGTGCCACAGGCGGAGAGTGGGATGCACAATATCGTTGCACCGAGGTACAAACTTGCCACTATAAACAAGACCAGAGATACCTGCCCAGAAAGATTCTCGAACATAAGCCTCACAAGACTTCTTCAGAGAAACAGCACAACAAGGACTAAACCCAAGAAGCGACTAAGTTCCTTCCAAGAAACACGATAATCGGTCCCAAAAAGACGAAACTGAATGCCATCCTGAATCTCGGTAAGAGAGCAAAGAAACTGGATGGTGAGGGGCCGAGAGCCAAGCTCTGTAACCGACGCAAACTCCTCCCAACCAAGAGCATTCCAAATGGAAACGAAATCGAGATTCATACCTATTTTCTCCATGAGAGCCGGGTCAAAGTCCCTGGTGTGGGCGAAGACTCGGTCCTTCAGAAGAGCATAGGCTTGCTCCTCTCGATCGCCCCGCAAGCTGAGGTAGGGGGTGTTGTCGATGACCTCCTCCGCGGCTTGTGGCTCGGCTTGCTCTTCTTGCTCTTCTTCATAATCCATCGTCGATGGGCTCGGCGTCAGCTCGATGGGGGTGGATGCACTCGTGCTTGCCCACGAACGGGAGTGTGAGTGTGTCACCCTCTGGAAAGTGTTTGCCGCCCAATTCATGCTAGCACAACAACAAGGGACAACAAGAGCAACTCGGTGATGGGTTAGTGAAATCTAGTGAAGTTCTTACCGAGCTTGCTCCACCAATAACAATATTTTCAGCAACACACTAGAGAGAATACTTGATGATCCAATCTCGAGCAAGAAATCCAAGAAAACCAAGAGAGCAAGGAGTAGAGAGGGGAGTGTGAGTGAAATGATTTGAATGGGTGAAGAACACCCCCTCTCGGGTCCAATTTATAGAGCAAAAGGGGCAGCACACTGTGGGTTAGCCGTTGGGCAACAGCTAGGAGCCGTTGGCCAAAGCTGGGCCCACTTGACTGTTACCAGGGTTCGGCCGGCCCATTGGTGGGCCTGGTGCTGGGCCCCTTTGGCAAGTGTGCCCCCAACGGCTATATGAAGATATGCCAAGGTGCACCGGCCAAAGTTTGCTCCTGAAATTGCCCAAATGAATTTTCTATGGTTTTCAAACTTAGAAATTATTTTTAGAAATTTTATTTGGAAAAGGGAAAAGGGCTAGATAAATCTAGCATGCAAATGCAGAGTTTTGGAAAATCAAATATGCAATTTTTTTTGAAAATAAAATTTTGGAAAGGAAAATATGAGATAAGTACCAGCTTTAACCTTTTTGGTAGAAAGGACCCATCATTTTTAGTCCGACGAGTGGGACTCTTCTCAGCGATCAATTCCATTCAGCACCCCACTCCTGAGAAGTAGAGGGTGGTGCCATCTCAATCTTCCACCATTCTTTCCAAATTTTCTTTAACCTCTTCGACGGAGATTTCTTCCTTGGTGGTGAAAGCTCCATCCTTCCCCCATGCTGCTCAACACTATCTTGCACTAAATAGCATTGCTCTTCTTTATCCTGAAACTTGAACTTCAAGTTCCTCTTCCCAATGCAGAAGCGGATGATTCCGGACCCCACATTGATCCTAGCTCGGACATCACTGAGAAATGGTCACCCAAGGATAAGCGGCATTCCTCCCTCGTCATCCATATCAAGGGCCACAAAATCCGCGAAGACATAAGAGCTCATGACTTTGACCAATATGCTCTCAACAATTCCTTCTGGATATCGTATCGTTGAATCTGCGAGTTGGATAGTCCGTGCTGTTGTAGAGAGAGCTGGATATCCAAGTTGCTCAAACATGGCCTTGGACATGAGATTAACACTTGCACCAAGGTCACAAAGAGCATGCCTGATCTGCTTGTAATAGATTGCACAAGTGATAGTCGGGTAGCCTGGATCATTCTTGTGCACCACTGCTGATTCCTCCCATGGATCAAGAATTTGTTGTATGGGCTTTCCTGCATAGTCAGAAGCATGTGTCTCCCTAGGTGGCTTACCCCACCGGGTTGACACTACACTAACATTCTAACAAGAGGATACGGGTTGCCCCGGGATCCTCCCGTTATCAGGAGATGGAACCAAAGCAGCCAGTTGAGCCAGCTGGGTTTCTAACATTTTGTTGAAACTTAGCTGACTCTTCTGAGCAGAAGAAAAACTATCAAGCTTAACGTTGAGGCTTTCCACAGTTTTATCAAGGGCAGCTAACTTCTTGTTAATACCTTTATTAATCTTAGCTTGCCCCAAAACAAGATCTCTCAAGGAAGGTTGGGTAGGATTGTCCGAGTTACCTTGGTTACCTCCTTGATAGTAAGGGTGTTGTTGATTCCACGATTGGCCTCCTTGTTGAGGTGGACGATAACCGTTGTTGTTGCCGTTCATGTACATCACTTCCTCCTGAGTCTCCGGACAGTAGTTGCCTGAGTGCCCAGTGTTGCCACAGACTTCACAAGTCATGTGAGAATCCATAGGCAGAGTAGTGGTGGCCATGGCAGCCTTCTCGCTGGTGTAGTCATCCAATCTCTTCATAAGAAGATCCATCTTGGCAGTAATCATGTCTGCTTCCTTGACAGTATGAGTATCCCTCGGTCGTGGTTGGAGTCTTTCATCACTCCACCCTTGGTTGGAGACCATCTTCTCAATGAGTAATTTAGCATTATCAACAGTGAGTGAGAAGAATGCTCTTTGAGCAGCAGCATCAATATGGCCTCGGGCTGTCGGAGTCAACCCATTATAGAAGCTTTGAAGAATAAGCCAATCCTCCATCCCATGGTGAGGACAGGCCAGGACATACTCCTGAAGCCTTTCCCAAGCCTCTCGAATAGATTTACTTGTTGCTTGCTGAAAACCAGAAATCCTTCCACGAAGAGCATTGGTTTTACCCAATGGGAAGAACTTCTTGAGAAATGCCTCTGAACACTTACTCCAAGTGTTAATAGCTTCACGATTCGCATAGAACCATTGCTTAGCTTTCCCCAGGAGGGAGAATGGAAATAGCCGTAAACGAACAGCATCCATATTTGCACCCCTGATGATGAAAGTGCTGCATAGCTCTAGGAATTGCTGCAGATGAGCATTGGCATCCTCATTTGGCTTGCCACAGAATGGGCTAGCCTGTACCATCGTAATTAGACCCGTCTTGATCTCAAAATTTTCAGTCCCCATTGCCACCTCAGGGCCTTGCAGCACCTAGTCAGCGGAAGGAGCTGAGTACTCACGAAGTGACTTCTGGGCCATAGCGTTGGACGTGGATGGTACAAAGGAAGCTGGTTCGCCCTCCGGACGAGTACGACGAGGTGAGCCGAAATGAATTCGAGCTTTCCTTACAAGTGACTCGGGATCCTTAGTAAAATTCCCCGGTAGGTCGAAACCAGTCATACACTACCTGTCTTCATCATCCAAAGATAAAAGAAGACAATCAAGGTTAGCCTGCATTGAGAGTTGTCCTAACCTACTCAGAGTTTATAAACAGATGCATAGCATAGTCATGATAATCCTGTGCCTTCCCCGGCAACGGCACCAGAAATGCTTGTTGGCGTTTCGTAGCGTCATCATCCTAAGAACAGATCTAGGACCCGTCCTTAGCGACAACACTAGGAAATGCCTTTAGGCACCTCTCAATGTCACAACTAATGGCACCGGGTTAGCGTGAACATTGAGACTTGCCAAAGGTTAATCTAAACAATCATGAACGAATCCGCAAGCGCACAGATAAACCATTGTAGCATTTCCCCAAGGAAGGAGAGTATTCCAAGGGTATCGTATTCATGGAAGCCAATGGCGGATATCTTAGACTTATGCTTTTGCTATGAATGTAAACCAAGAGATAGATATAGGGAACAACACACTCAAAGATAGGGGTAAGATAAAAGATATACGGGGTAGTGTGACACACACACTCAAATCTACCTCTACTCTAGCACACTACGGCTTAGGGGGAACATACGAGTTAGCTCTAGGTTAGGTTCTAATGTACTAAACATACAAAGCTAGAAGATACAAGAGATGGGCATGAGTATTGCATGAGAGAGATAAGGTTCAGCACCTAGGTACAAACGGGGAGCTAGCCCGCGACGACCAGCACTCTGCGAAACTAGACTTTAGACTCCTACAGCAAGTACCCCAGCGTGGAGGTTGCCCTAGGATCCAACAGGGCTGTCACCACCTGAGGACCGACCTCTATCGTTACGGGGGGTATGCTCATAACTATCGTAGCCAGACAACCCAGGCACCATGCCTACGTTGCTGCTAGACTCCACCCGGCCCGGGCTATTGTGGCCCAGGGTGAGAGCCACCAGAAGACTGGTCAACTAGACCGAGTACCGTAGCTTGAACACAGACCTCATGCAACACTCTCATACCATCTAACAAGATCGACTAAGGCTAGACATACGAACAGATATGAACTCTCTTATGTCTAATCAATAAGATCAAAGGGTCGTGTTCGTGAAGAACACAAGCCTCTAACTTATGAACAAACACATAAGGAAGGAGTTTATCACCCTTCAAATGGATCAAAAGGTAGTGTTCACGAAGAACACAAGCCTCTAAATGATGAACAGAGGACGAACTCAAGAATATATCAAGAATATGATCTACCATGACTTTATATGAAATAGCTGAATAACTGAAGTAGATCAAAGTCATACAAAGAAATAAAGATAAAAGAGAACTCATACCTAGACTTCCAAGAGGACTTGGAACCTGAATAAGAGCTACTCTAGCCTACCCCCTAGCCTTGGAAACTAAAAGTGAGAGGAGAATGAGAGAGTGGTGTGTGAGAAATGGGAGCCCCTCCCCTTCTATTTATAGGCGAGGACAAGGCTTGCTCGTACGCCCAAATGGCCCCTAAACACCAAGGAGTGAGGCAATGGACCAATGAGCAACCAACACATGGAAGGCCAGGATCAAATGCCCCTAGGTCGGTTCGGCCGATCCTAAGATCGGCCGGCCCCCTAGGGTCGCCTCCTGGCCTGTGTTTTCTCTGGTTGTCTGACATGTGAGCCCTCTGATCCATCCCTGGTGCATGTCTTGATTTGGTATCCGAGGTGGGCCCTTTGATCCATGTGAAGTCCATGTGGCGTCCTCTGATTCGTCGGTGAGTGCCTCCCCTAGATAGATGATGTGGATTGCCATGTTTCCCTTGGTGGCAGCCACCTCCTCAGCTGAGTTGGCATGGTTTCATCATAGAAGTTGAGTTTCCATCTCTTTTAAGGGGTAAATTACCTACATACAAATAATCTCCAAGGACAAGTGGAACTACATTATTCAAACCTAAATGCTAGTGAAATATGCATATGCCTCCATTTATGTGAGAATGTTGAGGATTGGAAATGGTGAATTTCCACCGTCAACAGTCATGTGTCGTGAGCAACCGGAGTCGATCAACCAAAAGTCCTCCAAGCCTCCCACCTGCAATCAAAAACGAGAATGAGAATGAGCAAGCGACTCAACACTGGGTTAGTACCAAAGGAGTCAAACCAGTGTCTAGCCATTTTCTCAAAAGAAGGGTTAGCAAAATCCATCCTATCAAAACCTCTAGGTGGATCCCTCTCACGCCTACCACCGAAGAACCTGTCACATCTCACTGGAGGAGTACGCGCACCACGAGGGGGAAAACGTGGACCGTAGTCCATCTGAGACCCAAAGCTCCGATCGTGCCTCCCAAACTCGTAACGGTCACGAGCAGGAGCACGTCCAGCAAACTCACCACGCCCAAACCCAACACGCCTATCTCTATGAGGAAACACACCTCCACCACCATGAGTGGGAACTGTACGCACAAACACCTCACCCCTAGGTAGAGGCCCTCTACGAGGCTCAGGAACCCCATGGGACGGGTGGTACCTGTCCTTATTTGGCATCTCCCTAGCAAACCTCTCATCTCTCTTCCTCCTGAAACAGAACTCATCCTTATGCCCATCCCTCCCATAATGCTCACAATGGAAGCGGATCGGCTGTGGTTTAGGCTTTGGCTTCTCAGTGGGCTTCTCAACAACTTTCTCCCAGACTTCCCACCAAAGACACTCCCCTGGGTGCTCACAAACTTGATGGGTTTTTGGTAGTTTTCCGACTTGTGGGGGAACACTGGTGGATCTGGGATTGTATCAAGCTTGTTTCTGAGATGGTTTGGCTTGGCTTTGGATTTGTTCATGGGTGTAGTGTGTGGTGGAATAGGAATCTCTCCAGCTTTCTCTTCTCCCTCACCACTCTTCTCACCACTCTTGCCAGCACCCAACGCCTGACCATCAAACCTCTTAAACTGAGCCAACATCAAACTCAATTGTGGCTCATGCCCAGACAACCACCCTATCAATTTCCTCAACTCATCATTCTCATCCTGCAAACCGTCAACATAGTGTGCAAGTTCCATATTTTTCAAAGCATGCATTTCACAGGTAGAACATGATGTAGGAATAGGAGCTTTCAATGCAGCCTCAAGAGAAACTATCTTAGTATGAGATTCATCTAGCCTAGCATGCAACACAGGACAAGAAGTGCAAGCAGCTAACAAAGCAGGTCTAGGTTTCAATTCATCACACTCAATCCTAAGCACATCTAGTTCCTCAAGAGTTGAGGCATACTTCTTCTTGAGAGCAGTCAAGTCAGCCAGAAAAACATTGCAATCACCACAATCAACCTCATCAGAAACAACAAGAGCAGCTTTCAAAGAGTCTATCTCAGTTCTAGCATAAACAAGCAAAGACTCAAGCTCAACTATCTTGTCCTTAGCATCACCCAACAAAAGCCTAAACTCTCTCTTCTTGAGGACCAAGTGTGTCCGAAGACCAGTGGAGGGTCGCTCCTTAGTGATGAGTGATTGACAATGTTGTGTGGACTGATGCTTGGCTAAGTGTGTATGTACAGGTTGCGGTTTGACTCGTGTCGGTGCAGGTGAAGAACAAGCGCAAAATGCCTTAGCCGTGGCGGCCTCCGGGTGATGGAGTGGCAAGTAGGCTTGGTTCGATGGACCCGGTGGCCGATGGGGTCAAGTGCGAGCCGTGCGGTGCAAGACTGGAGGGCTGAAGTAGTGAACATGGGCCGGTGCAAGGTAGCGGATGGAGCCCGAAGCTTGCACGCGGGGATTGTTGGTTTGCCAACAAAACCATCGGTGGACGGTTTCTTGGTGTGGGCCTAAAAACCAAGCCCGGAGGCCCGAGGCGACGGAGACGGTGATCCGGGAGCCTCGGGAAGCTTCGAGGCGGAGGGCACGTGGCGTAATCACGGGGTTTGCGTCGAGGTGAAGCGAAGCCGCGGTGGAAGCGTGTCCGTCCGATGAAGACTTGACCAAAATGCCCCTGAGGGGTTGTATCTTCATTTAAGTAGTAGGGGTAGCGTGGTCATTTACCTCCCTCCGATGGACTCCGTATAAATACCGGAGAGGTGGATGGCATCTCTCTCTCTTGGACTCTAGGGCTTTCTCCCCCGGTAGATTTCTCTGAACTGCTTCGTTTTCCTCTGGATTCCTTAGACTAGACTCTTGTACAGACTCTGTCCTCTGGATGTATGGAAGCATTCGGCGTTGCGGTGATCTCCTAGTCCTTTGTGATTTTTGTGTCATTTTCGCGGGTATTTTTGGGGAGTTTCGTTCTTCGCTTGATTCGGGGATTTGAGGGTGTTTCCTCACGGATTTCTTTGAGGGGATCATGGGTGGATGCCTTGCGCATGTTTGTGTGTGATCTTGACCCCTCAAACGCCGTGGAGAGCCTTCGATACGTGAGTTTTTGGCTGGAGTTTGGGTTCTTGGTGGAGTTCGTGTGATCCGTGATTCCCGGCGATTTAGTGGCTTAGAGGTCGAGATTTTTGGGGCATAGCTTCCTCTTGTGTTGCTTATCATCTCCCCCAAATCTTGTCTCAAGAGCTTTTGGCGTTTGGGAGATCCGGTTATAGATTGTGGGAGTTGACCTCGCGGGGTTGCGCATTTTCTGCTCTGTCCACGTGTCGCGGACGGTCTGCTCGAGGGTCACAGACGGTCCGCGAGGAGCGTGTTCGTCAGAGTTCGTCGTGTGTTCTTCGTGCTCGCTTTTCGATCCATTTCGGTCTTAGGGTTTTGTTGCGCGGGGTTTGGCGGACAGTCCGCGAGTGCTTCACGGACAGTCCGCGCGGCCGAGATTTTGTTTGGGGTGCCTCGAGGTTTGTCTAGGGTTTTCAGCGAGGTTGGTGGACAGTCCGCCTAGGCCTCACGGACGGTCCGCGACACTGGCGGACAGTCCGCATGGCCTCTTCGGACGGTCAGAATTTCGGCTTGCAGCTCTTGTGGTTCTGTTGTTCATTTCGGACAGTCCGGGCCGTACCCGCGGACAGTCCGCCGTACACAAGCGGACAGTCCGCCGATACCAGCCGGACTGTCCGCACTGGTCGTTTCCAGAATTGACCAAGTGCTTTGATTCTTGTTCGGTGCTTCCGCTTTTTGCTCCTAGGCTTGTTGGTTGATCTTCTAGGCTTGTGTGTGCCTTGTTTGGAGCTTCCTTTGTGTGCGTGAGAATTTGGAGTGGCAATCGGGGTATAGGCCGAGTTCGACCTTTGGGAATAATTTTTATCAGCTCTCATTCACTCCCCCCCTCTCTGGTCGCCCTATTCGGTCCTTCACTTCTCCTTGTTGGTCTTCCTAAGCACATCATCACGGTTATCAAGCAACACATTCAGCCTAGCATTCTCCTCTAACAAGAAGTTGGGATTGTGTCGTACCTCTTCCTCGGAGTCGGAGTTCGAATCTGAGTTGTGCTTCCCACCCTTCTTGGAGTGCGCCGTGCCGCAAAATCCACCTTGTGCGACGAAGCTGAGGCCGGTGAAGTTCTTGCCCGTGTGCCGCTTGTCCTTGCACCGATCTTACTCTTCATCGCTACTCGAACAGGAAGAAGAGTCGCTGGAAGTAGAGTCGATGTCACTCGCTCCGGCAACCATCGCTCGAGCCGTCTTCTTCTTATACCTGCCACTCTTCTTTGGCCTTCTCTCGCCCTTGTCCTTGCGCTTGTCCTAGTAGTCGTTCCAGGAGCCGTGCTTGTTATAGTCGTGCTTGGGCTTGCCCTTGTAGTTGTTCTTGATCTCCATGGCTTCAGGGCATTCGGCGATGAAGTGCCCGTGCTTCCCGCACTGATAGCACATCCCCGAGCTTCTCCTCGCATTCTTGCGGTTCTCGTACATCCGCCCAAACCTTTTCCTCAACAAGGCGAGATCATCCTCGCTCAGCACCTCAAAGTCCTCATCTGCCAAGGACACAAGACAGGACAAAGAAAAACCAACAGAGTTAGCATTAGTCCTCGATCCTGAGACAATAGCCAAACTATGAGGATCAGTGGGGCTCTCACTCTTGGCTCTCAAGCCATGATCAACCTCTGAAGACCTGAGCTTAGAGAACAGCTCATCAAGCGACAAGGTATCATACACGCTCGATGGCTCAATGGCCTCGACCTTGGCACTCCACACAGACCTATCCAGGGCATGCAAAAGCTTGATAGCTTGATCATGATCCGTGTATGGGAGCACCGTCACACTGGCTCTCATGTTGTTGACTATGCTGGTGAAGCGCTGAAACATAGCATCAGTAGACTCACCGCGGAGATGAGTGAAGTTCTCGTACTCTCTCCGGTAAGTGGAAAACAAATGGGCTTGCACCTGGGCATTGCCAACATGAGCATTCCTAAGCTTAAGCCATATCTTTCCGGCCACATTCTCTCTGTACACTCGCTCGAACTCCAAGGCACAGAGAGCACGAAACAAGTAATCAACGGCCTTGCTGTTGGCCTCACATGTCCTGCGATCCTGGAAGCAGAAAACTGTCTGGAATGACATAGTTCGGAATTTGAGTCACATCCCAGATCAGAGTCCCCTTCCCACGCAAAAACGCGCCCAAGCGCCTCTTCCACATTGGGTAATTCTTGCCATCGAAGTGCGGAGGACCCGACCCCTTACCATTGTCACCCATCTTTGGATCTTACACTGGTTAGAATCACGAAGATCCGTAACCGGCTCTGATACCAATTGAAGGACCGAATAGGCGACCAGAGAGGGGGGAGTGAATGGGAGCCGATAAAAATTCTTCTCGAAGGATGAACTCCACCTAGTCATCACCGGATCTCCCAAACGGCTAGAGATCTTGAGACAAGATTTGGGGGAGATGAGAATCATCACAAGAGGAAGCTATGCCCCAAAAATCTTGGCCTCTAACTCACTAAATCACCAGGAATCGCGGATCACAAGAACCACCACCAAGAACTCGGGCTCCAACCAAAAACTCGTGAATCGAAGGGATTTCCCGGTGCTTGAGGGGTAAAGATCACACCCAAAGATGCACAAGGCATCCACCCATGATCCCGTCAATGAAATCCGAGAGAAAATGCCCTCAAATAAATGAATCGAGCAAAGAACAAAACTCTCCAAAAATAGCCCCGAAAATGACACAAAGAGCTAGGAGATCACTGCAACGCCGAATGCTTCCATACATCCAGATGTCAGAGTCTATACAAGAATCTAGCCTAAGGAAAGCATAGGAAAAAGAAGCAGTCCAGAGCGATCTACCAGGGGAGGAAACCCTAGAGTCCAAGAGAGAGAGAGATGCCATCCACCTCTCTGCTATTTATACGAGGTCCATCGGAGGAGGCAAATGACCACGCTACCCCTACAACTCAAATAGAAGATACACACCCCTCAGGGGCAATATGGTCAAGTCTTCATCGAGCGGACACGCTTGCACCGTGGACTAGCTTAGCTTCGACGCAAGCCCCGCGATCACACCACGTGCCCCCCGCCTCGAAGCTTCCCGATGCTCCCGGATCCCCGTCTCCGTCGCATCGTGCCTCCGGACTTGGTTTTGCAGCCCAAACCAAGAAACCGTCCACCGATGGATTTGTGGGCAATCCACCAAACCCCGCGTGCAAGCTTTGGAGTATGTTGTTTACGCAGGATCTAAGCACCTAACTGATGACTTCTGGGTAAAGTTCATCAAGCACTTTGTGAGAAGATCATGAAGCCCGACACAAGTCAAGACACGAAGTGAACTTGACTCCAAATGACCCGAGGACCGAATCTTAAAGCCTCGAAACTCCAAGGACCCGAACGGAAGATGCGGGAGTTTGCGCGCCAAGCTCCCTTATCTAAACCACGGGGAAAACGACGTCAAGGACCCACATGCAGTTCGGCAAAGAATCAAGAAGACAAAAGAAGCATATGGGATGGGCCCGAACCGGGCTGAAAAGGGCCTAGGCTGACTGGCCCATGCTGACCGGCCTACCCTTTTTTGCGCCCGGTTCGGCCTCCCCTTTGACCTAGTGCCTCCTCAGTGTATTTGTATCCCCTGCCTCCCACGGCCGCCACATCCATCCACCATAATTCGGCGAAACCTAGAAGCGAGAACCGGAGGGAGACGACGACGGTAGCGAGTCCTCGAAGTTGTCTAGGAGATGGCCTAGACCGACCCTAGCCGCCATGGCTGCCCTACGTGGTTGTGCCATGGCGGAGTTCCGGAGCTACATGTTCATCATCTTAGGTATGATCTCGGTGGTGATGGTGTAATACATACTTTCAATGTGAGTATAGAAATCTTGTCATTCGATCTTTTAGTGATTCCATGTCTCCGTCTTTACTTTTTACCTATCGTGAATGTAATTTAATCCTTAGTCTAATACATGTTTAGACTATATAGCATGCTCTATGTAATCGTGGCGATTAGATTTAGCATGTCGACCCTTCATGGTTTGTAGACACATTCATGTTTGAGCGTGTCCCTAAATTCCCCGCTTGATTAAGGGTGCATCGTGACAGGATGATACCCCCAAAAGAGCGGATGTCATCGGGAAGTAGGCCGGAGGTAGGAGTTTAAGGATGCTAGTACATGAGATGCTCATTTCGTTGCTCGTTTGCCGGAACTTCAACTAGAAGGCGCTAGGCCTAGTTACCCCTTCGGTGGAGCTTTACCTTAGCTGTTGTTCTTGCATGTGATCAACCTTTGAAGGACCGAATAGGAGACCAGAGAGGGGGGAGTGAATGGGAGCCGATAAAAATTCTTCCCGAAGGATGAACTCGGCCTATACCCCGATTGCCACTCTGATCACTCGCACACACCAAAGAAGCTCTAAACTAGGCACACACAAGCCCACTAGTCCTAGAGGCAAGCCACGAATCAAAGAGTGGAAGCACAAGACAAGAATCAAACAACTTAACCAAATATGCGAAGCACCTGGCGGACTGTCTGAGGTAGCCGGGCGGACTGTCCGCGTGGGGGGCACGGACCGTCCGCGTGGGGGGCACGGACCGTCCGCGAGGGCACGGCGGACCGTCCGAAACTGCAACCCGAACTTCCAGTAGCGCACCAAGACAAATGGACTGTGCGTGATGGACACGCGGACCGTCCGCTCCGTCACCGACCGTCCGGCACTCTAGTACAGACCGTCCGCAAACCTCCTGCACCAAAAACCAACCGACTCAACAAATCGAATGAAAGGCACACAAGAACACATGAAGAACATGACGAACAACTAGGCCTTCAGGCACCTCGCGGACCGTCCGCGAGGGGGCCGCGGACCGTCCGGGAGGGGGCCTTGGACCGTCCGCCAAACGCGGACAGAGCAGA
The DNA here is from genome assembly GCA_036936925.1 of Cenchrus fungigraminus. Taxonomy (NCBI): domain Eukaryota; kingdom Viridiplantae; phylum Streptophyta; class Magnoliopsida; order Poales; family Poaceae; genus Cenchrus; species Cenchrus fungigraminus. Next base: position 48,122,234 of record CM072777.1, on the reverse strand, counting down.
AAATGCACGCGCGCGGGAGTCAACCTTCCCTTCTCATCACCGGATCTCCCAAACGGCTTGAGCTCTTGAGACAAGAATTGTGGGAGATATGAAGTGTCACAAGATGAAGCTATGCCCCAAAAATCTCGACCTCTAACTCACTAAATCACCGGGAATCGCGGATCACATGAACCATCACCAAGAACTCGAGCTCCAACAAAAACTCACGAATCGAAGGGGTTTCCCGGCGTTTGAGGGGTCAAGATCACACACAAATATGCCAAAGGCATCCACCCATGATCCTCTCAAAGAAATTCGAGAGAAAACGCCATTAAATCAACGAATCAAGCGAAGAACGAAACCACCCAAAAATAGCTCCAAAAAGACACGAAAATCACAAAGAGCTCGGAGATCATCACAACGCCGAATGCTTCCATACATCCAGAGGTCAGAGTCTATACAAGAATCTAGCCTAAGGAATAGCAGAGAAAAGAAGCAGTCCAGAGCGATCTACCGGGGAGGAAACCCTAGAGTCCAAGAGAGAGAGATGCCATCCACCTCTCCACTATTTACACGATGTCCACCGGATGAGGCAAATGACCACGCTACCCCTACAACTTAAATTGAAGATACATACCCCTCAGGGGTAATATGGTCAAGTCTTCGGATATTCCCATCGAGCTGACACGCTTCCACCGTGGACTTGCTTAGCCTCAACGCAAGTCCCGCGATCACGCCACGTGCCCCCCGCCTCGAAGCTTCCCGACGCTCCCGGATCATCATCTCCGTCACATCGGGCCTCCAGACTTGGTTTTGCGGCCCAAACCAAGAAACCGTCCACCGATGGTTTTGTGGGCAAACCACCAAACCCCGCGTGCAAGCTTCGGCCTCGAACCGCCACCTTGCACCGGCCCATGTTCACGACTTCAACTTGCTAGTCTTGCACCGCATGGCTCGCACTTGACCCCATCGGCCACCGGGTCCATCGAACCAAGCCTACTTGGCTCTCCATCACCCGGAGGCCACCACGGCTAAAGCCTTTCGCGCTTGTTCTTCACCTGCACCAACACGAGACAAGCCGCAACCTGTACCTGCACACTGGTCCTCAACGACTTCAACTTGCTAGTCTTGCACCGCACGGCTCGCACTTGACCCCATCGGCCACCGGGTCCACCGAACCAAGCCTACTTGCATCTCCATCACCCGGAGGCCACCACGGCTAAGGCCTTTCTCGCTTGTTCTTCACCTGCACCAACACGAGTCAAACCGTAACCTGTACCTGCACACTGAGCCAAGCATCAGTCCACACAACGTTGTCAATCACTCATCACTAAGGAGCGACCCTCCACTAGTCCTCGGACACACTTGGTCCTCAATCTCCCCCTTGATGAGTGCATTGACAACACCCATAGTAACAACCATACAGAAAAAGAAAAGAAAACAACCACAAACACAAACCTCGGCAAGTGATCCAAAGCCAAAGAATAAGCGAAAAACACTATCACTCGCCAGACCAAGTCTCGGCCCCCTAAGGCAAGGGCAACGGCTCAACACAGCCGAGACAAAACAAAACTCACAAAGAGCACACCACAAAGCACAAAACTCAGGCAAACCAAAGGAGCTCCCCCTGCACATATGCAAACTCCGTCTGAGCAAATGCAACCAAAAATCTCACAAATTCTCCCCCCTTTCTTACATATTCTCTCCCTTGTTGACAATGCATGAATCATGCTACCATGAAAGTGCACAAATGCATGTCAAAGCATATACAATCTACCAAGCTTCTCAGATATACAAAGAGCACAACAAAATGCTACAAATGAGACATAGAGCAAGCAAATTAGACATGGTGTAGTTAGTGCATTGCCATCAAGAAAGTAGAGACATATGAGCATGTGACATGACGAAAAGCATTTTAAAGCAATTTTCACAAAGAAACATTCATCTCATGAGAAAAGCCCTAACCATGGCAATTTGAGCAAAAATAAGCTAGACCATACACAGCTCATACAAGATCACAAGTTCTCATCACAAGATCATAGCAAACGCCCATAAGCTACTAAATGTCATGTCAAAGCCACCGAGCCATGTGTCTACTCTTAAAATGAGACTTCTTATGGTAAACATCATCCAATGGTTTAGCACCCTAGATATATACATCAAAGCAAAAAAACATGTTTAAGAGCTCATTTTTCAAGCATAAGGCAATTCATATACCAATTTCGTCTTCAAATTTAAGCATGGTACACGAAATGCCTTTACGGCAAAAAGAAGCTTATGCTCCTCCACAAGTGAACATATAGGCTAAACATTTACTATGACAAATGGGTCACCCCAAGCAAAGAGAGCATGATACTCAAGCACAAACTAAGCATGATATAGGCATTTGAGCACAAATTGAGCATAAAAGAGCATCTACTCATGAGTGAAGCATTTTTAGCATTTTCACAAAAGGAAGCTATCTCATCATGAACATATGACACTACCATCAAGAGCATAGCATTCACATCACCATTCCCCAAGCATACACATATCTCACATATAGCACATCATAGTGATCAAAGTATATAAGAGAAGCTCATCCCAGCATAAATGATCCAAAGATGGCTATCCTACCAGGTTTTGTACAAAAAGTAAAATGCATGCATGGAATGTAACAAATGATACATATATCACATATATACATGAGAAACTCCAAGATCCAGCTAAAAAGGAAAACACACTCCAAGTTCACCCTGCAAGCGAGTGAAGGTAGCTTGGTCATGTGGTTTAGTGAAAATGTCGGCTAGCTGATCTTGGGTAGGTACATAGGACAAAGAAATGTTCCGTTTCTCAACATTGTCCCTCAGAAAGTGGTATCTCACTTCGATGTGTTTCGTTTTGGAGTAAAGGACTGGGTTTTTGGCTACACTTAAGGCACTGGTGCTATCACAAAAGAGTAGAACCTGGGAGCACTCCTCACCAAAATCGCTCAGAGTGTAGGTCATCCATAAAAGCTGGGAACAACAACTGGCTGCAGCAACATACTCGGCTTCTGTAGTGGACTGTGCTACACTGGATTGCTTGCGAGACAACCAAAAGACCAAAGAAGAACCAAGAAACTGGCAACAACTCGAGGTAGACTTGCGGTCCAAACGACACCTAGCAAAATCAGCATCGGACAATCCATGAAGTCTGAGTGTCGAGGAGGCAGATTACCAAAGACCAAACTCAGGAGTGTAGTTCAAGTACCTGAAAATCCTCTTGATGGCCTGCCGATGTGATGTCCTCGATGAAGCCAGAAAACGAGCGCACAGACACACACTGAACTGTATGTCCGGCCTCGTCGCCGTCAAGTAGAGGAGGGAGCCGATCATGCTCCGGTACTCCTTCTGGTCCACGGGTTTGCCATCCTCATCCACATCCAAAGCCGTAGTGGTACCCATCGGTGTAGTCAGCGGCTTGGAGTCGTTCATGCCAAACTTCTCCACCATGTCCCTGGTGTACTTCGCCTGATGTACAAACGTCCCATCCTTGCACTGCTTGATCGGGAGTCCTAGGAAAAATTGCAGCTCGCCCATCATTGACATCTCAAATTCCCTGCTCATGTCATCTGCAAATCTGGCAACAAGATCATGAGAAGAGCCACTAAAGATTATGTCATCCACGTAAATCTGAACAATCAACAGGTCATTTCCATGCTTAAGGAGAAATAGGGTCTTATCGACTGTGCCCATCACAAACCCCTTGCATAGCAAAAAGCCTCTCAACCTACCATACCAAGCCCTCGGTGCCTGTTTCAACCCATAAAGCGCTCTTTGGAGTTTGTATACGCGGTGTGGGTATTTTTCACTCTCAAACCCCGGGGGTTGCCTCACATACACTTCTTCCTCTATCACCCCATTCAAGAAAGCACTCTTCACGTCCATCTGGAATATCTTGAACCCTTTAGCCACGGCAAAGGCTAGAAGGATCCTAATTGCCTCCAAACGGGCCACAAGAGCAAATGTCTCCTCATAATCTATACCATCTTTCTGGTTGAACCCCTGAGCCACCAACCTCGACTTGTTTCTCACAACCATCCCATTCTCACCTTCCTTGTTCTTCCACACCCACTTGGTACCTATGGGATGGCAATTTGGCGGTGGATCGACTAACACCCAAACTTGGTTTCTCTCAAAATTCTCCAACTCCTCATGCATGGAATTCACCCAGTTCGCATCAGACAAAGCGTGTCAAATATCTTTGGGCTCAAACGAAGCAACAAATGCAGAGTGAGTAAAGTGAGAATTATTACTTGACCTCAACTGTGTAGTGCGTTCATGAAGGTCACCTATGATCGTAGATGGTGGGTGATCCACCTGTACACGCCGGAGAGCCTCTCGCCTCGATACAATCTCCCCCTCAGCAGCAGCCTCCACTCGAACAGCCTCAGTCATAATGGGTGTAGGGGACGGACCATCCTCGATCGTCGTCGTCGTAGTGGAAGTAGTGTGTACACGACCAGGCACGGGAGCATCACCACCATCATCTTCGTCTTCATCTCCATCCTCAAAGATCTTCGCACCAATTTCCTCATCACCTGCACACTCAAAAGCAGAAGAGCTACATGGCTGTGTCTCGTCGAAGGTTACCTCGCAAGTCACCATGATTCGGTTAGTGTCAAGGTTGCGCACACGATATGCTCTATAGTGAATTGCATAACCGAGAAAGATACCATCCGAACATCTAGCCTCAAACTTATCCAACTTGCCCTTCTTCAGGATGAAACACTTGCATGCGAAAGCACGAAAGTGACTCACCTTGGGTTTTCGCCCATGCATTAGCTCATATGAAGTCCTCTTCTTGAAAGAAAGAAGGAAAATGCCATTCGACACATAGCCTAGGAGTCCTATGCTCGTCCCAGAAACGCCTAGGAGTCCTATGCTCGTCGATCATCGTCCTGGCCATCTCACAAAGGGTCCGATTCTTCCTCTCCACTACGCCATTCTGGCAACCGACGTATAGAGAAGAGTATTGATGATCGAGACCAAGATCACTGCAAAAAGCATCAAAATGAGAGTTCTTGAATTCCGTACCATTGTCACTGCGTATAGCTCGAATGGCATCACCATGTATCTCATTCTTCAACCTCAAGATCAAGTCTCGAGCAAAGCCAATTGTCTCGCTCTTATCCTCCAAAAAGAAAACACAAGAGTACCTCGAAAAATCATCAACCACAAACAACACATACCACTTCCCACCTGTCACACTTGTTTTTCCAAAGAATACCAAGTGCAAGACTATATGCATGCCAAGATCAAGTTTCATGCATATAATTGACATAAGTGAATAACAGTACAGTATCACGTAAAGAAAAAGAAAGATTATCAGAGTATTACGCTTAAATCCTGGAAATAAAGGCTCCAACCATCACAGGCAGTCGACTGGGGGTCGCGTACGCCTAGCACCAGCAACATCTTCACAACGACTTCATAACAGCTTCCTCTTTTTGAGCAACATTGTTTATAGCAAGGGTGAGCACATGTTGTACTCAGTAAGTGTGGGGAAAGTATGAATGCAAAGGCTTATCAAGGAAAGGCTGACAGGTTGACTGCATTAAGCAATTTTAGTTGGTCAAATTTTATTAGCACCTGATTACTATGATATAAATATATACCAACCCACATTAATATAAAGAGATACGCCATAAGCATATGGCTAACATAACCATAAACCACGATTTAAGTCCATCTTCAAGTTCAATTATCATGTGAGGGTCCAGGTCGCTCTTGACCATGAGCACGGCTAATCAATTAGTTTTACACTCTACAGAGGTTGTACACTTTCACCACAAGTCGCGTAAAAGTTCAGAAGAACTTTAAACCCAACCACGCGATGCTAGCTAGGCATCATATCACACTACCGAGGTGTGATTGCATAGGGACGCTACGAGGCCTTTACAAAGTTTCCCTAGTGTGAAACAACCCGCGAAGGTTCCGAGCCGCCGTAAGGTATAAAGTCCCCTAGTAGGTACCGTGTCTTAGCCAAGCCCAACTCCCTACTAGAGCGAGTCTATACCCCAACTAACGCTCCCTCTTGCCCTTTCGGTAAGGTCACTTCAACACTAGAGTCCCTAATTAATTAGCCAAGCCAGAGCCATATAGCCTTGTGGTTGCACTGTTGTCCTGGGTGGTCGCTCCACGTTCCGATTAAGCATTGTGATCTTGTATTAACCAAAGATATATCATAAAAGTAAAGCATGTTCATCATTATTGTTGTTCATTAGAACCATCATAACCCAAAGTATAGCACCTAAGCAGAGCTACCCAACAGAAATATAAACCCAGGTTGACAAGGAATGATATTAAAGACTAGGATAAACCTTAATAGGACCCATCAATATTAATGCAAGCATATGCAATGATGAATAAACACAGTTACTGGGACAAAAGATCAAGGACACACTTGCCTTTAACCAGAGTAATGATGTTGCTCAGAATTCTTCATCTTCTTGCTCTTCAAAGTTCTCGAACCACGTTCATTCTACTCGCATCAATCATCCAAAGCAAAACATCTAGAGCACACATATGCTAGCAAACAAATAATCTAAATTAAAAACAATACACCAATCAAAAGAAAAACTTTGATAGAGCACAATAAAGGATAGAGTACGAATCTAAGAATATGTGAACACCAGAAACGCTGAAATTGGAATTGAACTGAAGACATGAGTGTCGAAAGCAAAAAGATAGCTATTGAATATGATGGTCAACATGCATGCATTGCGCGACTGCACACAAAGAACACACGTTGCATGCTAGAGGTGCATACGTGCATGTAAGTATGATGTAAGTATGACATCACTAGAGTACTTAAACAATAAACAATGTGACAAAGTAATTTGATTGTGACCTGGTGCTCACATGCATACGGACATGCATGGCTATAGGTAACTCATCGATACAGGGGCATACTAGCCAGAAAGGGGTAGCAGCTATTAAGAATATAACTAATTAAGAGCACTGCTAATTACCATGCTTTACGTGCAGATTTGCATGGCTGCTGGTGAACAGCTTTGCAAGGAACCAAGTCGATCTGTGTCTCCGCAAGACAGCAGAAGGGCAGCAGCTGCGGATGCACAGATGACGTCACGGTCTGCAGATCAGGCCATCATGGGAGACACGAGAAGCATGGGTCAGCGGAAAAACGGAAGGGAAAACGATGAAGTACGTGCTCACCCACGACGACCAGCGAGCGTGCGAGATGCAACTCTGATGACGACGAGCAGAGATCGAACTCGACGATGACATAACGGTTCAACCTTAATGTGGACGTCCATGCATGCTTCTCCCACAACACAGATCATCACAGGGACACGGCAACCTCGAGCTTCTAGATCACCTTGCTGACTCTCCTCGTGGCGAAGTCCTCCCCGGCGGCCGGCATACGTGGAGACTTGGAGTCATGGACAGAGGTAGATGCGGTTCAGCAGAATCAAGAGAGTTGAACTAGCAACGAGATGGCATCAAGCTCACGTATGTGTTGCTTCGACCAAAATAAAGATGACGACGGACGAACAGTGATTGCGACGGCCAGCTCGATGTCTTCTGTCGAGTATTGGCGACGTGTTGGTGTTCTAACCCAAAGGCAAGTGATGAACGAAGTACGATGGCTTGAGATCAATCTTGATGCGGACAGTGACCTTGTGATGGCCTTCGTGACGGCACCCTGGCCGGGCGGCGGCGACGACTCCTCTTCGCTTGTGGCGCTCTCGGCAGAGGTTGCGGCTCCGGCAGCAGATTGAACTCGGAGGTTGTTTGCCGGGCAAGGAGCTAGGGCACAAGATGTGGAAAAAAACACGACTAGGCCAAGGCTGCGGACTGCAAAATATAGGATGTGGTGATGAGCCTAAACATGCTTAGGCCTCGTTCGTTTCTTTTAGATTGGTTCCAGCCCAGGAACAGATCAGTGCCAGGATCGAGTGGATCCTGTTCTTCCACTCGTTCCTGGTCTGGTCTGGTTCAGGCCCAGGAACTATTTCTTTGTTCTGTTCGGTTGAACAGTTTTGGATTCAATCCAATAGATGAGCAAAAACAACTTGATGCATATATGTTTCAGATGTAGGTACATTTCTTTCACCCGTTTGCATACCCTCCAGTCAAATTCACCAGTTTGCAGAAACAAGGTAAATAACTAACAGAAACTGAAACTTGCGAATGTGTCCTAGTGTGAGATCTATACACGGGTAATCATAATATCTGATCAATAAGCTAACCACACACACAAACTAAAAATTATTGACCTGCATAAGTATAATGAATAATTATTCTACAAAGGGATGTGCATTCTGTAAGGCGATAACATCACGGATCTTGAGTTTTCTGTAGCCATCTCAACAAAAGAAAGCAAGTTGATTCTCAAGTTCTGCTCCCATGTTCTTCTCTACGACGCGTCAACATGTCTTGGTAAACTAACGCCTCATCAGTAATCACAAGAAAATAATTAAATATGTGAAATTGTTCCAAAGAAAACTGATCAGCATATATATAGGCATAGAAACATATTGAACGTTTGAGTATGGAAAGATACTGAACATTTCCAGACTATTACAAGAAAATGTGCAGGAACAGGAACCTAATAAAAATGATATGATATCAAAGAGAGCAACTGATCTATATGTGCATCAAATTTAGAACTGCATGACTACTTTGAGACATATCACATATATATGAACTACTTTGTAGATCTATTTGCACATCAGTATTATTAGCCACTCTTCCCACCCTCAGTATTTGGCATACAAGCAATTAGCAATACCCTCCTTAGGAAGACATATTAGTATAGATCACAAGCATGTCTATAGCAACTAAGTAGATATAACGACTTAGTTGCCTACAACATGATGAAGTGCTAATTCAAAAAATGGTAATTCAGCGCTAATCAAAATCTGAAAAGAAAACAGGAGCATATGTATACCATAAGAAAATATGAACTTGAAAAACAATCAGTTATACACTATCCTTTTCAGGGGATCCTATAATGCCATGGATTGATTTAGCCCCTCCTCAGTGTAAACACGCAACTTATACAGAGCTTGCAATCGACGATCTCACTCTCCAAATACATGGACAGCAGACAACTACAGCTATGGAAAAGAAAAGTTGCCCTTCAGCGGCAAATCCATGGACTGCTACAGAAAAGAAAAGAGATCTCCCTCTCAGTGCAAAACCGAATGCAAGTGGCAGCGGACTACCCATGGATCTCAATACCTCTATCTGAAAAAGTGTCAAGTACATCCAACATCATAGTTACCCAAACAAGGTCATTATTTGCATGTATTCTCACCCGTAAAGTGAGATTTCTTAGGCTCCTGAGTACCACTGGGGGTCCTCCAGGAGCAGTAAAATGATAGGGCAACTCTAATACTAAACTCAAAGTTAGAACTCTATGGGTTTTATGCATACCAAATCATATCATGGACAAATTATTTAACAACATGTATCAGATCTGTATCAGAAGTTCGAACTTGTACCATTTGCAAACTTAACTGAATAATGAAATAACACTGAACATAGACTAGTGTACTAGTGAACTATTTACTCTACCATAGTGATCTATTTAGGATTCACCAAATATGCAGAAAATAATCATGTTGAACTAAAGGCATTTAGTATAGATTGTTCACATGTAGCAGATGGTAACAAAGATTAACAGGCCCACAGATGTTCTCTAATTACAGAACCAAAGATTAACAGGTTAACAAACAGATATAAGTCAAAATGCAGACTTTAATACCTGCTAGGCCTCATGTTTGTATTGGCCTGAAGCATGGAAATGACATCGCTGTAGCTTACTTTGGAACAATCTGCCTAATTGATAAATAAAATTTAAGTTCTCCAGGCATTTTGATGTAGAATTTGCCTTTTCTGATGTAATGCGGATGTTGACGAAACAAAACAATGGTGGTGCTGGTGGAAGTACAAGCAGCCAGAACAGCAGTGGATGCAGGAGACAGGATTAAGGAGTTGCTCTCAGCAAATCAGTGGAATATAGATCAAGAAACAAGCTAGGGAGTAATCAAGTCATCAAGAACAAGAAGGCTGTGAGATCTATGACTTGATTGCTACTATCCAGTTGAATCTCCCAGTAGTCTTTGTCGAACTCAACCGCACCCTCACCGGCATCCCGGGAGATGGAGCCTTGGTTGATTTGGCCTCCGACGAGGAAGCCGACGAAAGCGTGACCAACAGTCAGGAAGACATGGAGGTCGAGCCCATCGGAGGCGCAAGTCCCCAAAAGAGCTCGTCTCCAACCCTGTGAAGATGACCTTTTGATGAGCTACTATCCAGTTGAATCTCCCACGCCGACCGACGCGCTCGATCTCGTCTCCCACGCCGGCCGCCGGAGAGGGGAAAGAAAGAGAGGGCGGGAGAGCGGGAGGCGACTTACCGGAGAGAAATCGGCGACGGAGATGGTGGACGCGGGACAGGTGGTGCTCGCCGGCGGGGATGTGCGCCGCCACGCCGTGTCCTCACGGCGCCAGGGCCTCCACCTCGCGGCGCCGTCTTGCTGCCTCTCGCGCCGCCGTCTTGCCGCCTCGCGCCGCCTGTGCTCGTGCGAAGCCGCGTAGGGTTTGTTCCGGAGGGTCAGACACGGGGATCGGAGTTGCACTGTGAGTTGGGCTTTAGGAAACAAGCCGGCTCCGTTTAGATTCCGGACCGGGCCAAACCGAACAACAATTTTTGCGTGACCTTGGTTTGAAGTCAGCCTACCACGTTCCCCTTGGATTCGGCCCATTCCGGGAAAACCGAACGAGGCCTTAGCTGGATTTGATCACGGCCAGCCCAATAGTAAAACTCAGCCCAATAGTAAAAGAGACGGGGTCCAACTCAGCCCAATAGTAAAAGAGGAACACGATGATGATTTTGGCCATGGCCCGGGGTATGTTGCTTCCTGCGTACTCCAAGAGGAAATATAGAAAAACCAAAAGATAATACAAGTAGCCATAGGGTACTACAGGTATATTTGTTGAAAAGAAGATGGAGTAGCTAGAAAATAAGTTGAGATGATATAGATCACGGTATGTAGATCCAAAAGTAATACTTGGAGTTGGTGAAATAAATCACGTGACCCGATTTTGGAATTATGGAGGCCAATATAAAAAGTCTCTAGAGAATACAGGAAAACTTCTCGCATATTAGCACATGGAGAGAAAGACGATGGAAAAATAGGCTCCCTGTAGCTGCGGCGCTCCGGCAGGCTTCCGGTGACGGGGATGCCGGCAGGTGGGCAGCTCGACGAGGAGATGCTCGTGGTGGCTTCAGGTCGCTCGGGGGCATCCAGGTGCGAGCGGCCGACGGCGTCGTTGCTCGGCTCCAGCACATCGACGCTGAAGGCGGCGGCGAAGCGTGGAGGCAAGCGAGGCGCGAAAACCAGCGGAGGGACCAGCAGGGCGCGCGATGGCTCGGCCTCGGCTTTTATAGGCACAGGAGACGGCGCCTAGCGTGGCGCGCACGTCGAGGAGAAGCCGGCGGTGGTGCGACCGTGTCCGGCCTGGACACGCGAGCAGCAGCTTTGGCTGCTGGGCTCAAATGGGTCTGGCGGCTGGAACAGCTGGGTCGGGCTCGCGGATGCGGTCTCGGCCCAAAATAAAAAGAAAAGTTTATTATTTCCGAAATACTTTTGAGTGCAAAAATAATTTCAGAAAAATCTAGAAAATATTTAGAGGCACGAAAAATACCCAGAGAACTCCAAAAATTCTAGGAAATTCCCAGAGCCAGTTTGGAGCACGAACAATCCAAATAAAATATTTGGAGCTCATGAAAAAAATTTTAGAGCCTTCTAATAAATAGAAATAGCTCAAGGAAAATGAGAATAAGTTCCAGAAAAAGCCGAAAAATTCTCAGAAGGGTTTGGTCAGCATCTAAACGCATTTAAAAACCCTTTGCACTCATAAAAATCCAAATGCATCGGCATGAATGCAACACTCACACAATCATTTTATTTAATTTAGAAAAACAAACAATGCCTTTTTCCAATACTATATTTCCTGTAAAGAAAATAAATGGTGGAATTTTTTAAAAAATTATGAGAAAATTGTTGTTTAATTATTCTTTCTATTCACATCTTGAAATTGGAAATTTCAGAATGTGACACCACCCGCAGAGCGAACACGAGCTGGCTCAATCCATGTGCACCAGCTCACAAGGTCGCTCGGTCATGACGGCAGTCAGAGGGGCGTGAGAAGCAGCAACCATCTTTCCATGCCGACAAGAAGCACAAACCAAATCCTTCTCAAATTTCAACTTAGGTAATCCTCGGACAAGGTCTAGACCACTCAAGTGGGAAAGCAACTCAAAGCTCAAGTGTCCTAGCCACCTATGCCACTTCTAAAGCTCAGCCGAAACGCCAGCAACAAAGCATCGAGGAGGAACAACAGACTGGGAAAAATCGACACGAAAGATTTGACCCTCGGGGACGATCATACAGAAAAGATCGCCTCGAGAATCAAGCACACGAGAAGCACCGAACTTAAAACAAACCTCAAAACCTTCGTCAAGCAACTGGGATACTGACAATTGGTTAAAACCAAGTGACTTGACCAAAGCCATACTCTTCAGGGTCACCTTGCTACTCACCTTCACCATACCTTCAGCAAGCACTCGTCCTCTCCCATTGTCCCCGAAAGTGATGTACTCCCTCGTACTCACTGGGGTGAGGCTGGAGAACCACCCACAATCTTCGGTCATGTGACGTGAACAACAGGAGTCGATCAACCAAAAGTCCTCCAAGCCTCCCACCTGTAAATCAAAAACGAGAGCGAGAATAAGCAAGCGACTCAACACTGGGGTTAGTACCGAAAGAGTCAAACTAGTGTCGAGTCATTTGCTCAAAAGCAGAGTTAGCAAAATCCATCCTATCAAATCCTCTAGGTGGAGCCCTCTCACGCCTACCACCGAAGAACCTATCACGTCTCACTGGAGGGGAACGCAGACCACGAGGGGGAAAACGTGGCCCGTAGTCCCTCTAAGAACCAAAACTGCGATCGTGCCTCCCAAACTCGTAACGGTCACGAGCAGGAGCACGTCCAGCAAACTCACCACGCCCAAACCCAACACGCCTATCTCTCTGAGAAAACACACCTCCACCACCATGAGTGGGGACTATACGAACAAACCCATCACCTCTAGGTAGAGGCCCTCGACGAGGCTCGGGCACACCATGGGAAGGGTGGTACCTGTCCTTGTTTGCCATCTCCCTAGCAAACCTCTCATATCTCTTCCTCCTGAAACAAAACTCATCCTTATGGCCATCCCTCCCACAATACTCATAATGGAAGCGGACTAGCTGTGGCTTCTTTGTGGGCTTCTCAACAGCTTTCTCTCCTGACTTCCCACCAAAGACATTCCCTGGGTGCCCACAAACTTGATGGGTTTCTGGTAGTTTTCTGTCTTGTGCGGGAACACTAGTGGATCTGGGGTTGTGTCTAGCTTGTTTCTGAGGTGGTTTGGCTTGGGTGCAAATTTGTTCATGGGAGTAGTGTGTGGTGGAATAGGAATCTCTCCAACTTTCTCTCCTTCCTCACCACTCTTCTCACCACTCTCGCCCCCAACGCCTGACCATCAAACCTCTTAAACTCAGCCAGCATCAAACTCAATTGTGGCTCATGCCCAGACAACCAACTCATCAATTTCCTCAACTCATCATTCTCATCCTGCAAACGGTCAACATAGTGCGCAAGTTCCATGTTTTTCAAAGCATGCATTTCACAGGTAGAGCATGATGTAGGAATATGAGCTTTCAAAGCAGCCTCAAGAGAAACTATCTTGGTATGAGATTCATCTAGCCTAGCATGCAACATAGGACAAGAAGTGCAAGCACCTAACAAAGCAGGTCTAGATTTCAACTCATCACAGTCAATCCTAAGCACATCTAGTTCCTCAAGAGTTGAGGCATACTTCTCCTTAAGAGCAGTCAAGTCAGCCAAGAAAACATTGCAATCACCACAATCAACCTCATCAGAAATAACAGGAGCAGCTTTCAAAGAGTCTATCTCAGTTCAACTATCAACAAGCAAAGACTCAAGCTCAACTATCTTGTCCTTAGCATCACCTAGCAAAGACCAAAACGATTTGTTCTCCTTGTTGGTCTTCCTAAGTACATCATCACGGTTATCAAGCAACTCATTCAGCCTAGTATTCTCCCCTAGCAAGAAGTCGGGATCATGTCGTACCTCTTCCTCGGAGTCAGAGTTCGAATCCGAGCTATACTTCCCACCCTTCTTGGAGCGCGCCATGCCGCAAAATCCACCTGTGCGACGAAGCTGAGGCCGGTGAAGTTCTTGCCCATGTGCCGCTTGTCCTTGTGCCGATCTTGCTCTTCATCGCTGCTCGAATGGGAAGAAGTGTCGCTTGAACTGGAGTCGATGTCGCTCGCTCCAGCAACCATCGCTCGAGCCGTCTTCTTCTTGTACCCGCTGCTCTTCTTCAGCCTTCTCTCGCCCTTGTCCTTGCACTTGTCCTTGTAGTCGTTCCTGGAGCGGTGCTTGTTGTAGTCGTGCTTGGGCTTGCCCTTGTAGTCGTTCTTGATCTCCATGGCTTCAGGGCATTCGATGATGAAGTGCCCATCCTTCCCGCACTGATAGCACATCCCCGAGCTTCAAGCCACGATCAACCTCCGAAGACCTAAGCTTAGAGAACAGCTCATCCAGAGTCAAGGTATCATACATGCTCGACTCCTCAGTGGCCTCGACCTTGGCACTCCACACAGACCTATCCAGTGCATGCAAAACCTTGATAGCTTGATCATGATCCATGTATGGGAGCACTGTCACATTGTCCCTCATATTGTTCACAATGCTGGTGAAGCACTGAAACATCACATTGGTCGACTCACCAGGGATGAGTGAAGTTCTCGTACTCTGTCCGGTAAGTGGAAAACAAACGAGCTTGCACCTGGGCATTGCCAACATGAGCATTCCTAAGCTTAAGCCATGTCTTTCCGGCCACATCCTCTCCATACACTCGATCTAACTCCGAGGCACAGATAGCACGTAACAGGTAATCAACAGCCTTGTTGTTCGCCTCAAACAAGTCCCACGATCCTGGAAGAAGGAAATTGTTCGGGATGACATAGTTAGGATTTTGGGTCACATCCCAGATTAGAGTCCCCTTCCCACACAAAAACGCGCCCACGCGCCTCTCCCACATCGGGTAATTCTTGCCTTTGAAGTGCGGAGAACCCGACCCCTTACCATAGTCGCCCATCTTTGGATCTTAGACTTGTTAGAATCACGAAGATCCATAACTGGCTTTGATACCAGTTGAAGGACCGAATAGGCGACCACAGAGGGGGGAGTGAATGGAAGTCGATAAAAATTCTTCTTGAAGGATGAGCTCGGCCTATACCTTGATTGCCACTCCGATCAGTCACACACACCAAAGAAGCTCTAGACTAGGCACACACAAGCCCACTAGTCCTAGAGACAAGCCACGAATCAAAGAGCGGAAGCACAAGACAAGAATCAAACAACTTAACCAAATCTGCGAAGCACCTGGCGGACTGTCCGAGGTAGCCGGGCGGACTATCCGCGTGGGGGGCACAGACCGTCCGTGAGGGCACGGCGGACCGTCCGAAACTGCAACCCGAACCTCCAGTAGAGCACCGAGACAAACGGACTGTGCGTGATGGACCCGCGGACCGTCCGCCCCGTCACGGACCGTCCGCAAACCTCTTGCACCAAAAACCAACTGACTCAACGGATCGAACGAAAGGCACACAAGAACACACGAAGAACACGACGAATAGCTGGGCCTTCAGGCACCTCGCGGACCGTCCGCGCGGGGGGGGGGGGCGGACCGTCCGCCAAACGCGGACAGAACAGAAAATGCACGCACGCGGGAGTCAACCCTTCCTTCTCATCACCGGATATCCCAAACGGCTTGAGCTCTTGAGACAAGAATTGGGGGAGATATGAAACATCACAAGATGAAGCTATGCCCCAAAAATCTCGACCTCTAACTCACTAAATCACCGGGAATCGCAGATCACATGAACCATCACCAAGAACTAGGGCTCCAACAAAAACTCGCGAATCGGAGGGGTTTCCCGGCGTTTGAGGGGTTAAGATCACACACAAAGATGCACAAGGCATCCACCCATGATCCCCTCAAAGAAATCGAAGAGAAAACGCCCTCAAATCAACGAATCGAGCGAAGAACGAAACCAACCAAAAATAGCTCCAAAAAGACACAAAAATCACAAAGAGCTAGGAGATCATCACAACGCTGAATCCATCCATACATCCAGAGGTCAGAGTCTATACAAAAATCTAGCCTAAGGAATAGCAGAGAAAAGAAGCAGTCCAGAGCGATCTACCGGGTGCGGAAACCCTAGAGTCCAAGAGAGAGATGCCATCCACCGGAGTTGGCAAATGACCACACTACCCCTACAACTTAAATTGAAGATATTGTCAGTGTTTTAGACACCGAGCCTACCACGGGTACCCGAAGTAGTAGATTGTGCGGTGGGGCTCGCCGAGATCAGGAACACGATGGTGAGACACGGGGCACACAATTAGACAGGTTCGGGCCACAATGTGCATAATACCCAACGTCATGTATGCTGCGTGGCTCTATATTGATTGTGTATGATTTGAGAGGGGTCCCTTCCTCGCCTTATATTCCACGGGAGGCAGGGTTACAAGTCGGATTGGTACAAGAGTACTATTCGAGTAGGACTAGGAGTAGCCAATACAAGTTATAGAAAGCTATCCTAATTTTAGTAAAAGTCCTTGTCTGTCTTGTCTTGCCTTATGATCCATGGTAATCTTGCACCGTGGCCCACTAGTCGAGTAGTTCAGGTATGTAGGACATTATCTCCTGGGTATGGCCCACATGTGTGGTGGGCCCAGGGATGCCCGGTCGAAAAGCCCCCGAGTACTTTGTAGTCGAGTGTGATGCTTCCAAGTAGTCTTGAAGATCTCCGCGAGTAGTTCCCAAGCGTCTCCGAGTTCTACAAGCTTCAATCTTCAATAGTACTTGAATCTTCACAAGGCTGGAAGGTACTCCAGCTAACTCCACGAGTAGTCTTGAAGTCTTCTCGAGTTGTTCCCAAGCGTCCCCGAGTAGTTCCCTTGAAGGTCTTCAATAATACCCGTTTCGTTCTTGAAATCTTTGCATCAAAGATCCATATGGCAATGCGATTACTAAAATCGCATTCCATATGGAATGTAGCCCCCGAGCCTAGCTCGAATCCAGGATTAAAGCTGAGGGTCAATCTTCTAGCACTTGTTCTTGCTCTGAAAAATCCGTAGAAATCCCGAAGAAATTCTACGGGAATGCGATTACTAAAATCGCATCCCATATGGATGTAGCCCCCGAGCCTTAGTCGAATTGAAAATTCGAGCTGAGTGTCAATCTGAAGTCTTCATCAAATAATCCTGTGAAATCCTGAGAAAAAACTGAAGGACACGTGGCACGAAGCCCCCGAGCCTTGAGTCAAGTACTTTCTCGAATTTAAGGATCCAATCTGACTGTAGAAAGTGGCCTGAATTCAGTGAACTGTAGCTGAGTGAAAACCAATCCCATTGAGTAGTCGAGCCCCCGAGATGGAGCCGAGCAGGTCTTGGAATTTGTACAAAGTCCACTGACTTAGCCGAAAAATATTGCCCTGTGTGAAACCAATCTGTTGAATACGAAGGGTCACCAGGTCGAACCATTAGGGTTTTGGCTTATAAATACCAGAGGGGGTATCCCCTAGGGTTTCACTGCTTCCATTTGCCCTTAGATCCAGAAAGAAAACCTTAGCACCTGTAGCTGCCACAGAGTTTGAGCGTCTATACCGCCAAGTGCTTCCACCTCCATCCCCTCGCAGCCCCCGAGAAGATGCGAAAGAAGACTCTTGTGACTGGAAAGATGAAGGCTGCGCCATCCAAGGGACAGATGGAGAAGAAGAAATATGGCCGCGGCAAAAATCAGTTGCTGGAGCCAAAATACAAGAGGGTGGTGATCAAGAAACCACCGAGCCAGGCCGCCTCTTGGAACAAGTCTAAGATGAAGGAGGATGACATCAAGGCCCTTGAGGTTGCTGGCTTGCTGTGTGAGGAGGCAATCACAGTCTAGAGCTCCGCCGCTGGAGATGCGTGGCCCATGGAGAAGACTCTTGATGAAATCCCAATGTTCGGCCACTTTGTCGAGCCTGGATTGACTCTGCCAGCCTCGGATTTCTTCAGAGGGTTCCTCGACTTCTTCAAGCTGGAGCACGTGCACTTGAACCCGAACAGCATCTTCCAGATCGCAGTGTATGTGCACTTCTACGAGGCTTTCTTTGGGATTCGCCCACATTGGTCTTTATTTAGGAAGATATTCTGGTTGAAGCCACAGCCCAACGCCAACTTCCCAGTAGTAGTCGGTGGAGCTAGTCTTCAGATGCGTCAGAAGGCACAAGAGTTGTACTTCAAGTACGACTTGATAGATTCCAATCAAGATTGGAAGACCAAGTGGTTTTATATTGAGAACGCCCCGCCTCAACTGCCCAAGCCCAACATGTTTGCACTAGTGTACGAGAGGCTCTGGAAGGACGAGTCGTCGATGCAAGAGTGTATCCAGATTCTAGAGTTGCTGGCGAAAATTGCACAGAAGAAGGCGCAAGGCTTGACAGCTGAGAGGGTAGCCTTCAGCTTCATGAAGCGCCGAGTACAACCCTTGATGCAGCGGGAGCATTTAGGGTATGAGTACATGGGCCTTGGAGATGGCTCAAGAATGTCTACAGAGGAGATCAGTGATGTTCTTGTGATGGAAAGGTTACAGAAGATCTTCAAGAACCTTCATGGAATTCCAGCAGCTGTCCAAGAGTTCAGTGCTGATAATCCTCCACGTCTGGTAAGTATCCGCAAACTAGCCCCTGAGTACTTATTAAAAGTAATCATGAACTTAGAAATTTGCCTTGTTTTATAGGAGGATGTTTTAAAATTTGTCTCCATCCCTCCTACTTATCCCCATGATCCACTACAAGCGCCAGAGGAAGAGCCATCAGAAGTTGAGGCTCAAGCCGCTGAGAGTAGTCGATCTGCTCGAAGGGAAGATGAAGTGTTGGTGGAGGACGCCTCGTCGAGTGATGACGATGAGCAGACACTCCAACAATGTTTTGAAGTGAAAGGTCGCTACGGGTACTCTAGAGCGCCAATCCCTAGTGGTGTCTCCGCAGGGGCGTTGAAGAGGCCAGCTTCATCTCTTGTAGATGATGTGACGCAGCCGCCACGGAAGAAATGGACCACTGTGGGGAAACACACTGTGAAGAAAATCACAGCCTTGCCATCCATTACAGTGAGTTTTGAGAACTTTAAGTAGCCAATATCATGTTGGATACTTGTTTCCTTTGTAATGGCTTGTAATTTTGACTTTTGCAGTTTGTCGAGAGTACTGCTCATGTTCCCCCGAGTAGTCCTACAAGGTCGACAGAACCCGAGATGGTTCCAGCATCAACCGTCGAGATGGTGATGCCTGAGCGACAAGAAGCTGCGACACCGGGAAGTGTGCCACCGGTGGAGAGTGTCCCAGTGGAGCCGGTGGCGCCCACGTTCTTTGATATGCTGGGACCAAAGGTTGTGGTGCCTCGTGCTGCTCTATAAGTACTCGAGTACTTCTTGATGTTGTTAATTTTGAATATGCTGACCAACTTGTTGATGCAGTAAATCCACTGATGTAAAGTGGGGAGCTTCTGGAAGTAGTCCTGTTGAAGGAAGTCAGAATCCTCCAGCGGAACAAGAAGATGTGCTTCCAGAACCCCAAGTGGTAGCTGCTGAAGCTGATGCCGTACAAGCACTGTGCCTATTTTGAAGTGATGTAGTCAAGGCAGCAGTGGATGCAGCTTCCAAGCCAAGGGCTCAGCAACCCGAAGACATAGAGGCGGTGGTGAATGAAGGCCTGGAGGTTGATCCAGAAGCCGGATTGCGCCATGAAGAAAACTTGGTTGTTGAAGCCCCTGTGTGTCAGATAGATGCACGGCTAGTGCTTGAAAATAGCCCAGAAGGTCGCATAGTGCCGCATGAGCCAGAAATTGAAGACCCGTCTCCTCTGCGCAGCGCTATGATGTACTCGGAGGCGAGTACAAGTACTCAATCCAGAGCTGAAGGCTTGATGTCGTATGATGATTCTTGCTTGGATGAAGACAACTTGCAAGCGCACTCCGAGATGTTCCGCAGTGTAGTGAAGCTTTTTGTTGTAAGTTATAGTCTCTTGTAGAGTACTTTAGCCAAAGATATCTTGTCTTTGACCCTTGAGTTGTTTTGCTTTTGCAGGAAGTTGTCAAGCAGTCGAAGCGAAAGACTCGTCTGCTCGAACAATATGCGGCGGATATAGAAGAAGTCTCGCAGCTCAGAGATGAACTCAAGGAGCAGAAAGCCTTGGCTCTGAGACTGTAAGAAAAACTTGATGGCAATGCCGCCGAGTACCACAATGAAGTCCAGAAGCTGACGGCTCAGAAGGATGACGTTGTTGGGGAAAACAAGTCACTGCGCCAGAAGAATAAAGGTATTCCCCTTTCTGAACTTATCTTCGAGTACTTATTTCTTGCATACTGCACCCTTATAAGTTGTCTTGGTCCATTGCAGAGCTGGCTGAAGAGGTTGAGAGGCACAAGAACAAGTCTCTTGACCGGCAGTTGGCCTATAACCGTGAAGAATCAGCTCGCCTTGACCTCGAGGCAGAATATAAGGTGTGGTGTATGGAACTTGAGCGTGAAATGCAGATTCGTCTTAACGGTTGGAATGATTTGCTGACTTGTATGCAGTCGCTGAAGATCAAGATCGAAGAATCCGAGTGTCTGCGAGCGGAATTGAAAGTCTTGATGGAGGCAGCCGAGCCGTAGCCAATCTCTTTGAGCCCAGAGTAGCTGGAGTTCAGCCCCGTCCACTTGTGGAGAGGTTGAAGGACATGCCAAAAAAGATACTGGAGTATGCTCAAAGGCTGGCTTGCACAATTCCCAATCAAGTGCTGAGCTTCATCAAGTCCTTTTACGCAGACGCGGATCTGACAGTCATCATGAACGGAAGATCTGCAGATTGTTCCGACGATAGGCTGAACGAGTTGATGCAGCAGACATCTCCAATCGCGGAAGCAGTCTCCAAGTTCATAGATCTGCGTTAGATGAACCAGTAGGATAAACACTATGGAAAAAACAAGTGTAATTCCAAATACGTGTTTATGTAATATAATTGAAAACTTGAGTAAGTCAATTATCTGGATCCCTTGTATGCTTGTGTGAATGCCATGTACTCGAGTTGATGATCAATGAGTGTTTGGCTGCAACAAGAGATACGGTACTCAAGTAAAACTACTCAAGTATAGATTTGTTCCGAAGAATGTTAGCTTAATCACAACAAATAAAAAACCTTAGTTGTAGTAGCGTAAAAGAAGGCTTTGTTGCAAAAATAAGCAAACACATAGTAACAAGTCGATATATAGAACAACCACTTTATTACTGAAAACATTGTATTGAGTTTACGATGTCTGGATACACTATTGAGTAATAGTGCCTTAAGTACCTCTGAGGCTATGAGCCTAGTGAGAGAGTACTCGTAAGAATGTTTCGAAGAACGAGTAAGACCGTAGAAGACAGTGTGATGAACTCATCCTTGCTGTAGCAACAACTTGTGTGAGAGTTCCACTGAGACCCTACTATAAAAGGTGTTACTATAGGCCGCAGCCTCTTATTGAAAATAGAACAAGGACAACATGTGCCACTTATTGCTCTATACGACACAGAGTCGTCTGGAGAGGGTTGTCATGACCCCCTACGAGTTGTCGCAGAATGAGACTGCATGGACAGGATTATCGTGATCCCCTATGAGTTGTCGCAGCCGAAGCCGCCTATGGAGGATTGCCGTGATCCCCTACAAGTAGTCGCAGCCGAAACTGCCTGGAGAGGATTATCATGATCCCTTACTAGTTGTTGCAGCCATAGCCGCCTAGAGAGGGTTGTCGTGACCCCCTACGGGTTGTTGCAGCCGTAGCCACCTGGAGAGGGTTGTCGTGACCCCCTACGGGTTGTTGCAGCCATAGCTGCCTGGAGAGGGTTGTCGTGACCCCCTACGGGTAGAAGCAACAAAGCTGGTCGATGTTCAAAGAGTTGTCAACTTCTTCACCTTCAAGTGTTTGGAGACGATATGAGCCAGGGCCGGTGACCTTCGCAATAGAGAAAGGACCTTCCCATGGCAAGTTGAGTTTGTGTAGTCCTGTCGTGTTCTGGATACGATGAAGGACTAAATCACCAATGTTGAAGTAGCGTTCCTTAACATTGCGGTCATGGTAGCGGTGAATCTTCTCAAGATATCGAGCGAATTGAATGAGTGCGTTGCAGCGAGCTTCTTCGAGACTGTCGACATCTATCTGTCTTGTTTCTACAACTACACCTTCTTCGTGCTGGTCAACCGCCAGAGAACGCCACATGACATCAGCAGCCAAGACAGATTCAGAGCCATAGACCAGGAAATAAGGTGATTACCTTGTGGGAGTAGTAGGCTGAGTACGTAGTCCCAGAATGCATTGGGTAGTTCCTTGATCCACTTGCCACCCTTGGTGTTTGCAGCATCATATAGTCGCTTTTTGAGAGCATCGAGTACCATCCCATTGGCACGTTCTACTTGTCCATTGGCGTGTGGATGAGCGACAGAGACGTACCTGACGTCAATTCTGCTGTTCTCACAGTATTCCCAGAACTGGTGATTGTTGAAATTTGAACCTAGGTCTGTGATAATGCGATTAGGGAACCCATAGCGATGTACGATTTCATCCAAGAAGTCGAGGACTCTATCAGCCTTGGGGTAGGTAACAGGCTTGACCTCAATCCACTTGGTAAACTTGTTGATAGCCACAAGAACTCTGTTGAATCCCCCTGGCGCATTTGGAAGAGGACCAATCATGTCCAGCCCCCAGCAAGCGAAAGGCCAAGTTGGTGGTATTGTAATGAGCTTGTAGGCTGGAATGTGTTGTTGCTTGGCGAAGAATTGGCATCCATGATATTTTCTGACTAGTTCCTCTACATCAACAAGAGTTGTAGGCCAATAGAAAGCACGTTTGAAAACTTTTCCCACCAAGCTGCGGGAAGAAGCATGATTGCCACAGATTCTTTTGTGTGTCTCCTCCAAGATTTTCTTACCTTCTTCACGGGAAACGCACTTCATGAGTACATCAGAACTTGTGCCTCGCTTGTACAGATGATCCCCAACTAGGAGATAAGCTTTGACGCGGCGTGAAATGCGCTCAGCTTTTGATTTGTCCTCAGGAATCAGCTGATTTTTCATGTAGTCGATGAAAGGAGTTCTCCAATCCACGTCAATCATAAGCACTTCACGATCAGGTGTAACTAAAGTAGTCGTGGGTGCGGATGATTGCTCCGGAATTGATGGTTTGTGGAGTTCATGAACAAAGATTCCTGCTGGCACTTGAGCTCGTGTAGATCCCAGTTTCGACAAGACGTCCGCAGCAACTTGTTGTCACGAACAACATGATGGAACTCGAGACCATGAAATTTGTTCTCAAGTTTGCGTACCTCCTGACAGTATGCATTCATGATCTCAGCATTACAATCCCAAGAATTGTTGACTTGATTGATGACCACCAAAGAATCACCATAAACAAGTAGTCGTGTAATGCCAAGAGAGACTGCAAGGCGAAGACCATGCAGTAGAGTTTCATATTCAGCTTCATTGTTTGAGACCTTCTAGAAGATCTACAAAACATATTTGAGTTGCTCGCCCTTGGGGGAGATTAGAAGTACCCCGACACCAGCGCCTTCCAGCTTGTGTGAACCATCAAAGTACATGACCCAATGTTCTGGACGCTCAATTGGAGTTGGGACTTGATTCTCCCGCCACTCAGCCATGAAATCAACCAAGGCTTGAGACTTGATAGCAGTGCAAGATTTGAACTCGAGCGATAGAGCGCCGAGCTCTACCGCCCATTTAGAAATCCTTCCTAAGGAATCCCGGTTGTGTAATATCTCGCCAAGCAGGTAGCTAGTGACCACAGAAATCTTGTACTCATCGAAGTAGTGGTGGAGCTTCTGTGAAGTAATCAGAACCGCATAGAGTAGCTTCTGTACCAGATGGTAGCGAGCTTTGGATTCTAAGAGTACTTCGCTGACAAAGTAAACTGGCCTCTGGATAGGGTAGCCATGGCCTTCCTCCTGCCGCTCAACAACAATAGCAGTGCTAACAACATGAGTAGTCCCAGCAATGTAGAGCAAGAGCTCTTCATTTGGTAGAGGAGCTGTGAGGACTGGAGGCTTGGATAAGAACTCCTTGAGCTGAGAAAGAGCTTGATCAGTTTCAGTTGTCCACATAAACTTCTCTTGCCGCTTGAGTATCTTGAAGAAAGGGAGACCCCATTCTCCAAGTCGTGAGATGAAGCGATTGAGTGACGCCATACATCTAGTAAGCTTCTGGACATCTTTGATAGTAGTAGGAGCTTGCATGTTGGAGATGGCAGTAATTTCTCGGGGTTTGCTTCGATGCCACGATGGCTAATGATGAACCCGAGTAGTTTTCCTAATGATATGCCAAAGACGCATTTGTTGGGGTTGAGCTTCCATTGGTACTCCCGTAGCGAAGCAAAAGTTTCCTCAAGATCCGCGATAAGCATGTCTGGATCCCTAGTCTTTACAATGACGTCATCCACGTATGCTTCCACGTTCATGTGAAGTTGCTTCTTGAAGCACGCTTGGATAGCTCTTTGATAAGTAGCACCAACATTTTTCAACCCGAAGGACATTATTGTGTAATAATAAGCACCAAACGGGGTGATGAACACGATCTTCTCTTGATCAGATTCCTTGATTGAAATTTGATGATAGCCCGAGTAGCAGTCAAGGAAACACAGTAGAGCATAGCCTGCCGTGGAATCAATGACTTGATCAATCCGCGGCAACCCAAAAGGATCCTTAGGGCAACGCTTGTTAAGATTCGTGTAGTCGACACACATCCTCCAATCATTAGAGTTCTTCTTTCTGACAAGCACAAGGTTAGCAAGCCATTGTGGGTGAAAGACTTCTCGGATGAAGCCAGCCGCAAGTAGTTTGGCGAGCTCTTTCTTGATAGCAGCCCTACGGTCATCAGCAAAGCGACGAAGATGTTGTCTCTAGGGGGTAGAATTAGGATCGACATTGAGAGAGTGCTCAATCAACCTCCTGGGCACACCTAGCGTGTCAGATGTTTTCCATGCAAAGATATCACGGTTAGCCCGAAGGAAGTTGACGAGCGCGTTTTCCTACTTAGGATCAAGCTGTGCACTGATCATGGTCGTCTTGCTACTGTCACCAGTACCAAGATCAATGGCTTTGAGCAGGACGTCACTAGTCAGTGCAGGCTTGTTGTTGATATCTGTCTTCTCAAGAACTTCCAGCTCACTCGGAGCAAGCTTTTTAGCTGCAGTGAAGACTTCCATCATAGCATTAGGGACTTGAGTTGTTGAGGCAAATTCCACGGCTTCAGTGTCGCAGTCGTAAGAACGCTTCAGATCCCCCTGCAGTGAGAATACTCCTTTGGGGATCGGCATCTTGAGTACAAGGTACACATAATGTGGGATAGCCATAAATTTCACCAGACCAGGTCTGCCAAGGACGGCGTGATAAGAAGTCTCGAAGTCAGCAACCTCGAACTTGATGTACTCGGTGCGGTAATGAGCCTTAGTCCCAAAGGTAACAGGTAGTACAACTGATCCCAAAGGAACAACTACATTGCCTGGGATGATACCATAGAACGACGAGTTGGTCTTGGTAAGCATCTTGGTGATATCCAGGTCCATCTTCTTTAAGGTCTTGGCAAACAGGACATTGAGGCCGATGCCACCATCAATAAGAACCTTAGTAAGCCTAGAGCCTGCCACCACTGGATCCAGAACAAGAGGATATCGTCCTGGCTCAGAAAAACTAGTCCATTGATCCGACCTTGAGAAGGTGATGGGGGTTTCAGACCACTTAAGAAAAGTTGGAGCTGCTGGTTCAATGGACATAATCTCTCTGAGAGCAAGTTTCTGCATGCGCTTGGTTGGTATCCCACCAAAGATGACATTGACAGTGTTGGATGGGTCTTGAAACCTAGTGTCTTTGCCTATGTTAGCCTTCTTCCCCTTGTTCTTACGAAACCTTGGGTTTGGGTGCACTAGTTCAGATGTGTTCTTCAGTGCACGGCAAAGTTGGTAACACTGCTATGTAGTATGATCACCCTCTAGGTGCCATGGGCATTTCTGCTTGGTCAATGTTGCCCAGTGAGAATCATCTTCAGGCTTGGCGGTGGTTTCCATGGCTGCAATAGTGTTGTCGGGCATGCGCTTGCGATTAGGATTGCTCGAGTAGTTATTACCCGTGCGATTGCCCTGCTGTTGCTTGCCACTATTGTTTCCACCAGCATTATTATTGTTGTTGTTGTTATTCTGGTTGTTGCGATGATGCTTGAACCGATTCAGAGCCTTGTCTTCCTCGTCCGCCCAGTGAGTGATCATCTCCTTGACCTTGGTAATGTTGGTTGGGCGAGCGCGACCGAAGTCTTGGAAAAGCCTGTCATCATAGAATCCATCCTGGAAGGTGTCTATGACTTCTTCTCGATAACATCAACAACAGTGGCTCTTTTTTCAAAGAAGCGATGCATGTACTCGCGAAGAGTCTCGCCTTGTTTTTGCTTGATCAACGCAAGGTCCATCCGAGTACCATGACGACCTAAAGAACTCGCGAAGTTGCTGGTGAAGCATTGCTTGAGTTGTCCCCAGTTGTCAATGCAGCCTCGCTTGAGAGATTCGAACCATGTGAGGGGTTCTTGCTCTAGACAAAAAGGAAAGTAGATGCATTTAATATCATCATTACCCCCGGCATTAGTGATAGAAAAAGCATAACAGCGCAACCACTGCCTTGGATCTTGCTTGCCATCGTATTTAGATATACCATAGGGCTTGAATTTCTTCGGAAGAAACAGAGCTTGAAGGCGAGCAGAGAAAGCAGGAAAGGAGTCAGAGTCAACATCCTTGTGCTTCTCACGCTCAGCACGCCTGGCATTGATTGTTGTGTGAGCATAATAGCGAGAGTCTCCTGACTTGCTATTGACACTGCCATCGCCGCCTTTGTCCTTGTTGCTAGCTTCCGGACGTGTGCGATTAGGAGTGTGAGTGTTGCGATGAGCACCCCCACTGCTACCATGGTGACTAGGTGTACTGGTGTTTTGACGTAGCATAGTGTAGGCTAGTTCAGCCAGCTTCGTGACTTCTGCAGCCGCCCTGTCATGAGGCATAGAGCGACCAAGCAAGTTGATCGCGTTGATAGCTTCCTCTGGAGTGCGGTATTGTCGAGTAGCAACCTCATCCAGAGCCTCTTGTAGATTACGAGTAGGTAGAGCTTCCACGAGTTCACGACAAAGGGTTGCACGATCAGTGTTGTGTTAACGACGTGCAGTCTTGGCCTCCGCAGTTTCATCAGCAGGAGCATTGACAGAGAGTTCATCATCAGATATGTCATCGGAAAGCGATAATTGGCGCGATGCCCTTGCGGAGTCTCGACGACGAAAACTTCTCAATAGGATGAGTGAGTACCTGTACTCTCAATGAGCTCAGTATCGGTGTCATAGTCAACAAGCTTGGCACCTTCTTGGAAAGATAAGTTGTCGAGATAGGCAATAAAGTGCTCTTGACCATTCAAGGTGAGATCAGCAGGCAAATGCTCAGGCTAGTAGACGAATCTACCCTCAGGTGTCGATGTGATCACCAGTCCTTGAGCAGGGCCAGAAAGTTGCTGTGCTTCAGTAGAATCCAAACCGTAGTTGAACTCAAACTCAGACGAATCTGAATCGAAGTAGTCGAGGTTGACTTCTGAATCCAAAGAGTACTCGAGCATGGTCTTCAAGCCAGGGCACATGAGGAGCTTCAACGCGGCTTGGTAAGCAGTGCTGACATGGCGATGGCCGAAGATGGGTGGTGTTGGAAGACAATCCAGGCTGAGCGTAGGCTGTACAGCCAAGGAAGGCGAATCAGGCTGAATTGTAGACGAAGTTGAGTTGTACTTGGACTCCGACTCGAGCTCGCTGACTGGGTCAGAAAGCGAAATTTCGCCAAAATTTTCGACAAAATCCTCCATCGAAGCTTGCGTAAGAGTCAAGGACTTGAGCTTTAACTATGGAGTTGATGCTAGGAAACGCAGGAAAGATCCAGCGCCGTCAACAACACAAACCCAGGAGCCAAAGACGAAGGTGTCGCCTTGCTGGAAAGCGACGGTTGGCTTGATGATGATAAGAGCCATCGAATTTGCCAGCGGATCACGACGAGATCCCCTACCTGGCGCGTCAGCTGTCAGTGTTTTAGACACTGAGCCTACCACGGGGTACCCGAAGTAGTAGATTGTGCGGTGGGGCTCACCGAGATTAGGAACACGACGGTGAGACATGGGGTACACAATTAGACAGTTTCGGGCCGCAATGTGTGTAATACCCTACGTCCTGTATGTTGCGTGGCTCAGTATTTATTGCGTATGATTTGAGAGGGGTCCCTGCCTCGCCTTATATGCCACGGGAGGCAGGGTTACAAGTCGGATTGGTACAAGAGTACTATTCGAGTAGGACTAAGAGTAGCCTATACGAGTTATAGAAAGTTATCCTAATCTTAGTACAAGTCCTTGTATGTCTTGTCTTGCCTTGTGATCCACGGTAATCTTGCATCGTGGCCCACTAGTCGAGTAGTTCAGGTATGTAGGACCTTATCTCCCGGGTATGGCACACATGTGTGGTGGGCCCAGGGATGCCCGGTTGACAGATACACACCCCTCAGGGGCAATATGGTCAAGTCTTCGGATATTCCCATCGAGCGGACACGCTTCCACCGTAGACTTGCTTAGCCTCGACGCAAGTCCCACGATCACGCCACGTGCCCCCCGCCTCAAAGCTTCGCGACGCTCCCGGATCACCATCTCCGTCGTATCAGGCCTTCGGACTTGGTTTTGTGGCCCAAACTAAGAAACCGTCCACCGATGGTTTTGTGGGCAAATCACCAAACCCAGCGTGCAAGCTTCGGCCTCGAACCACCACCTTGCACCGGCCCATGTTCACGACTTCAACTTGCTAGTCTAGCACCACACGGCTCGCACTTGACCCCATCGGCCACCAGGTCCATCGAACCAAGCCTACTTGCCTCTCCATCACCCGGAGGCCACCACAGCTAAGGCCTTTTACGCTTATTCTTCCCCTGCACCAACATGAGTCAAGCCGCAACCTATACCTACACACTAGTCCTCAACGACTTCAACTTGCTAGTCTTGCACCGCACGGCTCGCACTTGACCCCATCGGCCACCAGGTCCATCGAACCAAGCCTACTTGCCTCTCCATCACCCGGAGGCCACCACGGCTAAGGCCTTATGTTCTTGTTCTTCACCAGCACCAACACGAGTCAAGCCGCAACCTGTACCTACACACTGAGCCAAGCATCAGTCCACACAATGTTGTCAATCACTCATTACTAAGGAGCGACCCTCCACTGGTCCTCGGACACACCTGGTCCTCAACCTTGTGCTTTCACCTATACATATCTTTAAAGGTTACCTTTATATGCAATCGATGCTTCATGTTAGGTTAGATTGACTAGATAAGGTAGAGAACCTTAGTGGTTTGCTTCCGATCCACTGATTCGATAACCTTGGGTAATACTCGAGGGGAAAAGTGCTACGATGACCCGTAAGAGACGGTGAATCTTGACGCGTTTTTAGACCGTCAACAGTGTGTCACACTACCCTTATCATATCATTTATCTTACCCCTGTATTTGAGTTGTTGTCTTCTATCTCTATCTCATCATTACACTCATTGCAAAAGCATAAGTCTTGATATCCGCCATTGCCTTCCACGGATACGATACCCTTGGAACACTCATTTCCCCGGGGAAATGCTACAATGGTCTATCTGTGCGCTTGCGGATTCATTCATGATCGTTAGATTCACCTACGGCAAGTCTTTACGCTCGCTCTAACTCGGCATCATTAGTAGTGACATTAAGAAATGCCAACAAGCATTTCTGGCACCATTGCCGGAATAGATTCTAAGCCCGTTCTTAGGTGGTTGCATTAAGAAATGTCAACACTGGTGGCGGCGCTTGCGCCTGTGTGCCGCAGGAGACGACAGCGGCGGCGACAGTGGGTGCCGGTCGGTGCAAGGCCTGGCAGTCCGTGGGTGGCCACAATCGGCCATGGAGGGCTATGACTGGTCAGCGGCTCCCTCCTTCTTCATCAGTGTTGCCAGTTTGGTGTCGACATGGTGGTGGGGCCAAGGGGGCTGGCTGGTGCTTGTTGCGACACTGAGGTGGTGCTTCCAGATGCGCAAGGCCTCTTTTGGTGGCGGTGTTGCGGAGGTGACTGGGAGCAAGCTACTACCATGACCATAAGCGGGCAGCAGCTGTTGTGCCATCGGGCGAAAGCCTTCACCGGTTGACGGTGCGCATGATGGGTGCACCCTTGGGGCGTCGGTCTCCCTGCTGGGGGCATCATGGCGAGCCACTATGCTCTCGTCGTGTGGGGCTCTCAAGGTGAAGAGCTCGTCCATCTGGACGTGCAACGACAACACCTTGACGTCGTGACCTTCTTGGAGGCATCATATTTGGAGTCTCATTGTTTGTGCTAGTGGTGGCAGAGGTTGTTTGGAGATGCTGAGGGAAGCACGCTTGGTCTGTGTTGCTGTCAAGGTGCAGAGGGCCCATGGGTGCTAGAGGGCTTGAGCTACCGTGCAAGGTGCAGTGGTGAACTCGGTGAAGGCTGGGTGGAGGAGATGCTCTCATTACGGTCTTACATATCAGAGTCCTTGGCAGAGGAGTGAGACGGTGGGAGAGGCAAGGCCCTCACGCAGAGTGGCCATGATCAGTAGTTGCCCCTGGTACTGAGATGGGAGTGTTTGCTAAAACTTCACTACATCAGAGGGATCAACGATCGTGTGTGTGCAGTTTGAGGGTGACAGTCCCATTGTGGAGCAGCTCAGGGGGCCGTTCAGGCCTGTAGTAGGTTGCGGCTTCAGTGTGACACAGCGTTGGTGACTGTCATACGGGCATCCATGGGCCCACCACAGGGATGGGCCTACCCGTGGACTAGGACTACCCGCTGGGCTTTTTGTCTACTCATGGGCTGCGGCACCTGATGGCGTGGACAACTCGGACTACTCAAGGCTACACAGGATTAGTACTAGATTAGGAAGCCTTGTCATGTACACTGCCTACAACTAATCCTAGTCGTACCCGACTAGTACTCCTATACCAAACCAACATGTAACCCTGCCCCCCGTGCATATAAGGCGAGGCAGGGACACCCCCAAAGAACACTTGAAACTTACGCAATCAATCAAGAGCCACGCAACATACATGACGTAGGGTATTACGCACATTGTGGCCCGAACCTGTCTAATTGTGTGCCCCATGTCTCACCTTCGAGTTCCTGATCTCGGCGAGCCCTACTGCACAACCAACTACCTTAGGCACCCCCTGAGTATGTTTGCCAGGACTGAACACCAACAGCTGGTGCGCCAAGTAGGGGCTCTCATCGTAGATCCACTGGTGAACTCGATGGCTCCAATCACCATCAAACTCACCGTCGCTTTCGAACAAGGCGACACCTTCATCTTTGGCTCTGGGTCTGCACCTTCGACGGCGCAAGATCGTTGCTACGCTTCCTAGTGGCGAACCCAGAGGTGAAGCTCATGCCTAGGGCGCTTCCAGAAGCTCCGATGGACAATCTCGCTGAAAATTTTGGTGAAATTTCGCTCTCTGACCAAGTCGGTGAGTTTCAGTCCGAGTACAACTCGACTTCAACTCAAGCCCGGATTGAATCGCGCGAGCTCTCTCCTGAGCCCGTGTTCGGTCCAGTCTACCTACCACAGTTGTCTCTCTTTGGCCACTGCTCCACCAGCGCTGCCTACCAGGCTGCGCTCCTTGCGCTCCATCGCCCTGGCAAGGAGGCCGCGTTCGAGTACTCATCGGACTCGGACATCAACCTCGACTACCCCGACTGCTACTCGGATTAGTCTGAGTTCGAGTTCGACTACGGCTTAGACATGTTTGAAGAGAACCTGCTCACGGGCCCTGCCCAGGGACTGGTTGTCACATTGACACCAGAAGGTAGATTCGTCCACTGGCCTGATCAGAAGCCTCTTGACCTCGCTACTGATGACGACTCATGCCTCGTCGCCGTCCTCGAAACTCTTCCATATCAAGAGGGGCTCTGCTCCATGAAGAAGGCAGCGACACTGAGATAATCACCCATGCAAGCTTCGGGAACTACACCCCGAGGCGAGAAGCCGTCATCGTTGCAGCTGAAGGCTCTCGTCAGAACCAACACTTCTTAGAGGACCTCTCTGAGCACGAACTCTCTGCGATTGCACCCGCTGACAAGACTGCTGAAGCCAAGATAGCAAAAGCAGGAGGAACACCGAACACACTACTCGTCGTCAGCAACTTGCGGAAGCCCTGCCAATCTGCAACCTTAATGAAGCTCTAGATGTCGTAGTTACTCGTGCCAACGACACTCCAGAGGAAATCATCAACTCGATCAATGTCATTAGTCGTTCTATGCCTCGGGATCGTACCACTCAACAGATCGCCATACTTGCCGAGAAAGCTCACCTCTTGCTCCGACATGGTGCCCGTCCAAATGCAAGCGTTCACATCAGCAGTGGTGACGGTCGCGGTACTCGTACGCCCAACCGCACCTGTTCCGAAGCAAGCAACATGGGCGGTGGAGGTGACGCAAGCGTCAACAGCAGCTCCCACCACACTCCTCACGACGCCCGGAACACCATCAACAGGATCCGCCAAGAGCGTGAGAGAGGCAAGGATGAGTCAGACTCGTTCCTCGCCTTCACCAGACAACTCAGGGTACTCTACCTACCTGAGAAGTTCAAGCCCCTCGGCATCAAGAAATACGACGGCAAGCAAGACCCGAGGCAGTGGTTGTGCTGCTACAGGATGTCCATTGTAAATGTCTGGGGTAACGATGACACCAAGTGCATCTACTTGCCATTTTGCATGGAGGAAGCATCGTTCTCCTAGCTTGAATCCCTCCAGAAGGACTCCATCGACAACTGGGAACAACTCAAGAAGAGCTTCACAAGCAACTTTGATAGTGCCTTGGGCAGTCACGACAATCAGATTGACATCGCTCAAATCAAGTAGAAGCACAACGAGTCTCTCCGCGACTACATGCATCGATTCTTCGACTAACGCGCCACTATTGTCGACGTATCCGACAAGGATAGCATCGACACCTTCCAAAAAGGTCTCTATGACAAGCGCACATACATTGACTTCGGTCTCACGCGCCCGAACACCATCACCAGGTTGAAGACAATGGTTCAAGCCTGGGCTGATGAGGAAGACAAGGCTCGCGCCAGATACATAACTACTCACAACAACAACCAGGGCAAGAAGAAGAAGAAGAAGAACAACAACAACAACAACAATAACAATAACAACAACAACAACAAGGGCGGAAGCAACAGCAAGCAGGCGTCGAGTCCCAACCGCACGAGTAATAACTACTCGAGCAACCCTAATCACAAGCGGAAGCCAGACAACACTTTTGCTACACTTGAGCAAACCTCCAAAGAGGATAAAGAAGAAGACACGCCCTACTTCTAGAAGATGCTCAAGGAAAAGTACTTTTGGCACCCCAGCAGTGGTCACACCACTGAGCAATGCTATCAGCTATGTCGAGCTCTGAAGGACACCCCAGAACCCCATCATCCACGACCAAACAAAGGCAAAGGGGGGAGAGTAGTCAAGACAAAAGTGGTGGATTCCAGGATCCCACCGATACCATCAACGTCATCTTCGGCGGCGTACCCACAAAACGCTCCCAAAAGCATCTGCTGAGGGAGATCATGTTCATCAAACCCACAGCTCCCACTTTCCTCAAGTGGTCGGAGGTACCCATTACCTTCTCGCACGTGGACTAGTGGCCAGCTTCTCAGAGCCAGGGCAGTTTACCCTCATCTTGGACCTAGTGGTTGTAGGATCCAGGCTCACCAAGGTACTCATCGACAGCAGTAGTGGTCTCAAAGTCCTATTCGCCAAGACTTTCAAGAAGATGGGCCTCAACATCACTGACATGCTCACCAAGAGCAAATCATTGTTCTACAGCATCGTCCCTAGCAACACAGTCGTTCCTCTCAGACTCGTGCTGCCTGTCACCTTCGGGACCAAAGATCACTACCGCACCAAGTACATCAAGTTCGAGGTTGTGAATTCTGAGACATCCTACCACGCAAACCTCAGTCGACCAGCACTGGCCAAGTTCATGGCTATCCCACACTACGTGTACCTAGTACTCAAGATGCCTGGACCCAAGGGTGTATGTGCGCTTCAAAGGGACATGAAGCGTTCCTACGACTGTAGTACCGAAGCTGTGGACCTCGCTGCTACTACTCATGTACCCAACGCTATGATGGAAGTCTTCACTGCATCTAAGAAGCTTGCTCCGAGCGAGCTCGAAATCCCAGAGAAGACAGACATCTCTACCAAGCCAGCACCGACACAGGAAGTCCAGCTGAAAGCCATTGACCTCAATACTGGTGACAGCTCCAAGACGACCATGATTAGCACCGACCTGGATCCCAAACAGGAAGACGCACTCATCAACTTTCTTTGGGCTAACCATGCTATTTTCACATGGAAGCCTACTGACATGCCCGGTGCGCCCAAAAGGTTGATCGAGCACTCACTCAATCTCGATCCTAAAGTTGTACCCAGACGACAACACCTCTGCCACTTCGCCCAAGACCGCAGGGACACCATCAAGAAACAGATCGTGAAACTACTCACGGCCGGCTTCATCAGGGAAGTGTTCCACCCTGAGTGGATCGCTAACCCTGTTCTGGTCCAGAAGAAGAACACAAATGAGTGGAGGATGTTGTTGGTATTTCTTAACGTCACCACTATGGCGCCGGGATAGCGTGAGCGTGTAAGAATCACCCGGGTATACTGACGGGTGCGAATGAATCCGCAAGCGCACGGATACACCATTGTAGCACTTCACCTCAGGAGTATTCCCAAGGGTATCGAATCCAAGGAACGGTATGGGGACTCTACGAGTGACTATCCAAGGGTACACAGTCCCTGCTGAGGTAGGTGAGTGATGTGAAGTCTCCTATATGTTCTCGACTCTAGAAAGGAACAAGCTCGGATAAGATCTCGCTTCGGACACTGGCCCCTCCTGACTATAACAGTTGGTTCATGGCAAAGGGTTGCCTACACGCTGTATCCGAACGTGGGGAATTTCAGAGGGTCCAATGGCTGTCACTACCGCGCCTACCCCAAGACAAATCGTGGGATACAGGGCATTCGAAGGATAACCAGCAGTCTAGACACCACGTCTACACCGCCGACTACTACTATAGCACGGCTACGTCTGACGTCCTGTAGAAACACTATAGCACTCCATATAAATACGAAGTGACGAACCCGCGAGGTTGAGCTAGACCTTACTCGTCACTGAATCGATTCACGCGAGGAGATATGATTGATACTTGATCTAAATCAGATATGCATGAGCTCACTAAATTCTAATAGACAGGCAAGCACACAAACGGGATGCAAACTTATGCAATGATAACAGAAGATCTAGGGTCGTGTTTGTGAAGAACACAAGCCTCTAACTTATGAACAAATGCAAAAGTATGAATTACTTGCTCGTCAACTAGATCGAGGAGGCACGCTCATGAAGAACGCGGGCCTCTAAATGATGAACGAACGAAGAACTCAAGAACAACTCATTCATGCATGAGAGCCACTTTAGTCTAAATAGGAAATAATGAAATACTCACTTTAGTCAAAATAAAGAACAACATCGCTCACGAGGTACAAGGGGACGATGGATGATGAATGGATCATCACCACCTCACCTCTACTCATCCACACACTCCTCTCTACCTAGCACCACCTAGTCTAGATCCTCCATACACACACACTCAAGGTGGGATGAGGTTTCACCTCCACCAAGAGAGAATGAGAGAGGGAGAAAGAGGCAAAGGTGAGAAATGGCCTCAAGTGTGCTTCACCCTCTTCTTACCCCCCTATCCTCCTATTTATAGGCTTGTGCAACCGACGTGAGAGCACCCAAACACCCCGGGAATGGCTTCTAGGACCAATGGGCAAGCACCACGTGGAAGCCCCTGAGTGGGCACCACAAGGTCGGTTCGGCCGACCTGTGGGGTCGGCCGACCCCCTGTGGGCCCCACTCTGGGTGTGCTTTCGCGTGGTGGCTGTCCTGTGGGTCCTGAGGTCGGTTCCCGATGTCCACGTGGTTTGGAGGCGGTTTAGGCGCTCTGGTGGGCCATAGGATCCATGTGAAGTCTGCATGGCGGCTTCTGATTCGCCGAGGCTTCCTCCCTTGGATTGGTGATGTCATGGATCCAGGGGATGCTTGCATGCAGCCCCTCATTGGCTGAGCCTAACTTGCTAGGATCATGAGGGTGTCTTTTCTCTTCATTTCTTATGCTAAACACCTGCATTCAACTTAGCATAGCCACTGGTGGAAATTGTTAGTTTAAATCCCTATTCTAGTATGGATGCTTAGTTCTTATGCTAAAATGCAGGGATTGACGGCCCTAAATTAGGTACTTAACAGCCATCAACAACTCCCCCACACTTGCCCTTTGCTCGTCCCGAGCGAAAGGGAAGGTTACATGGGTTTAAACCAAAGGTATAAAACTAACATAGGAGTTATTCCAGGTCATACCTTGCTCTTGTGAACTCTGTGGATTGGCTACAATGCCATCTTGGGTAGTTGATAAGAGGAATGATCATGAATCGAGTCTTTTAAGCACCTGTTGGTCAGCACTTGGTGTTTTCCTGATAATTTTTTAAAGAAAAAGAACTGCTCTGCCCTCCTTCTTTGATTCTCTCGGATCACTCAATGTGTATATGTCCTCACCAAGGCATTAGATTGCCTTCCTTCACCCTACTTCTAATGATGGCTATATTTGGAGCTCAGGATAGGATAAAGGTAAAGCATACTTGTATTACATATATTGCAAAGTCAAAAACTGGATCCACAGAGAAAATCAAATCATACAATCAGATCAAGATGTGCACAAGTATAGGTACGGTGAGTATGGTAAGGTGGATACTAGGCCCGGGATGGGTGCTAGATATTACCATACATGTATGATGAATGTTGATTGATGGTGAGGTGGACACTAGCCCCGGAATGGATACTAGTTATCACCATCTAGATTATGGAACTCCTTTTTGCATGATTCTCCCTTTTGTATAAGATTTTTTTCTTTTTTTTTTAATGAGAGCATGGCTATCCCTATACTTTCTCTTTTTCTCTCTTTTTTTTCAATAGCCATGTCTCTTATGTAGCAAAAACTAGGAGGGGGAGATCAACACATATGGAGCTTTATTCTCACGAAATGGATGAATAATACAATGCTAACTTCCAGGGTAGAAGCATAGCAAGGGGAAAAAAGGTGGCGTGCACATGAATCTTGACCATGAGAGTAATGAAAAGAATTCTCACAAGGGTCACAGAATTTGACAAAGCTCAATACAATAACAAGCAGCATATGAGTAGAAGGTTTTCAACTAAAAACATCATATAGCTTTGGTAGGACAGTGGTACATCAAAGAGGAGCTTTGCAAGAGCATATTTTTTTTTAGAAAACAAAATTATCCCAAGGGTCAGAACCAACAGAGTTAAGATCATGTCATCAAGTCATATCTCACTTGCCAACTACTTAGATAAGCATGTTGTCCTTATGATGATATTGTTCACAAGCCTCAAGGTTATAAACGAGGAATAAAACTTACGCATGTCAACCCTAGGCATGGAGTAAGCATTTCCACAGATTTCTTAAGTTGAATTATGGAGAATTTATCAAGCATGAGCGTACAAACTCAGAAATCATGGTAAACTGAGGAAGAGATGCAAACCTGCACTGGTTTCTTGTGTGGACCAGACGGGGATTCCTGTGATGCGCACGAATGCATATCCCGTTCAGGTTCTCTAAGCGTGGTCGACCGTAAGCGCTGTGTGAGCATAGTGTGGGTGCAATAATGATCCGTCGTGTTTGCGTTTGGAGAGTGCAGCTCTCCCCCACACTGTTTTGTACCTGGGTGCAGTTCTTCGATACAAAAAAGCAAAAACAAAAATAGCTAACACACGAGTGACTCAACCGGGTTACATGACCGGTGGAGCCAAAATTATTCATTCAAGTTCACTAATGAAGAAATAGGCACTTACACAACTGATGGAAATAAAGGAAATAAATGGAAGGGAAATAAATTAAACCTAACTAAGCGCCTATGAAGGGAAATAAGAGTGGGGCACAACCCTCTACTCAGCAAAGAGGGCTTCCAAACCCTCGACTTCAATCAACCGCTGCAGCTTGGCATTCATCTCCTCACGGGTCTTGAGGAAAAGGTTCCTGAGCTGTCGATATTCCGCCCGCTGCCTTCTCACAGTCTTCATTAAGAGGTCAAACTCAAAGTACGCCTCTGCCAAATCATCTACCATCTTGCCCACACGGAGGTTCTTCCTGTTAGACAATGAAGCTAGGATGTCACCAAGCTCTGTCTCCCAATTTGGCGGGTATTGCTTAGGCACCCCGTAGCTATCCTTAGGGGTCCTCACTCCAAAGACGGGAAACCTGGTCTGCGGTTGCGGGACTTCATCCCACACATCCTGCTCATACTTATGGCAAAAGGAGTCACCATCTTCGTCAAACACAGATCCTGAGTAGCGTTCTCCAGCCTTTAGTGGCGGCCCTGGCCAATCATCAAACAACACCTTCTTGCTCGATCCAGGGGCCGGCTTCTTCCCTAGGACGTTGAACAGGGAGCAATGACTGGCGAAGGTAGGAGGTGAGGATGAGCCGCGCCTAGCTGGGGGCTCTACCGAGTCTCCAGTAGGGCTTCTCCCCTTCCTCCCTCGCTCCGGAGTCATCAAATCGTCCTGAGTTCCGTCCCATGGATGAAACTCGCTGCCCCCGAGGTCGCTGAAGCAGAAGGACTTCTCCCCCTCGAAGCTAGCGGAAGCCATCGGGCAGAGGTGAGCAAGGTGGTGGAGCGGTGAGAGGAGGATCGAGCAGAGGAGATGGGGTTCTGCGCGACGCAAAACTCCGTCACGCGGCGAGGGAAGGGTTTCTGGAGGACGAAAGAGTACGCACGTGAAAAACGTGAGGCGGCGGCGGCCCTAGTGGGTCAGCTGACCTAGGGGGTCAGCCGAGCCCATCTGGGCCTCTGCTTCGGCGTGTGGGCTCTGGCGGGGCTCAAGGTCTCTGGGTCAGGTGGCCCACCAATTCTAAGGTCGGAGGCTTCAGCAAGGGCTAGAATGGAATTTTGGGCATAATACTGCCTTCTACCCCCAAACAACTTTACTTAAACCTCTTTATACCTTAATGGCTCAACTTGGGGATTTTACCTGAACTAATACCTGGATGAAGAGTCATTGTTGCCCTGTTGCTCATATCGTCCATTTTCTCCTGGTGATATCCTCCTTCTCTGCCCTGTGGTCCTCCTTGCAGGTTTCTTTATGATAGAATGTATTTTCTTTCCTGCATGGTTAGTGCATATGTACGATGCAAGCTGTATAAATGGCGAAACTGAGGTGATCCTCACAACCATCCTAAGGGAACTATGATGGGTATCCTTAGGAAGGAAGCGCAGCTAGCAAGGCTATAGCACTATGGACGAGAGATGATAGAGGTGCTGGAGTTGAGCACAAAATCCGGGCCTATGGCCTAGAGTGCTCTAAGAGTGAAGCATTCACCTCTAGAACTCAATGATGATCGGACCCCAGATTGAGTGAGTGAAAGGTTATGGGTCGCACGACCATTTGAGCTGAAGGTCGAGAGTGACGAACTTGTTAGTCCATCCCCT
This sequence comes from Cenchrus fungigraminus, assembly GCA_036936925.1. Classification (NCBI taxonomy): domain Eukaryota; kingdom Viridiplantae; phylum Streptophyta; class Magnoliopsida; order Poales; family Poaceae; genus Cenchrus; species Cenchrus fungigraminus. The sequence goes on along the minus strand of CM072777.1, from coordinate 48,082,412 downwards.
CCTTGGGTTGACGAAAGGTCTCACCCTCACATAAGTGGGATGACACGTAAGTTAACCCAAGCTTCCAACGGAAGTGTAAAGGATAGATGTGTAACCACACTCCCGCACGGCATCGATCAGGTCAAGAAGTGAAGAGTAGGATTTACATCCACTTGACTTGATCGGCATCGGTCTTAGCTTGAGCTTAAGATAATGAGATGGATTGCTCAACTAGACCGGATATAAGATCGTGCTTCCGTAAGCCAAAGATATGGAAGTTTCACAATGCTAGGGCTCGTGTCTTGGCATAACCCTCAGTGTGGTGGCACTTCGGATTGAGCCTCGACATGAAGCACGAAAAACATCCATCGTGACCTCCCCTGGAGAGTTGCGGGCATGGTTGAAGTGATCGTCCCCGCCAGGAACGATTCTTCTTCCTCGACTACTACTCTCCTCCTTCCCTCGAGACTAAGTCTCGAAGGCCGGGTTTTAAGAGAAGGAACGATAGGGGAATCTAGGGGTAGACTCTGCACTAAGTGCTCTTTCCCATAGATTCCTACCAGTGAGTGATATCTTCGACCAGAGCACAGAGAAGTTTGGCATGTTAGCTCGGGCTCTCTCAAGGATTGGCTTAGGCATTTCGACATTTTCTCGTTTGGTTGCCTCGTCACTCGAGTCAGGTGGGGAGCTGAAATCTTGGATTTCTCCTAGAATTTCCAGTCCCTCTTCTGGCTCTAAGAACACAAAGGTGCCTCCCGAAATGGCATCAAGCATCATGCCACAGTCTCTTCGTAAACCAAACCGGAAATGCTGTAACAGCACTGGGTCGGGTAGACCAAGGATCGGGCAAGTTTCAACCAAAGAGGCAAAACGATGCCATGCAATGCCTAAGGTTTCCTTCTCTCTTTGTTTCAAACTGAGGATCGCCATTCTTAAGGAAATGATACGCCGTAGCGGAAAGAATCGAGTGCAAAAAGATGCTCTTAATTCCTCCCAGCGTAGGTGATTGCAACCAAAACAATGCTACCAAGATTTCGCTTTCCCGGAGAGGGAGAACGGAAATAGGTTCCTCTTAAGAACGTCTTGTGCTGCCTCGGCCTTACCCTGGGTGGAACACAACTGCTCAAAGTCTCTTGCGTGATCATAGGAATTCTCATGACTCATCGCCGAGAAGGGTTTTTCCTCAACTAGCTTCATGAGAGATGGGTGAACCATACAAGGTGTTAGAAGAGCGGGTTGTCTCCAGAGAGTTGATTCCATGGTTTCACTCATAATGGGCGGAAGGTGCATACAAGGATAACCTTCCTGGGGTAGCGGGGGTAAAGGTAGAAATAAAAGAAAACAAAAGGTACGAGGATAGTCGGGTTCGTAGATTCTCGACAACCGTTCCCCGGCAACAGCGCCAGAAATGCTTGTTGGTATTTCTTAACGTCACCACTATGGCGCCGGGATAGCGTGAGCGTGTAAGAATCACCTGGGTATACTGACGGGTGCAAACGAATCCGGAAGTGCACAGATACACCGTTGTAGCACTTCACCTCAGGAGTATTCCCAAGGGTATCGAATCCAAGGAACGCTATGGAGACTCTACGAGTGACTATCCAAGAGTACACAGTCCCTGCTGAGGTAGGTGAGTGATGTGAAGTATCCTGTAGGTTCTCGACTCTAGAGAAGAACAAGCTCGGATAAGATCTCGCTTCGGACACCGGCCCCTCCTGACTATAACAGTTGGTTCACGGCAAAGGGTTGCCTACACGCTGTATCGGAACGTGGGGGATTTCAGAGGGTCCAACGGCTGTCACTACCGCGGCCTACCCCAAGACAAACCGTGGGATACAAGGCATTTGAAGGATAACCAGCAGTCTAGACACCACATCTACACCACCGACTACTACTATACCACGGCTACGTCTGACGTCCAGTAGAAACACTATAGCACTCCGTATAAATACGAAGCGACGAACCCGCGAGGTTGAGCTAGACCTTACTCGTCACTAAATCGATTCGCGCGAGGAGATATGATTTATACTTGATCTAAATCAGATATGCATGAGCTCACTAAATTCTAATTGACAGGCAATCACATAAACGGGATGCAAACTTATGCGATGATAACAGAAGATCTAGGGTCGTGTTCGTGAAGAACACGAGCTTGTAACTTATGAGCAAACACAAAAGTATGAATTACTTGCTCGTCAACTAGATCGAGGAGGCACGTTCATGAAGAACGCGAGCCTCTAAATGATGAACGAACGAAGAACTCAAGAACAACTCATTCATGCATGAGAGTCACTTTAGTCTAAATAGGAAATAATGAAATACTCACTTTAGTCTAAATGAAGAACAGCATCGCTCACGAGGTACAAGGGGACGATGGATGATGAATGGATCATCACCACCTCACCTCTACTCATCCACACACTCCTCTCTACCTAGCACCACCTAGTCTAGATCCTCCATACACACACTCATGGTGGGATGAGGTTTCACCTCCACCAAGAGAGAATGAGAGAGGGAGAAAGAGACAAAGGTGAGAAATGGCTTCAAGTGTGCTTCACCCTCTTCTTACCCCCCTCTCCTCCTATTTATAGGCTTGTGCAACTGGCGTGAGAGCACCCAAACACCCCGGGAATGGCTTCTAGGACCAATGGGCAAGCACCACATGGAAGCCCCTGAGTGGGCGCCACAAGGTCGGTTCGGCCGACCTGTGGGGTCGGCTGACCCCCTGTGGGCCCCACTCAGGGTGTGCTTTTGCGTGGTGTCTATCCTATGGGTCCTGAGGTCGGTTCCCAGTGTCCACGTGGTTTGGAAGCAGTTTAGGCGCTCTGGTGGGCCATAGGATCCATGTGAAGTCTACATGGCGGCTTCTGATTCACCGAGGCTTCTTCCCTTGGATTGGTGATGTCATGGATCCAGGGGATGCTTGCATGCAGCCCCTCATTGGCTGAGCCTAACTTGCTAGGATCATGAGTGTCGACCGGGTATCCCTGGGCCCAGCAACACACTGTGGGCCATACTCAGGAGATGAGTTCCTGTACACCTGGACTACTCGACTAGTGGGCCACGGTGCTGATATTGTGGACCACAAGGCAAGGCAAGGCGGACAAGGACTTGTACTAAGACTAGGATAGCTTTCCATATCTTATATAGGCTACTCCGGGTCCTACTCGAATAGTACCCTTGTACCAATCCGACTTGTAACCCTGCCTCCCGTGGCATATAAGGCGAGGCAGGGACCCCTCTCAAAACATACGCAATCAATATAGAGCCACGCAGCATACAGGACGTAGGGTATTACGCACATTGCGGCCCGAACCTATCTAATTGTGTGCCCCGTGTCTCACCATCGTGTTCCTGATCTCGGCGAGCCCCACCGCACAATCTACTACTTTGGGTACCCCGTCGTAGTCTCGGTGTCTAAAACACTGACAGCTGGCACGCCAGGTAGGGGATCTTGTCGTTGATCCACTAGCGAACTCGATGGCTCTCGTCACCATCAAGCCGATCGTCGCTTTGCAGCAAGGCGACACCTTCATTTTCGGCTCCTGGGTTTGCGTTGCTGACGGCGCCGGATCGTTCCTGCATTTCTTAGCACCAACTTTGGAGTCAAGGCTCAAGTCCTCGACGCTTACGCAAGCTTCGATGGAGAATCTTGTCGAAAATTTCGGCAAAATTTCAATCTCTGATCCGCTCAATGAACTCGAGTCGGAGTCCGAGTACAACTCGACTTCACCTCCTATCCAGCCTGAGTTGCTTTCTTCAGCCTCACAGCTTGCGCTCAGCCTGGATAACATTCCAGCACCACCTCTCTTCGGTCATCGCCATGTCAGTGCCGCTTACCAAGCCGCACTGAAGCGCCTCATGTGCCCTGGCCCGAATATCGTCCTCGAGTACTCTTCAGATTCAAACGACAACTTCGACTACTCTTCGGATTCTTCTGAGTTAGAGTTCGACTATGGTTCGGATTCTGCTGAAGTACAACAACTGTCTGGCCCTGCTCATGGACTGGTGATCACATCGACACCTGAGGATAGATTCACCTACTGGCCTGAGCATGTGCCTGTTGATCTTACACTGGATGATCAGGAGCGCTTTATCGCTTGTCTCGACAACTTGCCCTTCTAGGAAGGCGTCAAGCTTGTTGATTACGATACTGATACTGAGCTCATCCAGAGTACGGGTACTTATTCATCACATCGAGAAGTGTTCGTCGTTGATGCATCTACTCCGCAAGGGCATCGTTCCAATTATCATTATCCGGATGATGTATCTGATGATGAACTCTATGCTAATGCTCCTGCTGATGAAGCCACAGAGGTCAAGGCTACACGTCGCCAACGCAATGCTGATCGTGCAACCCTTCGTCGGGAACTCGCGGAAGCTATACCTACCCGTAATCTTCAAGAGGCTTTGGATGCGGTAGCTACTCGCGAATATCGCACTCTAGAAGAAGCTATTAATGCGATCAATCTACTTGGTCGCTCTATGCCTCGTGACAGGGCGGCTGCTGAAGTCGCGAAGCTAGCTGAACTAGCCTACACTATGCTACGACAGAATACCAGTGCTCCTAGTCACCATGGTAGCAGTGGGGGTGCTCATCGAACTACTCCTACTCCTAATCGCACATGTCCGGAAGCTAGCAACAGGGGCAAGGGCGATGATTGCAGTGTCAATAGCAAGTCAGGAGACTCTCGCTACGATGCTCACACAACAATCAACGCCAGACGCGCTGAGCGTGAGAAGCAAAAGGATAATGATTCTGATTCTTTCCCTGCTTTTTCTGCTCGACTTCAAGATCTGTTTCTTCCGGAGAAGTTCAAGCCTTACGGCATCTCCAAGTATGATGGCAAGCAAGATCCAAGGCAGTGGTTGCGCTGTTATGCTCTGTCCATCTCCAATGCCGGAGGAAATGATGATACTAAATGTATCTATTTCCCCTTTGTTCTCGAGCAAGAGCCCCTCACATGGTTTGAATCCCTCAAACGTGGCTCCATCGACAACTGGGAACAACTCAAACACCACTTTACCAGCAACTTCGCGGGTTCTCTGGGCCGTCATGGCACTAGGATGGATCTTGCCCTGATCAAGCAGAAACAAGGCGAAACTCTTCGCGAGTACATGCACCGCTTTTTTGAGAAAAGGGCTACTATTGTTGATGTCACTGAAAAAGAAGTCATAGACACCTTTCAAGATAGTTTCTATGATGATAGGCTTTTCCAAGACTTTGGTCATGCTCGCCCAGCCAACATCACCAAACTCAAGGAGATAATCACTCACTAGGCGGACGAGGAAGACAAAGCTCAGAATCGGTTCAAGCATCTTCGTAACAATCAGAACAACAACAACAACGCTGGAAGAAGCAATAGTGTCAAGCAACAACAGGGCAACCGCCAAGGGAATAACTACTCGAGTAATCCCAATCGCAAGCGCAAGCCCGACAACACTGTTGCTGCAATGGAAACCACCGCCAAGCCTGAAGATGATCTTCACTGGGCAACTTTGACCAAGCAGAAATGCCCATGGCACCCGGAGGGTGATCATACTACAGAGAAGTGTTACCAACTTCGACGTGCGTTGAACAACACACCCGAACCAACGCACCCAAACCCACGATATCGCAAACATAAGGGGAAGAAGGCTAACACAGACAAAGACACTGGGTTTCAGAACCCCTCCAATACTGTCAATGTCATATTTGGTGGAATTCCAACCAAGCACATGCAGAAGCTAGCACTCAGGGAGATTATGTCCATCCAACCAGCAGCTCCCACTTATCTCAAGTGGTCTGAAACCCCCATTACCTTCTCAAGGGCGGATCAATGTACTAGTTTCTCTGAGCCAGGACGATATCCTCTCGTTCTGGATCCAGTGGGGGTAGGCTCCAGGCTTACCAAGGTTCTTATTGATGGTGACAGCGGTCTCAACGTCCTGTTTGCCAAGACTTTGAAGAAGATGGGCCTGGATATCACAAATATGCTTACCAAGACCAACTCACCGTTTTATGGTATCATTCCGGGCAATGCAGCTGTTCCTTTGGGTTCAGTTGTATTACCCATTACCTTTGGGACCAAGGATCACTATCGCACCGAGTACATCAAGTTTGAGGTCGCTGACTTCGAGACTTCTTACCATGCCATCATCGGTAGGCCCGGTCTCGCTAAGTTCATGGCTATCCCACATTATGTGTACTTGGTTCTCAAGATGCCGAGCCCCAAGGGAGTTCTTTCATTGCAAGGGGATCTGAAGCGTTCCTACGACTGTGACACAGAAGCCATAGAACTTGCCTCGATTACTCAAGTACCCAATGCAATGATTGAGGTTTTCACTGCCGCTAAAAAGCTTGCTTCGAGAGAGCTGGAGGTTCCTGAGAAGACTGACAATAACACCAAGCCTGCACCATCTGGTGACGTCCTGCTCAAAGCCATTGACCTTGGTACCGGTGACAGCAGCAAGACGACCATGATCAGTGCACAGCTTGATCCTAAATAGGAAGACGCGCTCGTCAACTTCCTTCGGGCTAACTGTGATATCTTTGCGTGGAAACCATCTGACATGCCAGGTGTGCCCAGGAGGTTGATCGAGCACTCACTCAACGTCGATCCTAATGCTACCCCCAAGAGACAACACCTTCGGCGTTTTGCTGACGACCGCAGGGCTGCTATCAAGAAAGAGCTCGCTAAACTACTCGCGGCTGGCTTCATCAAGGAAGTTTTTCACCCGCAGTGGCTCGCTAACCCTGTGCTTGTCAGAAAGAAGAATTCTAATGACTGGAGGATGTGCGTCGACTACACTGATCTCAACAAGCATTGCCCCAAGGATCCTTTTGGGTTGCCGCGAATTGATCAAGTCATTGACTCTACGGTGGGCTGTGCTCTACTCTGTTTCCTGGATTGGTACTCTGGCTATCATCAAATTGCAATCAAGGAATCTGATCAAGAGAAGACTGCATTCATCACCCCATTTGGTGCTTATTGTTACATAACAATGTCCTTCGGGTTGAAAAATGCTGGTGCTACATATCAAAGGGCTATCCAAGCGTGCTTCAAGAAGCAGCTTCACAAGAACGTGGAAGCATACGTGGATGACGTCGTTGTCAAGACTAGGGATCCAGACATGCTCATCACGGATCTTGAGGAAACTTTCGCTTCACTGCGCGAGTACCAATGGAAGCTCAACCCTAATAAGTGCGTCTTTGGCGTATCTTCAGGAAAACTACTCGGGTTCATCATCAGCCATCGTGGCATCGAAGCAAACCCTAAGAAGATTACTGACATCTCTAACATGCAAGCTCTGACTACTATCAAAGATGTCCAGAAGCTTACTGGTTGCATGGCGTCTCTCAATCGCTTGATCCCACGACTTGGAGAACGGGGTCTTCCTTTCTTCAAGTTACTCAAGCGGCAGGAGAAGTTTACATGGACAACTGAAGCTGATCAAGCTCTTTCTCAGCTCAAGGAGTTCTTATCCAAGCCTCCAGTCCTCACAGCTCCTCTGCATAATGAAGAGCTCTTGCTCTACATTGCTGCGACTACTAATGTCGTCAGCACTGCTATTGTCGTTGAGCGGCAGGAAGAAGGCCATGGCTACCCTATCCAGAGGCCTATCTATTTCGTCAGTGAAGTTCTTTCAGAATCAAAGGCTTGCTACCCTCTGGTGCAGAAGCTACTCTATGCAGTTCTGATTACTTCACGGAAGCTCCGCCACTACTTCGACGAGTACAAAATTTCTGTGATCACTAGCTACCCGCTTGGCGAGATATTGCACAACCGGGATTCCACAGGAAGGATTTCTAAATGGGCTATAGAGCTTGGTGCTCTATCGCTCGAGTTCAAATCTCGCACTGCTATTAAGTCTCAGGCCTTGGTTGATTTCATGGCTGAGTGGCGGGAAAATCAAATCCCAACTCCAAATGAGCGTCTAGATCATTGGGTCATGTACTTTGACGGTTCCCTCAAATTGGAAGGCGCTGGTGCCGGGGTACTTCTGATTTCTCCCAAGGACGAGCAACTCAAATATGTTTTGCAGATCTTTTGGAAGGTCTCAAACAATGAAGCTGAATATGAAGCTCTACTGCATGGTCTTCGCCTTGCAGTCTCTCTTGGCATCACACGACTACTTGTTTATGGTGATTCTTTGGTGGTCATCAATCATGTCAATGATTCATGAGATCGTAATGCTGAGAATATGGATGCGTACTGTCAGGAGGTACGCAAACTTGAGAACAAATTTCATGGTATCGAGTTCCATCATGTGGTCCGCGACAACAATGTTGCTACGGATGTCTTATCGAAGCTGGGATCTACACGAGCTCAAGTGCCAGCTGGGATCTTCGTCCATGAACTCCACAAACCATCAATTCCGGAGCAATCATCTGCACCCACGACTACTTCAGTTCAACCTGATCGTGAAGTGCTTATAATTGACGTGGACTGGAGAACTCCCTTTATCGACTACATTAAACACCAGTTGATTCCTGAAGACAAGCCAGAAGCCGAGCGCATTTTACGCCGCGTCAAGGCTTATGCTCTAGTCGGAGATCAACTCTACAAGCGAGGCGCAAGCTCTGATGTACTCATGAAGTGCGTTTCTCACGAAGAAGGCAAGGAAATCTTGGAGGAGACACACAAAGGAATCTGTGGCAATCACGCTTCTTCCCGCACCTTGGTGGGAAAAGTGATCAGACGTGCTTTCTACTGGCCTACAGCTCTTGCCGATGCAGAGGAACTAGTCAAGAAATGCCAAGGATGCCAATTCTTCGCCAAGCAACAACACGTTCCTGCCTACAAGATCATCACGATACCACCAACTTGGCCTTTCGCTTGCTGGGGGTTGGATATGATTGGTCCTCTCCCAAATGCGCCAGGAGGATTCAACAGAGTTCTGGTGGCTATCAACAAGTTTACCAAGTGGATTGAGGTCAAGCCTGTTACATGCCCCAAGGCTGATAGAGTCCTCGACTTCTTGGATGAAATCGTACATCGCTATGGTTTCCCTAACCGCATCATCACAGACCTGGGTTCAAATTTCAACAATCACCAGTTCTGGGAGTACTGCGAGAACAGTGGAATTGATGTCCGGTACGTCTCCGTCGCTCATCCCCGTGCCAATGGCCAAGTGGAACGCGCTAATGGGATGATACTGGATGTTCTCAAGAAGCGACTGTATGATGCAGCAAATACCAAGGGCGGCAAGTGGATCAAGGAACTACCCAATGCACTTTGGGGGCTACGCACTCAGCCTACTATGCCCACAGGGCAATCACCTTACTTCCTGGTCTACGGTTCTGAAGCCGTTTTGCCTGCTGATGTCATGTGGCGTCCTCTGACGGTTGATCAGTACGAAAAAGGCATAGCTGAAGAAACAAGACAAACAGATGTCGACAGTCTCGAGGAAGCTCGCTGCAACACACTTGTTCAATCCTTTCGATACCTTGAGAGGATTCGCCGCTATCATGACCGCAACGTTAAGGAACGCTCCTTCAACGTTTGTGATTTAGTCCTTCGTCGCATCCAAAATACGGCAGGACTACACAAGCTCAACTCGACATGGGAAGGTCCTTTCTCTATTGCAAAGGTTACTGGCCCAGGCTCATATCGTCTTCAAACTCTAGAAGGCGAGGAAGTCGACAACTCTTGGAATATCGACCAGCTTTGTCGCTTCTACCCGTAGGGGGTCTCAATAACCCTCTCCAGACGGCTACGGTTGTAAAACAACTCGTATTGGGTTTCATCAACCCTTTCCAGGCAGCTTCGGTTGCAACCACTCAACAGACAGCTACGGTTGTCACCACTCGTAGGGGATCAAGATAATCCTCTCCAGACAGTTTCGACTGTATTTTCTCGTAGCTTTCAGCTGCGAGCACCCGCAGGGGGCTTCATCAACCATCTCCAGGCAGTCTCATTCTGCGACCTCATAGGGAGTCATGATAACTCTCTCCAGACGATCCTGTATCATGTAGGGCAATAAGTGCCACATGCTATCCATGTTCCTATTTTTCAATAAGAGGCTGCGGCCTAGAGTAACACCCTGCCGGTAGGGTCTCAGTGGAACTCTCATAACAAGTTGTTGCTACAGCAAGGATGAGTTCATCACACTGTCCCCTACGGTCTTACTCGTTCTTTGGAACATTCTTGCGAGTACTCTCTCACTAGGCTCATAGCCTCAGAGGTACTTAAGACATTGTAAACACTGTACAATGTATTCAGTAATAAAGTTGCTACTCTATACCAACTTGTTACTGTCTTCCACTTGTTCATATCAAAGCCTTCTTTACGCTGCTACAGCTAAGGTGTTCAACTTGTTATGAATAAGTTCTTTCGAGTACTCTCTCACTAGGCTCATAGCCTCAGAGGTACTTAAGTCATTGTAAACACTATACAATGTATTAAGTAATAAAGTTGCTACTCTATACCAACTTGTTACTGTCTTTTACTTGTTCATAACAAAGCCTTATTTCACGCTGCTACAGCTAAGGTGTTCAACTCGTTATGAATAAGTTCTTTTCGAGTACTCTCTCACTAGGCTAGTTAGCCTCAGAGGTACTCAAGACATTGTAAACTCTGTACAATGTGTTTAGTACAAGCCGCTACTCTACATCGACTTGTTACTACTCTTAGCTTAATTCATGACAAAGCCTTCTTTTACGCTGCTACAGCTAAGGTGTTCAACTTGTCATGATTAAGCTAAAGTTCTTCGGAACATGTTTACACGTGAGTACTTCTACTCGTGTATCGTATCTCTTTTTGCAGCCACACACTCAATACCAACTCGAGTACTTGGCCAACACATAAGCATACAAAGGGATCTAGATAATTGATTTCTTCAAAATTTCAATTATATTACATAAACACTTGTTCGAGATTACACTTGTCTTTTCCCTAGTGTTTCTACCTACAGGTACATCTAACGGATATCGATGAACTTGGAGACTGCTTCCGCGATTGGAGTAGTCTGTTGCATCAGCTCGTTGAGACGATCGTCAGTGCAATCTCCAGATCTGCCGTTCATGATGACCGTGAGGTCCGCCTCGGCATAGAAAGACTTGATGAAGCTCAGGACTTGATTTGGGATCGTGCAGGCCAGCCTTTGAGCGTACTCTAGAATCTTCTTCGGCGTATCTTTCAGCCTCTCCACAAGTGGACGGGGCTGAATTCCAGCGACTCTGGGCTCGAACAGATTTGCTACTGGCTCGGTCGCCTCTGTCAAGGCCTTTAGCTCTAAGCGTAGGCCCTCGGCTTCTTCAATCTTTTCCTTGAGCGACTGCATGCAACAGAGCAAATCAGTCCAACCGGCAATGCGGATGTCCATTTCGCGCTCAAGTTCGAAGCACCACATCTTATAGTCTTCCTTCAGATCCATATGAGCTGCTTCTTCACGGTTGAAGGCTAGCTGCCAGTCCAGCACCTTATTCTTGAGCTTGTCGACTTCTTCCGTCAGCTCTGCAAAAGATCAAGGCTACTTATCAGAAGTGGTGCGCAAGAGCAAAAGTACTCAATGATGATTTCAGAAGGGAGATTACCTTTATTCTTCAGGCGCAGGGACTTGTTCTTACCAACAACTTCATCCTTCTTCGCTGTCAGCTTCTAGATCTCGTTGTGATACTCAGCGACGTTGGCATCAAGTTTCTCCTGCAGCTTCAGAGACAAGGCTTTTTGTTGCTTCATTTCTTCTCTGAGCCGCGAGACTTCCTCAACGTCAGCCGCGTGTTGATCAAGTAGGCGAGTCTTGCGTTTCGACTGCTTGACTACTTCCTGCAAGGGCAAAAACAACTCATGAGTCAGAGACAAGATATCTGTGACTACAAGTACTCTACAAGAGACTACACAAAATTACCGCAAGGAGTTTTTCTACACCGTGGAACATTTCTGCATGAGCATGCAAGTTGTCCTCGTCTAGGCAGGAGTCATCATATGGCATCAAGTTCTCTGCCATGGACTGGGTACTTGTGCTAGCTGCAGAATACCTCATAGCGCTGCGTAGAGGAGCCGGATCTTCAATTTGTGGCTCGTGCGGCACCATGCGATTCTCCGGGCTCTCTTCCAGTACCAGATGTGCATCAACATGATGCACGGGGGCTTCAGCTGCTGGGATTTCTTCGTGATGCAGCATGGCTTCAGGATCAGCCTCCAAGCCTTCATTCACCACGGCTTCGATATCTTCAGGATTTTCAGCCCTTGGCTTGGAAGCTGCCTCCACTACTGCCTTCACTATGTCACTCCAGAGGAAGTGCAGTGCTTCTGGAGCATCGGCTTCAGCGGTTACTTCTTGGCGTTCTGGAAGTACATCTTCTAGTTGCTCTTGAGGAGTCTGGTCTCCTTCAGCAGCACCACTTCCGGAGGCGCCCCACTTCACATCACTGGATTTCCTGCATCAACAAGATAGTCAGCAAAAGCAGAGTACATAATCATATTAAATACTCGAGTACTCGGGTACTTACAAAGCAGCACGAGGCACCGTGACTCTCGGTCCTAGCAGGTCGAAGAAAGAAGGCGTAGCCGGCACCTCTAGCACACTTTCCACCGGTGGCACATTTTCTGGTACCGCGGCCTCTTGTTGCTCATGCGCCACCGTCTCCACGGTCGACGTTGGAACCACCTCGGGTTCTGTTATTCTTGGGGGGCTACTCGAGGGTACACTAGATGCACTCTCGATAACCTGCGCAAGACAAAAACAAGCCATTACAGCAGAGAATAAGTACTCAATGCAACATCGACTACTTACAAGGTTCTCGAACACTTACTGTAATGGAGGGGAGGCCTGAGATTTTCTTTATGGCTCGCTTCCCCACCGTGGTCCTTTTCTTCCGCGGTGGCAGAGTCACATCATCTGTTAGAGACGATGCCGGCCTCTTCGATGCTCCTGCGGCGAGGCTACTAGGGATGGACGCCCTAGAGTACCTGTAGCGGCTTTTCACTTCAAAACACTATTGAAGTGTTTGGCTGTCTTCATCGCTTGAGGAGGCATCCTCCACCAAGACTTCTTCTTCCCCTTGAGCAGATTGACTACTCTCGAGGGCTTGAGCCTCCATTTCGGTTGGCTCTCCCTCCGACGCTTGTAGTGGGTCTTGAGGACGAGGAGGGGGAACGAACACAAATTTCAAGACATCCTCCTGCGAAACAAGGCAATTGTTAGCTACACGACTACTTATAATAAGTACTCGGGGGCTAGTTCTCGGAAACTTACCATGCGCGGAGGATTGTCGGCACTATATTCACGGACGGCTGCAGGAATTCCGTGAAGATTCTTGAAGATCTTCTGCAGCCTCTCCATCACAAGATCATCGCTGATCTCTTTAGCAGAAAGCCTAGAGCCATCATCCGCTCCAGTGTACTCGAACCCGAGATGCTCCTGCTGCATCAAGGGTTGTACCCATCGCTTCATAAAGTTGAAAGCTACTCTCTCAGCAGTCAAGCCTTGCGCCTTCTTCTGCGCAATCTTCGCCAGCAACTCGGGGATCTGGATGCACTCCTGCATTGTGGGTTCATCTTTCCAGAGCTGATCGTATACTGGTGCGAACATGCTGAGCTTCGGCAGCTGCGGCGAGGCGTTCTCTATGTAGAACCACTTGTTCTTCCAGTCTTGATTTGAATCTATCAAGTCGTACTTGAAGTACAACTCTTGTGCCTTCTGGCGCATCTGCACACCGGCTCCACCGACTACAACTGGGAAGTTGGCGTTGGGCTGTGGCTTCAACCGAAAGATCATCCTGAACAAGGCCCAGTGAGGGCGGATACCGAGGAAGGTTTCGCAGAAGTGCACGTACACTACAATCTGGAAGATGCTGTTGGGGTTCAGGTGTACGTGCTCCAACTTGAAGAAGTCGAGGAAGCCGCGGAAAAAATCCGACGACTGCAGTGTCAATCCACGCTTGACGAAGTGCCCGAACATTGGGATTTCATCCGGGCTCTTCTCCATTGGCCATGCATCACCAGCGACAGAGCTCCAACCAGCAATGGCCTTCTCGCGCAGCAACCCACCGGCTTCGAGGACCTTGATATCTTCCTCCTTCATCTTGGACTTCTTCCAAGAGACAGCCTGGCTCGGGGGCTTGGTGATGACCACTGTCTTGTACTTTGGCTCCGGCAACTCATTTTTGCCTCGGCCAGATTTCCTCTTCTGTCCCTTGGACGGCGCAGGCTTCATCCTTCCTGTCATGAGGGTATTCTTTCGCATTGACCAAAGGACAGCGAAGGGATAGAGGTTTGCACTCTTGGCACTATCGGCGCTCGAACTCTGCGGCGGCTATGGATGCTAAGGCGTTCTGGATCTAAAAGCGAATGGAAGCAATGAAACCCTAAGGGATACCCCTTCGGGTATTTATAAAACCAAAACCCTAAACGGTTTGACCTGGTGACCCTTCGTATTCAACAGATTGGTTTCACGCAGACAAAATTTTGGCTAAGTCAGAGGACTAAAATCCAAGACCTGCTCAGCTCCATCTCGGGGGCTCGACTACTCGATGGAATTGGATTTCACTCAGCTACAATTCACTGAATTCAGGCCACTATTCTACAGTCAGATTGGATCCTTCAATTCGAGAAAGTACTCGACTCAAGGCTCGGGGGCTCCATGCCACGTGTCCTTCAGTTTTTCTTAGGATTTTATGGGATTACTTGACAAAGACTACTGATTGACCCTCAGCTTGAATTATCAATTCGAACTAAGGCTCGGGGGCTACATCCATATAGGATGCGATTTTTTCAAATCGCATTCCTATATTATTTCTTCAGATTGTCTACGGATTTTTCGGAGCAAGATCAAAGAGTTCAAAATTGACCCTCAGCTTGAATCCTGGATTCGACCTAAGGCTCGGGGGCTACATTCCATATAGAATGCGATTTCAGTAATTGCATTTCCATATGGATCTTTGATGCAAAGATTTTAAGAACGAAGCGGGTATTATTGAAGACCTTCAAGGGAAGTACTCGGGGACACTTGGGAACAACTCAAGAAGACTTCAAGACTACTCGTGGAGTTAGCTGGAGTACCTTCCAACCTCGTGATGACTCAAGTACTATTGAAGATTGAAACTTGTAGAACTCGGGGACGCTTGGGAACTACTCGTGAAGATCTTCAAGACTACTTGGAGCATTACACTCGACTACAAAGTACTCGAGGGCTTGTCGACCGGGCATCCCTGGGCCCACCAACACACTGTGGGCCATACCCGGGAGATGAGTTCCTGTACACCTGGACTACTCGACTAGTGGGCCACGGTGCTGGTACCGTGGACCACAAGGCAAGGCAAGGCGGACAAGGACTTGTACTAAGACTAGGATAGCTTTCCATATCTTATATAGGCTACTCCGGGTCCTACTCGAATAGTACCCTTGTACCAATCCGACTTGTAACCCTACCTCCCGTGGCATATAAGGCGAGGCAGGGACCCCTCTCAAAACATACGCAATCAATACAAAGCCACGCAGCATACAGGACGTAGGGTATTACACACATTGCGGCCCGAACCTGTCTAATTGTGTGCCCCGTGTCTCACCATCATGTTCCTGATCTTGGCGAGCCCCACCGCACAATCTACTACTTCGGGTACCCCGTCGTAGGCTCGGTGTCTAAAACACTGACAATGAGGGTGTCTTTTCTCTTCATTTCTTATGCTAAACACCTGCATTCAACTTAGCATAGCCACTGGTGGAAATTGTCAGTTTAAATCCCTATTCTAGTGTGGATACTTAGTTCTTATGATAACATGCAGGGATTTACGGCCCTAAATTAGGTACTTAACAGCCGTCAACAGATGTGCATCGACTACACTGACCTCAACAAGCACTACCTTAAGGATCCTTTCGGGTTGCCGCAAATTTTCAAGTCATTGACTCCACGGTGGGCTACACTCTCCTCTCCTTGCTCGACTGCTACTCGGGGTATGACCCGATAGCAGTCAAGGAGTCAGACCAAGAAAAGACTGTACTCATCACCCCATTCGGTGCTTACTGCTACACGATGATGTCGTTCGGGTTGAAGAATGCCGGCACAACATACCAGCGAGCTATCCAAGCCTACTTCAAGCGACAACTCAACAAGAACGTCGAGGCATACGTGGATTATGTAGTCGTCAAGACCAAGGATCCCGACACACTCATCACCGATCTTGAAGAGACCTTCACCTCACTGTGGGAGTACTAATAGAAGCTCAACCCCAACAAGTGTGTCTTCGACGTACCATTAGGAAAAACTACTCGGGTTCATCATCATCCATCGTGGCATCGAAGCTAACCCTGAGAAGATCTCTGCTATCACTAACATGAAGGCTCTATCAACTATCAAGGAGGACCACAAGCTTACTGGATGCATGGCTACTCTCAACAGATTCATCTCAACACTTGGAGAACAGGGCCTACCTTTCTTCAAGCTACTAAAGCGGCAAGAGATGTTTGTGTGGACTGCGGAGGCTGACGAAGCTCTCCAATAACTCAAAGACTTCCTATCCAAGCCTCTAGTACTCACAGCGCCTCAAGCCAAGGAGGAACTCCTCCTATACATTGCTGTGACTACTCATGTGGTCAGTACTGCCATTGTCATCAAACGACATGAAGACGACCACGCTTACAAGGTCCAGCGCCCTGTCTACTTCGTCAGCAAGGTCCTCTCTGAGTCCAAAGCTCAATACTCTCTGGTCTAGAAGCTACTCTACGCAGTCCTCATCACCTTGCTGAAGTTACAACACTACTTTCAGGAGTGCAAGATCTCTATGGTCACCGACTACCCGCTTGCTGATATTCTTCACAATTGGGATGCCAAAGGGAGGATTTCTATATGGGCGGTCGAGCTTGGAGCCCTCACACTCATCTTCAAGCCTCGCACTGTTATCAAGTCTGAAGCCTTGGTCGACTTCATGGCCGAGTGGCGGGAGAATAAAGTGCCAACACCAACCGAGCGTCTAGTGCATTGGGTCATGTACTTTGACAGCTCTGTCAAGCTCGAAGGCACCAGAGCAGGAGTACTACTAATCTCTCCCAAGGGAGAGCAACTCAAGTACGTCCTACAGATCTTCTAGAAGGTCGCCAACAATGAAGCTGAGTACGAGGCTCTACTACATGGGCTCCGTCTGGCAGTCTCCCTCGGCATTAAGCGACTACTCGTCTACATCGACTCTGCAGTGGTCATCAATCAAGTCAAGAAATCCTAGGATCGCAACCAAGAAAACTTGGACGCATACTGTCTAGAAGTGTGCAAGCTCGAGTACAAGTTCTACGGTCTCGAGTTCCACCACGTCATCCGCGACAACAACGTAGTGGCGGATGTCCTGTTGAAGCTAGGTTCTACTCGTGCTGAAGTCCTTGCGGGTGTCTTCGTCCACGAGCTCCACAAGAAATCTATTCCAGAGCCACCATCTCCGCCCCGACTACTAATCCCGGTCCGCCCGAAGCAGCTCGTGAGGTGCTGATGATAGATATGGATTGGAGGCAACCGTTTATCGACTACATCAAAGAGCAGAAGATACCTTCCGACATGTTAGAAGCATAGCAGATCACGCGCCGAGCCAAAAACTATGTACTAGTCAGAGGCCAGCTGTTGATGGTCAAATTTGGTACCCCTAGTCATGAGTTTACCGTCAACATTGGCACTAATTTGATATCCAAACTAATGGTACTAACCCCCTTGATATAACAAGTTCACACTTGCATGTGGTTTTTGGATTATGTCGTTTACGCATGATTTTAGCGCTTAAAGGAGCACTTTCGAGCAAAGTTCATCGAGCACTTTATGAGATGATAATGAAGCCTGATATACATCAAGACTCGAAGTGAACATGACTCCAAATGGCCCGAGGACCAGAGCGTGAAGCCATAAAACTCCGGGTACTTAAACAGAAGATGCGGAAGCTTGGATGACAAGAATCCCTATCTAAATCACGGAGAAAATGATGTCATGGGCCCACATGCAGAAGGGTGCAAATAGGGAAGAATGCAAGAAGCTCGCACGCGAAAAATTGGGCCGAACCAGGCCAAAAAGGCCCTGGGCCGGTCGGTCCGTGCGGACCGGCCTGACCTGTTTTCGACCCGGTTCATGCTCCCCATTGACCTACCACCTCCTCAGTTAATAAATAGTTCCTACCTCCGACGGCTTCCATATCCATCCACAGGAACTCGGCGAAACCTAGAAGCAAGCACCAGAGGGAGACAACGGCCGCCGCAAGTCCTCAAAGTTGTCTACGAGATGGCCTAGGCCTACCCTAGCCGCCATGGCCGCCTTGCATGGTTGTGCCATGGTAGAGTTCAGGAGCTACGCATTCATCATCTTAGGTATCGCCTCGGTGGTGATGGTGTAATGTATACTTTCATATGAGCAATGATAATCTTGTCATCCGATCTATTAGCAATTGATGCCTCTCTTTATGATTTCTCCTTATCATGAATATGATGATTCCTTAGTCCAATACATGATTGGGCTACATAGAATGCTCTATGTTATCATGGCGATTAGATTTAGTTTGTTGACCCTTCGTGATTTGTAGACACGTTCGCTCGTGGGCGTGCCCTTAGACTCACCGCATGATTAAGGGCGCATCATGACATTATGATTGCCTTGAAAGGATGGATGTTTTCGGGAGGTTGACCGGAGGTAGATGCTTTAGATAAGATGCTTGTTTGTTTGCTCGTTTAGCTAGAACTACAACTAGAAGGCGATAGGCGGCGTAGTTATCCCTTTGGTTGCGCTCCATCTCGCCTATGTTTGTGGATGTGAAGAACCTATACACTTCATGCATATCTTTTTAGGTTTATCTCTTATATGCAATCCAAGCTTTACATTAGATTAGATCGGTTAGATTAGATGGAAAACCCTAGGTAGTTTGCTTCTGATCCACGATTTGATACCTTTGAGGACCAGGTGTGTCCGAAGACCAGTGGAGGTTCGCTCCTTAGTGATGAGTGATTGACAACGTTGTGTGGACTGATGCTTAGCTAAGTGTGCAGGTACAGGTTGTGGCTTGACTCGTGTCAGTGTAGGTGAAGAATAAGCGCGAAAGGCCTTAGCCGTGGCGGCCTCCGGGTGATGGAGAGGCAAGTAGGCTGGGTTCGATGGACCCGGTGGCCGATGGGGTCAAGTGCGAGCTGTGCGGTGTAAGACTGGCAGGCTGAAGTCGTGAACATGGGCCGGTGCAAGGTAGCGGATGGAGCCTGAAGCTTGCAGGCGGGGTTTGGTGGTTTGCCCACAAAACCATCAGGTGGACGGTTTCTTGGTTTGGGCCGCAAAACCAAGTCCGGAGGCCTGAGGCGACGGAGACGGTGATCCGAGAGCTTCGGGAAGCTTCAAGGCGGGGGGCACATGGCGTGATCGCGGGGTTTGCGTCGATGTGAAGTGAAGCCGCGGTGGAAGCGTGTCCGTCCGATGAAGACTTGACCAAAATGCCCTTGAGGGGTTGTATCTTCATTTCAAGTTGTAGGGTTAGCGTGGTCATTTACCTCCCTCCGATGGACTTCGTATAAATAGCGGAGAGGTGGATGGCATCTCTCTCTCTCTTGGACTCTAGGGTTTCCTCCCCTAGTAGATTGTTCTGAACTGCTTCTTTTCCCTCTGTATTCCTTAGGCTAGATTCTTGTATAGACTCTGACCTCTAGATGTATGGAAGCATTCGGCGTTGCGGTGATCTCCTAGTCCTTTGTGATTTTCGTGTCATTTTCGGGGCTATTTTTGGAGGGTTTCGTTCTTCGCTCGATTTGTGGATTTGAGGGCGTTTCTTCTCAGATTTCTTTGAGGGGATCATGGGTGGATGCCTTGCGCATCTTTGTGTGTGATCTTGACCCCTCAAATGCTGGGAAACACCTTCGATTCGTGCGTTTTTGGTTGGAGCCTGAGTTCATGGTGGAGGTTCGTGTGATCCGCAATTCCCGGTGATTTAGGGAGTTAGAGGTCGAGATTTTTGGGGCATAGCTTCCTTGTGTGACGCTACTCATCTCCCCAAAATCTTGTCTCAAGAGCTCTAGCTGTTTAGGAGATCCGGTGATGGAAAGGTGGAGTTGACTCCTGAGCTCGAGCATTTTTCTGTTCTGTTCGCGCTTGGTGGACGGTCCGCGAGGCCCGTGCGGACGGTCCGTAAGGCCCAGGTAGCGTTGGTGTTCTTCGTGTTCTTCGCGAGTTCTTGAGCGCTCGAGTTTCGATCCGTTGAGTTGCTTTGGTTCGGTGGCAACAAGTTTGGCGGACAGTCCGCGAGGAAGGCCCGGACGGTCCGTGATGGTCGGACGGTCCGTAGTGAACCGTTGGACAGTCCGTTTTTCCCCGGTGCGCTACTGGAGGTTCGGTCTGCTTTTTCAGACGGTCCGCCCTGTGCTTGCGGACGGTCCGCCTGGGCCCCACGGACGGTACACCTGGTGCTTGCGGACGGTCCGCCCTGGACTTCGCAGATTTGGCTAAGTACTTTGCTTCTTGTCTAGTTGTTTCCGCGATTTGCTTCAAGGCTTGTCTCTTGATCTTGTGAGCTTGTGTGTGCCTTGTTGAGTGCTTCTTTGGTGTATGCGGGTACTCAGTGGCAATCGGGGTATAGGCTGAGTTCGACCTTCGGGAAGAATTTTTATCGGCTCCCATTCACTCCCCCCCTCTCTAGTCGCCTATTCGGTCCTTCAATTGGTATCAGAGCCGGTTACAGATCTTCTTGATTCTAACCAGTCTAAGATCCAAAGATGGGCGATTACGGCAAGGGGTCGGGTCCTCCGCACTTTGATGGCAAGAATTACCCGATGTGGGAGAGGCGCATGGGTGTGTTTTTGCGAGGGAAGGGAACTCTTATCTGGGAGGTCACTCAAAATCCTCAATATGTCATCCCAGATAGTTTTCTGCTTCCAGGATCGCGGGACATGTTTGAGGCCAACAGCAAGGCTATTGATTACTTGTTCCGTGCTCTCTGTGCCTCGGAGTTCGAGCGAGTGTACAGAGAGAATGTGGCCGGAAAGATTTGGCTCAAGTTGAGAAATGCTCATGTTGGCAATGCCCAAGTGCAAGCCCATTTGTTTTCCACTTACCGGAGAGAGTACAAGAACTTCACTCATCTCCCCAGCGAGTCGACCGATGCAATGTTCCAGCGCTTCACTAGCATAGTCAACAACATGAGGGCCAATGTGACAGTGCTCCCATAGATGGATCATGATCAAGATATCAAGCTTTTGCATGCCCTGGATAGGTCTGTGTGGAGTGCCAAGGTCGAGGCCATTAAGGAGTCGAGCGTGTATGATACGCTTATGCTTGATGAGCTATTTTCGAAGCTCAGGTCTTCGGAGGTTGATCGTGGCTTGAGAGCCAAGAGCGAGAGCCCCACTGATCCTCATAGTTTGGCTCTTATCTCAGGATCAAGGTCTAATGCTAACTCTAGTGGTTTCTCCTTGTCTTGTCTTGTGTCTTTGTCAGATGAGGACTTTGAGGTGCTGAGTGAGGACGATCTCGCCTTGTTGAGCAAGAGGTTTGGGCGGATGTACGAGAACCGCAAGAATGCAAGGCGGAGCTCGGGGATATGCTATCAGTGTGGGAAGCACGGGCACTTCATCACCGAATGCCCTGAAGCCATGGAGATCAAGAACGACTACAAGGGCAAGCCCAAGTACGACTACAACAAGCACCGCTCCCGGAACGACTACAAGGACAAGCACAAGGACAAGGGCAAGAGAAGGCACAAGAAGAGTGGCGGGTACAAGAAGAAGACGGCTCGAGCGATGGTGGCCGGAGCGAGCGACATCGACTCGACGTCAATTGATGCTTCTTCCGACTCGAACAGCGAGGAAGAGCAAGAAAGGCGGAAGGACAAGCGGCACACGGGCAAGAACTTCACCGGCTTGAGCTTCGTCGCACAAGGAGGCTTTTGCGGCATGGCGCACTCCAAGAAGGGTGGGAAACACAGCTCGGATTCGAACTCCGACTCCGATGAAGAGGTACGACAAGATCCCAACTTCTTGCTAGAGGAGAATGCTAGGCTCAATGAGTTGCTTGATAACCGTAATGATGTGCTTAGAAAGACCAACAAGGAGATGAGGGAATTTAGGTCTTTGTTGGGTGATGCTAAGGATAAGATAGCCGAGCTTGAATCCTTGCTTGTGGATGCTAGAAATGTGATAGGATCTTTGAAATCTGCTCCTGTGGTGTCTGATGAGATGGATTGTGGTGATTGCTCAGTTTTTCTTGCTGATTTGACTGCTCTCAAGGAGAAGCATGCCTCTACTCTTGAGGAACTAGATGTGATTAGGGTTGAGTGTGATGAATTGAAGTCTAGGCCAGCTTTGTTAGGTGCTTGTACCTCATATCCTGTCTTGCATGCTAGGCTAGACGAGCCTCACACTAGAACTGTTTCTCTTGAGGCGGCATTGAAAGCTCCTCTTCCTACATCATGTTCAACCTGTGAAATGCATGCTTTGAAAAACATGGAACTCGCACACTATGTTGATCGTCTGCAGGATGAAAATGATGAATTGAGAAAAATGATGGGGTGGTTGTCTGGGCATGAGCCACAATTGAGTTTGATGTTAGCTCAGTTTAAGAGGTTTGATGGTCAGGCGTTGGGGGCTGACAAGTGTGGTGAGAAGAGTGGTGAGGGAGAAGAGAAAGCTGGAGAGATTCCTATTCCACCACATACCACACCAATGAACAAATTTGCACCCAAGCCAAACCACCTCAGAAACAAGCTAGACACAACACCAGATCCACCAGTGTTCCCCCACAAAGCTGAGAACTACCAAAAACCCATCAAGTTTGTGAGCACCCAGGGGAGTGTCTTTGATGGGAAGTCAGGAGAGAAAGGTGTTGAGAAAACCACAGAAAAACCACCACATAAGCCACAGCCGATCCGCTTCAATTGTGAGTATTGTGGGAGGGATGGGCATAAGGATGAGTTCTGTTTTCGGAGAAAGAGGGATGAGAGGTTTGCTAGGAAGATGGCAAACAAGGACAGGTACCACCTTGCTCGTGGTGTGCCTGAGCCTCGTAGAGGGCCTCTACCTAGGGGTGAGGTGTATGTGCGTACAATTCCCACTCGTGGAGGTGGAGGTGTGTTTCCTCAGAGAGACAGGCGTGTTGGGTTTGGGCGTGGTGAGTTGGCTCGACGTGCTCCTTCTCGTGACCGTTACGAGTTTGGGAGGCACGATCGTAGCTTTGGGTCTCAGATGGACTACGGACCACGTTTTCCCCCTCGTGGTGCGCGTACTCCTCCAGTGAGATGTGACAGGTCCTTTGGTGGTAGGCGTGAGAGGGTTCCGCCTAGAGGTTATGGTAGGATGGACTTTGCTAACCCTTCTTTTGAGCAAATGGCTCGACACTGGTTTGACTCTTTTGGAACTAACCCCAGTGTTGAGTCGCTTGCTCATTCTCGTTCTCATTTTTTATTGCAGGTGGGAGGCTTGGAGGACTTTTGGTTAATCGACTCCGGTTGCTCACGACACATGACCGGAGATCGTGGGTGGTTCTCTAGCCTTACCCCGGTGAGTACGAGGGAGTACATCACTTTCAGGGATAATGGGAGAGGACGAGTGCTTGCTGAAGGTATGGTGAAGGTGAGTAGCAAGGTGACCTTAAGAAGTGTGGCCCTGGTCAAGTCACTTGGTTTTAACCTGCTGTCAGTATCTCAATTACTAGACGAAGGTTTTGAGGTTCGTTTTAAGTCAGGAGCTTCTCGTGTGCTTGATTCTCGAGGTGATCTTGTCTGTACGATCGTCCCCGAGGGTCAAATCTTTCATGCCGATTTTTCCTAGTCTGTTGGTCCTCCTCGATGCTTTGTTGCTGGCGTTTCGGCCAAGCTTTGGAAATGGCATAGGAGGTTGGGACACTTGAGCTTTGAGTTGCTTTCCCGCTTGAGTGGTCTTGATCTTGTCCGAGGATTGCCTAAGTTGAAATTCGAGAAGGATTTGGTTTGTGCTTCTTGTCAGCATGGAAAGATGGTTGCTGCTTCTCACGCCCCTCTGACTGCGGTCATGACTGAGCGACCTTGTGAGCTGTTGCACATGGATTTGGTTGGGCCAGCTCATGTTCGCTCTGCGGCAGGGAAGTGGTATGTTCTTGTGGTTGTTGATGAATTTTCGAGGTACTCTTGGGTTTTCTTTCTGGAGGATAAGACCGAGACATTTGGCTTTGTTCGAGACTTGATCTTGAGGTTGAATAATGAGAGACATGGTGATGCCATTCGAGCTATACGCAGTGACAATGGCACAGAGTTTAAAAACTCTCATTTCAATGCCTTCTGCAGTGGTCTTGGTCTTGATCATCAGTATTCTTCTCCATACGTCACTTGCCAGAATGGTGTAGTGGAGAGGAAGAACCGGACCCTTTGTGAGATGTCTAGGACGATGCTCGATGAGCATAGGACTCCTAGGCGTTTCTGGGCCGAGGCGGTCAATACCGCTTGCTATGTCTCAAATCGCATCTTCCTTCGTGCTTTCAAGAAGAAGACCTCTTATGAACTGATGCATGGGCAACAACCCAAGGTGAGTCACTTTAGAGCTTTTGGTTGCAAGTGTTTCATTCTGAAGAAGGGCAAGCTGGATAAGTTTGAGTCTAGATGTTCGGATGGGATTTTCCTTGGTTATGCGATTCATTCTAGAGCATATCGTGTGCTCAATCTTGACACTAACTGAATCATGGAGACTTGCGAGGTAACCTTCGACGAGACACAGCCATGTAGCTCTTCTGGTTTTGAGTGTGCAGGTGACGAGGAGATTGGAGCGAGGATCTTTGAGGATGAGCAAGATGGAGATGGAGATGAAGACGATGATGGAGGTGATGCTCCCGTGGCTGATCGTGTACGTGCTACTTCCACTACTACGACGACGATCGAGGATGGTCCATCCCCTACCCCCACTACGACTGAGGTTGTTCGAGTGGAGGCTGCTGCTGAGGGGGAGGTTGTGTCCAGGCGAGAGGCTCCCCGGCGTGTACAGATCGATCACCCACCGACAACGATCATAGGTGACCTTCATGAACGCACTACACGGTCGAGATCAAGGAACACTTCTCAATTCGCTCACTCAGTTTTTGTCGCGTCATTTGAGCCCAAAGATATTCGACATGCTTTGTCTGACGAGAATTGGGTGAATTCCATGCATGAGGAGTTGGAGAACTTTGAGAGAAACTAAGTCTGGGTGTTAGTCGATCCACCACCAAATTGCCGTCCCATAGGTACCAAGTGGGTGTGGAAGAACAAAGAGGGTGAAAATGGGATGGTTGTGAGAAACAAGTCGAGGTTGGTGGTGCAGGGGTTCAACCAGAAAGAGGGTACAGATTATGAGGAGACATTTGCTCCTGTGGCCCGTTTGGAGGCAGTTAGGATCCTTCTAGCCTTTGCTGTGGCTAAATGGTTCAAGTTGTACCAAATGGATGTCAAGAGTGCTTTCTTGAATGGGGTGATAGAGGAAGAAGTGTATGTGAGGCAACCCCCAGGGTTTGAGAGCGAGAAATACCCACACTGTGTATACAAACTCCAGAGAGCGCTCTATGGGTTGAAACAGGCACCTAGAGCTTGGTATGGCAGGTTGAGAGGGTTTTTGCTGAGTAAGGGGTTTGTGATGGGCACAGTTGATAAGACCCTGTTTCTCCTTAAGCATGGGAATGTCCTTTTGATTGTTTAGATATACGTGGATGACATAATCTTTGGTGGCTCTTCTCATGATCTTGTTGCCAGATTTGCAGATGACATGAGTAGGGAATTTGAGATGTCCATGATGGGCGAGCTGCAGTTTTTCTTGGGCCTCCAGATCAAGCAGTGCAAGGACGTGACGTTTGTACATCAGGCGAAGTACACCAGGGACATGGTGAAGAAGTTTGGCATGAACGACTCGAAGCCACTGACTACACCGATGAGTACCACTATGGCTTTGGACGCGGACGAGGATGGCGAACCCGTGGACCAGAAGGACTACCGGAGCATGATCGGCTCCCTCCTCTACTTGACGGCGACGAGGCCAGACATACAGTTCAGTGTGTGTCTGTGCACTCATTTTCAGGCTTCACCGAGGACTTCACATCGGCAAGCCGTCAAGCAGATTTTCAGGTACTTGAACTACACTCCTGAGTTTGGTCTTTGGTGTTCTGCCTCCTCGACACTCAGACTTCACGGTTACTCCGATGCTGATTTTGCTGGGTGTCGATTGGACCGCAAGTCTACCTCTGAGTGTTGTCAGTTCCTTGGTTCTTCTTTGGTCTCTTGGTCATCTCGCAAGCAATCCAGCGTAGCCCAGTCCACTACAGAGGTCGAGTATGTAGCTGCTGCTAGTTGTTGTTCCCAGCTGCTTTGGATGACCTACACCATGAGTGATTTTGGTGAGAAGTGCTCCCAGGTTCCACTTTTTTGTGACAGCACCAGTTCCATAAGTGTAGCCACAAAACCCTGTCCTCCACTCCAAAACAAAACACATAGAAGTGAGGTACCACTTTCTGAGGGACAATGTTGAGAAGGGAAACATATCTTTGTCCTATGTCCCTACCCAAGACCAGCTAGCCAACATTTTCACCAAACCACTTGACCAAGTCACTTTCACTCGCTTGCGGGGTGAACTTGGGGTGTGCTTTCCTTTCTAGGTTGGTCTTGGAGCTTCTCATGTATATATGTGTCATATGTATCATTTTGTTGCATTTCCTTCATGCAATTTAATTTCTGTACAAAACCTGGTAGGATAGCCATCTTTGGATCACTTGAGATAGGAAAAGCTTCTCTTATATACATTGATCACCGATGTGCTATTTGTGAGATATGTGCATGTTTGGTAAATGGTGGATGTGAATGCTATGCTCTTGATGGTTGTGCCATATACTTATGTTGAGATAGCTTCCTTTTATGAAAATGCTAAAATTGTGTCTCTCATGAGTAGATGCTTGTCGATGCTCAATTTGTGCTTAAATGCCTATATCATGTTTAGTTTATGCTTGAGTATCATATTCTCATTGCTTGGGGTCAAAGACCTTTTGCCATTGTAAATGTTTAACCCATTTGTTCACTTTGGGAGGAGCATAAGTGACGAGGGGCTGGATTAGGGCCCCCTAAGCAACAAGATACTCAACTTGGAGATGGAATCCTCTAACAGCATTGACAATGTGAAGGCTAAGATCCAGGACAGGGAGGGATGCAGATCTTCGTCAAGACTCTCACTGACAAGACTTTCCCACTTCCGGGTATCTTCCGCCTCGCACGAGTACGCCTCGGCTCCGAGCACCCTCCGCTTCGCCTCTGACTACTCGTTCGCACGAGTAAGCTCCGTCTCCGACTAAGGCGGGGTCCACGCGGGGGAGCCGGAGCGTGGGATTGGGGCCCGACATGAACGTGGTGCCGCCCCCAGCCCCTTAAGCTTCTTCGCAACGACACGTGTGACGCCATTTTCCACACCATGCAAAGACCACAGCTGGCACGACGTGAGGACGGCCGGGTCTGACAAGGGCTGTAATGGCGCACAGTGCACCCCCCACGACCTCCGACATGCCGTCACATCCAACGCCAGCTGCACGCCACCCCGTCAGAACGTATACTCGATTACCATCTATCAGCACTTAGGCCATAACGTGGCAGGCCTAAGACGCACTCAAGAAGGCTGAGTCACCATGTGAACTACTCGGAGGAGGTGCCAAGTACCCGGAATCAACAGTGACAACAGCACATGCGGCGGCCTCCGACGACACCACAGCTCAGCGACTTCCCACGCCGCCTGACGGACATCAATGACGGAAAAGACTTCACAACACCATAACACTGTAGCTTATTTTTGTTTTCCCTCTTTGCCCCTCTCCCTTGTGACTATAAAAGGGGAAGGAGTGCAACCGACGGAGGGGCTGACCGATCACCAAGTTTGTAACCTCTACTACAGACATTCCCGGCATAGGAACACGAGTACTCGTAACTGGACGTAGGGTCCGCGGAGGCCCGAACCAGTATAAAACCCTTGTGTCTCCCATGTCAACCATCCGGATCCTACACACGATTCGATACAAATCTACTGCCAGCGGTTGAGAACCCCGACAATAAGCTTCTTTTTGCCACAAAGGCATTTCATATACCATGTTTAAACTTGAAAATGAAATTGGTGTATGAGTTGCTTTGTGCTTGAAAATTGAGCTCTAAGTCATGCTTTATGTTTTGAAATTCATATCTTGGGTGCTAAACCGTAGCATGTTGTCTACCATGAGAAATCTCATTTTAAGAAGTAGACACATGGCTCGGTGGCTTTAACATGACTTGAGTAGCTTGTGGGCATTTATAATGATCTTGTGATGAGAATTTGTGATCTTGCATAAACTTTGGATGATCTAGTGGATTTGTGCTCAAATTGCCATGGATAGGATCTTGCTCATGAGATTACTATTTCCTTGTGAAAATTGCTTAAAATTTGCTTTTAGCCATGTCACATGCTTATATGTCTCTACCTTCTTGATGGCAATGTGCTAACGACACCATATCTACTTTGCTTGCTCTATGTCTCATTTGTAGCATTTTCTTGTGCTCTTTGTATATTTGAGAAGCTTGGTAGATTGTATATATGGTTTGACATGCATTTTTCATGAAAACAAGGGGGAGAGCATCATGATATCTTGATTCATGCATTGTCAACAAGGGGGAGAATGTGTATGATAAGCGGACAATTTTCATGGATTGGGAGATTTTTGTGGAAAATTGGTATGCACTTGTGAGATGTTGCATGTGAGGAGAAAAATTGAGAAGAAGAGATTGCATTTGCTCAGGGGGAGTGTGTATATGTGCAGGGGGAGCTCCATTGTTTTTGCCTGAGTTTTGTGCTTTGTGATGTGCTCTTTGAGAGCTTTGGTTTGTCTCGGTTGTGTCGAGCCGTTGCCCTTGTCTTAGGGGGCCGAGACTTGGTCTGGCGAGTGATCTTGTTTTAGCTTGTTCTTTGGCTTTGGATCACTTGTTGGAGGTTAGTGTTCGTGGTTGTTTTCTTTTCTTTTTCTCTATGTTATTTCTATGGGTGTTGTCAATGCACTCATCAAGGGTGAGATTGAGGACCAGGTGTGTCCGAAGACCAGTGGAGGGTCGCTCCTTAGTGATGAGTGATTGACAAAGTTGTGTGGACTGATGCTTAGCTAAGTGTGCAGGTACAGGTTGTGGCTTGACTCGTGTCGGTGCAGGTGAAGAACAAGCGCGAAAGGCCTTAGCCGTGGCGGCCTCCGGGTGATGGAGAGGCAAGTAGGCTTGGTTCGATGGACCCTGTGGCCGATGGGGTCAAGTGCGAGCCGTGTGGTGCAAGACTGGCGGGCTGAAGTCATGAACATGGGCCGGTGCAAGGTAGCGGATGGAGCCCAAAGCTTGCACGCAGGGTTTGGTGGTTTGCCCACAAAACCATCAGGGGGACGGTTTCTTGGTTTGGGGCGGAAAACCAAGTCCGGAGGTCCGAGGCGACGGAGACGGTGATCCGGGAGCTTCGGGAAGCTTCGAGGCGGGGGGCACGTGGCGTGATCACGGGGTTTGCGTTGATGTGAAGCGAAGCCGCGGTGGAAGCGTGTCCGTCCGATGAAGACTTGACCAAAATGCCCCTGAGGGGTTGTATCTTCATTTCAAGTTGTAGCGGTAGCGTGGTCATTTACCTCCCTCCGATGGACTTCGTATAAATAGCAGAGAGGTGGATGTCATCTCTCTCTCTTGGACTCTAGGGTTTCCTCCCCCAGTAGATTGCTCTGAACTGCTTCTTTTCCCTCGGTATTCCTTAGGCTAGATTCTTGTATAGACTCTGACCTCTGGATGTATGGAAGCATTCGGCGTTGCGGTGATCTCCTAGTCCTTTGTGATTTTCGTGTCATTTTTGGGGCTATTTTTGGGGGATTTCGTTCTTCGCTCGATTTGTGGATTTGAGGGCGTTTCTTCTTGGATTTCTTTGAGCGGATCATGGGTGGATGCCTTGCGCATCTTTGTGTGTGATCTTGACCCCTCAAACGTCGGGAAACACCTTTGATTCGTGCGTTTTTGGTTGGAGCCCAAGTTCATGGTGGAGGTTCGTGTGATCCGCGATTCCCGGTGATTTATGGAGTTAGAGGTTCAGATTTTTGGGGCATAGCTTCCTTGTGTGATGCTACTCATCTCCCCAAAATTTTGTCTCAAGAGCTCTAGCTATTTGGGACATCCGGTGATGGAAAGGTGGAGTTGACTCCCGAGCTCGAGCATTTTTCTGTTCTGTTCGCGCTTGGCGGACGGTCCGCGAGGCCCGTGCAGACAGTCCGCGAGGCCCAGGCAGCGTTGGTGTTCTTCGTGTTCTTTGCGAGTTCTTGAGCGCTCGAGTTTCAATCTGTTGAGTTTCTTTGGTTCAATGGCAACAGGTTTGGCGGACAGTCCGCGAGGATGGCCCGGACGGTCCGTGACGGTCGGACGGTCCGCAGTGAACCGTCGGACAATCCGTTTTTCCCCGGTGCGCTACTGGAGGTTCGGTCTGCTTTTTCAGACGGTCCGCCCTGTGCTTGCGGACGGTCCGCCTGGGTCCCGCGGATGGTCCGCCTGGGTCTCGCGGACGGTCCTCGTGGTGCTTGCGGACGGTCTGCCCTGGACTTCACAGATTTGGCTAAGTGCTTCGCTTCTTGTCTAGTTGCTTCCGCGGTTTGCTTCAAGGCTTGTCTCTTGATCTTGTGAGCTTGTGTGTGCCCTGTTGAGTGCTTCTTTGGTGTGTGCGGGTACTCGGAGTGGCAATCGGAGTATAGGCTGAGTTCGACCTTCGGGAAGAATTTTTATCGGCTCCCATTCACTCCCCCCGCCCCTCTCTGGTCGCCTATTCGGTCCTTCAACCTTGGGTCCATACTTGTGGGACATGGGTACACCTAGGTCCCCACCGACCAGTCTCATAGCCGTCCGAGACAAGTGGGTCCGGCCCACCAGAAGACCAACCGACCTGGTTGTGGGCCTAACAGACCTAATCTGTGGCCCACACGACCTATTGAAGACCTTATCCGGAATGACTACAAGACTTGGCGTACACGACAAGACGACAGCTGATCCGACAGGCAGTCCGGGGAATATGGAAATAGTTGTAATCAACTAGACTTAGGTCTCCTGGTCTTAACCGACCAGGACTCTAGGTGTCGACCTTGTCCGCTGGCCAATATAAGGCAGGTAGGGCGACCCCCTTGTAACCACGCAATCCTCAAGCAATCTACACCAACAACTAGACGTACAGTTTTACTCTTCGGATGCCCGAACCAGTATAAACTTGTCGTGTTCTGTGTGCTCTTGCATAACCATCAAGCGCTTAGCTCTAGATCGCCCCCATCTGAATATAAACCACCGGGGTTGACCCCCCTATGGACTGTGCGGAACTAAACCTCTGACAGTTGGCGTGCCAGGTAGGGGCAGATCCAGAGTTCACCGTGCAATTTCGATGGCAGTCCGCTCCAGCGATCATCTTCCTCGACGACACGAAGGATTTTCGGCGGCGACCCACCCAGCCACCCGACAAGATCAAGATCAGCGGCAGACCTTGAGCGTTCGTGTGTGTCAACTCTGTGTCCTCCACATGCATCAAGCCAAGCAAAATCGATCTACAGGGAGCCACGTAAACAGGGAATATTTTACTTACTCTACTTTTCCTTCTTTACTAGTATTGGACTTCTTGATTCCGCCGACACGATTTATTCTAATATATTATTTCCCTAACGGTGGTGCATGCATGGCTATGGTGTGACGAGCGATGTACAACATGGAGTTCTCGTGCAGGACCAGAGCTCACAGCTCAGACGCCTGTGGCAGAAACTTGTCAGGGTCGTCATAACTTCAGCTCGCATCGCCGGCAGCCTCGACGAGACGGATCAACGGCATTAGTCTGACCTGCTGTGTCGCTGACCTATTCGGCTTGTCGAGAGCTCGGCATGGCTCCAACTCACACCGACGACAACGTTCCGACCTCGGCTCCACACACAAGCTAAGTGTTATTTGCAATTAAATATTTGCGGCTTCAATTTCTTTCGTAGACATGCTCTACATGATTTTGTCTGCTCTTCCGACCCCTCCCCCTCGACATGCTCGGGGGCTTGGCCTTGTCAACATGTAGGTCACCAGACCTGAGAGTTCAAATTTTTTATCTTGTGCTATGTTTTCCCCTCCCCCTCGACATGCTCGGGGGCTTGGCCTTGCCAATCTTAGGGTCGCTAGACCTGAGGGGTCCTACCCCTCCTCTATGTGTTCTTCCTTTAACTACTTGACTCTGGTTATGAGCATTCAATGTTGTGTGGTTGCAAAACCTGAGTCCCAAACTCTCCTCATGCGCCGGCTACATCTAAGTCTCCCTACTGAGTAGTGTAGTCGGTAAGCCGTCCTCTCCGTGAGTAGTGGTTAGCGGGGTGAAACACTTTACAGCTTTAGAACTACTGAGTCCGCATAATGTGTGCCTGGCACGATAAGGGGAATGCTTTTTCAAATGAAACATAGCACAAGAATGTTTAGCTCCGGCTAGCACTACACATTAGCATGGACATAACTTAGCTCAGGCTAGGTCTTCATCATATATTTACAGATTGATACACCGATTTGCCATCTATTTTATCTGACAGGTTCAGCCCTTGATCGGCGCCTTCGTCAGGCCGCTAGACCTCCCTGCAGCTCTGTCGTCATCTTCGTCATGTCGCTAGACCTCCCTGCAGCTTCGGCATTACCTTCGTCAGGTCTATAGACCTCCCGGCAGCTCCCAGCATCCTCATCACCGTGGACCTTCTGACATCCTCATCGCCGTCTGCTTTAAGTCGGCGGACCTGTCCGTCAGACTCACTTGGTGCTCTCAGCATCTTCTACTTCTACTGGGTGTCCTGCACCTGGCGCAATGTGCACTATTTGCGTATGGTTTCCTGCCAATCTTGCCGCCCGTGAGCTGCACAGTGTGTGCCTTTCCCAGAGTTTGTCTGTTGCGCTCGTACAAATATCTTTGTTGGATGCGATTTTTTGTCACGTTGTGCTGAGCGAGATGGCTGGTGACCACATGCTACTTTGCACTATTGCCCCCGTGAACCTACAATTCACCTCCTCAACTAGCCTGACTCCGCGTCAGACGGCCCAGCTGCCACATGGTCTTGTACCGGCTAGTTCTACGACCTCTTCAACTCTACGACTTGTTACGACCTCAGCCAATGACATTCGCACCCGCTACAGTTCTGCGTCTTATTTTGCACCCTCTGTGGCTCTGCGTCCTGGTGCACCCGCTACGGCTCTACACATAAACGAACCTTGTTCCAATCAACCTATATTTCTGTTTCCTGAGCAGAATGGTCGTATGTTCGATTGAAGACCTTCTAGGGTAGCGTGCCTCGATGCTATGCCAGATTCGTCTGGGCGCTTGGAGTCCACATCAACCACGTCTACAAGATTCTACGATATTCGACAGGCCTCCTGAAGGTCAGTGTGCCTGTTACCCTGGTCGACAATATAATGGGAACATGGCTCCGCTGGATAATTGGCAGCTATGCTGGTTGTCTGGGCACCAAAATGGCCTTCTCGGAGGTCGGCGTGCCTCGGTACCTTGGTCTTTCAATACCTCGGTACTGTTCAGGCCATGACAACCTAGTTGGGTGCCCTAGATGCGTGACCTCCTGCAGGTCAGTGTGCATTGTTAGCCCTGCCAGCCCGCTTTGGACACCATTGGAACTATTGCTTCAAGGAATGAAGGCCTCTCTGTGGGGTGCGCGCCAAACTGGCCCTGCCAAGTACCTCTGGGTACTTGGGCGCTTTTAGCGTGAGACCTTCTTGAGGTCGGCATGCCTCGAGTGGCTCTGCCAAACTCTTTGCAACCATGAAAGATATCTAGTTGTCTCTACAACTAATTCTCCACGGCTACAACGAAAAACGCTTCTTCATGACCACGACCAGGATTACTTCTTCTTTTTTTGACCATCAAAGCAGTCTTGCTACCTACTTCAATGCTCGGGGACTATTATGCGAGAGCATTTTTCAAACACCATCTAGTTTTCCTTGTTGTTTCGACCTTCTGGGAAACCTTGTTTCTCATCAAGTCGGCTCTTGAGCTGATTCTTCTTCTTCTCCTCCTCCTTTTTTGGATCATCGAAGCAGTCTTGCTGCCTACTTCAATGCTCGGGGACTACTAGACGAGAGCGTTTTTCAAACACCCTCTAATTTTTCATCGTCGCTTCAACCTATTAGAAGTCTGCTTCCCTTAGGTCGTCACTCGACCTCACTACGTTCAGGATTCTACAAACTGGTCGGCTATTAAAGATTCTTTCTTTTTTTGGACTGACGTGCACGCTTATCGACCTGTCGATAGCTCCACGACATCGTCATGATTCTATCCAGTCCGACACGCCTACACATCGCTCGGAGGCTTATGGGACACGGGTACCCTTGGGTCCCTACCGACCAGTCTCACGGCCGTCCCCGACAAGTGGGTCCGGCCCACCAGAAGACCAACCTACCTGGTTGTGGGCCCAACAGACCTGATCTGTGGTCCACATGACCTCCTGAAGACCTTATCCGGAACGACTACAAGACTTGGCGTACACGACAAGACGGCGGCGGATCCGACAGGCAGTCCGGGGAATATGGAAATAGTTGTAATCAACTAGACTTAGGTCTCCTGGTCTTTACCGACCACGACTCTGGGTGCCGACCTTGTCCGCTGGCCAATATAAGGCGGGCGGGGTGACCCCTTTGTAACCACGCAATCCTCAAGCAATCTACACCAACAACTGGACATAGGGTTCTACTCTCCGGAGGCCCGAACCAGTATAAACTCGTTGTGTTCCGTGTGCTCTCGCATAATCATCAAGCGCTTAGCTCTAGATCACCCCCATCTGAATCTAAACCACTAGGGTTGACCCCCCTGTGGACTATGTAGAACTAAACCTCTGACAATACTCGAGGGAAAAAGGTACTATGATGATCCGTAAACTAGCGGTGAATCTTGGCGCGTTTTTGAACCGTCAACAAGCCCTTTTTCTGGTGACGTTGCCGTGGATTAGAACTCGAACCCTAGGGCGATCTATCTATCTTTTTGACTAATCGTAATTTTATTATTGCATATATCATGTGTTTCTTGTTTGTGTCCTCGAATGCAGGTAAAACCCTAGACATAAAGTGATCGAGAAGTTCTCAACATCTGGATTTAGACACAAGTTCAATCTCTCTCAAACAAGTTGATCGCGACATCAAGATTCTCTCTTTAGTGGTAGGTGCTAAGTTTTGTTAGTGGCCCATCATCCGCTATCGAGCCCACACCCTACACAAGAGCACATGAACATGGTATGTCATTGTGTCAATTAATTTTAAGACTAATGTTTCATGGAGTTTTGTTTGTTGAAGCAATAGGCATTGGAAGCAACTACGTCGCGCAAGGTGTACCCGTCACTTTGGCAAAAGCAAAATCATGAAGAAGATGCACCATTGCCACCATGCTACTTGCTGGTCCAGCAATGGCGAAGACCTTGAAGCCAAAGGATGTGCGACATAATGCCCCGAATACCATAAGATCAAGATCATCAACATCTTCGATATTTGCAAGAAGTTTCTGTTCGCATCAATTTTTGCACAGCCTCATGGAAGGAACAATAGAATATCTTTGGATATTTAGAATCCCCCAGAAGTTATGCTTCCAACGAGTCAAGAATCAAGTCAATCGGAGGTTCCTACAAGCGGATATGGCTGAATCACCGAACGTTGCATGTCCTGAAAATTTCTGGACAGCAAGCAAAACTGAAGTGAAACAGCCATAGCTCCCTCATTTGGACTCCAATTAAGATGAATGAGTACCCATTGGAAAGGTAATTTTATAAATTTTTCAATAGAGCAATATTTTGGTATATGATATGTTATGTACACAGGGGAAAATCCACAAAGAAGAGGAAGCAGCAACACGATGAGAACAAGATAGTGGAGATGAGGACGACAATAGAAGAAGAGGTTGGGAAATGCTTCCATTGGACCACACGTGATGAAATTCAGAAGCATGGAACAAAACAAGTACCCCTGGAGCATTAGAAAATGAAGGCACAAATTGGCAACATCCAATGCACGAAGATGTTTGAAGCAAACCACGATGGATTACACACAAAAGACGACATCTAATGGCGTGGATACTTTGTGCTGTCACGCGAAGGATCATGGAGATACATGAAGACATTTAAGACATGTGTGAAGCCCCACAAACGAAGAAGAGTGAGTCTACACAAAGAAACCTTGGTGATGTGTGGGATGAAGGAAGGAATTGCGAAAAGGACGACGCGAGCTACCATCCATCATCAAAGTTGTTTCCTTTCAACTCCAAGGGAACAACGATGAAAAGTTCGAAGGCTAAGGTAGACATTAAACTCTTAAGGTACTTTTCAAGATGATATATTTCTTTCGAAATAGCCATGTTGATATTCAATAGTATGATTTGATTATATGCCTTGCACCTTCATGATCATGTTGATAGGCTAGAATTTCTTTAGAATGATAAAGAGGCTATTATGCTTAAACTTTTTTAATTTGCATGCCTAATGAACCTTTGCCTAATGAGAGCTTAGCACTGAGCAATAAACTTATACTACAATTAACCATGACTTGCTTGTTAATCCAATTTAAATTGTGGTTATGTACGCATATGTTTTATTTATGCTTTGCAAATCTTGCACTTGTTTTGTGCTTGGTCAAGCTTGTGTCCTTAAAAGAGCAAATGTCGGGAGAAAATCCAAGTTTCACTAACCATGCAGGGCATGAAACTTGAATCAAGAGGAGAAAAGCTATGCCCCAAGGGAATTGCAAACCTGAGCATCACCTTCCCCAAATCTCGAGTGCGGACGTCATTGTTTTCATCAATTTTGAGCACCTGGTCAGACATGTACAAGGAAGCAAAGATTGAAAATCAGAAACTCCATCAAGTTCCGATTCCAATGCCTCCAAAATCGACAAATTTGAAGACCCGTACAAGGAGATATGGCAAAAACATTGGGCGCTACGCAGTCTGAAATCAGCTTTGGACGGATTGCAGTGTTGGAGTAAAACAGGCATAACTCACTCAATTGGAGTCCGTTGAGGGTGAATAAAGACTTGATGGAAAGACGATTTCGAGCACCACGCATCAAAGAAACTGTTTGCTATATGATCTGGTCTGGACAGAGAGGAAAATTCATGACAGAAGAGGCAGCGATGAAATGCGACGGAGAAGAAGGTGATGACTATGGAAAAATGATTGGGCAAGCTTCTCGTTGAGCATAAATGATCGTGTCAAGCATGGAAAGTGGATAAAAACTGCATGGACACCTTCAAATCATGCATGAAGGACCATGGCCTCGTGACAACAAGAAGGTATGTAAGAAAGTCGAGCTCTATGACTTTAAATGAAGCGCTTTGCGGGAGGCAACCCGGTTTCCTATATAATATGACCGTCTACATTGTGCTCTTTAATCGAACCATCAAGTAACATCTTACCATTGTTCTAATAAATACAACAACACCATGTTGTATAATTTAATTTCTATTGAGGGAGCACTTTGTTATTTGATCTTGGAAAAGTTATAGACCCTTTTTGTGTGCCTATTAGTGTTTAGAGTCTTTTTCTTTGTGTCTTTTTAGAGAGAAATATAAAGTATTGCACCCCCCCTTTGATTCTAAACTTGTGGCTAATTAATCTAGGTTTAATTTTCTTTTTAGACCATCTCCACCATCATGATCATATTCATATTTGTTTTGTGCATATGCATTGCATCTTGCCACCTCCATTATTTTTGCATTCCACACATGGTTTGCATATAGTTCGTTTGGTTATTCTAAATACTTCATGATGAGCGCTTTATATTCTTGCTTCATATGGCCATATGAGCATTTTTCCTCATGCAATCTTGTGTAAATGTGGTGTTTAAACTTGCTTGCGGACCTTCATCATCAAGTTCTATAAACCTTGCTAGCTTCCGTATTGCATTGGTTGGTCTATAAGATTTGCAATGCGCTTTGTTTTTCTTATGCTGTATGGAGTTATTAATCTTGGGATAGACATGGTGTTTTAACCTTGATTAATAAATTGGTATGGAAAACTCAGCAACTTAGTTGTAACATGATGCTTAAAACTAGGTGCAAACATTGTCTTTGGTTATATATCTTTCTCTCATTTGTATGCACACTTGCACACACGTACACCCATTAGGCTTTTAATTTTCTTTTCACTAGATTAACTATGTCACAAGTTTAAATCTTAGGGATGTTTTTGGTTTGTTGGCATAAGGTGAGTATTCCCGACTGTCACCTCGGGGGTACTTTGTGCATTAGAGTTGTTTTGCAGGCATGTCAAATCACCCCCATGAGTTCGTGATAAAAGCTGAAATCAAGATCATCAACACCTCCAAAATTTTGAAGGGAGTGCTGCTGTTTTCATCAAGGTTAAGCACATATTCAAAGATGTACAAAATTGGAAATTGAATATTCAGGAGCTCCATTAAGTCTTCTTTCCAACGCATCAAGATTCAACATTTTGGGAGACCCGTGCAAGGAGTTACAACCAAATCTTTGGGCGTCACACGTTCTGAAATCAGCCCAGGACAGCTTGCACTAACAGAGTAAAAAGGGTGTAACTCTTTTGTTCGGAGTCCGATTGGAATGAATGACCACCTGTTGGAAAGATAATTTCAATAAATTCACAATGGAGCAAAAGTTCAGTACATGTTCTATTCTGTAAGTAGAAGAAAAATTCGTGGAAGTTGAACCAGCAATGAGGGACGACATGGAAGGAGGTGAAGATGGGATGAGAAACGATTGGGACCAAGGCTCGTGACAAAGGATGGACGTTGAAGGACAATCAAGGCAACAAAAGTGAAGAGCATGATGATGATCTCCTCGCATGGTGGTGGACTTCAAAAATTTCAAGGTGTTCATCATCTTCTGTGCCTAGCAACATGCTAAGCATGTGGGAGGACTCTGTAGCGAACATGGCCTCATATGCCATTTGTTCAAAGCTTAATTTTGGTGATTAATAACAACATGATCAATGGGACTAACCATATTGTCTAGCATGTCTTTGTAAACACTTCTAGGTCCCAAGGATGCAAAAATACCATATGTCAAAATGAGAAGATAGCATAATTTTCAAGGGTCAAAACTGTGGAAGAAAAAGAAAGAAAATAGTAGCGTTGGATGAACCGACGGTACACTAGAAGACAGTGTCGATGCAATCACCGGATGAAGTGGTACACTGCGTGAAGACTCAAGTCAACATGTGATCACCGAATCAACTGACGGCCCACATTTTAGTTGCGCCGGATGATTGTCAGTGAAGAAGCAAGCTGAGTTAGTAGCAACGGATGAACCGATTGTGTAGCAGCAGTTCATCCGGTGGCTGTGTGTTTACTAACAGTAAGGTTCTGGCCGTGAAGTCATCAGCACCGGATGAACCGATGGACACAAGGGATTGAGCAGCGGTTCATCCGATGGCAGCAAAGAAGCTACCAGTAAGGTTTTGGGAAGAAATCCTTCAGCACCGGATAAACTGACAGCACATGAGAAGGACCGTCGGTGCAAGCGTCGGAGGATAAGTGTCAACAAGGAAGCAACGGTCATGTGACGTGGAGGGCACCGGATGAACCGACGCCTGGGAAAAGCATAGCGGCGGTTCATCCGACGGTACCAATTTCAGCAGCTTTTAGCCAACGGCTCTTTGGACGCCTTAGGCTATTTATACCCCCTCCACTCACCCATTTGGAGTTGCTGGATTGTGTGGAAGTGCAAAGGAGTTCAAGACACATTGAAGATCATATCCAATCCATCCAAGTGCTAAATTGCTCATCCATAGACTTGCACATGCTTTTTGTGTGTGCTTAGTGTTAGGTTTAGCTTAGAGCTAAGTGAGTGCAAGGTGTGCCTACCTTGTGAGGTGATTCTCGAGTGGATCAAGTTGTACGAGGTGCGGCGGAAGCCTTGGAGCCTAGGTGGCTCTCCGGTAAATGTCTTCGACCCTCCGACTTGGTGTGGAGCGGCGAGGACACTTTGTGCGGGGGACGTGGAGACCCCCTTCCCTTGGTGGAGAAGCTCCTTAGTGGAGGAGGCATCAAGGTGACCAAGGGAGCTTGGCGAGTGCCTTAGTGACGAGCCTTTGTGGCAAGTCAAGTGGTGCCCTTGGGAGTGACTTGCTGACCGGGAAGCAATACTCTTGTGTAGAGTGCTTCAATAACGTGGACTAGGGGTGGCTTAGTGCCTACCGATACCACGGGATAAATCGCGTGTCAAGAGTTTGCTTCCTCTCATCCCCCTTTACGTTTCCGCATTACATTCTTGCAATCCTTTCTTGCCTTTACTTTTCTAGAGTAGTATCTTGCTAGGATTGGCTATAGGTTGCAAAACTTGTTTTGGGATAGGAGTTTCACACTAGAACAACCCTAGTTGCACATCTAGATAGTATGTTCTAGTTTATCTTTGATGCAAATAGTGATAAGCCATAGGATAAGTTTTTAAGTTGCCTAATTCACCCCCTCCCCCTCTTAGGCTACGGGCATCCGATTCCTTACAGACTCAGTGGACAAGAGAGAAGACCACATGGAGTACGAGGATCACGATTGCCACGGGATGCCGATCTTCCTTCTTCCATGCTAAGCACAATTCTTAAGCATGGGGGAGGCTGCGCTACACTACAAACATCAAAGGAAGGTAACAATTCCTCAACCCTCTCTTTGTCCTTATCTTTCTAA
This sequence comes from Cenchrus fungigraminus, assembly GCA_036936925.1. Taxonomy (NCBI): domain Eukaryota; kingdom Viridiplantae; phylum Streptophyta; class Magnoliopsida; order Poales; family Poaceae; genus Cenchrus; species Cenchrus fungigraminus. The sequence continues at coordinate 48,041,882 of CM072777.1, read as the reverse complement.
ATGTATGTACATATGTATATGCCTTCAACAACCTTAGATGCAACCTTTGTATATCTCTGTTGTTAATAACATGGCTTCTAGGAGTAGAACCTAGTTTTTGTTTTTGTTTAGGTCATGATTACCATCACCTTGTGCTCACCACGATGATATTATTTTGGCATAATCTTACTTTTGGAAAGATGACGAATGTTGCTGCTTTGTTTTACCTACATGATGTTGTATATGACTTAGCTAATTGCTCTCCACTAAATGATCTTAAATTCACTAAATACCAACTTTTTTATTTATGGAGGTTAAATGACTAAATTCTAGACCCACATAATTTATGTTGCTCTTTGATATAAGTTTACCAATGACCCGATAACTTTTTTGTTTTATTTAAAACTTAATTCATATGCTATCTACATTTGTGAATCTCTTGCAAAGTTCTACCTACCAAAGCCTATATACATATGATCTTTCATGATGAAACCTTTACATTGCAAACTTATATTTTGATGAGTTGGATTAAGTTTGTTGTTCTGTGGTATGAGACTTAGAAGCTGGTCATTCCATTTTGCGTAACTTCTTTTTGCTAGCCTCTCTATCCGTGCATTGTGAGTTTCCACATCGGGAATTTCGCAAACCTCGCCGGATATCTACCCTTAAACCCAAATATCTTTTTGTGATACTCTCCTTGTCCACAACCCAATACTTGAGTATGGATTTTTATTCTGAGGAAAATCCGAAGAAGTCAAGGTGCTACAAATTGGAGTAATTTTTGGAGTCCTCCAAGTTCAAGATTTTGCATGGAGGAGTCCCAGAAGATTTCAAGTATTTTCCAGATAACATATAGGATTTTCTGTACCTGTCTTAGCAAGTAAAAGAATATATAACCCCCCGTTTACTCGAGGACGAGCAAATGTCTAAGCATGGGGGAGGAGCTGTTAAGAAGGTATGCTAAGAAGGTACTATGTTGCCTGGAGTTCAGGGGAGCATTTCAAAAAAAGAAAAAGAAAGAAAAAGAGAAAAAAAAGAGAAAAACAGAGAAGAAAGAAAGGAAAAGAAAAATAAGAGATGATGAAAATAATAATAATAAAGCTCTCCTGTTCTCTAGCTTCATTTGAATTTCAGAGGTGCTTCAAGATCAAACTCCATACTCAAGTTTCCAACCATGTGCAATCCTTGTAAATGTCAAAGGAAGTCGGCGCATTGCAAGGCTCAATACCCCGGAGGGTTTTACACATGTCCAATTGATCAACTGCACACCACCAAAGAAGAGGAAATTGCAGATGTTGGAGGCAACATCTTCTGCTTTCAATCTGGATGCTCCACCTCAGCCTTCTGATGGAATTCTAGCTCCTGTGCCTATGGATGTTTTTCAAAGTTGGGCAATTCAGTGCAACATCTCTCCTTGGGAGGTGACAGTGGATGCTATCCTCTCCAATAGGGACAATGATGAAGACAGCCAGAACTAGTGCTACTCTCTGTTTCCTTTTATTTTTTTTGTTCACATCCCCCATGTTGCCCTTGTGCTGTGAACCTTCTTTTTTGGTGGTCTTTCTGTTGGTTTCCTCAACCTAAACTTTCAATCTCTGTATCAGTCGTGAACCTTTGTTGGTTGAATGTGGTTTCTATTTTCCTTGCTACATTTTGCCACCTGGTCCTTTTCCAGGTGCTCTCCATCCTGTTGATGCTACGCTGGGTGTGGCATCCTTTGCTCCCTCAAACAATATTAAGCAATGAGTGTTAGATCATGGAATGTTCTTTGCAGGAATATTAGAGGCTTAAACGCTACCAAGAAACATGACGCGATGCGTAATAAAATTGATGAGAGTGGGTGTTCAGTGGTTTGCTTACAGGAAACAAAAATGCATTGTGTTGATCTATCGGTTATCAGGAAACTCACCCCACGATGCTTTGATGAATTTTACTTTATCCCCTCAGTGGGAGCTTCTAGTGGGATTATTGTCATTTGGAATAGCTCTCACTTTGCCGATGTTACTATTGATAGTCAACCATTTGGCCTCACTTTGGAGTTCACTTCCCATCATAACAATGACACCTGGAAACTTACAACATTTTATGGCCCTTGTGTTGAACCTGAGAGATCACTTTTTCTACATTGGTTAAGGGCTCACTCCATTGCTGATGATGAAAACAGGTTATTCTTGGGGGATTTCAACCTTTACAGATCACTGGAAGACAAGAATAAATCTGGGGAAAATGTTCAAGAAACCTTCATTTTCAATGACATTATTGATCACCTGGGCCTCATTGAATTTTCTCTAAAGGGGAGAGCGTTTACATGGTCAAATATGCAGCAAGATCCTCTGTTAGAACAACTTGATTGGTTTTCACCTCAGTAAATTGGACATTAGCATATCCTAATACACTGGTTCTTCCATTAGCAAAAATTACCTCTGATCACATTCCTTGCAAAATCACCATTAGAACAAGCATACCCAAGGCGCACATCTTCAGATTTGAAAATTTTTGGCCAGAGCATCCGGGTTTCCTTGACTGTGTAAAGGAAGGTTGGGCCAAAGCAGTAAGAAACCATATAGATTCAACTTCTGTTCTAGCTGGAAAATTAAAAAACACAAGGCATAGCCTCAAAGTTTGGAGTAAGCAGCTTTCCAACCTTACCAGACTAATCACCATGTGCAACAAGGTTATTCTTTACTTGGATGCTTTCGAAGAATGCAGAGCCCTCTACCTTCCAGAATGGAATCTCAGGATCATTACCAAGAATCCTCTCCAGAACTTGTTAAGATACAAAAAATTTTACTGGAGGAAGAGATATACAGTTAATAGAATCAAATTTGGGGATGAATGCACAAAGTTTTTTAATTCTATGGCTACCCTTGCTTACAGGAAGAACACCATTACACAACTCACTGATGACTCTAGTAACATCACCACTGATCATGAGAGTAAAGCAGCCCTCCTTTCGACGTGCTACAAAAATCATTTGGGGGTTTCCCTGCAGCCTCAAATACAGTTTGATCTTTCTAGGTTGATCACTGTCTCGGTGGATCTTGAAGGATTCGTCACCCCCTTCCTGAAAGAAGAAATTGACAACATAATCAGGCACCTTCCACCTGATAAGGCACCTGGCCCAGATGGCTACAATGGGCTCTTCATGAAGACATGTTGGACAATCATCAAGGAGGACTTCTATAGCTTGTGTCAAGAATTTTTTGACTGTGATGTCAACTTGGAAAGTATCAATGGTTCCTTTATTACACTTGTTCCTAAGATCAATAACCCAACATTAGTGAACGACTTTCAGGCAATTTCATTTTTGAATAGCAGCATCAAGCTCTTGACAAAGATTCTAGCTAAGAGGTTACAGCAAGTCATTCTGCAACTTTTACATGCCAATCAATATGAGTTTATTAAAAGTAGAACAATCCAAGATTGCATTGCTTGGTATTTTCAATATTACACCAATGTCAACAGAGCAAGAGGGAAATTATTATCCTAAATCTTGATTTTGCAAAAGCATTTGATACAATTGAGCATGGAGCTATCCTTGAAATTATGCAGCACATGGGCTTTCCTAATAAATGGCTTCAGTGGATCAATCTCATGTTAGCTCTAGCTTCTCCTCAATCTTGCTCAATGGGGTACCTGGGAAACAATTCAAATGTAAACGGGATGTTAGGAAGGGAGATCCATTGTCCCCTCTCCTTTTTGTTTTAGCTGTGGAACTCCTCCAATATGTGGTTAATGATGCTCTTCACAATGATCTGCTGCAATTGCCTATCCCTCATGCTTCAAATGATTTCCCAGTAGTACATAATGCAGATGACACCATCCTCTTTATGCAAGCTGATCTCCCACAAGTGGTTCACCTTAAACACATACTGGAGTCCTTTCCTTATAAACAAGCCTCAAGGTCAATTTTCATAAATCTTCCATGGTTTCTTTTAATGTACCTGATTCCAAAATGCAAAGTCTTGTTGCTGCCTTCAGTTGTCAAATAGCCACCATGCCATTCACCCATTTGGGATTGCCCATGGGAACTACCAAGCCACGTATGGAGGACCTCACTCCTCTAATGGATAGAGTGGAAAGAAGGATCACAGCTTGTTCGAATTTTCTTTCCTACTCGGGGAGACTGGAGATGATCAACTCAGCTATTACTCCGATTGTTACTTACACAATGTGTTCTATAAAGCTGCCCATTGGTGTGATAGAGAACATTGATAGAATACAAAAACAGTGTCTTTGGCGTGGGAATGATCCCAACAAGAAAGGTCGTAATTTGGCTGCCTGGTCAATGGTACAAAAGCCTAAGCACAAGGGAGGTTTAGGTGTGTTAAATCTTAGACTACAAAATGATGCACTTTTACTGAAATAGCTTCACAAATTCTATAGCAACAAAGATACTCCCTGGGTTCAACTGATTTGGCATAAATATTACAATCACAAAGTCCCCCATGCTGCAAATGAAGTAGGCTCCTTTTGGTGGAAGGACCTACTGAGACTGAATGTACTCTACAGAGGAGTAGCAAGATGTTCCCTTGGGGATGGTTCAACTTTAACTTTTTGGGAGGATCTTTGGACAACAGACATCATTTCTACCAAATTCCCCAGGCTATTCTCCTTTGCTTCTGATATCTCTCTGTCAGTTAAGCAAATTGTGTAGGCTGATGATCTAGACTCCATCGTCAATCTCCCACTTTCAATGCAAGCATATGATGAACTCTTAGAGATGGAAGAATTGATTTCAGAGGTGCCCTATGATGGTGACTCTAGTGATACCTAGTCCTTTATTTCGGGAAATGCAGTTTCCTCCTCTAGAAAATACTATCAAATGGTATACAACCACCTGGAAGTATCCCATATTTTTAAGAAACTTTGGTCATCCAAATGCACACCCAGGATTGAATTCTTTGCTTGGCTACTGTTTGTAGACAGATTAAATACCAGGAGCACACTTTCGACATCATTATAATGTGCAGCCTAATGCCTTTTGTGTCCTATGTGATAGGGACATTGAGGAAGACATTGATCATCTTTTTCTTTGAATGTGACTTCGCTTGGGCTTGTTGGCAGAAGCTTGGTGTTATTTGGCTATCTGATCGTGACATCCGCAATAGGGTGTTGCGGACCCTTCAGTGCAGCTCTTTGCAATTTTTCATGGAAGCCTTCTTGATTGCTACTTGGGAATTATGGAATCTCAGAAATGCTAAAAAATCTTTGACAGAGGCTCACCTTCAGTTAGTTCATGGGTTAGAAACTTCAAGAACCAGGGTTACCTCCAACTCGTGAGAGTCAAGGAGGATCAACAAGCTTTTTTGCATCATTTATAGAGACAGTCTCTTAATGTCTTTTTTGGATTGTATATTCTTTCCCCATGCTCTGTAAATATCCTCTTTTATTTTTAATGAAAAAGAGTTTTGTTGTGGGGAACTCCCCCACAGTCCTTTGCTAAAAAAAACCATGTGCAATCCGATAACAAGGACTTCATTTGTGCCTTGGGATCATCCACTTGCCACTTGCACATGTCCACTTATCTAAATGCATGTGTTCCATCTATACCCTGTGGGGTTGCAAATGCACCCACTAAAAATTTTGAAATCAGTGCTAGCCATTAAGATTTGAGCACACATGCACCCCCCTCCCTTAGCGTAGAATCATGCACCCCCCTTAGCGTAGAATCATGCACCCCCCCACCCCACACAGCCCAACGTGGCAAGTAAAAGCACACGCACACCATCATTATCAACTAGCACTCTAGCTCCACCAACAAGCCTCGAGCTGACTGCTGGGACAGGGGGCATGCTTGACGTAGTGAGGCTCAATAAGGTTGAACTAATTAATCTATTTTGTGGATGCATGGAGTACTCGTAGAACTCTTGCACTCAAACTACCATACCTCGACCATCATCCCTTCATTGCACATGATAGGTACTATAGTTGTTTTTGTGGTTCCAGTTCTCCCAATATTCTTTCAAAATCAAAACTCACTCGTTATCTAAAATGAGTTCCAAGTCTCCATATTTTTTCCCCAAACAAAGAACTTAAATGTACAGTTTACCCCTTGCTTGCTGATTGTCTCAATCGTAAATTCGTAAGGTTAGGATGCAAATCTCCTGCCAAACTAGGAACCAACTGGTTGTTCATATTGGTTTTAGGAATTTTGATTTAAGAAAGTGACTAACGAGAATCATTTCCCATCATTTTCTCATTATGAGCTCGGCATATGTTGCTTGATTTTATCAAAGTATAGGGTTCAATTGAACCGTTGAAGTAGCATAATCAGAGTTTAAAATTAGTTTATCATGATAACATGATGCCTTAATTATTGATTTTCTTATAATTAAGTGGAAAATAATCAATAGCATCTAAAATTTCTTGCACCTACTAGATATTTGAGATAAACCTATACCTACTATGTGCTAGTTTAAGATAACCTTTTTTCCCACAAAATAAGGATTTAAGATAAAATCTTATCTAGGCTTATAACCCCAATATTCAACTTTGTTAATTTTGCTTATATTTCTCTATTTAATGTGTCAAATTTTCAAACAATTATCGGTGTATTTTTTAAATCTTGAATTATCACATATTTGCACCTTTGTCTGGCCAATGGCAAAGTAATGCTAAAGTCGTGCACCCCCCTCATTTCTGCTCTAGCTTCACCACTGCATCCACGGGAACTCGGCAAAACCTAGAAGCAAGCACCGGAGGGAGACGACGACCGCTGCAAGTCCTCGAAGTTGTCTAGGATATGGCCTAGGCCTACCCTAGCTGCCATGGCTGCCTTGCATGGTTGTGCCATGGTGGAGTTCAGGAGCTACACATTCATCATCTTAGGTATAGCCTCGGTGGTGATGGTGTAATGCATACGTTGATGTGCGCAATGATAATCTTGTCATCCGATCTATTAGCAATTTGATGCCTCTCTTTATGATTTATCCTTATCATGAATACGATGATTCCTTAGTCCAATACATGATTGGGCCATAGCATGCTCTATGTAACCGTGGCGATTAGATTTAGTTTGTTGACCCTTCATGATTTGTAGACACGTTCACTCGTGGGAGTGCCCTTAGACTTCCCACACGATTAAGGGCACATCGTGACAGGATGATTACCTTGAAAGGGAGGATGTTTTCAAGAGGTTGACCGGAGGTAGATGCTTTAGATGAGATGCTTGTTTGTTTGCTCGTTTAGCTAGAACTACAACTAGAAGGCGATAGGCGGAGTAGTTATCCCTTTGGTTGCGCTCCATCTCGCCTATGTTTGTGGATGTGATCAACCTATACACTTCATGCATATCTTTTAGGTTTATCTCTTATATGCAATCCATGCTTTACGTTAGGTTAGATCGGTTAGATTAGATGGAAAACCCTAGGTAGTTTGCTTCCGATCCACATTTTGATACCTTGGGTCCATACTCGAGGGAAAAAGGTACTACGAAGATCCGTAAGCTTGCGGTGAATCTTGGCGCATTTTTGAACTGTCAACACAAGCTCTACTGGCGAGGCGCCACTTCTCATGTCCTCATGAAGTGCGTTTCTCGGGAAGATGGCAAGGACATCATAGAGGAGACTCACAAAGGGATTTGCAGCAACCATGTGTCCTCCGGGACTCTAGTAGGCAAAACTTTCCGACGAGTGTTCTATTGGCCAACAACTCTGGCCGACGCAGAGGAACTAGTCAAGAAGTGACAAGGATGCCAGTTCTTTGCCAGGCAACAACACGTCCCAGCCTACAAGCTCATTACGATACCGCCAACCTGGCCCTTCGCTTGCTGGGGGCTCGACATGATTGGCCCCTTACCAACTACGTCAGGGGGATTCAACTGAGTTCTGGTGGCTATCGACAAGTTCACCAAGTGGATCGAGGTCAAGCCTGTTACCTACCCTAAAGCTGATAGAGTACTCGACTTCTTGGGTGAAATCGTGCATCGCTACAAGTTCCCCAACCACATCATCATATACCTGGTCTCCAACTTCAACAACCACCAATTCTGGGAGTACTGCGAGAACAGCGGGATTGACGTCCGGTACGTTTCTGTTGCACACCCATGTGCCAACGGCCAAGTGGAACGCACCAACAGGATGGTACTTGACGCTCTCAAGAAGCGCTTGTATGATGCTGCAAACACCAAAGGGGGCAAGTGGATCAAGGAACTACACAATGCTCTATGGAGGCTGCGTACTCAGCCTACAAAGCCAACAAGGCAGTCACCTTACTTCCTGGTCTACTGCTCCGAAGCTATCCTGCCTGCTGATGTGATGTGGCAATCTCCCGCTGTCGAACAATACGAAGAAGGCATATATGCAGACAACAGACAGGTTGATATCGATAGCCTCGAAGAAGCACGCTGCGCCGCCCTCGTCCAATCCGCCCGGTACCTTGAGGGTCTCCAGAGCTACCATGATCGCAATGTCAAGGACCGCTCCTTCAATGTGGGCGACCTTGTCCTACATCACATCTTGGACACATCAGGACTTCACAAACTTAGCTCACCATGGGAAGGTCCTTTCTCCGTCAAGATAGTCACTGGTCCAGGCTCCTACCGCCTCCAAACTCTCGACGGTGACGAAATAGGCAACTCATGGAACATCGAGCACCTCTGTCGATTCTATCCGTAGTCCAAGACTACCAATTGACAGCTTGGCTCTACACCATGGGTAGTTGCCAGTGGCCTAAGGTCTTGACTACCTATCGGGTTGGCAGTTCGTAGCCTCTACGGTCCATGCCCACATCAAAGACCCTCCAATCAGCCCCTCGTGCGGACAGGTCATGCAGTAAGCGACCCTTGCGGTCCTTGCCAATCATCGACCATTAGCAGCAAAGCGGCCTCTTCGGACGGCTATAACAACTACTCTTCGGGTCGGTAGCCTCCAAGGTTTTCGCCTACATCAAAGACCCACCAGCCGCAAGTTGACGGTTCAATAATGCGCCATGATTCACCGCAAGCTTACGGATCATTGTAGTCTCTTTTTCCCTCGAGTATGGACCCAAGGTATCAATCCGTGGAACATGTGTAACGCAAGATTCAACCCAATAAAGTGCAATACAATTTCTTTTGAGAGGTTGTTTTGCATCTAATCTACTAAACATGAGAGGTAGCGAGAGAAAGTGTAGAGATAACCAATCTACAGAGTCTAGATCATGCTTTTGTTGTAGCTCCGAACAAGATAGATGAAGATAGCAAAGCGAATCTCATAAAAAGCATCTTTAAATCGTGACCTCCAGTCAAACTCTCGAAGGCACCCACCGTACACGTGAACGACATCCTGTCACAATGCTCCAGCTTCTTGTGTAGGTAACCTAAGAGTACGCTCACAAGGAACGTGTTGAACCCATGGCTGTCCAAAGCGCATGCAATGACGGGCTCAGATAGGATAGGATTGTGCGCACCGGGCCCTTCGGGTGTCCATATTTTGGCCGACCTTACCATAGGCCCCTATGTTATGCGGTCGTAATATTTTTATACCTTCCACTGCTGTTACGCCAGAAATCCAAGGTTCCACACGAGCTCCTGTTCTGTGGTGTGGTAGCAGGACCGCTAGGGGATTGGCTCTGGGTGTAGGTAGGGTCAAATCCGCAGGGGTCATGCAAATACATAGGCCCCTTCCCTTCTGCTGAGTTGTTTAGAAGGCACTTTCCGTTCCACGGTCACTCGGAGCGAAGGGTTAGGTGCACCTCTAGCCACCACGGCTACAAGAGCACCCTGAGCAATCTATCTTAAGAATAGATTGAGGAAGAAGCAAAACCAAGAGAGAGCAAAATCATAGAAGAAGGCACTTTGATCGCTAGAAATCGGATTCACTAGAAAACTTCACCATGAATTATTACATGAACAAGATCACCACTGAGATCCTACCTTGATGTTGATCCTAGCTCCGGAACTCCGACGTGGTCTTCCATGTAAGGTTCCCACATCGGCTAGGGAAACCCTAGACAACTAGCACGACCCTCCTCTCCGAGACGGTGTCCCTCTAGTTTCTCTACTCCACGGCGGTGGATGACGAATGGTATGATGCGTGAGTCTTCATGTGGGGTTTTTAAATAGCCCGAGGGGGTGCTAGGTCAAAGGGGGCACCGAACCGTGGCAAAAATAGGCTAGGCCGGCCGGCCTGGGCCCATTTTGGCCGGGTTCGGCCCTGGCTCGCTTCCCGAAGCTTCTTGTGTATTTATTGATTTCCACCCTTCTACATGTTGGCCCTTGATGTCATTTTCTCCGCGAAATAGATAAAGTACTTGTCGCATAAGCTCCTGCATTTTATGTTCAGGTCCCTATTGACGGCTGTTAAGTGCTACTTTTACACCGTCAATTCCTGCATCAAATAAATGTAAAGTGATCATCAACACTAGAATAGAGCCTTATACTAATGATTTCCACAAGTGTTGGTGTTTCTAGCTTTTGTTGCAGGACACACCAAAATACGTGCTAATGGTACAATTGAGAGCAAGTGATCCAATGACTTATATAGAATGTCATCATAAACAACCTCAAATGACAAATTGGACTGCACCATTAGGACAGGCTCGTCGAGACGATCGAAACAGATATATCATTTGGCTAAATCGGAGTTCGTATAAAGAGATATCGCAGATCACAAAAGAGTGCAAACAAGTCCACTACTGATGTCAGCTTGACGTCACCCTGGTCCACCACGCTCGGCGGCCCCACCTCCTACAGACCTGGTGCATGGTGCAGCACAGCTCATGCACATGCATGTGCAGGTGTGGGTCAACCATAGCGGGACCCACAGCCGGCAGCAGAGGCAGCACGCTGCCTGCATGCGTGCAGGGCAGGAGTCCTGTTGGGACCACTGCACAGCACAGGCGTGTGGGGGACAGGGGCCCGACCGATGTTGCCTACCGGCCCACTGCACCATGCAGCACGCAAGTGCACGCGCACGCGCTGGGTGCGAAGGCGTGTGAGATGCACGGCTGCCGGGCCACGTGACGCTCGCGGGTTGGCTGCCGCAGTTCCGTCCGCAGGAAGGCGCAGGAACCGTGTGCAGCACTGTGCGCACACTGCTACTTGGGACACGTGTCGCCATGTGACTGGCCGGTGGAAGGTCGGTTTGGCTCCTTCCAAGGGAAGCTACAGAAGAGTGCAGTGCAAGATTCAGTGCCATGTGTCGCCACGCTATTGACTGCGCCCAAGGGAGGCTGCACATTTGATGACAATTTGGCCTCAAGACAAGCCACCCCTTGCCTATAAGTAGAAGGGGAGGGGCTCCCTTTTCCACACATCCCAAGCTCCCTCTCCTCTCATTCTCCTCTTGGAGAGGTGAGTTCTCACCTCCCAAGATGTAGTGTGTGTGTTAGAATGCTAGGTAGAGTAGGGGTGAGGAGTGAGTTGATGTCCTCGTGGATGCTTGTTCTTCATTTAGATCAAAGTGAGTATTTCAGCATTTCTTATTTAGACTATAGTGGACTTCATGCATGAATGATATGTTGTTGTGCTCTTAGCGCGTTCATAGTTTAGAGGCTTGTGTTCTTCGTAGCACAGGGCTTCGATCCTTTAGAGCTAGTGCATTAGTTCAAGTATCTGTTTGCATGTTTAGATCCTGTTTAGCTGAGTAAGAGTGTTGTATCTTGTTCGCATCCAAACCTTCCTGATGCTCCATGACTCGATGATGTGCTAAGGAATGAGTCGTTCCTTCCCTAGTTCGTAGTTTCGTATTTATACGGGGTGCTATAGTGTAGTTAGAGGGTCGACAAACGTAACCGCGCTATAGTAGTTGTCGGTAGTGTAGACGTGGTGTCTGGACTTTGGTTATCCTACGGATACCACGTGCCTTTGTGTAACGATAGAGGTAGGCGGCAACGGTGACAGTCTGTTGGACCCTTTGAAATCCTCCGCGCTCGGGTACCGAGTAGGGCCCCCAGGCCGAGATACACTTAGACCTTTAAAAGCTAGGGTGTGTCGGCGCGCCACGGGGAGGACTACATGACGACCATATCCTTACCTAGACTCAAGACCCTCAGGAAAGTGCTTCTCATTCCCCATATCTATCCTAGCTGGAGTTTGGTGTCCTTGGACCATCTATACTAGAATAGAAGATAGTTCACATCGTTCCTTGGATTTGATACCCTTGGAATACTCCTTCCTTGGTGAAGTGCTACAACAGTATTTCTGTACGCTTGCGGATTCGTTCGTACCCGTTGGTATACCTGGTTGCTCTTATATGTTCCCTCTAGGTATACAACTAGTGGTGACGTTAAGAAACACCAACAAGCATTTCTAGCACTGTTGCGGGGGAACGGTTGTTGTATCTATCTTCAAACCTAGTGGTCCTCGTATTTATCTTTTTTTCTTTTTCTTCTACCTTTACCCCTGTTACCCTTTAAGATCTTTTTTTCATTTTCTTTACTTCTACCTTTACCCCCGTTATCCATGGAAGGTTACCTTTGTACACACCATCCACCCTCGAGGAGTGAACCCTCAAAGCCATCCTCGTCAGAACCCATTCTTTCATCTGGCTATCGGATTCTCCCCCCTCTCTCATGAGGCTAATTCAGGACCTTTCCTTCTCGGGGTTAATTCATGAGAACCCCTTTGATTATGTGAGAGACTACGAGCGTGTGCTTGAAACTCTGGGTAAAATCGGAGAATCACCAGATGCTCGGAAAAGGGAGTTTTTCCCGCTATCCCTCTCTGGGAAGGCACAGGATTGGCACTGTTGTTTTGGTAGAGACTACCTCACTTGGGAAAGTTTCAGAGCAGCTTTCTACTCCCGACTCTTCCCGATACGACGTGTCATCTCGTTGGGGATAAGGATTCTCAGTCTCAAGCAAGTTGAGGAGGAATCTCTAGGAATGGCATGGAATCAGTTCGCCTCCTTGGCGGATGATTGCCTAGTCCTCCACGTCCCCAATTGGAAGCTACTTTAGTACTTCTAGTATGGGTTGCGGAAGGACGATGTGATGCAGCTTAATGCTCTCTTTGGAGGCACCTTTGTGCACTTGGATGCTATTGAGGGAAAAGAGATCATGGTAAAGCTCCAAGATTTCAGCTCCCCTTGCAACCCGGTGAATTAGGTGTCCATTAGAGGAAATGTTAAGCCACCCTGATCCATCATCAGCTGAGCTCGAGGCTTTAAGCTCTGGCTAAAGATACCATTCCTGAATAGCAGGAATCTAAGGAAAAGATTGCTTAGACCATCCACACTCGTCTCCTTCATTTTCCTCCTTCAAAACAGAATATCCCTACCTGGTCAGTAAGATTCTCTCCTTTATATCTACTTTCTCTACATCTATCATCCTTTATATCTCTCCTTCATCCCAGTAATCAGATTTTTTTATTCCCTTCTCTCCCTCACCTACCCCAACTACTCCTCTCCCCACCCGTCGTCTCTCTGTCTCCTCTCTGCTCTCCCATCGCGCCCCCCTCCCACCCATTCCTCTCCGGCGGAGCTCCCGTGGTGGACGCCCGACGACGACGAAGGCCCGACGGCGGCAGTGTGCGGAGCAGAGCCAAGTGAGGCGCGGCTGAGCTCGTCCTCCTCCCCGCGGCTAGCCACGCTTCGACCTCGTGCGGATGCAAGTGAGGCGCAGCGGCAGGCTCCTCTGCTCCGATCGGCGGCGGTGGTGGACGAGGCGCGTGGCCGTGGGCGTCCTTCCCTGGCGGCCCTCCCTCCAGTGGCAGTGGTAGGAGCTCGGATACGGCGGCGGCCTCCCTCCCGAGCTCCACACCGGCGGCCTCCATGGGGCATGGCGGCGTGGTGGGGCGCGGGGTCCGCGGGGACCCCTCCCTCTCCGGCGCACGGGCGAGGAGCTCGCCCCCACCCTCGAGCTCGCGCCGGCGGCCTCCATGTGGCGTGGCGACGTGGTGGGACGCGGGGTCTGCCCGGACCTCTCCCTCTCCGGCGTGCGGGCGAGGAGCTCGCCCCCGCCCTCGAGCTCGCGTCGGCGGCCTCCATGAGGCGTGGTGGGGCGTGGGGTCCGCGGGGAACCCTCCCTCTCCGGCACGCGGGCAAGAAGGACAGGGAGAGCGGCCACCCCCCTCTCTCGATCCTCCGGTCCCGTCCTCGAGGGCCGCCCAGAGCTCCTCCTCGAGCTCCCGCCATGGAGGTCCTCCTCCAACGCGGCGACCTGCTCGTGCGGCGGCGGCGGCAACATCGTGCGGCGGCGGCGACAACAGCATCGTGCGGTGGCGGCAGCGGTGTCGTCATGCGGTGGCGGCCGCGTCTGCTCGTCCTCTGGCTCGTGCGACTCCGGCGGCGGACGAACGGCTCCGGCGGTCCTGCCCCAGCCTCTCCTCTCTCCCCATCCTAGTCAGGGCGCGGACGAACGGCCGTCGCGCGGGCCCCACGCCACGTCGCTGATGAAGGAGCCCCACGACTCCTCTGGATCCAGAGGAATCCGGAGGGCGCGCCATTTTGCAGTCCTCCTGCAGGGATGCCGCTGCAAAGGTGAAAATGGGAAAAGACTCCTGCAGGAGGCGATGGCACGATTTTGCAGGCCCCAGTGCGGGTGGTCTTAGTGTAGACTCTACCCTTGGGTTCCCCTCTCGTAACTCTTCTTAGACCTTCTCCCCGAGATTTTGTCTCGTGGGAGGACGGAGAGAGTAATTAGGAAAGGACGAATCATTTCCAGCCGGGATGACGTGTTTGGTCCTAGTTATGATCTCCTAAGGATAGTACGATAGGCCTATAATGTCCCTACGTCTCGGTTCAAGCTGAAGTGCCTCGTACTAAAGTTACGTATGGGCCTGAGGCATCGGTCTCTGCTTTATAATCCATGGGATTCATCTATCTGACCAAAGGAGCATGATCACTTACCTATCGAATCGAGTGTATTCACTTCTCATCTTGAGCCCACCAATCGATGTTGATCAGTCAAGAGAAGCTTTACTTCGTATCATATGCTTGACTTGATCAATGCCCAATGGGAGTTGATCTTTCCAGTTTATCCATAACCTCCCATTGGAAGCTTAGGCTAAACCTCAGAATGTTTCATCATTTTTATGAGAACATCGGACCCTCTGCCTAAGGCAAGGGTGAGTTGAACCTCACCTTTCACCCGAACTCTAGCTCCTGAACATACACCGGCCATTGGAGTCTTTGTGCTATCCTCTTTTGGATGCCGAGTGTTTTTCTGTGCTTGAGTTCACTCGGAGATCAGTTCCGTTGTGAGAGCACTAGCCTCAGTGCTCATTCTTTTTATCTTCGAGTTCCACCACCCTAGTGCTATAGCTTCTTGAGTACCGTGATCACCCCAGGAGCTGTCTTAGCCTCCCTGGAATGATCATGTCTACTTCTAGATTTGTTATCTTTTGGACTTGTGTTCGTATATATGGCACTAACCTTGCAGCTAAAGTTTCATTGATACATCGACGATTGGTGGTGAGATGGGAAGGACACCACCAATGATGGCTGCAAGAGAAATCTCTCATGGACGAGCTTATGACCATAATAAACAAAACACTACCAGGAGATAGCCTGGACTATCATAGGTTTTATTTCCCTTTTTCAAATAAAAGCAAGAACATGTTTTTAGGATAAGTTGTCCTTCGAGTATTTTTGGTCACTAACCTTTCAGGTGAAGATTGAAAAGAAAGATGGACAGGTGATGCCTACAAACATGTGAGCTACATCAGATGCAACACCTAAGTAAGCTTTGGTGAGGGAACATTTACAAAAGAAGCTTAATCACCACACACTTGAGTTTTGTTGCCTAGCAATGCAAACTTCGAGTATGGGGGAGGTATGTGAGCATCTTGAGTAAAGTTCCTCCTCTACCAAATCTTATCCTAGTGTAGAGAAGATGTTAGCTCTTGCATCTTGCCTACTAGCTAGGTAAGTCCTGCTTTTGACATTAAACAAAGGCCTTCCGGGAGGTTGCTCGAGGTTCACCGTCTTTTGCTCAAGCTTATGTCCCTTCTGAAAATAGCTTGATCATGCTTGCATGCTTCTTTTACCTTTGTTCACATGCTCTTGGTTGAATGTATGTTTGATCGATGACTACATTCATAGACTGTTTTAAATTAAGCATGGTGCTTAGGTTAAAACGGTCTTCTTCAATCAAAACAAGACATGGTGTCGAGTTTTGATTGATGAACCTTAGAGTTATATTTTCATAGATCTTGGTTGCATATATGGTGATTCGATGCCCGCTGAGGGTCAGGTGGTGTTGGCGGCCGTACCAGCCCCCGGGCCCACGCCCGAGGCATTGCTGGTGCGGGCTGACAGTCAGGTGGTGTTGCCGGCGCCGGGGCGGTGGAGGGGGCGGCGAGCATGTCGATGTTGTGCCGGACCGGACACGTCGAAGGCTACTACCCGTGGGACCTGAAGCTTGACCGCCCCGGGATCCCACCAAAGCTGGTGGAGGATGCGCAGAAGGAGAGGGACATATGGCAGGAGTCCAACAATCTTGGTGCCTCCTTGCAGCATGCCCTCGACCAAGCCCTCAAGACCCACATGGGCAGGTCACTCCATATTTTCTGGGTAAGTGTGTTCGCGTGGACGTTGCCCAGCTCCTCTTCTTTCGTTCGTGTGTGTGCTTCATCTAATCTTTTTCTCCCCTTTCTACAGGAGCTGTGGATGCAAGTGAGGGAGAAAATCTCCTACATTGCCGACTTGTGCGTCGACCTTGACGAGCTCCAGGCAGAAAACGAGGGCCTGAGCGTGACGGTGGAGGCCCTGCAGGCGGATCTTGGCTGGAACACCAACGATCTGCTCCGCGCGGAGCAAGAGCGTGATGCTCAGCGGACAGCGGCGGTGCAAAAGGCCAAGGAGGCAGAGCAGCTAAGCGCCGCACTTCAGGGGAAGGAGGAGGAGCTGGCAACGGTGAAGGAGGAGCTCCAGCAGGCGCGCGCAGCACTTGCTGAGGCCCAGTCCCTGCTCACGCAGAAGGACACGGCCCTCACCGAGGCGCAAGCTCAACTCTAGCAGGATCGTGCGACCCTCGATGGAGCGAGATCTTGGCAGGCTCAGGCCGAGCAGAAGACCCAGGAGGTCGAACGGCTGGGCGCTACTCTGGAGGAGAAGAGCAAGGCACTCATGGGGGCCGAGAGCCAGCTTCCGCAGGAGCGCGCGGCGCGTGAGGAGGCGCAAACCCAGCACCAACAAGAGAGCATGGCGCTTGAGGAGGTCAGGTCCCCACTCCAGCAGGAGCGCGCGGCTCACGAGGAGGCGCAGACCCAGCTCCAGCAAGAGCGCATAGTGCTCGAGGAGGTCATGTCCACGCTTCAGCAGCGGGATGCAGAAGCAGCGACGGTGGGCACTCAACTCCAGATCCGGCAGCTGGCGCCGAGTTGCTCACCGGGGCTTTGGTCCGGGAGGGCGTCACCGTCGAGACCTTGTAGGCCGTCGAGGAGAAGGATGCCTCGATCCTGCAGCTGCACCAAGAGGCCGGGGCTGTGCGGGCAGAACTCGAGACGGAGAAGGGGCGGACCGAGGGTAAGCCATAGCCCCCGGGCCATTGATCATTTCAAGTTTGTCAAGATCCACTCTTGACGTACTTGCCCTTGTTTCAGGATTGCGGAAGGCCCTGGCGGAGTCATCAACGCAAGCGGAGACTCTCCAGGTCGCCTACACCACAGCTCAACAAGAGCTCAAGGCCCTGGAGGGTGCGGCCCTCGAAGTATGACAGGAGATCGAGGGGGTCGCTGGTCCGTTGGGGAGCTCGCTAGCGAGCCGCCTGAGGGCTTTGGGCGGCCGTGTCGTTGAGCGCGTGAAGGGCGCTCTTCGACTTGGCATCCAGAAGACCCTGGGCATAGTGTCGGCGCACTACATCGTTGACTTCAGGGCTTTGGCGACAGGCTACATTGTCGCTGACGATCTTGATGAGGACGGACTGAACGCCGCCATCGACCAAGCTGACGCCGCCGCCACTGCTGCTGCTACCGAGCTCGCCGGTATGTTCGAGGAAGACCTCTTCCCTGACGCTGAGAGCGGGGACACCGCCGCCGCAAGCGCTCGTGCGCCCTGAAAGAGGTTGGGCGCGGAAGCCCGTAGTTTGTAGTTAGGACTTGAGCCAAACGGCTTTTGTAATCGAACAAGTTTTTATCTAAGTGTATGAACTTCTGCACAATTTGTTTATGTATGCTTATCGTGTTTTCCTCGTATCTTAGAGAAATTTCTGCTGGGAATAGTCGCATTCGTGAGTAACTTAAGTGTAGGGTAGTGAGAGAGATGTTGTATCCTACTGGAGGCGTAGGCAGTCTCAGAATCAGTTGGCCCTAGCCTTAGTTATTTCACACCCCGCTTCCATTTTCCTAAGCGTTTGAGGCATAACACGTTAGCATTTTCGAAAGAAAAAGTTTTTTCGAAAAAATAGGATCGCTTAGGGGGGGTGCCCCCCATAGTAGCCCCCGAGGGGGACTTGGTTTTCAGAAGAAAGCCGAGTCTCCCTAACTTTATTCGCAACCTTACTTTATTTACAACTGATTGAGATATCAGATATGTACAAAATGACTTGGAATTTCAAGGATAAAAGCGACATAGCTGTTGAATGTTCCAAGCATTGGTGAAGATTTCGCCCTTCTCATTTGCGAGCTTGTACGTGCCAAGCTTGAGGACTTCGGCGATGACGTATGGCCCTTCCCACGGTGGAGTGAGCTTGTGACAGCCTTCATTCTTCTGCCGAAGCCTCAGCACCAGGTCTCCCTTGCTAAGGTCTCGAGGCCGGACCTTTCACGCTTGGTATCGTTGGAGGGATTGCTAGTACTTTTCCGAGTGTAGGATCGCCACGTCCTGGGCCTTGTCGATGCAGTCTAGCGAGTCTTCGTGATCTTGCTGGTTCTGCTCCTCCTGATTGGCTTTGACCCTCAGGGACCCGTAATCCAAGTCTGTGGGGAGGACGACCTCGGCGCCATAGACGAGGAAGAACGGGGTGAAGCCCATGGCTCTGCTCGGGGTGTTCCTGAGGCTCCAGACGACTGACGGCAGCTCTTGGATCCATCTCCAGCCAAATTGGTTGAGCTTGTTGAAGATTCTTGGCTTTAGGCCTTATAAAATCATGCAATTGGCACGTTCTACTTGACCATTTGTCTGTGGGTGCGCTACGGCTGACCAATCCACACGGATGTGGTAGCTGTCACAAAACTCCAGGAACTTCTTGCCGGTGAACTGGGTGCCGTTGTCGGTTATGATGGAGTTTGGTACCCATAACCGGTGGACGATGTCCGTGAAGAACAGCACGGACTGCTCGGACCTGAGGCTACTGATGGGGCGAACCTCGATCCATTTAGAGAACTTATCGATGTCCACCAACACGTGGGTGAAGCCCCCGGGCGCCTTCCATAAGGGCCCGACCATATCCAGTCCCCAAACGGCAAAATGCCACGTGATGGGGATGGTTTGGAGCGCGTGAGCAGGGAGATGAGACTTGCAGGCATAGTACTGGCATCCTTCGCAGGTGCGTACGACCTCATTGGCGTCAGCGACCGTGGTCGGCCAGTAGAAGCACTGGTGGAACGCCTTTCCCACGAGGTTGCGCGGCGCGGCGTGGTGGCCGCATTGGCCAGCGTGGACATCACGAATCAGCTCACGACCCTCAGGGATGGAAATGCACCACTGCATGATCCTAGAGGAGCAGCGCTTGTATAGCTCGTTGTCGATGACGACGAAAGACTTAGACTTTCTGGCAATACGTCTTGCCTCGGTTCGGTCCGGGGGTAACTCCCCCCGATCGAGAAAGGCGAGATAGTCGTCGCACCAATCCCGAGGAGGGGGCGGGAGCTCGTCGATCTCCATTGCCTCGGCTTCGTCCGCCTGGGACCCTTCGTGGTCCGACGCCTTGTGTTCCCCTACCTGGCGCGCCAACTGTCGGTGTCTGGATTAGCTCCGGCACTAACTAGTAATACGCGCTGCGATCTGTCTCTCGATGGTCGGTGCTAAGACTAATACGGAGACAAGGGTTTATCCTGGTTCCGATCACGGGACCGTACGTCCAGCAGGGTGTGCTCACGCACTGTATTAGCTTGCACCGATAGTGCTCGTAGAGGGGGGCTACAAGCAAGGTGGGAGAGGAGGCAAGCCCTCCAGGTCCCTACTAGGATGATTGAGGCGAGTGCCAATATCGGTGAACGGTGGAGTGTGGATGAGTGCTGCAAATGCGAGTGAGCATGTTGTAAGCATGCGAACGTGCTCGCGATGGGGCGTCTGCCTCTCCCTTTTATAGATCAAGGGAGGGCAGTTACAGTGGGGTCGCACAGTGATTCGTACAGTGGTCGTGTACTGGCGGGTGTGGCGCCAGGGGTCCTGTCCTCGCACGTCTTTGCTCCTGGCGCTAATTGGTGGTGAGCTCCGGCTTCCGCGGGCGGCGTGATGGTTCCTGTACTTGTCCGGGTGTGATTTCGAGGGTGTGTTCCTGCCCGTTTGAGGGTCCATCCATGAGGGAGAGAACGGAAGTCGGTAGCACAGGACCGTGGAACGTCTTCGGCCTATCCGCACAGGACCGCGCAGTCCGTTGTACAGTGGCGAGGATGGCGGCACAACACCGAAGATGGCTGCGCAGTGCCGGGGATGGCTGCATAGTGCCAGAGTTGGCGGAGGAGACGCGGCGCACGCCGCCCGTATGGCGGCGCTGGTCAGCGCGTGCACCTGCTTACCGCTCGTACACCTTTCGAGGGTGCCCCCATGCCTGTTCGAGGGTCTCGCTGCAGGGGAGTAACGGGAGAAGGTAGCACAGTGCCATGGAATGACGCCGACATGTCCGCACAGGGCTGCGCGACGCCCGCACAGGGCCAGGGATGGCTGCACAGTGGCGGGTTAGGCCGCACAGTGGTGGTGTCAGGCATTCAGACCGTGTCAGCCGCGCGGTGTGGAGGAGGATTTGCTTTTGACTTTGGCGTCCCGCCGTGGAGTCAGGATTAAATGCTGTTGTCAGGTGCAGCGCAGAGGCGGTGCGCCGTTGGTCGAGGGATGGCCTCGAGCGAGGTGGAGTTGGTTGCCCGCTCGAGGGGGGTCGAGCTCCTTGAGCGAGGCGGAAACTGGCTCGAGGGAGTCGAGACCCTCGAGCGAGGCAGAAATCCGCTCGCGGGGTCGGGACCCTCGATCGAGGCGGAAAACGGGGCACGTGAGCGGGCCCCCTCGTCAAGGTGCCTTGGGCCGTTGCTGGGCTGTAGTGGCCATGGGCCTGACGCGTGCCTTGTTCCTTTTTTGGGTTCGAGGGGGATCCTTACGTACGTGATTTGCATTTAACGAGGGTGATTATCCCCTTAGTTAGGGGACCCCTTATGACCGTCCCCGACAAGTACCCCTATCAAATTCGTGGAGAAAATGACGTCAAGGGCCCATGTGGAGGAAGGCCGGGCCGAACCGAGCCAAGGTGGGGCCAGCCAGCCGGCCCACCCCCTTTCTGGCCCGGTTCGTGCTCCCCTTTAACCTAGATGCTCCTCAATCTATTTAGAGCTCTTGCCTCTGACAGTCACCACATCCATTCATCAGAGAGCCACCAAATCAAAGGAGACACGCGGAAGGGAGCCGATGGTCGCTGCAAGTCCTCGAGTTGCCTAGGATATGGCCTAGACCATGCCCTAGCCGCCATGGTTGGCCCTACGTGATGAAGCCATGGTGGAGTTCCGGAGCCATGCCTTGAATTCATCAAGGCAATTGTACATTCAACATTCGATGGTGAAATAAATCATATCTTTTCCTTACTTTGATCTACTTCAATGCATGCTTATTCATATGTCTATCTAGCATATGCCCTTAGTAGGAATAGACGTAATCATGGTGGTTAATCTATATCTTGTGGATACATCGTAGTGGTGCACGAACTTTTAGTCGTTCAGTGATGAATACCTTCGCATAGTGATAGTACGAGGGGAGGGATAGCGCCGAGCAAACGTGTAAGGGTTTACTCCTTATCTTAGCATGAGATTGGATTGGTTTTTCATCTTAGCTGGAGCTGCAACTAGAAGATGATAGGCTAGGGTTACCTTGGGTCGTGTATCTTTATGGCTAGTGAATGTGATCCATACACCCTTTCATGTTTGTATGTTAAATCTTTATGCAATCAACGCTTCATGTAGGTCAGTTCAATAGATTAGATGGTAAACCCTAGGTAGTTTGCTTCCGATCCACAGTCCGATATCATGGGTTACCCCCAAGGGAAACAGGCAATACGAGATCTGTACACTTGCGGATCGAAACGCGACACGTGTTTCAACCGTCAACAACAACCAAGCGGCGATCACCGGCGAGTCCGTGCTCCTCTGGGGTTCCGCCGAGGGCTCATCACTCTTCTCAGGTTATGCCGCGGGTTCCAGCACCTTCACTTCCTCCGGCTCCTTAGCAGGAGGTGTCTCGACTTCTGCACCAGTACTACATGTGGGAACCCCTGTGGGAAGTACGGTGTCATCGTTATCAAGGTCCACGACCTCAACAGCCTCTCGGACTACATCTTGAGTAGGCACCGGTGATTGCTCAGCTTCCTTCGGCCCCTGCATAAAACATTGGTGTTAGCGACTACTACACCAAGGAATCTCTGCCTACTACTCGCAAGTTCAGGGGTATACCTCAGCAGATGGCCTTTGCAGGCCAGGAATCTTCTTCACACAATGTTTCCACACCGTCCTCCTCTGCTTCTTCGGAGGCAGTGCGATGTCTCTAGCAATATCGACTGCTGGCCTCTTCAACGAGCCAGCAGCAGCGGCGACGGTGGCAGACGTAGCGTACCCATAGCGCGCCTTCATCTCGAAGCCCTGCGCTAGGGTCGATTTGTCGTCATCTGTTGACCAGTCTTCCACGGCTCCTCCGCTGTCTCTAACGACGCCGCGGCACCGACTGCCTATTGGGAGGCCGGTGCATTCCGCTCTGGGTACATCCCGTCATCAACATACACAGGCAACGGGGGCATGGAGTAGAACCGGTCTACATCTTCTTGTAGAACAACAAGACATGTTAGTTACTCGACAAGTCAAACAACAAGTACTCGAGGGCTATGGCTACTTACCTTCTTCGGTGGCCTCTCCGCCGAGTACTCCTCCACGACGACTGGTACAACAGGGTTCAGATTTTTGAAGATCTTTCCCAGCCGCTCCATCACTGCATCGAAACTGATCTCCTTATCAGTGAATCTTGAACTATCATTACGACCGGTGTACTCTTAGCCGTAGTGATCCCTCTTCATCAGTGGTTGGACATGACGCTTCATGAAGCTATACGCCACCCGCTCAGCAGTTAGCCTGGCTACCATCAGCTCTGATATGTGCCTCAATAGCTCCAGCACATCCAGACACTCCTCCATGGTGGGCTCTGTGTTCCAGATATCACTGTGAACGGGAGCGTACAGACTTGGCTTCGGTAGCTACAGGGGCTAGTTCGTAGTGTAGAACCATTTTTGCTTCCAGTCCTGGTTTGAATCAATCAGCTTGTACTCAAAGTACACCCCTTATAGCTTCTCGCGCTTCTAGATTCTGGCGCCTCCAACTACGTGCGGCGACAAAGTGTTCGGTTGCGGCTTCAACCGGAAGAGCTTCTTGAACAAGCCCCAGTGCAGCCACATCCCCAGAAACGCTTCATAGAAATGTACATAGATCGAGATTTGGAAGATGTTGTTGTGGTTCAGGTGGACATGCTCGATCTAGTAGTACTCGAGCAGCCCACAGAAGAAGTCCGACACCGGTAGGGCCAACCCGTGCTCGCAGAAGTGGGCGAACGTCGGGATCTCGTCCAGATTCTTCTCCATCGACCAGTCATCCCTGGCAGTTGTATTCCAGCCTTCGATTGCCTACTCCAGCAGGAACCTGGTGTTGACTAGCACCTGTATGTTGTCGTGCTTCAGCTTCGATTTCTTCCAGGCGCTGGCCTGGTTCTTCGACGGTGACGGCTGCGGGGAAGCTTCCTTCTTCCTCCCGGCCGCCCTCTTCTTCCTCTCCATCTGCGCCGAGGATGGTGCGCTCTTCATCCTTGTGGTCACGAGCGTCTTCACTTGCATCCGTTCGGGGCTCCGAGGCGGAGAAGGGCGGCGCGTGAGCTCTCAATTGCGGCGGCGGCGGATGCGGATGCAGAAGTGGAAGGGACTTGGGCGTTTGCTTATTAGCAGATGCGAATGGGAAACCCCACCAGGTCGCCCATCTATTTATAACCGCACGGTTTCACTACAGTGCGGTAGACGCTTCGTATTCCGTGACCTAGTGCTCCTGATCTCGGGGGCTCAACATCAGATCTGGCAATTGGAAGACTTTGGGGTACAGATTCTTCAACCGCGGCCGCATTCTACAGTCACGATTGACCCTTCAAATTGAGAGATGGCTCGACTCAAGGCTCGGGGGCTCCGTACCACGTGTCCTTCGGTTTTTTCTCTGGATTTTGCGGGATAAGATTGGCGGATTTCAATTCTGACTCTCAGCTGGAATTCGATTCAACCTAAGGCTCGGGGGCTACATTTCATATGGAATGCGATTTTTTGCAAAATCGCATTACCATATGGATCTTCTACGTGAAGACATCAAGACATCACGAGTACCATTGAAGACTTTCAAGAGAAGAACTCGGGGATGCTTAGAAACTACTCGAGAAGACCTCAAGACTACTCGTGGCATCGTTGGAGCACCTTCCCGCTTCGTTGCAGTTCAAGTACTATTAAAGACTTTGGCTTGTAGCGCTCGGGGATGCTTGGGAACAACTCGCGGAAGCCTTCAAGACTACGCAAACTTCTCACACTCAACTATAAAATACTCGGGTGCTTGTCGTACGGACATCCATGGGCCCACCACAGGGATAGGCCTGCCCATGCACTAGGACTACCCGCCGGGCTTTCTGTCTACTCATGGGCCACGAAACCTGACGACGTGGACCACTCAGACTACTCAAGACTACACAGGATTAGTACTAGATTAGGAAGACTTGTCATGTACACCGTCTATAGCTACTCCTAATCGTACCCGACTAGTACTCATGTACCAAACCGACTTGTAACCATGCATCCCTAAGGCGAGGCAGGGACACCCCCAAACAACACATGAAACTTACGCAATCAATCAAGAGCCATGCAACATACAGGACATAAAGTATTACGCACATTGCGGTCCGAATCTGTCTAAATTGTGTGTCTTATGTTTCACCTTCGAGTTCCTGATCTCGGCGAGTCCCACCGCACAATCAACTACCTTAGGCATCCCCTAAGCAGGTTTGCCGGGACTAAACACCGACAGTGACGACAGCGCATGTGTCGGCGGCTTGTTTTGATCTTCGCTCCCAAGTGGTTGAGGATGGTGGTGTGCTCTGTCAGGTGCGTTTGTTTCTGTCTAGGAGTTTGTTCGTGTAGTGGTGTCCGCTTCGCCGCGTTATGTACCAATATTCTTCTTCTATGACATAGGACTGCTCCTGCTTTTATTTTTTAAAAAAATTACATTTTTACTAAAAATCATGCGCAGTACCAGTAACCCCTAGCAACAATTAAAAAAAATGCACCGAAATCCAAGAAACATTAACAATGTTCGGATTTGTTGTTTGATCGTTAGAAATTCAAACCTGCAGTATTTCAAATACTTCGACCCCGCTCGTCAATTCGAGCTCAACAGTACAGCGGATGGCAGATCGCAGACCATCGCATCTATACTTAGCTCCTGGACAATTATGTGCTCTGCAAACTCCGAATTTGCAACGGCAGACTACAAGCATTCGAGCTCGACAACCACAAAACAAAAATCAAGGCCCGCGCCGTCATTTCAGTAAGGGTAGGCGCTGCCGGCGCCGTCGTGCCGCGCGCTCGCGGTGGCGGTGGTGTAGAACAGGTCGGAGAAGTCGCAGAGCTCGTGCATCTCCTCCAGGCGAGGCGCCGCCGCCGCGAGCTGCTCCTGCTTCGGCGCCGGCGCGCTCATCAGAGCTTGGTGCTGCTCCGGCCACCCGGCGGGCGCCTGATGCTGCCCCGCGCCACCAGCAAAGGCCGGCCGGCACGGGCGCGGCCTAGGGGGCTGCGGCGCCGGCGAGGCGGCGTGGGAGGGGGACTTGCCGGTGAGGCGCTGCACGACGGACTTGAAGCTGGCAGCGTCGGAGCTGATGAACTGCGTCTCGATGAACTTGACCCTCACGCCAGCGTCCTGGTGCCGCCTGGAGCCCTGGACCTCCATGGCCATCCGCTTGGAGCTAGCTCCGACCTTTCTCCAAGTCCAAGCTCTCTGCTACTGTTACTAGCTCGGCGACCAGCCGCCTCTCCTCGATCTTGGACTCGAAAGCTTTGGATCTATGCCGACGTGTGCAAATCCTAGCTGCGTATCGCACGATAGTCGACTTTTCTTGCGTTGATGTGTTGCTGAATCGGCTGCGGAAGCCGCCCGGCTTTTATAGCTTCATCCGCCGTCGTCGCAAGCTGCCATTTGGGAAGGGGAAAGCACTGCACTCTGCACTTTCTCTGCGGAGGGCGAGAATCAAGCGTACACACTTCGGACAACCTCTTGTCTACTGACCAGTGGGACAGGGCGTCCGTGGGACCCAGAAGTCAGAGAGACAAAGTGGGAGTGAGACGCTAGGTGAGGTCCGTGCCCCGGGGGGGGGGGGGGGGGGTTGGTGCTGGTCAAAGGCGCTGGTCGTCCCGGAGCAGCGGTCAGCCGGAGGGGGCGGACCGGCCACCACCACCCGCCGGCCGGTCAAGCGCTCGTGCGGAATAGCGGCATCTTCTGCCTGCGAGCGCTGGATGCTCTCTCCTCATCGTCCTCAGGCACTAGTGCCACATCCGGGCAGTTCTGTTTCCTCCGGCGTCATCGCCCGCCGTCCCCGTCACCTTCCCCTGCTCTCTGCGTTGAACGGCGATTATTATCTTTTCCGTTATACGCACCAGCGACGGATACAAAATTTTACTGGAATCCAAAAGAGCTGGTGGTGACTAGTGCAGATCGTTCTGTGAACGGACCGTGGAAAAAACTACCAACCATTATATACCTCTGTTTAGTTGCTTGAAAAATTTTGGGGGAAATTTTTGGAGTTCCCTCAAGATCTATTAACAGTATTAAATGTAGACTACTTACAAAACTAAGTACACTAATGGACTAGAAATAACGAGATGAATCCATTAAGCCTAATTAATTCGTCATTAGAGATTAATTACTGTAGCACAACGTTGTTAAATCATGTCATAATTAGGCTCATTAGATTCATCTCAAAAATTAAGGTAGAGGTTGTGGATGGGTTTTATCATTAATTCACATTTAGTACTCTTAATTATTATCCGGAGATTGATGTGATGGGTAGTTGGTGAAATTTTTGAGAACTAAACGGAGCCATGTCATTTTGGCGCCTCGCCTTTGCAGTGGAAGCTGACATAAAAACTGGTAAATTCCCCGCATGTTAGTGTGAGATATGTTGCTTAAGTTTTTATGATTATTTGGTCCAAGGTCTAAACTTTAGCACCTTATAGATAGCCATCTGGCAGATTGCAGACAAGACCGCAAGAGGCGAAACAAAACAAAACAAAAGCATTTTTAAGGAGTTAGGCCCATACGGATGAGCAAACCTTCCTGGGCTGATGACTCAAAACAAAATAGGCATGTTAAGGAGTTATGCAGGCCCATACGGGCAACACAGTTTTCTTTAACGTTCGGTAAACAACTGTCATCGTTGGGATGTGTTCTTCCTCGGCACCGTCAACCCATCTTCAACCGACGCTATGAGCGGTCTTCCATCTGGGTGTATGCGCCATCGACGTCTCTACTATATGGCAATTTTCCCCGCGAGGACGGGTCCCCATGGAGACCCGACCCGAAATGTTAACGGGGCGGGGGCAGGGGACCACGGGGGCCTGAGATGAAGTATGGCCCATTAGCAATAGCAGCCCATCTAAAGCCCAATACTCCGTGCGCATATATAAACACACACTTCCTTGGAACCCTAACTGCAGTCCCCTTCTCCCCCACCCTCCAAACCAAGCCGCGGCGGCGGCGGCCGCTCCCCTGGTCTGGTTTGCTTGTTTCGCACTCAAGCGATTCGCGAGTGTATGGCAGGAATCAGACGAGAGGATGAGGAGCATGTCCACGCACATCCCTGTACACGTGGAGGTGCCGGCGAGGGGAGCATCCATGACACCACGCAAGCAAGGTTTGGGGCTCTGGACGTCCAGCTCTTGCTTCTGCTACTCGTGGAGGTTCTGGCAAGGGGCAAGTTGTCCACTATTTTTATTTGTAGCAAGCTACTCCTGTACGTTGGCTGCATAGGTAGGGATGGAAATATGAAAATGGAATCTGAATTATCCAATATCCGTATGCGCTAAAATATAAATATGGATTTCTGTATCCGTATTCGAATTCGAATGTGGTATTAAAGTGGATAGATCCGAATTCATTTTTGTCGATTTTTTCTCTATCCGATTCCATCCGTATTCGGCAATATATGGCACTATCAATGTGGATGAAAGCAACTAGTTGAGCCTCACTGATGCCCTTGGTTGTCAGCTTGGTAAGATACATTTCACCTATCTGGGTCTTCCCTTGGGTACCACCATGCCATCAATTCAAGAACATTCGCCTACTCTGACAAAGATGGAAAAGCACCTTATGGGGATTTCCAGGCATCTCTCTTATGGTGGTTGGCTCATCTTGGTGAATTCGGTGTCTTCGGCTCTACCAACTTATTACTTGTGCTCACTTAAGCTGCCAGTGGAACTCATAGAACAGATTGACAAATATAGAAAGCATGTTCTATGGCATGGAGGTGATCTGACTAAAAAAGGTGGCTACTTGGTTGCTTGGAAGCATGTCTGTCATAGTAAGGAGGATGGTGGCCTGGGCATTATCAATTTGAGAAATCACAATTCTGCCCTCTTGATGAAATTTCTGCATAAGTTTTACAACAAGTTGGATCTACCCTGGGTGCACCTCACTTGGCAGAAAAATGTATTCTAATGGTAAGCCACCTCATGAAAGAAAGAATGTTGGTTCTTTTTGGTGGAGAGATATCATGTCTCTTGCTCCAAATTTTCTTTTCATGACCACCTGCAAAGCTAACAGTGGGCTCACAGTTTCTTTTTGGAATGATCAGTGGGATTTGGAGTTCTCAAAGCGAAATATCCTCAGTTGTTCTCTTTTGCTAGGACAAAGGCTTGTTCTGTGAGTCAGTTTCTAGTCTGGGAAGTGAGCAGATCCTTTTTCCTTCCTCTCTCCCAGGTGGCTTATAGTCAACTTCTTGATTTGAAGAATGAGATTGCTACCGTCAACTTACTGCCTGGTTCTAATGATGAATGGTCATACACTTGGGGTACTAATTTCTTTTTCAGTCACAAAGCCTATGTCTTCCTTCAGGAGACTCACCCAGCTTCCCCTCTTTTCAAGTGGCAATGGAAATCAAGAGCTCAGAACAAGCACAAGTTCTTCTTTTGGCTGCTTCTTCGTGACAGGCTCAACACCTGAAATCTCCTTCATAGGATTATAGGAAGAATATGTTCCTGCAGTCCTATTTTTGTGTTCTTTGTGTGGAAAATCTTGAAGAAGACAGCAAACACCTTTTTCTCTTGTCCCTTCAGTGAAGCTTGCTGGACTTACCTTGGTATTCAATGGGACTTATCCTTGGACTTTCAGCTCATGGTACTTCTTGCATGATTATGTTTCAACTCGGTCATCTTTAGAGAGGTTTTCATTATTGGTTGTTGGTCCATTTGGTGCCATAGAAATGATATTATTTTTTATGGTTCCTCTCTATCTTTCTCCAAATGGAGGGCTTTTTGTCAAAGAGTTGACAGTTGTTACCTTGAGGGTAAAGCCGCGGTTGAAAGATAAAATTTTAGTTTGGCTGAGTAGTCTCTTGTAGCTCCTCTCTTTCTTCTTTGGTCCTTTGCCCTTGTAACTTGTAAATGTTTTGTTCATATATATTTATAAAAATAGGGGTAGGGGCCTCTCCTGCTGCCGTCAAAAAAGATCCCGACACTATCCGTATTCGACTATATAAAATTGTAAGTTATCTCTATAACTAATGGGAAATTATGTTCAATACAATACTAAAAATGATTACAGAAAAAATTATGTCCATAACTAATGATTATGACAGTAATTTGAATATTAAAAATATTACATCCATAAAATAATTTAAAAGTTATATTTAAATTTAATGACCAATATCATTAATTTTAATAATAAAAATACATTAATATAAAGTTTAATTTTAGTTACTCTAGTTTATTTATGTATTGATGAAAAAAAATTCATGTATTTATTATTATTTATTTGATAAATGTGTATATATTAAAAATATGTATTTATTAATGGTTTTATTTATTATATGATTAATTGTTAAAATAAATATGGATGAATGTGATATTCTTAATGAGCGATCTCTGTTATGTACTAATACTTTAGTCTTCACATGATTTTGTAATTGTAAATTATCAATAAAGAAAACTGATAAATGTTATCTTCCAAATCGAGTAAATATCTGAATGCGTTTCCGAATTCGAGACATCCGTTTTGCATTCGTATTCGAGAACATTCGAATCCGTATTCGTATTCGAGTAAAAATGTGGTAAAAAGTGTTATCTGAATCCGATTATATGCGAATCTGATTCGTTTCCATCCTTATGCATAGGCATAGCCATCTCGTTCTTGATCTTTAGCTTCCGCTTGATCTGAGATTGCTTCTATAAATACGCACATTCAAGTGCTGGATTGGAGTTTCGGACCAGCAAGCAATATTCATTTCTCTTGATTGTTTTGCAAGTCTAATTGATTTAGGATCTCATTATTTCAAATCATGATGAACATTTACAAAATTTTGATGGGGGATCCCCATGGATCCCTGACGGAGTTCGGGCCCAGACATGGTCGGGGGACGGGGCGAGCTTTTGCCCCGATAAGCAACTCAGGGACGGGACGGGGATCGAACTTCGGGGGTCGGGGCGGGGACGGAGAGCACTCCCCCGGCCCCGCCCCGCCCCACCCCACCCCACCATGTTGCCATCCTTAGCCTCTACGGCCCCTCGCCGATCCCGCCATCGTCAACACCCCCGATGCAGTAGTTGTCCTTATCCGGTCACATGACCTTGTTGTAATTCGGTTTCTCTGAGGACCTTGATGTAATATGGCTGCTTAATATCTAATGTATATATGCAGTTGTCAAAAAAAATCCTAGCAAGTGATACAGCCGACCAAGGTCCTTAATTAATAGAGAGCTCATAAGGAAGGGCGCAATGTCTGGACACAACATAGTTTCAAAAGATGATGCAAAGATAGAAATTGTCACCACCACCATGATAGACAAAAATTAGAGGCGTCAGGACTCTGTTGCGCTATCTGAGAGTAAATAGGATGTGTTCAGCAAAGGTCTACAACACCCACAAGAATTTTGTTGCTAAGCTTTAAGAAATACTCCATCTATTTCAAATTGTAGGTCGTTTTGATATGTTTTAGATTTATAGATATTAATATACATGTAGACATACACTGTATCTAAGTGCATAAAACTATGTATCTAGAAAAGCTAAAATGATATACAATTTCAAATGGAGGAAGTACTTCTAAACCAAGACCCCAGAAAATTAGAAAAACTAGTAGGTGGGGTATGCCTAAAGAGATATAAATATACAACATTTCTGACGAGGGCCTGGATTAGGGCCCCCTAAACACCGGGATAATCACCCTCGAGATGGAGTCTTCTGACACCATCGACAACGCCAAGGCTAAGATCCAGGACAGGGAGGGATGCAGATCTTCGTCAAGACCCTCACTGACAAGACTTCCCCACTTCCGAGTATCTTCCGCCTCGCACGAGTACGCCTCGTCTCCGAGTACCCTCCGCCTCGCCTCCGACTACTCATTCGCACGAGTAGATCTCCGTCTCCGACTAAGGCGGGGCTCACACGTGGAGGTCGGGGCGGGGATTAGGGGCCCCACACGAACGTGGCGCAGCCCCGACTCCCGGGCTTCCTCACAGCGACACGCGTGGCGCTAGTTTTCACGCCATGCAAAGACCGCAGCTGGCGGGATGGGAGGACGGCCAGCTCTGACAGAAGCCGTAATGATGCACAGTGCGTTCCCACAACCTCCAACACGCCGTCCCATCCAACACCGGCTGCACGCAACACCGTCAGAGCAGGCACTCGATTAACGTCTACGACCGGCGCCTACCGTCACTTAGGCCATAACGTGGCGGGCATAAGTAACACTCAAGAGGGCTGAGTCACCAAGTGAACTACACGGAGGAGGTGCCAAGTACCCAGGAAGTACAGTGTCGCCGCCACACGCGGCGGCCTCCAACGACGCCACAGCTCAGCGCCCTTCAACGCCGCCTGACGGACATCAATGACAGAAAGGACCTCACAATATCGTAGCACTGTAGCTTATTTTAGTTTTCCCTCTTTGCCCCTCACCCTTACATCTATAAAAGGAGGAGAAGTGCAACCGACGGGTGGACTGACCAATCACCAAGTTTGTAACCCCTACTACAGACATCCCTGGCATAGGAACACGAATACTCGGAACTGGACGTAGGTTATTACTCCTCGGAGACCTGAACCAGTATAAAACCCTTGTGTCTCCCGTGTGATCCATCCGGATCCGACACACGATATGTTACAAATCTACTGCCGGCGGTTGAGAACCCTGACAGTTGGTGCGCCAGGTAGGGGCACGTCGTGTGTCTCACCGAACCACACCAGCGATTCGGATGGAGAGCCGTTGAGTTTCGTTGAATCCCGGCGCCACCGCGCTTTTCGGTTCCCTCGGCTTCGTCTACACCGGGCCGGCGGAGTCCGTCGTCGGGAGGACTTTCTCCCGACCCCGCGCGTCCCACCGCCACGACGGCGGCGGTAGCGCGCGCAGCTTTCGTCTGTGGCTTCACGGACGAGTCGATCATGGCCATGTTGGGGCCTAACCCAACGCAGGAGCGCTTCAGGCTCGCCGCCTTCTAACTCACCGACCTCGCCTTCCAGGCTACCAGGTCCAAGCCGCTGACCTGGGGGGAATTCATGGAGTGGTACAACGCGATGTACCCCCAGGGGTAGCAAGGCCTCTCGGACGACCCGGTGACGGCCTACGTGGACACGCTGAGGGCATCGTACATCGCCCCAGGCTCTGCGGTCGTGCGGTGGGGGCCACCGGCGCCTCTGCCGGACTTCACGCATGAGTGTAACGTCCTCGAGACCCACACTGCCACCAGCTCGACGGACGGCGAGGAGGACCCTCGCCACCGTGCCGTAGACCATCAGAGACGGGCGCGCCTCGATGAGATCGCCGAGGCCAAGCGCCAGCTCGAAGAAGAGCTGGCAAACCTCCACCGAGCACTCAGCGAGGAGGACGATCCATGTGACCCTCCACGTGACCAGCGGCGGGAACAACGTCGCGAGTAAGAAGCGGAGCAGCCGACACCGCAAGCTCACGCTCGGGTGCGGGACGTGAACCGGCGCATCAACGAGGATGCTGCCGTCGACGATGACGGCACGCCACATTTCAGGCGCACATCGCAGAACCTCACAGCAGCAGCCATGCTCCTATGTGGCTGCCCCGAGCCGGCCACACCCGAGGAGAAGACGGTTCGCCAGCAGCTCAAAACCCTCCTCGATACGGCGGCCGCGCAACAGGCTGAGAGTTCAACATCACGTCAGCGCTCGGCGCGAGCTGCACCATCCGTACGACGCCAAGACCCATCTCCATCAAGGCACCGGGAGCACGACAAGGAGGCCGGCGAACCATCAGTCAAGTCGCGCCTGGGACCTCACCGCGATGCTCGCGACACGCTCAAGGCACACCGCCGAGCCGCTGGCGACGACGACTACGACTACGGCTATGGCAGCAATGACGACGGTCACGATAAACATGACGGGCACCGTTCATGTCGACGACACAGCCAGAGGCGTGGCGGACGCTATGACAGCGAGGAAGATCGCAACCGCAGCTAGTCGCCCGATCCAAAGGGCCCTCGTGCCTTTGGTCGGAAGGTGCAAGACGCACGGTTCCCCTCGCGGTTCCGGGCTCCGACGACAGTCCCCAAGTACGACGGGGAGACCAACCCTAGCATGTGGTTGGAGGACTACAGGCTCGCGTGTCGAGCAGGCGGAGCGATAGATGACCTGTTCATCATCAAGAACTTGCCGCTCCACCTCGCCGACTCTGCGCGGACCTGGCTCGAGCACTTGCCACGTGGTAGGAATAACAGCTGGACGCCCGGCAACTTCCAAGGCACGTACGCCCGGCCCGGCAAGCAGTGGGAGCTGCGTAACTGCAAGCAGCAGCCAGGGGAAAGCTTGCGCGACTACATCAGGTGTTTCTCCAGGCACTGCACTGAGCTCCCCACTGCGACCGACAACAACGCCATCTTGGCGTTCCAGAACGGCACCACCTGCACCACCCTCATCCATCGACTAGGGCGGAGGACCCCGAGGACTACTCGGGAGGCAGTCGCAGCAACATTGATTCCCCCACCGAGCAAGGGGAAGCAAGTCGTGGACGGTGGCGAGGGGCCCTCCTCGCGGTCCAAGAAGAAGAAGAAGGGCGACAAGCGAGGCCACGACGACAACATTGTTGCGGCAGTCGAGCGCAAGGCTACTCGCCCCAAGAGCATCCAGAGCGGTCCCCCGAAGGATCATTTCGAGAGGCTCTTAGAGGCGTCATGCACCCACCACGAGACACCTGTCAAGCATGCGCTCAAAGACTGCCGTTTGATGAAGAACTACATCAATGACACGCTCAAGCCCAAGACGGCAGATCCTCCGAAGAAGGCAGCGCCACCCCCTGAGAACGATGACGATGAGGAGGAGGTTGTCTTCCCTCTTGAAGATGGCGCGGTCCACATGATCTTTGGCGGAACACCGGCACGAACGTCGAAGCGCAAGGAGAAGCTGATCAGGCGTGAGGTCTACAACACTGTTCTTGCGACGCCATCGTACCTCAAGTGGTCAGAAACCCCGATCACCTTCGACCGTATGGACCACCCCGACCACGTGCCGCAACCAGGATGTTACCCCCTCGTGGTGGCTCCATTGATCGGGACCAAGCGGGTCCACAAGGTGCTGATGGACGGGGGAAGTGGACTCAACATTCTGTACTTGACGACGCTGGACAGCCTGGGCATCTCGCGGTCCCGATTGCGCCCATCGCCAACACCTTTCCACGGGGTCATCCCCGGGAAGGATGCACTCCCGATAGGGCAGATCGATCTGCCCGTCACGTTTGGGACATCGCGGAACTTCCGCACGGAAACCCTCACCTTCAAAGTGGTGGGGTTCTCGGGGACGTACCACGCCATCCTCGAGAGGTCGGCCTACATGAAGTTTATGGCCGTGCCCAACTACACGTATCTCAAGTTGAAGATCCCTGGTCCGAAGGGGGTCATCACAGAGGGGACTACATTTCAGTATGCATACGAGTGTGATACCGAGTGCTTTCAGTTCACTGAGACACTCATCCGGTCCGAGAAGCTCCACGCCGAGCCTCCCTCCGAGGACCAAGATATCTCCGAGTCATCCAAGTGAGCGGCCTGCTCTTTCGAGCCCGCCAAGGATGTCAAGGATGTGGCTGTCACCGATGATGGCCGCACGCTCCGTATCGGGACGACGCTCGATCCTAAATAGGAAAGCGCGCTCGTCGACTTCCTCAAAGCGAACCTCGACGTGTTCGCATGGAAACCCTTCAACGACGAAGTTGCTGAGCACAAACTGTACATCAAGCCGGGATCGAAACCGGTAAAGCAGCGCTTGTGCCGCTTCAACGACGACAAATGCAAGGCCATCGGAGAGGAGATCAAGAAGCTTTTTAGTGCAGGCTTCATCCAGGAAGTGTTCCACCCTGAGTGGCTAGCTAACCCTGTACTTGTAAAGAAGAAGAATAAGAAATGGAGGATGTGTGTTGACTACACGAGCCTTAACAAGGCATGTCCTAAGGATCCGTTTCCTTTGCCTTGCATAGATCAGGTAGTCGATTCAACGGCAGGGTGCGAAACCCTCTGTTTTCTTGATGCGTACTCCGGGTACCACCAGATTGCGATGTGCATAGCGGACCAACTCGCGACGTCCTTCATTACTCCCTTTGGCGCTTATTGTTACAACTCGATGCCGTTCGGGCTCAAGAACGCGGGCGCAACGTTCCAAAGATGCATGCGACGTGTCTTCGGCGATCTCATAGGGCGAATAATCGAAGCATATGTTGATGACATCATGGTCAAATCAAAGAAGACGGGTGACTTAATCCCCGACCTCACAGAACTATTCGCAAAGCTGAGAGAGCATGGGGTGAAGCTAAACCCCGAGAAATGCGTTTTCTGGGTTCCAAGGGGCATGCTCTTTGGCTTTGTTGTGTCAGAACGCGGCATCGAAGCCAATCCCGAGAAGATCTCGGCCATCACAAACATGGGGCCAATCCAGAATCTGAAGGGCGTACAGTGAGTCACAGGCTGTCTCGCAGCTCTCAGCCGATTCATCGCTCGACTCAGAGAGTGTAGCTTGCCACTGTATCGTTTGATGAAGAAGTTCGACCACTTTGCGTGGACACCCGAGGCCCAGGAAGCACTCGACAAGCTCAAGAATCTCCTGAAAAGCCCACCAGTGCTCACAGCACCAATGCCAGAGGAGCAGATGCTCCTGTACGTAGCTGCGACAACACAAGTGGTGAGCGCTGCGCTGGTAGTCGAGTGAGAAGAGCCTGGGAAATCACTTAAGGTGCAGCGGCCCGTTTACTTCGTGAGTGAGGTACTCTCCGACTAAAAAACTCGCTACTCGCAAATTCAGAAACTCGTGTATGCTGTCTTGATCACCAAACGCAAGCTTCGACACTATTTCGATGCGCATCCCATCACGGTGGTGTCCAAGTACCCGCTCGGGGAAGTGATCCAAAATCCTGAGGCCGAGGGGAGGATAGCTAAGTGGGCCCTCGAGTTGATGGGGCAGAATGTGTCATACGCGCCGCGCTATCAAGTCACAAGTGCTGGCGGACTTCGTTGCTGAATGGACAGAGATTCAAACTCTGCTAGCGCCGATCGAGCACGAGACATGGACGATGTACTTCGATGGATCCGTCATGAAGGAAGGAGCAGGGGTAGGCCTTGTCTTCATCTCGCCTCTGGGCGTGTGTATGGAGTACATGGTTCGGCTGCATTTCCCTGCCTCCAACAACGTGGCCGAGTACGAGGCGCTCGCCAACGGCCTTCGAATTGCGATCGAGCTCGGGATCCGTCACCTCGAGATCCGTGGAGACTCCGAACTTGTCGTGGATCAGGTCATGAAGGAGAAGAATTGCGTCGACCCAAAAATGGCAGCCTATTGTCGAGCTGTGCGTCAGCTAGAAGATAAGTTCCATGGGCTTGAGCTCCATCACGTGCTGCGCGACTACAACAAGGCTGCGGACATCCTCGCTAAAGAAGCATCAAGCCGCAAGCCTGTACCACACAGCGTGTTTGCTAGCGACCAGCATGCACCGTCCGTTCGAGTTGACGAAGAACAACCACCAGAGCTAGAGGTGCCAGAAGTCATGGAGATTGATCAACCACAAGAGCCAAACTTGGAAGATCCTGACTAGCGTTTTCCGATCCTCGAGTGGCTAGTCAAAGGGAAGCTGCCTTCCGACCAAGCAGAGGCGCGCCGCATCTCGCGGTGAGCCAAAGCATACATCCTTATCGACGGCGAGCTCCACAAGCGACACGCGGCGGACATATTCATGCGCTGCATTCAGAGAGACCAAGGTCGAGACCTGCTTCAGGAAATCCATGCTGGCACATGCGGACATCATGCCGCCGCAAGAACTTTAGTCGGAAAACCATTTCGACAAGGTTTCTATTGGCCCACTGCACTGGCGGACGCCAAGGACATCGTGCGACACTGTGAGGGTTGCCAGTTCTATGCTCGACAAACTCATCTTCCTGCACAAGCGCTTCATAACATCCCCATCACGTGGCCATTTGTTGTATGGGGGCTTGACATAGTCGGGCTGTTCAAGCAAGCACCTGGGGGCTTCACACATCTGCTCGTAGCCGTTGACAAATTCTCAAAGTGGATTGAGGCCCGACCCGTGGTCAAGATCTGTTCCGAGGAAGCTGTGGCGTTCTTCACCGACATCATTTACCGCTTCGGAATCCCGAACTCAATCATCACCGACAATGGCACGCAGTTCACAAGAAAAAAGTTCCTCAAATTCTGCGACGACAACAACATCCGCGTGGACTGGGCCGCCGTCGCACACCCGAGGACCAACGGGCAGGCCGAGAGGGCCAACAGCATGATCCTACAAGGATTGAAGCCCCGGATCTTCAAACGACTCGACAAGTTCCGAGCCAGATGGGTCGCTGAGTTGCCATCCGTCCTCTGGAGCCTGCGCATCACGCCGAGTCGGGCCACCAGCTCTACGCTGTTCTTTATGGTGCACGGATCGGAAGCAGTTCTCCCGACGGATATCGACTATGGTAGCCCAAGGGTCCGAGCATAAACTGAGGAAGGGAACCAAGTCGCTCTCGAGGATGCGATCGACCAGCTGGATGAAGCACGCGATGTGGCGCTCCTCCATTTAGCCCGGTACCAGCAAGCTCTACGGCGCTATCACAAGCATAACATACACGATCGCCAGTTCCAAATCGGAGATCTGGTGCTCCGACGAGTTATGAGCAACAAAGACCGACACAAGCTCACACCCCCGTGGGAGGGGCCGTACATCGTCGATCAAGTGCTCCGACCAGGAACATTCAAGCTCCGTCACGATGACAGCACGATCATCGCCAACGCATGGAACATAGAACATCTACGACATTTTTACCCTTGAGTAACGTTCTTTGTTTGAACTTATGATCAATGAATAATACCATGTGCCTTTGTTCTCGCATCATGAGTTTGCGTTTTTCTTGTGTTGCCATCTTTTTACATGTTGCAACGCTACCTAAAGGCTGAGCGGCAAGTGACCCTGCACCCATGCAGAAACACTCACCGCTCGGGGGCTACCCGGGGCACGATGCCCCCCTTTCGTTTTCCCGTTTTCAAAACAAAACTCTCCGACAAGTTTGTCGAGACCAATTGCACGAGCGAGCGGTTTTTTTTTACGGAACGCCTTTATCTTGCGAAGGGAAAGGATGTTGATCTGTGAGCGTTTCGGTGTTGTTGCTCGTTCAAAGTTCTTAACACTTACGCCCCTGCGGCTACGGTAAAAAGACTTGCGAGCGCAGCCCAGACCCGCAGGTTGACGTCCGACTACTTTCAAAAAATACTTGGGTAACCGCTCGGGCTCCGGCTCAGAACGATTTTCATGAAAAAAAATGCGCGAGTCACTTTCTGAACATCCCTAAAGTACTCGGGGGCTGCGGTTATGTGGTGGCACTTTACGACTTAGGCTGATCGAGTTCTCCGACTCCTACACCCCCGTGGCTCCAGAGTTGAACATGGAGAGGACCCGGTGCACCACCTGTCGAGATGTCGACAGCTCTTTCTCCTTGACAACGCCCGGCAGAAGGTTGATCCGGTCGCTGAGCGTCTGGGGAGGCATCTGGACTGGCGGAGCACCAAGATCCGTCAAAATCCTGTCAACATACCGGCTGAACTTGGAGCGATCCAAGATGTCCTTTTTGCGCGCCTCCTCCACCTCGTGCTGAGCCTTCTGAGAATCCTCGAGCTCGGGCTTGACCTCTGAAGACGGGGAACGAGTTGGACCTGAGCCACAAGAGGCGCAATCAGAAGGAAGAAGGGGGCAAGATAAGAAGAACATACTCGAAAGTAGGTCCACCAAGTTCTTGGCCGTCCCGGACATCTCGTTGATCTTAAGCTCGGCGGCGGTGACCTCCTGAGCCTTTTCCAAGAGCTTGACAGCTAATGCAGCACGAGCTGCACGAAGCCCTGTAAAAACCAAAGGACAAGTCAGCATCAGCAACGACTAACGTAAGGAAGGAAACATCACGAAAGCTAAGAGCGCAAGGCTGCTCACCCTAAAGATCTTGTGTCAGCTTGCTGTTGTCTTCGCGAAGCCGGGTCCCCTCGTCGGTGGCCTCCTGCAGCTTGCTGGAGAGGTCGCTGACCTGCTTGTTCGTCGTTTTAAGGTCCACCTCGGCATGCACCAGGTCCTGCTGCAGGTCCGCCACCTTCTTCTCAAGCGCCGCCTTCTCTTCAGCGGTAGCCTGGGACGCGGCCTCAGCGGCAGTGGCTGCAACGGTTGCGGTCCGAGCCATCTCAGTAGCAGTTGCAGCAGCAGTTCACAGCTCCACAGTTGTGGCCTCTGCCTGGGCAAGCTTGGCCTCGAGGGCCTCCTTCTCTGACACGACAGCGTCCGCAGCAGACTGTGTGGCCATTGCGCGGTCCTCTGCTGACTTTGCCGCGGATTCGAGTGCGGTTCTCACCGACGCTTCGCCCGCCGCCGCTCCTACAGCCGCCAGTCAGGCGGCAACCAGCTGCATCTCCAGCTGGACCTTCTCGGCCCGGAGCTCCTCGATGGCGCGCGTCTTCCTGGCGCTGCAGCTAGCAAGTACCTGGACCGAGTAGAAGATCAACCACAGAAACAACCTAGAAATGACAACATAAAGTCAAGATTGGGATCCACTAACTCACCGACGAGGCCGGAATGACCAGCTCATTGACAGCCTGCTCCGCCCACCGTAAGCCCCACTCGAGGCGGTGACGGGCCGTGGCCTCCTCATCCTCGTCCTCGTCATCGTGCGCCTCGGCTTCGTGGGCTCCGGTCCATGAGGCGCGCCCGAGGCCGACGTTGTGCTCTTCCCCCTCTGTGGCTGGGAATGGGCGGGCTCCCGAGCTCTCTCCGACCTCTCGGACGGTGATCGGGGAAGCACTGCCCACCACGTCCTCGAGGGTAGCAGGTGCCTGCGCGTCAGGGAGCGGCAAGTCCTCAACCTCCGCCACCTCTATGACATCAGCAGCAGGCTGGCGCGACGGCTCTGGCAGCATGATGGAGTCCGGCTCTGCTTCCGCCGTCTAGGCAGAGGACGCCTCAGGGCTCACCATGGCCGCCTCGACCGCGACGACGACCACAGGAGCAGGCGACATGGGCATCTCGGCTGGCAGCTCCTCCGGCGCCGACAGGCACCTTTCCAGCTCGGCCGCGAAGGCGGCTCCATCACCGCCCAGGGGGTTGGGCCCTTCCACATTGGCGACCACCTGGAGCTGTGTGGACGATGCAGGCACTGCCATCACCTCGGTATCGCCTTCGCCGGCGTCCGTCGCCGGGGGCGTGCCCTCCCTTGGAGCTGCCTGCGCATCAGCGTCGCGTCCGGAGATGGGCGCTGCCGGGGGCTCAACCTGCTCGGGGGCTGCTTGCCCCTCGGCCGCATCTCCGACCCCTGATGATGGCGGAGGCGCCGCAACGTCGTGAGTCTCGGTCACATCAGCGGCCCGGCCCTCGGCTTGAGCCATCACCGGCGCGGGCGGGGGAGTCACAGAGAGGGGAGCGGACGGAGGATTGCACACGCTCAGGGCCGCACGCTTCCGCGGCACAAGGCTGAGCGCGCTGGTATCAGAACGGCTGACGCAAGAAAAGCGAGTCAAAATGTGAATGAAAAATCTAGAACAAGGTAACAAGATAGCGCGGAACAACACTTACGTGGAGGAGGTGACGCGGGCCCGCTTGACGGGCCTGGGAGCCACGCCCGACGACTCGGGAGCTGGTCTCTTACTTGCCGCCATGACGGACGGCGGGCTCTGACCTCCGCCTTGGGCGAGGAGAACCTGCACGGGCGGGGCCCCGCCGCCCCGGATGACCAAGGATTAGAGGTGTTGTGGGGGTGCATTCACATTCGCCCCCTGCGATGCGCTCGGAGCGGGCGTCGGCGATGTCGATCTCGCCTTAGGAGGCGACCGCCTCCTCGGTGAACGCGACCCCCGCCGCGGTGAGTCGCCGGAGGGACGGCGGGCGGATGAATCACGGTCCGCCGGCTGCCTGGATGAGTCGTCTCATCGCGGGGAGCGTCTCTTCTCCCTCTGATGCTCTTGGCCGCTGGGGTCCGACCGGGAGTGAGTCACCTTCCGATCCTCTTGAGCGGGGCGCAGAGACGGGCACGAGCTGGATCCCGCCCCCTGCTCACGGACGGCCAGCTCCGGCCGCTGTCTGAAGCTGGTCCCTGCGGCCTGCCACTGGGGAGGGGGTGACACGGACGACGATGACAGCGCGCTTCAGTCGACGCCAGCACCTCCATCATCACCGGACCATGGCGGCGACGATGAAGGATCCTCGTCCGAGGAGATGGCGGCCTCTTTTGTCTTCCTACGCTTGGCGCCGTGGTCGTTCCGCTCGTGCTTCGTGATCTCCTTGTCCTTATGCTTGGCCTTGCGGTCGGCCCTCCACTTGTCCGCGGCGGCCTGGGCGTGATTCGGCATCGCGTCCTGAGGAAGAGGAGGCTTCGCAGGGAGAGGGTTCGTGGGCCTCAACTAAAGACAAGAAAGAAAACGGGATCAACATCAAGAACTGGAAGTTCTGAGAAGAATACAGACAGAAAAAGAGCGCAAGCTGGTCGGAAGGCTAGTCGTAAGGAGGAAGAACTTACGTATTTTAGGGTCCCCTCTCGGGGGAGCATGGGTAGAAGTCGGGGCGGCAGCCACGAGTAGGTGGCCTTCCCGATTCCAGCCCCACTCGGCGTTGGATCTCATCCAACGAGGGGAGCTGGGGCGCCGTCACGGTCCCATCGAAGGGAGCCTTGTCGGGCGTCATCTGGCAGATGCGCAGGCGACGCCACCGGAGCGGGACGATCCCCAGCGCGTGGTCCTGGGCGATGACGGCCGCCAAGTCAACCCCAGCGTCACGCAGCTTGGACAACACCGCCCAACAATCTCCGAGCAGCATCTCTTGCTCCGCCTCCGGGGGCCCGTAGCTCCAGTTTGCCAGCGCCTCGGCGATTGAGGCGCTGGTATACTTCGGCAGCCGGTGCTCAGGGTCGTTCTTAAGATAGAACCAACCCTTGTGCCACCCACTGTTGGAGCTTGTCAGCGTGAAGGGGATGTGTTCCTCTCCCCTCCGCGTCTTCATCCGAAGGTTGGCGCACCCGATCGTCGCGGGGAGCGACTTGTTCTTCAGGCAGACGAATTTGAAGAAGTATCGGAAGAGATGCCAATGGGTGCTGACTCCCAGGTACCACTCACACAGCGCCTCGAACGCCGCCATGTGCTGGATGCTGTTGGGGTTGAGGTGGTGGAGCTACAGCCGGTACTCCGTGAGGATGGCGCGGATGAATCGCCCGGCAGGAACGGAGAAGCCCCGCTCGTGGAATGTCACGAACGAAACGACGTAGTCGGGCGGTGGATGCGGAACGGACTCGT
The DNA here is from genome assembly GCA_036936925.1 of Cenchrus fungigraminus. Classification (NCBI taxonomy): domain Eukaryota; kingdom Viridiplantae; phylum Streptophyta; class Magnoliopsida; order Poales; family Poaceae; genus Cenchrus; species Cenchrus fungigraminus. The sequence goes on along the minus strand of CM072777.1, from coordinate 47,998,823 downwards.
TTCCCGGAACCTTCCATTCCTCGGTGGCGGTGAGCACCGGCAGCTGGCCGGTGGCGACGAGGCACTGGAGGATCCCGCGAGTGACGTTGGAGCGCGTCCAGTTCGACATGGCGCTGACTAGTGTTGGCGCGTGGTGTGGCTGGAAGAAGTGGCGGCGGCGACGCAATGGATGCGAAGGGCAAAGAAGCGGGCGGCGCTAGCTATGGCAAGGAATCGAGGGGGAAAATGGTTTGGAGCTCAACCGGTGCGCGGTTTATAAGGGGTAAACGTGGACGCCGGCCTTAAAAGCTGGCCGCACCATGCTGTAAAACCACCCGCCCAGAGGACGCGTGCCCCGAGGCGACAGGGGCACGCCCGTGTGACGGTTCGATACCAGGTGGGCCCGCGAGTCTGAACGGGCAGCGCGCCGTCCCCTCAAACCGTCACGACCGCCACGTCAGCCACTACCATCATGACGGGCGCAACTACCGATATGGCCACGACCGCCACGACCGGAGATTTCGAAGCGACAACAATGTTTCAAAATTCAAAACCCCATAAACGAGTCTACAACTCCTTCATGGGCTCGGGGGCTACATCCGGCGAATGCGCTCGCGCGCACCCACCGAGTAAATCAAGAAACGAAAACTACATCACTTCCCCGACGCTGAACCTGCGAGCAAGTCCTTGACTCCCATCACAGGCTCGGGGGCTACTAACGAGGGCCTGGATTAGGGCCCCCTAAACACCGGGATAATCACCCTCGAGATGGAGTCTTCTGACACCATCGCCAATGCCTAGGGTAAGATCTAGGACAGTGAGGGATGCATATCTTCGTCAAGACCCTCACTGACAAGACTTCCCCACTTCCGAATATCTTCCGCCTCGCACGAGTACGCCTCGTCTCCGAGTACCCTCCGCCTCGCCTCCGACTACTCATTCGCACGAGTAGATCTCCGTCTCCGACTAAGGCGGGGCTCACACGTGGAGGTCGGGGCGCGGATCTGGGGCCCCACACGAACGTGGCGCAGCCCCGACTCCCGGGCTTCCTCACAGCGACACGTGTGGCGCTAGTTTTCACGCCATGCAAAGACCGCAGCTGGCGGGACGGGAGGACGGCCAGCTCTGACAGAAGTCGTAATGACGCACAGTGCGTTGCCACGACCTCTAATACGCCGTCCCATCCAACACTGGCTGCACGCAACCCCGTCAGAGCAGGCACTCGATTACCGTCTACGACTGGCGCCTACCGTCACTTAGGCCATAACGTGGCGGGCATAAGTAACACTCAAGAGGGCTGAGTCACCAAGTGAACTACTCGGAGGAGGTGCCAAGTACCCAGGAAGTACAGTGTCGCCGCCAAACGCAGCGGCCTCTAACGACGCCACAGCTCAGCGCCCTTCAACGTCGCCTGACGGACATCAATGACGGAAAGGACCTCACAATATCGTAGCACTGTAGCTTATTTTAGTTTTCCCTCTTTGCCCCTCACCCTTACATCTATAAAAGGAGGAGGAGTGCAACCGATGGGGGACTGACCGATCACCAAGTTTGTAACCCCTACTACAGACATCCCTGGCATAAGAACACGAGTACTCGGAACTGGACGTAGAGTATTACTCCTCAGAGGCCCAAACCAGTATAAATCCCTTGTGTCTCCCGTGTCATCCATCCGGATCCGACACACGATACTTTACAAATCTTCTGCCGGCGGTTGAGAACCCCGACAATTTCATATGAACTTTGCACCTTGCCGTATATGATGATAAATAAAATATGTCTTGTATGATCTCATTAGAGACATATGCATAACATTCGAATATTTGAATTGAACAGGGATTTAAAATATAATGAAAATGTTTAAATTTAACATATTTGTTTCCTCGGACCCATGCGTGACTGAAGTTGTGTACTCCCTCTGTCCTAGAGTAATATTTGTTGTTGGTTTTGGTGTCACAAGTTTAACTGAATTTGTAAAAAAAAAATGTGCAATATTTGAATCATAAAAAAATTGTAAAAAACTAGATTCAAATATCTATCTATTGATATTAATTTCGTACCATAAATATTAATATATTCTTATATATATTCAGTCAAAGTTATTTCTCGAGAAGTGAAAACGACAATCATTTCGGACAGAGTACATCATATGCAGGCCGTTGAAGAGTTCGCCGGCGGTGCGCCACCGACAACCTCACCGTTGAATATAAAAATACTGGCCGATTGATATTACATAAGTGAGGCCAGTCAAACCTGCCTGCTTCATGCAGTGAGTGGTCAGCAGATTCAAAGTGATCGGAGCTTCAAAATTTTTCAAAAAAAAAAAAAAATCGGAGCTTCAAGATGCCTGGACATCGCCATGTGATCGATATCGCGCGGTAGGCTGAGACTGTCAGTGAATAATTTAACACTTCCCCATGTTGCTGTCAATCATGCGTGCCGTTACTATAGACCACGACTCCTGTGACCAAATGGCTCACTGGCTGCCCTTAAGCTTCTAGAAAGTAGACAATTGCGTGACTCTTTGCATGAATATATACTTTAATACAGTATTAGTTGATGTGACATATGCATCGTTCGGATATGATTGTTAACTTGTTTCTGACTTCATTGACTTGACTTCAGCTCATGGACCAACTTGATGGCCACAATTTCGAAGGAGAAAGAAAATATTAAACTATTTAAATCTATTCAGTTTCGCACGTCACAAGCTCTTTGGAAGTGACATCCCGTTAAGATAGTTTGCGATGAGCACTTCGTAAATCGCCTGCGCCTGGTCATACGCAAGTTTATCAGCACCATTACCGCCAGTTAACATGCAATGGGCACCACTTTATTGCAATGGGCACCACTTCAAATCAGAGGTAAAATCCATATCCAATTGGATTTTATTAAATGGATTCTGTTGGACTTGGACTTAATTGGATTCTGGATATGTGCTTTTCATCCGGGAGTGTTGGATTTGATTGGATTCAAAACTAGGCATAATCCAAATCGTATTGGATTGGAGACCTACAGCCACGTCAGTCCCCCGTCTCCTTCCAATTGCCGCCGCGCCTGCCTTCTCCATCGTCGCTGCCGCTGCCGCAACACCTCCTCCCCGCTCCGTCCCTGCGCGGGCCGGTGGGGACGTCGTCGACACGCCTCCATTGTGGCCGACTGGGGGGACGCGCCCCCCGCGGCATCTCCTTTCATCCCTGCGACGCCCGCCGGTGGAGACGCCACAGGGTCCCGAGCAAATATCCACCATCTTCTTCTTTGCAATAGGCGCCACCGGCGGCTGGTGGATCGATGAAGGTGTTGTGCTCCGTGTGTAAGGCGGCCGAGGTACGTGTGCTGTTACACCCGTTTTTCCGAAGAAAACCAAGTGCTATCTATATGTATGCCAGGATCTATTTTCATACATATAGTGACATCATAGTGAATAACAGAAATAATATCACGTAAAGAAAGGGAGATTATCAGAGATTTACAGCGGAATCCTAGGGAAACAAAGGCTCAAACTTCACAGGCAAACGACTGGGGGTTGCGTACGCCTAGCACCATCTTCTGGGTATCATACACCTTCTTCTTCTTCTTCTGAGCAGCAATTTAGCAAGGATGAGTACACTTATGGTTGGTACTCAGCAAGGCCACGAAAATTAACCAGAAAGCAAATTAAAGTCCATCTGTAAGTATATTAATCATGTGAGGGTCCAGGCCGCTCTTGACCGTGAGCACGGCTGTTATAACAGTTTTACACTCTGCAGAGGTGTACACTTTCACCACAAGTCGCGTAAAAGTTCCGAAGAACTTTGAACCCAACTATGCTGTGCAAAAGTATGCACAATACCACACTTCCGAGGTGTGGTTGCACATGGACGCTACGAGGCCTTTACAAAGAGTCCTCCTATGTGTATTAGTCCATAGTAGCACGTCCTAGAGGCTATCTTTTGTACCCTCCTTCTACTCTTGGACCAGGTTAGCCTGGAATAGCAATTCTATTCCAATACCTGTCCAGAGTAGAAGAGTCATAAAAGCATTCCTCCGTACCACAAGCTGCCATGACTAATAGCCACACAAGACTTCCCTAATTAATTAGCCAAGACAGAGCCATATGTCTTGTGGTTGTACGGTTTTCCTAGGTGGTTCTTCATGTTCTAATTAATTCATAGTATTATTGTTTAAAGCATAGGTAGAAGGATGGTAAGGGTCACTTGCCTTTCTCAACAAAAAGCTACTCTTGCTCTTCTGCTTTTCCTCTCTTGATCTTCAAAACTTCCGATCAGCAGCTCGATCTTCTACTCGAAGCAAACATCAAGGACAACATGCAGAGCAGACAAACAGGAACACCTAAGAACAGTACATCAATCAAGAGAGGCTTTAAAAGAGAGCAGGGTTTGGTTCTAGGATCGCGAACGCAAAAACACTCGGAACTATCGAGAGATTTGGATTATATAACACAAGGCTATGTGCTTGGTATATTTTAATTAAAAAAGATGTGCATAGATTATTTTAGACAAATACCCTATTTAGAATTATTCAAATTATAATTATATATAAAAGGGACGGTGTAGGACTTAGTCAAATTTTATTTATGAATATTCAATTATTATTTATGCAAATTAAACATTTAATTTCTAAAAGAAGCATGTGAAGCATCTAAACGTATATCTTTATATTTCGAGTTGTACTAATTAAATTATAATTCAAAAACACATTTATGTTCATATTAATCAAATTAACATTTAATTAAGAAAACTCAGGATAATCATTAATCAATTTAAGTTTGATTATGAAAACCGAGGTACACTCTAATTATCTTTTAATTGAAAGAAATATTTAATTAAGTATTCACCATATTAACTTTCTTACGAAAACACTTGTTGAACTCTAATTAGATTTTAATTAGAAAAACATGTATATAAGGATTTAATCTTATTTAAATATTTAAATAAATTATAAAATAATGAACATGTTCAACATTGCTCCTAACACTTACTTTGAGTTGTTCTGAGCCTAACGCAACTTGAAACGGTCAAAACGGAGCTAAAACGTGAAAACTAGGGGCTAAACAAGGTTTAGCGGCTAAACTGTGAAGAAACTTGGACTCCAGGGGCTAAACTGCAAGAAACTAGGGACTTGAACCTAAAACTTTACTGAGGGCTATAGTGCAAAAGAAGCTGCTATGGACGGCGGGTGGGAAAAAAGAGAAGTTTAGGGGTCTATACATAAGAAAATGGACCTAACTGATAGGTTCTTTGGAGGTGGAAGGGTATAGTTATTATATTAGAAAGTTTAGGGGATTTTAAGCAAAACTGCCTTGGTTGACCGGTATGTGATTTGATTGACTCGATTAGAGCCGTTGGCTCGCGATCGAACGGCCGAGAGTAGTGGCAGCAGATGGGCGGCGGCGGGCTGATGGCGTGCGGCGGCGCAGCTCGCCGGCGTTGCTCAGATTCGAGCTCCCGGGCACGGTTTGCGACGAGGAAAGGTTCTACGCGGAGCGGTGGACCAGGCGAACATGACCAAGGCATCTGGGAGGTGGCTCGGGCGACGGAGAGGGCACCGCAGCGGCCGTGGCGGCACGGTGGCGGACGGCTCAAGTCCGGCGAGCGCGCGAGGGTGGAAGAAGGCATGGGCGCGCGGGAAACTAAAGGGGAAGCGTCCTTACCTTGCAGCGAAGCTCCTGGAGACTTCTTGGCGATGGAGAGGCGGAGGGGGAGGAGATCGACGATGGCGGCGGAGCTCCAGCTTCGTGGGGCGCGTGCTCCGGGCGGCGCGCTGCGCGGGTGAGAAAGGGAGGAGGAGGCTCGGTGGAGCGGTGCGGGAGGAGCAGGGGATTGTGCCCACCTTTTATAGGGTGGAGGGGAAGGCGGCACGGCGGCTGGGCTTGGTGGGCCGCCTTCAATGGTGGTGGAGCTCCGGTGGCCATTAATGGTGGCTCGGTGGGGTGCGGTTTCGAGAGAGGAGAGGATGGGGCGGCGCGAGAGTGGGTGCGTGCGCCGCGCACTGAGCAGGGAGGGGAGGAGGCGCGGGGGAGGGGAGACGGCGCCGGGGAACGGCAGTGGTGCGGCCACGGGAGGGGAAGGTGGCCGGCGGGAGGTAGGAGGAGGAGCTGACAGGTGGGGCCGCCTGTCAGTGACCGGGAGAGGGAAGCGGGCCGCGGAAGGTAACTGGGCCGGAGGGAAAAACGGGCCGGCACAGAAAAAGAAAACGAGGAAAAAAGAAAAGGGCCGGAGGGAGTTGGGCCGCTGTGGGGGATTGGGCCGGAACGGGAAAGAGAAAAGGAGAGAAGAAAGAGGGGAAGGGTTTAGGGGTTTAGGATTTTTTTCTTTTCTCTTTTTCAACACACATCAAACAAAACAAGTGCAACCAAAATATGAATGCAACACTCACACATATTTATTTTATTTAATTTATAAAAAACAATCAATTGCTTTTTCCTATACTAAATTTCCTGTAAAGAGAACAAAATTTAGGCAAATTTTAAAATTATGAGAAAATTGTTGCTTAATTGTTCTTCCTAATAACATCCTGAAATTTTCAAAATTTCAGGGTGTTACAAATCTACCCCCTTAAAAGGAATCTCGTCCCGAGATTCGCAGAGGCTAGGAAGAAACAAAGGTTCAGGTGAGTAGCATCCAACACTGATTAACTTCAAGGTTGCTTGGCATTACAAAATCTTCTTAAACACACCTCTTTATTCTTCACAACCCACTCGTAAGTAAAACACCTCAGGGATACTTAGTCTAGTTCCACTTGTAACTGTCCATTCCTTTCCTCGACCCTGTTGATTTGCCTTCGTAGGATTTTCTTCTTATCTTGATAAAGTGATTTGAATAGAGCTGAATTGACTCCATGATCATTTTTTCTAAGCTTAACTGTCTTGAGTCATACTTCGGGTCATCATACACAACCTTTAATATTCTTCTCCATTTGATCCAAATGCTTCTTGGGCATTGATTTGCTTATTCTGTCTCTGCTGAGCTTTCTTCTCATATCGGTCCACACGTTTCTTAGGGCACCTGTTAATAAAATGTCCATGATCTTTGCAGTAGAAACAAGCTCCACTTTCTTTAATGTTTCGACGATTGCATGGTGGATCTTCATACTCATCTTCAGGATAATCTGGTGCTTGAGACAAATGGTAAAGGTGTGAATTGTTATCACGTTGCTCTAGAAAATTCATTTTTCTTTTCTTACTTATGATTTCCTGTAGTTTGCTTTCTAGCTCAATAGCTTTGTTGATGACATCTTGCAGACTGGAATATTCATGTAAGCTTAGTATACTCTGAAGGTCTTCATTCAACACTTTGATGAAATATTCTCGTTTCTTCTTATCACTTTCAGACGATCTTGGTGCGTGTTGGCGTTTCGTAGCGTCGTCATCCTAAGAACAGATCTGGGACCCGTCCTTAGTGACAACACCAGGAAACGCCTTGTAGGCACCTCTCAATGTCACAACTAATGGCGCGGTTAGCGTGAACATCGAGACTTGCCATAGGTTAATCTAAACGATTATGAACGAATCCGCAAGCGCACAGATAAACCTTTGTAGCATTTCCCCAAGGAAGGAGAGTATTCCAAGGGTATCGAATCTGTGGAAGGCAATGGCGGATATCTTAGACTTATGCTTTTGCTCTGAATGTAAACCAAGAGATAGATATAGGGAACAACACACTCAAAGACAGGGGTAAGATAAAAGATATAAGGGTAGTGTGACACACACACTCAGATCTACCTCTACTCTAGCACACTACGGCTTAGGGGGAACATACGAGTTAGCTCTAGGTTCTAATGTACTAAACATACAAAGCTAGAAGATACAAGAGATGGGCATGAGAATTGCATGAGAGAGATAAGGTTCAGCACCCAGGTACAAACGGGGAGCTAGCCTGCGACGACCAGCACTCTGCGAAACTAGACTTTAGACTCCTACAGCAGGTACCCCAGCGCGGAGGTTGCCCAAGGATCCAACAGGGCCGTCACCACCTGAGGACCGACCTCTATCGTTACGGGGGGTATGCTCATAACTATCGTAGCCAGACAACCCAGGCACCATGCCTACGTTGCTGCTAGATTCTACCCGGCCCGGGCTATTGTGACCCAGGGTGAGAGCCACCAGAAGACTGGTCAACTAGACCGAGTACCGTAGCTTGAACACAGACCTCATGCAACACTCTCATGCCATCTAACAAGATCAACTAAGGCTAGACATACAAACAGATATGAACTCTCTTATGTCTAATCAATAAGATCAAAGGGTCATGTTCGTGAAGAACACGAGCCTCTAACTTATGAACAAACACATAAGGAAGGAGTTTATCACCCTTCAAGTGGATCAACAGGTAGTGTTCATGAAGAACACAAGCCTCTAAATGATGAACAGAGGATGAACTCAAGAACATATCAAACATATGATCTACCATGACTTTATATGAAATAGTTTAATAACTGAAGTAGATCAAAGTCATACAAAGAAATAAAAATAAAAGAGAACTCATACCTAGACTTCCAAGAGGACTTGGAACCTGAATAAGAGCTACTCTAGCCTACCCCCTAGCCTTGGAAACTAAAAGTGAGAGGAGAATGAGAGAGTGGTGTGTGAGAAATGGGAGCCCCTCCCCTTCTATTTATAGGCAAGGACCAGGCTTGCTCGGAGGCTCAAAGTGCCCCTAAACACCCGGGAGTGAGGCAATGGACCAATAGGGAGCTGCCACGCGGAAGGCCAGGATGGGGCCTCTTAGGTCGGTTCGACCAATCCTAGGATCGGCCGGCCCTCTAGGGTGGCCCCACCTGATGGTTTTCCACCGGGTGGTTGCCCTGTGGGCCCCCTGATCCATCCCCGGTGCATGGCTTGATTTGGTATCCGAGGTGGGCCCTTTGATCCATGTGAAGTCCATGTGGCGTTCTCTGATTCGTCGCTGAGTGCCTCCCCTGGATCGCTGACGTGGAATGCCATGTTTCCCTTGGTGGCAGCCACCTCCTTAGCTGAGTTGGCATGGTTTCTTCATAGAAGGTGGGTTTCCTTCTCTTTTAAGGGGTAAATCACCTACATACAAATAATCTCCAAGGACAAGTGGAACTACAATTTTCAAACCAAAATGCTAGTAAATAATGCATATGCCTCCATTTATGTGAGAATATTGAGGGTTGGAAATGGTGAATTTCAACCACCAACAGTGCGTACATAGATAACTGAATAAATTTATCCCTATACTCAGTCACTGTAATTTGTCCCTGCTTCAAGCTAAGGAGCTCCTTCCTTTTGAGCCCCATCGCACTTACAGGAATAAAGTGTGAGATAAAGTTGTCCTTGAATTCCTTCCAAACAATACTTTGCGGTTGCTCATGTTCGTAGATGTAGGAATCCCACCATTCTGCGGCTGCTCCTACAAGTAGTCCTGATGCATACAGAACATTCTCTCTATCATTGCATTGTACCATATCTAGTTTCTTCTCAATTGTCGTGATCCAGTCTTTAGCTTCTAGGTGCTCCATAGTGTTAGAGAACCTAGGTGGCTCAGTATTCTAGAACTTTGTATGTGTATCCTCCGGGTTTGGATATAGTGACACATATTTATCGTATCCAGGGTTGTAACTGCTATCATTGCTCTTGTCTTTGTTGCCTTTTTCCATCTGGTTTTTGGACAAAAATCAAGATCAGAAGAGAACGAGAATAAATTGAAGAGCAGGTAGAATCATATTCATCTTTTCTTGGTTGTTGTGATTGTAATCAAATTATGGTAAAGAGGAGAATAACAGGGGGTAACAAAAGAAATTGATCATCCTTTTTTTTAACTTCTTTCATTTGTTGATGTCTGCATATGCTTGTAGATTTCTTGTTGTTGATGTTGGTGTTGCCTTCCAAACTTTGATCTTCTGACATCCTCCATAGGGTTGAGTAGAAAGAAAGAGGGAAACAAGGAAGTGGGAGGTACAAAAGAAGAACCCAACTAGGCAACTGATGTCATTGCAGGTAGAAGACCCACAATACACCAAAAATCAATACAAAGAACCAACTCAAACAAGATCATAAAGTCAAGCATCATCAAGCAAACACATAGCTTCACCAGGAAGCATATAGTCAAAGGAACGATGCTACACGTTGTTAATAGAGTTAGAAGGGATCCTCCTAAGCTTGGTTATAATGCATCTTCTATGAGGGGTTGACTTCAAGAGATGAACTGGTAGATCCATTCTTCAGTTGACATGAGAAGACTTTATGTCAAATGGCACAGATCATAAAACATTTTGAATAAAAGAGCAGGATATCACTTTGGATTAAGAATCAAAGAAAAAGAATAAGACGATACAGCTAGAGAAGCAAGAAGTGATTCAAATGGGGAGATAGATATATTGAAAATAAATTCCAGAATGAAATAGGTGTACAAAGATAAGATAGAAACAAAAATATCAAAGAGGATTTGAGAAAAGAAAAAGATCAAAGAGTGAGAATAATTCTTAGAATGGTCAAGGGTAAGATAGGAATTGGTTTTAGAGTAAAGCAGACCTCAGAAAGCAATCATTTCTATCTAGGCTTACGTCCTACAGTCGATATAGCTCTGGTACCACTCTGTCACACCTAATTTTCCAAAGAAAACAAAGTGCTATCTATATGTATGCCAAGATCTATTTTCATACATATAGTGACATCATAGTGAATAACAGAAACAATATCACGTAAAGAAAGAGAGATTATCAGAGATTTACAGCGGAATCCTGGGGAAACAAAGGCTCCAACTTCATAGGCAAACGACTGGGGGTTGCGTACGCCTAGCATCATCTTCTGGACATCATACACCTTCTTCTTCTTCTTCTGAGCAGCAATTTAGCAAGGATGCGTACACTTATGGTTGGTACTCAGCAAGGCCATGAAAATTAATCAGAAAGCAAATTAAAGTCCATCTTTAAGTATATTGATCATGTGAGGGTCCAGGCCGCTCTTGACCGTGAGCACGGCTGTTATAACAGTTTTACACTTTGCAGAGGTTGCACACTTTCATCACAAGTCGCGTAAAAGTTCCGAAGAACTTTGAACCCAACCATGCTGAGTAAAAGTAGGCATAATACCACACTTCCGAGGTGTGATTGCATAGGGACGCTACGAGGCCTTTACAAAGAGTCCTCCTATGTGTATTAGTCCATAGTAGCACGTCCTAGAGGCTATCTTTTGTACCCACCTTCTACTCGCGGACAAGGTTAGCCTAGAATAGCAATTCCATTCCAATACCTGTCCAGAGTAGAAGAGTCATAAAAGCATTCCTCCATACCACAAGCTACCATGACTAATAGCCACACAAGACTTCCCTAATTAATTAGCCAAGACAGAGCCATATGTCTTGTGGTTGTACGGTTTTCCTGGGTGGTTCTCCATGTTCCAATTAATTCATAGTATTCTTGTTTAAAGCATAGGTAGAAGGATGGTTAGGGTCACTTGCCTTTCTCAACAAAAAGCTACTCTTGGTCTTCTGCTTTTGCTCTCTTGATCTTCAAAACTTTCGATCAGCAACTCGATCTTCTACTCGAAGCAAACATCGAGCACAACATGCAGAGCAGACAAATAGGAACAACTAAGAACAATACATCAGTCAAGAGAGGCTTTAAAAGAGAGCAGGGTTTGGTTCTAGGATCGCGAACGCAAAAACACTCGGAACTATCCAGAGATTTGGATTATATCACACAAGGCTATGTGCTTGGTATAGTTTAATTCAAAAAGATGTGCATAGATTATTTCAGAGAAATACCCTATTTAGAATTATTCAAATTATAATTAGATATAAAAGGGACGGTGTAGGACTTAGTCAAATTTTATTTATGAATATTCAAGCATTATTTATGCAAATTAAACATTTAATTTCTAAAAGAAGCATGTGAAGCATCTAAACGTATATCTTTATATTTCAAGTTGTACTAATCAAATTATAATTCAAAAACACATTTATGTTCATATTAATCAAATTAACATTTAATTAAGAAAACTCGGGATATAGCCTATGTTGCTTTTATTTAGAAAGCAAATTGCATAATCATTAATCAATTTAAGTTTGATTATGAAAACCGAGGTACACTCTAATTAGCTTTTAATTGGAAGAAATATTTAATTAAGTATTAACCATATTAACTTTCTTATGAAAACACTTGTTGAACTCTAATTAGATTTTAATTAGAAAAACATGTATATAAGGATTTAATCATATTTAAATATTTAAATAAATTATAAAACAAAGAACATGTTCAACATTGCTCCTAACATGTACTTTGAGTTGTTATGAGCCTAACGCAACTTGAAACGGTCAAAACGGAGCTAAAATGTGAAAACTTGGGGCTAAACAAGATTTAGGGGCTAAACTGTGAAGAAACTTGGACTCCAGGGGCTAAACTGCAAGAAACTAGGGACTTGAACCTAAAACTTTAAAAGAACTGAGGGCTACGGTGCAAAAGAAGCTGCTAAGGACGGCGGGCGGGAAAACAGAGAAGCTTAGGGGTCTATACATAAGAAAAAGGACCTAACTGAAAGGTTCTTTGGAGGTGGAAGGGTATAGTTGTTATATTAGAAAGTTCAGGGGCTTTTAAGCAAAACTGCCTTGGTTGACCAGTATGTGATTTGATTGACTCGATCTGAGCCGTTGGCTCGCGATCGGACGGCCGGGAGCAGTGGCAGCAGATGGGCGGCGACGGGCTGACGGTGTGCGGCGGCGCAGCTCGCCGGTGATGCTCAGATTCGAGCTCCCAGGCACGGTTTGCGATGAGGAAAGGTTCTACGCGGAGCGGTGGACCAGGCGAACGCGACCAAGGCGTTTTGGAGGTGGCTCGGGCGACAGAGAGGGCACCGCCACGGCCGTGGCGGCACGGTGGCGGATGGCTCAAGTCCGGCGAGCGCGCGAGGGTGGAAGAAGGCATGGGTGCGCGGGAAACTAAAGGGGAAGCGTCCTTACCTTGCAGTGAAGCTCCGGGGGACTTCTTGGCGACGGAGAGGCGGAGGGGAGGAGATCGACGATGGCGGCGGAGCTCCGGCTTCGGGCGGCGCGTGCTCCGGGCAGAGCGCTGCGCGGGTGAGAAAGGGAGGAGGAGGCTCTGTGGAGCGGTGCGGGAGGAGCAGGGGATTGTGCCCGCCTTTTATATGGCGGAGGAGAAGGCGGCACGGCGGCGGGGCTCGGTGGGCCGCCTTCAATGGTGGTGGAGCTTCGGTGGCCATTAATGGTGGCTCGGTGGGGTGCGGTTTCGGGAGAGGAGAGGACGGGGCGGTGCGAGAGTGGGTGCGTGCGCCGCGCATTCAGCAGGGAGGGGAGGAGGCGCGGGGGAGGGGAGACGGCGCCGGGGAACGGCAGTGGTGCGGCCACGGGAGGGGAAGGTGGCCAGCGGGAGGTAGGAGGAGGAGCTGACAGGTGGGGCCGCCTGTCAGTGACCGGGAGAGGGAAGCGGGCCGCGGAAGGTAACTGGGCCGGAGGGAAAAACGGGCCGGCACAGTAAAAGAAAACGAGGAAAAAAGAAAAGGGCCGGAGGGAGTTGGGCCGCTGTGGGGGATTGGGCCGGAACGGGAAAGAGAAAAGGAGAGAAGAAAGAGGGGAAGGGTTTAGGGGTTTAGGATTTTTTTCTTTTCTCTTTTTCAACACACATCAAACAAAACAAGTGCAACCAAAATATGAATGCAACACTCACACATATTTATTTTATTTAATTTATAAAAAACAATCAATTGCTTTTTCCTATACTAAATTTCCTGTAAAGAGAACAAAATTTAGGTAAAATTTAAAATTATGAGAAAATTGTTGCTTAATTGTTCTTCCTAATAACATCCTGAAATTTTCAAAATTTCAAGGTGTTACACGTAAAGATGGGCATGGTGCGGATCGCACCAGCGGTTCCCCCAACCGATCCATAAAAACGATTCTAATGGGCTCCTTCTCTAACCCATGAAGCTGCTTAGGTTCGGCGGATCAGAGTTCAGCGAACCAAAGGATTGAGGGGTTCGACCCACCTTTGACACCGGCCGCAGTGCAACCGTGTGGGGACGCGGTGCTGCGCGGTCGAAAACGTGGCGCGCCTGGAGCAGAGCGGTGGCGTGGGCGGCGTAGCGGGGCCGGACCGCCGGAGCAGGGCGGCGGCGTGGTGGCTCTCCGTGCTGCCGAGCGGCGACGACGCGTTCGAGAAGCCGTCGCCCTACTGTTATAGCGCCAACTTCGAGATCCCCGCGCAATGCTGCCGCGATTCACTGCGCCGCTGCGTTCCTCGACATGCAACACCCGACCGACCTAGCCCGCCGCGTCGACGAGTTCCTCGCGCAAGGCAGTCTTCGTGCGCTGCTGAGTGCCGTGATCGTGCTACGCTCCTGAGAGCATCGAGCTTGCGGCGCTCTCGCCGGCGCCTAGGACTCTAGGAGCTCGCGGTGCTCCTGAGATCGAGCATGGGACCGGGGGCTCTCCGGCGGCCGAAACCTGGCGTTCTCCACCAGGTCGTGCGCGACGGTCGTCGACATGGGCGGGCACACTGCCGGCGGCGGCTTCGGCCTGCTGTCATGGAAGTTCACGCTCGCCACTGACAACGTCGCGAACGACTGTAGAGCAGCGCGAAGCGCAGGCGTGGACGTTATCGTGTCATGCAAGCAAGTCAAGCTTTTTGTTATGCAAGCAGGCCCAAGCCGAAGCCTCCACGCTCAAAGACTTGTGACATGGGTCCGAACCGTGATATCCGTTGGAGCAATGGTTAATTATCTATTGTGAAAATGGATTGTACCGGTGCACCTACACCAGTCGAATGGATTGGTGGATCGATTATGGTTCGACCCATGGTTGAACCACGCCCATCCTTAGTTACACGTGCTCTGCTGCGCCGACCAAGCCGCACTGTGCGCACGCTGCGACCGTGACGTGCACGCCGCCAACTGTCTCGCCGGCAAGCATCGCGGCCTCCCGCTCCACCCGCCCAACACCGTCTCCGCGCCCACCTGTGACATTTGCCAGGTATGCGCTGTATGTTCTAGCACATTCCTCACAATCTCGGCAATGGCGGCGTGAGTGACACCATGCTCTGCTCTCCGGCCAGGAGTCCCACTGTCCCAGGCCTACTTCTTCTGCGTCAAGGACCGCATGCTGCTCTAGTGCTCTGCCTGCGACGTCGCCGTGCACGCGGCCAACGCCTTCGTCTCCGCGCACGGCAGGTTCCTCCTCACCAGCGTCCAGGTCGGCCAGCAGCCCAACGCCAAGGACCCGGAGCCGCCGCATCCCCCGACATGTGTAGGACAGGCCGACGTGTATTGGAAGGTGGACTACTAGAACATGATTTGTTAGATTTGTTGGACAGGATTGGATGGCTGCAGCTTTTAATAGGATTGGACGGGATAGAAGTTAATATTGTACTCCCATAAAAGAGTGTAATTTTTTTAAGACAGATAAGTGGAGGAATGAAAAGACTCTAATACCCTTATTTGTTTGCCAAATTCAGTAAATTTTGGTATGCAAATCAGATCTGACCACTTAATTAGAAAGATAATTAGATCTATTTTTTAGAATTGCATTCTTTATGAGATTTTTTAAAAAATATTAGAATTGCATTTTTTATGAAACGGATAGAGTATTAGATTTTAGTGGATAGTCGTTGATAGGATTATGGATAGCTATCCATTCCCAGGTATATAAGGAGATTGAGATCGATGAAAAGGACGCAGGTGTGCTGACATTGCGTAACTTTATACTCCACCGCAAAGAAGTATTTAATAATGTTTAAAAGAAGTGGACTATCCTTGTTTTTTTCCCTTTTTGATGTTGAGATGAGAACTTAAATGTCAGCTTATTTTATTTTTTCTGACAGCTTATGAGTCAGCAGCTTATGAGACCCATAACAGACGTTTCTTTGTAGATAGGTCCAGTCAGTAGTGAAACGGTCAGCCCATGGGCCTGAATCAGGTGTACCTGGCAGTCCAAATGAAACATTAGTTTACCTCTCTTTAAGGTCAGTCTTAATGGAAATTTTTGAAAGAGTTTTATGAGCATTAGTTTTCATGCCTCATTATCAATTTTTCTGATATGTCAACATATTTATGAGAAGGGAGAAGAAGTTTCATCATATGCCAGAGAAGTTTTATCCCAAAAAAATCATGTAGTGCAATTATCTTCTCAATTTAGGTAAGTAACCGTGCAATGAAACCGTGTACTAGCCGAACAAGTCCATTATGTACGGTGCGTGCTATATCACTATATCAGATCGGTAAGATAAGACAAGGAGTCTCCTTCCTGTGCGGCTGTGCTGCAACAAAAGGCTAATATACAGAAAGCCTCCGTCTTCAGTTCAGTACAAGTATATATTGTGATGACCAGTTTTCAACTTTGGAACGAAAAGTTCACCATGCCTGTCTTCTTTCGTGAGCTGCGAACTGAAATGAATGCGTCGTACGTAATGTGTGGTACACAATCATTTTGATCCCAGTTAGTCCACTACAGAGTTGCAGCAAACAGAGCTGCATGAAAGCAACCTTTATCAACTCATGAAAGCCCATGTTTTGTGATCCAGCATTGTTAATTTTGAATTGCAAAAGGTATACATAGGCTTATATACACTACACATGACATACGTAGTATACATGGCATCGTGGTTATATCTCGCCGAGTAGCATCAACTAGTCGACGATCAGCCGACACTCATCCAATTTAGTTACTCCTTGATAAGCAATATTTTTTTGATGGAACAACAGAGTGTTAGGAATAATCATGCCATGGTTTGTTCTGGGAGTGCGTGAGTCTGCGCGTGTTACGATCGCATCGTGTTTGTGCGCGTGGGCGCCAGCAGGGAGGCTGCGGCGAGGTCGGGCGTGGGTGCGGCACGTTCTGGGTCCACGTCATTGCGCGTGAGGGTTTGGCTCGCCACTGGTGCATCGTGCGATCGAATCATAGGTGGATTTGAGTATGTGTTGTGCGTGCGGAGGAAGCCGCCATGGCCGCTGTGAGTAGTGGCTCGTGACCATGCATGGCTGAGCGCATTCCGCGGTGGTAGTGGCGCAGCGGCCGGTGTTGAGTCGTGTTCCACGGTCTATATGAGGCCCCTTACGCCCCTCCCATTTTGCCAAGTCTAGTGCCAAGAAACAGGAGCAATCGGCTCCACGGCATTTGTCGCCGAAAATATATTGTTCATCTTCCTCCTCGGGTCGTCGGCTGTGTGAACTAGAGCAGGTGAGGCGAGGGGGGAGCTAGCGGAACGTGTGTTCCTGGGCAAGACCAAGAAGTGGTACCAAGAGCTAGGCTAGGAGATGAAGATCGGCGCTCTCCGAAGAAGGAAGACGGCTCGAGCTCAGGCATCGCCATGGACCGCGTCGCGCCCGGCTCCGGCGTGGGCGAGCTGCCGCTGCTGACCACGGGCAACTACCAGGAGTGGCCCTTGGTGATGCAGGTGTTGCTGGAAGTGCTAGAGTTGTGGGACGTGGTGGAGGAGGCGAGCAAGGACCGCACAAAGGATCGGCGAGCACCAGCCGCGATCCTCTGTGGCATTCCACCGGAGAGGAAGATGGTGCTGGTCCTGAAGAAGTCAGCGAAGCAGGCTTGGGACTCCATGAAGAAGATGCGATGCGGTGACGACCATGTGAAGGCGGCGAACGTGCAACGACTGATGAAGGAGTTCGAGGACTTGAGCTTCCGCGACGGCGAGGCGGTAGGTGACTTCGCCGCGTGTGTCGACCGCCTGACCACACGCCTGAGAGACCTTGGTGAGGTGCTGACGGATTCCTGCGTGGTGAGGAAGGTGCTACGTGGCGTTCCGAGCAGGCTAACGCAGGTGGCAGTCTCCATCAAGATCCATGGGGACCTCAACACCATGACGTTGGACGAGCTCGTGGGCTAGCACTACAAGAAAAACGTTGATTAGTAACGCAAAAAATATTGTTTCTCGTCATAAACTGTGATTTATGACGTTGTTTGTTACGAAAACTCTTCATCATTAATCGAGAGTCATAAACCACGATTAGTGATGACTTCTTACTTCCCCGCGTCATAAATATTATGACGCGTACAAATTCGTAACACTTGTCGTCATAAATCCGGACCGGGATCCAGCGTGGCTCCGACGTGGCAGGTGGTTATGATGATTTCAATTCGTCACAAATTGAAGTCCAATCCATGTAAGAGCCTTTATGCGCCTAATTTTGTTGGGCTAATTTTAGCCCATTGTATGTTTATGTGTTATTTTTTGGACCGTTAAATGTTTGTTGCCCGCTATATTGGGTTGTTTTATTACGAGCCCTAGTCTGTCTAACGAAGTTGGCCCATATTGCATTTCACAGGGCCAATTGATTCTGGGCCATTTCCCCCGGGCCTTGGCCCATATTGCATTTCGCAGGGCCATATATACTATTCTGCCTGCTAATCGCCATGACACAATTAGACATAAAAATAGTTCATTTCCCACTTCCATATAATAATTCACACCATAATCAGCGTACATCAAGTTAGCATCAACAATGCAACGTACAACAAAAGTCATCAGCAACACAAGTTCAGCAGGACCACACTTCAGCTGAGAGGAGCATAACCTTAGCTGAAATTTATCAAGCTTCAGATCAGAGTATGCATGTCTTTTTTGCTCTTCTTCAAAGCTTCAAGCTCTTCCGTTTGAGGCTTCAATGTTGTCTCTTGTTCTTCAGCCTTCAATCTAAGTTCCCTCATATCAGCCTCCTGTTCAACAATCTTCTGCCGCAGTTGTGGCTCCCCTTGCTTCTCATTGTCAAGTACAGCTCGTATTTCCCAAACCTAAAGAGCAGTAGCAACCCTAGTCCTTTTCTTGGAGGGTGGGCGAATGCCAGCAACATCCCGAAAAGTTCTAGATTGGACAACTCCGCTATTGCTTCAGCAACTGTCTTTGTTGGTTGGTTGCCTTGAGGTTCGGCGACAATTTGTTCCATGCGAGCCTAAAAAAGGAAATAAAATGAAAGCAGGCAAGTGTTTCAAAAAAAATACTCACAAATGTTTCTAGTGTTGTTGCAAATAAGAATGTAAAAGAAGACAAGTACTTACAATGGCTGCCTATACTGGAGCGGTGAAGCCATGCTTGCTGTAGTGGAAGGACTTGAAATAATCAAGTGGAGTCGGCTCTTCTTCTTGAGCATGCTTCTGCCTCTATAAATATGATTGCAAAACTGGCATAATTAAACAGCTAGCTTTGAAAAATGGTTCATGAAATGAACTACACAGCAAAAACATGACTTATTCAGCTGCTTACGACAAGATAATTAGCTTGTACAATGTAGCTTCGAGATCCTGTGCGCTGATGATACTTGACCTTTTCTCAATTATCAGTGTTTGTAGTACACCTCACCTTTACAATAATAAAAACTCGTGTAAGAAACATGAATAAGAGGAACATATCAGTCCATGGAATTATGGTAGGGGCAAGTTGAAGTTCTATCATACTCTTTGCTCAGGGGTACACCACATGTCAACTAGTGCCTTCCATTGTGCATTAGTCACATTGGTCATAGGAGATTTGGTTGGAACTGCATTTGCTGGAACATCATTGAAGTACTTTTGCTTCAGCCGATACCTCGCCTATCTTTGTATCGACTTTAGCATGTCACTGCATGATGCTATGACAGGTTCACTGGACGTGTCAATCTCGAATTGCCCCTAGCACAACACAGTTATGTAGTCAGGAAAATGGATGACAAGAATAGACGCAAAGAACTATGGTAGTAATTGAGTGGATATATGCACACCACTAGTTTGCCCATGTAGTTCTTGAGATGGTCTTCAGTCTTTTCACCATCTTGTTGGTTCTTCTTCGGCTTGTAGTCCTTCCAGGAGTACAGATCGGTATGTGCCCACGCACTATGATCCCACCTTCTGATGCAAACTTTGTAGCTTGCATTGGTGCCTTTCGACGTTTGAGCCCTTCTTGAATGTGTATTGGGATCTTGCCATTTAAGTCTTGGCTAATCCGGTCCACATCTCTGCCCAACCTTCTTGAATCCCATGGCTGACGTTGTGCTTTGGAAGGGCGTGCATCACCTAACAAGTTTGTTACAGTCATACAAGTTATTCGGTTCGTAATTATGACATTCCTAAATGAGATCAAATGACTTGCCTTCTGCAGTCGTCATGTCGATAATGTCCTCATCGTGGGTTGCTGTTGCTTGGCCTTCAGTGGGCAATTCTTGTGTATCAGGAGATTTCCCACTCCCACTGTTGAAAGCCCAACGTCAGCTAAAGCCAATTCTCTAGCCTTGGTCCTAGTCAGTCTAGGAGTCATACTGGCAGAGGCATCCGGTGCTGAATACTCTTGGTCCCTCTTCCTCTGCTGACAGGTATGCTATCAGTGATCTGATTGGAGAAAATGCGCAAAAAAATAGAGAAGATCAGAAGCAAACCTGCATAACTAATACATGAAATTTAGTAGGTAATAGTAGACACCTCTTGTTGACATGTCTCTATGTCAGATTCATGATGTTCTTGAGACGGGTCATACTTCGGATCCGAATCTTGAGTTCTTGTTTCGTTGGTACTCTTTTTGCTTGGTCAGTCAGGATGTAAAAATTATTTCACTTTATTGAGGCCAAGCGCATACATGTATTTGTGATTCATCATGACATTTATCTCTTTGTCCCCTTCGTAATCAGTGCCCATGTCTACTTCTGTTAGGAAAAGAGAGAAACTTTTGTAATGTTGCCTTACCAGTGTAAACGAAACAAACTGTAGTACAAGAAAAAAACTAGTATACACATGGGATCAGGCAGATGTAAAAACTTGTATACGAAGCAATTAGGATGTTCCTAGCCCGAACAAGATCCTGAAAAGGATGTTCCTAGTTAAAATAAGATCCTGATAAGAACTAGTGTAGACATTGGATCCGCCAGATCTACAAACTTCTATAAGAACCAGTAGGATGTTCCTAGCCGAAACAAGATCCTGAAAAGGATGTTCCTAGTCGAAAAAATCTACTGTAGACATGGGATCTGTCAGATCAAAAAAACTAGTGCACACATTGGATCCGCGACATGGGAAAATACACAAGTACGAATCCACCAGCGAAGCTGAACCGAGGAGGAAAACATTGTTACCTAGTTCTGAATGTTTCCTTCATACGGCCTTCCCTCCTGGTGCCATTGTGTCGACACTGTTAGTTCTATGAAGGCAGATGGGAAAGGGGCTGCAGCTATGAGTGGAAGATTTGGGACGATGGCGGCGAGGAGGAGGTGAAGATTTGGGCTGGCGGCAAGGAGGAGGGAAGAGGAACTTGGCAAAAAGATTTGAGATGGCTGTGAGGAGTAGGAGGGAAGGGACAAGGGCAGGGGTATTTGTTCATTTTGGTGGATGGCCCTGTCACATTACCAATTTACCCTTTTACTATGGTGGTGCCTGAAAACGGGGTGTTGCTGGGAAGGGGGGAAGCAAAAATGACATTTCACATCTAACAGACGGCTTGGCTTGGACGTCCGAAATTATGAATATTTGAATAGCATGTCAGTTTGTTCTGGGGGTTGGGCGGCAAAGGATGTTCCACTTATAGGGATACTAGTACAAAGGATATTCCATTAAGGTACTGCACTACGCTTAAATTGATGTTTGTTGTCAAGTACTAAAGAACGGGAGGGCGTACTTAGGATGGAGTGTCATGTCATATAACTTTCTACAATCTACTCGATCATGCCCACATTGGAGATCAACACATCTCTTCCTTCCTCGAATTGATTCGCATATAATTCAATCATGAGCATATTCCATACTACTCAATCATGCCCACATTGGAGATCAACACATCTCTTCCTTCCTTGATTCGATTGAACACCTACTACTTGATAATAAGCACAATGCATACTACTTGATCATGCCTGGGTGTTTTTCTTGGCCGACGAAGGAGAAACTTTTGGGTTTTTTTGTGAGAAAGAGAAACTTTTGGTTTTGTTTGAGACTTGATCTTTAGGCTAAAAAATGAGAGGCATGGAAAGGCCATTCAAGCTATACGCAGTGACAATGGCTCAAAATTTAGGAACTCTCAATTTGACGCCTTTTGTTGTGATCTTGATCTTGAGCATTAGTACTCGACACCATATGTTCCCCCTCAGAATGGTGTCATTGAGAAGAAGAATCGAACTCTCTATGAGATGGCCAGGACGATGCTCGATGAGCACAGGACTCCTAGGAAATATTGGGTTAAGGCGGTTAATACAACTTGTCATGTTTCCAATCACATTTTCCTTCGTGCTTTCAAGAAGAAAACTTTCTACGAACTCATGCATGGACGTTCTCCAAAAGTGAGCCATTTTTGTGTGTTCGGATGCAAATGTTTTGTTCTCAAGAAAGGAAAGCTATACAAGTTTGAGGATCGTTCCTCGGATGGCATCTTCTTTGGTTATGCCAGTCACTCTCGAGCTTATCAAGTACTTAACCTTGACACTAACCAAATCATGGAGTCCTGCGAATTGACCTTTGACGAGACGAAGCAGTGTAGCTCTGCTGTCTTTGAGTGTGCAGGTGATGATGAGCTCGGTGCGACTATCTTTGAAGACGAGAAAGAAGACGAAGGTGAGGATGATTATGAAGGAGTACCCACAGCAGATCGAGTACCTACTACTTCCACTACTACGACTATTGTTGATGATGGTCCATCCCCCACTCCCACGACTACTCATCAAGGTTGAATGGAAGTTGTTGTTGAGGGGGAGGTGGTCTCCAAGCGTGAGTGTGACAACCCCACCTGAAATAATTCCGTACTATCACCTAAACCAATCCATTTGGTCATTAAGCGATAATAAAGAGTCATCCCGTTGAGTGTTGCCGGGTCAAAGCCCGGTAAATCACTTGAATCAACACACAGAGGATTGAACATGCATACATTAAAACTTCCACGAAGGAGAGTCCATAGTACCTTACAAATTAATCCAAGTTTTCCCCGTAGGGTCAAATTATTACAACCATTGTTCTCACATGAAAAGTAAATGATTCAGAAATTCAAAGACAACAGAATTAAACTAAATGCTAACTTGGCATCATGGGAAGCCACCCATAACGCCATTACTCCTCGTCGTCCACCCATTCCAGCTCCCAGCCTGGTGGGATTTCACCAGGTCAAACATTATCACCTGAAAATAACATTTATAGCAAGGCTGAGTATACTAATACTCAGCAAGGCTTACCCGTCTAAGATAAAAGACTTGACCTCTAATCATACTTGGCTTTTGGCTAGTGGGTTTGTTTTGCCCAAAAGCTACTAAGGAGTTAATCCTTACTTTCAACATTTTAGCTCAAGTTCTAGTAGATTAATTCATTACTAGATAAGCAACTATCACAATCATGAATGGTGCAAACAATTAATCATACATCAAGTTTATCCATATTTCATCAATAAAGGGATTATCATGGCTAGATAATTAAGCACTTTCGGATAATGGTGAGAGGCCGACGATCGATCGATTAATAAGCTTGCAAGGTGGACCTAAACATACGAGAGAAATGCCCTCACAAAGAGTTCATCCAACCAGACAGTTCCTGTCATTCTTCGGATTGGGATGTGATGCCACAGTCCTAGGTACAAGGCTATCTGACATGCCTCACACTAGCGTCCAACATCACACATGCACCACAGGTAGCTAGCCTGGGGCCGCAACCCAAGATTAGTAGCCTAAAGTTCCTGCACCGTGTCATTTAGGTACTAGGTTTACCATACCCATTTTCGACAAATGTTTAGTACGTTCAAACGCTTAATTTCTTAACCACTGGACCGGAGCCCATAATCCCATGCTCTTACCACGTGAGCAATTCAATTCATCAAATCTTATGATTCCAACATAAGAACCTATTCTTGAGAGCGAAGTACATCACTCGACTTGTACTGGGTCCTTATTGCATAGCAACTAGCGACCTAGCATACTAGTAAAAGATCATAGGTACTTAGGGAAGCATGCAACTAGGGTTTCCATTCAACTCCTGAACATAAATGCACAAAGATAATCAAACATAAATTCAGAAGTTAAAAAGGAAACACATAGGTAAATGATAAACCAGGGCTTGCCTTCACTAGCAAAGTTAGTAAGAAAGTCTTTCGAACTTTGGTCCGGGTCTTGCTGCACTTCCACGTAGTTCACTTCTCCCTCGAACGGTCCATCACCTCGTTCCGGGATGAACTCGTAGCTACTGTCAGGAAGATCTACACGGAGGACGCATATGCAGGACTTAGTTGGTGAAGTTAAGTTATTTAATTACCAAACGTCATATGACAACCATGGAGTGCATGGTTGGTCACATTCACCTAGATAAGAATATATTCAACATACTCTTCCATAAAGATAAATTAGGCAACTATTTATTAATGATTGTTTTGATAGTGATTGTGTGCACATCTACACAAACAAGATAGAATTACTTCACAAACAAACAATTTGGTTTTTAGTGATCCAACAGGGGTATCTTCTAAAGTGAAACACACCTAAGTCCTTAAAAGAGGGATTTCATTATTTCTCTTTTTATAACACTTAGTTTCTTCCAAAATCATTATGGTTAAACCATGCAAGATATCACAGTGAGAATTTTGTACAAGCACACAGTGCTACAAGAGAGCTACTGCCAAAAATTCATAGCAAACAGAGCCATGTTCTAAGCATGAAAAATACGACAAGTTATTACTAGCAAAAACAAGAATATTGATTACAGAGAAAACTACTCATGCACTAGAGCTCAATTTTTACACAGAGACTATCTGAACTATAATTAGGGTAGACACCAAAAATTAGCTCCAGAACCCATTTCTATCAAGCTACACAAAAATAACCCTTTTCAGCCTAGATATTCATAAAGAAATTATACAGAGACATACATAACTGAAATGTAGCCCAACATTCTCCTACCGCATAAATACGGTACAAACATCATCTAGCCCAAAGATAAGCATCACTGGATCATTGGAACACGAACTATGAATTTAAATATATACACAAGCATAACTCAGAAACATATATATGGACAGTTCATAAATACAGATAAAATCACCAGGAGCACATCTAAGCCTAACAAGATGATAACCACAAGATAAGCCATAGAAAGCATTCATATGAAGCTGTACAAAATATATATACAGATCTAGCATAAATACAAAATAAATCATATCTAGAGATTCACTCAGTAACTTTGTGCAAAAACATAGATCTAGCCTATGCTAGTCATGACTAACAACATATCCAAAGATCAAGCTCAGCACAGATATACAACTTAAGTTATGAACAAACCCATTCAAATAGAGTTTGAATTGTCGTTCAAAATCTACTCATCGAAAGTATAGACAACCTTTCTAAAAGATGTATATCTACTCATAATGAAACCAAAAAAATTGGCTTTGCATTTTTCCGATTTTTCTGTGATTTTCTACGAATTTTCCAAGACACTGGATCTAATCAAAAAGAAGTAAAGAATCTATTTGCAGAGGAAACCCTGGAAAGATTTTCGGCTTCACAACTATACCCTTATCTTTACAAAACAGTCCGGGATTTAACACCTTGGCCCCTAGAAAGAGTCGGGGTCTTGCAATTGGGTCCAAGGGTGAAAGGGGCGGCGCGGCCGGCCGGATTCCGGCGAGGTCGGCAGCGGATGTGGCCAGGGGAGGAACGGAGCATGACTAGATGCTCACCTCGAGTCTGCTAGTGTCCGGAGAGGAAGCGGGAGCGATGCCGGTAAGCACGCACGACGGCGCAGCAGCTCGGCGGCCGCTGGAGCTCTGCTCCGGCGAAGGGGACGACGCCGGCAGAACAACAAATGGCACGGGGATGTTTAGGGGAGTCGTGCAGAGAGGTTGGGGAGCTCGGGCTGTAGCGGAAAGGTCTGAAGGGATGGGTTTGCCGTGGAGGTGCCAATGGCGGGCACGGCGGCGGTGTGTGCGCGTGCAGAGAAGCTCAGGGCTTTTAAAGGGCGGCTCGACGACGACTTACCGACCATGACTTGACCAATGGGGCGAGGCGGTGGGAACGGCATGGGCGTACAACATGGGGGAGAGGGTCACCAGCCAATGGCAGCTCGGCGTGCGCGCGCCGGCGAGTTCGGGCGCACCGCGTGACACCGGCATATGGCCTCGTGACAGCGTCGGCCATCCTGAAGCACAGTGATCGAGGCACAGCGCGCGGACCGGCGGTCGGAGGAGAACCTTGGCGTGCGTGTACCCAGCGTCCGACGTGGTGTAGCGTGATGGCGTCAGGCGCGAGGAGTCCCGGCTCGAATGTGTTTGATTTGGACCTGTTTGACACATGTTTTATCTAGAATTCGTAACAGAACCGACCCAAGGCCTAATTAGCAAAGTTGGAGATTAGCTAACCCTCTACAACATTTACAAAGGCACATAGGTGTTTTGAGCAACGGTTTTTGCATAAATTACACGCCAAGTTGGGCATTGTCTCGACGCTGATGAATAGTACTTTCTACCATTGACCAAGCTTTTCATCCACTTTCACTCAAAATTTGAAGTGCCACCATGAAAAGTGTGTCCCACGACGAGATGCACAACTTTTATTGTGGCAGATTTTGAAGTTTTTAGTTGAATTTTGGAGAACGTGGCAAAAGTTCCAGAGAAGAACATGGACATCAAAGGTTTTTGACTAGATTTGACTAGGATTGGGCCTTGGGTTTGACCAGGGGTTTGACCAAGGTCACTTGGGTGCTTTAGTGTTTGTAGGCTAGGTTTTCGAGGTGATGACCCAGGTTGACCAAGATTTCACCAAAGTCAACGTGTTTGACTTGGTTGACCAGTCATTAGCGTTAAATAACCCTAATTGAAAACCTGAGGCATCACAGCCAACCCCCCTTAAAGAGAATCTCGTCCCGAGATTCAACAACAAGATTAGGGCGATACCTTTCAACAAGACAAAGGTTACAAAGGGAGAAGACATATCCGATTACACTTCTCGACATCGAGAATTCAGATGGGACAAAAGATACATGATGCTCTCCTCACTGCTTCAATGCCGCTCATGAGGAAGAGGGCGATGAATGTGTACATGAAAAACTGAGAGCAGACAGATTCCGCCTGCGATGCAGAGATAGATTCCCACCAACGTCCAGCGAAGCGACTCGAACACCTCCAAGAACTGAGCCATGGTCGGCAGTGCGTCTTGGGTTCTTCTCCTGACTTCTTTTCGAGCTTCTTCTTCTTGATGTCGTTGATGATGACGAAGGGGGAAAGCTTGCTCGGTGAGGAACGGAGCGGACAACAGAGATGGGCTGGTGGCGGTTTGCCAAGGAACAGCCAGAGGGAAAAGAAGAGTGACGGTGATGTCGAGCTCAACTGGGAGGCGAGATTTGGAAATGGCGATATCGAGGAAGGGCTTCCTTTTTATGCCGCCGCGGAATTGCAACAGTCATCCAAGATCATCTGCGGTAGGGGCCGGCGGAGTGATCCGGTGGTGACGGCACGTGTCTCGATAGTGTTCGGCCCCGAGAGAGCTCGGCGACGTGATTGTGGCTGCGGAAAAGAGATGGCAGAGTGATGCTACGGCGTCGTGTGTTCGTGGCGCAGAAAAGGATGAAGTTCAACGGTCTAAAGAAACGACCGTGATGGTGGAGATAACAAGAAGAGCTCAGAATGTCCACCATCAAGGTTTGAGATCATCATGAGGAGAATTTTGCCAGAGACTCTACTTGTCCTTCGTTAGTTTGTCTTTTGATTCCTAAGATTTGGAGGGTATGATCAACGGATCATGGATTGAAGAGTGATGGAAAACTCTCAGATCATTGACTTTTAGAGAACCTTGACTGCTCAGGAAAACTCTGCTCCTTCTCCTCAACTTAGCCGGTTGATTTGAATTGCTGCTCAGAGATCTTTGAGATTGGATGGAAGGGGACCACGCTGACAAGTTCCAAAGTGATTTCAATGAAGAAAAGGAAGGTTAGTAAATAATTATTTGGTTAAATTTTTTTACCGAGAGATTTCTGACTTTATTTTAGAAAGGAAACACATGTGTGATTAGGGGTCAAGGGTTCCATCATCATAAGTCCAAGGTCAGTTGTCCATAAGAACACTAAAGGATGGCAAGGTCATAGAGAGCAGTTGTAAGGAGTTGTTCAAGGTTATCAGACGATAACGATTTGGAAAAGATAGGTTGATACATAAATTTTCTGAATATGCTTGCCCACATGTTATTTACATGGCGGATTTTTATGACATCACACCTTACATTACTGGTGCAATGCTTTTAAATTTTGATGGGTGATGCACTGCTGAGACAGATGATTGCAATGCCAAAGCATGCAACCATGGAAATGTGCACAGTCGCTGCTCATGACGTGGTGCATAGGGTGGAATGCACGTGTGGATGAGCATATGATGCTTATGCATATGGCATATGGTGCATATGACATGATGCATAGTGCAGAATGCACATGATGTGGGCAGGATGCGGTGTACGCATGATGCACATGTTTATGAAGGCACAATGCACGTGCTCATGAAATATGGTGCTCATGATACAAGGTTAGCATGACTTGTTTTATCTTTTAAAATAGTCGACAGGGGGATCAACGTAAAGTTGAGAAATATGCTCTGCGGTGCGTTGCATTCTCACAACCAAGATACCTAGCGCGCACCCAATGGTAATCACATGGCTGCAGCACACATGATACCCTAGGCTCCGACACGGCACCTTTGGTGATGGAATAACAACGTTACCGATCAAAACGGGGATAGGGTAGAGAGGTTGAGATCCTCGGTGCATATGCATGTTAGTCCTCCAAGGTTTACCATGCATATGTTGTGCAATGCATGATCATGCTCGTGAGTGATTTCATTAAGGGTGCAACACATGCAAGAGGTGATGATGATCCTACAACTTAAAAGACTTTGGATGCTCTTTATTCATGTTCTATTTACTCAAAAATTTTTTTGAGCAAAGCTAAGGGTAGAAGCTCAAGGTTGGTGAGATCAAGCGGGAGCACGGCAAGGAGATCTTATCAAGGAAAAGCCGAGTACTCAGAATATTTAACCAAAAACTCTCATTTTCGGTTAAAGATAAAATCCTTCAGATGATCTGACTTTGGTATTCAACTTGGATCCATAATTGATCACAATCAGCATCATTGCTTTCTCCGTCAAATTGCTGCGATAAGGTGTTCATCCATAGCATTACATCGATGCCGAGTTCGGAATCACCTGTAACGCCTTGGGTTTTCAAAAAGGGAAAACCCGTCATTCTGTCTCGTGATAGTCTCTGGATCAGACGCTATCACGCACAGGCATTCATCACAGATAAATATCACAGTCATACATCGAAATAAAGCATCAGAGTACGAATATAATCTTATTATTACATGTCCTGAATACTGGGAGTACATCAATACACGCCTCTTGGCGGAATAATAAGAATAAGAGCCTACGCAGCGGTAGCTAGCTTCCAAAAGGTGTCTCTATCTTCATTCATCTCCCACAGGCATCCTTGAGCGAAGCAACGTGCCCCTTCAGTCGTACCATCCATCAGCGTTGTTGTCAAAGTCTGACTCGTACCCTGCAAGCTCAGGGGCTATCCCCAAGGATCGGGATAGGTCCACGTCACCAACCGTATGCAAGCTTTAAGTGGCCTACTTCTAAAGGTAAAGAGAGGAATAAGGTAGAGGCTGGGTTTCCTAAGCAGCAGCATCATCAACATAAAGGAATATCATCTCCATATTCCCACCAAATCCCATATCACTCATCCACAAACGGTTACACCTGGTCACCCAGATCACCGTCACCATCACCTATCTCCATCTAGGGTCGGTGCGAGAACTCCCACTCCTCGCACCTCAATGGTTGCACCCGGATCAACGAGGTAGAGGGAGCAACTCTCCTCTCCCTGAATACAACCACGGCTCACCATACACTCATCCGATAAAGGGGAGGTAGAGAATCCCAAAACATAAGAGTCGGAGTAAACAATGGGTATGTCCATAACCGAGGACGCGGCTATACATATAGATTTAAACTCTGCAGAGCGTGTACACCAGTACCCAACTCGGAATAGCACTCGGACGGTGAACGGCCGACCGAGCCTACCCAACCGAACGAACACCTAGGAGTTACGATTCCATCCTGCATCCGGGTCTCGCTGCGGTCCCTCGCAAAGGACCACCCCAGAACTATGAACATGCCCTCGTGTGGCCGCACGGGGAGCGCCCAATAGGGAAGGGACTTCACCCTAACCCTCTCACTGATACCATCTACCTTACTGGCAGGTATGGTATCGCACTTGCTAGGGTCGAAACGGCCCTATCCCCACTCTTGGCGAGGTGGTGTGTACGAAAGTCCCGTGTAACAAAGTGACCCACTCGGTTTCAGACCGGGGCGAGCTCCTATCCTCCAAGTCATCACAAAAACCCCAACACCTGGGCTCCTAAAACAGTGTACCCGCCATAGGTACCAAGCTAGGCATCACCCGAGAAGACGATCCCTAGCCCCCGATCCCGGATCGGGTTGTCTTGACCTCACCCCCGCCAAATATCCCAAAACACCATCTCCTGCCGGTTTTTCCCCACACACACCAAGAATACTACCACGATATCCCAACACATGCACAGCAAGCTCAGCGTATCATCATGCGTATATAAAGTAGTAGTAGTAGTAGGTCAATCAAGGACAAGGTATTTAAAAGGGCAGTGCAAGGGTTTCATCATAATCATCACCATGCATAAGTAAAGCGCTAGCAGTTCCAAGGCAATGCCTAATGGGCATTCAAAGTAGGTCGGGCGTGAACCTGGGTGCGAGTAGTCGTCGTAGCCGAGGTCGTCGTCGTAGTCCTGTTTCAGCTCTCCAGCTCCGGCGGCTCCTAGATTCGTAATAATAAATAAACACGGGTGCTAAATGCAATAAATCCAAGACGAAGAACAAATAAGACCCAAAAAGAGGCAAACTCTAGCCTAGCGTGGAGTTTAGAATTTTAGAAGATTTTCAGAAGAAGTTTTGTATTTTTCAGAGTTAAAACAGATTTAATATGAATTTCCAAAGATAAAATAGATTTCTGAAAATCAAATACGCATTTACAATATTGCAAACTTTAGGTTATCTATAAGGTGTCTCTAGCCAGCTCAAACCGGGCTATAAGCCGGCTACTGGCCAGGTCCTGCTGCACACGTGGCTGCCACGGCGTGGCTTTAAGCCAGCGCCTGCTGGCGTGGCGGCCCGTGTGGCAGAGCACGTGGCGGGGTACACCGGATCCCCGTCCGGTGTTGCTGCGGCGTGTCTCCGTGTTGGCCATCATGTGGCACGGCCGTGAGTGGCCGGCCGCACGGGGATCCCTCCCGGATCCTCTGCGGGGTGCTGCACATGAGGGCCAGCGTGCGAAGCAAACCCCTGGGGTTTTGGGCTCGGCTGAAATGTGCTCGGGGAAATGCCCCAGTGGAGCGGCGGCACGGAAAAAGGGGTCGCCGGTGGCGATGTAAGTCCGGCCATGGCAACAAGCGACAGGGAGGTAACGAGGTGCACCTAGGGCTCAAGCTCGTGTGCAAAGATCGGCCTTTTGCCCGGGGTATGGCGCAGAGGCAGCGAGACAGGGGACGGCAGCGGCGTGGTTGTGCGGGCGCTGAGCAGCGATCGCCGGTGTCGGCGTGTGGGTGTGCCACAACGCTAAGTGAGCGCTCGCGTGCATCAGGGGAGTGCGATCGAACAAAAAACCGGGACTTTTCGCCCCCTTGCCTGTGTGCCCAGTGCCGGTGCGGCCATGGCGGAGCGGCGCTGGGAGCGAAACAGCGACGGCGCGGCGTAGGACAGGCTGCGGACGCGTCGGCGTGTTGAGTGCGTGCACAGGCTGGGACATCGCCAGGCCGGCCAAAGGCCGGGCCTTTCCTTCCCGCGTGCGCGCGCGGATGCGCGAGCTCTCGGCCCGACCGCGGCGCAGGGAAAGGACGGCGATGTGGCGGCGGTACTGTGTCGTGCACGGCATAAAGGTCAAGGCAAACGGTGGAGGCGAGCATGCGTGTGTGGCGAAGGCGGCGGCCCCTGCAAACGTTCGGCACGGCGCGAAGGCCGGCACCTCAGGCGACGGCGGCGTGCGCGGCAGCGCGGCAGTGGCGACACGGGCAGGGCGCGTCCCCCCCCTCGGCACGATGGCCGGGTCCACAACGGATGAGAGGGAGAGTGTGGCCTCACCTCGGTGACCTCTGGTCGACGTGCAGGCGTCGGGGAAGGCGGCCGGAGCAGGGTCGTCGGCGTGAAGAAGCGGCGCGGCGCGGAGCAGAGGAAGCAGGGGAAGCAGGGCGTCGCGGTTTGTGGCTTCACGGCGTCCAGGGGCTCCCATGGACGGCCTCCGGTCCTCACGGCGGTGACGGCGAGCTCCCAGACAGCCTCCGGGCTTCCTCTTCCTCTCCCCCTTCTCCTTCTTCTCCGGCGAGGCAGCGGTGTGCGGCAGAAGGGGAAAAATTCCCGGCGGCTAGGGTTGAGAGGTCCGGGGTGCTGCGGCTACGGCCTTATAAAGGGCGAGGAGCGGCGCGGGGTACGTGGACAGCCGGATGCAAAAGAGGGGCGTGCGGGCGCGTCGCGACGGTAGCCATGGGCGGCGCCCTGGTGCTTTGGCGCGGCGGCGTCAGCGAAATGCGTAAAGGAGACGGGGTGACGAAGGCGTCTGGGACCCGTGTGCCAGCATCACGCGCGGGGTTGGTGGCGAGCGGGCCGGTGGGCCGTGAAGCGCTGGGCCGGCGGAGAAGTGCAGGGTGTGTTCCCGGATAGAGAAAAGAGAAGGAGGGCCTGGAGTGGACTTCTCAGTTGAACTCGAGGCCCAGCAAGGTTAAGATCATTTCCCCTTTTCTTTTATTTCTAAACCCTTTTCTAATTTGATTCAAATTTGAATAAGAATTCAAATTTGAATACCACACAATTAAATCCAAAATAAATCCAAATAAACTCCAAGGTTCTCACACTAGCATTTTATATTTCCTAGAAATTTTAATTAGCTCAAAAATAAATCTAGGAATTTAGGAGAGAAATTAGAAGACATCCTTAATTAATTTATCAAGCACTCAATTAATTCACCAAAAATTTTAAATCCTCATTTTTACTAATAACATTCCGTATTGAAAATGCGGGATGTTACAGACTCCCCCCCTCAAAAGAATCTCGTCCCCGAGATTAAGAACTTACCTCCGTCTCGAAGAGGTGCGAGTACTTCTCCCTCATGACCGACTCTTTCTCCCACGTCGCTTCTCGCTCGTTGTGATTGCTCCAAAGCACCTTGCAGAAGCAAGTGGTGGTACTTCTTGTAGCTTTCTCAGCCCAATCCAGTATCTTTACTGGATACTCCAAGTACTCCAGATTGTCTTGCAAGTCGATAGCATCAGTGGAGACATGCCTGTCAAGCTTCGGGTCGAGGCACCTCCGGAGTTGCGAAATGTGAAACACAGGATGCACTCTGTCGAGATCAGGCGGTAACTCCAGCCAATACGCAAATCCGTCGAGATCAGGCGGTAACTCCAGCCAATACGCAAGTTTCCCCACCTTTGCCACAATCAGGTAGGGTCCAATGAACCTCGGGGCTAGCTTCCCCTTCACATGGAACCTCTTCATGCCTCTAAGCGGTGACACTCTCAGAAGGACGTAGTCACCAACTTCGAAGGAGATATCCCTTCGCTTAGGATCAGCGTAGCTCTTCTACCTGCTCTGGGCTATCTTCAGGTTCTCTCTAGCCTTAGCCACATTCTCCTTAGCCTCAACAATGGAAGCAGGACCGAAGAAAGTCCTCTCCCCCACCTCAGACCACATCAACGGGGTCCTACATTTTCTGCCATACAGAGCTTCAAAGGGTGCCATCTGCAAACTTGCCTAGTAGCTGTAGTTGTACGAGAACTCAGCGTAGGGCAGACTCTTCTCCCAATCATTGCTGTAAGTCAACACACATGCTCTCAGAAGATCTTCGAGAACCTGATTCACCCGGTCTGTCTGTCCATCAGTCTGGGGATGGAAAGCTGTACTGTAGTCCAAGTGTGTGCCCATCGAATCATGCAGACTCCTCCAGAACTGAGCAGTGAACTGGGCACCACGATCGGACATGATGCTGTGGGGTGCTCCACGCAACCTCAGAATATGCTCTACGTAGAGTTCAGCCAACTGACTCACAGTGAACCTATTCTTCACCGGTAAGAAGTGTGCTACCTTGGTCAAACGGTCCACAATCATCCAAATCGAGTCATTTCCCTTCTGAGTGCGGGGTAAACCCACCACGAAGTCCATGCTGATATCATCCCATTCCACTGAGGTATCGCAAGTGGCTGTAGCAATCCGGCGGGTCTCTGATGTTCCGCCTTCACTCTCTGACAAGTGTCACAACGGGCACCATACTCTGCGATGTCCTTCTTCATATTCTCCCACCAGAATTGACACTTCATGTCTTGGTACATCTTGGTGCAACCAGGGTGAATAGAATACTGAGAATCGTGTGCTTCCTTCAGAATCGTCTTCCGGATATCCTCACCACTAGGCACACATATGCGATCTTTCAACCACAACGTGCCTTGCTCATCAATGCGGTACTCAGGGGTCTTGCCTCTCGTCAGAAGGTCTTTCACTTCTTCGATCTCAGGACACTTCTTCTGGGCTTGCCTGATTTGGTCTTCTAGACCGTACTTCACCCTCAACTCGTTGAGCTGACCCTTCTCAACGATGTCGAGCTTCAATCTCTCCATCTCCTTGTACAACTCTGGCTGTTCCTCTTGCACCATTAGGTTGTTGCAATAGCTTCTTCGGCTCAATGCATCGGCCACGACATTCGCTTTGCCGGGGTGGTAGTGAATGTCGAGGTCATAGTCCTTTATCAACTCTAGCCATCTTCGTTGCCTCAAGTTCAACTTTGACTGGGTGAAGATATACTTCAGACTCTTGTGATCCGTGTAGATATCACATTTGTTGCCCATCAAGTAGTGTCTCCATATCTTCAAAGCATGAACAACAGCTGCTAACTCAAGATCATGTGTCGGGTAGTTCTCTTCGTGCTTCTGAAGCTGCCTTGAAGCATAAGCGATCACCTTTCCTTCCTGCGTCAGCACACAACCAAGACCCTGTCTCGAAGCATCACAGCACACCACAAAGTCCTTGTTATCATCGGGAAGCGTCAACACAGGAGTTGTGATGAGTCGGGTCTTGAGCTCTTGGAAGCTTGCTTCACACTTCTCTGACCACACGAATGACGTGTTGTTCTTCAGCAACTCAGTCATCAGCTTCGCAATCTTGGAGAAGTTCTCGATGAAACGGCGGTAGTAACCTGCCATCTCGAGAAAACTCCTGATCTCTGTCACTGTCTTGGGCGACTGCCACTTTGACACAGCTTCAATCTTCGAAGGATCAACTGCAACTCCCTCACCTGACAACACATGCCCAAGGAAAGCCACTTCTTCTAGCCAGAACTCGCACTTGTTGAACTTGGCATAAAACTGATTCTGCCTCAGCTTCTCCAGTACTATCCTCAGATGCTCTTCATGTTCTTCGGCAGTTTCCGAGAAGACCAAGATGTCGTCAATGAAAACCACGACAAACTTGTCTAACTCGTCCATGAACACCTTGTTCATCATGTTCATGAAGTAAGCAGGGGCGTTCGTAAGACCGAACGATACGACAGTGAACTCATACTGCCCGTACCGGGTCACAAACGCGGTCTTGTAGATGTCCTCGGGGCAAATCTTCATCTGATGATAGCCGGATCGAAGGTCAATCTTGCTGAAGAACTTGGCCTTGCCAAACTGATCAAGCAGGTCATCAATGTGCAGTAACGGGTACTTGTTCTTGATGGTTACCGCATTAAGAGCGCGGTAATCGACGCACAGCCGTTGCGTCCCATCCTTCTTCGGTACAAACATCACCGGTGAAGCCCAAGGTGATGCACTCAGCCGGATGTACCCCTTCTGTCGGAGAGCTTCTAATTCCTCCTTCAGCGTTGCCAGCTCTAACTTGCCCATTCTGTAAGGACTCTGTGCCACTGGTGCTGTTCCTGGCACAAGGTTGATCACGAACTCCAAGTCGCGGTCTGGTGGTAACCCCGGCAGATCCTCAGGAAAGACATCGGGGTACTCACAAACCACTGGAACATCGGCCACTATCTTCGTACTGAGGTTGTACACAGCTGGTACTTCTCGAGACTTCAGTGGCTCGAACGTGATCTTCGTCCCCTTTGGGTGTATCAGGGTCACTTGTCGGGGTGATGAGGAGATAACCCCTTTGTGAGTGGTGATCCAATCCATGCACAGAATAATATCAATCCCATTGGACTTCAGCATGGTCAGATCTCCGAGGAACTTGTGACCCTTGATGAACATTTCCACCCCTTTGCATAGCAGGGTGCATCTGATATCTCCGAGCGGTGAGCTTGTCACAATAGGTTTCGGTTGGGGAGTCATGGGGAGAGATAGTTTGTTTACAAAGTTAGAGGATACATAAGAACTAGTTGCACCCGTATCGAAAAGAATCAAAGCCTTAGTACCACAAACTAAAAACTCACTGATCACGACATCAGGAGCGTCGGCAGCCTCCTCCTCAGTCAGGAGGTTGAGCCTCCCGCGGTCAGCGATAGGCTGGGGAGCAGCCTGAGGTGGCCTCCCTCCTGGAGCTGGTGCCCTGGCAGGTGTAGCAGCGGTCTTCTTGCTGGGGCACTCGTATGACTTGTGGCCTTGCTTGCCATAGGTGTAGCACGTCGGTGTGAAACCTTCGGTGCGGGGTCACGACGCGCTCTACTGCGGGCGGTTGTAGCCTCCACCCGGCTACTGGTAGCCGGAGCTCCTTCCTCCAGGGTACGGTGCACGGCTTCCTCCGAAGCCACGGCCGGGATGGTTGTTCCCCGGGCGGTAGCTCCCTCTCAGCAGGTTGCTCTGCCCACTCCTCGGCCTCTGGAAGGATCGGTCGCCAAGGTCCTGATATCCCACCCTCTTCTTTCCCTTCATGCGCTCCTCGTGCCCCCTCCTTTCTTCCTCGAGCGCGATAGCCCTATTCACCAGGTGGCGAAGGGACTTGTGCTCACTGGCCTTCAAGCCCTGGCGGAGACCATGGTGGAGGTCTCGCAGAAACCAAAACTGCTTCTTGTCGTCGGGGGCATAGCGCATCATCTTCATGAAGTGCCTCTCATACTCCTCCACCCTCATCGCACCCTGAGTCATGGTGCGGAACTCCTGAGCCTTCTGACTCATGAGTTCCCTCGGTAGGTACTGCTCGTGAAACACCTCACAGAACTCCAGCCAGGTGATGAAGGCTGGGTTTGGGTGGCTGTCGGAGTAGTTGTCCCACCATGACTTGGCAGGACCCTCGAGCTGGTGGACGGCGAGAGCCACACACTCTTCGTCAGTGTAGGCGGTGAGGTCGAGCTTCGTCTCGATCACGCGGAGCTAGCCATCGGTGTCGAGTGGATCATCCGAGTAACTGAAGGTAGGGGCCTTCAGGCGGAGGAACCTCTCGATCTTCTTGGCGAAGTCCTCCTCCGGCGGGATGTTGTGGTTCCCACCGTTGACTCAGTTCTCGACGGCTTCCACCATCCTCTGCATCAGCGCAGTCTGAGCGGCCATCACCTCAGCTAGGTTAGGCGGTGGCGGTGCCTCTCCACGGCCACGACCACGCCTGCGAACCTGGGGAGCTGGTACCGGCTCAGGTTCTCCTTCAGCTTCTTTCTCTCCTTCAGCACCGCCTTCACCGATGGGCGGAGGCGGTGGTGGTGGCACCACAACGCCTCGGCCTCGTCCTCGGACAGGTGCATGTCCATGACCACGAGCGCGTCCACGCCCACGAGCGGGAGTGCGGCCACGTCCACGACCACGGACTGGCGGGGCTTGCTCTTCCTCGGCTTCGGCCTCCTCGAGGCGAGCCAACAGACGTCCTGACCTCCTGATGGACATCTTACTGAAAACAAGACCAAGGGCATAGAAAACCTTAGATACGTCACTCACCAACAAGTTGAGTCTGATATACAAGCATGAAAATGTTTCTACTAATATAATTCTAACACTCAATGGGAAAAAGCAATAAGAACGATTAACTCCATTAAGACCAAACAATCAGCATCCATTATGAGTACATAAGTTCCCTTGAGGCTGACTCAAGCCTTGGAGGTCACACACAACAGCGATCTTATATAGCGTTACATGATCTCAAAAGGGTGTGCACATCTAGGTGTGAAAAGACTCATAACTCCACATGCACCGGAACATGCTCTCGGCTGCATGGATCAACTCATGGTAGCTACCTATCTTACAACTCTACTCTTATTATCATGATCACGCTCTAGCACGCTACTCAAAGCGAGCCTTCTTGTACCTCATGAGGCAACGGTCCTCCTCGGGGAAGTCTCTGGGGAACATCCGCGTCAGCATGGCGTGAGCAGCCCTCACCTCCTGGGTCTCAACCGGAGCGGGCATGTCAGCCACCGGACACAGGTGAAGCTTGAGGGCGGACGGGTGAAGCTTGAAAGTCTCCTTGCGGATCGCCCGCTGGTGCTCGGGAGGTAGCAGACCGTTGAGCTCCTGAAGCTCGTCCACTCGAAGAGAGTCGGCATCCTCCCAAGTCCTCAGCATCCTCTTGCACTTCTCCAGCAGGAACACAGAAGTCCTGGTGAGTGCAGCGAGGTTGGCGGTGTTGGAGTACTGGTCCAGCACAAGCTCGGCCACCCTAGCCTTCTCACGAACGAGACTGCATCCCTGCGAGGCGAACGGTGCATCCTTCTGGTCCAGCTTGGCAAAGAGACGGGTGAACCTGGCCTCCTGCTTGCGTAGATCCTCCTTAGCGTAGAGCATCTCCTCTCGAGCGGTCACCCTCTCAGCCTCAGCTCGCACCACCATGGAGTTGGCGTGGCGTAGTCCACGCTCGAGCTGCTCGACTCGCTGGTACAGGGTACCATTCTCCACTATCAGACTCTGGCAGCGGGGCTGAAGCTCTCGTAACTCCAGGGTAGTGTACTCCAGTCTGCTGAAGAGTGCACTCGTCTGCTCGCTCAGTCGGCAGGCGTGAGTGTCGAGGTCCACGAGGTAGCTCCCAGTGGTGACGAGCGTGTCGTCGGACTCGCGCAGAGGACCCTAGATAACCTCTGCCTCGTAGAGTGTTGTAGGTTCTGGCAGTCCGTCCAAGATCGGAGCCACTCTGTAGTAGTCCTGGGGGAGCAGCCGCAGGTCTCTAGTCCTGTAGACGTCACGTTACCTAGCCAGCAGGTGGCGAAGTATGTGGCTGCAGGCGGTGTCCATAGCATTCCTGACGTTGAGTCCTATGCTGTGCTCGAGCATCCCGGGGAAGTCTGGACGCGTCGGGTGGGGTAGGATGGCCACCGTGCAAAGAATCATTGGTCCAGACAGAGTGCGGACCTCCTCGACGCGGTAGGTGACGTGCGTAGGGGGAATCCCCAGCCTGAGGACGACCCGGTCCACCCAACTGGCGAGTCCCTCCATGTGCTCCGGGAGGAGCTCCACCTCTTGTCGAGCCATCTCCTGTGACACGGAAGAAATTTCTAGTTAGCGCAGGTGAGATAGAACTTTTCAAAGAAGGATAAGTTTTGTAATATATGTCAAGAATGGTATATAACAAAAGAGACCGTTTAGAGTCCTAATTTCTATTGACCATTCCTAAGGGCACGTGCGACGGTCAAGTATGGCTCTGATATCATCTGTAATGCCCCGGGTTTTCAAAAAGGGAAAACCCGTCATTCTGTCTCGTGATAGTCCCTGGATCAGACGCTATCACGCACAGGCATTCATCACAGATAAATATCACAGTCATACATCGAAATAAAGCATCAGAGTACGAATATAATCTTATTATTACATGTCTTGAATACTCGGAGTACATCAATACACGCCTCTTGGCGGAATAACAAGAATAAGAGCCTACGCAGCGGTAGCTAGCTTCCAAAAGGTGTCTCCATCTTCATTCATCTCCCACAGGCATCCTTGAGCGAAGCGACGTGCCCCTCGGTCGTACCATCCGTCGGTGTTGTTGTCGAAGTCTGACTCGTACCTTGCAAGCTCAGGGGCTATCCCCAAGGACCGGGATAGGTCCACATCACCAACCGTATGCAAGCTTTAAGTGGCCTACTTCTAAAGGTAAAGAGAGGAACAAGTAGAGGCTGGGGTTCCTAAGCAGCAGCATCAACATAAAAAAATATCATCTCTATATTCCCACCAAATCCCATATCACTCATCCACAAATGGTTACACCTGGTCACCCAGATCACCGTCACCATCACCTATCTCCATCTAGGGTCAGTGCGAGAACTCCCACTCCTCGCACCTCAATGGTTGCACCTGGATCCACGAGGTAGAGGGAGCAACTCTCCTCTCCCCAAATACAACCACGGCTCACCATACACTCTCATCCTATAAAGGGGAGGTAGAGAATCCCAAAACGTAAGAGTCGGAGTAAATAACGGGTATGTCCATAACCGAGGACGCGGCTATACGTATAGATCTAAACTCTGCTTTGCGTGTACACCTGTACCCAACTCGGAATAGCACTCGGATGGTGTACGGCCGACCGAGCCTACCCAACCGAACGAACACCTAGGAGTTACGATTCCATCCTGCATCCGGGTCTCGCTGCGGTCCCTCGCAAAGGACCACCCCAGAACTGTGAACATGCCCCCGTGTGGCCGCACGGGGAGCGCCCAATAGGGAAGGGACTTCATCCTAACCCTCTCACTGATACCCTCTATCCTACTGGCAGGTATGGTATCGCACTTGCTAGGGTCGAAACGGCCCTATCCCCACTCCCGGCGAGGTGGTGTGTACGAAAGTCCCGTGTAACAAAGCGACCCACTCAATTTCAGACCGGGGCGAGCTCCTATCCTCCAAGTCATCACAAAAACCCCAACACCTGTGCTCCTAAAACAGTGTACCCGCCATAGGTACCAAGCTGGGCATCGCCTGAGAAGACGATCCCTGGCCCCCTATCCCGGATCGGGTTGTCTTGAGCTCACCCCCGCCAAATATCCCAAAACACCTTCTCCTGCCGGTTTTTCCCCACACACGCCAAGAATACTACCACGATATCCCAACACATGCACAACAAGCTCAGCGTATCATCACGCGTATATAAAGTAGTAGTAGTAGGTCAATCAAGGACAAGGTATTTAAAAGGGCAGTGCAAGAGTTTCATCATAATCATCATCATGCATAAGTAAAGCGCTAGCAGTTCTAAGGCAATGCCTAATGGGCATTCAAAGTAGGTCGGGCGTGAACCTGGGTGCGAGCAGTTATCGTAGCCGAGGTCGTCGTCGTAGTCCTGGTTCAACTCTCTAGCTCCGGCGGCTCCTAGATTCGTAATAATAAATAAACACGGGTGCTAAATGCAATAAATCCAAGACGAAGAACAAATAAGACCCAAAAAGAGGCAAACTCTATCCTAGCGCAGAGTTTGGAATTTTAGAAGATTTTCAGAAGAAGTTTTGTATTTTTCAGAGTTAAAATAGATTTAATATGAATTTCCAAAGATAAAATAGATTTCTGAAAATCAAATACGCATTTACAATATTGCAAACTTTAGGTTATCTATAAGGTGTCTCTAGCTAGCTCAAACCGGGCTATAAGCCGGCTACTGGCCAGGTCCTGCTGCACACGTGGCTGCCACGGCGTGGCTTTAAGCCAGCGCCTGCTGGCGTGGCGGCCCGTGTGGCAGACCACATGGCGGGGTACACAGGATCCCCGCCCGGTGTTGCTGCAGCGTGTCTCCGTGTTGGCCGGCGTGTGGCACGGCCGTGAGTTGCCGACCGCACAGGGATCCCTCCTGGATCCTCTGCGGGGTGCAGCATGTGAGGGCCAGCGTGCGAAGCAAACCCCTGGGGTTTTGGGCTCGGCTGAAACGTGCTCGGGGAAATGCCCCAGTGGAGCGGCGGCGCGGGAAAAGGGGTCGCCGGCGGTGAGGTAAGTCCGGCCATGTCAACAAGCGACAAGGAGGTAATGAGGTGCACCTAGGGCTTAAGCTCGCGCGCAAAGATCGGCCTTTTGGCCGGGGTATGGCGCGGAGGCGGCGAGACAGGGGACGGCCGTGGCGCGGTTGTGCGGGCGCAGAGCGGTGATCGCCGGCGTCAGCGTGTGGGTGTGCCACAACGCTAAGTGAGCGCGCGCGTGCATCAGGGGAGTGCGATTGAACCAAAAACCGGGGCTTTTCACCCTCTTGCCTGTGTGCCCAGTGCCGCCGCGGCCATGGCGGAGCGGCGGTGGGAGCCAAACGGCGACGGCGGGTGTAGGACGGGCTGCGGACACGCCGGCGTGTTGACGGTGGCCGCGTGCGTGCGTGAGTGCGTGCACGCGCTGGGACATCGCCAGGCCGGCCAAAGGTCGGGCCTTTCCTTCCCGCGTGCGCAGGCGAACACGCGAGCTCTCGGCCCGACCGCGGTGCAGGGAAAGGACGGCGAAGCGGCGGCGGTACTGTGTCGTCCGCGGCATAAAGGTCAAGGCAAACGGCGGAGGCGAGCATGCGCGCGTGGCGAAGGCGGCGGCCCCTGCAAACGTCTGGCACGGCGCGAAGGCCGGCACCTCAGGCGATGGCGGCGTACGCGGCGGCGGCGACACGGGCAGGGCACGTCCCCCACCTCGGCACGAAGGCCGGGTCCACAACGGATGAGAGGGAGAGCGTGGCCTCACCTCGGTGACCTCTGGTCGACCTGCAAGCGTCGGGGAAGGTGGCCGGAGCAGGGTCGTCGGTGTGAAGAAGTGGCGCAGCGCAGAGCAGAGGAAGCAGGGGAAGCAGGGCGTCACGGTTCGTGGCTTCACGGCGTCCAGGGGCTCCCACGGACGGCCTCCGGTCCTCACGGTGGTGACGGCGAGCTCCCGGACGGCCTTCGGGCTTCCTATTTCTCTCCCCCTTCTCCTTCTTCTCCGGTGAGGCAGCGGTGTGCGGCAGAAGGGGGAAAATCCTCGGCGGCTAGGGTTGGGAGCTCCGGGGGGCTGCGGCTACGGCCTTATAAAGGGCGAGGAGC
Source organism: Cenchrus fungigraminus (assembly GCA_036936925.1). Lineage (NCBI taxonomy): Eukaryota > Viridiplantae > Streptophyta > Magnoliopsida > Poales > Poaceae > Cenchrus > Cenchrus fungigraminus. Next base: position 47,956,021 of record CM072777.1, on the reverse strand, counting down.
GGCGCGGGGTACGTGGACATCCGGATGCAAAAGAGGGGCGTGCGGGCGCGTCGCGACGGTGGCCATGGGCGGCGCCCTGGTGCTTTGGCGCGGCGGCGTCAGCAAAATGCGTAAAGGAGACGGGGTGACGAAGGCGTCTGGGACCCGTGTGCCAGCATCACGCGCGGGGTTGGTGGCGAGCGGGCCGGTGGGCCGTGAAGCGCTGGGCCGGCGGAGAAGTGCAGGGTGTGTTTCCGGATAGAGAAAAGAGAAGGAGGGCCTGGAGTGGACTTCTCAGTTGAACTCGAGGCCCAGCAAGGTTAAGATCCTTTCCTCTTTTCTTTTATTTCTAAACCCTTTTCTAATTTGATTCAAATTTGAATATGAATTCAAATTTGTATCCCACACAAATAAATCCAAAATAAATCCAAATAAACTCCAAGGTTCTCGCACTAGCATTTTATATTTCCTAGAAATTTTAATTAGCTCAAAAATAAATCTAGGAATTTAGGAGAGAAATTAGAAGACATCCTTAATTAATTTATCAAGCACTCAATTAATTCAGCAAAAATTTTAAATCCTCATTTTTACTAATAACATTTCGTATTGAAAATGCGGGATGTTACATCACCACAACATAACACCGGGGTTACAATGCAGCCTAGCTACGCAAGAGCGTACTCCTAGGTTAGCCTACCACAAAAACCATCCAAAAGCGGCTGCACCCCTAGAGTATGCCCTTCCTACTACAACCCTCATACACCTCGTTACTCTATTACAAGCATACTGGCTTCCACTGGATACAAGCTAGTCTGAGCTTTACCTTTTATTATTTGGCCTACCCAGAAGAAGAAGCTCAAGGTGAGGCAGGTCTAGACTCTACTCTAGACTCTCCCTGAGTGTCCTCTGGATTTCCTTCCTCTTCTGGTCCAGGAATGATAGGTGGCGCTGCTACAGCTTCCAGTTGATTCTCTAGTTCCAACATATACAGGTCATTATGCTGTAACATGAAATTCTGTTCGAGAATGGTTTGACCCAATTCACGTATTCTTGCCTTATCCTTGTGTCTTCTTTTCTTGAGAGTAGCTATCAGTGCCCAGGTTTCTTCCAGCTCTTGTGTGGTATCCTTCCCTTCCTTAGCTTGTTGCCTGTAAATTTGGTGTCTATAGAATACACTTTCTCCAACCATCAATTGATAGGTGTCATACGTGGCTTTGGAGAAACGGACTGAGGTAACAAGGTCAGGACTATAGTGAGCATTGCCTTGAGTGGGGAGAAAAGCTTCACGTTCAACCTATTGTCTAGGGTGTTCTGCTCCTATGGGAATTACCTTGGCTGCAGTACCAGCCACCGAAGCAGGATGCTTCCCACAAAAAGTGGTGAGAGCTTCAAGAGCGGCCTTTTGTACGGTGTTAGCCAGTGTCAATCCTTGGGCATTACATTCCCAGGTTTCCCAGTCGGGATTCAATGGGAAAGTGGGAATCTTCACCTTCACTTCCCAAAGAAGGATCTGACCCGAGGTCATGAACTCACGTCCCATGTATTCTGGATACATGGTGTATCCGAAGTCCTTCAGGGTGTCCCACAGCAGTGCAGGAAATCCACCCTCCTCGAGGCAGTTCAAGTGAGTCCACGCCTGCGCATCAGCAGTCATGGATCCGGAGTTGGACATCTAGATAAAGTAACGAATGTAAAAATCTAGACGAATGAAAGTGTACAAGGAAGGACTTTCATAGCGCTAAACAGAAAGTTGCATACAAGCTCATACTTCCTCTGTCCGTTTTTGATCTTCATCTAAGGAAAAAAAAGGAGTCCAAAAATGATCTATGTATTCTCTGGTTTCCTTCAATGCTGGGTCGCACGCGCGCTTCGACTTCGACGCCAGGCCGTCCACGCCGTTCGACTCCACCCCGCGCCGTTTCCTTCTAATCCAGCGCCGTTTCTCTCGTCAAACCCAGAAACCCTTCGCTCTCCATTCCTCTTCCTCCCCCTGCGGTGCTATACATCTCCTAGATAGCCCTTTCTCTCCAAAAACTCTCCAAAACAGACACCATTCGATGGAGCACGGGTTCATTCGTGGTGTCGACTGGGCGCTGAACTCCAGCGACGAAGACGACCTCGCCGTGCAGGGAAGTGTCGCTGTCGCCCTCGCCGTGGACGACCTCGCCGTCGCCGCCGTGCAGGGAAGTGTCGCCGTCGCCCTCGCCGTCAACGACCTCACCATCACCGTCTACGACCTCGCTGTCGCCGCCGCTGTCGATGACCTCGTAGAGGATTCTGCACATGACCAGAACGGGGATGTCATGGAGGGAAGTGTTGCCGCCGCCGTCGACGAACTCGTAGAAGAACAGTAGCATTCAGGAGTATAGATACGACGATGTGTGCCCCAACAACTAGATAAAGCACGTTTAAACAAAAACTCCATGCCCGAATAGTACCATGCAGGAGTACGATGATGTGCAAGAACAACTAGCAAAAGCACGTTCTCAAAAAAAGAAAAAAACAACAGTGCTACAGGTCCATGCAGAATGCAACCATGGATAGGAAGGAGATCAGGTGGACAGGTGGTGGCCGTCGGTGAATTAGAGCATAGCGGCCATGGCAGGATATTTATAGGGCAGATTGGATCGCAGAAGGATGAAAAGGAGGCGGGCTTTTTTGAAATTTCAATTTTGCTCGATGATGGCGCGTCCATGGCGGAGAAGGCGGGCTAATTTTGGAAAGGTGGGAGTGATGCGCTGCGTTGGCGATTTTGGCGGCGCAGAGACGGTGCGCGCGTCGCGTGGGGAGGAATTGGAAGGGAGGAACGGCACCGTTACGGGAAGGGGGGCTTCGCGATCAATGCAGGCGGCCGCTGGGCAAAAAAACAAGGTGTCACGCCCGGGAGAGGAGCCCGATCAAGCTTTCCTTGGTCTTTGCGCACACTCGTTAGATGAAGATCAAAAGCGGACGGAGGGAGTACTAAGGATTTCAACTTTCACAAGACCTTATGTAGGTACCGAGGAACAAGTCTGATCCTCATGTGGGTACAACTAGGGGTAGCCACCTATACAAAGGTACAGAGTATGCCTGAACTCGAACGAGCGTGACATACAAACGGCATAAAGTTCTGACAGTCGTGAACAAAAATTCATAACTCAGAAACTAAAGCCCCAAAAATTCCCAAATTTTTGTAGAAACTCAGCCAGGTTATGAGACACATTTTTAGTATTCAAAGGTAGAACTAGATTAGATAGGAACATGCTCGAAAAAATCTATTTTCAGAGAAAGGTTAACAGGAAAAACAGCAGAACAGAGGTTCACTAATTTGATCATAACTCTAGATTGAGGAATCCTAAAATTGTGAAAACTTCACAGTAGATGCTTGACTTGGTGAGGAACAACTTTCGTAAAAGTTTCCTAGTCAGAAACATCCTAGAAATGGCTCTAAAAATTCATGAGCCGACTGCATCAAAACTTGACAGGAAACTACTAAGATTCAAGTTTAGAGAGGAAAACCCTTTCTAAGAGCAAGCAACATACTTAGAAGCATACACAAGAGTAGAACAGCAAATTTTTAGGTTCAACAAAATTTTATGATGCATGCACACGTCTTAAATGACCTCACAACTTATGGATCTAGAAAGATGCAGTTAATGCCGGTGGCAAGCTTTTAAACGACTCTCCCTATAATAACTAGTCGGAGCTACACGTCATTCACAACGATCGCACTAATGTGGTTAGTGTACCTGCAGAAAAGAACCTTTCGTGCCAGCACGTCATGGAAGCATCTACAAACATTACCATTCACTATAGAAATGGTACCCATGCATTTTGCATCGCTTGGACAGCGCCCAACCTGAGACACGCCCCTTTTGAATGGAGGGTGTCCCCCTTCACATGTTCGTAATGCAGAATCATGCACACGTCTAGCAAAACATGGTGACATCACAACCCATGAAATGTTCATCTTTAATAGAACATGGCATCCTTCGTATGACTTGCATACGGAAAACACACATATAAGACACGTGAGTATCTAACCGAGAAGATAGGATCCATGGAATGTATTGCCCTATCAATCCTCGCATACTCGTGATGCAGCACAACACACGTATGAAACACGTGGCTTAAGAAGTGCTGGAAGTTAACATAGATAAACCATAATACTTAGCCGCCTTAAAAGAACCCAAAAATTCCCTCTAAGGCCTCTCTGTCTAATCATTCCTTAATGATCCAACATATTTTCAAAATCCAATCAATCTTGGCAAGTTTTAATTATAAATCATGTGATTAGTATTAAACTAATTACTCTGGTGTATACGGATGCTTTGGTACCAACTGTGACAAACCCACCTGAAATAATTTTGTACTATCACCTAAACCAATCCATTTGGTCATTAAGCGATAATAAAGAGTCATCCCGTTGAGTGTTGCTGGGTCAAAGCCCGTTAAATCACTTGAATCAACACACAGAGGATCGAACACACATACATTAAAACTCCCACGAAGGAGACTCCAGAGTACCTTACAAATTAATCCAAGTTTTCCCCGTAGGGTCAAATTATTACAACCATTGTTCTCACATGAAAAGTAAATGATTCAGAGTTTAAAAGACAGCAAAATTGAACTAAACGCTAACTTGGCATCATGGGAGGCCACCCATAACGCCATTACTCCTCGTCGTCCACCCATTCGAGCTCCTAGCCGGGTGGGATTTCACCAGGCCAAACATTATCACCTGAAAACAACATTTGTAGCAAGGCTGAGTGATCAGGACATCCCAGCCATGTGTAACCCATTTGCTAGGATTACACCAGATGTATCGCTGGTTATGCCAAATCCTCTGGTTACACATAAGGAATCATGTGAAACACCGGTTACACAAGAACAAGGATCAGATATGTAAGCACAAGTGAACGAAGGACCGGTTACGCGCAACCGTGCAAAGAAACTCCAACATGAGGTGCATGCTTTCCTCTCCGAGTTACATTCCAATATTAATGAGTCATATACTACCTAAGTCTTGTATTTTATTCCTACTCAGGTTTACACAAGAGGCTTCTCCGCTGGGTTACGTGAAGGACACAGAAGGTTACATGGAGCACACCAAGGCTGCTGTCCAAACTGAGAAAGGTTACGCACACAAGACTCAAGATTACGTAGCAGAAGCGTCAACTTCACGTCTAAGTCTGTACAATCTCAGGAAGACACAGGGGTCAAGTGATACACCACTAGAAGCGTCTTAAAGTCAAGATTCCAACCCAACAAACGACGCATCTTTTTGACTTCCGAGCTAGGAGTAATGGTCAAATTACTGAAGGCTGCGCAGAAACTGAGAAGACGCGCGTGAAACCAAAGAACTGCATGAATGCTTCCGCCAGTTGGCCTTCTACCTCCCCAACGTGGCCACTTTAGTTCATACTTATTCCACACTCATCTAGGAAAGTTGTTGTTAGTATAAATACCCCTTATGTACTACCGAAAACTCAGTTTTGATAATCATGAATTGATAACCTCATATGGTTTGTCGCAACCGAGCTGCTGAGTGCCTTGCACACCCTTGTTCTTCCTTGTTCTTCTTGGACATGTGAAGAGATCCCTCTGGGTTCCGCTACTTTGTGCTATACGGTTCCCGTTCGGCTGCACCATATTGTGTGGATTAGTTCCGGCTTGTGGTTCTGCGGTCGTTTGGAGATCGAGTCGAAGTCCTCGCGGTTTCGGTGCCTCTCTCCTCGTCGCTCGGTCACATCCAACCTTTGTCAGGTATAAAGCTACTTACCCGCTGCTTGCAGCAATTATCTTGTTACAAAACCTAATGTCGTGAAGATCGGGCCATCGCCAGGACCTTTCTTGCAACGGTCCCTATCACTGAGTATACTAATACTCAGCAAGACATACCCGTCTAAAATAAAAGACTTGACCTCTAATCATGCTTGACTTTTGGCTAGTGGGTTTGTTTTGCCCAAAACCTACTAAGGAGTTAATCCTTACTTTCAACATTTTAGCTCAAGTTCTAGTAGATTAATTCATTACTAGATAAGCAACTATTGCAATCATTAAGTGCAAACAATTAATCAAACATCAAGTTTATCCATATTTCATCAATAAAGGGATTATCATGGCCAGATAATTAAGCACTCTCGGATAACGATGAGAGGCTGACGATCGATCGATTAATAACCTTTCTAGGAGAAATAACCTAAACATACAGGAGAAATGCCCTCACAAAAAGTTCATCCAACCAGGCGGTTCCTGTCATTCTTCGGATTGGGATCTGATGCCACAGTCCTAGGTACAAGGCTATCTGGCACGCCTCACACTAGCGTCCAACATCACACATGCACCACAGGTAGCTAGCCTGGGGCCGCAACCCAAGATTAGTAGCCTAAAGTTCCCGCACTACGTCATTTAGGTACTAGGCTTACCGTACCCATTTCCGACAAATGTTTAGTACATTCAAATGCTTAATTTCTTAACCACTGGACCGGAGCCTAGAATCTCATGCTCTTACCACGTGAGCAATCCAATTCATCAAATCTTATGATTCCAACATAAGAACCTATTCTTGCGAGCGAAGTACATCACTCGACTTGTACCGGGTCCTTATTGCATAGCAACTAGCGACCTAGCATACTAGTAAAAGATCATAGGTACTTAGGGAAGCATGCAACTAGGGTTTCCATTCAACTCCTGAACGTAAATGCACAGAGATAATCAAACATAAATTCAGAAGTTAAAAAGGAAACTCATAGGTAAATGATATATCGGGGCTTGCCTTCACTTACAAAGTTAGTAAGGAAGTCTTCCGAACTTTGGTCCGGGTCTTGCTGCACTTCCACGTAGTTCACTTCTCCCTTGAATGGTCTGTCACGTCGTTTCGGGACAAACTCGTAGCTACCGTCGGGAAGATCTACACGGAGGATGCATATGCAGGACTTAGTTGGTGAAGTTAAGTTATTTTATTACCAAACATCATATGACAACCATGGAGTGCATGGTTAGTCACATTCACCTAGATAACAATATATTCAGCATACTCTTCCATAAAGATAAATTAAGCAACTATTTATTAATGATTGTTTTGATGGTAATTGTGTGCACATCTACACAAACAAGATAGAATTACTTCACCAACAAACAATTTGGTTTTTAGTGATCCAACAGGGGTATCTTCTAAAGTGAAACACACCTAAGTCGCTAAAAGAGGGATTTCTTTATTTCTCTTTTTATAACACTTAGTTTCTTACAAAATCATTCTGGTTAAACCATGCAAGATATCACAGTGAGAATTTTTGTACAAGCACACAGTGCTACAACAGAGCTACTGCCAAAAATTCGTAGCAAACAGAGCAAGGTTCTAAGCATGAAAAATATGACAAGTTATTACTAGAAAAAACAAGAATATTTATTACAGAGAAAAATACTCATGCACTGGAGCTCAATTTTTACAAAGAGACTATCTGAACTATAATTAGGCAACACACCAAAAATTAGCTCCAGAACCCATTTCTATCGAGCTAAAAAATAACCCTTTTCAGCCTAGATATTCATAAAGAAATTATACAGATTCATACATAACTGAAATGTAGCCCAACTTTCTCCTACCACATAAACATGGAATAGACATCATCTAGCCCAAAGATAAGCATCACTGGATCAATGGAACATGAACTATGAATTTAGATCTTTACACAAGCACAACTCAGAAACATATATATGGACAGTTCATAAATACATATAAAATCACCAGGAGCACATCTAAGCCTAACAAGATGATAACCACAAGATGAGCCACAGAAAGCATTCATATGAAGCTGTACAAAATATATATACAGATCTATCATAAATACAAAATAAATCATATCTAGAGATTCACTCAGTAACTTTGTGCAAAAACTTAGATCTAGCCTATGCTAATCATGGCTAACAACATATCCAAAGATCAAGCTCAGCACAGGAATACAACTCAAGTTATGATCAAACCCATTCAAACGGAGTTTGAATTGTCATTCAAAATGTACTCAAAAAAGTATAGACAACCTGTCTAAAAGATGTAGATCTACTCATAAGGAAACCAACAAAATTGGTTTTGCATTTTTCTGATTTTTCTGTGATTTTCTACTTATTTTCTAATCAAAAAGAAGTTAAGAATCTATTTGTAGAGGAAACCCTGGAAAGATTTTCGGCTTCACAACTATACCCTTATCTTTACAAAACGGTCCGGGATTTAACACCTTGGCCCCTAGCAAGAGTCGGGGTCTTGCAATTGGGTCCAAGAGGGAAAGAGGCGGTGAGGCCGTCGACGGAGGTGGCCGGGGGAGGAGCGGAGCATGACCAGATGCTCACCCCGAGTCTGCTAGTGTCTGGAGAGGAAGCGGGAGCGGCGCCGGCTAGCACGCACGACGGCGCAGCGGCTCGGCGGCGGCTGGAGCTCTGCTCCGGCGAAGGAGATGGCGCCGGCAGAACAACAAATGGCACGAGGATGTTTAGGGGAGTCGTGTAGAGAGGTTGGGGAGCTCGAGCTGTAGCGGAAAGGTCTGAAGGGATGGGTTCGCCGTGGATATGCCAATGGCGGGCACGGCGGCGACGGGCAGGGCAGGCGGCGGTGTGTGCGCGTGCAGGGAAGCTCAGGGCTTTTAAAGGGCGGCTTGACGACGACTTACCGACCATGACTTGACCAATGGGGCGAGGCGGTGGGAACGGCATGGGCGTGCGACGTGGGGGAGAGGGTCGCCGGCCAATGGCAGCTCGGTGTGCGCGCCCTGGCGAGTTCGGGCGCGCCGCGTGGCACAGGCCTATGGCCTCTAGACCGCGTCGGCCGTCCTGAAGCATAGTGATCGAGGCACAGCGCGCGGACCGGCGGTCGGAGGAGAACCTCAACGTCCGTGTACCCGGCGTCCGACGTGGCATAGCGCGACGGTGTCGTGCGCGAGGAGTCCCGGCTCGAATGTGTTTGATTTGGCCCTGTTTGACCCATGTTTTCTCCAGATTTCGTAACAAAACCGTCCCAAGGCCTAATTAGCAAAGTTGGAGATTAGCTAACCCTGTACAACATTTACAAAGGCACATAGGTCTTTGGAGCAACGGTTTTTGCATAAACTGCACGCCAAGTTGGGCATTGTCTCGGTGCTGATGAATAGTACTTTCTGCTGTTGACCATGCTTTTCATCCGCTTTCACTCAAAATTTGAAGTGCTGCACAAAATGAAAAGTGTGTCCCACGACGAGATGCACAACTTTTATTTTGGCAGATTTTGAAGTGTTTAGATGAATTTTGGAGAACGTGGCAAAAGTTCCAGAGAAGAACATGGACATCAAAGGTTTTTGACTAAATTTGACTAGGATTGGGCCTAGGGTTTGACCAGGGGTTTGACCAAGGTCACTTGGGTGCTTTAGGGTTTGTCGGCTAGGTTTTCGAGGTGATGACCCAGGTTGAGCAATATTTGACCAAAGTCAACGTGTTTGATTGGTTGACCAGTCATTAGCGTTAAATAACCCTAATTGAAAACCTGGGGCATCACAGTGAGGCACCTCGACGAGTACAAGCCGACCATCTTCCCTCCTGGACCATTGACGACATCAATGAAAGAACTACTCGGTCCAGGTCACAGAAAATCTCTCACTTCGCTTAATTCTGCAATTGTTGCTTCTTTTGAGACACACTATCTGATTCGAATTGGGTCAATGCCATGCATGAAGAGCTTGAAAACTTTTAGAGAAACCACGTGTGGGAACTAGTCGAGCCACCTCCAAATTGCCATACCATAGGTACCAAGTGGGTGTGGAAAAACAAAGAGGGAGCAGATGGAGAGGTTGTGAGGAACAAAGCGAGGCTTGTTGCCCAAGGGTATAGCCAGAAAGAGGGAATTGATTATGAGGAAACCTTTTCTCCAGTGGCTCGGTTGGAAGCAATTTGAATTCTTCTAGCATTTGTTGTTGCTAAAGGGTTCGAATTGTTTCAGATGGATGTGAAGAGTTCCTTTCTCAATGGGGTGATTGAGGAAGAATTGTATGTGATAGAACCGCTAGGTTTTGAGAGTACAACCTATCCCCACCGTGTGTACAAACTCAGAAAAGCCCTCTATGGGCTAAGGCAAGCACCTTGATGTCACACCTGAATTTAAAGGCAAATTCGAATGCTCATATTATATGTGTGCCAGGATCAAAGTTCACACATATAACGACTCAGTGAATACCAAATCACAATGCCATAACGTAAAGAGAGTATTAAACTTTATTACAGACCAAAATGTCTCATAAACGATCTAATAATTAACGAGTAGCAACGCAGCGGATAGGATCAACACCACAGGCAGTTGACTGGTGACACGCCTGCCTAGAGGTCTTCAAAGTCTTCCGGGAAGTCTTCAAAGCAGCCATCTGAGCAGCAGTCCGAGTAGTGTAGTTGCAAGAAATAAATCAACAAGCGTGAGCACATGTCGTACTCAACAAGGAAATATATCTATAACAACATGCAAGGCTCTTTGGGTGGATGGCTGACATGGTTAAAGCGGTAAGCAATTTTAGTTGGTCAGATTTTATTTAGCCATTGATTACTAGCAGTGTAAGTATATACCAACCCAGAGAATAATAAATGCAACAAAATCAGGATGCAATGCACAAGATTAATTCATGTTCCATAATTTATCCATGTGAGGGTCCAGGCCGCTCCATGACCGAGAGCACAGCTAATCGATTAGATTTACACTCTGCAGAGGTTGTACACTTTACCCACAAGTCGTGTCCCCCATATATGCCTGGGTTAATTACTCCCTTAAACACTTCTGAGGTGAGTGGCATGGGTTTCACTACGAGGCCTTTACAAAGATTCCCTAGTATGAGCTGCTCGCTAGGTTTCATGACAGCGTAATGCATAACCCTCTCTCAAGACTGTGAAGCTACCAGAGAGCAGATTAGCTTGAGGGCCGGGCTATACACCAACTATTGGCACCCCCTAACCCTTATCAGGTAAAGCATACTACACACTAAGGTCTCTAATTAGTTAGCCAAGACAGAGCCATTTGTCTTGTGGTTGCACCTGGTTCCTGGGTGGTCGCTCTATGTTCCGATTAACAGGGGTAATCTTGTTTAATGAGGGTAGAGCATAAAATAAATCAAGTTTACTTTTGTGTATAATTAAATCATCCTCAACCCATAGTTACCAACTAAGCAGGTGCTACCCAACAAAAATGAAACCCAGGTTAACAAGGACATGGTAAACAACACTAGTCACACCTAAATTATAGGGTCCCATCAATTTAATGCAAGCAAGAAAATAAATAATGTAATTAAAATGCAGTTGTATAGGAAAATGGGCATGCATCAAGGACTTTCCTTCCACAAACTCAAAGGGCTGCTCAAGATCTTCGAACTCTTCAGCTGCAGCGTAATCGAAGAAACGGTCGTCTTCTACGCATCACACCAACCACATACAGGCAAACAATAGAAACAAATAATAAACATACACCAAACAGTAATAACAGAGTAAAACAACTGTGTAAAGCTATTCTACTCTTCGATACGATCATTTGGACATAAAGAACGCTAAAAACGGAGCTAAAACGCATAATCTATGGCTAAAACAAGCTACAGGGACCTATCTGTGAGAAAACTAAGGCTCCAGAGGCTTAACTGCTAAAAACCAGGGCCTAAAACATAATTAAACGTGTAAACCTAAGGGCTAACACACAAAAACTAACTCATGGACCTCGGCTGCTAAAACTAGGAAGCTCAGGGTCTAAACCATGAAAACCAGGACCTAAAAGTAAGGGTTTTTCAGAGGTGGGAGGACCGGCATGCAAAAACTAAAAGAACAGGGGGTTTTCTGGAAAACAACGGCATCCACGTGGGGTTTGACAGGTAAGACTCGGTTTGACTCGGGCCGATCTAATCAAAGCCGTTGCGATGCGATCTGACGGCTCAGGAGCTGTGCAGGCGCGGGTCGGCGGCGCTGCGGCGGCGAGCTCGCCGGCGGAAACGGAACCGGAGCTATGGGCCACGGTTTGGCACGCGGGAAACACCTAGAGCAAGAGGAGAGCACAGCGAACTCGGCTAGGGGTTCCTTACAGCGGTCTAGATGGCGACGGCGACGCTTGGCTCGGCGAGGCGGACGGCGGGGAAGAACAGCTCCGGCGAGATCGTGCGGGCGGAGCGAGACTCGGCGACGCCAACAAACGGCTCCGATGGCCTCCTTACGACCTTGCGAAGCTCCGGCGCTACACCTTGGTGACCGAACGGTGGCAGAAGCAGAGGTCGACGGTGGCGGTGCGGCTAGGGTTTGGAGCTATGGCGGCGCGCACTACGGGCTAGGGTTTAGGGAAAACGGGGCACGGGCGGTATGGCGGCGGGGGTTATAAAGGTCCAGGAAGACTCCCTTGGCGTGCAGGCCAAGGGAAGGCGGCACGCGCAGACGTGGCTCAGTCTCAGGCCTGAGTCCGGCGTGGAGACGACGCCGCTAGCGGGCTGTTAGCTGGGCCGAAACTCGACTGGGCCGCGTGCACAAGCGGAGAAGGAGGAGGGGAAACGGCAAGCTGGGACGGGAAGACGAGGGAGGTCTGACGGACTTGGAGCTTCACGGGCCGAGCCAAAACAGGAAAAAGGGGAGGGGAAAGAAAAGAATCCTTTTTGAATTTTTTTGAAACACTTTTCAAACTTCAACCAAACTTTGAATTCAAACACAATTTGAATTCAAACACTCAAAAATAATGCACCAGCATGTATGCAACACTCAACTCCTATATTTATTTATTTTATTTTTAAAATTATTTAAGTGCCTAGAAAATTCAAATAACTCCTAAAAATCCTTAAGCAAAGACATAGTTGCTAACAAAATTTTAAAATTGAGAGAAAATTGTTTATTAATTTATTTTTCCTACTCACATCCTGAAATCAGAAATTTCAGGGTGTGACAAATCTACCCCCTTAAAAGAATCTCGTCCTCGAGATTCGGATGGATTTAGCAGCATAGAGAACACTAGGCTCCAAGCTCATGAGTGAAGGATAAGGGATTAAGATAATGAAGGACGTACCAAACTGATTGGGTACTCTCTGAGTGATCCCTGCATTCATGTGATTCAGCTTCCCACCCATATAGTTTTGCCTTCCTTTGCTCTGAGGGGTCTGAATCCCACTCCTAATCTGCGGACTCTGCACTGGAGTATTCTGAACACTTCTCTGAGGACAATGGTTGGCAAAGTGACCAACCTCTCCACACTTGAAGCATGAATTACCAACAGGGGTGTTAGGCACACTAGATCTCACTGGGGTTCCTGCAGGGGTGTTCTGACTAGTCTGCTGTGGAGTATGCGGAGTGGATTGCTATAACTGCTAGATAGGGTGCTTGAACGGTTGATTGTTACGGTGTATCTGATTCTGGCCAATATTACCACTCGGACCTCCAAAGCGGAATGGTGCTTCCTGCTGTGGATCGAAACGTGGGCGGGTGATGTTCCCAGACTGTCCAGTAGTAGCCTTCCTCTTGAGATCTCCTAATTCCCTGCGCTTGTGCTCCAAGCCTATAGCCTTCTCAATCAGATCCTGTAAAGTAGGAAAAGTGTGGGACATCAGCTGGTACTGCAGTGGTCCAGCTAGCCCTTCAAGGAACAACTCTTGCTTCTTCCTGTCCTCATCAGTGTCTTCAAGAGCTTAGCGTGACAACTCAGTGAATTTGTCCCTGAACTCCGTCACGGACATCCCTTCCTGCTTGAGAGCAAGGAACTCCTTCTTCTTTAGCTTCATGAGACCAGCAGGAATGTGGTGGCTCCTGAAGTTAGTAGTAAACCCCTGCCAAGTAATTGCATTCTGATTGGCATGAGCGGCGACAAAAGCATCTCACCATGCCAAAGCTGATCCCTGAAGTCACCCTGAAGCATAGAGGACTTTCTCTCTGTCATCGCATTGAGATATAGTTAGCATCTTCTCAATGGTCTCCAACTAGTCCTCAGCTTCCAGTAGATCTGCTACATGGGAGAACACCGGAGGCTGATGGCTCATGAACACTGTGTGCTTGTTCATAGGAGCTTGCTGCTGAGCATGGGGTGGGTTGTTGCCTTGGGCCTACAGATTGGCCACTGTATTGGTCAGGTTTTGGAGAAGCTGCGTCTGCGTTTGCAGGAACTGCTGAAAAGCCGGATCCATTTGTGGTTGACGAGGTGCACTACTGGAGCTACTGCTTCTCCTTTGGTGAATCACTGGGGTTTGATCGACTCCGGATCCTGACCTGGTTTTCACCATCTGAGTGTTAGGATCATTAATTTAGATGTTTGCACTAAGAGTAAAACTCTGAAAGACACGGCAATAAAGACTTTCAATTCTGGACAGATTCTGTTAACTCCAAACAATAGAATGTAACTCTCAGTACAGGAATCCAAAAATTATGAAATTTTAACCAGAGAAGTATAATGAAATTACAGAACTATTCCAACTGGAATCACCTCAATCCAAGGTCTATAGCTTTAGCTATGAAATAAACAAGACGTCTGGGTCAGCTGAGTTTATAGATTTTGATAGCTCCATAGTTTTGTACATAACTCTCTGTATCAAACTCCTAAATTTCTGAAATTTTTACAGATAACCCTTCATATAATTGCTGAACTTTTCCAATTGGATTTACTATATTTGGAGTTCTGTAGCTCGAGATAAAAATAGAACAATACTGCTGACTCAGAAAACTTTGTGAGCAGATTGAGATTTACTAGATTATATCAGGGGTAGAGCATAGAGATTAAGAGTTTAGGATAAGGAAGATATGGATTGAGACAAAGATAAACCCAGCTAACACTTTACTAAAGGACCAATGTCATTGTGGTCATCACTCCACAATACATTGCACTCAAACAAAATTCCAACTCAAACATTAACACAAACTCAAGCATCCAAACACACCACTAGACTAAGCACACTTAAACGATCGTTTAGAAACTATCGATTACAAAGATATTAAGCTCAGAACTCCTAGATCCAAAGGAAGCTCTTCAGTGCGGGCGTCTGGGGAGTTGTAGCGGGGTCTCTTTGGTGCTGGAGAGTGATGAGCTTCTACTCCTCCGTCTTGGACCACAGGGGGTTTCTTTCCCTCCAGAGTAGCTTCTAGCTGACGCTTCTGTACCTCTATTGCATAGATCCTCTGGTGGGCTGTAACAAGCATGTTGTTGGTGTTATCCAACGCGGTGTTGACAGCGGCTAGCAACTCACGGAGGTTGTTCACGGTGGGACTGTGGCCATTAGCTGACGCGATGTAGGTCTTGGCTTCACCACTAGCTCTGTAGGGGGTGTACAAACTGCGAGTGCGTGCCAATTCAGAACGCTCCCTGTGAGAGAGAACATAGAGTGCTCTCCTGGCAGCTTCAGCAATCCTAGCTTCTATAGTATCACTGGGAGCAACATCGTCGTGCCTGGATATCTCCATAGGTCCATAGTGCTGAACCCTCTTATAAACGATCACTATTACCTCCTAGTGTGGCTCAAACCAAGGATGGGTCCACATCTCACACTGGTATATTGGATCTTCACCATAGCCCAGATGGTACACTGTCCTCCTTAGATTGTCAGCCACTGAAATGCCTCTCCCATCTTTCTTGTACGAGCTCACTGTCCAGACTACTTCAGCTGGCTCTCTTTCTGCTTCTACTTGTTCTTCCAGTTCCTCCACTGGATCTTGACGGTCACCCTGATCAGCTTCTTGTGCATGCTCTTCTTCCTCTTCTTCCGAAGCTACTTCTTCCGTCTCATCATCAGACTGGTAGTGATAGTAGTCTTCTTGCGGCCTGTACTGAGGAACTGAGCTCTTTTGGGCAGTCTTCAGGCGTCGAACCATCTAGAGATAAAGAAGTTAGGTGCCAAGTGAGACCGAATGCAGGAATGAGAAAGATAGGCAAAATCAAGGTAGAGAACCAAAAGATAGCTAAGGATAAGATGAAAATCAAGGATGAGTATTATAGAATAGTTTTATAGCAAGCATATAGAGTGTGTGGCTTCTAAAAGTTTATAATCCTTAATTTCGATCATAACTAACTAGGCTAACGTCCTACAGTCAACACGGCTCTGGTACCACTTTGTCACACCCGAATTTAAAGGCAAATTCGAATGCTCATATTATATGTGTGCCAGGATCAAAGTTCACACATATAACGACTCAGTGAATACCAAAACACAATGCCATAACGTAAATAGAGTATTAAACTTTATTACAGACCAAAATGTCTCATAAACGATCTAATAATTAACGAGTAGCAACGCAGCGGATAGGATCAACACCACAGGCAGTTGACTGGTGACACGCCCGCCTAGAGGTCTTCAAAGTCTTCCGGGAAGTCTTCAAAGCGGCCATCTGAGCAGCAGTCCGAGTAGTGTAGTTGCAAGAAATAAATCAACAAGTGTGAGCACTTGTCGTACTCAACAAGGGGATATATCTATAACAACATGCAAGGCTCTTTGGGTGGATGGCTGACATGGTTAAAGCGGTAAGCAATTTTAGTTGGTCAGATTTTATTTAGCCATTGATTACTAGCAGTGTAAGTATATACCAACCCAGAGAATAATAAATGCAACAAAATCAAGATGCAATGCACAAGATTAATTCATGTTCCATAATTTATCCATGTGAGAGTCCAGGCCGCTCCATGACCGAGAGCACGGCTAATCGATTAGATTTACACTCTGCAGAGGTTGTACACTTTACCCACAAGTCGTGTCACCCATATATGACTGGGTTAATTACTCCCTTAAACACTTCCGAGGTGAGTGGCATGGGTTTCACTACGAGGCCTTTACAAAGATTCCCTAGTATGAGCTGCTCGCTAGGTTTCATGACAGCGTAATCAACTTGAGGGCCGGGCTATACACCAACTACCGGCACCCCCTAACCCTTATCAGGTAAAGCATACTACACACTAAGGTCTCTAATTAGTTAGCCAAGACAGAGCCATTTGTCTTGTGGTTGCACCTGGTTCCTGGGTGGTCGCTCCATGTTCCGATTAACAGGGGTAATCTTGTTTAATGGGGGCAGAGCATAAAATAAATCAAGTTTACTTTTGTGTATAATTAAATCATCCTCAACCCATAGTTACAACTAAGCAGGTGCTACCCAACATAAATAAAACCCAGGTTAACAAGGACATGGTAAACAACACTAGTCACACCTTAATTATAGGGTCCCATCAATTTAATGCAAGCAATAAAATAAATAATGTAATTAAAATGCAGTTGTATAGGAAAAAGGGCATGCATCAAGGACTTGCCTTCCACAAACTTAGAGGGCTGCTCAAGATCTTCGAACTCTTCAGCTGCAGCGTAGTCGAAGAAACGGTCGTCTTCTACGCATCACACCAACCACATACAGGCAAACAATAGAAACAAATAAGAAACATACACCAAATAGTAACAACAGAGCAAAACAACTGCGTAAAGCTATTCTACTCTTCAATACGACCATTTGGACATAAAGAATGCTAAAACGGAGCTAAAACGCATAATCTATGGCTAAAACAAGCTACAAGGACCTATCTGTGAGAAAACTAAGGCTCCAGGGGCTTAACTGCTAAAAACCAGGGCCTAAAACATAATTAAACGTGTAAACCTAAGGGCTAACACGCAAAAACTAACTCATGGACCTCGGCTGCAAAAACTAGGAAGCTCAGGGTCTAAACCGTGAAAACCAGGACCTAAAAGTAAGGGTTTTTCAGAGGTGGGAGGACCGGCATGCAAAAACTAAAAGAACAAGGGGTTTTCTGCAAAACGACAGTGTCCACACGGGGTTTGACCAGTAAGACTCGGTTTGACTTGGGCCGATCTAATCTAAGCCGTTGCGACGCGATCCGATGGCTCAGGAGCTGTGCAGGCGCGGGGCGGCGGCGCTGCGGCGGCGAGAGGCGGTGAGCTCGCCGGCGGAAACAGAACCGGAGCTATGGGCCACGGTTTGGCACGCGGGAAACACCTAGAGCAAGAGGAGAGCACAGCGAACTCGGCTAGGGGTTCCTTACAGTGGTCCAGACGGTGACGGCAGCGCTTGGCTCTGCGAGGCGGACGGCGGGGAAGAACGGCTCCGGCGAGATCGTGCGGGCGGAGCGAGACTCGGCGACGCCAACAAATGGCTCCGACGGCCTCCTTGCGACCTTGCGAAGCTCCGGCGCTACACCACGGTGACCGAACGGTGGCAGAAGCGGAGGTCGATGGCGGCGGCGCGGCTAGGGTTTGGAGCTATGGCGGCGCGCACTGCGGGCTAGGGTTTATTGAAAACGGGGCACGGGCGGCGCGGCGGCGGGGGTTATAAAGGGCCAGGAAGACTCCATTAGCGTGCGGGCCAAGGGAAGGCGGCACGCGTAGGCACAGCTCGGACTCAGGCCTGAGTCCGGCATGGAGACGACGCCGCAGAAGGGATGACGGGCGGGGTCTGCCTGTCGGCGACCGGGCGAGGAGAGGCGCTAGCGGGCCGTTAGCTGGGCCGAAACTCGACTGGGCCGCGCGCAGAAGCGGAGAAGGAGGAGGGGAAACGGCAAGCTGGGCCGGGAAGACGAGGGAAGTCCGACGGACTTGGAGCTTCACGGGCTGAGCCAAAACACGAAAAAGGGGAGGGGAAAGAAAAGAATCCTTTTTGAATTTTTTTGAAACACGTTTCAAACTTCAACCAAACTTTGAATTCAAACACAATTTGAATTCAAACACTCAAAAATAATGCACCAGCATGTATGCAACACTCAGCTCCTATATTTATTTATTTTATTATTAAAATTATTTAAATGCCTAGAAAATTCAAATAACTCCTAAAAATCCTTAAGCAAAGACATAGTTGCTAACAAAATTTTAAAATTGAGAGAAAATTGTTTATTAATTTATTTTTCCTACTCACATCCTGAAATCGGAAATTTCAGGGTGTGACACTTGAGTATGGTATGGTAGGCAGAAAGGCTATCTTCTTAGCAAGGGGTTTGTGATGGGGATAGTTGATAAAACCCTTTTCCTACTTAGGCATGGCACTGCCATTCTAATCGTCTAGATATACATGGATGGCATAATCTTCTGAGGCTCCTCTCATGCTTTGGTTGCGAGATTTGCAGAGGACATGAGCAGGGAATTCGAGATGTCGATGATGGGTGAGCTACATTTTTTCCTTGGACTTCAGATCAAGCAACTTCATGATGGGACATTTGTGCATCAAGGGAAGTACACCAAGGACATCGTGAAGATGTTCGGGATGAACAACTCCAAGCTGCTGACTACTCTAATGAGTACTACTACGGCATTGGACACTGACGAGGATGGCGAACCCGTGGACCAAAAGGAGTACCAGAGCATGATCGAATCCATTCTCTACTTGACGGCAATGTGTGTCTTTACGCTCGTTTTCAAGCTTCTCTGAGAACTTCGCATCGGCAAGCCGTCAAGAGAAATTTTAGGTACTTGAACTACACTCCTGAATTGGTCTTTGGTACTCTGCCTCCTCGATAGTCACACTTCACAAATTCTCTGATGATGATTTTGCTGGGTGTCATTTGGATTGCAAGTCCACCTCGGGTACTTGTCAGTTTCTCGGTTCGTCTTTGGTTTCTTGGTCTTCTCGCAAGCAGTCCAGTGTTGCTCAATCCACCACAGAAGCCAACTATGTAGCCATAGCTAATTGTTGTTCCTAGCTGCTATGGATCACCTACACTAGAAGCGACTTTGGTGAGGAGTGTACCTATGTTCTGCTCCTGTGTGACAACACCAGTTCCATAAGTGTAGCCAAGAACCCTATCCTACATTCCAAGACAAAACACACAAAAGTGAGGTACCACTTCCTGAGGGACAATGTGGAGAAGGAAAAAATAGTCTTGAGCCATGTACCTACCCAAGACCAACTAGCCGACATTTTCACTAAACCACTTGACCAAGACACTTTTACCCACATGCGAGGTGAGCTTGGAGTGTGTTTTCCTTTCTGAGTTGGCTCTTGAAGCTTCTCGTGTAGCATTTGTATCATACATTCATTTTCTTTGATGTATTATATCATAGTAGGCTAGCCATCTTTGTATCACTTATGCATTTGTTAGGATGAGCTTCTCCTATAGGCTTTGGTCGCTATCTAAAACTACTCGTGAGATGCTATGTAGGGTGGTCACAACATTGTGATATGCAGTTATGCTCTTAATGGCTACTGATCAATATGTATGACATAACTGTTTTTGGCCAAACTATGAAAAAATTGTGGTCTCCCATGAGTTAGTACCTATCTGTGTTGTGCCTATGCTTGACGACTAGTTTCTGAGTAGCTCTTACATGGAAATCATGTTTCTTTGCTTTTGGGTCAAAGATCACTTGTCAAATTGTGAATGTTTAGCCCATCTGTTTACCTTGTGGAGGAGCATAAGCTTCTTTTTGTCGCAAAGGCACTTCATGTACCATGTTTATAAATCTAAAAATGAAATGTCTATGCTTGAAAATTCGCTCTCATATGAATCATGTCTTTTATGCTTATATGCTTTTTGGGTGCTAAACTGTTGCATGATGTCTACCATGAGAAGTCTCAAATTAGAAGTAGACACATGGCTCGGTGGCTTTGACATGAAATGAGATAGCTTTATGGGTGTTCACAATAATCTCTTGTTGAGAATGTGTTATCCTTGCTTGAGCTATGATATGCTAGTATATCTTGTTAAGTACCCATGTGTAGATACTAGCTCGTGCGATACATGTCTTGAAAAATGATGTTGAAATCTAACTTTTTGCTTTGTCACATGTTACATGATCATATCCTTCTTGTGGCGATGCTATTGCTCTTTGTGGATGACTAGTTTACATCTTATCTCACTTGCAATATTTGATAGCTATTTTAGCCTATTTGACAAACTTGGTAGCTTGTATATGCTTTGACATGCATTTGTGCATCTTCATGCTAGCCTTGATTCATGCATTGTCAACAAGGGGGCCAAATATCCAAGAAAGAGCATGCAATTTCAGTTTGGGGAGAATTTGTTGGGGAGAAATAGTTGCATTCTTTGGATTCTCGAGTAGTTTTGAGTACTCCTAGACTACTTCCAAGTGGTCTGTTGCACACATTTATTCAGGGGGAGCTTGCATTTGTGCAGGGGGAGCTCCTTGTGTCGCCTGAGTTGTGCTTTGTGCTTTGCTCCTTTGTTGAGAGTTTTTTTTTGTCTCGGTTGTGCTGAGTTGTTGCCCTTACATTAGGGGACCGAGACTTTCTCTTTCTAGTAATCATGTGTTCGCTTGTTCTTCGGCTTTAGATCACTTGGATGAGTTTCATTTTGTTTTTCTATTATTCTGAATTTGGTTATTGTGTGTGTTGTCAATGCCCTCATCAAGGGGGAGATTGAGAACCATGATCGTTCAAGTACCAGTGGATGGTTGCTCCTTAGTGATGAGTGATTTACAACATGGTGTGGACTGACTCTTGGTCTAGTTTTGTAGGTATTGGATGCGACTTGTTTTGCGTTGTTGCAGGTGAAGAACAAGTGCGAAAGGTCTTAGTGAGAGTGGCCTCCGGGTGATGGAGAGACAAGTAGGCTTGGTGTTGGCATTTCATAATGTCGATCACTTAAGAACATATTTGGAATCCATCCTTAGCATCAACGTTGGAAATGCCTTTAGGCAGCTCTCAATGTCACAACTAATGGCACCGGGTTAGCGTGAACATCGAGACTTGCCAGAGGTTAATCTAAATGATCATGAACGAATCCGCAAGCGCACAGATAAACCATTGTAGCATTTCCCCAAGGAAGGAGAGTATTCCAAGGGTATCGTATCCGTGGAAGGCAATGGCGGATATCTTAGACTTATGCTTTTGCTTTGAATGTAAACCAAGAGATAGATATAGGGAACAACACACTCAAAACAGGGGTAAGATAAAAGATATAAGGGGTAGTGTGACACACACACTCAGATCTACCTCTACTCTAGCACACTATGGCTTAGGGGGAACATACGAGTTAGCTCTAGGTTCTAATGTACTAAACATACAAAGCTAGAAGATACAAGAGATGGGCATGAGTATTGCATAAGAGAGATAAGGTTCAGCACCCAGGTACAAACGAGGAGCTAGCCCACGACGACCAACACTCTGCGAAACTAGACTTTAGACTCCTACAACAGGTACACCAGCGCGGAGGTTGCCCAAGGATCCAACAGGGCTGTCACCACCTGAGGACCGACCTCTATCGTTACGGGGGGTATGCTCATAACTATCGTAGCCAGACAACCCAGGCACCATGCCTACGTTGCTGCTAGACTCCACCCGGCCCGGGCTATTGTGACCCAGGGTGAGAGTCACCAGAAGACTGGTCAACTAGTCCGAGTACCGTAGCTTGAACACAGACCTCATGCAACACTCTCATGCCATTTAACAAGATCAACTAAGGCTAGACATACAAATAGATATGAACTCTCTTATGTCTAATCAATAAGATCAAAGGGTCGTGTTCGTGAAGAACACGAGCCTCTAACTTATGAACAAACACATAAGGAAGGAGTTTATCACCCTTCAAGTGGATCAAAAGGTAGTGTTCACGAAGAACACAAGCCTCTAAATGAAGAACAGAGGATGAACTCAAGAACATATCAAACATATGATCCACCATGACTTTATATGAAATAGCTGAATAACTGAAGTAGATCAAAGTCATACAAAGAAATAAAGATAAAAGAGAACTCATACCAGACTTCCAAGAGGACTTGAAACCAGAATAAGAGCTACTCTAGCCTACCCCCTAGCCTTGGAAACTAAAAGTGAGAGGAGAATGAGAGAGTGGTGTGTGAGAAATGGGAGCCCCTCGCCTTCTATTTATAGGCAAGGACAAGGCATGCTCAGACGCCCAAAGTGCCCCTAAACACCCGGGAGTGAGGCAATGGACCAATGAGGAGCAAACACGTGGAGGGCCAGAATTAGAGGCCACTAAGGCGGTTCGGCCGATCCTAGGATCGGCCGGCCCCCTAGGATGGCCCCCTGGCCTGTGCTTTCTCTAGGTGGCTGCTTTGTGGGCCCTTTGATCCTCCCCCGGTGCATGGCTTGATTTGGTATCCGAGGCGGAACCTTTGATCCATGTGAAGTCCATGTGGCATCCTCTGATTCGTCGGTGAGTGCCTCCCCTGGATCGATGACGTGGATTGCCATGTTTCCCTTGGTGGCAGCCACCTCCTCAGCTGAGTTGGCATGGTTTCTTCATAGAAGGTGAGTTTCCATTTCTTTTAAGGGGTAAATCACCTACATACAAATAATCTCCAAGGACAAGTGGAACTACATTATTCAAAACTAAATGCTAGTAAATAATGCATATGCCTCCATTTATGTGAGAATATTGAGGGTTGGAAATGGTGAATTTCAACCGTTTACAAACTCCCCCAAGCTAACCTCTTGCTCGTCTCGAAGCAAGACATTAGAGACTTAGGTTGGTTGATCAGGAGTTGCTACAATATTGTATTCGCAACTTATGGCAAACATACAGCAAAATATTCTACCAAGAGTTTAACAAGTTGGCAATGTTCTTAGTTTTCGCATGATACGTGGGGCATATAGCTTCACCTGCCTTGGGCGGTTGATAGACAGAATGGTTATATAGCATGTGCATAATCACTCATACCTTG
This sequence comes from Cenchrus fungigraminus, assembly GCA_036936925.1. Lineage (NCBI taxonomy): Eukaryota > Viridiplantae > Streptophyta > Magnoliopsida > Poales > Poaceae > Cenchrus > Cenchrus fungigraminus. The sequence goes on along the minus strand of CM072777.1, from coordinate 47,932,496 downwards.
ATCAGCTTAGTAATCCAGAGGTTTTGCAAATTTTTCAAAAGAAAATCAGAGTTCCTCAAATGATACTCTCGGATCGCTCAAAAGTGTATGGTTCCTCACCAAGGCATCAATGTTGCCTTACTTCACATCCTACTCCTAATAGGTTGTATGTGGAGCTGTAGGTAGGGAAGATGTGGCATACTTGTCTCTCATGTTTTGCTAAGTCAAAAACCGGATCCTTGGAAGAAACAAACATACATCCTGATCAAGATGTGCATATGTGTGTGATGGATATGAGCATGGCAAGGTGGATACTAGGCCCGGAAATGGGTGCTAGATATTACCATGCTTTATATGAGGGAATGAGGGATTGATGGTAAGGTGGACACTAGCCCCGGAGTAGGTACTAGTTATTACCATCTATATGGTGGAACTCTTTCTCTTGCACATATCAATCCCTTTCTCTCCTTTTAAAATTTTCGAGACTTGGGCTAGCTCTCTTTATTTATTTTTGCCATGCTTCTGAGCATGCTTTTCTTTTTCTTCTTCTTCTCTCTTTTTTTAGCTAGCCCTTTGTCTCTATTGGAGATATTTGGAGAGGGATGAATGATACAAAGATACATAGAGTTTTATTTGTGGAAGAATGCATAAGCATATGGAATAAATGATGAGTGCTTAACTTCTAGTGTAGAAGTTTAGCATGAACGTGTACGTGATCTTGATCAGGGGAGCATGAGTTCTAACAAGGGTCACAACAATTTGACAGAGCTCAATGAGAGAACAAGCTGCATATGTGGAGGCTAAGAACTAGAATCTACATATGGCCTTGGATGGGAAATTCTCATCATTGAGGAACTCATCATGTTTCGATTTTTTTCAAAAAGGAAAACTCCGGATGTCAAGCATCACTAAGCAGAAGATCATAGCACTCTATTCTACCATATCATGTCTCACAACAACTTAGGCAAGGATCATACTTTTTGCTACCCATAGGTTTCAAGCTAAGGTTTGAACATACAAGCCAACAAACTCAAAACTTAGGTTGGATACAAAGTTGTAAACAAGACATACGAGGAGAATAAAAAGAGCAACTATTCATCATTTCAACCATAGAGGCAAAGCATTCTTACTAAGCATATCAAAGCAAACTAAACAAACGATGATGATGAAAGCGAATAAATATTTTTGGTCTTTTTATTTTTGCAGATTTTTTTTGGGTTTTCATTTATAAGATATTCTGGAAACAATGGAAGATACAAGTTACCTCAGAATGGGGGTCCTCCCCCAAGCTAGCTTCAGGCTCACTGCGGAGGAGGGTAGAAGAAACCTTGACTCGCGTGGTAAGCCCTCTTGCGCCTCTATGTATTGCTGCTGATCCTGCTGCATGGCTGCTATCCGTTCACAAGCCTGACGCTGCCACGCTAAGGTAGACTCGACGTGGATGTTCAGCGTCTCCTCCAATCCTATAACCTGGTCGGTGAGCTCTCCCATCTGCTGCGCGAGCTGAGCATCACATTTAGAGGATGAGGAGTGTCGCCGGAAGGACGAAGACGGAGGTGGACCACCAGAGCTGGAACTAGCGGGTGTAGCCCACTGAGTACTGCTCGCACCCGCCCAAGCTGTGCCACTCGCACTCGGCTGGTAGGTGGGCTGATCCCAGCCAGGTGTATACCCAGGGGTAACCCCGAACATATACCCCACAGGGCCCCTCCTGCCACCGGTGGCATAGCAGGCTGTGGCTGTGGTGGTGGTGGTGGCTGTGACTGCTGCATGTGTGTTCTCTTCGCTGCGCTTCTGGTGGACCTGCCTGAGACACTAGCACGACGGCTTTCCTCTTGTGTAACAAGGGGAATGGTTAGTGACTCCGAGTTATACAATCCAAACCCCCGGTTAGGTAACAGGATTTGGTTTGCATAGCCCGGGAAGAAGAAAGTCAAAGAATCATTTGGGCCCCTCTTGAGTATATGCCCTTGGATCAAGTATGCCTCATCAATGAGAACTCGGGGTGTCCCGATGAAGGGTACGGGATTCCCGCTAAGAACCCCGAGTCTGAGAGCAATACGAGTTACCAAAGACGTACACCCAATAGGACCAGTCATCTTGAAATTCATCAACCATTGCCGAATCATAGCTTTAACGGGAGAGACCTTGATCCGGTTAACAGCGGCATATAATAGCATCATCTCATCACTACGCACAGGCCGAACATCCTCTCGTGGAAAGAGAGTAATGGCAAGCCACTTGTGCCACAGGCGGAGAGTGGGATGCACAATATCGTTGCACCGAGGTACAAACTTGCCACTGTAAACAAGACCAGAGATGTCTGACCAGAAAGATTCTCGAACATAACCCTCACAAGACTTCTTCAGAGAAACAGCACAACGAGGACTAAACCCAAGAAGATGACTAAGTTCCTTCCAAGAAACATGATAATCGGTCCCAAAAAGAAGAAACTGAATGCCATCCTGAATCTCGGTAAGAGAGCAAAGAAACTGGATGGTGAGGGGCCGAGAGCCAAGCCCTGTAACTGGCGCAAACTCCTCCCGACCAAGAGCATGCCAAATGGAAGCGAACTCGAGATTCATACCTGTTTTCTCCATGAGAGCCGAGTCGAAGTCTCGGGTGTGAGCGAAGACTCGGTCCTTCAGGAGAGCATAGGCTTGCTCCTCTCGAGCGCCTCGCAAGCTGAGGTAGGGGGTGTCGTCGACTGCCTCCTTCGCGGCTTGTGGCTCGGCTTGCTCTTCTTGCTCTTCTTCATAATCCATCGTCTATGGGCTCGGCGTTGGCTCGGCGGGGGTGGATGCACTCGTGCTTGCCCGCGAACGGGAGCGTGAGCGTGTCACCCTCCGGAGAGTGTTCGCCGCCCAATTCATGCTAGCACAACAACAAGAGACAACAAGAGCAACTCGGTGATGGGTTAGTGAAATTGAATGAAGTTCTTACCGAGTTTGCTCCACCAATAACAATACTTTCAGCAACACAATAGAGGGAACACTTGATGATCCAATCTCGAGCAAGAAATCCAAGAAAACCAAGAGAGCAAGGAGTAGAGAGGGGAGTGTGAATGAAATGAGTTAAATTGGTGAAGAACACCCCCTCTCGGGTCCAATTTATAGAGCAAAGGGGCAGCACACCGCGAGATAGCTGTTGGGCAATGGCTAGGAGCAGTTGGCCAAAGCTGGGCCCACATGACCGTTACCAGGGTTCGGCCGAACCCTGGTTCGGCCGGCCCAGTGGTGGGCCCGGTGCTGGCCCCCTTTGGCAAGTGTGCCACCAACGGCTATATGAAGATATGCCAAGGTGCACTGGCCAAAGTTTACTCAAGAAATTGCCGAAATGAATTTTCTATGGTTTTCAAACTCAGAAATTATTTTCAGAAAATTTATTTGGAAAAGGGAAAAGGGCTAGATGAATCTAGCATGCAGATGCAGAGTTTTGGAAAATCAAATATGCAATTTTGGAAATGAAATTTTGGAAAGGGAAATATGAGATAAGTACCATTTTTAACCTTTTTGGTAGAAAGGACCCATCAGTTTTAGTCCGACGAGTTGGACTCTCCTCAACGATCAATTCCATTCAGCACCCCACTCCTGAGAAGTAGAGGTTGGTGCCATCTCAATCTTCCGCCATTCTTTCCGAATTTTCTTTAGCCTCTTTGACAGAGATTTCTTCCTTGGGGGTAAAGGCTCCCTCCTTCCTCCAAGCTGCTCAACACTATCTTGCACCAAATAACATTGTTCTTCTTTGTCCTGAAACTTGAACTTCAAGTTCCTCTTCCCAATGTGGAAACGGATGATTCCGGACCCCACATTGATCCTAGCTCAGACATCACTGAGAAATGGTCGCCCAAGGATGAGCGGCATTCCTCCCTCGTCATCCATATCAAGGACCACGAAATCCGCGAAGACATAAGAACTCTTGACCTTAACTAATATGCTCTCAACAATTCCTTCTGGATATCGTATCATTGAATCAGCGAGTTGGATAGTCCGTGCTGTTGGAGAGAGAGCTGGATATCCCAGTTGCTCGAACATGGCCTTGGACATGAGATTAACACTCGCACCAAGGTCACAAAGGGCATGTCTGATCTTCTTGTAATAGATTGTGCAAGTGATAGTCGGGTAGCCTAGATCTTTCTTGTGCACCACTGCTGATTCCTCCCATGGATCAAGAATTTGTTGTATGGGCTTTCCGGCATAGTTAGAAGCATGTGTCTTCCTAGGTGGCTTACCCCACCTGGTTGACACTACACTAACATTTTCACAAGAGGATATGGGTTGCCCCGGGATCCTCCCGTTATCAGGAGACGGAACCAAAGCAGCCAGCTGGGCCAGCTGGGTTTCTAACATTTTGTTGAAACTTAGCTGACTCTTCTGAGCAAAAGAAAAACTATCAAGCTTAACGTTGAGGCTTTCCACAGTTTTATCAAGGGCAGCTAGCTTCTTGTTAATACCTTTATTAATCTTAGCTTGCCCGAAAACAAGATCTCTCAAGGAGGGTTGGTTGGGATTGTATGAATTACCTTGGTTACCCCCTTGATAATAAGGGCGTTGTTGATTCCACGATTGGCCTCCTTGTTGAGGTGGATGATAACCGTTGTTGTTGCCATTCATGTACATCACTTCCTCCTGAGTCTCAAGATAGTAGTTGCCTGAGTGCCCAGTGTTGCCACAGACTTCACAAGTCATGTGAGAGTCCATAGGCAGAGTAGTGGTGGCCATGGCAGCCTTCTCGCTGGTGTAGTCATCCAATCTCTTCATAAGAAGATCCATCTTGGCAGTAATCATATCTGCTTCCTTGACAGTATGAGTACCCCTCGGTCGTGGTTGGAGTCTTTCATCACTCCACCCTTGGTTGGAGACCATCTTCTCAATGAGTAATTTAGCATCATCAACAGTGAGTGAGAAGAACGCTCCTTAAGCAGCAGCATCAATATGGCCTCGGGCTGTCGGAGTCAACCCATTATAGAAGCTTTGAAGAATAAGCCAATCCTCCATCCCATGGTGAGGACAGGCCAGGACATACTCCTGAAGCCTTTCCCAAGCCTCTGGGATAGATTCACTTGCTGCTTGCTGAAAACCAAAAATCCTTCCACGAAGAGCATTGGTTTTACCCAATGGGAAGAACTTCTTGAGAAATGCCTCTGAACACTTACTCCAAGTGTTAATAGCTTCACGATTCGCATAGAACCATTGCTTAGCTTTCCCCAGGAGGGAGAATGGAAACAGCCGTAGACGAACAACATCCATATTTGCACCCCTGATGACGAAAGTGCTGCATAGCTCTAGGAATTGCTGCAGATGATACCATCGTGATTAGACCCGTCTTGATCTCAAAATTTTCAGTCCCCATTGCCACCTCAGGGCCTTGCAGCACCTGGTCAGCAGAAGGAGCTGAGTACTCACGAAGTGTCTTCTGGGCCATAGCGTTGGACGTGGATGGTACAAAGGAAGCTGGTTCACCCTCCGGACGAGTATGACGAGGTGAGCCGAAATGAATTCGAGCTTTCCTCACAAGTGACTCGGGATCTTCAGTAAAATTCCCCGGGAGGTCGAAACCAGTCATACACTACCTGTCTTCATCATCCAAAGATAAAAGAAGACAATCAAGGTTAGCCTGCATTGAGAGTTGTCCTAACCTACTCAGAGTTTATAAACAGATGCAAAGCATAGTCATGATAATCCTGTGCCTTCCCCGGCAACGGCGCCAGAAATGCTTGTTGGCATTTCATAACGTCGATCACTTAAGAACAGATTTGGAATCCATCCTTAGCGTCAGCGTTAGAAATGCCTTTAGGCAGCTCTCAATGTCACAACTAATGGCACCGGGTTAGCATGAACATCGAGACTTGCCAGAGGTTAATCTAAATGATCATGAACGAATCCGCAAGTGCACAGATAAACCATTGTAGCATTTCCCCAAGGAAGGAGAGTATTCCAAGGGTATCGTGTGGAAGGCAATGGCGGATATCTTAGACTTATGCTTTTGATCTGAATGTAAACCAAGAGATAGATATAGGGAACAACACACTCAAAACAGGGATAAGATAAAAGATATAAGGGGTAGTATGACACACACACTCAGATCTACCTCTACTCTAGCACACTACGGCTTTGGGGGAACATACGAGTTAGCTCTAAGTTCTAATGAACTAAACATACAAAGCTAGAAGATACAAGAGATGGGCATGAGTATTGCATGAGAGAGATAAGGTTCAGCACCCAGGTACAAACGGGGAGCTAGTCCGCGATGACCAGCACTCTGCGAAACTAGACTTTAGACTCCTACCGCAGGTACCCCAGCGCGGAGGTTGCCCAAGGATCCAACAGGGCTGTCACCACCTGAGGACCGACCTCTATCGTTACGGGGGGTATGCTCATAACTATCATAGCCAGACAACCCAGGAACCATGCCTACGTTGCTGCTAGACTCCACCCGGCCCGGGCTATTGTGACTCAGGGTGAGAGCCACCAGAAGACTGGTCAACTGGACCGAGTACCGTAGCTTGAACACAGACCTCATGCAACACTCTCATGCCATCTAACAAGATCAACTAAGGCTAGACATACAAACAGATATGAACTCTCTTATGTCTAATCAATAAGATCAAAGGGTCGTGTTCGTGAAGAACACGAGCCTCTAACTTATGAACAAACACATAAGGAAGGAGTTTATCACCCTTCAAGTGGATCAAAAGGTAGTGTTCATGAAGAACACAAGCCTCTAAATGATGAACAGAGGATGAACTCAAGAACATATCAAACATATGATCTACCATAACTTTATATGAAATAGCTGAATAACTGAAGTAGATCAAAGTCATACAAAGAAATAATGATAAAAGAGAACTCATACCTAGACTTCCAAGAGGACTTGGAACCTGAATAAGAGCTACTCTAGCCTACCCCCTTGCCTTGGAAACTAAAAGTGAGAGGAGAATGAGAGAGTGGTGTGTGAGAAATGGGAGCCCCTCCCCTTCTATTTATAGGCAAGGACAAGGCATGCTCGAACGCCCAAAGTGCCCCTAAACACCCGGGAGTGAGGCAATGGACCAATGAGGAGCAAACACGTGGAGGGCCAGGATCAGAGGCCACTAAGGCAGTTCGGCCGATCCTAGGATCGGCCGGCCCCCTAGCGTGGCCCCCTGGCCTGTGCTTTCTCTGGGTGGCTACTCTGTGGGCCCTTTGATCCTCCCCCGGTGCATGGCTTGATTTGGTATCTGAGGTGGGCCCTTTGATCCATGTGAAGTCCATGTGGCGTCCTCTGATTTGTCGGTGAGTGCCTCCCCTAGATCGATGACGTGGGTTGCCATGTTTCCCTTGGTGGCAGCCACCTCCTCAGCTGTGTTGGCATGGTTTCTTCATAGAAGGTGAGTTTCCATCTCTTTTAAGGGGTAAATCACCTACATACAAATAATCTCCAAGGACAAGTGGAACTACCTTATTCAAACCTAAATGCTAGTAAATAATGCATATGCCTCCATTTATGTGAGAATATTGAGGGTTGGAAATGGTGAATTTCAACCGTCAACACTTGGTTTGAGGTACCTGATGGGCAGCGGGATCAAGTGTCATCTACATGGTGCAGGAAGAACAAGAAATTGTGAACAAGTAGCCGGTACATGGTGGCGACCAAGTCATTGATCGAGGCAGTTCGTGTCTGGGAGCCGGAGCTGAAAGGCTTGGTGTGCTTGATTCTTAGCGTGGTGAGGTCGAGTACCTTGTGCGCGAGGTTTGATAGTTTCTCCAGAAAACTACTCACCGACACTTTGTTGGTTTGGCCTCAAAACCAATAAGTAGCCGGTGCATTATGGTGGCCAAGTCAAGGAATGAGGAAAGATCGAGTAGGCTGTCCAGGAGCCGGAAGTGAAAGTCTTGGTGTGCTCGAAGCTTGGCGAGGTGAGGCTGTGCCATGGATGCGGGGTTTGTTGATTTGCTCCAGAAAATCAACACCCAGATACCCGGCGCAGCAGAGACGGCATCCGAGTGCGGCGTGGAGCTTCAAAGTGGGGGACACGCGGTGTGACCACAGAGCTTGCGTTCGAGGGAGGCAAGTCTGTCGTGGATGTGTGTCTGCTCGAGGGAAACACACCTTGGAGATATTACTTGATTATGCCCACATTGGAGATCAACACATCTCTTCGTTCCTCGAATCGATTCGCATACAATTCGATCATGAGCACATTGCATACTACTCGATCATGCCCACATTGGAGATCAACACATCCCTTCCTTCCTCATTTCAATTCGACACACCTACTACTCGATCATTAGCATATTGCATACTACTCGATCATTCCCACATGGGAGATCAGCACATTCCTTCATTCTCATTCGATTGGCAAACTACTCGACCGACCATACCCCTTCTGAGATCAACACATCCCTTCCTTCCACAAATCAATTCGAATGCAATTCAATCATGAGCACATTGCATACTACTCGATCATACCCACATTGGAGATCAACACATCTCTTCCTTCCTTGATTCGATTGAACACCTACTACTCGATAATGAGCACATTGCATACTACTCGATCATGACCACATTGGAGATCAACACATCCCTTCCTTCCTCGTTTCAATTCGACACATCTACTACTTGATCATTAGCACATTGCATACTACTTGATTATACCAACATTAGAGATCAACACATCTCCTCGTTCCTCGAATCGAGTCGCATACAATTCGATCATGAGCACATTGCATACAATTCGATCTTGAGCACATTGCATACAATTCGATCATGCCCACATTGGAGATCAACACATCTCTTCCTTCCACGATTCGATTCAACGCCTACTACTCCATAATGAGCACATTGCATACTCCTCGATCACGAGCACATCGCATACTACTCAAACATTGACACAATGGCATGACTGAAGGATTACATCAAAAATTACAAACAAAAGCATGCTAAGGTAGTTTTGGGTTCCTTTTATGCATAGAAACACTCATGCATTACATGATGCCGAGGTCGTAGAACTCTCTAGTTTGGGTGCAGGAAAACAACCTACTGCGCCTGTACTCCCTCATTGATCCATCTTGTTAATCCAATCCAGCGAGTCAAACGCATGGAAGTCGGAGTCTTTAACATCGCTAGACAAGTACATTGTTCTGTCCTGAAAACCACGTGGTAGTAGCTCTAGCTCATCCTACAACCCGGTACAAGACCATTGGGAGCCTTCCGACTCTAGTACAATTTTTCCTTGGTTAGCATTTGTGAAAACCTGAGCACAAAGCCTAGGCAAAACAATTATTTATTGTTGGTTCAGACATGTCAATGAAATATTTATTGTTCAACTCGAATACAACAATCAAATCGGATCAACAGCAATAAAAGGATTGTTTAACGTTCAACCTATTTGTCGTCGTTGTTCGAAGAAGGAGTTGACATAACAGGATTCTGAAGAGGGTCATCAGGACGTACATATGGAGCAGGTGAAGAATCAGGTGCAGGAGAGCCTTCTGAAGTAGCTCGAGCAAGAGCAGGAGCAGGAGCATGAGAGCCTTCCAAGGTAGCAGGAGCAGGAGCATGAGAGCCTTCCGATGTAGCTAGAGCAGGAGCAGGATCAGTTGCAGGAGAGCCATCCGAGGTAGCTGGAGCAGGATCAGCTGCAGCAGAGCCTTCCGAGGTACCTGGAGCAAGAGCAGGAGCAAGATCTTCTTGAGCTTCTAATGTTGAGCGACCAGGATGTTCTGTACTACTAGAGGTAGAGATAGCACGACCATCCGGATCTGTTCCTATTGCCGCCAATGGATCTTCCTTATTCTGTTCCTCGGCTGCAATATCAGATAGAACCAGGAGTATTGATGCATTTGTTTCCTTTTCTGTGGAATCCTTTTTCTGTCAGGGTCCTCGTTGATGTCATCAATAGTGAAACAATGGCTCAATTGTGATGCAGCTCAGAGACTTCAGATGATTTACCTAAGTTAGGAGGAAGCATGAGTAGCAAGGAGGTCTGACCATCATCATGTGGGAGTAGAGCCAACGGTGGTGCTATGTTGGCAGCTTGGTGAAGGTGATTGACTGAAGCAAAAGAGTCCCCATAGTGCGCCCCTACCGGGCAACCATTTATACTATCTGCTCCGACTACGCACGATGTAACTCCTCCTGACATGCCATTCTCTCCTCCATCCTTTACTAGTGCTGGGTCTGATTGAGCTAAATTTGAAGGAACATTTTCATAAATGAGGAAGAGTCCATTAGTGCACTGGTTGTTGCTGTAGTGACTGGAACTATTTCTGTATTGATTGGGACTATTTCTGTAATGGCCAGCGACACACCAAACACCTTGTCATGATGTAGTTGTAGATGTCTCTCTGGAGATGCCTCATCGTCTTCACTATCTGAGCAACATATGTCATTAGGAGATGGATCAATTGTAGCCCATAGGCCACGACGTTTGTCTCCTAGTCTCGCGGGCTTGTATTCCTTGAATTGTGTTTTGGACTTTCTATACTCGGCTCGCCAATCTTTGAGTCCAGCATGATCAACATGTCCATTTGCATCGACTCTACGAAGACAACTCAGGATTAAGGAGATCTAGTGAGCATACGGCATTTGTCGGGCCATAGTTAACCTATCACGGATAACATCTTGAATCTCACAAAGAATGAAGTCCATGATGTGGAATGCCCAGCCAGTCATGACGTGAAGGAGAAGCCACTGATGAAGACTAGTGATGGACTCTGCATTGCAATGTGTGGTAACAATGTCTTCCTTAGTGCCCAGTGAACCACATCTGCCTCAGGAGTAAGCATGTCAGGTGTGCGATATGCTCGCCTACCTGTGAAGGACTCAAGAAAATGTCTGGCCATATCCTCATCAGACGAGAACGACCCACCAGGCAAACTACGCCGAGGTGGTTCACGATCCCCATAGACAATGGCATGTATGGGCTCACCACAATTGCTTATATAGTTCCTAGCTTTGTCCTCATGTAGTTCGCAATCTCAAAGTCCAAGATCTGTAGCAATTTGGTGTCGGAAAAGTGTATATTCATGCCCCTAAAACATGAACTTCATGTACTTCTAAATTTTAGGAATGTAATTAGTAGCATAGAAAACTCTCACCCAATCCTCAACATACTGATGATGCAATGAGATCCAATCAGCCAATCTGTCATGATCATCAAAGTATGCCTTCATATCCTTTCCTCCTGTGGCCAAGTTCATATGATCCCAGTTTATAACCCTATGCTGATACAGTTTCATGGGTAGGTTTTTGTAGTTGTAATAGAAAGTTTGTTGAATGACATTCTTAAATTTTGGTTCAACCTGTTTGTCCTTGCTTTTTTCCCACCACATGGTCTCATCCACCCATCTAAGCCTTTTAATCATTTGGTAGGTATGGTTGCATAGGTCAATCATCCTTAGCGACTCTTCTGGTGGAGGATAAAGTTGTACCTAGTTCTGCTCCCTGGGATGGGGCGCAGGAAACTCGGCAGGGCGGGGTGGGCGATGCTGCACAGATTACTATCACCCGAAAGAGGCCGCGGTTGACCCAACCCATGTGCGGCAGGAAGGCATCAAGGTTGACTCATCCCATGTGCGGTATGAAGGGGCTGAGGAAGACTCCCGTGTAATCGGCCTGCCCCTTTGCCTCATTTGAGGACTAGATGTGCCTGCAGAACTCGGCTGCGACTTTCTTTGTCACTTCGCCGGAGGCGGATCAAGCACCTTTCCATCTCTCTTGCCACCATCTCGGCCCATCTACAATATATTTCTTGAATTAGTGCCATTCCATGTTTGAAAAGAAGCAATGAATCCCCCTTTCAAAGACTCATACCTATGAATTCGACGGTGATTGGGGTATCCCGTGGTGTCAGCTGTAGACGGCGGCAGAGGAGAAACCCTACGAAGGGGTTGCACCGCAAGTGAGGAGGTAGTAAATGAGGGAATAGTAGGTCAGCAGGAGTGACACAGTGTTGGATAAAGCCATAAAGGTATAGTGTGCACCCAGACCAGGAAATGGGAAGCACCTTTAATACCAGGAAGTTCCACTATTCTGGTGTATACCAGACCGGATCATTGTCCACACATTTGTTTGATTTGGTTCGAAGTTGCCACAGGATGGTCCAGTGGTACATAATACAAAGAACTAGATAATCAAGCGGCCAAATGCGTGCTCTTAAATTTTATAAGTTGCTACAGGAAGTCGTCACAGGATGATCTCCTGTGGTATGTAATACAAAGAACCGGATAATCACGCGGCTGATGTTTGTTCGATGTGGTTCGAAGTTGCCACAGGAGTGGTGCTTGATTAAGATTAATATAAATTAGATGACTCTCATAATGAATAATCCTGAATCATTATCTCATAATTAGCACCTCTTGGATATTTAATTTTTTAGGGTGGGTTAGTTGCAAATAGCTTTGAAATAGGTCACATGTTTGGCCCCTTTTGAGCTATTTGGGCTAAAAAGAGGAGAGAAAAAATAGCCATGGGATTCAAACACCTCCTATTTGGATATAATTTCCCTTAAATAATCTACCATTCACATAGCCCATAATAGAAACAGTAGTACGCAACATGCCAGATGCCGAGCGCAAGGTTGTATGGCTACCCTCTCTCACCTATCACTCCCCTTTATAATCTCAAGTCAGAAATTCTACTGTTTCGATATTGTTAGCTACATTAGTGTTCTTATTAAATCATGGTCAAGTGGACACCGGAGGAGCCTTGTTTCTTTGTAGACCGGCCTATCTTCTAGGTTCTTATTAGGCTATTTTCTAGCTTCTACCCTGGTTACAGGAAGTTCCTGTGTTACATAATACAACAAACCGGATAATCAGCCAGCCCAATGCGCTTACGTATATTTGTTAAGTTGCCACATGAAGTTCTGGTGTTACACAATACAACGAACCAAGTAATACACACCGATAGCATGTTTAATATCCAGCAAAGGTGGAACATATAGAGATCAATGAAAAGGCCTAGAGGCACATATAAATTACTGTTGACGCTTTTCTGGTCAACACACACAAGCGCTAGATCGCGCAACAGTCGAAACTTGAAGCTCGCCGAAGCCTCTGTCCTAACCGGTCAGACCGGTCAGGGGCACCGGTCTGACTGGTGCAAGCAGGGACGCCGGGAAAAACCTACGAGCACCGCCTCGGGAGGGACCCCATCAGACGTGGCACGCCTAGGGTTGCTCTGAGGTCGGCAGGCCACTCAGAACGTCCTAGATCGCCGTCGAGACAAAGGAAGGAAAGCAAAGGGGTTGGAAAAGCTAGTGTTTGGACATAAAAGTTGTAAAAAGTAATGATCGATTGGGTGATTGTTGGCGGCTGTTAAGTACTACTTTCAGCCCTCAATATTCTCACAGAAATGGAGGCATATGCATTATTTACTTGCATTTTGGTTTGAATAATGTAGTTCCACTTGTCCTTGGAGATTATTTGTATGTAGGTGAAATACCCCTTAAAAGAGATGGAAACCCACCTTCTATGGAGAAACCATGCCAACTCAGCTGAGGAGGTGGCTACCACCAAGGAAACACATGGTATTTCACGTCATTGATCCAAGGGAGGCACTCACCGATGAATCAGAGTGCGCCACATGGACTTCACATGGATCAAGGGGCCCACCTCGGATACCAAATCAAGCCATGCACCGGGGGAGGATCAAAGGGCCCACAGGGCAGCCACCCAGAGGAAGCACACTAGGTGGGGCCGCCCTAGGGGGCCGGCCGATCCTAGGATCAGCCGAACTGACCTAGTGGCGCCCCATCTAGCCCCAACACGTGTTGGTTGCTCGTTGGTCACTTGCTGCATCCTCGGGTGTTTTGAGGCCATTTGGTGCTCCGAGCAAGCCTGGTCCTTGCCTATAAATAGAACGGGAGGGGCTCCCATTTCCCACACACCACTCTCTCATTCTCCTCTCACTTTTAGTTTCCAAGGCTAGGGGGTAGGCTAGAGTAGCTCTTCTTCAGGTTCCAAGTCTTCTTTGGAGACTAGGTATGAGTTCTCTTTTATCTTTATTTCATTGTATGACTTTGATCTACTTCAGTTATTCAGCTATTTCATATAATGTCGTGGTAGATCATATGCTTGATATGTTCTTGAGTTCATCCTTTGTTCATCATTTAGAGGCTTGTGTTCTTCATGAACACTACCTTTTGATCTACTTGAAGGGTGATAAACTCATTCCTTATGTGTTTGTTCATAAGTTAGAGGCTCGTGTTCTTCACGAACACGACCCTTTGATCTTATTGACTAGACATAAGAGAGTTCGTATCCGTTCATATGTATAGCCTTAGTTGATCTTGTTAGATGGCATGAGAGTGTTGCATGAGGTTTGTGTTCAAGCTACGGTACTCGATCTAAGTTGACCAGTCTTTTGTTGGCTCTCACCCTGGGTCACAATAGCCCGGGCCGGGTGGAGTCTAGCAGCAATGCAGGCATGGTGCCTGGGTTGTCTGGCTACGTTAGTTATGAGCATACCCCCGTATCGATTGAGGTAGGTCCGCAGTGGTGACAGCTGTTGGATCCTTTGCAACCCTCCGCGCTGGGGTACCTCCTATAGGAGTCTAAAGTCTAGTTTCGCAGAGTGATGGTCGTCGCAGCTAGCTCCCCATTTGTACCTAGTTGCTGAACCTTACCCTTTCATGCAATGCTCATGCCTATCTCATGTATCTTCTAGCTTTGTATGTTTAGTACATTAGAACCTTGAGCTAACTCATATGTTCCCCCTAAGCCGTAGTGTGCTACAGTAGAGGTAGATTTGAGTGTGTGTGTCACACTACCCTTTATATCTTTTATCTTACCCCTGCCTTTGAGCTTGTTGTTTCCTATATCTATCTCCTAGTTTACATTCAGTGCAAAAGCATAAGTCTAAGACATCTGCCATTGCCTTCCATGGATATGATACCCTTGGAATATTCTCCTTCCTTGGGGAAATGCTACAATGTTTTATCTGTGCGCTTGCGGATTCGTTCATGATCGTTTAGATTAACCTTTGGCAAGTCTTGATGTTCACGCTAACTCGGCGTCATTAGTTGTGACGTTAAGAGGTTCCTACAAGGCGTTTCTTAGTGTTGTCACTAAGGATGGATTCCAGATCTGTCTTTAAAGTGACGGCGCTACGAAACGCCAACAGTGATAGGTTGTCAACTGACCGTGGCCCTTTATATTTATAGGGTGGGGAGTTCTTGCACAGCAAGGAAGTCCTTTACAACTCGAAAACTACCAGGACTCCTCAATTCTACTCAGACTCAGGGTCCACTAGTCAGACCGGTCAGGCCCACCGGTCGGACCGGTACGGCCGTTGCCGGATTGGCTACAGGACCTGACCGGTCAGACCGCCTAGTGACACCAGTCTGACCGGTGGCGTTCAGCCTGATCGGCTTAGTGCCAATTTTGGGTGCGAACATATGCCCCCTATTTTTAGTAAAGCTTGCATACTAAAAATACTTCTAAGGTCGATGTGACAAATTTCACCGGCCATTTTTTTGCTCTAAGGGTGATTTTCATATAAATCGGCCATGGTTCTATCAAGCATCTTGCCAAACACTTGAATAGAATTTCTTCAAGTATCTCCCATTGAGAGCCCTTGGAAGTTGTTGTCCTTGTAAAGTCTCCACCATGTAATAACCCGGAGCACACCTTCACAATCTTGTATGGACCTTCCCAACTTGGAGACCACTTACCAAACGTGTTGCTCTTAGTTCCAATAGGTAAAATTGTCTTCCAAACCAGATCACCTACCTGAAAAGATTTGGGTTTTACCTTCTTGTTGTAAGCTCTAGCAACTCACCTTTTGTCTTTCTCAATTTCCTCTAAAGCCTCCAAGCGCTTGTCGGTCACTTCGTCAATATTGTCCATCATCAAAGCATTATATGTTCCAACATCAAGATTATTTTGCTTTGAAAGTCTGTGTGCGCCTAGATTCACCTCAACGGGCAAAACGACCTCTTGACCATACACAAGCTCATAAGGAGAAACTTTAGTAGCACCATGTCTAGAAATACAATGAGCCCATAAAGCTCCTGATAATAACTCATGCCACCTCCTAGGATTGTCCTCTATCTTCTTCTTGATGAGCTTCACCAAAATCTTGTTGCTAGACTTGGCTTGACCATTTGCTTGAGCATAATACGGTGATAAGGACCGTTCCAAGAAAGGTCCTAGGGATGGCTCGATCTTCACAATAGTAGGTTTTGTAACAAGATAAGTTGCTGCAAGTAGCGGGTAAATGCTTTATACCTGACAAAGGTTAGATGCGACCAAGCGACAGGGAGAGAGGCACCGAAACCGCGAAGACTTCAACTCGATCTCCGAACGACCGCAGAACCACAAGCCGGAACTAATCCACACAATACCGTGTAGCCGAACGGAAACCGTAAAGCACAAAGTAGCGGATCCTGGAGGGTTCTCTTCACAAGTCCAAGAAGAACAAGGAAGAACAAGAGTGTGCAAGGCACTCAGCAGCATCGGCTGCGACAAACCATATGAGGCTATCAATTCATGATTATTAAAAACTAAGTTTTCGATAATACATAGGGGGTATTTATACTAGGAACAACTCTCCTAAATGAGTGTGGGATGAGTACGAACTGAAGAGGCCACGTTGGGAGGTGGAAGGCCAACTGGTGGAAGCATTCATGCACTCCTCTTCGGTTCACACGCGCCTTCTTAACTTCTAAGCAGCCTTCAATAAAATGGTCATTACTCCTAGCTCGGAAGTCGAAACGATGCGCCGCTTAATGGGTTGGAATCTTGACTTCAAGGAGCTTCTAGTGATGTATCACTTGGCCCCCATCTCTTGCAGAGATGGTACATACTTGGATGTGATGTTGATGCTTCTGTCACGTAACCTAGAGTCTTGCGTGTGTAAGTCTTCTCAGCTTGGGTAGCAATCTTGGTGTCCTTCATGTAACCTTTTGTGTCCTCCACGTAACCCAGCGGAGAAGCCTCTTGTGTAAACCTGAGTAGGATTAAAGTACAACACTTAGGGAGTATATGACTCTCAACAATATTGTAATGTAATTCAGAGAGGAAAGCATGCACCTCTTGTTGGAGTTTGTTTGCACGGCTGCGTGTAATCGGTCCTTCATACACTTGTGCTTGTGTATCTAATGCTTGTTCTTGTGTAACTGGTTGTGTACATGATTCTTGATGCATAACCAAAGGTGGACTTGGTGTAACCTGCGACGCATCCGGTGTAACCAAGGCATCTGGGTTACGTATGGCTGTGATGTCCTCATCATATGGAGATGAATTGAGTAATTTAATACCATAGGAATTGACAAACTTACGCACCTCTTTTGATACAAATGAAGTTCTTTGATTCATAGTCAAAGTTTGTGGAATGCCAAATCTATGTATAATATACTTTGTAATAAACTCAATCACCTCTCTATGTGTCATATTTTTCAAAGGAATTGTTTCGGGCCACTTGGTAAAATAATCAGATGCCACAATCACAAAACAATAACCCTTCGACGAAGGAGGGTCAATCTTATCAATAAAATCCAATTCCCATCATCTAAAATGCCAAGGCTTGATAATCAGATGCATCAACACAGCGGGTACCAACTGAACATCTCCATGTTTTTGACACTCCCACATCCCTTGTATTACCGAAAACAATCAGCTATCATAGTAGGCTAATAAAAACATGCTCGCCTGAGGAGCCACTTCATCTTAGGAGCTGATTGATGAGTACCACAAATTCCTTCATGCACCTCTGCCATGGCCAATGTAGCTTGATCAGGACCCAATCATTTGAAAAGCAAATCACCTACGGTCTGACGATATAATTCACCATCATCAAGAACAAACTTGAGAGCCCAACATCAAATTTTTCTATCAACTGAACTGCTAGGATTTTGTAAATAATTAACTAGAGGTTTTCTCCAATCATCCACTTTGTCCTTATCGTTAATGACCGAAGGAGGATTTTGACCAGGGGACCGGTCAGACCGATCAGTGGCATCGGTCAGACCGGTATCACCGGTTAGACCGGTCGGCTGCGTCAGCCTGACCGGTGCCTCCAGGGCCAAACACTCGACCAAAAGCAACGGTTTGTGTTCTTGGAAAAATTTTTTCTGAACATTATAACCAGATGCTTGCTGAGCTAGAGCATTAGCCCTAGGATTCTCTTCTTGTGGCACATGATATATAACAAATTCATCCATACAAGATATGATGTCTAAGCATTTATCAAGATATGCATTTAAAAAGCCATTTAGACATTGATATACCTTGGAAACTTGTTGCACCACTAATAAAGAATCACCATAATCTTCCACATGTTTTACTCCCAGGTCATGCAAAATTTCCAATCCAAATAAAGGAGCCTCATAATTGGTTTGGTTGTTATTTGCGATCCAATCGGTTAAGAGCTTCAAAACAGCCCCACTTGGCGAAATAATAATAACTCCAACACCACAACCATCATTGCAAACCGATCCATCAAAATGCAATTTCTATGGAGTAAAGGTAACATAACCGACATTTAAATCAAGTTCCTCATTTACTCTATGTTCAACGATGAAGTCGGCAACAATTTGACCTTTCATTGATGGCTCAGATTGTAAATCATATTCAACTAAAGCATAAGCCCATTTGCCGGCTCTACCACTCAAAATTGGTTTATGCAAGACATATTTAATAATGTCGGTTTGACATGCTACTATGCAAGTACTAGGTAGTAAATAATGCCTTAACTTGGTACAAGTATGATACAGTGATGAACACAATTTTTCAATAGGAGTGTACCTTGTTTCGATGTGTAATAGTCTTCTACTTTCATATGCAACAACATATTCCTTCCCTTCGGTTTCTTGAGTCAAAACACCTCCAATGACATCCTTCTCAGCTGCCAAATGTAACTTAAAAGGAATTCCACTCTTGGGTGCTTGAAGAACGGGCGGCGAAGACAAATAACGCCTGATCTCATCAAATGCCTCTTGTTGTTTTGCCCCCCCCCAAGTAAAATCAACATCACTTTTCAACCGAAGTAAAGGAGTAAAAGCATTCACCTTCCTGGACAAGTTACAAATAAACCTCCTCAAGTAATTTACCTTGCCCAAGAACTTTTACAAACGGGAGCCTTTACATTTTTTATAGCTTCAATCTTTTTAGGATCCATCTCTATGCCATTCTCATGTACAATAAAACCCAAGAATTTTCTAGCTGATACACCAAAAGCACAATTAAGTGGATTCATCTTCAACTTATACCATCGCATTCTCTCAAACGCAAGCCTTAAATCGGCTAAATGAGAATCTACTCCAGTCAATTTGACAACAATATCGTCGATATAAACCTCTACTATGACGCCAAGTAAATCATGAAAGATCAAATTCATAGCCCTTTGATAAGTAGCACCTGCATTCTTTAAACCAAAGGTCATGACTACCCACTCAAACAATCCAACAAAACCCGGACAAATGAAGGTTGTTTTGGATATATCATCTTCAGCCATAAAAATTTGATTGTAACCAGCATTACCATCAAGAAAGCTAAGAATTCTATGTCCGGATGCAGCATTAACAAGAAATCGGCTATATGCATAGGATATTCATCATAGGAGTACCTTTATTAAGATCTCTAAAATCAATACAGGGACGAAGCTTTTTGTTCCTTTTTTCTCAACAGGCACAATATTAGAGATCCAATCAACATATCGACAAGGCCTAATAAACTTAGCATCAAGCAACCGATTGATTTCCTCTTTCACTCGGTTATAAATATCAGGATTAAAGTTTCTACGAGGTTGTTTATAAGGCCTAAAACTAGGTTTAATAGGTAAATGATGTTCAACTAAGTCATGACTTAAACCAGGCATCTCATTGTAACTCCATGCAAAAGAATCGACATACTCCTTTAATAATTTTATTAATTCAGATTTAAACAAAGAATCAAAATTCTTGTTTACAAATGTCGGCCTAGGTATAGTGCCATCACCAATATCTACCTTATCTAAAGGATCAGCTGACGTAAACCCTTGTCCCAACTTGCTCAAATCATCAAAATCTTTGATGGCCTCACATATATCATTCTTATGCGTCTGATAGTGTTCACGCCTCCGCTGCAACCACTCTAGATTGACATCCATCAAATCTTAAGAGATGGTGTAGCCTAATTGTCCATCAGCTTTAATACAATAGCAGCAAAACCACCTTTAGTGCTATCAATGATCTCACAACCAGATAAATCTAAACAAGTTAAGCACTTAAGATTTTCATGATCATGCACAGAAATACTATCAGCCACTGCAACATAAGCCAATGTGTCACCATGCACAACCTCTACCTCGTCGCCTACCCATTGAATTAAGAATTTATGCAAAGTAGAAGGAACACACTGATTTGCATGAATCCAATCACGACCAAGGATTAAGTTGAAATTACCTTGGGCCTCGACGACGAAGAAAGCAGTAGCCAACGTCTTGCTCCCAACGGTAAGCTCCATAGAGACAACACCTTTAGCTCCCATAGGCTTGCCTCCTCCCACACTGCTGACGGTCATGTTGGTCTTGATCAACTCCTCATTTGAACCTCCCATCTTCTTGAATAGAGAATATGGCATCAAGTTGAAAATCACTCCTCCATCCACCAACATGCGAGATATAGGCTTCCCATTAATGTGTCCTTCATGTATAAAGCCTTCAGATGACTAGCTTTAGGCTTCTGGAAAATAGCACCCTTTGGCCCAAAGTCGAGATGTGCGATGTCCTTCTCTGAGAGCAAAACACCATCCATAGACATATGAACCACATTAATATCCAAATTCATGCGCTCGGGCGAAGAATTGTAATCAACAAGCTCTTCATCGTCTTCTGACGTAGGTACCGATGGAAGCTTGTCATTACAAACCATAGAAGTCGAGGAAGGAAAACTGGGCGGCACCTCTGGGTCATCGGTCTGACCGTTGACAACCACCGGTCTAACCGACTCCTCTACCGGTCTGACCGGTGCTGGCTGGGAGCTAGTCTTGATCCTCCACTCTTTTCCTTGTGATACCATGGGCCTGTACTGGTTGAATGCTTCGTCTCTCTGCTTCTCTAGCTCCTTCTCCTTATTTTCTCTGATCCTTAGGCATTGAAGCTTCCTCCTTTGTGTGCGATTCAAACCGGGAGAACACCATCATTAGTAGTAGTAGATGCCCCCAAAATTGGTGTTGCAACCTTATTGTTTGGAACAATCGGTCTTTTGCCACCACTCCCAATAGGAACATCCATGAACCCAATTTGAATAATATCCTAGTTTGTAGTCCTTTCTGAGTTGATATCCATTTTCTGCACCTCCTCCTTCTGCTTTGGCTTGTACACTTGCTTTACTGGAGTGGGCACAACTTTTTTGGGCACATCGATCTGATCGTTGCCCTTGACCGGTCTGACAGATCGGGTCTGGTGACCGTGACCAGAATGACGAGGCGCCAATCGGTCTTGGAAAGGCCTGGAAATCCTGTCCATAGTTGATCTTGGTCCTCCCCATCCAGGATGAAAAGCTTATTGATATGGCACCCAAGATGGAGTAAAGTGTTGCCTTTGCTGAGACGATTCACCCTTGAACTTTGTAGTAGCTCTTGGAGGTGAAGACGGACTTCCTTGATGTGTAGGTGACCTCATCCTTTTTTTAATGGTCGATCATGTGTAACAGCCTTTTGCTTGGAATATTTATCAAATAGCATGTCGAAAGTGACCTTTGTTTTAGGATCACTCCCCTAATTTTTTGCTACATTAAGCTTCCAGTTTCCAATCTCTGGACAACTTGGTTTGATCATCCTCGGACGGCTCTGGGGTGCACCGGTCTGACCGGTCACCTCCACCGATCTGATCGATCTAGCCTGGTCAGGCTCAGACAGTCATTGATCAGGGGGTGTGGACGACCCTTGACCCCCATGTCCAAAGGCTCTAACAGTAACCTTGAAAGTTTCTTTGCCATCAAGAGGCTTCTCATATGCACCTTCTCGGACTAGCTGTTTCCCTCTCAAATCAGACTTAGCTTCCCCGACCACGCCATTCTTGCCTTTAGTTGCTTCAGCTTGATGCGGTCGAACCAATACCTTGGGCTGCTGTAATTCTAAGGTGTTGATAGGAAAAGGTGTCTTATCCACTTGCATCTCATGAAACGTCAAACAACCTTCAATTATGGCCGATTGAACCTGTCGACGAAACACATTGCAATCATTAGTGGCATGAGAATAAGAATTATGAAATTTGCAATATGCATACCTTTTCAACTCATCAAGTGGAGGCAAAGTATGAGTCAATTTAATGTTTCCAGATTTATGTAACTCATCAAAGATACGATCACACTTAGAAACATCAAAATTAAATTTTACTTCTTCTTACTAACCTTTACTAGCCGGCTTCAGAGATGATCAAGAATAAGATTTTTTCCTTAGAGGGCCAAATAAACTCAGCAGCATAAATTTCTTTATCACTATCGCTCGAACTATCAGAATCATAATCAATAAGATGCACATTTGAATGATGTGACTTAAAATTATCTTTTTCTTTATTCATCCGATTTCAACAATTAAAGCTCTTACTTGAACTTGTGCATCCGAAAGAAAATCTGAACCCTCTGTTTTATCTCTAATGGCAGATCTTAAACCCTTTAAAAAATATCAGCAAGATCCATATTAGCAACTGACAAATTAAAGCAATGGTTTTTAGTTTCTTTAAACCGTTTAATGTAAGAAGAAATGTTTTCATCTCTTCCTTGCCTAACCGATGTTAAAACTTTCAATTTTAATTGCAAGCTCCCACTATAAAAGTGGTCATGAAATTTACGTTGTAACATATCCCAAGATATAATAGAACCGAGAGCAAGAGATGAAAACCAAGCAAAAGTAGTGCCGGTCAAAGATAAAGAAAACAAACGCACTTTTAAAGCATTATAAGCACCTGCTTCGCCTAGTTCAGTTGTATATCGACTAATATGTTCCCATGTGGTTCGGTCATCATCACCACGAAATTTAATCAAATCTGGCATACGCCAACCACGTGGGAGAGGGAAATTATCAAACTCAGCATCATATGGTTTTTTTATATAAATTTGTATTACCAATATGAAAAACAAGTTTAGTTTTTACCACATTAGTGTTGACACCGTTTTTTGACACGTGTTGGTAAGAAGCAAAGAGCTGATGAGAAAAGGCACTGGGCAAGACACAGGGCCGGTAGAAGAAAGGAAGAAGGAGAAACCAACTAATCGGCCGATCAGGAAGAAATGACAAATGAGGACAGCCGATAGTCCAAGAGGGAATCAGCTTGAAGAAAAAGAAGAGAAAGTGGCAAGAGAAGAAATACGCCAAGGAAGAAAAAGGGAAGCTCAGATGGGTCAACATCGTTTGACAAGGGGTCAAAGATAGTTAGCGAGTCCGACTCTTGCACGAGTCATTTATCTTTAGCAGTTATAGTTTCTTTAGTAGTTATAGTTTCTTTGAGTTAGGTAAGTTTTGTCGTAATCGACTAGGAGTTCGTAGTGTTCTAGGGTATAAGTAACGACCCTGCGCGGTCGGGAAAGATTGTACACACCAACAAACACAAACCTTTATTTTTCAAGCAATTTACCTTTCAAGTCGGCAACTTCGCCAAAAGTTTTCTTCTTCTTGTTTTCTTGTTTCAAGTGTCGTCCTTCAAGTTCGCCGGGTAGCATCAATCGACCTCCAGTAAGCTTGTGAGTACCGCTTTACCGAGTAACATCTAGGCATTAACCTCCAGGCGCATCGCTGTGGTTTCATCTAGATTTATTCAAAACTTATCAATATCAGCTAGATCTTCAAGTCTTTTCTTGTTTATTTAGCTTTTATCACCAACTTATCCCGCTCGAGGCTCGATCGTATCGGCTAGGTCTCGCTGCGTCATCAGACGCACCGGTCTCACAGCCGATCTGAACCTGCCTCACTGTTGACGTCATCAGATCGGCTGACCCTAGCCGTTCTGAACATATTTGCACTTCGGCTGTCTATCGGCTGGCCGATCTCGTTCGATCCCGCATCGGCCGATCAGGCTGTTACGCTATGCCCACGTGGAAGACATCCATCAGTTCTGTAGCTGATTAACCCTGTATTTAACTTCTTATCCTCTTCCGTGCTGATCAACAGGTCAGGTCGGCTGGCACGCCTTGTTACATCCAAGGGATCCGTTACGTGCTGCTGTGGAGGACTTTATTTCGTTTTCTACGTCAACACATCTTGGAACGCCTAGTGGGACCCGAAGAACCATGACGATGTCTAAAGAATTCAAGAAGCCTGATGAAGTCCACAAGGACAACATCTAGCCAATCACTGTGGATCAACTCAAGGAAGCTGACAAAGCCGAGTACGAGAAATGCATGGCAGAATATGGTCGGCTTCTAATGGGCAGTTTCAGCCTTACTAGGAAGGACTAGTGAAGAAAGTTCCTCTTCCAAAACCTACAGAGATAATAATACAGGCCGATCCTGGAAGACTTCAAGACATGATGACAAAAGCTATGCATGATGCTTTAATTGATCAATCTTCTATCTTCAATAATATAGTGCAGAACAGCGTGAAGGAGGTTCTCAGGGAAGAAGTCAATAACTATTTCAAGGGACCGGCATATTATCAACCGAACATGGCTTTCCTGTTCCTGACTAACAAGAAATTCAGAGAAGTGTTGCCGGTTTCTAAGCCAATTACAACTTCTACTCCTGATATTATTACAACAACTCCTCCTTCTACCATGCCGCCGTCAACAACTGTGGGATTCAGTCAACCAGGGTCTCGAGGTTTCGTATCTGTTACTCCTACAGATCCAAAGTACGACATGCCTGTGAGTTCTGCACTAGAGACAGTCCAAAGGAAAGAGACTATGGTGATACCCAAATACACTAACCCTTATGCAGCAAAGCTCAATAACTTGGTTGGTACTGCCCTTCATCATGACAAGGGGATTACATTCACATTCTTCGATCAAAGATCCCAGAGTCAGCAGAGTTATGATGTATCACCCATGCATGTTTACATGGTCAAGCCACTACCTGCTCCTCAAAGGGTTCAGACGACTCAAGAGATGACACTGCAACCAAATATGTCAGGTGGATTTTTGGCTAGCCAGCCGATCGTAAGTCACCAGATACAGCAAGAGTAGATGACATCAGCCATGAAAGCATCTGCAGTTAGAAGTTATGCTGCCAAACTACAAGAGGAATACAATGAGGCTATGAATCAAGCTCCACTATTGGAAGTAATGACAGATCCTCCTCTGTTCTCTACACCATCGTATCAAGAGCAACAGATCTAGGATTTTCCAAATATTCAGTACATGCAACAGCCGATTGCTACACAAACAAACCAGGCGAATCAAGGCTTCTCAGCTGAACAACAACTTCAAGGGTCACCACATGACGTTGAGATCCCAAGGCAGCATTGGTCTCCTCCTAATCCTTCGGTTATCCAACCAATTGTTCAGGAGCAGCCGAGAACAACTGTGGTGACTTCAGGTCAGCAATATCCTTCGGCAGGTCCTCAGCCGATTGATCAAAAAAGTTTGATGGCTGAAGTTACAAATATGTTGCAGAATCAATTCGGGTTAAAGCCACAGCAGCAATCACACATGTATCGGACACCCTACCCTGCATCCTTTGATCAGATCTTGTTTCCTCAAAGGTTCAAGGTACCTAATTTCACCAAGTTCACTGGCCAAGATGACACCTCCACCATTGAGCATGTTACTCGCCTCATCATCCAGTGTGGAGAGGCAAGAACAAATGCATCATTAAGAGTTTGATTATTCTGATCCTTTCTGTCAGGACCAGCCTTTGCTTGGTTTGCATCGCTCCCAGCCATTTCAATTCAGAGTTGGGAAGATCTGGACATGCAATTTCATGAATACTTCTTCTCAGGGATTCATGAGATGAAGCTTACTGATCTTACTAGCTTAAGACAAAGGAACGATGAATCAGTACCCAACTTCGTCCAAAGGTTCAGAGAGATGAGGAACAAATGCTACAACTTATCTCTGAACGATAAACAATTGGCAGAAATGGCTTTTCAAGGACTCTTGCCATCTATCAAGGAGAACATCAACCAATTACTCCATC
This sequence comes from Cenchrus fungigraminus, assembly GCA_036936925.1. Lineage (NCBI taxonomy): Eukaryota > Viridiplantae > Streptophyta > Magnoliopsida > Poales > Poaceae > Cenchrus > Cenchrus fungigraminus. The sequence continues at coordinate 47,906,482 of CM072777.1, read as the reverse complement.
GGCTAAGTAATGAGAGCAATCTCTCATACGAGCCCAAAAGGAACTTTCAAAAGCGAGGGTTCCAAACAGGAAGCTGATTGCATGTCCCTTCGGCAAAAAAGAACCTGAGAAGTTCAGTTTTGACACAACCAAAGCTGACAAGATATTTGATCTTCTCCTTCAGCAAGGGCAGATTAGGCTTTCACAGAATCATACTATACCAAGTGTTGAAGAATTGAAGAAGATCAAGTACTGCAAGTGGCACAATGCTACATCTCACAACACTGAGGAGTGCAAGGTGTTTCGTCAACATATCCAAAGTGCAATAGATCAAGGAAAGCTGAAGTTTGAGACACCTTCGAAATCAGGAAAGTCGATGAAGCACCCAAAGCGAAGGTGTTGACGTCTGAATTGGCTAAAAATAAAGGAACCATTGATCCTGAAACCCAGATGACAGCTGAAGAAGCCAAAGGGAAGGGATTGCTTGAAGAAGGAATCAATTCAAAGGGTTTAAAGCAGCAGGTCACATCGCAGGTTCTCCTCAGCAAATTCCAACGCCAACAAAGGCAGATCAAGGAAAAGGAAGAATGGACAAGGCGCAACGCGGGGCACTGGAGATGTCCGTTCTTTAGATATTGCCGGGAAGAAGGGATCAAGCTTCCAACATCTGACAACTATCCAGAATGTGAAAGCTTTTATTCAGAAGGGCAGTCGTCCAAAAGGCCTTATTTTGATAACAGGGACAGAAATCCTACCAATCAAGATCAGCAAGAGCACCCCAACCAACACATTTCAGTATATGATCGGCTGGGGGGCAAGCGCCAAGACAGTTGACCCAATCGGCTAGAAGATATTGCTGACAGCAGGGTCCCTGATGAAGATGTGTTGGCAAGAAATCCAGAAAGGTGTAATGCCACATACGAAGACAAAAGCCAACACGAAACCCGTCAATCTAGGTGGTGCCCAGAAGGGTTGACCAAGTCTCAGAAGAGGAGAGTCCAGCGCTTGTGACAATTGGAACAGCAAGAAGAGATTGAGAAGCAGGCACTTGACAAAAAGAAGGTCCGATCACAAATCTGGCGACCCAAACCCAGAGTTGATAATAAGAAAGAAGGTCAAACAGTGGCCGGTGCTAACATGGTCTTCATGCTACCTAAGGAATTCATGACTCTTGAAGATAATTCAGATGAAGAAACTTCAGATGAAGAACTAGGGTCGGCTCAGTTAACTTTGGATCCAATGTTGGCTAGTTTTGAGAAACCAGATGAGGAAAAACGTCAACATATGAAAGCTCTGTTTCTCAAAGGCCATGTCAATGGGAAGCCAGTTACAAGGCTCCTGGTGGATGGGGGTGCATCGGTCAATCTCATGCCTTACTCAATACTCCAGAGATTTGGAAAGAATGAGCAGGATTTAACCAAGACCGATATCACGCTACTCGACTTTGAGGGAAACACATCATCTGCAATGGGTGCTATCTGTGTGGGTCTAACAATCGACAGCAAGACCCTTCCAACTACCTTTTTCGTCATCAAGGGGAAAGGATCATACAATCTGCTACATGGGCGAGATTGGATTCACACCAATTGCTGCATTCCATCTACCATGCATCAATGTGTGATCCAATGGATTGGAGACTCGGTGGAAGTAGTCAACACCAATTCATCCTTCCACATTGCAGCAGCCGATACACAATGGAATTTTGATAAAGTCATCTGCATATCAAGAAAAGTGTGAGAAACATATTTTCTCAAGATGTCTGACTTTGAGCTTCAACCGATCCAAACGATCGGTTTTCAAATATAAAGGAAAAGGCACAAAGCTGCATCAACCAATTAAGAGGATTGGACTATAACAAGACAAGGCCGATGCTTATCAAAACCAAAGCGAAGATTGGAATATTAGATTAATTACTTAGCCGATTACTACTTCTGGCTTCTTAGACGATTTAGATTTCGGATGATAGCCGATACTGAGTTATCACCTTTAGTGGAAAAAATTGTAAAAATCAAAAGTGTTCAAACGAACATATATATATATATTTCTCATATTTCAGTACATGGTGATGTTACAAAGTCTGATAAAGATGAATCGGAAGAATAGCCGATTATGTTCATCATCACTAGGCAATCCGAGGTTGCCAGAGGAAATGTACAAGCAGATACTAAAAAGCAAAAGGAAGTGCAAAGTTGACAAGATGAATCACTATTCTGTGACCTTCCTGCTAAACTCACTGATGAACAAGACATAGGCTTGATCTTCTTCCTGATGCCAAAGGGGCTATATCCAAACTCTCCTCCACCAACGGATGAACCCAAGACGCGTCACAAGGATTCCTCTAGCTGTTGGACCTCCTGGCTTCGCAAGATGAGACCAGGGAGAGAAGCATGCCCTATACTACTTCACAAGAATTCTTCTAGCCATCAAGAGATCAGAAGAAAGAAGGAGAAAGGCGAAGAGAAGAAGTTGGCAACCTATCAGACTTATATTTCGAGCCATGGTTGGAAAGTATGTTTTCTCATCGATGGATGCAGGGTCTATTTATAGCCCGAACACCAGGAAGAGATAAGGATGGGGAAAAAGGAAGAGATAGAAACATAAGCATCAGATCCGGTCAAAGAGAGGAATAGACTCCCCGTCAATGACTCGGCATTCAAGAGGCTGACATTGATTCAGGGATACGTTTCCCAAAAAATGAGGCCAGAGCTAATACATTAAATTGGGAAATTATGCACGTCCACAAACTGCAGAGCATACAGTGATATTGTTGTCCCCTCGAAGGTGCAGATAAAGAATGCAATCTTCATAGCACCACAAGGAGCAAAGTCATTCTAAGTAAAAACTTATTATTTGGGACAGATAGCTATTTCTTCCTGAAAACTCTTTTGAGAGTGAACGCCTCTCATTCCCAAAGACTTCAAACAGCTGATCTGAATCATCAGCTAGAACTTGCTATGACTATGGTGGACTCCTGGAAAGACCTTTGGACAAAGAAGTACATTTTATAGAGAAGGAAGAGAAAAGACTGTTCAGAGTCACATGCCGGCATTGAAAAACTAATGGCATTCAAGAATAGATGCGTAGCATTCATTTGTCATGATCTAGGAAGATCAATAGTACATATTTTTAGAAAAAGAGAATCATCCAGAAGAATGCATGGATCATGTAGATGATTGTTTTTAAAGATGAAACACAATGAAGCGAAAGCTGATTACATCAGCTGAAATTTATTAAAAGCTGGTTACATCGGCTAAAGAAAAATTACACTAAGATTTCTCTAAATCTTTGGCCTTCTCTAACTGCATCTCAGTGATGGCTATTTCACCCTCTACTCGATTCAGTTCTTCAAGAAGATGTGCCCTTCTGGCTTCTAGAGTTTCTAACTTCTTCTCATTTGTGGAAATTACAAGTCGAAGACCTCGCTTCTGCCTTGATGTTGACGCTCGTTGATTCGCACCATGAGCGCTAATGTTCGTCAAGATACTTTCTACGTCCCCACGGCTGGGAGACTGAGAAGAAGAAATGGTTAAGCCATCATGTGAAAACCATAGAGGGATACAAAGATAGAAGGAAACCTGGTTCACAGAAGAGGAAGAATAAGACATCATGTCAGAGATACAAGAAAAGAGATGGCGATGGCTTATTTATAGACCGATCAAGCATTCGGTCAAAAGAGAAGGACAAGGCAATAAAAGAAGAGCATTGGAAGGTGGCCAACACATTTAAAGCCAGCTACAGAAGGACCAAACTCCAGAGTTACATATACAAGGGCATTTATGTTATGCCTAATGAATGAATGGCGTTGATGGCATCCAAACGGAGTTGGTCAACTTCTTCTATTTCTTGACGATCGGCGTCAGCTAAACTAGAAATCAGCCGTTTCTCTCGGCTGATGTTTTGAGCTTTCTTGGCAATGACATCCTTCTGACGCTCCATACTGGTGATCACGTTTGGAAGATCTGCTAGCTTTTTCTCCTCCAGGGATAGATCTTCCTCGAGTTGCTTTAATTCTGCAAGATCCACATGTCTGCTCTTCATTTGATCAACAGTAGCAGCAATCTCAGGACGAGAAGAAGACAAAATCTAGATCCTGCTATCCAAATCAGCCATCTGAGAATCAAGAACTTCTCGATTCAGAACCAACTGCTCCTGACGAATCCTTTCCTCCAGACGATGTTGTGCATGCTCAACACGAAGCTGATGACTATCTATAAAAGCAACCAAATTGAGCCTATCTTTTACTTAAGCTGGCAGCTGCCCTCTGATTTGCTTATAAATTTGTCTGACTGGTTCTGCCTCTTGAACCAATTGGCTAATGTTCTGATCAAGGAGAAGCAACATATCTCGAAGACGTGCCTGAACATTGTCATGGAGAGGACTTAAAGATAATACATGAGAAGAACCGCTGATGGAGGGATCATTTTGGATCTACAAAAGACGAAAGGCAGGTCAAAAAGGGGGTATTATTAAGAAGTCATATGGCAAGATTAACAAAGAAAAGGAGGTGCTTACAACTAGATCAGATCTCAATGTGACTGGTTCATCTTCTTCAATCAAGATAACATCGGTAGGCTCTTTGTGCCTTTCAATGTTAAAATAAGTAGCTGATTCTATGTCAACATCAGCTTGCCATCCCTGAAGCACGTCAGTCACTTCAATATTTCCAACTTCTACATCAGGAAGAACGGTTGATCTTGGAAGTTCAGCAGCAGGTGGACCCTGAGGTTCCTCGGTTGATTTAAAATTCTGTGTTTGGGATTCCTTTCTGGGAGAATTGGCCGACGTTGGATTTTTTTCGGTTTGCCTTTTACTGAGCTCTGGCACAATGGCTTGCGCTGATGAGGCCCTTGCTTTCTCCTTGGAAAATTTGCTCAACAGACCAAAAGGCTACAAATAGAGAAGAATAAGAGAATAAAGAATATATCAAAAGAAAGGAAAAAGGGGTCCAGATAGAATGATCACCGTCATTGCATCGACTGATATACCAGCCGCAGATCCAGCGTCAATGAATACATCACTAGCAGAAGCATCGGCGGACACCATGAGTTTCTTAGGATCCTTGATCAAGATCTTCCTAGTAATTACCTTTCTTTTCTGAGGAGCTTTAGGAGTTGTGATACCTAAGATGTCAACAATCCTTACAACCTTATGACCAAACCATGGATGACCTCGTAAAGGAAAATAATCGATCGGTCGACCACTTCGGCTCACGAGGATCAATGAAGAGGTTACCTAAGTTTGTGTGACAGCCATCATCGGTAGAGCTCGGTGCAGAAGCCATCAATTTTGATGAAAGATCAGTACAGATCTAATCAACTTGGGAGCTATGAAACGACAGCAAAAGGGAACGCATGCAGAAAAAACAGCCAAGGGGGTTGATATTTATGGCCTCTAAAGACTCAAAGTTCGTTAAGAGATGCATCCGTTGATCACATTCGACTTGGAGAAAGAAACCCAAATCGAGGGAATTTCGGAGCAAAAGATATTTACTCCGAAACTAGGGTTGCATGTGTTGACACCGTTTTTTGACACGTGTCGGTAAGAAGCAAAGAGCTGATGAGAAAAGGCACCGGGCAAGACACAGGGCCGGTAGAAGAAAGGAAGAAAGAGCAACCAACTAATCGGCCGATCAGGAAGAAAAGACAAATGAGGACAGCCGATAGTCAAAGAGGGAATCGGCTGGAAGAAAAAGAAGAGAAAGCGCCAAGAGAATAAATACACCAAGGAAGAAAAAGGGAAGCTCAGGCGGATCAACGTCGTTTGACAACAGGTCAAAGATAGTTAGCGAGTCCGACTCTTGCACGAGTCGTTTATCTTTAGCAGTTATAGTTTCTTTCAGTTAGGTAAGTTTTGTCGTAATCGACCAAAATGCTCCTGAGGGTTGTGTATCTTACATTTATGCACTAGGGGTAGTTGTGTCATTTGCCACCTCTAGGATACTAAATATAAATAGGTAGAGGGGTGGATGGCTAGGGTTATCCTTTGGTCTGCTTTTCATTTCTTTCTCTCTAGGCTAGCCAAAGCGATCACGAGCACATCTTCAAGCGGGTGGATGCGGGAGGATTGCTAGTCCTTGTAAAGAATTTGACCTCTGTGTGTATGGAATAATTCTTGTGCTAGTTGCCTCTCCATTTGGTTTCCTGAGTTGATTTTCGCGTGCTTTTTCGGTGGTTTTTGGTTCAATCTTTGTGCATCGATTTCTAGGCCGCTTCTCTCCGGATTTCTTTGAGGGGAGCATGGGTGGATGTCTTGCACATCTTTGGTGATGATCTTGATCCGTCAAACGCCGGGAATCAGGCTCGATTTGGTGAGGATTGGATGAACTCGAGTTGGTGCTTTGAGCACAGGAGATTTGCGATTCCGGTTAATTGGATTGGTTTGGGGCTCCAAGATTTTGGGCATAGCTTCTCCTAGAGACGCTTATCATCTACCCAAAATTTGGACTCAATTCATCCAACGGTTTGGGAGATCCATTGATCGGAAGTTGGAGGTGTTTTCACGGGGGTCGCGTTCCTGTTTCTGTGTACAGTGCGGACAGTCCGCGGGCACGTTGTGGACGGTCCACGAGGATAGTGTCTGTTGCGTGTTCATCGAGTTCATTGCGTGTTCTTACGAGCTTGAGGTTTGATCCGTTGGGATCTTTGCTCTTTGTTGCAAGAGGTTTTGCAGACGGTCTGCCGGACCATGACGGACGGTCCGCGAGGTGAAGTTTGAGTTGGAGTTTTTCAGTGGTTGGCTCGAACGGTTCGGACTGCTGTGTCGGACGGTCCGTGACCCGGGCGGATAGTCAGCGTGGTGAAGGCGGACAGTCCGCGTGTACTGGTTCGCCTCTAGTGCTTATGTTAGCTATGTCGGACAGTCCGGCTTGTCCTCACGGACGGTCCGCCCTGATCCGCGGACAGTCCGCCCCAGCCCCATGGACAGTCCGTTCCTGGCGAGTAGTTTTGCCCAAGTGCTTTGGTTCTTGTCTTCTGCTTCCGCTTCTTGATTCGTGGCTTGTCTCTAGTACTTGTAGGCTTGTGTGTGCCTAGTCTAGACCTTCTTTGGTGTGCGCGAGTGATTGGAGTGGCAATCGGGGCATAGGCCGAGTTCATCATTCGGGAAGAATTTTTATCAGCTCCCATTCACTCCCCCCCCCTCTCTGGTCGCCTTTTCGGACCTTCAATTGGTATCAGAGCCAGTTATGAATCTTCGTGATTCTAACCAGTCTAAGATCCAAAGATGGGTGACTATGGCAAGGGGTCGGGTCCTCCACACTTTGATGGCAAGAATTACCAAATGTGGGAGAGGCGCATGGGCGCATTTTTGCGAGGAAAAGGAACTTTGATCTGGGAAGTGACTCAAAATGCAAACTATGTCATTCCCGATAGTTTCCTTCTTCTAGGCTCACAAGACATGTTTGAGGCCAATAGCAAGGCCGTTGATTACTTATTCCGTGCTCTTTGTGCCACAGAGTTTGAGCGTGTGTACGGAGAGGATGTGGCCGGAAAGATTTGGGAAAAGCTTAAGGTAGCTCGTGTTGGGAACGCTCAAGTGCAGGCTCGCTTGTTTGCCACTCACTGGAGAGAATACGAGAATTTCACTCATCTTACCGGTGAGTCGATTGACTTGGTGTTTTCAGTGTTTCACCTGCATAGTGAACAACATGAGAGCCAATGTGGCCATGCTTCCTTACACAGATCATGAAAGAGCTATCAATCTCTTGCATTGTCTTGATCAATCTGTGTGGAGTGCCAAGGTTGAGGCTATTTTGGAGTCTGGCGTGTATGAGACTTTGACTTTGGATGAGCTATTTTCGAAGCTCAAGTCGTCAGAGGTGGATAAGGGCCTGAGAGCCAAGGATGAGAGCCCGACTTACTCCCATAGTCATGCTCTAGTCTCCGGACCTGGACCGAGGACTAATGCTAACCCATCCTCTAGGATGTATTCTTTGTCTTCTCTTATGTCCTTGCCAGATGAGGACTTTGATGAGCTTGGAGAGGACGAGCTGGCGCTGCTAACTTGGAAGTTCGAGAAGCTGCACGAGAACTGTGTGAACATGAGGAGGATCACACGGACGTGCTACAGGTGCAGCAAGAAGGGACACTACATGGCCGAGTGCCGACAGGAGGTCGAGCCCAAGAATGAGAACAAGTACCGCCCGAGGATCGGGAACACGCACCGCTCGAGGTGTGAACACAAGCACAAGTACAAGGACAAGGATGAGCGTGGATCAAGGAAGGGTGGTGACAAGAAGAAGGCACGGGCTCAAGTGAAGATTGAGGAGCTAAGTGACTCAGACTCCGAGGACACATCTTCGAGCTCGAGTAGTGAAGAAGAAGACAGCGAGTGCAAGAAGAAGAAGAGTTCATTCAGGAACCTCACCGGCCTTTGTATGATGGGTCATAGCACCGGCAACAAGTCAAGCAAGAAGAGTGGAAAGGATGAGTCCGATGTCGACTCTGACTTTGAGGAAGAGGTAACTCCTGATCTTGCTTTCCTGCTTAAGGAGAATGCCGAGTTGAATGCTTTGCTAGATAACCGTGATGAGGTGCTTAGAGAGGCTAAGAAGAAGAGGAGAGAGCTTAGGGTTTTTCTAGAGGAAGCTAGGGAGAAAGTGGCTGAGTTAGAGGCTAGGCATCTTGATGACATGCTTGCTTTGGATGCTCTGAAGTCTTCTCCTATTGTTAGTGATGAGGTTGATTGCACCGATTGCAATACTTTCTTGGCTGATTTGACTATGCTTAGGGAGAAGCATGCCTCTAAGTTGGAGGAACTAGATGTTCTTAGGGCTAAGCTTGATGAGATGAAGTCTAGGAATGCTTTGCTTGGTGCTTGCACATCTTGCCCTGTGTTGCATAGAAAACTAGATGAATCTCATGCTAGGATTGTTTCTCTTGAGGCTGATTTGAAAGCTCCTATTGCTATGTCTTGCTCTACCTGTGATTTGCATGTCGAGAAAAATCTAGAGCTTGCACAAATTGTTGATCGGCTACAGAATGAGAATGATGGGTTGTGCACATTGTTGAGTTGGTTGAGGTCACAGGAGCCACAACTGGGGAAGTTGGTGGCTAAGTTTAAGAGAGCGGATGGCCATGGTCTGGGATTTGAGAAGTTTGGTGAGAATGGTGGTAAGAAAGAGAAAGAGATACCAAACAACCCCATCCCACACAACAACAAGCTGAGTGAGCGAGGTGCGAAAGAGAAGAACCCACAGCCGAGAGGAAACCCAAAGCCAAGGCCGATCCTATTCCATTGTGACTATTGTGGGAAGGATGGTCATAAGGAGGAGTTTTGTTTCAAAAGGAGAAGGGATGAGAGGTTTACTAGGGAGATGACAAACAAGGACAGGTACCGCCCTTCTCGTGGTGTGCCTGAGCCTCGTGTTGAGCCTCTACCTCGGGGGTGAGGGGTTTGTGCGTATAGTTCCTTCTCGAGGTGGTGGTTTTGCTCCTCAAAGAGATAGGAGTGTTGGGTTTGGCTGTGGTGTGTTTGCTGGACGTTCTCCACCACGTGGTCGATATGAGGATGGGAGAGATCGTCGCAGCTTTGAGTCTCAGAGGGGCTACGGGCCACGTTTTCCCTTTTGTGGTGACCGTACTCCTCTAGTGAGATGTGAGGTAGTTCAGCGTGGTGGTCGTAGCTTTGGTGGACGTGATAGGCGTGATGTTGCTAACCCCACTTTTAAGCAAATGGCTCGACACTAGTTTGACTCTTTCTGTACTAACCCCGGTGTTGAGACGTTTGCTCGCTCTCGGTCTCGTTTCTGATTTTGCAGGTGGGAGGCTTGGAGAACATTTGGCGGATCAACTCCAGTGGTTTGTCTCATGACCGGAGTTAAGGGATGGTTCTCTAGCCTCATCCCCATGGTGTCTTTGGAGCACATCACTTTTTGGGGAAATGAACAAGTGTTGACTGATGAAGTGTTTCAGGTGAGTGTTGGAGCTAGTTGCTCTTGTTGGTTCTTTTGGTTTTTGTGAGTTGCCCTTTTTAGTTAGAGGCTTTGCTCTATCACATGTACTTTAGGGAGAGCTTCGTATGCTCCTTGGCCCTAATGCATGTGTTTAGGGGGAGCTTGTGAGCTTGCTTGTTCTTTTCCCTATGACATGTACTTTGGGTGAGCTTTGTATGCTCTTTGGCCCTTATGCATGTGTTTAGGGGGAGCTTGCTAGCTTTGCTTGCTTTTTGCCTCTTTGGTCCTTGGGAGCTCGCTTTGTAGCATATGTATCATTTGTTGCATTCCATGCATGCATTTTCATTTTGTACCAAAACATGGTAGGATAGCCATCTTTGGATCATTTGTGGTAGGATGAGCTTCTCTTATATACTTTGATCACAATGATGTGATATATGTGAGATATGTGTATGCTTTGGGAATGGTGATGTGAATGCTATGCTCTTGATGGTATTGTCATATATTCATGATGAGATAGCTTCTTTTTGTGAAAATGCTAAAAATGCTTCACTCATGAGTAGATACTTTTTCATGCTCAATTTGTGCTTAAATGCCTATATCATGCTTAGTTTGTGCTAGAGTATTATGCTTTTTTCGCTTGGGGTCAAAGACCCATTTGTCATGGTAAATGGTTAGCCCATATGTTTACTTGTGGAGGAGCATAAGCTTCTTTTTGCCGCAAAGGCATTTCATGTACCATGCTTAAATTTGAAAATGAAATTGGTGTATGAATTGCCTTATCCTTGAAAAATGAGCTCTTATTCATGTCTTTATGCTTTGATGTATATACCTTGGGTGCTAAACCATTGCATGTTGTCTACCATGAGAAGTCTCATTTTAAGAAGTAGACACATGGCTTGGTGGCTTTGACATGACATATAGTAGCTTATGGGCATTTTTTATAATCTTGTGATGAGAACTTGTGATCTTGTATGAGCTTTGTGTGATCTAGTTCATTTTTGCTCAAATTCCCATGGATAGGGCTTTGCTCATGAGCTGAATTTTGTTTGTGAAAATTGCTTAAAATTGCTTTTGGCCGTGTCACATGTTTATATGTCTCTACTTTCTTGATGTCAATGCGCTAACTACACCATGTCTACTTTGCTTGCTCTATGTCTCATTTGTAGCATTTTGTTGTGCTCTTTGTATATCTGAGAAGCTTGGTAGATTGTACATGCTTTGACATGCATTTGTGCACTTTCATGGTAGCTTGATTCATGCATTGTCAACAAGGGGGAGAGATTTATGCAACGGGGAGAGTTTGTGGAGAAAAATTGAGAAAAGATTGCATTTCCTCAAGGTGAGTTTGCATATGTGCAGGGGGAGCTCCTTTAGTTTGCCTAAGTTTTGTGCTTTGTGGCGTGCTCTTTGTAGAGCTTTGTTTGTCTCGGCTCTGTTGAGCCATTGCCCTTGCCTTAGGGGGCCGAGACTGGTCTGGCGAGTGATCTTGTTTTTTCGCTTATTCTTTGGCTTTGGATCACTTGTTGGAGGTTTGTGTTCGTGGTTGTTTTTCTTTTCCTTTTTCTGTGTTGGTTACTATGAGTGTTGTCAATGCACTCATCAAGGGGGAGATTGAGGACCAGGTGTGTCCGAAGACCGGTGGAGGGTCGCTCCTTAGTGATGAGTGATTGACAACATTGTGTGGACTGATGCTTGGCTTAGTATGCAGGTACAGGTTGCGGCTTGACTCGTGTTGGTGCAGGTGAAGAACAAGCGCGAAAGGCCTTAGCCGTGGCAGCCTCCGGGTGATGGAGAGGCAAGTAGGCTTGGTTCGATGGACCTGTTGGCCGATGGGGTCAAGTGCGAGCCGTGTGGTGCAAGAGGAGCAAGTTGAAGTCATGGACATGGGCCGATGCAAGGTAGCGGTTTGAGACCGAAGCTTGCACGCGGGGTTTGGTAGTTTGCCCACAAAACCATCGGAGGACGGTTTCTTGGTTTGGGCATCAAAATTAAGGCCGAAGGCCCAACGCGACGGAGACGATGATCCGGTAGTGTCAGGAAGCTTCGACGCGGGGGGGCACGTGGCGTGATCGCCGGGCTTGCGTCAAGGCTAAGCAAGTCCGCTGTGGAAGCGTGTCCGCTCGATGGGAATATGCTTGACTTGGACCAAAATGCCCCTGAGGGGTGTGTATCTTACATTTATGCACTAGGGGTAGTTGTGTCATTTGCCACCTCCAGGAGACTAAATATAAATAGGTAGAGGGGTGGATGACTAGGGTTATCCTTTGGACTGCTTTTCATTTCTTTCTCTCTAGGCTAGCCAAAGCGATCACGAGCACATCTTCAAGCAGGTGGATGCGAGAGGATTGCTAGCCCTTGTAAAGAATTTGACCTCCTTGTGTATGGAATAATTCTTGTGCTAGTTGTCTCTATGTGTATGGATTAATTCTTGTGCTAGTTCCGCCTGATCCTCGTCGTGGGGTGGGAGAAGGGCCAATTTAGGTTAGAACTCCAATTCTTCGTCAGAAATTATGCTCTGAAATCCGTCCTGTGGTGAAACAGGGGCCTCATCTGAACCAAAGGGCGAGGATGGGAGTGGTGAAACAGGTTGATCAGGGGAAATTCAGGTCCGGAGGGCTCGTTTGGGACCGAGAGATCGAGAAGGAGCGTCTCGCACACGAAATCAAGCAGCGTTTATTCTCAGGGGGGTCTGATTCGAGGCACGGATATTCGAAACTACGGCAGGATCATCGGCAGGTGGCCACGCCTGACAGGGGGGTGGGGGGAGCCACACAGCATGTCACCCAGATGATCCGAGCAGCTTAATTCATGGCGAGGCCTGTGGGATGATGCGCAGACAGAGCAGTGGGGGGTTTGGATCCCAGGGGGTGAGAGATGGACGAAGCAAGAGGAACAGGGCGTGGGCCGGCCCAGTTGCTTTGGCAGGTCCATAGAAGATATTTTGAAACACTCATGCAGACCGAGCCCAACTGAAAGATGGCTCTGGGTGCCCAAGCCTGCGGTGCTGGGGGGAAGGAATTCCTGGCCTGACGGGATGAAATAAGGAGAGAAGGTTGGCGTGCGCGTAGGGTTTCCAGGGTTCCTCTTCCGACTCCACTATCCAAATCCTTCGCCGCAGCCATCAAAACCAAAGAGATGTCAAGGGGACCCGATCTGGGAGGAGGGTCGAAGAGGAGATTTGAAGATGAGAGACCGGGGGGAGAAGATTTGTGGAAGAAAGGTAGGGTCAAAGGTTTTAGTCAGGTGGCTACAGCTGGAGATACGAAGAATAAGACCTTGAGTTCCGTCGGGAGATGCAGCTCAGAGATCAGGCGTTCCGTGAGACGGGGCAAGAACAATTTGGCGGGCAAAGATTTGGTAGAGAGGAGGAGTCGAACACCAGGAGAAGAGAAGTTGAACAGAGGGGGCCTGCGTATGGAAGGGGCCAGAATGAAGAGCTCCGACACAGAGTGGAATTCAGTCGAGGTAATGCTCCCCCTGTTCATGAGCGCTTAGGCGGCAAAGCTAGAGAGCACAATCCTCAGGGGAGAGATTATGTGGAGGGGGAAGGGCTCCGAGGAGCAACTGGGGCCGGAAAAGTTGTATGCTTCTAGTGCCGTCAAGAAGGACACCACCAGGCGGAGTGTACCAATCCTCCATTTTGCTTCAGATGCAAAGAATCTGGTCACATTGCTGCGAAATGTCCTACTATGAAGAGCTGCTCTATGTATATGTATGGCTTCGGGTTCCCTGGTCAGGGCTTCCATTGTCTGAAAATCCCAGGTCTGTCAAAGCAATGTAAGACACCTAAACATGTGGGGTTAATCAGAATCAAAAGTGGTGAAGCTACTATGGAGAGGGTGGAGCGGGAACTTAAACATCTGATTAATAAAAACTGGCAATGGAAGGTGAAGCAAGTCTCTGACAAGGAATACCTAGCGACTTTCCCCAACAACCAAATTTTAGATGCTCTGTCTAGATCAAATGGGGTGAATCTGGCGTTGTACAACATATCTGCTACTTTGACAGCAACAGAGGTTAATCCTGTGGTGTCGTCGGTGCTACAAGCTGGCTGGGTTCAACTGCACTATGTTCCTAATGAAGCTAGAACAATGGAGGTGATAACTTTGATTGCAGAACATGGGGGAGAAGTTGTAGTGGTGGATGAACTCTCTCAGATCAGAAGTGGGCCTGTTAGGGTGAAGCTTTGGGGACGCAACATTGACAAGATCAGGGGGTATATTGAGTTTTTTGTGGATGGGGAACGGTACGAGGTCAAGTTTGATCCTGAAAACAAACCTCCAACAAGCAACCTCCCACCTGCAGATAAAAAACTTGAAGGTGACACTCACAAGGATGATGAGGAGGATGACCTATATGATTCATCTGAGGAGCAGCCGAGAAAGCGGCAGGAGGACGAGGGCTGGGAAACTCAATCTGGGAAAAGGACCTGCAGTCACAAGGGGTGCCAACATGCTGGAGGGCCGACTGATCCTACGGATTGCCCCCCCCCCCGAGCAAAAGGAGGCGGAAATGGAGGTGCATAAATCCAACAAGCCAATAGCAATGTATGACCCCACTACTGATCTGCTGATGGAGATTGAAAGAGGAGAGGCGACTAATCTGTTGATGGAGTTTGAAAGAGGAGAGGAGGAAGGGGATGAAGGGGTACTGACCACCCAAGAAGGCGACCAAATGGAGGAAGTGAATACAATACCGCCAGACAAATTCTCCTGATCCATACAGAGGGGGGAGGGAGCAGGCTCTTGAACAAGGATCTGTGGCCAAAGCTGGTAGTCAATGAGGGGTTCACAACAGGGGTAGTGGAATCAAGTGATGCAGTAATATCTAACTCACAAGGATCGACAGGGGCAGGGGAAGTGGAGTATTCAACAGGAGGGGGAGGGGTACAGAATGAAGGGAAGAAGCTGAAGAGATAAGCAAAGGGGCAAAGTGGGTGACGCTTGGGAAGCACAAACAAAACAAGAACTCTGCACAAGAGGAGGTTTCGTCCCGTGATTGCAGCACGAAAGAGCACCAGAACTCAGGAGAGGATGGAGGAACTACAAGGTACATATGCTTCTTCGCTGCCCGGTGCTAGTGTTTACAGTTATGATAGTGATATAGAAGTAGAGACCCATAATGATCTTACTGATAATGATTTAGAAGGGGTTATAAATTATAAAAGTTATTCTATTACAATACTCAACTCCTGTGACAATGCCTACCTGATTGAAATAGCAAAGCAATGCGGCATAGACTTGGGGGGAGACTCAGAGATAGTTAGAGCAAATATTGATGCTATGAAACTCGAGAAAATAGCAAGAGCAACGCTGGCAGAAGCAAACTACAAACACCAAAATAATAAAAAGCTAGCAGACCTGCATGTCCTTGAGGGAGAGAATCTTCAGTTGGTGTGTATCGACAATGAACAGAGAGGGGGTGTGCCGGCTACGAAGGGGGAGAAACCAGCCAAAAGGCCGAAAGGTAGCAAGTTAAGCAGAGAATTAAGAAGATTCAGTAACAAATGAAAGCGATCATATGGAACATATGATGGATAGGGAAGCTAGCTAGAGTCAGACGGCTGAGTGAGTTGATGGGCAGAGAGCAGGTTGATATTGTGGGTGTGCAAGAGACAATAAAACAATGTTTCTCTGATGGAGACTTGGCAAGAATTGATCACAGGGGTGCCTTCAACTGGAAATGGTTACCTGCTGCAGGGCACTCGGGGGGATCCTTGTGGGAATCAAGGAAGATCACCTTCAAGTGGAGAACTGGGAAGCAGGGACATATTATGTGGGGGTGACAGTTAGGGACAGAAGGCTGAACTTCAGATGGGATATCTTGATTGTGTATGGACCAGCGCAGCACGAGTTATCTGCTAACTTCTTAGAGGACTTGGATAACAGATGCTCGGGGGCGGTGCTACCAATACTTTTGGGGGGAGATTTCAATCTTATGAGATCAGTGGAGGATAAGAACACAGGGGTTGGAGACAGCAAATTGATAGAGAGGTTCAACTCTTTTATTGGAAAACACAGCCTACGGGAGATCCACAAGGGGGATCGAAGTATACTTGGACCAACAAGCAGGAATGCTCGCTGATGAGCAACATTGACAGAGTTCTGGTTGCCACAGATTGGGAAAAAAGATTTCCACTCTGCACACTATCCTTGCTGACAAGAATAGGTTCGAACCACTGTCTGCTTTTGCTAGACACTAGAGAGGGGGTGAAGTTTGGGGTGAGACAGTTCTTCTTTGAAAAGCAGTGGTGTTGCATGGATGGTTTCCTGGAGGCGGTTAAAGACAAATGGGAATCAACTAAAAGGAAATGCCCTGAGGGGGCTTACTCTCTAGACATATGGCATGGGGGGTGTTGGCGGTCAAATATGACACCCCTAAGGAACTTGTTAGACTTTGGTTTGATCTTTGAATTATAACTAACCCACCACTAGGCATACTAATGATGTAACAAGTTCACACTTGCATGTGGTTTTTGGAGTATGTTGTTTACACAAGATTTAAGCGCTTAAAGGAGGACTTTCGAGCAAAGTTCATCGAGCACTTTATGAGAAGATAATGAAGCCTAGCACAAGTCAAGACACGAAGTGAGCATGACTCCAAATGACCCGAGGATCAAAGCATTAAGTCGTAAAACTCTGGGGACTTGGAGGTTTACCCACGAGATCAACTCAGCCTGAGAGATATTCGCGCAACCCAGAACAGCATGATCTTTCGGTGCAGATTCGGAGACTTAAACGGCCTCTAATGGCAAACGTTTGGATACCAAAGTTGTGGGCCTTGATGAGACCTTCGATTTGGACATATGGAAAGCACGATTCGGTTCAAGGAGCTAGGAGATATGGCCCCCGAAATACCTGCTGCGCAGATAAGTCCGAAATCAGACAGATTATGTTCTGATACCGTTTTGGGGATCTTATCTTCGTTTCCAAGGAAAAAAATGAATACCAAAGTTGGAGATAATTTCATGGCACACAATGTCGACACCGAATTTGCATTATTTGGAGTCTGGACATGGGAGATATGGTGCCGGCAAGGAAGGGCTGCGAATCAGGAAAATCTGGATGAGGCTGATTTTACGGAAACCAAGTTCGCTTCTATCCTAAGAAAGATTTCGTGCAAGGAAAGGTGGAGCTCGCCCCAAAGCTCCACAAGGGAATAAATACAACCCCCTAGGTGTCCAAGGGAGGAGGACGACATCAAGGGATTCAACTTTCAGAGATTCAACCAAGGGAGAAAGCCACATAGAGGAGAGAGGAGGATGCCCGGAAGCCCTAGCATGGTCCCTCCGGCGCCGCCACAAGATCAAGAGCAAGGAGGAGATTGAATCTTCAAGGGAGAAAGCAAGGCGGAGAGCATCTTCCTCGTCGATCTTCATCTACTTCGGAGGATTCTACACCATGTCCCGCGCTTCAATGTGTAACATTATGGGGTAAAGTCCTTGTTTGTCCTTGGGGTTGAAGGGAGAGCTTGAGTTGTAATCACCAAATCTATTTTTTGGATCTATTTGCTATCATATTCATGTTGATGATACTTTAATCTTAATGGCCAGCTGGCTTGCTTAGGGGATGCATCGCTCGTAGCCTCATGTATTGTGTTCCTTTTGTTTTTTATTTGATTGCCGTCGTGTAGTGATAGTACGCGGGAGGGAAAATATATTGAACTAGGTTCACACTCTTAGTCTTGCATCCCTAGTTTACATCAACTTTTTGTGCACCTATCGTTCGATCACGGATTACCCTCGTGTAGTGACTAGTATGCGAGAGGGAAAGGATTGAACTCGGTGCACCCTTACCTTTGATAGTTTAGATCGGATGTTCTTGCTCGATGGTTACTTCTCTAAGTGATCCTAGATCCCTTGGACAAGCACTCTTAATATCTTGTGCTCTCTATACAATTTCTCTCTACATTGATTTCTTTAACTTAGTTTAGACTGGTTCTTTACTCATACACTCTTCACTCGATAAAGAGCTTTGAATCAACGAGATTAATGCTTAGTTGAGCGTAGCAATCCACTAGTTCCACGAATTGATAAACCTTAGGGAATACTCTAAGGGAAAAGCTACAACCGACCCGTGCGCTTGCGGATCGTAATTTGGCGCGTTATCTACCGTCAACAAGCTTTTCTGGCGCTGTTGCCGGGGAACAAGCTAGTTTGCTACGTTTAACTTGGTATTAATTTTGTTGAGCACTAACACTAACTTTTCATCTAGAAAAACCTTTGTTTTTGTTTTTGTTTTTGTTGTCTAGATGGCTTTTGTCAATCACGCCATGGAGGAAGAAGAAAAAACACTAAGTGAGTATGCTAGCCCGCGATTGGAGGATATTAAAGTGCAAAAATCAGATTCGATACCTAAGGCTATCGAGTACAAGATCAAGCCTCGAATGATCAAGATGGCAGCATCAAACCCATTTAGAGGGGAGGAGACAGACAATCCATATAGGCACATTGAGTGTTTCACGATGCTATGCAACATGGTACAACAAGAAGGAGTTCCGGCCGATTGGTACAAATGGAATCTTTTTCCATACTCACTTGCGGATGAAGCGAAAAGATGGCACTCACTTGCATCCTTCGAGGTGGAAGGAAATTGGATTCGATTGGTGAAGAAATTTTGTCAAAGATTCTTTTCGATAAGCAAAGTTCAAACCATAAGGAGGCAAGTGATAAATTTTGCGCAAGGAAAAGAGGAAGGAATAGATCAAGCTTGAAAAAGATTCAATGGATTAATCAAACAAGGGCCAAGGCTTGGGTTCTCCGGTGATGTACTATTGCATACTTTCTATTTTTCTCTAACCCCCGAATGCATGCGGTATGTTCAAATGTGTGCAGGCGGAAATATCATGAAGAAAACACTCACGGAAGCCACCCAACTACTAGAAAGAATAAGCGAAGAGGTGGCCATGCAAAGAGATTGGGAAGAGCATATTTCGGGAAGCATTGATCAAGAAACTCTTGTGGAGGTACTTGCTGGAATTTCTAGAAAAGAAGCCTCGAAAGTGAAGAAAGAAGAAGCAAAGCAAGAAAAGATTGAAGGAGCAACCCACGATGGAGGCGGACCAATCTAAGGCAACAAAATTTGCAAGCTAGAAGAGGAAAAAGGAAGAAGTTTAGCGAATGCGAAGCCGCTAAAAGAGTTCGAACAAATGGATTGGATCCTGATTGACTTCGAAGAAATATACAACAAGAGGAGACCATACCCGTACCAAAAAGAATCTGTAAGAGCCATATAGTTGAACTTTCCAAAGGAAGAGACACTCGGGGTATGAGCTAGACAAAGAATCGGCCGGAGAAATTATTCAAAGACTTTTTAATGAGGAAGAAGAGGTAGATCCGGATCACATTGCCGGAGTAAAGAAGATTATGGGAGTGAAGTCGGAGGCCTCGTCATATGCACACCTAGCCAAGGTGTATGCGATAGGAGCCGATCATGTCGAAGGTACCTCTCTACCAACACCTCACATAAGTTGCCATTAATGGGGAGAAAATTTGCAAAGCCTTATGTGACATCGGAGCCCATGTAAGTGTCATGTCTTCCAAGATTTATCATGAGCTTTTTAGTAAAACTTTAAATCTAGCTCCAACACAAATAAAATTGATCATGGGAGATGGTAGAACAACAAGACCTTTGGGTGTGCTTAGAGATTTAGATGTTGCTATCTCAGGTAAAATTATTCCAACTGACTTTTTCGCAATTGATGCTTACCATGATGAACATGATGATATAATTCTTGGTAGGCCTTTTCTTAAGTTGGTCAATGCCATTCTCAATACCGGAAAGGGTAGAGTTACTATTGATCTAGATGGAACTAAACTCACATATGATCTTCTACCCACTTCTCGTATTGCTCTACCTCTACCTCTTGATAACGAAGAGGTAGAGGATCAGCAATGGTCTTCTCCCTCGCTCTCCCTCCTGCCCCCTTCTCCCCTCGCGTCGCCTTCCTCTCCGGCGAGATTGCTAGGGAATAAGCAGCCTCTCGACCACGCAATGGTGAGACCTAATCCCCTTCTGATCTGCTCGGTGGTGTTCTGGTTCGCTCGCTGCTCGCTCGTTGGTTGCTGTCTTCTTCTCCCTAGATTGGCTTTCTTCCCTTGGTTTTCTGTTGGCTTCTTTGGGCTTTGCTGGTGCTCTCTGAGATGGCTCTGGCCTCTGACCTGTTGATTTTGACATGGGTGTTCGATTTGAACATGATATTTTTCTCAAGTTTGGCAGAAGGATTCATGCCCCCCTTCCGAGGGATAACTGCTTCAGTCTTCTAGTGACTTTCAGAAGATATTTTTTTCAGCTAAGTGAAGAATCAGTTGTGCTCAATCTGCAATCTTGTCTTGGGGGTTCTACTAAAGATTTCTGTGTTGAATATCAGAGCCTTCATCATTACAAGTTCACTGTGTCCTGCAAGGAAGTGGGTTTTGCTATCTATAAGCTCCGAAGAGTAATTGGCAGGTCATTTGACATCTATTTTCATCTTTGGAGTAATGGTGCTCCACACTGGGAAAGAGAAAAGAGGTTGTGTGAGGAAGAAGCTAAGCATTGGAGTTATGTTCAATCAAAAAAGAAGAAGAAGGAGACTAGGGTTCTTCAGAAGAAAAAGGTACGTTTTGCAGATCATCTGATCCAAAGATCACCGACTGCTAAGCATAAGCCTGCAGTGCCCTCTCATTCCATTAAGATTGGTTCTATCTCAATTGATCTTTCAAAGTCCTTTGCTCAAGAGCATGGTCTTCAGAAGATTGTTGGCATTCTCAAGTAGCCGAATTCCCCTGATCCAAAAGGGGATGATCATCATTGCTCTGTTAATAGCTTTGATAAGCAACGATCAGTAAGTTCAAATGACTCAGTTAATTGCTCTGGCTTTTCATCTGCTCGCCGGCGGTCTAGCTCTTCCCCCCATGCCTCGGGACATAAGTCAGTAAAAAGCTCATTTAAGTCATTTCTCGTGGCTAACGGTATTCTTCATAAAAAAGGCTGCAGTCGGTGTTTTAATCTTAACCACAGCAGATCCTCTTGTGCTTCGGAAATTAGATGTGCCGCCTGTTTTTCGTATGGGCATAAATTCAAGCTTTGCTTAACCAGAAGTAAGCCCAGGATTTTCTGGAGGCCCAAGGCCCGGTGTCAGCCCACACAAAATTCTCAGGAAAAAGAGGGGCCTCTTGATGAATTTCGGCCCAGCCCAGAATGTGAGGCGTCGCCCCCCTCCCCCCGTCTAATAAGACAAACAGTCACAGTGCTTCTTCCCCAAATCGTTGTATTGCTACAGGAAAAACCCCCTCCCCGTTGGAGCTCACGCTTGGCCAAGACCCTTGCCCTCCCTCGGAGAGTGACTCTGGTGAAGAAGGCATGGCGAACTTTGGCATTGATCCTGCTCCTTTCGTCCCGGAGGGGATGCATGTGGAAGAATGGGCTCGGCCGGTGCGTGGCAGAATCATCATCGCCGCCAACCCGCCTCGACGTCATGATGAGTATGCCATTGTCTCCGTCTTCCCGCCTCCGCCTCCGCCTCCTGAGCTGCTGTATGAGGTCATTGATGAGATAGTTGGTTTCTTTGAGGATGTTCATCGAAAGCGTATTAGGTCCTGCTGCCCCTCTCCGCTCGGTCTCTGCTTGATTCAGTTCCCGTCAGCAATAGCACAGCAGGCAATGATCAACATGAGTCCCTTGCAGCTTGATGAGAATAGGGAAATAACTGTTGTGGAGCATCATAGGGGTATTAACTTGAGAAATAGTCTTTTCACTAGGACGTGTTGGGTTATGTTTTTGGCATTTCCGCTCGACTTCCAAACCAGAGAAATTATTTCCCAAGCAGTGGGTTTGTTTGGCTCTGTGGTAACGTGGATAGATAACTCTAGATTCCGCTCTAGGCTTTTGCTCATATGCAGAGTTACTTTCGTCAGCAGGATACCTAGAAGTCTGATTATTGCTGAAAGTGGAAGTGTTGCTGACAGTGGGCACTCTTGGACTGTCCCTATTTTTGTTCTTGATTCTGCTCTAAATGATGTCTTCCCTGCTGATGAGGACCCCATTCCCCCAAATGGCAATCCTCACCCATAAGGTGCAAATGAAAATCTGGAGAATCAAGGGCCTGGCCAGTTTGAAGCTGTTGGTGATCTGCAAGACATCTAGCAGGCTAATGAGGATCAAGGATGGGAAGCACAGCACAAGTTAATCGGCATGCTCAGAACAATGACTGGGATCCATGGCCAGAACAGGAAGGTGAACAGGTGGTTGATAATGAAATTGCTATGGTAAACAACCTGGCCAATGCTGCAGTGGCTGCTGCTGTTGCTAATGGGCTTATGCAACATCCTGGTCAGCCTCAGCATAGCACTATTGTTAGTAGTGACACAAATGCATTCTACCGTGTTGAAGGCCCTATTGTCACCCTTGAGATCCCTCTTCCAGCTGCCCAGCAAAATGAATGCAGAACATTAGTTGTTGCCAATCAGGTCATGTCTTTTGACAATGACTTCCTGGTGAGGGATATGGCAAGAAAACTTGGGCTTCACCAGTGCTATGGCCCAGCCCCATCTGTCGATATGCTACTGCAAGAAATGGCTCTCAAAGCCCAGCAAATTCTTTCACTTCTTCCTATGAAGGAGCCCATCCCTGCTCACATATGGAATGCTGCTCCTAGCTATCCCATCATGGATTCCTGGTTCGTCAATGTCGACAACCCTTCTTGGGGCAATAATGCTGAAGCCTCCTCCTCTAGTGGTTCCAGGAGGCCCAGGCTCCAACTTCTCAATAGTCCAGTGGCTCCTTTCCTTACTGGTCAGAACAAGATGACTCTCAGGCAAGATGAGGATGTTGCTGATACTGAGGCTGCCAGGGCAGGCTCCCTGAATGCTCACTCTCCTACTGCTGATCACGGCATGTTCCCTAAAGATAGTGATGTGGCATTAGAGGCTGATGTGGGATTGCTCTCCCAGTCGGATTGGGATGGCAATTGCGAGAGAAGTCTGTTCCTTCCTGATGTGCAAGATCAACTGAATGTCTCTCTTACCACAGACACAATGGGCAACTCTGACCATATGGATGCTGATGCTTCAGACATTGAGGCTGAACCACTGGTAACCATCCCTCCTAGCAATGCGCTCACTGCTCCAGCATCTAGGAAGAGGGGGGCAAGGAAAAAACACCTATAGTTGATGATGAGGTCAGAAGATGCCCCAGATTCAAGAAGACCCAGACACAGATGCATTTCCAGCTGAATAGTGAGCCAAGGAGGCAGAGAGGTGCTGCCAGAAAGTCTGTATCCATCTCCACCCTACCTGAACTGAAGAATTTCATCATCAGTAAGAAGCTGGACAAAGAGCTTGAAGGGGTTGAAGTTGATCCTATTCCTACTAAAGCTTTAGTGGAGTTGGGGTTATCTTTCTGTGGTGTTCCTCCTATGGAGTTGAGCCTTGCCACACTCCATCCAGAAGAAGATGATCAATGATGTGCCTCCAAACTTTGATGGTTCTCAGCCAAGGGATGGGTTGGAACTGTAATATTCTTTTGCTACTCTTCTTTTCTCTGTTAACTAGAATGCTTGTCAGGAAACTATGTGGTCCAGTGGTGGCTATGCCACTGTTGATGATTTTGTTTTTCTATAATACGCCTCTATGGATTGTCGTGATTGGAATATTTTGTGTTCGAATGTGAGGGGGCTTAATGATAAAGACAAATGAGATTTGATCAGAAACAAATTTGAAGAAAGTAATGCCAACATTTTTTGCTTGCAAGAAACCAAGAAGGAAAATGTGGATATACTTTTTATAAAAAATTTTGCTCCCAAAAAGTTTGATTGTTTTGATTTCTGTCCCTCTGTTGGGGCTTCTGGAGGCATCTTAGTTTGTTGGGCTTCCAGGCATTTCTCTGCTGTGACTCAGGAAAAGCATAACTTTGCCATAAGGCTCAAAGTTACTTCCACGATAAACCTAGTTTCTTGGGATTTAGTGATGGTTTATGGGCCCTGCAGGCAGCCAGCTAGAGATCATTTTGTGAATGGGCTCTGGATGGTTGTGGGAGATTTTAATTTCTATAGATGTGCTGATAATAGGAACAGGCCTGGGGGGAATTTTAATGACACCTTAGTCTTTAACAATATCATCAGTCATCTTGGCCTTGTTGAATTGCCACTCAAAGGTAGAAGTTATACCTGGAGCAATATGCAAGAGACCCCTTTGTTGGAACAAATTGACTGGTTCTTCACTTCTCCTGCTTGGACCATCCAGTCCCCTCTAACACTGGTCACCCCTCTTGCAAGAATTACATCAGATCACCTTCCTTGCAAAATACAAATTGGTACCAACATCCCTAAGGCAAATGTCTTTAGGTTTGAAAATTATTGGTTGGGCCATCCTGAGTGCATTAAGATGATAACTGACACTTGGCAAGTTCCATGTTTCTCAAGTAATAGTGCCCATATTGTCAGTGCCAAATTCAAGCTTCTTAGAAGAGTTTTGAAGCTTTGGGGAAAGCAGTTCTCCAAGATGTCTCAGACTATTTCTAATTGCAATATGACAGTAGCTTTTCTGGACAAACTAGAGGAGTTCAGGCCTCTACTGCCTTATGAGTTTCAGTTCAGGAACATTATCAAGACCCACATTAAAAAGCTTCTGGCCATGCAGAAGGAATATTGGAGACAGATATATACAAGTCGTATTGTTCAGTTTGGGGATGAAAACACAAAATTCTTCCATGCTACGGCCTCTGAGAGATATAGGCAGAATGTGATTAGCCAAATTATGGATGACACTGGAAGAATGGTTTCTGATCATGGGGAAAAAGTGCCCTTTTCTTTCAGGAGTACAGGAGGAGGCTTGATACCAGTATTGGCATCTCTATGCAGTTTGACATCCATTCTCTCATCCAGCCACACAGTAATCTTGAGCATCTCTGTGAGCCATTCCGCCTGAGGAGATTGACAATATTATCCTAGAGCTCCCCCTTGACAAGGCCCCTGGCCCAGATGGGTTCAACAATTGGTTCTTCAAGAAAGCATGGCCCATTATTAAAATGGATTTCCATAAGTTATGCTCTGAGTTCTTCCATCATCAAGCTGACCTTAAGAGTATTAACCATTCATATATCACTTTAGTCCCCAAGAAAGATAATCCTGAAAAGGCGAATGATTTCAGGCCAATCTCTCTCATGAACTCCTCCCCAAAATTAGTTTCCAAATTGTTGGCAAATAGATTGCAAGCTGTTGCCCTAGAAGTTATTCATGAAAATCAATATGGCTTTGTTAAAGGAAAAACTATCCAGGACTGTCTTGGTTGGGCTTTTGAATTTCTACATCAATGCCATCAGTCTAGGAGGGAAATAGTTATTCTCAAATTGGATTTTAAGAAAGCTTTTGATCTTGTAGAACATGCTCTTGTCCTGGAAATGCTTAGAGAAAAAGGTTTTCCTGATAAATGGACTAAATGGGTAGAAGACCTCCTCAGCTCTGCAACTACATCTGTTCTTCTGAATGGCTCTGCAGGAAAGGATATTGTTTACAAAAGCGGAGTTAGGCAAGGTGATCCTCTATCACCTTTGCTCTTTGCAATTGCTGCTGACCTTCTGCAGTGTGTAATTAATCATGAGTACCAGCAGGGCAATCTGTTACCTCCTTTTCCCCAAAATACAGAGCTCCCTTTTCCAATAGTCCAATATGCTGATGACACCATTGTCATCTTGCAAGGTGAGGAGTCTCAGCTGCTGCTGCTCAAGGATCTTTTGCATAAGATATTTCTTAGCAGTGGGCTGAAGGTTAACTATCACAAATCCTGCCTTGTGCCTATCAATACTGACAGTGCTAAGGCTGCCTAGCTAGCAGAGGCCTTTGGATGTCTTGTTGGCTCCTTCCCTTTCACATATTTGGGTCTTCCCATGGGATTGACTAAACCGCAAGTAAAGGATTATGCCCCTTTAATCTGCAGAATAGAAAGGAAATTATCTGCCACTTCCCAGTTCCGGTCCTATGCTGGTAGATTGCAGCTGATTAACTCTGTCCTGTCCTCTTTGCCAATATACTATATGTGTTCTCTCAAGTTGCCCGCTACTGTCATTGAGGCCGTTGATAAATTCAGAAAAAATTGCCTCTGGAGGGGCAAGGATTTCAATCAGAAGAAATATAATTTGGCTGCTTGGGATTTAGTGAGAAAGCCAAAGGACAAAGGTGGCCTGGGAATCATTGACCTTACTATTCAAAATAATGCCCTTCTGCTAAAGCAGCTTGACAAATTTTACAGAAAGGAAAAGGTCCAATGGGTCAACCTCATCTGGGACAAGTATTACAATGGTGTTGTACCTCATCTTGCTAGAGAAAAGGGATCCTTTTGGTGGAAAGATATTTTGAGACTTCATGTCATTTACAGAGGTGTTGTTGTTTGCTCCCCGAGTAGCGGATATACCATCAGTTTTTGGAATGATCTTATTAATGGAGAAATGCAAGCTGAAGTCTATCCTAACCTGTTTGGCTTTGTCAAGGATCATAAAATCTCTCTATGGAGCCTCAGGCAGGCTGAAGAGCTGCTAAGCTGCTTTCGTATCCCTATGACTAGGAATGCGTACAATGAATTCCTACATCTTCAGCATTTCCTTCAGGAGCTACCACCTGAAGAGCACAATGAAAATGATACCTGGAGCTTTATTTGGGGACAGCAGTATTATTCTTCAAGCAAGTTTTATCAATACCAGTACAAGCAGTTGCAGCCAGAGCGGTCCATCACTTGGATTTGGAAATCCAAGTGCGTCCCTACAATCAATTTTTTTACCTGGCTGTTGCTAAATGACAGATTAAACACCAGGAACATCCTGAGAAGGAGGAAGAAGCACCTTGATGAAGCTTACAACTGTGTGCTCTGTCATGAAAACATTGAAGAGACTGCTGAGCATCTCTTCTTTGACTGCTCCTCTGCTGTGACTCGGTGGTTTGCTACTGGAATCTTATGGAACGAGAATTCTAACATGCATCAGAAACTCTATATTGCTAAGATGGCTTTTGGACAGCCCTTTTTCATGGAGGTGTTTATGATTGGTGCTTGGACTATCTGGAGGGAGAGAAACAACCTCATCTTCAATCATAAGCCTCCTAGCTTGGCATCCTGGAAGGTGTCCTTCAAGGATGAGGTGCATCGGCATCTGTTGAGGATTAAATCCTCACTGCATCCTGCTATCATCATGTGGCTAGACTCTTTGTAATTTTCCCCCAGCTGTTTGGGTTGGTTTGTTTGTTTTTTCTTTGTCCTTGCTTCTGCTCTGCTGCCTAACCCATTGTTAGGCTTTCTTGCAAGTGTTCCTGTAACTCTTTCTGGTTGCTTTAATATATCCTGTTGCCGGGGGGCGTTGCCCCACGGTGTTCGCTCAAAAAAAACGAAGAGGTAGAGGACCTTCGTTTTGTTGATACTTTCAGGGATCCTCTCCAACGAGCAATGGAGAATGATGCTATTTATGATGATCAAGACAAGGAACTAGCGGAAGCAACCGAGGAATTGAGAAGGAAGCTTGGAGGAAGAAAGTTTTGAAGATATTGGAAATTCGCAACAACAAGAACCCGAAGCACCCGATATTGAGTTAAAGCCACTTCCCAAAGGATTAAAGTATGAATTTTTGGGAGCTGATAAGACGTACCCGGTCATTGTGAGCGATGAATTGAGTCCGGAAGAGATGTGGACAAGTTGCTGAATTTATGGAGAAGACATAAGAAGGTGATTGGGTATGCAATAAGTGACTTGAAGGGTATTAGTCCAGCCTTTTGCACCCACCGCATACCACTTGAAGAACAATGCAAGCCCGTTGTTGAGCATCAAAGAAGGTTGAGCCATGCTATGCGCGAGGTGGTGAAGAAGGAGGTGATCAAATCGTTGGATGCCGGAATAATATACCTCGTGCCACATAGTGAATGGGTGAGCCCAGTATATTGTGTACCAAAGAAGGGAGGAATAATGGTTGTGAAGAATGAGAAGAAAGAATTGATACCGCAACGGGTCATGACCGGATGAAGAATGTGCATCGACTATAGGAAGTTGAACAAGGGAACAAGGAAGGATCACTTTCCTCTACCATTTATCGATGAGATGCTTGAAAGGTTAGCCAAACATTTCTACTTTTGTTTCCTTGATGGATACTCGGGGTTCATGCAAATTCCCATCCATCCGGATGATCAACACAAGACAACCTTCACATGTCCGTATGGAACTTTCACATATAGAAGGATGCCATTTGGTCTATGTAATGCGCCAGCTACCTTTCAAAGATGCATTACGGCTATATTCTCAGATTTTATTGAAGAAATTATGGAGGTATTCATGGATGGCTTCTCGGTGCATGGTACGTGTTTCGAAAGTTGCTTGGAAAATTTGGAAAAAGTCCTTAAAAGGTGTGGAGAAATTGACTTAGTGCTTAATTGGGAGAAGTGTCACTTTATGGTGAAACAAGGGATAGTATTGGGACATGTCATCTCCAGGAGAGGAATAGAGATGGACAAGGCTAAAATTGAAACAGTTGAAAAGTTACCACCCCCGACAAATATCAAATCATTAAGAAGCTTTTTCGGGCATGCCGGATTTTATAGGAGATTTATAAAGGATTTCTCGAAGATCACCAAGCCATTGACACGACTTCTCCAAAAAGATGTGGAATACAACTTTGATGAAGAATGCTTGCATGCCTTTCGGACGTTGAAGCAATCTCTCATAAGCGCACTAATTATGCAACCACCTGATTGGAATCTACCATTTGAGATAGTGTGCGACGCAAGTGATTATGCCGTTGGAGCCGTTCTTGGACAAAGGAAGGAAGGGAAGGTACATGCAATTTATTATGCAAGAAAAATTCTAAATGAAGCTCAAGTGAATTATGCAACTACAGAGAAGGAATTGCATGCCTTGGTGTTCGCATTTGAAAATTTTAGATCCTATATTATGAACGCAAAGGTGATCGTGTATACCGACCATGCTGCAATCAAGTACCTTTTGTCCAAGAAAGATACCAAGCCATGTTTGATTAGATGGATTCTACTATTACAAGAGTTTGATATGGAAATTAGAGACAAGAAAGGGTCGGATAATGTTGTAGCCGACCACCTATCAAAGATGCATCATGGAGATGATGGGATGGAGCTAATTGAAGATAGAATGAGAGATGACCATCTATATTGGGCACTTGATAGGAGAGGATGGATGAACGATATTATAAGGTGCTTACGGAAGATGCCATTAGATCACTTGGATAAAAATGCTAAAAGAAGGGTAATTGCCGAGAGCAGAAAATTTTATTGGGATGCACCATACCTATATAGATTAGGAGATGATGGAGTGCTAAGAAGATGCGTACCGCGGGAAGAAAGAGGAGAAATTCTAAGAAAATTCCACTCATCGGAATATGGAGGACACTATGGACACTTTAGAACTCAAGCAAAGGTATGGGCAAGCGGATTCTGTTGGCTTGAGATGCACGATGATGCTAAAAGTTTTGTTACAACTTGCCCGAAATGCCAAAAGAGTGGAAATATATCACAAAGGAATGCAATACTGCTGAATTATAATTTGCAAATTGATCTATTTGATGTTTGGGGCATTGACTTTATGGGACCTTTCGTGAACTCGCATGGATATGAACACATCTTGGTCATAGTTGATTATGTATCAAAATGGGTTGAAGTGATTCCATGTCGGAAAGCATCTACAAAAAAAGCTATTCAAATGATCAAGACGGTGATATTCCCTCGATATGGTGTTCCTAGAATTTTAATAAGTGATGGTGGATCACACTTTATTGGCAAGGATTTCAAAAGATGCTTGGCAAAGTTGGGAATCGAGCATAGGGTGTCAACGGCCTATCATCCACAAACAAATGGCAAAGCAGAAACATCGAACAAGCAACTCAAAGATATCCTCAAGAAGATGGTGACTAAAGGAGGAAAAGATTGGTCAAAGAAGCTAGACGGAGCATTGTGGGCATACCGAACTGCGCATAAAACACCGATAGGTATGACCCCTTATCAATTCATCTATGGAAAAACATGTCATTTGTCGGTAGAACTAGAGCACAAAGCTTATTGGGCAATAAAGGAGATGAATCTTGATATTGATGCGGCACGAATAAAGAGGAGGATTCAAATAAGTGAAATTGAAGAGCTAAGATTGAAGGCATATCACAGTGCTAGCATCTATAAAGAAAGGATGAAGAGATGGTACGATAAAAGATTGCATAAGAAGGAATTCAAGTGAAGGAGATGAGGTCCTACTATACAACTCTCGATACAAGGTCTTCGGCAAAGGAAAATTGCAAAGCAAATGGGATGGACCATACGTCGTACACTCCGTGTCACCATCGGGAGCGGTAACAATCATGGACGTCAAGGGAGATCAATATGTTGTGAATGGATAGCGACTCAAGGTATTCCTAGAGCCCGACGTTGTGCCCATTAAATACATTGATGTCTACACCTTGGATGGTGACCCGGATCGTCAAGACTAGCGACGAAAACAAGGTAAGTTTATAAATAATTTTTATTTTTTATGAGCATCCTACCTTTGCCCTTAAATTAATATTATGACGAAGACGTCGTATGTTTTAAGCGTGGGGAGTGAAGGTGCGATCTCTTGTCTCTTGTTTATTAGTTGAGTGATTTTTTTAATTTTTAGCTTGATGGTGTGTTTTAAATTAGTGTGTAGTCAATAAAACAATATTCTTGTGCAAGTTTTTCCTTTCCTCTACTTGTTGGTTTGTTCTTTACCTTTACTATTTGAGCATGAGCAATGATCATTCATGTTTACCGTGGTGCTTAGTGGAAGTTTGCCTATAAAGTATCCATACTCTACGTTAATCTAGAACCTCACTTTGACTTTGTTGTGAGTTAGAGTAAAGTTGGAGGCTTTTATTTCTGAAAATTTATGAAAAACCCTTGCATTAAAGGTTAGCAGCTTCTTTTTCCAAGTCGAGAGACAAGCATATCCTATACAAGGCCTATATTATATATACTCCACCATAAGTGTTGTTAGTATGATGAATTGGGTTAGGACTTTTCTCTCTTGGAAGTTCTAATTTCGAGCAATGATCATGTCCTTGCTTTATATCTTTTATTGCTAGCCTCGTCATATATTCGGTAACGAGACTTTCACATCAAAAGTCCCGTGTATCACCTGATTCCATACCCAACCCATAATATCTCTTTTATTCATCTTATTCCTTGAACACAACCTATGCCCGAAGATTCGTTCCGTTTCTAGCAAGGATTTTAGTTAAAATTCAGATTGTGTATATGGTGAAGGAAACAAGCGAAGAGCTTCAGAGAAGAGATAAAGATGTCAAGGAAAGAGGAAGAGAAGAAAAAAAATGTGTATAAGAGAAAAAAGAGATAAAAAAGAAGAAAAAGAGAAATTTGAGGAAAAGCAAGGAAGGTATAAGACGGATGGTAAATCAAGTGAAGATCAAGAAAGTTCAAGGAAGGATGTTACGTTGTTGAGAATGAATCTTTGATTTTCCAACCATGTGCAATCCGACAACGAAGACATCATTAGTGCCTTGAAGTCATATTTCTTTTGCCTTTGCACATGTCCACCATTCTAAATCTTCACATCCTTGATACCCTGACATTATGGTTTCATTCTCATGGTCATTGGCTCAGGAGGTGAACAACTATTAGAGAACTTTCCTAGCTTGGTAATATTTGTGTTAACTTCACTAGCCATACCTATAGCTCCACCATGAATTATAAATGAGAGACTTATGGGAGGTGAGAGTTTATGAATTATTTAGGATAGCCACATCAAATGAGCGACATGTGAGGACTTGGAGAAAGACTTTGTCTAATACTTGTTGCAGGAATTTTATTTTAAACTCGTGGAAAACCCTCCAATGGAAGTAAGAAAGTAAGTATGGTTAGATTTGAGGATCTCTAGTGAAAGGAATGAGTTGTGGGGTAAGTCTTGAATTGGCAATATTTCTAAATGCCCATGTTTATGTCATGATCATTGCTTTCATGTTTCTTATACTAAAGATAAAGGTTTAACTAACTTGTAAGGAAAGGTGAGATGAAGCAAATTTCAACTCCATGGATGAATGACTTTTGCAAGCAACTTGCTCGAGGACGAGGGGGCTGGCAGACTTGAGAAGATTTTTGAAGGGTTGGGGAGATAATTTCAGAGGAGAGTACAGGAGAGCGAAAAAGGACCTGCTAGACAAAATTCAGAGATTAGATGAGGAAATAACAGCTGCACCCGAGGGACAGTGGGACAAGGGGGATACAAAACAGGTTGGAGCTGGAAAACCGATTAGAGGAATTGATGGGGGCAGAAGAACTTTATTGGCAGCAAAGAGCGGGCGAGAGAGCAATACGGGAGGGTGATGGAAACACGGCCTACTTCCACTTGAAAGCCAATGGGAGAAGAAGAAAGCAAACAATACTCTCTCTAGAACATGGGGGGAGGAGGTGACAGGTCAGGGGAGGATACAGGCTGTGATCTATGAATACTACAAAAATATCTTTGGGCTTCAACCAGAAAGATCCGTGAAGCTTAGTGAGGCAACATGGTCACAATCAGGGAGACTGTCAGCAACAGATAATGAACAGCTACTGAAACCAATCACAGAGGCAGAATTAAAAAAGACAATATTTGAGATGAAGGAGAACACCGCACCAGGCCCAGATAGTCAACAACATGAGGGCCAATGTGACAGTGCTCCCATACACAGATCATGATCAAGCTATCAAGCTTTTGCATGCCCTGGATCGGTCTGTGTGGAGTGTCAAGGTCGAGGCCATTGAGGAGTCGAGCGTGTATGATACGCTTACGCTTGATGAGTTGTTTTCCAAGCTCAGGTCTTCAGAGGTTGATCGTGGCTTGAGAGCCAAGAGCGAGAGCCCCACTGATCCTCATAGTGTGCTATCGGTGCAGGAAGCACGGGCACTTCATCGCGGAATGCCATGAAACCATGGAGATCAAGAACGACTACAAGGGCAAGCCCAAGCATGACTACAACAAGCACCACTCCCGGAACGACTACAAGGACAAGCACAAGGACAAGGGTGAGAGAAGGCACAAGAAGGGTGGCGGCTACAAGAAGAAGACCGCTCGAGCGATGGTGGCCGGAGCGAGCGACATTGACTCGACATCAAGCGATGCTTCTTCCAACTCGAGCAGCGAGGAAGAGCAAGAGAAGCGCAAGGACAAGCGGCACACGGGCAAGAACTTCACTGGCCTAAGCTTCGTCGCACAAGGAGGCTTTTGCATCATGGCGCACTCCAAGAAGGGTGGGAAACACAGCTCGGATTCGAACTCCGACTCCGATGAAGAGGTACGACAAGACCCAAACTTCTTGCTAGAGGAGAATGCTAAGCTCAATGAGTTGATTGATAACTGTGATGCTGTGCTTAGAAAGACCAACAAGGAGAAAAGGGAGTTTAGGTTTTTGTTGGGAGATGCTAAGGATAAGATAGCCAAGCTTGAATCCTTGCTTGTGGATGCTAGAAATGAGATAGGATCTCTGAAATCTGCTCCTGTGGTGTCTGATGAAATTGACTATGGTGATTGCTCAGTTTTTCTTACTGATTTGACTGCTCTCATGGAGAAGCATGTCTCTACTTTGGAGGAACTAGATGTGACTAGGATTGAGTGTGATGAATTGAAGTCTAGGCCAGCTTTGTTGGGCGCTTGTACCTCATGTCCTGTTTTGCATGCTAGGCTAGATGAGTCTCACACTAGAATTGTTTCTCTTGAGGCGGCATTGAAAGCTCCTCTTCCTACATCATGTTCAACCTGTGAAATGCATGCTTTGAAAAACATGGAACTTGCACACTATGTTGACCGCTTGCAGGATGAAAATGATGAGCTTAGGAAATTGATGAGTTGGTTGTCTGGGCATAAGCCACAATTGAGTTTGATGTTGGCTCCGTTTAAGAGGTTTGATGGTCAGGCGTTGGGGGCTGACAAGCGTGGTGAGAAGAGTGGTGAGGGAGAAGAGAAAGCCGGAGAGATTCCTACTCCACCACACACCGTACCCATAAACAAATATGCACCCAAGCCAAACCACCTCAGAAACAAGCTTGATACAACTCCAGACCCACCAGTGTTCCCCCAGAAAACAGAGAATTACCAGAAACCCATCAAGTTTGTGAGCAACCTGGGTAATGTTTTTGAGGGGAAGTCAGGAGAGAAAACTGTTTAGAAGCCCACAGAAAAGCCACCGCCTAAGCCACAGCTGATCCGCTTCCATTGTGAGTATTGTGGGAGGGATGGGCACAAGGATCAGTTCTGCTTCAGGAGGAAGAGAAATGAGAGGTTTGCTAGGGAGATGGCAAACAAGGACAGGTACCACCTTGCTCGTGGTGTGCCTGAGCCTCGTCGAGGGCCTCTACCTAGGGGTGAGGTGTATGTGCATACAGTTCCCACTAGTGGAGGTGCAGGTGGTTTTCCTCAGAGAGATAGGCATGTTGGGTTTGGGCGTGGTGAGATGGCTCGACGTGCTCCTTCTCGTGACCGTTATGAATTTGGGAGGCACGATCGGAGCTTTGGGTCTCAGATGGACTACGGGCCACGTTTTCCCCCTCGTGGTGCGCGTACTCCTCCAGTGAGACGTGACAGGTCCTTTGGCGGTAGGTGTGAGAGGGCTCCGCCTAGAGGTTTCGGTAGGATGGACTTTGATAACCCCTCTTTTGAGCAAATGGCTCGACACTGGTTTGACTCTTTTGGTACTAACCCCAGTGTTGAGTCGCTTGCTCATTCTTGTTCTCGTTTTTTATTGCAGGTGGGAAGCTTGGAGGACTTTTGGTTGATCAACTTCGATTGCTTACGACATATGACCGGAGATCGTGGGTGGTTCTCCAGCCTCACCCCGGTGAGTACGAGGGAGTACATCACTTTCGGGGACAATGGGAGAGGACGAGTGCTTGCTGAAGGTATGGTGAAGGTGAGTAGCTAGGTGACCTTAGGAAGTGTGGCCCTGGTCAAGTCACTTGGTTTTAACCTGTTGTCAGTATCTCAGTTACTGGACGAAGGTTTTGAGGTTCATTTTAAGTCGGGCACTTCTCGTGTGCTTGATTCTCGAGGCGATCTTGTCTATACGATTGTCCCCGAGGGTCAAATCTTTTGTGCCGATTTTTCCCAGTCTGTTGGTCCTCCTCGATGCTTTGTTGCTAGCATTTTGGCTGAGCTTTGGAAATGGCAAAGGAGGTTGGGACACTTGAGTTTTGAGTTGCTTTCCCGCTTGAGTGGTCTTGATCTTGTCTGAGGATTGCCTAAGTTGAAATTCGAGAAGGATTTGGTTTGTGTTTCTTGTCGGCATGGAAAGATGGTTCCCGCTTCTCACGCCCCTCTGACTGCGGTCATGACCGAGCGACCTTGTGAGCTGTTGCACATGGATTTGGTTGGGCCAGCTCGTGTTCGCTCTGCTGGTGGGAAGTGGTATGTTCTTGTGGTTGTTGATGATTTTTCGAGGTACTTTTGGGTTTTTTTGGAGGATAAGAGCGAGACATTTGGCTTTGTTCGAGACTTGATCTTGAGGTTGAAGAATGAGAGACATGGTGATGTCATTCGAGCTATACGCAGTGACAATGGCACGGAGTTTAAAAACTCTCATTTCGATGCCTTTTGCATTGATCTTGGTCTTAATCATCAGTACTCTCCTCCATACGTCGCTTGCCAGAATGGCGTAGTGGAGAGGAAGAACCGGACCCTTTGTGAGATGGCCAGGATGATGCTCGATGAGCATAGGACTCCTAGGCGTTTCTGGGCCAAGGCGGTCAATACCGCTTGCTATGTCTCAAATCGCATCTTCCTTCATGCTTTCAAGAAGAAGACCTCTTATGAGCTGATGCATGGCCGACAACCCAAGGTGAGTCATTTTAGAGCTTTTGGATGCAAGTGTTTCATTTTGAAGAAGGGCAAGTTGGATAAGTTCGAGTCTAGATGTTCGGATGGTATCTTTCTCGGTTATGCGATTCACTCTAGAGCATATCGTGTGCTCAACCTTGACACTAACCGAATCATGGAGACTTGCGAGGTAACCTTCGACGAGACACAGCCATGTAGCTCTTCTGCTTTTGAGTGTGCAGGTGACGAGGAGATTGGAGTGAGGATCTTTGAGGATGAGAAGGATGGAGATGCAGATGAAGACGATGATGGTGGTGATGCTCCCGTGGCTGATCGTGTACATGCTACTTCCACTACTACGACGACGATCGAGGATGGACCATCCCCTACAGCCACTACGACTGAGGCTATTCAAGTGGAGGCTGCTGCTGAGGGGGAGGTTGTGTCCAGACGAGAGGCTCCACGGCGAGTACAAGTGGATCACCCACTGACGACGATCATAGGTGACCTTCATGAACGTACTACACGGTCGAGGTCAAGGAATTCTTCTCATTTCGCTCACTCTGCGTTTGTTGCTTCTTTCGAGCCCAAAGATATTTGACACGCTTTGTCTGACAAGAATTGGGTGAATTCCATGCATGAGGAGTTGGAAAACTTTGAGAGAAACCAAATCTGGGTGTTAGTCGATCCACCGCCAAATTGCCGTCCCATAGGTACCAAGTGGGTGTGGAAGAACAAAGAGGGTAAGAATGGGATGG
Organism: Cenchrus fungigraminus; assembly: GCA_036936925.1. NCBI lineage: Eukaryota > Viridiplantae > Streptophyta > Magnoliopsida > Poales > Poaceae > Cenchrus > Cenchrus fungigraminus. Next base: position 47,870,061 of record CM072777.1, on the reverse strand, counting down.
TTGTGAGAAACAAGTCGAGGTTGGTGGCTCAAGGGTTGAACCAGAAGGAGGGGATAGACTATGAGGAGACATTTGCTCCTATGGCCCGTTTGGAGGTAATTAGGATCCTTCTAGCCTTTGCCGCGGCTAAAGGGTTCAAGTTGTACCAAATGGATGTCAAGAGTGCTTTCTTGAATGGGGTGATAGAGGAAGAAGTGTATGTGAGGCAACCCCCGGGGTTTGAGAGCGAGAAATACCCACACCGTGTATACAAACTCCAGAGAGCGCTCTATGGGTTGAAACAGGCACCGAGAGCTTGGTATGGCAGGTTGAGAGGGTTTTTGTTGAGTAAGGGGTTTGTGATGGGCACAGTTAATAAGACCCTATTTCTCCTTAAGCATGGGAATGACCTTTTGATTGTTCAGATATACGTGGATGACATAATCTTTGGTGGCTCTTCTCATGACCTTGTTGCCAGATTTGCAGATGACATGAGCAGGGAATCTGAGATGTCCATGATGGGCGAGCTGCAGTTTTTCTTGGGCCTCCAGATCAAGCAGTGCAAGGACGGGACGTTTGTACATCAGGTGAAGTACACCAGGGACATGGTGAAGAAGTTTGGCATGAACGACTCCAAGCCGCTGACTACACTGATGAGTACCACTACGGCTTTGTCAGAGCCAAGTGTGGTTCGAGGACCGGTGGATGGTCGCTTCCTGGTGTGATGAGTGATTGACAACGTGGTGTGGACTGATTCTTGGCTAAGTATTGCAGGTGCAGGTTGCGGCTTGACTTGTGTTGGTGCAGGCGAAGAACAAGCGCGAAAGGTCGTTACCGGTGAGGCCTCCAGGTGTGGAGAAGACAAGTAGGCTTGGTTCGAGGGACCCGGTGGCCAGCGGGGTCAAGTGCGGGCCGCATGGTGGCAAGAACAGCAAGATGAAGTCATGGACAGTTTCTTGGTTGAGCCTCAAAACTAAGGTTGAGCCGGGACTACGTGGGAGCCGAGTCATGCGTGGTGATTAGCGGAGGCTACACCGAGTTCGCGGGGTTTCCGGTGGTTCACCAGAAAACCACTGGATTCCTTGGTTGATCCACAAAGCCAAGACCAAAGAACTGAAGACGGAGGTGCAGCAGCTCCAGACCGGTCTGACTGGTGGGTCTGACCGGTCTGACCGGTGGGTACCGGTCTGACCGGTGAGGAGCACCGGTTTGACCGGTGTGCGACGACGCAGTCCGGAAGCTTCGAAGTGGAGGACACGCGTCGGGATCGCAAGGCTTGCGTCGAGGCTAAGCAAGTTTGCGGTCGCTGGGCATCCGTCCGCTGGTGCGAAGACAAAGACTTCCAAATTTGCCCTTGAGGGGCATGTATCCCTAGTTAGCTAGTAAGGGTATTAGTCTTTCGGTTGCCTCCATATAACCCAAGTGGTGAGAGGATGGCAGCTATCTCTTGGAACCCTAGCTCATTTGGTTTTCCTATTTTCTCTTCCTATTTTCCTTAGGATTTTCATAGGACTAGCTTGAGAGCTTCATGGTGAGATCTTGTGAGAGGAAAGGATGATCGGGCGGCAAGCTAGACCTTATATGAACCTCTTTGGTATGTATAGATGATTCGGCGTGGTTCCTCAAGGCTTGGTTGTGTCTTTCCCTTTTCTCCTTTTTGGTGATTTTCGGAGGCTTATCTTGGCGAATTTCTTGTGGCGGTTTTGAGACATTTCTCTTTGGGATTTGGTGGGGGATGTATGCATGAACCCCTCGTGGTTCTTTTCTCTTTGATTCCCCTCCCAAATCCGTGAGTAAAGGGGCTCAATTTTGGGGTTTTCGTGGTTCTAGGGTTCGTGGTGTTCTTGGCGGAAGTCCTTCGATTCCTCTTGATTCAACGAGTTTTGGTGGACCAAATCTTGGCTATGGAGTGCCCATGAGGTGTTCCTACTATCCCCAAAGTCTTGTGCGAATTCGTGGAGCGAATCGGGAGATCGGGAGTTGGATTTGGGGGAGTTGACTCGCGGGCGCTGTTCATCCTGAGCTGCCCAGGCGCGACCGGTCTAACCGGTGCTCTTGACCGGTCCGACCGGTGCTAGCCCTTGGTGGGATTTGTCTCGGGGAACAACCTTGTCCGTGTGGTTTTGTCCTGTGGTCCTGCTGGTCAGTTCTTGGCGTGTTTGGAGTTGTTTTGCTAAGTTTGTGAGGGGTTCTTCTTCCTTCCAGGTTGTGTTTCGGAGGTGGTTTCTGTTCCAGGTCCAAGAGGAGTCACTGAGGCTTCCTGGAACGTTTGCTATGCAGCTGCTGTAGCCACCGGCCTGACCGGCGCTGTCCACCGGTCTGACCGGCGCAGGCCATCGGTCTGACCGGTGTAGCACAGGCAGCAAGCCGTGCAAGTTTCCGCTGTGTGTATTGGTGAGTTTTGGCTCAGAGGGTTGTGTGTTGGTTCCTAGGACCAGTAGCATTCCAGTGGCTGCGTGGTCTTGACCAACTTGGGTAGTTGAGTCGGAGAAGTGTTTCGGAAGCCGTGTTCGTCTTGTTGGAGTTCCCATCTCCTTCGAGAAGAATTTTTATCGGCTCCCATTCACTCCCCCCCTCTCTGGTTCACCTAATCGGTCCTTCAATTGGTATCAGAGCCGGTTCGGGTCTTCATTGACTCTTACCAGTCTAAGATCCAAAGATGGCGTACCAGGAACGGGGTTCGGGTCCTCCGCACTTCGATGGGAAGAACTACTAGATGTGGCAGAGGCGGATGGCAGCGTTCCTCCGCGGAAAGGGTCAGATCCTTTGGGACGTTACGGTGAACACAGCTTATGTTCATCCGATGAACTTCCTTGCTCCAGGATCGAGGGATATGTTCGAAGCCGACAACAAGGCGGTCGACTACTTGTTTCGTGCTCTGTGTCAGCCTGAATTCGATCGGGTTCAGACAAAGGACTTAGCCTGTAGGATTTGGGAGCAGTTGAAGGATGCACATGCTGGGAATGCTCAGGTTCAGGCTCGGATGTACGCGACTTACCGGAGAGAGTACGAGAACTTCAATCATCTCCCCGGCGAGTCCGTCGATGCCCTTTTCCAGCGGTTTACGGTCGTTGTGAACAACATGAGAGCCAATGTGGCCGTGCTCCCATACGATGATCATGATAGAGCCGTGAAGCTCTTGCTCTCGTTGGATCGTACCGTATGGGACAGGAAGTTTGAGGCTATCGTTGAGTCCGAGAAGTATGACACCTTGACCGTGAACGAGCTGTTCTCGAAGCTCAAGTCGGCTGAGTTGGACCGTGGTATGACAGCCAAGATCGAGAGCCCGACTGATTCTCATAGTCTCGCTCTCGTTGGTGGCAAAGGAGCTAAGTCTAACGCTAACCCATCCTCCAGGATGTACTCTCTGTCTTCTTTGATGTCTTTGCCAGACGAGGAGTTCGATGTGCTTGGAGAGGACGAGCTGGCGTTGCTGACCAGGCGGTTCGAGAGGCTGCACGAGAACCGGGTGAACACGAGGAGGACAGCACGGACGTGCTTTCAGTGCGGCAAGCCAGGACACTTCCTCGCCGACTGCCCGGAGAAGACGGAGAACAAGGACGGCTACAGGCACCGGTCGAGCAGGGACGGCAAGTACCGATCAAGGCGCGATCACAAGCACAAGAACAAGCACAAGGATGAGCGACGGTCGAGGAAGAAGGACGACCGCGACAGGAAGTCTCGAGCGATGGTCGGAGCGAGCGACGTCGACTCCAGCTCCGCCTACTCTTCCTCAAGCTCGAGTAGCAGCGAAGATGAAGGTGATCGGCGCAAGAACAAGAAGTCATCGAAGAACTTGAGCGGGCTGAGTTGCTTCGCACGAGATGGCTTCTGCGGCATGGCTCGTAGCTCCGGCAGCAAGAAGAGTCACCAGAGCGACTCGGACTCGGACTCCGAGGATGAGGTATGTGATGAGCTCTCTTCTTTGCGCAAGGAGAATGAGGAGTTGGTTGACTTGCTTGATAATCACGATCACATGCTTAGAGAGGCCAAGAAAATGAGGAAAGAGCTTAGGGCCTCGCTAGAAGATGCTAGGAACCGTGTGGCTGAGCTAGAAACCCAGAACCTAGATGCTAAGCTTGAGATTGATTCGCTTAAGGCTTCTCCTATGGTTTCTGATGAGATTGATTGCTGTGATTGCTCTGTGTACCTAGCTGATCTTACTGCTCTTAAGGATAAGCATGCTTCTACTTGTGATGAACAAGATATGCTTAGGGTTGAAGTGGCTGAGCTTAAGTCTAGACCTACTTTGCTAGGTGCTTGTACTTCTTGCCCTGTTTTGCATGGAAAGATTGATGAAATGCATGCTTACACTGTTTCGCTTGAGGCTAAGTTGAAAGAGCCTATTCCCACTTCTTGCTCTACTTGTGAATTGCATGCGGTTAAGAATTTGGAACTTGCGCATTATGTTGATCGCTTGCAGGATGAGAATGATGAGCTGAGGAAATGTATGAGCTGGTTGTCGGGTCAAGAGCCTCAGCTTGGTATCATGATAGCGGCTTTCAAACGCTATGATGGTCAGGCACTTGGGGCTGACAACCTTGGAGAGAACAGTGGTGAGGGAGTTGAGAGAGTTGGAGAGATCCCTATACCACCACCAAACAGACACAAGAACAAGTTTGAGCCCAAGCCTAACCATCTCAGAAACAAACTTGACACTACTCCAGATCCACCCATATTCCCTCACCCAACAAATGACTTCCAAAAACCGGTGAAGTTTGTGAGCCCAAAGGGAGGTGAGGAAGGAGAGAAGAAGGGTGAGAAACCGAGTGAGCAGCCCCAACCCAAGCCTAAGCCTAAGCCACAACCCATGAAGTTCCATTGTGGGTATTGTGGGAGAGATGGTCACAAGGATGAGTTTTGCTTCAAGAGGAAGCGTGAGGAGAGAATGGCTAGAGAGTGGGCTAACAAGGACAGGTACCACCCCTCTAATGGTGTACCTAAGCCTCGTATGCAGATGCCCAGGGCCAAGGCGATTGTGAGGACGGTTCCGGCTTGGGGAGACCGGAAGGCAGCAGGTGGTGCTGCTGGCCGCGCTACACCGGTCAGATCGGTGCAGGTCTGGGCAGACAGCGAGTTGGTTTTCGTGCTCGTGAGGATGCTCGGTTTGGTTCTGGTGGTCGTGGTTCTGTTGGTTGGTCTGGAAAGTTTGCAGGTGGTCAGTTTGCTAGGCGTTCTCCACCTCGTGCTCAATACGAGGGTGGGAGGAGTCGTAGCTTTGAGATGGAGAGGAGGAATGGTCCACGGTTTTCCTTTCGTGGCTTTCGTTCTCCTCCAGCTAGAGAGGGTTGGTTCCCTCGTAGTGGTTACCGTGGTGGTGTTCGTGGTGGTAGCTTTGATAGGTGTGATGATTTGGTTTGTGCTAACCCCACTTTGGAGCAAATGGCTCGGCACTGGTTTTACTCTTTTGGTACTAACCCCAGTGCTGAGTCGTTTGTTCACTCACGTGCTCGCTTTTGAATTTCAGGTGGGAGACTTGAGGAACGTTTGGTTGATTGACTCCGGTTGCTCGAGGCATATGACCGGAGACAAGGGGTGGTTCTCAAGTCTCGTCCCGGTGGTGTCCAAGACATACATCACCTTTGGGGACAATGGGCGAGGGCGTGTTCTATCAGAAGGTGAGATCAAGGTAAGTGACAAGGTCACTCTCAGGCGTGTTGCTCTTGTTCAATCGCTGGGGTTCAATTTGCTTTCCGTGTCCCAGTTGTTGGATGAGGGCTTTGAGGTGTTGTTTTGGCCTGGTGGTTCTCGGATTTTAGATTCTCGAGGGGACCTTGTTTGCATGGTCGTTCCCGAGGGTCAAGTGTTTCGAGCTGATTTCTCTCAGTCTTCTGGTGTGGAGCGTTGCTTTTTGGCTGGTTCTTCGAGTGAGTTGTGGAAGTGGCATAGGAAGTTGGGTCACTTGAGCTTTGACCTTTTGTCTCGCTTGAGTAAACTCAATTTGGTCCGAGGATTGCCACGGTTGAGGTTTGAGAAAGAGTTGGTTTGTGTGCCGTGTAGGCATGCCAAGATGGTAGCCTCTTCTCACCCGCCTCTCACCGATGTGATGACTGAGCGTCCATGCGCGCTGCTCCATATGGACCATGTTGGCCCAGCTCATGTACGATCTGCGGGTGGGAAGTGGTATGTCCTTGTTGTGGTGGACGACTACTCTCGGTATGCGTGGGTGTTCTTTCTTGAGGAGAAAGGGAAGACGTTTGGTTTTGTTCGAGATCTTGTCTTGAGGTTAAGAAACGAGAGGCACGGAGATGCCATACGAGCGATCCGCAGTGACAATGGCTCGGAATTCAAAAACTCTCGCTTCGAAACCTTTTGCCATGACTTGGGTCTTGAACACCAGTTTTCGAGTCCGTATACGCCTCCCCAAAATGGTGTGGTGGAAAGGAAAAACAGAACCTTGTGCGAGATGGCTCGGACGATGCTCGACGAGCATAGGACTCCGAGAAGGTTCTGGGCTGAGGCGGTCAATACCGCGTGCTATGTGCCGAACAGGATCTACCTCAGGGTTCACAAGAAGAAAACCTGTTACGAGTTGATGCACGGTCGCACACCCAAGGTGAGTCACTTCCATGTCTTTGGTTGTAAATGCTTCATTCTGAAGAAAGGAAAGAAGTTAGAAAAGTTCGAGGCTAGGTCTGTCGATGGCATTTTCTTTGGTTACGCATCTCATTCTAGAGCATTTCGTGTGCTCAATCTTGAAACTAACCAAATCGTGGAGACTTGCGAGGTGACCTTCGACGAGACACAGCCACGTAGTCAGCTTGTTTTTGAGTGTGCAGGTGACGACGAACTTGGCGAGGAGATCTTTCAGGAGGAGGAGCATGAACATGGAGATGATGAAGATGGCGGTGTGGTGCCCGCGGCTGAACATGTACCTACTACTTCGATGACGATCGAGAACGGGCCCTCTCCCATACCTACAATGACAAACCCAGATCAAGGCGAAGCTGCTATTGAGGGGGAGGTAGCATCAAGGCGAGAACCTCCCCGGCGAGTGCAAGTGGATCACCCAGCTTCGAGAATCATCGGCGACATGAATGAACGTACTACACGGTCGAGGGTTCGGAACAATTCTCATTTCGCTCATGCTGCTTTTGTTGCCACCTTTGAGCCCAAAGACATTGGACACGCGCTATCTGATCATAATTGGGTTAATTCGATGCATGAGGAGTTGGAGAATTTTGAGAGGAACCAAGTTTGGATGTTGGTTGACCCTCCTCTAGGGTGTAAGCCGATTGGGACAAAATGGGTGTGGAAAAATAAAGAGGGAGAGAAAGGAGAAGTGGTGAGGAACAAGTCAAGACTTGTTGCTCAGGGGTACAATCAGAAAGAGAGGATCGACTACGAGGAGACTTTCGCTCCTGTAGCTCGTTTGGAGGTGATCAGGATCCTTCTAGCTTTTTCCGTGGCTAAAGGGTTCAAGTTGTACCAGATGGATGTGAAGAGTGCTTTCCTGAATGGTGTGTTGGAGGAAGAGGTGTATGTGAGGCAACCACCGGGGTTTGAGAGTGAGAAGTACCCCCACCGGGTGTACAAGTTGAGGAAGGCGCTGTATGGGTTGAAGCAGGCGCCTAGAGCTTGGTATGGTAGGTTGAGGGGGTTCCTATTTGAGAGAGGGTTTGAGATGGGGAAGGTCGATCAGACCTTGTTTCTCCTCAGGCAGGGTAGAGATATCCTGATTGTGCAGGTATACGTGGATGATATTGTCTTTGGTGGCTCATCTAACTCTCTTGTTGCAAGGTTTGCAGAAGACATGAGCAGAGAATTTGAGATGAGCATGACGGGCGAGTTGCAGTTCTTCCTCGGGCTACAAATCAAGCAATCAAAGGAAGGAACATTTGTGCACCAAGCTAAGTACACCAAGGACATTGTGAGGAAGTTTGAGATGGAGGACTCCAAGGCCATGGCGACACCTATGAGTACGACTACAGCTCTTGATGCGGACGAGGAAGGTGAACACATGGACCAGAAGGAGTACCAGAGCATGATCGGGTCACTCCTCTACTTGACGGCGACGAGGCCGAACATCCAATTCTCGGTATGTCTGTGCGCTCATTTTCAAGTGTCTCCGAGGACTTCGCATTGGCAAGCAGTCAAGCGCATATTCAGGTATTTGCGACATACTCCCGACTTTGGTCTTTGGTACTCCGCGTCTTCTTCGTTGGCTCTTCATGGTTTTTTGGACGCGGATTTTGTCGGGTGTCGGTTGGATAGGAAGTCCACTTCTGGGACTTGCCAGTTTTTGGGTTCTTCTTTGGTGTCTTGGTCTTCCCGCAAACAGTCGAGTGTTGCTCAATCCACTACTGAGGCAAAGTATGTGGCCGCAGCTAGTTGTTGCTCTCAGCTCCTTTGGATCACATACACCATGAGTGACTTTGGTGAGGAGTATACCCATGTCCCACTTCAATGTGACAGCACCAGTGCCATAAGCGTTGCAAAGAACCCAGTTCTCCATTCCAAAACCAAGCACATAGAAGTGAGGTATCATTTCCTGAGAGACAATGTAGAGAAAGGGAAGATAGCCTTGATCCATGTACCTACACATGACCAACTAGCCGATAGTTTCACCAAACCCCTAGATCAAGCAACTTTCACTCGTCTGCGGGGGGAGCTTGGGGTGTGTTTGATTTCTTGAGTTGGCGTGTGGGAGCTCCTTTGTAGCATATGTATAGCTTTCCTTTTGTGCATTTCTTGCATTTGGCATGGCATATGTAACATGATGTATAGGCATCTTTGTATCTTAGGCTGCACGCATTTTGTATCATATGCATTGTTTAGAAAAAGCTTCTCCTATATACATTGTTCACCATGGAATGATATATATGTCTTTGTGAGCTAGTTTGGTAAGCTATGGTTAGTTTGGCTTAGCTCTTGATAATCTTGGGTTATATCCATGGCTGATGGCTATGTTTTTGAAAAATCTCATATGTATGCTCTCTTGTGGGTAAATGCCTTTATATGATCTTGACATGTTTTTGTGGCTTGGCTATGCTTAATTTGTGGTTGGATAGCTTATTTTGATCATATGGGGCCAAAGGCTCAATTGCCATCATGAATGTTTAGCCCCCATGCTTCATCTTGTGGAGGGGCATAAGTTCCTTTTTGTCGCAAAGACATTTCATGTACCAAATATGAATCTGAAAATGAAATGTAAATTGCTTGGAAAATGTGGTCCCATGTCATATGTGCTTATTTTTATAGCTTTGGGTGCTAAACTGTTGCATGTTGCTTACCAATGTGAAGTCTCATACATAGAAGTAAGCACATGGCTCGGTATGCTTTGACATGACATGAGGTGCTTGTGGGTGTTTATGATGGTCTTATGCTTAGAATGGTTGTCCTAGCATGAAGTTTGTGTGGCTTTGCCTTTTTGACATGTTTTGCTCATGTTTAGGACTTTGCTCATGAGAGGGTGAATTTTCGCAAAATTGCTCAATTCTATCTTAGCTTTGCCCAATGGTTGTGAAACTTGGTGATCATGAAGTTGATGTCTTTACGAAGCTATAGAGTATCTAACTTGCTCATTTGAACATGTGTAGCATCCTATGTTGAATTTTGTCTATTTAAGAAGCTCTAGGTTGCATTTTTTTTGCATTTTTGGCTTGATTCATGCATTGTCAACAAGGGGGAGAAGTTTGAGCATGTTTTGGCCTACTGAATGCATTTGGAAGGTTTTCAGGTGGTTTTGAACCATTTCTGGGCTCTGTTGTGCACAGGTCTAACCGGTTGAGGTCACCGGTCTGACCGGTCAGAGTGCTGGTCCTGTTCACATGTTGAGCACCGGTCTGACCGGTGGTGTCGACCGGTCTGACCGGTCAGAGCTGAGCTGATGCAGCTGCTCTATTTCGTCAAGTGGTTTGCATGCATTCGTCTAGGGGGAGTTGCATTGGTTCAGGGGGAGCTCTTTGTGGTTTTCGAGCTTTGGTTTGGTGGTTTGTGCTCTTTGCTTGAGCATGTTTTGTCTCCGATGTGTCGAGCCGTTGCCCTTGCCTAAGGGGTCCGAGACTTGTCTTCTTCAAGTGATCTTACTCTTTGCCTTTTCTTTGGCTTTCGATCGCTTGTTGGTGTTTCTTTTAGTCGTTTCTTTTCTTTTCCTTTTCTCTTGGTTACCAAAACGTGTGTGTTGTCAATGCACTCCTCAAGGGGGAGATTGAGAGCCAGGTGTGGTTCGAGGACCGGTGGATGGTCGCTTCCTGGTGTGATGAGTGATTGACAACGTGGTGTGGACTGATTCTTGGCTAAGTATTGCAGGTGCAGGTTGCGGCTTGACTGGTGTTGGTGCAGGTGAAGAACAAGCGCGAAAAGTCGTTGCCGGTGAGGCCTCCAGGTGTGGAGAAGACAAGTAGGCTTGGTTCGAGGGACCCGGTGGCCAGCGGGGTCAAGTGCGGGCCGCATGGTGGCAAGAACAGCAAGATGAAGTCATGGACGGTTTCTTGGTTGAGCCTCAAAACCAAGATCGAGCCGGGACTACGTGGGAGCCGAGTCATGAGTGGTGATTGGCGGAGGCTACACCGAGTTCGCGGAGTTTCCGGTGGTTCACCAGAAAACCACTGGGTTCCTTGGTTGATCCACAAAGCTAAGACCGAAGAACCGAAGACGGAGGTGCAGCAGCTCCAGATCGGTCTGACCGGTGGGTACCGGTCTGACCGGTGAGGAGCACCGGTCTGACTGGTGTGCGACGACGCAGTCCGGATGCTTCGAAGCGGAGGACACGCGTCGGGATCGCAAGGCTTGCGTCGAGGCTAAGCAAGTTTGCGGTCGTTGGGCATCCGTCCGATGGTGCGAAGACAAAGACTTCCAAATTTGCTCTTGAGGGGCATGTATCCCTAGTTAGCTAGTAAGGGTATTAGTCTTTCGGTTGCCTCCATATAACCCAAGTGGTGAGAGGATGGCAGCTATCTCTTGGAACCCTAGCTCATTTGGTTTTGTCCCGTGGTCCTGCTGGTCAGTTCTTGGCGTGTTTGGAGTTGTTTTGCTACGTTTGTGAGGGGTTCTTCTTCCTTCCAGGTTGTGTTTCGGAGGTGGTTTTTGTTCCAGGGCCTAGAGGAGTCACTGAGGCTTCCTGGAACGTTTGCTGTGTGGCTGCTGTAGCCACCGGCCTGACCGGCGCTGTCCACCGGTCGGACCGGTGTCACCGGTCTGACCGGCGCAGGCCATCGGCCTGACCGGTGTAGCACAGGCAGCAAGCCGTGCAAGTTTCCGCTGTGTGTATTGGTGAGTTTTGGCTCGGAGGGCTGTGTATTGGTTCCTAGGACCAGTAGCATTCCAGTGGCTGCGTGGTCTTGACCAACTTGGGTAGTTGAGTCGGAGAAGTATTTCGGAAGCCGTGTTCGTCTTGTTGGAGTTCCCATCTCCTTCGAGAAGAATTTTTATCAGCTCCCATTCACTCCCCCCGTCTCTGGTTCGCCTAATCGGTCCTTCACTTTGAACGCGGACGAGGATGGTGAACCCGTGGACCAGAAGGAGTACCGGAGCATGATCGGCTCCCTCCTCTACTTGACGGCGACGAGGCCGGACATACAGTTCAGTATGTGTCTGTGCACTCGTTTTCAGGCTTCACCGAGGACTTCACATCGGCAGGCCGTCAAGCAGATTTTCAGGTACTTGAACTACACTCCTGAGTTTGGTCTTTGGTATTCTGCCTCCTCGACACTCAGACTTCACGGTTACTCCGATGCTGATTTTGCTGGGTGTCGATTGGACCGCAAGTCTACCTCTGGGTGTTGTCAGTTCCTTGGTTCTTCCTTAGTCTCTTGGTCATCTCACAAGCAATCCAGTGTAACCCAGTCCACTATAGAGGCCGAGTATGTAGCTGCTACTAGTTGTTGTTCCCAGCTGCTTTGGATAACCTACACCATGAGTGATTTTGGTGAGGAGTGCTCCCAGGTTCCACTTTTCTGTGACAGCACCAGTGCCATAAGCGTAGCCAAAAATCCTGTCCTCCACTCCAAAACAAAACACATAGAAGTGAGGTACCACTTTTTGAGGGACAATGTTGAGAAGGGAAACATTTCGTTGTCCTATGTCCCTACCCAAGACCAGCTAGCCGACATATTCACCAAACCGCTTGATCAAGTCACTTTCACTCGCTTGCGGGGTGAACTTGGGGTGTGCTTTCCTTTCTAGCTGGGTATTGGAGCTTCTCATGTATATATGTGGCATATGTATCATTTTGTTGCATTTCCTTGATGCATTTTACTTTCTGTACAAAACCTGGTAGGATAGCCATCTTTGGATCACTTGTGCTAGGAAAAGCTTCTCTTATATATATTGATCACCGATGTGCTATGTGTGAGATATGTGCATGTTTGGTAAATTGTGGATGTGAATGCTATGCTCTTGATGGTTGTGCCATATACTTATGTTGAGATAGCTTCCTTTTATGAAAATGCTAAAATTGTGTCTCTCATGAGAAGATGGTTGTCAATGCTCAATTTGTGCTTAAATGCCTATATCATGTTCAGTTTATGCTTGAGTATCATATTCTCTTTGCTTGGGGTCAAAGACCTTTGTCGTTGTAAATGTTTAGCCCATTTGTTCACTTTGGGAGGAGCATAAGCTTGTTTTTGCCGCAATGGCATTTCATCTACCATGTTTAAACTTGAAAATAAAATTGGTGTATGAATTGCCTTATGCTTGAAAAATGAGCTCTAAGTCATGTATTTATGTTTTGATAATCATATCTTGGGTGCTAAACCGTAGCATGTTGTCTACCATGAGAAGTCTCATTTTAAGAAGTAGACACATGGCTCGGTGGCTTTAACATGACTTGAGTAGCTTGTGGGCATTTATAATGATCTTGTGATGAGAATTTGTGATCTTGTATAAACTTTGGATGATCTAGTGGATTTGTGCTCAAATTGACATGGATAGCATCTTGCTCATGAGATGAATGTTTCTTTGTGAAAATGCTTAAAATTGCTTTTAGCCATGTCACATGCTTATATGTCTCTACCTTCTAGATGGCAATATGCTAACTACACCATATCTACTTTACTTGCTCTATGTCTCATTTGTAGCATTTTGTTGTGCTCTGTGTATATTTGAGAAGCTTGGTAGATTGTATATATGCTTTGACATGCATTTTTCATGAAAACAAGGGGGAGAGCTTAATGATATCCTTATTCATGCATTATCCATCCATATTGTACTCGACGTCTCAGGATTGCTTCTTCAGGCAAATGGATGGCCAAGTGGACCATAACATCAAATAAGGCAGGAGGTAAAATTTTCTAAAGCTTGCACATAATTATTGAGATATATGTTTTCAGTTTTTGCAAGACATCCAACTTCAGAGTTTTGCAACATAGTTGTCGAAAGAAGTTTCCTAATTCCGCAATAGTAGTGTATATCTCTTTATCCACTAAACCGCGAAGGGCAACGAGCAAAACCCTTTGGAGTAGGATATGGCAATCATGAGTTTTTAGTCTTTGTAGTTTGCATCCATCAGCAACAATACTCCTTGATAAGTTAAAAGCATATCCATCTGGGAACTTGACCTGACTTATAAAATCACAGAATGCCTTCTGTTTCTTTTTATCCAGTACATACGGAGCCTCTGGCATTTCGCATGACACACCATCCGCAGTTTCCACCATGTGTAGATTTGATATAATGCCCGTCTCTTCCAAATCAACCCTAGCATTGATGGTGTCATTTGTCTTCCCAGCAATTTTAACCAACATTCCAATAAGGTTTTCACATATGTTTTTCTCAATGTGCATCACATCAAGATTATGTGGCAGCTTTAGAGATGACCAATACGGCAAGTCCCACAAACCAACCCTTCAGCTCCAACACTTTTCGGGTTCCCGCTTCCTTTTCTTACCTGCTTTTGGCTTTCCTAGTCTAACGTCTTTAACATTCTTCAGTTGCTGCTTCAGCTCCTCACTAGTAAACTGCTGTGGCTTTTCACCATTTTCAATAGTACCATCAAACTTTCTCTTTCTTCTCCATGGATGCTTAGTTGGAAGGAAACGAAGATGCCTAGTGTAACATATCTTTTTCTTCAATCAACTTGAGTAAGGATCCTTGTCACAATGCACACAAGCAAAATAGCCTTTCGTGATTCGCCCACACAATGTGCTCAATGCTGGATAAGCATGTATGCACCAAAGAACTGCAACATGCAGTTTAAATTTTTTACGACTAACAGCATCAATTGCATTGACACCCTTCCAAAGGTCCATCAGATCTTCGATGAGAGGTTCCATAAAGACATCAAAATCCTTTGATGGGGAACTCAGCCCAGGAATCAATAACATCATGAAGTTTGATGCTTCCATTCATACCCATGGTGGCATGTTATACAGCACAACAAATACTGACCACATACTATATGAGTTGGCCATGGTGCCAAATGGATGGAAACCATCAGTTGCAAGTTCAAGTCTAATGTTCCTAGCATCTTTTTCAAATTCTAGCCAAGTTCGATCGAAGTTTTTCCATGCCTGATCATCAGCTGGATGGCTAAGCTCATTATCGACCGGTTTTCGCTTCAACTTGTGCCATTGTGCATCCTTTGCGGTTTTTTATGAAGGAAACATCCTCTTCACCTTGGAAACCAGTGGAAAATGCCTCAATACCTTTTGAGGAACGTGCTTGTTGGTGTCTGCATCGTTCCATCTTGAATCTGTTTCACAACATACTGGGTACACATCAAGTTTGGCATACTTCTCCTTGCGAAACAATATACAATTATTTTTGAAAACATAGATTTTTTTCATAGCCGAGTCCCATGCCACGTATGTACTTCATTGCCTCATCGAAAGATGTTGGAAGACACACCTCTGGGAAACCTTTTTCTAACAACTTCATCGTCGCATCGAATGCGTCATTGCTGATCCGATGGAAAGACTTTATATGAAGTAACTTCACAACAAATGTAAATTGTGCATATGTAGATGTCGGTGACACCTTACGGTTCAGATGTTCCTCTACAAATTTATACATGTCCTCTCTGAGCACCTCACCCTTGCATAAGTTAGTAATCAATTCAAAAATTCCATCTTCAGAGCCTTCATCCTCCTCCATACCCGATATGTCTTGGTTTTCCTGGACCATTTCCTGATCACCACCATCCTGAGGAGCTGCATTATCCACATCCCCCTCAGCATCCAGCAGAATTGCAATTTCCTCAACCCCATCATCTTGTAGAATTGCATTTTTCTGAACCCCATTGTCCTGAACATTTCCATCTTCGTCAATCATATACTCCAAAGCTTCTCCATGATGGATCCACCTAGTGTAAGTGCTTGCCATCCCATTCACAAGTAAATGAACGCCAATTCTTTCTATAGTCCATGTAGAGCGATTGAGGCATCAACGACACGAGCATAGTATTTCTTCATCCTCAGCGTATCTACTCTGAAGATATGCCTTGAAATCCTCGACCCCTTCCTCATGCTTGGGGGTAAAACTAGTACAATCGGTTGTCCGACGTCTATCCATCAGGAAATTTTTTGGCGAATCCAACTCAAAATTACTAAACACATAACAAATCGAAAAGACCTTTCCGCGAAATGAAATTTGGCGGATTTACACACAAAATTACTTACCAGATTGATGCGTCACTACAGGAAGAATAAGATTTGAGCGCCCGTAGGAGTGAGACACCATTGGAAGGCACAAATCTCCACTAGAGTGATCCGTTCTGGTCGCCTCTCAGTTCTCCTTTTCCCCTTTCGGACAGCGGACTGTGGGAAAACTTTTTTTTGGCTACAGCGCGGGCTGTTTCTCCCACCAACTTACCAGAATTGCTTTTTGTAGTGGTCACGGCTGTTGTGTCCAGTGATCTGGCGCGGCCGCCTAGCCACGTAGTGTTCGTGGCCAGGTGACCTAGCACGGCCGACTGATGGTGAATTGGCGTGAGACAATGAGATATAGTATTTCAGGAGAAAATATACGAAATAAGTATGAAGTTCCACAAAAAGGTCACACAACAAAGAAGTGGTGTAGTGGTAAATAGTGTTGTGTTTTTCCTGTAGGTCTTCGGTTCGAACCCTCGTGACAACAAATTATTTTTGCAACATTTCCTCAGGGCGCTAGCGGTTGGGGTACTGCTACTTCAACTGACATGTGGGACCCAACATTTCCTCAGGGCCCTAGCGGTTGAGATATTGTTGCTTGAACTGACATGTGGGACCAAAGTTGGTTTATGACGATTTTGCGGAGCTTATGGCATCGCAAAACCAGCATGTAACAGGAAATGCCTAACTAAGGTAGCAACCTTTATGATGACAATTTTTTTGTCACAATGAAATTTTATGACGAGATCAGCCAAGAACATCATAAATTAATGACGCTAAAATTAGGTTGCGTCACTAATCGTGTTTTTCTTGTAGTGTAGCTCTAGGTCCCTGAAGAGGCGGACGCCGAGGACGAGCTGGTGGCCAAGACAGGGAGTGGCAAGCACCTGTTGCTCACAAAGGCTCAGTGGGAGGCACATTCACACCAGTGTGGAGAAGGCGGGCGTCGTGGCGGTGGCGAACATGGCGGCGGCCATGGAAGTGACCGCGACGGTGACGATGACAATGACGATGGCGGCAGCGGCACGAGCTCGGGGCGAGTGGAAGCCTCTACTGAGGAAGGTGTTTCGACTACGACGCTCGTGGGCACATGGCGAGGGAGTGCCCAAAGAAGAAGGAGAAGGTGTTGTTCTGCGACGTCGACGAGGAGGCGACATTGTTGTGAAGATCGAGTCCACCATGATGTGTTTAGGGGGAGATTGTTAGGAATAATCACGTCATGGTTTGTTCCGGGCGTGCATGAGTCCGTGTGTGTAACGATCGCATCACATTAGTGCGTGTGGGCGCCAGCAGGAAGGCTGTGGCAAGGTTGAGCGCGGGTGCAACGCGTTCTGGGTCTAGGTCAGTGCGCGTGAGGGTTTGGCTCCGCAACCGGTGCGTCGTGTGATCGAGTCATAGGTGGATTGGAGTACATGTTGTGTGTGGCGCGGGTCCTGCGGAGGAAGCCACCATGGCTGTTGCGAGTAGTGGTTGTGGCCATGGCTGAGCGCGTTCCGCGGTGATAGTGGCGCAGCGACCGGTGTTGAGTTTGTGTTCCCCAGCCTATATGAGTCCCCTGTACTCCTCCATCCCAATTTGCCAAGTCTAGTACCAAGAAACATGAGCAATCGGCTCTGCAGCTTTTGTCACCGAAAATCTATTGTTCATATTCCTCCTCTGCCGGCGTGTGTGTGAGCTAGAGCGGACGAGGCGAGGGGGGTGCTAGTGGAACGTGTGTTCCTGGGCAAGTCCATTCCCCTGCTGATTATATATTGATAAAATAAATAAAGGTTGATAAATAAATAAAGGTTGATAAAATAAATAAAGGTTTACACTGAATTGTGTACAAGCAGAGAGAGAGGGGGGAAGCAGGTACTACAGATTATCTAGCCCCTTGTGTGTACTCCTTGATAAGCAATTCGACTGTGTCAACTCGAGAACATGCCTAACATATGATTTTATTGTGCTTCGAAGTTGCCGTTCAATTCCTTTGCAACTCCATGTAAGAATTAAAGGCAGGAACTGAGATCCCTCTGCTCAACACCATTCATAACATTTGGCCAGGCAGCTAGCAGGGCTGGTCCTAGGGGTAGGCCACCATGTGCGACGACGGCCGAGGACCCAAGCTGGGTGGGGGCCCAAACTCTACAATCACAGGTATAATTAAGAGGATTTGATAGGCAACCGAAACATTTGGATAGCAATATGCAACAATAATAACAAACTCTAAAATCTCAAATGTTGATCAAATAAACTCTTGAGCTCCTTGATTAGATAGACCGACTGATCTATAGTTGTACATATGCATACTTGAGTTTGGGCCCCACCTGGCTTGGGCCCTCGGCCGTCGCACATGGTGGCCTACCCCTAGGACCGACCCTGCTAGGATGCTAAGGTGTTCTGCAAAACGAAATGGATTGGGCTAAGATGGAATAAGCTAACAGATCCTAAAGTAGAGGGAGGTATGGACTTCCGAGACATGGCTCTTTTCAATCAGGTGATGTTGGGAAAGCAAGGGTGGAGGCTCCTATTTCGGCCGCAAGCTCTTTGCTCGAGGGTGTTAAAGGGCGAGTATGACCCGAATGCTAAATTCCACACAGCTACAAGGCGGAAAAACAGTTCGGAACTTGGTGTGCTATTCTACATGAGCATGAGGTGTTGAAAAGGCGATTATTAAGCGAATTGGGCCGGGCTCAACTGGGAACATATGGCAAGATAATTGGATCCTTAGGATTTATAGTTTTAAACCCCGAGTCAAACTACCAGGGGTGGTGGTGAACACAGTTGATGAATTATTTGAAGCTGATACTCGACGGTGGAACCTCAATGCAGTTCGATAGTCATTCATCAGTATCGACACTGAGGAAATTCTTAAAATCCAACCGAGCCAGACCATGGAGGATGATATGGAAGCATGGGCATATGAAAGAACTCATAGACTTCTCAAAGAGGAGCAAGCAGCTTGTCTGCGTGAGAAGGAAGGGGTTCCTGTTTCTTCTGACAATGGTAAATGGTGGAGGGTACTAAGAAAGCTGAAAGTGCCTCCGAAAGTTCGGATTTTTTGGTGGCAAGTTATTCACAACTTTCTCCCATCAAACACATAGCTAACAAGGCATCATATACGTGAGGAGAGCCATTGTGCGGTCTGTGGGAACCAAGCTGAGAGCTTGTATCATGTGATAGTGGAGTGCCTGTGGGCCAACCACTTCTGGTCAGAGGTGAAGAAGATAATAGGGAGGAAACCAGCAGCCTTGCATCCGTGTTCATGGGCGACAGATCTTCTAGTAGGGACGGTCTGCTCGCTAGAGGAGGCTGCTGTCTTCGTTTGTGGAGGCTGGTCACTATGGTCAAGTCGTAACAACCGAGAGCATGGTCGGAATAGTTGGAATCCGGCTGCGGCTGCCAAGCATATAGCACATATTGTGGAAGAGCTACTTTGCTTGGGAAGAAGAGAAGAACACACAGAACCGAAGCAACAGGAGGTCGCGAAGCCGCCAGTAGAAGGGTGGGTTAACGTGAATTTGGATGGCTCGTTTGATGGTCGCGCGGGGAGTGGTGCCGGTGCAGCGGTACTCCGTGACCACTATGGGGCAGTTGTGGTGGCTCAAGCAAGGTGGTATGGTCCTCTGCAGGAGATTCTGGTGGCGGAGGCAGCAGCAGCGCATGATGGCCTAGAGCTGGCTGTTTAGCCGGGGTTCACGAGAATCATTTTGGAGTCTGATAATTTTGTGTTGATCTCTGCTTTAAATTCGACAGCTATGGATAGGTCGATTATTGCATGTCTTTGCCATGATATTCGAGAGCTATGCAGGATGTTTTCTTCTTTTAAAGTTTGTTTTGTTCGTAGAGAGGCAAACTCAGTAGCAGATAGGTGTGTGAAGGAGGTCTCGCGTGAGTCTTCTGCTAAATTCTGGCTGAACGGCATTCCCCATTGGCTTCGGGAAGCCGCAGCCTTAGATTGTAATCCTGCTTTGGAGTAATTGAAAGCTCTTGATTCTAACAAAACGAAATGGATTGGGCTTAATTAGCAGAAATATAGTGGGCCCACCCCGCTTCTGCGAGGTGGGCTGACTTAAAAATTGGGCCGAATTAGGTAGTCGACATCAAAGAAAAATAGAAAAGAAGAACATAGAGAAAGTGTAAAATTCGGAGGCATGATGAAGAGATTCCTTGATATGAGTATGAAGCTGTAAAAATAGCAAAATAGAAGGAGGCCACATAGGAGGCTGCTAAAGATGATGAATTCTTCATCAAACGGTACATTTCAATTATCAACACAATGGAAGTGATAAAAGAGGAAAGGACCAAAGCATATGCAGTCTTCCCTAAAAGAAAAAAACACAGAGATTTTCATATACGCCTGTGAAGCATATCAAGAAACAACATTGATTTGACTCAGGAATGATGGACTAGCAAGTAAAGTTGTTATCTACTTTGTTGCTATAAATATGCTGGTGACATATCTACTTATGTGTCTTGCTAAGAAGGGCATTGCTAATTGCTTGAATGCCAAAAAATGAGGGTTGGAAGAGTAGCTCATAGTACTACTTATGTGCAAATAGATCTATAAAGTAGTTCATATGTGCCTCAAAGTAGTCATGTAGTTCCAAATTTAATGTGCAAATAGATCAGTTGCTCTCTTTGATATCATATCATTTTTGTTAGGTTCATGTTCCTGCACATTTTCTAAAACTTCAGTATCTTTCCATACTCAAACATTCAATATGTTTTCATACAATTTAGCATCTTTATTTATTTTCTTGTGATTACAGATGAGCAATTAGTTTACCAAAACAAGATGCTGACATACTATAGAGAAGAACATTGGAGCAAAACTTGAGAATCAACTTGCTTTCTTTTGTTGTGACGGCTTCACAAAAATTGACAACATTAGTGAAATGTTATCACCGTACAGAATGGACATCCCTTGGCAGAATTATTACTGTTGTGCTTTGATTTGTGGTGTTCTATGATTATGCTTATGCAGGACAATATTTTTAGTTTGTGCATGTGGTCAGCTTGTTGATTAGATATTATGATTAACTGTGTACGGATCTCAGACTAGGACACATTTGCATGTTTGTTTCCATTAGTTTTTGACTTGTTCTTGCAAATTGGTGAATTGCCTGGAGGGTATGCAAACTGCTGAAAAAACTGTAACTTTTGCAAAGTTGGATTGCAAAAACAATCTCGTGAAAAAGTATATGTAAATTAGAGGCAACTACATGGAGAGGTTTCTCCATTTAGTCATACATGAAGAGCCCCCTCAGGTTACTTCTCGCGACACAAAATTACTTCCCTCAACACAAAGAATCACACAAGAGGAAGTAACTTTTAGTCATACATGGAGAGCCCTCCCAGGTTATTTCCTCCGACACAAAATTACTTCCCTTAACAGAAAAAAACACACAGGAGGAAGTAACTTTTAGTCATACATGGAGAGTCCTCCAAGGTTACTTCCTGTGACACAAAATTACTTCCCTTAACAGAAAGAAACACACAGGAGGAAGTAATTTTTAGTCATACATGGAGAGCCCTCCCAGGTTTCCTACGACACAAAGTTACTTTGTGTCGCAGGAAGTAATTTTGTGTCGCGGGAAATAATTTTGTGTCACGTGAAGTAACTTTGGTGTCGCAGAAAGTAACATCGGAGGACTCTCCATTTAAACCTAAATGGAGAGGCCTCTCCGTTTAGATTTTACTATGTAAATTTCGTAATAACACAATTGGTCAACCATCTGTTGTTCAGATAACCGAATTTGTTCTGCATCTGAAACATATTACATCCAGCTATTCTTGCACATCTGGTTGATTGAATCTATAGCTGTATAACCGAACAAAAATTTTGAAATAAAGGAATAGTTCTTGAGCCTAAACCAGACCAGAAACAAGTGAAAGAACAGAATCCACTCAATACTGGCACTGATCCGTTCCTCGGCAGGAACCAATCCCTCCATAACTGAACGTAGGCTTGTAGCAGGCTTAGTATTACAGCTAAGCATGGAGACGTGTTGCCTTGAAAAATTTTTATTGGTGCAGCTATTACACATCTTACATGTGAAATAGCTTTTCAGATGACTGGTAACTTTATTTAGAAATCAAAATTATAGTTTCTTGCATTCGTCTCACAAGCATTGGATCAAAAGCATAATGAATCATTCCTAGTGTGTTCAGCAGTACGCCAGTACTTCAGGACTCCAATATCAAATATTAGATTTTGATCCCAACTGTCAGTGATTGAAGAGAATTGTAGGAACTCTGTATTATGGCCTCTAATTCCGAGTACCATTACAATTACAATACGGGGTTATAGAACTTCCCGAAAACCAATGACCACTTGCTCGGTGGTGCTCACAGGACTGAAGATCATATCAGGCTGAGTCAAAACCAATGCTTGTGTGTTGCACTACTTGCATTCTTTCAGTCTTTCACCTTGCACACCCAGATTGCTAAATAAAGCATATCTGAAACACCTTTACCACTAGCAACTTTGGAACACCGTATAACAATGATATAGGGTCGTGATGATCATACTATTTTGCTTTAGTACCACAAAGGTCTTCTGTAGGCATTAACTTGATCACTTGTTGGGGCCAAGACTCAATGTTCCATTGAGTTTGGTTGCAAAGAGAACTTGTTGATCGTCCTATTGTCTGACCTGAGATATCTGCCTCCAGCTGCACTTCGATATTCATACTTCATTGGATAGCAGATAAGAAAGCCAGTTTTCCTTGATCCAATAGATTAATAGTCACAACTCTAGGTTCTATACACCCCTGGTATGCTGTAAGGTACAGCTGGAACAGGGCCATGAGAAGCAGAGACTGCTTGTACAGTGCCTCTGTCCCTTGGTGCTACATCAGCAGTAACTGATTGATGCAGATACAAGTACAATTGCCCTGGTCTAGACTCTGCTTGGAGTGGCTACAGCTACAGGCATATTCTGAGCTGGGCCTGTTGTATCAAGTAGAGAACACCTAGATGGCAGGTTCTGAAAATTCAAAGCATGATTCGGAAAATGAATGACATTTGGTTGCCATGGATTTGAGGGTGCCAAGCTCCTTCGATCATTCATATCCTGGGAAATTTTACTATCACAGAACATCACAGCCTAACAGTAGTTGATTGCTTGCCTACAAAGCAGAAAGGAAGGCATTATTGCTAACATGACCAGTCGGTAGATTGAAACTGACTTGACAATAACAAAATCATATTGACTAACAGATAATATTATTGTTTGCAAGGAATGTAATATCAGCATATCACTATACCAGCTATACTCGCATGTACTCCATGAATTTGATCATTCCAAGATCCATCTACCACATGCTTTGTACTAGATGACACCTCATGTCTATGATCCTTTGAAAGAATAGAAGCTGAATGCACTACTGTTGACCTATGTTTGTGTCAAAGAAAAAGATGCCATTACACATGAGAGTTCACATGGTGGAAAGAAATCAACTTATTATGAAGCTATATTTCAAATAACGCATTTCAAAACAGTAATTACCAATTTGTACCCAACAAAGCTTTGTTGCCAACAAATTACCAAAGTTATTGTCGGTCATCCATTATAATAAATGTTAGCAAATATTGCTTTGGCCTCTGTAGTTGGTTTGGCTTTCACACCTGAAGCACCTGTGCCTATGGTTAGATGTATTTGTGGGTTATGCACGGCTGGTCCATTGGGTCCTCTGGGATGGCTGCCGCGGGCCCTTTGGCCTTGCGCCCCCTCCCTGGGTAATAGGATAGTTGATCTCATGATTAGGCAAGGATCTTCGTTGATAGGTTCTTACTTCTATAAACCCCAGGACATCCTTGCCTATATATGTATCATGTATGTGCCTTGCACAATCAATCAATCTATTATCCTGAGCCATACTAGCTTTCAACTATCACGCACGGCCCAGCCACCTCTTTCTCCTCCTGATTCTATTGCTATAAGTCAGGACGGTATATTGCTTTGGTGGGTGGCCTATATATGTAATTGGTGTTCCATCAATCGATTATGTGTGACTATTTCCACCATCAAGAACTTCAAGCAAGATTTCACTTGAAGGGTAAAAATTACTCCCTCTGCTCATAAATGTAAAGAATCTCTTGGATTCAAGTTTTGTCCAAATGTAAGCATTTTTGGCATAATCATTAGTTTAAACTAGGTGATTGGTTAACTAAAAAGGCAGGCTTTAATTGCATCAATGTAATCTTGGTGATTGATTGAGGAACACCAGTCATTTCCATTACTCTTAAATTTGTCCTAAAATCCCTAGAAACACTGACAGTTGCGGACAGATGGAGTAAAATTCAATAGGATTTAAGCATGATACAGGGTGACAGGATCACCTGAACTAGAAAATCATGCTTCTACACATTAATGGTCATTAAGAAGGAAACAAATCCTAAGGGTTTTACACTAATAGTATTCACTAATAAGTAAAAACTCAAAAAAGTTTTATTTGTCAAGGTTCGTAGGTAAGCTTCCTGGCCGATAGGGTTTGGTACTTTGGTGAGGAGATGGTAGGAGACCTAAATGGCTGACAAGGGTACCCAGAAAGCCCACAATGTGTGTATTAACTTACTCCTGTCCAGACAGAAGCAGGGATAGAAGGGCCAGCAAGCTAATGAAGAGAGGACAGAATCACAAAATCTCTATGATTTTCAAGAATGTTAGCCTCAGTATTGCCAAGCATATGAGCAGACACTGAAAAAAGATAATTTTTAAAAACAGGGCAGATTCATGTTGTACCAGGTAGGCACTAGATCAATATATGTACTTGTCAGGGGTTGAGACTTGGACAGATCCGCAAGGGGGCTACCCAAGCAATTTGCAGGTTAAATGAGGGATCGAGAAACTAAGAGCGTAGATGGTTATGCACGGGATGCACACGGAAATCTCGACGAGACACGAGATACACGACGATTTATACTGGTTCAGGCCTCCGGAGAGTAAAACCCTACGTCCAGTTTGGTAGTGGAATTATGCGAGAGAGATCTCCCCCGAGGAGAGCGCCCCAGGCCGCCTTATATTGGCCGACGACCTTGGGCTACAAGTCAGTTTCCATCTATCCTAGTCGGTTGCAACATGGTAGGCTTATCCGAACTGACTTAAACTGTCTTGTCTTGTACACCAAGTATCTTTACGTCCTTGGGCCCACTCGTCAAGTCGGCCAGGGCCCACTGACAGGTCGACGGGTCTTCTGGCAGGTCGGGCCCGCCCGTCGGGGACGGCTGAGACCCTGGTCGGTGGGGACCCATGGGTACCCATGTCTCTCAAGCCCCCAATTGACGTGTAGCCGCAACGATCTTGATGAAGTCATGACAAAGCTTGAAGAAGTAGGCTGAAGTCTTAGCACCATCGAGGTCGATAGTGCACGGTGATCAAAAAAGAAAAAATTCCTTCAACCTTACGCGAAGTCGAACATCGATCTGCTGGAGATTCCAGGAGATCGAAGCAGAAGACAAGCTACTCAAAACCGTGGATCCACCGTCCTGACCTGGATCAGGTGAAGTCCTTGAACGTCTACCTGAAGAAGGCCGCAAACGTAGAGAGGTCGAGTGCCGAAATATAGGAAGCTGGCTTCCGATAGGTCGAAGCGACATAGAAATCAGAGAGCGTCGCAAGACGCACTCATGGAGTAGCCCCCGAGCAGTAAAGCGACCAGGATGGCCGGTTTGATGCTCCAAAAAAGAGGAAGAAAAGGAGAACCTACAGCTTTCTGTTTTATCAGCATGATGCTCTGACGAACAGAGCCAATAGGCCAAAACACCTGGAATCTTGAGGAAGACGCCAAACGCCGAAAGTTGTCATGACCTGAGTCACAAGCGCACTGTACGGTCACTGGCCTGCTCCCACGTAAGGCACAAGCTGTTGTCCACTCGCAAGGGACAAAAGCACCAGGATGTAGTCAGGTAGGGGAAAGGTACGCCAACTGCCAAAGCTACAGCAATATCCACCGGCCTGAAGTAAGCGACGACGGAGACGCCAGGAGGTCTGTAGACCTAAAAAGGGCGACGATGGAGACGCCGGGAGGTCCGTAGACCTAAAGAGGGCGACGACAGAGACGCCGAGAGGTCTGAAGACCTAAAGAAGACGACGACGGAGCCGCCGGGAGGTCCGTAGACCTGAAGAAGGCGACGACGGAACCGCCTGGTAGGTCCGAAGACCTGAAGAGGGCGACGACAGAGCCGCCAAGAGGTCCGAAGACCTAAGGAAGGCGACGGCAGTGCCGCCGAGAGGTCCGAAGACCTAAAGAAGGCGAAGACGGAGCCGCCAGGAGGTACGAAGACCTCAAGAGGGTGACGACAGAGCCGCCGAGAGGTCCGAAGACCTAAAGAAGGCGACGACGGAACCGCCGGGAGGTCAGAAGACCTGAAGAAGGCGACGACGGAGCCACCGGGAGGTCCGTAGACCTAAAGCCGGGAGGTCCGTAGACCTAAAGAAGGCGATGACGGAGCCGCCGGGAGGTCTGACGACCTGAAGAAGGCGACCAGCCCCCGAGCGTGGAACCCGGACAAGTCGCAGAAGCGCTGAGTCACATCCCATCGTGAGCCACAAAGGTTGCTGGGAGACATACCAGGTCGTCGTAGAGCTGGGCCTGTGAAACAAGATAAACGCTAGGTCGGTGTATCAATCTGTCAAAAGTATAACCAAATCGTAGCCCGAGCTAGACATATGCATGTTGTTTTGTTTGAGAAAGTGTTCCCCTTATCGTGCTAGGCACAAATTATGCGAACTCAAAGACTATGAAGCTGCAAAACGTGTCCCCTCCGCTAACCCAACTCAGTGGAGGAACGACTTACCGACTGCACGGCTCAGCGTGGAGGTTTAGGTGCAGCCGG
Organism: Cenchrus fungigraminus; assembly: GCA_036936925.1. Classification (NCBI taxonomy): domain Eukaryota; kingdom Viridiplantae; phylum Streptophyta; class Magnoliopsida; order Poales; family Poaceae; genus Cenchrus; species Cenchrus fungigraminus. The sequence goes on along the minus strand of CM072777.1, from coordinate 47,843,734 downwards.
CGCGCGAAGGGGGGCCTTGGACCCAAGGTCTTGACCACACGACTTAAGAATATGCATAGCGAGTAAGAGGCATTTAAAGGAAGAACACACATAATTAAATTCAAAATCCCTCAGGTCAGACGACCCTTAGATTGGCAAAGCCAAGCCCCCGAGCGTATCGAGGTCGGCTATGCCAAGCCCCCGAGCGTATCGAGGTCGGCTACGCCAAGCCCCCGAGCGTGTCGAGGGGGAGGGGAGAAGGAGCAAGAAAAATCATGTAAAGCAGGTCAACGAAAGAAATTGAAACCGTAAAATATTTAATTAAAAATAATACTTAGCTTGTGCGTGGAGCCGAGGAGATCGTCGTGGTTGCGGCCGGGACATGGCCGTCGGCGCCGAGCTCAAGAAGTTGACGAGGTCGGCGAGTTGTCGAGGAGGTAAGTGATGTATTGATGAACTCCGGATGGGTCAGTACTACTACAGGAGCAGCGGCGCAGCGCATCAGTTGTGACGGCCGTAGATGCATTGCCCGTGAGGCCGGCAGATGCTCGCTTTGTTGTAGATCGATTTTGCTGGGCCGCGCAAAACTATTGGTGTAGCAGGTCAGCAACTCGACGTAGATGCGTGCCACGGCGGCCGTGGCACCGAATACACGCTGTCGAGGTGACGGACGGCGCATGGCGCCGGCCGAGCGGCGCTTTGTGCAAGATCAGGAGACCTGATCCGTAACTCACGAGTCCTTGTAGACTTGTAGTAGTAATTTTTTTTGAAGCAAATACGAAAGCTCATATTAGTTAGTATGTGCCAGGGACATAGTAGATCAGAATAGAATAGATTAAAGAAAAAGGAACACAATGATGACTTTCCTGTTTTTACGTAGAAGAATTTGGAGGTTGATTTGGCCTTGAGCGTGGTGGACTCGGAGTCCATACACTCGGATGCTCAAAGGTTGCCGTCGACCTTGATGCGTGCACCAAGTTGATGGAGTAGATCGATTCGTCGACGACGATGCCGTCACCGGGCTGGGTGGGTGGGCACCGAAAAAAATTTTGGCGCGCCGTCTGCAGAACGAAGACGTCGACCTCGCAATTAGATCGGAGGGTGGCAGCGAGCAGGTTGCCACGATGGAATCTTCCGTGTCGTCGCCGAAGAAGATCGCCGAAGCGAACTACCATCACGCTACACGAAGAGCTCCCGATCACCCCTACCTGGCGCGCCAACTGTCAAGGGTTGAGACCTGGACAGATCCGCAAGGGGGCTACCCAAGTAGTTTGCAGGTTAAAGGAGGGATCGAGGAACTAAGAGCGTAGATGGTTATGCACGAGATGCACACGAAAATCTCGGCGAGACACGAGGAACACGGCGATTTATACTGGTTCGAGCCTCCGGAGAGTAAAACCCTACGTCCAGTTTGGTAGCGGAATTATGCGAGAGAGATCTCCCCCGAGGACGGCGCCCCAGGCCATCTTATATTGGCCGACGACCTTGGGCTATAAGTCGGTTTCCATCTATCCTAGTCGGTTACAACATGGAAGGCTTATCCGAACCGCCTTAAACTATCTTGTCTTGTACACCAAGTATCTTTACGTCCTTCGGCCCACTCGTCAAGTCGGCCAGGGCCCACTGACAGGTCGGCGGGTCTTCTGGCAGGTCGGGGACGGCTGAGACCCTGGCCGGTGGGTACCCATGTCTCTCAGTACTGAATGATGCGCATTGATACTAGGACTTATTGCTAGTGGGAGATACAAACTGAACAGAAGACAGAATTTACCTTGGCACAGAAGCATCTTTCCTCTGCACTGGTGCTACACTTTTGTTGCCATTTTCCTCAAGTTGGGTAATTTGTTCTCGAAATTGGTCATTAGCACTGCATGATCTCAAAATGAGGAAAATGTATAAGCAATTGTAACATGTAAGGGAATGCAAACACCAGCAACACAAATGCATGGTTTCGAAAAATTATTCTCGCATAGGGAAACATTTTCTTTGCACTGGCATTTCAGTAATGCAATAACATTTCAATGGCATATAAAAATAACTTTAATAACCTTAAGTGAAGAAAATTTGGCCTTTCTGTCCCACTGGTGTACTCCTTCAGTAGTTGAGGATGGTACTCCAAAACTTCTTGAAAAATCAGTTCCTTGATGTCCTCCTTTCTTACTCTATGGCGCTCAAATTCAAACTCCACTCTTGGAATTGGTTGACAAGAAGGTTCTCTCTCTACCTTTGCCAATCCATAGAAGTAAGGATCGGCCAATGCCTGTGATTTGCACATATGTCAAGATCATCAAGACTCTAAAGACCATTAAAGTAGGAATGATGTGATTAACAAGACAATCATTTGCATGACATGCCTCTTCCGCAGATGGGCGATCCTTTGGATCAAAAGCTAGAAGCTTCCTAAGCAACTGTAAAGCTAATGGATCAGCCTTCGGAAATTTCTGTGAGAAAGATGCAGGTTGTTTCTTCCGCATGCATGTCAGGTATTTTCTTGCCTTGTCATTCCGCACCTAAGGAGAGATAGAACCATTAGTGGCAAAATTTAGAAGCAGAATCACGGAATCTTGCACCTTAATAAAGATATCTAAAGGTCAGATACTGCACCTTAGAAATAGCATCTAATGGCGGTGTTCCCAGAAGATCAGTTATTAAATCCAACTGGTGAACTACATTTTTTCCAGGGAACAAAGGTTTTCCTATCAACACCTCAGCAAATATGCACCCTATACTCCAGATATCAATGGCTGGTGTATACTGCAATTCAGAAAACAGCAAAGTCATGGATAAAGACTATTATATGTTTATATTTGTTAGAGTATGTGTGTGTATGGCCCATGTAGAGGCCCATGTATCACTGTCTATATACCCACCCATCTAGGGTTGGAGGAATAGAGAAGATTACCCTCCTACATGGTATCAGTTAGGTTTTCACCTTCTTCCTCCCTTCCCTGACCTCCTGCAGCCGCCGCCGCCGCCATGGCCGGCCGGCAGCCTCCTCCTCCCCTCTCGTATGCAGGCGCGGTGGCCGCTGGATCCGCCGCCGGGGCAGCCGCGCATGGGTACATGACCCAGGCGCCGCCCCAGGACCCGCCGCCGGCGATTCCTCCCTCCTCCTCTGCCCTGGCCGCCGGAACTACTACTCCCGTCGATTCCACTGCCGCCGCGACAGCCACCGCGGCTCCCGGCGTCCGCGCGGAGCTCGAGCCCCCCGCCTCCGCCCCTGCTGCCGCAGCCGCTGCCCTCCGCGCGGCTCTGCAGAGCGCAGGGGCACTCGTCGCCGCCGGACCGGCCGCGGTGGCCGCCGCCCTCCGTGTTCTGGCGGCCTGCGCGGGTCGCACCCTCCCTGAGGCAGCCGCCACCATGGCCCCTGACCGCGCCGGCCATTCTGGCCAGGTTGCAGGCGTGGGTGGCCTGGCCGCCGGCTTGGAGGGTGTGGCTGAGGGCTCAGGGACCCTGGACACCACCTCTGGCCTGCTGTCCACCGGCAGGGCTTCTCCTGGTCCCGATGGCGCCCTCCTCGTCGGCAGCACGGGCGCTCCCCTCTTCCCCAGCTACCCCTACGCTGGCGCGACCTCTCCTCTCTGTGGCTTCGGGATGCCCCCTGTCGATGCGCCCTTCTCCGCCACTGCCTTCCTCCGGGGGCAATCTCTGCGCCCTACCTCCGTCGCCGGCGCCGACCGCGCCCTTGCTGCGGCCCTGGAGAGCGCCAAGACTAAGGCCGCCGCTGCTCAGGATCGTGTGCGCGCCGCCGCTCTCGCCTGGGAGCATGAGCGCACCGAGGCTGACGCTCTTGCTCGCCAGGTTGCTGAGGCGGAGCACTTCCTCCACGCCTCCGAGGGGGACCACGTCGCTTCCTCCTCCCAGCTGGCGCCACCCTCTGCTCCCGTCGTGCCGAGTGCTGGACCCCCGGGTGGCATGGTTGACCCCATGACCGCCTACCTCCACCTTCAGGCCGTCGGGGTCCCGCACATCAAGAACCTGGTCACCGTTCTCCTCGACTCCACCTCCACCTCCTACGCTCGCTGGAGGGACCAGATTCTCCTCGCGCTCCGCCGCTACGCCCTCGACGACCACGTCCTCACCGACACTCCGGTCCCGGCTCGCGACCTGGGGTGGCAGCGCCTCGACAGCATCGCGACGTCCTGGATCTTTGGGACCATCTCCCACGACCTGCAGGACATCGTGAGGACTCCGCGCTGCACCGCTCGCACGGCCTGGTTGGCTCTCGAGACCCAGTTTCTCGAGAACACCCAGACGCGCGCCCTCCAGCTCGACACTGAGCTCCGCACCCTCGAGCTGGGGGACATGTCCGTGGGCGACTTCTGTAGGAAGATGAAGAGCACGGCCAATGGACTTCAGGACCTTGGGTACCCGGTCCCCGAGCACGTGTTGGTGCTCAACGTCGTGCAGGGCCTTCCCGCCAGCTACGAGGCCCTGCGGACGATGTTCACTCACCAGAAGCCGACTCCCACCTTCCTCCAGCTTCGTGATGCTCCCACCCTGGAAGAGCACACCCGGGGCCTCCACACGCCTGCCTCGACCACGTCGTCGTCTACCACCACCTCCTGTGCACTCGTCGCTGCCCCCGCCACCGTCCTCCGCCTCGCCGCCCGCCTCTCTCCTTGGTGCTCCTCCCCCCGGGCCGAGCGGGAGTGGGAGGGCCGTGGGGGCCGCCGAGGTCGCCGAGGACGCGGTGGTGGGGGTCGTGGGGGTCGTGGGACGCCCGCCCAGGCTCCGACCCCCGCTCTCGCTCCTCCCGAGGGTGCGCCCTGGCCGACCTTCGCCAACCCATGGTCCGGGCGCATCTCCATGTGGCCCCGCCAACCCATGGTCCGGGCGCATCTCCATGTGGCCCTTCCAGGGTCAGGGAGGGGGGGCTCGTCCCCCGCACCAGCCGGCTGCCATGGTCACGGGTGCTGCCTCCTACGCGCCGTCCTGGACTCCACATCCTCCTCAGCCCAGTTTGGTGTGGCCGGGGGGGTGGGATCAGGCTGCTCTGGCGCAACCCTTCAGCACCGTGGGCCTGACACCGCCCGTCGGCACGGAGTGGATCGCTGACTCGGGTGCCTCCTACCACACCACCCCTGATGCGGGTATCCTTTCTTCTGTCCGACCTCCTCACCCCTCTTGTCCTTCTTCCATCATGGTCGGTGATGGCTCTTGTCTTCCTGTCACCTCTGTGGGTTCTGCTCCCGGTCCTTTTCGTCTCTGATGTTCTTGTGGCTCCTCAGATGGTCCACAATCTCCTTTCTATTCGTCAATTTACTTCTGATAATTCTTGTTCTGTCGAGTTTGACACTTCTGATCTTTCTGTGAAGGATTTGGCTACCGGGCGTCCACTCCTCCGATGTGATAGCTCCGGGCCCCTTTACACCCTCCGCCTTCCGGCCTCCGCTGCTTCACCTTCGACCTCTTCGTCTTCCTGGTCCGCTGTTCTTGCTGGGACACCGTCCTCCACCACCTGACACCGCCGTCTTGGTCATCCTGGCCGAGATGTTTTGGCTCAGATTAGTCGTAGTGCAGATGTCTCTTGTACTAGGACTAGTGCTGAGCACCTCTGTCATGCGTGCCAGCTTGGTCGCCATGTTCGGCTTCCTTTTTCTTCTTCTTCTTCGCATGCGTCGCATGCTTTTGATCTTATTCACTGTGATTTGTGGACATCTCCTGTACTCAGCATGTCTGGCTATAAGTACTATCTTGTGATCATTGATGATTTTTCTCACTACTCCTGGACTTTTCCTTTGCGTGCCAAGTCCGACACCTTCCCCGCCCTCCTTCACTTCTTTACCAGGGTGTCCACTCAGTTCGGCCTCACCGTGAAGGCTGTCCAGTGTGACAACGGTCGTGAGTTCTATAACACCCCTCGCTCCTTCTTTCTCTCCCGGGGTGTTCCGCTGTGTATGTCTTGTCCGTACACTTCTCCCCAGAACGGCAAGGCTGAGCGCATGATTCGGACCACGAACGATGTCATGCGCACCCTTCTCCTCCAGGCCTCCCTGCCTCCGCGCTTCTGGGCAGAGAGCCTCCACACCGCCACCTACCTTCTCAACCGTCTTCCTTCCACAACTTCACCTGCTCCGACTCCTCACCACACTCTCTTCGGTACCCCACCCACCTACGCTCACCTCCGTGTCTTCGGGTGTGCTTGCTACCCGAACCTTGCTGCCACTGCTCCTCACAAGCTCGCACCTCGCTCAACACGTTGTGTGTTCCTTGGTTACTCCCCTGACCATAAGGGGTACCGTTGCTTTGACCTCACTTCTCGTCGGGTTCTTATCTCCCGACATGTTGTGTTTGACGAGTCGGACTTCCCCTACTCCTCCACCTCCACACCTTCTCCTGATCTTGAAATTGAGTCTATGTTTTCTGACTCGGTGGTTCAGCCACCTGTTTCTGTTTTTCCTTTTCCAGCAGGTACTTCTGACCCACCACCGGCTCCGGCACCTTTAGCTGCGCCATGCGCGGCGCCGGAACTTCTTCTTGCACCACCCGCTGTTCCGGTGCCCTTTGTCGCACCTGACGCAAGCTTGGTGCCTCTAGTCGCGCCACGCGCGGCCCCGGCACCCACGGAGCCTGGCGCGGCACCGGCGTCTTTTGTGCCCTTGGAGCCTCCAGCCGGGCCACACGCGGCCCCGGCGCCTTCTGCTGCGCCCAGCACCGTCCCGGTGCCTCCTCCTGCGCCACGCGCGGCCCCGACGACCCCTGCCCGCTACGCCGAGCTGGTGCAGCTGTATCGACGCCGTCCACAGCCGCCTGCTCCTCTGGCTCCGGTTCCGGAGGTGCCCGTGGACTATGCGCCCCCTGTGCGCTATGTCTACGAGCGTCGCTCGACGGCTCCGCCTCCTCCACCACCGTCTCCGGAGTCGTCTCCACCTCCTCCACTGCCGTCTCCGCCGCCGCCTCCTCCACCACGTCGTTCTCGGGTGAAGCCAGCCGTGTACCACCCGCCGGTCATCCATCGGGATCCTCGTCACACCCATCCCATGGTGACTCGGCAGGCGGCCGGGGCTCTTCGGCCCGCGGCTCTCTCCACCAGAGGGCGAGCCGCGGCTCTCTCCGATCCCGACGTCACTTCGTGAGGCTCTGGCAGATCCGAACTAGCGTCGTGCGATGGAAGAGGAGTATGGCGCTTTTCTTGCCAACCAGACGTGGGATCTTGTGTCGCGTCCGTCTGGTGGCAATGTGGTGACTGGCAAGTGGATTTGGACTATCAAGCGTCGGGCTGATGGTACTCTGGAGCGCTATAAGACGCGTTGGGTTCTTCGGGGGTTCACTCAGCACCCCGGTGTGGATTATGATGAGACTTTCAGTCCAGTGGTGAAGCCCGCTACAGTGCGTACTGTCCACTCTCTGGCTCTCTCTTACTCTTGACCAGCTCGATGTCAAGAATGCTTTTCTCCATGGCACTCTGACAGAGACAGTCTACTGCAGTCAGCCAGTAGGTTTTGTGGACTTCAGTCGTCCGGATTTGGTTTGCCGGCTGAACAAGTCTCTTTATGGTCTGAAGCAGGCTCCTCGGGCATGGTACTCTCGGTTTGCCGCTTTCTTGGTGACACTGGGTTTTGTTGAGGCCAAGTCAGACACTTCACAGTTCATATATCACCATGCTGATGGCATTGCCTACCTCCTCTACGTTGATGATATTGTCCTGACTGCCTCCAGCCCACAGTTACTCCAGCGGATTATCTCCTCTCTTCAGCAGGAGTTTGCTATGAAGGATCTGGGCAAGCTTCACCACTTCTTGGGCGTGACTGTTGAGCCCCTCCAGGCTGGTCTTCTCCTTCACCAGCGTCAGTATGCTCTTGATATCCTGGAGCATGCTGGGATGACTGATTGCAAGCCTTGCTCCACTCCTGTTGATACTCAGGCGAAGCTGTCTGCTACTATAGGTGATCCGGTCGCTGATCCGACTGCCTACCGGAGTCTTGTTGGCGCCTTACAGTACCTCACCTACGCTGTCCAGCAGATCTGCCTCCATATGCATGATCCTCGGGAGTCCCATCTTGCTGCACTAAAGCGTCTTCTTCGCTACATCCGAGGCACAATTGGCTTCGGCTTGGTCCTCCACCGGTCTTCTCCTGCCGAACTGGTTGTCTACATCGATGCTGACTGGGCGGGTTGTCCGGACACCCGCCACTCTACCTCAGGCTACGCCGTCTTCCTCGGCGGCAACCTGATCTCCTGGTCGTCGAAGCGACAGCCGGTTGTCTCCCGCTCGAGTGCTGAGGCGGAGTACCGGGCTGTTGCTAACGGCGTGGCTGAGGCGTCCTGGCTCCGACAGCTCTTGGCTGAGCTTCACAGCCTGCTCGCTAAGAGCACGCTAGTCTACTGCGACAACGTCAGCGCCGTGTACCTCTCCACCAACCCGGTTCAGCACCAGCGGACGAATCATGTGGAGATTGACTTGCACTTCGTTTGTGACCGGGTGGCTATCGGCGATGTCCGTGTTCTCCACGTACCAACCACCTCCCAGTTCGCTGACATCTTCACCAAGGGTCTTCCCTCCTCGACCTTCTCGGAGTTTCGGTCCAGCCTCAACGTAGTCAGTGGCTAGTTGTGGCTGCGAGGGGCCCTGTGTGTGTGTGAGTTTCTTTCTTTGTTGGCCAGTCTCGTACACCGCTGCGCCGGTAGTCCAGACTGCGGGGGATGTTAGAGTATAGCCCATATAAAGGCCCATGTATCACTGTCTATATACCCACCCATTTAGGGTTGGAGGAATAGAGAAGATTACTCTCCTACAATATTAATATGATAGAAGTTGTCATGATCTTTTCTTAGTAAATTAGAATGTGCTCGTTATGACAGAGGTAAACACCAATCTAGGGTTTGCTATGCATGTCAACTGAAGGCTGTTGCTCATTAATTGTGCTTTATCCTTGAGATTTTTCTTACAGTTCTGTTGCACATCTGTTTGCAAGTATCTTAGCCTTAAGCTGCATCTAGATTTACTTGAACAAAGCTAAGAACCATTTACTGTGTCTATTTAAATACCATACCTGAAATTCCTGCCCATCTAAGCAAATTAGTGAGTAAAGCTAAAATGAGATATCCAAATCACAGGACCATAGTCTTGTGCATCCATGCTACTAGTTGACCGTTTTGTAGAGTGTTGTAGACTTGTAGGATGGGTGGGGTAGGGGTCCAGGAGGGAGAGTAGCTCAAAAAGTGCATAGCATAGGGTAGCATAATGCTTCCTTCAGGTGCTTGCCCTATTATAGTTCGTTTGACTTTTTTGACCTCAAATTTGACCACTCGTCTTTTTTTACCTCAAATATGACCACTCGTCTTATTCAAAAAATTGTGCAAAATATCGTATTTTTTGTTGTGGATTGCTTTATTAATAAAAATTGTTCAAGAATGACTTAAATTTGGCTATATTTCCACAATTTTTTTGAATAAGACGAACGGTCAAGAAAATTAGAATATATGTGTGTATACGCCTCATAAGAGTCCTGGCTAATCATAGTGCACAAGCTTAATCGAGCTTTTCCATCTCGAGCTCGAAAAGCTTACGAGCTTATGAGTTGGACTTGAGCTTGGCTCATTTAGAAATCGAGCTAATCTCGAACAAAGCCTAAGATGAGCCAAACACGATCGATTCACGAGCCTTGAACTTTTTTTACAGAGCGTGTTTTGGCCTGTGCACTCGTGCTCGTTGCGAAGATGGCATCACTTGCCTGCTATTAATCACTTACGCAATTGCACCAGGCAACTTTGCCAAGAAATGTGAGGAGTTGGAAAGCTTTTGGAGAGGCGTGGAGCTTGGAACAGAGCAGCAGGAAAAAAAATGCAATAGAGATGACTGCACTGACAGATATGTGATAGAATGGTAGATTTCCAAATGGCACGATCTTACGATGATATTAAAGTGTACCGAGGCGGTTTGATGATATATTTCTAAAATGGTGTTCTTTCGATGTGAGTAAACCAAATATCAAACTAAAACATATGGATGGAAACAATAGTAAACACCTCTAAGTGGTAACAAGGTTTAAGAGCCATCTTCCAGGTGAAATTTGTGTTGGAAGTTTAAGTACCAAATCACTGTAATTTAGTCAATATTGAGGATTTCTCGGAATGATTCTACAAAACCTTTAGCATGGCTATTTGCCATTATTCTGTTTACAGGGGATACTCCAGAGCATATAGAAAGTTAAATAGAACATATTTTGAGTTGTTTCTTTATCAAAACAGTACAAAGCCAAATTTCAACTGTTACTGGCCCACTAACCAGATAGCTGCAAATTATTTGCTCAAATATGTGTTTGTGACTTCCCCATCCCACCACCCAGCATATGCGCACAGCGCAAAGATCAGCATCCTGCTACAGCATGGCCCTTTTCATGTGATTTAACCCTTGTGAAAATTAAGTTAACCCAGCCCAATTTTGTTGTGCTTTCAATATGCATCATTGATTTTCAATATGCCAACTGATCTATCCTTAATCATAATAGACCCTTACCTTGGAGTAGAATGACCCACACAATTCAGGAGCTCTATACCATCTTGTTGCCACATAATCCTGCAAAAGGAAGTTGATGCTTGTTATGTATTGACTTCATATTTGATAATACTTTACGAGTAAAGAATAGGAAAAAAAGTAATTATTAGAAAGCACACATTGTTGGTTTATATGAGTAACATATTCCAAAACTCATTAGCCAACCAAACCCTCACACTCCAATCCCACCGCTGGAGTGGGGGGGTTGCACCCTTCTACCCACTCCCATCTGACCACATGGAATTTGTTAGCCCAAATGGATCTTTTCTCATTCACCACACAACCACAAAGGAAATTTTTTGGTGCATATAGGCCAACCAAGGTACATAACTTGGTGGCTAAGCAAAGGGGTAAAATAGGAATAAAAACATAGTAATAGGTAAGCTAATAGACTTCATAACTAACAGAATTAGGCTCACTTGAACACAAAATATTTGTAATTATTTTTTACTGGAAAAGTCTGCTTTGCCCCTCCCGTATATTGTCAAGCGCAGCAACAACATCACCTTCAGTTTCGTCAGAACAAGAACAGAAAGAGAAGTAAAGCAAGCCGGTGCCAAGTACAAGGAGTTGGCGACTTCACTGCGACTGTCCATCTGCAGATCAACGGCACTGATTCGTCCCCAACAACCTTGCCTAGTTCTTCTGTTTTCAGACACTAAACAGTACTTAGTTTCCTAATTACACCTAAGCTAATGACCTGTCCACTGCATTTAGGGCGGAGTCGCTATCTGTAAGCGCATACTGGAAAAGATGAACCCTATCTTATCTATCTAGGAGTAGCAGTAGCAGTAGTGGTGATTCCATGATGATTTCTGTAAGCTGAACTCCATCATCTTCATCAGTAAAGTGCCGCTGCTAGCTTCCGCTCCTGCTTCGTTGTGTTCTCGTGCTCGAGTTTCCCCTCTTCCCCTGTGATTTCCCGTCCGGATCTGATCCTGACAATTGGTACTCGAGCCATCGTTCTTCGGCGACATCCACTCGCTTCCAGAGCCAGCTCCTCATTCATAGTCCGATTGGCACAGGGGATTTGGTGGTTGCGTCTCACACGTGGAAAATCCCACCCTCCCACCCGTGATTGAGGAGAAAACCCCGAAATTTCCCAAAATTAGCAGTCGATTCAAACAGCTAGGGTTGCGGAACATTTGTTTCCGTGTAAAATTCTGTGCGCTGTCTTGGATTTGATTTGCCGAGGCGAAGGAGGAAGGTCATTCTTTGGTTTGGGTTGCATGGCGTGTTCGTGCGTAAAATTCCTCGGCCAACTCCACAACCTTGGTGGAGGTAGAATCTCCTGCAAACCTGTGGGGAGAGCAGCGCTCGAACTGAGTTTGCAAGAAAGAGGGTGGTGAACACAGCAGGTAATGGAGAGGATGCCCCGGAGATTTACGCTACAGCCGTGGAGGTGAATGGCATTAGGAACACGTTGGATGAATTCATGAAGGCTCAAGAAGCTCAAAACAAGTCAGTGAACAGCAGCTTTGAGAAGCTCCTGAAGCTAGCAGAGAACTCCGGAGTGAAATTTCAAGATGCATTCCCTGAAGATAAAGGATCTAACACCAAAGGTAAAAATACTGCTGCCAGTTACCAAATCCCTCAATTAAGAAGGCCTGATCCACATAGAGGAGATCCAAATGTTCAGAAAAGAGTGAATTTTGCACCTAGCTCTAGTACTATGGCACATAAACCCAGCACACATTTACCCAACTCAATACCAACCCTGGTCACAGAATGGCCAATATGATGAGGAAGATTACACCGAGTTTGATGATGGTCATGACTATACTGAACACCTTTCGAACCTGTCTGAACATGAGGAACCCTTTCAAAAACAACTCCACCACTTCCAAACCCCAACCCAAATCCCAACCCAAACCCACCACCAAATCCCTACAATTACTACAATTCACACAACCAGCTTACTCATACACACAACTACCACTCCTCCACATCCCTAAACCCTAAACCCTTGGGTACCAAGCCACTCTAAAGTGTGCAAAGCCAAATAGATTTATTCTGTCATTTTGGTGGAAAATGCAGAGGGTAAAGAAGAAGTTGCAGTAGTGGAAGATATAGACTCAGAGGTAGATCAAGTAACCAAAGAAACTGAAACAATGAAGATATGCAACCCCATCAAAGGCTGGCACATTCACCTTGAAGGTGGTCATCAATGACAAATTAGCTACTGCTCTAGTAGGTTCTAGTAGACAGTGGTAGTGATGCTTCATTTATCAACTCCAAATTTACTATCAAAGCAAAGTGTAACATTACAGTGCAAGTAGCAGCAGCCCAAGGCAAAGTGGTGCTCAGCTCAACCGCATGCAAAAATTGTCCTTATACAATTCAAGGTCGTCACTTTACCTCAAAGTTCACGCTATTTGAACTGAAAGGATATGATATCATATTAGTGGCAGATTAGATCTATACTCACTGCGAGAAGGAGAGAATTCTCAATCACCAAGGATAGTGCAGAATTAGCAACTTTCATAGATGAAACCATTGTTGACAACAGCCAAGTGATTGGGGCTAAAAGCTCAGTAAATTGCTAAAGAAACAAGCTATAGGAGCAGTAATCATTCTGAACAACTCTGTTCCTCATGATCCAGTCACTACTCAGTCTGTGAATACAATTATACAAAGGAAATCTCTGCTCTTTTAGAGGAATTTGCTGATGTTTTCCAAGAACCAACTCAGCTACCACCACCAAGGACTATTGATCACACAATTCCTTTAGTCCAAGATGCACAACCTGTTAACCAGAGAGCCTACAGACTACCTCTCACCATCAAAAAAATTCAATGGAAGCACTCATCCAGCAAGTACTTCGAGCTGATATGATCAGGCCCAGTATAAGTCCTTACTCTTCTCCAATCATACTAGTTAAGAAAAAAGATGGTACATGGAGACTTTGGGCGTGTTTGGCAGGGCTCCAAGCAGCTCCAGATTCAAAAAAAATAGCTCCACTCCAATTTTTTCCTACCAAACACCTCAGCTCCAAAAACTCCAGATCCACCAAAAACATGAATCTAGCTCCCAACTCCAGCAAATCCATGGAGTACCTCAAGGGGTACTCTGCGAAGGCTGGTTTCGTACTCACTCGTGGAGTTGGGTGGAAATTACCCACCTTTGCCACCCGTTACACAACTTAACGGTTCGATTCTATTTTTTCCCGACACTTCTCCCGTCCGCCCGCCTCCCATCCCGTTTTTTGTCGCGCGACCCCTCGCGTTACGAGCCGTGGCGCCGCCTCGTCGTCCTCCGCCGGCCGGGAGGATCGCCGGGGATCGCCGGTGATGACCCGTCCGCTGCCCCCTCCGCCTCCTCCTCTCAATTCTTCACGTCGAGTTGGTCTTCATCGTCCTCCCGCTCCAACTCCTCCAACCCTAGACGGCGCGGATGGCCAGGTCACGGCGGCCACCGGCGTCGGCGCGGGAACGTAGGCTGACGGCCACTTCACGGGCTCCGCCATGGCCGCGTTTGCCCTGGGTAGGGGCTCGGCCACCGGCCTGGCCAGGGGAACAGCCACTAGCCTGGCCGCGGCCGGCCTGGGCACCCGTGCGGCCGGCCAGAACAGCAGCGCGACCGGCCTGGGCCTGGCCGCGGTCGGCCAAAACAACAGCGCGGCCGGCCAGAACCTGGGCGCGGCCGGCCTGGGTAGTGCAGCAGCCGGGCTGGGGAGGGGCGCAGCCGGCCACAACAGCGGCGCGATCGGCCAGGGTTTTGAATCGGACCCGTCCAACGGCGATGCGTTCTTGGCGTCTCAAGCATCAGCTACGTCTGGTGCTCAGCGTAGGAGACGTGCTGCGTCGACCAAAAGAGCCAAAGATGATGAGGTATAATTCGATGTCCTTGCACTCTCCTCAAGTTTTTAATTTCTAGATATTGATTGGAGCAAATTGTTGTGTCATAAATCATCTATAGGGAGATTATATTGATCGGAATGATGACAATACCACTCTTGTTTGCCAACTGTTTGCTGAACAAAAAAGGAAAGGAAATAGACCAAACACACACTTGAATAATGTGGGCTATGCCGAGGTGATTGATAGGTTTTTCCTGTGTAAGGGTATCATGTTGAAAAAAGTCAGCTTAAGAACAAATGGGACAAGTTGAAGAATGATTTGTCTGTTTGGAGAAGATTGATGAGGAAACAAACTGGAACCGGTTGGACTTGGAGCACAGGAAATATCAACATGGATGCCGAGTGGTGGAAAAAAACCAAATCTGTGAGCACCTAACATTTGCTTTTATTCATAGTTTTTTGTAATAATACTCTTGCTTACTGTAGCCTAATTATGTAGGAGATACCTGGTGTTGGAAAATTTAAGAATAGGCCTCTTCAAAATGAAGAATATTTGAAGGTGATGTTTGGGAACATCATGAATGAAGAGACTGATCATTGGAATCCTATGTCTTCCAACCCGATAATACCACCTAACAGTGTTCAGGATCATATCGATTTAGAGAATGGTGAAGAGAATGGTGATGATATTGGTGAAGATATTGGGGATGAGATTTTGGAAGTCTCTCCTACACCTAGCAACAAACCTAAGAGAAAGGCTCACATTATTCTTGAAAAACCTAACAAGAAGCCTAAGACTAGCACTGGATTAGTTATACAGCAAAATATGACAAAGATAACAGAGAGTGCTCAGGCTTTTGTGGCTTCTAGGTTTGGAGGGATCAGTATTGATGAAGTCATGGGTCATGTCAGTGCATGTGGGGCTGATCTTGTGGCAACTGAGTTGTTTGTGAAGAAAGAACAGAGGGAAATGTTTATGACTATACCCACCAATGAGGCTATGTTGAATTGGCTGAAGAGGAAGTTTGACATGATGTTTTGAAAGTGATCAGTCTAGTGTCTTTTTATCTATGTCATGTAGGCATATTATTATCTATTGTCATGTAGTCAGTGTCATTTATCTATGTCATGTGGAAAAATTATTTATCTATTGTCATGTGAAAAAATTATTTATCGATGTCATGTGGACAAATTATGTATCTGTGTCTTGTGGACAAATTATTTATGTATCATGTGGACAAATTATTTATCTGTCTTGTGGACAAATTATTTATCTGTGTCTTGTGGACAAATTATTTATCTGTCTTGTGGAAAAATTATTTATCTTTGTCATGTGCACAAATTATTTATCTTTTTTCATGTGCACAAATTATTTATGTATCATGTGGATAAATTATTTATTTATGTCATGTGCACAAATTGTTGCAGATATGTAGCGATGATGACGATGAGGATTTTTTTAAAATGATCTTTGCTGGTGCTATGCTGGGACAAACATATGTTGACATGTTTCTTACTAAAAACCCTCCAAGGATGTCTACAACAAGTGGAATGGGGTTTATGTTGGAGCTTTTCAACACTCCAGGAGAATGCCATAGGCAACTGCGCATGAGCACATAAATTTTCTTCGACCTCCATGGGTTATTGGTTGAGAGGTATGGGTTGAGCTCATCACTACATATGTCAACTATTGAGTCTAGGTATTCTGTTATTCATTTGTTCGGGGCATGAGTCCAACAGCAGAAGTCAAAATAGATTCAAGCACTCCGGTGAAACTATTAGTAGAAAATTTGAGGAGGTTTTGTTCAGTTTGATGAGCATGTCAAAGGATTTCATTAGGCCAAAAGATCCAAATTTTCATACGATCCATAGGAGGATAAGAGATGACAAGCGAGCCTATCCATATTTCAAATATTGCATTGGAGCACTAGATGGCACACATATTCGTGTGACACTTCCACCTGATGAGCAAGTGAGGTACATTGGAAAGACAGGGATACCCACCCAAAATGTATTAGCAGTTTGTGATTTTGACATGAGATTCACATATGTGTCAACGGGCCAACCGAGATCTATGCACGACACAAGTGTGCTATACAATGCATTGAGTGTCGACAAGGAATTCTTTCCACATCCTCCACAAGGTAAATAATTGTCAATAATTAATTTACTTGCATGACCATCAAAGTATGTTAATTTTTTTGTATCATTTGCAGGTAAATTTTATGTTGTCGATGTTGGATATCCTAATCGGCCTGGTTATCTAGCTCCATACAAGGGTGAGAGGTATCATATGCCTGAGTGGCATAGAGGTATGGAACCTAGAACCCCGAAAGAAAAGTTCAATCGCAAACATTCATCTATTCGTAACGTGATTGAGAGATCTTTTGGGTTATCGAAAATGAAGTGGGAAATTATATACAGAATAAAGAAATACCCCATGTGGAAGCAAAAAATGATAGTTGTCGCTTGTATGGTCCTCCACAATTTCATTCGTGAGCATAACAGTGATGATGCGGACTTTGCTCGGATTGATCGTGATCCTAATTTTATGCCTACTATACCGGAACGTTATAAACGAGATGCCGTCCTAGCAAATGCATCAGATACATCTACTCCGGAAGCGAGTTCGACTTGCATGGATACTTTTCGGGATGAACTTGCCACATCTCTCGCTCTTGGTTGGAACTAGCTTGTAATCGAAATTTGTACTTTTATATTTCTTAGCGTTTGAACAATTTTGTGTGCGTCAACTTTTATATGCATGTGGACAATTTCTAGTTCTCAATTGATTGGATATTTGTGTTGATCAAAAGCATGACTTGTTTGTTTGATAAAAAAGAAAAAATAAACGCCATGCAAATCGCCTCACGCCCAACACATTGAAAAAAAAGAAAAAAAAGAGACGCACACACGTCCAACACGTTGAAAAAAAAGCCACGCACGCCTCGGCATGTAGCGGCATGGAGAAAAAAAAAGCCCAACAAGGCAAATGAGGGCAATCTATTCAAACTCTCATTTTCCGGAGCTGGAGTTGTTATCTCTGCCAAACACATCTCTTCAACTCCAAAGTGAGAGTCCAGCTCCACGGTGGAGCTGCAAATTGATGGAGCAACAGCTCCAAAGTGGGTTTGGCGGAGCCGGAGCCCTGCCAAACACGCCCTTTGTGTGGATTACAGGCAGTTGAATGCAAAAACAGTGAAGAACAAATACCCTATTCCCATAATCGAGGATTTGCTAGATGAGCTACAAAGATCTTCACAAAAATTGATCTGAGATCAGGCTATCACCAGATCAGAATGAAAGAGGAAGGCATTCACAAAACAGCCTTTACTACACACTTGGGTCACTTTGAGTATGTGGTAATGCCTTTTGGACTCACTAATGCCCAGAATTCTTAAGAAAATTTGCTCTGGTTTTCTTTGATGATATTCTTATAACAACTCATTGGGTGACCATGTCTCACCTGAGAACAATTTTACACAAGTACTCAGGGACAACAAGTTATATGCAAAGTTGAACAAATGCTCATTTGCGCAACATGAAATCAAATAATTGGGACATGTGATTAGTGACAAAGGTGTTGCAACTGACCCTACCAAGATATCAATCATCAAGCAGTGGCCAATACCTTGGACTGTAACTGAATTAAGAGCATTTTTGGGCATGGCTGGTTATTACAGAAGGTTCATCCAAGATTATGGGATAATTTGTAGACCTTTATTCAATGCACTGAGAAAAGATGCTTTTAAATGGGGCTCTTCACAAGAACAAGTCTTTGAACAAATCAAGAGAATTATGTCCAGCCCACCAATTCTGGTCTTGCCTGACGGACTTCAGTCAACCTTTTGTGTTGGAAGCAAATGCTAGTGGCACTGGTATAGGGGCTGTTTTAATGCAAAATGGAAGACCCATCTCATTTCTGAGCAGAACCTTAGGCCCAAAAGCTTTTGCAACCTCCACCTATCATAAGGAAGCAATGGCAATTTTGAAAGCTATTAAGAAATGGAAGCACTATTTTGCCAGCACATCAGTCATAATTCGAACTGACCAACGAAGCTTGAAGTATATTCAAGATTAGAGATTAGTTGAAGGCATTCAACACAAACTCCTGGTGAAACTATTGGGATTTAACTACAAAGTGGAGTACAAAAAGGGCAGAGAAAACAAAGTGGCAGATGCCTTATCTAGGGCAACCCACTCTCATCAAACCATGGCTATTTCTACAGCCATCCCAGCTTGGGTAGAACAAGTAACTACAAGTTATGAACAGGACAAACAATGCCTGGACTTGATCACTCAACTGGCCTAAGGTTTCCTTATCTAGGGCAACCCACTCTCATCAAACCATGGCTATTTCTACAACCATCCCAGCTTGGGTAGAACAAGTAACTACAAGTTATGAACAGGACAAACAATGTCTGGATTTGATCACTCAACTGAGCATTGACCCTCTGGCAGTACCCAACTTCTCACTGAGTGAAGGAACACTTAGGCATAAAGGGAAATTATTAATTGGAAGTAGCACTAAGCTCAAAACACAGTTACTAGATTCCTTCCACAAATCATCTTTTGGTGGTCATTCCGGCGAAAGAGCAACTCTCAAGAGGTTGCAACTGGTTTTCTACTGGCCCAACATGCAGAAACAAGTCAAGTTTTATGTCCAAAACTGCCCTGTGTGTCAAAAGAACAAATCAGAAAACACACCATACCCTGGCTTGCTAGCTCCTCTGGCAGTACCAACTCAAGCCTGGACCCACATTTCCATGGATTTTGTGGAAAGCCTTCCTTTATCAAAAGGGAAAAATGTTATCTTTGTTGTGGTTGACAGGTTCACCAAATATTCTCACTTCATTGCTTTGAACCACCCATACACAGGAAAAGATGTGGTGGATATATACATGGATAATGTATTCAAGTTGCATGGCCTCCTATCTTTACAAGCTCCATTTGCCAGGAATTATTCAAGAGCTTAAAGGTAGAGCTGCATTTGTCATCAGCTTACCACCCTCAAACTGATGGACAAACTGAGAGGGTAAACCAGTGCCTAGAGAACTATGTGAGATGCATGTGCTTCAACAGCCCTAAGAGATGGTGTTGGAGTATAAGTGAATTGCCCATCTTTCCTCATCAGCTTAAGCTTTTGGGTTGAACTGGTTGGTGCATGCAACTCAATATGGTATCAGAGCTAGAGGTCTCGAGTTCGAATCCTGACGGGCGCGTTAATTAAAATAATTACAACCCTACTCCAATATCCACGTATGCGGCCTGGGGGAGCCTGCACGTGAGGGGGAGTGTTGGAGTATAAGTGAATTGCCCACCTTTCCTCATCAGCTTAAACTTTTGAGGTGAACTGGTTGGTGCATGCAACTCAATAGATGGTTCCATTGGCTTTCTTTAGCTGAGTGGTGGTACAATACTTCATTCCACACCTCTCAAAATGACCCCATTTCAAGCATTGTATGGGTTCCCTCCTCCAATGGTAGCTGAGGTAGTCCGACGTCTGCTCAAGAACAATTGAGAAATAGGGAAGTTGCACAGTAGGTTATAAAGACAACCTTTTGAAAGCTCAAGCAAGATTTAAGCAATAAGCAGATAAGAAAAGACAAGATAGAGAGTTTCAAATTGGTGACATGGTCTACTTGAAACTGCAACCATACAGGCACACATCACTAAGCGCACACAAATGCCTCAAGCTCCACTCAAAATACCATGGGCCATTTCGAGTGTTATAAAAAAATTGGCAATTCTCCTTACAGAATCTTACTACCAGAAGGCGGCTGTCAACTCCATGATGTCTTCCGTGTCAGTCAACTCAAGAAACATTTGGGACCTCATGCAATACCCAGTCCTACAAGGGTACAACAATATAGGCCTCCCTGAGGTTTATGCAAACAGAACCAAACTCATGGATATCAGGCCTATCTCTATCCAAAGGGTCACGGCAGGTAGAGCCCTAGTCCTGGCACACACGCCAAGGGCTCTACACGCACACAACACATACACGTCTAACAATATTCAATAAACTACTAGTTTCATGAAAGAGGTAACTGGAACCTAGAACTATCATATACATCTGCTACGTGCTGCCATAAAATCTACTACCAATGCATGATACAACTTATAAAATAACATCGAATAAATCCTTACGGTCCAGAAGACTGTAGTGGGTACATCACTAAATGCCACTCTAGCCAAGCCGAAGTCACAAATTTTGAGTTTGCAATTTGCATTAGCAAGTACATTTTTGGGCTTTAGATCTCGGTGATAGACATTTGCTGCATCAAATCACACACAACAATATTCGTTAAGACCATATTCAGAAAACAAGAAATGATACAAATTGTCTCAACATTAATAATCAATAATGCAAATGTTAATGGTTTATGATGAATCGTGTAAAGAGCTATTTACAAGAGAATAAAATATAATGAAGCTATGCAAGGCAAAGAAAGGAACAAAGAATATATGTGTGCATGGAACAGGTAGTTATATAAAAATATAAGCACTTTTAAGATATTGATAACTAAGAACATAAGGAAATAGATACCTGCGTGAATATATTTCAAAGCCCGAAGCATCTGGTAGAGGAAAAACTGGTAATGCTCCCTCATCAAATCATCATTAGCCTTTATGACCTGATGAAGATCTGATTCCATAAGTTCAAAGACAACATATACGTCTTTAAAATCCTTTTTGGATGGGGGTAGCAATATATGCTTTATCTCCACTATGTCAGGGTGCCTCAGAAGCCTCAGAAGTTTTATTTCACGGAGTATGCGTGATGCATCCGATATATGCTCAAAAATATTGTGTATCTTTTTTATTGCAACCTTCTCTCCAGTATGTTTATCGATTGCTGAACATACTAGTCCGTAACTTCCTTTCCCAATGACCTCCAAAATTTCATATCTATTAACATCACCATATTCAGCAAAGAAATTCATCTCTTGTGCATTCTGAAATAGAAAATAATAATCAGATGACAGATGACTGATAATAATAATTTACAAAAACTACAGAACAAACTACAGAACAAGAATAGCACTATTCACATGCAAAGATGCCACTATCATAGTTATAGTCATAAACTGCAAACCAAAGCAGTGATTGTTGGCAAGACCAAAGAAAAAGATGCCTGAGGTGGGGCCAGCAGATTGTCATCCTCTGATAACTAATAAACATTCTTTTATCCCACTGATTTTCATCCTAAGAAACATTAGCAAGAGATACAAGTTGTATTTAAACAAAGAAATATTAGCTTAATTTCAATGACCTACCATATTTTGCAGTCCTGCAGAGACATATTTTCTTTTTAATAAAAAAAATGGAATGGGCAGCATAAAGGGTTGGAGTGCAGGTAGGAAAGATGTGTTTCTCAGGTTTTACGATCCTCTAGCAGTTACCTAGTTCCTTGTTCATCGAACAAATTATGCAAGAAAAAAACAAATATATACATGTGTTCTAATATCACATCAATCTGTTAGAAACGCCAAACTTTAGTTTCCTGAACTGATTATTTATCAAAATATCGGTATCATGCATATTTACTACCCTAACCCGGTGGAGCTAGGAAAGATCAATCAAATCAAGAAACAGAGACGCTCCCACCTTCTTCCGCCAGTCATTGTTCTGCATCTTGGCACCAACTGCTGAGCAATAATCCCAAGATCCAATATGTGTTCTTTCCTTGCTCCCGATACTCGCCTTCCCTCAAGAAAATACACCAGACAGACCCTTGTTCTCTCGTTATCTCTCTCAGGCTTGGATCAGCCGCACTTCCCCCATCTGTTCCTGCTCCGGATCGCAAGCCCGCAGTCGTCCCCGCCACTCCCCCTCATGCACCCCGCGCCTCCGGCGGCCGTATCTGCCGCGGCCACCGCCACGACTGGGATCCTCGAAGCGCTTCTAGACAAGACAGCGCCGCAGCGGTGGGCGATGGCGGCAGCGGAGGCTGTAATTCTTCTGATTCGGGATCTGGGGAGGAGGAAGAGGCGCTGAGCGGGCAGGACAAGGGGGGGTGGTCGGATGGACACAGAAGGGCGGCGGCGGCGGCGGCTGGCGGAGAAGAGAGGTGGGCGACGGGGTGGACCGGTGGAGACTGGAGGGGGCAGCTGAAATGGGGTTGGGGAACGATGGGCGCGTTTGGTAGAGTGGCAGCCAGGCCAACGGACCAGGCTGGAGCGGGATGAGACGCAGAAAATGCGTTTGGTAATTTTACAGCTTATGGTGCTGGTTGGGCTGGGCTTACGTTTGGTAGGTTGGTCCAAAGATGAGACCTAGCTAACTACATCTAACTGCCATATAAAGATGGCGTTTGGCAGCCTGCACCGCAGTGGGCTATGCTCACCACGCGCGCAGGGAGGGTGCATCTTACCCCTCTAACTGCTGCGCCTAGAAATGAATATTGACACAAATTTGAATGAATACACCTTGTTTAACAACTTAACCAGGAAGGTCATCAATTGATAAACACTTAAAATTACATACAAAGTGAATTACAGCCAATTCCGGCAGAAAACTAAGAGATATTCATCAATTGAGCCCATGAAGACGAAGGGAACGTCATAGTTTTCTTCATTTGAACTCCAGCAGCAGCAGGAAACACATGCATGAAATCAAGGAAACCAAATTGAGTTGTGTATGAAAGGAAAAATCAGTTGTGTAGCATGAAAGCAACACAAACGCATGACTCAGTTATAGACGAATACTTGCCTACGAAATTAGATACATGTAGGAGTTGCCTCCTTGTGAGGCAGTCAGGGCAGTGCCTTACTGCCTCACAAGTAGGTGACACCTAGCTGGATCCACCACATGAGAAGGTTATCATCATCGCCATGACATGACTAAGTGCATAAGAACTGAAGGTAGGAAAAACAAGGCAGAAAAATAAGAGTGCGTCAGTTGGTATAGTACAAGAGTACAGTCCAACATGTCTTTGCCAGCGAGGCCGAGGCGATGTTGATGGTGCTGACCCCATGGCAACACAAGCAAGGTCGCCATTATCCTCGCTCGCAAAGACCGTGGTGATATGTACTATCATCATTCGCATAAAAAAGCAAACGACAAATACATTGTAGCGTCGGAAGGGATAGAATGCTTAGACATGCTATCACTTCGTCGTCCGCAAACTGACGTAAAAGAGAGAAAAAGCCTCACCAATCTCAGGATGGTAACAAAAGTCTGAATAACTGCAAAGTCGACCTTGTAACAACATAAGTAATTTGCATGGCAAAACGAAGAGACATTGTCAGATGAAAAATAGGCTGGGTCTGAGCACAAATATAGCCTGCTCTTCATCCCCAAGCATGCAGATGATAAAGGCAATTAAACCAACAAAGCCAAGTAGCAGAAGAACATGCCTCAGTAGTAATGCATCATAGGCAGAAAAGGTACAAGATAGGGGCCTCAGATCATAGTTCATATCAGCCATAAGTCAGTCATAGTAAGAGTGGCTCAAAAGTGGCAAGAATGGAGGAACAAAAAGAACAGATATCAAACAGAGAAAACAACAAGGCGAAAAGAACAAACAGACCTGGGCCACTTTATCATTGCCAACATAGTATTCATCATTGGTCAAAGAACTAAGCAAAATACAAGGAAGAAAGGCATATAAAACAGGAGGAAGGTAGGCATATGAAATGCACATACCAAATCAGAATCAGAACAGCCTAAGCGGCATATGAAAAGAGAATAAAGAGCATACAAAATGTGTAAAAAGTACATCAGATAGGCATATGAAAAAAGAGTAAAGAGGATGCCACATAAGCATATCAAAAGAGTAAGAACAAGGCATATAAGCAAATGGAAACTAAGATCATTGCAAATGAAAACTAAGATCATAGCAGTTCTATCTTCATCACATCGAAGCATCACAAGCATATAGGCATATAGCAGTTCTACCTTCATCACATCCAAGCATATAGGCATATAGCAGTTCTACCTTCATCACATCCAACCATCACAGGCATCACAGGCAAATAGAGGTTCTAGGTTGTGAATATTACAGTACTTACCATGCAAATCCAGATCAAATAGTTAGCTATATTATCTTAACCTTGCCCTCTTGCTCACAACTAGATTAGTCATTAGTAATTAGCCACCCCATGTGAACCAAAAACCACCACAAAAGGCCAGGTGCAAAGTGAGGCTACACCCTAGCAGGTCAGACCTAAGTATATAAAGATCTATGCAAAATAAGGGAGTGGTCAGGGATGGAGACATGCTCAACTGTTTCCCTGAACTTAAGGCTGCAGCTACTACATTACTAGTAGTAGTGCTTGCCAAGCCAGGTCCTGAGCCAAAGGCAGCGGTGATGCTCATTCATCTTCACAAAGGCATTCCCCTGGGACTTGTTGTCCAAGAGGTGATTGAAGGCAACTATGAGGGACTCCTCAGTAAAACCGGGAGTTAGCATGACAGCATGGTACAGATCAGGGTGCACCTGCTCAGGACCCGTCTCTCGGAGGGCGTGGGCTACGTTGTTCACTGCATCTATCATGTTAGTGAGCACCAGCACCTCTTCCTCTGACATAGCAGCCCGCTTCCTCTTCTGTCCAGCACAGCATGCTGGAGCCTTCAACGCCTCCGTAGGGGTCGGAGGCTTCACCACTGTCTTCTGCTCCACCTGCTGGTCCACCTGCTGCTCCGTGGATGCCAGATCAACAAACTGCTGCGTGTCACTCTTAATGTTGATCACGGGCTTCTTGTCCACACTGTCCCCAAAGCCAGAGAAAACACCAAGCGCCTCCCCAGACCCCATGGCATACCTGCCAGTAGCCATTCCTCCCCCAAATAGCGTCTCCATCTCCTCATAGTGTTGTATGGGCTTGTTCAGCAGCTCAGCGTCCTTCGGGTGGTCCTGCAACACATGGAAACAAAAAGAAATGAAACGTTAGTATAATTTGTTATACAAGCTAACAGTAGAGGAAAAGAGTGACAAAAGGAGACAAAAACTGCACCTTGCAGTGCCCAAGGTAGTGCTCCTCCTCCAGCGTGATCATGTGCCCGTCACTATCCCAGAGAGACCCGCTTAGGTCCTTGAGCTTGCACACCCTAGCCCACCTCTGCCGCCACTTGCGGAGGTGATTGTAGACGTAAATTTTTGCAAATTGGTCCTTTTTTTGAAAGATTTTTACATATAGACCCCTGGCGGAAACAATTGCAGAAATGGACCCATAGAACGACGCTGCGAGTCTTGGCGCCGTTGTTAGATGGCACGGCGCCACATTCCTTGGCGCCGTTCCCTGCCACGTCAGATCCCCCGTGACGGGGAAAATTGGGGGCAAAAAATCACGACGCCAAAAGGGACGGCGCCGTGCCATCTAACCACGGCGCTAAAGGGCTTGGCGCCGTGCCTCTAGTCTTTAGCCCTCCCTCCCGGCCCAGCCCACCCCAGTCCTCCTCCCGTAACCCTAGCGGCCGGCCGGCCGCCAGCCGCTCACCACCGCGGCCGCCGGCCGGCGGCGATCTCCCGACGGCCGGCAGCGCCCCTCGGCCGCCTTCCTCGCTCGCAGCCACCCGCCCCTCGCCCGCGGCCACCCGTCCTTCGCCCCCGCGGCGGCGGCCGGCCGGCCGGCACCGAGCCCCCGGCGGCCAGGTCCCGGCGGCGGCGAGGCCCTGCCGGCAGCCCCCGGCGGCGGAAGCTCCCCGAGGCGACGCGGCCCTCCCCTCCTCCATCTTCATGGTGAGGCACCCCGTGGCCCTCCCCTCATGCTGAATGCAAGCAATGGCGTTTTTGTACACATGGGGAGCTGGTGGGTGTTGGTTGTTGGAATTGGAATGCACCTCATGATCATTTTATTACTCCAGGTTAAGAGTATAGAGGAAAGTTGTTGGAATCCACCTCCTGGTCATTATTTTTCACACTCAGTAGTCATCAGTTCATCATTAGTGACTTCAGCATAGTAGGCTACTAGTGACTAGTGACTACTAATCTAATCATTAAATTTCCAATTTCTATAGTAGTTAATGCTTCGATTAGTAGTTCAATGATGGTGTATGTTAAATTTGTATAGTAGGCTATGTTAATTTCCTATAGACAATCACATGATTGTCTATGTTAATTTCCCATAGTACGGAAGAAGCATGTTTAGTCAAAAATTAGAAATGAGAGGAAAGTTTTTAAATTTAATTTTGGTAGTTTTTAAAGCTTCACAGTTGGATTCTATAAGTAGCTAGAGAAAGCTATTTTCTTATAGTTATTTTATAGTTGTTGGCATACAAGGTTTTGACATGTGGAATGATATTTTTTTTTGTTTATGTTGGATAGATGGATAAGTTAGTGACAATTCGTCGTAGTGGTATTGTTAGAAGGAATGACAATGGAGATGTTGAATTTGAGGGAATGCGGGAGGTTTCAATACTTTTCAATGTTCGGCCGTCTTATGGTTTCCTTGTGACTAGATTGAAAGAGAGGCTTCAGTGGACAGATGAGGTGGTGGATATTGTTATGCAAGGGGTGATTGATGTGGGGTCGTCTAATGGGCCACGTATCAAGCGGTTGGTTTCAATTTGTGGTGAGGCCGAATGGAACAATTATGTGTCAGTTGCGATGGAAACGGAAGTGAGAGCACTGGACTTGATTGTTAGGCAGGTTGTGAGGGAGGCGCCGTCTCGGGATCCATCACCCATACAATGTGGTGCTTCCGCTGAGATGGTTCCTCCTGAAGCATGTGAGGTTGCATTTACTCAGCCAGTGGAAGATGATGATGATGATGTGAGAGGTGGTGGCTTTGCTGATGATGAAAGGGATGATGGTTGTTTTTTCGATTCTGGTGAAGATGACTTGCATGGAGTCTTGTCACCAATTCACGAGCCAATTGCGGAACCTCCCTTGGGTTGTGAGGCGTCGAACCATGTCAACGTCAGTTTGTGTGATGATGAAGTGACATATGAGACGACGAGGGCTGTTGATTCTGATGATGACCGTGTTGTTCCTCCACCCTCTCCACGTACTATTGAGATTTTGAAGAGGCTTTTTCCAGATCGTGACCCCCTTGTGTCGCATTTCTGTGACCTTAGGGAGTCGCACAGAGCTGTTGTAGATGGCGGGCCATTGGAAGGCGACATTCCGAGGCCAGGATGTAGCACAATAATTAAGAAGGGGCACGTATTTAAGGATATTGAAGCACTGAAGATGTGGTTGAGGGAGTATGTTGTAGTGCACAACCGACCTTACCGTGTGAAGAACTCACATGCCGCAAGGCGGTACACCATCACGTGTGAGTCTGCTCAATGCCAATGGAAAGTTTGTGCTAGGAAGATGAAGGGCTCGAATAGGTTCAGGATCACAAGTGTGGTTGGGCCGCACACATGTGGCTCGGCGGAGCCAAACCAGAAGCATCGTCAGTTGACATCGAAATTCATTGCATATCGCTTGTTACCTGTAGTGAAGCTTGATCCAACGGTTACTATCCGTGGGGTGATTGGTATTGTGACGTTGAAATGGAATTACACGGTGAAGTACGGAAAGGCATGGAGGGCTCACCAAAGGGCGTTGAGGATGATCTATGGTTCTTGGGAGGATGCATATGAAGGATTGCCTGTTATGTTGAATGCAATGAAATCTGTCAATCCGGGTATGCATTATGAGTACTTGCCTATTCCGAACGTAGAGTTGAACGACCGACAGGTGTTCCAGAGTGCCTTCTGGTGCTTTGCTCAGTGTGTGGAGGCCTTCAGGCATTGCAGACCTGTTTTTTCTATCGATGGGACCTTCTTGACCGGGAAGTACCAGGGCACACTGCTTATTACTATCGGGATTGATGCGGAGAACAGTCTTATTCCTTTGGCATTTGGGTTGGTTGAGAAGGAGAACAAGGGGAGTTGGGCATGGTTTCTACGCCTTGTACGCATCCATGTAGTTGGCCCATGCAGATCGGTTTGTGTGTTGTCGGATAGGCATACCGGCATCCTGAGCGCCGTTAATGAGTCCATTCCAGGACATGCACCTGTGGTACATCGTTGGTGCACTCGACATCTTGCCAAGAACTTGTTCAAGAAGGACCATGTGAAGGATAACTTCAAACTATTTGAGGAAGTGGCTCAGCAGCTCGAGGTGAAGTTATTTGAGGAGAAGTTGGAGGAGCTGAAAAGTAAAACAAATGCAGAAGGGAGGGATTGGCTCCGAGGCTTGATGCGTGACGTTGACAAGTGGTCGAGGGCTCATGATAGTGGTTGGAGGTACTCATTCCAAACAAGCAACATGGCAGAATGTTTTAATGGTTTGCTAAAAGGCTCACGGGCGTTACCGGTGACCGCACTTGTTGCATTTACATTCTACAAGTGTGTAGAATGGTTTGCAAATCGAGAAAAATATGCAAGGTCTATGTTGGAAAAAGGGGATAAGTTGGGACCGATCCAGCTCAAACACCTAAATGATGCGAAGGTTGCCGCGATTGGGCAACATTGCCGCTTATTCGACCATAGTACCGGGACATACGAGGTTGCTGAGCCAGGTGGGACAAACGAGGCTGGCGAGGTCCTGGATGGACGGAAGCATACTGTCGTCATCACAATGAAAACGTGTACTTGTCGAAGGCCACAACAATTTCACTTCCCTTGTTCGCACATGGTCGCGGCTTGCAGGGTACGAAATGTAAATGTAGAGTCAATGATCCCTCATTACTTCTCGGTCCAGGCTTTGTTGGACACTTGGTCACCTCGGTTTGTGCCCTTTCGTGATGAGAGCGAATGGCCCGAGTATGATGGTCCAAAGTACGTGGTCGACCCAACAACAAAGTGGCCTAAGAAGGGCACACGGAAGAGGACCAGGTACAAGATGGAAATGGATCGGTTACCTGGTGCGACTCGTAGGGGAAAAGGGAATCCATTTGTTGCCGACCCCATGGAGACACGGTGCGGTAGATGTCATGGAACTGGCCACAACGTTAGGACTTGTGGACGGCATCAGGTCGTATGTTGTTACATTAATTGAACTTTGCATTATCCATGTTATTATTTATATAATCTCATTTCATTTATTGTCATTGTACTTTACATAAATTTGTATCTAACAATCTTTTTAATGTATGCAGGATGGCGGGGGCGAGGGGGTACTGACTCCTGGACGAGTTCTACGACAAGAACCACCGTGCCAGGGCAATAGAAGACAACCCGAGACTGGTACGATACTTCTTATTAAATTAATTGATACAGTGCAAATTAATGAAGTTACTAACGTCGTCAATTTCTTTCAGGACCTTCCGATCCTTCGGGCCAGAACCCATGATGGGTTCCAGCTGATGCGGTACGACGCTCGGTACACACCACTGCTCCAGAGGGCCGGCCTCCACATTGTTGCCCAGGTCGTTCGTCATGGCCTTCCTAACTTCAACGCCCCCGCTCTCACCGCCTTGATCGATAGGTTCGTACTTGAAACACCTTGGTGTTCACAACAATGGTCTATATTGTTTCTTATGCATGGATCTACTATCCTATACTTACTTATATTGTCTGTTTTATGTAGGTGGCAGCCAGAGACACACAGTTTCCACCTACCTTGTGGTGAGATGACTGTCACGCTGCAGGATGTAGCGATGTTCCTCGGCCTTGGGATCAGAGGCCGTGCAGTGATAGGCAGTGCAGTCTCTGATGGTTGGCGCGGACGAGTGGAGGAGTTCTTGGGCACACCGGTACCGGCACCTCAGGGCGAGGAGGTGAGGCGTGGCCGTGTTTCAGGCGTGCCGCTGCGCTGGCTTAGAGAGAGGTTTGCTCAGTGCCCACCGGACGCTGACGAGGGGACAGTCACATTCTACTGCCGAGCGTGGGTCCTCAACCTCTTTGGTTCCGTTCTTTTCCCAGACGCCACGGGAGACAGTGCTTCGTGGATGTACATCCACTGCCTGTGGGATTGGGATGATGCAGGTAAGTTGATAAGTTATCGCATTGTTCCATCGCATTGTTGCTGAGTTATGAATCTTAACTAACATCAATTATGGAATTTGTGCAGGTACGTACAGTTGGGGTTCCGCCGTGCTAGGTTTCCTTTACAGGCAGCTCTGCGAGGCATGCCGACACACCGCCCAGACCTCGACTCAGGCAGGTTGCACACTCCTACTGTAGCTTTGGATGTGGTCGCGACTTCCGGTTGGTAGGCCTCGCGTCCTTCAGTCCAACCCTTGGAACGACCACGGCAACCCCCACCTTGCACGTACTATGGCGTACCTTTGGGACGTCGTCTCCCCACTGTACGCGACTCACCAGCGAGCGTACCTTGACTACACTAACGAGATTGACGCCCTCGTCCCCTCCACGGTTCGTCAATATGCAATATTTGAACTATGATCAATTATTATGTCAAATATATGGTAATTCTTGGGTAACTAACAATGACATACTTTACACAGGTACAGTGGGAGCCATACAACACAGCAGAAGTCCTGGCGATGCCTCTGAACCCGATGTGCTGCCGTGACCAGGACCTTTGGAGGATGAGGTGCCCCCTCATTTGTTTCTACGCGGTCGAGATTCACCTACCACACCGGGTAGCACGTCAGTTCGGATTGGCCCAGATGTTCCCGCCAGAGGAGGTTTCCACGTCCATCGACTTGCACAAGTAATTATGACATTCGAACTCCACTTTACCTTTTTCCGCTGTGGAAACAACTTGACTAACCTTGTGTTTCCATCCAGGTTTGATCGAGTTCGGCAGCGCAAGGTGACCGACTTCGTCGACCACCACCGTGAGAGGATTGAGTGGTGGAACAGGATGGAGGGGAACGTTCTGCCGGTTGAGGGCCCGCACAACAATGCAAACTTCCGAGCCTACTTGACTTGGTACCACACTGCTACTCGTTACAGGCTGCGTCAGAGGTGGACACAGGATGACTACGCCGACATAACTTCCTCGGATGACGAGAACACCACCTATGATGTCAGAGGTCGTGAGGGACGGGCAGTAGAGCTGGGCCCCATCCTGGATAGAGTGGTTTGTTATCTTCTGACTAAAAACTACAAACTTCCATATACTATAGCTCTAATGTCACAACCCTTTCTTGCAGGGCACGTCTATGAGGGACTCGGTCACTGAGATTGATGCAGCACTTCAGTACCCGGTTGGGGACCCAGAAACTGAAGGGTGGTCCGGAACTTGCTTCAGGTATTTCATGTTTTTTGCTTGTTCGGACCTTACTTCAGCAAACCAGTTGTTTCACATGTAATGGTTTCTAACACAATTTCTTATTTTGTCATACTCTACAGAGGTTGCGCCGTCGTCTCAGTCGAGCTGCCGCACGTGCTGGTTGCCGGACTGTAGCTCAGGCCGACGTCTCCTTGCCTGGCACCTCACGTGCGGCAAGGTCGTCCTCCTCACACCGTGCAGCAGGCACACGGTCCTCTTCTCGCACGGCCACATTCAGCGACGACGACGACGGGGACGACGATGAGGACGCCGAGCAGGAGGAGCTTGGTGGGTCACAGCTAGAAGATGCACAACTTCCCACTCAGCAGACACAGCGACGTCGTCAGCCGCCTCAACGACACACACCGGGCACAGATGCACTTGGCAAGGGTAAGGGAAAGCGCAAGGCAAAGGGAGGGTGATCTTGGAGCTAGTTGTATGTCATTCGTGAACTTCTAGTCGTTTCTAAAACATAGACATGTGAACTTATGTACCATTTGTGAACCATGTGTGCTATGAACTTGTGCTAATGCAGCTGTAGACTTGTGATAATGCATCTTTGAAATATGGATATTTGTCATTTGTTAAACTGTGGCTGCGGTGAATTGAAATCTTGTGCTGTCCACATTTTTTAGCACACACGGCGCCATGCCTTTTGGCGCCGTGATGGGTTACCAAGGCGCCGTGTCTTTTGGCGCCACTTCTCAGGTCACCACGGCACCACACCGCGCACCACGGCGCCAATAAACTCGGCGCCGTGTATGGCCATCACGGCGCCAAAAGGTGTGGCGCCGTGTGTCAGCTACCACGGCTGAGCCGAAGCACGGCGCCAATGTCCTTGGCGCCTTGACTACATACTACGGCGCCGCTCCATTTGGCGCCATCTAGTCAGCAGACATCACTTACATGGCTTAACCCCAAAAGGTGTGGCGCCGTTCTTTGGTACCACACTTTAACAAAAACTACAACGCAAGTTCACAAATGACATTACCACAAGTTCGAATTATCCATCACAAGTTCATGGAAATACAAACACACAAATGAAAAGTTCATGCCACAAGTTCACACATAGTACACAAGTTCACATGATAGAATACAAACACACAAATACAAAGTCCATTAACACATGGATACACTTGGCGCAGCTAACAATGACCATCGTGGATGAAGTTGTTGTCGGCCAAGCCCGCCATCATCTTCCACATGCCTCCAATCTACTACTCATCCTCATCCTCAATAATTATCGGTAAATCTGTAACAAGTCCCTTCATGGTCTCCATTAAAACCTTATCTACTCCAAGTCCACGTCTCTGTTTCTTCTCCCTAGGCTCCAAGTTTGCATCCACAGATTTCCCCTTTTCATCTCTAGTCGGTCGAGGCCACAATCCTCTTTCGCGTGCCGCTGCTCTTTGCTCTTGCTTCCGAAACTTCACGTAACTATTCAAAACATTAGGATGTCTTCCACCTAGGCTACGCCACTTCATCTCATTCTCAACTTCGCGCTTGCCGTGGAAGAACTCAAAGTCACACTTTTTTGTTTTCTGTTCACAAGAACACTTATGTCAAAACATATTTTTTAAAACCATCTTATGTGCATTATTTACAAGCAAATGAAACTCACCAAATCATCTCCAACCATGTGCCCACAATAATAACCGATGTCCAACTCCGATGGAACTAAACCATTGTTCGCAACTACGCCGCAGTCGCACTTCCTCTCTGGAGCATGGAAATCCTCCTCCTTCTCTTTACCCTTTTCCTTTCCATACGACTCAGGCCAATACGACTTAGGACCATAGTCATATTCAGAGAAATGACAAAGTGGATACCCATTCTGCACAAGAGAAACGTCAAAGTTAGAACTTCGTTCAAATGCATGAATGAACTCTAGTATCATCTCAAATTGCATTAGTATCATCTCAAATTGCATCAATAACCTTGTTTTGATTTCGGCACTTAAAGGTAGGGATACCAGGGCTCCCTTTCGGCACCGGATCAATCTTGCAAGGCACACCACAATGGCACAAGGGTGGATTAGCCATACGTGCGGCGATTGCTTGTTTCTTCTCTTCGAATGTCATTGGTGGTGGGTTTGGTGGAGGAGGCACCCAACGCTTGAACTTCTCATACGACTCTTTTTTCCATCGCTTAAAATACAAGATTCTTGGGTCAAACATTTCCGGGCCATCAATCCACTGAAAAAAATAGCACATCTCCTCTGGCTGCACCAAAACAAACATTTCTTTCACCAACCATCATTCAAACCATGAAATGTTGTAATGCAACCAATAACAGATATTGTACTTACACGATCATCACCACACGAGTAGTATGCCCGAGCCGCCGTCTTAGGGTGCATGGATTGAATTACCAAGGTCGGCTTGCCACAGTCACAATTTGGAACAGGCAGGGCGGGTGGTACAGGTGAATCCTTGCACAATACATCAGAATAGAGCTCCTTGGGCCGGTTCTTCCACTTCTTCTCACGCCACAGACTATCCATGCTCTGCAAAACATAAATCCTAGGTAAATAACTAGTAAATTATATAACCTAACCTAGATTAACTGAGTGAAAATTATATTTAAAACCTAGTAATGCAACTAATTCTACATGTACATATATAGTAATGCAACTAAATCAATATGTGCACTCCTCATGTCTATCACGAAATTGACATTTCACACATGCATGTTGATAGCATTTTCCAACCATATACTACCACTCATCGATTCGGCTTGTACAAGATCAAAAATTCAGTAGGATGCACCAATATGTAACTACATTGCATATATCCACGACACAATCCTCCTATCAACCACTAATTTCATAGATCGAGCCCAATATCATTCATCTAGGGTTTCTTCAAATACTAACAACCAATCTAACAAAATCAAAGAAAAAATGAGGAGGGGAGAGGACTCACCTTTCGGGATCGAAGGACGGGCGGGGCCGGCCTTGAGGAGGCCGCCGACGGCGGGATCTGGCCGCCTACCGTCGGGGCGGCCGGACCTCCTGCCCTCCTGTTTCGAACGGAGGGAGGAAAAGGACGCTGGGGTGAGCTGGGGCTCGTGGGCGCCCTTAAGGTCGGATAGAATGGCACCAGATCCTTTAGCGCCAAATATACATTTCAAGACGCCAAGGGACCTGGCGCTGTGGTAAGCAGGCACGACGCCGTTCCTTTTGGCGCCGTCATTTTGCCCACAATTTTCTTCCGCCACGGGGGATCTGACGTGGCAGGTCACGACGCCAAGTGATGTGGCGCCATGATGCCTTCAGACGGCGCCAGAGGTTGTGGCGCCGAGTATCGGGTCCATTTCTGCAATTGTTTCCACCAGGGGTCCAAATGTAAAAATCTTACAGAAAAAGGACCAAATTGCAAAAATTTTACATTGTAGACCTGGGTCCTAGTCACATGTTCCCCTATGAACTCACGCAAGAAAGTGGCCACCTTGCTCACGTGGACCTCCTTGAACCCCTTGTCCACCTTGACACCCGACCCAAGAAGCTCACACATCCTGCGCAGCACAAACCCGGAGCTGGCAGTGGTCCACCTCATTGGTGGCCGAGGCAGACCACCACCTGCACCACCACCACCACCACCAGCCTGCCCACCCGCACCTCCACCAGCAGCACCACCACCAGCACAAGCACCAGCCACGTACCCAGACGCAGCAGCAAGAGCAGCAGAAGCAGACCCAAAAGCAGCTGACCCAGACCCAACAGTGTCAGGAAAAGGGCCAAGAGCTTCAGCAACAGAGCCAAAAGGAGGCAGACCCAGCGCCGAGCCAGTAGGAACAGCAGGCAGACGAGCAGCAGAAGCATCAGCATCCGAACCAAAGGCCATCTTGTCCTCAGCCATTGGCCTATGTTACCAATACCATGGAATGCATCGCAAAGATATTAAGTACGAGACATATCACATGAAAGGTCATTGCAGCCCAGGATACCCAGACAAACACCAAATTAAAAGGGAGAAAGAGAACATCAATTAAATTTCAAAGACAGAAGCAGTTCAACAAGACAGATAGGTCTCAGCAAGTTCCAAACATAAACATAAACACCACACCATGGTTCCTTAAAGTTACAACTTAGCAAGCAAATTACTAAACCCTAGATGAGCCCCTGTTCTCCCACATAGCTAGAGCCCACTGATCCCTCTGAGCACTCCAAGCTCTAACTTCCTGTGACATGGCTGCATGAGTGGGAAAGGGTTGTGTGTGTGATGGTGGTGGGCAGAAATCATCCCCAGGTATGACTTCATCAACCCCAAACCCCAAGATCTAGTTATGGAGAATACAACATGCAAGGACAATCTTGACCTGAGACGGATAAGGATGTAAAGGTTTGTTGTCCATAATTCTGAACCTCCCTTTCAGAGCACCAAAGGTCCTTTCTACAGTGGTTCTGAGGGATGAGTGCCTTAGGTTGAACAATTCTTTGGCATTAGAAGGGGACCTCCTACCCTCAAATTCGGACATGTGGTACCTAACTGCCCTGTACGGAGGGAGAAAGCCAGGCTTGAGGGCGTAGCCAGCATCAGCAAGATAGAATTTCCCTACACAAGATAGGATTTGCTTTACATACATGCAACTAATGGAACGAAAC
Organism: Cenchrus fungigraminus; assembly: GCA_036936925.1. Taxonomy (NCBI): domain Eukaryota; kingdom Viridiplantae; phylum Streptophyta; class Magnoliopsida; order Poales; family Poaceae; genus Cenchrus; species Cenchrus fungigraminus. Next base: position 47,807,727 of record CM072777.1, on the reverse strand, counting down.
AGAGTGCTAAGTGTTTATGTGTACCTTGTGGAACCCTAAGCCCTTCATCCCGCTCTAACGCATCTGCTAGGATCAAGGCATCATGTGCGGACCCTTCCCACCCAGCAAGTACATAGGTGAACTTCATGTCGAAATCAACAGCAGCAAGCACATTCTGGGTTGTCGTGCCCTTACGGCCTCTGAATGCAGCCTGCATATTATATGGCACTCGTGCAAGGATATGGGTGCCATCTATAGCTCCTATACAGTCCTAAGATAGTAAACATGCATCCGTCAGTGCGACACATAGGGTGTGCAGTGCTAGTCAGAGTGCATAAAAACATAAAGTACCTTAAAGTATGGGTACCACCTCTGGCTCCCAAGGATTTTAGGGTTGGTGGTTTCAGCATTGGACCTTATGAGCTCACCCCTAAGCTCCCCAACAGCGTAGAGAACCTGTGCAAAGTACCTACTAACAGTTTCTAAAGATCTCCTAAAGGTGTGCTGGATGACCCTGAACCTCTGGTTGTAACCCACAATGTGGAGGAACATAGCTACCTATTCCTCCACAGAAGAGTTAATGCTGTCCTCCAAGAGGTGCCTCTCTCTAAACAGGTTAACCAGCTGAAAGAAAGGTGCTTTACGCATTCTTAGCATGTTGACAGATTCAATATTGGTGTAGTTGTAAATCTTATCTAGGTTAGCCTGACGCTCCGCATCTACCACTGCCCTAGGAACCCAGACATAGTTATCCTCATCATCATCACCACCATCTATCGCTGCCCTCGGAAGCTTTGCAAACAGATACGCAATACAGACAGCAACAAGTGCGACAGCTTGGGCAACCATTCTCGCACGGTGCTGTTCGAAATCCATCTACATTCAGCATGCCATCAATTAAGGTTTGTAAGTGCAGAGCCAGGTTAAACTCAAAGACATCCTATGGTGTGGCAGTTTCAGTAAAAAAATTGTTTGGAAAAAGGGATCACTGCCATGGCTGCTACGAAAAGTAGCCACCCAATGACTCCCTCTTGACACATCATCGACCAAAGTAAAGGAACCTAAAACCCTAGGCCAGGTATCATTGCCTTGGCTGCTACAAAATGTAGCCTCCTAAAGGCTCCTCCTCATCTCCACAGAAAAATGACAATGAACAAGCGCTTAAGCACACACGTGCTACTGGTATCATTACCTCCTCCCCACCATCAGCGAACAACACCTCAGTGGACATCGCAGGCACGGGTGTAACAGAATAATATCTGCAACCACCACAACTTGACAGATCAAATCGGATCCACGCACAAACTACACATGCATGATAAAAAACCTCATCAATCGAATGTATACACTTCTATTCATGCAGATCCGACGAGGATACCCAACTAACAGCAACATCAGAACCTACAAAACATAGGGAAAGCATCCCACATCGAAACCACCCAGTACATCATGAAATAGAGACCAGGCATGTACAAATCTACAACGCACAAGCCTAATCAAAGACATAAGCAGTGAGTAACGAACCATAACAGTCAAGACGACCCAGAGGACCCAGATGTGGCTAACCCAGTACATCGTGAAATAGATACCAGGTATGTACAAATCTACAACGCACAAGCCTAATCAAAAACATAAGCAGTGAGTAACGAACCATAACAGTCAAGAGGACCCAGAGGACCCAGATGTGCCTAATCACGTCGTAACCAGTAAGAATGACGAATGATAAGATGAAGGACGAACCAGATCTGATAGAACGACAACGAACTCGAGCGAAACTCCAACGGTGGAGGCCCAACCCATCGCAATCACAAGTGTAACGAGACAGAGAGGGGGTGAAACGGATCTGACAACATACCTACGCGAAGACGAACACCACCGACCTGGGGAAGAGGAAGAAGCTGCGCAAACCGGTGGTGGAACCGACGTTGGACCGGATCAGGAAGTAGATGAAGAAGGCCCGCTCGGTGGAGAGGAAGAAGCACGTCACGCCGGAGAAGAGGATGTTGCCCGAGCGGCCGCGGACGAGGAGGTAGCAGATCTGGTGCCTGACGAAGACGTAGCACGGATCCAGGGTGCTCCGGTGATGAAGTCCACGCGCTCCATGGTGAAGACGAACCCGCACCCGCTCCGCCCTCCGTAAGCCTCCAGCGCCGCCGCCTGAGCACCCGCACCACCACCAACCGCGCTGTCGCCTCCAACTCGCCGAGTCACGATCTAGGGTTTGGGGAGAGGAGGGGTCGATTCGAGTGCGAAACCGAATGGAGGGAGGCGAGTGGAAGGGGGGCGCATCTGCTGGCGGAGGGAGGATTTTATACAGCGGCGAGCAGGGGCGGTAACCCTATCGGGCCAAAAAAAAAGGGTGCCAGGCCGCCGCGGCTCCCGCCCTTCCCACCAGGGCCACCCAAAAGCGCCCACGCCAGCCTGCACCGCGTGAAACGCCCCGCCGAGCGTTTCACGTGGTGTAGGCTCGCGGGCCGCTTTTGCACCGCATGAGCCGGGCTGGGGAGGCCGTCCAGCCCAGCAAACACGCATCGGTGCAGCTGGCGGGCCTGGCCCAAAGGCCGTGCGGCCTAACAAACGCACCCGATATTCTCCGTGTGTGGCGCGGACGCGAGGTGAATTTTGTGTCGTGGCAGTTATCTGGTTGATTCTGGTTTGATCCCGGAAGTCGCAGATCTAAGTGTTGGGATCAGTAAAAAACAAACATCTTCAGAGTTTCGGACAAGTCACGTCTTTTCGGAAAACTCAGAGATGATATACATACCTACTGTTCCAAGGTATTATGAAATCCCGAAATCTTCCAAAGTTCAAGTTTCCAAATGACAAGGAAAGAGTATTCATGGGCAAAGTAACTCGTTGGGTCGGTTTCTTATGTTTGAAAATAATACTGACCCTTGGAGGTTCAAAATGCTCGAGATAACTATTGTTTGTGAGTATTTTGTGATGTCTTCAGGGAAAAGCGGGATCTCGGAACTTAGGCATTCCAAGAATCCGAAGAAAATAAGGGGTTAGAGAACTAGAAGCGATGGATTTATTCTCCGAGGCTCAAGGCGATGAACGTTCAACACTTATGAAGATGACGAAGAAGTCTAAGTTTGATTTGGTCAATGGTGTGTCCAAGAGGAAGGAAGTTTTTTTTTGAGAATCCAAGAGGAAGGAAGTTAAAGTGTGAACTAGAGGTATTCTTATAAATGTAAGAAATTAGGATTGCGTAGGGGATCAGCCTAGCTTATACGGCATGAATCATAGGGACTATTTTGTAGAGAATATAGGAACAATATGTTTGATATTCGAGAGTACTTTCGGGATGTAAAAGTGGCCTCCATGCATTATAAAAGGAGCCTCCCAGCCTCCGTGTAAAGGATCCATCTTTTGAGAGTGCATACTGCTTTATTGATTGCTTTCCATTGAATCTTGTACTCTTGTTCGGGTATCCGGAATTTTTCTGGAATCACAATAGGGTGCCCACCGTGGTTAAAAACCATGACAAATCCTACGATGGCTCCACCGAGGAAAGGAAAGAAAAATAACCCTCAAGATCCCGAGAGCCAAGATACTAAGGAAGACAACGATCTGAGTCTTGTCATCTGCTCTGAGGCTAATATTACGCAAAATGAGACAGCAAAGTTAGAAGCCCTTAAGAAAACACAACTTGCAAACACTAATCTGCACACAGAACCACCAGAATCGAGCACTAGAAACGATGTGGAGGGAGCAGCTGAAAAAGAACTTGATCTTGCTTTGCAGCAAATTGAAACACTGAAGAGGCAGAAAGAGAAAATGTCCATGCTATTGCAAGCAAAGAGAAAGGCAACAGAAAAACTAGAAAGGCTAAAACAAGTGAAAGAGAAATTGTCTCAAATCTAGAAAGAAATAGAAGAATTGAAAGAACAAGAAAGCAGTTCTATTGGGAAAGATACTCCACAGCAAAATTCAGCCAATCAAAAACAACCATCACTGGAGAATTATACGTTCGCAAGAACTGAACAGCCACGGAAAGATACTTTTTTGTGGGCAATGGAGTCTCGCAGTTTGCAGATCCTGATTCACCATTATCCCTAGGCTTACAAACAGCTCCCTGACCTTCAAAATACAAACCGGTGTTTCTTCCGAAATATAATAGTTTTGGGAATTCCAGAATATTCCTCATGAGTTACGAAGTTGTTGTAAACTCTACTGGCGGCGATGATGTCGCGCTGGCAAAATCTTTCATCATTGATTGTGTAGGACCAGCACTAAATTGGTATTCCTTGTTGCCACCTCATTCAATCTATAGCTGGATAGATCTGAAGACGAAATTCCTTCAAGCATTTCAGGTCTTTCACCAAACAATTGCAAAGAAATCTGACCTCTATCACTGATAGAGGTGGAGTGCCCGATCTTTCGGTGAGTGGAGATAAATCCGAGTTGGTGGAAGTTGACCCTCACGATCCGACTACGACGAGCGAGACTCGAAGCGCCAATGCAATCGTTGAACCAACTCCTGATGGTTACCGACCTTGCTGGCACAAGATCAGCCTGATCACGAAGATCGTTTCCTGCACGCAATCGAAGAACGAACAAGAAAAAGAGGCGAGCAATCTTACTATCACTCGAAGGTGGAGTTCTGAATCACAGAGGACAGCACGTATTTGTGCGTGTTCTGGTGTAGCTAAAGCTAGATGTAAAACAAAACTCAAGTTGTAAAATGAGAAGGACTCTATCTAATATAGGAAAACAAAAGGAGGGGGCGCAGCCCCTAGAGTCGACGCGGCCACGAGAGGGGGGCGCGGCCAGGAGGTGGGGCGCGAGCTTGGGCGCCTCCAACCCTAGGCGTCCCACCTGGGCTTCCCTGTGGGGCCAGCAACTACCCTTGTGGACCTTCGTTCTTCAGCAGCATTATGTAGTTCAACTCCCTCGCACGGGCCCGTGTGATTGGCCCAGAAGGCGCAGGTGTAGGAGCCTCTAGCGCAGGTGTAGATGCAGCTCGTACGGATGGTGACGCCTGGAATGGTGCTGCTGGTGTAGATGTACCCGTGTCGGTGGTGATGTCCTCATCATCCTCCCCTTCTTGAACTGAAGTCGTCCTCGACGGCAACTCCTCATCCTCTCTCGCATACGGCTTTAAATCTGCAACATTAAAACTAGTGGAAACACCAAACTCCGCAGGCAGGTCAAGAACATAAGCATTATCATTAATTTTGGTTAGTATCTTAAAAGGACCAGCAGCACGAGGCATCAATTTAGAATGTCGTAAAGTAGGAAACCGATCCTTTCTCAAATGCAACCAAACCAAATCACCAGGTTCAAAAGTAACATGTTTTCTCCCTTTACTACCCGCAACTTGATACTTAGCATTAGCAGCAACAATGTTTTGTTGAGTTTGTTCATGCAAGCTAATCATTTGATCAACATGTGTAGCAGCATCTATGTGTGGGACGTCCTCAGCATCAAATGCAAACAAATCAATAAGCGCTCGAGGAATATAACCCTAAACAACCTGAAAGGGGCACATCTTTGTAGAAGAATGCGTGGCATAATTATAAGCAAACTCAACATGAGGCAAGAAATCCTCCCAATGTTTCAAATTTTTGTCTAAAACAGCCCTAAGCATGGTTGACAAAGTTCGATTAACCACCTCAGCTTGCCCATCAGTCTGAGGGTGACAAGTTGTGCTAAACAGCAATTTAGTGCCCAATTTTTTCCAAAGTGACCTCAAAAAATGACTAAGAAACTTAGCATCACGATCAGAGACTATTGTATTTGGAATACCATGCAAGCGAATAATCTCTCTAAAGAACAATTCAGCAATATTGCTAGCATCATCATGCTTATGACAAGGTATAAAATGAGCCATTTTAGAGAATCGATCAACAACCACAAAAATGTTGTCCCTCCCCTTTTTAGTTCTAGGCAATCCCAAAACAAAGTCCATAGAAATATCGAGCCAAGGAGAAGTAGGGACAGGCAATGGCATATACAAACCATGGTTGTTCAGACGTGACTTAGCTTTCTGACAAGTAGTGCAACGTGCAACAAGGCGCTCAACATCAGGACGCATCCGAGGCCAAAAGAAGTGAGCAGCCAACACCTCATGTGTCTTGTAAACGCCAAAATGTCCTATGAGACCACCTCCATGCGCTTCCTGTAACAACAAAATACGAACCGAGCTTGCTGGAACACACAACTTGTTAGCGCGAAACAGGAACCCATCCTGTATGTGGAATTTGCCCCATGGTTTCCCATTCATACAATGAGCAAAAGCATCTTTAAAATTAGCATCGTCGACATATTGATCTTTTATGGTCTGCAAGCCAAAGATTTTAAAATCTAACTGGGACAACATAGTATATCGACGAGACAAAGCATCAGTAATGACATTTTCCTTCCCGTTCTTATGTTTAATGATGTACGGAAAGGACTCAATGAATTCTACCCAATTAGCATGACGACGGTTCAGATTGGTTTGGGTACGAATATGTTTTAAAGCCTCATGATCAGAATGAATAATGAACTCGCGATGCCAAAGATAGTGCTGCCATGTTTGCAAAGTGCGCACTAAAGCATAAAGTTCCTTATCATAAGTAGAATATCGCAAGCTAGCACCGCTTAATTTTTCACTAAAATAAGCAACGGGTTTTCCTTCTTGTAACAAAACAGCACATAAGCCAATACCACTAGCATCACATTCAAGCTCAAATATCTTGTCAAAATCAGGTAATTGTAAGAGAGGAGCATGGGTTAAATTATCCTTTAAAGTGCTGAACGCTACCTCTTGCGAATCACTCCAATCAAACAGCACACCTTTCTTTGTAAGCTCGTGGAGAGGCGCTGCAATGGAGCTGAAATCACGGATGAACCTGCGATAGAAACCTGCAAGTCCAAGAAAACTCCGAATCTGTGTGACCGTCGTCGGTGTAGGCCACTCTCGAATGGCGTCGATCTTGCTGCTATCCACCTCAATGCCCTGTGGAGTAACAACATAGCCAAGAAACGAGACACATTGTGTGCAAAAGATGCATTTATCCATGTTACCAAACAAGTTAGCAGCACGCAACGTATCAAAAACAGCACGTAAATGTTCTAAATGTGCTTCCATGGACTTGCTGTAAGTCAGAATATCATCAAAATAGACAACAACAAACAATCCAATGACAGGCCTTAGAACTTCATTCATTAAGCGCATAAAGGTGCTGGGAGCATTAGTCAAACCAAATGGCATAACTGACCATTCATATAAGCCAAATTTCGTTTTAAAAGCTGTTTTCCATTCATCACCTAGTTTCATTCTAATTTGATGGTATCCACTACGCAAATCAATCTTTGTGAAAATAATGGCACCACTAAGCTCATCTAGCATTTCATCAAGTCGTGGTATGGGATATCGATAACGAATGGTGATGTTATTAATAGCATGACAATCTACACACATACGCCAGGATCCATCTTTCTTTGGAACAAGTAACACAGAAACTGAGCAAGGGCTGAGAGACTCACGAATGTAACCCTCGTCAAGCAATGCCTGTACCTGGCGCTGGATCTCCTTTGTCTCATCCGAATTTGTACGATACGGGGCGCGATTCGGAAGCTGTGTGCCTGGAATGAGGTCAATCTGGTGCTCAATGCCACGGAGTGGTGGGAGACCCGGTGGCAAGGCTTTGAGAAAGACATCAGCGTACTCCTGCAAAAGGTTAGCAACCACAGGGGGAACATCCAAAGACGGTGCATCATCAAGTGAAACGAGTAGACTAGAGCATACGAGTGCGTAGCAAGGCAATTGAGCATCACATAAATCATCAAAATCAGCACGTGTAGCAAGTAGAACAGGAGCATGCAACTTGATTTCAGAATTAATCGACCATGATGGTTCAAGTTTCTTAGCAGTTTTAGCAACTCTAGTAACATCATCTTTAACAATTTGTTCAGGTGTCATAGGATGTATAATTATTTTCTCTCCCTTAAACATTAAAGAATAATGATTCAAACGACAATGATGCAAGCTATCAGTATCATATTGCCAAGGTCGACCAAGTAATAAGGAACATGCTTCCATGGGAACAACATCACAATCAGTAAAATCAGAATAAGCACTCATGGAGAAATGAACACGCACTGTTTGTGTTATTCTAATTTTCCCACCATCATTAAGCCATTGAATGTGATATGGATGCGGATGCTTACTAGTGGGTAAAGATAGTTTCTCAACCAGCGCGGTACTCGCCAAATTGTTGCAGCTACCGCTGTCGATGATGATGCGAATCGACCGTTCCTTCACAACGCCCTTTGTATGGAAAAGGGTGTGTCGCTGATTCGTCTCCGACGGGGCGACCTGTGTACTGAGAACACACTGCACAATAAGAGTTTCATACCTATCGGCGTCATCCGGGTTGACATGTACATCCGTCTTTGCTGCATGGTCAGTGGCTAGCATGGTATGTTGAATATCCTCAGAATCACTAGCGGAAGAGTACTCACCATCATCACGAATGAGCAAAGTGCGCGTGTTCGGGCAGTCTCGAGCCATGTGGCCATGTCCGCTGCAACGAAAACACGAGATATCCCGCGTACGGCTTGTGGTGGGGGTCACGCCTGTGGATGGAGTAGCGCCTGCAGGTTTGGCCGCCCTATCACGGGATGTAAGCGTGGCAGCAGATGGTGCAGGAGAAGCGGCCGCGGGGCTGTATGTCGAGGTTCGACCTGCAAAAGGGTTAGAAAAAGTCTTCGAGCGGCATCCCTGCACTTTACGTTCAGCTTTACAAGCATATTCAAATAATTGAGTCATATCATTATATTCCTTATAATCAAGTATGTCCTGGATTTCGCGGTTTAAGCCACCACGAAAACGTGCCATAGCAGCGTCGTTGGTCTCCAATATCCCACAACGAATTATACCTTTTTGTAACTCTTGGTAATAGTCCTCAACAGATTGAGAACCTTGCTGAAAACGCTGCATCTTATTAAGCAAATCACGAGCATAATACGAAGGCACAAATCTATGGCGCATAGCAGTTTTTAATTGATCCCAAGTGATCAGAATGGCAGTGGGATGTTTAATTTTATACTCACGCCACCAAATTAAAGTAAAATCAGTAAATTCACTAATAGCAGCTTTAACTTGAGAATTTGCAGCAATATCATGGCATGAAAATTTTTGTTCAACCTCTAACTCCCAATCAAGATATGCAGCAGGATCATATTTGCCATTAAAAGGTGGGATTTTAAATTTAATCTTAGAAAAGGAATCATTACCGGGGCGGCATGGCACACGGCGGGCACGACCGCGACTGTCTCTGGCGTCCTGCTCCGAATCACTGCCATAGTCCTTCTGCAACTCTGTGATCGTGGTGTGCATGGCATCGAGTCGGGCCACGAGAGCGTCGAGTGTGGTCACTACAAGAAATCCTTTGATCTATGACGAAATTCACATGACGTTTTTTAATTTCGTCATAGATCACAGTGCATCCATGACGAATAGTCAGATTTCGTCATAGATTGGCAGTGCTGGATATGAAACCCGATATGAAGTCCAAACACTATGACGTTGTGCCAATTTCGTCATAGATTTCGTCACAGATCACACTTCATCCATGACAACAGTCGAATTTCGTCATAGATTAGTAGTGTTGGATATGAAGCCCGATATGAAGTCCAAACACTACATCTTCTCATGATCAATAAATTAAAAAAAACTTTCATATAACGTGTGAAAAGAATTAGAGATCATCACGATCAATAAATTAAAAAAATTTCATTAGAAAAAATATGGGAAAAAATAGAATGATGTATGGAAAAAATAGAAAAATAAAAAAATTAGAGATCATCACGATCAATAAAAAAACTTTATTAGAAAAATCATGGAAAAAATAGAATAATGTATGAAAAAATAGAAAAAATAAAAAAAATTTGGTGATGTATGAAAAAATAGGAATAAAAAAGAAAAAAATTAGTGGGATCACGGGTTCGAACCGTGTATCTCTTGAATCAAGAGAAGGCGCTGTTACCACCACACTACACACGGCTTTTAGTCTTTTGCATGCGTTTAATTTATTTGTACCCTTTTTACCTCCGACCAATGAAGTCAACAGCCCGCGTGTCAGCCCCGTCACCTCTCTCCCCCCTCCCGCCCGTCAGCCCCGTCACCTCCCTCCCCCCTCCCGCCCCGTCACCTCCCTCCCCCATCCCGCCCGCGTGTCAGCCCGTCACCACCCTCCCCCGCGTCCAAAAATTCCGCAAAAACATTGTGGCCAAACGGATTTGAACCGGGGACCTCAGCCTTAGGTTTAAATCTCTTTACCACTACACCATCTGTTGGTTTGTGATTGTATTGTGAAAGCAGTTCCATATATTCTATTTCAATCGAAATACAAAACCCCACTTCGCCTTAAATTTTTTATCATATACTTGTGAGCCTAAAATATGTTTCCAAATCGATTCTTAAATTTTTTTGACCAAATTTGAATATTATTCTTTTTACTATGAGGTAATTTCGACATAAAGTTTGAATTGCCCCTAGAAGACAATTGGATTTTTCATCACTCTTCAATACATGGGCTAGAATGGAGCATATGAGTATAAATATATATTTTTTAAAAATTTTTGAATCTTATTAGAGGTGCACATTGTTCAACTTGGAATTATTTTTGGTAAACATGCAGAAATTCATTTAAATGATAGAAAACAGTAAATCTACTTGAAAATTCTTGAAACTCTTAGATGACAACTTATATGTTGTACTTTACAATAGAAAAATATTTTGAGGGTATGTAAGGTAATATTGTTTCAAGTTACTTGACAAGGGTGCCTTGATTTGGTTTTCTAAAAAAAGAAAAATGACTTTTTCGCATAAAAATTGGAAATCTAAACCTCCAAATACTAATAAGAGAGTAAGAGTGAGGTTGTGTCCAAATTTTAGGTGTCCATGTGGTACGAAAGTACTTGAGTGTGTACAAACTTCAAAGTTTAAGTTGAGTTGTATGAAACAATGTGAGAGACCTATATAGTTTGTGAACAATGTATACTCAAATTTTCACAAAATCTTATGAAACCTTTTTTAAAGCTTTTACATCCATAAAATGATTCTATGCCAATTTACATAATTTTTGGAGAAGTTTTAGGTATTATTATCATTAATTTATAATGAGGTGACTAGTAGAAGTTTGAATTTCCCTATATGTCAATTGAATTTTTTGACAACCTCCTAGATGTGGGATAGAATGGACAATAGAAGTCTAAATATAATTTTTTTGAATCTTATTAGAGGTATATATAGGTCAATTTGGAATTACTTTTGATAAACACGCAGAAATTCAATTAAATGATAGAAAATAGCAAATTTACTTGAAAATTCTTGAAACTCCTAGGTGACAACTTATATGTTTTCTGTAACGTGTGAAAAATATATTTGGAGCATATAAGATAACAATTTTGCAACTTTCTTCACAAGGGTGTACTCATTGCTGATTGAAAAAATAGAAAAATAAGTTTTTTGCACAACAAATGGAAATGTGAATCCCTATATGTTAATATAAGAGTAAATGTAAGGTTATGTCCATAATTGAGGTGTACATGAGCAAGAAAATAGTTTAGGTTATACAAACTTCAAAGTTTAAGTTGAGTTGTATGAAACAATTTGAGAGACTAGCTAGTTTATGAACAATGTATACTCAAATTTTCACAAAATCTTATGAAACTTTTTTGTCAAGCTTTTACATCCATAAAATGATTCTATGCCAATTTACATAATTTTTGGAGAAGTTTTAGATATTATTATCATTAATTTATAATGAGGTGACTAGTAGAAGTTTGAATTTCCCTATATGTCAATTGCATTTTTCGACAATCTCCTAGATGTGGGATAGAATGGACAATAGAAGTCTAAATATAATTTTTTTTTATTTTTATGAATCTTATTAGAGGTACATATAGGTCAATTTGGAATTACTTTTGATAAACACGCAGAAAGTCAATTAAATGATAGAAAATAGCAAATTTACTTGAAAATTCTTAAAACTCCTAGGTGACAACTTATATGTTTTTTGTAACATGTGAAAAATATTTTTGGAGCATATAAGATAACAATTTTGCTACTTTCTTCACAAGGGTGTACTCATTACCGATTGAAAAAATAGAAAAATAACTTTTTTGTACAACAAATGGAAATGTGAATCCCCATATGTTAATATAAGAGTAAATGTAAGGTTATGTCCATAATTGAGGTGTACATGAGCAAGAAAATAGTTTAGGTTATACAAACTTTAAAGTTAAAGTTGAGTTGTATGAAATAATGTGAGAGACTAGCTAGTTTATGAACAATGTATACTCAAATTATCACAAAATCTTATGAAACTTTTTTGTCAAGCTTTTACATCCATAAAATGATTCTATTCCAATTTACATAATTTTTGGAGAAATTTTAGGTATTATCATCATTATTTTATAATAAGATGGCTAGTAGAAGTTTGAATTTTCCCTATATGCCAATTGGATTTTTCGTCAATCTCCTAGATGTAGGATATAATGGAGCATAGGAGCTTAAATATGTTTTTTTGCATTTTTTTGAATCTTATTGGAGGTACACATAGTTCAACTTGGAATTACTTTTGATAAGCACGCAAAAATTCATTTAAATGTTAGAAATTAGCAAATATATTTGAAAAATCCTGAGACTCCTTGATAACAACTTATATCCTGTCTATTACATGTACAAAATAAATTTGTGTATACAAAATAATTAGTTTTGTGTGTTACTTCATAATGATGTAATAAAATGAAAAAGAAAAAGAAAAATGTTAAGCTGAAGAAGAAATGGAACGAAGCCCATTTTGGCCCAAATGATCTAACTCATCCCAGCCGTCCGTAGGCGATCAAACGTTTCAAATTGATCCCAAGATGCATAAAAAAGCTCCCCAACCCTAACTCTCTCTCCCCACCGACGCCTGCCTTCACTTCCCTCTCTCCATCACCCGCCGCAAGCACCCTCCTCCCAGATCCACACGAAGCTCCTCCCCCTCCCCGCCGCCACCGCCCTCTCCACCCCTCTCCGCCGGCTAGGAGGCGCGTGGCTTCTGCGCCGGACCCTGTCCCCCGTCTGAGCAGCGCCAGGACGGTGCCGCCCACACGGACGCGACGAGGGGTGGCGGCACAGGCAGGAGCTCTTCCAGCCGCGCCTTGCCTCCACCGCGTGGAAGAGCTGATGACCGCACCGCCGCCTTGTTCAACGGTTCATAGAGATGTGAGATTAATTTGCAGACTTTGTTTACTATTCTGTAAGTGCAATTCTTACCTCTTGTTTGCTTGTGGTAGTTAATAGTATTTATTAAACAATGAATAAATAGAACCTTTGTTTTGTTCCTGAGTGCTTACTCCTAATGTTGCAGCTAGTCTGCTTGCTACCTGTTTTTCTTGATATTGAGTTGTTGTTGATACTCCTAATTTAGTTTCATACCTTCTTAATTAAGGTGCATTTTACTCTGCTTGTTGTTGTGGTACTGATGCCTATATCTGGATGCTCATTGGAATTGCTAGATGTGTTGTTATACTTGGAAAAGAATATGTAGTTTTGGATCAGGATGTGCTTGGTTAGGTTTTTTAAAATTTCCTATGTTCAACTGTTAAGTATCAGACTGGTGCAGCTTGTGTCCTTGGCTGCCTGCTAGCTTTGCTTATACTGACCTTGTGCTTGCGTAGATCTGCAGCAGCTTTTTATGTTTATGTGCCATCATTTGTTCAAAGCTCGAGGTTGTTTGGTCGGAGCTTTGGCAGTAGGCTAATTAGTGAGATGTTTAATCCGTGCAATGACAGCAGATTGGTTTGCTCACTTGGTTAGCTCCATGCATCAGTAAATTGTACAACAAGATAACTGATTGTGTATATCACTTAAGTCTTTTTCACTAGTGAAGTTCACTTGTGCATAGCTCAGTTTCGTTGTTGGATTTGCCTTAGCCCTCGTTTAAGTTTCAACCATGTTGCTTCAATAGTTGAATTATTTCTTCACAATCTGAAGTACCATGAATCTGTGTATTGTGAATGCATGTGTGAACTCCATGTCCTGAGCTGCTCAAAAGGGTTCGTTTGGTGGGAACTTTTGCTCCCACCAACATTAGAGTCTATCTCAACATTAGATATGGTGTCATGTGAGTTATTTTGGTCAAAATTTTTGATCAGATCCTTGAGGTGTCATTCATATCTCTGCTCACAATTGAATTATAGAGAAGCTCCATGACACCATTGTCAACCTCTTATAAAAAAGACTACACTTCTATGTAGTAGGAGTGATGCATCTGACTCCTTATTTTCCATAGGATTTTCCCTGTTTAGTTATATTATTGCATTTCCAGAGCACTCCCATTTATAAAGGATCACTACACTTAATGAAACTATCTGACTTCTTTGCAGAGTACCATATATCAGTGTGACCATGGAGAAGAATAGCAATAATTTCAAGTTGCAGTCTGGTAAGTTGTACTAGTACTTCTTTTGTCAATTTGTTCGGTAGGAGCTTAATTTCAGCTTTGAATCTTGTTAATGCAGTCATCCCCTTATTTAGGGATGATCGGTAGGACTTTAATTTCAGCGTCCAATCTTGTTAATGCAGTCATGAAAAATTTTATTACCTATTTGATTTGACTCCTTTACATGTTGTGTTCAAATTTACCTGTTAACCTAGGAGAAAAAGGAGGCCAATCCTATTTTACAGACTAGCTATAGGGAATATTTCTGAATAAAGATAGGGACAGTGGTTCTAAGTCTTCTGCATGAATTGAAAGCCATCTGAATAAATCTATTTAAATTCACATGATGCACTTTCCTTTTGATAGAAAAAACTGAGAACATGTATGTATTGTCTACATGCTAAGCAACGAGGATGACAACAACCTGCTTATCTAATTTCATTGAGTCATTTGTATACCTGCATTTGTCACCTGAAGATCTCATATGGATCTCTTATTTTGTCATTGCTGACCGTAGTAGGCTTGCTGATACTTTTCTTTTTCTGTTTCATTAGATTTTGCAAAAAATAAGTGTACATTGTTCACAAAATGCAATATAACTATAGTGAAGTAGAACATGAGCCCTTTGTCATACACTCTAGATACATTCTAGACCTATGAATTTCCTTTACATTCTGAAATTCATCATGTACATGTGCAGGTACAATGATGTTGTGCTCGGTCATCAAGCATACAAGCAAGAAGACTGTGATAAAACTAAACTTCTACAGGGAACCAAACTTTTGGCTGTAATTCTGCACAAACCTGTGATGTCTTTTCTCTAGTGTTGGAATGAACTACTAGTGATGCTAGATGAAAAATGTATGTTATCTATTGATTTGATGTCATGTTGACTGGGAGGGTGATTCATGTAATGCTATTATTTTTGTGCTAGAATTTTTGTTTTGATAAATGGGCTGGAAAATATGTTTTTCTGCTGGAATTGATTTGTGCTTTTTTGCTGTTTTGGATCTGTTGTGAAATTTATATGGGCTGAAATAGCTACCCAAATTTAGGCCCATTTAAAATTTGGCTTGCTAGCAGTTTGCACAGGCTGATGTCATCATTAGTAGGTGGTTGCCACATCATCTGCCACGTGGCTGACACATCAGTGCCATCTGGATGCCACATCAGCGCCACACGGATGCAACATCAGCGCCATGTGGTTGTCACGTCATCTGCCATGTGGCTGCCACGTCATTTGTCATGTGGCTGCCACGTCATCAATTGCCATGTCATCAACTGCCACGTCATCAATTGCCACGTCCTCGTCCACGTCAGCAGCCAACTCATCTCTACAAGTGACATGGCAAGTTAATCCATGACGATCACATTCGTCACAGATTTTGGGCTTCAGGCTGGGTTCAATGGGCTTTACACCAATCTATGACGACTCGAGAACGTCATAGATCACACCAATCTATGACGAAAACGTTAGTTCGTCACTGTCAGTGTTTTAGACACCGAGCCTACGACGGGGTACCCGAAGTAGTAGATTGTGCGGTGGGGCTCGCCGAGATCAGGAACATGATGGTGAGACACGGGGCACACAATTAGACAGGTTCGGGCCGTAATGTGCGTAATACCCTACGTCCTGTATGCTGCGTGGCTCTGTATTGATTGCGTATGTTTTGAGAGGGGTCCCTGCCTCGCCTTATATGCCACGGGAGGCAGGGTTACAAGTCGGATTGATACAAGGGTACTATTCGAGTAGGACCCGGAGTAGCCTATATAAGATAGGGAAAGCTATCCTAGTCTTAGTACAAGTCCTTGTCCGTCTTGCCTTGCCTTGTGGTCCACGGTACCAGCACCGTGGCCCACTAGTCGAGTAGTCCAGGTGTACTGGAACTCATCTCCCGGGTATGGCCCACAGTGTGTTGGTGGGCCCAGGGATGCCCGGTCGACAAGCCCCCGAGTACTTTGTAGTCGAGTGTAATGCTCCAAGTAGTCTTGAAGATCTTCACGAGTAGTTCCCAAGCGTCCCCGAGTTCTACAAGCTTCAATCTTCAATAGTACTTGAATCATCACGAGGCTGGAAGGTACTCCAGCTAACTCCACGAGTAGTCTTGAAGTCTTCTCGAGTTGTTCCCAAGCGTCCCCGAGTACTTCCCTTGAAGGTCTTCAATAATACCCGCTTCGTTCTTAAAATCTTTGCATCAAAGATCCATATGGAAATGCGATTACTGAAATCGCATTCCATATGGAATGTAGCCCCCGAGCCTTAGGTCGAATCCAGGATTCAAGCTGAGGGTCAATTTTGAACTCTTTGATCTTGCTCCGAAAAATCCGTAGACAATCCGAAGAAATAATATAGGAATGCGATTTGAAAAAATCACATCCTATATGGATGTAGCCCCCGAGCCTTAGTTCGAATTGATAATTCAAGCTGAGGGTCAATCAGTAGTCTTCGTCAAATAATCCCGTAAAATCCTGAGAAAAACTGAAGGACACGTGGCACGGAGCCCCCGAGCCTTGAGTCGAGTACTTTCTCGAATTGAAGGATCCAATCTGACTGTAGAATAGTGGCCTGAATTCAGTGAACTGTAGCTGAGTGAAATCCAATTCCATCGAGTAGTCGAGCCCCCGAGATGGAGCTGAGCAGGTCTTGGATTTTAGTCCTCTGACTTAGCCAAAATTTTGCCTGCGTGAAACCAATCTGTTGAATACGAAGGGTCACCAGGTCAAACCGTTTAGGGTTTTGGTTTTATAAATACCCGAAGGGGTATCCCTTAGGGTTTCATTACTTCCATTCGCTCTTAGATCCAGAACGCCTTAGCATCCATAGCCGCCGCAGAGTTCGAGCGCCCATAGTGCCAAGAGTGCAAACCTCCATCCCTTCGCCGTCCTTCGGTCAATGCGAAAGAAGACCCTCGTGACAGGAAGGATGAAGCCTGCACCGTCCAAGGGACAGAAGAGGAAACCTGGCCGAGGCAAAAATGAGTTGCCGGAGCCAAAGTACAAGACAGTGGTCATCACCAAGCCCCCGAGCCAGGCTGTCTCTTGGAAGAAGTCCAAGATGAAGGAGGAAGATATCAAGGTCCTCGAAGCCGGCAGGTTACTGTGCAAGAAGGCCATTGCTGGTTGGAGCTCTGGCGCTGGTGATGCATGGCCAATGGAGAAGAGCCCGGATGAAATCCCAATGTTCGGGCACTTCGTCGAGCGTGGATTGACGCTGCCGTTGTCGAATTTCTTCCGCGGCTTCCTCGACTTCTTCAAGTTGGAGCACGTACACCTGAACCCCAACAGCATCTTCCAGATTGCAGTGTACGTGCACATCTGCGAAGCCTTCCTCGGTATCCTCCCTCACTGGGCCTTGTTCAGGAAGATCTTCCGGTTGAAGCCACAGCCCAACTCCAACTTCCCAGTTGTAGTCGGTGGAGCCGGTGTGCAGATGCGCCAGAAGGCACAAGAGTTGTACTTCAAGTACGACTTGATAGATTCAAATCAAGACTGGAAGAACAAGTGGTTCTACAGAGAGAACGCCCCGCCGCAGCTGCCGAAGCTCAGCATGTTCGCACCAGTATACGATCGGCTCTGGAAAGATGAACCCACAGTGCAGGAGTGCATCCAGATCCCCGAGTTGCTGGCGAAGATAGCGCAAAAGAAGGCGCAAGGCTTGACTGCTGAGAGAGTAGCTTTCAGCTTTATGAAGCGACGGGTACAACCCTTGATGCAGCGAGAGCATCTCGGGTTTGAGTACACTGGAGCGAATGATGGCTCCAGGCTTTCTACTGAAGAGATCAGCGATGATCTTGTGATGGAGAGGCTGCAGAAGATCTTCAAGAATCTTCACGGAATTCCTGCAGCCGTCCGTGAATATAGTGCCGACAATCCTCCGCGCATGGTAAGTTTCCGAGAACTAGCCCCCGAGTACTTATTATAAGTAGTCATGTAGCTAACAATTGCCTTGTTTCGCAGGAGGATGTCTTGAAATTTGTGTCCGTTCCCCCTCCTCGTCCTCAAGACCCACTACAAGCGCCGAAGGGAGAGCCAACCGAAATGGAGGCTCAAGCCCCCGAGAGTAGTCAATCTGCTCAAGGGGAAGAAGAAGTCTTGGTGGAGGATGCCTCCTCAAGCGATGAAGACGGCCAAACACTTCAACAGCGTTTTGAAGTGAAAAGCCGCTACGGGTACTCTGGGGCGTCCATCCCCAGTGGCCTCGCCGCAGGAGCATCGAAGAGGCCGGCATCGTCTCTTACAGATGATGTGATTTTGCCGCCGCGGAAGAAAAGGACCACAGTGGGGAAGCGAGCCGTAAAGAAAATCTCAGGCCTCCCCTCCATTACAGTAAGTGTTCGAGAACCTTGTAAGTAGTCGATGTTGCATTGAGTACTTATTCTCTGCTGTAATGGCTTGTTTTTGTCTTGTACAGGTTATCGAGAGTGCATCTAGTGTACCCTCGAGTAGCCCCCCAAGAATAACAGAACCCAAGGTGGTTCCAGCGTCGACCGTGGAGACGGTGGCACATGAGCAACAAGAGGCCGCGGTACCAGAAAATGTGCCGCCGGTGGAAAGTGTGCCAGAGGTGTCGACGGTGCCTTCTTTTTTTTGACCTGCTGGGACCGAGAGTCACGGTGCCTCGTGCTGCTTTGTAAGTACCCGAGTACTCGAGTACTTAATATGATTATGTACTCTGCTTTTGCTGACTCTCTTGTTGATGCAGGAAATCCACTGATGTGAAGTGGGGTGCCTCTGGAAGTGGTTCTGCTGAAGGAGACCAGACTCCTCAAGAGCAACTAGAAGATGTACTTCCAGAATGCCAAGAAGTACCCGCTGAAGCCGATGCTGCAGAAGCACTGTGCTTCCTCTGGAGTGACGTGGTGAAGGCAGCAGTGGAGGCAGCTTCCAAGCCAAGGGCTGAAAATCCTGAAGATATCGAAGCCGTGGTGAATGAAGGCTTGGAGGCTGATCCTGAAGCCATGCTGCATCACGAAGAAATCCCAGCAGCTGAAACCCCTGTGCATCATGTTGATGCACATCTGGTACTGGAAGAGAGCCCGGAGAATCGCATGGTGCCGCACGAGCCACAAATTGAAGATCCGGCTCCTCTGCGCAGCGCTGCGAGGTATTCTGCAGCTAGCACAAGTACCCAGTCCATGGCAGAGAACTTGATGCCATATGATGACTCCTGCCTGGACGAGGACAACTTGCATGCTCATGCAGAAATGTTCTGCGGTGTAGAAAAACTCCTTGCGGTAATTTTGTGTAGTCTCTCGTAGAGTACTTGTTGTCACATATATCTTGTCTCTGACTCATGAGTTGTTTTTGCCCTTGCAGGAAGTAGTCAAGTAGTCGAAACGCAAGACTCACCTACTTGAGCAACACGCGGCTGACATTGAGGAAGTCTCGCGGCTCAGAGAAGAAATGAAGCAACAAAAAGCCTTGTCTCTGAAGCTGCAGGAGAAACTTGATGCCAACGCCGCCGAGTATCACAACGAGATCCAGAAGCTGACGGCGAAGAAGGATGAAGTTGTTGGTAAGAACAAGTCCCTGCGCCTGAAGAATAAAGGTAATCTCCCTTCTGAAATCATCATTGAGTACTTTTGCTCTTGCGCACCACATCTGATAAGTAGCCTTGATCCTTTGCAGAGCTGACGGAAGAAGTCGACAAGTTCAAGAACAAGGCGCTGGACTGGCAGCTAGCCTTCAACCATGAAGAAGCAGCTCATATGGATCTGAAGGAAGACTATAAGGTGCGGTGCTTCGAACTTGAGTGCGAAATGGACATCCGCATTGCCGGCTGGACTGATTTGCTCCGTTGCATGCAGTCACTCAAGGAAAAGATTGAAGAAGCCGAGGGCCTACGCTCAGAGCTGAAGGCCTTGACAGAGGCGGCCGAGCCAGTAGCAAATTTGTTGGAGCCCAAAGTTGCTGGAATTCAGCCCCGTCCACTTGTGGAGAGGCTGAAAGATACGCCGAAGAAGATTCTGGAGTACGCTCAAAGGCTGGCCTGCATGATCCCAAATCAAGTCCTGAGCTTCATCAAGTCTTTCTATGCCGAGGCGGACCTCACGGTCATCATGAACGGCAGATCTGGAGATTGCACAGACGATCGTCTCAATGAGCTGACGCAACAGACTACTCCAATCGCGGAAGCAGTCTCCAAGTTCATCGATCTCCATTAGATGTACCTGTAGGTAGAAACACTAGGGAAAAGACAAGTGTAATCCCGAACAAGTGTTTATGTAATATAATTGAAAACTTTGAAGAAATCAATTATCTGGATCCCTTTGTATGCTATGTGTTGGCCAAGTACTTGAGTTGGTATTGAGTGTGTGGCTGCAAAAAGAGATACGATACACGAGTAGAAGTACTCAAGTGTAAACATGTTCCGAAGAACGTTAGCTTAATCATGACAAGTTGAACACCTTAGCTGTACCAGCGTAAAAGAAGGCTTTGTCATGAATTAAGCTAAGAGTAGTAACAAGTCGATGTAGAGTAGCGGCTTGTACTAAACACATTGTATAGAGTTTACAATGTATTGAGTACCTCTGAGGCTAACTAGCCTAGTGAGAGAGTACTCGAAAAGAACTTATTCATAACGAGTTGAACACCTTAGCTGTAGCAGTGTAAAGAAGGCTTTGTTATGAACAAGTGGAAGACAGTAACAAGTTGGTATAGAGTAGCAACTTTATTACTGAATACATTGTATAGTGTTTACAATGTCTTACGTACCTCTGAGGCTATGAGCCTAGTGAGAGAGTACTTGCAAGAATGTTCCAAAGAATGAGTAAGACCGTAGGGGATAGTGTGATGAACTCATCCTTGCTGTAGCAGCAACTTGTTATGAGAGTTCCACTGAGACCCTACCAGCAGGGTGTTACTCTAGGCCGCAGCCTCTTATTGAAAAATAGGAACATGGACAGCATGTGCCACTTATTGCCCTACACGATACATGATCGTCTGGAGAGAGTTATCATGACTCCCTACGAGGTCGCAGAATGAGACTGCCTGGAGAGGGTTGATGAAGCCCCCTGCGGGTGCTCGCAGCTGAAAGCTACGAGAAAATACAGTCGAAACTGTCTGGAGAGGATTATCTTGATCCCCTACGAGTGGTGACAACCGTAGCTGTCTGTTGAGTGGTTGCAACCGAAGCTGCCTAGAAAGGGTTGATGAAACCCAATACGAGTTGTTTTACAGCCGTAGCCGTCTGGAGAGGGTTGTTGAGACCCCCTACGGGTAGAAGCGACAAAGCTGGTCAATATTCCAAGAGTTGTCGACTTCCTCACCTTCTAGAGTTTGAAGACGATATGAGCCTGGGCCAGTAACCTTTGCAATAGAGAAAGGACCTTCCCATGGCGAGTTGAGCTTGTGTAGTCCTGCCGTATTCTGGATGTGACGAAGGACTAAATCACCAACGTTGAAGGAGCATTCCTTAACGTTGCGGTCATGATAGCGGCGAACCCTCTCAAGGTATCGAGCGGATTGAACAAGTGCGTTGCAGCAAGCTTCCTCGAGACTGTCGACATCTGTTTGTCTTGTTTCTTCAGCTATGCCTTCTTCGTACTGATCAACCGTCGGAGAACGCCACATGACATCGGCAGGCAAAACGGCTTCAGAACCGTAGACCAGGAAGTAAGGTGACTGCCCTGTGGGGGTAGTAGGCTGAGTGCGTAGCCCCCAGAGTGCATTGGGTAGTTCCTTGATCCACTTGCCGCCCTTGGTATTTGCTGCATCATACAGTCGCTTCTTGAGAGCATCCAGTATCATCCCATTAGCGCATTCCACTTGGCCATTGGCACAGGGATGAGCGACGGAGACGTACCGGACGTCAATTCCACTGTTCTCGCAGTACTCCCAGAACTGGTGATTGTTGAAATTCGAACCCAGGTCTGTGATGATGCAGTTAGGGAAACCATAGCGATGTACGATTTCATCCAAGAAGTCGAGGACTCTATCAGCCTTGGGGCATGTAACAGGCTTGACCTCAATCCACTTGGTAAACTTGTCGATAGCCACCAGAACTCTGTTGAATCCTCCTGGCGCATTTGGGAGAGGACCAATCATATCGAACCCCCAGCAAGCGAAAGGCCAAGTTGGTGGTATCGTGATGAGCTTGTAGGCAGGAATGTGTTATTGCTTGGCGAAGAATTGGCATCCTTGGCATTTCTTGACTAGTTCCTCTGCATCAGCAAGAGCTGTAGGCCAGTAGAAAGCACGCCTGAACACTTTTCCCACCAAGGTGCGGGAAGAAGCGTGATTGCCACAGATTCCTTTGTGTGTCTCCTCCAAGATTTCCTTGCCTTCTTCGCGAGAAACGCACTTCATGAGTACATCAGAGCTTGCGCCTCGCTTGTAGAGTTGATCTCCGACTAGAGCATAAGCCTTGACGCGGCGTAAAATGCGCTCAGCTTCTGGCTTGTCTTCAGGAATTAACTGGTGTTTAATGTAGTCGATAAAGGGAGTTCTCCAGTCCACGTCAATTATAAGCATTTCACGATCAGGTTGAATTGAAGTAGTCGTGGGTGCAGATGATTGCTCCGGAATTGATGGTTTGTGAAGTTCATGGACGAAGATCCCAGCTGGCACTTGAGCTCGTGTAGATCCCAGCTTCGACAAGACATCCGCAGCAACATTGTTGTCGCGGACCACATGATGGAACTCGAGACCATGAAATTTGTTCTCAAGTTTGCGTACCTCCTGATAGTATGCATCCATATTCTCAGCATTACGATCCCATGAATCGTTGACTTGATTGATGACCACCAAAGAATCACCATGAACAAGTAGTCGTGTGATGCCAAGAGAGACTGCAAGGCGAAGACCATGCAGTAGAGCTTCATATTCAGCTTCATTGTTTGAGACCTTCCAAAAGATCTGCAAAACATATTTGAGTTGCTCGCCCTTGGAAGAAATCAGAAGTACCCCGGCACCAGCGCCTTCCAATTTGAGGGAACCGTCAAAGTACATGACCCAATGTTCTGGACGCTCAATTGGAGTTGGACTTGATTTTCCTGCCACTCAGCCATGAAATCAACCAAGGCCTGAGACTTAATAGTAGTACGAGATTTGAACTCGAGCGATAGAGTACCAAGCTCTACAGCCCATTTAGAAATCCTTCCTGTGGAATCCTGATTGTGCAATATCTCGCCAAGCGGGTAGCTAGTGATCACAGAAATTTTGTACTCATCGAAGTAGTGGCGGAGCTTCCGTGAAGTAATCAGAACTGCATAGAGTAGCTTCTGCACCGGAGGGTAGCGAGCCTTGGATTCTGAAAGAACTTCACTGATGAAATGGACAGGCCTCTGGACAGGGTAGCCATGGCCTTCTTCCTGCCGCTCAACGACAATAGCAGTGTTGACGACATTAGTAGTCACAGCAATGTAGAGCAAGAGCTCTTCATTATGCAGAGGAGCTGTGAGGACTGGAGGCTTGGATAAGAACTCCTTGAGCTGAGAAAGAGCTTGATCAGCTTCAGTTGTCCATGTAAACTTCTCCTGCCGCTTGAGTAACTTGAAGAAAGGAAGACCCCATTCTCCAAGTCGTGAGATGAAGCGATTGAGAGACGCTATGCAACCAGTAAGCTTCTGGACATCTTTGATAGTAGTCGGAGCTTGCATGTTAGAGATGGCAGTAATCTTCTCAGGGTTTGCTTCGATGCCACGATGGCTGATGATGAACCTGAGTAGTTTTCCTGAAGATACGCCAAAGACGCACTTATTGGGGTTGAGCTTCCATTGGTACTCGCGCAGTGAAGTGAAAGTTTCCTCAAGATCCCTGATGAGCATGTCTGGATCCCTAGTCTTGACAACGACGTCATCCACGTATGCTTCCACGTTCTTGAGAAGCTGCTTCTTGAAGCACGCTTGGATAGCCCTTTGATATGTAGCACCAGCATTTTTCAACCCGAAGGACATTGTTGTGTAACAGTAAGCACCAAACGGGGTGATGAATGCGGTCTTCTCTTGATCAGATTCCTTGATTGCAATTTGATGATAGCCAGAGTCGCAATCCAGGAAACAGAGTAGAGCACAGCCCGCCGTAGAGTCAATGACTTGATCAATTCGCGGCAACCCAAAAGGATCCTTGGGGCAATGCTTGTTGAGATCAGTGTAGTCGATGCACATCCTCCAGTCATTAGAATTCTTCTTTTTGATGAGCACAGGGTTAGCGAGCCACTGCGGGTGAAAAACTTCCTTGATGAAGCCAGCCGCGAGTAGTTTAGCGAGCTCTTTCTTGATAGCAGCCCTGCGGTCGTCAGCAAAACGCCGAAGGTGTTGTCTCTTGGGGGTAGCATTAGGATCGACATTGAGTGAGTGCTCGATCAACCTCCTGGGCACACCTGGCATGTCAGATGGTTTCCACGCAAAGATATCACGGTTAGCCCAAAGGAAGTTGACGAGCGCGTCTTCCTATTTAGGATCAAGCTATGCACTGATCATGGTCGTCTTGATGCTGTCACCAGTACCAAGGTCAATGGCTTTGAGCAGGACGTCACCAGACGGTGCAAGTTTGGTGTTATTGTCAGTCTTCTCAGGAACCTGCAGCTCGCTCGGAGCAAGCTTTTTAGCGGCAGTGAAAACCTCCATCATTGCATTTTGTACTTGAGTTGTCGAGGCAAGTTCTACGGCTTCTGTGTCGCAGTCGTAGGAATGCTTCAGATCACCTTGCAATGAAAGAACTCCCTTGGGGCTCGGCATCTTGAGAACCAAGTACACATAATGTGGGATAGCCATGAACTTAGCGACACCGGGCCTGCCGATGATGGCATGGTAAGAAGTCTCGAAGTCAGCGACCTCAAACTTGATGTACTTGGTGCGATAGTGATCCTTGGTCCCAAAGGTAATGGGTAATACAACTGAACCCAAAGGAACAGCTGCGTTGCCCGGAATGATACCATAGAACGGTGAGTTGGTCTTGGTAAGCATATTTGTGATATCCAGGCCCATCTTCTTCAAAGTCTTGGCAAACAGGACATTGAGACCGCTTCCACCATCAATAAGAACGATGGTAAGCCTGGAGCCTGCCACCACTGGATCCAGAACGAGAGGATATCGTCCTGGCTCAGAGAAACTAGTCCATTGATCCGCCCTTGAGAAGGTAATGGGGGTTTCAGACCACTTGAGATAAGTGGGAGCTGCTGGTTGGATGGACATAATCTCCCTGAGTGCTAGCTTCTGCATGCGCTTGGTTGGAATTCCACCAAATATGACATTGACAGTATTGGAGGGGTTCTGAAACCCAGTGTCTTTGTCTGTGTTAGCCTTCTTCCCCTTGTGTTTGCGATATCGCGGGTTTGGGTGCGTTGGTTTGGGTGTGTTCTTCAACGCACGTCAAAGTTGGTAACACTGCTCTGTAGTATGATCACCCTCCGGGTGCCATGGGCATTTCTGCTTGGTCAAAGTTGCCCAGTGAAGATCATCTTCAGGCTTGGTGGTGGTTTCCATGGCAGCAACAGTGTTGTCGGGCTTGCGCTTGCGATTGGGATTACTCGAGTAGTTATTCCCTTGGCGGTTGCCCTGCTGTTGCTTGCCACTATTACTTCTTCCAGCGTTGTTGTTGTTGTTGTTCTGATTGTTACGAAGATGCTTGAACCGATTCCAAGCTTTGTCTTCCTCGTCCGCCCAGTGAGTGATCATCTCCTTGAGTTTGGTGATGTTGGCTGGGCGAGCACGACCAAAGTCTTGGAAAAGCCTATCATCATAGAAACCATCTTGAAAGGTGTCTATGACTTCTTTTTCAGTGACATCAATAACAGTAGCCCTTTTCTCAAAAAAGCGGCGCATGTACTCGCGAAGAGTTTCACCTTGTTTCTGCTTGATCAGGGCAAGATCCATCCTAGTGCCATGACGGCCCAGAGAACCCGCGAAGTTGCTGGTGAAGCGGTGTTTGAGTTGTTCCCTGTTGTCGATGGAGCCACGTTTGAGGGATTCAAACCATGTGAGGGGCTCTTGCTCGAGAACAAAGGGGAAATAGATACATTTAGTATCATCATTGCCTCCGGCATTGGAGATGGACAGAGCATAACAGCGCAACCACTGCCTTGGATCTTGCTTGCCATCATACTTGGAGATGCCGTAAGGCTTGAACTTCTCCGGAAGAAACAGATCTTGAAGTCGAGCAGAAAAAGCAGGGAAAGAATCAGAATCATTAACCTTTTGCTTTTCGCGCTTAGCGCGTCTGGCGTTGATTGTTGTGCGAGCATCGTAGCGAGAGTCTCCTGACTTGCTGTTGACACTGCCATCATCGCCCTTGCCCCTGTTGCTAGCTTCCGGACGTGTGCGATTAGGAGTAGGAGTAGTTCGATGAGCACCCCACTGCTACCATGGTGACTAGGAGCACTGGCATTCTGTCGTAGCATAGTGTAGGCTAGTTCAGCCAGCTTCGCGACTTCAGCAGCCGCCCTGTCACGAGGCATAGAGCGACCAAGTAGATTGATCGCATTAATAGCTTCTTCTGGAGTGCGATATTCGCGAGTAGCTACCGCATCCAAAGCCTCTTGAAGAGTACAGGTAGGTAGAGCTTCCGCGAGTTCCCGACGAAGGGTTGCACGATCAGCATTGCGTTGGCGACGTGCAGCCTTGACCTCCGCGGCTTCATCAGCAGGAGCATTAGCAGAGAGTTCATCATCAGATACATCATCTGGATAACGATAATTGGAACGATGCCCTTGCGGAGTAGATGCATCAACGACGAACACTCCTCGATGTGATGAATAAGTACCCATACTCTGGATAAGCTCAATATCAGTATCATAATCAACAAGCTTGACGCCTTCCTGGAAGGGCAAGTTGTCGAGACAAGCGATAAAGCGCTCCTGATCATCCAGTGTAAGATCAACAAGCACATGCTCAGGCCAGTAGACGAATCTACCCTCAGGTGTCGATGTGATCACCAGTCCATGAGCAGGGCCAGACAGTTGTTGTACTTCGGTAGAATCCGAACCATAGTCGAACTCGAACTCAGAAGAATCCGAAGAGTAGTCGAAGTTGTCGTCCGAATCTGAAGAGTACTCGAGCACGATCTTCGGGCCAGGGCACATGAGGCGCTTCAATGCGGCTTGGTAAGCGGCACTGACATGGCGATGACCGAAGAGAGGTGGTGCTGGAATGTTATCCAGGCTGAGCGCAAGCTGTGAAGCTGAAGAAAGCAACTCAGGCTGGATAGGAGGCGAAGTCGAGTTGTACTCGGACTCCGACTCGAGTTCATTGAGCGGATCAGAGATTGAAATTGCACCAAAATTTTCGACGAGATTCTCCATCGAAGCTTGCGTAAGCATCGAGGACTTGAGCCTTGACTCCGAAGTTGGTGCTAAGAAACACAGGAACGATCTGGCGCCGTCAGCAACGCAAACCCAGGAGCCAAAAATGAAGGTGTCGCCTTGATGGAAAGCGACGATCGGCTTGATGGTGACGAGAGCCATCGAGTTCGCCAGTGGATCAATGACGAGATCCCCTACCTGGCGCGCCAGCTGTCAGTGTTTTAGACACCGAGCCTACGACGAGGTACCCGAAGTAGTAGATTGTGCGGTGGGGCTCGCCGAGATCAGGAACACGATGGTGAGACACGGGGCACACAATTTGACAGGTTCGGGCCGCAATGTGCGTAATACCCTACGTCCTGTATGCTGCGTGGCTCTGTATTGATTGCGTATGTTTTGAGAGGGGTCCCTTCCTCGTCTTATATGCCACGGGAGGCAGGGTTACAAGTCAGATTGGTACAAAGGTACTATTCGAGTAGGACCCGGAGTAGCCTATATAAGATATGGAAAGCTATCCTAGTCTTAGTACAAGTCCTTGTCCGCCTTGCCTTGCCTTGTGGTCCACGGTACCAGCACCGTGGCCCACTAGTCGAGTAGTCCAGGTGTACAGGAACTCATCTCCCGGGTATGGCCCACAGTGTGTTGGTGGGCCCAGGGATACCCGGTCGACAGTCACGACGCTTAATCTGTGACGCTCAATCCATGACGATCTTAAATTTCGTCATAGATGCCGTTTTATGACGAAATTTTAATGATCCGTGACGAAAACCGACCGTCATAGACCGCAGGATTTTTTGTAGTGGGTCTTGGTGGCCGTCTGGGTGAGGTCGAGCTGATCGAAACGGTCGGTCGACGTAGTGATCGTTTCGTCCAGCCGTTCATTTACCGTCCGAATGTCTGCGGCTAGTCCTTCAACTTGTGCTCGCAAGTCTTGCAACGGATCAGCAGCGCCGCCTTCATCTGCCATGGTTAGCGCAAACACAAAAACAAAATGATGACAAAAATAGGGTGGGACAGCTCACAAGGCGCTCACACTAGTGCTGTTATCAAATTCTTATCTGTTCTTACCATGCACATAGGGGCGACCTGCAACCAACCGGTGGAACTCGCGAAAGATTGGGGCAGCGATTGCCTGGAGAAACAAAAACTGCTCGTCGTAGAAATATATGGAGTTCTGGGAAAGCTGCACTCAAAGAAAGGATTAGCACAATCAAACAATAGATGCAAAGTTGAATTATAGTGCTAAAACACGTACAAAAGCTGCTGGAAACAAGTGCACGAAAGAAGGAAAAAGAAAGGATAGAAGCAAGGACGGGGAAGAGGTGTGTCGGGTGCAACAAATTGCTGTTTTTTTTGCCGGAGTCCTCAAAACAGATAAAATGAACACAGAGGATCTCAAATATCAAATTGCGACACACACTTTTTCCGAAAGTACAGGGGTATTCCGGTAAAAAAAAGATACTCTCTCTCTCTCTCTAGAGTAAGAACCTCAGAGTATGGCACCATGGAAGAGAGAGCTGGCTGGTGCTGTGCGTGTGGCGGCGGGCGAGAGGGAGGAGTCGTGTCCAGGGAGGGCACGAAGGCATGGGGAGGGGAAGTTCGTGACTGTGACCAGGAAGGACATGGCCTGGCGCACGGTGTGCGTGGTGCGGCGGCCTTGTTTCCTTTTTTTTTCTTTCCCTTTTTTTTGGATTGCTTTCTTTCCTTTTTTTGGATTGCTTTCTTTTCTTTTTTTTGCTTTCTTTCCTTTTTTTTACTTTCTAAACACAGGGAAACTAGGGCCGACGGCACACCAGGGAGGGGGCGCGTGCCCATTGGTTCACGATCAGGGGGAGGCGGCGGTGTGCGTGGGAGGCAAAGCGGCGCGGTAGGGTTTGTGGAGAACAGGAACAAGGCGATGAGAAAAACAAACACAAGTAACCAGCAACAATTGAAATGTAAAGCACACAAATTTAACAACGCAAATTATTGAATGAAAGTGCGAGGCTAAAAAGGGTTGCTGGGACAAAGATCTAACCTAAAACAAATTTTTGTTTGGTTTTTGTGGACTATAGGAATTTAAAACACTCGATAAACTCACCGATCAACCTGGAAAACTAATACCACTTGATAGAGACGGAGTGGCCGATCTTTCGGTGAGTGGAGATAAATCCGATGTAGTGGAAGTTGACCCTCACGATCCGACTGCGACGAGCGAGACTTAAAGCACCAATGCAATCATTGAACCAACTCCCGATGGTTACCGACCTTGCTGGCGCAAGATCAGCCTGATCACGAAGATCGTTTCCTGCACGCAATCGAAGAACGAACAAGAAAAAGAGGCGAGCAATCTTACTATCACTCGAAGGTGGAGTTCTGAATCACAGAGGAGAGCATGTATTTGTGCGTGTTCTGGTGTAGCTAAAGCTAGATATAAAACAAAACTCAAGTTGTAAAATGAGAAGGACTCTATCTAATATAGGAAAACAAAAGGAGGGGGGCGCAGCCCCTAGAGTCGACGTGGCCAGGAGGTGGGGCGCGATCCTGGGCGCCTCCAACCCTAGGCGCCGCACCTGGGCTTCCTTATTGGGCCAGCAACTACCCTTGTGGGCCTTCGTTCTTCAGCATCATTATGTAGTTCAACTCCCTCGCACGGGCCCGTGTGATTGGCCCAGAAGGCGCAGGTGTAGGAGCCTCTGGCGCAGGTGTAGATGCAGCTCATACGGAAGGTGACACCTGGAATGGTGCCGCTGGTGTAGATGTACCCGTGTCGGTGGTGATGTCCTCATCAATCACTGCAAGCAAAAGGATAGAGAACCTTTAGCAAGTTATGTCAGAAGATTTATGCAGCAAAAATCACAAACACCTGGGGCAAATGATGAAACAACAATCTCATCCCTAATCGGTGGCTTAACTCCCGACCCTACAACTTCCCACTTATCAAGAGAGGAGCCCGAAACCATGGAAGAATTATTTGTTGAATTAGAAAAGTACATCAAATCAGATGAAGATCACAGAAGGAGAGTTGCTGAAAGAAGTCAAGCAAGACAAAACTATAGAGGTAGCGGTTGGCAACCACAACCTCAATAACCTCAACACATAAGCAATGTCCAAGATACACAGCCTCAGAACAATCAAAACGATAGACCAAGTACCAGAGGAGGTCACTCGTCAAGGGGAAGGGGTGAGAACCCTCGAAGCTTCCAAACCATGATAGCAGAAATCCATATTTTTACTGCAGATATCATGGAAAGGGCCATAGTACTGAAGCATGCCCAGAAACGCACAAGCACGTCGACAGAATCAAGCAAGAGAAGAAAATGAGAACAGTCACATCTGTCCTACCCAACCAAGTACATCATAACTACTGGCAGTCACAACCCTATTGTTCAGTCTACCATCAGCTAAGCTCAGCTAAACTCTTCGAGCTTCGCAGAACAATCAGCCTTTCCAATAAACTCAGCCAGCATGACAACTCTCGCAGCAATTTTTTCCACAATCCCAAGCAATACAAGCCATTCAACAACCACAACCTATTCAACAAATCCTACCACCACCACCGGCTATCATGCCCAAAACTGAGCCAAGTTCTCAAAACAATAATTCCAAAGCATTGCCTTCTTTTTGGAATGATCATGCCCATCATAGGAGGATCTTCCATGGAATTTGAAACCAAGAGACCTAAGTGGGCCAAGATGCCAATTTTTTTCTGAAGAAGACTTCAGGCTAAAGTCCACAGATCACAACGATGCTATGGTAATTGAGATCAACATTGCAGGTTGTATTATTGGAAAAGCTTTAGTAGACAATGGAAGTTCAGCTGATATCTTGTTTTCCAAAACATTCGAGAAGATGAACTTAAGTCCACACATGCTCCAACCTCCAAAAAATCCACTCTTGGGCTTCGGAGGAAAACCAATAAAGCTGATGGGGAAAATTTCTCTTCCAGTGTCTCTCGGGGATCTTGATAATGCACGAACAGAACACATCACCTTTGACGTTATAGACATATATCATCCATACTTCGCAATCCTAGGAAGAGGATTCATCAACAAGTTTGATGATGTGATAAGGCAACAGTTTCTTTGTATGAAAGTACCAGCACCTAAAGGTGTTATCACCATTTTCGGTAATCAGCAAGAAGCAAGAAACATCGAGAGAAGCCATACCCTAGACAGAACAATGTTCATTTTCTCATCAAAGACGAGGAGAAGAAAAAACCCAACGTCGAAGCCAAGAGGGATAAAGAAAAAGTTGAAATAAGTGTTTATGGGGAAAAACAGTTTTCCTTGATGATATGCCAGACAGAGCAGTCATTATTGGAGCAAATCTTGAGAAAGAAGAAGAAGAAGAACTGATCTAGTTCCTGAACAAGAACAAAGACGTTTTCGTAGGGTCAGCAAAAGATCTACAAGGAGTTGATAGAGATGTAATCGAGCATATCTTGGACACCAACGACAAAATCCGTCCTAAAAAGCAAAAACTTAGGAAGATGTCCGAGGAGAAAGTCGATGTTGTAAAAGCAGAAGTCCAAAAACTGCAAGACGCAAAAGTCATATGGGTGGTTGTGTACCCACTCTAGTTGGCCAACACAGTGCCAGTAAAGAAAAAGAATGGGAAGTGGCGAATGTGTGTTGACTTCATAGATTTGAACAAGGCATGCAAGAAAGATGATTATCCTTTGGAAAGAGTAGACAAGGTAGTAGACGATGCATCAAATAGTGAGATGCTATCACTACTTGACATGTTCTCAGGATATCATTAGATCAGAGTCCGCAAGGAGGATGAGGAGAAAACAAGCTTCATCAACCCATTCGGAACTTATTGTTTCGTCAGAATGCCTGAAGGGCTCAAGAATGCGGGATGTACATTCTCGAGAATGATTGCAATTGTTCTACATGATCAGCTACGGAGGAATATTTTGGCTTACATGGATGACATAATAGTGAAAAGTGTGAAAAGAAATGAGCATATCATGGATCCGACAGAAACTTTCACAAATCTGAGGGCCGCTAACTTGAAGCTGAATCCTAAAAATGTGTCTTTGGTGTGCAAAGTGGCAAAGTTTTAGGATGTTTGGTATCAACCAAACGAATAGAGGTAAATCCTGATAAAATTAAAGCCCTCGTAGAAATGGAAGAGCCAGTTTCAGTCAAGGATGTCCAAAAACTGATAGGAAGAGTTGTCGCACTAAACAGGTTCATTCCGAAACAGCTGAAAGAGGTATGACATTCTTCCAAATTCTTCGAAGTTCTAAGAACTTTCAAGGGTCTGATGCCCAGAGACAAGCTTTTAGAGAACTTAGAGATTACATGTCCAACATGACAAAATTGTGCCCTCCGTAGCCAAAATCTCCTCTTCTCCTGTATCTATCAGCTGTTGTGAGCGCTGTGCTAGTTCAAGAAAAGGAAGAAGAAGGAAAATTAAAGCAAGTACCAGTGTACTTTGCCTCGAAAGCTCTTTCTGATTCCAAAACTTTCTACTCAGAGTTAGAGAAAATTGCATATGTTGTAGTTATGGTAGCAAGAAAATTAAGGCATTATATCGAGGGTCACAGAATAAGAGTGATCACGAACCAGCCTTTGAACGATCTATTCTTAAATAAAGTGACCTCGGGAAGGATAACTAAATGGGCAACTGAGCTATCATAGTATGTTGTGGATTTTGAATGAAGAAGTGCTATAAAATCACAAGTGCTAGCAGACTTCGTGGTAGACTAGACGTCACCAACAATTACTAACAATGAAGAAATTCAAACACCTTGGATTGTGCATTTTGATGGAGCTTGGTGTGACAAAGGCATTGGAATCTCAGCTATTGTGACATCCCCCTCGAGGGTTGAGGTCCTGTGTGGTCCGAGGACCGGTGGACGGTCGCTCCTTGGTGATGAGTGATTGACAACATTGTGTGGACTGACTCTTGGCCTAGTATTGCAGGTACAGGTTGCAGCTTGATTCGCGTGGTGTAGGTGAAGAACAAGTGCGAACGGTCTGTCTGTGTGGCCTCCTAGGAGCGGAGAGACAAGTAGGCTTCGTTCGAGGTACCCGGTGGCCGAAGGGATCAAGTGCAGGCCATACGCTGGCAAGAAGAGCAAGACGACGTCGAGAGAGGATGGAGCCGGTGCAAGGTAGCAGCTAACAACTGAAGCTTGCACGCAGAGTTTGTAGTGGTTTGGCCACAAAACCACTATGTTACTTGGCTGAGCCACAAAGCCAAGACCAAAGACTCGACGGGGCGAGCCGGTCTGCCTGGGCCGGTCTGACCGCCTGGCCAGGAAGTGACCGGAGGCAAGGCGGTCTGACTGCCTAGGAGGGGTAGTCTGACCACGTGGGCCACAGCGCGTCGAGAAGCTTCGAAGAGGAGGACACGCGGCGTGATCGCAAGGCTTGCATGGAGTTGAAGCAGCTTGCGGCCAGCGGGCGTCCGTCTGATGGAGAAATCGACCAAAGTTCCCAAAGTGCCCTTGGTGGGTGTGTATCTTGAGTTAAGTAACTAGGGGTAGTTTGGTTATTCGGCGCCCTCCATATAAACTCACTTGAGGGGAGATGGTAGCCAACTCTTGGAACCCTAGTTCATTTGCTCTTCCTCTTTAGTTTTCCCTAGGCTAGCTTGAGAGTTGAGTCATCTTGAGAGAGGGATGGATGTTCGGGTAGCTTGCTAGACCTTGTATGAACCTTTCATGGCATGCATAGAAGCTTCGGCGTGGTTCATCTTGTCTCTCTGTCTCCTGACGTTTTTGCTTTTGGTGATTTTCGAAGCTATTTTTGGGGATTTTTGTGGTGGCTTGTTTGAGGGGTTTCTTGGTGGGATTCTTGTTCGGTGTCACACATGAGGTCTTTGTGCCTCTTTTCTTGGTGATTTTACCCCAGCAATCCCTCAGGAAAGCCTTTAATTTGGGTGGTTTTCGGAGTTCCTCGAGTTCATGACACAGAGCCCTTGGATTCACGATTCCCTTTGATTGAGAGTGTTTCGGTGGATATCCTTTGGTAGAGAGGTCGTCCAGGAGGTGATCCAGCTATCCCCGAAGTTTCGCTGCAATCCGTGGGGTGAATCGGGAGATTATGTGATGTGAAGTTGAGAGTTGACCCACCCAAATTAATTCCGTATTATTGCCTAAACCGGTCCATCTGGTCATTAAGCAATAATGCAGAAGTAATTTGTCGCCTCTGCCGGGTCAAGCCCGGTAAATCACTTTAACCAGGATCGAAGACTTGTACATTAAAACTCACACGACGGCGAGTCCAGAGACAAACATTACACAAATTATTACATCAAGCTCCATAAGGTTTAAATATTACAAACCAAGTCCTTTGCATAAGGTAAATAGTTCAGAGTTCGAAACACAGTGGAAATAAAATACTAAACGTCATAAGTAACGTCATAGGAGGTCATCCATGACGTCACTAAGCACTGTCATCCTCCCACTCAACTTCCCAACTGGGTGGGAGTGAACCAGGCCACGGGAACCCATCATCATTCACATCACCTGAAAACCACAACAAAAGCAAGGCTGAGTATACTAATACTCAGCAAGACTTAACCATCTTGTGATGGAAAAATCACCAACTATCTAGACATGCAAGGCTCTTTGGCTAGTGGGTT
Organism: Cenchrus fungigraminus; assembly: GCA_036936925.1. Taxonomy (NCBI): domain Eukaryota; kingdom Viridiplantae; phylum Streptophyta; class Magnoliopsida; order Poales; family Poaceae; genus Cenchrus; species Cenchrus fungigraminus. Next base: position 47,772,498 of record CM072777.1, on the reverse strand, counting down.
GTTTTGCTGAAAAGCAACAAAGAGTATGTCCTTACTTTCAAGTTTTAGCTCAAAATTCTAGTTGATTATCCATTACTAAGTAAGCAACTATTGCAAGCATAACTTGTGCAAACAATTAAGCGTATATACAAATTACTTCTCAATTCCATCATTAAGGGACATAGAGTGTATGGTTAAGCAATCTCGGGTAACAGTGAGAGGCCGACGATCGATCGATTAATAACCTTGCAAGGTGGACCTAAACACACGGAAGAATGCACACCCCAAAAATAATCCAACTAGAAACCAACAGGGGGTGGGGTATGCACCAACCATGCGGTTCCCAACCGTCCTCGACTCAGGATCCATTTCTATAGTCTTTGGTACAAGGTATACTTGTCATGGAGACACATGCCGCCCAGCTTCACATATGCACCACTCTGCTGCAGGCAGAGGGGACTCTTCCCAAGATTAATGGTCATAGATCCCTTACCGGATCAAGAAGGTACTAGGCTTACCGGTCCCATTCCCGGCAAATGTTTAGTACGTTCAAACGCTTAACCACAGACCTACTGGCCGGAGCCGGTCCCATGCTCTAACCACATGAGCATATCCATTTATCATAATCTTATGATTCCAACATAAGAGACCTATAGCTCGCGAGTGACGAACATCACTTGAGTTTTACCGTGTCCTTAGAGCATGGCAACTAGTGACCTATCATACTAGTATTTGAGCATAGGAACCTATGATCATGCATCTAGGGTTTCAAGTCAACTCCTGAAACGTACATGCACAAACATAGACAAGCATAATCGTAAAAGTTAGAAAACTGGGTTATGCTCCGGGGCTTGCCTTCACTAGCAAAGTCAGTGGAGAAATCCTCCGAATTTTGGTTCGGGTCTTGCTGCACCTCCACCACATTCACTTCTCCTTCAGCGAGATCTCCCTCGGATTCCGGCACCAACTCATAGTTTCCGTCCGGAAGTTCTACACGACATGCATATGCATTAACTTCATGTATTTATAACTGAGGAGTGAGAACATAGTTTAGCATTGAAGGGTAAACATGGGGGTGTATGGGTGACCACATTCACCTGGATAAGGATATATCCAGCATACTCTTCCTATCAAAGAAAGGGGTATGCGTGCGTGATTTAACTTCTTATTTGATGGTGATTGTGTGCACATCTAAATTAACTAAATAATTTTTCTTCACCAAATTATGGGGTGCTGCACATGGTGTGATTTGGTGAAGCTCAACCCAAAAGATTTGAAAAGAAAACAAAGGTGATTTCTATTTTCCTTTTATTTCTTGAATTAAGCTTGATTTACTTCGAAAATTCATTCTGGAAGAAATATAAACAACATGACCATGAAACTTTGCAGGGAGGCACATCATACTATACATGAGCTACTACCAAAAATTTAGATCAATCCCAGCCATAGATCTAGCATGAAAAATACAACTTGATTCATTCATTTAAAACAAGAATAAATCATAGACCCCCAAAGAAGGTTAACCCATGCCATGCGAGAGGTGGTGAAGAAGGAGGTTATTAAGCTATTGGATGCCGGAATCATCTACCCGGTACCGCATAGTGAATGGGTGAGCCCCGTGCATTGTGTACCGAAGAAAGGAGGATTGACCGTGGTGAAGAATGACAAGAATGAGTTAATCCCGCAAAGAACCGTGACCGGATGGAGGATGTGTATTGATTATCGGAAGTTGAACAAAGCAACGAAGAAGGATCACTTCCCCCTTCCATTCATCGACGAGATGCTTGAAAGGTTAGCAAACCATGCATATTTTTGCTTTCTTGATGGATACTCGGGGTTCATGCAAATTCCTATTCACCCGGAAGATCAACATAAGACAACCTTCACTTGCCCCTATGGAACATTTGCTTATAGAAGGATGCCTTTTGGTTTGTGTAATGCACCGGCCTCTTTTCAACGTTGCATGATGGCGGTCTTTCCGGAATTCATCGAGGAAATTGTCGAAGTATTCATGGATGATTTTTCCGTCTATGGAAAAACTTTTGCGAATTGTTTGGCAAACTTGGACAAGGTTCTCTCAAGATGTGCGGAGGTCGATTTGGTGCTAAATTAGGACAAATGTCACTTCATGGTGAAGCAAGGAATAGTCTTGGGACATGTGATATCCGAGAAAGGAATTGAGGTTGATAAGGCTAAGGTTGAGACGGTTGAGAAGCTTCCACCACCTACGGATATTAAATCATTGAGAAGCTTTTTGGGCCATGCGGGATTCTATAGGAGGTGTATCAAGGATTTCTCAAAGATCACCAAGCGACTAACCTTCTTCAAAAGGATGTGGAATTTGATTTTGATGATAGGTGCTTGGCGGCATTCCGGAAACTAAAAGAAGCTCTCCTAACCGCGCCCGTCATTCAACCGCCCCATTGGAGCCAACCATTTGAGATCATGTGCGACGCTAGCGACTATGCCGTTGGAGCCGTATTGGGACAACGGAAGGAAGGCAAGGTACACGCCATATATTATGCTAGCAAAACTCTCAGTGGAGCTCAATTAAATTATGCGACAACGGAAAAGGAATTGCTTGCGGTGGTATTCGCTTTCGAAAAATTCAGATCTTATATTGTGAATTCCAAGGTAATTGTTTACACCGATCATGCGGCAAATAAGTACCTTTTAACTAAGAAGGATGCCAAGCCAAGGTTGATTCGATGGATCCTTCTTCTTCTAGAATTTTATGTGGAGATTCGTGACAAGAAAGGTACCGAAAATGTTGTGGCTGATCACTTGTCAAGAATGAATTGGGAGGATGACAAAGAGGCTATTGAAGATAAAATGAGAGATGATCACCTATATCGAGTATTTGACAAAGATACTTGGATGATCGATATCATAAGAGCCATACGAAGGATGCCGCTAGATCACTTGGATAAAAATACTCAAAGAAGGATAATCTTCGATAGCCGAAAATACATATGGGACGCACCTTACCTCTACAGGCTTGGCTCCGATAGCCGAATATGGAGGACATTATGGGAATTATAGGATGCAAGCAAAGGTATGGGCTAGTAGATTTTATTGGCCGGAAATGCATGAAGATTCAAAGAGGTACATTGCTTGTTGTCCGGAGTGCCAAAGAGCGGGTGATATATCTCAAAGAAATGCCATGCCGCTGAATTATAGCTTACAAATTGATTTATTCGACGTGTGGGGGATTGACTTCATGGGCCCTTTTACAAAATCAAATGGGAATGAGTATATTTTGGTAATGGTTGACTACGTGTCCAAATGGGTGGAGGCAATCCCATGCCGAAGAGCTTCAATGGATGAATCTATACATATAATCAAAGAGGTGATATTCCCATGATATGGAGTGCCAAGGATTGTGATAAGTGATGGAGGATCTCATTTTACTGGGAAAAGTTTAAAAGAGTCTTGTCCAATTTGGGGATTGAGCATAGAATATCCACGGCATATCATCCTCAAACCAACGGTCAAGCAAAAACTTCGAATCGGCAATTGAAAAGCATCCTAAACAAGACCGTCGAAAAAGGAGGCAAAGATTGGTCGAAAAAGTTGAGCGGAGCGCTATGGGCGTATCGAACGGTGTTCAAAACACCGATAGGTATGACTGCATACCAATTCGTCTACGGAAAATCTTGCCACTTGCCGGTGGAACTTGAGCACAAGGCGTATTGGGCGATCAAGGAAATGAGCTTTGATTTGGATGCAGCAACACTTAAGCGAAGGGTACAAATTAGTTAGTTGGAAGAAATTAGGCTCAAGGCATACGAGGGTGCGAGTATATATAAGGAGCGGATGAAAAGGTGGTACGATAAGAGACTCAAAAAGAAAAAGTTCAAAGAGGGTGACAAGGTTCTATTATACAATTCAAGATTCAAACTCTTTGGAAAAGGGAAGCTAAAAAGCAAGTGGGACGGACCTTATGTCGTCCACTCGGCCTCACAGAATGGAGCGGTGACAATCATGGACATGAAGGGAGATAGATATGTGGTGAATGGGCAACGATTGAAGGTTTACATCGAGCCCGATGTCGTACCCATTGACTACATTGACGTCTACACATTGGAGGATGAGCCCGAGCGTCGAGCCTAGGACGCAAAATGAGGTAACCCGCTATAAATACTTTTTCATTTTCTTTTCTTATTTATTTTGAGTCCTTTCCTCGATTTTTAGTTAGACCTTTTTGCCACACGAGTTCATATGCGCGTAATGAAGAGACCCACCAAAACTGGGCCGAACCGGGCCGAAATTGGGCTTGGGACGATCGGACCAGTCCGGTCGGCCTAGGGCCGTTTCGCGCCGGTTCGGTCCCGTTTTTCTCTGGTATGTTCGTCTGGTATTTCCTTTTTCCTACCGACAAAATTAGGCAAATCCAAAAATGGTAGGGTAGGGTTTCGGCTGAGTCTTTCCGGGATATTTAAGGGTGCATGGGGTGTTCGGGAATTGCATCTCATTTGCAATCTCCCACCTCCACGAAAGCTTCAAGCGCAGCCATGGCGAGACCGAGTTTGACCAAGGATGAGGCGGAGGTCAAGGCGGTGATAGAAGTTGAAGAGCGCCTCCCCTCTCCGACACCGGTGAATGAGGAGGTTCGTCGGTGTGAGTTGAAGCCCATGCTTAAGGAAGAAGTAAAGAGAACCGCAAGGATTCGTGTAGGAGGCCGCATCCCCAACAAGAAGCTTGCAAGCCGCACTCCGAGGGAGGAGGAGAAGAAGAAGTTCGCTTCCCCCGTACGCCGCTCGATGAGACACCTCGGGATGAAGAGGAAGAGCTACAAGGAGAAGACTCCCGAGCCGGTAGACTTGTACGGGGATAGCGACTTCTCCGATGATCGGAGCCCTAGCTCATGGGGAGCCGCCGGGAGAGATGATAATGACCTTTACTTTTGGGAGGAAGTGCCCAAGGAGGAGCCCGGGGGTGACGATGAGCAAGGCAACGGAGGAGATCCCGATGATGGAGATGACCCGGATGACAAGGGGGATGGCCCGAGCAAGCACCCTTTGTGTTGCTCGGCATGCCGCAACGTGATCTCGGATCTCTATGCGTCCCTTGATGAATGCCTTCACGCTATGGAGGCTATGCGTCAACGGATGGAGGATCTTGAGCGCGTGGTGGAGGACGACTTCAAGTTCCTTAACCGGAACATGAGGAAACATTTCGGCATGCATGGGAATCTCAAAAAGAAGTGGTGTGAATCTTGCGGGAGGTGTCATTAGGCGTTGTAGCTAGTTTTCCCCTCTTTTGTCCCTTTTTGTAAAATTACGACGAGGACGTCGTATGATTCAAGCGTGGGGGGAGAGCTAGCTCTTTAGATTTTTGCTCAAGTGGTGTTTGGTCAAGTCTTTAGTCGAGAGTTTTGAGAGTTTAGTTTCGAGAGAGTCTTGTTTTTAAATTTTTAGCTTGAAGTGTGTCTTAATTTAGTGTGAGTCAATACAAAGAAAAAAAAGTGTCTTTACTTCCATGTCTTTTATTTACTTTACTTGTTTTTCTTCCTTTACCTTTAATTATTCAAGCATGAGCATTGCAAATTTTGTCTTCGTGGTGCTTAGTGGAAAATTGTCTTTGAAAGCTTCCATGCTTAACATTTGATCTAGGACTTCGCCTTTACCACACTATGATTATTAAATAAATGGGAGGAGCTTTTATTTCTGAAAATTAAGAAAACCATCCTCGCAAATAAAGTTTAGCATTTTCTTTCTCCAAGTTGAGAGGCATAATCATCCTATAAAGCCTTTAGCATATATATCTTTGCTCCACCATAAGTGTCACTAGCATAATGAGTTGGGTTAAGACGTTTCTCTCTAGGAAAGGCTAATTTCGAGCAATGATCATATCCTTGTTTATTATCTTTTGTTGCTAGTCTTGTCATTATTCGGTAACGGGAATTTCACATCGAATGCCCCGTTCATTGCCGGATTCCATACCCAAAACCATATATATCTTTTTATTATCATATTCCTTGAACTCAAACCATTACCGAAGGATCGTTCCAATTTTGCGTGAGGATTCATTGAAAATTCAGATTGGTGTTCATGTCAAAAGGGCAAGCGGAAAGCTTCGGAAGGGGCCAAGATAAGAAGAAAAGAAGTAGAAAGAAAAAAAAATATATGTGTATGGTGCGCATTAAAAAAAAGAGAAAGAAGAAAGAAAAAGTATGGAAATTCATGGCTAAGCAAGAAGAGATGTGTTGAATGATGAATCATATGAGGATCAAGAGAAGTGCAAAGAAGGATGCTACGATGTTGGGAACGAATCTTCGATCTTTTCTAACCATGTGCAATCCGACATCGAGGACATCATTAGTGCCTTGAAGTCATTTCTTTCGTTCCTTTGCACATGTCCACCATTCTAAATCTTCTTATCCTTGATCCCCTTACATTATGGATAATTCTTATGATCATTGGCTCGGAAGGTGCTTGACCTTTAGAGGACTTTCTTAGCTTAACAATATGTGTGTTAGTTTCACTAGCCATACCTATAGCTCCACTTTACATTATAAATGAGAGACTTGTGAAAGGTGAGAGTTTATGAACTATCTAGGATAGCCACTTTAATTGAGCGACATGTGAGAACTTGGAGAAGGATTTTGTCTAACACTTGATGCAGGAATTTTATTTATGAAAACTCATGAAAACCCTCCGATGGAAGTAAGAAAGTAAGTGTGGTTGGAGTTGAAGATCTCTAGTGAAATGGTATGAGTTGTGGGGTAAGTCTTGATTTGATAAAGATTCTAAACGCCCATGTTGCATTATGATCTTTGTTCTCATGTCTCTTATTTTAAAGATAAAGAATTGACTAACTTGTAAAGGAAATATTTGATGAGAAGTGTTTCAACCCCGTGGATAAATCTTCTTGTGAGCAACTTGCTCGAGGACGCGCAAGATCTAAGCGTGGGGGGATGTTGGCGGTCGATTTCCGTCAACCAAGGACGTTTGTTACACTTTGGTTTGAGCTTTACTATGATACTAACCCACCACTAGGCACACTAATGATATAACAAGTTCAACCGTGTATGTGCTTTTGGAAGTATAATGTTCTTGTAGGAAAACATGAACTAAAGGGACGGAGTCACATCAAGTTCAAATGACCAATTGGGGAGTTCCGTTCGTGTTCAAGTTCAAGGCATATTCATTCCCAAAGGTGGCAAGGACCGAAGTGTCATGGTGAAGCATCTCCGAGGACCAAGGCATAAAGATCGGATTTTATACGAGAAGACCCCTTATATTTATCGCCGAGTTGATGACGTCAAAATGCTACAAGTATTGGACTACAAGTTCATATTGACAAGAGAAGCAATGTCGAGGAAGATCGGGTCGAGCCGGGCCAAAAAGGGCCTAGGCCGATCGGCCTAGCCTTTTCTGGTGTCGGTTCAGGCCCCTGTTTCTCGTGCGTGAAGGTTGTTCAACCCTAAGTTGCTGGCGGCGCCGCCATGCGTTGGAGACAGAGATAAATACCCCCGAAGGCGACCACAAGGCAGAGAGGTTAGACCGGAGGGAATTCGAGGAGAACATTTGCGAGAAATATTCATCGAGTTGAAGGAGGCGGCCACAAGCGAAGGAGGACGTGGAGGCGCTGCCACCACGCCACCGGAGTTGAAGGACGACATCGCCGGAGGTTCTACCATGATCAACAACGCCATGTCTAGCATCTTGATGGGGTAAACCTTTCATTTGTCCATGGGGTTGTAACCGATCATATCATGTAATCGCCAACTCGTTTATGGTTTCAATCTATCAATTCCGTGTTGATGAATGCTTTGTTGTTTAAGGCTAGCTACCATGCTTTTCGGGAGCATAGATCTCAATACTCCCGACGATCCCATCATCACACCTTGGTCGTGTCTCACCATCATCATTATCCCTTCGTAGTGACAGTACGATGAGAGAGAAAGGGCGAAGGCAACGGTAGCATCCCTTGATAGATTGTTTCCGATTCGTTTAGGTGGTTGCATGTTTATGTTTCCCAAACCCTATGGGCAAATGTCCTTTATATCTCATGCACCTCACACACCTCTAGTTGACTTTGGTTTGGTTAGATTGATCTCTAGTAGTAGGTTGATTCGGTTAACTAGTTTAATACAAGATCAACGATAGCAATCCCCTTGCTCCTTGGGTTTGACAAGAACCTTGGGTTTACACTCAAGGGAAAGAGGGTCCCTTGATCCGTACGCTTGCGGATCGAAGTTTACTACGACATTAGACCATCAACACACTACTAACAACGCTGAGTTAGTGTGAGCATTAAGACTTGCCAAAGGTAAATCTAACGATCATGAACGAATCCGCAAGCGCACAGATAAACCATTGAAGCATTTCCTCAGGGAAGGAGAGTATTCCAAGGGTATCGTATCCGTGGAAGGCAATGGCGGATATCAAGACTTATGCTTTTGCACTGAATGTAAACCAAGAGATAGATCTAGAAGACAACAGCTCAAAGACAGGGGTAAGAGAAATGATATGATAGGGTAGTGTGACACACACTCAGATCTACCTCTACTCTAGTACACTACGGCTTAGGGGGGACATACGAGCTAGCTCTAGGTTCTAAGGTACTAAACATACAAGTTAGATGATACAAGAGATAAGCATAAAGCATTGCATGAAAGGTAAGGTTCAGCACCCAGGTACAAACAGGGAGATAGCCCGCGACGACCAGCACTCTGCGAAACTATCCTTTAGACTCCTACAACAATACCTCAGCGCGGAGGGTTTCAAAGGGTCCAACAGCTGTCACCACTGCGGCCTACCTCAATCGTTACGGGGGGCATGCTCATAACTAATGTAGCCACACAACCCAGGCACCATGCCTGCGTTGCTGCTAGACTTCACCCAGCTCGGGCTATTGTGACCCAGGGTGAGAGCCACCAGAAGACTGGTCAACTTAGACCGAGTACCGTAGCTTGAACAGAAACTTCATGCAACACATATATGCTATGTAACAAGATCAAACTAGGGCTAGTCATACGAACGGATACGAACTCTCTTATGTCTAGTCAACAAGATCAAAGGGTCGTATTCGTGAAGAACACGAGCCTCTAAATAATGAACAAGAGATGAACTCAAGAACATATCAATCATATGATCTACCACTACTTTATATGAAATAGCTGAATAACTAAAGTAGATCAAAGTCATACAAAGAAATAAAGATACAAGAGAACTCATACCTAGACTCCAAAGTAGACTTGGAACCTGAATAAGAGCTACTCTAGCCTACCCCCTAGCCTTGGAAACTAAAAGTGAGAGGAGAATGGAGAGAGTGATGTGTGAGAAATGGAGCCCCTCCCATTCTATTTATAGGCAAGGACCAGGCTTGCTTTGGGCACCAAATGGCCTCAAATCACCCGGGGCTGCAGCAATGGACCAATGGAGAGCAACCACGTGGAGGGACACAAGGAAAGGAGGCAGAGGTGGTTCGGTCGATCCTAGGATCGACCGACCCCTTCGGCCCTCCTTTCGAGGTGTGTTTCCTCTGGGTGGCTGCCCTGTGGGCCCTTTGATCACTCCCCCAAGCATGCCTCGTTTTGGAATCCTAGGTGGGCCCTTTGATCCTTGTGAAGTCCATGTGTCGCTCTCTGATTCGTTGGTGAGTGCCTCCCTTGGATCAGTGACGTGGATTGCCACTTGTTTCCTTGGTGGCAGCCACCTCCTCAGCTGAGTTGGCATGGATCATTCCATAGAAGGTGGGTTTCCATCTCTTTTCATGCTTATTTCACCTACATACAAATAATCTCCAAGGACAAGTGGAACTACATTATTCAAACCAAAATGTAAGTAAATAATGCATATGCCTCCATTTATGTGAGAATATTGATGGCTGAAAGTAGTACTTAACAGCCGTCAACAAACTCCTCCAAGCTAACCTCTTGCTCGTCTCGAAGCAAGACATTAAGGACTTAGGTTAGTTGATCAGGAGTTGCTACGATGATGTATTCTTAACTTATGGCAAGCATACAGGCAAAGTACTCTACCAAGAGTTAAACAAGTTGGCAATGTTCTTACCATTCGCTTGATGACATGGGGCATATAGCTTTACTTGCCTTAGGCGGTTAAGAGACAGAATGGTTATATAGCAAAATGCATAATCACTCGTACCTTGATCAGCTGTTAATCCTGAGGTTTTGCAAATTTTTCAAAAGACAATCACAGTTCCTCAAATGATACTCTCGGATCGCTCAAAGTGTATGGTTCCTCACCAAGGTATTAAGTTACCTTTGTTCACATCCTACTCCTAATAGGCTTATGTGGAGCTGTAAGTAGGGAAGAAATGTGGCATACTTGTCTCTCATATTTTGCTAAGTCAAAAACCGGATCCTTGGAAGAAACAAACATACATCCTGATCAAGATGTGCATATGTGTATGATGAAAATGAGCATTGGTAAGGTGTATACTAGGCTCGGAAATGGGTGCTAGATATTACCATGCTTTATATGTATAATGAGGGATTGATGGTAAGGTGGACACTAGCCCTGGAGTAGGTACTAGTTATTACCATCTATATGGTGGAACTCTTTTTCTTGCACATATCAATCCCCTTTTCTCCTTTGGAATTTTTCGAGACTTGGGCTAGCTCTCTTTATTTTATTTTGCCATGCTTTTGAGCATACTTCCTTTTCTTCTTCTTTTTTTAGCTAGCCCTTTGTCTCTATTAGAGATATTCGGAGAGGGATGAATGATACAAAGATGCATAGAGTTTTATTTGTGGAAGATTGTGTAAGCAAATGGAACAAATGATGAATGCTAACTTCTAGTGTAGAAGTTTTAGCATGAACGTGTATGTGATCTTGATCAGGGGAGTATGAGTTCTAACAAGGGTCACAACAATTTGACAAAGTTCAATGAGAGAACAGGCTGCATATATGGAGGCTAACAAGAGCTAGAATCTACATATGGCATTGGATAGGAAATGCTCATCATTGAGGAACTCATAACTTCGGAAGCCAAGCATCACTAGGTACAAGATCATAGCCCTCTATTATACCATATCATGTCTCACAACAACTTAGGCATGGATCATGCTTTCTGCTACCCATAGTTCTCAAGCTAAGGTTCGAACATGCAAGCCAACAAACTCAAAACTTAGGTAGGATACAAAGTTGTATGCAAGACATATGAGAAGAATAAACAGAGCAACTATTCACCATTTGAACCATAGAGGCAAAACATTCTTACTATGCATATCAAAGCAAACTAAGCAAACTTAATGATGAAAGCAAATAAATCTTTTTGGTCTTTTTATTTTTGCAGATTTTTATGGATTTTCATTATAAGATATTCTGAAAACAAAGGAAGATACAATCTACCTCAGCATGGGGGTTCTCCCCCAAGCTAGCTTCAGGCTCACTACGGTGGAGGGTAGTAGAAACACTGACTCGCATAGAAAGCCCTCTGCTCCTCTATCTGTTGCTGCTACGCCTGCTGCATGGCGTCAATCCTCTCGCTAGTCTGATGCTGCCACGCTGAGGTAGCCTCAATGTGGGTGTTCAGCGTCTCCTCTACTCCCGTGACCTAGACGGCGAGCTCACCCAGCTGCTGCGCGAGCTGAGCATCTCGTGTAGAGGCCGAACAGTGCCATCTGAAGGACGAAGACGGAGGTGGACCGCCGGAGCTAGAACTAGCAGGTGTAGCCCACTGGTCCCTACTCGCACTCACCCAAGCCGAGCCACTCGCACTCGGATGGTAGGCGGGCTGGTCCCAACTAGGTGCATTTCAGGGGTAACCCCGAACATGTACCCTGTAGGGGCCCCTCTTGCCACCGGTGGTGTAGTAGGCTGTGGCTATGGTGCTGTGGGGGGTTAGTACCATGGTGCAAACTCAAGGAACATCTGGGTGGACATCACCCCTGAGCTTGCCCCAAAAAGAATGCAGAAGACATAGAGCAAAAGTAGCTTGTTTTTCTAAGATCAGAATTTTATTGGAATGGAAACTATGGATAACTTACTGAATTTACCTGTCGGCGCAGGGCTCACTATTTTGAGTCCTTAGAGCTAGACTTGGTTCCAAATTTCTTACCTTGGCAGTGAGGTAGCCGTCTCTTTTGGAAGAGAAGTCGGCTTCCTACTCACCTTCCTCCACACCTTCTAGGTGTCTTGTGGTTTGTGATGTGTAGGGGGTGATTTCTTGGACTGGGACTGAGATTTCCAATATTACTTCTGCCCCGCACTCATACGCTGAAGTTCTTCCTTCCAAAAATTCTTCATGAATGTAATGAGGCTGTCCATTTCCTGTCGTGGCATTCCGACCTCTCGTGTTGGAGTGTTGGGAGTTGGTGAATCCTTGATCATTGAGCATTTCTCCTTCCTTGGACGGAATTCGAACTTCTCCTCTTTGCCATTGATGTAGAGACGAATCAAACCCGCACCCACATCAATTTGTGCATCAGCTGTGCTCAGAAATGGTTGCCCAAGTATGAGCGGCACTTCCTTGGCAATCTCCATATCTAGTACCACAAAGTCAACGCGGATAAAGCAATCTCGGACTTTCACTGTAATGTCCTCGGCTATTCCCGCTGGGTATCGAACTGAAGAATCGGCTAGCTGCAGCTGCAAAGTGGTTGGAGACAAACTCGTGTAATTGAGTTGATCAAAGACTACCTTAGGCATGACGTTGACGCTGGCTCCTAAGTCACAAAGAGCATGGTCGAAACATTGTGTCCCGATCATACAAGTGATTGTGGGACACCCTGGATCTTTCTTCTTCTCAGGAAGGCGGTTGAGTATAGCGGCACTGCACTCCTCAGTGAGCTGTACCACTTCTGTCATAGGAAGGACTCACTTTTTGGTTAAGATGTCCTGTAGATAACGCGCGCATGTGGGTACACGTATTGCCTCGAGTAATGGGACATTGATATAAACTTTCTGAATCATGTCCACGAAGCGATTGAACTACTCATCTACTGTCGCCTTCCTGTTCCTTTGAGGGAACGACATCACATTGGCTTCTACAAATTCCGGATGTGATGTTAGTCCTTCGAGTGCCTTCTCTTTCGAGGGCACCTTCTTTACCTGGGGTAGTTCTTCCGAGTCGGATGAACCTTCTTGAATGTTCTCAATCTCTATTGTGTTTTTCTTTTCTGTTCCTTCAGGGTTAGGATATGGTGGATCTCGAGTGGACTTACCTCCCCTCGTAGTCACCGCATGTGCATTTTTAACGGGAGGAACAAAAGCATCTAACTGAGCTAACTGAGTTTCTAACATTTTGTTAAAACTTAGCTGGCTTTTCTGAGCAGAAGAAAAACTTTCAAGCTTAACGTTGAGACTTTCCAAGGTTTTATCAAGGGCAACTAACTTCTTATTAACACCTTCATTAATTTTAGCCTATCCAAAAACAAGATCTCTCAAGAAGGCTGGTTAGAGTTGTAAGTATTACCTTGGTTACCTCCTTGATAATAAGGGTGTTGTTGATTCCACAGTTGGCCTCCTTGTTGATGTGGACAATAACCATTGTTATTGTCATTCATGTACATCACTTCCTCCTGAGTTTCAGAACAGTAATTTCCCGAATGCCCAGTGTTGCCACAGACTTCACAAATCATATGAGAATCCATAGGCAGAGTAGTGGTGGCCATGACAGCCTTATCGCTGGTGTAGTCATCCAATCTTTTCATAAGAAGGTCCAGCATGGCGTTAATCATATCTGCTTCCTTGATAGTATGAGTACCCCTCAGACGTGGTTGGAGTCTTTCATCGCTCCACCCTTGGTTGGATACCATCTTCTCAATAAGTGATTTAGCATTATCAACAGTGAGTGAGAAGAATGCTCCCTGAGCAGCAGCATCAATATGGCCTCGGGCTGTCGGAGTCAGCCCATTATAGAAGCTTTGAAGAATTAGCCAATCCTCCATCCCATGGTGAGGACAGCCCAGGGCGTACTCCTGTAGCCTTTCCCAAGCCTCTGGAATGGATTCACTTGTTGCTTGCTGGAAACTAGAAATTCTCCCACGAAGAGCATTGGTTTTACCCAATGGGAAGAACGTCTTGAGGAATGCTTCTGAACACTTGTCCCAAGTATTGATAGCATCACGATTCGCATAGAACCATTGCTTGGCCTTCCCCAGGAGAGAAAAAGGAAACAGTCGGAGACGAACAACATCCATATTTGCACCCCTGATGACGAAAGTGTTGCATAGCTCTAGGAATTGCTGCAGATGGGCAATAGCAACCTCATTTGGCTTGCCACAAAATGGGCTAGCCTGTACCATCGTGATTAGACCCATCTTGATCTCAAAATTTTCAGTCCCCATTGCCACCTCAGGGCCTTGCAGCACCTGGTCAGCAGAAGGAGCTGAGTACTCACGAAGCTTCTTCAGGGAAATTCTCCGGTAAGTCGAAACCAGTCATACACTACCTGTCTTCATCATCCAAAGATAAAAGAAGACAATCAAGGTTAGCCTGCATTGAGAGTTGTTCTAACATACTCATGATTTATAAGCAGATGCAAAGCATAGTCATAATAATCCTGTGCCTTCCCCGGCAATGGCACCAGAAATGCTTGTTGACATTTCGTAGCGCAATCACCTAAGAACAGATTTAGAATCCATCCTTGGCGACATCGCTAGAAATGCTTTTGGCATTTCTTAACGTCACTACTAACGACGCCGAGTTAGCGTGAGCATTAAGACTCGCCAAAGGTAAATCTAACGATCATGAACAAATCCGCAAGCGCACAGATAAACCATTGAAGCATTTCCCCAGGGAAGGATTGTATTCCAAGAGTATCGTATCTGTGGAAGGCAATGGCAGATATCAAGACTTATGCTTTTGCACTGAATGTAAACCAAGAGATAGATATAGAAGACAACAGCTCATAGACAGGGGCAAGAGAAATGATATGATAGGGTAGTGTGACACACACTCAGATCTTCCTCTACTCTAGTACACTACGGCTTAGGGGGGACATACGAGCTAGCTCTAGGTTCTAAGGTACTAAACATACAAGTTAGATGATACAAGAGATAAGCATAAAGCATTGCATGAAAGGTAAGGTTCAGCACCCAGGTACAAACGGGGAGATAGCCCGTGACGACTAGCACTCTGCGAAACTATCCGTTAGACTCCTACAGCAATACCTCAGCGCGGAGGGTTTCAAAGGGTCCAACAGCTATCACCACTGCGGCCTACCTCAATCGTTACGGGGGGCATGCTCATAACTAACGTAGCCACACAACCCAGGCACCATGCCTACGTTGCTGCTAGACTTCACCCGGCCCGGGCTATTGTGACCCTGGGTGAGAGCCACCAGAAGACTGGTCAACTTAGACCGAGTACCGTAGCTTGAACAGAAACTTCATGCAACACATACATGCTATGTAACAAGATCAAACTAGGGCTAGTCATACGAACGGATACGAACTCTCTTATGTCTAGTCAACAAGTGAAGGACCGAATAGGTGACCTGAGAGGGGGGGGGAGTGAATGGGAGCCGATAAAAATTCTTCCCAAAGGTCGAACTCAGCCTATACCCCGATTGCCACTCCGAGTACTCGCACACACCAAAGAAGCTCTAGACTAGGAACCCACAAGCCTACAAGTCCTAGAGACAAGCCTTGAATCAAACCACGGAAGCACAAGACAAGAATCAAAGCGTTTGGCCAATTCTGGAAAAGCCAGCGCAGACTGTCTGTGCGGTACGGGCGGACTGTCCGCTATGCACAGGCGGACTGTCCGGACCGACCTTGAAGACTGTCCGAAAAAAGCAACAGAACCACCAGAGACGCACCGAGAAAATCGGACTGTCTGGCTGAGCCACGCGGACCGTCCACCAGTGTCGCAGACTGTCTGTGAAGGCAGCGCGGACTGTCCGTCCAACTCGCTGGAAACCCCAGACAAAACAGCCCTACCCCTAGACAAAAACTCGACCACGCGGACCGTCCGTGAAAGACTCGTGGACTGTCCGCAAAACCACTTGAAACAAAACCCTAGCGGCGCTACAGATCAAAACACGAGTTCGCAAGAACAGACGACGAACACGCAAAGAACCCTAGACGCGTGGACTATCCGTGGCTACCACGCGGACTGTCTGCGAGCCACGAACAGAACAAAAAACACCCGACCCGCGGGGTCAACCTCTCAAATCCATCACCGGATCTCCCAAATGGCTGAAGCTCTTGAGACAAGATTTTGGGGAGATGAGAAGAGTCACTAAATGAAGCTGTGCCCCAAAAATCTCAACCTCTAACTCACTAAAACACCGGGAATCGCGGATCACACGAACCACCACCAAGAACTCAGGCTCTCACCAAAAACCCACGAATCGAAGGTGTTTCCCGGCGTTTGAGGGGTCAAGATCACACACAAAGATGTGCAAGGCATCCACCCATGACCCCCTCAAAGAAATCCGAGAAGAAACATCCTCAAATCCACAAATCGAGCGAAGAACAAAACTCCCCAAAAATAGCCCCGAAAATGACACGAAAATCACAAACAGCTAGGAGATCACCGCAACGCCAAATGCTTCCATACATCCAGAGGTCATAGTTTATACAAGAATCTAGCCTAAGGAAAACAGAGAAAAAGAAGTAGTCCAGAGCAATCTACCGGGGGAGGAAACCCTAGAGTCCAAGAGAGAGAGAGAGATGCCATCCACCTCTATGCTATTTATACGAAGTCCACCAGAGGAGGCAAATGACCACGCTACCCCTACAACTTGAATTGAAGATACAACCCCTCAGGGGCATTTTGGTGAAGTCTTCATCGAGCGGACACGCTTCCACCGCGGTCTTGCTTAGCATCGACGCAAGCCCCACGATCATGCCACGTGCCCCCCGCCTCGAAGCTTCCTGACGCTCCCGGATCACCATCTCCATCGCATCGGGCCTCCGGACTCCCAAACCAAGAAACCGTCCACCGATGGTTTTGTGGCCAAACCAACAAACCCCACGTGCAAGCTTCAGCCTCGATCCGCTACTTTGCACCGGCCCATGTCCACGACTTCAGCCCGCTAGTCTTGCACCGCACGGCTCGCACTTGACCCCATCGGCCACCGGGTCCATAGAACCAAGCCTACTTGCCTCTCCATCACCCGGAGGCCGCCACGGCTAAGGCCTTTCGCGCTTGTTCTTCACCTGCACCGACACGAGTGAAGCCGCAACCTGTACCTGCACACTTAGCCAAGTATCAGTCCACACAACATTGTCAATCACTCATCACTAAGGAGTGACCCTCCACTGGTCTTCGGACACACCTGGTCCTCAAACTCCCCCTTAATGAGTGCATTGACAACACCCATAGAAATCACATAGAGAAAAAGAAAAGAAAACAACCACGAACACCAACCTCCCAAGTGATCCAAAGCCAAAGAACAAGTGAAAACAAGATCACTCGCCAGACCAAGTCTCGCCCCCCTAAGGCAAGGGCAATGACTCAACACAGCCGAGACAAACCAAAGCTCACAAAGAGCACACCACAAAGCACAAAACTCAGGCAAACCAAAGGACCTCCCCCTGCACATATGCAAACTCCCCCTGAGCAAATGCAACATCTTCTTCTCAATTTTTCTCCTCACATGCAACAACTCACAAAAGCAAACCAATTTTCCACAAAATTCTCCCAAAGTGCATAAACTTCTCCCAAAAGTCTCCCCCTTGTTGACAATGCATGAATCAGGGTATATGAAACTCCTCCCCTTGTTTTCATGAAAAATGCATGTCAAAGCATGTATACAATCTACCAAGCTTCTCAAATATACACAGAGCACAACAAAATGCTACAAATGAGACATAGCGCAAGCAAAGTAGATATGGTGTAGTTAGCACATTGCCATCAAGAAGGTAGAGACATATAAGCATGTGACATGGCTAAAAGTAATTTTAAGCAATTTTCACAAAGAAACATTCATCTCATGAGCAAGATCCTATCTATGGCAATTTGAGCACAATTACACTAGATCATCCAAAGTTTATACAAGATCACAAATTCTCATCACAAGATCATGGTAAACGCCCACAAGCTACTCAAGTCATGTTAAAGCCACCGAGCCATGTGTTTACTTCTGAAAATGAGACTTCTCATGGTAGACATCATGCAACGGTTTAGCACCCAAGATATGAATATCAAAACATAAATACATGATTAAGAGCTCATTTTTCAAGCATAAGGCAATTCATACACCAATTTCATTTTCAAATTTAAACATGGTACATGAAATGCCTTTGCCGCAAAAAGAAGCTTATGCTCCTCCCAAAGTGAACAAATGGGCTAAACATTTACAATGACAAATGGGTCTTTGACCCCAAGCAAGGAGAACATGATACTCAAGCACAAACTAAACATGATATAGGCATTTGAGCACAAATTGAGCATTGACAAGCATCTACTCATGAGTGAGGCAATTTTATCATTTTCATAAACAAAAGGCTATCTCAACATGAATATATGGTAAAACCATCAAGAGCATAGCATTCACATCACCATTTACCAAACATGCACATATCTCACATATAGCACATCAGTGATCAAAGTATATAAGAGAAGCTTTTCCGAGCACAAGTGATCCAAAGATGGCTATCCTACTAGGTTTTGTACAGAAAGTAAAATGCATGCATGGAATGCAACAAAATGAAACATATGACACATGTATACATCAGAAGCTCCAAGACCCAGCTAGAAAGGAAAGCACACTCCAAGTTCACCCCGCAAGCATGTGAAGGTAACTTGGTCAAGTGGTTTAGTGAAAATGTCGGCTAGCTGATCTTGGGTAGGTGCATAGGACAAGGATATGTTTCCCTTCTCAATATTGTCCCGCAAAAAGTGGTATCTCACTTCTATGTGTTTCGTTTTGGAGTGAAGGACAGGGTTTTTGGCTACACTTATGGCACTGGTGCTGTCACAAAAGAGTGGAACCTGGGAGAACTCCTCACCAAAATCGCTCATAGTGTAGGTCATCCATAGGAGCTGGGAACAACAGCTAGCAGCAGCTACATACTCGGCCTCTGTAGTGGACCAGGCTACACTGGATTGCTTGCGAGATGACCAAAAGACCAAAGAAGAACCGAGAAACTGGCAACACCCAGAGGTAGACTTGCAGTCCAATCGACACCCAGCAAAATCAGCATCGGAGTACCCGTGAAGTCTGAGTGTCGAGGAGGCAGAATACCAAAGACCAAACTCAGGAGTGTAGTTCAAGTACCTGAAAATCCGCTTGACGGCCTGTCGATGTGAAGTCCTCGGTGAAGCCTGAAAACGAGCACACAGACACACACTGAACTGTATGTCCGACCTCGTCGCCGTCAAGTAGAGGAGGGAGCCTATCATGCTCCGGCACTCCTTCTGGTCCACGCGTTCGTCATCCTCGTCCGTGTCTAAAGCGTACTGGTACCCATCGGTGTAGTCAGCGGCTTGGAGTCGTTCATGCCAAACTTCTTCACCATATCCCTGGTGTACTTTGCCTGATGTACAAACGTCCCATCCTTGCACTGCTTGAACTGGAGTCCTAAGAAAAACTGCAGCTCGCCCATCATGGACATCTCAAATTCCCTGCTCATTTCATCTGTAAATCTGGCAACAAGATCATGAGAAGAGCCACCAAAGATTATGTCATCCACGTATATCTGAACAATCAATAGGTCATTTCCCTGCTTAAGGAGAAACAGGGTCTTATCAACTGTGCCCATCACAAACCCCTTACTCAGCAAAAAGCCTCTCAACCTGCCATACCAAGCTCTAGGTGCCTGTTTCAACCCATAGAGCGCTCTCTGGAGTTTGTATACACGATGTGGGTATTTTCACTCTCAAACCCGGGGGGTTGCCTCACATACACTTCTTCCTCTATCACCCCATTCAAGAAAGCACTCTTTACATCCATTTGGTACAACTTGAACCCTTTAGCCACTGCAAAGGCTAGAAGGATTCTAATTGCCTCCAAACAAGCCACATGAGCAAATGTCTTCTCATAATCTATGCCCTCTTTCTGGTTGAACCCCTGAGCCACCAATCTCGACTTATTTCTCACAACCATCCCATTCTCACCCTCTTTGTTCTTCCACACCCACTTGGTACCTATGGGACGGCAATTTGGCAGTGGATCAACTAACACCCAGACTTGGTTTCTCTCAAAGTTTTCCAACTCCTCATGCATGAAATTCACCCAATTCTCGTCAGACAAAGCATGTCGAATATCTTTGGGCTCAAAAGAGGCGACAAATGCAGAGTGAGCAAAATGAGAAGTGTTCCTTGACCTCGACCGTGTAGTGCGTTCATGAAGGTCACCTATGATCGTCGTCGGTGGGTGATCCACTTGTACCCTCCGGGGAGCCTCTCGCCTGGACACAATCTCCCCCTCAGCAGCAGCCTCCACTCGAACAGTCTCAGTCGTAGTGGGTGTATGGGATGGACCATCCTCGATCGTCATCGTAGTAGTGGAAGTAGCACGTACACGATCAGCCACGGGAGCATCACCTCCATCATCGTCTTCATCTCCATCTTCATCTTTCTCATCCTCAAAGATCCTTGCTCCAATCTTCTCATGACCTGCACACTCAAAAGCAGAAGAGCTACATGGCTATGTCTCGTCGAAGGTTACCTCGCAAGTCTCCATGATTCGATTAGTGTCAAGGTTGAGCACACGATATGCTCTAGAGTGAATCGCATAACCGAGAAAGATACCATCCGAACATCTAGACTCGAACTTATCCAACTTGCCCTTCTTCAGAATGAAACACTTACAACCAAAAGCTCTAAAGTGACTCACCTTGGGTTGTCGCCCATGCATCAGCTCATAAGAGGTCTTCTTCTTGAAAGCACGAAGGAAGATGCGATTTGAGACATAGCAAGCGGTATTGACCGCCACGGCCCAGAAACGCCTAGGAGTCCTATGCTCATCGAGCATCGTCCTGGCCATCTCACAAAGGGTCTGGTTCTTCCTCTCCACAATGCCATTCTGGCAAGCGACGTATGGAGAAGAGTACTGATGATCGAGACCAAGATCACTACAAAAGGTATCGAAATGAGAGTTTTTAAACTCCATGCCATTATCACTACGTATAGCTCGAATGGCATCACCATGTCTCTCATTCTTCAACCTCAAGATCAAGTCCTGAACAAAGCCAAATGTCTCGCTCTTATCCTCCAAAAAGAAAACCCAAGAGTACCTCAAAAAATCATCAACCACAACAAGAACGTACCACTTCCCACCTGTAGAGCTAACACGAGCTGGCCCAACCAAATTCATGTGCAACAGCTCACAAGGTCGCTCAGTCATCACCGCAGTCAGAGGGGCGTGAGAAGCAGCAACCATCTTTCCATGCCGACAAGAAGCACAAACCAAATTCTTCTCGAATTTCAACTTAGGCAATCCTCGGACAAGATCAAAACCACTCAAGCGGGAAAGCAACTCAAAGCTCAAGTGTCCCAACCTCCTATGCCATTTCCAAAGCTCGGCCGAGACGCCAGCAACAAAGCATCAAGGAGGACCAACAGACTGGGAAAAATCAGTACGAAAGATTTGACCCACGGGAACGATTGTACAGACAAGATCGCCTCGAGAATCAAGCACACGACAAGCGCCTGACTTAAAATGAACCTCAAAACCTTCGTCAAGTAACTGAGATACTGACAATAGGTTAAAACCAAGTGACTTGATCAAAGCCACACTTCTTAAGCTGTGACAGAACCGCCCAAATTAATTCCGTATTATTGCCTAAACTGGTCGATCTGGTCATTAAGTAATAATGCAGAAGTAATTTGTCGCCTCTGCCGGGTCAAGCCCGGTAAATCTCTTTAACCAGGATCGAGGACTTGTACATTAAAACTCACACAGCGGCGAGTCCAGAGACAAACATTTCACAAATTATTACACCAAGCTCCATAAGGTTTTAATATTACAAACCAAGTCCTTTGCATAAGGTAAATAGTTCAGAGTTCGAAACACATCGAAAATAAAATACTAAACATCATAAGTAACGTCATAGGAGGCCATCCATGACGTCACTAAGCACTGTCATCCTCCCACTCAACTTCCCAACCGGGTGGGAGCGAACCAGGCCACGGGAACCCATCATCATTCACATCACCTGAAAACCACAACAAAAGCAAGGTTGAGTATACTAATACTCAGCAAGACTTAACCGTCGGGTGATGGAAAAATCACCAACTCTCTAGACATGCAAGGCTCTTTGGTTAGTGGGTTGTTTTGCTGAAAAGCAACAAAGAGTATGTCCTTACTTTCAAGTTTTAGCTCAAAATTCTAGTTGATCATCCATTACTAAGTAAGCAACTTTTGCAAGCATAAGTTGTGCAAACAATTAAGCGTATATCCAAATTACTTCTCAATTCCATCATTAAGGGACATAGAGTGTATGGTTAAGTAATCTCGGGTAACGGTGAGAGGCTGACGATCAATCGATTAATAACCTTGCAAGGTGGACCTAAACACACGGAAGAATGCACACCCCAAAAATAATCCAACTAGAAACCAACAAGGGGTGGGGTATGCACCAACCAGGCGGTTCCCAACCGTCCTCGACTCAGGATCCATTTCTACAGTCTTTGGTACAAGGTATACTGGTCACGGAGACACACACCGCCCAACTTCACACATGCACCACTCTGCTGCAGGCAGAGGGGACTCTTCCCAAGATTAGTGGTCATAGATCCCTTACCGGATCAGGAAGGTACTAGGCTTACCGGTCCCATTCACGGCAAATGTTTAGTACGTTCAAATGCTTAACCACAGACCTACTGGCCGGAGCCGGTCCCATGCTCTTACCACAAGAGCATATCCATTTATCATAATCTTATGATTCCAACATAAGAGACCTATAGCTCGCGAGTGACGAACATCACTCAACATTTACCGTGTCCTTAGAGCATGGCAACTAGCGACCTATCATACTAGTATTTGAGCATAGGAACCTATGATCATGCATCTAGGGTTTCAATTCAACTCCTGAAACGTAAATGCATAAACATAGACAAGCATAATCATAAAGGTTAGAAAACTGGGTTATGCTCTGGGGCTTGCCTTCACTAGCAAAGTTAGTGGAGAAATCCTCCAAACTTTGGTTCGGGTCTTGCTGCACCTCCACCACGTTCACTTCTCCTTCAGCGAGATCTCCCTCGGATTCCGGCACCAACTCGTAGTTTCCGTCCGGAAGTTCTACACGACATGCATATGCATTAACTTCATGTATTTATAACTGAGGAGTCAGAACATAGTTTAGCATTGAAGGGTAAACAAGGGGGTGTATGGGCGACCACATTCACCTGGATAAGGATATATCCAGCATACTCTTCCTATCAAAGAAAGGGGTATGCGTGCATGATTTAACTTCTTATTTGATGGTGATTGTGTGCACATCTAAATTAATTAAATAATTTTTCTTCACCAAATTATGGGGTGCTGCACATGGTGTGATTTGGTGAAGCTCAACCCAAAAGATTTGAAAAGAAAACAAAGGTGATTTCTATTTTCCTTTTATTTCTTGAATTAAGCTTGATTTACTTCAAAAATTCATTCTGGAAGAAATATAAACAACATGACCATGAAACTTTGCAGGGAGGCCCATCATACTATACATGAGCTACTGCCAAAAATTTAGATCAATCCCAGCCATAGATCTAGCATGAAAAATACAACTAGATTCATTCATTTAAAACAGGAATAAATCATACAAAAATAAATATACCACATCTTGAGCTAGAAATTCATGTGGAAGCACAAAACATCTATTCATGGAGAGATATGCACTTACTCAGCAAAGAAAATTTAAATTACTTTAAATTTATGAAAGAAGATTAAACTTGTGCAAAAATTACTTGACCCTATAAAACATGGTAAAAACATCTCTGCTATTTATCATGGGTGCAAAATCATGAAAAAGGATCATAGCAAAAAGATTGGATCCAAAAGATCAACATATTAATTTATAAAAATCATAAACAGGAACAATACAGAAAACAAACTTTAATTCATAACTAAAGATCTACTTTATAACTTTGTGCCAAAATTAAACCAGAAGACCAACATGACATGGCAAACAACATATCCAAAATTGAGCTTCAGATCATGCATAGAATTTGAATTATTTCAGATCTATATAAAAAAGGTCAATTCAAAATTATTTAAAAACTACACAGAAATTCGAAAACTTCCTTTGTAGAAAAGTTGGGTCTAGTCACAAGGATCACAACACAATTGAGTTTGCATTTTTAAGATTTTTCTGTGATTTGTTATCGATTTTACAATATTCAGCAAAACAAATCAAAACTTGAAGAATCTATTTTGCCGATAGGTCCCTGGCTTTAGATATCTGTTCACAACTCTGCCCTCGCATTTACACAGGGGTCCCTGCTTTCGCGGTTTAAACCCTGGAAAGAAATGGGCCTTCGCAATTAGGTCCCCGGCGGCGCGGCCGGCCGGATTCCGGCGAGCTCGCCGCTGGTGCTGGCCGGGGAAGGGGCGGAGGTCGTCCAGCGGCTCACCTAGGTCTGGTCCGTGGCCGGTGTTGGAGGGGGGAGGATGCCGGCGAGGTGGCTCGGCGGCGCAAGGGCATGACGACCGTGGCGACGCTGATTTCGGCGAGCTGGGCGGCCATGGTCGACGAGATGCGGCACTGGAAGTTGCAGTGGAGTCGTGTTGGGGTGCAGGGTGCTTGGACTTGCACGAGATGGCCCGGGCAGGGGAGCTCAGCGGTGGCGTGTCAATGGCGGCCGGCGGAGCTGTAGTGGTGGAGCATGGAGCGGCGGCGAAGTGCGACGGGCTCGTCCCTTTATAGGCGACGGCGAGGCGGGAAAAAAGAGGCGCGAGGCCTGGGCTCCAGTACGCACGCGCACGGGCGGGAGTAGCAGCGCGCACAAGCGGCGCCAAGGCACGGCGCAGCACGCGCGCGGGCGCGGTGCGTGGTGCGTGACACGCGGCCACCTGGCGCGGCCCTACCGGACGGCATCTCCTCGGGGAGGTGCATCTGGTCACGTCCCAGGTGCTGGCGCGGGTAGGACCCATGGGAGGCGGCGTACGGAGCACGGACGCCCAGGCGGGGTCGGCCGGCGCGGCATGGCGCTCTCGCGCTTGGAGCACGTAGGGCTGAACCCGTGCGGTCAAGGCCAGTTTGACCGTGAAGATCTCCAAAATTTTGAACTGCGTCGAAAAATCGCCAAAAACCAAAGTTGTAGACCAACTATCTAGCAACAATTTTTTGTAAAGGCCGTCCTATGTAAAAATCTATGGATCTGGAGATAAAGTGGCTTGAAGTTTGGGATTTTCTCTGTTTGGTCACAACACTGCCCTGAGCTTTGACCAACATTTTGAGGGTCTTTCACTTTGAATCTCACATGCCGCCAATTGAATGAAATGTGTCCCGTGCAAAAATGAACAACTTTCATATTGGCCGATTTTGAAGTTGTTATATGAAAAGTGGAGAACGCACTAGATCATCAATGAAGGGTATAGAACCCTAGGGTGTTGACCTTGATTTGGAGGGGTTTGACTAGAGGTTAGGGTTTGACCAAGTCAAACAAGTTAATTCCTTGCTTAGTCTCACTAATGATGGTGTTTACTGTTGCTTAAACATCAGGGATGTTACAGCCTACCGCCCTTACAAAGAATCTCGTCCCGAGATTTGAAAAATAAAAGACAAGGTAGGGGGAAACACTTACGATTGCGAGATTGTAGAAAACCCGGATACTTGTTGTTGAGATAGTGTTCCGTCTCCCAATTAGCTTCTTCTTCAGTATGGTGGCTCCATTGGATTTTGTACATTGTTACCAAAAGTCGTCGAGTCTTCCTCTCTTTTTGATCCAAAATTCTCAGAGGATGTTCAACCAGCGATAGGTCGGGTTCAATCCATGCATTGTCGATGATGACTTTTATCTCCGGCTTATTTGCACATCTCCTGAGCTCTGAAACATGAAACACATTGTGGACTACTGAAAGCCGTTTAGGAAGCTGAACGTGATAGGCAACCGGTCCACAAACTTGAACGATTTCATATGGGCCAATATAGCGTGGTGCTAATTTCCCTTTCACTCCAAATCTTTGAATTCCCTTTGTTGGTGAAACTTTGAGATAAACATATTCACCAACTTGATACGGCTTAGGTTTCCTTCCTTGATCATGGTAACGTTGTTGTCTCATTTGAGCTGTCTTTAGATTTGCTTGTATTACTTTACTTTTTCTTCCGCTTCTTCAACTAACATTGGACCAAAGAATTTTCTTTCCCCGGTCTGTGACCAGTTCATAGGAGTTCGACATCTCCTTCCATAAAGAGCTTCAAATGGTGCCATTTTCAAACTAGCTTGGTAGCTATTATTGTACGAGAATTCAGCCAAGGACAAGCAATTGTCCCAATTCTTGTCGAAATGGATAATGCAAGCCCTCAACATATCCTCTAGGACTTGATTGACTCTCTCAGTCTGTCTGTTTGAGGGTGGTAAGCAGAACTGTGAAGTAACTTGGTTCCCATTGAGGTATGTAGGTGTTCCCAAAAATGTGACATGAACTGAGAACCTCTATCGGAAATGATGGTTCTAGGAACTCCGTGTGAGCACACGAAGCGTTCAAGATAAATCTCTGCATATTGCTTGGCTGAGTATGTGGTATGAACGAGAATAAAGTGTGCGGTCTTGGTGAGTCTGTCCACAATAACCCAGATAGAATCATGGTGCTTAGATGTGAGAGGCAGTCCCACTATGAAATCCATACTTATATCATCCCATTTCCATGAAGGTATCGGCAATGGTTGAAGAACACCATTAGCTTTTAAATGACTGGCTTTAATTCTCTGACATGTGTCACATTCGGACACATATTTGGCAATCTCGACTTTCATATTTACCACCAAAAGTTTTCCTTCAAGTCTTGGTACATTTTGCTACTCCCAGGGTGAATTGAAAATTTGGATCGATGAGCTTCATCCAAAATTTCCTTCCTGAGACTAGTATCCTTTGGGACAACGAGGCGTTGCCCAAACCAAACTGTACCCTTTGAGTCTTGGTGAAAACACTTGTACTTAGGATCACCTTCTGACAACTTTTGCCTTATCTTTTTAACATCCTCGTCATTGGACTGAGCATTTAAACCTTTTTCTTACAAGGTTGTCTCCATGCCAATAGCATTTAATTCACCTTGACTAACAATTTCCAAATTGAGTTTGTTCATCTCGTGGCACAAGGTGTCACTATAGGTGTCCACAGATAAGCAATTGCAATGGCCTTTTCGGCTAAGAGTGTCGGCAACGACATTTGCCTTGCCGGGGTGGTGATGTACCTCCAAGTCATAATCTTTAATAAGTTCTAATCATCTTCTCTGGCACATATTCAAATCGGCTTGCATGAAGATATACTTGAGGCTTTTGTGGTAAGTGAATATATTGCAACGGGTTCCCATCAAGTAATGCCTCCAAATTTTGAGAGCATGAACAACCGCTGCTAATTCAAAATCATGAGTGGGGTAATTTAATTCATGGGGTCGAAGTGCTCGAGAAGCATAAGCAATGACTCTATTTTCTTGCATGAGTACACATCCAAGACCAGTACCCGAGGCATCACAATAAACCTCATATGGCTTAGAGTTGTATAGTTGAGCCAAAACGGGCGCTGAAGTCAAATATTGCTTTAGGGTGTGGAAAGATTTTTCACAATTCTCATCCCACACAAACTTGACTCCCTTCTTCAGAAGTTCAGTCATAGGTTTGGCAATTTTGGAAAATTCCGGAACGAAGCGATGATAATAACCAGCTAATCCGAGAAAGCTTCGAATCTGATGAACGGACTTAGGTGGTTTCCAATCCATCACTTCTTGCACTTTACTTGGATCCACTGAAATACCATCACTAGAAATAGTGTGGCCCAAGAATTTCACACTGTCCAGCCAGAATTCACATTTGGAGAATTTAGCATAAAGCTTGTGATCTCTCAAACGTTGCAGAACAATGCGGAGATGTTCGGTATGTTCTTCTTCATCTTTGGAATAAATTAAGATGTCATCGATGAAGACCACCACGAACTTATCCAGTTCATTCATGAATACCGAATTCATGAGGTACATGAAGTAAGCAGGAGCATTAGTCAGCCTGAAGGACATGACTAAAAATTCATATAGCCCATATCGTGTGGAGAAGGCAGTTTTAGGAATATCACAGGGCCGGATCTTTATCTGATGATATCCCGATCTAAGATCAATCTTGGAAAAGACCTTTGTTCCTGATAGTTGATCAAACAACACATCAATGCGGGGAAGGGGGTATTTATTTTTGATAGTCACCGCATTGAGGGGCCGGTAGTCCACACATAGTCTCAAACTACCGTCTTTCTTCTTAACGAAAAGAGCAGGACATCCCCAAGGAGAAGAACTCGGGCGAATGAAACCCTTATCCAGTAATTCCTGAAGCTGGGTCTTCAACTCAGCCAGTTCCTTGGGTGGCATGCAGTAGGCTCTCTTTGAGATAGGTGCCGTACCAGGTTGAAGTTCGATAACGAACTCAATGTCTCGGTCCGGTCGCATACTCGGCAGATCATCAGGGAAGACATCCGGGTATTCACACACCACTGGAATTTCTTCTAATCGGGTAGCTATGGTCACATAGGCACATGAATCCACAGATACTCTAGAAGGTAAGTAGAGCGTTGATGCTCCTACTCTCGGGGAGTTGATTTCTATTCTTCGCTCAGAAATGTCTAAGGTCACCTTGTGCAGGGTCATCTAGTCCATTCCTAAAATAACATCTATTCCGTCTAGCCCCAAGGTTATGAGATTCGTCTGAAAAACCTTGCTACCTAACTCCAAAGGTACCCCAATGATTAGGGTGCTGGAAGAAAATTTTCCTCCCGGGGTAGCAATCTTATAGATGCTCCTAGTATGCGTTTCCTTTAAACCCAATTTGTTTTGTGTTTGCTTGTTCATAAAACTGTGCGTAGCACCAGAATCAAACAAAATCTTAATAGGTTTGCCTTGTATAGAGAATCTACCCGTCATGACTGCTGCTCCCTCTGGAATTCCCACCATTGTGGTGAAGTTGATGTGACCCTGCTTGACTTGCACGGTCTGCTTCTTTCCCTTGTCCTTATTGTCCTGAGTAGGTCCACGTCCTTGGTTCTGCTGGTTGAGCTGGTTCTGCTGCTTGGGACGGGGCACTCATTAGAATAGTGTCCCGCCTCACCACAGTTGTAGCATTTGCCATCCCTAGCATTCCGGTTAGGCTGCGAAGCATTGGGCTTGTAATTCTGCTGGGAAGCAGAAGAACGATAGTCTCCTCGCTGCTGATTCTGAGACGGCTTAGCCACCCAGCGTCCAGACCGCTGGTTCCTTTGAGAATCCTGGGAAACCTTCTTCACAAGGCGAAACTTACGATTAGGCGTGTTGTTAGAGTTGAACGCAGCCTTTCTGTTCTTTGCATTCTGCGTCCTCTTCATAGCATCTTCTTGAGAAATAGCCAAATTCACTATCTCATGGTAGGTGTCGGTCTTGATGGGGTTCAGCCTTGCATAAAGCTCAGGATCAAGACCACGTCAGAAACGATCCATCTTCTTCACATCATTACCCACATGATATCCCCCATACTGACAAAAGTTGTTGAATTTCTGTGCATACTGATACACAAAGTCAAAACCTTTCCTTAATGCCAGTAGTTCACTGATCTTCCGATCAACCATTCCCTGAGGAATGTGATGAGTCTTGAATGCTGTCTTGAACTTATCCCAAGTAATGGCATGTCCAGCAGGTTGCGTCATCTTAAAGTGTTCCCACCAGATCAGAGTAGGACCACGAAGTTGCAATGCTGCAAAGCTAGCCTTGCGCTCCTCTGAGCAGGGCAGAGTGAGAGCATTGAACCTGGCCTTAATGGCGCGAATCCAAGCATCAGCCTCCAGTGGTTCTTCTGCTTTGGTGAAAATTGGTGGCTTCATGGCCGTGAAGTGCTCATTCTTGGCCACTTGTGGCTGGTCATCACGCGGATTGCCGCGTTGCTGCTGCTGCTGCTGATTGTGCAATATCTGGCGCATCACATCAGCTTGAGCCAATAGGAAGGTCTCCATGGGTGTCATGGGAGGTGGCGGTGGTAGTGGGTTGCTGCCACTAGCATCACCGAAACCATAGGGAGTATTGCGAGTGGAACCCACCATTTGAAAAATTATGGGAATAGAGATTAGTCACACATTTACAAGCTTGCAGATAGAATTATGCACAAGTAGAATATGTGAAACAATCCATTCATAGCAGAATTTTTCAGGAGGGTCAGCCACAACGCTAAAATGAAAAATTTATATCTCCCGGCTCGATTAGCGGATTGTGCTCAAACTTGGTCAGAAGGAGCATCATTTCGTGCACTACGACTTTGGTATTCATCTGAGCTATGAAATTTTAAATTATCATGCTTGAAAAATTCACTTTCCGACTCTCTGTCCTCGCTGTTTTTCAGCCAACCGAGGGTTACAAAAATATTCATAACTCTCAGCACAAAAGAGCAAAAAGGGTGAAAATTTGTGAGCATGCACAAGATAAGATTTCCAATAACTTTTCTTTTCATTGCACAGATCATATTTGATCATAAGGAGTTTCAAATTACAGATTACTAGAACTGTTGCAGAAAGTCTTGCAACACTAGGATCATACACTAGATTACATCACATGATTACAACACAAGCTAGGTCCTTATTCAACATACTAGTGGTTAACATGTAGCTTCTAACCATACAAAAGAATACTCCATCTTCGTTAGCCTATCCCTTCCACGGACCAAAATTAGGCCATCGCAGGATTACACATGTTGTACTAGCTACTACCATCTAGAAGTCATCTAGGTTGCCTACTAAGGAAGAAGCTGAAGCAGATGAGGCAATCTCCATCGGCTCTGCCTGTGGTTCTTCCTTTTCACTGCCTATCATGGACTGAGTGTCATTCGGATTATCCTCCATAGCTTCCGGAACTGGTGGTGGTGGCGGCTGCTGTAGCATAGCAATCATGCCATGGGCAGCACCCAGATCCCCGTCCATCAACTCTAGCTGCTCTTCCATCTGTGCTATTGCTTGTATGTGCTGTAAGCACTCATTTCTCATCTGATCCATCTCGACCTGCATCTGATCTCGCTGCTCCTGGAGTCCTGTAACAGTCTGAAGGCGATCAACGAGCTGGTGTGCCCACTGAGCCATACAGGTCACCCAGTGAGCCTCGCTAGCCTGCAGTCCAGCAATCCTCAGTCGTGCCTCAGCAAGGTCTCACTCCAGTCCCATGTAGCCAAGGGAGATGGAGCGCAGGTGGTGATTCCGTACTCCCAACACTCCAGCACTGTCTAGAGCAACGGTGGACACGTCTGTGGTAGCCACCCTGCGGAGAGCCTGAAGATGATACAGTGCGTTTATGCACCATGACATCTCGTGCAGTACGTCCAGTGGGGTCCTCTCAGTCAGAAGCGCTGCCATGTTCCCCATGCGGCTTCTCCACGCGGGATCCGCGGGGTCCACGGTCCGAAGTAGTCCCACCGGAGTAGAAGAAACCTCGAGAGGGTGCTGATCACCAAAGACGTTCAGCACTCTCAAAGCAGCAACCTCAAGTACCTCCATCATGCAGACGCCTGACACGTCCATGCTCAGGTCCTGCCACTCCGAGTGAATAGGGTGAAGTGGCACGGTCACCCGAACATAGCAGCGAGGCACTCCAAGCTGCATGGTCTCCAACGCCTCGTACATCGGAGGAGTGGTGTACCCTGACGAGCGAAGAGTGTCCCACAAAATGCAGGCAAACCCCTCAAGGTGTAGCCCGTCGGTGCGGACCATCCCGTCAGGACGTACCTCCCAAAAGAGCGGTCCAGCCATCTGTATCAACAAAACTCCCACCGATTAGTGTGAGTTAAAAGATAACAGATTCTGTCCAAAGCACAAAAATGCATATAGCTCATATTCTGGTAGGCCAAAAATTCTCAAAATTTTCCAGCTACTCAGTGAAGTTATTTCACCCTAAATTGGTATTCAAAAGTTGGGCTAAAAACAAAAGGAAGATACCCTAATAGAGTGAGGTTTAGTTCTCTGTCTCCCAGGAAAATAGCAAGTAGACAGGAACTAAACTGAGCATAACTACAGATTCTCTTGCTCAAAAATTCTGAAATTTTTACAGAAGGAACTAGACAAGATTTGACACAACTTTTGTATCTAGCTTTTCTCCAGAAAACTCTGTTCGAGGGTCGAAAAATTCAGACCAACAGAGCATCCAAAAACTTGTGAAATAGGGACAGCTATTAAGATCGGGATGATGTGAAAGTGTTTTGGTGAGGTGCTTTAGGATAGATTATGAGGTGATTTAATTACTTCTTAACAACTTTTAGCATGATGCAAAAAGCGTCCTAGACATCCTCACAAGGCAAATCCATGCCCAGGAATCGTGGTTAGCGCCGGTGGCAAGGCACAATTATACGCCTCTCCCTATAATAGCTAGTCGGATACTAACCGTTCGATCTACCGGAACGTGGTTAGTGTACCTGCAAAAGAAAGAACCTTCCATACCAGCACATCACGGAAGCATCCACAAACATTACCGTTCACTATAGAAACAACACCCGTGCGTTTAGCGCTGCATGGACAGCGTCCAACCTGAGACACGCCCCTTTTGAATGGAGGGTGTCCCCCTTCGCATGTTCGTAATGCGGAATCATGCACACGTATGGCAAAACGTGGCGACATCACAACCCATGATATGTTCATATGGAATAGAACATACAATCCTTCGTATGCTTTGCATACGGAAAGTGCACGTATAAAACACGTGGGCATCCAACCGAGAAGATAGGATCCGTTGAATAGATTGCCCTATCGACCCTCTCATACTCGTGATGCGGCACAGCACACATATGAAACACGTGGCTTAAGAAGTGCTGGAAGTTAGTTTAAATACATCATAAATTACTAGCCACCAGAAAGAACCCAAACTCCCTCTAGGGCCTCTCGGACTAGTTTATCCTTAGCGTTCCTAACGCATTTTGCAAACACACCTTAATCTTGCAAGTTTTATTCCAAAAACATGTTACTAAGGGTGTATTAAGATCTCTGGTGTACAATTGAGCTCTGATGCCAGCTGTGACAGAACTGCCCAAATTAATTCCGTATTATTGCCTAAACCGGTCCATCTGGTCATTAAGCAATAATGCAGAAGTAATTTGTCGCCTCTGCCGGGTCAAGACCGGTAAATCACTTTAACCAGGATCGAAGACTTGTACATTAAAACTCACACGGCGGCGAGTCCAGAGACAAACATTTCACAAATTATTACATCAAGCTCCATAAGGTTTTAATATTACAAACCAAGTCCTTTGCATAAGGTAAATAGTTCAGAGTGCGAAACACAGTGGAAATAAAATACTAAACGTCATAAGTAACGTCATAGGAGGCTATCCATGATGTCACTAAGCACTGTCATCCTCCCACTCAACTTCCCATCCGGGTGGGAGCGAACCAGGCCACGGGAACCCATCATCATTCACATCACCTGAAAAGCACAACAAAAGCATGACTGAGTATACTAATACTCAGCAAGACTTAACCGTCGGGTGATGGAAAAATCACCAACTCTCTACACATGCAAGGCTCTTTGGCTAGTGGGTTGTTTTGCTGAAAAGCAACAAAGAGTATGTCCTTACTTTCAAGTTTTAGCTCAAAATTCTAGTTGATTATTCATTACTAAGTAAGCAACTATTACAAGCATAAGTTGTGCAAACAATTAAGCGTATATCCAAATTACTTCTCAATTCCATCATTAAGGGACATAGAGTGTATGGTTAAGAAATCTCGAGTAACAGTGAGAGGCCGACGATCGATCGATTAATAACCTTGCAAGATGGACCTAAACACACGGAAGAATGCACACCCCAAAAATAATCCAACTAGAAACCAACAGGGGGTGGGGTATGCACCAACCAGGCGGTTCCCAACCATCCTCGCCTCAGCATCCATTTCTACAGTCTTTGGTAGAAGGTATACTGGTCACGGAGACACACGCCGCCCAGCTTCACACATGCACCACTCTGCTGCAGGCAGAGGGGACTCTTCCCAAGATTAGTGGTCATAGATCTCTTACCGGATCAAGAAGGTACTAGGCTTACCGGTCCCATTCCCGGCAAATGTTTAGTACGTTCAAACGCTTAACCACAGACCTACTGGCCGGAGCCGGTCCCATGCTCTAACCACATGAGCATATCCATTTATCATAATCTTATGATTCCAACATAAGAGACCTATAGCTCGCGAGTGACGAACATCACTCGACTTTTACCGTGTCCTTAGAGCATGGCAACTAGCAACCTATCATGCTAGTATTTGAGCGTAGGAACCTATGATCATGCATCTAGGGTTTCAATTTAACTCCTGAAACGTAAATGCACAAATATAGACAAGCATAATCGTAAAAGTTAGAAAACTAGGTTATGCTCCAGGGCTTGCCTTCACTAGCAAAGTCAGTGGAGAAATCCTCCGAACATTGGTTCGGGTCTTGCTGCACCTCCACCACGTTCACTTCTCCTTCAGCAAGATCTCCCACGGATTCCGGCACCAACTCGTAGTTTCCGTCTGGAAGTTCTACACGACATGCATATGCATTAACTTCATGTATTTATAACTGAGGAGTCAGAACATAGTTTAGCATTGAAGGGTAAACATGGGGGTGTATGGGTGACCACATTCGCCTGGATAAGGATATATCCAGCATACTCTTCCTATCAAAGAAAGGGGTATGCGTGCGTGATTTAACTTCTTATTTGATGGTGATTGTGTGCACATCTAAATTAATTAAATAATTTTTCTTCACCAAATTATGCGGTGCTGCACATGGTGTGATTTGGTGAAGCTCAACCCAAAAGATTTGAAAAGAAAACAAAGGTGATTTCTATTTTCCTTTTATTTCTTGAATTAAGCTTGATTTATGGCGTGTTTGGCAGGGCTCCGGCTCCACCAAACCCACTCTGGAGCTGCTGCTCCACCAATTTGCTGCTCCACCGTGGAGCTGGACTCTCCCTTTGGAGCTGAAGAGATATGTTTGGCAGAGATAACAACTCCAGCTCCGCGAAATAAAAGTTTGAATAGATTGCCCTCTTTTGCCCTCATCTTTTTTTTATCCCTGTACGCCGGTGTGCTGTTCGTGTACCTGCATGCGTCTCGCTGTGCTGTGCCTGCATGCGTGTTGCTGTGCTGTGCACTGTGCTTGTGTGCGTGTGCTGTGCTTGTGTGCCTGCATGCGTCTGTGCGTGTGCGTGCTTCTGTGCCTGCATGCGTCTGTGCGTGTTGCTGTGCTGTGCTTGTGTGCGTGTGCTGTGCTTGCCTGCATGCGTGTGTGCGTGTGCCTGCATGCGTGTTGTGCTGTGCGTGTGCGTGTGCTGTGCGTGCGTGTGAGAGTTTTTTTCTTTGAATTTCAACAAACAAGTCGGCCGGGCCGCTGGACAGGCCAGCCGCGCCGCTGCCAAGGCCGGCCGCGCTCCTGCCAAGGCCGGCCAGGCCCCTGCCCAGGCCGCCGGCCGCGCCCAGCCCCAGGCTGGCAGCGCCCCTGGCCAGGACGGCGGACGAGCCACTGCCCAGGCCGCCGGCCACCCCTATGCCCTGGTCGCCGGCTGCACCAAAGCTATGCGAAAACGGGTCGAGGAAGTCCTCCCCACCAGCGCCATCAGCCCCGTTTTGCTCGCCGACCCCGGCGGCCGCCGCGCCATTGACATCAGAGCCATCTAGGGTTACAGGAGGAGGACGAGGAAGGCCAACTCGGCGCGAGGAACTGAGAGGAGAAGGCGGAGGGGGCGGCGGCCGGCTCATCTCCGGCGTCCTCCGGCGGTCCGGCCGGCCGGCCGGCGGAAAGAACAGGCGGCGGCACGGCTACTGCAGAGGAGGGAGGCGACGGGTCGCGTGAGGGAGGCGACAAGTCGCGTGAGGAGGGAGTCTCGGGAAAAAAGAATTGAACCGGTAAGTTGTGTAATGGGTGGCAAAGGTGGGTAATTTCCACCCAACTCCACGAGTGAGTACAAAACAGGCCTTCGCAGAGTACCCTTGAGGCACTCCATGGATTTGGTGGAGTTGGGAGCTAGATCCTTGGATTTGGTGGATCTGGAGTTTTTGGAGCTGGGGTGTTTGGCAGGAAAAAATTGGAGTGGAGCTATTTTATTGAATCTGGAGCTGCTTGGAGCCCTCCCAAACACGCCCTTACTTCGAAAATTCATTCTGGAAGAAATATAAACAACATGACCATGAAACTTTGCAGGGAGGCACATCATACTATACATGAGCTACTGCCAAAAATTTAGATCTATCCCAGCCATAGATCTAGCATGAAAAATACAACTAGATTCATTCATTTAAAACAAGAATAAATCATACAAAAATAAATATACCACATCTTGAACTAGATCATGTGGAAGCACAAAACATCTATTCATGGAGAGATATGCACTTACTCAGCAAAGAAAATTTAAATTACTTTAAATTTATGAAAGAAGATTAAACTTGTGCAAAAATTACTTGACCCTATAAAACATAGTAAAAACATCTCTGCTATTTATCATGGGTGCAAAATCATTAAAAAGGATCATAGCAAAAAGATTGGATCCAAAAGATCAACATATTAATTTATAAAAATCATAAATAGGAACAATGCTGAAAACAAACTTTAATTCATAACTAAAGATCTACTTTATAACTTTGTGCCAAAATTGAACCAGAAGACCAACATGACATGGAAAACAACATATCCAAAATTGAGCTTCAGATCATGCATAGAATTTGAAATATTTCAGATCTATCTAAAAAAGGTAAATTCAAAATTATTTAAAAACTACACAGAAATTTGAAAACTTCCTTTGTAGAAAAGTTGGGTCTAGTCACAAGGATCACAATACAATTGAGTTTGCATTTTTAAGATTTTTCTGTGATTTGTTATCGATTTTACAAGATTCAGCAAAACAAATCAAAACTTGAAGAATCTATTTTGCCGATAGGTCCCTGGCTTTAGATATCTATTCACAACTCTACCCTCGCATTTACACAGGGGTCCCTGCTTTAGCGGTTTAAACCCTGGAAAGAAATGGGCCTTCGCAATTGGGTCCCCGGCGGCGCGGCCGGCCGGATTCCGGTGAGCTCGCCGCCGGTGCTGGCCGGGGAAGGGGCGGAGGTCATCCTGCAGCTTACCTAGGTCTGGTCCGTGGCCGGTATTGGACGGGGGAGGACATCGTCGAGGTGGCTCGGCGGCGCAAGGGCACGACGGCCGCGGCGGTGCTGATTCCGGCGAGCTGGGCGGCCAAGGTCGACGAGATGCGGCACTGGAAGTTGTAGTGGAGTCGTGTGGAGGTGCTAGGGTGCTTGGACTGGCACGAGACGGCCCGGGCACGGGAGCTCAGCGGCGGCGTGTCAATGGCGTCCGACGGAGCTGCGGTGGCGGAGCAGGGAGCGGCAGTGAAGTGCGGCGGGCTCATCCCTTTATAGGTGACGACGACGCGAGAAAAAAAGGCGCGAGGCCTGGGCTCCAGTACACGCGCGCACGGGCGGGAGTAGCGACGCGCACAAGCAGCGCTAAGGCACGGCGCAGCACGCGCGCGAGCGCGCGCGGGCGTGGGGCGTGGCCCGTGACATGCGGCCACCTGGCGCGGCCCTACCGGACGGCATCTCCTCGGGGAGGTGCATCTGGTCACGTCCTAGGCGCTGGTGCGGGTGGGACCCACGGTAGGCAGCGTACGCGGCACGGACGCCCAGGCGGGGTCGGCCGACGTGGCGCGGCGCTCTCGCGCTCTGGAGCGCGCAAGGCTGAACCTGTGCGGTCAAGGCCTGTTTGACCGTGAAGATCTCCAATATTTTGAACTGCGTCGAAAAATCGCCAAAAACCAAAGTTGTAGACCAGCTATCCAGCAACAATTTTTGTAAAGGTCGTCCTATGTAAAAATCTATGGATTTGGAGATATAGTGGCTTGAAGTTTGGGATTTTCTCTGTTTGGTCACGACACTGCCCTGAGCTTTGACCAACATTTTGAGGGTCTTTCACTTTGAATCTCAAATGCCGCCAATTGAATGAAATGTGTCCCGTGCAAAAATGAACAACTTTCATATTGGTCGATTTTGAAGTTGTTATATGAAAAGTGGAGAATGCGCTAGATCATCAATGAAGGGAATAGAACCCTAGGGTGTTGACCTTGATTTGGAAGGGTTTGACTAGAGGTTAGGGTTTGACCAAGTCAAACAAGTTAATTACCTTGCTTAGTCTCACTAATGATGGTGTTTACTGTTGTTTAAACATTAGGGATGTTACATAAGGTCACCTTACTACTCACCTTCACCATACCTTCAGCAAGCACTCGTCCTCTCCCATTGTCCTCGAAAGTGATGTACTCCCTCGTATTCACCGTGGTGAGGCTGGAGAACCACCCACGATCTCCGGTCATGTGTCGTGAGCAACCAGAGTCGATCAACCAAAAGAGTTCCAAGCCTCCCACTTGTAATAAAAAACGAGAACGAGAATGAGCAAGCGACTCAACACTGGGGTTAGTATCAAAGGAGTTAAACCAGTGTGGAGTCATTTGCTCAAAGGAAGGGTTAGCAAAGTCCATCCTACCAAAACCTCTAGGCGGAACCCTCTCACACCTACCACCAAAGGACCTGTCACGTCTCACTGGAGGAGTACACGCACCACGAGGGGGAAAACGTGGCCCGTAGTCCATCTGAGACCCAAAGCTCCGATCGTGCCTCCCAAACTTGTAACGGTCACGAGAAGGAGCACATCTAGCCAACTCACCACGCCCAAACCCAACACACCTATCTCTCTAAGGAAAACTACCTCCACCTCCACGAGTGGGAACTGTACGCACAAACACCTCACCCCTTGGTAGAGGCCCTCTACGAGGCTCAGGAACACCATGAGGAAGGTGGTACCTGTCCTTGTTTGCCATCTCCCTAGCAAACCTCTCATCCCTCTTCCTCCTGAAACAGAACTCATCCTTGTGCCCATCCCTCCCACGATACTGACAATGGAAGCGGATCGGCTGTGGCT
The DNA here is from genome assembly GCA_036936925.1 of Cenchrus fungigraminus. Lineage (NCBI taxonomy): Eukaryota > Viridiplantae > Streptophyta > Magnoliopsida > Poales > Poaceae > Cenchrus > Cenchrus fungigraminus. The sequence goes on along the minus strand of CM072777.1, from coordinate 47,733,576 downwards.
TAGGCTGTGGCTTCTCTACAGGCTTCTCAACAGCCTTCTCTCCTGACTTCCCTTCAAAGACATTCCCCTGGGTGCTCACAAACTTGATGGGTTTCTGGTAGTTTTCTGTTTTGTGGGGAAACACTGGTGGGTCTGGAGTTGTATCATGCTTGTTTCTGAGGTGGTTTGGCTTGGGTGCATATTTGTTCATGGGTATGGTGTGTGGTGGAGTAGGAGTCTCTCCAGCTTTCTCTTCTCGCTCACCACTCTTCTCACCACTCTTGCCAGCCCCTAACGCCTGACCATCAAACCTCTTGAACTCAGCCAACATCAAACTCAACTGTGGCTCATGCCTAGACAACTAACTCATCAATTTCCTAAGCTCATCATTTTCATCCTGCAAACGGTCAACATAGTGTGCAAGTTCCATGTTTTTCAAACCATGCATTTCACAGGTAGAACATGATGTAGGAATGTGAGCTTTCAAAGCAGCCTCAAGAGAAACTATTCTAGTGTGAGATTCATCTAGCCTAGCATGCAACACAGGACATGAAGTGCAAGCACCTAAAAAAGCAGGTCTAGATTTCAATTCATCACACTCAATCCTAATCACATCTAGTTCCTCAAGAGTAGAGGCATGATTTTCCTTGGGAGCAGTCAAATCAGCAAGAAACACATTGCAATCACTACAATCAATCTCATCAGACACAACAGGAGCAGCCTTCAAAGAGCCTATCTCATTTCTAGCATTCACAAGCAAGGACTCAAGCTCAACTATCTTGTCCGTAGCATCACCCAACAACGACCTAAATTCTCTCTTGTCCTTGTTGGTCTTCCTAAGCACATCATCACGGTTATCAAGCAACTCATTGAGCCTAGCATTCTCCTCTAGCAAGAAGTTGGGATCATGTCGTACCTCTTCCTCGGAGTCGGAGTTCGAGTCCGAGCTGTTCTTCCCACCCTTCTTGGAGTGTGCCATACCGCAAAAGCCTCCTTGTGCGACGAAGCTGAGGCCGGTGAAGTTCTTGCCCGTGTTCCGCTTGTCCTTGCGTCGATCTTGCTCTTCATCGCTGCTCGAATCGGAAGAAGCATCGCTTGATGTGGAGTTGATGTCGCTCACTCCAGGAACCATCGCTCGAGCCGTCTTCTTCTTGTACCCACTACTCTTCTTGGGCCTTCTCTCGCCCTTGTCCTTGCGCTTGTCCTTGTAGTCATTCCGGGAGCGGTGCTTGTTGTAGTCGTGCTTGGGCTTGCCCTTGTAGTCGTTCTTGATCTCCATGGCTTCAGAGCATTCGGCGATGAAGTGCCTGTGCTTCCCGCACTGATAGCACATCCCCGAGCTCCGCCTTGCATTCTTGCGGTTCTCGTACATCCGCCCAAACTTCTTGCTCAACAAGGTGAGATCATCCTCGCTCAGCACCTCAAAGTCCTCATCTGGCAAAGACACAAGACAAGACAAAGAGAAACCAATAGAGTTAGCGTTAGACCTTGATCCTGAGACAAGAGCCAAACTATGAGGATCAGTGGGGCTCTCGCTCTTGGCCCTCAAGCCACGATCAACCTCCGAAGACCTGAGCTTGGAAAACATCTCATCAAGCGACAACGTGTCATACACGTTCGACTCCTCAATGGCCTCGACCTTGGCACTCCACACAGACCTATCCAGGGCATGCAAAAGACCTATCCTCATGTTGTTGACGATGCTAGTGAAGCGCTGGAACATAGCATCGGTCGACTCACCGGGGAGATGAGTGAAGTTCTCATACTCTCTCCGGTAAGTGGAAAACAAACGGGCTTGCACCTGGGCATTGCCAACATGAGCATTTCTCAAATTAAGCCATATCTTTCCGGCCACATTCTCTCTGTACACTCGCTCAAACTCCGAGGCACAGAGAGCATAGAACAAGTAATCAACAGCCTTGCTGTTGGCCTCTCACATGTCCCGCGACCCTGGAAGCAGAAAACTGTCTCGGATGACATAATGAGGATTCTGAGTGACCTCCCAGATCAGAGTTCCCTTCCCACGCAAAAACGCGTCCATGCGCCTCTCCCACATCGGGTAATTCTTGCCATCAAAGTGTGGAGGACCCGACCCCTTGCCATAATCGCCCATCTTTGGATCTTAGACTGGTTAGAATCAAGAAGATCCGTAACCGGCTCTGATACCAATTGAAGGACCGAATAGGCGACTAGAGAGGGGGGGAGTGAATGGGAGCCGATAAAAATTCATCCCGAAGGTCGAACTCAGCCTATACCCCGATTGCCACTCCGAGTACTCGCACACACCAGAGAAGCTCTAGACTAGGCACACACAAGCCTACAAGTCCTAGAGACAAGCCTTGAATCAAACCACGGAAGCACAAAACAAGAATCAAAGCGCTTGGCCAATTCTGGAAAAGCCAACGCGGACTGTCCGGACCGACCTTGCGGACTGTCCGAAAAAGGCAACAGAACCACCAAAGATGCACCGAAAAAATCAGACTGTCCGGCTGAGCCACACGGACCGTCCGCCAGTGTCACGGACTGTCCGTGAAGGCAGCGCAGACTGTCCGTCCAACTCGCTGGAAACACTAGACAAAACAGCCCTACCCCTAGACAAAAACTTGACCATGCGGACCGTGCGTGAAGGACTCGCGGACTGTCCGCAAAACCACTTGCAACAAAACCCTAGCGGCGCTACAGATCAAAACACGAGTTCGCAAGAACAGACGACGAACACGGGAAGAACCCTAGATGCGCGAACTGTCCGTGGCTACCACGCGGACTGTCCGCAAGCCATGAACAGAACCAAAAACGCCCGACCCGCGGGGTCAACCTCTCAAATCCATCTCCGAATCTCCCAAACGGCTGAAGCTCTTGAGACAAGATTTTGGAGAGATGAGAAGCGTCACTAGATGAAGCTATGCCCCAAAAATCTCGACCTCTAACTCAATAAAACACCGGGAATTGCGGATCACACGAACCACCACCAAGAACTCGGGCTCTCACCAAAAACTCACGAATCAAGGTGTTTCCCAGCGTTTGAGGGGTCAAGATCACACACAAAGATGTACAAGGAATCCACCCATGATCCCCTCAAAGAAATCCGAGAAGGAACACCCTCAAATCCACGAATCGAGTGAAGAACAAAACTCCCCAAAAATAGCCCCGAAAATGACACAAAAATCACAAAGAGCTAGGAGATCACAACAACACCGAATGCTTCCATACAACCAGAGGTCAGAGTCTATATAAGAATCTAGTCTGAGGAAAACAGAGGAAAAGAAGCAGTCCAGAGCAATCTACCGGGGGAGGAAACCCTAGAGTCCAAGAGAGAGAAATGCCATCCACCTCTCCGCTATTTATACGAAGTCCACCGGAGGAGGCAAATGACCACGCTACCCCTACAACTTGAATTGAAGATACAACCCCTCAGGGGCATTTTGGTCAAGTCTTCATCGAGCGGACACGCTTCCACCGCGGCCTTGCTTAGCATCGACACAAGCCCCACGATCACGCCACGTGCCCCCCTCCTCGAAGCTTCCCGACGCTCCCGGATCACCGTCTCCATCGCATCGGGCCTTCGGACTTGGTTTTGCGGCCCAAACCAAGAAACCGTCCACCGATGGTTTTGTGGGTAAACCAACAAACCCCACATGCAAGCTTCGGCCTCGATCTGCTACCTAGCACCGGCCCATGTCCACGACTTCAGCCCGCTAGTCTTGCACCGCACGGCTCGCACTTGACCCCATCGGCCACCAGGTCCATAGAACCAAGCCTACTTGCCTCTCCATCACTCGGAGGCCGCCACGGCTAAGGCCTTCGTGCTTGTTCTTCACCTGCACCGACACGAGTCAAGCCGCAACATGTACCTGCACACTTAGCCAAGCATCAGTCCACACAACGTTGTCAATCACTCATCACTAAGGAGCGACCCTCCACTGGTCTTCGGACACACCTGGTCCTCAACAAGATCAAAGGGTCGTGTTCGTGAAGAACACTAGCCTCTAACTTTTGAATAAACACATAAGGAATGAGTAAATCATCCTTCAAGTGGATCAAAAGGTAGTGTTCAAGAAGAACACAAGCCTCTAAATGATGAACAAGAGATGAACTCAAGAACATATCAATCATATGATCTACCACTACTTTATATGAAATAGCTGAATAATTGAAGTGGATCAAAGTCATACAGAGAAATAAAGATACAAGAGAACTCATACCTAGACTCCAAAGTAGACTTGGAACCTGAATAAGAGCTACTCTAGCCTACCCCCTAGCCTTGGAAACTAAAAGTGAGAGGAGAATGGAGAGAGTGGTGTGTGAGAAATGGAGCCCCTCCCCTTCTATTTATAGGCAAGGACCAGGCTTGCTTCAGCCACCAAATGGCCTCAAATCACCCAGGGATGCAGCAATGGACCAATGGGGAGCAACCACGTGGAGGGACATGATGAAAGGAGGCAGAGGCAGTTCGCTGATCCTAGGATCGGCTGGCCCCTTCGGCCCTCCTTTCGAGGTGTGTTTCCTCTGGGTGGCTGCCCTGTGGGCCCTTTGATCACTCCCCCATGCATGCCTCGTTTTGGAATCCTAGGTGGGCCCTTTGATCCTTGTGAAGTCTATGTGTTGCTCTCTCATTCGTCGGTGAGTGCCTCCCTTGGATTAGTGACGTGGATTGCCACTTGTTTCCTTGGTGGCAGCCATCTCCTCAGCTGAGTTGGCAAGGATCATTCCATAGAAGGTGGGTTTCCATCTCTTTTCATGCTTATTTCACCTACATACAAATAATATCCAAGGACAAGTGGAACTACATTATTCAAACCAAAATGCAAGTAAATAATGCATATGTCTCCATTTATGTGAGAATATTGATGGCTGAAAGTAGTACTTAACAGCCGTCAACAACACATTAGAACCAGAGCTCTGGCAGGCAAGGCAATCAAGCAAGGATTCTTTTGGCCAACTATGAAACTCGATGCAAAGAAATTAGTTCGACAATGCGAGGCTTGTCAGAAAATGGCAAATCAATAGAATCTGCCTTCGATACCAATCCAACTGATTCCTCCTTCTTGGCCACTTCAAAGGTGGGCAATGGACATGGTTGGCCCACTTCCAATAGCACAAGGGAATTGCAAATTCGCAGTAGTAGCTGTCGACTATTTCACCAAATGGGTCGAGGCTAAGACATTGGCAAACATCACAACAGTAATAGTGCAAAATTTTTTCTGGCAAAACATAATTGGTAGGTTTGGTGTACCAAGGGAATTAACAGTAGATAATGACAAGCAATTTAAATGTTATAATTTCAAGGAATTTTACAGAACATTAGGTACCCATGTGAAGTTTGCCTCGGTCTATCATCCGCAATCAAATGGGGCTGTAGAAGGGCAAATGAAATAATATTTTCCAGTATCAAAAAGTGCTTGTACGATCAGAAAAAGAGAAAGTGGGTAGATGAGTTATCAAAGGTGATATGGTCGCATAACACTACACCATCAAGAACTACAAGGTTCTCACCTTTTCGTTTGCTCTACGGCTCAGAGGCAATGACACGAGAGGAAAACAAGAATGAAAGTTTGAGAGTTCTCTGTTGGTGTTTCTTAACGTCACCACTAGGCGCCGTGATAGCGTGAGCGTGTAAGAAACTCTCGGGTATTATGATGAGTGCGAATGAATCCGCAAGCGCACGGATACACCGTTGTAGCACTTCTCCCTTGGAGAATGAGCATTCCCATCGGGTTTCGTTCCTAGGATGGGAGAGTAACCAGAGAGGGTCTACCCAAGGACACCTAGCTACTACTGAGATAGGTAGGGATGTAAGAAGCACTTTCTTAAGGAACTTAACTCTCGAGATAGATCTGTCCGCTATTAGTCCTCTCCATGGAGCGCCAGCCCATCCTAACTTCTTAGGGCTAGGCCAATGTTCTAGCAACATGGCCCAACTCGGTTCACAGGCACGGAGGGTTTCAAAGGGTCCAACAGGCTGTCACCACTGCAGACTACCTCTATCGTTACGCGAATGCACTTGGTCTTCGTAGGATAACCAGAGTCCAGACACCACGTCTGCACTCCCGATAACTACTATAGCACGGTTACGTCTGTCGACCCGCTAACAACAATATAGCAACCCGTATAAATACAGGACCACGAACAAGAGAGAGAACGGCTCAGATCATACTAGTCATCAAGTTACGGAGCAGCAAGAAAGGTTTGGATGCAAATGAGATACAACAAACTTATTTAGCTAAACAGGATCAAAGCATGCAAAGAGATACTTGAACTAATGGACTAGCTCTAAAGATCGAAGCCTTGTGCCCCGAAGAACACAAGCCTCTAAACTATGAATGAGCCAAGAACACAAGAACATATCATTCATGCATGATGTCCACTATAGTCTAAATAAGAAATATCGAAATACTCACTTTGGTCTAAATGAAGAACAAGCATCCATGAGGACATGAACTCACTCCTACTCTATCTATCAACTAATCCTAGTCTAGATCTCTACTCAACCCCATTCTACCACATAGAGGTGAGAATCACCTCACATGAGCAGAATTAAAGAGAGGGAGAGAGAGTTACACAAGAGAGAAGTGGAACTTGAGAGCTTGGAAGTGTGTAGGAAATGAGGCCCCTCCCCCTCTATTTATAGGCAAGGGAGTGGCTTGCTCCGAGGCTCCAAATGCTCCAAAACACCCCGGGATGCAGCCAAGAGCCAATAGGAGGAAGACACGTGGAGGGCCAGGATCAACCGACCCTAGGTCGGTTCGACCGAACCTAGGGTCGGCCGGCCCCTTCGGGTGGCTGCCTGGGCTGTGCTTCCTCTGACTCGCTTCCATGTGGGCCCTTAGGCTTATCCTCTGTGCATGCCAAGTTTCCTGGCGGTTTGGTTAGCAATGTGGGCCCATGGATCCATGTGATGCTGACATGGCAGTGTGTGATTCGTCGAGAGCTCTTCACATGGATTGGTGACATCATGGATCTAGGAGAATCCATGTGGCAGCCCCTCATTAGCCAGAACCTGAGTGCCTTGGATTGGAGTGGAATGAATGTGCATGGATTCTTCTCATTTCCTATGCTAAATACCTGCATTCGAATAGACATCGACAATGGTGGAAAGTATTAGTTTAAGCTCTTATTCTAGTGTAGATGTGCATTTCATGCTTCAATTTGCAGGAGTTGACAGCCATGAAAATGGTACTTAACAACCGTCAACAACACACCCACACTTGACCTTTGCTCGTCCCGAGTGAAGGGAAAACAAAGCCAAGTGGGTTATGAACACCAAAGAGTAAGACAAACATAACAGATATTCCAAGTCATACCTTACTCTTATGAACCTTTGTGGATTGGCTATCATGTCTCCTTGGGTGATTGAAAAGTAGAACAGCTGTGAATCAAGTCACTTATGCACCTGATGATAAACACCTTGGGGTTTTGCAAAGTTTTTTCATAAACAAAGCTCTTGGTAGCTTCCTCATTTGATTCTCTCGAATCACTCAATGTGTATATGTCCTCACCAAGGCTTTAGACTGCATTTCTTCACCCTACTTCTAATGATGGCTATTTGTGGAGCTCAAGATAGGATAAAAGATAAAGCATACTTGTATCACATATATTGCAAAGTCAAAAACTGGATCCAATAGAGAAAATCAAATCATACAATCAGACCAAGATGTGCACTGGTATGAGTATGGTGAGTATGGTAAGGTGGATACTAGGCCTGGAATGGGTGCTAGATATTACCATACATATATGATGAAAACTATGGTGATGGTAAGGTGGACACTAACCCAGAGTAGATACTAGTTATTTCTACTTAAAAAAGAATGAAAACTAGATAATTTGTTGGTACGTAGTCCGCCGCTCCGCCTCCGTGCATCTGCGTGTGCGCTCGCCCCTCCTCGCGTCCGCCCGACTCCCCTTCATTTTCCCTCTCTTCCCTTTTTTTACCCTTTCGTGCCTTCCGGTCGAAAAAAAAACCCTCTGCATCCTTGTCACGCCCTCCGCTGCCGGATCACGCCCGACTCCCGCCGCCGCGACCTCTGGACCACCAACCCCCGTCTGCCGCCACCGATCCATCACCTCCACCCCCACGCGGCTCCATGGCTCTGCGCCTCCGCTCCCCCTCCCCCCGCATCTGCTGCCTCTGCGCCCTCCGGTCCCACCTACACCTCCGAGCCTCTGTGTTTCCTTTTGTTTCGATCCACCCCAAAACCTTCACACCACTACCTACCCCCATCATGAAGCCGCGCCCCATCGCGATGCCGCCGCGCCGTTGTCGTCGCCGCTCCGCCGCACCTCTTCGGCGTCTCCGGATCGACTCCCGGCAGGTCGATGCTGCCACCGGATCGACGTCGTCACAGCACTGCCGCACATCTCCGGTTTCTCCGGATCGACGCTGCCGATAAATCACTGCCGCCGCCGCTGTACCCGATCCTCTACGTCGCCGCTATACCCGGTCCTCTACACGTCGTCGTCCCCGGTCCTCTCCACCGCCGCGGTACCCAATCCTGATCCAAAGTGGGACGCCAAGTGCTTGGAGGGTGTCGTGCCACCATCCTTCTCCAACAGAAGGTGCATTGCCTTGATTTTTCTCGATCTAATCTTTGGTGCCTGGAGTTCTCGATCTGCTTTCGCAAAAAAAGTCTCGATCTGAAAGGTCTATGTATATTTTCCTATGGTGTACAGGTGATGCCCTTCAACGACTTGCATTGCCAACGATCTGCGGGGCGGAGGCCTGCGTAGCAGCAGGGTCAGTGGCCCTTGCCAAGGTCAGTGGCATAAATATTTTTACTGGAGCTATGTTTCAGCTAGCTGTATACATTTATCATGGTTGGTGTTTGGCAAGCACGCTTGCTGCTAGCAAATAAGCTGCCAGGGTCTGTTTGTTGATTTTCCAACACTTAATCTTGATTGGCTCTTTCTTGGTCGTCCTGTTCAGCGGCTCCAAAAGAACCACCATAGCACGATGCTCATTTTGTTACCACCTCCCATCTTCGCCATTCGGCTCAAATCCTCAATTTTATCTCCTTGTCAGTCCAATATAGATTTTGTTTTTCGAAACCAAGATTAGGTATAGATAATGGAAAAACAAAATCTGTTGGTGAATTTAGGAAGCACCCATGTCTGCAATTTATGTTAGCCACTTAGTTCTTAAAAATAAAAAAAATAAAAAGTTTGTTGGTTTTCTTTACTGGAGAGAAGGCTTGCAAACTGGGTTTCTATTGCAAATCTCTGAAGCATCAAAGAAGCCCATCATGGTAGGAAACTTGTAGAATATAACTAATAAATCAAGTAAGTTTTCTTCTGTAAGTTGCTCATCTATTCAGGAGGCCAATATGTTTGGTTATTTGAACAATTCAGCGTTCCTTGTACTCTACAAGTAGCAATTTTTCTTATACAGTTTGCTTAACTCTTTGTTCTATGCCTCTTTAATTTCTATTCACTTGTGTGATATGCTGTTGTCAGAATGTCAGATTATTTGTAAGATGGATCCTGTGAAAAATAAACAGTGGTCGCAAATTCTTTCGAATACCTATCAAACACCACCATCAGAGGTAATAGTTGAATGCAAAAGTCACTAGGTTACAGTTATCACTCTTTTTTTGTCATACAATTATCATTTTCACTACCTTTAATTTGATTATCCTAGGGGTTTCAGCTTATCCTACTATCACTAATAAACACTATAAAATGTGTATGAACGTTCGAAAGACCATCTATATAGATAACTAATTTCTCAAGTTTATGACAAAAATGCTTTGTTTCAGTCTTAAAAATCACCTCAAATGATTCCATTTTCTTCTCATTGTCTGATAAAACAGAATGACAATAGTCACTATCACTGTGTCGGGAGAGGTTCTTCACCAATCTGAGTTATGTGTTATGTATGTCTCTTGCATTTAACTGCTACTTATTGTAATATGTTTATTTGCTTGCAGGATGCCATCAGCTTCTTGCAGACATGGAAACATTTGTTTTCATCACCTTGGAGATCCAAAAGAAACTTCAGGTACCTATGGGCATCACTCAAATTAATAAAATTGGACCGGAGGGTTCACTCTTGGTAACCTTGCTGGACACACATATGATTTTGATTCAAGAAGATCACATTTGGACATGGGGGCTGTTGTGGCCTTCTAGAAATGTATATGGCCCCTTATGCTGAATTTTTTAATTTCTTTCTTTGCTCTGCCTATATTCTACTTAAACATGAAATGATTTTTTGTGCAAGATCATCCTACTTCACTTTGGTTAAGGGCTGCTTACAGTTTTCCTATCAGAGAAGTTATGCATCCACATGTGCTGAACGTTGTAACTAGCACTCCTTAAGTAGACTTAGGATTTGGTTTTTATTCAGAACTTATGAGATTTGCCTGTTAATAACAAGCGTAATGCTCATTAGAATTAAGGCTCATGCGTTGCACCAATTTCACTATTAGTGTAGTATTTATTGTTAAGCTCCGGGTGGGAAAATAGTCAGATACTTACTATGGAGTTTAAGCTATTCATATCAGAATTATAGCTTTGGTTTTACTTAAATCATAAATGGTCTATCATTTGGATGTATTCTATAAACTAATATTGTTCATCAAGTCAAAATTTATATCTTCGTTTATGTCTTCATACATGCTTTCTTGGGGAATAAATAGCTCAAATAGTACACACGACTCTGCTTGATGCAAGAGATGATGATCAAAACCTATCATATGTGTATGCATCAGTTACTTAGTTGAGGAAGAAACCGAGTTCATTTATTAAAAAGAATCAGACTTTTGTTATTTTGGTCCATTTGAAATTTGGAGGTAGTGACATGTTGGCTTTCATGTTTTCGGAAGGAACAATTTGACTAGCTAACTTTTAGACATAAGCACTGAAACACTTCGTAAAATATGACTTACTGAAAAAAGCCACTGAATTTATCACAATGCATCACCCTTGGGACAAGCTAATTAGTAAATTCATGTCTTGTAAGCTATGAGTCATGACGATGATGTTTTTATACCATTTAGTTTGTTTGGTGTATTCTCCACCAGCTGAGTTTTTTAATTTCCTGTTGCTCAAGTGCAGATTAGTGTGCTTCAACCTCGAGAAGCATGAGGCTGCCATGTCCAAGTTCAAGTGTTCTGGGCCTTGGGGGCAAATAACTTGCATTTTCAAGGTAAAATTTACCATCTCCAAATTCTACCTTTAAAAGCTTTATCTCTGTGTAATTTCATATATGGGTTCATATGCTTCTAATTTGAATTGTTTCACACTCTGTCCTTCTGGTACTGCATATTTTTATATTCATCTTTATCTTACACTTTTGTGTGTCGCATGCAGACCAAAAAGAAATCTGCCTCCTTAGCTGCAGCTCATCTCAGTTGAGGGAGCACATCCCATTGGTTATCCACTTAGGTATGCAATTTTGGTCTTTTGTAGCAAGGAGACATCTCTAGCTGTTTTTGTTGCTCCGACCTGAAAATGTTGGGCTCTGGTTTGAGCTCTACTTGATAAATTATCTTCAGTTTTGAATTTGAATCTACAATTGATCTTTTCTGATGTTCAGCTCCTAGGTGGTGTTAAACTGGTCTTGTATCGACAGTTGCGCAAGTGGTCAGGAACTGGTGTTGTGCTTAGGAACTGCTATTGTGCCCAAGTCAACAGATGAGAGATCGAAGTGAGAGCTCGCTCCTAAACCATGAGCAAACAAGATGTGCGAAAGAGATATGCGGACATATGTGCTGTCAGCTTCACATTATTGTTTTTTCTAATGTAAGTGGCAGAAGCTCTGCGTTTCAATCAATGTACCTTTATTTTGTTATGTTGATTGGTGTCCTGGAGCATTGATGATAGTCGGGGGCTCGGGGCAGCCGGGCTGGATGTGCTCCAAGCTACTCATATTTTGCAAATTAACTCTGGTTTCATATTTCATAGTTGTCAGCAGAAAGTGTATGCTGATTTTCTTGGGGTGATGGCGCAATGCTATTTAGTGCTGGTGTGAGCTCGAGGCAAAAAAGCACATTGTAATAGACTTAAATTTTTTTGTCATGTCTTGTAATACAAATGGATTAGGATGTTTTTCTGTAAAAAATCAAACAATTATTTTGTGTAATTATACGCCTGAAGTACTACTATGTAACAATAGGTGCAGATGGGTGGCTGAAAAAAAATCTCTTTTCACACCCAAGCAGCCTCAGATAAAAAGGACTTCAAAATTTAGCATGTATTTTTTTAAAAAAAAGTCTTGAAGAGTTTTGTTGCTGAAATTGGTTTGATAAATTATGACTACATTTATATTTCAGATGATTGATGCTATGGGTAGATGTTTAATGCTGACAAATAAGTTAATTTAATATTGTGTGTGCATATATATCGTGTTGAGTGTTATTTTGACTTGATTTACGATATAAGCCTATAGCACGATTGTGGTTGATATAATTTTCCTATTTTACTTTTGTCAAATGATTATTGTTTTCAAGCAGATAATGTATTGATCACACGGTTTTGGTATACAAGCTTTGTTTTAATTGCTGTAATTTTTAGACACGTGCACTTAGGCAAATTACCGGTCAAACATCAAAATGTGCGCTCAATTTCAAGTTATTCTTCACATATGATGCCTTAAATTGAGAAATACAATGTCGTACTATATAATTTTTATTGTATGTTTTGTGTATTGCATTGTAGATAATTAGATGCCCGTAGCAACATACGGGCACGATCCTAGTTACCATCTGAATGCGGAAAATGATTAACTTCTTTGCATGAGTCTCTCTCTCTTATAAAAACTTGTGAGGGCATGGCTACCCTTCTTTAGGTGGACCTTCATGTGTCCACTTTTTTTCACCAAGGGACCTTCATATGTCCCGATTTTTTTTCAGACAGCCATGCCTCTTTATAAAGGACTCGAGATGAGAGAACATCAATGCTTATGGCAGAGTTTAAATATGGATGGGTGTACAATGCTGATCTCCAGGGTAGAGATTTAGCAAGGGGAATGATGGTGGTGGTGCACATACATCTTGATCATGAAAGTAATGAGAAGAATTCTCACAAGGGTCACAAAATTTGACAAAGCTCAAAGTAATAACAAACAGCATATGAGTATAAGGTTTTCAACTGTAAACATCATACGGCTTTGGTAGGATGGTGGCATATCAAAGAGGAGCTTTTCCAAGAGGTTTTGTGTTTTCAAAAATAAATATCCCAAGAGAGCTTAGTCATCAGAGCAACAGATCATATCATCAAGACATATCATACTCGTCAATTACTTAGATGAACAAGCTTGTCCTTAAGACGGTTATGGTTCACAAGTATCAAGATAGATAACGAGGAATAAAACATATGTGAGTCAACTAAGGCATCAAGCGAACAGGGTGATCTTAGCATCAACATTCGAGTTTTAATTTATATGAGATAGATAGTTATGCATAGGAGTTGAACCGTGAGAAGCTCTCCACAGGAGCGAACTCGTGCGGGTCCCGTTCCGATTTTCTGTCAATGATCGATCGTCTAGCGCGGGGTGCTCGTAGTGGGTATGTGAGAATGTGTCGTGCCTGTATTGGGAGAGTCGTGGCTCTCCCCCACACTGTCTCGAAACTAGATGTCCTTCTATAACAAACAACCAAAGTGATAACACAAATGTGGCTAGACCGGGTTACACGACCGGTGAGCCAACTTTATTCAAATCCAAAAGTTCTAAAATAAAAATGATTAGGTGCTTACAATCATGAAAGGAAATAAATGAATGAAAGGGAAATAAATAAATAAAGGGAAATAACCTAGACCTAGACTAGCGCCTAATGGAACTAAAGTTGGGGCGAATCTCCACTACTCGGAAAGGATCTGCTCCTTCCCCTCAGCAACTGCCAGCCTCTGCAGCTTCTGAATCATGCCCTCCACTAGCTGACAATACTCAAGCTTGAGCTCCTAGTACTCACCCCTCTGCCTTGCCAGTCCTTCAACTAGATTTTCATGCTCTATGAACAGGTCAGCTAGTTTGTGCACCAGCTTCGCTAAAGCAGGGGTCTTCTTAGCACCGTTTCCTCGGATGTCAGCAAGGATCCTGATGATGTCTCGCTCCCACTGCGGCAGCTTGTGGTAAGGGGTACCATAGCCTCCAATCGCAGTCTTCACTCCAAAAATCTTGCATCCGGTCTGCGGGAGTGGAAACTCATCCCACACATCCTGGTCGTACGTGTGGCAAAAGGCCTCTCCATAGCTGTTGAAGTCGGAGCCGACGTAGCGTTCTCCAGGCTTCAATGGTGGGCCAGGAGGATCATCAAACAAGACACGTTTGCACGCAGCGGTCTTTCCTCCCATGGTGGTCGACCGGGCCGGAAAGGAAGGCGGTGAGGCGGAGCCTCGACGGGACGACTGAACCGAGGAGTCGGTGCGTCCCTTCCGAGCACTCTCCACACTCCTGCCCCTTTCGGGAGTCATGACCTCCAGTGATCCCATCTTCTCATCCAGGTCGTCGAGGTTGATGGGGCGAGAGGAGCTCCCTGCTCCTGGAGCGTAGGGCAAGGCCGCCTTACGGAGGCGTGCTAAACCAAAGTCAGCCATGGATGCGCTGGGTTGAGGAAGGTGAGGTGGAGGAGATGAGTTCTGCGTGACTCAAAACTCGTCGTGCGGCAGGGAAAAGGGTTTCTGGAGGAGGAAGAGATGCACACGTGAAAGAAGGAAGGAGGCGACGGCACCTGGGTTTCGGCCAAACCAGGGTTCGGCCGACCCTAGGTGGGCCCCTCTGGTCCTCCCCCTTCGCGTGTGGGCTCAAGCAGGCTTCAAGGCCACAAGCCCAGGTGGAAGCCCCGAGATGGAAAGGTTGGCTTTGGCTAAAGCTAGGATAAGGTTGGGGTTGAATAATCAACCTTTACTTTATAATAACCTTGGCTAAGCCACTAATATAACCATAGGTATTTCGGGGGAACTCACCCTGACAACATACCTGGTCCATCATAGGTGTAAAAGCTACTAATGGAGATCATGAAGTACTCACCGTGTTGCCACGATGGTGTTGTCTTTTGTGGACCTTTGCCTTACTCCTTTTATCTCTGATAATTTCTTTCTCCTGTATGGTTAGTGTTCACAAGATACCGGAAGGATAATTCTTAGGGAAACAAAATAGATGAGACGCAAGAAAATTCAGAATGCGGGTGTCTCATGATCTCCTGTCTCAACTCATGATCATCTCCCTTGCAGATAGTGTGATGTGATGATAAGCTCTGATCTGCAAGGTTAGTGCATATACAAACACGAGTCCAACGGATAACAAAGCTAAAGGCAAGCATGATCGTCCCAGAGAGCCGAGGCAGCTCTGGGGTGGTCACGGGACTCGTGAGCTATAGCACTGGGGTACCGGAACTCGGAGATAAAAAGATCGAGCACTGAGGCTAGTGCTCCCACGTCAGGAACTGATCTCCGAGTGAACTCAAGCTCAGAAAGACACTCGGCCTCCAAAGAGGGTAGAGCATAAACTCCAACGGCGGTGTACATTCAAGAACCAGAGTTCGGGTGAAGAACGAGATTTACTCGCTCTTGCCTTAGGCAGAGGTCCGATGTTCTCATCAGAATGATGAAACATCGGAGGCTATGGATAAGCTAGAAAGTGCAACTCCCATTGGGCATCGATCAAGTCAAGAATAAAGTATGAAGTTGAGCTTCTCTTGACTGACCGACATCGATCGATCGGCTTAAGATAAGAAGTGAATGCACTCCATTCGATTGGTAAGTGATCATGCTCCTTCGGTCTGATAAATGAATCCAATGGATTATAAAGCAGAGACCGATGTCTTGGTTTATGCGTAAGTTCAGTGCTAGGCACTTCAGCTCAAACCTCAACGCAGGAACACGATGAGCCTCTCATACCCTCCTTAGGAGATGGTAGTTAGGATCGAACAAGCCATCCTCGCCGGGAATGATCATTCTTCCCCCAACCACTCTCTCCATCCTCCCGCGAGACAAAGTCTCAGGGAGAAGGTCTAAGAAGATGCACAAGAGGGGAGCCCAAGGGTAGATCTCGCGCCACGAAATCTTTCCCTTAGACTCCTGCCATTCAGGAATGACACCTTCAGCAAGAGCTCAGAAAGAGTGGATATGAAATCTCGGGCTCGGCTGATGATGGATCTAGGTGGCTCAACATTTCCTCTGGTGGGTACCTCATTGACCGGGATGCAAGGGGAGCTGAAATCCCGAAGATTCTCCATGATCTCTTTTCCCTCAACAGCGTCCAAGTACACAAAGGATTCTCCAGAGAGAGCATTAAGCCTCATGGCATCATCCTTCCGCAATCCAAACCAGAAGTGCTGGAGCAGCATCCAATCGGAAATGTAGAGGACTGGGCAATCTTCCACCGCAGAGGTGAAACGATTCCATGCCATTCCTAGTGATTCCTCCTCACATTGCTTGAAACTGAGAATCTTGCTCCTTAACGAGATGACACGTCGTATCGGGAAAAATCGGGAACAGAAAGCTGCCCTCAAACCTTCCCATGTAATGTAGTCACTACCAGAACAATGGTGCCAATCCTGTGCTTTCCCAGAGAGGGATAGCAGGAAAAACTCCCTTTTCAGAGCATCCGGTGATTCTCCGGTTTTACCCTGAGTTTCAATCAGGCACTCGTAGTCCCTCACATGATCAAAGGGGTTCTCATGAATTAACCCCAAGAAGGATAGGTCCTGAATTAGCTTCATGAGAGAAGGGTGAAGCCGACAGCCAAATGTTAGAATGGGTCTTGACAAAGATGGCTCTGAGGGTTCACTCCTCGAAGGTGGAAGGTGTTTATAAGGATAACCTTCCATGGATAGCGGGGGTAAAGGTAGAAGTAAAGGAAACAAAAAGGATATCACAATGGGTAATGGGGGTGAAGGTAGAAGAAAACGAAAAAGATAAATACGAGGATAGACGGGTTCGAAAGGTTAACAACAGCCGTCCCCGGCAACGACGCCAGAAATGCTTGTTGGCATTTCTTGACGTCACCACTAGGCGCTGTGATAGCGTGAGCGTGTAAGAAACTCCTGGGTACACTGACGAGTTCGAACGAATCCGCAAGCGCACGGATACATCATTGTAGCACTTCTCCCTCGGAGAATGAGCATTCCCGTCGGGTTTCGTTCCTAGGATGGCAGAGTAACCAGAGAGGGTCTACGCAAGGACACCTAGCTATGTTGGCGTTTGTTAACCTCAACACTAGGCGCCATTGTAGCGTGAACGTGTAAGAAACTCCCGGGTACACTGACGAGTGCGAACGAATCCGCAAGCGCACGGATACACCATTGTAGCACTTCCCCTAGGAGAATGAGTATTCCCTTAGGGTATCGTTCCCTAGGACGGAGAGTAAGTAGAGAGGGTCTATCCAAGGACACCAGCTTTCGCTGGGATAGGTCGGGATGCAAGAAGCACTTCCTTAAGGGACTTAGCTCTCAAGATGCATCTGTCAGGTCTCAGTCATCCCCGTGGGGCGACAGCACATCAATGTGCTGACATCGAGCCCAACTCGGTACGCGACGCAGAGGGTTTGCAAAGGGTCCAACAGGCTGTCACCACTGCGGCCTACCTCTATGCTACGATCGTACGTGGTCTTCGTAGGAAAACCAGGGCCCAGACACCACGTCTGTACCACAGATAAATACTATAGTGCGGTTACGTCTGTCTGACTACACTATAGCAACCGTATAGATACGGTCCCACGAACTAGAGAAAGATCGGATTCAGATCATCTTATCATTCATTGAACTACGGAGCAGAAAGGAAGCTATGGATGCAGATAAACGAGATACAGCGGACTTACTTAGCTAAACAGGATCAGAGCATGCAAACAAGTATATGATCTACTGAGCTGGCTCTAAAGGATCAAAGCCTCGTGTCACGAAGAACACAAGTCTCTAACTTATGAACGAACCACGAACACAAGAACAAATCAAGCATTCATGATGTCCACTATAGTCTATATAAGAAATGCTGAAATACTCACTTTGATCTAAATGAAGAACAAGCATCCACGAGGACATCAACTCACTCCTCACCCCTACTCTACCTCTCAACTAATCCTGATCTAGATCTCTCCTCATCACCATTCTACCACATAGAGGTGAGAATCACCTCACATGGGCAGAATTAGAGAGAGGGAGAGAGAGCTACACAAGAGAGAAGTGGAACTTGAGAGCTTGGTGGTGTGTGTGAAATGGAGCCCCTCCACTCCTATTTATAGACAAGGGGGTGGCTTGCTCCGAGGCTCCAAGTGCTCCAAAACACCCCGAGATGCAGCCAAGGACCAATGAGTGAGCAACACGTGCAGGGGGGAGATCAACCGACCCTAGGTCGGTTCGGCCGATCCTAGGGTCGGTCGAAGCTCCCGGCCAGCCTCCTGGCTTGTGCTTCCTCTGGCTCGCTTCCATGTGGGCCCTAGTGCCTCTCCTCCGTGCATTGCACGTTTCCTGGCGGTTTAGTTGGCAAAGTGGGCCCATGGATCCATGTGATGCTGACGTGGCAGCGTATGATTCGTCGTGAATCCCTCACATGGATTGGTGACATCATGGATCTAGAGAATCCATGTGGCGGCCCATGATTGGCCAGCATTTGAGTGCCTTGGATTGGAGTGGAGTGAAAGTGCATGGATCCCTCCCATTTCTTATGCTAAATACCTGCATTCGAATAGACATCGACACTAGTGGAAAGTATGAGTTTAAGCTCCTATTCTAGTGTGGATGTGCAATTCATGCTCCAATTTGCAGGAGTTGACGGCCATAAATATGGCAAATATCAGCCGTCAACAACACCCCCACACTTGACCTTTGCTTGTCCCGAGTGAAGGGGAAACAAAGCCAAGTGGGTCATGAATACCAAAGAGTAAGATAGACATAAGAGATATTCCAAGTCATACCTTGCTCCTGTGAACCTCTGTGTAGTGGCTATCATGTTCCCTTGGGTGATTGAAAAGTAGAATAGCTGTGAATCAAGTCACTTATGCACCTGATGATAAACACCTTGGGGTTTTACAAGATTTTCATAAACAAAACTCTTGATGGCTTCCTCATTTGATTCTCTCAGATCGCTCAATGTGTATATGTCCTCACCAAAGCATTTGCCTTTCTTCATCCTACTTCTAATGATGGCTATATGTGGAGCTCAGTGTAGGATAAAGAGAAAGCATACTTGCATCACATATTTTGCAAAGTCAAAGACTGGATCCACAGAGAAAATTAAATCATACCATCAGATCAAGATGTGCACCGGTATGGCTATGGTGTGTATGGTAAGGTGGATACTAGGCCCAGAATGGGTGCTAGATATTACCATACATATATATGGTGGGAACTGTGGGTTGATGGTAAGGTGGACACTAGCCCCGGAATGGACACTAGTTTTTACCATCAAAATCATGGAACTCCTTTCTGCATGTCCATCCCTCTCTCTTTTTTTTAATTTTGGATATGGGCTATCCTTTCTCTCTTTTTTTATATATATAGCCCATATCTCTTCCTTGAAGGATACTTTTAGAGAGAGATGTCACACCACATATGGAGCTTTTACTTTTTGTGGAATGGATGAATGATATAATGCTAACTTCCAGAGTAGAAGCATAGCAAGGGGAAATAGGTGGGGTGCACATAAATCTTGATCATGAAAGTAATGAGAAGAATTCTCACAAGGGTCACAGAATTTGACAAGGCTCAAGCAATAACAAGCAGCATATGAATCGAAGGTTTTTACCTACAAAGATCATATGGCTCTAATGGGACGGAGGCATATCAAAGAGGAACCTTTCCAAGAGGTTTTGAGTTTTCAAAAATAAATTCCCCAAGAGAGTTAGTCATCAGAGCAATAGATCATATCATCCAGCCATATCATACTCATCAATTACTTAGGTGAACATGCTTGTCCTTAAGAGGGTTATGGTTCAGAAGCATCGGGTAGATAACAGGGAATAAAACATATGTAAGTCTACTCAGGAACAGGCGAGCTGGGTGATCTTTAGCATCATCATTCGAGTTTTAATTTTAGAGGTAGACAGATATAGCTTATAAAACTTAGGAATGAAAGAGAGTGAATTGTCGAGATGCAAACCGGTGCTATGCATGGGAGATGAACGGTGAGAGGCTCTCCACAGGAGTGAACTCGTGCGGGTCCCGTTTAGGTTCTATGCAGTTGATCGATTGGCTAGCGCGGAGTGCTCACAGTGGGTACGTATGGAAAACGTCGTGCCTGCATTGGGAGAGTCGTGGCTCTCCCCCCACACTATCTCGAACCTAGTTGTCCTCTAAATCAAAGAGACCAAAGTAATGACACAATGGGTGGCTAAACCGGGTACATGACCGGTGCGCCACTTTATTCAAATCCAGATGTTTTCAAACAAAATGATTAGGCACTTACACACATGCAAAAGAAAGAAATGAAATAAAGGGAAATAAAGGGAAATCAAACCTAGACCTAGACTAGTGCCTAATGAACTAAAGCTGGAGCTAATCCCCACTACTTGGCATCATAGAGGGCTGCATGCCCCGTAGCCGAGAATAGTATCCTCATCTTCGCACAAAGGCCGCGGCGAAGGTCACGCATGTCGTCTCTCAGCTCGGCCAGGTCCAACTTCTGCTCTGAGTAAGCAGTTCTGAGCTTCTCGTTGCTGGCCTCCAATTCCTTCATTAGCGGGGTCAGCTTGGCCACTGAGGAGAGCTTAGGGAGTTGCTCGGTTGCCCGAGTCCTCTCCCTGGACCTCCTAGTGTAGGGCGGCGGTGGCAACTCGTCGTCCAGGCCAAAGTCTTCCTCCTCTTCTAGTAGAACTGGAGCTGGGCGTGCCTCAGGAGCCTTCTCCTTGGGCAGTGCTCGCTTTATGGTCACCGGCGGCTATGGTGAAGGAGCGGATTGTGCTGAGCTTGTCTGTCCTCCAGCTAGCGACGATCCAGGTGTGCTAGGTGGAGCGAGCGGCAAACCCCTGGGGCGAAGCTGAGCCGTGGTCGGCCTGCCGTAGGGGCTGGCCACCCATCTCATGTGCCTCTTCCCAGGCGAGGCGGAGCGCCTAGATGGTAGGGTGCCTGGGATCCTCCCGCCCGGCGGGATGGTGGCGAGCGGAGGAACATCCAGGACACCGGCCACCATTGCGAGGTCCGCAGCGGGGGTGGCAACGATGGAGGGGTTGCCTCCTGCCCCAGGACCGGTGGACGAGGTGGAGCCGTCGAAGGGGACAACACTCCTTCCGGCCATGGATGCGGTGAGGAGTTGGATGATGTGGTGGAGGAGATGGATTCTCGCGACGCGAAAACTCGTCGGGCGGTAGAGAGAAGGTTTCTGGAGGAGAATGAGATGCACACGCAAAAGAAGAAGGGGAGAGGTGGCACCAGGGTTTTGGCCGAACCAGGGTTCGACTGGCCCCAGGTGGGCCCCTCTGGCCCTCCCCTTTCTCGTGTGGGCTCCAGCAAGTCTCAGGATCGACGGCCCAGGTGGATTCCCCGAGATGGAAAGGTTGGCTTAGGCTTAAGGCTAGGATAAGGTTGAGGTTGAAAATTCATCCTCCACTATATAACAACCTTGGCCAAGCCATGATATAACATAGCGAATCTGGGGGAGCTCACCCTGGCGACATACTCGGTTTGTCAAAAGTGTAGGCACCTTTGACGGTAATCATGAAGTGTTCGTGTCGCCACAATGGTGTTGCCTTCCTGTGGTCCTTTGCCTACTCCCCTTTATCTTGGCAATTTCTTTCTCCTGCATGACCACGGTCCACAAGATACCTGAAGGATAATTCTTCCTGGGGAAACAAGATGAGTCCCAAGAGTACTCAGGATGCGGGTGTCTTGTGATCTCTTGTCTCAACTTAAGACCATCTCGTTGCAGACAATGTTGATATGATGATAAGCTCTGATCTACAAGGGTAGTGCATATACGAACTCGAGCCCAAAAAGGTATATCGAGGCTGAAGGCAAGCATGATCATCCCAGAGAGGCCAAGGCATTCCTTGAGGTGGTCACGGGACTCGAGGACTATAGCATTGGGGTCACGGAACTCAGAGACGAAAAGATCGAGCACTGAGGCTAGTGCTTCACCAAAAGATACCAATCTCCGAGTGAACTAAAGCTCAGAAAGACACTCGGCCTTCAAACGGGGATAGAGCATGGACTTCCGCAGGCTGGTGTACAATCAGGAACCAGAGTTCTGATGAAGAGCAAGATTTAACTCGCTCTTACCTTAGGAAGAGGGTTCGATGTTCTCATCGGGGCAATGGAAACATTCCGAAGTCTGGCCTAAGCTTCAAATGGGGGGGGGTTATGGATAAGCTGGAAGGTGCATCTCCCATTGGGCATCGATTAAGTCAGGCATAAGATACGAAGTGCAAGCTTCTCCTTATTGATCGGCATCGATCGATGTGCTTGAGATAAAAAGTGAATGCACTCCATTCGATTAGTAGATGATCGTGCTCCTTCGGTCATATGGATGAATCCAATGAATTATAAAGCAGAGACCGATGTCTTGGTTTATACGAAACTTCAGTGCAGAGCACTTCAGCTCAAACCTCGACGTAGAAACACAATAGGCCTCTCATACCCTTCTTAGGAGATAGTAGTGAGGATCGAACAAGTCATCCTGGCCGGGAATTGTCGTTCTTTCCGAACTACTCTCTCCGTCCTCCCACGAGACAAAGTCTAGGGGAGAAGGTCTAAGAAGACGCATGAGAGGGGAACCCAAGGGTAGATCTCGCGCCACTAAATCTTTCCCTTAGACTCCTGCCATTCAGGAATGACATCTTCAGCCAGAGCTCAGAAAGAATGGATATGAAATCTCGGGCTTGGCTGATGATGGATCTAGGTGGCCCAACATTCCCTCTGGTGGTTGCCTCATTGACCGGGATGCAAGGGGAGCTGAAATCCCGGAGATTATCCACGATCTCTTTTCCCTTGACAGCATCTAGGTGCACAAAGGATCCTCCAGAGAGAGCATTAAGCCTCATGGCATCATCCTTCCGCAATCCAAACCAGAAGTGCTGGAGCAACATCCAATCTGGAATGTAGAGGACTGGGCAATCTTCCACCGTGGAGGTGAAACGATTCCATGCCATTCCTAGTGATTCCTCCTCACACTGCTTGAAACAGAGAATCTTGGCCCTTAATGAGATGACACGTCGTATTGGGACGAAGTGGGAGCAAAAAGCTGATCTCAACCTTTCCCAAGTAAGGTAGTCTCTACCAAAACAACGGTGCCAATCCCGTGCTTCCCCGGAGAGGGATAGCGGGAAAAACTCTCTTTTCTGAGCATCCGGTGATTCTCCGGTTTTACCCCGAGTTTCAATCAGACGCTCGTAGTCTCTTAGTGAAGGACCGAATAGGCGACCAGAGAAGGGGGGAGTGAATGGGAGTCGATAAAAATTCTTCCCGAAGGTCGAACTCAGCCTATACCCCGATTGCCACTCCGAGTTCTCGCGCACACCGAAGAACCACTCAACAAGGCACACACAAGCTCACAAGATCAAGAGACAAGCCTTGAAGCAAACAGCGGAAGCAACTCGACAAGAATCAAGGGACATAGCCAAATCTGCCAGGTCCAGGTCGAACAGTCCGCAAGTACGGCGGACAGCCCGTGAACCCCCGGCAGACAGTCCGAAAAAGGACCCCGAGTTAACAGTGCTGCACCGAGGAAATTCGGACAGTCCGGGCAAGCACCGCGGACAGTCCGGGCCCTTGCGGACAGTCTGGGCCCTTGCGGACAGTCCGGCCACCTCTGGCGGACAGTCCGGCCAAAATCCCTGGATACCCCAGACACACTTCGAGCCACCCCAGACGAAATCTGAGCCACGCGGACAGTCCACGAACTGCCTGCAACACCAGGAGGCAAATCCAACGGATCAAAACGCAAGCGCTGAAGAACACGGGACGAACTCTGAAGAACACGCTTCATGCGGACAGTCCGCGACACATGAGCGGACAGTCCGCGACACGCAGACAGAGCAGAAACAGCCCGACCCCGCGAGGTCAACTCTCCAAATCCATCACTGGATCTCCCAAACGCCAAAAGCTCTTGAGGCAAGATTTGGGGGAGATGGTAAGCAACACAAGAGGAAGCTATGCCCCAAAAATCTCAACCTCTAAGCCACTAAATCGCCGGGATCGTGGATCACACGAACTTCCACCAAGAACTCAAACTACGGCCAAAAACTCACTAATCGAAGGCTTTCCCGGGTGTTTGAGGAGTCAAGATCACACACAAAGATGCACAAGGCATCCACCCATGATCTCCTCAAAGAAATCCGAAGGAAAACGCCCTCAAATCCCCGAATCGAGCGAAGAACAAAACTCCCCAAAAATATCCTCGAAAATGACACGAAAATCACAGGGGACTAGGAGATCACCGCAACGCCGAATACTTCCATACATCCAGAGGTCAGAGTCTATACAAGAATCTAGCCTAAGGAATTGTTGGTGTTTCTTAACGTCACCACTGTGGCACCGGTTAGCGGGAGCGTGTAAGAGACACCGGGTATACCGCAAGCGCAAGGAAATACCGCTGTAGCACTTCCCCATGGAAGGAGAGTATTCCAAGGGTATCGAATCCAAGGAATGGTGTGTACTATCTCCTACTCTAGTATAGACGGTCTAAGGACACCAAACTCCAGCTGGGATAGATATGGGTTGAGAAGCACTTCCTTAAGGGACTTAGCTCTCAAGATGTATTCTGTCAGATCTCAGTCGTCCCCGCGGGGTGACAGCACATCAAGGAGCTGGCAAGCGAGCCCAACTCGGAACGCGACGTAGAGGGTTGATAAAGGGTCCAACAGGCTGTCCCCACTGCGGCCTACCTCTACGCTACGATCGTACGTGGTCTTCGCAGGAAAACCAGGGCCCAGACACCACGTCTGTACCCCAGATAAATAGTATAGTGCGGTTACGTATGCTAGCCCGCTAACTACACTATAGCAACTATATAGATACGGTCCCACAAACAAGGGAAAGATCAGAATCAGATCTAGTCATTGAGCTACGGAGCAGAAAGGAAGCTATGGATGTAGATAAACGAGATACAGCGGACTTACTTAACTAAACAGGATCAGAGCATGCAAACAAGTATATGAACTACTGCTCTGGCTCTAAAGGATCAAAGCCTTGTGTCATGAAGAACACAAGCCTCTAACTTATGAACGAGCCACGAACACAAGAACAAATCAATCATGAATGATGTCCACTATAGTCTAAATAAGAAATGCTGAAATACTCACTTTGATCTAATTGAAGAACAGGCATCCACGAGGACATCAACTCACTCCTCACCATATCCTACCTAGCACTCTAATCACACACACAACTCATGGGAGAGGTGAGAACTCACCTCTCCAAGAGAGAATGAGAGGAGAGGGAGAGAGGGATGTGTCTCAAATGGGAGCCCCTCCCCTCCTATTTATAGAGGAGGGGGTGGCTTGCTTTGGTGCTCCAAGTGCCTCCACTTTTTCAGCCATCCTTGGGCGCCACCAATAGGAGAGCGACACGTGGCGAGGAATCTTGCCATGCACTCTTCTCTAGCTTCCAGGGGAAGGAACCAAACCGACCTTGTACCGGCCAATCAGCAAGCGCCATGTCACCGATCCACCCCGGAACGTTGCAAGGGATCAACCAGGAAGCAACACGTAAAAGCAGATGGCGAATGGAGGCCAGAAGGGAGCGGCCGAACCTGGGTTCGGCCGACCCTGGCCCACCTCATTTTGGCCCGTGCTTACTCTGGGTGACTGATGTGTGGGCCCTTATGACGGTTCCAGGTGCATGCCGAGTTTTGAGGTGGTTTGGGTCCCTGGTGGGCCCTTGGATCCTTGTGCTGCACACGTGGTGGTGTCTGATTCATCGGGAGTCGCTTCACATGGATTGATGAGGTGTCATGGACACATGGCATCCAGTGTGGCACACGTCGCCACGTGGCCTGGTGTGGGTCCCACCGAGCTCACAAGATATATTGTCTTGTGCATATCTTTCTCATCCGGACTCCGAAGTAGACAAATGATATATCCATTTCGATCATCTCGACGAGCCCATCGCCATGGTGCAGTCCAAATTGGTACTTGAGGATGTTTATGATGATGTCCTTTAATATCCATTGGACTACTTGCTCTCAACTGTACCATTTGGCACCTATTTCGGTGCATCCTGCAACAAAAGCTAGAAACACCAACACTTGTGGAAATCATCAGTATCAAGCCCTATCCTAGTGTTGATGATCCTTTTACACTTATTTTATGCAGGTATTGACGATGTAGAAGCAGCACTTTTCAACCATCAACAACACCCCCACACTTGACCTTTGCTCGTCCCGAGAAAAGGGAGTCAGGTCAAGGTGAGACATGATATCCAAAGGTATGAAACAAGCATAAGAGATATTTCAAACCATACCTTGTACTCGTGAACTCTGAAGTGTCTATCATGCTATCTTGGGCAGTTGAGGAATGGAACGGTCATGAATCAAGTCACTCCTACTCATCATGTTAAGCACTTGGGGTTTTGCAATAAATTTTCAAAACAAACTTTGCTTAGCTCCTCATTTGATTCTCTCAAATCGCTCAATGTGTATATGTCCTCACCAAGGCATTAGACTGCCTTTCTTCATCCTACTTCTAATGATGGCTATATGTGGAGCTCAGGGTAGGATAAAGGATAAGGCATACTTGCATCACATATATTGCAAAGTGAAAAACTGGATCCATAGAGAAAATCAAATCATACGATCAGATCAAGATGTGCACGTGTATCGGTATGGTAAGTATGGTAAGGTGGATACTAGGCCCGGAATGGGTGCTAGATATTACCATACATATATGATAAAAGCTGAGGTTGATGGTAAGTTGGACACTAGCCCCGGAATGGACACTAGTTATTACCATCAAAATTATGTAACTCCTTTTTGCATGATCTCATCTCTCTCCTATTTCTCCTTTATTTTGGACATGGGTTATTTTTCTTTTCTTTCTCTCTTCTTTTTTTTCATCATGCTTTGAGCATGTGTCTCTTTTTTTTTCTTTTTCTTTTTTCATAGACCATGTCTCTTTTGAAGGATACTTTTGGAGAGAGATGTCACACCAAATATGGAGCTTTATTTTTATGAAATGGATGAATGATACAATGCTGACTTCCAGTGTAGAAGCATAGCAAGGGGGAAAGTGGGTGTGCACATGAATCTTGATCATGAAAGTAATGAAAAGAATTCTCACAAGGGTCACAGAATTTGACAAAGCTCAATGCAATGACAAGCAGCATATGAGTAGAAGGTTTCTAACTATGAATATCATATGACTCTAGTGGGACGATGGCATATCAAAGAGGAGCTTTGCAAAGGGTTTTCATGATAGTCAAATAAAAATTCCCAAGCACTCAGACATTCAGAGCGAAGATCATAGCATCAAACCATATCACAAACGTCAACTACTTAGATAAGCATGAGTTCCCTAATGATATTTGTTCACAAGCATCAAGATGATAAGTAAGGAATAAAACATATGCAAGCCAACCACAGGAATCATGTAGAGCAAGCATAGCACCAACCACTGAGTTTGATGTAAAGGATATGAATTGAAATTGAAACAAACTCATGGATAGGATAGAGTGAGACAGAGCGTGCACATACCATCGCTTCTGGAGGATAAGAGATCAAGGAAGACCAGTGGTGATTTGGCTGACCAGAGGGCAGCCGGGTCACTCTAGTTTACCTTGCTCTTGTCATGAAGGCGTAGTCGATGTTGTGGAGCGCCTGTGTGGGAGTTCTCTAGTGGAAATGTCGATGCTGAGCTTGAGAGAACTCCACCACACTAGTGGTTGAACCTGGTGCTGTTCTTCAAATAACAAATGAAAATAAAGGAGGGACTCTACTGGTTCGAGAACCATAGAGCCTTTATTCAAATTCAAATATTTTTGTTGTTTTTATTTTATCGTCACCATGTCATTTGCTCAAGAAGGGTTAGATCAAGGCTACACATTATACACAAAGGGGGATATACTTACCTCGGACCTTTGAGAGGTCATATGTACCACCTTTGCATGATGTGCAACATGAATCTTGACACCTCAACTTACCTTCCCTTTGAATTTTGCTCAATGACTTACGCATTCAAATTTGACAATTTTCTGCAGGGGTTAGTCAGCATGCATGCAACCAAGATCCATGAAGATATAACTCTAAAGTTCATCAATCAAAACTCGACACCTTGTCTTGTTTTGACTGAAGAAGACAGTTTTAACCTAAGCACCATGCTTAATTTAAAACAATCTATGAATGCACGATATATCATATGCATTCAAACCAGAGCATAAGAGCATAAATGAAGGAAGCATGAAAGCATGATCAAGCTATTACCAGAAGGAACATAAGCATGAGCATAAGATGGTGAACCTCGAGAACCTTCCGGAAGGGCTTTGTTTAATGTCAAAAGGACTTACCTAGCTAGTGGGCAAGATGAAAGAGCTGACATCATTGCCACACCAGGATAAGATTTGGTAGAGGAGGAACTTTACTCAGGATGCTCACATACCTCCCCCACACTTGAAGTTTGCATTGCTAGGCAACAAATCTCAAGTGTGTGGTGATCAAGCTTCCTTTTGTAAATGTTTCCCTCTCCAAAGCTTATCTAGGTGTTACAGCTGATGTGGCTCACATGTTCGTAGGCATCACCTGTCCATCTTTCTTTTCAATCTCCACCTGAAAGGTTAGTGACCAAAAATACCCGAAGAACAACTTATCCTAAAAACATGTTCTTGCTTTGATTCGAAAAGGGAAATAAAACCTAACCTAATCCAGGCTATCTCCTGGTAGTGCTTTGTTTATTTAAGGTCATAAGCTCGACCATGGGAACTTCATCTTGCAGCTATCATTGGTGGTGTCATTCCCGTCTCACCACCAATCCTTGATTTATCAGTGAAGCTTTAGCTGCAAGGTTAGTGCCACAGTGCACACACGAAATCTGATATGCTTATGGTAGACATATGCATCTACAACCAACCTTCTGAACTTTCTAGAAAAGAGGACCATAAGGTGGTTGCAGCCCTCATGCGTGCTCAGCGCACTAAGCAAGTCTGACTCTAGAGGGAGATGATGCGAGCATGGTCTTTATGGTGAACCAAGAATGAAGCCACCATGCTCGTGCGTGGAATCCTTTCCTCCGGACTCCAGAGTCAGTGCCTCGAAAGGTTCCATGTCCCATGAATTCTCCATCTCAAGAGAGTCATCGTGGAAGCTCGATGTTGACTCTCGATCATGATCGAAAGCAACGTGATACGGGCCAGCGGGAAGAGGCTGAAACTCGATCGAGAGTGGTGACGATCGTTCGCCTTCACAAAAGTGAAGAGAGTCTCCCGAGTCATTCTCATGAGGGGTAGAACATTCTACAACCTTAATGAGAATGGGCTCGGATGATGCGAACGGAGATGTATGTGTCATCTTCTTGAGCGGGTTTTGCTGGGGAAGAGGCTTTGCCATAGGATGTCCCGGACAAGGGGTAGCAGTGGCAGAAGCGACTCCCCTAAGCTTATCATCTAGGCTCCCTAAAGATGTATCGGACAGCTGCTCTAGAGGGGAGCCTAGGAGAAGATCGAGATCAAGGACATCGAAGATGTGAAAGTCTAGGCTAACCTCGATCCTGTCTATGATAAGCGGCACAGAACTTGCAATCCCCCGACATTCAAGAACGTGTCCAAAGGGACAAGTCTTGAGGATCATATCGGATGGTGCTAGCGGGACTCTACCCAAAAGAGTTTCTGCTAAGTGCCATGGCAAAATGTTAACCTCCATGATGGGGTTACAATGGGCCTCTGTGACAGTGCCTCTTATGGAGCAAGGGACAACCAGAGAAGGTGAGCTATTCCAAGTTGCCTCGGAAAATTGTGTCACTCCTTCTGACCATTCCTCTCTCGTAGCCTCCTCAGGATATGCTTAGTCAGGAGGATCAGGAGGTAGAGGTGGCACCGCAGGCCTAAGGGAAGGTTCTGTCAGAAGATTTCTAGAATGATCGGTATGGACAGAATACGGTTCCTCCCCTAATTGGGCATCAACAGAATTCGAGGTGTCTGAAGGATTTCTAGATGGGTCATCCTTGAATTTGCAAGTGAACACCGAATGTTGAATTTCTTCTCCCTTTAGTGTTCGGGGTTCAGGAGAGGGCTCAACAGACAAGTCTTGGGATTCGGGAGATGAAGACTCGGACTTGGATGTTGAGGGACCCTCATGGATCGACTCAGATTCTTGGTTGGGTTCGTTGTGATCAATAGGGACAGAAGAGTTTTCTAAGAGGGAATCTAGGATCTCTCTTCCTTCCACTGGAGTTCTTTCCACAAACAAACCTCCAGCAATAACGTCTAGATTGAGGGCAGAATCCATGTCTAGACCCACACAAAAGATGTATAATGACACATCAATGGGTAAAGACGAACCAGGTGTCGACACCAAAAGGTGTAGGAACCTAGCCCATGCCACTCCTAGGGACTCCTCTAATTTCTCGAAATCGAGGATACTTATTGGAAGAGAAGCCACATGAGTGTACCATTGCTCCGTCCTTTCCATGAGAGAGAACGAGTGGCAAAAGTTACCTTGGAGTTCTCCCCAATCACCATTCACACTTTCTATAGTGCGGGCGTACCATTGTTCCGCCTCTCCTATGAGGGAGAAAGGAAACAACTACCACCTCACGGTGTCCTGTGTCATACCTGGCATAGCCAGACTAGAACACAGTTCCTCAAATTCCTCCAAATGGAGGTAGGGGTCTTCATTGATTGCTCCAAAGAATGGTCGATCTTGAACCATGGCTAAAAAGCCAGGGGGGAGTTCATAGCCAGATGATGAAGATGATGATGACTCTTCGAACTCACCCCTTGAGGTAGAGAAGCTTTGAAAGGAAGGCATCTCAAAGGGTAACGGGGGTAAAGGTAGAACAAAAGAAACAAAAAGGATATCTCGATGGGTAATGGGGGTGAAGGTAGAAGAAAAAGGAAAAACAAAAGATACGAGGACCACTAGGTTCGAAGATAGATACAGCAACTGTTCCCCAGCAATGACGCCATAAATGCTTGTTGGCGTTTCTTAACGTCACCACTATGGCACCGGTTAGTGAGAGTGTGTAAGAGACACCGGGTATACCGCAAGCGCACGGAAATACTACTGTAGCACTTCCCCAAAGAAGGAGAGTATTCCAAGGGTATTGAATCCAAGGAACGGTGTGTACTACCTCCTACTCTAGTATAGATGGTCCAAGGACACCAAACTCCAGCTGGGATAGATATGGGTTGAGAAGCACTTCCTTAAGGGACTTAGCTCTCAAGATGTATTATGTCAGATCTCAGTCGTCCCCGCGGGGTGACAACACATCAAGGTGCTGGCAAGCGAGCCCAACTCGGTATGTGATGTAGAGGGTTGACAAAGGGTACAACAGGCTGTCACCACTGCGGCCTACCTCTACGCTACGACCGTACGTGGTCTTCGCAGGAAAACCAGGGCCCAGACACCACGTCTGTACCCCAGATAAATACTATAGTGCGGTTATGTATGCTAGCCCGCTAACTACACTATAGCAACCGTATAGATACGGTCCCACAAACAAGGGAAAGATCAGAATCAGATCTAGTCATTGAGCTACGGGGCAGAAAGGAAGCTATGGATGCAGATAAACGAGATACAGCGAACTTACTTAACTAAACAGGATCAGAGCATGCAAACAAGTATATGAACTACTGCTCTGGCTCTAAAGGATCGAAGCCTTGTGTTATCAAGAACACAAGCCTCTAACTTATGAACGAGCCACGAACACAAGAACAAATCAATCATGCATGATTTCCACTATAGTCTAAATAAGAAATGTTGAAATACTCGCTTTGATCTAAATGAAGAACAGGCATCCACGAGGACATCAACTCACTCCTCACCCTATCCTACCTAGCACTCTAATCACACACACAACTCATGGGAGAGGTGAGAACTCACCTCTCCAAGAGAGAATGAGAGGAGAGGGAGAGAGGGATGTGTCTCAAATGGGAGCCCCTCCCCTCCTATTTATAGAGGAGGGGGTGGCTTGCTTTGGTGCTCCAAGTGCCTCCACTTTTTCAGCCATCCTTGGGCACCACCAATAGGAGAGCGACACGTGGCGAGGAATCTTGCCATGCACTCTTCTCTAGCTTCCAGGAGAAGGAACCAAACCGACCTTGTACCGACCAATCAGCAAGCGCCATGTCACCGATCCACCCCGGAACGTTGCAAGGGATCAACCAGGAAGCAACACGTGGAAGCAGATGGCAAACGGCGACTAGAAGGGAGCGGCCGAACTTAGGTTCGGCTGACCCTGGCCCACCTCCTTTTGGCCCGTGCTTCCTCTGGGTGACTGATGTGTGGGCCCTTATGACGGTTCCAGGTGCATGCCGAGTTTTGAGGTGGTTTGGGTCCCTGGTGGGCCCTTGAATCCTTGTGCTGCACACGTGGCGGTGTCTGATTCGTCGGGAGTCGCTTCACATGGATTTATGAGGTGTCATGGACACATGGCATCCAGTGTGGCACATGTCGCCACGTGGCCTGGTGTGGGTCCCACCGAGCTCACAAGATATCTTGTCTTTTGCATATCTTTCTCATCCGGACTCCGAAGTAGACAAATGATATATCCATTTCGATCATCTCGACGAGCCCATCACCATGGTGCAGTCCAAATTGGTACTTGAGGATGTTTATGATGATGTCTTTTAATAGCCATTGGACTACTTGCTCTCAACTGTACCATTTGCCACGTATTTCGGTGCATCCTGCAACAAAAGCTAGAAACACCAACACTTGTGGAAATTATCAGTATCAAGCCCTATCTTAGTGTTGATGATCCTTTTACACTTATTTTATGCAGGTATTGACGGTGTAAAAGCAGCACTTTTCGACCGTCAACAGGAATACAGAGGGAAAAGAAGCAGTTCAGAGCAACCTACCGGGGGAGGAAAACCTAGAGTCAAAGAGAGAGAGAGAGAGATGCCATCCACCTCTCCGCTATTTATACGAAGTCCATTGGAGGGAGGTAAATAACCACGCTACCCCTACAACTTGAAATGAAGATACAACCCCTTAGGGTCATTTTGGTCAAGTCTTCATCGGACGGACACGCTTCCACCGCGGCTTCGCTTCACCTCGATGCAAACCCTGCGATCACGCCACGTGCCCTCCGCCTCGAAGCTTCCCGAAGCTCCCGGATCACCGTCTCCGTCGCCTGGGGCCTCCGGGCTTGGTTTTGAGGCCCAAACCAAGAAACCGTCCACCTGATGGTTTTGTGGGCAAACCACTAAACCCCGCGTGCAAGCTTCGGGCTCCATCCGCTACCTTGCACCGGCCCATGTTCACGACTTCAGCCCGCCAGTCTTGCACCGCACGGCTCGCACTTGACCCCATCGGCCACCGGGTCCATCTAACCAAGCCTACTTGCCTCTCCATCACCCGGAGGCCGCCACGGCTAAGGCCTTTCGCGCCTATTCTTCACCTGCACCGACACGAGTCAAGCCACAACCTGTACCTGGACACTTAGCCAAGCATCAGTCCACACAACATTGTCAATCACTCATCACTAAGAAGCGACACTCCACTGGTCTTCGGACACACCTGGTCCTCAATCTCCCCCTTGATGAGTGCATTGACAACACCCATAGAAATCACATAGAGAAAAAGAAAAGAAAAACAGCCACGAACACCAACCTCCAACAAGTGATCCAAAACCAAAGAACAAGCAAAAACAAGATCACTCGCCAAACCAAGTCTCGGCCCCCTAAGACAAGGGCAACGGCTCGACACAGCCGAGACAAACCAAAGCTCTCAAAGAGCACATCCCAAAGCACAAAACTCAGGCAAAACCAAAGGAGCTCCCCCTGCACATATGCAAACACTTCTTCTCAATTTTTCTCCTCACATGCAACATCTCACAAATGTAAACCAATTTTCCACAAAATTTTCCCAAAGCATACATATTCTCCCCCTTGTTGACAATGCATGAATCAAGATATCATTAAGCTCTCCCCCTTGTTTTCATGAAAAATGCATGTCAAAGCATATATACAATCTACCAAGCTTCTCAATATACACAGAGCACAACAAAATGCTACAAATGAGACATAGAGCAAGTAAAGTAGATATGGTGTAGTTAGTATATTGCCATCAAGAAGGTAGAAACATATAAGCATGTGACATGGCTAAATGCAATTTTAAGCATTTTCACAATGAAACATTCATCTCATGAGCAAGATCCTATCCATGTCAATTTGAGCACAAATCCACTAGATCATCCAAAGTTTATACAAGATCACAAATTGTCATCAAAAGATCATTATAAATGCCCACAAGGTACTCAAGTCATGTTAAAGCCACCGAGCCATGTGTCTACTTCTTAAAATGAGACTTCTCATGGTAGACAACATGCTACGATTTAGCACCCAAGATATGATTATCAAAACATAAATACATGACTTAGAGCTCATTTTTCAAGCATAAGGCAATTCATACACCAATTTCATTTCTAAGTTTAAACATGGTACATGAAATGCCTTTGCGGCAAAAAGAAGCTTATGCTCCTCCCAAAGTGAACAAATGGGCTAAACATTTACAATGACAAAGGTCTTTGACCCCAAGCAAAGAGAATATGATACTCAAGCATAAACTGAACATGATATAGGCATTTAAGCACAAATTGAGCATTGACAACCATCTTCTCATGAGAGACACAATTTTAGCATTTTCATAAAAGGAAGCTATCTCAACATAAGTATATGGCATAACCATCAAGAGCATAGCATTCACATCCACAATTTACCAAACATGCATATATCTCACACATAGCACATCGGTGATCAATATATATAAGAGAAGCTTTTCCTAGCACAAGTGATCCAAAGATGGCTATCCTACCAGGTTTTGTACAGAAAGTAAAATGCATGAAGGAAATGCAACAAAATGATACATATGCCACATATATACATGAGAAGCTCCAAGACCCAGCTAGAAAGGAAAGCACACCCCAAGTTCACCCCGTAAGCGAGTGAAAGTGACTTGATCAAGCGGTTTGGTGAATATGTCGGCTAGCTGGTCTTGGGTAGGGACATAGGACAAAGAAATGTTTCCCTTCTCAACATTATCCCTCAGAAAGTGGTACCTCACTTCTATGTGTTTTGTTTTGGAGTGGAGGACAGGATTTTTGGCTACGCTTATGGCACTGGTGCTGTCACAGAAAAGTGGAACCTGGGAGCACTCCTCACCAAAATCAGTCATGGTGTAGGTCATCCAAAGCAGCTGGGAACAACAACTAGCAGCAGCTACATACTCGGCCTCTGTAGTGGACTGGGTTACACTGGATTGCTTGCGAGATGAACTAGAGACTAAGGAAGAACCAAGGAACTGACAACACCCAGAGGTAGACTTGCGGTCCAATCGACACCCAGCAAAATCAGCATTGGAGTAACCATGAAGTCTGAGTGTCGAGAAGGCAGAATACCAAAGACCAAACTCAGGAGTGTAGTTCAAGTACCTGAAAATCCACTTGATGGCCTGCCGATGTGAAGTCCTCGGTGAAGCCTGAAAATGAGTGCACAGACACACACTGAACTGTATGTCCGGCCTCGTCGCCGTCAAGTAGAGGAGGGAGCCGATCATGCTCCGGTACTCCTTCTGGTCCACAGGTTCACCATCCTCGTCTGCGTCCAAAGCCGTAGTGGTACTCATCGGTGTAGTCAGCGGCTTGGAGTCATTCATGCCAAACTTCTTCACCATGTCCCTGGTGTACTTCGCCTGATGTACAAACGTCCCGTCCTTGCACTGCTTGATCTGGAGGCCCAAGAAAAACTGCAGCTCACCCATCATGGACATCTCAAATTCCCTGCTCATGTCATCTGCAAATCTGGCAACAAGGTCATGAGAAGAGCCACCAAAGATTATGTCATCCACGTATATCTGAACAATCAAAAGGTCATTCCCATGATTAAGGAGAAACAGGGTCTTATCAACTGTGCCCATCACAAACCCCTTACTCAACAAAAACACTCTCAACCTGCCATACCAAGCTCTCGGTGCCTGTTTCAACCCATAGAGCGCTCTCTGAAGTTTGTATACACGGTGTGGGTATTCCTCGCTCTCAAACCCCGGGGGTTTCCTCACATACACTTCTTCCTCTATCACCCCATTCAAGAAAGCACTCTTGACATCCATTTGGTACAACTTGAACCCTTTAGCCACGGCAAAGGCTAGAAGGATTCTAATTGCCTCCAAACGGGCCACAGGAGCAAATGTCTCCTCATAGTCTATCCCCTCCTTCTGGTTGAAGCCTTGAGCCACCAACCTCGACTTGTTTCTCACAACCTTCCCATTCTCACCTTCTTTGTTCTTCCACACCCACTTGGTACCTATGGGATGGTAAATTGGCGGTGGATCGACTAACACCCAGACTTGGTTTGTCTCAAAGTTTTCCAACTCGTCATGCATGGAATTCACCCAGTTCTCATCAGAAAAAGCGTGTCGAATATCTTTAGGCTTGAAAGAAGCAACAAACGCAGAGTGAGCGATATGAGAAGAATTCCTTGACCTCGACCGTGTAGTGCGTTCATGAAGGTCACCTATGATTGTCGTCGGTGGGTGATCCACTTGTACTCGCCGTGGAGCCTCTCGCCTGGACACAACCTCCCCCTCAATAGCAGCCTCCACTCGAACAGCCTCAGTCGTAGTGGGTGTAGGGGATGGTCCAACCTCGATCGTCGTTGTAGTAGTGGAAGTAGCATGTACACGATCAGCCACGGGAGCATCACCACCATCATCGTCTTCATCTCCATCTCCATCCTTCTCATTCTCAAAGATCCTCGCTCCAATCTCCTCGTCACCTGCACACTCAAAAGCAGAAGAGCTACATGGTTGTGTCTCGTCGAAGGTTACCTCGCAAGTCTCCATGATTCGGTTAGTGTCAAGGTTAAGCACACGATATGCTCTAGAGTGAATCGCATAACCGAGAAAGATACCATCCGAACATCTAGACTCGAACTTATCCAACTTGCCCTTCTTCAAAATGAAACACTTGCATCCAAAAGCTCTAAAATGACTCACCTTGGGTTGTCGGCCATGCATCAGCTCATAAGAGGTCTTCTTCTTGAAAGCACGAAGGAAGATGCGATTTGAGACATAGAAAGCGGTATTGACCGCCTCAGCCCAGAAACGCCTAGGAGTCCTATGCTCATCGAGCATCGTCCTGGCCATCTCACAAAGGGTCCGGTTCTTCCTCTCCACTACGCCATTCTGGAAAGCGACGTATGGAGAAGAGTACTGATGATTAAGACCAAGATCACTGCAAAAGGCATCGAAATGAGAGTTTTTAAACTCCGTGCCATTGTCACTGCGTATAGCTCGAATGGCATCACCATGTCTCTCATTCTTCAACCTCAAGATCAAGTCTCGAACAAAACCAAATATCTCGCTCTTATCCTCCAAAAAGAAAACCCAAGAGTACCTCGAAAAATCATCAACAACTACAAGAACATACCACTTCCCACCAGCAGAGCGAACATGAGCTGGCCCAACCAAATCCATGCGCAACAGCTCACAAGGTCTCTCGGTCATGACCGCAGTCAGAGGGGCGTGAGAAGCGGCAACCATCTTTCCATGCCGACAAGAAACACAAACCAAATCCTTCTCGAATTTCAACTTAGGCAATCCTCGGACAAGATCAAGACCACTCAAGCGAGAAAGCAACTCAAAACTCAAGTGTCCCAACCTCCTATGCCATTTCCAAAGCTCGACCGAAACACCAGCAATAAAGCATCGAGGAGGACCAACAGACTGGGAAAAATCGGCACGAAAGATTTGACCCTCGGGTTCAATCGTACAGACAAGATCGCCTCGAAAATCAAGCACACGAGAAGCGCCCGACTTAAAATGAACCTCAAAACCTTCGTCTAGTATCTGAGATACTGACAATAGGTTAAAACCAAGTGACTTGACTAGGGCCACACTTCTTAAGGTCACCTTGCTACTCACCTTCACCATACCTTCAGCAAGCACTCGTCCTCTCCCATTGTCGCCGAAAGTGATGTACTCCCTCGTATTCACCGGGGTGAGGCTGGATAACCACCCACGATCTCCAGTCATATGTCGTGAGCACCCAGAGTCGATCAACCAAAAGTCCTCCAAGCCTCCCACCTGCAATCAAAAACGAGAACGAGAATGAGCAAGCGACTCAACACTGGGGTTAGTACTAAAAGAGTCAAACCAGTGTCGAGCCATTTGCTCAAAAGAGGGGTTAGCAAAGTCCATCCTACCGAAACCTCTAGGTGGAGCCCTCTCACGCCTACCACCAAAGGACCTGTCACGTCTCACTAGAGGAGTACACGCACCACGAGGGGAAAACATGGCCCGTAGTCCATCTGAGACCCAAAGCTCCGATCGTGCCTCCCAAATTCGTAACGGTCACGAGAAGGAGCACGTCGAGCCATCTCACCATGCCCAAACCCAACACGCCTATCTCTCTGAGGAAAACCACCTCCACCTCCACGAGTGGGAACTGTACGCACATACGCCTCACCCCTAGGTAGAGGCCCTCGACGAGGCTCAGGCACACCACGAGCAAGGTGGTACCCGTCCTTGTTTGCCATCTCCCTAGCAAACCTCTCATCTCTCTTCCTCCTGATGCAGAGCTCATCCTTATGCCCATCCCTCCCACAATACTCACAATGGAAGCGGATCGGCTGTGGCTTAGGCGGTGGCTTTTCTGTGGGCTTCTCAACAGCTTTCTCTCCTGACTTCCCCTCAAAAACATTACCCAGGTTGCTCACAAACTTGATGGGTTTCTGGTAATTCTCTGTTTTTTGAGGGAACACTGGTGGGTCTGGAGTTGTATCATGCTTGTTTCTGAGGTGGTTTGGCTTGGGTGCATATTTGTTCATGGGTACGGTGTGTGGTGGAGTAGGAATCTCTCCAGCTTTCTCTTCTCCCTCACCACTCTTCTCACCACGCTTGTCAGCCCCCAACGTCTGACCATCAAACCTCTTAAACTAAGCCAACATCAAAATCAATTGTGGCTCATGCCTAGACAACCAACTCATCAATTTCCTCAGCTCATCATTTTCATCCTGCAAGCGGTCAACATAGTGTGCAAGTTCCATGTTTTTCAAAGCATGCATTTCATAGGTTGAACATGATGTAGGAAGAGGAGCTTTCAATACCGCCTCAAGAGAAACAATTCTAGTGTGAGACTCATCTAGCCTAGCATCCAAAACAGGACATGAGGTACAAGTGCCCAACAAAGCTGGCCTAGACTTCAATTCATCACACTCAATCCTAATCACATCTAGTTCCTCCAAAGTAGAGGCATGCTTCTCCTTGAGAGTAGTCAAATCAGCAAGAAAAACTGAGCAATCACCATAGTCAATTTCATCAGACTCCACAGGAGCAGATTTCAGAGATCCTATCTCATTTCTAGCATCCACAAGCAAGGATTCAAGCTCGGCTATCTTATCCTTAGCATCTCCCAACAAAGACCTAAACTCCCTTTTCTCCTAGTTGGTCTTTCTAAGCACATCATCACGGTTATCAAGCAACTCATTGAGCCTAGCATTCTCCTCTAGCAAGAAGTTGGGGTCTTGTCGTACCTCTTCATCGGAGTCGGAGTTCGAATCCGAGCTGTGTTTCCCACCCTTCTTGGAGTGCGCCATGTCGCAAAAGCCTCCTTGTGCGACGAAGCTTAGACCGGTGAAGTTCTTGCTCGTGTGCCGCTTGTCCTTGCGTTTCTCTTGCTCTTCCTCGCTGCTCGAGTCGGAAGAAGCATCGCTTGATGTCGAGTCAATGTCACTCGCTCCGGCCACCATCGCTCGAGTGGTCTTCTTCTTGTAGCCGCCACCCTTCTTGTGCCATCTCTCGCCCTTCTCCTTGTGCTTGTCCTTGTAGTCGTTCCCGGAGCGGTGCTTGTTGTAGTCGTGCTTGGGCTTGCCCTTGTAGTCGTTCTTGATCTCCATGGCTTCAAGGCATTCCGCGATGAAGTGCCCATGCTTCCTGCACCGATAGCACATCCCCGAGCTCTGCCTTGCATTCTTGCGGTTCTCGTACATCCGCCCAAACCTCTTGCTCAACTATGTGGATCAGTGGGGCTCTCGCTCTTGGCTCTCAAGCCACGATCAACCTCTGAAGACCTGAGCTTCGAAAACAGCTCATCAAGAGTAAGCGTATCATACACGCTCAACTCCTCAATGGCCTCGACCTTGGCACTCCACACAGACCTATCCAGGGCATGCAAAAGCTTGATAGCTTGATCATGATCCCTGTATGGGAGCACTGTCACATTGGCCCTCATGTTGTTGACTATGCTAGTGAAGCGCTGGAACATCGCATCAGTCGACTCGCCGGGGAGATGAGTCAAGTTCTCGTACTCTCTCCGATAAGTGGAAAACAAACGGGCTTGCACTTGGGCATTGCCAACATGAGCATTTCTCAACTTGAGCCAAATCTTTCCGGCCACATTCTCTCCGTACACTCACTCGAACTCCGAGGCACAGAGAGCACGGAACAAGTAATCAACGGCCTTGCTGTTGGCCTCAAACATGTCCTGCGATCCTGGAAGCAGAAAACTATCTGGGATGACATATTGAGGATTTTGAGTGACCTCCCAGATAAGAGTTCCCTTCCCTCGCAAAAACGCGCCCATGCGCCTCTCCCACATCGGGTAATTCTTGCCATCAAAGTGCGAAGGACCCGACCCCTTGCCGTAATCGCCCATCTTTGGATCTTAGACTGGTTAGAATCAAGAAGATCCGTAACCGGCTCTGATACCAATTGAAGGACTGAATAGGCGACCAGAGGGGGGGGGTGAATGGGAGCTGATAAAAATTCTTCCCGAAGGTCGAACTCAGCCTATACCCTGATTGCCACTCCGAGTTCTCGCGCACACCAAAGAACCACTCAACAAGGCACACACAAGCTCACAAGATCAAGAGACATGCCTTGAAGCAAACCGCGGAAGCAACTCGACAAGAATCAAGGGACTTAGCCAAATCTGCGAGGTCCAGGCCGGACAGTCCGGACGGGTACGGCAGACAGTCCGCGAGTACGGCGGACAGTCCGTGAACCCTCGGCGGACAGTCCGAAAAAGGACCCCGAGCTAACAGTACTGCACCGAGGAAATTCGGACAGTCCGGGCAAGCACCGCGGACAGTCCGGGCCCTCGAGGACAGTCCGACCACCTCTGGCGGACAGTCCGGCCAAAATCCCTAGATACCCCAGACACACTTCGAGCCATCCCAGACGAAATCCGAGCCACGCGGACAGTCCGCAAGGACTACGCGGACAGTCCGCGAACTGCCTTCAACACCAGAAGCAAAATCCAACGGATCAAAATGCAAGCGCTGAAGAACACGCGACGAACTCTGAAGAACACGCTTCATGCGGATAGTCCGCGACACATGAGCGGATAGTCCGCGACACACGGACAGAGCAAAAACAGCCCGACCCCGCGAGGTCAACTCTCCAAATCCATCACCGGATCTCCCAAACGCCAAAAGCTCTTTAGATAAGATTTGGCGGAGATGGTAAGCAACACAAGAGGAAGCTATGCCCCAAAAATCTCAACCCCTAAGCCACTGTATCGCCGGGAATCGCGGATCACACGAACTTCCACCAAGAACTCAAACTCTGGCCAAAAACTCACGAATCGAAGGCTTTCCCAGGCGTTTGAGGAGTCAAGATCACACACAAAGATGTACAAGGCATCCACCCATGATCTCCTCAAAGAAATCCAAAGGAAAACACCCTCAAATCCCCGAATCGAACGAAGAACGAAACTCCCCAAAAATATCCCCGAAAATGACACGAAAATCATAGAGGACTAGGAGATCACCGCAGCGCTGAATGCTTCCATACATCTAGAGGTGAGAGTCTATACAAGAATCTAGCCTAAGGAATACAGAGGGAAAAGAAACAGTTCAGAGCAATCTACCGGGGGACGAAAACCTAGAGTCAAAGAGAGAGAGAGATGCCATCCACCTCTCCGCTAATTATACGAAGTCCATCAGAGGGAGATAAATGACCATGCTACCCCTACAACTTGAAATGAAGATACAACCCCTCAGGGGCATTTTGGTCAAGTCTTCATCGGACGGGCTTCGCTTCACCTTGACGCAAACCCCGTGATCACGCCACGTGCCCTCCGCCTCGAAGCTTCCCGAAGCTCCCGGATCACCGTCTCCGTCGCGTCGGGCCTCCGGGCTTGGTTTTGAGGCCCAAACCAAGAAACCGTCCACCTGATAGTTTTGTGGGCAAACCACCAAACCCCGCATACAAGCTTCGGGCTCCATC
Source organism: Cenchrus fungigraminus (assembly GCA_036936925.1). Lineage (NCBI taxonomy): Eukaryota > Viridiplantae > Streptophyta > Magnoliopsida > Poales > Poaceae > Cenchrus > Cenchrus fungigraminus. The sequence goes on along the minus strand of CM072777.1, from coordinate 47,691,363 downwards.
CGCTACCTTGCACCAGCCCATGTTCACAACTTCAGCCCGCCAGTCTTGCACCGCACGGCTCGCACTTGACCCCATCGGCTACCGGGTCCATCGAACCAATCCTACTTGCCTCTCCATCACCCGGAGGCCGCCACGGCTAAGGCCTTTCGCGCTTGTTCTTCACCTGCACCGACACAAGTCAAGCCACAACCTGTACCTGGACACTTAGCCAAGCATCAGTCCACACAACGTTGTCAATCACTCATCACTAAGGAGCGACCCTCCACTGGTCTTCGGACACACCTGGTCCTCACTTACATGATCAAAGGGGTTCTCATGACTTAACCCCGAGAAGGATAGGTCCTGAATTAGCTTCATGAGAGAGGGGCGAAGCCAAAGGCCAAATGTCAGAGTGGGTCTTGACGAAGATGGCTCTGAGGGTTCACTCCTCGAAAGTGGAAGGTGTTTACAAGGATAACCTTCCATGGGTAGCGGGGGTAGAGGTAGAAGTAAAGAAAATAAAAGGGGATATCTCAAAAAGGGTAACGGGGATGAAGGTAGAAGAAAAAGGAAAAAGATAAATACGAGGATAGACGGGCTCGAAGGTTAACAACGGTCGTCCCCGGCAACGGTGCCAGAAATGCTTGTTGGCGTTTCTTAACCTCAACACTAGGCGCCATGGTAGCGAGCGTGTAAGAAACTCCCGAGTACACTGACGAGTGCGAACGAATCCACAAGCGCACGGATACACCATTGTAGCACTTCCCCTAGGAGAATGAGTATTCCCTTAGGGTATCGTTCCCTAGGACGGAGAGTAACCAGAGAGGGTCTATCCAAGGACACCAGCTTTCGCTGGGATAGGTCGGGATACAAGAAGCACTTCCTTAAGGGACTTAGCTCTCAAGATGCATCTGTCAGGTCTTAGTCATCCCCGCGGGGCGACAACACATCAATGTGCTGACATCGAGCCCAACTTGGTATGCGACGCAGAGGGTTTGCAAAGGGTCCAATAGGCTGTCACCACTGCGGCTTACCTCTACGTTACGATCGTACGTGGTCTTCGTAGGAAAACCAGGGCCCAGACACCACGTTTGTACCCCAGATAAATACTATAGTGCGGTTACGTCTGTCGACCCGCTGACTACACTATAGCAACCGTATAGATACGGTCCCACGAACTAGAGAAAGATCAGATTCAGATCATCTTATCATTCATTGAACTACGGAGCAGAAAGGAAGCTATGGATGCAGATAAACGAGATACATCAGACTTACTTAGCTAAACAGGATCAGAGCATGCAAACAAGTATATGATCTGCTGAGCTGGCTCTAAAGGATCAAAGCCTCGTGTCACGAAGAACACAAGCCTCTAACTTATGAACGAGCCACGAACACAAGAACAAATCAAGCATGCATGATGTCCACTATAGTCTAAATAAGAAATGCTGAAATACTCACTTTGATCTAAATGAAGAACAAGCATCCACGAGGACATCAACTCACTCCTCACCCCTACTCTACCTCTCAACTAATCCTGATCTAGATCTCTCCTCATCACCATTCTACCACATAGAGGTGAGAATCACCTCACATGGGCAGAATTAGAGAGAGGGAGAGAGAGCTACACAAGAGAGAAGTGGAACTTGAGAGCTTGGTGGTGTGTGTGAAATGGAGCCCCTCCCCTCCTATTTATAGACAAGGGGGTGGCTTGCTCTGAGGCTCCAAGTGCTCCAAAACACCCCGGGATGCAGCCAAGGACCAATGAGCGAGCAACACGTGGAGGGGGGAGATCAACCGACCCTAGGTCGGTTCGGCCAATCCTTGGGTCGGCCGAAGCTCCCCGCCAGCCTCCTGGCTTGTGCTTCCTCTGGCTCGCTTCCATGTGGGCCCTATTGCCTCTCCTCCGTGCATGGCACATTTCCTGGCGGTTTAGTTGGCAAAGTGGGCCCATGGATCCATGTGATGCTGACATGGCAGCGTATGATTCGTCGAGAATCCCTCACATGGATTGGTGACATCATGGATCCAGGAGAATCCATGTGGCATCCCATGATTGGCCAGCATTTGAGTGCCTTCGATTGGAGTGGAGTGGAAGTGCATCGATCCCTCCCATTTCTTATGCTAAATACCTGCATTCGAATAGCATCGACACTGGTGGAAAGTATGAGTTTAAGCTCCTATTCTAGTGTGGATGTTCAATTCATGCTCCAATTTGCAGGAGTTGACGGCCATAAAAATGGCAAATATCAGCCGTCAACATGCTACTACTGAGATAGGTAGGGATGTGAGAAGCACTTTCTTAAGGAACTTAACTCTCGAGATGGATCTGTCTGCTATTAGTCCTCTCCGTGGAGCGCCAGCACATCCTAACTTCTTAGGGCTAGGCCAGTATTCTGGCAACGGGGCCCAACTCAGTACACAGGCGCGGAGGGTTTCAAAGGGTCCAACAGGCTGTCACCACTGCGGCCTACCTCTATCGTTATGCGAATACACTTGGTCTTTGTAGGATAACCAGAGTCCAGACACCACGTCTGCACTCCCGATAACTACTATAGCACGGTTACGTCTGTCGTCCTGCTAACAACACTATAGCAACCTATATAAATACGGGACCACGAACTAGAGAGAGAACAGCTCAGATCATACTAGTCATAAAGTTACAGAGCAGCAAGAAAGGTTTGGATGCAAACGAGATACAACAAACTTACTTAGCTAAACAGGATCAAAGCATGCAAACAGATACTTGAACTAATGGACTAGCTTTAAAGGATCGAAGCCTTGTGCCCCGAAGAACACAAGCCTCTAAACTATGAACAAGCCAAGAACACAAGAACATATCATTCATGCATGATGTCCACTATAGTCTAAATAAGAAATGTCAAAATACTCACTTTGGTCTAAATGAAGAACTAGCATCCACGAGGACATCAACTCACTCCTCACTCCTACTCTCTCTATCAACTAATCCTAGTCTAGATCTCTACTCAACCCCATTCTACCACATAGAGGTGAGATTCACCTCACATGGGCAGAATTAGAGAGAGGGAGAGAGAGCTACACAAGAGAGAAGTGGAACTTGAGAGCTTGGAAGTGTGTAGGAAATGAGGCCCCTCCCCCTCTATTTATAGGCAAGGGAGTGGCTTGCTCCGTGGCTCCAAATGTTCCAAAACACCACAAGATGCAGCCAAGAGCCAAGAGGAGGAAGAAACGTGGAGGGCCAGGATCAACCGACCCTAGGTCAGTTCGGCCGAACCTAGAGTCGACCGGCCCCTTCGGGTGGCCGCCTGGCCTGTGCTTCGTCTGGCTCGCTTCCATGTGGGCCCTTAGGCTTATCCTCCATGCATGCCAAGTTTCCTGGCAGTTTGGTTAGCAAAGTGGGCCCATGGATCCATGTGATGCTGACGTGGCAGCGTGTGATTCGTCGAGAGCTCTTCACATGGATTGGTGACATCATGGATCCAGGAGAATCCATGTGGCAGCCCCTCATTGGCCAGAACCTGAGTGCCTTGGATTGGAGTGGAATGAATGCACAAGGATTCTTCTCATCTCCTATGCTAAATACCTTCATTCGAATAGATATCGACACTGGTGGAAAGCATTAGTCTAAGATCCTATTCTAGTGTGGATGTGCATTTCATGCTTCAATTTGCAGGAGTTGATGGCCATGAAAATGGTACTTAACAGCCGTCAACATTCTCAAAGCAGAAGATATTCAGGAACTAGGTAAAGATAGAAAAAGACATGATTGAGTTAGACATCCTCGAAGACGCAAAAAATATTAGCAAATACCAAAAAGAAACAAAAAGATGGAGGGATAGAATGATAGTAAGAAAAGACATCAAGGTTGGTGACCTAGTTCTCAAAAGAAGAAATAATTGCGAAAACTTAGGAAAATTGGAAGAAGCATGAGAAAGACCTTACATCGTGAAAGAATCCAACAAACCCGGATGTTTTTGCCTAACACACCAACTTGGTGTAGAGCTTCCAGATTCGTGGAATAGTGACAGTTTGGTCGGTATTATCCATGATGAGAAAAAGCAATGGTAGGACCACAGGCACATGAATCTATAAATGGAGCCTCGGGTCAAAATTTACTTTCTGCATTTTATTTCTAGCATATTACTTATCATAGGAAAAATGTAAAAATCCTCAGACTACGGAACTATAAGTAGTTCCGAGGAACCAAAAAATTTACTTTCTGCATTTTTCATGTCTTAAAAGGATCGTACTCTTTTCCTTGCAAAGGGGGCTCCATGCTGGAGGCAAGGTTTTTAAGAGGTGGCTCCTATGTAAGGGCAACTCCAAGAGAGTAGCTAAAATGACTTAGCTAGCTAAATTTTGGAAAAAAAATCTCAAAAACACTCTTCGAACAGACTAGCTATCTGCCCAACTAGCTATCCTGACTAGCTAAATTTGTTGTCCCACTAGCTATCTTTGGCTAGTTGCTAGTGACTAGCTATCCTGATTTTCATGAGTATGACAGGCGGGACCCACTGGCGGTGGAGCATATAGAGAGTTCAGTTTAGAGAGGCTGTTGGATGTCAATAACTTCTTGCTAGCTATTTCATTTTACATACTAGCTAAATCAGGATTTTAGCTAGTGATTTTTAGAGAGGCTCTTGGAGTTGCTCTAAGATACCTTCTTCAATCGTTAATGAAAGAAGTTTTTCCCCCAAATGCGTGTTCATGAAAGAATTGATTGTCGGAAATCAGATCAAAAGGATATGGAAACAACAAGTTGTAAATGCAATACTGTGAAATTGCAATAATCCCGAACAAGACAACAACAAGTTGTATGGGATCAATCAAAAAATGGGCCTCGAGGCAACAACAAGTTGCGACCATAATCCCAAAACGTGATTCCCAAGTGAGGCAACAACAAGTTGCATCCATAATCCCAAAACGTGATTCCCAAATGAGGCAACAACAAGTTGCATGAAAAATAAAAAGTGGCATCAAGAAAACAACAAGTTGTAACCACAAAATCCGAAGTCATATGAATTCTGGGAAACAAAAGAATTTTGAATGAAAACCTAAAGAGGAGCTATATTTTTTGAAAAACATTATTGTTTCAGAAATTTTACAAAATCACATCACTTTCGATAATATTGAATTTCTATAAAAACTCAAGTAGGTTGAAGCAACCGAAGGTTGTGATATCAACCGGGGCAATAATGCTACAAAGGCATAAGTCCACAAAACTCTCAAATCGAGTTTTATTGGCTTATACACAATTCAGAAATTTACAAAAAGGGAGCAAAGTCTTCAACAAATTTTGCATGAGAATGGCAAGATGGGGAGGGTGACGTTTTTTTCAAAACATTTTGTTACCATTTCACATGCAAAATATCTGTCATTACAAATCTTAGTTCTGAAAAAATTAACGTTTCAGGAATTACAAAGGAAGCTCGATTACATGACCAGGCCTAGAGCCTCTTCTCTCAGCCACGTCACAAACATAGGCAAAGTTCAAATCATCGACTAAAGGGTTAAGGGCTTCAACTTCACAGAAGAATGAGCCTCGGAACCAGAAGTCCTCAACATAGCAAAGTTGTCACGCGCGGCAAAGAAACGGCCAAGAGGAAAGCTTTCACTGAAGAAGTGTTGACAACAGAAAGTCCAGAATTCACGGAAACTGCATCCATGATTAGCTTCTTTATACAAACGCCAAGACTCACCACTAATAATGACATCTTGGCGGTGGATTCGGATAGGCATCATATCCTACGCAGGCCCCCCTCCAAGGACTTGCGTAGGGTTAATTGTTTACATAAGTTTTTCATATGCACCAAACACTTAGTTTTAAACATGTTCAACATACTCCAACCTACGAATCTTAAGTTCATCCTATACAACCTACGGTGCGTCACAGTCACCAGCACTTTTGCTATCCTCAGACTTCTCGTTGTCAGCTCCCTCTTCTCTGATTTTCTCAGCATAACCTTCGGAGTCCATTCCCAAGGCTGCCTTCAGCTCTTCTTGTGCTTCATCTTCCATAATCTAGGAAAAATTAAAAATTTAGAAGAAGCAGTGACAATAACAAGCACAAGTTTATTCAAGAAAGACAAAAACACACACGAGGCTAAGAATAGGAAAAGTTACCTTAGCAAGCTTCTCCTGAGCTATTTTCTTGGCAAAATCTTTACTGCTGGCCATCCAAAACTTCTTGGCAAAATTTTTCTTTATGTTGCGAACATCCTCACTGGCACGAATTGATGCAACACTTGAAGCTTCAGAAAAATCAAGGCCAGTAGAGCAGAATTTGGCAAGATCGGCGCAATCCCTAGCTTCGAGAAGCTGAAAAAGACTCTTAGAGCTGAATACACCAGCAAAGGCACTTGCAGGGCCAATCAATTCAGGAAGAATTTCAAACTCTTCCAATTGCCAGTTCATAGTAGCTTGCAAATCTTCAGAGTTGGGAAAGGGGCTGGACCTCACACCATGTTCACCAAGAGCCTCGTTGTATTTCTCGAACAAAAGTTCAAAATTCCTCTTTATGGTCTTGGCTTCATCGTTCATCAACTTGATTCTCTCAGCAAGGTCCTTCTCCAAAGCCAGGATTCTCAAATCTTTTTCCTCGTTAGCCTTGGCAAGGTCAGCATTATGCTTCATAGCTTCAGCATTCTTAGTCTTAAGTTCGGAAATCTCGTTAGCATCTTTTTCTATGGTGCAGTGCAGTTCTTTAAGAATTTTCAGATTATCTTGGTGAGTTTATTCAAGCTTGTGCTCAATGAGAAGGCCATCATAGGCATCATCAGCATGTTTCTTCCCTTTCTTAGCAATCTGAACCATTTCCATCAAGGTATTGTTCATACTCTGTTTTGGCTCAACTTTGGAGAATTAGCCAAATCTCGTTCAAGATTTACGATCTGGCCCGACAACTCAAGCACGTAGTTCTCATTTTCAACAACCTTTTCTGAAGCTATCTTCCTGGCAATAACGGCCTTAAAACCAAGGGTCGTGCTGATCATGGACAAATCTCGCGCAGGAAACCTTCGTAAGGCCTCTTGATAAACTGGGCAAAGTAAAAGGGACAAGCGTCAGCTTCACCAAAATTAAGAAAACATAGAATAAGGTAGCATGTACTCATTAAAATAAGACAAAAAATCTGAAGCTTAGTTACCTGCAGGATCAAAATAATTCCCAACTTCCTCGTTTGCGGATTTAGTAATCTCTTGGGCATCTCTTTGAACAGTTTCCAGTTGGCCCTCAGAGATACTTTGTAAATCACCACCAGAAAACAACGACTTCTTCAGGGCTTCTCCTTCAGGGGCACTGGCACTCGCAGCAAGGGATCCTGGAGCATGCCATAGCATGTTAAAGCTATAGGGGTCATGTCGGTACAATGGTGTCGATAGTCCACCACAGGGTAGGCTATGGTGGTAGATTTTGTGTAGGGGATCGCCGAGACTAGAGCTAGATGGTGAACAATGGACACATGGGTTTATCTAGGTTCGGGCCGCAAGAATGCGTAATACCCTACGTCCTGTGTTCAGTGATTGTATTGAGTGTTTCGCGATTGGGAATTGGATTGGACTTGTTTTGGAGGGGGTCCCTGCCGCCCTTATATAGGCTTGGGGTAGGGTTACAGATCACATGGGATCTGTCCTAGTCGGTTATACAAGATCTTTCTTTGAATACACGTAATACCTCTCCTAACCAACTAGTCTTTATATATGGGAGTCTATCTCTTCGGGCGTTGCCTCATTCCTGATCCGCACGCCCACGCTGAATGCCCCACGTGTGGGCCCTTGTCATTCCCGTAGATACGTCGTGGGGCCCTTTTGTGTGGCACCTCGGGGGTATATCCCCCACAGCAGTCCCCGAGCGCTTCTTAACCAGACTGCAACTTCGATCATGAGCTTTGGGCATCGTCCAAGTGCTTGTCGTCTTCAGCCGAGTGCTTGTCGTCTTTAGCCGAGTGCTTTACTTTCTGCCCCGCTTGGATCTTGATGCAGCCGAGTGGTTCCGCAGCTTGACTCGTGTTGCCAGGTGGTTGAGGAGCGATCTTCTCCATTTAAGATTTGGTCTGATCATCAGGCCAGAAAATGTACACTCTCGCCGAAGACGAAGTGTACACACTTTGTCCCCGAGGCTTGATAAAGATTGAAGAGGTTTATCAAGGGTCAGAAAAGAATCTAAGTGACTGATCCTCGATGTCATTAGCTGGGTCTCCTCATAGAGGCAATGACCCTGTGTCTCCCAGTCGTAAGATCTCCGGTCGGATTTTACACGCTCAGCCAAGGGCTTCGCTCTCGGCCTCCGATGATCATGGTGACGCTCTTTGAGCTCATTGAATGGGCGCATCTCGTGATGCGCCCATTAGGGCAGTCCCCGAGGTTGGGAATAGTTAAAGTAACTATTTTGAAGCTCTAAAGAAGACTTTAATGGAATTACCATCATCCCTTTTGGGTGAGTACCTCTCAGATCATCTGATCTAGTACGGTGCCTGGAAAGAGCTTCGGCTCTACCCCAGATTTGCCATATGGACCACCGTGTTCTCAAGGTGAACTTGCGCAAGGTCACCTGTAATAGCCATAATTTTCGTGGCTTCTGAACAGCTCTGGCCTGTGTATGGCGTGCCTCCGAAAGAACCCTCATGAGCTAGAAGATCAAACCTGCTTTGAGATTCGTGCTGTAAGATTTCGAGGGCGGGTTATCTAATAACTTGGCTACCTGTGACTGAGGGTCATGGCCTCTAAGTGACTTGTGTACCAAAAATATTTGGAAAACTCTTTTCAAGATTTGGGGTGTAATCTTCCCAATGGGAAACCTCCACTTCCTAGTCCATTTAGAAACATAGCCCAACTAAGCCCAAGAGGCCTGAATTTGGAACGTCAGAGGTAACGGCGTGGACGCCGTGTCGGAGGCAAAACGACGTCGTCAGTATCCTGCGAGTCAAACTCGCGCGAACGTGGCGAGGTGACTAGACGGGAGGGGCCCGCCACGACTCCCTTTTCGGCTACGCGCATTTAAGGCAAGCCAGGGGCGGTGCACGCCTCACACTCCATCACTCACATCGCCTTGCATTCCTTAGGAAACCAAGCAAATTCCACTCCACCTACTCCTCCGGCCGCTTCGCCGCCGCATCCGTTCGATCCGCCGCCGCATTGGCTCGATCCGCCGGATCTAGCCCCGGCGAAACCTTAGATCTAGATCTACCACCCGATTTGCCCCCGCTTCTCTACCTTCGGCAATCCCCGAGCGTAGCGAGGAAGATGCCTTCGAAGTCTCATCAGAGAAAGAAGAGCTCGAGGGAAGGCGCGACAGACGTGAGGAGGTATCCCTCTCCGTCTTTGCCGCCGCGCCTTCCCGCTGTGATGAGGAGTGGGTCCGCTCGGTGTCGATGCTGGTGCGGGTCGTCGCCCTGCTGTGGGACACCGTCCTACTCGACGCGGCCACTAAGGAGTGGCACGTAGTGGTGGGGGAGGACTTCCGCACGCTAGAGACGCACGAGGTGGTCGTGTTCGAATCGGTGTTCCTCCGCGGATTCAGGCTGCCTGCGCACCCCTTCTTCTGCGGGCTGCTCTACTACTACGGGTTAGTGCTTTGTCATCTCAACCCTAACTCCATATTGCACATTGCCATCTTCATCCACCTGTGCGAGGTGTACCTTGGTATTGCCCCGTACTTCAATCTCTTTCGGTACTTCTTCTGGGTGAAACCCCATAAGAGTGCCAAGAAGCCGAAGGTGGTTGGCGGCGCTGGATTTCAGCTCAAGCAGAAATACTCTGCTGAGTACATCTCAGTGCCGCTCATCAGCTCCAACAAGGGCTGGCACAAGGAGTGGTTCTACACCACCAACCATGCCCCGCAAGTGCCGTGCGACATCGACGTGCAGCTGGTCCCGCTCTGATGCTGGGATAAGGAGGTGAACGACGCCGAGATGGAGCAGGTATTGGAGCTGCTGAAGCTAATCCGGGACCTGAAGGTGGCCGGCCTCACCGGTATGGCGGTCATGGAAAACTTTGCCACCCGGCGGCTACAGTCGCAGAGGGAGAGAACGCACCCCGCTGGCATGGACTTCGACACGACGCAGCATGTGCCAGAGGTGGGGAAGCCAGAAGAACTAGTGGAGCGCATCCGTGAGTGCTTCGCTCTCGGAACCGTCATCACGATGCACGGCACGTCGCGTCCGTTCAGCCTGGGACATCTGCCGCCTGCGGTAAATATTTTTTTTACCGTTTGCCCATATGGGCATGAACATATGCCCGACAGATGTTTGATAAAATGCTTGATCGACTGTTGTCTTGTAGGGCCATGAGGCCTTTTTCTCCACCCCATTGCTGCCAGGGACACTGGCTGGAGTTGTGTCTCTGCCTGGAAGACTTGATGAGTTGCAGCGGATGGAGCGTGCCCGCACCTTCGTCCCGGTAGGCAGTGCTGGTGCGGTTGCTTTAGAACCAAGCAGGCGTGCCGTTGCTCTAGAACCGAGCCGACCCGTGCCGTACCTGCCGACAAGGGGAAGGCGCACAAGGGCAGCCGGCGACCGGAGGTACAGCGTGACCACCCGGCTCGCTCGAGATCGACGAGCTGGCGTTGCGCTGGCGCAAGATGGTGCTGCCGAGCAACCCATGTGACGAGGAGGTGGCTCCCCATCTGTTTGATGCTGACGACATCCCGCCGGAGGCGACCAGGGGGACGCCGAGTGGTGCGGCCGCTCCTCTTTCTCCTCCACCTTCTCTTCCTTCGTCTCCTCTACCTTCTCTTGCACAAACAGGAAGTTCTCCTCAGGGTGCAGGCTTTTCGTGCCCCTCACCACAAGTTGCTCGGCCACCCCCTGCAGTGGCGCAGGATGCACCCAGGGCGGCTGCTGAAGCGACGGTTGGGGCGAAACGGTCAGTGCCCTCCAGTTCTGGATTCCGCAAGCGCGCCCATGTGTGCGTATCAACCGAGTTAGTTGTTCCATTGGTGATTGTAGGTTCTAGTATGCTTTGCAGATTGGTGTTGAGTTGAAGAAAGATGTGGTGTTGGATTTGTTGCTTGCAGGGATCCTCTGACATCCCCGTCAATGGGGGTGAGGTGCCCGTGTCGTCCATCAACCCGACGGTGCAGCCGCTTAGTGCTTTGGAGGAGCACTCGGGCGCAGCACCAGAGGTGCTGAGTGCAGCGGCGCTGGACACCGGTGCGACTCCCCAGGCGGCCAGTCCCCAGCGTGAAGTTGCTGGTTCCTTGGCCTTGGGTTCTACCGTTGAGGCGGACCCTGGGATTGAGGAGGTCCCCGCGCTCCGCACTAGCCCACCACACCCCGACAGGATTGCTCAGGCGCGTGGTGGCAGGGTGCACGAAGTGCTTGGCGACCCGGCTCTAGATGAGGACAACCGGCAGGAGCTCGTCACCGTCGCGTAGAGGGTTGCCAGTATGGCAGAGGGGAGTGCTTGTTCAGAGCTTCTGTCTTTTCATCATGTTCACTTTTTTTTCTTGATCTGTTGAGTTCGTAGGTCGTGGCTGCTGCTTCTGCTCGCAAGAGCAAGGTGCTAGATGACGTTGGGTCCAACGTTGTCACGCTACGCGCCTGGGTGCAGCACCTCGAGCAATAGGCTGCTGCTCATCGAGATTGTAGCAGCCAGGAGGTCGAGGAGCTACACTGGAAGAAGGCAGCTGCGAACGCCGCTGCCGAGCAGTTGTGCCAGGAGAAGGCCGCCGCAGACGCTGCCGTCGCGTCCTTGCGTGAAGTAGCAGAAGAGCACCAGAAGGGTTTGTTGGCTCCACTTGTATTTTATGCATGCTCCTGACTGCTTTCTGTCTGACTCTATTATTGAAACATCCGGGGCCAAAGCGGAGCAGGGCCTCGAGGCCATTCGGAATCGGGTGAAGGTCTTGAGGAAGAAAGTGGAGGAGGCGACCAGGGAGTGGGCCGTGGCCAGGAAAGAACTTGCTGGCTCGTTGCCTGCTGCCTTCGGCTTTCGTCTTTTGTTGATTCGTCTTTTTAGTCCTTCTAATGTTTGAGTAGATTTCTGGCGGAAACAATTCACCCATTATGCAGATCTTGAGGCTCGCGTGGAGTCGGAGAGGAGCCATTTTAGGACGCTGGGTGAAGCTTTGTGCCCACTACTGGACGAGCTGGCTCCGCTTGTCGAGTCCTCCTCCGTGCGCGAGTTTGGCGAGCCTGCTATCCGCCCACCGAGCCTTCTAGAGCGAGTCCAGGTGGCGTCGTCGCGCTTCCAGGGGTATCTCCGTGAGGTCAGCCTAGCGAGCACCAGCCATTGCCTCGCCATCTTCCGCTCCTTCCTCCCTCGCATTGACGTGAACTTGTTTCGCGGTGGGTTCGCCCGTGGGACGTCTTCCGCTCGGGTCAACGAGCTGCTGGAGGAAGTGAAGGACACAGCGGAGAAGCTTGCCGATGACGTCGTCCCTACTCCCGATGGTGAAGTTGAACCGAGTAGCCTCCTGCTTCATCCATGAAAACATTAATAAGTATCTATAATATTTTGTCGTACTGTCAGTGTAGCATCGTACTTTGTTTGATACAGGTTTTAAGTAGCCGCTTTACTTCTATGGTATCCATGTACTATTAATTTCCCCAGTAGTTGGCCTATTACGAGAAACCATAGTCTCGTTGGCCTTAGTTTCCTAGCGTAGAGGGTGTACTCTCATACACGCATAGTACCTTAGCTTGGCGAAGATCTCGGCCCACGATTTAAGACGTATTTTACTGAGTACTTTATAAGTCGTAAGATTCGTGTTTAGATGAGCATTTTAATATCGACAGAAGTAAACATTGTCGTAAAAGAAAAGTAGTCCCCAAGTTTCAAGTTTGAAATTTGGGTGCTAATCATGCGAGCAGGATATCGAAGTGAAAAAACTTCAAAGGTCATGAATCTTTATTCATTGCCAAAACTGCTAGCATGGATGAGTACAAAAAACTAAAAGACGGTACATATCTTTTTATGGATAGAAGCGACGTAGGTGCTTGATGTTCCATGAGTTTGGCACATCAGAGACGTCCTCCCGTATTAGCCGGTAAGCACCCGGCCTGTTGATATCCTTGACGATGAACGGCCCCTGCCATGGAGCCGAGAGCTTGTGCATGTCCTTCTTGCTTGGATCCTCCTGAGGACGAGGTCACCAACGCAGAAGGCTCTTTCTTGCACATTCTTGTCATGGTAGCGCCTCAGAGCTTGGGCGTACCATGCTTCCTGGATGGTTGTTGCGAGCTGTCCTTTCTCTATGTTGTCGATATCCTCAATGCACGCCTCCTCAGCCTTATGCTCGTCATATACCTCGACTCTGGGTGCACTGAACATGAGGTCGGTTGGGAGCACCGCTTCAGATCCATATACGAAGAAGAAAGGAGTCTAACGAGTAGCACGACTCGACTGCGTCCGCAGTCCCCAGATTACTGCAGGGAGCTCTCAGAGCCAACATGTTGCGTACTTTTTCGGCCTATCGAAGATGCGCTTCTTGAGTGCCTTGAGTACCGCTCCGTTGGCCCACTCGACTTAACCATTGGTGCGAGGGTGCGCTACTGACGCTTGGGCCACCTTGATGAGGAGATCATCGTAGTAATTTTGGAATTCTCTCCCTGTGAAATTGGTTCCCAGGTTGGTGATGATCCTGTTGGGGACACCGAACTTGTAGACAATCTCAGTAGTGAACTCTGCCGCTTTAGCCATTGTCAGTGCCCTTATTAGCTTGACCTCTATCCATTTGGTGAACTTATCCACCACCACCAGGATGTGGTCATATCCCCCAGATGCTTTTTTGAAGGGACTGATCATGTCGAGTCCCCAGCACGCGAAGGCCAAAATATAGGGATCATCTGCAGGGCTTGGGCCAAAACATGCATCTGTTTTGCAAAGAAATGGCATCCCTCGCAACGTTTGACCAACGCTTCGACGTCTGCGACAGCTGTGGGCCAGTAGAAACCAGATCCGAAGGCTTTCCCCACAATGGTTCGTGCCCCGGCGTGGTTTCCACACATGCCGCCATGAATCTCTGACAGGAGCTCTCGTCCTTCCTCTTCCGGGATGCACTTCTGAAGTACTCAGGAATGTGCTCCTCGGCGGTATAGGTTGTCCCTAGGGATGGCAGTCGGACCCATGGGTGCGGGTGCCCAGAGGTTTCACACCCAATGGGTGTGGGCGCGGGTGCAGAATTTCACATATGGGTCTACACCCGACCCGATCCGTATTAAGTAGGTGTGGGTGCGGGTGTAGATTTTAACCTGTGGGTAACCCATAGGACCCGAAATAATAATTGATTTTTTTATTTTTATAGGTACTAAACCTATTTGATAGATTTATGATGACTGATGTTGTAATCTATACCTTGTGTTTTCAATCTTAAGGCTAGGTTTAAGTCTTTATTCTATATTTGCTTATGTGATGTTTTGAGTATGGTGACTAATTTACTTTCTCGTTGGAACTATGAACATTTATGTGACGTGATGTGGCTATAAGTCGGAAGTTTGTCTTGTTAGAATTATCTATTTGTGACTTTCATGATTTTATCCTATTATATTGTTTGATATAATGTCATTACATTTATATATGTCATAAATACGATGGACCCAGTGGGTGCCCGACACCCAGCGGGTGCCTAGCGGGTGCGGGTGTGGGTGTGAAATTTCACCCATGGGTGTGGTAATGAGTGGGTGTAGCTAAATGTGATGGGTGTCATAATTGGTGAGTTTTGCTCCACCCGCACCCGATCCAACCCATTGCCATCCCTAGTTGTCCCCAATCAGGATGTAATTCTTGCTCTTACGGGTGATCCTCTCGTGTAACGCCTGCGTTTCCCTATCATTTCCGGGCGAGGGATTCAGAAGCGTATCGTACTTACTTGACCATCTCTGAGATCCACTCGGGTTGTGGCTCGATCATGAGGACTTCGTTGAGTCCTTCAGATGGGTCGACTTGAGCTTTGGGATTTTTTTGGAGGGCTTCATCAGATCCTGGTTGAAGACACTGGGTGGTACTTGGGCTGGTGGATCCCATGTTGGCCAATTCATCGGCTGCCTTGTTATCGTCGCAGACTACATGCTGGAACTCTAGGCCAAAAAATGTGCCTTCGAGTTCGCGTATCTCCGTGCAATATTTGCCCATCTTCTCGTTCGTCCTCTGCCATCTCTTGTTGACTTGATTGACCACTAGGGCTGAATCTCCCCTGTCTATCAAGTGTTTTAACCCGAGTGAAATCATGATGCGTAGCCCGTGGAGGGCCTCCTCGTACTCAAATGCGTTGTTCGAGACCTTGAACATGCACTACAACGTTTTGGACATATTGCGACCCTTTTCTATAGCAACGGGTGGTTTTGGTCGCTATACACCAGGGTTACTGCGACAGTATACCATAATGGTCGCGATAGGTGGGAATGTTGCGACCAGTTGTGGACCGTTGCATTATTTATTGTGGTGGTCGCTATGGGTAAGGGTCTATGGTGACGCATGGACTCGTGTCGCAATTCTGGCTATGGTATTGCCACAGTTTTTCGTAATTGTTGCAATTGTTGCCCATTTTGCAACGACTATGACACGTTGCTATTCTTGGTGTCGTTTGTTGCAAAAGAGTCTTACATATAGCAATGACATGAGTTGTGTGTTGCAAAAAGTCTTTGGGATAGCAACGAAAATGCACTCGTTGTGACTGAATTCTTTGGTATAGCGACGTGGATCCAATGTGTTGCAAATTGCTTGTAGGTATGGCAACGGTAACACGAGTAGTTGTAACAGATTGCATATGTAGCATCGAACCAAAAAAACGTCACAATAGAGATAATGTTAGTGCGACAATATAGCGTCGTTGCTATTGAAAGAACTGTCAGTCGCAGTTGATGTGTTTGTGGGTGCCACCATGCTACCGTGGGCCCGTTCAATGGCCTGTGGGCCTGGACCATGGCCCGCATAGAACTGTCCATCTTTGTACACGGAGTCCTAACCCAACTCTATATTGTTTGACTGACCCTAGCCCAACTATATATATCGACCTGTAATACGAAGGAAAAAAACCCAACCACATCGTTGTTGCCGTTTCGCGATCCGCCGGGGTGATGCTGCCAAGCACTGATCATCTGCTTCACGACTTAGAACGACCGAGAAAAAGTCTGTTCTTCGGATCCCATCAGCCAAGGTATAATCGATTATGAGATCCATGTGCATGGAATTTTATTTTGTTAATTAGCTTGTATATACACCTTAGTTTAATACCATATTATCTAATACTGATCCAGCTCCCTTTGTATTATCTGTTGTAGTTGGGTTTTTTTTTCTTTGCAATGGCAAGTGAGGATTGCAGTTGGATGGAATTGGAGCCTTCAGATTCTGCATGGCAACGCGGATTCGATAAGTTTATTGAGGATCTCTTTCAGAGCAAATTTGATGGAGAGCAAGTGCAATGTCCATGCTCCAGATGTCGTCGCATGGCATTTCAAGGAAGAGAAGAGGTTGAACATCACTTGGTTACAAAAGGGTTTGACAGGGCTTACATAAAAGAGCAACAAGAACTAGCCGAATCTCGAGGACGAGATTCATTTTAAGTGGGGTAGGTTTGTAACGCCCGCGTTTTTAGCCCCTAATAAATCACTTGCTAAATCACATGTGTTTTTCAAAACCTTTCCGCTGAGCTCGATCGTTTCCCTGAAAACCCCGATCATCATTTCCTTTTCCCTCTCCTCGGCGCGCACGCCGCGAATCCCGCCGGCACCGCCAGTCCCGCACGCACCGCCGCTCATCGCGTCGTGTCGCACAGCACTGCCACAGTGCCGCGGTCGGCCACCGCGCCGGGAATCCCGGGCCAGCCACGGTCCCGCCGGCCGGCCCGCCTCACGGTCCCGCCGGCCGGCCCGCCTCGCCACCACCGCCGTCCCGGAAATTGCGCCGGCACCCGAAAACCCGGAAATCCCACCAAAAATCCTTTCCCTAATATTCCTGTTTTTCTCAAAATTTCCCCAATTTTCCTCTTCCCCTTTTTCCTTCTCTTTTCCTTTTTCTTTCCCTATTTCCTTATTTCCCTTTTCCCCTTTTTCTCTTTTTCCTATTTCCTTTCCTTTCCTCCTTTTTCCTTCTTTCTTTTTTCCTTCCTCCCTCCTCTGGCCGCGGCCTCTGCTCGGCACGATGCGGCCGGCCCCTCCCCTCTACTCGGCGCAGTGCTGCGCACTAGCCCTCCTCCGCTGCACCGCGCCAGCCCCGCGACGCGACTCCTCCCTGCCGCTCAACGCCGCGCACCTGGCCACGATAGGACCAAGTGCTGCCGCTCGACGCCGCGGCGGGCATTCACTCCGCCTGCACGACCCATCACCTCCACACCAACAGCACCGCTGCAAGCCGCCGCCGCTCCATACCGCCGCTCGCTGCCACCACGGTCGGCCTTGCACACCACTGCGACGCCGCTGCCCGCCACGTCCCGTCGAACAGCGCCACCATTTACTCCCTGCCGCCTTGCCTACCTGAGCCATCGCCTCCGAGCGCCACCACGGCCACAAGCCGCCGTCCGCATCACGCTGCCGCTCACCGCTACAGCTGCCTGGCTCGCATACCACCGAGTGATGCCGCTGCTCGACGAGTCGCGTCCAACAGCAAGGCCGCAGCAGCGCATTCACTCCGCCGCAGACGCGCCGGCCGAACCGCCATTGAAGGCGCACGAGCTCCGCGTGCGCACCTCCCGGCCGAGGAACCGCCTTTCCGCGGCTATAAAAGGACCGGTGACACGCCCACCCCACCTCGCACCTCCACAGCCACCTCCATCCCCGTCCTTGCGCTCCACCACGCCACCACCCGAGCCGCCCCTAATCACCACCACCGGCAGCCGCCCGCTGCCGAGGAGCCGCCTCCACAGGCCGTCCCCGCCCAAGGTGAGAGGCGGAGTAGGTCGACCTCGTCGCCCTCTTCGTTTTGCCCCATCTCCCAGCTGTCGCCATGGCCAGGGCCGCCGGCGAGCACCCCTGACGGCCGGCCGCCCGGTCGGTCTCCTCCCCCACCTCTGGTCTGTCGGAAGGAAGGATAGGGCCGTTTGACCAAAAGCCCCCTCCCCTCCTTTTTTTTCCACCGAGGCTCCCTCTCTCTCTCTTGGACTTTTGCCCAGAGCCCCCTGCCCTTTTCTTTTTCTCCCGAAGCCCCCCTCCCTTCTCTATTCTCTCTCTCTCTTTTTCCTTTTAAATAAGCCCTTGGCTTATTGTTTAATTATGATCTAGTCCCTGATCAGAAATATACAAACCACAACTAAGCCCTTAACCAAGTTTACACTATTCTAATTAAGTCCTCTTCCATTAGTGTAAATTACAAATAGGTCCTTATCCTTTAATTAGCCCTAATTATCTCTTTAACCCATCATTTCATGCACTGTTTTAACCCAATCTAATTCCAAACTTTACCACGTCTTCCCCAGTACTATTTCCGCTGAGCCGTTCATCCATTCCCCATAACTAATATTTATTCCCTCTTTTTCTATTTATTTTCTTCCTCGAGCTCAGCCGGTAAATCTTGTGTGCATGTATTGATTGTGTGTTGATTTGTGTGCGTGATAGCCGACGGAGTGAACGAGGAGGAGTACCACGAGCCGGAGCTTGGAGCCGAGTACTACGAGCAGGAGACTGAGGTCCCGAACCGTGAGCAGGATCTCCCCGAGGACTTCGAAGACGGCAAGTTCAATCTCATCCTTTGATGCATGCTTTGGTCCTAGTTTTATAAACACAACCCTATGACCCGTTTTATAAATTGCATATTGTTTTATTGTAAAAACCTGGTAGGATAGCCACCCTTGATTGTTATGATTGAACTTTGTTTGGCCTAAATGATTGCTTTAAAAATGTGTGAGTGCTTTAAAAATTGGGAATGGGATATTTTGGAAAATGAGTAAAGAACTGGGTAGACGGGATGGACGTGTGTGTCAGGAGTATGGGTGAGCTCATACCTTTGTGGTTGAGCGTGTTGGAGATGTCCATCTTGTCATTAAGGACCGGGTTGCGTGACATCTCACCTAGCCCATTTATCGTACAACCACTCGACCGTTGTATGTGGCAACGGCTTAGCATAAATCCCACTAGTTAATCTACTTGCCATCAGGAGGGCGGGTGAGCAGCGGGAGATCAAGGAGTAGGGGTACGATCTGTGTGAGTTACGCCCTGGTTATGTGAGATAACCCCTTGGTTGCTTCCGTGGTGGCTAGTAGGGTTAGCTAAGGTGGGTAATGGCTTTGATAGGATCCGCGCCGGCACTAAGGTGTTCGTGTGGCGGTACCCTACTTGTGGGTAAAGATGTACAACCTCTGCAGAGTGTAAAATCTATTCGAATAGCCGTGTCCACGGTATTGGACGAGTCACAGTGTGGTCACAAAACTAGTGTTTGGGTTTGGAATGTTTTCATGGCGTGAGTTGATTTCTGGAAAAGTGTGTGGCTGTGTGCCTGGGCTACTACGGATGGGGAGTCCGGTAGTCCTCAACTGGTTTTCTCAAAACAACTGAGTTACTTGGGTTACAAAAACTGTTTGCGAAAACCTTTTCGAAAACAAACCCTTGCATGAGTGAATGTGTTTGCAAAATAAACTTTATCCTGATCCTTGATATATCCTGTGCATGATCTACTTTTTAGCCCCTCCGTGGGTGGGGTTGAACTTGTTGAGTACGTATGTACTCACCCTTGCTTGGTTAACTGTTTTTTAGAGGAGGATCCCGACTTTGTCCCCGAAGACTCGAGTAGGTTGCTGTCCTGCACCCAACCCGTGCCTGAGGATTCAGGGTCTCCACAGGAAGCTTCCATGGCGCAAGACTCTGAAGATATCTTAGATGCTTTCGCTATTGTGGTTTGGTCTGTAGTTCTTATGTTACTTCTCGTGGCAGTGGCGCTCCCCTGCCCACAGCCTCGACGTTTTGTACGGCAATGAACCATCTGATGTAATAAATGTGTTACCAGCCTCCTAGGACTGGTATTTGTATCACATTTAGTCACCTCTTATGAGGGGACACTTCAGGTGGTATCAGAGCCGTAAGTTGGCCGTAGGACGCGACCCCTAGGACCCGAGACTTTTTCTAAGCCTTTCCCTAAATCTTTTCCCTGCTTAACTTCTCTTTCCACAAAACCTCTTACCTTGGCCCTTATCTGGTTCCAGATGGCTGACTTGGAATGGAGTGGAGGCATCTGCCCCGCAGAGCCTGGCCTCCCTATGTTACTGCTACTCAGCCTAGAACGCGTCGGAGTGAGGGACCCACCGGAGTACACCTATCGGGAGTACAAATGCAGAGGCACCCTTCGGTGTGATGTGATGATCTTCGTGGGAAGGAGCACACTCTACCCCGACATAGATCCTTGGTTCATCTCCACCACTGGGTTTCGCTTCACCGACACATACCCAAAAGCCGCCCGAAAAGCCCTGCGACGCCTACGAGTGGTCTATAGGCAACACCTTCGACAGACTCCAATGGGATTTTTCCCACCCTCTGGATGAGAGGACTTCGAAGAGAAGAAGAAAACCTAGAAGATATGGTTTCTCACCTGTCCATTTACCTCAATGGCTTCGACCACCTTTACCATGAACAGGCCGAGCAGCTGAAGCACCAAATCAGCTGGGCAGAAAGAGCAGAACAAAGGATAGAATTGGAAAGGATAAACACAAGAGTAGCGGAAACCTCCCTAGCTAATCTGCAGCACGATTACGCCAGGGAAAGGGAATGCTCCGAAGTATTCAACAAAACCCTATGGGATGAGTTTCTCAAGGAACGCAAGAGAAGAGAAGAAGCTGGGTTACTAGATGGAGAACCCGAAGAGACCCATTGGGATAAAGGCACTCAGACCGAATTTGAGATTCTGGAGCAATGCCTTCCACCGAAGAAGCGTCGTATCCAGTGTGAGGAAGAGTCCCCATAAGGGGGGTAGAGTACCTAAGTGAGAGCTATGCTATAATAAGAATAAAGTGTACCCCTGAGGAGTGTACCCAACCTTGTTGTATAATAAAACTATCTATCTTTGGTACCTTACCCTTTGCACAACTTGTTCAACTCTACCCTTGTTTTCAGATGGCCGAAGATGGATGGACCCAGGCCGTGTGCCAGGAGGAGCCTGGTTTTGCCCGCCTTCTCATCAACTCCCTAGAGTGCCTCGGTATCACTGAGCGCCCAAGGTACTACAGTAGAGAGTACGAGCAACTCGGCACTCTTCGCTGTAGGGTGGTCCTCTCCATCACCAGAAGCACCCGCTACCCCAAAATCGAGCCGTGGCGCGTGACCGCCACAGGTTTTCGACATCGGGATACCTATCCCTTGGCCCTCCGGAAAACTCTCCGCTACCTGTGCCGGATCTACGAGGAGCACCTCGTCTCCACACCGATGAGGCTTTTTCCTCCCGCTATCCAGACTCCAGTCTGGCAGGCACGCATGAGAAACCTGGAACGGCGCCGTCACTAAGAAGATCTTTTGTACCATGTAGTTGCCTACCTCATCTCCCTGGATAAACTCTTTGATGATCAGGCCAAGTTCCTGAGAGAGCAAATTGGTCGGGCTGAGCAAGCGGAAGTCACAGTAAGGATGCACCAAGTTCGAGTAGCCCAAGCTGAAGCAAGGACCGCGGCCGCCATAAGTAGTGAAGCTGTTGCCCATGAGAGCCTCAGGCGGATCCAGGATCAGCGCATACAGGAATGGACCAACAGTGGAACACCCGTTCCGGCTGTGGGAGAAGCACAAGTCCTAGTTGGGACACCCCTCATAGGATGGGGAGGAGTTCCTGAGACCCCAACACCGTCTGTAGCCGCCGAGCAACCAACATCAACCGCCGAAGAAGGAACTTCCGCCCAGCCCTAAGAGAATGGGAATCCCCAGGACGATGACGGTGATGAGCTGCTCATTCCACTGGAAGCACACTCCGCCCCAGAAGATGGCTCGCCCCGCGAGTAGCATGCCCCAGATACCCTTGCCCAGGGAATGAAGCAGTGTTGGTCCGAACTTAGAACCGCACCCTTAACTTTTATTGTAGTGCCAAGTCGTGTAGTGTACCAGCATTGTACCAGTCGAGTAGTTCGGGATGTATCCTCCTCTCATGGTTGAAATAAAGTTGTTTGTGCTTGTTTGTCATGTGTGCTTGTTGTGTGCTTGATGGCAGGAATCAGATCCTGTCTTTTCAAAAATCCGTCTTAATCAACTTAAACATCACATAAAATCTAAATCCGCTCCCCTACAAATGGTTTCAAGGCGTCCCGCCAGGACCTTTCAAGGCTCCAGTCATATGGACCAAAACGGTGAAGGATCGCATGCTGAACGAAGGGAGCGCCATAATGACCAGGAAGTGAATCAGGGCGAAGATGGAGGAGAAAACCAGGTCCCGCCACCGCCACCACCTGCCGTAGACCTGGTGCAAGTGTTGGCCAACCAGACACTGTTGCTGGAAGCCATAGCCAATGCCATCAACCACCCAAAGCCCCGTGTTCTGGGCATGAATGAGAAACTGATAGAATTTCTCCGGACAAAGCCACCCACGTTTGGCGGGTCCATGAATCCCTTGGATGCAGATGACTGGCTGAGGGCCATCCTAAGGGAACTGGAGCCATTCAACTATGAAGATCGGGACAAGGTTCTCCTGGCCACCCACCAGCTCACCGGGACAGCCTTGGCTTGGTGGGAAAACTACTGTGCAGCAGCCAAAGATCCCTCCACCATCACTTGGGATGAGTTTGTGGAAGAGTTTCGTCGCTACCACATCCCAGAAGCCACACTAAAGCGCAAGGCGGACGAGTTCCGTGAACTTCGCCAAGGCAACAAGTCCGTGGAGGAATACACCTACCAGTTCAAAGAGTTAGCCCGCTATGCCCCCGAAGAAGTGGACAAGGACTCGAAGAAGCAGGACATGTTCAAGAAGGGCTTGACTCCGGAACTGAGGACTCTGCTTACCCCTAAGATCTACCCGGACTTCAACACCCTCATGAACATGGCCATCCTCACAGAAGGAGCCAGGGCAGAAGAGAAGAAGGAAAACAAGCGCAAATTCATGGAGAACAAGGCTCAGCAGCAAGAACGTTCCCAGAGACAGAGAAGCTTCGGTCACCCCATGTCCAGGTTCCATGCCCCCATGCAGTACAAAGCCTAGTCACAAGCCACGGGCTCTCAGGGCCCCAGAACCCAGTTCAAACAATACAACAACCAGAGCACCATGAAGCCCCCACAGAACAACACCAGCCAGGTCACTACCAACAACAACAACACCAGAGTATGTTTCAACTGCCGTGAGACCAGACACTTCATTGCCAACTGCCCATACGCCAAAAAGCCAGCAACTTCAGCCTTCTCCAACTCAGTGAATGGGCCGAGACCGGTTGTATCTGGAGCCAACCGCGTGCCGGTTCACATCAACAACAACTACGGCAACAACAATAACCAGCAGATGAGGCAGCCCCAACAGTCCTATGGACGAGCCCGCGTCAACCACATCAACGCACAAGAGGCTCAAGAAGCTCAAGGCGTAGTGCTCAGTGAGTTCCTGGTCAGCTCAGTCTTGGCAACCATATTATTTGATTCAGGAGCATCACATTCGTTCATATCCTCAAGTTTCGTGGAAAACACAAGATACCTACAGTACTACTAAAAGCACCCCTGTTAACCCGAACACCCGGAGGTGACATCAAGTGTCAACTGGGTTTCTCCCGGGTGAGAATCATTTTAAGTGGGGTAGAGTTCCTAGCGGACCTAGTAGTACTAAGTCCAAAGGGATAGATGTCATTCTTGGGATGGACTGGTTAAGCCTTCACCACGGCCTTATAAGTTGTGCCGATAAGGTAGTACACCTAACCAACCCAGACGGAGTGCAAGTAACCTGCCGTACCGGAGGAAGCAGACCAGACATAATGGTTTTTAGCATGGAGGCCAAGTCCCTAGAAGAAATCCCAGTAGTACAGAAATATCCAGATGTATTCTCTGAAGAACTCCCCGGAATGCCACCAGATAGGGATATAGAGTTTGTCATCGACCTCATCCCCGGAACCTCTCCCATAGCCAAGAGACCCTATAGGATGGCAGCCCCTGAGTTGGCAGAATTAAAGAAGCAGCTGAGAGAACTTCAGCGAAGTGGGTTCATCAGACCAAGCTCATCACCATGGGGAGCCCCAGTGCTCTTCGTCGAAAAGAAGGATAAAAGCCTGAGGATGTGCGTAGACTATCGCTCACTAAACGAAGTCACTATCAAGAATAAGTATCCTCTCCCCAGAATAGATGATTTATTTGACCAACTGAAGGGAGCTAAATATTTCTCGAAGGTCGACTTAAGGTCAGGATACCATCAACTCAAGATTAGGGAAAGTGACATCCCAAAGACCGCCTTCGTCACCCGTTATGGACAATATGAGTTCACCGTGATGTCCTTTGGACTCACTAACGCACCAGCATACTTTATGAACCTCATGAATAAGGTGTTTATGGAGGAGCTAGACAAGTTTGTCATAGTTTTCATCGACGACATACTTGTTTACTCCAGGAGTGCAGCAGAACATGAACATCACCTTCGAGTGGTACTGGAGAAACTGAGGGCACACAAGCTATACGCTAAGTTCAGCAAGTGTGAATTCTGGTTGGAGAAAATATCCTTCCTTGGACATAATCTGACGGTAGAAGGAGTAGCAGTAGACCTTGGGAAAGTTGAAACAGTCTCCAACTGGTGACAACCAACCAATGTGAGCAAAATCAGAAGTTTTCTTGTTTAGCGGGATACTACCAGAGGTTTATTGAAGGATTTTCCAAGATTGCCCGACCCATGACGGAGTTGCTCAAGAAGGAGAAGAAGTTCACCTGGACTGAGTCGTGTGAGAAGAGTTTTCAGGAGTTGAAAAGAAGACTGACAACCGCCCCAGTGCTAACCTTGCCAGACATTCAACGGGATTTTGTCGTCTATTGCGATGCATCCCGACAAGGACTAGGATGTGTCCTTATGCAAGATGGGAAAGTAGTGGCGTATGCTTCCCGCCAACTCAAGCCCCACGAGCAGAACTACCCCACCCATGATTTGGAGTTTGCAGCCGTAGTGCATGCCCTTAAGATTTGGAGACATTATCTGATTGGAAATAAGTGCGAGATCTGCACGGACCACAAGAGCTTGAAGTACATTTTCACCCAGCCTGACCTGAACCTAAGGCAAAGAAGGTGGTTGGAATTAGTCAAGGACTATAACCTAGAACTCCATTACCACCCAGGAAAAGCCAATGTAGTGGCAGTTGACTTAAGCAGAAAGTCCTATGGAAAAGCAGTACCTAAGAGTGCCCAGTTGCAAGAGGAAATGGCACGGCTCAATATGCACATTGTTCCCCAGGGCTGCGTCCGCCAACTAAGTGTCCAGCCCACCCTAGAAGACATAATCAGAAAAGCCCAATAATCTGATAAGGAGTTGATGAAGATCCGCAAGCACACGGGGGAGAATAAGGCCCCAGACTTTAGGGTGGACAGTCACGGTACACTATGGTATAAGAACAGGATATGCATAACTGAAGACGGAGATTTCCGGCAGACCATCATGGATGAGGCACACAACTCAATGTATTCCATCCACCCGGGATCCACTAAGATGTATATGGATTTAAAGCAAAAGTACTGGTGGAATGGAATGAAAGCGGACATTGCACAGTTCGTCGCCCACCGTGATACTTGCCAGAGAATTAAAGCCGAACACCAGAAGCCAGCAGGGCTGTTGCAGCCCCTACCTATCCCAGTATGGAAGTGGGATGAGATAGCCATGGACTTTGTAGTAGGCTTGCCCAAGACACAGAAGGGATATAATTCCATATGGGTAATAGTGGACCGACTCAATAAAGTCGCGCACTTCATACCCATACGGAATAATTATGGCGGAGAGAAGTTGGCCAAGCTATATATAGCAAACATAGTGAAGCTGCATGGAGTACCCAGCAGGATTGTTTCAGATAGAGGAACCCAATTCACCTCCAGATTTTGGAAGAGCTTGCATAAATCCATGGGAACCAAGTTGGATTTTAGCTCAGCTTATCACCCCCAGACAGATGGACAAACCGAGAGGGTGAATCAGATTATGGAAGACATGTTGAGAGAATGTGTCCTTACCTATGGCAAGGATTGGGAACAAAGCCTACAGTATGCGGAGTTTTCATACAACAACAGGTATCAGGCAAGCCTAGGAATGTCGCCATTTGAAGCTCTATATGGAAGAAAATGCAGAACACCTTTAATGTGGTCAGAAGTAGGAGAACGTGCCTTGGTAGGGCTCGCACTCATAAAAGAAGCCGAGGAATGAGTAGCCGAGATCCGAGAAAAATTGAAGGTTGCCTAGTCCCGACAAAAGAGCTATGCAGACAGGAAGAGGCGAGAAGTAAGCTTCAATCCTGGAGAGTTCGCTTACCTCAAGGTTTCACCTATCCGAGGGACTCGAAGATTTCAGGTGCACGGGAAATTAGCCCCTCGGTATATTGGACCGTACAAGGTACTAAAGAGAGTCAGAGCAGTGGCATATTGGTTGAAGCTACCAGAAGAAATGGCAGACATACATCTAGTATTCCACATTTCTCAGTTGCGGAGGTGTTTGAAAGTGATCGAAGAGAAACGAGTGCCAATAGAAACAATAGATCTGCAGCCAGACCTTAGGTACCAGGAGGTACCCGTCAAAATTCTGGACACCGTGGTAAAAAGGACAAGGACGTCAGAAGTACGGATGTGCAGAGTCCAATGGAGCAGACACGGAGTAGAAGAAGCCACTTGGGAACGAGAAGACGCGCTGAAGAAAGAGTTTCCCCACTTGTTCAGGAACTAGCCGAATCTCGAGGATGAGATTCATTTTAAGTGGGGTAGGTTTGTAACGCCCGCATTTTTAGCCCCTAATAAATCACCTGCTAAATCACACGTGTTTTTCAAAACCTTTCCGCTGAGCTCGATCGTTTCCCTGAAAACCCCGATCATCATTTCCTTTTCCCTCTCCTCGGCGCGCACGCCGCGAATCCCGCCGGCACCGCCAGTCCCGCACGCACTGCCGCTCATCGCGTCGTGTCGCACAGCACTGCCACAGTGCCGCGGTCGGCCACCGCGCCGGGAATCCCGGGCCAGCCACGGTCCCGCCGGCCGGCCGGCCCGCCTCGCCACCACCGCCGTCCCGGAAATCGCACCGGCACCCGAAAACCCGGAAATCCCACCAAAAATCCTTTCCCTAATTTTCCTGTTTTCCCAAAATTTCCCCAATTTTCCTCTTCCCCTTTTTCCTTCTCTTTTCCTTTTTCTTTCCCCTTTTCTTTCCCTATTTCCTTATTTCCCTTTTTCTCTTTTTCCTATTTCCTTTCCTTTCCTCCTTTTTCCTTCTTTCTTTTTTCCTTCCTCCCTCCTCTGGCCGCGGCCTCTGTGAAGGACCGATTAGGCGAACCAGAGAGGGGGGGGGAGTGAATGGGAGCCGATAAAAATTCTTCTCGAAGGAGATGAGAACTCCAACAAGACGAACACGGCTTCCAAAACACGTCTCCGACTCAACTACCCAAGTTGGTCCAGACCACGCAGCCACTGAAGTGCTACTGGTCCTAGGAACCAACAACCACCTACACCTACTCGAGAACGCAGCGGAAAAACCAACTCGAGCAGCTACTGGGCTACACCGGTCAGGCCGGTGAGTAGCACCGGTCAGACCAGTCCCTGCTGGCAAAATCTGAGAACTTCCACAGAAGGCCTCTACACCGGTCAGGCCGGTGTAGCTCGCCGGTCAGACCGGTCCAAGCCAGGAAATCCCAAATCCACCAAACTGACCTACCGAGCTCCAAACAGGACCAAACTCGAAACAGCAGCAACACGGGACAACAAAGAACTCACCCAGACGTTCACCCGAGGCAAAACCCACAGGGCCTCTGCACCGGTCAGACCGGTGAGCAGCACCGGTCAGACCGGTCAGGCTGGGCCGCTCGGGGATGAACAGCACCCGCGGGTCAACTCCCCCAAATCCAACTCCCGATCTCCCGAATCGCTCCACGGATTTGTGCAAGACTTTGGGGATAGTAGGAACACCTCATGGGCACTCCATAGCCAAGATTTGGTCCACCAAAACTTGCTAAATCAAGAGGAATCGAAGAAATCCCACCAAGAACGCCTCTAACCCTAGAGCCACGAAAACCCCAAAATCGAGCCCCTTTGCTCACGGATTTAGGAGGGGAATCAAAGGGAAAAGAACCACGAAGGGTTCATGCATACATCCCCCACCAAATCCCAAAGAGAAAGGCCTCGAAATCGCTCCAAGAAAATCGCCAAGAAAGGGCTCCGAAAATCACCAAAAAGGAGAAACAGGAAAGACACATCCAAGCCTTGAGGAACCACGTCGAATCATCTATACATACCAAAGAGGTTCATACAAGGTCTAGCTTGCCGCCCGATCATCCTTCCCTCTCACAAGATCTCACCATGAAGCTCTCAAGCTAGTCCTAAGAAAATCCTAAGGAAAATAGGAAGAGAAAATAGGAAAGCAAATGAGCTAGGGTTCCAAGAGATGGCTGCCATCCTCTCACCACTTGGGTTATATGGAGGCAACCGAAAGACGAAAATACCCTTACTAGCTAACTAGGGATACATGCCCCTCAAGGGCGAATTCGGAAATCTTTTTCTTCGCTCCATTGGACGGATGCCCAGCGACCGCAAACTTGCTTAGCCTCGACGCAAGGCTTGCGATCCCGACGCGTGTCCTCCGCTTCAAAGATTCCGGACTGCGTCGTCGCACACCGGTCAGACCGGTGCTCCTCACCGGTCAGACCGGTACACACTGGTCAGACCGGTCTGGAGTTGCTGCACCTCCGTCTTCGGTTCTTCGGTCTTGGTTTTGTGGATCAACCAAGGAACCCAGTGGTTTTCTGGTGAACCACTGGAAACCCCGCGAACTCGGTGTAGCCTCCGCCAATCACCACTCATGACTCGGCTGCCACGTAGTCCCTGCTCGACCTTGGTTTTGAGGCTCAACCAAGAAACCGTCCACGAATTCGTCTTGCCGTTCTTGCCACCATGCGGCCCGCACTTGACCCCGCTGGCCACCGGGTCCCTCGAACCAAGCCTACTTGTCTTCTCCACACCTGGAGGCCTCACCAGCAACGACCTTTCATGCTTGTTCTTCACCTGCACCTGCACCAGTCAAGCCGCAACCTGCACCTGCAATACTTAGCCAAGAATCAGTCCACATCACGTTGTCAATCACTCATCACACCAGGAAGCGACCATCCACCGGTCCTCGAACCACACCTGGCTCTCACTCTGCTCGGCACGATGCGGCCGGCCCCTCCCCTCTGCTCGGCGCAGTGCTGCGCACTGGCCCTCCTCCACTGCACCGCGCCAGCCCCGCGACGCGACTCCTCCCTGCCGCTCAACGCCGCGCGCCTGGCCACGACAGGACCAAGCGCTGCCGCTCGACGCCGCGGCGGGCATTCACTCCGCCTGCATGATCCATCACCTCCACGCCAACAGCACCGCCGCAAGCCGCCGCCACTCGCTGCCACCACGGTCGGCCTTGCAGACCACTGTGACGCCGCTGCCCGCCACGTCCCGTCGAACAGCGCCACCATTTACTCCCCGCCGCCTCGCCTGCCTGAGCCATCGCCTCCGAGCGCCACCACGGCCACAAGCCGCCGTCCGCATCACGCCGCCGCTCGCCGCTGCAGCTGCCCGGCTCGCATACCACCGAGTGACACCGCTGCTCGACGAGTCGCATCCAACAGCAAGGCCGCAGCAGCATATTCACTCTGCCGCAGACGCACCGGACGAACCGCCATTGAAGGCGCACGAGCTCCGCGTGCGCACCTCCCGGCCGAGGAACCGCCTTTCCGCGGCTATAAAAGGACCGGCGACACGCCCACCCCGCCTCACACCTCCACAGCCACCTCCATCCCCCTCCTTGCGCTCCACCACGCCGCCACCCGAGCCGCCCCTAATCACCACCACCTGCAGCCGCCCGCCGCCGAGGAGTCGCCTCCACAGGCCGTCCCCGACCAAGGTGAGAGGCGGAGTAGGTCGACCTCGTCGCCCTCTTCGTTTTGCCCCATCTCCCAGCTGTCGCCATGGCCAGGGCCACCGGCGAGCACCACTGACGGCCGGCCGCCCGGTCGGTCTCCTCCCCCTCCTCTGTTCTGTCGGAAGGAACGAGAGGGCCGTTTGACCAAAAGGCCCCTCCTCTCCTTTTTTTCCACCGAGGCTCCCTCTCTATCTCTTGGACTTTTGCCCAGAGCCCCCTGCCCTTTTCTTTTTCTCCCAAAGCCCCCCTCCCTTCTCTATTCTCTCTCTCTCTTTTTCCTTTTAAATAAGCCCTTGGCT
Organism: Cenchrus fungigraminus; assembly: GCA_036936925.1. Taxonomy (NCBI): domain Eukaryota; kingdom Viridiplantae; phylum Streptophyta; class Magnoliopsida; order Poales; family Poaceae; genus Cenchrus; species Cenchrus fungigraminus. The sequence continues at coordinate 47,661,194 of CM072777.1, read as the reverse complement.
TATTGTTTAATTATGATCTAGTCCCTGATCAGAAATATACAAACCACAACTAAGCCCTTAACCAAGTTTACACTATTCTAATTAAGTCCTCTTCCATTAGTGTAAATTACAAATAGGTCCTTATCCTTTAATTAGCCCTAATTATCTCTTTAACCCATCATTTCATGCACTGTTTTAACCATATTTAATTCCAAACTTCACCACGTCTTCCCCAGTACTATTTCCACTGAGCCGTTCATCCATTCCCCATAAATAATATTTATTCCCTCTTTTTCTATTTATTTTCTTCCTCGAGCTCAACTGGTAAATCTTGTGTGCATGTATTGATTGTGTGTTGATTTCTGTGCGCGATTGCCGACGGAGTGAACGAGGAGGAGTACCGCGAGCCGGAGCTTGGAGCCGAGTACTACGAGTAGGAGACTGAGGTCCCGAACCGCGAGCAGGAACTCCCCGAGGACTTCAAAGATGGCAAGTTCAATCTCATCCTTTGATGGATGCTTTGGTCCTAGTTTTATAAACACAACCCTATGACCCGTTTTATAAATTGCATATTGTTTTACTGTAAAAACCTAGTAGGATAGCCACCCTTGATTGTTATGATTGACCTTTGTTTGGCCTAAATGATTGCTTTAAAAATGTGTGAGTGCTTTAAAAATTGGGAATGGGATATTTTGGAAAATGAGTAAAGAACTGGGTAGACGGGAAGGACGTGCGTGTCAGGAGTATGGGTGAGCTCGTACCTTTGTGGTTGAGCATGTTGGAGATGTCCATCTTGTCGTTAAGGACCGGGTTGCGTGACATCTCACCTGGCCCATTTATCGTACAACCACTCAACCGTTGTATGTTGCAACAGCTTAGCATAAATCCCACTAGTTAATCTACTTGCCATCAGGAGTGCGGGTGAGCAGCGGGAGATCAAGGAGTAGGGGTACGATCTGTGTGAGTTACGCCCTGGTTATGTGAGATAACCCCTTGGTTGCTTTCGTGGTGGCTAGTAGGGTTAGCTAAGGTGGGTAATGGCTTTGATAGGATCCGCGCCGGCACTAAGGTGTTCGTGTGGTGGTACCCTACTTGTGGGTAAAGATGTACAACCTCTGCAGAGTGTAAAATCTATTCGAATAGCCGTGTCCACGGTATTGGACGAGTCACGGTGTGGTCACAAAACTAGTGTTTGGGTTTGGAATGTTTTCATGGCGTGAGTTGATTTCTGGAAAAGTGTGTGGCTGTGTGCCTGGGCTACTGCGGACGGGGAGTCCGGTAGTCCTCAACTGGTTTTCTCAAAACAACTGAGTTACTTGGGTTATAAAAACTATTTGCGAAAACCTTTTCAAAAACAAACCCTTGCATGAGTGAATGTGTTTGCAAAATAAACTTTATCCTGATCCTTGATATATCCTGTGCATGATCTGCTTTTTAGCCCCTCCGTGGGTGGGGTTGAACTTGTTGAGTACGTATGTACTCACCCTTGCTTGATTAACTATTTTTCAGAGGAGGATCCCGACTTTGTCCCCGAAGACGTCGAGTAGGTTGCTGTCCTGCACCCAACCCGTGCCTGTGGATTCAGGGTCTCCACAGGAAGCTTCCATGGCGCAAGACTCTGAAGATATCTTAGATGCTTTTGCTATTGTGGTTTGGTCTGTAGTTCTTATGTTACTTCTCGTGGCAGTGGTGCTCCCCTGCCCACAGCCTCGACGTTTTGTATGGCAATGAACCATCTGATGTAATAAATGTGTTACCAGCCTCCTGGGACTGGTATTTGTATCACATTTAGTCACCTCTGATGAGGGGACGCTTCACTGTGGATGACGACGACAAAGTTGAAGGTGATGCCGACGATCGGGAGGCCACCAATAGTTTGTTTTCCTCTCTGATCAGTGGTGCCATACATGGTCGAGTCAGAGATGATGGTAACGAAGATGAGGAGCCAAATGAGGCAGCAAGCAAGTTTTTCAAATTAATGGAAGAAGCAAGGTTAGAGTTGTACCCTGGTTACAAGGAGGCTTCTAAGATTTCTTTCATTGTCAGGCTATATCAGATCAAGTGCATGTGTGGTTTAAGCAACGCTGCAATGGAGCAAATACTGTTCTTGTTCTCTCTTGTGCTGCCTAAAGGGCATTGTCTCCCAGATATCCTGGATAAAATTCGAAGAGTGGTTCGAGACCTTGGCTTGGACTACGTAAAGATACATACTTGTGTCAATGACTGTGTGTTATTCCGTGGAGTGTATCCGAGCATGGACAACTGTCCAACATGCAAGGAGAGTAGGTGGAAAAATACAGGTTGATAGGGCACTGACGAGGCTGGCACTGATGCAGCAAAGAAGAAGCGGTTTCCTGTTAAAATTCTGAGGTACTTTCCGCTGGCTCCTCGACTGCAGAGATTATATATGAACAAGGAAACATCCATGTATATGCGTTGGCACGATAAAGAATTGGTTCAAGATGGCAAAATGCGACACCCAGCTAACTCAAAGGCGTGGAGGCACGTGAATGACACGTTTCAAAAAGAATTTGCATATGAACCTCAAAATATTAGGCTTGGACTTGCATCAGATGGCTTCAATCCATTCGGGATGTTGAACATCACTTACACTACTTGGCCAGTTATCCTAATTCCTTATAACCTGCCTCCTTGGTTGTGCTTGAAACAATCCTTCTGGATGATGTCCATGCTAATTCCTGGGCCTAAGTCTCCAGGAATTAACATTGATGTGTATTTGCAGCCTCTGATCGATGAACTCAAAATGCTTTGGGAACATGGAGTTGATACTTGGGATGCCAAGGAGAAGCGCAATTTTACCCTGCGTGCTATGTTACTCTGGACAATAAATGACTTTCCTACTTACGCGATGTTATCTGGCTGGAGCACGAAAGGGAGGTTTGCTTGTCCTTATTGTCACAAGGACACTGATTACATGTGGTTAAAATTCGGTTTAAAGCATTGCTACATGGGGCATCGGCGTTTTCTGCCTAATAACCACAAGTGGCGAAGGCTCAAGGTCAGCTTTAACAACACTATTGAAATGACGGACCCTCCAGTGCCACTCAGCGGTCAAGAAGTTCGGGATCAGTATGCGAGTTTCCAACAAGTCACTTTTGGAGCCACTACTTCGAAGAAGAGGAAGCAGCGTGATGAAGATTATAGATGGCACAACTGGAGGAAGCAGAGTATTTTCTTTGAGCTTCCATATTGGGATTCGTTGCTTATATGCCACAATATTGATGTGATGCATACTGAGAAGAATATTTGTGAGAGCTTGATTGGTACTTTGCTGAATTTAGCAGGTAAAACTAAGGACACTGAGAAGGCTCGACTTGATCTGAGAGAATTGGGTATAAGGAAGGATCAGCATCCAGTTCTGAATGAGAAAGGGAAATACGATATGCCACCAGCATTGTACACGTTAGGTGATTCTGAAAAGGAAATCCTGTGCAACTTTCTACAAGGTGTTAAGATGCCCGATGGTTATGCCGCAAATATCAGGAGAAATGTCGATGTCAATGGGCGCAAGGTTTCAAAGCTAAAAAGTCATGATTACCATATTATATTACAAAAACTCCTACCCTTTGTGGCACGTGACATATTGCCGGATGCTGTATGAACCCATTGATCCAGCTCAGCAGGTTCTTTAACACGGTATGTGCAAAGGAGATTGACGAGACCGAGATGCAAGAACTCAGCAGATCGATTGCAGAGACTCTTTGTCGATTTGAGATGATTTTCCCACCAGCATTTTTTGATATTATGATGCACTTACCAGTTCATATTGCTTGGGAGGCTCAACTTGGAGGCCCTGCTTCTTACAGGTGGATGTATCCAGTTGAAAGGTACCTACGTACCCTCAAAGGATACGTGAGGAACAAAGCGTTCCCAGAGGGTTCTATAGCAGAGGGATATATTTCAGAGGAGTGCCTTACTTTCTGTTCTCGGTTCTTTGAAGGTGTTAGTACAAAGCTTAATAGGCCAAAGCGTCAAGAAAAGAGCGCTATTAATGAACCACCTGCCGGTCTGAGTGTTTTTGCGAGCATGGACAGTGGGCAAAAGAAAAGTGTTTCTAGGCATAATTCCCATATACTAGAAGACAAAGAATTCTCGATGATGAGACACTACATATTATCAAACTGTGATGAGGCCATTGAATTTGCAAAGTAAGCAACACATGAAAATTGTACGAATTTTGTTTCATTGTGTAGACTATATATCTAACTGTGATTATATATATATTTTTAAATGTTGCAGTGAGCATAAGGCAGAATTGGCGAAAGTCAGCTCGCTGAATGTTGAAAGCAGGCACAAGGAACACTTTGTAGCATTGTTTGAGCGAAAAGTGAGTCATATACATTTCTTTCAAATTTAAATCGTCAAATTTGAATGTGCTCTTAACATATTATCTTTACTTATGTGAGTGTAGATGAGGAATCTAAATTTTGTGGGGAAAGAAGATAAGATGTTGTCTACGCTATCTCGTGGTCTGGAAAGAATTGCTTATTTGAAGAATAAGTGCTCAATCAATGGCTTCTATTTTCGGACATCACATATAGAGAATAATCTAACAACACAAAACAGTGGTGTTGTTGTCAGGGGTGTGCAGGGCATGGAATGGTATGGAGTGATTAAAAAAATCTTCGTACTTGATTTTCCTGAATCAAAGCAAGTCATGTTGTTCTAGTGTGACTGGTTTGATATGCCTCAACAAGGACAAAGCAAATCAAGAGGGTACAAAAGAGATAAATATGGGATTATCGATATTGATACCTCTCTACTTCGGTATTCACATGATGAGCCATACATCCTGGCAACACAAGCAGAGCAAGTGTGCTATGTGAAAAGCGGGAAGAAAGGCAGCAAATGGTGCAGCGTCCTCAGAATGAAACCTAGGGCCCTGTTTGCCATGCCTGAAGGAGAGGAAGGCATTGATAATAACAATGACATAAATGTTGGTGATACTGAATTGGACTCGATTGTTTTAGGTGTTGAAAATATTCATGTTGAGGACCACCATGAGGATTTGACAACATGGAGGAGGGCAGATGTGGAAGGGACAAGTGTTGATGCTTCTCTTGTTGATCATGCTAAACCCATGGCTGAACCGGATCACGCAGACATACCTGAAGACGAGGACGATGGTGATGAGACCTACATTGGTGACAGAGTGATTGCTCCAGGATATTCAGAAGAAGGACATGACGAAGACGGTTTGTAATCATAATTAGGGGTCGCATTGTTTACTTGTATTGAACTATAATACGTCCAAAATTTGTGAGCAATAAATAATTTGTGGTGAAGATGTCAGTTATTTGCAAGTTTGGCGTTATTCTGATGTCTTTCTGTGCAGTCAATATTATGATTACAGCATCATTGGGCTTAATTTGTATATCACATCATTATTCTCATGAAAATGCATAGATTCAGAAATGCACAAAAGTGAATCATAGATAATATATATGTAGCATATGTATAAGATAGCATAATTCGAGTATACTCAAGCCACATCTGCTTGTTCTTAACGTAGCATCGTGCTCCCAACACTAGGAAAGCAAAAACAACAGACAAAAGACAAAGAAGAAGATATCCTATCTACTTCTTCAATTCAGATCGCTTCATCCTCCGCTTCATTCCTGATCAGATTCTTGAGAGTAGAACTCACCCCTCGCATGCTTCCGTTTGATCTCTTTGCGAAGACCTTCCGCCATTTGAAATATCTGACATTTTACAAGGGGCTCTCAGAAAGCATTTACAGAAGATCATCAATTGCATTTCATGGCAGTTGCTAATTATGTTTTCAGAAAAACTCATACTGATGCTAAACTTAAAGGGTAGGAATATATATCACCTCACGAAGAGACTTAGTAGGTCCATTGTATTCTTCTTCGTCGCTGTCATAATTTACCATCATCTTGCATTTTGTCTTTGGGAAACACAACTCATACTTCTTTCCTTTTGACTGAATTACATACAAATCTGGGTTAGAACATATTGCACACACATAATAATTATGAAGCAAATTTGATCACTTTGAAGTAAACTAGTAGTGTTGCCCTCACCTCATCCAATTGTGCTGGTAGGCCAAAATCGTCGATTCCCATGTCCGTGTCCGATTCAGTTGTGGGCCAAGCCTGGGGGTACAAGTGGCAGCTCTTTTTCTACATCAAAACTATTTTTTCAATTTTCACTAACAGATTAAACAATCAAAGACTACAAAGGCGCTGGAAAGGGTTTGGCTCACCTTATTCTTCTTGCTGCGCGACGACGAGGCTTCGACGATGATTACTCTTGTTCCATTCTTCCTGGCGGCTTTGCGGGCATGGGTATCGCTTGATCGGTAGCCCATTGGGACGAATGGGACTTCGACATTCGCGGTGTGTTCCAAGTCGACCTCGACCCGTGCCTCCACGGCAATCTGGTGCCTACTTTGTGGTCATGGGGTGGATGAGGGCCTGTGTCAGTTCGATGGAGTCACCGATGTCGATGACGGGCTGCGGCGGCTCGACGGAGTCACCAGTGTGGATGACGGACTTCGCTTGAAGCGACCATCAGCGTCACGCGGCTGCCTGCGAGAGTGGTGCGTGCGTCGGGCCATCGTCACAATGCAGGTGGATGAGATAGTGGCGGCGGAGATGGGAGGGGTGGAAGGTATATAGGAGGTGAGGGGGAAGATCGCGCGTGTGAATTTTGGGACGTGAAATGGCAGGGCGGCAAAAATGCAACTAGGGGCCAGACGGTTGGAAAATGTTCAGCTATCTTATGTTCAGTTCGTCCGCGCAAATTTGACGAATTGTGGAAAAAGTGTGTGCGTCCTGTGAGAGAATATGTGAGTCAATGTGACTCAATTCAAATTCATAGGTAAATAAGTTACATTCAGAGGTAAATTAATAAGTTACATTGGTGGTTTTGTTTCAGTTTCTACTTGTTGATCAGTACCTACTTGTGCATCCCTACCTCCTTTTGCTAATATATGGAGGGAGTAGGTCACTACACAAAAGCCAGCATTAGAACTGACCAAACAAAGTCATATAAAATAATTACCAAAAACAATCATATAGAAATGACCATATCAATAGTGGTAGACGAAGTCATCAAATAAACATGCATCACACACTGGTATTCGGTCACTTAGTGCATTACAGATAGACATTACACACAATATCACACATTACAATAAAGTTCTCAAGTCTAATACATAGATAAGATAGATTATTACAATCCAAGTCTCTCATGATACTTAAGATAAGCCAAAGTTCTCTCTTTACAAAAGTTAAGGTAGCCATTCATCCTTCTTCTTCTTCTTCCTCTAGCCATCACAAAGCTTTAATGCTTCTTCATCATGTGCTGCATGAACTCTTTGGCATCAAATTGAGTTATGAAGCAATTTGCCTAAAAGCCTATTTTTTTACCTAAACAATGTGTGCAAGACTAGCATTCAACATTTTCTATTGTTATTGACAGAAAATACCGAAAACAAATGATGATTCTGTTATAAAAACTACCAACTAAATCAGCATATGAACTAGTTTCTATTTGACCAAAGAACAAGCTAACCATATGAGCTAGTTTATGTTATAACAACCTACGATTAAGTTAACTCGCACTTAAAAATACATCATGCAGAGCTATACAGACCTAAACAAAATATGAGGAATTAACAATACGATGGTTCGAGGGGGGACTAGTTCACCTTCTTCTGCTGCTTCCCCTCCTCATTGCACCTTTCTAACTTGAAAGCCTGCTTCCCAGAGTTCGTGGCAATACGAACAACGGGATGGGTCGATCTCATCATCAATGCCAATGCTTCCAGAGCAGGTGCACTTGTCCCCTCGCAACCAAGCAGCAGGAAACACTGGAGGTTCGATCTAACAGAAATAGTGCTTGAATTATGTAACCATAACAAGAGATCTAGCACAAGAAACAAGAATCTACCAAAAAAGTACTCACAAATGCGTAAATTGAGATTGTTTCATGCTTCAGAAAACTAAGTTATCTAGCATCTGCAATATTCCTACCAAAAGTGGATCTTTATCTAGTATCAGGGAACCAAGCAAAAGTGAATCTTTGTCTGCCAAAAGTGAATATTCATCTAGATTCAGAGAACCTAGCACACTTACCTCATCGACCTTGCTTGGGCCTGGGGTGAATCCTACATTGCTTGGTGGTGCAGTAGGATCCTCGTGCTGCACGTCCTCATCGACCACCATGCGGGGTAGCGAGTGGCTGTACCGGCCTTCCGCGCGGCCGCCTGTAGATGCGCCCAGGGTGGTAGAGCAGCGGCGGATTGGAGAAGGAAGCAGCGTCGCTGTCCCGCGTGTGGACGGAGGCACCGAGGTCGCCGGGGACCGCGTGAAGCGCCCTCTTGCGTCGCGCGCTTGCCTCCTAGAGTTGTGCTCCCTCCGCTCAGCCATTGTCATTGCTCTGCTCCTCTCCTTGGCTTCCTGCGGCAAGGGATGGAGGGAGATGGAGCCGGCGGCGGCGGCGGCGGTTTTGCGCGTCAAGAGTCGACAGTTTGGGGAAAGAAGGCGAATTGCTAAGCGGCGAGATTGTTTGCCTTGTATTCTAGAACTAGTATAGTTCACATCCCCATTCAGATGACAAATGGTCCTAGAACGAAGGGCCCAAACGCCAGGTCCTCCGCGCACACCCCAGAATTAGATGTGTTTTTGACTTCTTGAAGAACAAGCCCCATATTTCTTTTTAATCTCTGCATGAACCTTGACAAATCTTCAATTCACTGTACCTGAAGTTGCTGAGGAGTACAGATGTGAACAACAAGTCACTCAATTCAATTTTCATCCGATTTTTAAAAACACAACAAAAGGACCAGTAAGATATTGAATACGCTGCTTGATCAAAAGTAAAGTAAATTCATCAGAACATATTCCAACCATGACAGAGACAATAGGCCTAGTTACTGGAGTTTAACAGAGACACATAAATCCCAAGCAGTCGATGAGCAGGAGCCACAACTGCATTCCATTACATTAAACACTAAGGTTCACACCTAAACAGAGCATAACAAGCATAGTACTTGACCACATCAATGCATAACAGGTAGAGTACTTGACCACGTCACTGCATACAGCCCCATCATACAAACTACACAAAAGCATCTACAGACAAACTACACAAAAGAGCTTCAGCTTTCTCTTCAGTCCTCGTCAGAGTCTGAGGAATCTGTTTCCTCGTCAGAGTCCAAATAGTAGTGCTCGCCCTTCAAGATCTTCCACTTGACCTCTGTGCGGAACGTCGATGCCATGGCTCGAAGCTGACATTTTAGAAGGGACTCCGTTACATCACAATCTGAATTCTCATGATCTTGCATTTACAAATATCAAACTAATGCTAAATTTAACATGGTTAGGACATCACCTCCGCGTTAGACTTAGTTGGTCCATCGTGGTCGTCGTCATCACTCCACAAGTCTATCATCTTCATGACTGAACACTTCTTTGACAGAACTATTTCATACTTTTTGCCTTTAGACTGCATTACAAACAAAACAGGAAGATCCAAAGATGAATCAGGTCTAAAATTCATACCACATCAATAACATGTCATTTTTTTCTTACTGTAAAGAATTGAAGTTAACTAGATGAATAAATTTATCTACAAACATGGAACATACCTCATCCAAGGTTCCTGGAAACTTTTTGCAATCTACAAATGACTTCCCATCTTCATCTGTATAATTGCTCTCGGTGAAGATGTGGCGTGCCTTTTTCTAGAACAAATCAGTATTTAGAACATGCATCAAGTAATTGAAAAACAAAGATTGAACAGGAGGGGGGCACGTGTTGGGCTGGAATGTCATCCTTTTGTTTGCGTCATGTCGATTTAACCAAAATAATGACATGACAGCACTTATCTACTTGTACCAGCTATCAAGACAATACAAAATGTACACTTATCATTCTAAATATGATAAAAGAAACATTAGAGATGAATGCATCCTCTGCTAGCGCTGCTATCACTTCACATAAAACAAAAACAGTGCTAGTTGAAGCTTTTCGCAATGACTAGACAATAGAACTGAAACAGGTAATGATCCATGGAGTAAATCATGTAGCATGCATTTTTATATATCAGTTGAGAAATATATATATTGCTGACTATAAGTATATACATGTGACCTATATTACATAAGGATAAGGATGAGTTTGACCCTAAAATGAAAGTTAAGGGACTAAAGTTCAGGGACTTAATTGCCTATTTTGCCAACTGTCTTTTCTAGAACAAAGCCGTATTTAGAAGATGCATTTTAACCCCAAATTTTAAATCCACTCTAAGAAAACTTGGTGGAATCACCAAAATTCCTACCATTGATCTGACATGGAAACTTCAAACATTGATTTAACTACTCACATGCTAAAGTTCATCAAAATATTGCTTTCAGAGTTTTTCATATGCATTTAAAAAGTAACTATGAAATCCAATCCAAGAAAACCCCCTCAATTAATTAGTACATCCCTAAATTACACTTGATCTAGTTGCATGTAATCAGTACTCCCTCTATATTTCTTTATATGACGTTTCAGACAAATTTTTTGACTAGATTCTAGTGCAAATCTGCTGTCTTAAACGTCAAGTATTCAGGAACAGAGGTAGTACATCCTTCATTAATGTAATCCAAAAAAACCCAAATAAATCCACAAACCTGGAGGAATCAACAAAATCCTATGTTTTATCTCACATTTCACAATCTAAGCTAAAAGAAATAGGGGTATAGCTCACCTTGTTCTTGCGGTGCTCCGCTGCTCTAGCGACTGCGCCGGGGTGCATTCCTTCCACGGCCACCGCCGGGACAGGAATGATGTTGAGGGCGGCGTCACCGGGGTGCACTGCTCCCTGGGCCATCGCCGCGGCAGGGTTGACGTTGATGTCGACACCGCCGGAGTGCACTGCTTGCTGGGCCACCGCAGGGACAGGCTTGACGCCACCGGAGTGCACTGCTTCCTGCCCCTCCGCCGGGGCAGGGGCAGGGTTCACGTCGATGTCGGCGTGCGCCCGCTTCTGGGGGGTGATCTTCGAGTGCGGCATGGTGGAAATGGAGTTGGACGATGATGCAATCGGCGATGGGCAGCGAGAAATCTAGGTGGCGATGCGTCCGGAGCAAGAGGGAGGAAGAAAACCACAGCGGTTGATGGGACAGTTCCCGCGGAGTAGGTGACTAGGTAGTAGTAGGCGGCAAGACTGTTTGCCTTCTATAGTTTTTTAATTTTTTGAAGAAAAGTAGGGAAGTTGTTTCCACCACCAAGCGGTTGTCAAATGGAGACTACCACGAAGGGCGCACCTGTCCGCAGTGTGGGCCCTTGCTTCCCTTGGCGTACATGTCATTGCCTTTAGGATGGAAACAAGTGCGGTGTATCTAGATTTCCTCAAGAAGCCAAACTGCCCTCTTCTCTTTCCTTTTTGCCTCTCCTCCCCCAAAACCACGTCCTCTGCGCTGTTCACAAAATCTCGGTGGGTCCCACCTATCAGCCCCAGATTCAGAAGTGTGTTTGACTTCTTGAAGAACAAGCACATTTTTTCCTTTTTAATCTCTGCATGAACATTGTATCTAGTATTTCTCCCTCAAATGAACTGCAAATTAGGTCATTGTTTTACCTAAAAATTCGTAAAATAATGTTGTATCAAGTTATCAACTTGTTAAGGCTAATGTTTTGAAAAACCTACTCGTATTGGTCTATTTCAACAATTTAACAAATTGACAACAACAAGCAAACTTTTGTACACACAAAATGAAGTCAACAAGAAAAGTGATGAATACCAAAGCTTCAAAACTCATCAAGATCTACAAACTTTATTTAGGTCTTTCTGCCATTTCGTAAAGTGGCAATAAAATGAAGTACAAAATTGACATGCCTCTTAGATAGAAACTATCTAAGTCAATCTAGGATTAATGACCAATGTATACTACAACTTTAGAAAACGACAACGTGACCTAAACAAAGATTGTAGACCTTTATGAATTATTAAACTTTGGTATTCATCACTTTCCCACTTGTCATCATTTATGTATGAAAAATCTTGCTTGAAGTTGAGAATTATTGAAATTCACAATTAGGATTGTTCAAACTCTATCAAATGGAGCAGTGACTTAAATAAAGTTTGTAGATGTTGATGAGTTCTATTATTCATGACTTTTTCATTCGGAATCATTTGTTGCCCCAGCTAATTTTGAGAATTTCAAAACTGATGAAATCTAAAATTTAAATAGTTAAAGGTAACTCGGATGGGGAAATGCCCAAAACAAAATTAGTAGATCTCAATAAGTACTAAAACTATTGTATTGACAACTTTCTCGTTTGAACTCTTTTTTTATGTCTTAGAATTTAAATACACTTCAAATCATTAAAAGAAATTAAACACTAGTTCACTTCGGTGACTAGTAACTAATAGTAAACGCAAACGAGTTGACTACCTAGTGGGTCCCACTTGTCAGCATCTTCTTTGTGTCCCTACTACTTTTCCTGGAAGTAGATCCTCTACATTGTCTAGTGGGTCCCACCTGTATGCGGCTTCTTAATGGAAACTGTGTCCCCACTTCCTTTTTGTTTATACACGAAGCTACATCATAGAATATTGCCTTTCTGCCTTTTCCCCCAAACTGTCCCATCACAACTGGGGTCTTTATATACCAAAGATTCATAGCTCATCTGGATGAACAATCTTTATATAGGTCATTTTGTCATTTTCAGAAGTGGTACTATGATGTAGTACAAAATTGACATGTCTCCAACCTAGTTTCTTAAACTATGTGAGTGAACCTAGGATTAATGAACAATGTGTAGTACCACTTTGTCAAATGAAAAACCGACCTAACTAAAGATTGTTGATCTTGACAAGTTATGAAACTTTGGTATTCATCACTTTTCCATTTGACTTCATCTAGTGTTTCAAAATCTTGATTCTTGTTTTGAATTGTTTAATTTCAAAATTATGATTGTTTAAACATACTCACATGAGATGCAGTGGACAACATGAGCTTGATTATTGTTTTCTAAGAATGTAGGAAAAAATTTATTGATTTGGACATCGTTTATGAAATCTAAACAAGTTTATAGTCATAATTACGAATCAAAGAATCAAGTGATGTAGGTCCATGAAGATCTCAAGAGCACACCAGAATCTGGCCAGTAGTACTTTTCTGTCAGAACAAATCAGCACCAACCACCAGCCGACAGCTAGACGAACAGGGTGTATGTGGTTGGTGGGACCCACGACTTCGCCCCTTCCTCTTGACGAGTAAAGACAAACCCAACTAGTCTCTCTGACGAGTTGGTCCCATGATGCTGGGGCCCACGAGTCAGTGTTTGATCACAAGATCGTGTCCCTTTACATTCGTAAGAGTAGCGGTGCCGGCGGATTCCACCGAACGACTCTCCCCTTTCCTCCATATTTCTCCCCAATCTCTTTTCCAGCTATGCTCTCGCACTCCGCCTCGCTCTCGCCGTCGGCTTCCTCCATCGCTGGTGATGGTTCGCTCCACCCGCTCTCGCAGCTATGCTCCCGCCTCCACCCCGGGTGCAGAGGCCCAGATCAACCAGGGTTGCACCCGCATTGCCGCCTCCCCTCCAGTGGGCGCCAATGTTGCGGCGCCCCGAGTGGAGCACCACTCCACGCAGCAGAGGCGCGACTCGCGAGGAAGATTCGTGAGGAGCGCACGCACCAGGAACCCGCTGCCACCCACCAGGTATGTGTTTGTCGTTTCCGACGCCGAGGACGAAGAGGCGGCGCCGGCCGTCATCTCCGAGTCGGAGGACGGATTAAGAGCCTCTCCTCCTCCTCCCGGCCCCCCGGTTAGTATCGATCCTCTGTTTTTAATTTCTGTTAGGATCGATTTGCAATTGGGGTTGTCTATTGTAGACATGGATTTGTGGTAAACCTAGATGAATGTGATCAGTCTAGACTGTATATATTGTTCCTATCATCAACCTTGACTATATATGTGATTAAAATGATTCTAAATATTTTTGGATTGTTTTAGATAAAATTATTCCACAACTAGATTGTAACTTGTTAGAACATTATTGTGGATGGGCAGCCAAAGATAAACTTGCATGTTAATTTGAAATTGATTGATATAACGATAGTCCTTGCATTCATGATTCTGATATTGTTAACTATTTTTGGCAATGAAGACTCCTCAGCACAACCATGTCTATGTGGTCAACGATAAGGTCTCGATTCACTGCACGTTCTCACACGAGAGCGATGAGGAGACTGGAGAAGGGCCACTGCCGTCGAGGAGGGAGGTCAGATATGGTGGTCCGTGCTGTAGTCATTCCTAATTTCCCAGCTTATACATGCTAACTTCAGTAATGCCAATTAACAGCTCAAGGAAATGGGTGAGCAGCTTCGCATCCTTCTGAAGCGGAAATATTTCAACCCCTGAAGATGGTGCCTAAACATGAGCAAGAGCTTCGTGGTTGACTTATGTAGTACTTATGCCCTTGTTTAGTTTTAGCTTTTGTTAAGAAGCCTTGAGCTTGTTGTGGTTGATGGACTTATGTAGTACTGTTGATCTGATGTATGATGCTTTTGTGCGCAAGCCTTACTTGTGCCTGATGGACAACTAATATATGTATGAAAATTATATACCTTTTATGTATATCTCTGTTGAATGGTTGTGTTCATGAGATGATTTTATTTTTTCGTCCATGAGTTGTTCTCGTCCTCCTTTTAATTTTGTTGTTTCTATGTTTTATAATTATTTTGCTCTATACTTGTCAATCAAAAATCCACATAAAATGTACATGAACACATCAATAATAAGAGCAAATTTCTTGTGAGCAAATGGAGAACACATGTGCAATCACAAGAATGATCAAGGGTAATAATAATACTAGCATTCACTAGCGACCATATATTCCCACTTAAGTAATGCCATTATACAAGGTCATTACACAAAAGCCTCATTCATCAAACCTAATTGTTCATGACATCCTACTTGTTCATTAGTACCTCCATTTCCTAATACATGACATAATGGAGGGAGTAGTTCACTACACAAAAGCTTTCTAATAAACATTCCTTGGAGGCGTGCCTATGGGAGTGCCCAGTGCTTGATCGCCAGCCGGAGGTCCTCCACCTTAGCCTCAATCTGAAATGTTTTTACAATGCATTATCAGTGATAAGTACATCAAAATTTGAATAAAACTGAACATAGTGAACATAGGGAATGAAGGTAATACCTCGTCATTAGGAGGACGCCTTCGCGAGGGGCCCGGGAGGCAGAACTCATCGTCACTGTCATCATTGCATTCCACGAATATCCTAACTCGTGGGAAGTTGAGCTCATAAGTCACCTTCGGCCCAAGATCCTGAATTAAGAAATCGAGACATGAACAGCAAAATTCCACTTGTGAACTTAAGATTAATCCTGTTGCAATCAGAGGTGATCAAAAATTTGTATGAAACTGACAAACATAAAATTCATATCTTAATGTTACTGACTAAAATTTGCATCAAACTGAGCAAAACATTGCACAATCAAATTTAGCAAAGGTGAAACCACTCACAAACAAACTCACTGATTCTTAACTGCATGATCTCTACCAAAAATGTTGCATATGTACCCTAGTCTGAGTTGCTGGCCAAATTTGGCAATCTGACAACGTACCAGTCACTGAATTCCTGAGATGGTTCCTATCAGTTTTAGCAATTTTTGTTCAGAACTATTTTCAACAACCAGAAATGGTATACTAGCCAAGAAATCCTAAATTGCACGTCCTATAATTGATTACAACTCAGAAAAAATTTCACAATCACACAAAAATAATCACTTCAATGTACTAAGCAAACAGAGGAATTAAAGACAGAGTTCTCGAATACTAAAGGGGGAAATTAAATTTGGTACGAGTAAGATAACTTACCGGACGCTCCCAATCGAAATCCGGAAATTTGTGGGGGTACTCCTCCTCCTCGCTGGACTCCTCCGCCGGCTTGGACTTCTTGGCGTCAGGGTGCTGAAAACCCTCATCGTCGGCCTTTCACTTCCAAGGCATCCTAGCGGATTCAGCATCCGCTTCCTCTAACGAGTGCTGGACAGCGGGCCTAGGTAACCACCCCGGCAACGCTGCTAATGCCTCCACTGCATCCGCCACCGGCCCCCTCAAGGCTGCCGCTGCCGCCGCCTCCCGACTCCTCGAGGATGCCGCCAATGCGGCCTCAGACGAGGAACGGCGAAGCGAAGCCCTTGACTCTGCTGACGACTCTGGCTCCATCTTGGCGTGCGGGTCCGGCGGTGGGGTGGTTTGGAAAGTGATCGGAGTTGGACGGCACTGGGGTGCTTTCCACTGTAGAGAGGCGAATGGGAAGGGGCGAGACAAGAAGCGAGACGACGGGGCAGGGGCGCGGTGTCTCTATAAGAAGTGCGACACGAAAGGGGGAGGTGGCGGTTCCACAAAATTCAATGACATGTGGACCCATCAACATCTAGGCCCACACAGGGTGTAGCTTCAACGCAAATTCGACAGCCTGACCCACATGTCTATGACTCTCATATCATGACCACTTATGATTTTGAAAAAATGACAAACTCAAGCAAGATTTTGTCACACAAAATGAGGTCAAATGGAAAAGTGATGAATATAGTTGTAGATCTCGATAAGTTGTATATACAACTTTGTGATTAGAAATTATTTTTGATATCTTAATGAACAATGTGTACTACCACTTTCTCAAATGAAAAATGACTTAAACAAAGTTCGTAGATCTCGATGAGTTATTAAACTTTGGTATTCACCACTTTTCCATTTGACATCATCCGGTTTTCAAAAATATCGATTCTAGAAATCATTTTTTGAATTTCGAAATTTGTCCTATTCAAACTCTATCAAATGGATTACTGGCTTAAATAAAATTGTAGGTCTTGACGAGTTCTACAAGTTTGGTATTCACGACTTTTTCGTTTGCCAACATTATGACCCTAAAAATGTAGTATCAACTTTTCTAATTCAAGTTTTTGTCTTTCAATCAAATTACTCGCATGGGGAACTTACCAAAATAATAGTTTTATGTACTTCTCAATTAGTTCTAAAACTAATCAAGATATCATGAGTGCAAAAAAATTTCTAAATCAAAACAAAATTTCTATCAATTTTTTAAGGTTTTTGAAAACAGTAGCAATTTGTGAAGATTTTTCAAATTTTTATCTTTCAATCTAACTTGCATGGGGAAATTAATACATTTCAACGACTGTATAGGAGAATATAGGCAAAAAGGTACTGTTGGGATTCGAACTTAGAAATCGAAGCTAGGGGATGAAAACAACTACCATTAGACCACTAAATCCTATTTGGTTTATTGCCTCCATGTTTTTTTATTAGAGCATAATTGCGCGCACGCCACATCGTCTCCTTGGGTCCCACGTGTCGGCGCAGAGATTCAGATGTGTTCTTGAGTTCATGATGGACCTCCTAACCTTGTTTCTTTGATTCATAATCAAAACTTAAAACATGTTTATATTTCACGTATGATGTCCAAATCAGGTGTTTTTTTCCTACATTCTTATAAAACAATAATTTATCTCATGGAGTGCATTGCTCTCCATGTGACATTGTTTGAACAATCCAAATTTCGAAATTCAAAGATTGATATCTAGAATCGATATTTTTAAACACCAGATGATGTTAAATAGAAAACTTGTGAAAACCAAAGTTTCGTATCTCAACAAGATTTACAATCTTTATTTAGGTCGTTTTGTATTTTTTAAAAGTGGAAACTACATGTAGTACAAAATTGACAAGTCTCTAACATAGTTTCTTAAACTATGTGAGTGAATCTAGAGTTAATGAACAATGTGTACTACCACTTTCTCAAATGAAAAAACAACTTAAACAAAGTTCGCAGATCTCGATGAGTTATTAAACTTTGGTATTCACCACTTTTCCATGTGACATCATCAGGTTTTCAAAAATATCGATTCTAGAAATCATTTTTTGAATTTCGAAATTTGTCCTATTCAATCTCTGTCAAATGGATTACTGGCTTAAATAAAGATTGTAGGTCTTGACGAGTTCTACAAGTTTGGTATTCACGACTTTTTCGTTTGACAACATTATGACCCTAAAAATGTAGTATCAAATTTTCAAATTTCAAGTTTTTGTCTTTCAACCAAATTTCCCGTCGTCGTCCCGCGCGTTGGACCAGCAGCACGAGCGCGACGCGTAGACTGTTTGCATGTCCGATGTGTCAGCGGCTACTTCATGGAAACTGTGTCCCTACTTCCTTTTAAAGCGGAACCGACAGCATAGAATATTGCATTTCTGCCTCTTCCCCCAATCTGTCACATCACAACTGGGGTTTTCTTGCCTTCTCCCATCGCCGGCGGCCGGGTCTTCCACTCCCATCGCCGGAGTGGCGCCATGGGCGTGCCACCTTGCTCTGAAGCAAGAATCCCCGCCGAATCGACCCAAGGCGATGCAGTCGGATGCAGCGCCGCAACATTCGAGAACCAATGGGACACCGCACTCGCAGCAAGCCTCGCCGCTCCCTACATCAAGAACCAAGGAGATGCACTGGGCGCAAGCGCCGCCGCGTCAGCAGGACGCATCAGTTACTAGGTGAGCCAATCCCAGCCAGCATCTCCATATACATACAGTCATGGATCGGATTAGATTAAGATTCCTAACTCTGTTTCTTGATTCGGTACTGTAGCGTGGCAAGCGCTGCCCCAGCATGGAGTTGGACGCCGATGAAGGTGCATCTAATGCTGGAGACGGCAGCAACGTCTGGGATTGTAATGCTGATTCAGTGGCGGTTCGAGGAAGCCACCGCGACCGGGATCCATGGCACCCCGCTGGCAAGGCAAGATTTTCTGTTTCAACGTCGGATTTGGTGGTACCGAAAACTTCGGAACACGAGGTCCTCTTCTTCAAGGGGCGGTATCCCACCATCCATACAACGATCACTTGCGATGCGGTTGTGGTGGAGCAGTTCATCCAAGAAATCCGAGGTACCTCCCCTGCTAAACGGTTGATCGTCGGGTTGGACACAGAGTGGATTGAATTTCCCAAGGTCGGCGGGTACAAGACCGCACTGTTGCAATTGTGCTTTGGGCCACGTTGCCTTCTGTTCCAGGTGCTGCATGCTGGTTACAAGCTCCCTAACATCCTAATCGAGTTCCTCACAAAGGAAGACCACGTCTTTGTCGGAGCTCATATAACCAACGATGTTGGACTCTTAGAGAAGGACTGCGGCATCACGATTACTAATCCTAAAGACCTTCAAAAGATAGTACCTCAAGTTAATGAGTATAGCATTCTTGGCATAAATGGAAAGAGGTCAGCACTGGAGAAGTTGGGTGCTCGGGTTCTTAACCTACCTATCAAAAAGGATTATACATTTGATCACACCCTTTGGGGTCTTAGGTATTTGGAAACCTGGCAAGTTAATTGCGCAACCCAGGATGCATTTCTGTCATTTGAGATTGCGAATCAACTTGTGGTCAAGCATGGTTACCAATTTATGTAAACTTGTGTTGTAATGAAGTAGCTTAAAATCAAGTCAATGTGTATGTATGAATATATGTAATTACGCTTCGATGTAGTCAAGTACTCTGCTACATTATAATGTGCTAGTATGTTAACAAATTAGTGCAATGCATGCTAAGATGTTTTATAAATGGCAGTACACAAAAGATCTCGAGAAATACAAATCAATGGTTTCCATCAGATAGCTAAACCCTTCATAAAAAGTTAGAAAAAAGAACCACCAGATTTGGAGAACAATTGAGAAATATATACAAGTTTACATTGTTATCTAAGAATGAAGGTAAAAAACAGAACAAGAACATTTGACCAGGTCTGGGCGCCGACCGGTGGGGCCCACTAGTAAGCCATACGCGACAAAAAGCAGTGTGGCCCCTTTAGGATGGAAACAACCGGTGTATCTAGCTTTCCTGAAAAAGACGAACTGCCATCCTCTTTCCTTTTTGCCTCCTCCCCCAAAACCAGCCATCAAACCACTAGGGTTTCCTCCGTTCCCATCGCCTGCCGCATCCTTCTCGTCCACCTGCACCGTGACGATGGCGAAACGCAACAACTGCATTTCCCGGAGGTAGCTGTGCGACGAACGAGGTCGCTTCATGCGAAGTCCGGCGACCTCTGCGCCAATGACAAGGAGCCGCAGAGCAATCCCCGGGGCGGCGGTCAGGAAGAAAGGACATGAAGTGGGAGCAAGCGCCGCCACCCCTAAGAACCAAGGTGATGCAGCGGTTGGTGCAAGCGCCACCGCCGCCGTCCAATCACGGATCAATAAGCAGGTGACCGGTCAAGGGAGGAAAAATTATGTTTTTTTTCCTTTTTTTTATATTGGATTTGGTCTGTTGGTGCTAGACTGAACAGAGGCTGTGGAAGGTCGTGATATCTTCATTTAATTAATGCCAGTCACACTATTATGAGTGCAGCATTACATAATACCTTTAAGATGTTAAAACTTGTTATCTCCTCGTAGCTCCGGCGAACCCACCACATGTACACTTGTGATCCTGTTACCCTGGAGTCTCC
Source organism: Cenchrus fungigraminus (assembly GCA_036936925.1). NCBI lineage: Eukaryota > Viridiplantae > Streptophyta > Magnoliopsida > Poales > Poaceae > Cenchrus > Cenchrus fungigraminus. The sequence continues at coordinate 47,640,693 of CM072777.1, read as the reverse complement.
TGAAGTTCAGTACGACTTCCCAGACGTGCCTGCTTGCCCTGCAATTGCTTTGGTGAGTGCATTGATTAGCCTACTTAGATATTGCTGGTTTTTTGTGCTAGTTCAATTGGGGTAAGTACTGGTAGTAGTATACCCAATGTAAATGTGCAATGGAAGTTTTTCATCATGCATCATTGTGATCCTGTTTTTTTTAAAAATGAAGCAAGGAGGAAAGAACTCAAAGAAGTATGAAATTGTGTACCACAAGATAACCTGTCACTTTGCTATGAGTGCTAAGAGCGATGACGAGGTTTCCAATGATCCAGTTCTGTCTGGTGTGCAGGTGATGTTTCTAATTAACTCAGTTTGTTGAAGTGTAGCTATTTTTAGTATTTATTGGCTAATGAAAATTCATTTCTGTTTGTGGAAAAACAAATATATATATAGTCGCATAATAACTTGGTGGCGACTTGTTCTCTGGTTTATTATCTGAAAACATATCTCTCAAACCCAAGTAATTAATCATCATTCTATTTTTTGCCATTCAATCAATGTGCTAAATAATTCTTCTTCTCCACTTGCTAATGCACCCTTTGTAAAATGTCAGATACGACAGATGGCGGAAGAGTTGCGCAGAGCTGTCAAACGAAGGGTGCAGGTTGGTCAGTACCGCACAGAAGATATTGATCATTGAGCTACTTGTCTAAGACGATGACTGTCGCATTACAAGGGCAGTGGCGTATTATTATGCATATCTAGATGCTTGTCTCTTGTTGTTATCCATATGTAGTGGAATCAGTTTTATTGGATGCTGCGTGTGCTTTCTTATGGTCACAATGGCAACTACCTTTTACTACTTTACGGTATGTGTTAAACTAGTACTTTGTGGGAGGTTGTATCTTTCACGGTCTGCCTGATGGCTGACATGTTTAATACTGTATCAGTAATTGTTTCTCAATACAGTTTTGAAAAGATTTTAGTTATAGGTTCTATGAGACCACACTACATAAAATGACACCCAGCCACGCCTGGCCGCAGCCCAGCCACGCCTGGCCGCGCCAAGCCATGCCCCCAGCGGCAGTCGGCCACAACCCAACCACGGCCAGCCGTGGCCATGCAGCGGCCGGCCGTACCGCGCCGCGCTACGCCACGCAGACTCTACGGAAATAAAAAAAGAAAATGTTCAGAGATGTCAGGAGACTCCCATGTCTTGGAAAGGCGCCTGTTAATGGAAACTAGAGAGGCGTCCGCCGGTTATTGGAACCTTGAAAGCCGCCGCCGGGTATGGGAAACTCTCATGCTCCTCCGCCGCGCCCTCTCCGCCCAACTCTCATGCTCCGCATTGAGGGAGCACCCGCGGTCGCTCGCGGATCTCCCGACTGAGTTGCAGGCAATCATCGCTGGCCGAGTCGGTGCGACGTCGAATCGGCCAATGGAGGACCTCAGGAGCCTACGGTCCATGTGCAAGAGCATGCTTGGCCCCTGCCGCGACAGAGAATTCGGTAGGTGCTTGGCACTAAATTAGGTTCGAGTCATGCAGATGCAGAACGACGACCCCGAGGGCTACGACATCTTTGTTCGTAGCCTGGCTGCAGCCGGCAACCCGGAGGCCTGCTTCCTCACCGGGATGGACGACATCTTCGGCAGGAACCGCAGTCCGCGACCTCCCCTCGACGAGCTACTCCGTGCTGCCGAGGCCGGGAAAAGAGGGGCGGCCTATGTCGTGGCTGTCTTCCTCTACAGGGCCAACAGCGGGGCCGACGACGACGCCACTGCAATTGCGTACATGAGACAGGTTGAGGGCGAGCCGAACTGGCAGTGGCGTCCGTGATTCATCAACAACTTGCAATCTCTATTTTACCAGCATCATGGGGTTCACCTGGCTTGGCAAATGAGGGGTATCGCCCTCCGCCTGGGCCTCCGCCGGCTGACGCTCCCACCGGTAGTGGCGCGAGGCAACATTCAACATTGCATAGGCCGAAGATCATGCGGAAAAGATCCGTACCGGAAGGGGTTTGCCATGTATTTCTGTAGTGATGAATGTAGGCTTCGTTACGAATGCCTTGAATTCTTCTATCGTGTAAAGAATCGCTAGCTACATATGATAGAATGGTGTAAAGTGTATCACTGTATGAAAAGCGCCCAAAAAAGTGACCACAATTACACCTCAATGCATGATTTAGTTCTAGTTCACAACATAATGTAAATTATTTTCAAAACAATTGTCACGACAGTAAATTGCCTCTTGAGGCGCCAAACAAAATTGAGTAAGTATGAAACAAAAAAGTCATCATCTCGGCCTTGTACCACAGAAGCAACTGGTGCAACACAACTCCATCATCAATGTACGTGCCACTTGATCAGAAACAAAAGAATTTTAAATCCAAAATTTGGTTTATCCAAACTTTGTGAAATGGATTAATGACTTAAATAAAAGGTTGGTTGTTGAGTTCAATAACTTTGTCCGAAATTAACTTTGTCGCTTACCACCGAGAAAGGCATGCACCTTTACAATCAACCTACACTAGCTTGGTTGTGTTGCTCACGTGTTCTCCTTTTGGCCCGACATGTGGGACCCACACTAGATGCAGCAGGAGGGAAAACTCAGCACGTTTTCGTCCACAAAAAAATTCCACATCCCGCCAGATTAACCCTCAGATATATCAGCCTCATCCCCACGTCCCCCAAAACCACTCGCAGCAGCTATCCCCCTAAACCACGCGCGGCGCGGCTATCCGACGACCATAGTTAGGAAATCAGGTCTTCGATCGGGAAGGCGATCGACGACCAAAGGAGGGAACGAGAGGAGGCGGCCGGAGGTGGAGGACGGTTGTATTCTTCCCTATCGAGTTCACCATGTCCGGCAAGCTACGACCCACCGAAGTAGTAACACGGAATGGGGTCAAAGTTGAGGAAGCCGATGTGGCCGAAAACAATATCAGGTGCGTATCGGCCGCCTCTTACTGGAGAAAACATGTGTGCAATAGATTCGTTGTTCCCTCCATGCAATCAATTTGATATACCTCTTAGCCCATCTAGGTTTCTCGATCAATGAATCAGGGGCGGATCTTGTATCAAAGTTCAGGGGGAGCTTATCTTCTTCTTCCTCCTCTCTTATCCTATCTCTCTTTTCCTTCTTCATCCTATTCATCAATAGATGAATTTTCCAGGAGCTGCTTCCATTGAATCCATGGGGGTAGGGCCGGGAGGAGCTAGAGGGAAGTGAAAGGGGGTGCGGCACCATCGTAGAATTGGTGGTATAGAGTAAAATTAACATGGACAAATTTTAGGTTTGATAAGAGATTACCGAAATTTTGTTGGTGCGACCGCAACCACAAACTCAAAATGTAGCTCCGCCCCATTAATTGCATTTGTTTTTTCCATGAACAATTGATTTCACTGGTACACATATATATGCGCATCAATTACTTTAGTTATTTTCAACATCCGTCAATTGTTTCTTCCTTCCCTTAATCAGAAATACGTGTTCATAATTATGTGCACATGCAGGACTATCTCAATCTTAAAATTTGTAACAGAACCTAATTGTTGTTGTTGTAAAAATTACTCTGAATAGGCAGTGTGCTATTTGACCACAGCATATTTGTTTTTCACATACTATCTACTACTAGTGTATATATACATATAAGCATATACCATTATTAGTACTACAACTGAATTTTTTCATGTTGGCGTATTAATATTTATGTGCACATGTAGAGAATGCGATTTGACAGGTGAGCTTTGGAATATACTAATCGAATGCCGCGACGAACCTGATGGAGAATTAAGATACATCTCTTGTACAGTGGACAAGGGTGGTATAGACCTTCCCTTCCTGATACACATTAGCGATGAGTGTCATTATCAACACCGGGACTACATGTACTACATGAAGAGAAATAATGAAGAAGATGACAGATCAGCAGTTTTTGAGGAAATTAAGAGTAAAAAAGAAGTAGCGGCCATGCGTGATCACGTGGAGTCAACCAACGAGAAGATATTAAGGTTGGTACTATCAAGAGCAGATCGGGATGGTGAAGATGTCCGCGTTACACCCCTGAAACCATAGAGTAGGGGGTTTTGGTAGGGTACTGATAGTGATGATGATGACTATGACGACTACTTAGAGTGTGATGCATACAAAGGTTGGCTTGATAAGCAACCCGAAAACTGTGGTACGTATGTTGCTTGTTCTACACTGTCCACATGTACCCTTGACTGCACATTTTACTCACATACCAGTGTTTATAATTTGCAAAACTATACGATGACTTCAGGGAGGCCACCCAAAAGGCGTACCAAGCATGGTTACAACATGTTGGACTTCTGAAACGAATTCGTAAATACTTTTTCCTTGTCGACTGTAGCTTATCTTTGATGAGAAATGTGAACCTACTAACAAGTATAAGTGCTTTCCATTTTTTTAGTGGCTTTTACTAAAGCTCAAGCTAAACCTAAAGAAGTAGTCGTACTCCCACGTGATGAGAGCAATGACAGCAACACGATGCCGCCACCCGAAACGACGCCGCCATGACAACATCCATCGCATGCTAGGAGAGAAAGGAAGACAAGAGGTTATAGAAGCTTCACACCTCTAGGAACTTCACTTTGTATTATTGTTCATTGGTTTCTGAAACAGCTATTGTTCAGTAGTAACTGTTATCTTCTCTGATGTGAATGCAAGTAGGTGGCAAGAAAGTTGGACGTGGAAACCTGAAAGGCCTATCTGCAAGTTCCTTGAGAGCAAAATCTGGTGGCAACAAACTAAAAATTCAGTTCTCAGGAAAGTTGGGTGGTGCCTGTGGACCAAATAGACGTGCCTTTGTTGATGAGATTGTTTTACAGATAAGGATGAATTGTCCAGTAATTGGAGTCAGATTTTGGAAAGATATTAGTAAAGATGTCAAGGAAGACATCGCAGCACATATAATGGTATGTCACTGTCCACCGCATGCATCTATTTTCTTCGTACACAATGCTATGATTGAATCATGCATGCATAACAAGTTTTGTTCCCATCAGGAAGGATGGGATTTAGAGGGCATTCAAGATCCAAAGAGCAAGATTTTGAAGATTGCCCACGAACGCTACAAAGGTTGGAGAGGCGACTTGAGTGCTACATACAAGTCATATGAGAGTTATGATGAGAGAATGAACATTGTGGAGTGGCACTATTTGTGCCAGTACTTTGGAACTAACTATTTCAAGGTACATTTTTTCCTACTTATTTTCAATACAACATTGAGAGTTGTATAGATATGAGTTCAAACTTTCATCTCTTAACAACACTCTTTCAATCCTTGCAAGGAATGAGCATAAAAAACTCTGGCAATTGCGGCCAAATGGTTAACAACCATTCAGGGGGTTCGAAACCTTACTCTCAGCGGAGTTGGGAAAATGTAAAGTTTGGTTACAATATTCTCATCTTTCACTATCTGCATTAGACAATCATATATTAATGTTGTGCAATGTTGCAATCATAGCGAGATCCCGAAACTGGTGCTGAGCCACGCCAGTTGAAACTCTGGAAGGTTACTCACTCGAAGAAAGGAAAATGGATATCTGACGTGGCTGAGAGTATTTATGTGAGTAGAAATTCCATCGTTACCTTGCTTGCACATAACACTCATTTAATTCTGCATCAAACCATGGCCACGGTTTCCCATCTTACAATGATTTTCTGTCCTCAGAGTCGTATTGCCAGGAAATTATCTCTGCTAGCAAATTCAGATGAAATGGAAGAAGGAACACCAAGTATCACTTCTGAGGCTGTTAGGGAAGAGCAATGTTTCCAGGAAACATGCAAGGAAACGACAAGAGTCAAATCCTCTGTGTCACATGGCCATGGTTACATGGCGAGTCGAATAAGCAAAGGAGAGGATGTTACAGGAGAGAATCGAGAAGGTCGAAGCACGAGAACGTGAGTTTGAAGAAAGACTTAAGAAGCATGAAGCTGACAAGGAAGCCGAGCAACAAGAAATGGCCAGAGCAATTGAACAAAAAATGCAGGTTAAGTTTGAAAAGATGTTTCAGCCTTACAAACGCTTATTACTGAGGTAACCAGAACATTGTACCTGTTGTGATCGTAACTTGACCAATGCACATAATACCTTACCTTCCCTCTTTTCAAATACGCAGAGTACACCTCAATCCAACAACACTACAGCTGACGTTGAAGCTACGGTCAATGAGGATGACACTGCTACAACAACATTAGTGCAGAGTCAAGAAACAGCGAAGAAGGTAACGACTATACCTGGTTGTGATTGACTAAATATATATTTATGTCTCTTATCTCTTGCCTGCCCTCTCTTACAATGTGCAGACTCCCTCTGAAACCATCAACAACACTAAAGCAGTAGCGCAGGGTAATGAAGTAGCACAGTGTCAAGCAATGGTGAACAAGGTAACGACGACACTTGGTTGTGATTGGGAAAAAAAAACAAAAAACAAATTTATTTCACTAATCTTTTTGCATGGCCTCTTTTGCAATGTGCAGGCTACCCCTGGAACCATCAACAATAATTCAAATGAAATTGTACCTCCGAGGAGTGTCCAAAAGGTTCCCGTAACACCAGTACTGCAGGATCATGTAACAGCGAACCAGGTATTAACGACATCGAACAACCTATCTAATCATGATGCAGGGTGTACTTTGAATTACAGCTGACATTGTTCCATTAACTTTATAATCCAGATTGATCCAGCAAGCACTGTGACAAAAGATAAGGAAAATGTGGCACCTAACATCAATGATTCAAGTGCCCACATTTCAAAGAGACTGTTTCCTGAGAAACATCAAAAACGTGATGCACCTGCTGCAGCTCCCAGAGTTATTGGTCCACAACACCTTCTGAAAGAGACTAAAACGCGATCAGGCAAGAAGAGAGCACACGAGGTACGTACTAACTGGAATTGTCCTCTCATAATGCCATTAATATTTTCCACTTCCAGTTCATATGCTGAAATTCTCTAATTCGTTTACATTCAGGATGGCATGGAAGATGGTCCGGCGGTGAAAAGAATCTCAAGAACGGCAAACAGAGTCCCACCTATCAGCAACAACAAATCTACCAATAAGAAACTTCCGCTCCAGCCTAAAAATTGATGATCAATGCAAGTGTAGGAGTGTTATCCAGATTGTAGCAGTGCGTAAGAACAATATAGATTCTTTACAAATTTTTTTGCTGTGATCGATGGACAAGAGTTCTTACTTTGAAATATATGATGAATGCTGGTCATGAATAAAGGATCGATTTCATTATTGATTTGTTTGTACATGAGTTGCATCAGTTTATGTTTTGAAAATTTTGTTGCATGAAATTTGGAGACATCGGGCATCCAGCGTGTAGCCTAGCGACCAAAATTTTGTTGCGCTATCCTCTACACAAATAGCGACGAACCATATAGTTCGTTGTGACATACCATATGCATATGGCGACCAAAGATAGATCTGATGCGCTATCATTTGAGCATATACCGTCGACACAAACTTTGTTGGGATACCCCTACGCATATAGCGATGTTAAGTAGCGTTGCACTTTGGGTTTACGACATGGCGACGACCCATCTTTGGTTGCATGACCCTCTTCTTCTAAAGCAATGGCAACTGGCGTTGCGATTTTGTCCCCGAATATGGCGATGCCCCACATATTTGGTTGCGTGACCATCAACGTGTGTAGCAACGGTAGTTAGGGTTGCGATTTGGTTCAAGAATATGGCCACGACAAATCTTTGGTTGCGTCACCATCAACGTGTATAGCAACTGGTCGTTCGCATTGCGATTTGGTTCAAGAATATGGCGACGACACATCTTTCATTGCGTCACCATCAACGTGTATAGCAACTGGTCGTTCGCGTTGCGATTTGGTTCAAGAATATAGCAACGACATGTACTTGGTTGCCTGACCATCAACCTGTCTAGCGACGGTAGTTAGCATGGCGAATTAGTTCAATTATATGGCGACCAACCATATCTGGTAGCGTGACCCTCTTCGTGTATAGCGACGACACCGAGTGTTGCTATTTTGTTCAGGCATACCACGACGACCCATGGTTCGTTGCGTGACCCTCTTCGTGTATAGCGATGGCATTTAGTGTTGCGATTTGTTCAAACATATGGCGACGGCTATGCATTCGATGTGATATCCTCCATTGCTATTGCAACAGCACAAGTGTTGTATTGCGACACAATGATTTGATCGTAATAGCGCTTGTTTGCAACTGACCAGAGTGGTCGCAAATACCACTATCGCAACGACTTGTGTCGTTGCAAAAGCCCATATCGCAATGACACAAGTCGTCGCGACTCGAACCAATTGCTACGCCAGGCGCTGTCGCAATAATAGACGATAATAGCGACATGAATTGTGAGGCGTCGCAAAAACCTATTGCGACCGGTTTTATTGCGACGCCTGGCGACGGACTCGAATAGTCGCTACACGACCCATATCGCGACTAAAACACCTGTGTTGCGACAGTTTGAACATGTCGTGACATGTTCCAATCACTGTAGTGATGATCTAAAGCACATACTACAGCTTCTCGGCTTTGGGGAGATAAAGAGAATTCCAGCTCCACCTCCCTTAATCCTTAGTGATCCATCAAAATACATGGTCCAATGCTCAGGTTCGACGGCAGTAGATGGCATTTGGATCTCTGTGTACTCGGCAACGAAGTCTGCGAGTACTTGCGACTTGACTATGTTGCGGGGTACGAAGGTGATATCGTGCGCGGCCAGCTCGATGGACCACTTCACGATTCTTCCCATGGCATCCCTGTTATGCAAGATGTCACCTATGGGGTAGTCGAAAACTACAACGATCATGTGAGCCTCGAAGTAGTGCTTCAACTTGCAGGTGGTGATCAGCAGCGTGTAAAGTAGTTTCTGCGCTTGGTTGTACCGCACCTTTGAGTTGGTCAATACCTCACTGATTAAGTAGACCGGTCTCTGGATGGCGCAAGCGTGGCCCTCCTCCTTGCGCTCTACGACTAGTGCCGTGCTTGCCACATGGGTGGTAGCAAAGATGTAGAGATAGAGCTTCTCCCCAGGTTGTGGTGCAGTGAGGATGGGAGGGCTTTGAAGGTATTCTCTGAGTTCCAGGAAAGACTTCTGGGCCTCCTCATCCCACTTGAAGTTGTATTGATGCTTAAGGAGCTTGAAGAAGGGCAGGCCTCGCACGTCAAGTCGTGAGATAAACTGGCTGAGTGCTGCCATGCACCTGGCGAGTTTATGCACATCTTTTTGGCATCTTGGGGCTTCATCCGGGTGATCGCGTAGATCTTCTCCGGGTTTGCCTCTATGCCGCGGTTGCTGACGAGGAATCTGAGTAGTTTTTCTGAGGAAACGCCGAAAACACACTTTTCTGGGTTGAGTTTCCAGCGGTAAAACCTTAGGTTGGTGAAGGTCTCAGACAAGTCCTTGATAAGGTTATCAGGCTCTCGAATCTGGACTATGACATTGTCTATATAGGCCTCTGCATTTTTACCGATCTGCGTTGATAAGCATGCTTGGATAGCACGTTGATAGGTTGCACCGGTGTTCTTCATACCGAAAGACATTGTCAAGTAACAGTACGCGCCGTGGGGCATAATGAATGACGTCTTGATCTGGTCTTTTACATTCTGGCTAATCTGATGATAGTCCGAATAGCAGTAGAGAAAACAGAGAAGGGCATAGCCTGCCGTGGAATCAATGACCTGTTCTATTCGCGGGAGGGTGAAGGGGTCTTTGGGGTAGTGTTTGTTGAGATCGGTACAATCAACGCACATTCTCTATTCTTTATTCTTCTTGGATACAAGAACTGGATTAGCCAACCAGTTAGAATGATACACTTCCTTTATAAACCGGTAGCTAACAGTTTTGTAAGCTCTAACCCAATCGCCTCCTTGCGGTCCTTCACGAATCGACGTAGCTTCTACTTGACTGGATTCGCATTCACGTCAACCTTCAAGGAGTGCTCGGTGAGCTCTTTGGGCACTCTCGGTATATCTACTGGTTTCCAAGCAAATATATCTGAGTTAGCACGCAGGAACTCAATGAGCACGCTTTCCTATTTGGTGTCCATGTTAGCCCCTATGGTCGCCGTCTTGGAGGGGTCCTCGAGTCCGAGGGACACCTTCTTCGTCGCCTCCTTCTCCCGCTAGATCGCATCCGTCGCCAGCTTCTTGGTTGGGATCTTGAGATCCGCTAGGTCCAGCTTGCTAGCGGCAGCCATGACCTCCGCGGTGCACCTGGAGAGGTCAAGCATAGCTGCAATGTGGAGGTTCTCCTTCTCACAGGTGCTAGCTGTCTGGCAGTCCCCTCTGAGGGTGATGAAGCCGTTAGGTGCAGGCATCTTTAAGACCATGTAGGTGTAGTGCGGGACCGCCATGAATTTGGCCGATGGCCAGCCGAGTATGCCACGATAGGCTGTCTCGAAGTCCGCTATGATGAAGCGGACGTGCTCGGTCCGGTAGTTATCGATCGTGCCGAAGGTGACCGGTAGAAAGATCTCGCCGAGTGGTACCGAGGGATCCCCGGGTACTATGCCGAAGAAGGGATTGTTAGTTGGGCTCAAGTCCAAGGGGTGAGCCTCAACTCCTTCAGCATGCTGGCGAATAAGATGTTGAGGCCACTGCCCCCATCAACTAGCATCTTGCCGAGCCCCATGTTACGAATCGTGGGGTTCAGCACCAGGGGGTACCGCCTAGGCCTAGTGAACACCACCGGGTGGTCTTCCTTGTTGAACGTGATTGGGACCTCCGACCAACGTAGGTACTGGGGCATCCCATTCTGGGCTGCTTACACCAGCATCCGGTCTGTGAGCTTCACCTTGCGCTTCCCTTGTAGTTGCTCGGGTCCGCCGTAGATCATCTTGACGGTGCGGTCGGCGACCTGGAAGTCCTCGTCGTCGTCCTTCGCAGGCGGGTCGTGCTTGCCCTTGCCTTTATCACCCTTCAGAGGACCTCTCTAATAGCTCTTGCCGGAGAAGTGGTTCTTGAGACCAAAGCAATCACAGGTCGAGTGCTTATGGTTCTTGTCATACGGACACTGCATGTTCAGCATCTTCTGGAACTCAGAGGGGTCTATGCGCTTCGTACCAGGCTGTACAGTCGCCACGGTCTCAGGTTTGCGCCTCCTGTTCTGTCTGGCCCCATATTGGGAGGTCTCTCCCTCTCGATTCGGGTCGAGGCACCAGTGGCACACACGCGGTGAGCCGTCATCGTCCCAGCGGGACTTGACACATTTGAGTTGCTCGTGCTCAGCCTCTAGATTCGCCACGGTGAAGAGCTCGTTCACAGTCTTGGGGACCTTTTGAGCCCACATGTTCACCAGCTTCCTGTATGAAAGCCCATGCTGGAAGGCGCTGATGAAGTCGTGCTCCTCGACGAAAGGAAGAAAATTATTCTTCTCAGAGAAGTGACAGATGTACGAGCGTAGCGACTTGTTCTTGCGCTACCGGATCTGATCCAGCATCCTTCTGTTGCCCGACTGCTCCCACATGCCGGAGTACTCACTTGTGAAGAAGGTGCAAAGCTCGTCCTAGGAGTCGATGGACTTCTTTGGGAGCCCGGCAAGCCAGCTTCTGCACCCCTTCGTGAGCATGATGGGCAGATAATTTGCCATCACATCGGAGTTGCCTCCCGTAACCTTGACTGCGGTGGAGTAGATCTGCAGCCATTGGACGGGATCTGACGTCTCGTCGTATTTGTCCACGTCAGACAGCTTGAACCCACGGGGCCAGGTCACCTTGCGCAGTCACGCCGTGAAGGAAAGGGAGCCATCATAGGATGGTACGTCGTCTCAACCCCTGCGGCGTCCAGCGGTGGGCCTCTCATAGGAGTTGTAGCTTTCCTCAGAATACCAGTAGTTGTCTGAGTAGTATCCCTCGTACCCGCTGCAGGAGTCAGAAGGCGGGGTTGTGTTGTGCCTGTCGCGGTGGTTTGGGGTCCCGTACTCCAGATCATAGTCGCGGAGGCGCTTCGACTCGTGCTAGTATCACTCCCGAGCGCGACAGTTGATGGTGTGCCTCGCGTCCCGAGTGCGAAGCTTCTCGTGTAGATCCTCGCCGTCGTCACGGCATGCTCTCTTGTGGCACGACCTGCGCGTCCTGCCCGTCTCTCCCCGCCCGACTGGTGGGGAAGGATTGATCTGGTTGGCCTGGTTCGCAGTGGCTTGCACCAGAGCTTGCAGGTGACCTTGGCCCGATGCCTCCGGGGGAATCTTCTCGAGCTCCTCCTTTAGCACAATGAGGTTCTTCTTTGGGGTCGTGTAGACATTGTGTCCGCCAAAGTCGACGGTGAAGTCGTCCTCTAGACTCCGGGGGTGTATGTTCTGGCTGCGCCGGGTCCGGTGCTTTCGCCTCTAGCGTGGCGTGCTGGACTCCGAGTAGTCGTACTCGACTTCGTCATCGTCTTGGCATCGGTTGGTGCGGCGGTAGGCTTCTTGGCGCCGTCGCACATGATCCACATTCTTCCTCAGGTGCTCCGCTTTTTGGGCAGCCATCTCACCGTCTTGGGTGCACTAGTCTTCCGAGACTATAGGGGGCGTGTTAGCAGCTGCCGCCGCCGCGTAGACGAAGGCAGGCGCTCAGCTCCTGTCTGATGATTCAGAGGACGAGGCGCTAGCAGATTAGATCTCCGACGTGTTGGTCAATCCGAGAGTCTCAGAGCTGTCTCCGAGGCTGAGAGTCGCTCTCAAGGATGCAAAGGAATCCCCCGAGTCGGAACTGGGGTCAAGCCGCCCGGGCGAGTGGTGTGGCCGGCGCAGATCCTCAGATCCATTGGTGGTCCATTCTCCAAGGTGTTTGTCCTCCTCCAAGATGGGCAAGAGGGACCCGTCGAGGTCGTCGCCTTCCAGGGGAGCGATGACCATCGACTCAAAGCGTGGTGTGTCTTCATCCGAGTGGTACTCCACCAGCCGGAGTGAGGAGGTCGCGGCCAGGGTTTTCTTCACCATCTCTATGGCAGAGGCGGCGGTGCTCTTTAACCTGTGGGGAAAGCACTCGGCTTGCGGGACACCGAGGGTGGCCTCACAGATCGCGATAGTGTTGGCCATGTGGCCAATGACCCGATCCATAGATTGGACCAGATCGCATTCGGGAGGGTCAGAGGACCCTACTACCTTCAGATCTTCAACCGAGAGACATGGCCTCCGGGTTGGTGACGTCGTGCCGAAGAGGACTCGGCAAGCCTTGGGCTTGTCCAGATTGGATCTGGAAGCCGGCCTGTCCTCCGCAGGTGGTGTGGAAACTACTCTCGAGGGCTTTTCCGCGGTGATCGCGGTATCGGATATGATGCATGGGATCTCCCCGATGATGATGTGACCCTGAGGTGGAGTCACGTAGTCGGTCGCCTGCTCATCGGTGGTGGAGACGGGATCGAGGATCCCGAAGGGGATTCCCACTCCCAACATAGTGAAGGCATGGTAGCTAGCTGGGATCTTGACTGCAGCCATCAAGCTCGCCAATTATCATGGCGAAGCCCCTACCTGGCGCGCCAACTATCGGTACAATGGCACCGGTAGTCCACCACGAGGTAGGCTATGGTGGTAGATTGTGTGGAGGGGATCGCCGAGACTGGAGCTAGGTGGTGAACAAAGGACATAGGGGTTTATCCAGGTTCGGGCCGCAAGAATATGTAATACCCATCATGCGTTCGGTGGTTGTATTGAGTGTTCCGTAATTGGGAATCAGATTGGACTTGTTTTGGAGGGGGGGTCCCTGCCGCCCTTATGTAGGCTCGGGGGGCAGGGTTACAGATCATGTGGGATTTATCCTAGTCAGTTATAGAAAATCTTTCTTTGAATATAAATAATATCTTTCCTAACCAACTAGTGTTTATCTATAGGAGTCTATCTCTTCGGGCGCTGCCTCATTCCTGATCTACACGCCCGTGCCGAGCGCCCCACGTGTGGGCCCTTGTCGTTCCCGTAGATACGCCGTGGGGCCCTTTCGTAGTTATGGTCCTTACAACAAACATTTGACCATGAACATTATTCCAATAAGAGGGGATTAGCATCTCTAACTAACATATTTTCTAGTATTCTATCAATAATGTATTTCAGGGATGAGAAGCTGGAAATGGGGGAAAACCATGCCAAACTACCAGACTTACATGAAGACCAGCACACGGTGACTCTGCATGGTCAAGAATGGGCCCAAAACCAAAGGAACAACTCATTACAAGTGGGGCCCACAAGATAAGTCGGCTATAGCAGCCCACCAGCCAAAGGCGGTGGCCAGATAGGCCAGGCCTAGTTCAGCCGACCCACTAGTTGGGCTGAACCAGGGCTGGCGCCGTTCGTGCCCATTTTTCCCGCCAAGATCTCCCGCACGAAGCCAAGGCGGTTGGCGGTGGAGTTGGTGCCAAAAGCCCCCAGAAGCCGCCTCTCCACCCCTATATAAGGAGGCCTCCACCTCCCTCATTCACACACACCACACAAGGAGCCTCTCTCCCCCCTTTGTAATCTTTAGCCTAGGTAGTGGAGCTTAGGCCTAGTGCTTTCTCGCTAGTAGTGCTTAGCGATCACCTCGGGTCGGTTGGCTCAACCTCCGACTTACGGTATGGCTATGTAATCTCTTCGTACATTTCGTATTTATACAGAGTTCGATATTTCTACTCTCGTAGTATGTTATACCTATTTATATGCTTCCATGTGCTATACTAGTATGTTTAGTATAGGTTTGCTCTATTGTAATAGTGGGGTGTGCTCTCGTGTTTGCTCTAGCCTTTTGCCTGTGGGTCATCATGGCTTGGGTGCCGGAGGGGCTAGAGTAGTGATTATGGCCACGAGCGTGGTGCTCGGTGCCATAAGATCCACTTCAGGTGGACGTATTCCACGGTATGTCGGGGTAGGTGTACGGGTGGTGACAGCCCCGTACATCCCTTGTATTCCCCCACGTGAGTTTGCGGGCCTGGAGGTACATAAAGGCGCGCTACCTTGGCAGATCAGGGGAGTGTGTTCTCCTCGGTGCAATAGAATAGATCTAGACTAACCATATGATGTATGCTTTGCTAGTATATACGGATTAAGGACGACTCTAGTGCCCTGCTCCTACTAACCTTAGTTTATTCTTTATTCTTTATGAGAGATGATGGTGGTGTGTGTGTTAATCAAGCATATCATATATATCTTATACTCAATTCCTTGCTTACCCCTGTATTAAGCATTGGTACGCTTTACTTATTCATATTGTTCTTGGCTTGTATCTGATATATCCATACGACTTGATTATGCATACACATATATATTTTCATAAGTCCATCTTCTCGTAAAATATAAATAACGATACCCTTAGGAATACCCACGGGTGAGATGCTACAACCAGATAATAAAGTATGTATTTGTACGCTTGCGGATACATCTCACCCCATCAATAAGGCTCGTTCCTTAATAATATTATCGAGTCCCATACTCGGTAGTGTTATTAAGAGCGCCCACTCAACATATCGTTTCATAATTAACTTCATAAAACATCACTCTAGTGGTGATTTCACAAAACCCATCAACCGATCGTTTCTGACGCTGTTGCTAAAGGTAAAACTTTGGTGACACGTCAGAAATGTCAACAAGCATTTCTGTCACCGTTACCGGGAAGATGGCGAAAATGATTTTTGAAAATAAAAAAAATTATATATATATATATATGGACGTGGATTTTCTACCCAGGAGGGTAGTGGCGCACCCCGGGTGGGTAGCTGTCCACGTGACCTACAACCGACAAATGATAACGCCCGCGCATCAAGACAAACCTCTACACCCAGCCAATTGTTATCACTTTGATGGGTCCAGACGCCGTAGTAGTGCACGTGCGCAGCTCAAGAGGTACAAAAGATGCAACTGCAGCTCATGTTGCGTGATATGGAGCCATCACATCACCTACCCATCCAGGGGCTATTCATTGCCCACATTTTGGGCCATTTGAACCACTAGCAAACACATATGTTGTGACAGTGCCGACAGATCAGTCGCTGCACATCTGATGTGCAAAAGGGCTCATACAGGAGGAACCGTGTAGGAATTTATTGCTAGGCAAAAAGGTACAAGTGCAGCGTGTTGCTTTTTTTTGCGCAAGAAGAGGGATTTATTAATTAAGGTGTCTCATTACAGATGAGCTCCCGGACACACTCCCGGAAAGCTTGGAAGGTAACACAGCAATGGTTTGTTCTAATGGCTAAATGGGCAAGCTCATGGGCCACCTTATTCTGTTCCCTCCCTATATGATTGAAAGCAATGCACCGAAGCAGCTGACTGTCTCGCAGAGCATCTGTTATGATGGGCGCCACCAATGATCTGTCCCTGCTTCCCCTTCGGAGCTTGTCGATCACGCTTGAGCAATCCGCTTTGAGCACCATCTCCCGGTCGGGGCACCACCGTCCCAGCCTGATGCCCTCCAAGCAAGCAAGAGCTTCGGCTTCCTCTGCATCCCTGCAGTGACGCAGCCAGCACCAGGCCATCAGCAGGGGTGTTCCTTTTTCATTGCGGACCACAACGCCAACCGCCACATCACCCGTTTCCTTGATGAAAGCCCCATCCACATTAATTTTCAGCGAATCACCGCTCGGCGGCGACCACCTCTTAGGAGATTTAACTGACTGAGCCGCGGTGGGTCTTGAATCTCTGACCAACTTCTGTTTTCCCCGATCGTCACCAGCCGGGGCCTGTTGTCGGATAAGCTGCAGTGCCTCCAGGTAGCGGGTTAAGAAGACCATTGAACCCACAATGGAAATGCTTTCGCCGGCTTGTAGGACTGCATTACGGACATTCCAACAGCTCCAGATTAACATTAGAAAGTTGGTAATGAAGTTATGATTATACCTTGCTAGTAGCAGCAGTATCCAATCCGGGCCTGTATGGATCAGATCCTCTTCCTTGGGCAGAGCCACATGCTTGCGTAATGATAACGGCGATACGGCGGGCGTGTAGCAATTGATTGTTTGTTGTGCAAGTGCTTCAGCTAGTGCCCCGCAACACCTATCTTATTTTTTTAACTAATGGATCACTAGTGCTACCGAGTACACAGTATTTCTTGAACGACTACTAATGGAAAAATACCGCCCATCTAGTTATTGATCCTCAGAGATAAAACAAGGATGCCACACGACATGTCCTTGCTCGAATATCGATAACTCTAACTACAACGTTGTATGGATGGTTGATTTAGTGTGGGTACCTACCCACCCAGGGGTGCAGTACTACCACCCTGGGTAGCAAGCTATTTCCGATATATATATATATGTGTGTGTGTAATCTCTCCTATGGATTATCGATGCATACCCATGGCTTTATGTTTAAGTAAGTAGCCATTCCCTATGTAAGCTAACACTTGATGTTTGTTTTCTCCTTATTGGATTGAGAACAGGGTAGTGCATGACCGGTTCCGACCTGCCAGAGAACTTTGTTGAAAATCCGGAACGCGTTGTGAGAAGGGCTAGACCTCATGTCAATCTCGTTCTCAACGTTCCCGCAGCAGCCGAACCAGTCAAAGCACAAGCACCAGTTGCTATGGCTAACAAGACCTTGCGCAAGTTCTCTGTTCCCTCCACTGGCAATGTGGCCACAGGCCTAGCTACCGACGTTCATGACAGGAACTTCGAGCTCAAGACAAGCCTCATCTACATGGTGTAGGCTAGCCCATTCTGTGGCAAGCCTAATGAGGACGCCAATGTGCATCTACAACAGTTCCTTGCACTGTGCGTCAACATTGTCGTACAGGGAGTCCAACCAGATAACATCAGACTCCGCTTGTTCCCTTTCTCCCTGTTGGGGAAGGCCAGGCAGTGGTTCTACAACGACAAGGAAGCTGTCAATACTTGGGCAAAGGTTTCCCAGGCGTTCCTCGCCAAATTCTTCCCGTTGGGCAAAACTAATGCCCTCCGTGGGAAAATATCGAGTTTTCAGTAGACCAGCACAGAAACAATCCTAGAAGCGTGGGAAAAGCTGCAGGATTACACTTCACCTGCCCCCACCACGGAATGGAAGAATGGCTAATCCTCCAGAGCTTTTACAATGGGCTTACCACGTCATCACGTGCCCATTTTGATGCTGCTGCTGGAGGGACCTACCTCGACTTAACATCCACTGCGGACAAAGCACTCGTCGAGAAGATGGTCTCCAATCAGGGCTGGAGTGAAGCCCGCACACGGGGATGCACCCTATCAAGGAAGCGGACATGCTAGCCGCTAAGCTTGACCTCCTTCTGAACCATATGGATGACCAGGGGAAACCCACAGAGTCCGTACCCAGGCATGTGCAAGCACTCGACTCGCACTACACATGCAAAGTGTGTGGCAATGGAGGACATTCGGGGAATGACTGCCCCGAAACCCGTGAAGAACTTTGTTCGTCAACAACTACAACAACGGGTATCGTCCCTAAGGAGGTCAAGGGTGGAGCCAACAGCGTCCACCATTGAAACGAACTGGATTCCCCAAAATGAGAATCCAATCCTCTGCACCTCTGTGATAGTCTCAGGAAGAGGCTATCATGTGCAATCCCTGTCTCAAGTGGTACAAATCCATACAACACTGAGAAACCAAGTTGATATGTTCCTTGGTTTGTATATGACGAGCGATTGACCGGATGTTTTGAGGCTTTGTGTTGAGTGTGTTTCGTCGGGTTGTGTAACTTCATATGTTTATGTGGTGTGTTATCAATGCACTCGTGAGGAGTGGTTTACAACATTGTGTGGACTGACTCTTGGCCTAGTATTGCAGGTGTTGGTTGCAGCTTGGTTTGCGTTGGTGCAGGTGAAGAACAAGCGCGAAAGGTCTATGCCAAGATGGCCTCCGGGGTGATGGAGAGACAAGTAGGCTTGGTTCGAGGGACCCGGTGGCCGACGAGATCAAGTGCGGGCCGCATGGTGCAAGAAGAGCAAGACGAAATCGTGGACATGAAGTCGGTGCAAGGTAGTGGCTAACGACCGAAGCTTGCACGCGGAGTTTGTTGGTTTGGCCACAAAACCAACACCGAGCCGGTGCAAGGTAGTGCCTAACGACCGAAGCTTGTACGCGGGGTTTTGTGGTTTGGCCACAAAACCATCAGTAGGAGGGTTTCTCGATTTGGGTCTGAAAACCGAGCCTGAGGGCCCGGTGTGACGGAGACGGTATCCGGGTGCGTCGGGAAGCTTCGAAGCGGGCGGCACGCGGCATGATCGAGGTGCTTGCGTCGGCAGGACGCGAAGGCCTGATAAATGTGCGGCTGTCCGATGGAGAACTTCATGTGTTGACCAAAATGTCCCTGTCAGGGCTTGTATTGTATCTCCTAGTGTAGGGGCACTTCGGACTTTTCCGGAGGGCCTATATATAGGAGGAGGGGGCTGAATTTTTAGCCATCTCTTTGTCTAGTGGTGGGAGTGCTCTTTCTTTTTAGGTTGCTCTTGGGAGAGAAGTAGAGAGGAGAGAGTTGGCTCTTTGTTTGAGCTTTTTGCCATCCAAGATTTGTTGTTCTTGTGAGTGGCTTGTAACCGGATTTGGCTAAGTGATTCATAGTGAAATCTTTCCTCTTAATCTTGTACCAAATCTTTTATTCCCTGCGTTTTTCTTTTTTGGGATATTCAGAGGTATTTTCGGAGGAATTTCATTCGTCGGATTTGAGGCCGTTTCGTGTGGGATTTCTTTGAGGGAATTGTTGCTAGGATCTTTGTGAGCATCTCTCTTATGATCCCTCTTCAAATCCCGCATGGATTCGGCTTGGATTTGAAGTTTTCCCCAAACTGAGTTCTTTGGTAGGTTTTCGGTTGACTCCAAAATTCGTGATGAATACTTGAGCTTTATTGGAGATATTCACAGATCTATTAGCGCTTGGGGTAGTGATTCTCCAGCACAAGTTTTGTCTTGATTCGTCATGTGTGGAGGGAGATTTAGGGTTTAGGGTTTAGGATTTGGGGTTTAGAGTTTAGGGTTCTCTATGCCAAATCTAGTTTTGTCTTGATTCCAACTCGAAGTTGGAAAGCTCTTTTCTTACGTTCTCTGTTCTTCCTGTGCAGGTTGCGTTGCGTGGGGTCTGAGCTGCAGGGGGCCCTCCCTCACAGGCTGGCTGTGCACGCGAGGCGCACGAGGCAGGCCTGCAGGCCGCTCGCCAGCAGCCCAGCTGCTCTCCTCGTGCTGGACCGAATTTTTTTTATATTTTTTTGTCTTTGATTTTAGAAAAATAAATGGACGAACAAAAAATTTCGAGAAATATACATCTGCCGCCAAACCCCACGGCGGCAGGTACCTGCTGCCGTGCCCCACGGCGTTAAGTCCCTGCCGCCGTGGGGTACGGCGGCAGGAGAGTACCTCTGGCGGCAGAGCCGCGCGGCACGGCGCCAGGACCGTGCCGCCCAGCGCCACGGCGGCAGGCCCCTACCGCCGTGCCACGTGGCGTTAGGACTTTTTTTATTTTTTTTAAATTTTTCATTTTTAAAATACTTTTAACCTTCTTAAAAACAACAAACTGATAAGTGTAAGCATAATCACAAGGGAATATCATAATCAACGAGTAGATGCAAATAGTTTATACAAAATCATGGTAAAAGTAGTACTACATCTAAATGCGCCGGTGCCTCTTCGGCCTAACAGCTCTAGCGCCAGCCCAGGTGTGGTCCCGGTCGTACGTCCAGGGGTCAGGTGCCCTGACCACCCGCGGTCTGAACTGGTCGGGAGACGGTGTCGCCATGGCGGCCTGCGACGAGCCTGCAGCATCTGGTGTCGCTCCGCCCGCCGGTGTCCCTCCTCCCGCCGGTGTCGCTCCGCCCTGTGGCTGTGTCGGCTGAGTCCCAACCGTTGCCTGTGTCAACTGTGACAGGCCAAACTCCTCGGCCTGCTGCGGGGCATCCAGGGTCGCGAGAACGTCGTTGAACTCCATCTGATCCCAGGCCAGCTGGTCCTCGGTGGTCGCGTCGAAAGCAGGCTGGAACATAGGTGGAGTGGACGTGGACGAGGAAGGAATATCTGCCGCCGCAAACTGAAAGGCCGACGGTCTGAAACCTCCTGGCGGAAAGATCGGCGCTCTAGGTGCCGTCCTCTCCTGCTGTCGAGGCCCGGCTGTCGGAAAGAGCGGCGGTCGCCCTGTACGATTAGAATATAGTATAACCACAAACACACAATAATTGCGTGCATTACTTGAAAATAAGGTGCACTGAAAGTACCTGCGCCGGGGGGAACAAACGGCCGCTGCACGTAGGTGTGCGGGCCCTGCGCCTGTGGCTGCTGCTGTGCCGTCGGAGCTGAGAAGCCGCCGGCAAAGGTGGAAGGCGCCTGCTGCGAAGCCGTTGTCGAGGTGGAGCTCGAGGACGACGCTTGGTGGCGCGGAAGGAGAGGAATCTCTACGGCCCCGGCGTAGTTCACGACGGCGGAGTACCTCATGGCAGCAGCGACGATCCTGTCGTACGTGCTCTGGTGCTGCTGAGGCCCCCAGGTAAAGCACTGCTCCCTCGCGGCCGATGCGAGCCGCACGATCTCAGCAAGCACGTCGTGCTGCTCAGAAAATTAGAAACACATGTTATAATGATAAGTCATATGAATGTAATATGTTTGCAGTATCGTAGCTTACCGCTGTGTCGGCGGTCTGGTCTCGGCGCACCGGGTACGTCACATCTGGCAGGATCCTGTCGTGGTCCGGGATAGGTGGCGGTGGCGGGGTAGCAGGCACGTACATCACCCGCGTCCGCGTCCTCGGGAGGTACCACTGAAGGTACGCTACCCAGGCCGCGCCGTCGTGAAGGCGGTGCTCGGTGACGATGTTCTGCTCGTGCGCCGCGGACGCCCAGTCGGCCACGTACGGCTGCAGCTTGTCGACGAACGACGTCACCGCAGCCACGCCCTTACGCGTCCACCTAGCATAGATGAAACATAAAATTATTGGCAACTGAATATTTGTAACGGAAAATAATTATAACTGGCAAATGGTAGCTCACCTGTGCGCTGTAGGCGGCAGACGTGGCGCAGCGGGTACTGGCGCCTCCAGGAAGAGGCCGAACTGCCTCATCACCCGGTGGACGGCGTACTCCTCGACGTAGATGTCGAAGACCAGTCGTCGCCGCGTCATCCAGTACGCCTGGTCTCGGGAGCACAGGGACGAGAGCCCCTGTGGTGCGCGGGCAGCGACCATGGCAGGAGCGTACGGCGTCCACCGGACCTGGCCATCGACCATCCGGTCGATCTGACCAACGAAGTCCTTGTACGCCTTCTTCGGCTGCTCACCAGCCCAAATGTGCTGCAAAGAACATGAAAAGTTAAGTGAATCGAACTAAAGAACTCATAACGCGAAGAAAACGATAAGGGTGGCCATTACCTTCCGGAGGCACCACAGAGAACCCATGGTGGGGAGGTCCGCTGGGTCGGTGTCTTCGGCCAGCGGCTGGTACTCCGAGAGGTCGGCCTTGAGCCGACCGATGTCGAACCACTCGTGGATCCACATCTGCAGCAGGAGAGGGCACCCTAGGAGGATCCCCTCCCTACTCGCCGGCCTCGACACTACCGAACACAGCCCCCTGTAGGTAGCTGCCAGAACAGCGCTGCCCCAGCTGATCTGGGGCATCTGCTCGAGGGGTGCGTCGGCGATCCTCTGAGCCCAGGGGAGCAGGTACCGCGACACCGAGTCTCCCGCTGACTCGCAGAACAGCACCCACCCGAACAGCCAGAGCAGGTAGACCTCCAAAAACCTGTCTGACGTCGGGTCGTCGGCATCGTCCGCCATGTAGTCAGCCTGCACACACACACAAAGGTCCATCGTCACATTAATTTAAAATGCATACAAACGTTGAAAATAAGAGTTAGAATCACGTACGCTGAACTGCTGGATCCAAGTCCAGGTGGGTCCGTGGGTGTCGGCGAAGGGCACGTACAGCGCTGGCGCGCGATCGTTCCGAGGAACGTTCGCGAACCGAGCAAGGAAGTCAGCGTGCCACGTCGCGGGGATGTCGATCGGCCCCATCGCCTCGCCAGCACACGGTAGTCCTCCCAACATCGCGGCGTCCTCCAGACTGAGCGTCATCTCGCCAACGGGGAAGTGGAACGTGTGTGTCTCTGGTCGCCACCGGTCCATGAACACGGCGATCAGCGGGGCGTCGTAGCTGAACCGCGTCAACCGCTCCGCCCGGGGAACCTCAGCTCGTAGCCTGTCCCCCTCGACCAACCGCGCAACAGGGAGAAGTCCTGCAGCGCGTAGCCTGAAAAAAATATTAATTTTAGCTAACGCAATTACTATTGTAAAGAACAGAAATAAATAATAAATATGAATTACGTACTTCGGAATCCACCACTGGTGTATCGGCATCAACGTGCGGGTCGTCCGGCAACGTATGTTGCCGGGCGAACGTCCGAGAACAGCTGACACGTACGAGCGGTGGTGCCGGTCCACCGCCTCGTCGAACAACTCCGGCCGTACGTACTCCAGCGGTGCAGCCATAACTGCAAAAAAATAACATAATTGAATCAATTATTTGAATTATACTAATTAAAACGAATTTTGTGAATATAAACCATTTTCTACGATTTTTATTTCAATTTAATCTAATTATGTGAATTATAACCATTTTCTAGGAATTTTAAATGAATTGAAACGAATTATGTGAATTTTCCCCATTTTCTACGAATTTTATATCAATTTAATCTAATTACGTGAATTATAACCATCTTCTAGGAAATTTAAATGAATTGAAACGAATTATGTGAATTTAAACCATTTTCTACGAATTTTACATCAATTTAATCTAATTATGTGAATTATAACCATTTCCTACAAGTTTAAAACCAATTTAAACGAATTATGTGAATTTAAACTATTTTCTACGAATTTTATATCAATTTAATCTAATTACGTGAATTATAACCATTTCCTAGAAGTTTTAAACCAATTTAAACGAATTATGTGAATTTAAATAATTTTCTACGAATTTTATATCAATTTAATCAATTTAAATAATTTTCTACTAATTTTATATCAATTTAATCAATTTAAATAATTTTCTACGAATTTTATATCAATTTAAACGAATTATGCGAATTTAAATAATTTTCTACGAATTTTATATCAATTTAACTAACCTAAGTTAACTAAACTAAATTTCAAAACTAAACTAAACTAAGTTAACTAAACTAAATTTAACTAACCTAAGTTAACTAAACTAAATTTCTAAACTAAACTAAACTAAATTAACTAAACTAAATTTCTAAACTAAACTAACTAACTATTCTAACTACACTAGACTAAATTTAGAAACATACCTCAGTCACAAGTGCTCCGAAGGGTTGAAAGCCGAAGATTTAGAGGAGGGAGGGGGCCGGCGGTGGCAGCGGTCGCCCCCTTTTATAGGGGTGACGCTGCCGCCAAACCCCACGGCGCCAGGACCCTGCCGCCGTGGGGCACGGCGCTAGGGCTCCTGACGCCGTGGGTCGCGGCGCTAGGATTCCTGCCGCCGTGCCCCACGGCGGCAGGAATCTGGCCCCACCTGGCAGTAGAGCCGACCGTTGGGGCCACTCCTAACGCCGTGCCTCATGGCGGTAGGAACTCCTGCCGCCGTAGGGTTTGGCGGCAGATGTATATTTGTCGAAATTTTTGGTTCGTCCATTTATTTTTCGAAAATCAGAGCAGAAAAAATATATATAAAAAAAATTCTGCTGGTCCAGCAAGCAGTTCGTGTGCATACCGCTGCAGACAAGAACCCTGCGTGTGTACATTGCAGCCAAGGCAGTAGCACGCCGGCGTCCACGTCAACGAGCCCACGAAGCAGAGCAGGCCGGAACAGCGCACGGTACCAGGCAGGTGTCCTTGCGGCCTTGCCGGAGAGCAAGCTGTTGACACCTTTTTACGGAATCAACAAGCACGCGGAGAAAGCTCGCTGCAGCTTCTCTGCGCAGGGCGGTCAGACCGCCTGTGGGGGCGGTTAGACCGGGGTACCGGGATAAAACCGGCGGTATACCTACGAACGTCTGAAGGACCGATTAGGCGAACCAGAGAGGGGGGGAGTGAATGGGAGCCGATAAAAATTCTTCTCGAAGGAGATGAGAAATCCTACAAGACGAACACGGCTTCCAAAACACGTCTCCGACTCAACTACCCAAGTTGGTCAAGACCACGCAGCCACTGAAGTGCTACTGGTCCTAGGAACCAACAACCACCTACACCTACTCGAGAACGCAGCGGAAAAACTAACTCGAGCAGCTACTGGGCTACACCGGTCAGGCCGGTGAGCAGCACCGGTCAGACCGGTCCCTGCTGGCAAAATCTGAGAACTTCCACAGAAGGCCTCTACACCGGTCAGGCCGGTGTAGCTCGCCGGTCAGACCGGTTCAAGCCAGGAAATCCCAAATGCACCAAACTGACCTACCGAGCTCCAAACAGGACCAAACCCGAAACAGCAGCAACACAGGACAACAGGGAACTCACCAAGACGTTCACCCGAGCAAAACTCAACAGAGAGTCTGCACCGGTCAGACCGGTGAGAGGCACCGGTCAGACCGATGTGACCTGAGCTCTCGGGATGAACAGCGCCCGCGGGTCAACTCCCCCAAATCCAACTCCCGATCTCCCGAATCGCTCCACGGTTTTGCACAAGACTTTGGGGATAGTAGGAACACCTCATGGGCACTCCATAGCCAAGATTTGGTCCGCCAAAACTTGTCAAAACAAGAGGAATGGAGGAAATCCCACCAAGAACGCCTCTAACCCTAGAGCCAAGAAAACCCCAAAATCGAGCCCCTTTGCTCACGGATTTGGGTGGCGAATCAAAGGGAAAAGAACCACGAAGGGTTCACACATACATCCCTCACCAAATCCCAAAGAGAAAGGCCTCGAAATCGCTCCAAGAAAATCACCAAGAAAGGGCTCCGAAAATCACCAAAAAGGAGAAACGGGAAAGACACATCCAAGCCTTGAGGAACCACGCCGAATCATCTATACATACCAAAGAGGTTCATACAAGGTCTAGCTTGCCGCCCGATCATCCTTCCCTCTCACAAGATCTCACCATGAAGCTCTCAAGCTATTCCTACGAAAAATCCTAAGGAAAATAGGAAGGAAAATAGGAAAACCAAATGAGCTAGGGTTCCAAGAGATGGCTACCATCCTCTCACCACTTGGGTTATATGGAGGCAACCGAAAGATGAAAATACCCTTACTAGCTAACTAGGGATACATGCCCCTCAAGGGCGAATTCGGAAATCTTTGTCTTTGCTCCATCGGACGGATGCCCAGCGACCGCAAACTTGCTTAGCCTCGACTCAAGCCTTGCGATCCCGACGCGTGTCCTCCGCTTCGAAGATTCCGGACTGCGTCGTCGCACACCGGTCAGACCGGTGCTCCTCACCGGTCAGACCGGTACCCACCGGTCAGACCGGTCTGGAGCTGCTGCACCTCCGTCTTCGGTTCTTCGGTCATGGCTTTGTGGATCAACCAAGGAACCCAGTGGTTTTCTGGTGAACCACCGGAAACCCCGCGAACTCGGTCTAGCCTCCGCCAATCACCACTCATGACTCGGCTCCCACGTAGTCCCGGCTCGACCTTGGTTTTGAGGCTCAACCAAGAAACCGTCCATGACTTCATCTTGCCGTTCTTGCCACCATGCGTCCCGCACTTGACCCCGCTGGCCACCGGGTCCCTCGAACCAAGCCTACTTGTCTTCTCCACACCATGAGGCCTCACCGGCAACGACCTTTCGCGCTTGTTCTTCACCTGCACCAACACCAGTCAAGCCGCAACCTGCACCTGCAATACTTAGCTAAGAATCAGTCCACACCACGTTGTCAATCACTCATCAGACCAGGAAGCGACCATCCACCGGTCCTCGAACCACACATGGCTCTCAATCTCCCCCTTGATGAGTGCATTGACAACACACACGTTTCGGTAACCAAGAGAAAAGAAAAATAAAAGAAACGACTAAAAGAAACTCCAACAAGCGATCGAAAGCCAAAGAAAGGCAAAGAGCAAGATCACTTGAAGAAGACAAGTCTTGGACCCCTTAGGCAAGGGCAACGGCTCGACACATCCGAGACAACACCATGCTCAAGCAAAGAGCACAAGCCAACAATCCAAAGCTCGAAAACCACAAAGAGCTCCCCCTGCACACATGCAAGCTCCCCCTGAACCAATGCAACTCCCCCTGGACGAATGCATGCAAACCACCTCGCAAAATAGAGCAGCTGCTTCAGCTTTGCTCTGACCGGTCAGACCGGTCAACCACACCGGTCAGACCGGTGTGCTAGATCGCCCAGCACCTGAACCTCACACCGGTCAGACCGGTGTACCTCACCGGTCAGGCCGATGACCACCTGGGAAAAACTGGGAACTGCACGAGCTCAAAACTAGCTCGAAACCACTTGGAAACCTTCTCAATGCATGCAGCAAGCCAAAACAAGCTCAAACTTCTCCCCCTTGTTGACAATGCATGAATCAAGCTAAAAATGCAAAAAAATGCAACCTAGAGCTTCTCAAATAGACAAAATTCAACAAAGGATGCTACACATGTCCAAATGAGCAAGATAGATACTCTATAGCTTCGTAATGACATTAACTACAAGATCACCAAGTTTCACAACCATTGGGCGAAGCTAAGATAGAATTGAGCAATTTTGCGAAAATTTACCCTCTCATGAGCAAAGTCCTAAACATGAGCAAAACATGTCAAAATGGCAAAGCCACACAAACTTCATGCTAGGACAACCATTCTAATCATAAGACCATCATAAACACCCAGAAGCACCTCATGTCATGTCAAAGCCACCGAGCCATGTGCCTACTTCTATGTATGAGACTTCTCATTGGTAGGCATCATGCAACGGTTTAGCACCCAAAGCAAATTTAAAATTAGCACATATGACATGGGAGCATATTTTCAAGCAATTTACATTTCATTTTCAGATTTGAAATTGGTACATGAAATGGCTTTGCGACAAAAAGGAATTATGCCCCTCCACAAGATCAAGCATGGGGGCTAAACATTCATGATGGTAAATGAGCCTTTGGCCCCATATGATCAAAATAAGCTATCCAACCACAAATTAAGCATAGCCAAGCCACTAAAACATGTTAAGATCATATAAAGGCATTTACTCACAAGAGAGCATACATGTGACCTTTTTGAAAACATAGCCATCAACCATGGATATAAACCAAGATTATCAAGAGCTAAGCCAAACTAACCATAGCTTACCAAACTAGCTCATAAAGACATACATATCATTCCATGGTGAACATTGTATATAGGAGAAACTTTTCCTAAACAATGCATATGATACAAAATGCATGCAACCTAAGATACAAAGATGCCTATACATCATGTTACATATGCCATGCCAAATGCAAGAAATGCACAAAGGAAAGCTATACATATGCTACAAAGGAGCTCCCACACACCAACTCAAGAAATCAAACACACACCAAGCTCCCCCCGCAAACGAGTGAAAGTTGCTTGATCTAGGGGTTTGGTGAAAATATCGGCTAGCTGGTCATGTGTGGGTACATGGATCAAAGCGATTTTTCCTTTCTCTACGTTGTCTCTCAGAAAATGATACCTCACTTCTATGTGCTTGGTTTTGGAATGGAGCACTGGTTTCTTTGCAACGCTTATGGCACTGGTGCTATCACATTGAAGTGGAACATGGGTATACTCCTCACCAAAGTCACTCATGGTGTATGTGATCCAAAGGAGCTGAGAGCAACAACTAGCTGCGGCCACATACTCTGCCTCGGTAGTGGATTGAGCAACACTCGACTGTTTGCGGGAAGACCAAGACACCAAAGAAGAACCCAAGAACTGGCAAGTCCCAGAAGTGGACTTCCTATCCAACTGACACCCGGCAAAATCCACGTTCGAAAATCCATGAAGAGCCAAAGAAGAAGACACGGAGTACCAAAGGCCAAAGTCGGGAGTATGTCGCAAATACCTGAATATGCGCTTGACTGCTTGCCGATGCGAAGTCCTCGGAGATGCTTGAAAACGAGTGCACAGACATACCGAGAATTGGATGTCCGGCCTCATCGCCGTCAAGTAGAGGAGTGACCCGATCATGCTCCGGTACTCGTTCTGGTCCACGTGTTCACCTTCCTCGTCCGCATCAAGGGCTGTAGTCGTACTCATAGGCGTCGCCATGGCCTTGGAGTCCTCCATCTTGAACTTTCTCACAATGTCCTTGGTGTACTTAGCTTGGTGCACAAATGTTCCTTCTTTTGATTGCTTGATTTGTAGCCCGAGGAAGAACTGCAACTCGCCCATCATGCTCATCTCAAATTCCCTGCTCATGTCTTCTGCAAACCTTGCAACAAGAGAGTTAGACAAGCCACCAAAGACAATATCATCCACGTATACCTGCACAATCAGTATATCTCTGCCCTGCCTGAGGAGAAACAAGGTCTGATCGACCTTTCCCATCTCAAACCCTCTCTCAAACAGGAACCCCCTCAGCCTACCATACCAAGCTCTAGGCGCCTGCTTCAACCCATACAGCGCCTTCCTCAACTTGTACACCCGGTGGGGGTACTTCTCACTCTCAAACCCCGGTGGTTGCCTCACAAACACCTCTTCCTCCAACACACCGTTCAGGAAAGCACTCTTCACATCCATCTGGTACAACTTGAACCCTTTAGCCACAGAAAAAGCTAGAAGGATCCTGATCGCCTCCAAATGAGCTACAGGAGTGAAAGTTTCCTCGTAGTCGATCCCCTCTTTCTGACTGTACCCCTGAGCAACAAGTCTCGACTTGTTCCTCACCACTTCTCCTTTCTCTCCCTCTTTATTTTTCCACACCCATTTTGTCCCAATCGGCTTACACCCTGGAGGAGGGTCAACCAACACCAAAACTTGGTTCCTCTCAAAATTCTCCAACTCCTCATGCATCGAATTAACCCAATTATGATCAGATAGCGTGTGTCCAATGTCTTTGGGCTCAAAGGTGGCAACAAAAGCAGCATGAGCGAAATGAGAATTGTTCCGAACCCTCGACCATGTAGTACGTTCATTCATGTCGCCGATGATTCTCGAAGCTGGGTGATCCACTTGCACTCGCCGGGGAGGTTCTCGCCTTGATGCTACCTCCCCCTCAACAGCAGCTTCGCCTTGATCTGGGTTTGTCGTTGTAGGTGTGGGAGAGGGCCTGTTCACGATCGTCGTCGAAGTAGTAGGTACATGTTCAGCTGCGGGCACCACACCGCCATCTTCATCATCTGCATGTTCATGCTCCTCCTCCTGAAAGATCTCCTCGCCAAGTTCGTCGTCACCTGCACACTCAAAAACAAGCTGACTACGTGGCTGTGTCTCGTCGAAGGTTACCTCGCAAGTCTCCACGATTTGGTTAGTTTCAAGATTGAGCACACGATATGCTCTAGAATGAGATGCATAACCAAAGAAAATGCCATCGACAGACCTAGCCTCGAACTTGTCCAACTTCTTCCCTTTCTTCAGAATGAAGCATTTACAACCAAAGACATGGAAGTGACTCACCATAGGTGTGCGACCGTGCATCAACTCGTAACAGGTTTTCTTCTTGTGAACCCTGAGGTAGATCCTGTTCGACACATAGCACGTGGTATTGACTGCCTCAGCCCGGAACCTTCTCAGAGTCCTATGCTCGTCGAGCATCGTCCGAGCCATCTCGCACAAGGTCCTATTTTTCCTTTCCACCACGCCATTCTGGGGAGGCGTATACGGACTCAAAAACTGGTGTTCAAGACCCAAGTCATGGCAAAAGGTTTCGAAGCGAGAGTTTTTGAATTCCGAGCCATTGTCACTGCGGATCGCTCGTATGGCATCTACGTGCCTCTCGTTTCTTAACCTCAAGACAAGATCTCGAACAAAGCCAAATGTCTCCCCTTTCTCCTCAAGAAAGAACACCCACGCATACCGAGAGTAGTCGTCCACCACAACAAGGACATACCACTTCCCACCTGCAGATCGCACAAGAGCTGGGCCAACAAGGTCCATATGGAGCAGCTCGCATGGACGCTCAGTCATCACATCGGTGAGAGGCGGGTGAGAAGAGGCTACCATCTTGGCATGCCTACATGGTGCACAAACCAACTCTTTCTCAAACCTCAACCGTGGCAATCCTCGGACCCAATTGAGTTTACTCAAGCGAGACAAAAGGTCAAAGCTCAGTGACCCAACTTCCTATGCCACTTCCACAACTCACTCGAAGAACCAGCCAAAAAGCAACACTCCACACCAGAAGACTGAGAGAAATCAGCTCGGAACACTTGACCCTCGGGAACGACCATGCAAACAAGGTCCCCTCGAGAATCTAAAATCCGAGAACCACCAGGCCGAAACAACACCTCAAAGCCCTCATCCAACAACTGGGACACAGAAAGCAAATTGAACCCCAGCAATTGAACAAGAGCAACACGCCTGAGAGTGACCTTGTCACTTACCTTGATCTCACCTTCTGATAGCACACGCCCTCGCCCATTGTCCCCAAAGGTGATGTATGTCTTGGACACCACCAGGACGAGACTTGAGAACCACCCCTTGTCTCCGGTCATATGCCTCGAGCAACCGGAGTCAATCAACCAAACGTTCCTCAAGTCTCCCACCTGAAATTCAAAAGCGAGCACGTGAGTGAACAAACGACTCACACTGGGGTTAGTACCAAAAGAGTAAAACCAGTGCCGAGCCATTTGCTCCAAAGTGGGGTTAGCACAAACCAAATCATCATGCCTATCAACGCTACCACCACGAACACCACCACGGTAACCACTACGAGGGAACCAACCCTCTCTAGCTGGAGGAGGACGAAAGCCACGAAAGGAAAACCGTGGATCGTTCCTCCTCTCCATCTCAAAGCTACGACTCCTCCCACCCCCGTATTGAGCACGACGTGGAGAACGCCTAGCAAACTGACCACCTGCAAACTTTCCAGACCAACCACCAGAACCACGACCACCAGAACCAAACTGAGCATCCTCACGAGCACGAAAACCAACTCGTTGTCTGCCCAGACCTGCACCGGTCTGACCGGTGTAGCTCGGCCAGCAGCACCACCTGCTGCCTTCCGGTCTCCCCAAGCCGGAACCGTCCTCACAATCGCCTTGGCCCTGACATCTGTATACGAGGCTCAGGTACACCATTATAGGGGTGGTACCTGTCCTTGTTAACCCACTCTCTAGCCATTCTCTCCTCACGCTTCCTCTTGAAGCAAAACTCATCCTTGTGACCATCTCTCCCACAATACCCACAATGGAACTTCATGGGCTGTGGCTTAGGCTTTGGCTTGGGTTGGGGCTGCCCACTCGGTTTCTCACCCTTCTTCTCTCCTTCCTCACCTCCCTTTGGGCTCACAAACTTCACCGGTTTCTGGAAATCATTTGTTGGGTGAGGGAATATGGGTGGATCTGGAGTAGTGTCAAGTTTGTTTCTGAGATGGTTAGGCTTGGGCTCAAACTTGTTCTTGTGTCTGTTTGGTGGTGGGATAGGGATCTCTCCAACTCTCTCAACTCCCTCGCCACTGTTCTCTCCAAGCTTGTCAGCCCCAAGTGCCTGACCATCATAGCGTTTGAAAGCCGCTATCATGATACCAAGCTGAGGCTCCTGACCTGACAACCAGCTCATACATTTCCTCAGCTCATCATTCTCATCCTGCAAGCGATCAACATAATGTGCAAGCTCCAAATTCTTAACCGCATGCAATTCAGAAGTAGAGCAAGAAGAGGGAATAGGCTCTTTCAACTTAGCCTCAAGCGAAACAGTGTAAGCATGCATCTCATCAATCTTTCCATGTAAAACAGGGCAAGAAGTGCAAGCACCTAGCAAAGCAGGTCTAGACTTAAGCTCAGCCACTACAACCCTAAGCATATCTAGTTCATCACAAGTAGAAGCATGCTTGTCCTTAAGAGCAGTAAGATCAGCTAGCTACACAGAGCAATCACAGCAATCAATCTCATCAGAAACCACAGGAGAAGCCTTAAGCGAATCAATCTCAATCTTAGCATCTAGGTTCTAGGTTTCTAGCTCAGCCACACGGTTCCTAGCATCTTCTAGTGAGGCCCTAAGCTCTTTCCTCATCTTCTTGGCCTCTCTAAGCATGTGATCGCGATTATCAAGCAAGTCAACCAACTCATCATTCTCCTTGCGCAAAGAGGAGAGCTCATCACGTACCTCATCCTCGGAGTCGGAGTCCGAGTCGCTCTGGTGACTCTTCTTGCTGCCGGAGCTACGAGCCATGCCGCAGAAGCCATCTCCCGCGAAGCAGCTCAACCCACTCAAGTTCCTGGACGCCTTCTTGTTCTTGCGCCGATCACCTTCATCTTCGCTGCTACTTGAGCTTGAGGAGGAGTAGCGGAGCTGGAGTCGACGTCACTCGCTCCGACCATCGCTCGGGCCTTCCTGCCGCAGCCGTCCTTCTTCCTCGACCGTCGCTCGTCCTTGTGCTTGTTCTTGTGCTTGTGATCGCGCCTTGATCGGTACTTGCCATCCTTGCTCGACCGGTGCCTGTAGCCGTCCTTGTTCTTCGTCTTCTCCGGGCAGTCGGCGACGAAGTGTCCTGGCTTGCCACACTGAAAGCACGTCCGTGCTGTCCTCCTCGTGTTCACCCGGTTCTTGTGCAGCCTCTCGAACCGCCTGGTCAGCAACGCCAGCTCGTCCTCTCCAAGCACGTCGAACTCCTCGTCTAGCAAAGACATCAAAGAAGACAGAGAGTACATCCTGGAGGATGCGTTAGCGTTAGACTTAGCTCCTTTGCCACCAACGAGAGCGAGACTATGAGAATCAGTCGGGCTCTCGATCTTGGCTGTCATACCACGGTCCAACTCAGCTGACTTGAGCTTCGAGAACAGCTCGTTCACCGTCAAGGTGTCATACTTCTCGGACTCAACAATAGCCTCAAACTTCCCGTCCCATACGGTACGATCCAACGAGTGCAAGAGCTTCACGGCTCTATCATGATCATCGTATGGGAGCACGGCCACATTGGCTCTCATGTTGTTCACAACGACCGTAAACCGCTGGAAAAGGGCATCGACAGACTCGCCGGGGAGATGAGTGAAGTTCTCGTACTCTCTCCGGTAAGTCGCGTACATCCGAGCCTGAACCTGAGCATTCCCAGCATGAGCATCCTTCAACTGCTCCCAAATCCTACAAGCTAAGTCCTCTGTCTGAACCCGATCGAATTCAGGATGACACAGAGCACGAAACAAGTAGTCGACAGCCTTGTTGTTGGCTTCGAACATATCCCTCGATCCTGGAGCAAGGAAGTTCATCGGATGAACATAGGCTGTGTTCACCGTAACGTCCCAAAGGATCTGACCCTTTCCGCAGAGGAACGCTGCCATCCGCCTCTGCCACATCTGGTAGTTCTTCCCATCGAAGTGCGGAGGACCCGAACCCCGTTCCTGGTACGCCATCTTTGGATCTTAGACTGGTAAGAGTCAATGAAGACCCGAACCGGCTCTGATACCAATTGAAGGACCGATTAGGCGAACCAGAGAGGGGGGGAGTGAATGGAAGCCGATAAAAATTCTTCTCGAAGGAGATGAGAACTCCTACAAGATGAACACGACTTCGAAAACACGTCTCTGACTCAACTACCCAAGTTGGTTAAGACCACGCAGCCACTGAAGTGCTACTGGTCCTAGGAACCAACAACCACCTACACCTACTCGAGAACGCAGCGGAAAAACTAACTCGAGCAGCTACTGGGCTACACCGGTCATGCCGGTGAGCAGCACTGGTCAGACCGGTCCCTGCTGGCAAAATCTGAGAACTTCCACAGAAGGCCTCTACACCGGTCAGGTCGGTGTAGCTCGCCGGTCAGACCGGTCCAAGCCAGGAAATCCCAAATCCACCAAACTGACCTACAGAGCTCCAAACAGGACCAAACCCGAAACAACAGCAACACAGGACAACAGGGAACTCACCAAGACGTTCACCCGAGCAAAACTCAACAGAGAGTCTACACCGGTCAGACCGGTGAGAGCCACCGGTCAGACCGGTGTGACCTGAGCTCTCGGGATGAACAGCGCCCGCGGGTCAACTCCCCCAAATCCAACTCCCGATCTCCCGAATCGCTCCACGGTTTTGCAAAAGACTTTGGGGATAGTAGGAACACCTCATGGGCACTCCATAGCCAAGATTTGGTCCACCAAAACTTGTCAAAACAAGAGGAATGGAGGAAATCCCACCAAGAATGCCTCTAACCCTAGAGCCAAGAAAACCCCAAAATCGAGCCCCTTTGCTCACGGAATTGGGTGGGGAATCAAAGGGAAAAGAACCACGAAGGGTTCACATATACATCCCTCACCAAATCCCAAAGAGAAAGGCCTCGAAATCGCTCCAAGAAAATCGCCAAGAAAGGGCTCCGAAAATCACCAAAAAGGAGAAACGGGAAAGACACATCCAAGCCTTGAGGAACCACGTCGAATCATCTATACATACCAAAGAGGTTCATACAAGGTCTAGGTTGCCGCCCGATCATCCTTCCCTCTCACAAGATCTCACCATGAAGCTCTCAAGCTATTCCTACGAAAAATCCTAAGGAAAATAGGAAGCAAAATAGGAAAACCAAATGAGCTAGGGTTCCAAGAGATGACTGCCATCCTCTCACCACTTGGGTTATATGGAGGCAACCGAAAGACAAAAATACCCTTACTAGCTAACTAGGGTACATGCCCCTCAAGGGTGAATTCGGAAATCTTTGTCTTTGCTCCATCGGACGGATGCCCAGCGACCGCAAACTTGCTTAGCCTCGACGCAAGGCTTGCGATCCCGACGCGTGTCCTCCGCTTCGAAGATTCCGGACTGCGTCGTCGCACACCGGTTAGACCGGTGCTCCTCACCGGTCAGACCGGTACCCACCGGTCAGACCGGTCTGGAGCTGCTGCACCTCCGTCTTCGGTTCTTCAGTCTTGGCTTTGTGGATCAACCAAGGAACCTAGTGGTTTTCTGGTGAACCACCGGAAACCCCGCGAACACGGTGTAGCCTCCGCCAATCACCACTCATGATTCGGCTCCCACGTAGTCCCGGCTCGACCTTGGTTTTGAGGCTCAACCAAGAAACCGTCCATGACTTCATCTTGCCGTTCTTGCCACCATGCGGCCTGCACTTGACCCCGCTGGCCACCGGGTCCCTCGAACCAAGCCTACTTGTCTTCTCGAAACCTGGAGGCCCCACCGGCAACGACCTTTCGCGCTTGTTCTTCACCAGCACCAACACCAGTCAAGCCGCAACCTGCACTTGCAATACTTAGCCAAGAATCAGTCCACACCACGTTGTCAATCACTCATCACACCAGGAAGTGACCATCCACCGGTCCTCGAACCACACAAGGCTCTCATCGTCGACTCGGGCAGGACCCCTTCGGAGTTGATGCATGTAGGGTTGCTCTAGGATCGGCAGGCCACCTAGAACGGCTTCGGTCGTCACGGAGACGAAGGAAGAACAGCAGATCGAGGTTGGAATAACTTGGGCAAAGAGATAAAAGTAAAGGCAAAACAATAAAGAGTAGATATATTTGATCGATTGGATGATGCTCAATCGGCCGTGGCCCTTTATATTTATAGGGAGGGGAGGTCTTGCCCCATTAGGAATCGAAACCATTACAAAAACGTGTTAAAATACAACTCCTAACCGGCTTTGGCAGGGCAGGGCGGTCTAACCGCCCTGGGGATGTGGTCTGACCGCGTGTCCGACGTGCAGATCTTCCATAGGCCATATCTCTTTCATCCGGACTCCGAATTGGATGTTCTATATATGGATTTTGATGTACTCGATGAGACCTATCCAATAGTGAAGTCCAAATTGCCTTCTGAGGAT
This sequence comes from Cenchrus fungigraminus, assembly GCA_036936925.1. NCBI lineage: Eukaryota > Viridiplantae > Streptophyta > Magnoliopsida > Poales > Poaceae > Cenchrus > Cenchrus fungigraminus. The sequence continues at coordinate 47,604,006 of CM072777.1, read as the reverse complement.
TTTGACCAGGGCGATGAGACCGCCTAGGTGGGGCGGTCAGACCTATCTCACCCTGTCCTGCCAATTTTGGGTGTCAACATATGCCCCCTGCTATCTGGTAAAGCTTTGCATGCCAGAAAACATCTATAATTATCAAAATTGGCAGAAAACGATGTTAATAATACATCATCCATTTTTTCTCCTAAGGGCGATAATTGCTTTATCGGCCATAAATTTGCTATGAACTCATGAAACAACTTGCTTTGGCCTCCATACCTGCTTAGTAGTTGCTGACCTTGCCGGTGTGACCATTGTATGTTGCTCCATTGATCTTTGCTTTCGCATCCGCTGCAATTTTCTCTTTTGAGTGCGGGATAAGCCCGAGGGACACCACCTCGGCTGCATACCCATAGAATTTTGCTCTTTACTACCTTCACCTTGCTTGATAGTAGCACATACATTATTATTGACCAGATTGCTATTACAAGCGATCGGCCTTTGCAATGTATCATAACTTGGATATGCAATAGGATATTGAATCATAGAGGAATTCATGTACATACTACTATAATTAGCATGTGAGTAATAACAAGGATAATACCAAGAACATGGCATAACTGATCCAACAAAAGGATATGGTGCAGAAGCAAAATTACCTTGTTGGTGATGTGTATTTCCTCGCCCAAGTCTTGGTGGTGCTTTTTCGCCCTTAGCACCTATTGGCTAATTTCTTCGCTTCCTTGCAGCTCCCTTCCTCTTATATTTGGCCAGGAGTTCTTCAAAACTCAGCCTTACCTTTCTCTTAGGAGCATCACCATTTTTCCTGGAAGTAGCGGTCAAACCACCCCTGGACGCAGTTAGACCACCCTGTGATGCGGATAAACCGCCCCGGGACCCTGTTAGACCGCCCTGGGCAGTGGCCAGACCGATCGATACACTGTCAGCCTTTTCTATCTTGCCTTGCCCCCCGAGCGTTGAAGCCTTCACTGCAACCTTGGGGGTCTCCTCTAGTGGTACCTTCTCGTCAAGCCTTTGCTCTCCAATGATTATATTCTTCCCCTTTGCTTTCTCAGCTTGATCCGGCCGAATGAGTACCTTGGGATTCAACAATTTAAGAGTATTCACAAAGGCATTAGCAGGAAAAGGGTTTTGGTCGACTTGCATCTTGTGAAGTACTAAACGACCTTCATTAATGGCCGATTGTATCTCTCGATGAAAACTATTACAATCATTAGTAGCATGAGAATAAGAATGATGAAATTTACAATATGCATGCTTCTTTATCTCATCAGACGGTGGCAAAGTGTGAGACATTTTAATTTTACCCAACTTTAATAACTCATCAAAAATCCTATCACACTTATCCACATCAAAAGTGAATTTTACTTCATCTTGCCGACTCTTAGGGGCCGGCTTGAGAGAAGCACAAGAGTTTGCTTTATCATCAGATGACCATGTAAATTCAGCAGCATATACTTCTTTACTCTCATCGTCTGAGGATTGATAATCTAACATATGCATGTTAGGATGATCAGATTTAAACCGAGTATCTTTGCTTCGGCTTTCGTGAGCTAAAGCTCTTGTTAAAACTTGGGCAACATTAGCAAATTCATGACCATCTAATTTTTCTCTAATATGGGATCGCAAACTATTAAAAGCTAATTCAGCAAGATCCCTCTCAAAGATAACAAGACTATAACAATGGTTTTTTGTTTCTCTAAACCTTCTAATATAATTAGTAACAGGTTCATCATGTTTTTGCCTAACCGATGTTAAATGACTCAACCTTAACTCATTATCTCCACTATAAAAGTGATCATGAAATTTCTCCTCTAATTGTTCCCAAGTATGAATAGAGTTAACAGGTAATGAAGCAAACCATGAAAAAACATTGCCAGTTAAAGATAAAGAAAATAAACGTACTTTTATTTCTTCTATGGCACTAGCTTCTCCTAATTGAGCAAGATATTGACTAATATGCTCCCAAGTAGTTTTGCTATCATCCCCATTAAACTTCACAAATTCAGGACAACGCCAACCAACAGGATAGGGAACCGAATCAAAACTAGAAGGATACGGTTTTTGATATTAAGAATTTTTATTTTTTACTTCTATCCCATACTCATCTCTCATTTGTTTAGCAAGATTAGCATTAAACCTATCGATGACTTCTTGTATGGTGGTTGGCATTGGCATAGTTGAAGCGTTCGATTGCAACACATTGGCTTGTGTAGATGGGTTTAGTGAGTTGTGCTGCAAACGGCTATTAGGTTGTGTATTAGGAACAAAACCATACCCAGTGCCTGTTCCAAAAGGAACCATAAACGGAATACCATGAGCTACTGTATTATCACCAGATCGGCCAGAGGCAGCCTGAACGGGAGGTACAGTAACTATAGGCTCCGGAGAAGAGGGGTACGGCACCATAACACCAGGACCGGTCTGACCATGCGGTCTGACCGGCCTGTAGTGACCAGACAGCGGAGGTGGTGTTTGTCCTGAAAAATAGTTCAATGGCATACCATATTGAGGATTAAACAAGGGTGAAGCCGATGTATTAGCAGATGGGATCTGAGGTGACACAGTTTTAGGAATAGATGCATTATCACTACCCTCCTCTACACGTTTACCAAGACTCTTATCTGCCATGTTTTGCATGTTTTCAATCATTGCTAAATGAAAATTATCCATGACGGTAGTAAGATCATTGGCAGTAACAAAAGAGGCTGGGGACATTGATGTGCTTACCGTGCTTGGTACCTCAGGTGGTGGAGCGTCGGTGATCTCCTTGACCTTCTTCACCTTGCCTTCACGATTTTTCTTGAAGTGCGACAAGTAGTGAAGTCGATCTCGCTCAGCCTTCTCCTTCATGAGACCTTCTATAACCAAACGGTCATGTTCAGCTTGTTTCTTCATGAAGTCCTCCATGGCTTGGCGATCTTCAGGCGAGAGCTCCACATCATCGATGCCGATGACGTTATCTTGGTCAAGTTCAGTCCTTGAGCCCATTGTGCCGGAGTTAGATAGATCGGTTAAAATAGCCAGATCTTCTTCCCCAGCGGAGTCACCAATTTGTTGACACCTTTTTATGGGATCAACAAGCACGCGGAGAAAGCTCGCTGCAGCTTCTCTGTGCAGGGCGGTCAGACCGCCTGTGGGGGGCGGTTAGACCGGGGTACCCGGATAAAACCGGCGGTAGACCTACAAACGTCGACTCGGGAAGGACCCCATCGGAGTTAATGCACGTAGGGTTGCTCTAGGATTGGCAGGCCACCTAGAACGCCTTCGGTCGTCGCGGAGACAAAGGAAGAACAGCAGATCGAGGTTGGAAGAGCTTGGGCAAAGAGATAAAAGTAAAGGCAAAACAATAAAGAGTAGATGTATTTGATCGATTGGATGATGCTCAATTGGCCGTGGCCCTTTATATTTATAGGGAGGGGAGGTCTTGCCCCATTAGGAATCGAAACGATTACAAAAACGTGTTAAAATACAACTCCTAACCGGTTTTGGCAGGGCAGGGCGGTCTAACCGCCCTGGGGATGCGGTCTGACCGCGTGTCTGACGTGCAGATCTTCCATAGGCCATATCTCTTTCATCCGGACTCCGAATTAGATGTTCTATATATGGATTTTGATGTACTCGACGAGACCTATCCAATGGTGAAGTCCAAATTGCCTTTTGAGGATTTTGACCAGGGAGGTCAGACCTGTCTCGCCTAGTCCTGCCAATTTTGGGTGTCAACACAAGTAGGTAGCCGGCACAGCACTGTGGCGCGCATCATCAGCAGCTGTTGAAGCAGACCACCAGGCCGCCAGCAGCAGACTGCACAAGTAGGTAGGACTCAGGTGTGCAGCAGCAGCTGTCCAGAAGCCATCCCAATGCACAGACAGGCCAGCTCGTGGACAAGCAGCATCAACTCCAAAGGATGCTTTCTGGCTACAGTATTTAATCATTACTAGTTATTGAGGCTAATCACTGAGCAATCTTTGTGTGCTTAATTAGCTAAATATTTAATCCTTGCTTGGCAGTTGGCTCTTTGGTTTTTCGGTGGAGTTTGCTTAAGCTCTTGTATGTGAAATGTAGCTTGTCCTCTTAGCAGTTAACTTAATTATGTGTTGGTTTGCCTTCCTATCTTGTTTATAGGTTATCTGTTCAGTAGTCGTGCTAGTTAATTTGTGCTATCCTGTCTAGCTATCGATTCACTAGTTGTCATATGCTTTTGCTAGTCATAATTAGTGCTTAATCTTTTAATTAGCTTCTTGCATGCTTAGTCAGTGAGTGATCAATAGTGGTTGTGCTAAATTGATTGTGCAAGTTTTTCGTGCCTTGCTTTGTGTTGGCTTCCGCTACGGGGTGAGCGTGTTGAATTGTTCCTAGGGTGAGCTTGCCACTAGTTGACTTGTGTCATCTTGGCAATTAGACACGAGGTGCATTTTGGGGTGGTAATTGGGATATAGGTCGAGTTCTTTGAGAGAATAATTTTTATCGGCTCCCATTCACTCCCCCTCTCTGGTCGCCAATCTGGTCCTTCAATTGGTATCAGAGCGGGTTGTGGGTCTTTGCGACTCTAACTAGTCTAAGATCCATAGGGTGACAAAAGAGAAGGGCTGTTTTGCTTGCGGATTTGGTTTGCGCGCTTTGAGCTTGTTTTTGGCTAATCCTAACTGGTGCGTTGAGTATGGGACCAAGCTCTTCTCCTTATGGTTCTTTGAGCAGGAGGAGTATGGAGGCTGAGGAAGAAGCAGGTTTGGAGGAAATGATGTCCCTCGTCGAGGACTATCAAAATGGTGACATCAAGAAAGGCGAATTCTACCGCAAGCTAAGGGACATGAACCAAGGTACCCTTGCCAAAGGCATCTTGATCCTATGCGACAGGTTGGATGATTGTGAATGTGATTGTGGGGATTTGCATAGGAGAAACATAGATTTGTGTGATGCCTTGCGTGGGAAGAATGAGAAGATAAAATGCTCCTTTGCTAGGTTGAAATGTGGTATGGCTCAGTGGAAGTCTTGTGCTTTGAATTCTTGCACTTCTTGTAAAACCATGCATGCTAAGAATGATGATTTGAACTCTTCTCTTGCTAGCTTGAAATCTGAAATTAAGTTGTTGAAATTCAATGCTTATTTGCCATGCAAATCTTGTAATGCTTTGCTTGCTCAAATTGAGGTGCTAGAAGAAGATATGTTTGAGTTTGCTAGTGAATGTGGTAACTTGAATGATGATCTTGCTAAGGCTAGAAATGAGATTGCCTTGTTGAAGTTGGATGCCTCTATGCCATATGTTTCTTGTGATTCTTTGCTTGCTGAAATTAAAGAATTAAAATTGACTCACACCACATGTGTAGATGAACTTGAGCATGCTAGGGCTGAAATTTGTGATATGAAATCCATGTCTTGTAGCAAGTGCTCTTTGTTGCTTGTAGATGATGCTTGCCATACTTCTTGTGACGATGATGATGCATTGGTTGATGTGAATGATGATTTGCCTTGTTGCTCCTTGGGTAGAAAGAGATTTGCCTTGTTGCTTTGGTGTGCTTGAATGTCCACTTTTGATACTCCAACCTCAGTTTCCTAAGGTGATCAGAGGATAATAAGTATATCTGAATTAAGATTAAATCGATTCACATATAGTAGGTACTACTAGTAATCGAATATGCTTAGGAAATGAATAACTAATCACCAACCAGAATAGGAGTATTGTAAGATTGTCTCTGAATCTTGTTGTGTTCAGAGAGAATCAACCTACAACACATCTTCTTCCTGAATGCATCTATTTGTTCCTAAAGATTAAAGTTAACAAATGACCGCAAAAACTTACTATGTTATTCACAAATGTATCCATTGTGAACTGATAATAAAACGGACGAGCGTACAGACTTGGGTGAATGTTGCATTAACTGTACTCCCATTCCAATGCATCATGTACTTGATGACGTAGATGCCACATGACGAGCTACAAAATGCACATGATACATAATACAATGGTATATATAGTAAATATTTTTAGCGCAACGATATATCTTACCTGTCTTGTTGCGTTGGTATGTCTCTAATATGTAGGGTATCCCACTTTGTGACATCAATCTTTTTTTGGAGGCGGGTGACAACAATCTCTGAAGATCCACTCACATTTCTTTGTGAAATGTAGGTTTCAATGCAATGTTGCACTAACTGTACCTGAAGCAAAGAATTAGGTGCATATGGTTGAAAGAGCTAACTACATTTGCACGACATCTACATAATACAGAGTACTCACCAGCGACAGTTCCATCTTGCCATCCCACGTTCCAGGAATTCAGGACCTGCACCTCCTTCATCGTGATGTTGAACACAAGAAGAACCCAATGATTACCTCTGACATTTACAGGGATATATACCTGAGATGCAGGAATGTTGTTACAATCTTGTGGTGTACTATCAAGTGTTGAAGCTAGCATCAAGAACAGACCATAGCACATTTAAAGAAGTATTCTCCAGTTCTGGCAATCCAACCACTGTGAGAGGATTTCAATTCTTCCGGAGATAGTAATTTCCTAGCAAGAAAAGTGTTGACGTATGCCACCTTTTCATTTAGTAGTTTTCTGGCTACTACGTACGCATCTATTACCTGTCACACTCAGACACCGTGATAGATTAGGACGTATAGTAGGTAAAATAGAACGCAGCATTGTAACATATTGCATGTAGAGCAAAATAGAAACATAAATAAAACGCACTCACATCATCAAGCATCCAGCCATCTTTATTGGAGATCTAGTCATTTTTATTAGTAGCCATTCCCATCAATGTTTTGACAGGAATTTCTATGTCATTGATACTAACGACAATTGCATCTTCATAGCTGTTCAGGACAAAGTTTAAAACTTCTTTATCCTTAGCATTCAGGCTGTAGTCATCATCATATTCACAGGCAGGAGAGTATGCTCCAGGACTGTGCAAATTTGTCGTCTCGTGCCTGCCCTGATGTGTGTACAAATTTTTCTAGTTTTGTCATGACAAATAAACTTATTCAGGGAGATGTCATTTTCTATATATCGGGACCAATTACTGGTGCTGTATAGCAGGGATTGTACCTGGTAATCATTTTCGTCAAGCTGTTGGGTGTTCAAGCCAGAGTATTTACCAATTAATGTAAGAATGTCATATCAGAATCAAAATATTTCTTAAAAAATATTTATGAAAATACAAATTCTGAAATTCACAAGTCGAATCATGTCTTTTAAACAATGTGACAACAGAAATTTAACTTGGTTGTGATTTATGTCGTGCTGTGTTGTGTCGTGGTTGGAGTATTTGCCAAGGAATTTATAAATGTCCAGTCAGCACAACAACTTTAATAATAAAAATAGGCAATGCAGTTCTGAAATACTGGCGTATCAAAAAATACTGGCATAAACAGAACTTTTACCTGCGAATAATTTCGGTGATGCAGTGGGGTGCCAATGTTGTATTTTGTAAGGAATTTTGAAATTTCCTGGCATAAGCATAAATAATATAAAATAAAAATTTGGTTGCAAAAAAAATTGAACATTTATGAACCATGCAGTTGTGAGTACATACGTCGACAGTGACACCCGTCTCATTCCCGTGGTAGTAGTCGCTGCTTTTGCCGAATCTAGCAATGTCGTCATCATTTGCAGAGTCATTGTTTGAGGATAAAAACGTCTGGGCATGTGAACTGGTGTCGTGGCTTCTTTCCGGAGGTACATTACTAGTAACGTCATCATGTTTGTTTTGCTTCTCTCAGTTGTATGGAAGCTTCTTGAAAACCTTTTGTCACAAAAGATTGAAAATAACTGTCAAACATGAAACCCACAGTTACAAGAGTACTAGTAATTAGCAAGCAAGAGACATAGACGACATACAATTCCATTAGCGATACCATCCATTGAGGCGATCTCCAGTCGCTTCTTTGCTAAACGTTCTGTCCAATGCCTCATTAATGGGTACTCTCTTTGTCCAGGATAATTGATTTTGTGGTGGCTACATGCGTTGACATGCTCGAGGTACCAGTACTGCATGATTAGGAATCAGGGTTAAACATATCCTGTGTCAGTCCAAATACTAGTCCTGAAACTGATAATGAAATGGAAATTTATTACCTGCAACAAGATCAGGCTGCCTTTAGGAGTACTACCAGGTGTCGGATTATTCCCTTGCCTTTTTTAAGCAGCCAAACCATCTTGTAGATTCTTAAGAGTATAAACACCCCAGTTCATCAAAATGTAAGTCACCAACATTCTCGACTAGCTGCTGAACTTTTGCTAGAATAGTTGGGTTGGTATCAGGGTCAAATAAAACCTTGTGGCAAAACATGAAGAAATCTCGAAGAAACGAATCATCGGCAGGCCCGTCCTTTTGCTTCAGTCTGTTTTCAACCTCAGACAATGTTAGTGACGACCTTGTTTTTTCTCGACCACAACTGGTCATATTGACCTCTTTTCCCTCGATTGGTAGACCAATGATGTCCTTCACATCTGATGGCGTCAACTGGACTAGCTCGCTACCAAGCTTGAAACCTGCTTGATCCGGATCGTACGTGTTGACAAGCGACATCAGCAATGGACGATCTATGGTGATTGGTTTGATGTGTAGCAAGAAGTCGAACTTGATAGACTCTAGCTTCTTCTTTCTTGCTGTTGAAAGCAGCCCAAGGACATTCGCCAGTCGTTTCGGCGTGCCTAAAATGCATAGGCTCGAGCGCTTCGAAGAAATGGTAGAAGTAGAACTAATTGGTATCTGGTCACAGAGAGAGAGTAATCAATAAGCGTGCGCCGTGCAGGGATAGGTAGTGCATCGTATGGAATCTGGATGTTGTGTTAGATTACATACCTTCGGAGTAGACGACGACAATGGGCCGCCGGAGTTGAAGTTGTTGGGCCGCCGCCTCCGAGGATGGGCGGCGCTGCAGGTCAGAGGTACTACCTTTTCTTCGCTAGGACTAGGAGGCCGCTTCCTTGACGTCGTCGTCGCCTGTCGTTTGCCATCGGAAGTCACCGTTGATCTGCCGTCGGAACTCTGTGTCGTCGGCGTTGCATTGCCGTCCGGTGCGCCTTGCTTGCCAACATGAGGGACACGAGACGATTTCTCTGGCGCTACCGACATGAGAAAAAACCTCTTCCTCCGCTGTGCTTCCGCGATTTGAACTTGCAGGGTCCACGATAATGGATATATAGTTGGTTTTTGTTAAACGGATATCCCGAAAATCCCGCAAAAACGTGTAATCATCAGCTCAAAAGAAGGAACGTAAGGCTTTTGTTTACTGCGCTACTGAACCACCCTTGCAGCACTCAACGTGGCATCAGTGTAACCGTCAGTTCCACCCGCTACCATATGGGTCCTGGAATGCTTGCCCGGTGTCAGCCATTGGAGGTATGGAAAGGCGACACATGGCAGCAACAGCTGAAGACGAAGAGTTCGGTGGCACGTTTGATAGGCAACACCGGGATCGAGGGCATATCTAGCTCAGGGCGTAATCTCAGTTACGCAGGATCGACACGACCCGTCGTGCTCCTCGTCGAGCGCGATGCTGCGTGCGTAACCCAAGCAGCCTTTTACATGGCCGTGTGCGTAACCCTTGCGATTGCACCAAGCAGCGTGCATGGTCCCAGCGTAACTGAGACCACGCAGGTTACGTGTTCCTCTCAGGAGGCCTCTTGACCACGATGCTGCGTGCGTAAGCAAAACGGCCTTTTACATGGCCGCGTGGGTAACCCAGGCGGTTGCAGCATGCAGCTTGGATCCTGTGTTACCGATATCGGGCAGGTGACGCATTCCTGTCAAGGTATGTTACAGAATCCTGGGAGTGGGAGATGATCCATGCTGCGTCCTACACGATTTGGAAGGAGGGGGGCTGATTTTCCTGCACATCCTCTTCATCCATGGCTGAAAATTTTAGAGGAGCTTCAGGATGCTCCAATGGACCCCCAGCGCCCACGCTGGATACGCCCCGGACAGCAGGTCATATCTAATCTGCCTAAATCTCTAACCTCCAACATCGTCCAGACATGCTTCGCCATTCATAAAATATTATTCTTATTATAGAGCAGATGAAGTGCAAGCAATTGAAATAATATAACAGATTAACAGTAGTTCATACCAGTTTGCAATATTTGTGATTTAACTAGCATACAGGAACCGACAAGTCATGAAACTCCCAACATTTCGGCTCGACACTCATTGCCTGGAAATTTACATGTCAGGATATTGAGTTGCATGCACTAAAGAGTTCGACCCAACAGCTTAAGCTGATAGGAAAAGGTGGGCAACGATAGGACAAAATGGAGGGTGGAAACACGGAAGCATTGGAGATGTTTCTGCATATTACTCCAAAAACCATGAAATTAGAGATACTGAAAAGGTGTTTGATTTTAATTAATGGACAATAGGAAACAGAGGGTATCATCGAAGCAACGTTAGAGCACATAGCCTAATTCTACAGATATAGCTCCTGTCTCCATTCTTGAAACATCAAAATTGACCAGTAATTTGGGACGAAGGGAATGCCTCACAGGGCACCATTTCAGTGCTTATTACCAAGGGCCAATGTCTCCGCATAGTAAGGAACTAATGGGAAAATATACTGAGGGCCCACCCCTAGAGTGCAGAGAGTGTACACCTCCTTGCTATCCATGTCATATGATTTCAGTTTCTGGTCCCAGTCAAGAAAGAAAAAGATCAAATTGCGATCTGGGTGAATGGCAACCACAGTGTATTTAAATTCAACTCCGCAATTCATTCTTTCAAACAGCTTGAAAAATTCCACACTATGCTTCAGAACCCATTCTTCTGCATCATAGTCTTGAAGGACCCAAATGGACAGTTCAGTCATCTGGCGAGTGTTGTCTTTATGTTCACTCACGCAATGCACAAATCCTTGGGGTTCACCAACAAAAACAACATCCAAAAGCTTCACGGCCCCCCTGAGGCTCCTACAAACATTCCCTTCCCCATCAACTGCAAGTATTAGGTCCTGGAGTGTACCATTATGTGAGCCGAAGGCACTGAGATGCAGCATGCCATTAACAAAGGCTCTTCCTGCGAAGAATGATGTGATGTGATATGAAGAAGACCAATCGCAGTCACACCATACCCCAGTTTCAGACGAGTATGCGTTCACTTCTTCCACGGTTGTGCCATGATCAGAAATGAACTCAACCAACTGAAAGTGCGAGGACACAGTAGGGTTGAAAATCAAAAAGGTGAAAACATGTTCGTCGTCATCAAGTTCCAGGCCCTCATCAGTCTCACTAGTGGAAAGAGGTTCGAAGCCGGAGCTGGGCACGGCCACCCATTGCTCGGTGGTGGGGTTGCAGACGACATAGCCCAGTGAAGGGTAGGTGTCTCCAGCCCTGCGGTGCCCAAAGAGGAGGAGCCCGTTGCAGGAATCCAAGAGGTGACATTCCTTAATGCCTGGCTAGTTCCACAGGAAGGTGTAGGAAGCGAGGAGAATGTATCTACCAAACGTGTTGATGAAGTGCCCGACGACGCCATCCGAGCCATCACCATCACGGTCAATACCGGGCACAAGGTCGGTGTTGACGAAGAAACCTTCGAGGGTTTGGGGGAGCTTCTTGCAGCGGAGGCGGTCGGCGATGAGGTCGCGCCAGGCCCGGGAGACACACTTTAAATGGCAGAGGGATTTGGCGGGGACGCGGGAGAGGATCTCCACCAGGACGTCGCCGGGCAGCAGAGGAACCGCCGCCGCACTCCTCTGTCTCTTGCCGCTGCGAACGGATGGGAGGAGCAGGAGGTGAGGGGATGAGCCGTGAGCGTGAGGTAGGAGTGCGGCGCTCGCGGATCTGGGGAAGCTTACTGGTCGCCAGGGAGGACGATGAGGATCGCAGGGCGCAGCCGGCCCAACGTCGCTGCCTTGTTGCTGAGCATCTCGATAGGCCCAGCTCCGGCGAGGCGTGCTAACGATGACCGCCGGCGACGAATGGGCAAGGGTGGTGGGGACTGAACGGGGGGTTGCACACGCGGCGCGATGGAATCACGTGGCGGGAGTGGTGGTGGCGGCGCGGGGTGGCATGACACAAGGGTAGGGGTGATGCGTGAGGAGCTACGAGGCCAATTGGATCTGAGAAGGCAGCATAATAAGAGGATTAGGATCTAATATTTTCTTCCTACCCCTCACCCGTGTGATTTGGGGGCTTCTGTCACATGTGTGATTTGAGCCCTCAAATCACACAAATCTGGTGTCGGTCTTAATCACACAGATTTTGGAAAAACCCAAATCACACAGATTTTAGAAAACTATCACACAGAAACAAAATCTGTGTGATTTTTGGCTGTCTGTCACATAAATTCTAATAATACAAAACACATTTCAGAAAATACCAAATCACATTTTCACAGAAAAAACCCAAAAATTACATAGATAAACACAAAATTCATGTCGAAAAAACTTACACCTATGAACTCAACAAATTACATATACTGATTAAATAAATTACACCGGTCTAATTGTGGTAAAAAGAAACTGCCAGCAATGTATATTAATTAGTAACATAAACCTAGATCAAGCAGGGTAAAGTAAAAACAGGAGAATGGTATATTGATCATAGTACAATTTGTAAACATCAGTTCCCTGAATGATAAGTTATGCTATAACAGGTGCATATGTATACTACAATGCACTAAAAAATTATTTCATAGAAAATTTATAACACACAGATAGAAAGATGCATGAACACTGCAATGCCATCCATCAGATCTAATAAAAAATTGTTGTGAAAATTAATGAACCACTCTGACTGCAAATTAACACAAAAACCACTAGAATATACTAAAAATAATGAAATTCACTATGGCTGCAGGTTAACACAAAAACAAAGATGGAACAGTGCAACTAGATCCAGATACACTTCAACCGAAACAGAAAGTATACTTTGTACATAATTAAATGAATATGAGCTAACAACTAACCCAAAAGTGAGGTATACTGATCATAAATCCAAAAATTCCTAATTCAAAATTAAATCCCCCTAATGACACATTTAAATCCCTCAAATGACAGATTTAGCAAATAACCCCAAAGTACTAAATGGCATATTGAACAAAAGATGGTAAATATCAAATTCAACAAATGCCACAAACAACATATCCAGATAGACAGTTTGACTCCGATAGATTGTCTTTGCCCTCAGATAGTTTGCAAATGAGGGTCCAAATTACGCCTCAGATAGTTTGACAAAATCATGTAACACTCTTGACCTTGGGTCATAAATTTTTTTAAAAACCAAACAAATGAAAAAAATAACAGTTCATGCGAGCCATGGAAACATCTGACACACCCATCCCTAGCCGCTGTGGCAAGGGAATGGATGGATCAGATGTTTTGATGACAATCATGAGAAAAAAATGGGTGAACATTTTTGTATCTAACAAGGTCATATCAAACATTTTTGTATCATCATAGGCGTGAAAAAAAAATCATCTTCGGCATAAAAAATGAGAGCAACAACCAAAAAATGCAGTTTCGATATCATGAAGTTCCTATATAATGAGAACATAGTCTAAACAAATGGAAAAAAATAAAAATAATAAAAATGGATATTAGCCTCAGATAGTTTGCCATTCATATAACCCTGAACTTCGAGAACATTATAAACAGATCACACGAAAAAGTATTGACAGTCATTAAAACTAGGGACATAACGATCTGAAGCTTCAAATTAGTGGCAGCCAAAAAAAAGCCTAGTGCTATGAATGGATGCCACACAATTTGATTAAATAGAAATGATAACTACAACTAGAAGAAGCAAAAAAATTATTCAGAATAAACATTTGAAGTTCAGGGTTATAGCCAAAAAAAATACACTCAGCAAACATTTCAAACATCACAGGCATGATAAAGCTTCAAATATCAAAAATAATAGTATGGTAGATTGGAATGAACATTAGCAAATACTGAGTGTATGCCAATCTATGTCATATGATGATCTGGCATCTAGTGGTGAACAAATACTGCTAAAGAAAAACCAAAAAAACAATCTGTCATATGCCAAATTAAGTTAGCAAGTAATTTTTTGGTGTGAGAGGGAAACACCCAAACACAGATTATTCTATAAGGGTAATTCATAACACACTGACAAACACAGCCCAGTAGAACATGCATATTATAAGACAGAGATATACAGGCTCAGCAGATTTCAACAGAAAAATGGATCAGAAAGAATCTAACAAAAGGTCACTTAGAAAAAAACATAAAAGGGTAATTTTGATAATACCAGAAAGGTTCACATAACAAACTGACAGAAACTAAAAAGATACATTGCACCCCTTGATTAAAAAAAAGTCTGATAATGATGATAAACTAAAGTTTAGGTACATATAGCTGATAGCATTTATGGTAACTGTAACTGATGATGGTGCTGTTCCAAAATATAGGGATTTAGATGCTTATTGAATTGGAAGTCATGTGATTTGCATAAAGCTGAAAAAACATATATTACAACATAGAAAAGGACAACACATCAAGCTGTTTGGAAAAAATTGAAGATACATTGTAAAACCAAAAATGTAGAAAATGAGAACATGAATCTGAACATACCAGGATCATATTTTTCTCTTCTTAGAACCACCAGCTTCAGCATCATCTTTTTTCTCCCTGATAGGGAGGTTGGCCTCTGCCCTCTTCATAGCAGCTTCAATCCTCAACTGTTTCTTCTTATAGTAATCAGGGATGATGCCGTTTGTGAACTCATCAGGCTTGGCGTCACGGATAGGGATGGTATGAGTATGATCACTAATCTCTTTGATAAAAACTCGAGTCATTTTCCTAAAGCCAATTGGAGAGTGGACACAAATCCTAACTTCACCATCAAGCAAATCAGCATCAGCTGCGGATGAGCATTGAACGATGAACTCCCCCATTAGATGAAGCTGACCAACTTTGAATTTGCCATGCTTCAGCAAATGATGGCAAACTTCAATAACTTTGAACAACATATCTTCTCCATCATATTGTTTCTCAACAGCAGCACACACCAAAGTGTCAGTTGGTCCTTGTTCCAAATTCAGATAGGCAGCAGTGGCATTGTTAACAACGACATTGCCCTCATAGAGCCTGCCCCTAAGATTCAACATGTTTCCTTGTAAAAAAAGCAAACTAATAAATGAAAAAAATATACATTGCATCACATAGTAATGTAGCATACACTTAAGAATGCATAGAGAATTTAAGATTATACTAATATAATATAATATATTAGTAATGTAGAAAGAAAAAAAACTGGAATGAAGTAAAATAAACTATACTTCAATATTTTGCACAGATAGAAATCATCAGATACTGTAAAACTACATAATCATCCTGATACTATGAAACTATAGTATCAACTACAATCCATAGAGGTCTGCTGCTAAACATTTTGACACAGAATCTGAAACCTAGGGATATACATAAAAAATTCTAAATAGAACAACAATTCAAATCAATTCATAGCGACCAAAAGAGAAGCACCTAACTGGATCAACAAAATAACTTCTAGTAGTCTAGCAAGGAATTGGGATTAACACAATCAAACCCTAAACATTCGGGACACATCTAACAGTTGAATCAGCAACAATAAACTCACCGTGCTCGTCTGAGAAAACTAGAATCACCAAACACCATCAGGGATCTGTAGGGAAAAGTAGCCCGGTCGTCAAAGCACATCCAGATCACCACGACCCACCAATTCGGCCCCACGAACCACATGAAAACGTAAAAGACAAATCACGAATCAGATAATACATGAACGATTGGGGGAATAGACTACATCCATAGAAATCGAACTCACCGCAGCCGTCGGAACCAACTAGAATCAACGCTCGGCGCCGGAGAAAAGCCAAATGACATTGAGACAAACAACAAAATCAACTAATCAGAACTTCCGCGTCAAGGGGGGGGAGCTCGAAAACAGTATAGATCCATGGATATCGAACTCACCGCGGTGGTCGACGAACCCTAGAATCGCCTTGCCAATAGACAAAATCATGCGATTGAGAAAGACAAACACGAATCCCGCATCAAAAACACGATCCAACGGGGAGACGGGGAAGAATATTCTAGATCCATAGACACCAAACTCACCACGGCAGTCGGAGCACAGGAATCACCGCTGGTCGCCGCCAAATCGCTGGCACGCAGCAGGGAACAGAGCAAGATGAGAAATGAAGCAGAGGAGTCGAGGGAGCCCAAAGGATTACGCGACGCGAGTCCCAAAAATCAAACAGTGCGCGCTGACAACTGGGTCCCACATGTCATACTCAGATCGACAGCTGAGGCGCTGGGATCACAAACAGCCACACATCGCGGATCCGACGGCCAACAAAAATGTGTGAGGGGAGCCGTGGATCACACATGTGAGGAGGGCCTTTGTTATTTTTAAGGAAAAGTTATATGTCACATGTGTGATCCACGGCTCCTTCTCACACGTTTTTTTTGGAACTTGAAGATCATATCCAAGAGTTCCTAATAATCCTCCTCTAAAATGAGACAATTTTGCATGACAACTGCCAGTTTTGAATCACATTTTGACCAAGGGTGGCGTGGGCTCCCGACGGCGAGCAACAGTACCTACGACAAGGGCGGTTGTTCTAGAGACTGGGCACCATGAGATCGATGCAGGGGATGGTGAGGAGTTCGATGCGCCGGGTCCTCGCAGGCCAGTGCGCGTCGGCCAGCGACCCGTAGGACTCACGGCGGTACCAGCCAGCAGGCACCATGTGAGGAAGTCGACAACAAGCTCTGCGTCTTTCTTCTGCAGGTAGGGAGTCCACAGACTGAGCAACGATGGATATTTTCAATAGAGCAAGCTGCATCGGCAGCTACAGAGCAGCAGTTGCAAGCTGATTGTTTTCTGTGTGTGCACTTGTTGTTTTGCAGGTGCTCATGCCCGCCCAGATGGCTTACCCCATCTGGTGGTCACTACACAAACATTTTCACAGGAAGATACGGGTTGCCCCGGAATCTTCCCGTCTTCAGCAGAGGGAACCAAACCAGCTAATTGAGCCAACTGGGTTTCTATCATCTTATTAAAACTCAACTGGTTCTCAAGAGCAGAGGAAAAGCTATCAATTTTAGCATTAAGGCTCTCAAAAGCCTTATCATAGGCAGCTGTTTTCTTATTAAAGCCTTCATTAATCTTAGCTTGCCCAAAGACTAGATCTTTCAAGGAAGGTTGGATTGGATTGAAAGAATTACCTTGATTACCTCCTTGATAATAAGGGCTTGATTGATTCCACGTTTGACCTCCTTGTGGACGATAACCGTTGTTATTGCCGTTCATGTACATCACATCCTCCTGAGTAGCAGGGCAGTAATTCCCTGAATACCCAGTATTACCACAGACTTCGCAAGTCATGCGAGCATCCATGGCTTGAGTAGTGGTGGCCATGGCGGCCTTCTCATTGGCTATATCATTCATTTTTTTCATCATTAGGTCCATCTTGGCGTGCAACATATCCGCTTCCTTGACGGTATGTGTACCCCTTTGACGTGGCTGGAGTCGATCATCACTCCACCCTTGGTTGGTAACCATCTTCTCAATCAGTGTAGTAGCTTCAGTAATAGTAAGAGAGAAGAAGGCTCCTCCAGCTGCAGCATCGATATTGCCTCGGGATGTCGGAGTCAGCCCATTATAGAAACTTTGAAGAATAAGCCAGTTGTCCATCCCATGATGGGGTGTCACACCTGTTTTTCCAAAGAAAACCAAGTACAGATCTATATGCATGCCAGGATCAAGTTTCATGCATATAGTTGACATAAGTGAATAACAGAAACAATATCACATAAAGAAAAGAGATATTATCAGAGTATTACGCTTAAATCCTAGAAACGAAGGCACCAAACTCCACAAGCAGTCGACAGGGGGTTGTGTACGCCTAGCACCAGCAACATCTTCACAATGACTTCATAGCAGCTTCCTCGCTCTGAGCAACATTGTTTATAGCAAGGGTGAGCACATGTCGTACTCAGCAAGTGTGGGGAAAGTATGAATGCAAAGGCTTAGCAAGGAAAGGCTGATAGGTTGACTCTATTAAGCACTTTTAGTTGGTCAAATTTTATTAGCACCTGATTACTAATAAAGTATAAGTATGTACCAACCCTCAATTAACATATAGAGATACGCCATAAGCATATGGCTAACATAACCAGAAACCATGATTTAAGTCCATCTTTAAGTTCAATTATCATGTGAGGGTCCAGGCCGTTCTTGACCGTGAGCACGACTAATCGATTAGTTTTACACTCTGCAGAGGTTGTACACTTTCACCACAAGTCGCATAAAAGTTCAAAGAACTTTAAACCCAACCACGCGATGCTGATCAGGCATCATACCACACTACCGAGGTGTGATCGCATAGGGATGCTACGAGGCCTTTACAAAGAGTCCTCCCATGTGTATTAGTCCATAGTAGCATATGCCATAGAGGCTATCTTTCGTACCTCACTTCTATTCACAGACGGTCAACCATAGAGTACTTCAGTTCCAATACCTATCCGGAATAGAAGAGCCATAAAAGCATTCCTCTGTATCCAAGCTACTATGCGAGTAATGGCCACACAAGACTTCCCTAATTACTCAGCCAAGACCAGAGCCATTTAGTCCTTGTGGTTGCACTGTTGTCCTGGGTGGTTCTCCATGTTCCAATTTATCATATGATCTTGTATTAACCAGAGATACAACATAAAGTAAAACAGGTTTATCATTGTTGTTGTTCATTAGTACCACCATAACCCAAGTAGAGCAACTAAGCATAGCTACCCAACAAAAAGATAAAACCCAGGTTGACAAGGAATGATCATAAAGACTAGGATAATCCTTAATAGGACCCATCAATATTAATGCAAGCATATGTAATGTGATTAAACACAGTTATTAGGACAAAAGAACAAGGACACACTTACCTTAACTAGAGTAGTGATGTTGTTGCTCAGAATTCTTCAACCTCTTGCTCTCCAAAGCTCTCGAACCACGTTCCTTCTACTCGTATCAATCATCGGGTAACAAGCATACAAAGCAAACATACAAGCATAACTAAGAACAATGCACCAATCAAAAGAAGAACTTTAAAAGAACGTGCTAAAGGATAGGCTCGATTCTATGGATCACCGAAGCACACAGACCATGCTGAGAAAAGGAAAGGCTTGGTTAGCTTTACGAAGGACACTAGGTTTGAGCATGAACTAGGATCAAAAGATCTTGAGCTTGAAAGAAGATTAGCTCTACAACAGAGACACACTGAGACAGAGCTTTGAAAAGAAACGACTACCGATCAATTTGCATGTATGAGAGAACAAACTATAAGCTAAGTTTATTTTAATTAGTCAAAGATATGTAAAGGATATTTCATAAGAAAATACCCTAAATTGGAATTAATGCAGCACTATATTTTATTTGCAAAAGACCGGAGTAAAATCTAGTCAAATTTTATTTATAAAGATGCATATATAAATTATATCAATTAAACATTTAATTTAGAAAAGCTAAACTATATGAATCCTCTAAATGAATCTTTATGATTCGAGTAAACTAATAAAGTTATGATTAAAAACTCATTCATGTTGGTATTTAAACAAATTAACATTTATTTATAAAAGCCGGTGTAAAAGCCTATCAACTTTTAATTAGAAAAGTTGAATTATAGATTAAACAAATTAACATTTGGTTTATGAAAAACCGGGTAAAAGATATAATTAGATTTTATTTATAAAAGCACATGAAATAATCATTAATCAAATTAATATTAGTCATGAAAATCGGTGTATGGTTCTATATTGCTTTTATTTATAGAAGGTGTGTATAACTAAGCTTTAATCAAAATTAATATTAAATTAATTTTCAGAAAACAAACATGATGAAAACTCACCACTAACGCGTACTTTACTTCATTATGAACCTAACGCAACTTGAATGGACAAAAACAGAGCTAAAACATAAAAGATATGGCTATTTAAAGATCTAGGGACTTGTTGGCAAGGATTGGAAACTTCCAGGGGCCTAACTGCGAAAAACCAGGGGCATATACATAATTATGTATATAAACTCGGGGGTTTACTTGCAAAAGTTCCAGGGTGGACTGGATCTAGGCTATCTATTAGATCTAGGGGTTTTTATGAAAGTTTGCCAAGACACATAAACAGATCCAGGGTTTATACTTTTCCTCAGGGGGTTATTTGCAAAACCTCCTGGCTTCTTCCTCCTCTGGCCGATGGCGGACAGGGGAGCCCTGGCGACCTTGAATTCCTGCAGTCCGGCAGCCTTGAAGCCCGATTGGGTTGCGCGGGGGCTAGAGGAGGCAAAGAGGAGCAGGAGGGGGTGCTCACCTATGGTTGAAGACGAAGGGAGGCGACTGGCGGCGGGGGTCTGCGGCGGCCGGCGGCGGTAGAAAGCGGCGGTGGTGCTCCGGTCACCAGCTTGCGACGGAAAAATGTGGCGCAGACTCAGCTCATCGTCGCAGTTCCCGTGGTGGTACTAGTTTGCTCCGGGAGGCTCGGCTCCGGCGGACGGCGAAACGGCCGGCGCCGGCGCTCGGCTCAGCTTGTAGCTCCGGCGACGCAGCGGCGCGAGCTGAGGCGCGGAGGTGGCAGAGCAGAGGCACGCGGCCAGGGACCTTGCCCCTTTATAGGGGCACGCGGCGGCCGGGCTTGGCGCGCACGCCAAGGTACAGGCAGTGGCACCGCCGTGTTGCCCCGGGACACCATCGGTGGCTCTGGCTGGCCGGGCCCCGATGGGCCTTGGCGGGCCAGAGGCTGGGCCGGCGAGCGGGTAGGGTCGGGCCCGTGGGCTTGGCCCGTTAGGGGAGATAGGATTTCTTTTTCTTTTTTTTATTTTTTTCCGAATTACATTTTCAGTGCAGAAACAAATCCAGGAAAACACTAGAAAATGTTTTAAGGCACCAAAAATACTCGGAAAAGCCCAAAAATTCTAGGAAAATTCCCAGAGATAGTTTGAGACACGAACAATCCAAATAAAATATTTGGAGCTCATGAAAAGGATTTTAGAACCTTCTAATAAATAGAAAATGCTCAGAGAAAATGAGAATAAATCCCAAAAAGTCCGGAAAATTCTCAGAAGGGTTTGGTCAGCACCTAAGCGCATTTAAAAATCTTTTTCACTCAAAAACCTAGGATGCATAGACATGGATGCTACACTCACATAAACATTTTATTTAATTTGGAAAATCAAATCATGCCTTTTTCCTATACTATATTCCCTGTAAAGAAAATAAATGTTGCAAAAATTTTAAAATTGAGTGAAAATCGTTGGTTATTTATTATTTCTATTCACATCCTGAAATTGGAAATTTCAGGGTGTGACATGGGGATAAGCCAGGATGTACTTCTGGAGCCTCTCCCAAGCTTCTGGGATAGTCTCATTTGTTGCTTGCTAGAAACTTGAAATTCGCCCCCGAAGGACATTGGTTTTGCCCAACGGAAAGAACTTCACAAGGAATGCTGCGGAGCACTTTGCCCAAGTGTTAATTTCTGCACGGTTAGCGTAGAACCACTGCTTCACCTTTCTTAGGAGTGAGAAGGGAAACAGTCGCAGACGAATAGCATCTTCCTCCACTCCTCGTATAGTGAAGGTACTGCACAGTTGCAGGAACTGCTGCAGGTGGGCGCTCGCGTCTTCATTAGGCTTGCCACAAAATGGGCTAACCTGTACCATCATGATTAGGCTAGTCTTGATCTCGAAGTTTCCATTCCCGGTGTTGATCGTAGGGCCTGTCGGCACCTGGTCAGCAGAGGGAGCGGAGTACTCGCGGAGAGTCTTCTCGACAATAGCGTTGGCCATGGAAGTTGATGCGGATGGCACAAAGGAAGCTGGATCGACTTCCGAACGTTCACGCAGAGGAGAGCCAAAATGAGTTCGTGCCTTCCTTACGAGTGACTCAGGATCTTCAGTAAAATTCGGCGGTAAGTCGAAACCAGTCATGCACTACCTGTCTTCATCATCAATAGACAAAGAAGACAATCCAAGTTAGCCTGCATTGAGAACTGTTTTATTCCTGTCATGATTATAAACATATGCAAAGTGTTGATATGTCAACCTTGAGCCTTCCTCGGCAACGGCGCCAGAAATACTTGTTGACATTTCATAACATAATCACCTAAGAACGGGTTCGGAACCCATCCTGGTAACAGCGCCAGAAATACTGGTTGGTAATTCTTAACATTACAGGAGTCCTCAAGAGTACGGAAGTACCATTGTAGCATTTCCCCAAAGAAGTATTTCAAAGGGTATCGAATCCAAGGAAGGCTTTGACGGATTAACAAGCTCAACACTATTGCAATGAGTATAGATCATGGACACAAATAAATCAGACACTCAAGTACAGGGGTAAGAAATGATAATAGGGGTAGTGTGATCACACACACACTCACTCTCTCTCTAAGGGGTCCTAGGCATAGGAGGCAACATACGAGTTAGTTCTAGGTTCTTATGTACTATACACATAAAGCTGGTAGGAACGAGTTAGATATACTAGCGTTGAAGAACATTGCCTTAAGCACCCAGGTACCATGGGGAGCTAACCTCCCGCGTTGCTTCCGCACAACTCCGGTTGATAGATTTTAGACTCCTACAGCTTATCCGAACGTGGGGGATTTCAGAGGGACCAACGGCTGTCACTACCGCGGCCTACACCAAGACAAAATGTGGGATAAACTCATAAGTAAGGTAGCTAAGCAACCCAAGCACCATGCTTACGTAGTTAGCCGGACTTGACCGGCCCGGGCTATTGTGACCCAGGTCAAGCCACCAGATAAACCAGCCAATTACACCAAGTATTGTAGCTTAAGCACAGACTTCATACAACGCAGTCATGTCATCTAACTAGATCAAACCATGCTAGGTACACAAACGTATTTGTGTTTTCCTATGTCTGTTCAACTGGATCAAAGGGTCGTGTTCGCGAAGAACACGAGCCTCTAACTTATGAACAAACACCAGAAACATATGAAAGTCACCTGTCAAGTGGATCGAAAGGCCTTGTTCATCAAGAACAGGAGCCTCTAAATGATGAATAGGTGAAGAACACATGAACAAATCACCCATGTATACTAACACAACTTTATATGAAATAGCTGAATAACTGAAGTAGATCAAAGTCATACAAATGAAATAAGATACAAGAGAACTCATACCTAGATCCCAAAGTAGACTTGGAACCTGAAGTAGAACTACTTCTAGCCTACCTCCTAGCCTTGAGACAAAAAGTGAAAGAGGTGTTGCAAGTGTGGATGGTTCATAAGTGAGCCCCCTCTACTTCTATTTATAGGACCGGGCACCGGCGAGGAGTAGATGCAAACACCCCGGGAATGGCTCCTAGGACCAATAGGGAAGCACCACGTGGAAGCCCCTGAGTGGCGGCCTCAAGGTCGGTTCGGCCGACCCCACAGGTTGGTTGACCCCCTGTGGGCCCCACTCGGGGGTGTGCTTTCTCCTGGTGGCTGTTCTGTGGGTCCTTAGGTCGCTTCCCGGTGTCCACCCTGTTTTGGCGTGATTTCCATGCTTTTGTGGGCCCATGGATCCATGTGACGTCCACGTGTCATGCTCTGATTCGTGAGGGGGTGCTCCACTTGGATTGCTTGCATGGCGCCCTGGTTGGCAGCTTTGCATGCATGGCATCCTTATTGGTAGCGCACCTAGGATGAGGTGATGTGGCATGAATCATAGAAGGTGAGTTTGCCACTCTTTTCTTGCTTATTTTCCTACAACCAAATAATCTCTAAGGACAAGTGGAACTATATTCTTAACTAAATATGTGTAAGAAATGCCTTATGCTCCTTTAGTCATGAGTATACTGACGGCTAAAGTAGGCACTTAACAGCCGTCAACAACGACCAGATGCATGTGGATTTTGCGTGACAGACTCCGTGCGTAACCCAGTCGGTGATGCACGCATCATACAGAATGGATGGTGCGTCGCCGAAACGTGCGTAACTGAGCAGGATGGTGCGTCGAATCAGAATGCAGCGTGGATTTTGTGTAACCGTCACGGTGCGTAACCCAATCGGTAATGCACGCGCCATGTGATGGTGCATCACCGAACCTTGCGTAACCGAGCTGGAGCAGGTGACGTGTAGAATCGACACGACCGGATGCAGTGTGGATTTTGCGCAATCGAGCAGTGCGTAACCCAGTCAGTGTTGAGCCATGCAGCCAGTCGTCTTAAAGGTGCATAACCTACTATGTGCTTAACCGAGTCGGTGTTGCATCAAGCAGCACGGACGGTGCGTAACCTCTGCATGTTACGCGCTGATTCGACACGACCCAGTAGGTGTTGCATCGAGCAGCACAGATGGTGCGTAACCTCTTGTGGTTACGTGCTGATTCGACACGACCCAATCGATGTTGCATCAATCAAGCAACACGTACGGTGCGTAACCAGTGCAGGTTACGCTGAATCGACACGACCAGATGCAGCGTGGATTTTGCGTAACCTTTGCGGGTTTAGGTTACGTGATGCAATGACACAGCCCAGTCAGTGTTGGATCAAGCATCATAGACGGTGCGTAAGCTGCATTCGACATGACCGGATGCAGCGTGGATTTTGCGTAACTTTATCGACCCCAAGTTACACGATGCAACGACACGACCGGATGCATGGGGATTTTGCGTGACAAACTCCGTGCGTAACCCAGTCGGTGATGCACGCACCATGCAGAATGGATGGTGCGTCGCCGAAACGTGCGTAACTGAGCAGGATGGTCCGTTGAATCAGAATGCAGCATGGATTTTGCATAACTGTCTCGGTGCGTAACCCAGTCGGTGATGCACGCGCCATGGGATGCTACATCGCCAAACCGTGCGTAACCGAGCTGGAGTTGGTGACGCGTAAAATCGACACGACCGATCAGTGTGTAACCCAGTCAGTGTTGAGCCATGCAGCCAACCGTCTTAAAGGTGCATAACGTACTACGTGCTTAACCGAGTTGGTGTTGCATCAAGTAGCCCGGACGGTGCGTAACCTCTGCAAGTTACACGCTGATTTGACACGACCCAGTTGGTGTTGCATCAAGTAGCACGAATGGTGCGTAACTTCTTGTGGTTACGCGCTGATCCGACACGACCCAGTTGGTGTTGCATCCATCAAGCAGCACGGATGGTGCGTAACCAGTGCAGGTTACGCGCTGAATCGGCACGACCAGATGCAGCGTGGATTTTGCTTAACCTTTGCGGGTTTAGGTTACGCGATGCAACGACACGACCCAGTCGGTGTTGGATCAAGCATCAAGGATGGTGTGTAACCTGCATTCGACACGACCCAATCGGTGTTGCATCAATCAAGCAGCACGGACGGTGCGTAACCAGCGCAGGTTACGAGCTGAACGACACGACCGAATGCAGTGTGGATTTTGCGTATCCTTTGCGGGTTTAAGTTACGCGATGCAACGACACGACCCAGTCATTGTTGGATCAAGCATCAAGGACGCTTCATAAGCTGCATTCGACACGACCCAGTCGGTGTTGCATCACACTCCACGGACGGTGCCCTGTATAGGTTATGCGCTGATTCGACACGACCGGATGCAGCGTGGGTTTTGCGTAACCTTATCGGCTCCAGGTTATGCGATGCAACGACACTACCGGATGCATGGGGATTTTGCGTGACAGACTCCGTGCGTAACCCAGTCGGTGATGCACGCACCATACAGAACGGATGGTGTGTCGCTGAAACGTGCGTAACCGAGCAGGATGGTGTGTCGAATCAGAATGCAGCGTGAATTTTGCGTAACCGTCTCAGTGCGTAACCCAGTCGGTAATGCACGCGCCATGTGATGGTGCGTCGCCGAACCGTGCATAACAGAGCTTGAGAAGGTGACGCGTAGAATCGACACGACCGGATGCAGCGTGGATTTTGCGCAACCGATCAGTGCATAACCCAGTCAGTGTTGAGCCATGAAGCCAGCCGTCTTAAAGCTGCGTAACCTACTACGTGCTTAACTGAGTCGGTGTTGCATCAAGCAGCACGGACGGTGCGTAACCTCGGCATGTTACGCGCTGATTCGACACGACCCAGTTGGTGTTGCATCAAGCAGCACGGATGGTGCGTAACTTCTTGTGGTTATGCGCTAATTCGACACGACCCAGTCAGTGTTGCATCAATCAAGCAGCACGGACGGTGCGTAACCAGTGCAGGTTACACGCTGAATCGACACGACCGGATGCAGCGTGGATTTTGTGTAACCTTTGCGGGTTTAGGTTACGCGATGCAATGACACGACCCAGTCAGTGTTGGATCAAGCATCAAGGACGGTACGTCAGCTGCATTCGACATGACCGGATGCAGCGTGGATTTTGCGTAACTTTATCGACCCCAGCTTACGCGATGCAACGACACGACCGGATGCATGGAGGTTTTGCGTGACATACTCCGTGTGTAACCCAGTCGGTGATGCACGAACCATGCAGAACGGATGGTGCGTCGCTAAAACATGCGTAACTCAGCAGGATGGTGTGTCGAATCAAAATGCAGCGTGGATTTTGCGTAACCGTCTCGGTGCGTAACCCAGTCGGTGATGCACGCGCAATGGGATGCTGCGTCGCTGAATCGTGCGTAACCGAGCTGGAGTAGGTGACGCGTAAAATTGACACGACTGATCAGTGCGTAACCCAGTCAGTATTGAGCCATGCAGCCAACCGTCTTAAAGATTCGTAACCTACTACGTGCTTAACCGAGTCGGAGTTGCATCAAGCAGCACGGACGGTGCGTAACCTCTGCATGTTACGTGCTGATTTGACACGACCCAGTTGGTGTTGCATCAAGTAGCACGAATGGTGCGTAACTTCCTGTCGTTACGCGCTGATCCGACACGACCCAGTCGGTGTTGCATCAATCAAGCAGCACGGACGGCGCGTAACCAGTGCAGGTTACGCGCTGAATCGACACGACCGGAAGCAGTGTGGATTTTGCATAACCTTTGCGGGTTTAGGTTACGTGATGCAACGACACGACCCAGTCGGTGTTGGATCAAGCATCAAGGATGGTGTGTAAGCTGCATTCGACACGACCCAGTTGGTGTTGCAACAATCAAGCAGCATGGACGGTGCGTAACTAGCGCAAGTTACGAGCTGAACGACACGACCGAATGCAGTGTGGATTTTGTGTATCCTTTGTGGGTTTAAGTCACGCGATGCAACGACACGACCCAGTCAGTGTTGGATCAAGCATCAAGGTCGCTGCGTAAGCTGCATTCGACATGACCCAGTCGGTGTTGCATCACACTCCACGGACGGTGCCATGTACAGGTTACGCGCTGATTTGACACGACCGGATGCAGCGTGGATTTTGCGTAACCTTATCGGCTCTAGGTTACGCGATGCAACGACACTACCGGATGCATGGGGATTTTGCGTGACAAACTCCGTGCGTAACCCAGTCGGTGATGCATGCACCATACAGAACGGATGGTGCATCACCGAAACGTGCGTAATCGAGTAGGATGGTGCGTCGAATCAGAATGCAGTGAGGATTTTGCGTAACCGTCTCGGTGCGTAACCCAGTCGGTAATGCATGCGCCATGTGATGGTGCGTCGCCGAACCGTGCGTAACCGAGCTGGAGAAGGTGACGCGTAGAATTGACACGACCGGATGCAGTGTGGATTTTGCGCAACCGATCAGTGCATAACCCAGTCAGTGTTGAGCCATGCAGCCAGCCGTCTTAAAGCTACGTAACCTACTACGTGCTTAATTGAGTCGGTGTTGCATCAAGCAGCACAGATGGTGTGTAATCTCTGCATGTTACGCGCTGATTCGACACAACCCAGTTGGTGTTGCATCAAGCAGCACGGATGGTGCGTAACTTCTTGTGGTTACGCGCTGATTCGACACGACCCTGTCAGTGTTGCATCAATCAAGCAGCACGGACGGTGCGTAACCAGTGCAGGTTACGCGCTGAATCGACACGACCGGATGCAGCGTGGATTTTGCGTATCCTTTGCGGGTTTAGGTTACGCGATGCAACGACACGACCCAGTCAGTGTTGGATCAAGCATCAAGGACGGTGCGTAAGCTGCATTCGACATGACTGGATGTAGCGTGGATTTTGTGTAACTTTATGAGCCCCAGGTTATGCGATGCAACGACACGACCAGATGCATTGGGATTTTGCGTGACAGACTCCGTGCGTAACCCAGTCGGTGGTGCACGCACCATGCAGAACGGATGGTGCGTCGCCGAAAAGTGCATAACCGAGCAGGATGGTGCGTCAAATCAGATGCGGCATGGATTTTGCGTAACCGTCTCCGTGCATAACCCAGTCGGTGATGCACTCGCCATGGGATGCTGCGTCGCCGAACCGTGCGTAACCGAGCTGGAGCAGGTGACGCGTAGAATCGACACAACCGATCAGTGCGTAACCCAGTCAGTGTTGAGCCATGCAGCCAGCCGTCTTAAAGGTGCGTAACCTACTACGTGCTTAACTGAGTCGGTGTTGCATCATGCAACATAGACGGTGCGTAACCGCTGCATGTTACACGCTGATTCGACAAGACCCAGTTGGTGTTGCATCAAGCAGCACGGATGGTGCATAACTTCTTGTGGTTACGCGCTGATTCGACACGACTCAGTCGGTGTTGCATCAATCAAGCAGCATGGACGGTGCGTAACCAGTGCAGGTTACGCGCTGAATTGACACGACCGGATGCAGCATGGATTTTGCGTAACCTTTGCGGGTTTAGGTTACGCGATGCAATGACACGACCCAGTCAGTGTTGGATCAAGCATCAAGGACAGTGCGTAAGCTACATTCGACACGACCCAGTCAGTGTTGCATCAATCAAGCAGCACGGACGGTGCGTAACCAGTGCAGGTTACGAGCTGAACGACACGACCGGATGCAACGTGGATTTTGCGTAACCTTTGCGGGTTTAGGTTACGCAATGCAACGACATGACCCAGTCAGTGTAGGATCAAGCATCAAGGACGGTGCGTAAGCTGCATTCAACACGACTGGATGTAGCGTGGATTTTGCATAACTTTATCAGCCCCGGGTTACGCGATGCAACGACACGACCGGATGCTTGGGGATTTTGCGTGACAGACTCCGTGCGTAACCCAGTCGGTGGTGCACGGACCATGCAAAACGGATGGTGCTTCGCCGAAATGTGCGTAACCGAGCAGGATGGTGCGTCGAATGAGAATGCATCGTGGATTTTGCGTAATCGTCTCCGTGCGTAACCCAGTCGGTGATGCACGCGCCATGGGATGCTGCGTCGCCGAACCGTGCGTAACCGAGCTGGAGCAGGTGACGCGTAGAATCGACACGACCGATCAGTGCGTAACCCAGTCAGTGTTGAGCCATGCAGCCAGCCGTCTTAAAGGTGCGTAACCTACTACGTGCTTAACCGAGTCGGTGTTGCATCTAGCAGCACAGACGGCGCGTAACCTCTGCATGTTATGCGCTGATTCGACACGACCCAGTTGGTGTTGCATCAAGCAGCATAGATGGTGCGTAACTTGTTGTGGTTACACGCTGATTCAGCACGACCCAGTCGGTGTTGCATCAATCAAGCAATGTGGATGGTGTGTAACCAGTGCAGGTTACGCGCTGAATCGACACGAGCGGATGCAGCGTGGATTTTGCGTAACCTTTGCGGGTTTAGGTTACGCGATGCAACGATACGACCTAGTCATTGTTGGATGAAGCATCAAGGACGGTGCGTAAGCTGCATTCGATACGACCCAGTCGGTGTTGCATCAATCAAGCAGCACAGACAGTGCGTAACCAGTGCAGGATACGAGCTGAACGACACGACCGGATGCAGCGTGGATTTTGCGTAACCTTTGCGGGTTTAGGTTACGCGATGCAACGACACGACCCAGTAACTGTTGGATCAAGCATCAAGGACGGTGCATAAGCTACTTTCGACACGACCGGATGCAGCGTGGATTTTGCGTAACTTTATCGGCCCCAGGTTACGTGATGCAACGACACGACCAGATGCATGGGAATTTTGCGTGACAGACTCCGTGCGTAACCCAGTCGGTGATGCACGCACCATGCAGAATGGATGGTGCGTCGCCGAAACGTGCGTAACCGAGCAGGATGGTGCATCGAATCAGAATGCAGCGTGGATTTTGCGTAACCGTCTCGGTGCGTAACCCAGTCGGTGATGCACGCACCATGGGATGCTGTGTCACCGAACCGTGCGTAACCGAGCTAGAGCAGGTGACACGTAGAATCGACACGACCGGATGCAGCGTCATACAAAGAAACCTAGAGAACTAGATCAAAGTCATAAAATGAAATAAAGATAAAAGAGAACTCATACCTAGACTCCAAAGAAGACTTGGAACCTAAAGAAGAGCTACTCTAGCCTACCCCCTAGCCTTGGAAACTAAAAGTGAGAGGAGAATGAGAGAGTGGTGTGTGAGAAATGGGAGCCCCTCCCCTTCTATTTATAGGCAAGGACCAGGCTTGCTCAGACCACCAAATGGCCTCGAAACACCCGGGGATGCAGCAAGTGACCAATGAGCAACCAACACGTGTAGGGGCCAGATGGGGCGCCACTAGGTTGGTTCGGCCGATCCTAGGATCGGCCGGCCCACTAGGGCGGCCCCACCTGGTGTGCTTCCTCTAGGTGGCTACCCTGTGGGCCCTTTGATCCTCCCCCAGTGCATGGCTTGATTTGGTATCCGAGGTGAGCCCCTTGATCCATGTGAAGTCCATGTGGCGCTCTCTGATTCGTCGGTGAGTGCCTCCCTTGGATCAATGACGTGGAATGCCATGTGTTTCCTTGGTGGCAGCCACCTCCTCAGCTGAGTTGGCATGGTTTCTCCATAGAAGGTGGGTTTCCATCTCTTTTAAGGGGTATTTCACCTACATACAAATAATCTCCAAGGAAAAGTGAAACTATATTATTCAAACCAAAATGCAAGTAAATAATGCATATGCCTCCATTTATGTGAGAATATTGAGGGCTGAAGGTAGTACTTAACAGCCGTCAACAAACTCCCCCAAGCTAACCTCTTGCTCGTCTCGAATCAAGACATTAGAGACTTAGGTTGGTTGATCAGGAGTTGCTACAATGTTGTATTCGCAACTTATGGCAAACATACAGCAGTGTACTCTACCAAGAGTTGAACAAGTTGGCAATGTTCTTACCTTTCACCTGATGATGTGGGGCATATAGCTTCACCTGCCTTAGGTGGTTGAGAGACAGAATGGTTATATAGCAAATGCATAATCACTCATACCTTGATCTGCTATCAATCCGGAGGTTTTGCAAATTTTTCAAAAGAAAAATCAGAGTTCCTCAAATGATACTCTCGGGTCGCTCAAAGTGTATGGTTCCTCACCAAGGCATCAATGTTGCCTTTCTTCACATCCTACTCCTAATAGGCTTATGTGGAGCTGTAGGTACGGAAGAAATGTGGCATACTTGTCTCTCATATTTTGCTAAATCAAAGACCGGATCCTTGGAAGAAACAAACATACGTCCTGATCAAGATGTGCATATGTGTGTGATGGATAAGAGCATGGCAAGGTGGATACTAGGCCCAGAAATGGGTGCTAGATATTACCATGCTTTATATGAGAAAATGAGGGATTGATGGTAAGGTGGACACTAGCCCCGGAATATGTACTAGTTATAACCATCTTTATGGTGGAACTCTTTCTCTTGCACATATCAATCCCTTTTTCTCCTTTTGAAAGTTTCCAAGACTTGGGCTAGCTCTCTTTATTTTATTTTTTTGCCATGCTTTTGAGCATGCTTTTCTTTTTCTTTCTCTCTTTTTTTTGTAGCTAGCCCTTTGTCTCTACTGGAGATATTTGGAGAGGGATGAATGATGCAAAGATACATAAAGTTTTATTTTGTGGAAGAATGCATAAGCATATGGAACAAATGATGAATGCTGACTTCCAGTGTAGAAGTTTAGCATGAACGTGTACGTGATCTTGATCAGGGGAGTATGAGTTCTAACAAAGGTCACAACAATTTGACAAAGCTCAATGAGAGAACAAGCTGCATATGTGGAGGCTAAGAGCTAAATCTACATATGGCCTTGGATAGGAAATTTCTCATCATTGAGGAATTCATCATGTTTGATTTTTCAAAAAGAAAACTCCAGATGTCAAGCATCACTAAGCACAAGATCATAGCACTCTATTCTACCATATCATGTCTCACAACAACTTAGGCAAGGATCATGCTTTCTGCTACCCACAATTTTCAAGCTAAAGTTTGAACATGTGAGCAACAAACTCAAAACTTTAGTAGGATACAAAGTTGTAAGCAAGACATATGAGAAGAATAAACAGAGCAACTATTCATCATTTCAACCATAGAGGCAAAGCATTCTTACTATGCATATCAAAGCAAACTAAGCAAACGATGATGATGAAAACAAATATATATTTTTGGTCTTTTTATTTTTGTAGATTTTGTTGGATTTTCATTTATAAGATATTCTGAAAACAAAGGGAGATACAAGTTACCTCAGGATGGGGGGTCCTCCCCCAAGCTATCTTCAGGCTCACTGCGGAGGAGGGAAGAAGAATCCCTGACTCGCGTAGTAAGCCCTCTGCTCCACCATGTATCGCTGCTGGTTCTGCTGCATGGCTTCGATCCTCTCACCAGCCTGACGCTGCCACGCTGAGGTAGACTCGACGTGGGCGTTCAGCGTCTCCTCCAATCCCGTGACCTGGACGGTGAGCTCTTCCATCTGCTGCGCGAGCTGAGCATCACGTGCAGAAGCTGAGGAGTGCCGCTGGGAGGACGAAGACGGAGGTGGACCACTAGAGCTGGAACTAGCGGGTGTGGCCCACTGAGCACTGCTTGCACTCGCCCAAGCCGTGCCACTCGCACTCGGGTGGTAGGTGGGCTGGTCCAAACCAGGTGCATATCAAGGGGTAACCCCAAACATGTACCCCGCAAGGGCCCCTCCTGCCACTGGTGGTGTAGCAGGCTGTGGCTGTGGCTGGGGTGGTGGCTGTGACTGCTGCTGCTGCTGCATGTGTGCTCTCTTCGCCGCGCTTCTAGTGGATCTGCCTGAAACACTAGCACGACGGCTTTCCTCTTGTGTAACAAGGGGAATGGTTAGTGACTCCGAGCTATACAATCCATACCCCGGGTTAGGTAACGGGATTTGATTTGCATAACCCAGAAAGAAGAAAGTCAAACAATCATTTGGGCCCCTCTTGAGTATATGCCCTTGGATCAAGTATGCCTCATCAATGAGAACTCAGGGCGTCCCGATGAAGGGTACGGGATTCCCGCTAAGAACCCCGAGTCTGAGAGCAATATGAGTCACCAAAGACGTACACTCAATAGGACCTATCATCTTGAAATTCATCATCCACTGCCGAATCATAGCTTTAATGGGAGAGACCTTGATCTGGTTAACAGCGGCGTACAATAGCATCATCTCATCACTGCGCACGGGCCGAACATCCTCCCGTGGAAAGAGAGTAATGGCGAGCCACTTGTGCCACAAACGGAGAGTGGGATGCACGATATCGTTGCACCGAGGTACA
This sequence comes from Cenchrus fungigraminus, assembly GCA_036936925.1. Taxonomy (NCBI): domain Eukaryota; kingdom Viridiplantae; phylum Streptophyta; class Magnoliopsida; order Poales; family Poaceae; genus Cenchrus; species Cenchrus fungigraminus. Next base: position 47,570,549 of record CM072777.1, on the reverse strand, counting down.
AACTTGCCACTATAAACAAGACCAGAGATGTCTGCCCAGAAAGAGTCTCGAACAAATCCCTCACAAGCCTTCTTTAGAGAAACTGCACAATGAGGACAAAAACCAAGAAGATGACTAAGCTCCTTCCAAGAAACATGATAATCGGTCCCAAAAAGACGAAATTGAATGCCATCCTGAATCTCGGTAAGAGAGCAAAGAAACTGGATGGTGAGGGGCCGTGAGCCAAGCTCTATAACCGGCGCAAACTCCTCCCAACCAAGAGCATGCCAAATGGAAGCGAACTCGAGATTCATACCTATTTTCTCCATGAGAGCCGGGTCGAAGTCCCTGGTGTGGGCGAAGACTCGGTCCTTTAGGAGAGCATAGGCTTGCTCCTCTCGAGCGCCCAACAAGCTAAGGTAGGGGGTGTCGTTGACGACCTCCTCCGCAGCTTGTGGCTCGGCTTGCTCCTCTTGCTCTTCTTCATAATCCATCGTCGATGGACTTGGTGTCAGCTCGGCGGGGGTGGATGAACTCGCGCTTGCCCATGAATGGGAGCGTGTCACCCTCCGAAGAGTGTTCACCGCCCAATTCATGCTAGCACAACAACAAGGGACAACAAGAGCAACTCGGTGATAGATTAGTAAAATCGAATGAAATTCTTACCGAGCTTGCTCCACCAATAGCAATACTTTCAGCAACACAATAGAGAGATCACTTGATGATCCAATCTCGAGCAAGAAATCCAAGAAAACCAAGAGAGCAAGGGGTAGAGAGGGGAGTGTGAGTGAAATGAGTTGAATGGGTGAAGAACACCCCCTCTCCCCCTGCTATTTATAGGCAAATGCGCCGGGCATCCAGACATAGCCGTTGCGCAACGGCTAGGAGCCGTTGGAGCAAGGTGGGGCCCAGTAGCCGTTGGGCTGCTTCGGCCAAACCTGGGGTCGGCCGACCCCAGGCCGGGCCCACCTGCCCTCTGCCCTGGCCAGTGGCTCCCCAACGACTAGCTGGGGGCCTGCCTGAGTGCCTCGGCCCAAATTCCCTTGAAATATTTTTCAAATGATTTTTCTTGAATTTTCAAACTCAGAAATTATTTTCAGAAATTTTATTTTGAAAAGGGAAAAGGGCTAGATAAATCTAGCGTGCAGATGCAAGGTTTTGAAAAATTAAATATGCAATTTTGGAATTAAAGTTTTGAAAAGGGAAATATGAGATAAGTACCAGCTTTAACCTTTTTGGTAGAAAGGACCCATCAATTTTAGTCCGACGAGTTGGAATCTTCTCAGCGATCAATTCCACTCAGCACCCCACTCCTGAGAAGTAGAGGGTGGTGCCATCTCAATCTTCCGCCATTCTTTCTGAATCTTCTTTTGCCTCTTTGACGGAGATTTCTTCCTTGGGGGTAAAGGCTCCGTCCTTCCCCCAAGCTGCTCAACACTATCTTGCACCAAATAGCATTGCTCTTCTTTGTCCTAGTACTTGAACTTCAAGTTCCTCTTCCCAATGCGGAAACGGATTATTCCGGACCCCACATTGATTCTAGCCCGGACATCACTGAGAAATGGTTGCCCAAGGATGAGCGGCATTCCTTCCTCGTCATCCATATCAAGGACCACGATATCCGCGAAGACATAAGAGTTCTTGACCTTAACAATTATGCTCTCAACAATTCCTTCTAGATATCATATCGTTGAATCAGTGAGTTGGATAGTCCGTGCTGTTGGAGAGAGAGCTTGATATCCCAGTTGCTCGAACATGGCCTTGGACATGAGATTAACACTAGTACCAAGGTCACAAAGGGCATGCCTGATCGTCTTCTAATAGATTGTGCAAGTAATAGTTGGGTAGCCTGGATCTTTCTTATGCACAACTGCTGATTCCTCCCATGGATCTAGAATTTGTTGTATGGGCTTTCCTGCATAGTTAGAAGCATGTGTCTTCCTAGGTGGCTTACCCCACCTAGTTGACACCACACTAACATTTTCACAAGAGGACACGGGTTGCCCCGGGATCCTCCCGTTATCAGCAGATGGAACCAAAGCAGCCAGCTGAGCCAACTTGGTTTCTAACATTTTGTTGAAACTCAGCTGGCTCTTCTGAGCAGAAGAAAAACTATCAAGCTTAACGTTGAGACTTTCCAAAGTTTTATCAAGGGCAGCTAGCTTTTTGTTAACACCTTCATTAATCTTAGCTTGCCCAAAAACAAGATCTCTCAAGGAAGGTTGGTTGGGGTTGTAAGAATTACCTTGGTTACCTCCTTGATAATAAGGGCATTGTTGATTCCATGATTGGCCTCCTTGTTGAGGTGAACGATAACCATTGTTGTTGCCATTCATGTACATCACTTCCTCCTGAGTCTCCGGACAGTAATTGCCTGAGTGCCCAGTGTTGCCACAGACATCACAAGTCATATGAGAATCCATAGGCAGAGTAGTGGTGGCCATGGCAGCCTTCTCGCTAGTGTAGTCATCCAATCTCTTCATAAGAAGATCCAACTTGGCAGTAATCATGTCTGCTTCCTTGACAGTATGACTACCCCTCGGTCGTGGTTGGAGTCTTTCATCACTCCACCCTTGGTTGGAAACCATCTTCTCAATGAGTAATTTAGCATTATCAACAATGAGTGAGAAGAATGCTCCTTGAGTAGCAGCATCAATATGGCCTCGGGCTGTCGGAGTCAACCCATTATAAAAGCTTTGAAGAATGAGCCAATCCTCCATCCCATGGTGAGGACAGACCAGGACATACTCCTGAAGCCTTTCCCATCCCTCTGGAATAGATTCACTTGCTACTTGCTGGAAACCAGAAATTCTCCCACGAAGAGCATTAGTTTTACCCAATGGGAAGAACTTCTTGAGAAATTCCTCTGAACACTTTCCCCAAGTGTTAATAGCATCATGATTTGGATAGAACCATTACTTGGCTTTCCCCAGGAGAGAGAATGGAAACAGTCATAGACGGACAGCATCCATATTGGCACCCCTGATGATGAAAGTGCTGCACAACTCTAGAAATTGCTGCAAATGAGCATTGGCATCCTCATTTGGCTTGCCACATAATGGGCTAGCCTGTACCATCGTGATTAGACCCATCTTAATCTCAAAATTTTTAGTCCCCATTGCCACCTCAGGGCCTTGCAGCACTTGGTCAGCGGAAGGAGCGGAGTACTCACGAAGTGTCTTCTTGGCCATAGCGTTTGACGTGGATGGTACAAAGGAAGCTAGATCACCTTACGGATGAGTACGACGAAGTGAGTCGAAATGAATTCGATCTTTCCTCACAAGTGACTCGGGATCTTCAGTGAAATTCTCCGGTAAGTCGAAACCAGTCATACACTACCTGCCTTCATCATCCAAAGATAGAAGAAGACAATCAAGGTTAGCCTGCATTGAGAGTTTTCCTAACCTACTCATAGCTTATAAACAGATGCAAAGCATAGTCATGATAATCCTGTGCCGTCCCTGGCAACGGCGCCAGAAATGCTTATTGGTGTTTCGTAGCGCCGTCACCTTAAAGGCAGATCTGGAATCTGTCCTTAGTGACAACACCAAGAAACGCCTTGTAGGCACCTCTTAATGTCACAACTAATGATGCCGAGTTAGCGTGAACATCAAGTCTTGCCAAAGGTTAATCTAAACGATCATGAACGAACCCGCAAGCGCACAGATAAACCATTGTAGCATTTCCCCAAGGAATGAGAATATTCTAAGGGTATCGTATCCGTGGAAGGCAATGGCAGATATCTTAGACTTATGCTTTTGCACTGAGCGTAAACTAAGAGATAGATATAGGAAACAACAAACTCAAAGGCAGGGGTAAGATAAAAGATATAAAGGGTAGTGTGACAAACACACTCAAATCTGCCTCTACTCTAGCACACTACGGCTTAGGGGGAACATACGAGTTAGCTCTAGGTTCTAATGTACTAAACTACAAAGTTAGAAGATACATGAGATAGGCATGAGTATTGCATGAGAGGGTAAGGTTCAGCACCTAGGTACAAACGGGGAGCTAGCCCGCGACGACCAGCACTCTGCGAAACTAGACATTAGACTCCTACAGCAGGTACCCCAGCGCGGAGGGTTGCAAAGGATCCAACAGCTGTCATCACTGCGGACCTACTTCTATCGTTACGGGGGTATGCTCATAACTAACATAGCCAGACAACCCAGGCACCATGCCTACGTTGCTGCTAGACTCCACCCGGCCCAGTCTATTGTGACCCAGGGTGAGAGCCACCAGAAGACTGGTCAACTTAGACCGAGTACCGTAGCTTGAACTCGAACCTCATGCAACACTCTCATGCCATCTAACAAGATCAACTAAGGATAGACATACTAACGGATACGAACTCTCTTATGTCTAGTCAATAAGATCAAAGGGTCGTGTTCGTGAAGAACACGAGCCTCTAACTTATGAACAAACACATAAGGAATGAGTTTATCACCCTTCAAGTGGATCAAAAGGTAGTGTTCATGAAGAACACAAGCCTCTAAATGATGAACAAAGGATGAACTCAAGAACATATCAAGCATATGATCTACCATGACTTTATATGAAATAGCTGAATAACTGAAGTAGATCAAAGTCATACAATGAAATAAAGATAAAAGAGAACTCATACCTAAACTCCAAAGAAGACTTGGAACCTGAAGAAGAGCTACTCTAGCCTACCCCCTAGCCTTGGAAACTAAAAGTGAGAGGAGAATGAGAGAGTGGTGTGTGGGAAATGGGAGCCCCTCCCCTTCTATTTATAGGCAATGACCAGGCTTGCTCGGAGCACCAAATGGCCTCAAAAGACCCGAGGATGCAGTAAGTGACCAATGAGCAACCAACACGTGTAGGAGCCAGATGGGGCGCCACTAGGTCGGTTCGGCCGATCCTAGGATCAGACGGCCCCTTAGGGTGGCCCCACCTGGTGTGCTTCCTCTGGGTGGCTGCCCTGTGGGCCCTTTGATCCTCCCCCAGTGCATGGCTTGATTTGGTATCCGAGGTGGGCCCCTTGATCCATGTGAAGTCCATGTGGCGCTCTCTGATTCGTCGGTGAGTGCCTCCCTTGGATCAATGACGTGGAATGCTATGTGTTTCCTTGGTGGCAGCCACCTCCTCAGCTGAGTTGGCATGGTTTCTCCATAGATGGTGGGTTTCCATCTCTTTTAAGGGGTATTTCACCTACATACAAATAATCTCCAAGGACAACTGGAACTATATTATTCAAACCAAAATGCAAGTAAATAATGCATATGCCTCCAGATCGGTCCCAGGTTACGCGATGCAACGACACGACCGGATGCATAGGGATTTTGCATGACAGACTCCGTGCGTAACCCAGTCGGTGATGCACGCACCATGCAGAATCGATGGTGTGTCGCCGAAACGTGCGTAACTGAGCAGGATGGTGCGTCGAATCAAAATGCAGTGTGGATTTTGCGTAACTGTCTTGGTGCGTAACCCAGTCAGTGATGCACGCGCCATGGGATGCTGTGTCGCCGAACCGTGCATAACCGAGCTGGAGTAGGTGACGCGTAGAATCAACATGACCGATCAGTGCGTAACCCTGTCAGTGTTAAGCCATGCAGCAAGCCGTCTTAAAGTTGCGTAACCTACAATGTGCTTAACCGAGTCAGTGTTGCATCAAGCGGCACAGACGGTGCATAACCTTTGCATGTTACGTGCTGTTTCGACACGACCTAGTTTGTGTTGCATCAAGCAGCATGGATGGTGCGTAACTTCTTGTGGTTACGCGCTGATTCGACATGATCCAGTCGGTGTTGCATCAATCAAGCAGCACGGACGGTGTGTAACCAGTGCAGGTTACACGTTGAATCGACACGATCGGATGCAGCGTGGATTTTACGTAACCTTTGCGGGTTTAGGTTACGCGATGCAATGACACGACCCAGTTAGTGTTGGATCAAGCATCATGGACGGTGTGTAAGCTGCATTCGACATGACCGGATGCAGCGTGGATTTTGTGTAACTTTAATGGCCCCAGGTTACGTGATGCAATGACATGACCGAATGCATGGGGATTTTACATGACAGACTCCGTGCGTAACCCAGTCGGTGATGCACGCACCATGCAGAACGGATGGTGCGTCGCCGAAACGTGCGTAACCGAGCAGGATGGTGCGTCAAATCAGAATGCAGCGTGGATTTTGCGTAACCGTCTCGGTGCGTAACCTAGTCGGTGATGCACGCGCCATGGGATGCTGCGTCGCCGAACTGTGCGTAACCGAGCTGGAGCAGCTGACGCGTAGAATCGACACGACCGGATGTAGCGTGGATTTTGCGCAACCGATCAGTGCGTAGCCCAGTCAGTGTTGAGCCATGCAGCCAGCCATCTTAAAGGTGCGTAACCTACTTCGTGGTTAACCGAGTCGGAGTTGCATCAAGCAGCACGGATGGTGCGTAACCTTTGCATGTTACGCGCTGATTCGACACGACCCAGTTGGTGTTGCATCAAGCAGCATAGATGGTGCGTAATTTCTTGTGGTTACGCGCTTATTCGACACGACCCAGTCGGTGTTGCATCAATCAAGTAGCACGGACGGTGCGTAACCAATGCAGCTTACGCGCTGATTCGGCACGACCAGATGAGTGTGCGTGCATTGTGAGTGTCTCCGATGTACTGTGTAATTCGCAAAAAAAAACATCCAGAGACAATGCCCTTAGCCACAGATGGTTATAGATGGGTCATCCCACTGCGGCAGGCCAAGCCCAGCAGTCCACAGGCTGGCCCACAGCTTGGCAGCGAGCCTGGTGCCACAGATGGTTACTTGGTTCTATGAAGCCGAGCTTTCCTCAGCGCGAATACCTTGGCGGGTTCTCTGATGCCATTTAGAATCGGATCGGCAAATTCGAAGGAATCAGCTATTTTCCAAGAAGCGGGAGGCAACTGGCATATATTCAAGGATTTGGAAAACATGAAATCTTTAGCTTTGGCAAGGTAAATGCCTTTTCTGTCACATTTCTATTCATGTAAAGACATATGGGGGTAACAACGACATATTTGGAAAAACAACAGATGACATAGTGACACTAAACAGACATGAAACATGACACCATTATCACATAACGTCTCCATCCTTCCCTCACAACACATCTCAATAAAAGCCCAAATTAAGACGAGACACCAGAACTAGGGTCACCCAAGAAAGAACCGGGAACAGGCTCTACCCAACATTCCCTTGCACATTTGCCAGCAGCTTGCTCTCTCCATCCCCTACTAATTCGTGCTATTGGGTTCAGTACCTATTCTCAAGACACGATGTCTTGCATCTTCCAATCCTGACTCTCAAGTAGCGATTCTATTCAGAAGAGAGTTCATCTCATCATCAAGTAAGAAGGCCTCTATCTCTGCAAATTTAGAGTTGTCATCATCAATTAGTTGTTCTCTGAATGATTTCAACGCTGTGAAAAGGACAGGAGAAGCCTTTTCAGTGCCCATAGGACCATCATCTTCAGACATTTTTCATATAACTGCGGTGTCTGAATCCTCCTGTGACATAAAGATAACTCATATGTAATATAAGATTTTGCATAGAAAAAAATGTAGCAGCCAGCAGGAACGAGTAATAGATTCTAATTATACAAATCAAATTGCTTAGCGTGTACTACAGTACCAATGAAACTGAAATATGATACTCTTCAATTGGTTAGCATTATAAAGTAAGTGGACAAAGAATTCCAGCATGAATTATAGCAAATAACATTACAAATCCTTATGGTATCATATAATGTAGACAATCCCTCATGCTATCGTATACAATCAGCAATTGAGCAGCACAATTATAAGTAATTTTATACATGTTACTTCATCTAAACCAGAAAGCCGATGATAGAATTCCACAATAATACGATGACCTACTCTCATGTGATGAGAACGGCCTACAGCTGAGGGACGGAACATATTTTATCATGTCACAAGGAATACGTATACGTATAGGCTCACCTTGCCATTTAAAGAAGACAGCCAGCTGACCATGATGTACAGAACAACTTCTGATATTACAAACTGGCTTTCCTTACAGAACAAATTCATCTCGCCTGTTTCCAAGCAAAAGGAGAGGAACAAATACCGACGGTCCCAACCTGGGTAGGCAGATAGGTACACAAAGCCATTGATAACTGCCATAGGATGCATTTCAACATCAACCTCTTCTGAAAGCTCGGTGATCTTATTGAAAGTTGGGCACAATAAGATCATCTACTGCGGCATGAATCTCTTGACACCCTCGTCATCGACTTCCTAGAGCCAAACAGAAAGCATGCATTGTAGTGCACAGACGACACATAACTTCCCATCATTGGTTTGACCAAGCTGAAACACTGACATTGGCCATTTCAAGGTCGGTGGTAGTTCCATCCGAGAGAACTGAAATGCCTCAGTGTTGAGGGTGACGATGCATCCCTGCCACTTGTGTATCCAACAGATGAAGCCATTGACAACTGTGCCAGTGGGGAATTTCTCATGAACATTCAGCACTCCCCATGTCTGCGTCTGGGGCAAAACGACCTGCCACTCCATGGTCTACGACGAGAAGACGGCCACACGCGCCCATGTCCAGGCGCTGTTCCGGTGGACGTAGACCACGCAGGATGCCTTCTTCTCCTCGCCGTCTTCCGAGAGCGTGTAGAACTCAAGAAAGGTATCGGTTGTGAGGAAGTCCAGGCGGAGATCCTTGGCCATCTTGGGGTTGATTTTCGGAGCCTTTGAGTGTGGGCTGTAGGAGGCGCATTGGTAGGTGGAGCTGCTGACGAAGTTGGCATACCCCTCACTGTAGGGGACATCGGGTTCGATATACCACTCAGACTAGGAGTCGGAGTTTTCGAGTAGACCACCGAAGACGGTGACCATGTCGCTGCGCTTGCCTACAGCTGCAGGGACGATGGCGCTCATGTAGGGCCTCATGAACAGGGCGAGGAGCGGCGGTGCGTGGAGCACACGGAAGCGGCGCCGGAAGGCGAGGGAGGAGCGGACGGAGCCAAGAAATGCGCGGCAGGTGAATGCCGCACGGGCGAGGCTCGTGATGGCGGGGAGGCGCAGGAAGATTTCGCAGAGGATGTCATCACCGAGTGCGGTTATGGTGGTGGGAGCGGGTGCCCGTGGCTGCAGCGGCGGGGGTGGGTGCCGGCGGCTGCGGCGGTGGCAGATGGGGCGGGATTCGGCCATAGCTGTGAGAGATCTCTAGCTGTGAGGACGAGTGGGCCTAGGCAAGCCTTGGTCCTTCATAGAAAGCCCAAGGAAACGACCAAACTGCATCGACAAGACCGGAGGCAGCGTGGATTTTGCGTAACCCAGCCGGTAATGCACGGTGCGTCACCGAACCGTGCGTAACCGAGCTGGAGCAGGTGACGTGCAGGATCGACATGACAGGATGCAGCGTGGATTTTGCATATCCGACGCCATGCGTAACCCAATCCGTGTTGCACCATGCATCCAGCGGTCTTAAAGGTGCGTAGCACAGATGGTGTTGCATCAACAGCACGGACAGTGCGTAACCTGTGTAGGCTACGCACTGAATCGAAACGACCAGATGCAGCCTACATTTTGCGTAACCTTATCGGCTCCAGGTTACGCGACGGAACGACACGACCGGATGCATAGGGATTTTGCGTGAGAAAATGCGTGCGTAACCCAGTCGGTGATGCTTGCACCATGCAGAACGGATGGTGCGTCACCGAAACGTGCGTAACCGAGCAGGATGGTGCGTCGAATTAGAATGCAGTGTGGATTTTCGTAACCGTAAAGGTGCGTTACCCAGTCGGTATTGCACGCGCCATGTGATGGTGCGTCACCGAACTGTGCATAACCGAGCTGGAGCAGGTGACGCGTAGAATCGACACGACCTTATGCAGCGTGGATTTTGCATAACCGATCAGTGCGTAACCCAGTCAGTGTTGAGCCATGCAGCCAGCCGTCTTAAAGGCGCGTAACCTACTACGTGCTTAACCGAGTTGGTGTTGCATCAAGCAGCACTGACGGTGTGTAACCTCTTCATGTTACGCGCTAATTCGACATGACCCAGTCGGTGTTGCATCAAGCAGCACGGACGGTGCATAACCTCTTGTGGTTACGCGCTGAGTTGACACGACCCAGTCGGTGTTGCATCAATCAAGCAACACGGATGGTGCGTAACAAGTGCAGGTTACGTGATGATTCGGCACGACCAGATGAGTGTGCGTGCGTTGTGAGTGTCTCCGATGTACTGTGTAATTCGCAAAAAAAACATCTAGAGACAATGCCCTTAGCCACAGATGGTTATAGATGGGTCATCCCACTGCGGCAGGCCGAGCCCACCAGCCCACAGGCCGGCCCACAGCTTGGCGCCGAGCCCGGTGCCACCGATGGTTACTTGGTTCTATGAAGCCGAGCTTTCCTCGTCACGAATACCTTGGTGGGTTCTCTGTCGCTGAGCACGGTAATCGGCAATGCTGATGCCATTTAGAATCGGATCGGCAAATTTGAAGGAATCGGCTATTTTCCAAGAAGCGGGAGGCAACTGGCATATATTCAAGAATTTGGAAAACATGAAATGTTTAGCTTTGGCAAGGTAAATTCCTTTTCTGTCACATTTCTATTCATGTAAAGACATATGGAGGTATCAACGACATATTTGGAAAAACGACAGATGACATAGTGACACTAAACAGACATGGAACATGACACCATTATCACATAACGTCTCCATCCTTCCCTCACAACACGTCTCAATAAAAGCCCAAATTAAGATGAGACACTAGAACTAGGGTCACCTAATAAAGAATCGAGAACAGGCTCTACCCAACATTCCCTTGCACATTTGCCAGCAGCTTGCTCTCTCCATCCCCTGCTAATTCGTGCTATTGGGTTCGATACCTATTCTCAAGACATGATGTCTTGCAGCTTCCAATCCTGACTCTAAAGTAGTGATTCTATTCAGAAGAGAGTTCGTCTCATCATCAAGTAAGAAGGCCTCTATCTCTGCAAATTTAGAGTTGTCATCATCAATTAGTTGTTCTCTGAATGATTTCAACACTGTGAAAAGGACAGGAGAAGCCTTTTCAGTGCCCATAGGACCATCATCTTCAGACATTTTTCCTGTAACTGTGGTGTCTGAATCCTCCTGTGACATAAAGATAACTCATATGTAATATAAGATTTTGCATAGAAAAAAATGTTGTAGCCAGCAGGAACGAGTACTAGATTCTAATTATACAAATCAAATTGCTTTGCGTGTACTACAGTACCAATGAAACGGAAATATGATACCCTTGAATTGGTTAGCATTATAAAGTAAGTGGACAAAGAATTCTAGCATGAAATATAGTGAATAACATTACAATTCCTTATGGTATCATATAATGTAGACAATCCCTCATGCTATCGTATACAATCAGCAATTGAGCAGCACGGTTATAAGTAATTTTATTCATGTTACTTCATCTAAACCAGAAAGCTGATGATAGAATTCCACAATAATACGATGACCTACTCTCATGTGATGAGAACGGCCTACAGCTGAGGGACGGAACATATTTTGTCATGTCACAAGGAATACGCATACGTATAGGCTCACCTTGCCATTTAAAGACGACAGCCAGCTGACCATGATGTACAGAACAACTTCTGATATTACAAACTGGCTTTCCTTACAGAACAAATTCATCTCGCCTGTTTCCAAGCAGAAGGAGAGGAACAAATACCGACGGTCCCAACCTAGGTAGGAAGATAGGTACACAAAGCCATTGATAACTGCCATAGGATGCATTTCAACATCAGCCTCTTCTTAAAGCTAGGTGATCTTATTGAAAGTTGGGCGTAATAAGAACATCTCCTGCGGCATGAATCTCTTGACACCCTCATCATCGGCTTCCCAAACAGAAAGCGTGCATTGCAGTGCACAGACAACACACAACTTCCCATCATTAGTCGGACCAAGCTGAAACACTGACATTGGCCATTTCAAGGTCAGCGGTAGTTCCATCCGAGAGAACTGAAATGCTTCAGTGTTGAGGACGATGATGCATCCCTGCCGCTTGTGTATCCAACAGACGAAGCCATTGACAACTGTGCCAGTGGGGAATTTCTCATGAACATTCAGCACTCCCCTTGTCTGCGTCTGTGGCAAAATGACCCGCCACTCCTTGGTCTGCGACGAGAAGACGGCCATGCGGGCCCATGTCCAAACACTGTTCCGGTGGACGCAGACCACGCAAGACGCCTTCTTCTCCTCGCCGTCTTCCGAGAGCGTGTAGAACTCAAGAAAGGTGTCGGCTGTGAGGAAGTCCAAGCGGAGATCCTTGGCCATCTTGGGGTAGATTTTTAGAGCCTTTGAGTGTGGGCTGTAGGAGGCGCATTGGTAGGTGGAGCTGCTGACGAAGCTGGCATACTCCTCACTATAGGGGACATCGGGTTCGATATACCACTCAGACTCAGAGTCAGAGTTTTCGAGTAGATTGCCGAAGGCGGCGACCATGTCACTGCGCTTGCCAGCAGCTGCAGGGACGATGGTGCTCATGTAGGGCCTCATGAATAGGACGAGGAGCGACGGTGCGTGGAGCACAAGGAAGCGGCGCCAGAAGGCGGGGGAGGAGCGGACTGCGCCGAGAAATTCACGACAGGTGAATGCCGCTCGGGCGAGGCTCGTGATGGCGGGGAGGCGTAGGAAGATTTTGCAGAGGATGTCATCACCGAGCGCGGTTATGGTGGTGGGAGCGGGTGCCGGCGGCTGCAGTGGCGATGGGGGCGGGTGCCGGCGGCTGCGGCGGTGGCGGTTGTGGCGGGATTCGGCCATAGATGTGAGGACGAGTGGGCCTAGGCAAGCCTCGGTCCATTCATAGAAAGCCCAAGGAAACGGCCGAATTGAATCGACAAAGAAATTTGGAAATTTGACACTCAATTCGAAGCCTCAACTCCTATTGACACTCAATTCGTGACCTCTTCGAAATTTGACACCGTGCACTCGAAATTCCTTCAGTATGAGGGACTCATCTCTATTTCTCTCCTCAGCCCCCGATGAAATGACCATACTACCCTCGTCTTCTTTCTCCTTCTCCTCTGGTTTCTCACCGATGGGCTGCCGGTCGGCCTCCTGACGTGTCGTCGGCATCCTCTGTTGCCGCCCGCCGCCACCGTCGTGCAGAAGCCTGTGCGCCGCCTCAACTCCACCACCCTCCACCACCTCATCTCCATCTCCCTCTGCCGCCTGCTTCCCCGTGCCGCTAGGGGTCACCGGCGGAGCTCCGGTCGTGGTTCTCGACGGCGGCAGGCCAGGCGCTCAACATCTTGGCCGCGGTGTTGGGGAGGGGCTGGAGGACGCGACGCCGCGGGCTTCAGCGGCTCGCGGCGTTGCTGCTAGGGGTCACCGGCGGAGCTCCACCCCGACGTGGATGAGCTCTAGCCGCGGCGTTGGGGAGAGGCCGGAGGACGCGAGGCTACGGGCTCCGGCGGCTCGCGGCGTTCCTGCTAGGGTCGCCGGCGGAGCTCCGCCCCGGCGCGGGCGAGCTCTAGCCGTAGCGAGCTCCATCCCCACGGCCATGGCAAAGGTGAAGGAGGAAGAAGAGGGCATGAGTGTCTTTTCACCAAGGACTGAAGGCAAAAATGGTGTGAGTCCCTCATATTGAAGGAATTCGAGTGCACAGTGTCAAATTTAGAAGAGGTCACGAATTGGGTGTCAATAGGAGTTGAGGCTTCGAATTGGGTGTCAAATTTCCAAATTTCTCGAATCGACAAGACCGGAGGCAACGTGGATTTTGCATAACCCAGCCAGTAATGCATGGTGCGTCGCCGAACCGTGTGTAATCGAGCTAGAGCAGGTGACGTGCAGGATCGACACGACTGGATGCAGCGTGGATTTTCCGTATCCGACACCATGCGTAACCCAGTCCGTGTTGCACCATGCAGCAAGCGGTCTTAAAGGTGCGTAACCCAGATGGTGTTGCATCAAGCAACACGGACGGTGCATAACCTGTGCAGGCTATACACTGAATCGACACGACTGGATGCAGCGTGCATTTTGCGTAACCTTATCGTCTCCAGGTTACGCGACGGAACGACACGACCGGATGCATAGGGATTTTGCATGACAGACTACGTGCATAACCCAGTCGGTGATGCACGCACCATGCAAAACAGATGGTGCGTCGCCGAAACATGCGTAACCGAGCAGGATTGTGCGTCGAATTAGAATGCAGCGTGGATTATTCGTAACCGTCAAGGTGCGTAATGCAGTCGGTAATGCACGCGCCATGGGATGGTGCGTCGCCGAACCGTGCGTAACCGAGCTGGTGCAGGTGGCACGCAGAATCGACGAGCCTGATTGGTTGAGAGCCAAAATTGCCAAACCAAAATTGGGACATGACCACTATTTTTGGAAAATGTGCTTTGGCATCAAACCAATTGAGTGCCAAAATTTTGGCTATTACATTTAAGACTAAAACATGTGTAACTTTTGCCCAGATTTTGGTAGAAAATGTTGGCATGCCCATGTTTTGACATACCCCAATTTTGGTAGGGCACATTTGGCTTTCAACCAATCAGGCCTGACACAACTGGATGCAGCGTGGATTTTGCGCAACCGATCTGTGCGTAACCCAGTCAGTGTTGAGCCATGCAGCCAGCAGTCTTATAGGTGCATAACTCAACACTATTTATAACTCAACACTTATCAGGAACGCAACACTCTATTTGTAACTCAACAGTGAACAGGAACGCAACACTGCAGACTCCTGAAAGTGACCACGACAGGACGCATCGTGGATTTTCCGTATCCGACGCCGTGCGTAACCTAGTCAATGTTGAGGGAAATCAGTTCACAACGACATCAGTTCATCACTTACATTGAGCAACTAGGGGAGTCACACCAACGAGCTAAAAAGATCACTGAAACATAGTGGCATAGCTTCTTCACCTCCACCAACTTATCTAGCAACAGATCCCATCACATCACTTTTAACCAGGAAGAAAGAAAGAATCACCTAGTTTTGGCGACGTTCAACAGCGGCCTGGATAGTTGGGTCCAACGACGGTGATTCTACCATTGTCCCATGCCTTAGATGAGTAAAATCAATATCAACGCGATGCACGACTCCACTGCCTGAACTCAACCAAACCAATAAAACATGTATCAGCAGCTGCAACCTCGGACGACAACAACCACCAGCACCGTTGTCATTACCAACGATGTCCCACACCAAGCCAGCCACCACCACAGGAGATGCCAGCTAGTTCAGATTGTGCCATTGCCATGGCAACCAAATTGCTGCAGCATCATGGATACCTGAACTTACTTGTTAGACGAGCACGTGTAACAAGCAATCCACAAAGTATTCATCTCATAACAACTATTAGGCTCCTAACTAAAACTAGTAAGACCCATAGTGCGATGGTGGTAGTCGGCATCCTTGATAAGAACCATTATCAGCACAGTACCGCATGAGCTTATCCCAGTGCAAATCCTGAAATTGTAAATTTGATGGAAGTATAAATATTAGTGCATCTTGATTGATATTGATAATGATAGAGAGAGTATTACCTTTGTGATCATATCAGGGTTCCCGACAATGATGAGCAGTGATTTTGCATGGGTGATCACAACATTGAACCTTCTATGATTGCTCAAAAATCCAAGATTAAACAACTTGTCAAATTCATTATACTTTACAGTTGACTTGAGTGTAGAGATGATTATCACGTCCCGCTCTTCACCTATGAATTGTTCCACATTACCAACTTTCAATTGAGTCATGTCAAGTTTTTTAAGGGCTTTCTTAATCTTTGCAACTTGCTGGCGGTATGGAGCAATGACTCCTATATCAGCTTCATGGACAAGACTGCTGCTTGTGAGTTTCCTTACGAGGCTTACAACCTTACTAACTTCAATCCTATTGAACCATGATGGATCAGTGTTGTCCATCTCATCATATCCATGTATTCCTATAAAAAAAATAGGGAACAGATTATTACATAGACCAATACAGTCATAAGTCAATGGCACATTATGTTTGTCATGAGAGATCATTTCACCACTGTAGAAAAGCTTCGATGGTAGCTTCAGGATTGATGGATGGCAACAATAATTAATCACAAGCTTTGTCACATAGTTAGAATTCCCTGTTTGGTACTGCTCAGATTCAAGCAGCCTCTGCAGATATGATTTCCCCAAGAACATACCACTTCCCACCAGCAGAGCGAACACGAGCTGGCCCAACCAAATCCGTGTGCAACAGCTCACAAGGTCGCTCGGTCATGATAGACGTCAAGGGGGCGTGAGAAGCGGCAACCATTTTCCCATGCCGACAAGAAGCACAAACCAAATCCTTCTCGAATTTCAACTTAGGCAATCCTCGGACAAGATCAAGACCACTCAAGCGGGAAAGCAACTCAAAGCTCAAGTGTCCCAACCTCCTATGCCATTTCCAAAGCTCGACCGAAACACCAGCAACAAAGCATCGAGGAGGACCAACAGATTGGGAAAAGTCGGCACGAAAGATTTGACCCTCGGGGACGATCGTACAGACAAGATCGCCTCGCGAATCAAGCACACGAGAAGCCCCCGACTTAAAACGAACCTCAAAACCTTCGTCAAGTAATTGAGATACTGACAACTGGTTAAAACCAAGTGACTTGACCAGGGCCACACTTCTTAAGGTCACCTTGCTACTCACCTTCACCATACCTTCAGCAAGCACTCGTCCTCTCCCATTGTCCCCGAAAGTGATGTACTCCCTCGTACTCACCAAGGTGAGGCTGGAGAACCACCCATGATCTCCGGTCATGTGTCTTGAGCAACCGAAGTCGATCAACCAAAAGTTCTTCAAGCCTCCCACCTGCAATCAAAAACGAGGACGAGAATGAGCAAGCGACTCAACACTGGGGTTAGTACCAAAAGAGTCAAACCAGTGCTGAGCCATTTGCTCAAAAGAAGGGTTAGCAAAATCCATCCTCCCAAAGCCTCTAGGCGGAGCCCTCTCACGCCTACCACCTCAGGACCTGTCACGTCTCACTGGAGGAGTACGCGCACCACGAGGAGGAAAATGTGGCCCATAGTCCATCTGAGACCCAAAGCTCCGATCGTGCCTTCCAAACTCGTAACGGTCACGAGAAGGAGCACGTCGAGCCATCTCACCATGCCCAAACCCAACACGCCTATCTCTCTGAGGGAACACACCTCCACCTCCACCTCCACGAGTGGGAACTGTCCTCACAAACACATCACCCCTTGGTAGAGGCCCTCTACGAGGCTCAGACAGACCACAAGCAAGGTGGTACCTGTGCTTGTTTGCCATCTCCCTAGCAAACCTGTCATCCCTCTTCCTCTGGAAACAGAACTCATCCTTATGCCCATCCCTCCCACAATACTCACAATGGAAGCGGATTGGCACTAGCTTAGGCTGTGGCTTCTCTACAAGCTTCTCTCCAGTTTTCTCTCCTATCTTCCCATCAAAGACACTCCCCTGGGTGCTCACAAACTTGATGGGTTTTTGGTAGTTCTCAGATTTGTGGGGAAACACTGGAGGATCTGGGGTTGTGTCAAGCTTGTTTCTGAGATGGTTTGGCTTGGGTACAAATTTGTTCATGGGTGTGGTATGTGGTGGAATGGGGATCTCTCCGGCTTTCTCTTCTCCCTCCCCACTCTTGTCAGCCCCCAACGCCTGACCATCAAACCTCTTGAACTGAGCCAACATCAAACTCAATTGTGGCTCATGCCCAGACAACCACCCCATCATTTTTCTCAATTCATCATTTTCATCCTGCAGACGATCAACATAGTGTGCAAGTTCCATATTCTTCAAAGCATGCATTTCACAGGTTGAACATGATGTAGGAAGAGGAGCTTTCAATGCCGCCTCAAGAGAAACAATTCTAGTGTGAGATTCATCTAGCCTAGCATGCAAGACAGGACATGAGGTACAAGCACCTAGTAAAGCTGGCCTAGACTTCAATTCATCACACTCCACCCTAACCACATCTAGTTCCTCAAGAACAAAGGCATGTTTCTCCTTGAGGGTAGTCAAGTCAGCAAGAAAAACTGAGCAATCACCACAATCAATTTCATCCGACACCACAGGAGTAGACTTCAAAGCGACAATCTCATTCCTAGCATTCACAAGTAAGGATTCAAGCTCGGCTACCTTGTCCTTAGCATCACCCAACAAAGACCTAAATTCCCTCTTCTCCTTGTTGGTCTTTCTAAGCACATCATCACGGTTATCAAGCAACTCATTGAGCCTAGCATTCTCCTCTAGCAAGAAGTTGGGATCTTGTCGTACCTCATCATCGGAGTCGGAGTTCGAATCCGAGCTGTGCTTCCCACCCTTCTTGGAGTGCGCCATGCCGCAAAAGCCTCCTTGTGCGACGAAGCTTAGGCCTGTGAAGTTCTTGCCCGTGTGCCGCTTGTCCTTGCGCTTCTCTTGCTCTTCCTCACTGCTCGAGTCCGAAGAAGCATCACTTGATGTCGAGTCGATGTCGCTTGCTCCGGCCACCATTGCTCGAGCGGTCTTCTTCTTGTAGCCGCCACCCTTCTTGTGCCTCCTCTCGCCCTTGTCCTTGTGCTTGTACTTGTAGTCGTTCCAGGAACGGTGCTTGTTGTAGTCGTGCTTGGGTTTGCCCTTGTAGTCGTTCTTGATCTCCATGGCTTCAGGGCATTCGGCGATGAAGTGCCCATGCTTCCCGCACCGATAGCACATTCCTGAGCTCCGCCTTGCATTCTTGCGGTTCTCGTACATCCGCCCAAACCTCTTGCTCAACAAGGCGAGATCGTCCTCGCTCAGCAACTCAAAGTCCTCATCTGGCAAAGACACAAGACAAGACAAAGAGAAACCACCAGGGTTAGCGTTAGACCATGATCCCGAGACAAGAGCCAAACTATGAGGATCAGTGGGGCTCTCGCTCTTGGCTCTCAAGCCACGATCAACCTCAGAAGACCTGAGCTTGGAAAACAGCTCATCCAATGTCAGCATATCATACATGCTTGACTCCTCAATGGCCTCAACCTTGGCTTCCCACACAGACCTATCCAGGGCATGCAAAAGCTTGATAGCTTGATCATGATCTGTGTATGGAAGCACTGTCACATTGGCCCTCATGTTGTTGACTATGCAAGTGAAGCGCTGAAACATAGCATCGGTCGACTCACCGGGGAGATGAGTGAAGTTCTCATACTCTCTCCGGTAAGTGGAAAACAAACGGGCTTGCACTTGGGCATTGCCAACATGAGCATTCTTCAACTTGAGCCATATCTTTCCGGCCACATTCTCTCCGTACACTCGCTCGAACTCCGAGGCACAGAGAGCACGAAACAAGTAATCAACAGCCTTGCTGTTGGCCTCAAACATGTCCCGCGATCCTGGAAGAAGAAAACTATCTGGGATGACATATTGATCATTCTGAGTGACCTCCCAAATAAGAGTTCCCTTCCCTCGCAAAAACGCGCCCATGCGCCTCTCCCACATCGGGTAATTCTTGCCATCAAAGGGCGGAGGACCCGACCCCTTGCCGTAATCGCCCATCTTTGGATCTTAGATTGGTTAGAATCACAAAGATCCGTAACCGACTCTAATACCAATTGAAGGACCGAATTAGCGACCAGAGAGGGGGGGAGTGAATGGGAGCCGATAAAAATTCTTCTCACGAACTCGGCCTAAACCCCAATATCACTTCCAAAGAATCCCACACAAACTTGCCAAGATCACATAGTCACAACGGACCTACTGACCCTAGGAACAAGTTAGGACAAGCCTAGAAACAAAGCGGAAGCAAGATCAAAAGGAAATGAGAAAAGAACGAGCTCAGGACCACCTACAGCAGGTTTTGTCGAAACTTCCGGCCAAGTATCGGAACTTCCGATAACAGGTTCTCTGGCTATCAGAAACTCTTTATTGGAATTTTCGGTACAGGGTCGGAACTTCCGTCCATTGGAACTTCCGGCCTAGGGTCGGAACTTCTGAAAAAGACTTTCTGTCAGCCCTTGAACAAGTTATCAGAACTTCCTGCCCCGGGTCGGAACTTCCGACAGCCCCCAGAAAACAGAGAAAAACAGCCCGCGAGAGAAGGAAGGAAAATCCAAAACTTGATCAAACGAACTCCAAAAATCACGAAACTTTAACATAGCTTCTTAACAACACAAGGAAGCTTTGCCCAAAAGATCTCCTCCAAAAGATCAAGGAATCACCACTAGAAAAATGATTTAGGCTATGAACCCTAGAGAAGAGACATATCCTCAAATCGATGGATCTCCCAAACGGCTAGAGCTCTTGAGACAAGATTTGGGGGAGATGATAAGCAACACAAGATGAAGCTATGCCCCAAAAATCTCGACCTCTAACTTCATAAATCACCGGGAATCGCGGATCACACGAACTCCACCAAGAACACGTACTCTGGCCAAAAACTCACGAATCGAAGGCTCTACACGGCGTTTGAGGGGTCAAGATCATACACAAGCATGCACAAGGCATCCACCCATGATCCCCTCAAAGAAATCCGTGAAGAAACTCCTCCAAACTCATGAATCGAGTGAAGAACGAAAACTCCCAAAAATAGCCCCAAAAATGACACGAAAATCACAAAGGACTAGGAGATCACCGGGACGCCGAATGCTTCCATACATCCAGAGGTCAGAGTCTGTACAAGAGTCTAGCCTAAGGAATCTAGAGGAATACGAAGCAGTTCAAAAAAATCTACCGGGGGAGAAAGCCCTAGGAAGCAAGAGAGAGAGATGCCATCCACCTCTCCGCTATTTATACGAAGTCTATCGGAGGGAGGTAAATGATCACGCTACCCCTACTGCATAAAAGAAGATTCAACCCGTCAGGGGCATTTTGGTCAAGTTCTCATCGGACGGACACGCTTCCACCGCGGCTTCGCTTCACCTCGATGCAAACCCCGCGATCACGCCACGTGCCCTCCGCCTCGAAGCTTCCCGAAGCTCCCGGATCACCGTCTCCGTCACCTCGGGCCTCCGGGCTTGATTTTGCGGCCCAAACCAAGAAACCGTCCACCTGATGGTTTTCTGGGCAAACCACCAAACCCCGCGTGCTAGCTTCAGGCTTCAACCGCTACCTTGCACCGGCCCATGTTCACGACTTCAGCCCGCCAGTCTTGCACCGCACGGCTCGCACTTGACCCCATCGGCCACGGGGTCCATCGAACCAAGCCTACTCGCCACTCCATCACCCAGAGGCCGCCACGGCTCAGGCCTTTCGTGCTTGTTCTTCACCTGCACCGACACGAGTCAAGTTGCAACCTGTACCTGCACACTTAGCCAAGCATCAGTCCACACAACGTTGTCAATCACTCATCACTAAGGAGCGACCCTCCACAGGTCCTCGGACACACCTGGTCCTCAGTCGCTCAACTGCTCAAGTCCTCCGAGCGGGTGGAAACTGGGAAACCAAGTAGACAGAATCCGAAAAGTCCAAAGCAGTCGCAGACTTTCAACCCCTTGAAAATACGTAAATGAAAAAGAAAAAAACTTGGCAAACTCATCAGTTCCCACCCTCTACCATGTGGGTCCTGGAATGCGGGCCCGGTGTCAGCCGTGGGAGGTATGATAGGCGACGCTAGCAACAGCCGAAGACGAGGAGTAGTAAACGGACCCCATGGGCCTGTGCCCGTGGCAACACCAGGATTAGCGGTTTGCACTTGCACATTCCATGTTGTGGTGTGGCCGGGGTGTATCTAGCTCTGGGCGGTTTTCTGGCAATCGGATCATTTAAAATCTCCCGATCCCTGCAGTAGCCTGTGCCATGTCCCGGCGAGCCGTGCGCGTGTAACCCGGCCACGCGGGGCAGCCGTAGCTTGGGTTTCGTAATCGCCGCACCATGCACCGGAAAAATGTGAAATCCCTTCAAGCGTAAACAAGGGGGAGCGCTGGCGTGTCACCCAATGACGCGGAGTAGGTGATACGATCCCAACGTACAAATGGCAGCAAGTCGCGTAACCTAGGCTGAAGCACGACGTGTGCGTCATGGATTGTGCGTAACCCAGCGGGTCCAGCTTAATTGATCATCGTCGTGATGTCACAGACGAGGTAGGAGTAACTAATAACTAGGTGATACCCCGCGCGTTGCTGCGGGAATTTTTAAGCAAAATTTTAAGGTGAAATGTGAAAGTAGAAACACCAAAACGATTACATGATGATATTTATCTGTAAACAATAATATATATGAAAGCATGTTAATTTTGTTGAGAGAGAACCATTCTTAAATGATTGATCCTACATGTATTTCAATTGCGAGAATTTTATGGTGTGCTACTCGCAAATACAACATGCTATTAGTCACAGAAAATCGATGAAGGCATAAATACATGTCTTGGTGGATGTTTACATGGTTTATAGTGGATGGTGACATGACATGTAGTGGGTTATGACATGGCGCGTTGAGAGGCAAGAGAAATCGTTAGTGGGTACCAATTATATAGTTTATATAAGCTTAATTGCAAAGTGAATGCAGTACGCGTGTGCGTCATGGATTGTGCGTAACCCAGCTTGTCCAGCTTACTCCTCGGGGCGGGTGGCGCTGTTGTGGCTGTGGACGACATGACGGGACGGGAGCGGAGGCGCCTGCAGCAGCAGGCCCGTCCTGTCCCGTCCCGTCAAGGTTGTACACACGACACGACACAGTGATCGTGCGTAACCCTTGTCTTGGCAGCAAGCCGCGTGACCTAGGCTGAAGCACCACGTGGCACACATAACGCAGCGGGTCCAGCTTACTCCTCAGGGCGGTCGGCCGCTATGGCTGCGGACGACACGATGGGAGGGGAGCGGAGGAGGGAGGCCCCGTCCCGTCGTCTATAATAATAATAATGATGGTGCACCGTGTGGCCCACAGCGGCCTGCCCTCACCGCAGTTTGCTTCTCCTCGAAGCAAAGCTCGCGCCCGGGAGGCTGACGCATCATCCATGGAATTCTCTAGTGCTTAGCCCACTGAATGGCACCTGCGTAACCGAGACCTTGCAGGTTACGCGCTTAGTCGACACCACCCGCCGTGTCCCGCGGCAACCACGATGCTGGCGTGCGTAGCCAAGGCGGCCATCACTGTAACCTGCACCACCTCTGTTACACGCGTGGACGCCTGGGATACACAGCATGCATTGATCAAAGGCATATGCTATGGTAACTCAATCGCGAGCCATGTTGCTCCACGCATCCATCATGGTTCCTCGTGCGTAACCTGCCGGGCGCTACCACCAAAAGGTATCGGTTACGCATTCCAATTCACCTGCCGTCTCTTGATGTGCCCAACTTAGGAGGCCTCTTGACCCCTCTTTTCCCTCTTGATGTGCGGGCCTGACACGGTGGAGTAGCAGCAAATACAAGACTACGATCCCGGGAGATCATTGTAGGTAGGAAAAAGAAAGGAAAGGAAAAAACAGCAAACTGTATCATTGATATAGCTGCAAAGTTAATTACTTCATTGCATCTTCATGTATCTTGCAGGCCTCAATTTGCACACTCTTGCTAGCTGGAGTTGCTCTTATACTAAGTTCACCATTTTTTGAAACACACCATTACTAGAATATTTGCCGATTCAAGAATTTGACTATTTATCCTAAATTTTCAGTTCATCCAAGCTAGCTATAAGTACATTTCCTATTAATTATACTATGCAACAACAAAGTCGTGTAACCAAAATTGTTGTATGATTGTACCACGGAAGCATATATCATGCATAACTGTGTGGCTGAAGGTTACGCAGACTGTGTGGCTGAAGGTTACATTTTCATCAGAACTGCAGTTGGCTTCATCAGTGTAGGTACGAACCATCTGGAACCATTCTGTGACTTCAGGGTTATATCTCTCATGATGACATCAACACCATCCATTATGCTGTGCTTCCTCAACAAGCATCTTCTAAAATCCAAATCGAAGTAGTATATATTGTTGATGTCGGCGAATCTATCGGCCGACAACACAAAGTAGGAGAAGTCATTATGGGTCGACAATATGATTGTGCCATTTAGGTGGGACATGCTGCTGCAGCTGATACCATCACCGTTATTGATGGGCTGATCTTTGAGGACAAATCTCACTGGGGTGTTGGTGGAAGTGTCTAAGTCCGGAGTGTAGATCCACAGAGGAAGAGCACCTGATCCTCCTGTTTGACTGTGTGCTTCTGCAGGCATGGTTTAAAACAATCCTCCATCTGCAGCCAGAACTTCCTGACGCTGGTGTGAGTACTGGTTTTCCACTCCTCGTCAATTCCAAGTTCACATACCGCTGCGGTCATGGGAACACCCGGCTCGGTGTGATTGGTGTAGACAACGACAGTACATTTATTCTCAACACTATTTGATATGACAAATCCATATTCAGCCTTGCCATGGATGCAACTGGGCAGGGGCGGCAGTTCGGTGTTCCACCCAGTCAGCGGGTTGACAATCACACCCTTAGCATTCTTTCTAATATCGATCCCGATAAGGAGGCCGCTGTCATAACCGGTAATCCTCCCATGAACAAGGGCAGGGAAATAGCCACCGTCTTGCCATCTAGAACCAGGATTTTTATGCATGCAGACCAGGTCCCATCCAACGTCTGAAACTGTAGGCATTCATCGTACTGGGACAACATGATCCAGGGCTGAAAGCATGTGTCAGTAATGGGATTGACGGCATCCTTCTAGTTCTTGCAGACAGCACGGAACCTGACATAGTCTCTAGCATCCCCAATTAGTTTGGAGATGGACAAGACAATCTACTTTTCAAGCGAAGCCCAATGCCTATAGGTGGAATCCAATGTTTCCTGCAATATATTACTCGAATTAACTATACAAACAACACATATAAATCATGTAAACTGTTTTACAGCTTATCAAGAGCATGAATCAAAACATTTAATCTGCTCAACAAAAAATCCAAATAATTGAAAACTTATCACAAGCCAGTTTGTGTTATAACCTTATCCTGGGGTCCCTGAAAATCCAGAGATGCTGTTCCATTTTCCTGAACATTAAGAAATAACAACCATCAATTAACAGTTGAGATTGTGATTTCAGCAATAATTTACAGAAATTGCAAAACAAAGACTGAGATTATGCAGATATGAACCTAGTGGAGTTGCTGTTCAGCCAATTCCTCAGTTCTAGTTGACTCACAAATGAGTAGAGCAATTTCAGCAAGAAGTTTTTGTACACTCTGATTGTTAGTTCTCTGAATTTTGTTGTCCAATTTAGTGATTAAACTGATCAAGAGACCAAAAGTCCCCGAGATCTGGTCCGAATTCGCAATTTTATGATCCTCAATCTTCTTGACAATTTGCGACTTCAACTGTTAATCAGAGAATGATCTGTCAAGACCAGAAATATAAAAATACATTCTACTACATGTTTTTGATTATTACATTGTTTCATTCATGAAAGTACGGTCACAGAGCAGCAAGGAAATTAAGGTGTGCAAAACTCACATCTGGTGACAGATCGATATTGTCAATTGAGATATATGTCGTTGAATCTGTGTAGTGGAAATATTGTGCATAACATGTACTGTTGACATTTTTCAACTACATTGAAAAAATTGAGATGGATCAAAATAGTGCAAAAATGCATTAGGCCAAAAAAAACAGCTAAGCATGAGTTGCAAAAGGACATAAAATGAAGAGTTACCTTTAGTTCTCCGAAAAGTCCAAATCAGAATAGATGATCTTTTTCAATCTATTTCGTTTCCTTGTAGCTATCCCAAAATATAAAACGAGGTAGTTTAACACATTGTTTAATCTCCCTCCCATGTTCAAGCCAGTCCAGCAAATATAACTGCATAAACATCAGATGCATGAGCTACCATAATAAAGAAAAATAACTCCTAAAACATGATTACGATTTGATATGGATAGTCCTTACTCCAAGGAAATATGTTGACCCTTTCATGTAACAACTAAAATTTGGATCATTATAAATCTTCTCCTTTATATGCTTGGCACTGTTTTTTATATCTTCCAGCATGTAGCCAACCCAGTCCTAAGACATTATACGATCCATGTCTTCGCAAATAAGCAGCAATTTAGGGCTGACATTGTAAAGTGTGTCAGGAGCAAATATCCTGTCGGATAAAAGCAAAAGCCAACATGTAAAGAAAAGGTTATCATCATTGCCTTTATTGATCTCATTGAGTAATTTCATCTGGGGGAATCCCTTTTCATTTTTTGGTATACCCAGTTTTTCTCTGAACTTACGGGCATTCTCTTGCCTGCCAGTTTGTGGTACAATTTTGTCCGCATTGGATGGTAATCCGGTTAACCTAGCAATACTTCTTTTGTTTACAGGTACACTTCCAGCAGAAGCAAAATTAAAGCACATGTTTTCTTCATCAAAGTGGATCAGTATCCATGCTCCAAACTTTTCAAAGGAGTAATCGAGCTTCATTTGCAAATAAGCACCAAGTTTAAGATCATTAATTCTTTTTTCCTAGTTTGTATTCAATTTTCTGTTGGCATTAATCACTGCATGTGGAGAGCACTATTGGGGACACTAAACCCCCAAACAGAGAGAGTTACTCAACAAACAATTCACAATCAACACGTTTTAATCCAGTTGCATTAAATAGCTAGTTTTCCTCAACACATTACACACTTGACTTTCCAAAATGGCGACTCCTCTACAATGAGGAGGGGGCCTCCTTTTATAGTGCCAAAAGATCAAATTTATATTCCAAGTATACCCCGAAACCCTAACATCTAACAAGAATACTCAGGGGCAAACTTGGTTTTTTACACATGTTGCGGATTTAACGTCATAGTTCGCGGAGCGCAAATCACGCCAAAGACAGTGGAGCGGAAAATGCGCCGTGAAGACCGGAGACGGTTCCGTGTTGAAACAACTTTTGACCGAGTCCTCATACTTGAACCTTTGAGAAGCCCCGGGCTTTGCCGTCTTGCTCCTCTCGGCGCTTCATTCTTGCTGCAGCTCGGAGCTTCGGAGCCTTCCAAGTGAAGAGTAAACGAACTGGCTTGGCTCTTGGACGAAGCTGGGACCATCGCCCCTTACTGCTCTCGATCGGGAGCTCCAGGCCGTTTCCTGTGATGACACACCTCATAATAGTGTTAAACCTCGTAATTAGTTGACAGATGAAAAAGATGCCGGAGCCCAGACTTCATGGCTGTTCCTGAAAAAGAAACCATCAAAATTGTGTGTTCGTGGAGTAAGACAACCGCCCCGGAGCCCAACTTCCTTCTCCTGTTGGCTCTTTGTGCTCACGGATGTGAAATGACCTCTAGTTTCCCGGAGAACGTTAGCGAAGCCTGCTACTTTTGTTTCACCTAAAAAAGGATCTGAAGCCCAAAAGTTTATTTTAGCTTTGGCAAACCCCTAGTGCCCACAGGTGAGGTTTTCTGCAGCCCCAACAGTAGCCCCTCGAGGAGAAGCGTTTGAGCAACGAGATTTAACCTTCTCCTCGACTTTGTTTCGTGACTCTGATGAAGAAAATGTCACCTTCGGCTCCGGGGGAGTTTGCTGGTTTTAGGAGCCTTCGGCTTCGCGTGATTTATTTGCCAAAGACTACAGTAAAACCGCTCCTTCCCGAGGCGTCCGTTCGTATTCCGAGACCGTTGTACTTCTTCTCTCTCCGCGAGCTATATAAGGGGGGGTCGGGGGTCCCTTGTTTTTCTTACATGCGCCGAAGCTAAGCCTCCGTCCTGCTTACTTCTGCTGCTTTAGGATTCGTGCTAGCTGTGCGATTTCGCCCGAGTCTCGTCGTTTGTTTCTTTTGCGGAGCTCAACATTTTTCACTCGCTCTGGCCCGTACGAAACAAACCGCGCGGCCAATGACTGAGGAAGAAATAGCTGCTTCAGTTGCGCCAGTCGAAGCCCCAGAAGAGTCGGCTGGAGATATAGTTGATTACGAGTCGTCGCCATCGGCCAAGGGGAAAGTGGTCGATATGGGTGAAGATATTTCTAGAGTGGAAGCTTCGCCATCGGAGCTGATGGCTGGGAGGGAGTCGAAAACTCCGTCTTTTGCTCTCGGAGCTTCGCTAGTTTCTGAAAATTTGATCAAGTATTATGAGGAGAAGGGGTTTTTCCTGGAAGGGGTTGCTCGTCATCCAGAGGGCGAGATAATTTCGGAGCCCAAAGCTGGCGAAGCCGTGGTTTTTTGTGAGTTTTTTAACGCCGGCCTACGCTTTCCTTGTTCCCGGTGCCTTCCTGAAATCCTTGACCGCTAAATGCATTTGTGCAATTGTCTAAGTTCTTTCCTTGTTAAATTGCACCAAATGACGCCGAATGCATTTGTGCAATTGTCTAAGTTCTTCATTGCCGTGCGCTCTTGCGACGGCCGTGTGGATACCGAAGCTTTTGTTCGGTTCTACGAGCTTCATGTTCAAAAGCAGAATTTTCGGGTGGACGGCGATCCCGCTGTGTATGAGAATCATTTCGGATGCATCACTTTCACCACCCGGAGGAGGAACACCAAGAAAGACATAGAGAGAGTGGAGCTCAGCCCTGCCCATAAGAACAAGTGGGATGATGACTAGTTGAACTATTGGTTCTATGTGAAAGTCAACATGCCCCATGGCTCCGATGGCGTTGCGTATTATCCTTTAAGCATTACAATAATGACTCTTTGAGCTATATAACAGGCCCTGACTTCGCGAAGACCAGGGGTTTTAAAGACTGTGAGAAAGCCTTTCTTTTGGCTTCGCAGTTCCTTCCTGGACGAGATGCTACTGAAGAATTTGTTGCTGCCAATATTTGGCCTCTCTCTACTGGCTGGAGCCCTGAGGAGATTAAGTGGCTTTCAGTTGATTGGTTTACGAAAGCTATTCCTTTCCCTCGCTTCGGGCTAAAAATGCATGAAGGAAAGAACGCTCATGAATTCGTGAGTGAAGTGGAGCGCCGAGTGGTGGA
Organism: Cenchrus fungigraminus; assembly: GCA_036936925.1. Classification (NCBI taxonomy): domain Eukaryota; kingdom Viridiplantae; phylum Streptophyta; class Magnoliopsida; order Poales; family Poaceae; genus Cenchrus; species Cenchrus fungigraminus. The sequence goes on along the minus strand of CM072777.1, from coordinate 47,541,752 downwards.
CCTGCTTGGTCCTTATACTGAGGCGGAGTATCAGGCTTCGCGTAGGTTACCTACTGGAGGTCGTCGCGTTAACCGCATATTTTCTGAGCTTGGCATTCAAGTGGAGGACCGTGCGAAGCCCAAGGCTTCTTCTAAGCACGCCCGCGATTTGACTCAGGCCGCACCTGACTTGGCTGACGCAAAGAAGAAGAAGAAATCTATGACTTCGCTGGAAGCATCTGGCGAAGTTGCTGCCGCTGACTCACGGAAGCCTGCGGCTCCGCTGTCTTCTTCAAAGATGAGTCAGCTTGAGCGTGCCAAGAAAAATCAAGTCACGACACAGGGGAAAGATCCTTCTACTGAAAAGGCGGTGAAGCCCGGCCTTCGTCTTAAGAAGGCTGGTTCAAAACCTAGGCAGCAATGCCGCATAGTGAATATCCTTGGGTCCTCTGACACCTTGGAATTTCTTGACTGGGGGGCCGAAGATGCTGGAAACAAGGAGCGTGCAATCGACCCTAGGCCTGAGGTGGAGAAAGCTGTCGTGCCCAGCCCCAAGGAGATCGCCAGAGATCCTGCTGTCCCGGGGAATGCTGGTGGTACGGACTCGATTGGCGAAGGTGCGAAACTCCCCAGAGCCGAGAATATTTCGGACAAAGGAGAGAGCTCTTCGCACCTTGGCGATCATCCCGAAGCCCCGGAGGATAGCAAGGCATCGCCCGAGTTTATGCGATCCTTGGCTGAGACTGTGAGTTCGTCTGGCATTGTGGAAGGACATACCCTAGAGATGGTGCTTGCGGAGAAAAGCTCTTTCGACCCCTCAACTTACTCTTACAACAAGGCTGTTGGTATGAGGGATTTACATACTTTATTATCTGTTCGTTTGCCATTTTATAGAGAGAGTGGGGTGATCGAATCTCATGTGCTCTGGGAGCTAAGGGATTCTGCTTGGCTTGCAGGAGCCACATCTGAGGACGCTCCGCAAGTGGAAGGTGGTGTCCATGACGGCCAAGTTTTGGAGGAGGGGGAAATTCCTGGAGCTCCGGGTTCTTCTTTGATTGTGAAGCAATCGGGCACCAGTACTAGCGCCGGACCTTCGGCCCCTTTCGATCCCAAAGGTTAGCTCTTGACCCCTTTTTGATTTTTTTGTTCCCTGTTTTTGTTGGTTGAGTGCTTGCAGTAGATTCGAACATGCTATATATTTATTTTATTATATATATATTTTATTTTATTTTATTTTATTTTTTTATTTTTATTTTTTTCCAGCTTTTGAGAAGTCTGTTGAAGATATGGAAGCCGGTCGTCTAGCTGGTCTATCAGGTGAGCTCTGCTACAAAGCAATGATCTCAAGCCAAAAACTTCTTGCAAAGTACCGTTCCCAAGAGAAAGAGTTCTTGGCTACCGCAGCCGAGAATGTTGAACTGAGCCGTGAAATTATCATGCTGAAAGAAGAAAACGCGACTCTGGATAGGCTTCGGAAGCTGCAAGAGGGAAACATTGAGATCCTGAAAGATAGCATCAAGACCTATCAGACTGCGGCAGAAAAACTAAATGAAGATGCTGAGAAGCACGACAGCTTGATATAGGAATTCAAAAAGATAGCCGAAGATGACGGTCATGCTATTGAGTCCTTGAAAAAGGAGAAAGAAGCGCAAAAAATTGAGATTGAAGAACTTAAGAAAGAAGTTAAGGGGCGCGACAAATTTATTAAAGAGGCTGAAGAGGTTTTGAAGAAGAACATCAAAGTTCTGCATGAAAAATATGCTCGTGCTCTAGGTGAATTCGGTGCGGAGCCCCTGCCCTTCCCCGGTGATGAGGGTGATGAGGATGCTAAGGCTATATTCGATTGGATGGAACAAGAGTTTGATCGTCTCCCCGACGTGATGACCGGTGCTAGTGCCTACGCAGCTTCGATGTGTGTAGAGACCTTGCTTGGGCTGCTAGAGAAAACTGGATGTTCAGACTTTTTGGCCTAGGGAGCTAGGAACTATAAGTTTCCGACGGCGGAAGAACTTGAATGTGAAGTAGCTTCGAAGAATGTTCAAGTGATCAAGAAGATTTTCTTGACCTTGTTTTGGGAGGCGTCCGGGCAAGAACATGCTAAGGCCGTGGCTCGTCGTCTTTTGGCAGAGGTAAACAACTAGACTGACAATTTTTTACTTAAGTTTCCCTTCACTTTTTTTTGGGATTATTTAGTTTTCTGCTTTGCAGGCTAAGGAAAAGGAGGCATTAGGATCAGACTCGAGTGACAGTGAAGGCGATGGATCTCCTGCGAGCGCGGCCCCTAGTGGTTCGGGCTCTGGTGTACCGAAGGTGCGGCGGATGATGACGCTGTAGACAAAGATGCCGAAGCCTGAGAACTTCTTTCTGATATGTTTGTCTTGTTTTTGTAACGCCCTGCGTGACGAGTAAACTTTTGGGGGTAGAAAAACTTATGGCTAAGTATGATAACTATAGAATGCTATTGGCTTCGTTGCCACTCTCTTTCTCGTTCTTAGGGTTTTGATTTTTTTTGGTCCTATTTGAAGAAAATGTCACCTCCTTTTAGAATTGTTTTCTTTGTAGCTGATTTTGCGCGAGAGGGCCGATTTCAACGTTTTTAGCTTCGGAAAAAAGAGCGAAAAATTAACTTTGTTTTTGCAGAAAACATCACCCCCTTTTTTGGTCTTTTTTTCCGAAGCCCCTAGCTGGGAGAGATACTCGTAGAGTCTTCATCTTTTTCATAGGAAGGATGAGCTTTCTAAATAGAGCTCAAAGTCTAGCGAAGCTTGTTCCGAGCTTCGCAGACTTTCTTTCCGATGGTCGAATATTAGCAATCTTGTTGCTTTTCGACTGAGATTTTGTTTTCATGCTCGCAAACGGTCTTAGAAAAGAAACAGCTGACCCTGCAACTTTTTCTGTGGCTGTATGGGATAACATTTTTTAGGATAGATAGGCTTTTCTGAAAATGTCAAAATCTAGCGAAGCTTGCTCTGAGCTTCGCGGACCCTTTTCTTTTTTTATGAATGAATAACAACAATCTTGTTTCTTTTTCGGTCAAAGGATTGCTTTCGAGTCTTTGGTACTCATTTTGGAGAAAATTACTGATCCCGCAACTTAGTCTGTTGCTGTGGGTTTGTTTGCTACTTAGGCATGAATCCTAAGATTTTGATGAGACAGCGTGTATAAGCTTGTTGCTTTTCATTGCTCTTTGGGCAGAAACCCCCTTTGCGATAACTAAATGACTGGAATTAAGTTGCTGAAAAGTAAATAACACAAGAACTTAAGGGGAAAGTAAGTTCATTAAGACTGAAATTTAATACATAGACCTGCCTCATTAAAAACCTTGCCTCCTGATTTGGAGTCCCCTTTTTGCAAGGAAAAGAGTACGGATCTCAAAAATGTAAAATGCTGCGAAATGTAAAGAAAGAAAAAACGTAAGGTAACTAAGCTCCGGCTCTGTTTATAAGTTTATGAAGCTAGAGCTTTACATTGTCTTTGTTTCTATGGGTAGTACTTGAGGAGGCTATTCGCGTTCCAAGTGTGTGGCAACGCGTTGCCCAATTGGTTTGCCAAGTGAAAAGATCCTAGTCTAACGCTCTTTGTCACGATGAATGGACCTTCCCAAGGTTCTTGTAGCTTCCCTGGGTTGTCAAAACTTTTCTTCTTCTTGATGACCAAGTCCCCTACCTCTATTTCCTTTCTTACAACTTTCTTGTCCCTCCACTTCTTGGTTTCTTGTTGATATTTCTCCAGGTTCTCAACAGCTTGGAGTACGTCTACTTCGATCAAGTCTTTTTCTGCTTCCTCGAAGCCCACATCTTGCACTTTCAATACTCGCAAGCTTTTGTTCTTGATCTCTTCTGGTGTCATGGCTTCGGAACCAAATAGCAATTTAAAAGGTGAGAAACCTGTAGTTCTTGAGACACTGGTGTTGTGAGAGCAAGTTACCTTCAGCAGCTCGTTTACCCATTGTCCCTTTCTCTGGTTGAACAAGCATTTCTTTATGCTAGAGAATATTTGGCCATTTGCTCTTTCTACTGCCCCGTTTGATTGTGGGTGATATACAGAAACAAATTTTAACTTAGTTCCCATGGTGAGGCAGAATTCCCTGAAATCATTGCAATCAAATTGCTTTCCATTGTCCACAGTTAGCTCCCTAGGAACCCCGAATCTGCAAATTATGCTTTGCCAAAAGAACTTTTGGATGTTGTGAGAAGTGATGCTAGCCAGCGGCTTGGCTTCGACCCATTTGGTGAAGTAGTCTACGGCGACAGCTGCAAATCTGCAGTTTCCTTGTGCTGCTGGGAGAGGTCCGACTAGATCCATCCCCCATCTTTGCATTGGCCAAGAAGGCGGTATTAGCTGTGTAGGCATCGACGGGCTTCTCTGATTGTTTGCATTCTTCTAACAGGCTTCGCATGTTTTTACCAAGTGATGGGCATCATCAATAATGGATGGCCAATAGAAACCTTGCCTTAATGCTTTTTGAGCCAAAGCTCTAGAGCCTATGTGAGCACCGCAAAACCCTGAATGAATTTCTTTCAATAGGTCTTTTCCTGCATCAAAGCTGATGCATCTCAAGGTTGGAGCTGATATGCTAGATTTGTACAATTCTCCATCAATTATCTCGTAGCCTCGGGCTCTTTGTCTCATGCGGTTCAAGGAGACTTCCTCGGTAGGTTCATAGTGACCCCTTAGGAAAGCTAAGATCGGTGCTCTCCAGTCATATTTCTCTATGACGTTGATTGTTTTAGCTTTGGGCTCTTTCACAGCAGGTGTGGTGAGAACCTCATAGAAAACATCCGGAGGTAAGCCTTGGTTTTGTGCAGCGGCTTTTGCTAGTGCGTCTGCCTCATTCTTTGAGTTCCTTGGGACGTGCTCAACTGTGAATCCCTTGAAATGCTTTTCCATGGATCTTACCGCAGTGAGATATTTGACTAGCTCTAGCTCTCTGGCTTCGCTATCTTTTTCTACATGCCCTTGTATGACTTTGGAGTCTAATCTCACAATAAAACTTTGTTGGCCTAGTGCTTTCATTTTTCTTAGGGTAAGGAACAAAGCTTCGTATTCGGTTGTGTTGTTGGTTGCTCTCTCATTTTCTAGGAAGTCCAATCTGACTGCGAATCGCATTTTGACTCCTGCTGGAGAGGTTATGATTGTCGAAGCTCCGGCTCCTTTGTGGCAATAAGCCCCGTCGCAGTATGCGATCCATGGCCGTTCAATGTCTGCGGAGCTCGAACTGGATGGAGAAGTCCAATCCACAACAAAATCTGCCAAGACTTGAGATTTGATGGTGCTCCTTCTTTCAAAGTCAACAACATGTTCTGATAACTCAAGAGCCCATTTGGAGATTCTCCCCGAAGCTTCTCTGTTGCCAAAAAGCTCATGCAAAGGTTGATCTGTCACAACTATGATTCTATGGGACTCGAAATAATGCCTGAGTTTCCGTGCTGCCATCACGACTGCATACGCAATTTTTTCAAGCTCTGGATAAAACACCTTTGACCCCATGAGTGTTTCGGAGACAAAATAAACTGGGACCTGAGTTGGCTTCCCTTCTATTTCTTTTTCTTGTATCAATGCTGCGCAGACGGCGGTTCGTGAAGCCGAGATGTAGAGTAACAAAGGGGAGCCGGGCTCCGGTGGGCACAACTTGGTTAACTTGGTGAGATAGACTTTGAGCTCCGCAAATGCTTTGCTCTGATCGGGCCCCCATTCAAACTTCTTGTTGTTTCTGAGTACTTGGAAGAAATGGAGGCTTCGCTCCACAGCCTTGGACACAAATTTGTTTAACGCTGCGATTGTTCCGGTGAGTTTCTGTACAACAGCCAAAGAACATACAGAATTATATATGGCAACAGCCAGATTAACAGAAAAAAGGTGTATTGCATGGAATCAGATAGTTTGAATCCATACACTTGGGTCAAAACTAAGTATCAAGATGGTTGGATCTTGTCTTGATTTTTTACTTGAGGGTTCTGAATCAGATACTGAAGTCTGAGTGACACACTTTCTAATTTTTCCTTTGGTGCGGTTTCTGGATTGCATCTTGGAGTCGGAACCTTTAGATACAACAAAAGGAACAATGCACCAATTAAAGTTAGGGAATGGGCCGACACAATGGGAATACAAAGATACAGGGAAAATAAATTAAATACTTCGGTAAAATAACCTTTCAAGTGCCATGACAAGTAGCATCGATATTTTCGTGATGGATGTATTAACGACAACACTATGTTACAGATTTATGACAGCAAATTGAACACCATAAAACCCCACTGAGACTGGCAATCCTAATTGGACAAACTTACTACATGGTTAAAAAATTTATTGACAAATCAATCAGAATATGGGGCTTTGCGCTTTTGAGTTATATGGCATGTACACTTCACCTTTTGTGACATTATCAAATTGCCCGGCCGCAACCTGATGATGGCCACTATCTTCTACAAAGAAGCAGAATAAGCAATCAGACACTATGGTGCACTAACTTACAATAGAAAGGAAAAGGAACACCGACAAGGCATAAACACAGAAAGTTCAGGATACCTTCAGCATCTGTGCTCAAATGATCCATTTCCACAGCAGTATCAAAGCTCCTCTGGAGATCCCTAGCAAGTAGTAGAACTTTCCTTTTCAGGGATAAAATAATCACAAAATAATACTTGTATCGGTTCGCATTGGTAGTGCTCCTGCCTTTAATTTCAAAAAAAAAGAGAGAACTAAATACTCACCAAAATTGGTTACGACAACAAGAACAACTGCATCAGTAGCCAAAATTTCTATACATGCCTAGAATTAGGTTGGGCAAATATTGAAAGGCATCCAAACATGTTCTGACCTACACTCGCCAAAACTACGCGTACAGAAGAACTAAATACTCAGAGAAGGCACGTGACTTACAGCGGCCGCGGAGGTGGCACCTTGCGGGCGTCCTCCTCCGTGACCTTCTGCACCTCCTCCTCCTTCCGCTTAGTCTCCGGACTCGGCGACTTCGGTGCATCTTCCTCAGCGTGCGACGCGGACTTCGATCCCGCATCGGTTGAGTCTTTCTCCGACTGAGGGGTGACCTCGCCCCTCTTCCTTTTCCCCTTCTTCTCCGCCTCGAGCTTGGCGGTCTTTGAGGCATTGGCTTTGGAAGCAGGCTGCTTCCGAACAACACGTCTTGTCCGCCATGCCCCTGCCGATGTCGTTGTCGCTTGATCATCTACGTCTACCTCCTTGTTGACGTCCGCCTCGACGTATGAGTCCGATGCATAACCCTCCATCAGGTCGGCAGGCGGCGCCCTGAAGTCCTCCTTTGCCCATAGCTTGAAACGGGGCTCCACGTATTGCCCCACGGCAACCTGATGATGGCCACTATCTTCTACAAAGCAGCAAAATAAGCAATCAGACACTATGGTGCATTAACTTACAATAGAAAGGAAAAGGAACGACGACAAGGCATAAACACAGAAAGTTCAGGATACCTTTAGCATCTCTGCTCAAATGATCCATTTCCACAGCAGTATCAAAGCTCCTATGGAGATCCTTGGCAAGTAGTAGAACTTTCCTTTTCAGGAGTAAAATAATCACAAAATAGGCACCTTCTTCTTATATGATGTGGCAGTGCTCCTGCCTTTAATTCCAAAAGAGAGAGAGAGAGAGAGAGAGAGAGAGCGCCTGCTTGGTTATGACAACAAGAACAACTGCATTGGTAGCCAAAATTTCTAGACATGCCTAGAATTAGGTTGGGCAAATATTGAAAGGCATCCAAGCAAGTTCTGATTTCCTACACTCGCCAAAACTATGGGATGGAACTAAAAAAATCAAATCAAATCAAATCAAATTAAATGCTAGTGAATTGGGTAGGGGTGGTGGAGGGGCGGAAGAGGTGGTGGGCTACCACACCCTCCGCCTCGCCATCATCCTGCCTGCCCCGCCCCCGCTATATGCCACCGCCGACTGGGGCCCCGCCTCCGCCGATAACCTCGATCAGTACCAAAGTTCTTCAAATAAAGGCAACATGGATGTACATTACTGACGCAAGTTCTTAAATCATTGCTCCATAACAGAAACAATTCGAGCGCCTTGAACCCAAGACAAAACTAGAAAAACGCAAACCATCAGTTTCGATGTGTACGAGCAAGGACGTAGGGTCTGACCTGTGTGACGAAGAAATGAATCAATCGGCGCCGACGCCCACGACTGCCGCTCAACTGCTCAAGTCCTCCAAGGGGGCGGAAACTGGGAAACCAAGCAGATGGAATCTGAAAAGTCCAAAGCGGTCGCGGACATTCAACTTCACGAAAATACGTAAATGAAAAAAAACTGAGCAAACTCATCAGTTCCCACCCGCTACCATGTGGGTCCTGGATTGCGGGCCCGGTGTCAGCTGTGGGAGGTATGATAGGCGACGCGAGCAACAGTCGAAGACGAGGAGTAGTAAACGGACCCCGTGGGCCCGTGCCCGTGGCATCACCGGGATTAGCGGTTTGCACTTGCACATTCCATGTTGTGGTGTGGCCCGCGTGTATCTAGCTCCGAGCGGTTTTCCGGCAACCGGATCATTTAAAATATCCTGATCCCTGCAGTAGCCTGTGCCACGTCCCGGCGAGCCGTGCGCGTGTAACCCGGCCACGCGGGGCAGCCGTATCTTGGGTTTCGTAATCGCCGAGCTGTCACCGGAAAAATGTGAAATCCCTTCATGCGTAAACAAGGGGGAGCGCTAGCGTGTCACCCGACGACGCGGAGCAGGTGGTACGATCCCAACGTACAAATGGCAGCAAGCCGCGTAACCTAGGCTAAAGCACCGCGTGTGCGTCATGGATTGTGCGTAACCCAGCAGGTCCAGCTTAATTGATCATCGTCGCGATGTCACAGATGAGGTAGGAGTAACTAATAAATAGGTGATACCCCGCGCGTTGCTGCGGGAATTTTTAAGCAAAGTTTTAAGGTGAAATGTGAAAGTAGAAACACCAAAACGATTACATGACGATATTTATCTATAAACAATAATATATTTGAAAGCATGTTAATTTTGTTGAGAGAGAACCATTCTTAAATGATTGATCCTACATGTATTTCAACTGCGAGAATTTTATGGCGTGCTACTCGCAAATACAACATGCTATTAGTCAAAGAAAATCGATGAAGGCATAAATACATGTCTTGGTGGATGTTGACATGGTTTATAGTGGATGGTGACATGGCGTGTAGTGGGTTATGACATGGCGCGTTGAGAGGCAAGAGAAATCATTAGTGGGTACCAATTATATAGTTTATATAAGATTAACTGCAAAGTGGATGCAGTACGCATGTGCGTCATGGATTGTACGTAACCCAGCGTGTCCAGCTTACTCCTCGGGGTGGGCGGCGCTGTTGTGGCTGTGGACGACATGACGGGACGAGAGCGGAGGCGTCTGCAGCAGCAAGCCCGTCCCGACCCGTCCCGTCAAGGCTCTACACATGACAAGACACAGTGACCATGCGTAACCCTTGGCTTGGTAGCAAACCGCGTAACCTAGGCTGAAGCACCGCGTGGCACACGTAACGCAGCGGGTCCAGCTTACTCCTCGGGGCTGGCGGCGGCTGTGGCTGCGGACGACACGATAGGAGGGGAGCGGAGGAGGGAGGCCCCGTCCCGTCGTCCATCGTAGTAATACTGATGGTGCACCACGTGGCCCACAGCGACCTGCCCTCACCGCAGTTTGCTTCTCCCCGAAGCGAAGCCCGCGCCCGTGAGGCTGACGCGTCGTCCATGGAATTCTCTATTACGCAGCCTGCTGAATGGCACCTGCGTAACTGAGACCTTGCAGGTTACGCGCTTAGTCGACACCACCCGCCGTGTCCCGCGGCAACCGCGATGCTGGCGTGTGTAGCCCAGGCGGCCATCACTGTAACCTGCACCGCCTCGGTTACACGTGTGGACGCCTGGGATACACGGCATGCTTTGATCAAAGGCATATGTTATGGTAACCCAACCGCGAGCCATGTTGCTCCACGCATCCATCATGGTTCCTCATGCGTAACCTGCCGGGCGCTGCCACCAAAAGGTATCGGTTACGCATTCCACTTCACCTGCTATCTCTTGATGTGCCCAGGCCTCTTGACCCCTCTGTTCCCTCTTGATGTGCGGGCCTGACACGGTGGAGTAGCACATTTCATTGATATAGCAGCTAATACAAGACTACGATCCCGGGATATCGTTGTAGGTAGGAAAAAGAAAGGAAAGGAAAAAACAACAAACTATATCAATGAACCACCCGACGAAGTATGATCTAGATTTTCTATAAGAAACATCCCTAATAGATTTGTCTCGCTATTTTCCATCCATCTGTGTAATTAGTTTTACAATTAAATCATGTTTAGTCTTCCTAATCTTTGATTTACAATTGCTATAGTAAATTTTCACAAATTTCGTGACGAACTAAACAAAGCATTATTTTGAAACTATATATTTTTCTTTGAAATTTTACTTTTCACAAAAGTCAAAACAAGTGTCAGGCTGCTTGCACTAGCTTTGTTGGATTGTCTTCTTGTCCTTCTTTTATCTGCATTGCTGGGTGTTTCCCCTTCCTTTTTCACCGGCGGTGTCTGTCCGCCTTCGGCCTAGCACGGGCCTTTTCTGCTTTTCCCCACCCAATGCCCCCACAGTTACCCACTGCTCTATCTCCATCGAAGCCAAGAAGAATTCAAGAGGAGTTCGTGGTCGTCGGTGACGGCGGTGGCTCATTTCTTGGGACTGGGCCGCTGATTTCTTGTTCATCGGCGGCGATTTGTTCGTCCTCAAAGGCACATGCTAGGTTAGGTTTTGCTCATTCATTTGGGGACGGATGGCTTAGTTCTGCGACTTTTATTTGAGTTGGGTTTGAGATTCAGAACTTGCTGCTATTCATTTGGGTTGTCAGAGACGACCAGCGGTGATATTTGGTGAGAATGGTTCAATCTAACTCAAACACGGAAGGAATCCCTGGTATGTAGCTATTTTTTTATCTATGCCTTTGTCTATGGGATTATGAATTGTCATTGGTTGATTGGTTCATTGTTGCACTTGAATATACTGTTCACCAGTTGCATCTACCAAGGGACTCAAGTCTTGACGTTGCAGTGGTTCATCCTGGCAAAGATTTAAAAGGTACTTATTGACAAGTAAATTCTATATAATTTCATGTGCTGATTGATTTGATGCTAAAGGGTCAAATCATGAAGTGAGCGTGTCCATTCAGGATTGAGGTTGGTCAAATTTATTTTGTTTTGACTATCAGCTATTCACGTGCCTAGACCATAAACAGGCTAAAATTCATATAGTATCATATAACTATTTTCTTATTTCTTGTCTCTTTATACTCCCACATTGGGCTGCTGGGTCACGGGTTGTGTTGAACCTGCGTAACCAAGATCAATGCTACTTGCATGGTTCAAGAACACTTTCATAATATATAGTAATTTTTATTTGTTATTATTCATTTCCATACTTATCTTCGGGGTCAGAGGTTCCAATCTGTCTGTCCATAACTTGAATTGATTTATTGTTCGTCCTGTTGCTAAAGGTTCTGGCTCCAAGAAGAGATCAAGAAATGGAGGTGCCCAAAGAAAAAGAAAAAGGCTCACTGAGCCTTCAGATTCAAAATTAGACCACTCAAGCAAAATGTAAAACAAGACACAGAGTGCATCTTCATATTCACAACCAACCCAATGGTGCGGATTCACACTATCTCATTCCATGCACAACTACTTTTTTTATGTTAATTAGACTGTTGCCATAAATAATTCTATATATTTGTATTTGCCAACAGAAGCATCAAAGGCTATCAACAAGGTGCTCTCCCCAGAAAATGATCAAAGCTAATAATGACCCGCATCCCAGTCAGAGAAAAAGAATATGTGAAATTGGTTTTGGTGATTATTTGGAGTTGAAGCTTGAGAACACCTTTTTGCAGATTGGTGCATGGATGCTGATTCACTTTGATCTAGAAAACATGTGCTTTAATTTTGGTTGTCCTGGAAGTGTCCCTATAAACTAAAAGAGTCTTGCAAGGTTAACTGGATTGCCATCCAGTGGGAAAAAAATTGAACCAAGCAAGAATGGCTGCGTCCATCAGTTCAAAGAAAAACTGGCTATACTCCAAAGCGAAAAGGGATTACCGGATGATAATTTACTCGATGAGATCAAGAAGGGCAAAGATGATGACCTTTTTGTAACATGTTGGCCTTTTCTTTTATCTGACAAGATATTGGCTCCTGACACACTTAACAATGTCAGCCCTAATTTGCTGAATATTTGCCAAGATATGACACATATAATGTCCTATGACTGGGTTGGCTACATACTGGAAGATATTAAAAAAAGTGCCAAGGATATAAAGGAAAAGATTGAGGGAGATCACAAAAGTAGCTATATAAAAGGATCAACATATTTACTTGGAGTAAGTACTATACACATCATATCGCAGTCATGTTTCAGAAGTTATTTTTTATTTATTTTGGTTGCTCATACATCTGCTGTTTATGCAGATATATTTGCTGGACTGGCTCGGACATGGGAGGAATATTGAACCATGTGTTGGACAACCTCATTTTAAATTTTGGGATAGCTACAATGAAGTGAAACAGGTTGAAATAGATCATCAGTTGGGATATGGATTTTTTGGAAAACTAAAGGTAACTTTTGATTTTGTCTTTTTTCAACCTCATGATTTGCTGTTGTTTTTGCCTAATAATTTTCTGCATTTTTTTGATTCATCTCATTTTTACAATGTAGTTGAAAAATGTCAAGAATACTTGTTATTCACAAGATTTCCATTGCACAGATGTAACAACAAATGTTGATAGTACCCATGTGTCACCAAAGGTGAGTTTTGCAAACCTTGTTTTCCTTGCTTCTATGTGACTATACTTTTATGAATGAACAAAATACAAATGTACTGCAAATCACCATACCAATATTGCGAAACATACCAGCTTTATAAATATGTTATTAAAACATTGGATTTGAATTTTCTATAATATGTAGTACAACAACGGATGGAGCATCAGGAGCTGCAGGTGGATCGTGCAGGATGTACTAATCCGCCGAGATGTTGTCATCATCTTCCTTGTACATCGCACCAATTGCGGCCAAAACATCCAAAAGTTCCTTCTCCAACTCACTCATCAACTGCGCGTGCCCATGCATGAAGAACAAGAAAATGAGGAGATGGAAATTAAAATAATTAAACCGCGCAGAGTGTAGTGCGGGAGGAACACCACCAGATCGAGCATCCCACCAGTACGTACGTATCTCACTGTCATCTTCATGCACAGGCGGTTCTTCGATGGTGGGATGAGTAGGAGCAGCCGGCTCATCAAACGGTAGACGCTTGGCGGTGGGCGGCGGCGGTGGCGGCGGCGTGTCCATCGTCTGCAGATGCTTGGCCGGGGAACTTACATCATCAGTATCAGAAGTCTCGGGTCGGTGCTTCGAAGGTGTTTGCCTGGACCTGGAGGCACCAACAACCACCTCTTCTGGCGCTGCTGGTGTAGTCATAAGTACTACTGTACTACGACGACTATACTACCTGCATCCACTGGGAAAACCACTTATTGTTTCTAGTAAACCTACAGTAAAATGAGACGCTACAATATGAATGAATAATGGACCAACACACCTCCCGTTCCCTGTTTATATAGCTACTGCAGTGAAAGGGCCAACGGAATCTGGGAGAGAGATGGAAACGATCATCTCATTAGGGAAGCCTTCGTGCACCATGAAAAGCACGATCACGAAATTGCCGGGATAGTGCGCACGCGCAGATATACCTAGAGAGGAATGCTCCTTGGTGGCAGAAAACGGCGGCCGGTGTCGATCCTGTGTAACCTGACCCAGACGGTTACGCGTGAGGCACTTAGGAATGCGGGGTCTCGGTTACGCTATGAGGATCGCTGCTTGGTGCAAAGACTAATTTAAGCAAATCCATAATAACCTGCAGGGGTGGACCTACGTTATGCTGAGCGAGGGCTCACTCAAATTCTATAAATCAAGCTAATTGACAAAAATTCTCTATATAAAATCTTCATAAATTTCTGTATTCTCAAGGTGTGCCCTCGCTCAAATTGTGCTCTAGGTCCGCCCCTAATAACCTGCCTTTCCAATCAGCACTTAACCAGTTTCAACCAGTGGCTGCTGCATGGGGCAACTACGACTGGGTAACGCACTGACTCGGTTACGCACCATTCAGGCAACACCGACTCGCAGGTGCAGTCACCACTGATAGTGTGTAACCGAACGGGTGTAGGTTACTCGCTTATCACGGGGTGCTGGTGATAGGCGCACCCCGTAACGCAGTCGGTGTTGCAGGAACAATGCTGCAACCGTCGGTTCACCTTTTGCCTTTTCCCCGCACCTCCACTAGGAGCTGATTTCCGCCATTTGTGCCCACGCGTAAGAAGCAGATGAGATAAGATGTGGACAGGTCGTCCTGGACGATTTCATAGCAAGACGCGAATGTGGGAGACGATTTCATAGACAGCGTGACCTCGACCCTCGCACGCGCGTAACTTCTCAGACGAATGAGTTCTGGACGCAGAATAATTTCTAATAGTGAAATATAGTCGTAGGAATACGTTTTTTTGGCCAAAAAAGATTGAGAACATCGTCTGGGTGAAAGAACGGAAATCAACATGCATGCGTAGTAGGGATCTATCAAATCTAGAACGTTGATGCCCCCCAGCTCTCCAGCAGCTTATCCCAGAGCTGGTCGTTGGCCTTCCCCTCCTGTTGAAGGATCCTTTCCAGACTCTCAACCATTGAGAGGAGATGAGCCGTGTAGACTTGGATGTGCGCGTTAACAAGCGGATCCACCCACTCTGTGTTGCCACAGTCATCCACCTGCAGGAAGAGACAAGACGCGAATCAAGGCAAGTGCATGCCGATCGATCCGGTGTACTAAACGAAAGATGCATGGAACAGTACTGTGTTATTAGAAGAAATACAATTTCGGGAACTTTTCATGAAGCGAGGGCAGCGGAAGAAACGACGCCCCCCATCGATGTAGCCGACGTAAGTTTGGATGATGGCGTCCTCCTGGTGTATGCATTGAGGCCAAGGATGCGGTCGGTGAGGGTAGTCTCGAAGAGGATTGTTGTCGGTGTAGTAATGCCTACGGCTGATTACTGCTTGGAGTGGGGGCGGACGTGGTTTGCTAGGACCGCCCCATTCCACAGCTTTCCCTCCCATTGTCGCCTTGCTCTCCTCGGAGGAGCTGCTCAAAGGCTGGGGGCGCAGCTTCTTTGGCATTCTGTTAGTTGCGATAGCACGGGGAGCAGGCCGCGATATCTTTTTTCTTTTCTTGTCTCACGAGAGGGAATGGGGGTTTGCCTCTTACTATTAACAACGACCCCCGGTACTTGAGGGCCGAGGTTGTTGCCGCCAAAATAATAATAATAATAATAATAATAATAATAATAATAATAATAATAATAATAATAATAATAATAATAATGATGATAATAATAATAGCGTGGCAGTCGCGCGCGCAATCCGGCGTCGAAGCCGCCATGCTTGGAATGTAATCTGCTGCTCGGCTGGTGGTATGGACGGAGATTGCTACGTGGTTTTGCCGATCAAAATGAGATGCTGCTGTGAGCCAGAAGAGCAAACCATTTATTAGAAACCCCGAAACGGCCGCGCTTGGTGTCTTCTCCTTCCGGCAATTTCGGGATCGTGGTTTCATTTCACGTTGTGCTTTTAAAAAGATCTAAACCTGCGCCTAGTTGGTCACGCACGATCCATGGTGCGTAACCTGCACCACAAGGTTACGCACGATCCTTTAGGGTTGACGACAGTGACCACAGCATGGATCCAAACTCCATTTTGTTACTCGAGTCGAGTGAGAGTAATCATATCTTTGCCCACCTTTAACACTAATTCAAGAATCAGTAATTAATTAACACTAATTTAAACCAATACAACTTCTGTCAAAATCACTCATGAAAGGCATTCATTTCATCTCCATCATATCCTGACCAAAATGTCCATCATCTGTTAATTACTTCATTGCTATAGAGATAATTCCGAAAACCAATACAACCGAGCGGGTCCATGATTGAAAAGTTCAGGGAAAGCAGTGCCAAAGCACAAATCTCCTATAGTAAACCATATAGAAGCAAACCCGCTACTCACAAGATTTCGCTCAATCCTCAGCGAGTCATATCAGCAAATCTCATCGTCCACCAAATATCAACAATCAATATTAGCTGCCACTTGATCTTCCTTAAATCTCCACCAATGCGGAGGCAAAAAGTCACTGTAGTAGCATTAATTAATATTAATATAAGGCTCCAATGACCCAGGAAAGTCTACCGAAAAGCTCTCTCAAATCCCGCGGCCACGCGCAGGAAATCACCTAGTTAAATCTATTAACGGCCACCAATACCATCATCATCCTCCAATACTGGACTACTTAATTCGGGATACCTAAAATCTTCGGCATAACATGTATTCTCAGCCTTTCTCACCTATATAGAAAAAACAAATAGTCAGTTGTAAACTATGCCAGCAAGTCCGATATGCAAACAAATAAGGGTATAGTTACCTTCAGGCTTCGAAGACATGTAAAAGATCTACAGTCAACTGTGCTAGGACCCTCAATTGCCCTGAAATCATTAGCATGCCAAAGAGTAAAACGAGGTTCACCGATAGGTGGTGCTATAAACGGATGATCCAGCCAATCCAGTTAATACAACTGTGTACATGGCACATGGGTAAGTGATGAATTAAAATAAATAAATAAATAAATAAAATGTAGGGGAATAGAGTTTTTGATTGGTACTACATAATTATTACCACAAGAAAATAGGTGGATCCTATTACAAATGGCACACCACGTCTGTCTGTACACCTCTGTAATATTTTGGCACCGTTTCTAAGTTCTTCCAAAATGTAGCCTACCCAGTCGTAGGTCATTATATTATTAACATCAAGGCAAACATCTAACAATCCTTTGTTTACGAAGGCAGATGTTGTAGGAGCAAAGATTCTGTGTACCGAAAGTAAAGTCCAACAGGTGACGAAAACGTCATCATCATAGCCGTCAAGGATTCTGTCTATTATGTGATGGTTCCAATTTTTCTTGTCGAGAGGCATGCCCAAGCATGTTTTGAAGTATATAGTAGACTTCTCATTGTATATCTCCACCACTTGCTTTCCCTTGTATGGTAAACCAGTCAATCTACAAAGACTTCTCCGATTCATAGGGATGCATTCGCCATTACCAAATTTGAAGCACTAATGTTTCACATCAAGGTGCAATAGCATCCAAACTCCAAGTTCCCGGAGTGGGTTGCTAATCTTCAAATCCAAATAATTACCAAAACAAACTTTTTTTAGTTTGGCCACCTGATTGGGATTCAACTTTCTTGTGATATCAATCACACTTCTTGGACTACACCTACTACTCATATTCCCAAAAACATAAGGTGGTTGATGCAATGTACGAAAGCAACAAAGGAATATGGGGCAGATGATGAGATTGTGCCAGTGTTTACAGATAACTGAGGCACGAAGAATGGAACTAGGATTAGGTGGGAGACGAAGGAAAATCTCAACAAGGACTTCATCTGGCAATAGGCAAATATTGTAACCAGAATGCTTCCTGATGTCAGCCACCAGATGAACTGTACCCTGTAAAAGTGCAACTGACTCGGTAAACCACTGTAGAAATGCATCTGACTCGGTAAACCACTATAGAAATGATGAGTTGTATGTTGTAATACGTAGGGAGACAAAAAAAGATCATAATATGTGATCATATGTGTAATAATATTATTGAATGCAGCAGTTTTAGAGCAACAAGAACTTAAAGGTGATATATAAACTGATAATACATGATAATTATTCAAAGACAGAATGATAATATTTTTAAAATGAGTATAGGTACCAACATCAGAATATTTATTACCCTTCCCACTCATCTTCTTTGCAAGTAGATGCTCCACTCGTACCCACTATATTATCCACTACCCTGGCAGCATGTTGTAGTGATTCTGCAGTACGTACAAACAACAATAATAAAAATGGACATCCAAACAATTTGACCACTAAGAACAACATTATCAAAAAGGGATGGAGAGACAGCCAGAGACTAGCTACATTCAGCAAAAAAGGGTCAATGGTAATTATATTATCGGGTTTCTTGGGCTTCTTATTGCTTGTTGGCCAACATGCAAGTTGTCAGCAGTACACAGATCATCAACCGTAGTAGGCAATTAGCAAGCCTAGTTGCAATTATTATTCCATGCTGCTTGTTTGGATCTCCTCTCATCCCTAGCAAGCGTAGGTAATCTCTATATATTGCATTGTACCAAGGAAAGGTAAACATCAGGTGTAGAAATTTTTTAAAATCCCGCACCCTAACCATAACACACAATGGAAAGTCATCCTCGCAGGAAATAACACACGGTACCAAATGACGCGGGAATTTCAGGTCTGGAGTGGTAGGGTAAACAAAAAAGCAAATCATATAATCATTCACATGAGAAAGAGAGATATGACCTCGAAATTTTTCCCTCTCTTTCTTTTCACCTTCCCGGCAAGTACCGGATCCTTACTCCAGCCGCATTCATCTGCCGACGACTGTGTTCCGATGTTGATGGTGGTCCATACCACGTGATCCTCCATCATCGATCTACTACACAACACCAAAAATAAAAACGGAAGGATGGAATCCATTATTTCTAGATATAAGATGAACTGGGAAATAACCAGATATAAAAACGGTTAGGGTTTCGGTTTGGGTGGCTGCCGGGGGCTCTAATCACCGGCGGCCTTAGAAAAGGGAGGTGGGCCAGAGGTAGGCCTGGTGGTGGACTGGTGGAGACGGGTTGCGGGGCAGAGGGGACGTCGCCGGCGGGGGTCAGCAGCTGGACGTGGTGGTCGGTTGAGTTAGGAACGAAGCAATCGGGTGCTTCCGCCCTACTCAATATGTGTTGGAGTTGGAGAGGGAAACGAGAAGGAACTGCTGACAAGTAGGCCTACACCACCCAGTCGTGGTTGCAGCATGGATGGTGCATAATCAATCTCGTGCATGTAACGCGCACATTCGTAACCACTGCCTACATTCCACGAACAGAGATGGCGCAGGTAACGAGCAGAATCGACACCACCCAGTCGGGGGTTACCTGCACCCGCTTGGTTACGCATAATCGACACGACCGAGTCAGGGTTGCAGCACGCAGACACCATGGCTCGTGCATAACCGCCGAGGCGAGGGTTACGCAGGTTCGACACGACCCAGTCGGTGGTGTTGCAGGAGCCATGTAGCATGGATGGTGCGTAACCTAGCCGGTCCAGCAGCTTACGCGCATAATCGACACCACCCAGTCGGGGTTGCAGTATCCGAGCGAGTGCAGGTTACGCGCCGAATCAACACGACCAGATGCAGCATGGATGCTTGCGTGACCATGCCTGTCCAGATTACGCATACATCTGAAGCCTATTATTGCGTAACGCAGTCGGTGTTGCAGGAACAATGTAGCCTGGCTAGTGCATAACCATCCTGGTGCGTAACCTAGTGTCTTGTTGGATGTAACAAGTAGCTATAACCTAGAATCTGTCAATCATAGAAGCACGAGATCGCGAAATTGCCGGCAGCGTCGGGCATATATATAGAGTGCGAGCTAGCGTCGTAACTGGAACTCGCATGCATGGAAAATCGGTGTCCATCCTGCGTAACCGGGGCACCGTGAAGGTTACGCCGGTCGGACAACACCAGAGACATTGCTCGTTTGTAACCGAACGGGTGCAGGTAACACGCAGAATCGACACTAAGGTGAAATTTTGAAAGACACTAAGGTGATTGCACGCCAACATTCTTTCAAATGAGATTAGACACTGGCGGGAATATGGCAGTTGACTCGAAAGGAAAAGTCATATCTATCGAAGGCATGTCTCTGTTCCACCCATTACACAGTCGTTTACAATACCATCTAAGGCCTCAGCCAATGCAAGTCATTCTCATGAAACAAGACTTGTACGTAGTAGACAGCTATAATCGACACCGACCCAAGTGTTGCTTCAATGATTTCGGGAGCTCTGCATGCCAACATTTGCAAGAACGAATATTAGTACGGTTTTGAGTATTGCTATATATAAATCAACAAACTCATCAAATTAGTAATATTAGATCCGTGATCCGTCCAAATTGCTCATGAAGTGTAGGATGTATAGTTATAATTGACGCCAACCCAAGTGTTCCTTCAATGGTTTCGGGAGCACTGCAAGGTTTAGTGTATGTATGCGTGATCATTTGCCAAAAGTACAAAGTGTGCCAAAAGAATTGTTTTGTTTGTTGACCCATTATCGATTATTAGGATTTCTTCCTCTCTGTTGTAACAGATAACATAAAAGATTATGTACCTATCATCTGAAAGTGGATATTGCTCCTTTGACAGATCCATTGGGAAAATTGGGTTGTCAATACTTGCCCATATTTGTTGCATAAAAAAATCATAAATGGGCAATAGAATGTGAAGATTGTACCCCCATTTGTTGTTCAGAATATAGTTCCGAGCAATCTGATGAGGTGCTCTACCTTGCAGACTTGTCTTGAATATTCTCCCGGTCCATGGAATCAAATTCCTTCTGTCAAATGATGTTTTCTTGGTTACCCTGACCAAGATTTCTTGGTGTTGTAGCCTAAACAAATTATGTCATTTGATTTCCAAAAAGAATATATATATCCAGTCAATGTTTCTACCTTTGTTGGTGTTCTCTGGTAATTGAGGTCCTGAGAAAGAAAACTTGAACCATTTGGAGAAGCTCCATTTACCTATTGATGGGACATGCATGCATAGAGAACAATAATTTATTTCTTATACAGGCAGGAGAGGTGTCTAAGAACAATAACGTAACTTGTGACAGTTTTTTTTATCTGTGGAACATAAACTAACTTGTGGTTGTTAATATATCATATTCATGTCAATCTAGAAAGTAAACAAAGGAATATCAATCAATACAATTAATGCATAAGACATGACCTCGCATGTTAATTTAATACCTTCAAATCCCTTAAAAATTGTATTGCACTTTCCAGTGGTGTCCCTCTCTGAAGTTGCCACCATTTTGCCAAAGTCGTTTGCATAACAAGTATCATCAATATTTCTCAGCTGCAATACAAAAGTAAAATAACAATGTGAACAGTCAATGTTAGTCATTATACTATCTCTATATGTATTCATCCAAAAAGTTGAATTATATTTCTCAAAAAAAAGTTTAATTATTATGTTACTGCAGTTACCGACAGGTTTTTGTGGGAAGCCTCTAGTTCAAGTCATAGTGCATTGCTCCATAGTGAAAACCGAGGTTCACCAATAGGTGGTGTGATAGAACTACTCTTCAGCCAATCAAGGCAATATAACTGCATGCTCGCAAAAAGTTGAAAGAAATTATCTCAGATCTGTGATAAAATGGCAAGATCAGAAAGCGCTATTTATATTTCTTACTCCAAGGAGATATGTGGATCCATGAATATAGTTGGCACCCTTGTGTCTCTTCTTAAGGTTTAATGCATTCGCACCACGTTTAAAATTGTATATAAGGTAGCCAACCTAGTCGTAGTTCATCAAATTATTTACGTCTTGACACACTTCCAAAAATCTTGTACTAATGTATGCACCTGTATCTGGAGCAATGATCTTGTCAACAAGAAGTAAGTCCAACAAGTGACAAAAAGGTCATCAGCTGCACCATCTCTGATTTTGGCCTCTAATGTTCTTCCCGAGATTTTATGGCTTCCTTTAGTAGGAACTCCTAGCTTTCCTTTCAACTCACTTATGCCATTATATTTAGAAGTGTTCTCAAGTATTGGTTTGCCTCTGCATGGTAAACCAGACAACCTTGAAATGCTCATTGGACTTAAAGGGATTTGTTTAACGTTGCCAAAATTAAAGACTTCCTTTTTTGTATCACAGTGCCACAGCATCCACACCCCTAGGTTCAATAGGGGAGATTGAATCACCATACTCAAAAATGACCAAATCCAATGTCTTTGATCTTTTCAATCTGTTGTGGTTTCAAGCCACTGTTGACATTGATTACCATTTTCGGTGAGCACCTAGTGCTTATCCGCTTCTTATGGAGGAAAAAAACCACTAAGTTATTAGTGTAAGGTATAGTAGACCAAAACCAGGTAATAAAAAAAATCAAGATGTCAGCATACCACAACACTGTTTGCTGCCGAGACCACACTGCCATCCATTTCTGAAGGAGTAACACCATAATATTGCTTCCTCTTTCGTTTTGTGTTCCTGATGATTGTTTCTTCTGGAAGTCCAGATGCGGTGCCCTCTGAGTCACACTTGCCATCTTCACTGACAGATGCTAGTTGGTCGACACTCTTTAACAATGTCAACGGATTTTGTGGATGTGTCTGCATTTTGCTCTCTGTAAATCGACCCTTCTCTACTATACAATGAAGATATGTCATGAGTTTTATTAGCAGGTGCATGCAGTTGCATGGGACCGAGTATAAACAGTATACGTATACATACTCACCCATAGAGTTTTTCACCGATTTCTGTTTGGGATCTATTGTAGTTTCCCCAATGGTTTCAGCTTTGTCGACCAATTTATTTGTATTCTTGTTAATAGATAAATCCAGACATGTTTCACCATCAGCTGTGAGGGGAAAATCGAAACCTCAGGAACAAATAAGTACACTGTAGGAAAAGGCTACAGAGAATCATATAAACAACTAGACTGCTCATGTGCTGTGATAGAATTTCATGTAATGCGGTCAACTCCTACTATTTTTTTTGAGAGGAAAACTGCCTACTATTCAATACTTATCCGATGAAATTAAAAGGAAAAATCAAAACTGAAGAAACTCAGCCTTTGCCATAGAAAATACCAAGACTCCAAATTTGATAGACACTCTATAAATTTTTAGTAAATTCTCTAAATTGGATACTCTATAGAAATTTTTTAAAAAATTAATAAAACTGATTTACAATCAATTAGTATAGAGATTGAAATAACATAAAAGTGACTAAACAGTAATTAGCAAGATGATAAATGCCGCACCAGTTCAAATGGTTAAGGAATTGATTTGCACCAAATTATGGGATGAATGCCACACTTTTGCAAGACTTGAGGAGATGAAAAATACACTTTTTCCCAACGAAGGTGAGAAGGGAGCCTACATCCTGTACAAAACACTGAACTATTTGATTTTGCGATTCGGCAGATTGAATATCAAACCTTTTACGTGTTTTCTATGATGATGAGTTGCAGTTGATGCATCGCTAACTTCGTCTGTATCATACTCCTCATCTTTTTCAGAAGATTCATCGTATTCGTATGATTCATCAGTGGATGTGTCCTGTGCTGTGTACACCTGCTCTTTACGCCTATCGGCGGCGTCCTATTTTCTTGTCTTGTTTGCGATTCCGAATCGACGTAGTTCGTGGGGATCGCAGGGTTTTCTATTCTTCGTTCTCGCCATCAAACAATATTAATCTACGGAAACATAGATCTGTTAGCGCCAATAGTACGTAAGGAGGTGGAAGGATATATACTTACGGCGAACAATGAACTCTCGGCGGACAATAGCAATACTAGTTTTGACGTCTGCAAGGCACCCAACTGCCAAGATGAGTCGCCGGGCCACAGCTTTGATAATAGCAAATATACTCACTCGGAATTATTATGGGAATTTGAGGGGAAGAAAAATAGACAAACACACTGGAGTACATACGAAATTGAAAAAGGAATATCAACCCATTAAATAGTATCCCTATTATTATTACTTGAGGTTACCATAAAGCCTGCCA
Source organism: Cenchrus fungigraminus (assembly GCA_036936925.1). NCBI lineage: Eukaryota > Viridiplantae > Streptophyta > Magnoliopsida > Poales > Poaceae > Cenchrus > Cenchrus fungigraminus. The sequence continues at coordinate 47,518,007 of CM072777.1, read as the reverse complement.
ATGGTACATCTGCTTTAACTCTGGCATGAGGTAGTACCCGATAATCTTGGCACGTCACATTCACTGCCGCAACTGTCTATACGAACTGGCAGGGATGCTTTCCTTGGTACCCCACTTTCGCATGTTCCCAGTGCCACGGCCCTGTGCGGATGGTTACGTCGCGCCATCCTCATCGTTCCGTCTCGCACGGGGAACAAAACTACAAAATCATGCACGATCGGTTACGGGAGGGAGGGAATTGCTGCTGGAGAGTTATTTTACCTTTCCAAAGAAGATCATGACTCATGAGATGATTGCTACCGTTACACGTCATCTGGATCGTCTCACATCTCCAAAACTCTTGTCGGTTTCCAGACCTTGTGGTTAAAGAGTAACTGAAACTCCCGTACCTGGCGCTGAGGGTGAGGGCGACGGTTCCGTCTACGGAGCGTTGCCCCTCACGCACCGTCACCCGACGCCCACACGCCCGTCCTCCTGAAGTCTGTCTGTAGCCTTCATCCACTGACGCCTACGGAGGACCTTCTTGAGATCGTGATTGCTCTCTTTCTCTCGTCAGTATAGAGGTCGAGCACCGCAAGCCATCGGGAGGATCGTGCTTCCCCCATCCGATGCCCGCCGAGATGGATTGAGGATGCTCATGCTCCGCCTAGCGCATCCTAGCACGACACTCCAGATCCCCGAGGGCGATGATTTACCGGCACCACGCGCCGGTGAGGTCGTGATGTTGGTCTCGTTCTTGATGGCAGGACTTGTCCAGCCATTCTACGATTTCTTCATCGCCGTGCTCACCTTCTACAGGGTGCACCTGGTGCAGCTCCATCCCAACTCCATCATTGTGCTATCGGTTTTCGCCTATTTATGCGTAATGTCTGTGGGTGTCCCTCCCTGCCTGGAGTTGTTCAGGTGCTTCTACACCCTGCAACGTAACAAATTCTCAAGGGAAGACAACAAGTTGATCGCCTTCTTCGAATTCTGGCTGCGGGACACCTGTTTGGATCGGAAATCCCTAACAGATTTGAAGGAAGGAGAAGGAAACAACATCACAAGTGAACTTGGGAACCAAATGGATACAAGAGTCCAACCTCCCCCCTCCTCCACCTCTTGGGGTCTATTTATAGGGAGGAGAGGTGGCTTCCCCATCCAAAGCCTAGGGAGAGGAGGTGGTTGTTTATACTATTTCCCTCGGTGGGGTTGAATATTACATCCGGGTTCCTAATATTTACAACGAGGTCCTCGACCATTACAACCAAGTCCTAGATGTTACAATTAGGAGTTTGGCCCATACAAATATGCTCTTACATCTCATTCTGGGCCTCTTTTACACACAAAGGGGTCCCTAGCCATGGGCTAAGGTGCACCCCCAACAGTAGCCCCTCAACTATTCGGTCTTGGCAGGTACAACAAGGCCTAATAGTTATTCCATTTTAAAAGAGGCCGTCAACTTGAATACCGGGCGCTTCCTTTTGGCTGCTTTGAGTGTTTGATTCCTTAGAAGAAAAGAAAAAAAATACTTTTGAGTGTCGAAAATAGCTCATGTAGTTGAAGTAGTCGAGGTTGAAGTCAACTGCAGAGTCTTCCTATATTCTCTCACGGGCGTCGGACAATAAAGATGAACTTCTCTTCCAGTACAACCCCAGCCCCTCTTTGGCCGGTGTTCGTGAGAGGAACCCCGCATGTAGTGGAAGTAGCCAATATAATAGATGTAGCAGTCGTTGTTGAGGTTGAGCCCTTAAAGACTTGAGGCCGAGGGGCAACATCGAGGTTGAGCAATGATGCAGAGAGCGAGCCCCCTGGGGTGATGTGGAGGTGGATAGCGACGTCGTAGATGACAGAGATTCCGGGGGCGAGCCCCTCGAGCCGTTTGCCTTTGCGAAAGAAAACATTAGGATGATGACTTGTAGTCTTTGCGCAACAGAGGTAATATACTTAGGAAAATAAAAATCTGAGGCATGATTGCTGAGATTTTTCTAAGGACTCAGGCATGATTGTTGAGATTTTTCTAAGGACTCAGGCGTGATTGCTGAGATTTTTCTTTGGACTCAAGCGTGTTTGCTGAGATTTTTCTAAGGACTCAGGCATGATTGCTGAGATTTTTCTAAGGACTCAGGCATGATTGCTGAGATTTTTCTAAGGACTCAGACATGATTGCTGAGATTTTTCTGAGACAACGTACAAGCTTATTGCTTTCTCGTTGCTCTTGGGTAGAAACCCCTTTGCTTAAAAAGTAAAGTAAAGTAAATGCTTGACAATAAGGAAACAAAGTAGCCTTTTGAAGCTAAGTAAATAATAGAGATCTCAGACCACTTAGCCTTTTAGGCTCTTTCGAATTCCTGCATGAAAACGATGCGCTCATGTGATGGGATGTCTTGATGAATGCTTTTGATGCAAATGAATGAAATGCTTGGATGTGCAAAGATATATTTCATAGTTGATTATCAATCCTGCAAGAGAAAGGTCATTTCTATTGAAACTTGGGCATGCCAGCCAAGGGTCCATAGAGCATATCAGTTGATGAAAACCCAACGTATCATTAGAGCCAATATACCATATCACAATTCTTGACTTTATAGGAACCATGAAATTTTGTCGGCAAATCAATCTGAAATCCTCTTGGAACTTTCCGCCTCCGGTGATGTTTTTTTTTCCTTTTGTCTCGAAACTCTAAGTCTTGAAAAACTCGTTCCGAACGATCTCTGATCACGGTCGAATTTGGCAATCTTGTAAAACCTTCCAAATGATCTTTGATCACGGTCGAATTTGGCAATCTTGCAAAACCTTCCAAACGATCTCTGATCACGGTCGAATTTGGCAATCTTGTAAAACCTTCCAAACGATCTCTGATCACGGTCGAATTTGGCAATCTTGCAAAACCTTCCAAACGATCTCTTGCAAAACTCATTCCGAACGATCTCTGATCACGGTCGAATTTGGCAATCTTGTAAAACCTTCCGAATGATCTCTGATCACGGTCGAATTTGGCAATCTTGCAAAACCTTCCAAACGATCTCTGATCACGGTCGAATTTGACAATCTTGTTGCTTACGACCGAAAATTCCCTTAACAATTTGAATTTTTTATTTTGGACGCGGAACGCTCGGAGCCCCTTTTTCTCTTGGGTCGCCAAAACTCCACTTGTTGTGAAAAATACATTGGATGACCCTGATAACTTCGATCATGGGCTCAGCTTTACCTGGGTAACTTGCACTGGTATCTAGCTTGGAAACAAATGTACACAAGCTAGTTTGTATGAAAAGCACCACTTGTTTTATGGCTTCTCTCTCTTAACTTTTTTTTTAACAAAAAACACTTCCGTAAATGGCTGAACCGTCACTGCTATTGCACGACGAACTAACACCGTCGAGACTTTTTTTTAACCCTACTTGTGCATGCGTACAAATTATTGTACACACCTTGATTAGTGTTTTTTGAGAAAACCACGATTCTTTTGGTGAAGAAAAATTTTGGTGGATGCTTGCAAAATCATTTTTGGTCGGATCAACTAGCTTCGGTCCGTTACTCGGTTGAGTATTTTTCTTTCTTTTTTCTTTCACACCCATGCCTTTTTCTTTTCTCGGTCAACTACAACCAATCGAAGCCAGCAACGGAACAGCCCTTATCCTTTCCTTTTTCTCGCCGCTGATTCCTCCCAAAGCCTGCGAACTCTGCACAGGAGGATGCGCCGGGCTTTAGGAGAAGAAGGGCAAGTGCAGACGCGGTGGGGAGGTGGGCAGTGGGCGGAGCTTAGGATTCGGATCTCGCTCCCTTTGCTTCACTCGAAGCTAAAGGATTTGCATGGGCGAAGCCGGTGGAGCTCCTATGGTTGTTATCGACTGGCAGCTTAGCGTGGTTGTGGTGTAAAGCTTCGGGGAAGCACCACCGAAGCCGCGTCGGTTGTGCAGATGCTATAGGAAGACCATGCATGCATGTTTTCCTAACTTATTTATCTTGCCTCCGTTGCCGGATTCGTGAAACTTAGCTTCGGGTGAAGGTCCGAGGTCAGGCGTGACCATCGAGGTAGTTGGGAAGGGTCTCTGGCCGAAGCTCAGGGATTTGGGGGCGAACTTGGTTTTTATTCCAAAGTTTTTCAGGGCTCCAGCGATGCTCCCGGCAGGCGCGGTGGGCTCCGAGCTGCTCCCAAACGAGTCCCCGGTAGAGTTCCCCGGCATCTTTTGCGAACTCTCGAGGTGCGGTGGCAGGTAGGCCGTGGCGGAGGCAGTTTTTTTTCTCACACATTTTTTTACTCGAGGGTGCTCGGCCAAGCACCCTGTGGGATTCGACAGCTTCGAGTGTGAGCCAGCTTCGAGGGTTCCGCATTTTTGGCGACCCAAGAGAAAAAGTGGCTCCGAGCGTTCCACGTCCAAAAAACAAAATTCAAATTGTTAAGGGAATTTTCGGTCGAAAGCAACAAGATTGCCAAATTCGACCGTGATCAGAGATCGTTTGGAAGTCTGCAAAAATCGGAACGAGTTTTGCAAGACTTAAAGTTTCGATACAAAAGAAAAAAAACATCACTGGAGGCGGAAAGTTCCAAGAGGATTTCAGATTCATTTGCCGACAAAATTTCATGATTCTTATAAAGTCAAGAATTGTGATATGGTATATTGGCTCTAATGATACGTTGGGTTTTCATCAACTGATATGCTCTATGGACCCTTGGCTGGCATGCCCAAGTTTCAATAGAAATTACCTTTCTCTTGCAGGATTGATAATCAACTATGAAATATATCTTTGCACATCCAAGCATTTCATTCATTTGCATCAAAAGCATTCATCAAGACATCCATCACATGAGCGCATCATTTTCATGTAGGAATTCGAAAGAGCCTAAAAGGCTAAGTGGTCTGAGATCTCTATTATTTACTTAGCTTCAAAAGGCTACTTTGTTTCCTTATTGTCAAGCATTTACTTTACTTTTTAAGCAAAGGGGTTTCTACCCAAGAGCAACGAGAAAGCAATAAGCTTGTACGTTGTCTCAGAAAAATCTCAGCAATCATGTTTGAGTACTTAGAAAAATCTCAGCAATCATGCCTGAGTCCTTAGAAAAATCTCAGCAATCATGCCTGAGTCCTTAGAAAAATCTCAGCAAACACGCTTGAGTCCTTAGAAAAATCTCAGCAATCATGCCTGAGTCCTTAGAAAAATCTCAGCAATCATGCCTCAGATTTTTATTTTCCTAAGTATATTACCTCTGTTGCGCAAAGACTACAAGTCGTCATCCTAATGTTTTCTTTCGCAAAGGCAAACGGCTCGAGGGGCTCGCCCCCGGAATCTCTGTCATCTACGACGTCGCTATCCACCTCCACATCACCCCAGGGGGCTCGCTCTCTGCATCATTGCTCAACCTGGACGTTGCCCCTCGGCCTCAAGTCTTTAAGGGCTCAACCTCAACAACGACTGCTACATCTATTATATTTCTTACTTCCACTACATGCGGGGTTCCTCTCACGAACACCGGCCAAAGAGGGGCTGGGGTTGTACTGGAAGAGCAGTTCATCTTTATTGTCCGGCGCCCGTGAGAGAATATATGAAGACTCTGCAGTTGACTTCAACCTCGACTACTTCAACTACATGAGCTATTTTCGACACTCGAAAGTAATGAGGGTTCGTGGCGCTGCAATTGGCTGTACGTGAGAGCCGACTCCACCATAGACGAGCTTCGCTTGCCGACGGGACGGCCTAAGCGGTTCCTACAGTGGCGCTCTGTTCCAGGCGAGACGCCCGCAACGAGGGCCCTCGAGTCTAGCATCCGAGAGCTACGCGGCTTCGGATTGAGCAGCGCCATGGTGATGGCCGATGCCCTAAGGCGGCGGATCAGTCCTCTACGCCGGCGAGACCACATTGCATGCTATTGCACCAGCTTCTTTGCGGACCGCACGCCTACTTTACCCGGCGGTAACGATCCTGTTCGAATCATTTCATCAAGATTGTTTTGAAAATTTCATTATGTATTAACCATTATTGGTTCGTGATCTTTCTTAATACGCATCATAGAGGAAGGTCCGATGGAAGAACCCGACCTGGAGTTTTTGCTGCGTGAGCTTCTTCCGACACGTCTGGCCGACACGGCCCCTCCAGACAACGCACTTCCCCTCTGCGCCGTTGATACGTCGGAACGACACCGGCGCATGAACCGGAACCCAGAGGTGGACGCCATCAGCGCTTCAGAGCCGAGGATGCACCAACCACTTGTGATCAGGGAGGGCGTTGCCGCTGGGGGAGAAGACCGGAAAGCCTCGACCGTTGAGAAGAACGAGCCCTCCCCGAGACTCGCACTGATGGGGGCTGCAGGGACAAGCAGCTCCCACACCACAGCGACTTCTGACCCTGCCGCTCGCGACGAGGAAGGGAGGAAGGCCGCGCGTGTCACAGAGCACCGGGACACTGGCATTGAGGCAGTGACCATGCTGTGCCATGCCTTGCGGGAGAGGCTGGCCGGCCTCTCCCAAGCTTTCGTGTGCGTCACCGACGTCCTCCAAGTCCACAGGCTTCCACCTGCCCTGTCCTCCCGCTCTCTGGAGGAGGGCCATACTAGCGGGTCCGTCAACCACGAACTGATGAGCCAGCTTGTGCGGGCAAACGCCGAAGAGGTGGCCAACTACCAAGCCGTGGTGCCAGGTTCACCAGCCATAAAGGACGACGCCGAGACTAGGTAACTTTTTCCTTTTCAATGAAACTTCTCTCATTCCCTCCTACTACTTAAAACCACAATAGCTGAACACCCAGGTAGTAACTTTTTTTTTGCCTCTGATGTGCCTGTATCTTTTTAAGTCATACATATATTCCCTTGAATCATCAAACATCTATATATCCAGGAATATCGGACTTGCCACTCCAGGAACACGGCGTTCCATTTACACTAGATAGCTTTATAACTGGTAGATTTATAATTGAGATCAAGATTTGTGACATGAAAATTGCAAAACATGTAAGCATCTACTACCTCCATTTTGCATTTTGTTTTGTGTGAGCACTCGAACAAATTATCCATCACTGTTCAGTAGAAGAATCTTTAGCTTTATAATAAAACTACTCCACAAAACTAACAAACATTCACTCCAATAGGCCACATCATTTGGCTTCATAATAAAACCACTGATTGATATTTGAGGCCCATAGTGTGAGTGTATTCTAATTTGAAGAAGATTTAGACGAGCACTTGAGATGAGGGTCAATTCATGATCTAGGAACTCGCTATAGCTTGTTACATCCAACAAGATACTAGGTTACACACCAACCAGGCTACATTGTTCATGCAACACCGACTGCGTTACGCAGAAATAGGCTACAGATGTACGCGTAACCTGGATCAGAACAGTTACGCAACATCCATGCTGCATCGGTCGTGTCGATTCTGCGTGTTACCTGCACCCGCCTAATCGATTACTAGTACCTACTATATGTGAATCGATCTAGTCTTAATTCAGATATACTTATTATCCTCTGATCACCTTGGGAAACTGAGGTTGGAGTCTCAAAAGTGGACATTCAAGCACGCACAAATCAACAAGGCAAATCTCCTTCTACCCAAGGAGGACAAAAAAGAGACAAGTATGGAGATACACGGCTCGTGAGTAATCGGCACCACCTTGGTTACACACACGGACGCCTGGGATACACGGCTCGTGAGTAACCGGCTTGGCGCTGCCAACAAATAGGACTCGGTTACCCACCTTTAAGACTGCTGGCTGCATGGTGCAACACTGGCTGGGTTACGCACGGAGTCGGTTACGCAAATCAGTCGTGTCGATCCTGCTCGTCACCTGCATCCGGTCGTGTCGATTCTGTGCATCACCTCAGCTCGGTTACGCACGGTTCGGCTACGCACCATCCGTTCTGCATGGTGCGTGCAACACCGACTAGGTCGTGTCGATTCAGCGTGTACGCACCGTCCATGCTACTTGATGCAACACCACCGGTTCCAGATGTATGCGTAACCAGAACCCGCTCGTACCCGCACGTACTCGGTTACGGTCGTGTTGATCCTACGCGTCACCTGCACCAGCTTCAGTTACGCACGATTCGGCTATGCACCATCTGTTCTTCATGGCGCGTGCAACACCGACTGCGTTGTGTCGATTCAGCGCGTAACCTGTACGTCCGTGCTTATTGATGCAACACCGACTGGGTCATGTCGATTCAGCGTGTAACCTGATCAGGTTACGCACCGTCCGTGCTGCTTTATGCAACACCGATTGGGTTCAGCACGGACTCGCGGTTACCCACTAGATAATCAATGTAACAATTGTTAAATAAAGTTTTTGTGATGTCACTATTTAAGGCAACTGAGAAGAATAATTCAAAGAAGTTCTTCCATATTAAAGACAGAGCTAAATAAAGTTCTCACGGATGAATATGAAAGGTTCAGCAACACACATGAATATGAAAGGTTCAACAACAAGTAATGAGTACTCTTACTAAAACAAATTACATAACACAAGATAACTTGGTAAGGCATACCCATCGTGCTCTGCGTAGAAGCGAATTGCACCGACAACTCCATTCTCATTCATGGAACGCACAGGACCAGCGATGCTGATAAGACATTGCTCAACCTCCGAAACAAGGAACCGTAACTTCTTAGCAAGGTGCTCTCCAGAAGGATGTCGGCGAAGCAAACGAGAATGTAATCCAATAATCCTACGCAGGCCTTGAAGAGTGTTGTCCAAATAAGAACAGATACTATTTCCTAGGTTACCGAAAACCTAGAGATCTGAACCAACATCGACAACCCTTTCCTTGGCCAGTAGGTAAGCTTGGCGGTTGACATCTCTAATTTGCACATTGTAATTCACACAGAGAGCCAGAAGTGAAGTATATATTGCAGATTCTGTGGCGATAGCAACAGACGAACAAACAAGTCCTGAAGGTCGGAACCTCGAGGGGGTTACACCATCATCTCCGGCGAAATCAAAGAAACCTTTGTGACGATCACCTCTACTCTGAATTAGGAAAAGAGGAGGACCGTAGCCCATGAAACCAGCAACTCTATTTAGCATCATTCGAACACCTCCACTCCAATTGACAGAGTCATCATGCAGAACATATGAACCAAAAAACATTAATAAATAGAAAAAAATAGAAATTCATATGAGCAACGAACAAGAGACACTAGAACATCCGTAGAACAGAGTATGAAAAAACTAAATAAGATATAAAAAAACTAAAAGTGCGTACATTTCTATTGGGTAGGTTGAATCCTTCTCCTTGGAGTACATTGTCAATAATTTGGTGATTGTTCATTGCATGAAATACATTTGTTGCCTGGTTTAAATCAAACATACCATGTGCGTGCATCGTCTGCAGCAAACCAAGACATGTAGTTGCAGAACTAACAATAGCTTTATCAACTGCAACAGTTTCCATCCCTCGGATCCTATGTGTAAAGAAGAATGAAGCATCCAGGATCGAGTTCACGATGGCAAGAGCTTGCGCAGATATATCTTCAAATATGCTTTTACCCTGATGGAGCTTCTCTAATAGGGCAAGCTGCCTATCCTGGCAGCACCAGACACGAAGAAGACTATAGTCAAGAATGATAACATTGTGATTCTCCCTCAAATGCAGGAAGGCAGCAACACAAGCACTTTCCTCTACATCATGTTCAGCTGCTGCAGTATGACCCAGAACTTCTATGTCCTCCATCACAACAGGATCCATTGCACTTGGGAACTAAAACAAGACGCGCATACGAAACGAGCCATTTCCTAAACCATTAACAAACACAGGCTGTGTGCCATCAATCTCATCGAGTGCAGCAACAAGGATGTCACGAGCACTGAAGGGAATAGGTTGATCCATACCTAGATTCGAATGGAGTGTGATTAGGAGCTTAGACATATAACCAAAATATAGGAACCGATAATGGGCTTGTTGACGACTGTTAAGTGCCATTTTTATGGCCGTCAACTCCTGCAAATTGGAGCATGAATTGCACATCCACACTAGAATAGGAGCTTAAACTAATACTTTCCACTAGTGTCGATGTCTATTCAAATGCAGGTATTTAGCATAAGAAATGAGAGGAATCCATGCACATTCACTCCACTCCAATCCAAGGCACTCAAATGCTGGCTAATCAGGGGCTGCCACATGGATTCTGTTGGATCCATGATGTCACCAATCCATGTGAAGAACTCTTGACGAATCATATGCTGCCACGTCAGCATCACATGGATCCATGGGCCCACTTTGTCAACTAAACCGCTAGGAAACGTGCCATGCACGGAGGAGAGGCATTAGGGCCCACATGGAGGCGAGCCAGAGGAAGCACAAGCTAGAAGGCCGACCGGGAGCTTCGGCTGACCCTAGGATCGGCCGAACCGACCTAGGGTCAGTTGATCTCCCCCCTCCACATGTTGCTCGCCCATTGGTCCTTGGCTGCATCCCAGGGTGTTTTGGAGCACTTGGAGCCCCGAAGCAAGCCACTTCCTTGCCTATAAATAGAAGGGGAGGGGCTCCATTTCACACACACCCCCAAGCTCTCAAGTTCCACTTCTTTCTTGTGTAGCTCTCTCTCCCTCTCTCTAATTCTGCCCATGTGAGGTGATTCTCACCTCTATGTGGTAGAATGGTGTTGAGAAGAGATCTAGACTAGGATTAGTTGAGAGGTAGAGTAGGGGTGAGGAGTGAGTTGATGTCCTCGTGCATGCTCGATCAAAGTGAGTATTTTAGCATTTCTTATTTAAACTATAGTTGACATCATGCATGCTTGATTTGTTCTTGTGTTCTTAGCTCGTTCATAAGTTAGAGGCTTGTGTTCTTCGTGACACAAGGCTTCGATCCTTTAGAGCTAGCTCAGAAGTTCATATACCTATTTGCATGCTCTGATCCTGTTTAGCTGAGTAAGTCAGCTGTATCTCATTTGTTTGCATCCATAGCTTCCTTTCTGCTCCGTAGCTCAATGAATAGTATGATCTGATTCCGTTCTCTCCCTATTTCGTGGTTCCGTATTTATACGTGTTGCTATAGTGTTGTTAGCGAGTTGACAAATGTTACCGCACTATAGTAGTTATCTGGGGTACAAATGTGGTGTATGGGCTCTGGTTATCCAGCGAAGACCACGTGCGTTCGCGTAACGATAGAGGTAGGCCGCAGTGGTGACAGCCTGTTCGAACCTTTGCAACCCTCCACGCCTACGTACCGAGTTGGGCCATGTTGCCAGTACATTGGCCTCTCCCTAAAAAGTTAGGATGGACTGGCGCCCCATGGGGAGGACTAATAGCGGACAGATCCTTCTCGAGAGCTAAGTCCCTTAAGGAAGTGCTTCTCACATCCCTACCTACCACAGCGGAAGCTGGTGTCCTTGGATAGACCCTCTTTGGTTACTCTCCGTCCTAGGAACGAAACCCGACGGGAATACTCATTCTCCTAGGGAGAAGTGCTACAACAGGGTATCCGTGCGCTTGCGGATTCGTTCGCACTCGTCAGTGTACCCGGGAGTCTCTTACATGCTCACGCTATTACGTCGCCTAGCGTCGAGGTTAAGAAACGCCAACAAGCATTTCTGGCGTTGTTGCCAGGGACGGCTGTTGTTAACCTTCGAGCCTGTCTATCCTCGTATTTATCTTTTTCCTTTTTTTCTTCTACCTTCACCCCCGTTACCCTTTTTGAGATATCCCTTTTGTTTTCTTTACTTCTACCTCTACCCCCGCTACCCATAGAAGGTTATCCTTATAAACACCTTCCGCCTTCGAGGAGTGAACCCTCAGAGCCATCTTCGTCAAGACCCATTCTTACATCTGGCTGTTGGCTTCACCCCTCTCTCATGAAGCTAATTTAGGACCTATCCTTCTCGGGGTTAAGTCATGAGAACCCCTTTGATCATGTGAGGGACTACGAGTGTCTGATTGAAACTCGGGGTAAAACCGGAGAATCACCGGATGCTCGGAAAAGAGAGTTTTTCCCACTATCCCTCTCCGGGAAAGCACGAGATTGGCACCATTATTTTGGTAGGGACTACCTTACTTGGGAAAGGTTGAGAGCGGCTTTCTGCTCCCAATTCTTCCCGATACGATGTGTCATCTCGCTAAGGACCAAGATTCTCTATTTCAAGCAATGTGAGGAGGAATCACTAGGGATGGCATGGAATCGTTTCGCCTCCGCGGTGGAAGATTGCCGAGTCCTCTACATTCCCGATTGGATATTGCTCCAGCACTTCTGGTTTGGATTGCGGAAGGATGATGCCATGAGGCTTAATGCTCTCTCCGGAGGATCCTTTGTGCACCTAGATGCTATCGAGGGAAAAGAGATCGTGGAGAATCTCCGAGATTTCAGCTCCCCTTGCATCCCTGTCAATGATGCACCCACTAGAGGAAATGTGGAGCCACCTAGATCCATCGTCAGCCGAGTCCGAGACTTCATATCCACTCTTTCTGAGCTCTAGCTGAAGATGTCTTTCCTGAATAGCAGGAGTCTAAGGGAAAGATTTCGTGGCGCGAGATCTACCCTTGGGTTCCCCTCTCATGCATCTTCTTAGATCTTCTCCCCGAGACTTTGTCTCGCGGGAGGATGGAGAGAGTAGTTCGGAAAGAACGATAATTCCCGGCTAGGATGACTTGCTCGATCCTGACTACTATCTCCTAAGGAGGGTATGAGAGGCTTATCGTGTTTCTACATTGAGGTTTGAGCTGAAGTTCCTAGCACTGAAGTTTCATATAAACCAAGACATTGGTCTCTGTTTTATAATCCATCGGATTCATTCATTAGACCGAAGGAGCACGATCATTTACCGATCAAATGGGGTGCATTCACTTCTTATCTTAAGCCCATCGATCGATGCCGATCAGTCAGGAGAAGCTTAAACTTCGTATCTTATGCTTGACTCGATCGATGCCCAATGGGAGTTGCACTTTCCAGCTTATCCATAACCTCCCATTGGAAGCTTAGGCCAGACCTCAGGATGTTTCCATCGTTCTGATGAGAACATCAGACCCTCTGCCTAAGGCAAGAGCGAGTTAAATCTCGTTCTTCATCCAAACTCTGGTTCCTGATCGTACACCGCCTTTGGA